>BTCW01000003.1:3507500-6007500 GCA_033239725.1 Echinochloa phyllopogon
CACTCAAGTGAATTGGTTTCGAGAGCATTCCGCCACTTTTTGGCGACTTTCACTTTCAACCCGATTCACCGCCTACGTGCCCTTTACGCCCAGTCATTCCGAAGAACACTTGCCTGCTTTCGTAGTCCAGGATTATTTTAGTCATATGTAATTGAACCTCAATGTGGAAATGTCCGATCTTATTCTAAATAATATATGGTCTTCATGAAGGTCTGTCTTGTTTCCGGAATATAGGTACCGAAGTTCAATAGCGGTAGGTACCAAGGAGAAGACGAGTCAGGGCCGATTGACAAGACTAGCTAGGCCGACCTTCCAGCCATACTCCATCCAAAGGCCCACGAACGGAAGTGCTAAAGGTTTCATGTGATGCTGACCTCAATGAACCAGACCTCGAGAATTCGTTCATCCCTTCGCTCCGGGGATTAGTCGAGTACTTGGCCACATGCAGACACCCGATCGGCCCGACTTTCCCAAATGCCCACCACCGTCCCTTATCCTTTCTGGGTCTTGATTTGCCTCAGATTCCCTCGCCGCGGCCATCTGGTTCACCGGTACTACCAAAAAGTCTCATGCTTACGTTACTGTGACTGATATATAAGTATGATCTCGGACTACGAAGACCCAGTCGTGCTTCTGGTTTCCATTCTCATCATCATATTGAAGGAAACTCCTCGTGCTCTGCCATAAGAACTTGGAGTCCGAGGGAAACGACCCCGGAGACCAGCCTGATAGACTATATCTATGAACTTCAAATAAGTCCCTACTTTCCTAATAAGGGTACTGGCTCGCGAGGAGAAAAAGAATGGCCCTACAGAATGAAGTAGCTTAGGCAAACCTGCATCGTCCAGCCGAGGCGTCTCGCTCTGACTCAACTTCTGTAAAGAGGAAGTTCTTAGGCCCGTTGAGTCAACATAATAGTGGTCTCCTACTTGACTTCCCCGACCTTGTTTTCTTCTTTCTTTACTATTTCTTTATGAATTAGAGTGCGTCTCTGGGGACGAGCCTGCTGATCTAACCGATTCATTGGTTGATTGGGAATCTAATTCTACAGAGAAAGTGTGGTTCAGGTCACCGCTGACATAGAAGTTTTGAAAAAGAGAGGCGGATTTCGTCCCGTCCGTAGCGTTTCGGAAGTCACTCTGGCGTGGAGCTGCTGGATACTTCTGATCAATAGGAATAGGAGGACATACAATTCTTGCGAGAGCTGGAGAAGCGTCTACGGGTAAAGCACCGTATCCATATAACTGCCTGCCACCTACGCTCCGCCATCCATTCCAAGTTAACGGACCTAGGTTATAGTATCCCTATCAAAGAGCTGACGAAGGGGATGAGCGGAAGAGGTCGTCTACTGGACGCGGTTCAACTAGCGGAGACTCTAGGAAAAGATGGACTAAAGCCATTTCCAAGAAAGTCTTCCCCTATAATCGAGAAAGCCGTCCAATAGCAAACCTAACCCCAGCCTAGACAAATAGAGTAGAGGGGTCTCTAAACCTATTATTTCAGAAAGGATAACTGATCAAAGAGGCTGCCATGCGGGAGGTACTGGAAGACTTTTCAAAGGGCTAAGTATAGGCACCGGGAAAGAGTGGGGGGTTGAAGTGGAGTTGCCACGACGATTTCTGGTAAGTCGATTGCGGAGGAACTGAGAGGGAGAAGGCCGGGCTTCCCAGATTGTGCAAATTAGCCATCCCAGCCGTTGCAAAGACTTCGCGAGAACGGTCAGGGGCGCGATTCGCCAAGCTAGGGCAAACAAAGCCGTCCGGCCTGGCATTAACACATCATAGTGAAGCTTCCTTCACAGAACAGATCTTCACGCTAGATGGAGAGTAAGCAAGCTACCTTGCTTCTAGCCCCCCTGCTGGCTTCACCGCTGGTCCCAGGTAATGTTGTTGATACGAGTAACATTATAAGCTAGTAGGCAGAGCAAATAATATTGAATCCATCTTATTATCTTAAAATAAAGGTAAAGGAAGAAACGTCAATCATCAGTTTGTGATCGTCAAACCTCATCCAGTCACCATTGCCTCAGCGGAAAGCAATGAGGTAGCAGTTGATCCCATCGATCAATAGGGAAACTAGAGGCATACTCGGCAAATACAAATTGATGCGGAACCATCCAGGTGTCTTGGAGTTTATGGGGACGTCACGGAAGTGAGCGCCGGCGGCACGGGTAGTGAAACGTTCGATCATCCAATTGATCGCGCCCCGTTACTCGTCGATGGATGGATCCGACGCGTTGATGTCCACAGCTGGCACATGTTATTGCACAGTGTAGAATAAAAAACAATGCTTTGCTTAATTATTACCAAGAACTCAGATACTACACATCTGCACGAGTTTTTAATCCCGGGGATTTGCAAGCGGGGATCCCACGAATCGATCAAGGCGCAATAAATAAAAACGGCGTGTGTTGTTGCATACTAGTAGAGCAAACGAAAAGAATGGAGCTTCGATTAATTATTCAATTATTTAGGAGATTGCCCATCAAGCCCAACAACAAGTTCTAACCAATGCTTACCATGTCTTGGTGTCCAGGGCGAAGCTGCTTAGGGAGCACATGCCCCCACACTAAAAGCTAGCAGAAAATACATGTTGTCATCAAATTTCCACCACTTATGCACCCTCAAATTAAATGTGGTGCACACTCGTAGACAAGAAGCAAAGCTAGTAGCTAAAGATCTTTTGAAATTAGCACCAACCCACTCGACACAGTTCCTGACCAAAACTCCTAGCCTCTAACCTCTTATTTATCATCTGTGTGTGCCTAGTTATATATATATATATGAAGAGTTTAATATCCTTAAGTGAGAGAACCAAGCAATACCCGCATTGATGTCTGTATCTCATTACATGGTTATTTTATTTATTGGTAGACAAATATGCTCATCAATAGTGCAAAATGTCACCGTGAGTTCATCAGTCTTCTCCCTAATATAAAGCAAAAAATCGTTTTCAGCCATCAAAAAAAGGAAACGTCGACCAGGAGACAACCGTAGAAAAACAGCATATGTTTTTTGTAAAGGCTCTAATATTTACATAAATAAACTCGGAGTCCAAAGAGGACTCAATAGGCATGTCATAGATAGTTTGCACAAAAAAAAACCCTACAGTTTACATGAATAAACCCGCAATCCTAGGTGAGTCAACATGCATGTCATTGATATAGTTATAAGAAAACCCTCTAATGAGTACATAAATAAACTTGTGGTACTTTTCTTTTAGAACTATTAGCCACTAAATTTTAGTTTTTTTTATCTAAGCCCTTGTGATATTTAGAAGCTAATATCTTTCATTATTTAGCTCCACTTTTAGCGATCTTTTGCTCATGGGATCCTAGTAGCGAGTGATGTTTTTTATTAATACTTTCATAATCTTTTATTTTGGCCAATGTAGTGTTCCTATAAATATGCATATAGTATATGATATGTTACACTTTTGTAAAATATCTATAATTATCATAGTGTAATATTTTAAGTTCAAAAAATAAAGATAACAATAGTTGAAAAAATAAAGATAACTAATTTTCCATACATATTTTTATAAGGAACACTTTTATATGTTATCCACTCACCATTGTTCTTCTATGCTCCCGATTTAGAAAAGTGAACGTGTAACACCCCGCCCTCCAAAGCCGCAACGCACAGCCCTTCCGAGGGGCGTGCACGCGTACACATAGCACCCTGCTTACACTTTCGTCCTCACTTCGTGTAAAAGGGTTAACCCGAAGGTGCTATGGCTGGAAGACAAAGGCTTATAAGTTGCCTCCACCCTTGCTCAACTAGCAATGTGGCACTAAACATGTGCATCCCGCACTAATGGGCCACTACCGGGCCATACAAACTGGGCCGGGTGTGACATACACCCCCCCTCAAAGAACCCGACGTCCTCGTCGGCGCACGACCGTACGTCCAGTGCCGGCGCCATAGTCCATGCCGTATGCCCTACCCGGGCCATACGCGCCATGCGCCCTATGCCCGCACACTGCGCCCGTACGCGCAACCGCGAGGGTCCTCGTCGGCGCAACTCACCCACACGGGCAAATGTCCAGGAACGTTCCCCCTTGGGTCCTCGTCGGCGCAACTCACCCACACGGGCAAATGTCCAGGAACGTTCCCCCTTGGCGCACGACCGTACGTCCAGTGCCGGCGCCATAGTCCATGCCGTATGCCCTACCCGGGCCATACGCGCCATGCGCCCTATGCCCGCACACTGCGCCCGTACGTGCAACCGCGAGGGTCGGCTCTGATACCACCTGTAACACCCCGCCCTCCAAAGCCGCACCGCACAGCCCTTCCGAGGGGCGTGCACGCGTACACATAGCACCCTGCTTACACTTTCGTCCTCGCTTCGTGTAAAAGGGTTAACCCGAAGGTGCTATGGCTGGAAGACAAAGGCTTATAAGTTGCCTCCACCCTTGCTCAACTAGCAATGTGGCACTAAACATGTGCATCCCGCACTAATGGGCCACTACCGGGCCATACAAACTGGGCCGGGTGTGACAGAACGTTTATGTATATATTATATTTTTTTTGACAAAAATCCAAGTGTATCAATTGTGAAAAAATTGTATAAACACATAAGGTGTATCTCTCTTTTTTTTAAAAAAAAACTGCACCCGTTAATCGAACGGTGGATATAAATGAAGTATCCAGATATCCTAAATAGAGATATCAAATTCGTGGGACCAGGTAACAAAAATAGTGGGACCGACCACTGATTTATACTAGTAATTTCAGGTATAAGTTGGTACCTCTCCAACTATTGTAAAACAGCTCTCTCCTTGCAATATACTATTATTTATGTGTTATGTTCAATCTTTTTTTTCAGAAAGAAATTGTTCATTTATATTATTCAACTATTTGTATGCAGTAATTGAAATTATTTATTATATATTAAATGTATTTTTAAAAATATAATAATAAATATAGGAGCTGTAGTCTTGTTTGAAGATCTAGTCGCAAAAAACATAATATTGTAGTATAAATTCAATTTCTATGCTTGGTTTAAGATTTCTTAGTTTCGAATTCATGCATGTGGAGAGATGTTATCAATTTTGTCTCTCTTTTTTTTTGCATGCACGGACTGCTAGGTGGTAGAGCCTCCAGCGTTTGCGCGTGGCCTCTGGTTGCCTGCCAATGGACAAGGGAGAGGAGCATCAGGCGGTGAACTTGTGATTGAGGTCGCATTGCTTCAATTCGCATGCATGCAGCAATAAGCTGCGACTGCGACGCAAACCCCATCCGCCATTGCCGTCCTCGTCTTCGATCGTTCTCCGATCATATCCCCGGCAAGCAATAGGTAGGTAGGTCGCTCGACATGGGGGGCGGCGGCGGCGGCGGCAACTCGCGCGAGCTCGACCAGACGCCGACATGGGCCGTGGCGTCCGTGTGCGGCGTGATCGTGCTCATCTCCATCCTGCTGGAGAAGGGCCTCCACCATGTGGGCGAGTTCTTCTCGCACCGCAAGAAGAAGGCCATGGTGGAGGCCCTGGAGAAGGTGAAGGCGGAGCTCATGGTGCTGGGCTTCATCTCCCTCCTCCTCGTCTTTGGCCAGAACTACATCATCAGGATCTGCATCAGCAACCACGCCGCCGACACCATGCTCCCCTGCAAGCTCGAGGCCAAGTTGGCCGCGGCAGAGGGCGGCCACGGCGAGCCCGCCACGGCCGAGGGTGGCCACGGCAAGGAGCCCGCCGCGGCCGAGGGCGGCGGCGGCGGCGGCGGCGGCGGCGGCGGCGGCGGCGAGGAGGGTGGAGGTGGTAAGGAGGGCGAGCACGGCAAGGAGGGCGGCGGCAGCGAGAAGGAGGGCGGCGAGGCCGAGGGCGGCGGCGGCGGCGGCGAGGAGGGCGACCACGGCAAGGAGGGCGGCGAGGCCGAGGGCGGCGGCGGCAAGGAGGGCGGCGGCGAGAAGGAGGGCGGCGCGGCCGAGGGCGGCGGCGAGAAGAAGGAGGGCGGCGCGGCCGAGGGCGAGGGCGAGAAGAAGGAGAACGCCGGCGATCACCTCGGGGGCGTGATCGCCTGGCCACCGCCCCACAGCGCCGCCGCTGGCTCCGGGCACCGCAGCAGGCGCCTGAGCGAGGCCAACATGAAGACGAAATGCCCCGACGGGAAGGTGTCTCTCATCTCCATCAACGCCCTGCACCAGCTGCACATCTTCATCTTCTTCCTGGCCGTCTTCCACGTCTCCTACAGTGCCATCACAATGGCACTCGGCAGGGCCAAGGTTTCATTTCATTTAATTATTTCTGCAACCTTATGTATATATAGTATATAGTATTTGTTAATCGTATCGATCACATGGGATCCGATCCATATCTCTTTCAGATACGTGCTTGGAAAGAATGGGAGAAAGCAGCGGCAGGGCAAGATTATGAGTTCTCCAATGGTAAGAAGAATTACTACTCGCATTGGGTTCGATAGGAGCTTGTTGTTGTTGTCTGATGAACTCTGAAATGATCATAAACTCTGCATGCATATGTATCATGGTGGAATTTGGAAATTTAAAAAAAAAACATTGCATGCAGACCCGACACGATTCCGGTTCACTCACGAGACGTCCTTCGTGAGGCAGCACATGAATGTCCTCAACAAGACCCCAGCATCCTTCTACATCGTAAGCCATTCTCGAAGTTGAGTACTAATTATTCTCCTGACTGACTGACTGACTGTTTACAAGGAAGCTGATGATAAACGATGCCCTCCTGCATGCAGAGCAACTTCTTCCGGCAGTTCTTCAGATCCGTCAGGAAGGCAGATTACTGCGCGCTGCGCCACAGCTTTGTCAACGTGAGCATGCAGCTTCTTATTTCTTGTTGTCTAGGGTTATCATTCGTTCAGCAATACTATATACATGATCACATGAATGCATCACGATGTGTGCCTTAAAAACATGGAAAAAAAATAAAAGGTAACAACAAATTAAACTGCAGGTCCATCTGGCCCCTGGCAGCAAGTTTGATTTCCAAAAGTACATCAAGCGGTCTCTGGAGGACGACTTCAAGGTGATTGTGGGGATCAGTCCTCCGCTATGGGCCTCCGCTCTCATCTTCCTCTTTCTCAATGTCAATGGTGGGTTTAATTAATTCCTCTTTGTAAGGCAGCTACATACATATATATGATATATATGTAATTAATCTGCATATATGCATGGATGAATCGATGGATTCGATCAGGATGGCACACGATGCTGTGGATATCCATCATGCCCGTGGTGATCATCCTGTCCGTGGGCACCAAGCTGCAGGGCATCATCTGCCGGATGGCCATCGACATCACGGAGCGGCACGCCGTGATCCAGGGCATCCCGCTGGTGCAGGTCAGCGACTCCTACTTCTGGTTCGCACGACCAACCTTCGTGCTCTTCCTCATCCACTTCACGCTCTTCCAGGTCCGTCTCTCTCTTATATATTTACTGCTACAGCTAGCTGCTGTTCATCTGAATAATACTCCACCTTATTGCTTTATATTGGTATATACTAATTAAGAATGTAATTAATGTGCTCGATCTGTCTGCAGAATGGCTTCCAGATCATCTACTTCCTCTGGATTCTGGTATATATACATCAAATGCTTACTTCTCATCTATGACATATATATATCTGGCATCCATCTGTTTCCTTAATTACCTTACTGTTGCATGATTACCTTCATTCTCTGCATTATATTATATCGGTACTGACAGACTGATTCAGATATAATCTATCATTGCCTTTATCTGCGTAGTATGAGTACGGGATGGACTCGTGCTTCAACGACTCCAAACGATTTGTCTTCGCACGACTCTGCCTCGGGTACGTCGTAGGACTATCCAAGAGATTCAGATTTCAGCTCCCCACCTGTTTGTTTGGCTGATCTGATTCGTTGCATATGCACTGATATGATCGAGATGCTGTTCATGCAGAGTTGTGGTTCAGGTCTTGTGCAGTTACGTCACGCTCCCACTCTACGCGCTCGTCTCCCAGGTACATACTGTCGTCTTAAATTAATTCTTTGCATTATTATCCAGCAGTGTCCATATGCATCATATATGCAGTATAGTAGTGATCGAGAATTCGAGTGAGTGAGTGACTGACCGACCGTGCAAGCCAAATCCCTGTCCATTATATTTCAGATGGGTTCCACCATGAAGCAGTCCATCTTCGACGAGCAGACATCCAAGGCGCTCAAGAACTGGCGCGCCGGCGTCAAGAAGAAGGCCCACGCCTCCAGCCACGGCGGCCCTGACGGCGGCCATGGCTCGCCCACCGCCGGCAGCCCCCGCGGCGGGAGCCCCACCAAGGCCGACGGCGACGCCGACAAGAAGGCCGACGCCGGCACGGGGCTGCAGGCTGGCGCCGCGCCGGCCGCCGGCAAGAAAGGTCAGGAAGGCGACTACGAATTCATCAAGATCGACGAGTGATCTGACGACGGCCATCACCGGCAACAGCACAGCTGCTAGCTAGCGGCCATCCGTTAGTTTCTAAATTTATTTTGTTTGTACCAGCTGTAGCGATCGAAACGCGTACGCCGTATACATAGGACGTCCCGTATGTATAGGAGATATATTCGATCAGCTCATATATATCATGCATGTATGTACGTCGTATATTCTTCTTTTCTTGTTTTGGTAATGTTGACGCAAAATCTGCGGTTCGCGCCAAGCACACAGCAAGCCGAATTAGCTAGCTTCAATACGTGGCCCGTGCGTATGAATCCGAAAGCGTGCCAGTCAGAACTAACAAAGGGACAAAAACGTTTAGATCAAAACCTGGAACGTGCCGGGTGAGACCAGACAGTTCCATATTTGCGGCATTGAAGCCAATCTCGAGAGACATATAGCTACGGACAAGCTATCTGTCGTTACTCAGAATATCATTCGGCAATCGGTAGAAGCATGTAAGAATCACACTGCCGAACGCACAACATCAGCATGACGTAAGATCGATCTTTAAATAAACGAAGAGAGCAAAGTATATCCATGACCGACAGACGTGTTATGAGAATAAATAAAGGGTGAGGCATGACCATAAATCCGCAGTAAACAAGAATGCATAGGCCGAAAGCAGCACCCGTCAAGCATGATAACGAACAAGTTAATCCACCGCATGATACGACTTGTTCGAGACCACACCACCAATCAAATTAGATTAATCCACCGCATGATACAATCTAATCGTGAAAGGCTAAAAGCATTCAGTATTTAATGAGTACCCACGATCACGTTCACTCGTGAGAGTACTGCCGAATCCGGCTGTTCAGCCGAATCAGGGTTTGTGGCAAATAAATAGAGGGTGAGACGCTATCGCGAATTTACATTGAAACAAGAATGCATAGGCCGAAAGCAGCACCCGTCAAGCATGGCAACAAACAAGTTAATCCACCGCATGATACAACTCGTTTGAGGCCACACCACCAATCAGATTAGATCAATCCACCGCATGATACAATCTAATCGTGAAAGGCTAAAAGCATTCATTGTCCACTGCAAACCCACGAACACGTTCACTCGTGAGAGCACTACCGAATGCGGCTGCTTAGCCGAATCGGGGTCCGCGGCGAAGGAACAAACTTAATCGATAAAGATAAATCTATCAGATCGAATCGAATTCTAATCCACCGGATGATTAGCTCTAAGACAACCCAAAAACCTGCATCTACCGCATGATACCCGGTTCTGTCAAGATCTACACGATACCAACAAGTTCGAACCTGCGACACGTAGCAACCTAGATCGGTTTCGGGCTCGGCTATGAGGGGATAAGTCATCGCATCGTGAAGTAGAGCCGATTCTAGCCGACCTAGATTGGGCAAAGGAGTGTTGCATGAATTAAGCACAGAGTAAAAACGAAGCAATACGGAGTAACTTAATGAATCTGTTAGATCTTGCCGAAATCTAACAGAGCCGATAACTTGGTCCATACTAGATCTTAGCCCACCGCATGGCTCATGACCTAACAGAGGAACCTTCTTGAGACCACAACTTAAATCCACCGGATGATACTAAGCATGGTAACAAGACTACCTGCATCAAAGCTTAAATCCACCGCATGATACTAAGCATGATACAGGGTTGCCGGTACTTACGGAGGTCGACGGATCGATGACTCCTCTCGAAGAACTCGACGACTCGACTAAAGGACTCGATATTGGCACGGGGCCGGTTTGTTGTATGATTCATTCGATCCTCATTACAGCTGCCATGGGTTTATATTTATACCCAGGTCTTGATACAACTCCTAGTCGGACACGACTACAATACTTGTTTCTAAAAATAAATGACGAATCTTCGTGCCCATATTGCGTTCCTTGTTCGAACCGGCCTTTTCCTTATGTTTTTCCACGTCATCACACCTTCCCGAATGCTACCGCTTTTGCCTGCGGAACTATGCCTCTGCCGAATGACGACGCGTTCCCGACCGCAGAGCGTTATTGCCGAATACTTCAGAGAAAGCCCCTTAGCCGAATGGTATCCTTCCACCAAATCCGGCCCACACGTCAGCCTCTTCCTGGTGCTAAATTTTGGTGTTAACACATGCCCCTTCAATTTCGGGATAAAAGATGCTTTTATCTCGGAATTGACCAGGAATCCCCAACATCTCTAGGCTGAATCCGCTTTGATATCCGTTTTCCGCTTCCAAATCCTCAGAGTGCGTTTCCAAATTCAAAACCCTAGTTCGTCGAATCTCTCAAGCTCCAATCTTCAAATGGCGAACCAGGATCAAATTCTTCAAGTAAGTTTTGTTTCCCTCAATCACATTCGGCATTACTCTTTTCGAGCTGCATTTTGAATCTCCGATTTGCTCTTCCTCTGCCCTTGATAGGCTCTGGCCACCGAAATCTTGACCCCCACTGAAGAACAATCCGCATCTTTCTTCCTCGGCCCCTCAGGGAATCCAGATCCCTCCGAAATTATTGCGGCCGAGTCTCAGAGGATTCCTTTCAAAACTTCTCTGATGAGACCTCACGAATGGCAAGATGCATTCAAGAACTGGCCTCTGCCCCCAATCGCTGGCTGGAGAAACTGGTACAAAAGGATTCTTGAAGATAAAAGTCCTCAGACACAGAATTGGGACAGTCTTCGTATTTCTCACTGCTTGGAGCTATCTCTAGCCGAAACACCCAAGAATGAGAATCTCCTGATTGCAGCTTGTCACTTCTGGTCCAACGGCATGAATGCTTTCCTTTTTGGTCATGGACCAATGACCCCAACCCTGGCCGATGTCTACATGATAACCGGCCTGAATATCACAGGGAATGCATGATGGTCCTCTGACTGACGTTGAATACAGGGCCTTTCTGAATATGTGGCTATGCAGATTTGTTTTCTGTGGTAAAGCCAATGAGCCAACTCTGAATCACATAGTAATGGCCGAAGACCTGGCTGCAGGCACACTTATCCCTCTCGGGAAATATCTCCTGGGAAGTGTCTATCACATGCTCCATCAGACCATTTATCAGATGCACACCAACAAGAAAATTTCCTGCGTTAATGGTCCCTGGTGGTTCGTCCAGATGTGGCTGCAATTGTACATGCACCAAATTGTCTCCATTGACCTCAACAGCCGATATTTCCCCTCGGTCAATTACCAGGAAGCAGAAGCCCAGAGCACCAAAGGCTGTCAAACCTATGGGGAAGCAGCCTCCACTATTGCTATCAACAAGAGCATTGGAGAACTGTTTGAACTTTTCTTCAAAGGCTTTGCCAATCCCCTCTGGTTCCCATACATGGACAATGACAATCTCACTTTCCCTTGTGAATTCAGCTTCGAGACTGGATGCATAGATACAGAGTCCTCAGCAATTTTTAACACTTTCATTCGGCCTTGCATCTTACCAGCCGAATTTTGCGGAGGAAGGCTGGTTCAAAGTTCATATGAATATTACCAGCCGAATGTAGCCGCCAGGCAACTAGGATGTGGCCAAGTGCCCCCAAGATTATTTCTCCATGAATTCCTCAAGCCTAGGCAGATCATCAAAGACTCCACAGAAACAAGAAGGGTCTTTGATTATAAGTGCTATTCCGCTATTTATCAAATCGAACCTTTCGTGCCAACAGCACTTGCTCATCCCCTCTTCATTCTTTGGTGGCAAGAACTCCATGATCATATCTTCAATGTGCCGGTTCATCCTCTCTGCCTTGAGTTAATGCCTGATTATCAGCCGAATTCAGAGGTAAATATGCTTATAATCCATCTGTTTTTCCAATAACATCCCTCTTTCATCGACTTTTGACTCTGTTACTCCGCAGGACATGGTCCCTGCCCCTCTGGCCAGAGCAATTGTATATAACATAACCGGCCCAATATCTATTCTGGGGCATCTCTCTCCTTCTTTAGCTCAAATAATGTCCAGGCCTGCCAGTCTGGATCCAATTCTTGCTGCACCACCTTCTGCCAAGAGGAAGATTGCTTCTCTAACTGCCCCTTCGGCTATAAAGAAGAAAAGAACAAGTAGCAAAAGAATTTCTCAGGTTAGATCCTTCCTCGAGTAAAAATGCTAATTTCATTTTGCTCATTTCTGTTCCTTTATGATTTCAGGCCAAATCACAACAATTGGCCATTAGCACAGAACCTGCCGATGCTTCAGTGATTGGTAAAATTTCTCACTATTTTGTCTTTAAAGTTCCTCTCCATCGGCATTGATTCTTTTTTCAGTTTCAGAGCAAATCTCAATAGACCCAATCTTGGAGAGTTCTTCTTCTCATCAAGAACCAGCTTCAGCTTCACCTGATGTTCCTCAGCCAGAAGCCTCTTCCCCATCAAAAGATCTTCTAAGCTCTCCTCAGCATGACATACAAGAATCTTTGCCTGAGCTTGAGCTGCCCTCTCTCTCCATCCAAGAAATCAGGAATGAGGTAGAGATAATTACCCAGTCTTCCCAGTTCTTTATTCAATGGATAATCATTAATTCGGCAATATCTCTTTCTAGGAGAAAATAACTTCATCACCCAGCTACTCATTTCCTTTGGATGATCTTGTTGCCGAACAAGTAGAGGAAATTTCTTCTAATCAGGCTTTATCAGAAGAAACCCAGGCAAAACTAAAGGAAATCTTCTCCTTTCTGCACAAAGACATCCAGGATCAAGTCAAGGATGCTGATCTTCTGAGAGATATGCTCGAGCCCATTGAACACAACCTTCCTATTGACATTCAAGCTTCTTTGGAACCAATCTCTCAATTGGATCAACAATTTGCTGCAGTCAGACAGGTTCTGAAAAGTCAATCTTTACAACCAGCTTTAGAACAAAGAAGAGCCATAGCTAAGCAATCCTTGAAAGATCTGTATATTCAAGCTCAGAGTAATAAAGAATTGTCAGCTAGACTGCAGCCAGCACTTGATCTGAAGAAGACCAGAAAAGCTGAACTAGAAGCCGAATTGAGGACTCTGTCAACCGAAATCGAAGCTGACGAGAAGAAATTAGCCGAACTCCCTGATCTGACAGAGAGGATACGAAAGGAAGCATCGGCAATTCTAACTGAAGATAAACAGCTCAAAACGAAGCTCTCTGCTCTGATAAAAACCCAAGAAGCAGGCAAAAATCTTTTGGAGACCATTAATAGAATGATATCTGATACTAAAGATGTAATCTCCAAGTACTTGGGTGTGTAGTTGTATCGAATATTTAATTAGCCGAATGTCTTACCAACTTTGTAGTCTCACCAATCTTTGCTTTCTTCCTCGCTTTATTGTGAACAACACATTCGGCAAAGCTTAGTCGTAACAGCGTTAGACCCGAAAAACGACCTAACACAACACAGCCGAATCCAATTCAGTAGAACCGAACCCGATTCGGCATGAATCCCAAACGACACCGAAACCGTTCGGTTTTGAGAATCCTTTCCACCTTCCGAATTTTCGGGATACGCGCCACGATCTTTGGCCACGATTTCCTCTGCGGGTTCTATAAATAAACATACCGAGTGCCGCTATCTCCTCACCAAGTCTTTTGCCTTCCTCGAACTCTTCTTTTTCCAAGCACAGTAAACTTCAAGAAAACCCCAATGACGAATGGAAGGCGACCGGCTGCCGACGAGCCCGAAGGAAGTCGCGCCGGCGCTCGCCGCAGGTGATTGGCTGCTTGCTTCTCTCTGTTCTTCTCGAGATTTGCCCTCTCCTTGACGAATCTCTTTGTTTTTTCAGGGTAATCCAATGGATTGTCGCCGCTGGTGCGCCAGTTGCGGCTCCAGCCGCTGCTCCTGCGGCGTCCAGCTCTTCGAGTTCGTCCAATCGGACTCTCTCATCGGACGACTCCCGCTACTCAGACGGCGATGCTCGCCGATTCAAGGCAGAGCGCGACGACTCTCGTCGCGAACTGGAGGTCATTTCCAAGCAAGCCGGGATTGCGGACCTCGAACGGCAGGCCGAGCGCAAGCAACTGCTTGAAGTCATTGACGGTAATTTCCGTAACTTGTTCAATCCTAATCCCATCCTCCAAATGACATTAATCTGTTATCTCCTTGCAAACTTGCAGCGCGTGATGCTGAACTTGATCGACTGAAGGCGCTAGTGGATGAGCTGGCGAACAAAGTGAACGCCCAAGGAGACATACCCGAGGCTCGCCTTGGCGCGGTGGCAGGCCGCGTCGACGAGGTGGCCCTCCATGGCGTCCGCCTAGGCGTCGCTGTGGGTCTCGTTGCCATGTCGACACACACCGGCACTGACTATTCCAGGATGCCGGTTGGTTTCGCCAACAGCAACCTAGAAGACATCGATGACATCGACGCCTCCATTGATCGTCTTGATGGCCATGGTGCTGCCATTGCCGATTCCATTCATCCCCAGTCTGTTTTGAACAGGCTCTTCCAGTAGTTTGTACTAGGGATTTATGGAATTTCGGCAATAAAACTTATCTTTTGTGATCTTGCATGAACCCCTGATGTAATATATTTTGTGCTAAGGGCAATACATTCAGTACTGGCCATTTTTCTTCTGTCGGAAATTTTTGTCCTGAAGGCGGCTTCTTCCTGAATGCCGGCTATTTCCATTGTGTCTTAATCAACGATCAATCTCAACGCTAGGATAGTATTTCTTCAAATATCTTCCGTTTATAGCAGTAGTGAATTCTTCTCCCAGTAAAGTTTTCAAAATATATGCATTTCCAGGCACGCATCTAACCACTCTGAAAGGACCTTCCCAATTTGGTGACAACTTACCGAATGTACTGTATTTAGTACCAATCGGCAATATTGCTTTCCAAACTAGATCACCTTCTGCAAATTGCCTGACTTTTACCTTCTTGTTGTAATATTTGGCAACTCGCATCTTGTTCTTCTCAATATTCTCCAAGGCCCTGAGACGAATCATATGCAAATCTTCTAATTCGTCCATCATTAAATCATTATAATCTTTAGAACTTAAATCTTTTTGCAACTTTATTCTCCTTGAGTCTAATTGTATCTCCCATGGCAAGATAGCATGATGCCCATACACCAACTCATAAGGAGACGTCTGTGTAGCCCCATGTGGAGCCATTCGGTAAGCCCATAAAGTCTCATTGAGTACCGAATGCCACTTTCTTGGCTTCTGATCAATCTTCTTCTGTATAATTTTAATCATAATCTTGTTAGAAGCTTCTGCCTGACCATTAGCTTGGGCATAATAAGGAGAAGAATTTAACAATTTGATGCCCATACTTTCAGCAAAATCTCTGAACTCTGAAGATGTAAATTGAATCCCTTGATCTGTGGTGATTGTTTGAGGAATCCCAAATCTGTAAATGATATGTTCTTTAACAAATTCAACCATATTCTCCGATGTCACCTTCTTTAATGGAATTGCCTCAACCCACTTGGTAAAATAATCGGTTGCCAAAAGCACAAACTTATGCCCCTTGCTAGATGGAGGATTTATTTGGCCAATCAAATCTATTCCCCATCCTCTGAATGGCCATGGCTTGATAATAGGATTCAGAACTGATGCTGGAACTCTCTGAATGTTTCCAAATCTCTGGCAATCTTGGCATCCCTTATAATATTCAAAGCAGTCTTCTAGCATTGTAGGCCAATAGTACCCAGATCTCCTAATAACCCATTTCATTCGGTAGGCCGATTGATGTGCTCCACACAACCCATCATGTACTTCACTCATCAGCCTTTTTGCTTCTTCATGATTTAAGCAATGTAACAGCACCCCATCCAAGGATTTATAATATAAATTATCATCAAGAAGAACAAACTTTAAAGCCTTATACCTGAGCTTTCTAGAAACCTTTCGGGATGGATTCTCCAGATAATCGGCAATCTCTTTTCTCCAATCATCTTCTGCCAGATTACTCCCGAAAGCATGTACATCATTAGCAAAAACTTCTCGAAGCTCTTTATAACCCGAAGCACCTTGAGCTAATCTGTTTGCCTCTTCATTGTCTCTCCTAGGAATATGCTGCAGAATTACTGACTGAAATTCCTTTAAGATTTGCTTGCATTCCTCATAGTATTTCCTCAAGACATCATTTCTGCACTCATACTCGCCATTTAGTTGCCTTATGACTAATTCTGAATCTCCAAAAATTTCAACTGCAATGGCCTTTGCTTCTCTCAAGTATTGAAGTCCTCTAAGCAACGCTTCATACTCAGCTTGATTATTAGTGACAGTAGGTTGAATAGGAATAGCAAATTCAAATACCTCTCCTCTTGGTGAAATTAACAAAATACCTACTCCACCACCTTTGTCACATGAAGAGCCATCGAAGAATAATACCCAAGGAGCAATTTCAAGCGAATTAACCGATAAATCGCGATGCTCAGTAATGAAATCAGCAATAATCTGTCCTTTAACAGCCTTTGCCGATTCAAACCTTAGCTCAAATTCAGACAAAGCTAAAATCCATTTGCCAATCCTTCCGTTCAAAATCGGCATAGACAACATGTGTTTTATCACATCAAACTTTGAATACACAATGCATTCGGCGTGTAGTAAGTAGTGCCGAAATTTTGTACAGGAGTAGTAAACACATAAACAAAGCTTCTCAGTAGCCGAATACCTCGTTTCGGGATCAAGCAACTTTCGGCTAAGGTATGCAACTACCCTTTCCTTTCCCTCGAATTCTTGTATGAGGGCCGATCCAATAGTTTGGGCATCGGCCGCCACGTACAACTTAAAAGGCTTGTTTAGCTGTGGAGGTATCAATACTGGTGGTTCTTTCATGTATTCCTTGATCTCATTGAAAGCCTTTTGTTGTTCGTCGCCCCATACAAACTTCTGATCTTTCTTGACCTTTAACAGTGAAGAGAAAGGCAACATCTTTTGTGATAAGTTTGATATGAATCTTCTTACGAAATTGATCTTACCAAGCAGTGACTGCAATTCCTTAAGATTAGTTGGAGGAACAACTTCATCGATGGCTTTCATACTTTTCCTGCCAACTCCTATTCCTCCTTCATGCACCAGAAATCCCAGAAATTCTCCTGCCGAAACTCCAAAAGCACATTTATTTGGGTTCATTTTGAGCCCATGTTTCCTAATGCATTCTAGAGTTTTCCTTATGTCGGCCAAATGTGCTTCATGATCCAATGACTTAATCACGACATCATCGATATATATCTCCACAATCTTGCCGATCAACTCATGAAAAATATAATTCATAGCTCTCTGATAAGTTGCCCCAGCATTCTTCAAACCAAACGTCATGACAACCCATTCAAACAACCCTATATGTCCTGGACATCTGAAAGCCGTTTTCGCTATATCTTCTAATGCCATAAAAATTTGATTGTACCCTGCATTACCATCCATGAAACTAATCACTTTATATCCAGCAGCAGCATCAACCAACGAATCAGCAATAGGCATCGGATATCCATCCATGGGCGTAGCTCTGTTCAGATCTCTAAAGTCTATGCAAACTCTCATCTTCCCATTTTTCTTGTACACAGGAACAATATTAGAGATCCATTCTGCATATCTGCACGGCCGAATAAAGTTTGCTGCTATTAATCTTTCCACTTCTTTCTTCACATCGGCCAACACTTCATCTTTGTAGATTTTCCGGGGTGGTTGCTTGTAAGGTTTATAACCAGGCTTGATCGGCAATCGATGCTCAACAATGGAACGATCTAAACCAGGCATCTCCGAATAATCCCAAGCAAAGCAATCTTTGTATTCTTTTAACAACTCAATCAACTTCTCCCTGAAAGCCGAATTCAAGCTAGCACTGACGAATATCGGCCTTGGTTTGTCACCGTCTCCAATGTCTACTTCTTCTAATTTATCAGCCGACACAAATCCTCGTCCTAGCTTCCCATCAGTTCCATCGATTGGATTATCCATTAAAAATTACTAAAAGAGCCGACTGCTTTGATCGGCTGTTGATCACTGCTGACTGGCTCAACAGGACCTTCTCCCCAGTCCTTACCTGAGAAGCAATCTACGCCTTGATACTCCCAGAAGGCCGGTTCCACATTAGCCACGCTAATTGAATCATCTGCTGGGACAATTTCCACTTCGTCATCTATCCACTGAATAAGCTGTTGATGCATAGTAGATGGAATACAGCAATTCGCATGAATCCAATCCCTTCCAAGTAGCAAGCTGTATGCCCCTTTGCCTTCAATAACAAAGAATGTTGTAAGCAGAATCTTGGACCCAATCATCAGATCTACATGTACACATCCTTTGGTGTCCGAAGGATTTCCAGCAAAATCATTCAACACTATGCTTGTTGGCGTTAAATCTCCAGGGCTCATGCCAAGTTTCCTGAATGTATTGTATGGCATCACATTAACAGCAGCTCCACCATCAACAAACATCTTTGTTAGTGGCTTCCCGTTGACATATCCTCTTAAGTACAGTGGTTTCATGTGCCGATTCTGGACTGGCTTCTCGAAAATAGCTTGCTTATTCAATACCAATTGTGCCATTAACCCACATTGCTCGGCTTCATCCACTTCTGGCAATATCTCTTCCTGTACAATTTGATTAGCTGGAGCCATGAATTCATTCGGCAAGAAACATACCATGCATGTAGGAGCCGAATGACCCGATTTGTCAGGCCTGTCTTTTGGACGCCATATCGATTTCATCCTGGTTCCTGCTTGCTTCAATTCTTGATTCCCCAGGCGTTGGACTCTTCTCTTCTGGCTCCTTCTTAAACCAGGTGGACACCACTGTCCTTTCTGCCACACATACTCACGATCTTCTTCCTCATGATCAACCCATCTATAATCAGCATGTCTTTTCATTGGTTGATCGTCATTCTTATATATTTTTAGACGCCGATCATCACTAGGATGTACCCTTCCAATTCTTTCGTGGACGGATCGGCGAATGGCAACATTTTGCCTATGTTCGACATATCCATTATTGCATTCAGGACAGTTATTCCACGTAGGCAGCTTTAAACCCTCGTTCCAACAGTGTCTGAAGAAAACACAATCCCAATGTGCACGTTCTTGTTCTCGGACATATTCCTCTTGTTCTTCCTCAAACCTTTCTTCTTCGCGCCTTCTTTTCTCCTCCTCGTATTCACGTCTCTGGTAGTGCTCTTTTTCTTGCTGACGCTGCCACTTATTGAGGAGAATACGCGATGTGACTCTGGGTTTAGAGGAATTCCCAATTTCAAATTGGCTATTCGGGAAGCGAGGTCTCTCCTCGCGAATCTGTTCGATCGTGATTTGCCGATTAGGATCTACTGAGCCACTCTGCTTCGCTTTCTTCGACGTCAGGACTCTCATCTTTCCCTTTTCTCCAGATTCGGCAGTACTCACCATATTGATTGAGAACCCAACCATGTTCTGAGGAAACGGGTTACTGTCCAACTTCATCTTATTGTCGAATTTCAAATGCCCTTCTTGGATAGCTTTCTGAATCCTCACTCTAAAAACCCTGCATTCATTGATGGAATGAGAATTTCTATCATGGAATCCACAGTACCTTTTATCTTTCACTCCATCAGGCCGAAGCATAGAATGCCCCTCTGGTAGCTTGATTCGGCCTTCCTTTACAAGATAATCAAATAATTTATCTGCCTTAGTTACATCAAAATCATAGGTGCCCTTATTCTGTTTAATCCACCTCTGATTCACCATGACTGGTTCTTTACTCCACACTATCTCTGCTACGGCTATCTCTTCGCTATCTTCATACTCATCTTCTTGATCTGCTCTTTCAAGGAATTGGTTATAGATGTCAGCTACATCATTATTTTTAGCAAATCTGGCATCTTTCTTGAAACCATATGCCTGGTTACTCATTAAGGCCAATCTGTGTGACAACTGGCCCAGATCATCAAACTCCATCCCGAATAGCTTCTCCCGAATGGCAGGCAGCATGCCAGCTACAGCCATACCAGCCAGCTGGTCATCAGGTATGTTCAGAGAAAAGCACATGCTCTTTGTTTCCCTAAATCTCCTGAGGAACTCCGTAGGTGTTTCATTATTCCTCTGCCTTAAGCTGGTCAAATCAACCAACTTTTTCTCGGTACTGCCAATGTAGTAATGAGCATGGAATTTCTGCTCCAGGTCTTTCCAAGTACAAATCGACTGAGCAGGCAAAGAGGCAAACCATGTAAAAGATGGACCCGTCAGTGACAAAGGAAAGTATCTGATTCTGAAAGCCTCATCTGCCGAAGCTTCTCCAAGCTGCGTCAAATATCGAGCTATATGCTCCACAGTACTAGTATCATCTTGTCCTGAGAATTTAGTAAACTCTGTAGGCACCTTGACTCTATTCGGCAATGATACCCTTTGGTACCATTCTGGGAAAGGAGACGAGTACATGTACCCCTGATTTTTAGGCTTCAGACCGAATTGATTTTGCAATACATCGGTCATTTTTTGCACCATGAGGTCAATACTGGTATCTTGATTCCCTGGTCTTCCAGCAAGCATGCCTGCAGTACCAACATACCCAGGATTCGGGAGAGCGTCGATAGCATTGTAATCCATAAACTCTGAATATCCGTTTCCATACATGTCCCTTTGCAGCCTGTTGTTCAGAGGGGATATCTTATAAGCAGAAGCAGGCGGATTCCCTGTGGTGCCGAATGCCATATCACCGTATGTGCGAGTTTTCGGCAGTGCAGGCTGAGGATCTTGCCGAATCGGTTGACCATTTGTATCTTTAGTACCAGAACCTCCAGTTTCATCAGCATTCCCTTTACCATGTGGCCTCTGAGCTTGTGCTTGAACATTGAAGTATGTCGGGCCGCCCAATTGTTCATGTATCTGCTCGAAGGGTTTATCCACATGCTGACCAAAAATGCTTACCATTATATGCCGAAAACTGTTCAAGAACGCAGCATTGTGATTGGTCATTGCTTCCCCCAAAGCTTTGTATAACAAGCCCGAGAATCTCTCCCTCTCTTCTTCTTTAGTAAAATCAGACTGCCCAGGAAGGAGAACTCTTGGCAAATCGGACTTGAGAAACGGTGCACCACTCCTGTTCTTGGCGAAAGACAGTAAACATTTGTTAATGAATTGGTCAGCAGCAGCCTTTACCATCTGTTGATGCTCTTCAGACAATTCTTCCAAAGTAACGTCCATGATGTCGCTCAACTCAGGCATCTTGTAAACTTGTGTGGGTCCCACCGGGCGTGCCAAAAAGTGTGTTGACGCAAAATCTGCGGTTCGCGCCAAGCACACAGCAAGCCGAATTAGCTAGCTTCAATACGTGGCCCGTGCGTATGAATCCGAAAGCGTGCCAGTCAGTTTGCCTGAAAACTAACAAAGGGACAAAAACGTTTAGATCAAAACCTGGAACGTGCCGGGTGAGACCAGACAGTTCCATATTTGCGGCATTAAAGCCAATCTCGAGAGACATATAGCTACGGACAAGCTATCTGTCGTTACTCAGAATATCATTCGGCAATCGGTAGAAGCATGTAAGAATCACACTGCCGAACGCACAACATCAGCATGACGTAAGATCGATCTTTAAATAAACGAAGAGAGCAAAGTATATCCATGACCGACAGACGTGTTATGAGAATAAATAAAGGGTGAGGCATGACCATAAATCCATAGTAAACAAGAATGCATAGGCCGAAAGCAGCACCCGTCAAGCATGATAACGAACAAGTTAATCCACCGCATGATACGACTTGTTCGAGACCACACCACCAATCAAATTAGATTAATCCACCGCATGATACAATCTAATCGTGAAAGGCTAAAAGCATTCAGTATTTAATGAGTACCCACGATCACGTTCACTCGTGAGAGTACTGCCGAATCCGGCTGTTCAGCCGAATCAGGGTTTGTGGCAAATAAATAGAGGGTGAGACGCTATCGCGAATTTACATTGAAACAAGAATGCATAGGCCGAAAGCAGCACCCGTCAAGCATGGCAACAAACAAGTTAATCCACCGCATGATACAACTCGTTTGAGGCCACACCACCAATCAGATTAGATCAATCCACCGCATGATACAATCTAATCGTGAAAGGCTAAAAGCATTCATTGTCCACTGCAAACCCACGAACACGTTCACTCGTGAGAGCACTGCCGAATGCGGCTGCTTAGCCGAATCGGGGTCCGCGGCGAAGGAACAAACTTAATCGATAAAGATAAATCTATCAGATCGAATCGAATTCTAATCCACCGGATGATTAGCTCTAAGACAACCCAAAAACCTGCATCTACCGCATGATACCCGGTTCTGTCAAGATCTACACGATACCAACAAGTTCGAACCTGCGACACGTAGCAACCTAGATCGGTTTCGGGCTCGGCTATGAGGGGATAAGTCATCGCATCGTGAAGTAGAGCCGATTCTAGCCGACCTAGATTGGGCAAAGGAGTGTTGCATGAATTAAGCACAGAGTAAAAACGAAGCAATACGGAGTAACTTAATGAATCTGTTAGATCTTGCCGAAATCTAACAGAGCCGATAACTTGGTCCATACTAGATCTTAGCCCACCGCATGGCTCATGACCTAACAGAGGAACCTTCTTGAGACCACAACTTAAATCCACCGGATGATACTAAGCATGGTAACAAGACTACCTGCATCAAAGCTTAAATCCACCGCATGATACTAAGCATGATACAGGGTTGCCGGTACTTACGGAGGTCGACGGATCGATGACTCCTCTCGAAGAACTCGACGACTCGACTAAAGGACTCGATATTGGCACGGGGCCGGTTTGTTGTATGATTCATTCGATCCTCATTACAGCTGCCATGGGTTTATATTTATACCCAGGTCTTGATACAACTCCTAGTCGGACACGACTACAATACTTGTTTCTAAAAATAAATGACGAATCTTCGTGCCCATATTGCGTTCCTTGTTCGAACCGGCCTTTTCCTTATGTTTTTCCACGTCATCACACCTTCCCGAATGCTACCGCTTTTGCCTGCGGAACTATGCCTCTGCCGAATGACGACGCGTTCCCGACCGCAGAGCGTTATTGCCGAATACTTCAGAGAAAGCCCCTTAGCCGAATGGTATCCTTCCACCAAATCCGGCCCACACGTCAGCCTCTTCCTGGTGCTAAATTTTGGTGTTAACACATGCCCCTTCAATTTCGGGATAAAAGATGCTTTTATCTCGGAATTGACCAGGAATCCCCAACATCTCTAGGCTGAATCCGCTTTGATATCCGTTTTCCGCTTCCAAATCCTCAGAGTGCGTTTCCAAATTCAAAACCCTAGTTCGTCGAATCTCTCAAGCTCCAATCTTCAAATGGCGAACCAGGATCAAATTCTTCAAGTAAGTTTTGTTTCCCTCAATCACATTCGGCATTACTCTTTTCGAGCTGCATTTTGAATCTCCGATTTGCTCTTCCTCTGCCCTTGATAGGCTCTGGCCACCGAAATCTTGACCCCCACTGAAGAACAATCCGCATCTTTCTTCCTCGGCCCCTCAGGGAATCCAGATCCCTCCGAAATTATTGCGGCCGAGTCTCAGAGGATTCCTTTCAAAACTTCTCTGATGAGACCTCACGAATGGCAAGATGCATTCAAGAACTGGCCTCTGCCCCCAATCGCTGGCTGGAGAAACTGGTACAAAAGGATTCTTGAAGATAAAAGTCCTCAGACACAGAATTGGGACAGTCTTCGTATTTCTCACTGCTTGGAGCTATCTCTAGCCGAAACACCCAAGAATGAGAATCTCCTGATTGCAGCTTGTCACTTCTGGTCCAACGGCATGAATGCTTTCCTTTTTGGTCATGGACCAATGACCCCAACCCTGGCCGATGTCTACATGATAACCGGCCTGAATATCACAGGGAATGCATGATGGTCCTCTGACTGACGTTGAATACAGGGCCTTTCTGAATATGTGGCTATGCAGATTTGTTTTCTGTGGTAAAGCCAATGAGCCAACTCTGAATCACATAGTAATGGCCGAAGACCTGGCTGCAGGCACACTTATCCCTCTCGGGAAATATCTCCTGGGAAGTGTCTATCACATGCTCCATCAGACCATTTATCAGATGCACACCAACAAGAAAATTTCCTGCGTTAATGGTCCCTGGTGGTTCGTCCAGATGTGGCTGCAATTGTACATGCACCAAATTGTCTCCATTGACCTCAACAGCCGATATTTCCCCTCGGTCAATTACCAGGAAGCAGAAGCCCAGAGCACCAAAGGCTGTCAAACCTATGGGGAAGCAGCCTCCACTATTGCTATCAACAAGAGCATTGGAGAACTGTTTGAACTTTTCTTCAAAGGCTTTGCCAATCCCCTCTGGTTCCCATACATGGACAATGACAATCTCACTTTCCCTTGTGAATTCAGCTTCGAGACTGGATGCATAGATACAGAGTCCTCAGCAATTTTTAACACTTTCATTCGGCCTTGCATCTTACCAGCCGAATTTTGCGGAGGAAGGCTGGTTCAAAGTTCATATGAATATTACCAGCCGAATGTAGCCGCCAGGCAACTAGGATGTGGCCAAGTGCCCCCAAGATTATTTCTCCATGAATTCCTCAAGCCTAGGCAGATCATCAAAGACTCCACAGAAACAAGAAGGGTCTTTGATTATAAGTGCTATTCCGCTATTTATCAAATCGAACCTTTCGTGCCAACAGCACTTGCTCATCCCCTCTTCATTCTTTGGTGGCAAGAACTCCATGATCATATCTTCAATGTGCCGGTTCATCCTCTCTGCCTTGAGTTAATGCCTGATTATCAGCCGAATTCAGAGGTAAATATGCTTATAATCCATCTGTTTTTCCAATAACATCCCTCTTTCATCGACTTTTGACTCTGTTACTCCGCAGGACATGGTCCCTGCCCCTCTGGCCAGAGCAATTGTATATAACATAACCGGCCCAATATCTATTCTGGGGCATCTCTCTCCTTCTTTAGCTCAAATAATGTCCAGGCCTGCCAGTCTGGATCCAATTCTTGCTGCACCACCTTCTGCCAAGAGGAAGATTGCTTCTCTAACTGCCCCTTCGGCTATAAAGAAGAAAAGAACAAGTAGCAAAAGAATTGCTCAGGTTAGATCCTTCCTCGAGTAAAAATGCTAATTTCATTTTGCTCATTTCTGTTCCTTTATGATTTCAGGCCAAATCACAACAATTGGCCATTAGCACAGAACCTGCCGATGCTTCAGTGATTGGTAAAATTTCTCACTATTTTGTCTTTAAAGTTCCTCTCCATCGGCATTGATTCTTTTTTCAGTTTCAGAGCAAATCTCAATAGACCCAATCTTGGAGAGTTCTTCTTCTCATCAAGAACCAGCTTCAGCTTCACCTGATGTTCCTCAGCCAGAAGCCTCTTCCCCATCAAAAGATCTTCTAAGCTCTCCTCAGCATGACATACAAGAATCTTTGCCTGAGCTTGAGCTGCCCTCTCTCTCCATCCAAGAAATCAGGAATGAGGTAGAGATAATTACCCAGTCTTCCCAGTTCTTTATTCAATGGATAATCATTAATTCGGCAATATCTCTTTCTAGGAGAAAATAACTTCATCACCCAGCTACTCATTTCCTTTGGATGATCTTGTTGCCGAACAAGTAGAGGAAATTTCTTCTAATCAGGCTTTATCAGAAGAAACCCAGGCAAAACTAAAGGAAATCTTCTCCTTTCTGCACAAAGACATCCAGGATCAAGTCAAGGATGCTGATCTTCTGAGAGATATGCTCGAGCCCATTGAACACAACCTTCCTATTGACATTCAAGCTTCTTTGGAACCAATCTCTCAATTGGATCAACAATTTGCTGCAGTCAGACAGGTTCTGAAAAGTCAATCTTTACAACCAGCTTTAGAACAAAGAAGAGCCATAGCTAAGCAATCCTTGAAAGATCTGTATATTCAAGCTCAGAGTAATAAAGAATTGTCAGCTAGACTGCAGCCAGCACTTGATCTGAAGAAGACCAGAAAAGCTGAACTAGAAGCCGAATTGAGGACTCTGTCAACCGAAATCGAAGCTGACGAGAAGAAATTAGCCGAACTCCCTGATCTGACAGAGAGGATACGAAAGGAAGCATCGGCAATTCTAACTGAAGATAAACAGCTCAAAACGAAGCTCTCTGCTCTGATAAAAACCCAAGAAGCAGGCAAAAATCTTTTGGAGACCATTAATAGAATGATATCTGATACTAAAGATGTAATCTCCAAGTACTTGGGTGTGTAGTTGTATCGAATATTTAATTAGCCGAATGTCTTACCAACTTTGTAGTCTCACCAATCTTTGCTTTCTTCCTCGCTTTATTGTGAACAACACATTCGGCAAAGCTTAGTCGTAACAGCGTTAGACCCGAAAAACGACCTAACACAACACAGCCGAATCCAATTCAGTAGAACCGAACCCGATTCGGCATGAATCCCAAACGACACCGAAACCGTTCGGTTTTGAGAATCCTTTCCACCTTCCGAATTTTCGGGATACGCGCCACGATCTTTGGCCACGATTTCCTCTGCGGGTTCTATAAATAAACATACCGAGTGCCGCTATCTCCTCACCAAGTCTTTTGCCTTCCTCGAACTCTTCTTTTTCCAAGCACAGTAAACTTCAAGAAAACCCCAATGACGAATGGAAGGCGACCGGCTGCCGACGAGCCCGAAGGAAGTCGCGCCGGCGCTCGCCGCAGGTGATTGGCTGCTTGCTTCTCTCTGTTCTTCTCGAGATTTGCCCTCTCCTTGACGAATCTCTTTGTTTTTTCAGGGTAATCCAATGGATTGTCGCCGCTGGTGCGCCAGTTGCGGCTCCAGCCGCTGCTCCTGCGGCGTCCAGCTCTTCGAGTTCGTCCAATCGGACTCTCTCATCGGACGACTCCCGCTACTCAGACGGCGATGCTCGCCGATTCAAGGCAGAGCGCGACGACTCTCGTCGCGAACTGGAGGTCATTTCCAAGCAAGCCGGGATTGCGGACCTCGAACGGCAGGCCGAGCGCAAGCAACTGCTTGAAGTCATTGACGGTAATTTCCGTAACTTGTTCAATCCTAATCCCATCCTCCAAATGACATTAATCTGTTATCTCCTTGCAACCTTGCAGCGCGTGATGCTGAACTTGATCGACTGAAGGCGCTAGTGGATGAGCTGGCG
This sequence comes from Echinochloa phyllopogon, assembly GCA_033239725.1. Lineage (NCBI taxonomy): Eukaryota > Viridiplantae > Streptophyta > Magnoliopsida > Poales > Poaceae > Echinochloa > Echinochloa phyllopogon. The sequence goes on from BTCW01000003.1 coordinate 3,534,918, forward strand.
AACAAAGTGAACGCCCAAGGAGACATACCCGAGGCTCGCCTTGGCGCGGTGGCAGGCCGCGTCGACGAGGTGGCCCTCCATGGCGTCCGCCTAGGCGTCGCTGTGGGTCTCGTTGCCATGTCGACACACACCGGCACTGACTATTCCAGGATGCCGGTTGGTTTCGCCAACAGCAACCTAGAAGACATCGATGACATCGACGCCTCCATTGATCGTCTTGATGGCCATGGTGCTGCCATTGCCGATTCCATTCATCCCCAGTCTGTTTTGAACAGGCTCTTCCAGTAGTTTGTACTAGGGATTTATGGAATTTCGGCAATAAAACTTATCTTTTGTGATCTTGCATGAACCCCTGATGTAATATATTTTGTGCTAAGGGCAATACATTCAGTACTGGCCATTTTTCTTCTGTCGGAAATTTTTGTCCTGAAGGCGGCTTCTTCCCGAATGCCGGCTATTTCCATTGTGTCTTAATCAACGATCAATCTCAACGCTAGGATAGTATTTCTTCAAATATCTTCCGTTTATAGCAGTAGTGAATTCTTCTCCCAGTAAAGTTTTCAAAATATATGCATTTCCAGGCACGCATCTAACCACTCTGAAAGGACCTTCCCAATTTGGTGAACACTTACCGAATGTACTGTATTTAGTACCAATCGGCAATATTGCTTTCCAAACTAGATCACCTTCTGCAAATTGCCTGACTTTTACCTTCTTGTTGTAATATTTGGCAACTCGCATCTTGTTCTTCTCAATATTCTCCAAGGCCCTGAGACGAATCATATGCAAATCTTCTAATTCGTCCATCATTAAATCATTATAATCTTTAGAACTTAAATCTTTTTGCAACTTTATTCTCCTTGAGTCTAATTGTATCTCCCATGGCAAGATAGCATGATGCCCATACACCAACTCATAAGGAGACGTCTGTGTAGCCCCATGTGGAGCCATTCGGTAAGCCCATAAAGTCTCATTGAGTACCGAATGCCACTTTCTTGGCTTCTGATCAATCTTCTTCTGTATAATTTTAATCATAATCTTGTTAGAAGCTTCTGCCTGACCATTAGCTTGGGCATAATAAGGAGAAGAATTTAACAATTTGATGCCCATACTTTCAGCAAAATCTCTGAACTCTGAAGATGTAAATTGAGTCCCTTGATCTGTGGTGATTGTTTGAGGAATCCCAAATCTGTAAATGATATGTTCTTTAACAAATTCAACCATATTCTCCGATGTCACCTTCTTTAATGGAATTGCCTCAACCCACTTGGTAAAATAATCGGTTGCCAAAAGCACAAACTTATGCCCCTTGCTAGATGGAGGATTTATTTGGCCAATCAAATCTATTCCCCATCCTCTGAATGGCCATGGCTTGATAATAGGATTCAGAACTGATGCTGGAACTCTCTGAATGTTTCCAAATCTCTGGCAATCTTGGCATCCCTTATAATATTCAAAGCAGTCTTCTAGCATTGTAGGCCAATAGTACCCAGATCTCCTAATAACCCATTTCATTCGGTAGGCCGATTGATGTGCTCCACACAACCCATCATGTACTTCACTCATCAGCCTTTTTGCTTCTTCATGATTTAAGCAATGTAACAGCACCCCATCCAAGGATTTATAATATAAATTATCATCAAGAAGAACAAACTTTAAAGCCTTATACCTGAGCTTTCTAGAAACCTTTCGGGATGGATTCTCCAGATAATCGGCAATCTCTTTTCTCCAATCATCTTCTGCCAGATTACTCCCGAAAGCATGTACATCATTAGCAAAAACTTCTCGAAGCTCTTTATAACCCGAAGCACCTTGAGCTAATCTGTTTGCCTCTTCATTGTCTCTCCTAGGAATATGCTGCAGAATTACTGACTGAAATTCCTTTAAGATTTGCTTGCATTCCTCATAGTATTTCCTCAAGACATCATTTCTGCACTCATACTCGCCATTTAGTTGCCTTATGACTAATTCTGAATCTCCAAAAATTTCAACTGCAATGGCCTTTGCTTCTCTCAAGTATTGAAGTCCTCTAAGCAACGCTTCATACTCAGCTTGATTATTAGTGACAGTAGGTTGAATAGGAATAGCAAATTCAAATACCTCTCCTCTTGGTGAAATTAACAAAATACCTACTCCACCACCTTTGTCACATGAAGAGCCATCGAAGAATAATACCCAAGGAACAATTTCAAGCGAATTAACCGATAAATCGCGATGCTCAGTAATGAAATCAGCAATAATCTGTCCTTTAACAGCCTTTGCCGATTCAAACCTTAGCTCAAATTCAGACAAAGCTAAAATCCATTTGCCAATCCTTCCGTTCAAAATCGGCATAGACAACATGTGTTTTATCACATCAAACTTTGAATACACAATGCATTCGGCGTGTAGTAAGTAGTGCCGAAATTTTGTACAGGAGTAGTAAACACATAAACAAAGCTTCTCAGTAGCCGAATACCTCGTTTCGGGATCAAGCAACTTTCGGCTAAGGTATGCAACTACCCTTTCCTTTCCCTCGAATTCTTGTATGAGGGCCGATCCAATAGTTTGGGCATCGGCCGCCACGTACAACTTAAAAGGCTTGTTTAGCTGTGGAGGTATCAATACTGGTGGTTCTTTCATGTATTCCTTGATCTCATTGAAAGCCTTTTGTTGTTCGTCGCCCCATACAAACTTCTGATCTTTCTTGACCTTTAACAGTGAAGAGAAAGGCAACATCTTTTGTGATAAGTTTGATATGAATCTTCTTACGAAATTGATCTTACCAAGCAGTGACTGCAATTCCTTAAGATTAGTTGGAGGAACAACTTCATCGATGGCTTTCATACTTTTCCTGCCAACTCCTATTCCTCCTTCATGCACCAGAAATCCCAGAAATTCTCCTGCCGAAACTCCAAAAGCACATTTATTTGGGTTCATTTTGAGCCCATGTTTCCTAATGCATTCTAGAGTTTTCCTTATGTCGGCCAAATGTGCTTCATGATCCAATGACTTAATCACGACATCATCGATATATATCTCCACAATCTTGCCGATCAACTCATGAAAAATATAATTCATAGCTCTCTGATAAGTTGCCCCAGCATTCTTCAAACCAAACGTCATGACAACCCATTCAAACAACCCTATATGTCCTGGACATCTGAAAGCCGTTTTCGCTATATCTTCTAATGCCATAAAAATTTGATTGTACCCTGCATTACCATCCATGAAACTAATCACTTTATATCCAGCAGCAGCATCAACCAACGAATCAGCAATAGGCATCGGATATCCATCCATGGGCGTAGCTCTGTTCAGATCTCTAAAGTCTATGCAAACTCTCATCTTCCCATTTTTCTTGTACACAGGAACAATATTAGAGATCCATTCTGCATATCTGCACGGCCGAATAAAGTTTGCTGCTATTAATCTTTCCACTTCTTTCTTCACATCGGCCAACACTTCATCTTTGTAGATTTTCCGGGGTGGTTGCTTGTAAGGTTTATAACCAGGCTTGATCGGAAATCGATGCTCAACAATGGAACGATCTAAACCAGGCATCTCCGAATAATCCCAAGCAAAGCAATCTTTGTATTCTTTTAACAACTCAATCAACTTCTCCCTGAAAGCCGAATTCAAGCTAGCACTGACGAATATCGGCATTGGTTTGTCACCGTCTCCAATGTCTACTTCTTCTAATTTATCAGCCGACACAAATCCTCGTCCTAGCTTCCCATCAGTTCCATCGATTGGATTATCCATTAAAAATTACTAAAAGAGCCGACTGCTTTGATCGGCTGTTGATCACTGCTGACTGGCTCAACAGGACCTTCTCCCCAGTCCTTACCTGAGAAGCAATCTACGCCTTGATACTCCCAGAAGGCCGGTTCCACATTAGCCACGCTAATTGAATCATCTGCTGGGACAATTTCCACTTCGTCATCTATCCACTGAATAAGCTGTTGATGCATAGTAGATGGAATACAGCAATTCGCATGAATCCAATCCCTTCCAAGTAGCAAGCTGTATGCCCCTTTGCCTTCAATAACAAAGAATGTTGTAAGCAGAATCTTGGACCCAATCATCAGATCTACATGTACACATCCTTTGGTGTCCGAAGGATTTCCAGCAAAATCATTCAACACTATGCTTGTTGGCGTTAAATCTCCAGGGCTCATGCCAAGTTTCCTGAATGTATTGTATGGCATCACATTAACAGCAGCTCCACCATCAACAAACATCTTTGTTAGTGGCTTCCCGTTGACATATCCTCTTAAGTACAGTGGTTTCATGTGCCGATTCTGGACTGGCTTCTCGAAAATAGCTTGCTTATTCAATACCAATTGTGCCATTAACCCACATTGCTCGGCTTCATCCACTTCTGGCAATATCTCTTCCTGTACAATTTGATTAGCTGGAGCCATGAATTCATTCGGCAAGAAACATACCATGCATGTAGGAGCCGAATGACCCGATTCGTCAGGCCTGTCTTTTGGACGCCATATCGATTTCATCCTGGTTCCTGCTTGCTTCAATTCTTGATTCCCCAGGCGTTGGACTCTTCTCTTCTGGCTCCTTCTTAAACCAGGTGGACACCACTGTCCTTTCTGCCACACATACTCACGATCTTCTTCCTCATGATCAACCCATCTATAATCAGCATGTCTTTTCATTGGTTGATCGTCATTCTTATATATTTTTAGACGCCGATCATCACTAGGATGTACCCTTCCAATTCTTTCGTGGACGGATCGGCGAATGGCAACATTTTGCCTATGTTCGACATATCCATTATTGCATTCAGGACAGTTATTCCACGTAGGCAGCTTTAAACCCTCGTTCCAACAGTGTCTGAAGAAAACACAATCCCAATGTGCATGTTCTTGTTCTCGGACATATTCCTCTTGTTCTTCCTCAAACCTTTCTTCTTCGCGCCTTCTTTTCTCCTCCTCGTATTCACGTCTCTGGTAGTGCTCTTTTTCTTGCTGACGCTGCCACTTATTGAGGAGAATACGCGATGTGACTCTGGGTTTAGAGGAATTCCCAATTTCAAATTGGCTATTCGGGAAGCGAGGTCTCTCCTCGCGAATCTGTTCGATCGTGATTTGCCGATTAGGATCTACTGAGCCACTCTGCTTCGCTTTCTTCGACGTCAGGACTCTCATCTTTCCCTTTTCTCCAGATTCGGCAGTACTCACCATATTGATTGAGAACCCAACCATGTTCTGAGGAAACGGGTTACTGTCCAACTTCATCTTATTGTCGAATTTCAAATGCCCTTCTTGGATAGCTTTCTGAATCCTCACTCTAAAAACCCTGCATTCATTGATGGAATGAGAATTTCTATCATGGAATCCACAGTACCTTTTATCTTTCACTCCATCAGGCCGAAGCATAGAATGCCCCTCTGGTAGCTTGATTCGGCCTTCCTTTACAAGATAATCAAATAATTTATCTGCCTTAGTTACATCAAAATCATAGGTGCCCTTATTCTGTTTAATCCACCTCTGATTCACCATGACTGGTTCTTTACTCCACACTATCTCTGCTGCGGCTATCTCTTCGCTATCTTCATACTCATCTTCTTGATCTGCTCTTTCAAGGAATTGGTTATAGATGTCAGCTACATCATTATTTTTAGCAAATCTGGCATCTTTCTTGAAACCATATGCCTGGTTACTCATTAAGGCCAATCTGTGTGACAACTGGCCCAGATCATCAAACTCCATCCCGAATAGCTTCTCCCGAATGGCAGGCAGCATGCCAGCTACAGCCATACCAGCCAGCTGGTCATCAGGTATGTTCAGAGAAAAGCACATGCTCTTTGTTTCCCTAAATCTCCTGAGGAACTCCGTAGGTGTTTCATTATTCCTCTGCCTTAAGCTGGTCAAATCAACCAACTTTTTCTCGGTACTGCCAATGTAGTAATGAGCATGGAATTTCTGCTCCAGGTCTTTCCAAGTACAAATCGACTGAGCAGGCAAAGAGGCAAACCATGTAAAAGATGGACCCGTCAGTGACAAAGGAAAGTATCTGATTCTGAAAGCCTCATCTGCCGAAGCTTCTCCAAGCTGCGTCAGATATCGAGCTATATGCTCCACAGTACTAGTATCATCTTGTCCTGAGAATTTAGTAAACTCTGTAGGCACCTTGACTCTATTCGGCAATGATACCCTTTGGTACCATTCTGGGAAAGGAGACGAGTACATGTACCCCTGATTTTTAGGCTTCAGACCGAATTGATTTTGCAATACATCGGTCATTTTTTGCACCATGAGGTCAATACTGGTATCTTGATTCCCTGGTCTTCCAGCAAGCATGCCTGCAGTACCAACATACCCAGGATTCGGGAGAGCGTCGATAGCATTGTAATCCATAAACTCTGAATATCCGTTTCCATACATGTCCCTTTGCAGCCTGTTGTTCAGAGGGGATATCTTATAAGCAGAAGCAGGCGGATTCCCTGTGGTGCCGAATGCCATATCACCGTATGTGCGAGTTTTCGGCAGTGCAGGCTGAGGATCTTGCCGAATCGGTTGACCATTTGTATCTTTAGTACCAGAACCTCCAGTTTCATCAGCATTCCCTTTACCATGTGGCCTCTGAGCTTGTGCTTGAACATTGAAGTATGTCGGGCCGCCCAATTGTTCATGTATCTGCTCGAAGGGTTTATCCACATGCTGACCAAAAATGCTTACCATTATATGCCGAAAACTGTTCAAGAACGCAGCATTGTGATTGGTCATTGCTTCCCCCAAAGCTTTGTATAACAAGCCCGAGAATCTCTCCCTCTCTTCTTCTTTAGTAAAATCAGACTGCCCAGGAAGGAGAACTCTTGGCAAATCGGACTTGAGAAACGGTGCACCACTCCTGTTCTTGGCGAAAGACAGTAAACATTTGTTAATGAATTGGTCAGCAGCAGCCTTTACCATCTGTTGATGCTCTTCAGACAATTCTTCCAAAGTAACGTCCATGATGTCGCTCAACTCAGGCATCTTGTAAACTTGTGTGGGTCCCACCGGGCGTGCCAAAAAGTGTGTTGACGCAAAATCTGCGGTTCGCGCCAAGCACACAGCAAGCCGAATTAGCTAGCTTCAATACGTGGCCCGTGCGTATGAATCCGAAAGCGTGCCAGTCAGTTTGCCTGAAAACTAACAAAGGGACAAAAACGTTTAGATCAAAACCTGGAACGTGCCGGGTGAGACCAGACAGTTCCATATTTGCGGCATTAAAGCCAATCTCGAGAGACATATAGCTACGGACAAGCTATCTGTCGTTACTCAGAATATCATTCGGCAATCGGTAGAAGCATGTAAGAATCACACTGCCGAACGCACAACATCAGCATGACGTAAGATCGATCTTTAAATAAACGAAGAGAGCAAAGTATATCCATGACCGACAGACGTGTTATGAGAATAAATAAAGGGTGAGGCATGACCATAAATCCATAGTAAACAAGAATGCATAGGCCGAAAGCAGCACCCGTCAAGCATGATAACGAACAAGTTAATCCACCGCATGATACGACTTGTTCGAGACCACACCACCAATCAAATTAGATTAATCCACCGCATGATACAATCTAATCGTGAAAGGCTAAAAGCATTCAGTATTTAATGAGTACCCACGATCACGTTCACTCGTGAGAGTACTGCCGAATCCGGCTGTTCAGCCGAATCAGGGTTTGTGGCAAATAAATAGAGGGTGAGACGCTATCGCGAATTTACATTGAAACAAGAATGCATAGGCCGAAAGCAGCACCCGTCAAGCATGGCAACAAACAAGTTAATCCACCGCATGATACAACTCGTTTGAGGCCACACCACCAATCAGATTAGATCAATCCACCGCATGATACAATCTAATCGTGAAAGGCTAAAAGCATTCATTGTCCACTGCAAACCCACGAACACGTTCACTCGTGAGAGCACTGCCGAATGCGGCTGCTTAGCCGAATCGGGGTCCGCGGCGAAGGAACAAACTTAATCGATAAAGATAAATCTATCAGATCGAATCGAATTCTAATCCACCGGATGATTAGCTCTAAGACAACCCAAAAACCTGCATCTACCGCATGATACCCGGTTCTGTCAAGATCTACACGATACCAACAAGTTCGAACCCGCGACACGTAGCAACCTAGATCGGTTTCGGGCTCGGCTATGAGGGGATAAGTCATCGCATCGTGAAGTAGAGCCGATTCTAGCCGACCTAGATTGGGCAAAGGAGTGTTGCATGAATTAAGCACAGAGTAAAAATGAAGCAACACGGAGTAACTTAATGAATCTGTTAGATCTTGCCGAAATCTAACAGAGCCGATAACTTGGTCCATAACTAGATCTTAGCCCACCGCATGGCTCATGACCTAACAGAGGAACCTTCTTGAGACCACAACTTAAATCCACCGGATGATACTAAGCATGGTAACAAGACTACCTGCATCAAAGCTTAAATCCACCGCATGATACTAAGCATGATACAGGGTTGCCGGTACTTACGGAGGTCGACGGATCGATGACTCCTCTCGAAGAACTCGACGACTCGACTAAAGGACTCGATATTGGCACGGGGCCGGTTTGTTGTATGATTCATTCGATCCTCATTACAGCTGCCATGGGTTTATATTTATACCCAGGTCTTGATACAACTCCTAGTCGGACACGACTACAATACTTGTTTCTAAAAATAAATGACGAATCTTCGTGCCCATATTGCGTTCCTTGTTCGAACCGGCCTTTTCCTTATGTTTTTCCACGTCATCACACCTTCCCGAATGCTACCGCTTTTGCCTGCGGAACTATGCCTCTGCCGAATGACGACGCGTTCCCGACCGCAGAGCGTTATTGCCGAATACTTCAGAGAAAGCCCCTTAGCCGAATGGTATCCTTCCACCAAATCCGGCCCACACGTCAGCCTCTTCCTGGTGCTAAATTTTGGTGTTAACAGGTAACTTGTCATTACACAGTATAGTTGCGCCTGTTTGGTTGTAGACACAATAGCTGTTGCAAGATTGTTCTGTCCCTGTTGTTTTTTAATGGTAAAATTGTTATTTACTTGATCTTATTTTGATCTTTTGTGCAAACAATTTTTTAAAGATACAATCAATACCTAGCAACAGCTATAGTATGATGGGATTCACAATAAACTTGTTTTACATACACACAAAAACATCTCAACAACTAAACAATGTTTAAAAGGATCCACACTGATTATTTATCTGAATTCTGCCTATAATCTTTAGGGCATCATCAGAATCTATTATCTTATTACAATATAAGCAAAAGGAGCCATCGGATTCACCGAGAGGGCCTAAAAAATCCTACGTTAATCTAAAAAAGAGAAGAATATATACTGCCGGATTTTATGAACATCTAACGATCCACATTAATCCAATAAATCTAGAACACATATGATTAATAAATATATAAATAAAAATAGATAACATGAGATATTATTTCGCAGCCATCCCTCCGCGCGGGAGTCCTCCGCCGCCGCCGTGCGGCAGTCCAAGGCCGCCGCGGGAGACCTCCACCGCCGTCGCGCGGCCGTCCGTGGGCGCTTCGGGAGTCCTCGCAGAGGGCACGCGATCGTCCGCCGCCGTCGCCGCCACGGGAGCCGCTCGCGCACCTTCGACTTCCGGGTCCGTCCGCTCCGCGCGCAGCCAAAGGCCTTCAGCACAGCCGCCGCGGGAGCCCTCCGTCGTCGTCATGCGGCCGTCCGAGGCCGCCGTGGTAGACCATCACTGCCGCCGTTGTGCGGCCGTTCGAGGCCGCCGCCGGAGCCCGGCCGTCCGTGGCCGCCGCGGGAGTCCTCACAGTCGCCGCGTGATCGTCCGCCGCAAGAGCCCTCCGCCACCGTCGTGTGACTGTCCGTGGCCGTAGTTGGATCCTCGCAGTCGCCACGCGATCGTCCGCCGTCATCGCGGCCGCAGGAGCCACTCGCGCGCGTTTGAAGTTCGGGGTCCATCTGCTCTTCGCGTAGCCAAAGGCCTTCAGCGTGGCAGCCGTGGGAGCCTTCCATTGCCGCCGTGCGGCCGTCTGAGGCCACTGCAGGAGACCTCCATCGTTGCCGTCGTGCGGCCATCCAATGCTGTCGTGCGGCTGTCCGTGGTCGTCGTAGGAGGCCTCGCAGTCACCGCATGATCCTCTACCATCGTCGCCGCCATGGGATCCCTTTACCGCCGCCGTGCGACCGTTCGTGGTCACCGCGGGAGTCCTCGCAGTCGTCGAGCAATCGTACGCCGTAGTCGCCGCCGCAGGAGCCGCTCGCGCGCCTACGAAGTTCGGGGTCCGTCCGCTCCACGCATAGCCAAAGGACTTCAGCGTAGCCGCCGCGGGAGCCCTCCGCCGCCGTCGTGCGGCCGTCCGAGGCCGCCACGAGAGACCTCCACCGTCGTCGTCGTTCGGCCATCCAAGGCTGCCGCGCGTCCGTCCGTGGCCGCCACGTGATTGTCCGCCGCCGCCGCCTGCCGCGAGAGCTCTCCACCGCCACCGTGCGGCCGTCCGTGGTCGCCGCGGGAGTCCTAGCAGTCGCCGCGCAATCGTCCATCCCCGTCGCCGCCGCAGGAGCCGCTCGCGTGCCTTCAGAGTTCGACATTTGTCCGTTGCGCGAGTAGCAAGAGATCTTCGAGGCTGAAGGCTACTGGGTGAGGAGACTTGCACCTCTCGCCGCCGCCACCACCACTAGAGAAAGGGGGAAGATAAATGGAGAAAGATAGAGTGGTGGGGGGACTGATGGCGCCAGTGAAAGAAAAGGGTAAAAAGAGATGTGAGGGCTCAAGTGTTGGTAGTTGGTATAGACTATGAGATATATAGAATAACGGGTGCACAGTAAATTGATATAGAGGGGAGAATCTCAATGACTAGACAAGAATATTTATTTTTAGAGGATGATAATAGAATATGACGAGTGGGGATAGACTAAAGCCCTATGTGCCCTACCACGTTCCGCTATATATATATATATATATATATATATATATATATATATATATATATAAGAGGCAACGTTCAACAATGAGCGGAGGACAATATGGTCGATATGCACGTGTACCTGATGAGAGGTGCTCAGATTTATGGCGTTCAACAAGGTTGTGAGCACAGCAGGAGAGAACAATTCTCCCTGTCCGAAGTAAGCGAATCATTGCCGGGACTGAGCACCATGGCCACACTCGGCACTCAGTGCCTTTGCTAACGCAAGTAGAAGATCATCAAATTGTTTTCCCACACTCAAACCCGTTTGATGGTCTTCGTTAACGAGATAGTGTAAGAAGGAGGAGATTGAGGAAAAACAAAGTGAAGAAACTCAGGTGTAGTACAACTTTAATGATGGACGCGCTTGCCATACACATGTGTTGACATGAAAGTTAAGTAACAACAGGCTGGGCAAAGAAATGCTTCTCTTAATGTCCGATATAGTCATGCAACTGTAAACTATTGTCGATCATTCACTAGATCGGGCATCAACCATATCTATATATTACTCCATCTTTTACCGGAGGAGGAGAAAGGCAAAATATTAATCCATAACCGTGATAGGCACCCATTGGTTACTGCAGCCTAAGTTCTTATTGCATAACTAGCAAAATAGCATTATTTTTCTAATAATATTTTCTTGGATAATATTTTCCTGGTGTGATTAATTACCCTCTATATTTGATTTTCTCCGTCCTTAAGCTTTCCTTTATGCTATGACATTCTGATCATTGATTTGTGCAGCAAACTAGGCTACCGATCATACCGCTGATTTGTGGAGGGAGTCGATCCAAACAACATTATGTTTTGTGGAAGGTTTCTACTTTAATCCAATCATACCGTGTTACGCTATTGCAAGTTCATCAAGGTAGTTCGCATATCCGTTGAGGAAGGGAGTATCTCATGTCAGCAAGTAACATTTTGTATATGTAATGTTATATAAATTACTTTATTTAGTTACCCACGATCACTGCCTCAATGTTAGATCACGCAATCCATTATCTTAGAGCAGCTTCATCAGACCAAACAAGCCCCTATCTAAAGTTTAGAGGGTATAAAAAAAGTTGTACTCCAGCAAACCCAACAAGTGTCTATCCCAAGTTTAGAGGGTCCAAAAAAAGTGCACTCCAGCAGACCCAACAAGCCTCTATCCCGAGTTTAGAGGGTCCAGAAAAAAAGTTAAACTCCAGCAGGCCTCTACTTGACCCCCTATGGGAGGCTTCCATGTCTATAGAAAGCCCTATATTTATGAGGGCTATTGCTAGAGTTGTAGCATTTTTGTGGCCCTTAAAAAATAAAGGTAGCCTCCATTTAGTATTTGCCTACCTATTTTTAATATTTTTAATATTTAGAGAGTCTGTTTTGAGAGGTATCAGTGAAGTTAATCTTATTACATATTAATTGAAATAAAAATAATACACACTGTTTTTATAAGATCTAACAATCTATATTAACCCTTAAAGTCCGTTGGTTAGAGTAAATAAATAGTTAAATTCTAAATTAAATAAATAAGGAAATTATAAATTGATCAAAGAATTAATGTCAAATATTGTTTCATATCATGTGGCACATACATGATGATAAAAAATGATATGTTAGTTTGGGCATACTTAAATAAACCGTATTGATAATATAACAACTGATATTTAAATAAAATTGTATTTAAGTTTAAGAAACCAAAAATTAGTGTAAATAACTAGCTACCCGTGAAATTTACGCGGGCCACCTTGTTAGTTACTAAATAACTAGAACAGAAAAATAGGACAACATGAACACATACAGATAGAGGCACAAAGTGCTAGAAAGTTATTTGCAGATAGTTCCAATCAGCCAAGTAACGGCTTGAAATCGACCAGCTTCCGATCCCCATCCAACGCCACATACACCACTGTCGAGTACCCAAGCTTGCGTCCAAAAGTGGTGAGTACGAGCCTGTAGTTGGTTCCTAAGACAACTTGCTTCTGGGCATTAACAACCTCACGGAACTCCAAATTTTTAGCCTTCTCATTATTGTACTCCGTCACAGCCCATTTGCCGAGCTCCTGAACATAGGCATCATGAACATTGATAGTAGTCCACCCTCCAAACATTTGCTTTGGCTTGAATTCAATGAGCTTCTGTTCCCCATCCAACGACACATACACCTCAACCGAGTACTCAAGCTTGCTTCCGACAGTGGTGACTTGGAGCCTATAGTTGGTTCCCGAGATGATTTGCTTCTCACCACTTACAACCTCACTGAACTCCAACTTTTCATCATTCACCTTGTTGTACTCCGTCACAGCCCATTTGCCGAGCTCTTGGACATAGGCATCATGAACATTGATCGGAGACCATCCTCCAATCACCGGTCTTGGCTTGAAGTCAATCAGCTTCCGATCCCCATCCAACGACACATGCACCTGCATCGAGTACTCAAGCTTGCTACCAACAATAGTGACTTGGAGCGTATAGTTGGTTCCTGAGACAATTTGCTTCTCACCACTTACTACCTCATGGAACTCAAACTTTTCACCATTCACCATGTTGTACTCCATCACAGCCCATTTTCCGAGCTCCTGGACATAGGAATTATGAACGTCGATCGAAGTCCATCCTCCAAACACCGGTCTTGGCTTGAATTCAATCAGCTTCTGATCCCCATCCAAGGGCACATACACCTCCACCGAGTACTCAAGGTTGCTTCCGACAGTGGTGACTTGGAGCCTATAGTTGGTTCCCGAGACGATTTGCTTCTCACCACTTACAACCTCACAAAACTCCAACTTTTTACCATTCTCCTTGTTGTACTCTGTCACGGCCCATTTGCCGAGCTCCTGCACATAAGTATCATGCACATCAATTGGAGCCCACCCTCCAAGCACAGGGCTTGTGGTGGAGGGCATAGCTCGCACCGGTCGGCCAATGGCTTTCATGGTTGTGACCAAGGAGGCTCCAAATATCATGGCTCGGTGTCGATCCATGTGAGCGCTCTCGGTCTTGGATGGCAAATGGTGCTTGGCAGGAATGTTGGCACGCGCCATAGTGAGGGTTCGACGAGGCATGGCAATAGACGCCATAGTTGGGATGGGCAGCATGGTGGTTAGGGATGCCATTGATGGGTACGAATGTGTGTATGCTATTGATGTATTCTACCTTATGCTTCTTATGCCTTGTGACTAGGAGCTGCTCCTATAAATAACCACAATCGTGTATGCCATTCCATTCATGTGCCATGTGTGCCAATTCAATCCACACGTGAAAAATGGAATCCACTAAGAAATTATCTAAAAAAACTAAGAAATTAGTGTGAGGGGCTGCACGTACGGAATACTGGCTTGTCATGTGGTCCTTGACGCGGCCAACTCAGTGTGCATGCATGTTAATTGAATCAGACGGTCTTGCACCTTCACAGCTCCTTCGAACAGAAAAGCCAAGTGATTGCTACACGTGAATGAAGTAAGGACTACATCGTATAGTCATATGCTATTGTATCCTATGACTATACATATGCGCTATAGTATCCTATGTATAATGTATTCATGCATACATGTGATACACGTTGATTCACTAGGATGCAATGCACTAGGAACCACTTTACAGTTGTGCCCTGTGCTGACTGCTGACTGACTACACATGTGAGTACTGATCTGAGTGTGTTGGCTTCTCTTGTTGAACGTGAAACACATCTTGATAGGCAGAGAGACCTCAGTGCATGTATGAAGATCCTTGTTAAAATCAGTCATTTAATTTCTATCCAATAAGTCAATAACCGCTGTGAACATTGCGGTTTTTCATTAAAAACAAAGCTATCAAATGGTATATATCCATAGTACTCGTTATGTGGTCCTTATTGATGAGGCCAATTCATATATATATAGTGTTTACAGAAGAAAGTGATTAATTAAGTTGTTTGTTGCCACACGTGAGAGGACCACGGCACATTTTTTTCTTTGTGAAAAAAAGGACCACACATCTTAAAGCCATGTGATTGTATTGCACATAATATATTTATTTATCCTCTCCGACGTTGTATCACGTTCCTACATGTTACACACGTTGATTCACAAGAATCTAATATAATGCACGATACCAATGTATTGCATTTTTTTTGACAGAAACCAAGGTATTCCATTTGCATAGAGATCCACAGATTTTTCTTATTCGACACAAAAAAGGTTTCGTCTCTGTGATCGGATTCCAGGGTAACTATGTGTGTTCTGATATACCACAGATTTTCTTACTGATCTGATCTGAGAAACCAAGGTAACTACACATGACCTTGAACCATTTCTCTTTTTTCTTCTTTATATGTGTGTTCTGATATACATCCTGCTATACATAAAAAACAAAACCACATGGGACAGTGCTGACTGCTGCATGTCCGTACTGATATCCAGTGTGTTAGCTTCTGTTGAACCTGAAAAATCAAATGAATGTATGCAAGTCCTTATTGTGAAAATCAATTGTTTGTGTCCAATAAGAGCTGTGAACATTTAGCTTTTTCATCGTTAGACAAACAAAGCTTATGGTGTGAAGTCTATTTAGAACCAAAAACAGAGGCCCAATACGATCTAATCTTGCCCTTCCAGCTAACAACTCAATCCACACGCCGCACCCAATCGACCAGAGGCAACACGTCGCGTCACTGATCACCACGCTCTCCAAACACCACCACAGCGCTGCTATTACTATCACAAGGCACAAGCTGCCTGCTCGTGTCTCCTGCCTCCGGTGTGCACGCCATGGCGCGGCCTCACCGATGACCACCCGCGCAGCAGAGCAGAGGCCTGCTGGAGTTTTGTTCGCTCTGCGATCGACATATCGTATGCTCTGACAGTGTCTTCATGATCAGGATTTTGTTCCCATCACAAGGCCCTGCGACATCTCGTATGTTGTATGCTGATGGCTCCCATGGCATTAGCGGTACATGTATCCATCACGCCCATTACTAGAGAGTCATCTACTGAATAGAGGTGGCTGCAGTCTGTTTAATTTGGCTTGTAATCGATCAACACCGTCCACACTGTGGGCAATTACATAGCTAGCTGTTTCTGTCTTACACTCTTATTATTCTGTTACTTAGTATGTGCCTATGTTAAATTCGCAAAGTTGGCTGCTGTATTACTGTCCAATTTGAGCAACATCACGACTGTTATTATGCCAGTTCCAATTTCCTCTCAAATGCAAGGATATATACATTCTTTCTTTTCCGCAAATGCAATAAATTAAATCAGGTATAATTGGGCTAATCAAAGCTTCCAATCTTATATCCATAAGAATAGTATAATATTGGTAATACTCATCATTACCTGAAGCCAGAGCAGTCAATTAAACAAAGCACGTGGTTTGCGTATGCCCTGTTCGCCTGGATGGTTACCAGCCATCCAGTAGCGTTTTTCTCTCAGCAGAAACCAGCACCAGCCACCAGCCAGCCAGCAGTATTTTTCTCTCGACAAAAACCAGCACCAGCCACCAGCCAAACGAACAGGCTGATATGGAAGAATTAAAAATGCTTGTTTGTAGTCTCTCAGCCGATTATATGCTGTGGTTCCAAGCACCTACCTATTGCTGCTTAACAGTAGTAATGTCATTTCTTTATCTTATTTTAGATATTTCATGCAAACAATTTAAGAAAGATACAATGAATAGCTAGCAACAAAAACAGTATGATGATATTCATAAGAAACTTGTTATACGGACACATAAAAGCGTCTCAACAACTAAACAATACATAAAAGGAACCACACCGATTCTTCTTCTGAACTCTACCTATAATAATATTTTGAGGCACTCAAGATCACTAAATAACTAGAACAGAAAAATACGATAATACAAACACACATCGACACATGCATGAAGTGCTAGAAAGTTCTTTGCAGATAATTCAATCAGCCAAGTAAGGGCTTGAAGTCGATCAGCCTCTGGTCCCCATCCAACGTCATATACACCACCGCCAAGTACCCAAACTCGCGTCCAAAAGTGGTGAGTATTAGCCTATAGTTTGTTCCTGCGACGATTTGCTTTTGAGCAATAACAACCTCCCGGAACTCCAAATTTGCAGGCTTCTCATTGTTGTACTCTGTCACGGCCCATTTGCCGAACTCCTGGACATTATGCTCATGCACGTCGATCGGAGTCCATCCTCCAAGCACAGGGATCGGCTTAAAGTCAATTAGTTTCCAATCCCCATCCAACGACACATACACCTCCGCTGAGTATTCAATCTTGCTTCCAACAGTGGTGACTTGGAGCCTATAGTTTGTTCCCGAGACAATTTGCTTCTCGCCACTTACAACCTCACGGAACTCCAACTTATCACCATTCACCATGTTGTACTCCGTTACAGCCCATTTGCCGAGATCTTGGACATAGAAATCATGAACATCGATCGGAGTCCATCCTCCAATCACAGGTCTTGGCTTGAAGCCAGTCAGCTTCCGATCCCCATCCAACGACACATGCACCTGCATCGAGTACTCAAGCTTGCTACCAACAATAGTGACTTGGAGCCTATAGTTAGTTCCTGAGACAATTTGCTTCTCACCACTTACTACCTCATGGAACTCCAACTTATCACCATTCACCATGTTGTACTCCGTCACAGCCCATTTGCCGAGGTCCTGGACATAGGCGTCATCAACGTCAATTGGAGTCCATTCTCCAATCACCGGTCTTGGCTTCAAGTCAATCAGCTTTCGATCCCCATCCAATGACACATACACCTGCACCGAGTACTCAAGCTTGCTTCCGACAGTGGTGACTTGGAGCCTATAGTTGGCTCCCGACACGATTTGCTTCTCACCACTTACAACCTCACAAAATTCCAACTTTTCACCGTTCTCCTTGTTGTACTCCATCACGGCCCATTTGCCGAGCTCCTGGACGTAAGCATCATGCACGTTGATTGGAGCCCACCCTCCAAGCACAGGGCTTGTGGTGGAGGGCATAGCTCGCACTGGTCGGTCGATGGCTTTCATAGCCGTGACCAAGGAAGCTCCAAACATCAAAGGTCGGTGCCGATCTGTGCGAGCACTATCGCTCTTGGATGGTAACTGGTGTTTGGCAGGAATGTTAGCACACACCACGGTGAGGGCGCGGCGAGGCATGGCAATAGACGCCATGGTTGGGATGGACGAGAAGCTGGTTAGGGATGCCATGGGAACGATTGTGTGTTGTTGCTCTGCTCTACCTTATGCTGCTTATGCCTTGTGATGAGGGAGCTGCTCCTATAAATAACCACAATCGTGTCAGCTATTCCAGCCATGCATGTGTATCAAATCAGTCCACACGTGACAATAATATTGAACCTGCTGCTAAGAAATTAGTGCGCCGAGTAAAGTTGTAGTTTCAATGAGATGAAGACTTGTCGTGTGGTCCTTGATGATGAGGCCAACTCAGAGTGCATGCATGCATTAGCCCATACATTTTGCATTGCTACACGTGAAAGTAAGGACCACATCTCCATTTGATTGTATTGTACCAGCATATAAAGCCATTCTAGCTAGTCCGCGGAGCCCCGAGTCTAAGCGAGCAGAGCCTCACGTTCCTAGACCCATGTGTGACACGCTGATCACTAGGATGCAATGCATGCATGTATGCAGATTGTATTGTACCAGATTAGAAAGCCATTCTAGCTAGTATCTCCATGTGTGACACGTTGATCACTAGGATGCAATGCACTACGAAACGCTTTGTGTCTGTGCTCTGACTGCTGACTCGGTACATCTGAATACTGGTGTGAGTGAATTGGCTTCTTGTTGAACGTGAAACACATCTTGATGGGTAGAGACCTCAATGCATGTATGCAGATCGTTGTGAACATCATCTATCGTTTAATTTCTATCCAATAGGTGCTGTGAACATTGAGCTTCTTCGTTAAAAAACAAAGCTATCAAATGGTATCCATGGAACTGATATTGGGTGAGTCTGACCACTTTGTACGAATTGGCTACTAAAAATCAGCTATGAAGCAGCTGTAGCAAGGATATGATGGCAATTGGCTATGCTAATGAAAGAATCTTAGGAAGCTCTCATGATCCAACATTCCAACTATCTCTAAAATCACAGACACACGAAATCTTGTGTTCCTAATATATCTGATCAGGAATCGACTGAGATGGACATAAGCAGCTGATAAACCTGAAACCACATCAACAAAGTGTGTTTTTTTGGCTGTTGCTGAAGGACAGATTAATATAAGGTGCCCCTGAGGAAAAAAAACATGACACTACGAAGTTACTCCTGTGTATTTTGTGTCCAGAATGTAGAATTCCTGTCTCATATATTGTTGCACTGTCCATTTTACATTTTAGCATCAGTGCTCGAATTATACCCACCTTGTTATCAATGGCAACCCAGATCCTTTTCAAGTGCTGCAGAGTTTCAGGCAACATCACCAACGACCATTCTTTATGGAGATCATCATTCTTATAACTGGAGCACATGGAGAACAAGGAGAGCTGCTATCTTTGGTCACAACTCACAAGCAACCAATACATCAAGCTTGTGCTTCTGTTTTCAGACAAGAATATTTGCCACGGTATTATCCATAGGGAAAAGAAAAGCTACTTTCCTGTAATTGTACAATTGCTAGACCAACTCGTGAAATTCCTTCCTCCCCTCTCTACATACATATATCTATGTTTTTTAATTTAATTATGTCACACCTAGATTTACACAAAACCCGAATGTGGCCATATGTGTGCCCAGGAAGTCCACAGACACATATAGCGAACAAATATGGTAAAAAATCAGAGTACAATGCTTTATTCTCATCATAAAGTAACGATTACATCAGAGTGCTTCATAAATGAAAACATGGACAGCGGAAGACTATTACATCTCTCTAAGCGTAGCCGCAATCCCACAGGGACTCTGACTGGGAGAACGCCAACTCAGAAGTACGGCAAATCCTCCGGAAACTCCACAGCATACTCGGGCTGGCTCCAATCTGTTACCCGTCCGGGATTTTGCCCAAAAATGATAATAATAGCAAGTGTAAGTAATGGGAATTACTTAGCAAGTATAGCACGGGTTATGAAGGCTCAAAAAGGCTTGACACTGGCTTAACTGCATTAGCACTTTTAGTTGGTTCGTTTTAACTTTATCCAAGTTACTACAAGTGAAAGAGAACCCAGTTGTAACCCAAAATAATTAATGTAAGTCATCATTAAACAGTAATAAATGTCATCTTCTAATCATAAAAGGATCCAGGCCGCTCGTGACCCTGAGCCGGGCTATCATGATAGATCGTACACTTTGCAGAGGTTTCGCCCTTTTCCCACCAGTCGCGTAAAAGTTCAGAAGAACTTTGCACCCAACCACGCACATCGACACTTCCGAGGTGTGACTGCATAGGGACGCTACGAGGCTTTCACAAGACACCCTAACAAGACAGTAGCCGCTGGAGTACTACAAGGTGGTGAGAACCTAGGCACCGAGATTGACTGACCCTCAGGGCGCAACGTGAGGGGGTCAATGGCATCCACGCACCGGCAAATCATGCCAACAAGAAAGTAAATGGTGCAACGTGCGGAGCTCACCGCACTCACGGTGGCTCCCAACACGGGACTGGGTCTAACGGGACCTAGCCGACGGGGCTACCGTCCTCGGTGGAATCCGAAATCACCCCGTGCCTTGCCTCCTACAACGCCGTAGGCCACTCGGTAACCACTGCCAAGCTAGAGACGTACAAGCTACTCAACCAAGACCAGAGCCATTATAGTTCCGGCGGCGGCGACAGGCTCCCAGGTTGCCGCTTTTACGAACCAGTCCTTAGGGAGAGACACTGGGGCCAGGCAAAACACACAAGCCCCAGCTCCCTGATCCAAGTTGCTAAAAAACAAGTTTTAACATTAAGGTTGAAGTGGACCATTAATACCAGTTTAACAGTTAAGCAAAGGTGATAGTAGTTGCGCCTAGCAAAATACTACCCATATGCAAAAACCCATTGGAGTACAAGGACAGGGAAATAAATGCTAGGAATAACCTTAATGGTAAACAGTATTAGACACATGCGTATGTAATAAACAGTGTATTAAATGAGTGAGTAGGTAGCAAGGATTGTCCGTGCTATAACTTGCCTCAAATCCAGTATATACTCATAGTCTTCAGCTCTTGATCTTGAAATCTCTCGAACGGCCTTCCTCTACTCGCAACGATCATCGAGCACAACATGCAGCTAAATAAGCAAACAAACAATACAAAACTAAGAACAATACACCAATCAAAAGGTAAGCTTTTAAAAGAGCGCGCTAAAGGATAGTGCTTGGTTCTATGGTCACGTGAGCGCAAGAATCACTCTAATCGGAGCTAAAACGAGGAAGATATGGCTTGATCAATTCTCGTCACCATCTGACCCAGTCTGCTTGTTTATTTTATATCTCGAGTTCTAGACATCCGATTAATGTGATTCCAATTGGGTTAGCTTGATAATTTGATAAACTATCTTCTGAAACAATATCACGATTTTAGGAGCTACTGTATAGAAACGACACATGATTTAGTGGACCTTTAAGAACCTGTTTTTGAGGGTGAAAATCTGTGCAGAAATCTGTTTAAATATTTTCGACTTAGTTACAGCCGGATTTTGACCCGACATCTTTAATGAAAGTTGTAGGAAAGTTTCTGTAGATATCCAAAATGTATTTATTTGCTGGATTTGGTTAAAGGGATCAAAAGTTATGGTCAAAACAGTAAGCAGCTCAGGAATCTAGTCGAATTTCAAGAAAATGTTGGAAACTATGGACTAATCAAGATTTCCGGCACTCGAAGCTAGCAAGGACTTTTCTACGAAAGAGTATATACTAAACGAATATGATAGAAAATTACAAGATTCGTTGAGGGTCTTACTGAAAATCCATGAAGCCAGAAACGACGGAAGGTTCGGCGCGACGACGAGATGGAGAATAGGCACCAGTGGAAGATACGGTGGAAGGAGACTACCTTATGGATTCTCATTCAAGGGGCCTCCCTGTAAAGGAGTCGATGGTGGTGTGCCTTTTCTGGAGAAGAGGTGGTCTGTATATATAGCGAGAAAACCTCTCAACTCCACGTCCATTAGCAATATGGGACTAAAACATGGTTTAGCCTCTTTCAATGCTAATAGGCTTTTTAGAGACACTAATGGGCTTTGAAATTCGGCCCAACAAAGTGATGGGATGGATTTGGGCTAAAATTGGGTCAACTCTGGGCCAGGGCTGGTCTACTAAGATTTCATGTGATTTTAATTTTCGGAATAATTAATTTCCTGGTTATAAAATAATTCTAGATAAGTCTAGAATTCATATTTGAACCAAGAAAAATACTCCAAAAATTCAAACAATCCTAGGAAAAATCCTAGAGATAGATATGGACATGAGGAACCCAAATAATGTATTTGGAACTCATGAAAATAATTTTTGATTATTCTAAAAATTAGAATATGCTCTAGGAAAATAAGAATAAATTTCAGATAAATCTGGAAAAATTCTCATTAGACTTCTAAACACATTTTTGAAAACTCTACACACATAAAACCACTAAATGCAAATTCAAATGCAAGGCAGTCAATAGTAATCCTATATTATTTTAGAAAACAAAATTTTCCTATACTAAATTCCCTGTTAATTATATAAAGCTTGGAAAATTTTAGAAAATTGAGAAAAATATTGTATTAATTACGTTGAAAATTCACATCCCAAAATTCGAAAATTTTGGGGTGTGACAAATTATTACATATCCAGTAGTGCTCCACCCCTCTTGTTTCCATTAAAAAAAACTAAATCCTCCACGTCAATTGAATGAAGCATGCCACCCTCAAGCGTGGTATATACTCTTCTATTTTGCCGTAATCTCTTCTCTCCATGCGGAGCCCAGTAAGTCCATTCTCCCCCAAAACCCTTTCCCTAGGGATGGAGCACCAAGATGACTCGACGCCGATCGTGAAGACTGAAGAGCAACCAAGACATGCCGATGGCGGTCATGACTCGTGATGGATCAGGAAGGATGCTATGCTGACAGTACAGGTGCAAGCTAAAAACTCTATCTGATGGGAGGCCACGACGAGGAAGGTGGCAACTTCTCTGCCAATGGATGGTTGTGTATAATGCGATGTCGCAGCCACCTACTGTTGTTGTGTGGACAGTTCTAGCATGCACTCACTCCTACAGAAAACCTCGTCAGGGTCGTCCAATCAGTCCGGACATATGCCCTTTTAGGGAGACCGCTAGTTTGGAATAAACTCTTTCAATTCCACGTCCTAGTTGTACATTTGCACTGGCTAGTTGTATATGCCCTTTCAAGCTTTTATAGCCTGAACGCGTAATTACCCCATTTGAACTCCTAATTGATAATGCCCGTTTGGAGTTTGGAGCTCATCTGGACGCCACGTGATTAAAGTAATTGACAAATGATTGTCAATTGTTCGAACTAAAGGTCTAAAAACAAGATAAGTGAATAGCTAGCAATAGCTACAGTACAATGAGCGGGATTCACAAGAAACCTGTTTCTCAGGTACACAGGAACATATGAACAACTAAACAATATTTAAAGGGGACCACACTGATTCTTAATTTGAATTCTACCTAAAATCTTTGAGTCCCCATGATCACTAAATAACTAGAACAGAAAAATAGGATAACATGAATACACACCGACAGAAACATTAAGAACTAGAAAGTTCTTTGGACATAATAATTTCAATCACCCAAGTAAGGGCTTGAAGTCGATCAGCTTTCTGTCCCCATCCAACGTCACATACACCACCGCTGAGTACCCAAGCTCGCGTTCAAAAGTGGTGAGTATTAGCCTATAGTTGGTTCCTGAGACGATTTGCTTCTGAGCCGCAACAACCTCACGGAACTCCAACCTTTTAGGCTTATCCTTATTGTACTCTGTCACCGCCCATTTGCCGAACTCTTGGACATAAGCCTCATGCACGTCGATCGGAATCCACCCTCCAGGGACTAGGATTGCCTTGAAGTCAATTAGCTTTCGATCCCCATCCGACGACACATACACCTCCACCAAGTACTCAAGCTTGCGTCCAACAGTGGTGACTAGGAGCCTATAGTTGGTTCCCGAGACTATTTGTTTCTCGCCACTTAGAACCTCATGGAACGCCAACGTTTCACCATTCACCATGTTGTACTCTATCACAGCCCATTTGCCAAGATCCTGGACATAGGCATCATGAACGTCGACCGGAGTCCATCCTCCAATCACTGGTCTTGGCTTGAATTCAATCAGCTTCCGATCACCATCCAACGACACATACACCTCCACCGAGTACCCAAGTTTGCTTCCGACAGTGGTGACTTGGAGCCTATAGTTGGCTCCCGACACGATTTGCTTCTCACCACTCACAACTTCAAGGAACTCCACCTTTTCATCATTCTCCTTGTTGTACTTCATCACAGCCCATTTGCCAATCTCTTGGACATATGCATCATGAACGTCTATCGGAGTCCACCCTCCTGTCACTAATCTTGGCTTGAAGTCAATCAACTTCCAGTCCCCATCCAACGACACATACACCTCCACCGAGTACTCAAGCTTGCTTCCGACAGTGGTGACTTGGAGCCTATAGTTGGTTCCCGAGACGATTTGCTTCTCACCACTTACAACCTCACAAAACTCCAATTCTTCAGCATTCTCCTTGTTGTACTCCATCACGGTCCATTTGCCGAGCTCCTGGACAAAAGTATCATGTGTGTTGATTGGAGCCCACCCTCCAAGCACAGGGCTTGTGGTGGAGGGCGTAGCTTGCACCGGCCGGCCGGTGGATTTCATGGTCATGATCAAGGAGGCTCCAAACATCAAAGGTTGGTGCCGATCTGTGTGAGCGTTGTCGCTCTTAGATGGCAATTGGTGCCTGGCAGGAATGTTGGAACACACCACAGCTAGGGTGCGGCGAGGCATGGCAACAGACGCCATGGTTGGGATGGAAAACATGGTGGTGGTTAGGGATGCCATGGGAATGATTTGTTTGTGTGTGTCTGTGTGTGTGGTATTGCTCTATTCTACCTTATGCTGCTTATGCCTTGTGACGAGGGAGCTCCTCCTATAAATAACCACAGTCGTGTCAGCTATTCCAGCCATGCATGTGTATCAAATCAGTCCACACGTGACAATAATATTGAACCTGCTGCTAAGAAATTAGTGCGCCGAGTAAAGTTGTAGTTTCAATGAGATGAAGACTTGTCGTGTGGTCCTTGATGATGAGGCCAACTCAGAGTGCATGCATGCATTAGCCCATACATTTTGCATTGCTACACGTGAAAGTAAGGACCACATCTCCATTTGATTGTATTGTACCAGCATATAAAGCCATTCTAGCTAGTCCGCGGAGCCCCGAGTCTAAGCGAGCAGAGCCTCACGTTCCTAGACCCATGTGTGACACGCTGATCACTAGGATGCAATGCATGCATGTATGCAGATTGTATTGTACCAGATTAGAAAGCCATTCTAGCTAGTATCTCCATGTGTGACACGTTGATCACTAGGATGCAATGCACTACGAAACGCTTTGTGTCTGTGCTCTGACTGCTGACTCGGTACATCTGAATACTGGTGTGAGTGAATTGGCTTCTTGTTGAACGTGAAACACATCTTGATGGGTAGAGACCTCAATGCATGTATGCAGATCGTTGTGAACATCATCTATCGTTTAATTTCTATCCAATAGGTGCTGTGAACATTGAGCTTCTTCGTTAAAAAACAAAGCTATCAAATGGTATCCATGGAACTGATATTGGGTGAGTCTGACCACTTTGTACGAATTGGCTACTAAAAATCAGCTATGAAGCAGCTGTAGCAAGGATATGATGGCAATTGGCTATGCTAATGAAAGAATCTTAGGAAGCTCTCATGATCCAACATTCCAACTATCTCTAAAATCACAGACACACGAAATCTTGTGTTCCTAATATATCTGATCAGGAATCGACTGAGATGGACATAAGCAGCTGATAAACCTGAAACCACATCAACAAAGTGTGTTTTTTTGGCTGTTGCTGAAGGACAGATTAATATAAGGTGCCCCTGAGGAAAAAAAACATGACACTACGAAGTTACTTCTGTGTATTTTGTGTCCAGAATGTAGAATTCCTGTCTCATATATTGTTGCACTGTCCATTTTACATTTTAGCATCAGTGCTCGAATTATACCCACCTTGTTATCAATGGCAACCCAGATCCTTTTCAAGTGCTGCAGAGTTTCAGGCAACATCACCAACGACCATTCTTTATGGAGATCATCATTCTTATGCCTGGAGCACATGGAGAACAAGGAGTGCTGCTATCTTTGGTCACAACTCACAAGCAACCAATACATCAAGCTTGTGCTTCTGTTTTCAGACAAGAATATTTGCCACGGTATTATCCATAGGGAAAAGAAAAGCTACTTTCGTGTAATTGTACAATTGCTAGACCAACTCGTGAAATTCCTTCCTCCCCTCTCTACATACATATATCTATGTTTTTTAATTTAATTATTACATATCCAGTAGTGCTCCACCCCTCTTGTTTCCATTAAAAAAAAACTGAATCCTCCATGTCAATTGAATGAAGCATGCCACCCTCAAGCGTGGTATATACTCTTCTATTTTGCCGTAATCTCTTCTCTCCATGCGGAGCCCAGTAAGTCCATTCTCCCCCAAAACCCTTTCCCTAGGGATGGAGCACCAAGATGACTCGACGCCGATCGTGAAGACTGAAGAGCAACCAAGACATGCCGATGGCGGTCATGACTCGTGATGGATCAGGAAGGATGCTATGCTGACAGTACAGGTGCAAGCTAAAAACTCTATCTGATGGGAGGCCACGACGAGGAAGGTGGCAACTTCTCTGCCAATGGATGGTTGTGTATAATGCGATGTCGCAGCCACCTACTGTTGTTGTGTGGACAGTTCTAGCATGCACTCACTCCTACAGAAAACCTCGTCAGGGTCGTCCAATCAGTCCGGACATATGCCCTTTTAGGGAGACCGCTAGTTTGGAATAAACTCTTTCAATTCCACGTCCTAGTTGTACATTTGCACTGGCTAGTTGTATATGCCCTTTCAAGCTTTTATAGCCTGAACGCGTAATTACCCCATTTGAACTCCTAATTGATAATGCCCGTTTGGAGTTTGGAGCTCATCTGGACGCCACGTGATTAAAGTAATTGACAAATGATTGTCAATTGTTCGAACTAAAGGTCTAAAAACAAGATAAGTGAATAGCTAGCAATAGCTACAGTACAATGAGCGGGATTCACAAGAAACCTGTTTCTCAGGTACACAGGAACATATGAACAACTAAACAATATTTAAAGGGGACCACACTGATTCTTAATTTGAATTCTACCTAAAATCTTTGAGTCCCCATGATCACTAAATAACTAGAACAGAAAAATAGGATAACATGAATACACACCGACAGAAACATTAAGAACTAGAAAGTTCTTTGGACATAATAATTTCAATCACCCAAGTAAGGGCTTGAAGTCGATCAGCTTTCTGTCCCCATCCAACGTCACATACACCACCGCTGAGTACCCAAGCTCGCGTTCAAAAGTGGTGAGTATTAGCCTATAGTTGGTTCCTGAGACGATTTGCTTCTGAGCCGCAACAACCTCACGGAACTCCAACCTTTTAGGCTTATCCTTATTGTACTCTGTCACCGCCCATTTGCCGAACTCTTGGACATAAGCCTCATGCACGTCGATCGGAATCCACCCTCCAGGGACTAGGATTGCCTTGAAGTCAATTAGCTTTCGATCCCCATCCGACGACACATACACCTCCACCAAGTACTCAAGCTTGCGTCCAACAGTGGTGACTAGGAGCCTATAGTTGGTTCCCGAGACTATTTGTTTCTCGCCACTTAGAACCTCATGGAACGCCAACGTTTCACCATTCACCATGTTGTACTCTATCACAGCCCATTTGCCAAGATCCTGGACATAGGCATCATGAACGTCGACCGGAGTCCATCCTCCAATCACTGGTCTTGGCTTGAATTCAATCAGCTTCCGATCACCATCCAACGACACATACACCTCCACCGAGTACCCAAGTTTGCTTCCGACAGTGGTGACTTGGAGCCTATAGTTGGCTCCCGACACGATTTGCTTCTCACCACTCACAACTTCAAGGAACTCCACCTTTTCATCATTCTCCTTGTTGTACTTCATCACAGCCCATTTGCCAATCTCTTGGACATATGCATCATGAACGTCTATCGGAGTCCACCCTCCTGTCACTAATCTTGGCTTGAAGTCAATCAACTTCCAGTCCCCATCCAACGACACATACACCTCCACCGAGTACTCAAGCTTGCTTCCGACAGTGGTGACTTGGAGCCTATAGTTGGTTCCCGAGACGATTTGCTTCTCACCACTTACAACCTCACAAAACTCCAATTCTTCAGCATTCTCCTTGTTGTACTCCATCACGGTCCATTTGCCGAGCTCCTGGACAAAAGTATCATGTGTGTTGATTGGAGCCCACCCTCCAAGCACAGGGCTTGTGGTGGAGGGCGTAGCTTGCACCGGCCGGCCGGTGGATTTCATGGTCATGATCAAGGAGGCTCCAAACATCAAAGGTTGGTGCCGATCTGTGTGAGCGTTGTCGCTCTTAGATGGCAATTGGTGCCTGGCAGGAATGTTGGAACACACCACAGCTAGGGTGCGGCGAGGCATGGCAACAGACGCCATGGTTGGGATGGAAAACATGGTGGTGGTTAGGGATGCCATGGGAATGATTTGTTTGTGTGTGTCTGTGTGTGTGGTATTGCTCTATTCTACCTTATGCTGCTTATGCCTTGTGACGAGGGAGCTCCTCCTATAAATAACCACAGTCGTGTCAGCTATTCCACCCATGCATGTGTATCAAATCAGTCCACACGTGACAATAATATTGAACCTGCTGCTAAGAAATTAGTGCGCCGAGTAAAGTTGTAGTTTCAATGAGATGAAGACTTGTCGTGTGGTCCTTGATGATGAGGCCAACTCAGAGTGCATGCATGCATTAGCCCATACATTTTGCATTGCTACACGTGAAAGTAAGGACCACATCTCCATTTGATTGTATTGTACCAGCATATAAAGCCATTCTAGCTAGTCCGCGGAGCCCCGAGTCTAAGCGAGCAGAGCCTCACGTTCCTAGACCCATGTGTGACACGCTGATCGCTAGGATGCAATGCATGCATGTATGCAGATTGTATTGTACCAGATTAGAAAGCCATTCTAGCTAGTATCTCCATGTGTGACACGTTGATCACTAGGATGCAATGCACTACGAAACGCTTTGTGTCTGTGCTCTGACTGCTGACTCGGTACATCTGAATACTGGTGTGAGTGAATTGGCTTCTTGTTGAACGTGAAACACATCTTGATGGGTAGAGACCTCAATGCATGTATGCAGATCGTTGTGAACATCATCTATCGTTTAATTTCTATCCAATAGGTGCTGTGAACATTGAGCTTCTTCGTTAAAAAACAAAGCTATCAAATGGTATCCATGGAACTGATATTGGGTGAGTCTGACCACTTTGTACGAATTGGCTACTAAAAATCAGCTATGAAGCAGCTGTAGCAAGGATATGATGGCAATTGGCTATGCTAATGAAAGAATCTTAGGAAGCTCTCATGATCCAACATTCCAACTATCTCTAAAATCACAGACACACGAAATCTTGTGTTCCTAATATATCTGATCAGGAATCGACTGAGATGGACATAAGCAGCTGATAAACCTGAAACCACATCAACAAAGTGTGTTTTTTTGGCTGTTGCTGAAGGACAGATTAATATAAGGTGCCCCTGAGGAAAAAAAACATGACACTACGAAGTTACTTCTGTGTATTTTGTGTCCAGAATGTAGAATTCCTGTCTCATATATTGTTGCACTGTCCATTTTACATTTTAGCATCAGTGCTCGAATTATACCCACCTTGTTATCAATGGCAACCCAGATCCTTTTCAAGTGCTGCAGAGTTTCAGGCAACATCACCAACGACCATTCTTTATGGAGATCATCATTCTTATGCCTGGAGCACATGGAGAACAAGGAGTGCTGCTATCTTTGGTCACAACTCACAAGCAACCAATACATCAAGCTTGTGCTTCTGTTTTCAGACAAGAATATTTGCCACGGTATTATCCATAGGGAAAAGAAAAGCTACTTTCGTGTAATTGTACAATTGCTAGACCAACTCGTGAAATTCCTTCCTCCCCTCTCTACATACATATATCTATGTTTTTTAATTTAATTATTACATATCCAGTAGTGCTCCACCCCTCTTGTTTCCATTAAAAAAAAACTGAATCCTCCATGTCAATTGAATGAAGCATGCCACCCTCAAGCGTGGTATATACTCTTCTATTTTGCCGTAATCTCTTCTCTCCATGCGGAGCCCAGTAAGTCCATTCTCCCCCAAAACCCTTTCCCTAGGGATGGAGCACCAAGATGACTCGACGCCGATCGTGAAGACTGAAGAGCAACCAAGACATGCCGATGGCGGTCATGACTCGTGATGGATCAGGAAGGATGCTATGCTGACAGTACAGGTGCAAGCTAAAAACTCTATCTGATGGGAGGCCACGACGAGGAAGGTGGCAACTTCTCTGCCAATGGATGGTTGTGTATAATGCGATGTCGCAGCCACCTACTGTTGTTGTGTGGACAGTTCTAGCATGCACTCACTCCTACAGAAAACCTCGTCAGGGTCGTCCAATCAGTCCGGACATATGCCCTTTTAGGGAGACCGCTAGTTTGGAATAAACTCTTTCAATTCCACGTCCTAGTTGTACATTTGCACTGGCTAGTTGTATATGCCCTTTCAAGCTTTTATAGCCTGAACGCGTAATTACCCCATTTGAACTCCTAATTGATAATGCCCGTTTGGAGTTTGGAGCTCATCTGGACGCCACGTGATTAAAGTAATTGACAAATGATTGTCAATTGTTCGAACTAAAGGTCTAAAAACAAGATAAGTGAATAGCTAGCAATAGCTACAGTACAATGAGCGGGATTCACAAGAAACCTGTTTCTCAGGTACACAGGAACATATGAACAACTAAACAATATTTAAAGGGGACCACACTGATTCTTAATTTGAATTCTACCTAAAATCTTTGAGTCCCCATGATCACTAAATAACTAGAACAGAAAAATAGGATAACATGAATACACACCGACAGAAACATTAAGAACTAGAAAGTTCTTTGGACATAATAATTTCAATCACCCAAGTAAGGGCTTGAAGTCGATCAGCTTTCTGTCCCCATCCAACGTCACATACACCACCGCTGAGTACCCAAGCTCGCGTTCAAAAGTGGTGAGTATTAGCCTATAGTTGGTTCCTGAGACGATTTGCTTCTGAGCCGCAACAACCTCACGGAACTCCAACCTTTTAGGCTTATCCTTATTGTACTCTGTCACCGCCCATTTGCCGAACTCTTGGACATAAGCCTCATGCACGTCGATCGGAATCCACCCTCCAGGGACTAGGATTGCCTTGAAGTCAATTAGCTTTCGATCCCCATCCGACGACACATACACCTCCACCAAGTACTCAAGCTTGCGTCCAACAGTGGTGACTAGGAGCCTATAGTTGGTTCCCGAGACTATTTGTTTCTCGCCACTTAGAACCTCATGGAACGCCAACGTTTCACCATTCACCATGTTGTACTCTATCACAGCCCATTTGCCAAGATCCTGGACATAGGCATCATGAACGTCGACCGGAGTCCATCCTCCAATCACTGGTCTTGGCTTGAATTCAATCAGCTTCCGATCACCATCCAACGACACATACACCTCCACCGAGTACCCAAGTTTGCTTCCGACAGTGGTGACTTGGAGCCTATAGTTGGCTCCCGACACGATTTGCTTCTCACCACTCACAACTTCAAGGAACTCCACCTTTTCATCATTCTCCTTGTTGTACTTCATCACAGCCCATTTGCCAATCTCTTGGACATATGCATCATGAACGTCTATCGGAGTCCACCCTCCTGTCACTAATCTTGGCTTGAAGTCAATCAACTTCCAGTCCCCATCCAACGACACATACACCTCCACCGAGTACTCAAGCTTGCTTCCGACAGTGGTGACTTGGAGCCTATAGTTGGTTCCCGAGACGATTTGCTTCTCACCACTTACAACCTCACAAAACTCCAATTCTTCAGCATTCTCCTTGTTGTACTCCATCACGGTCCATTTGCCGAGCTCCTGGACAAAAGTATCATGTGTGTTGATTGGAGCCCACCCTCCAAGCACAGGGCTTGTGGTGGAGGGCGTAGCTTGCACCGGCCGGCCGGTGGATTTCATGGTCATGATCAAGGAGGCTCCAAACATCAAAGGTTGGTGCCGATCTGTGTGAGCGTTGTCGCTCTTAGATGGCAATTGGTGCCTGGCAGGAATGTTGGAACACACCACAGCTAGGGTGCGGCGAGGCATGGCAACAGACGCCATGGTTGGGATGGAAAACATGGTGGTGGTTAGGGATGCCATGGGAATGATTTGTTTGTGTGTGTCTGTGTGTGTGGTATTGCTCTATTCTACCTTATGCTGCTTATGCCTTGTGACGAGGGAGCTCCTCCTATAAATAACCACAGTCGTGTCAGCTATTCCACCCATGCATGTGTATCAAATCACTCCACACGTGACAATAATATTGAACCTGCTGCTAAGAAATTAGTGCGCCGAGTAAAGTTGTAGTTTCAATGAGATGAAGACTTGTCGTGTGGTCCTTGATGATGAGGCCAACTCAGAGTGCATGCATGCATTAGCCCATACATTTTGCATTGCTACACGTGAAAGTAAGGACCACATCTCCATTTGATTGTATTGTACCAGCATATAAAGCCATTCTAGCTAGTCCGCGGAGCCCCGAGTCTAAGCGAGCAGAGCCTCACGTTCCTAGACCCATGTGTGACACGCTGATCGCTAGGATGCAATGCATGCATGTATGCAGATTGTATTGTACCAGATTAGAAAGCCATTCTAGCTAGTATCTCCATGTGTGACACGTTGATCACTAGGATGCAATGCACTACGAAACGCTTTGTGTCTGTGCTCTGACTGCTGACTCGGTACATCTGAATACTGGTGTGACTGAATTGGCTTCTTGTTGAACGTGAAACACATCTTGATGGGTAGAGACCTCAATGCATGTATGCAGATCGTTGTGAACATCATCTATCGTTTAATTTCTATCCAATAGGTGCTGTGAACATTGAGCTTCTTCGTTAAAAAACAAAGCTATCAAATGGTATCCATGGAACTGATATTGGGTGAGTCTGACCACTTTGTACGAATTGGCTACTAAAAATCAGCTATGAAGCAGCTGTAGCAAGGATATGATGGCAATTGGCTATGCTAATGAAAGAATCTTAGGAAGCTCTCCTGATCCAACATTCCAACTATCTCTAAAATCACAAACACACGAAATCTTGTGTTCCTAATATATCTGATCAGGAATCGACTGAGATGGACATAAGCAGCTAATAAACCTGAAACCACATCAACAAAGTGTGTTTTTTTGGCTGTTGCTGAAGGACAGATTAATATAAGGTGCCCCTGAGGAAAAAAAAACATGACACTACGAAGTTACTCCTGTGTATTTTGTGTCCAGAATGTAGAATTCCTGTCTCATATATTGTTGCACTGTCCATTTTACATTTTAGCATCAGTGCTCGAATTATACCCACCTTGTTATCAATGGCAACCCAGATCCTTTTCAAGTGCTGCAGAGTTTCAGGCAACATCACCAACGACCATTCTTTATGGAGATCATCATTCTTATAACTGGAGCACATGGAGAACAAGGAGAGCTGCTATCTTTGGTCACAACTCACAAGCAACCAATACATCAAGCTTGTGCTTCTGTTTTCAGACAAGAATATTTGCCACGGTATTATCCATAGGGAAAAGAAAAGCTACTTCCCTGTAATTGTACAATTGCTAGACCAACTCGTGAAATTCCTTCCTCCCCTCTCTACATACATATATCTATGTTTTTTAATTTAATTATTACATATCCAGTAGTGCTCCACCCCTCTTGTTTCCATTAAAAAAAACTAAATCCTCCACGTCAATTGAATGAAGCATGCCACCCTCAAGCGTGGTATATACTCTTCTATTTTGCCGTAATCTCTTCTCTCCATGCGGAGCCCAGTAAGTCCATTCTCCCCCAAAACCCTTTCCCTAGGGATGGAGCACCAAGATGACTCGACGCCGATCGTGAAGACTGAAGAGCAACCAAGACATGCCGATGGCGGTCATGACTCGTGATGGATCAGGAAGGATGCTATGCTGACAGTACAGGTGCAAGCTAAAAACTCTATCTGATGGGAGGCCACGACGAGGAAGGTGGCAACTTCTCTGCCAATGGATGGTTGTGTATAATGCGATGTCGCAGCCACCTACTGTTGTTGTGTGGACAGTTCTAGCATGCACTCACTCCTACAGAAAACCTCGTCAGGGTCGTCCAATCAGTCCGGACATATGCCCTTTTAGGGAGACCGCTAGTTTGGAATAAACTCTTTCAATTCCACGTCCTAGTTGTACATTTGCACTGGCTAGTTGTATATGCCCTTTTAAGCTTTTATAGCCTGAACGCGTAATTACCCCATTTGAACTCCTAATTGATAATGCCCGTTTGGAGTTTGGAGCTCATCTGGACGCCACGTGATTAAAGTAATTGACAAATGATTGTCAATTGTTCGAACTAAAGGTCTAAAAACAAGATAAGTGAATAGCTAGCAATAGCTACAGTACAATGAGCGGGATTCACAAGAAACCTGTTTCTCAGGTACACAGGAACATATGAACAACTAAACAATATTTAAAGGGGACCACACTGATTCTTAATTTGAATTCTACCTAAAATCTTTGAGTCCCCATGATCACTAAATAACTAGAACAGAAAAATAGGATAACATGAATACACACCGACAGAAACATTAAGAACTAGAAAGTTCTTTGGACATAATAATTTCAATCACCCAAGTAAGGGCTTGAAGTCGATCAGCTTTCTGTCCCCATCCAACGTCACATACACCACCGCTGAGTACCCAAGCTCGCGTTCAAAAGTGGTGAGTATTAGCCTATAGTTGGTTCCTGAGACGATTTGCTTCTGAGCCGCAACAACCTCACGGAACTCCAACCTTTTAGGCTTATCCTTATTGTACTCTGTCACCGCCCATTTGCCGAACTCTTGGACATAAGCCTCATGCACGTCGATCGGAATCCACCCTCCAGGGACTAGGATTGCCTTGAAGTCAATTAGCTTTCGATCCCCATCCGACGACACATACACCTCCACCAAGTACTCAAGCTTGCGTCCAACAGTGGTGACTAGGAGCCTATAGTTGGTTCCCGAGACTATTTGTTTCTCGCCACTTAGAACCTCATGGAACGCCAACGTTTCACCATTCACCATGTTGTACTCTATCACAGCCCATTTGCCAAGATCCTGGACATAGGCATCATGAACGTCGACCGGAGTCCATCCTCCAATCACTGGTCTTGGCTTGAATTCAATCAGCTTCTGATCACCATCCAACGACACATACACCTCCACCGAGTACTCAAGTTTGCTTCCGACAGTGGTGACTTGGAGCCTATAGTTGGCTCCCGACACGATTTGCTTCTCACCACTCACAACTTCAAGGAACTCCACCTTTTCACCATTCTCCTTGTTGTACTTCATCACAGCCCATTTGCCAATCTCTTGGACATATGCATCATGAACCTCTATCGGAGTCCACCCTCCTGTCACTAATCTTGGCTTGAAGTCAATCAACTTCCAGTCCCCATCCAATGACACATACACCTCCACCGAGTACTCAAGCTTGCTTCCGACAGTGGTGACTTGGAGCCTATAGTTGGCTCCCGACACGATTTGCTTCTCACCACTCACAACTTCAAGGAACTCCACCTTTTCATCATTCTCCTTGTTGTACTTCATCACAGCCCATTTGCCAATCTCTTGGACATATGCATCATGAACGTCTATCGGAGTCCACCCTCCTGTCACTAATCTTGGCTTGAAGTCAATCAACTTCCAGTCCCCATCCAACGACACATACACCTCCACCGAGTACTCAAGCTTGCTTCCGACAGTGGTGACTTGGAGCCTATAGTTGGTTCCCGAGACGATTTGCTTCTCACCACTTACAACCTCACAAAACTCCAATTCTTCAGCATTCTCCTTGTTGTACTCCATCACGGTCCATTTGCCGAGCTCCTGGACAAAAGTATCATGTGTGTTGATTGGAGCCCACCCTCCAAGCACAGGGCTTGTGGTGGAGGGCGTAGCTTGCACCGGCCGGCCGGTGGATTTCATGGTCATGATCAAGGAGGCTCCAAACATCAAAGGTTGGTGCCGATCTGTGTGAGCGTTGTCGCTCTTAGATGGCAATTGGTGCCTGGCAGGAATGTTGGAACACACCACAGCTAGGGTGCGGCGAGGCATGGCAACAGACGCCATGGTTGGGATGGAAAACATGGTGGTGGTTAGGGATGCCATGGGAATGATTTGTTTGTGTGTGTCTGTGTGTGTGGTATTGCTCTATTCTACCTTATGCTGCTTATGCCTTGTGACGAGGGAGCTCCTCCTATAAATAACCACAGTCGTGTCAGCTATTCCACCCATGCATGTGTATCAAATCAGTCCACACGTGACAATAATATTGAACCTGCTGCTAAGAAATTAGTGCGCCGAGTAAAGTTGTAGTTTCAATGAGATGAAGACTTGTCGTGTGGTCCTTGATGATGAGGCCAACTCAGAGTGCATGCATGCATTAGCCCATACATTTTGCATTGCTACACGTGAAAGTAAGGACCACATCTCCATTTGATTGTATTGTACCAGCATATAAAGCCATTCTAGCTAGTCCGCGGAGCCCCGAGTCTAAGCGAGCAGAGCCTCACGTTCCTAGACCCATGTGTGACACGCTGATCGCTAGGATGCAATGCATGCATGTATGCAGATTGTATTGTACCAGATTAGAAAGCCATTCTAGCTAGTATCTCCATGTGTGACACGTTGATCACTAGGATGCAATGCACTACGAAACGCTTTGTGTCTGTGCTCTGACTGCTGACTCGGTACATCTGAATACTGGTGTGACTGAATTGGCTTCTTGTTGAACGTGAAACACATCTTGATGGGTAGAGACCTCAATGCATGTATGCAGATCGTTGTGAACATCATCTATCGTTTAATTTCTATCCAATAGGTGCTGTGAACATTGAGCTTCTTCGTTAAAAAACAAAGCTATCAAATGGTATCCATGGAACTGATATTGGGTGAGTCTGACCACTTTGTACGAATTGGCTACTAAAAATCAGCTATGAAGCAGCTGTAGCAAGGATATGATGGCAATTGGCTATGCTAATGAAAGAATCTTAGGAAGCTCTCCTGATCCAACATTCCAACTATCTCTAAAATCACAAACACACGAAATCTTGTGTTCCTAATATATCTGATCAGGAATCGACTGAGATGGACATAAGCAGCTAATAAACCTGAAACCACATCAACAAAGTGTGTTTTTTTGGCTGTTGCTGAAGGACAGATTAATATAAGGTGCCCCTGAGGAAAAAAAAACATGACACTACGAAGTTACTCCTGTGTATTTTGTGTCCAGAATGTAGAATTCCTGTCTCATATATTGTTGCACTGTCCATTTTACATTTTAGCATCAGTGCTCGAATTATACCCACCTTGTTATCAATGGCAACCCAGATCCTTTTCAAGTGCTGCAGAGTTTCAGGCAACATCACCAACGACCATTCTTTATGGAGATCATCATTCTTATAACTGGAGCACATGGAGAACAAGGAGAGCTGCTATCTTTGGTCACAACTCACAAGCAACCAATACATCAAGCTTGTGCTTCTGTTTTCAGACAAGAATATTTGCCACGGTATTATCCATAGGGAAAAGAAAAGCTACTTCCCTGTAATTGTACAATTGCTAGACCAACTCGTGAAATTCCTTCCTCCCCTCTCTACATACATATATCTATGTTTTTTAATTTAATTATTACATATCCAGTAGTGCTCCACCCCTCTTGTTTCCATTAAAAAAAAACTGAATCCTCCATGTCAATTGAATGAAGCATGCCACCCTCAAGCGTGGTATATACTCTTCTATTTTGCCGTAATCTCTTCTCTCCATGCGGAGCCCAGTAAGTCCATTCTCCCCCAAAACCCTTTCCCTAGGGATGGAGCACCAAGATGACTCGACGCCGATCGTGAAGACTGAAGAGCAACCAAGACATGCCGATGGCGGTCATGACTCGTGATGGATCAGGAAGGATGCTATGCTGACAGTACAGGTGCAAGCTAAAAACTCTATCTGATGGGAGGCCACGACGAGGAAGGTGGCAACTTCTCTGCCAATGGATGGTTGTGTATAATGCGATGTCGCAGCCACCTACTGTTGTTGTGTGGACAGTTCTAGCATGCACTCACTCCTACAGAAAACCTCGTCAGGGTCGTCCAATCAGTCCGGACATATGCCCTTTTAGGGAGACCGCTAGTTTGGAATAAACTCTTTCAATTCCACGTCCTAGTTGTACATTTGCACTGGCTAGTTGTATATGCCCTTTCAAGCTTTTATAGCCTGAACGCGTAATTACCCCATTTGAACTCCTAATTGATAATGCCCGTTTGGAGTTTGGAGCTCATCTGGACGCCACGTGATTAAAGTAATTGACAAATGATTGTCAATTGTTCGAACTAAAGGTCTAAAAACAAGATAAGTGAATAGCTAGCAATAGCTACAGTACAATGAGCGGGATTCACAAGAAACCTGTTTCTCAGGTACACAGGAACATATGAACAACTAAACAATATTTAAAGGGGACCACACTGATTCTTAATTTGAATTCTACCTAAAATCTTTGAGTCCCCATGATCACTAAATAACTAGAACAGAAAAATAGGATAACATGAATACACACCGACAGAAACATTAAGAACTAGAAAGTTCTTTGGACATAATAATTTCAATCACCCAAGTAAGGGCTTGAAGTCGATCAGCTTTCTGTCCCCATCCAACGTCACATACACCACCGCTGAGTACCCAAGCTCGCGTTCAAAAGTGGTGAGTATTAGCCTATAGTTGGTTCCTGAGACGATTTGCTTCTGAGCCGCAACAACCTCACGGAACTCCAACCTTTTAGGCTTATCCTTATTGTACTCTGTCACCGCCCATTTGCCGAACTCTTGGACATAAGCCTCATGCACGTCGATCGGAATCCACCCTCCAGGGACTAGGATTGCCTTGAAGTCAATTAGCTTTCGATCCCCATCCGACGACACATACACCTCCACCAAGTACTCAAGCTTGCGTCCAACAGTGGTGACTAGGAGCCTATAGTTGGTTCCCGAGACTATTTGTTTCTCGCCACTTAGAACCTCATGGAACGCCAACGTTTCACCATTCACCATGTTGTACTCTATCACAGCCCATTTGCCAAGATCCTGGACATAGGCATCATGAACGTCGACCGGAGTCCATCCTCCAATCACTGGTCTTGGCTTGAATTCAATCAGCTTCCGATCACCATCCAACGACACATACACCTCCACCGAGTACCCAAGTTTGCTTCCGACAGTGGTGACTTGGAGCCTATAGTTGGCTCCCGACACGATTTGCTTCTCACCACTCACAACTTCAAGGAACTCCACCTTTTCATCATTCTCCTTGTTGTACTTCATCACAGCCCATTTGCCAATCTCTTGGACATATGCATCATGAACGTCTATCGGAGTCCACCCTCCTGTCACTAATCTTGGCTTGAAGTCAATCAACTTCCAGTCCCCATCCAACGACACATACACCTCCACCGAGTACTCAAGCTTGCTTCCGACAGTGGTGACTTGGAGCCTATAGTTGGTTCCCGAGACGATTTGCTTCTCACCACTTACAACCTCACAAAACTCCAATTCTTCAGCATTCTCCTTGTTGTACTCCATCACGGTCCATTTGCCGAGCTCCTGGACAAAAGTATCATGTGTGTTGATTGGAGCCCACCCTCCAAGCACAGGGCTTGTGGTGGTGGGCGTAGCTTGCACCGGCCGGCCGGTGGATTTCATGGTCATGATCAAGGAGGCTCCAAACATCAAAGGTTGGTGCCGATCTGTGTGAGCGTTGTCGCTCTTAGATGGCAATTGGTGCCTGGCAGGAATGTTGGAACACACCACAGCTAGGGTGCGGCGAGGCATGGCAACAGACGCCATGGTTGGGATGGAAAACATGGTGGTGGTTAGGGATGCCATGGGAATGATTTGTTTGTGTGTGTCTGTGTGTGTGGTATTGCTCTATTCTACCTTATGCTGCTTATGCCTTGTGACGAGGGAGCTCCTCCTATAAATAACCACAGTCGTGTCAGCTATTCCACCCATGCATGTGTATCAAATCACTCCACACGTGACAATAATATTGAACCTGCTGCTAAGAAATTAGTGCGCCGAGTAAAGTTGTAGTTTCAATGAGATGAAGACTTGTCGTGTGGTCCTTGATGATGAGGCCAACTCAGAGTGCATGCATGCATTAGCCCATACATTTTGCATTGCTACACGTGAAAGTAAGGACCACATCTCCATTTGATTGTATTGTACCAGCATATAAAGCCATTCTAGCTAGTCCGCGGAGCCCCGAGTCTAAGCGAGCAGAGCCTCACGTTCCTAGACCCATGTGTGACACGCTGATCGCTAGGATGCAATGCATGCATGTATGCAGATTGTATTGTACCAGATTAGAAAGCCATTCTAGCTAGTATCTCCATGTGTGACACGTTGATCACTAGGATGCAATGCACTACGAAACGCTTTGTGTCTGTGCTCTGACTGCTGACTCGGTACATCTGAATACTGGTGTGACTGAATTGGCTTCTTGTTGAACGTGAAACACATCTTGATGGGTAGAGACCTCAATGCATGTATGCAGATCGTTGTGAACATCATCTATCGTTTAATTTCTATCCAATAGGTGCTGTGAACATTGAGCTTCTTCGTTAAAAAACAAAGCTATCAAATGGTATCCATGGAACTGATATTGGGTGAGTCTGACCACTTTGTACGAATTGGCTACTAAAAATCAGCTATGAAGCAGCTGTAGCAAGGATATGATGGCAATTGGCTATGCTAATGAAAGAATCTTAGGAAGCTCTCCTGATCCAACATTCCAACTATCTCTAAAATCACAAACACACGAAATCTTGTGTTCCTAATATATCTGATCAGGAATCGACTGAGATGGACATAAGCAGCTAATAAACCTGAAACCACATCAACAAAGTGTGTTTTTTTGGCTGTTGCTGAAGGACAGATTAATATAAGGTGCCCCTGAGGAAAAAAAAACATGACACTACGAAGTTACTCCTGTGTATTTTGTGTCCAGAATGTAGAATTCCTGTCTCATATATTGTTGCACTGTCCATTTTACATTTTAGCATCAGTGCTCGAATTATACCCACCTTGTTATCAATGGCAACCCAGATCCTTTTCAAGTGCTGCAGAGTTTCAGGCAACATCACCAACGACCATTCTTTATGGAGATCATCATTCTTATAACTGGAGCACATGGAGAACAAGGAGAGCTGCTATCTTTGGTCACAACTCACAAGCAACCAATACATCAAGCTTGTGCTTCTGT
Source organism: Echinochloa phyllopogon (assembly GCA_033239725.1). Taxonomy (NCBI): domain Eukaryota; kingdom Viridiplantae; phylum Streptophyta; class Magnoliopsida; order Poales; family Poaceae; genus Echinochloa; species Echinochloa phyllopogon. Next base: position 3,576,500 of record BTCW01000003.1, read on the forward strand.
TTTCAGACAACAATATTTGCCACGGTATTATCCATAGGGAAAAGAAAAGCTACTTCCCTGTAATTGTACAATTGCTAGACCAACTCGTGAAATTCCTTCCTCCCCTCTCTACATACATATATCTATGTTTTTTAATTTAATTATTACATATCCAGTAGTGCTCCACCCCTCTTGTTTCCATTAAAAAAAACTAAATCCTCCACGTCAATTGAATGAAGCATGCCACCCTCAAGCGTGGTATATACTCTTCTATTTTGCCGTAATCTCTTCTCTCCATGCGGAGCCCAGTAAGTCCATTCTCCCCCAAAACCCTTTCCCTAGGGATGGAGCACCAAGATGACTCGACGCCGATCGTGAAGACTGAAGAGCAACCAAGACATGCCGATGGCGGTCATGACTCGTGATGGATCAGGAAGGATGCTATGCTGACAGTACAGGTGCAAGCTAAAAACTCTATCTGATGGGAGGCCACGACGAGGAAGGTGGCAACTTCTCTGCCAATGGATGGTTGTGTATAATGCGATGTCGCAGCCACCTACTGTTGTTGTGTGGACAGTTCTAGCATGCACTCACTCCTACAGAAAACCTCGTCAGGGTCGTCCAATCAGTCCGGACATATGCCCTTTTAGGGAGACCGCTAGTTTGGAATAAACTCTTTCAATTCCACGTCCTAGTTGTACATTTGCACTGGCTAGTTGTATATGCCCTTTCAAGCTTTTATAGCCTGAACGCGTAATTACCCCATTTGAACTCCTAATTGATAATGCCCGTTTGGAGTTTGGAGCTCATCTGGACGCCACGTGATTAAAGTAATTGACAAATGATTGTCAATTGTTCGAACTAAAGGTCTAAAAACAAGATAAGTGAATAGCTAGCAATAGCTACAGTACAATGAGCGGGATTCACAAGAAACCTGTTTCTCAGGTACACAGGAACATATGAACAACTAAACAATATTTAAAGGGGACCACACTGATTCTTAATTTGAATTCTACCTAAAATCTTTGAGTCCCCATGATCACTAAATAACTAGAACAGAAAAATAGGATAACATGAATACACACCGACAGAAACATTAAGAACTAGAAAGTTCTTTGGACATAATAATTTCAATCACCCAAGTAAGGGCTTGAAGTCGATCAGCTTTCTGTCCCCATCCAACGTCACATACACCACCGCTGAGTACCCAAGCTCGCGTTCAAAAGTGGTGAGTATTAGCCTATAGTTGGTTCCTGAGACGATTTGCTTCTGAGCCGCAACAACCTCACGGAACTCCAACCTTTTAGGCTTATCCTTATTGTACTCTGTCACCGCCCATTTGCCGAACTCTTGGACATAAGCCTCATGCACGTCGATCGGAATCCACCCTCCAGGGACTAGGATTGCCTTGAAGTCAATTAGCTTTCGATCCCCATCCGACGACACATACACCTCCACCAAGTACTCAAGCTTGCGTCCAACAGTGGTGACTAGGAGCCTATAGTTGGTTCCCGAGACTATTTGTTTCTCGCCACTTAGAACCTCATGGAACGCCAACGTTTCACCATTCACCATGTTGTACTCTATCACAGCCCATTTGCCAAGATCCTGGACATAGGCATCATGAACGTCGACCGGAGTCCATCCTCCAATCACTGGTCTTGGCTTGAATTCAATCAGCTTCCGATCACCATCCAACGACACATACACCTCCACCGAGTACCCAAGTTTGCTTCCGACAGTGGTGACTTGGAGCCTATAGTTGGCTCCCGACACGATTTGCTTCTCACCACTCACAACTTCAAGGAACTCCACCTTTTCATCATTCTCCTTGTTGTACTTCATCACAGCCCATTTGCCAATCTCTTGGACATATGCATCATGAACGTCTATCGGAGTCCACCCTCCTGTCACTAATCTTGGCTTGAAGTCAATCAACTTCCAGTCCCCATCCAACGACACATACACCTCCACCGAGTACTCAAGCTTGCTTCCGACAGTGGTGACTTGGAGCCTATAGTTGGTTCCCGAGACGATTTGCTTCTCACCACTTACAACCTCACAAAACTCCAATTCTTCAGCATTCTCCTTGTTGTACTCCATCACGGTCCATTTGCCGAGCTCCTGGACAAAAGTATCATGTGTGTTGATTGGAGCCCACCCTCCAAGCACAGGGCTTGTGGTGGAGGGCGTAGCTTGCACCGGCCGGCCGGTGGATTTCATGGTCATGATCAAGGAGGCTCCAAACATCAAAGGTTGGTGCCGATCTGTGTGAGCGTTGTCGCTCTTAGATGGCAATTGGTGCCTGGCAGGAATGTTGGAACACACCACAGCTAGGGTGCGGCGAGGCATGGCAACAGACGCCATGGTTGGGATGGAAAACATGGTGGTGGTTAGGGATGCCATGGGAATGATTTGTTTGTGTGTGTCTGTGTGTGTGGTATTGCTCTATTCTACCTTATGCTGCTTATGCCTTGTGACGAGGGAGCTCCTCCTATAAATAACCACAGTCGTGTCAGCTATTCCACCCATGCATGTGTATCAAATCACTCCACACGTGACAATAATATTGAACCTGCTGCTAAGAAATTAGTGCGCCGAGTAAAGTTGTAGTTTCAATGAGATGAAGACTTGTCGTGTGGTCCTTGATGATGAGGCCAACTCAGAGTGCATGCATGCATTAGCCCATACATTTTGCATTGCTACACGTGAAAGTAAGGACCACATCTCCATTTGATTGTATTGTACCAGCATATAAAGCCATTCTAGCTAGTCCGCGGAGCCCCGAGTCTAAGCGAGCAGAGCCTCACGTTCCTAGACCCATGTGTGACACGCTGATCGCTAGGATGCAATGCATGCATGTATGCAGATTGTATTGTACCAGATTAGAAAGCCATTCTAGCTAGTATCTCCATGTGTGACACGTTGATCACTAGGATGCAATGCACTACGAAACGCTTTGTGTCTGTGCTCTGACTGCTGACTCGGTACATCTGAATACTGGTGTGACTGAATTGGCTTCTTGTTGAACGTGAAACACATCTTGATGGGTAGAGACCTCAATGCATGTATGCAGATCGTTGTGAACATCATCTATCGTTTAATTTCTATCCAATAGGTGCTGTGAACATTGAGCTTCTTCGTTAAAAAACAAAGCTATCAAATGGTATCCATGGAACTGATATTGGGTGAGTCTGACCACTTTGTACGAATTGGCTACTAAAAATCAGCTATGAAGCAGCTGTAGCAAGGATATGATGGCAATTGGCTATGCTAATGAAAGAATCTTAGGAAGCTCTCCTGATCCAACATTCCAACTATCTCTAAAATCACAAACACACGAAATCTTGTGTTCCTAATATATCTGATCAGGAATCGACTGAGATGGACATAAGCAGCTAATAAACCTGAAACCACATCAACAAAGTGTGTTTTTTTGGCTGTTGCTGAAGGACAGATTAATATAAGGTGCCCCTGAGGAAAAAAAAACATGACACTACGAAGTTACTCCTGTGTATTTTGTGTCCAGAATGTAGAATTCCTGTCTCATATATTGTTGCACTGTCCATTTTACATTTTAGCATCAGTGCTCGAATTATACCCACCTTGTTATCAATGGCAACCCAGATCCTTTTCAAGTGCTGCAGAGTTTCAGGCAACATCACCAACGACCATTCTTTATGGAGATCATCATTCTTATAACTGGAGCACATGGAGAACAAGGAGAGCTGCTATCTTTGGTCACAACTCACAAGCAACCAATACATCAAGCTTGTGCTTCTGTTTTCAGACAAGAATATTTGCCACGGTATTATCCATAGGGAAAAGAAAAGCTACTTCCCTGTAATTGTACAATTGCTAGACCAACTCGTGAAATTCCTTCCTCCCCTCTCTACATACATATATCTATGTTTTTTAATTTAATTATTACATATCCAGTAGTGCTCCACCCCTCTTGTTTCCATTAAAAAAAACTAAATCCTCCACGTCAATTGAATGAAGCATGCCACCCTCAAGCGTGGTATATACTCTTCTATTTTGCCGTAATCTCTTCTCTCCATGCGGAGCCCAGTAAGTCCATTCTCCCCCAAAACCCTTTCCCTAGGGATGGAGCACCAAGATGACTCGACGCCGATCGTGAAGACTGAAGAGCAACCAAGACATGCCGATGGCGGTCATGACTCGTGATGGATCAGGAAGGATGCTATGCTGACAGTACAGGTGCAAGCTAAAAACTCTATCTGATGGGAGGCCACGACGAGGAAGGTGGCAACTTCTCTGCCAATGGATGGTTGTGTATAATGCGATGTCGCAGCCACCTACTGTTGTTGTGTGGACAGTTCTAGCATGCACTCACTCCTACAGAAAACCTCGTCAGGGTCGTCCAATCAGTCCGGACATATGCCCTTTTAGGGAGACCGCTAGTTTGGAATAAACTCTTTCAATTCCACGTCCTAGTTGTACATTTGCACTGGCTAGTTGTATATGCCCTTTTAAGCTTTTATAGCCTGAACGCGTAATTACCCCATTTGAACTCCTAATTGATAATGCCCGTTTGGAGTTTGGAGCTCATCTGGACGCCACGTGATTAAAGTAATTGACAAATGATTGTCAATTGTTCGAACTAAAGGTCTAAAAACAAGATAAGTGAATAGCTAGCAATAGCTACAGTACAATGAGCGGGATTCACAAGAAACCTGTTTCTCAGGTACACAGGAACATATGAACAACTAAACAATATTTAAAGGGGACCACACTGATTCTTAATTTGAATTCTACCTAAAATCTTTGAGTCCCCATGATCACTAAATAACTAGAACAGAAAAATAGGATAACATGAATACACACCGACAGAAACATTAAGAACTAGAAAGTTCTTTGGACATAATAATTTCAATCACCCAAGTAAGGGCTTGAAGTCGATCAGCTTTCTGTCCCCATCCAACGTCACATACACCACCGCTGAGTACCCAAGCTCGCGTTCAAAAGTGGTGAGTATTAGCCTATAGTTGGTTCCTGAGACGATTTGCTTCTGAGCCGCAACAACCTCACGGAACTCCAACCTTTTAGGCTTATCCTTATTGTACTCTGTCACCGCCCATTTGCCGAACTCTTGGACATAAGCCTCATGCACGTCGATCGGAATCCACCCTCCAGGGACTAGGATTGCCTTGAAGTCAATTAGCTTTCGATCCCCATCCGACGACACATACACCTCCACCAAGTACTCAAGCTTGCGTCCAACAGTGGTGACTAGGAGCCTATAGTTGGTTCCCGAGACTATTTGTTTCTCGCCACTTAGAACCTCATGGAACGCCAACGTTTCACCATTCACCATGTTGTACTCTATCACAGCCCATTTGCCAAGATCCTGGACATAGGCATCATGAACGTCGACCGGAGTCCATCCTCCAATCACTGGTCTTGGCTTGAATTCAATCAGCTTCTGATCACCATCCAACGACACATACACCTCCACCGAGTACTCAAGTTTGCTTCCGACAGTGGTGACTTGGAGCCTATAGTTGGCTCCCGACACGATTTGCTTCTCACCACTCACAACTTCAAGGAACTCCACCTTTTCACCATTCTCCTTGTTGTACTTCATCACAGCCCATTTGCCAATCTCTTGGACATATGCATCATGAACCTCTATCGGAGTCCACCCTCCTGTCACTAATCTTGGCTTGAAGTCAATCAACTTCCAGTCCCCATCCAATGACACATACACCTCCACCGAGTACTCAAGCTTGCTTCCGACAGTGGTGACTTGGAGCCTATAGTTGGCTCCCGACACGATTTGCTTCTCACCACTCACAACTTCAAGGAACTCCACCTTTTCATCATTCTCCTTGTTGTACTTCATCACAGCCCATTTGCCAATCTCTTGGACATATGCATCATGAACGTCTATCGGAGTCCACCCTCCTGTCACTAATCTTGGCTTGAAGTCAATCAACTTCCAGTCCCCATCCAACGACACATACACCTCCACCGAGTACTCAAGCTTGCTTCCGACAGTGGTGACTTGGAGCCTATAGTTGGTTCCCGAGACGATTTGCTTCTCACCACTTACAACCTCACAAAACTCCAATTCTTCAGCATTCTCCTTGTTGTACTCCATCACGGTCCATTTGCCGAGCTCCTGGACAAAAGTATCATGTGTGTTGATTGGAGCCCACCCTCCAAGCACAGGGCTTGTGGTGGAGGGCGTAGCTTGCACCGGCCGGCCGGTGGATTTCATGGTCATGATCAAGGAGGCTCCAAACATCAAAGGTTGGTGCCGATCTGTGTGAGCGTTGTCGCTCTTAGATGGCAATTGGTGCCTGGCAGGAATGTTGGAACACACCACAGCTAGGGTGCGGCGAGGCATGGCAACAGACGCCATGGTTGGGATGGAAAACATGGTGGTGGTTAGGGATGCCATGGGAATGATTTGTTTGTGTGTGTCTGTGTGTGTGGTATTGCTCTATTCTACCTTATGCTGCTTATGCCTTGTGACGAGGGAGCTCCTCCTATAAATAACCACAGTCGTGTCAGCTATTCCACCCATGCATGTGTATCAAATCAGTCCACACGTGACAATAATATTGAACCTGCTGCTAAGAAATTAGTGCGCCGAGTAAAGTTGTAGTTTCAATGAGATGAAGACTTGTCGTGTGGTCCTTGATGATGAGGCCAACTCAGAGTGCATGCATGCATTAGCCCATACATTTTGCATTGCTACACGTGAAAGTAAGGACCACATCTCCATTTGATTGTATTGTACCAGCATATAAAGCCATTCTAGCTAGTCCGCGGAGCCCCGAGTCTAAGCGAGCAGAGCCTCACGTTCCTAGACCCATGTGTGACACGCTGATCGCTAGGATGCAATGCATGCATGTATGCAGATTGTATTGTACCAGATTAGAAAGCCATTCTAGCTAGTATCTCCATGTGTGACACGTTGATCACTAGGATGCAATGCACTACGAAACGCTTTGTGTCTGTGCTCTGACTGCTGACTCGGTACATCTGAATACTGGTGTGAGTGAATTGGCTTCTTGTTGAACGTGAAACACATCTTGATGGTTAGAGACCTCAATGCATGTATGCAGATCGTTGTGAACATCATCTATCGTTTAATTTCTATCCAATAGGTGCTGTGAACATTGAGCTTCTTCGTTAAAAAACAAAGCTATCAAATGGTATCCATGGAACTGATATTGGGTGAGTCTGACCACTTTGTACGAATTGGCTACTAAAAATCAGCTATGAAGCAGCTGTAGCAAGGATATGATGGCAATTGGCTATGCTAATGAAAGAATCTTAGGAAGCTCTCCTGATCCAACATTCCAACTATCTCTAAAATCACAAACACACGAAATCTTGTGTTCCTAATATATCTGATCAGGAATCGACTGAGATGGACATAAGCAGCTAATAAACCTGAAACCACATCAACAAAGTGTGTTTTTTTGGCTGTTGCTGAAGGACAGATTAATATAAGGTGCCCCTGAGGAAAAAAAAAACATGACACTACGAAGTTACTCCTGTGTATTTTGTGTCCAGAATGTAGAATTCCTGTCTCATATATTGTTGCACTGTCCATTTTACATTTTAGCATCAGTGCTCGAATTATACCCACCTTGTTATCAATGGCAACCCAGATCCTTTTCAAGTGCTGCAGAGTTTCAGGCAACATCACCAACGACCATTCTTTATGGAGATCATCATTCTTATGCCTGGAGCACATGGAGAACAAGGAGTGCTGCTATCTTTGGTCACAACTCACAAGCAACCAATACATCAAGCTTGTGCTTCTGTTTTCAGACAAGAATATTTGCCACGGTATTATCCATAGGGAAAAGAAAAGCTACTTTCCTGTAATTGTACAATTGCTAGACCAACTCGTGAAATTCCTTCCTCCCCTCTCTACATACATATATCTATGTTTTTTAATTTAATTATTACATATCCAGTAGTGCTCCACCCCTCTTGTTTCCATTAAAAAAAAACTGAATCCTCCACGTCAATTGAATGAAGCATGCCACCCTCAAGCGTGGTATATACTCTTCTATTTTGCCGTAATCTCTTCTCTCCATGCGGAGCCCAGTAAGTCCATTCTCCCCCAAAACCCTTTCCCTAGGGATGGAGCACCAAGATGACTCGACGCCGATCGTGAAGACTGAAGAGCAACCAAGACATGCCGATGGCGGTCATGACTCGTGATGGATCAGGAAGGATGCTATGCTGACAGTACAGGTGCAAGCTAAAAACTCTATCTGATGGGAGGCCACGACGAGGAAGGTGGCAACTTCTCTGCCAATGGATGGTTGTGTATAATGCGATGTCACAGCCACCTACTGTTGTTGTGTGGACAGTTCTAGCATGCACTCACTCCTACAGAAAACCTCGTCAGGGTCGTCCAATCAGTCCGGACATATGCCCTTTTAGGGAGACCGCTAGTTTGGAATAAACTCTTTCAATTCCACGTCCTAGTTGTACATTTGCACTGGCTAGTTGTATATGCCCTTTTAAGCTTTTATAGCCTGAACGCGTAATTGTTGACACCAAAAATTGGCACCAGGAAGAGGCTGACATGTGGGCCGGAATCGTCGAAGAGATATCATTCGGCAAAGGAGTTTTTTCCCAGAAGCATTCGGCAAAGACGTTCTGCGGTCGGGAACGCGTCGTCATTCGGCAGAGGCATAGTTCCGCAGGTAAAAACGGTAGCATTCGGGAAGACGTGATGACGTGGAAAAACATAAGGAAAAGGCCGGTTCGAACAAGGAACGCAATATGGGCACGAAGATTTGTCATTTATTTTTAGAAACAAGTATTGTAGTCGTGTCCGACTAGGAGTTGTATCAGGACCTGGGTATAAATATAAACCCATGGCATCTGTAGAAAAAGAGAAAATCGAATCAATCATACAACAAACCGGCCCCGTGCCAACATCGAGTCCTTTAGTCGAGTCGTCGAGTTCTTCGAGAGGAGTCATCGATCCGTCGACCTCCGTAAGTACCGGCAACCCTGTATCATGCTTAGTATCATGCGGTGGATTTAAGCTTTGATGCAGGTAGTCTTGTTATCATGCTTAGTATCATCCGGTGGATTTAAGTTGTGGTCTCAAGAAGGTTCCTCTGTTAGGTCATGAGCCATGCGGTGGGCTAAGATCTAGTATGGACCAAGTTATCGGCTCTGTTAGATTTCGGCAAGATTTAACAGATTCATTAAGTTACCCCGTGTTGCTTTGTTTTTACTCCGTGCTTAATTCATGCAACACTCCTTTGCCCAATCTAGGTCGGCTAGAATCGGCTCTACTTCATGATGCGATGACTTATCCCCTCATAGCCGAATTCGAAACCGATCTAGGTTGCCACGTGTCGCGGGTTCGAACTTGCTGGTATTGTGTAGATCTTGACAGAACCGGGTATCATGCGGTAGATGCAGGTTTTTGGGTCGTCTTAGAGCTAATCATCCGGTGGATTAGAATTCGATTCGATCTGATAGATTTATTCTTATCGATTAAGTTTGTTCCTTCGCCGCGGACCCCGATTCGGCTAAGTAGCCGCATTCGGCAGTGCTCTCACGAGTGAACGTGCTCATGGGTTCGCATTGGACATTGAATGCTTTTAGCCTTTCACGATTAGATTGTATCATGCGGTGGATTAATCTAATCTGATTGGTGGTGTGGTCTCGAACGAGTCGTATCATGCGGTGGATTAACTTGTTCGTTATCATGCTTGACGGGTGCTGCTTTCGGCCTATGCATCTTTGTTTAATGCGGATTTATGGTCATGCTTTCGCCCTTTTATTTATCTATCATGCTTTGTTTCTCGTTAATCGGCTATGAGTATGCGTTACAATGTCATTCGGCTGAAAGCCAATCTTTCGTCATGCTTACGTCACGCATTCGGCAATGCGCTCCCTGCGTGCCTTGCCGATTGCCGAATGAGGTTTTAACTGCCGATAGATAGCTTCTTTGTAGCTATGTGTCGTTCGAAACTGGCTCCGTAGCCGCAAATATGGAACTGACTGGTATTGCCCGGTACGTTCCAGGTGTTATTTAAACATCTTTCTTTCCCTTTGTCAGTTTCAGGAAAATTGACTGGCACGCTTCCGGATTCAAAAGCCCGGGCCACGTGTGAAGCCAGCTAATTCGGCTTGCTGTGTGCTTGGCGTGAGGTGCGGATTTTACGTCAACACACTTTTTGGCACGCCCGGTGGGACCCACACAAGTTTACAAGATGCCTGAATTGAGCGACATCATGGACGTTACTTTGGAAGAATTGTCTGAAGAACATCAACAGATGGTAAAGGCTGCTGCTGACCAATTCATTAACAAATGTTTACTATCTTTCGCCAAGAACAGGAGTGGTGCACCGTTTCTCAAGTCCGATTTGCCAAGAGTTCTCCTTCCTGGGCAGTCTGATTTTACTAAAGAAGAAGAGAGGGAGAGATTCTCGGGCTTGTTATACAAAGCTTTGGGGGAAGCAATGACCAATCACAATGCTGCGTTCTTGAACAGTTTTCGACATATAATGGTAAGCATTTTTGGTCAGCATGTGGATAAACCCTTCGAGCAGATACATGGGCAATTGGGCGGCCCGACATACTTCAATGTTCAAGCACAAGCTCAGAAGCCACATGGTAAAGGGAATGCTGATGAAACTGGAAGTTCTGGTATTAAAGATACAAATGGTCAACCGATTCGGCAAGATCCTCAGCCTGCACTGCCGAAACCTCGTACATATGGTGATATGACATTCGGCACCACGGGAAATCCACCTGCTTCTGCTTATAAGATATCCCCTCTGAACAACAGGCTGCAAAGAGACATGTATGGAAACGGATATTCAGAGTTTATGGATTACAATGCTATCGACGCTCTCCCGAATCCTGGGTATGTTGGTACTGCAGGCATGCTTGCTGGGAGACCAGGGAATCAAGATACCAGTATTGACCTCATGGTGTAAAAAATGACCGATGTATTGCAAAATCAATTCGGTCTGAAGCCTAAGAATCAGGGGTACATGTACTCGTCTCCTTTCCCGGAATGGTACCAAAGGGTATCATTGCCGAATAGAGTCAAGGTGCCTACAGAGTTTACTAAATTCTCAGGACAAGATGATACTAGCACTGTGGAGCATATAGCTCGATATCTGATGCAGCTTGGAGAAGCTTCGGCAGATGAGGCTTTCAGAATCAGATACTTTCCTTTGTCACTGACGGGTCCAGCTTTTACATGGTTTGCTTCTTTGCCTGCTCAGTCGATTTGTACTTGGAAAGACCTGGAGCAGAAATTCCATGCTCATTACTACATTGGCAGTACCGAGAAAAAGTTGGTTGATTTGACCAGCTTAAGGCAGAGGAATAATGAAACACCTACGGAGTTCCTCAGGAGATTTAGGGAAACAAAGAGCATGTGTTTTTCTCTGAACATACCTGATGACCAGCTGGCTGGTATGGCTGTAGCTGGCATGCTGCCTGCCATTCGGGAGAAGCTATTCGGGATGGAGTTTGATGATCTGGGCCAGTTGTCACACAGATTGGCCTTGATGAGTAACCAGGCATATGGTTTCAAGAAAGATGCCAGATTTGCTAAAAATAATGATGTAGCTGATATCTATAACCAATTCCTTGAAAGAGCAGATCAAGAAGATGAGTATGAAGATAGCGAGGAGATAGCTGCAGCAGAGATAGTGTGGAGTAAAGAACCAGTCATGGTGAATCAGAGGTGGATTAAACAGAATAAGGGCACCTATGATTTTGATGTAACTAAGGCAGATAAATTATTCGATTATCTTGTAAAGGAAGGCCGAATCAAGCTACCAGAGGGGCATTCTATGCTTCGGCCTGATGGAGTGAAAGATAAGAGGTACTGTGGATTCCATGATAGAAATTCTCATTCCATCAATGAATGCAGGGTTTTTAGAGTGAGGATTCAGAAAGCTATCCAAGAAGGGCACCTGAGATTCGACAATAAGATGAGTTGGACAGTAACCCGTTTCCTCAGAACATGGTTGGATTCTCAATCAATATGGTAAGTACTGCCGAATCTGGAGAAAAAGAAAAAATGAGAGTCCTGACGTCAAAGAAAGCGAAGCAGAGTGGCTCAGTAGATCCTAATCGGCAAATCACGATCGAACAGATTCGCAAAGAGAGACCTCGCTTCCCGAATAGCCAATTTGAAATTGGGAATTCTTCTAAACCCAGAATCACATCGCGTATTCTCCTCAATAAGTGGCAACGTCAGCAAGAAAAGGAGCACTACCAGAGACGTGAATACGAGGAGGAGAAAAGAAGGCGCGAAGAAGAAAGGTTTGAGGAAGAACAAAAGGAATTTATCCGAGAGCAGGAACGTGCGCATTGGGGGTGTGCATTCTTCAGACATTGTTGGAACGAAGGTTTGAAGCTTCCCACATGGAGCAATTGTCCTGAATGCAATAATAGGTATGATGAATATAGGCAGGAAACTGTCAGTCGCCGATCTGTCCATGAAAGAATTGGCAGGATGCATCCTAGTGATGATTGGCGTTTTGATGATCAACCAAGAAAAAGGCATGCTGATTACAGGTGGGTTGATCATGAGGAAGAAGAGGATCATGCTTATGTCTGGCAAGAAGGACAATGGTGTCCACCTGGCTTGAGGAAAAGCCAAAAGAGAAGAATACAACGTTTGAGGAATCAAGAATTAAAGCAAGCAAGGCCTAAGATGAAATCAATATGGCGCCCAAAAGACAGGCCTGACGAATCGGGTCATTCGGCTCCTACATGCATGGTATGTTTCTTGCCGAATGAATTCATGGCTCCAGCTAATCAAATTGTACAAGAAGAGATATTATCAGAAGTGGATGAAGCCGAACAATATGGGTTAATGGCACAATTGGTATTGAATAAACAAGCTATTTTCGAGAAGCCAGTCCAGAATCGGCACATGAAGCCACTGTACTTAAGAGGATATGTCAACGGGAAGCCACTAACGAAGATGTTTGTTGATGGTGGAGCTGCTGTTAATGTGATGCCATACAATACATTCAGGAAACTTGGAATGAGCCCTGAAGATTTAACGCCAACAAGCATAGTGTTGAATGATTTTGCTGGAAATCCTTCGGACACCAAAGGATGTGTACATGTAGATCTGATGATTGGGTCCAAGATTCTGCTTACAACCTTCTTTGTTATTGAAGGCAAAGGGGCATACAGCTTGCTGCTTGGAAGGGATTGGATTCATGCGAATTGCTGTATTCCATCTACTATGCATCAACAGCTTATTCAGTGGATAGATGATGAAGTGGAAATTGTCCCAGCAGATGATTCAATTAGCGTGGCTAATGTGGAACCAGCCTTCTGGGAATATCAAGGCATAGATTGCTTCTCAGGCAAGGATTGGGGTGAAGGTCCTGTTGAACCAGTCAGCAGTGATCAACAGCCGATCAAAGCAGTCGGCTCTTTTAGTAATTTTTAATGGATAATCCAATCGATGGGACTGACGGGAAGCTAGGACATGGATTTGTGTCGGCTGATAAATTAGAAGAAGTAGACATTGGAGACGGTGACAAACCAAGGCCGATATTCATCAGTGCTAGCTTGGATTCAGTTTTCAGGGAGAAGTTGATTGAGTTGTTAAAAGAATACAAAGATTGCTTTGCTTGGGATTATTCGGAGATGCCTGGTTTAGATCGTTCCATTGTTGAGCATCGATTGCCGATTAAGCCTGGTTATAAACCTTACAAGCAACCACCCCGGAAAATCTACAAAGATGAAGTGTTGGCCGATGTGAAGAAGGAAGTGGAAAGATTAATAGCGGCAAATTTTATTCGGCCATGCAGATATGCAGAATGGATCTCTAATATTGTTCTTGTGTACAAGAAAAATGGGAAGATGAGAGTTTGTATAGATTTTAGAGATCTGAACAGAGCTACACCCATGGATGGGTATCCAATGCCTGTTGCTGACTCGTTGGTTGATGCTGCTGCTGGATATAAAGTGATTAGTTTCATGGATGGTAATGCAGGGTACAATCAAATTTTTATGGCATTGGAAGATATAGCGAAAACAGCTTTCAGATGTCCAGGACATATAGGGTTGTTTGAATGGGTTGTCATGACATTTGGTTTGAAGAATGCTGGTGCAACTTATCAGAGAGCTATGAATTATATTTTTCATGAGTTGATCGGCAAGATTGTAGAGATTTATATCGATGATATCGTGATTAAGTCATTGGATCATGAAGCACATTTGGCCGACATAAGGAAAACTCTAGAATGCACTAGGAAACATGGGCTTAAAATGAACCCAAATAAATGTGCTTTTGGAGTTTCGGCAGGAGAATTTCTGGGATTTTCTGGTGCATAAAGGAGGAATAGGAGTTGGCAGGAAAAGTATGAAAGCCATTGATGAAGTTGTTCCTCCAACTAATCTTAAGGAATTGCAGTCACTGCTTGGTAAGATCAATTTCGTAAGAAGATTCATATCAAACTTATCACAAAAGATGTTGCCTTTCTCTTCACTGTTAAAGGTCAAGAAAGATCAGAAGTTTGTATGGGGCGACGAACAACAAAAGGGTTTCGATGAGATCAAGGAATACATGAAAGAACCACCAGTATTGGTACCTCCACAGCTAAACAAGCCTTTTAAGTTGTACGTGGCGGCCGATGCCCAAACTATTGGATCGGCCCTCATACAAGAATTCGAGGGAAAGGAAAGGGTAGTTGCATACCTTAGCCGAAAGTTGCTTGATCCCGAAACGAGGTATTCGGCTACTGAGAAGCTTTGTTTATGTGTTTATTACTCCTGTACAAAATTTCGGCACTACTTACTACATGCCGAATGCATTGTGTATTCAAAGTTTGATGTGGTAAAACACATGTTGTCTATGCCGATTTTGAACGGAAGGATTGGCAAATGGATTTTAGCTTTGTCTGAATTTGAGTTAAGGTTTGAATCGGCAAAGGCTGTTAAAGGACAGATTATTGCTGACTTCATTACTGAACATCGCGATTCATCAACTAATTTGCTTGAAATTACTCCTTGGGTATTATTCTTCGATGGATCTTCATGTGACAAAGGTGGTGGAGTAGGTATTTTATTAATTTCGCCAAAAGGAGAGGTATTTGAATTTGCTATTCCTATTCAATCTACTGTCACTAATAATCAAGCTGAGTATGAAGCATTGCTCAGAGGACTTCAATACTTGAGAGAAGCAAAGGCCATTGCAGTCGAAATTTTTGGAGATTCAGAATTAGTCATAAGGCAACTGAATGGCGAGTATGAGTGCAGAAACGATGTCTTAAGAAATTACTATGAAGAATGCAAGCAAATATTAAAGGAGTTTCAGTCGGTAATTCTGCGGCATATTCCTAGGAGAGACAATGAAGAGGCAAACAGATTGGCTCAAAGTGCTTCGGGTTATAAAGAGCTTCAAGAAGTTTTTGCTAATAATGTATATGCTTTCGGGAGTGATCTGGCAGAAGATGATTGGAGAAAAGAAATTGTTGATTATCTAAAGAATCCATCCCAAAAGGTTTCTAGAAAGCTCAGGTATAAAGCTTTAAAGTTTGTTCTTCTTGATGATAATTTATATTATAAATCCTTGGATGGGGTGCTGTTACATTGCTTAAATCATGAAGAAGCAAAAAGGCTGATGAGTGAAGTACATGATGGATTGTGTGGAGCACATCAATCGGCCTACCGAATGAAATGGGTTATTAGGAGATCTGGGTACTATTGGCCTACAATGCTAGAAGATTGCTTTGAATATTATAAGGGATGCCAAGATTGTCAGAGATTTGGAAGCATTCAGAGAGTTCCAGCATCAGTTTTGAATCCTATTATTAAGCCATGGCCATTCAGAGGATGGGGAATAGATTTGATTGGCCAAATAAATCCTCCATCTAGCAAGGGGCATAAGTTTGTGCTTTTGGCAACCGATTATTTTACCAAGTGGGTTGAGGCAATTCCATTAAAGAAGGTGACATCGGAGAATATGGTTGAATTTGTTAAAGAACATATCATTTACAGATTTGGAATTCCTCAGACAATTACCACAGATCAAGGGTCTCAATTTACATCTTCAGAGTTCAGAGATTTTGCTGAAAGTATGGGGATAAAATTACTGAATTCTTCTCCTTATTATGCCCAAGCTAATGGTCAGGCAGAGGCTTCTAACAAGATTATGATTAAAATTATACAAAAGAAGATTGATCAGAAGCCGAAAAGGTGGCATTCGGTACTCAATGAGGCTTTATGGGCTTACCGAATGGCTCCACATGGGGCTACACAAACGTCTCCTTATGAGTTGGTGTATGGGCATCATGCTATCTTGCCATGGGAGATACAATTAGACTCAAGGAGAATAAAGTTGCAAGAAGATTTAAGTTCTAAAGATTACAATGATTTAATGATGGACGAATTAGAAGATTTGCATATGATTCGTCTCAGGGCCTTGGAGAATATTGAGAAGAACAAGATGCGAGTTGCCAAATATTACAACAAGAAGGTAAAAGTCAGGCAATTTGCGGAAGGTGATTTAGTTTGGAAAGCAATATTGCCGATTGGTACTAAATACAGTACATTCGGTAAGTGGTCACCAAATTGGGAAGGCCCTTTCAGAGTGGTTAGATGCGTGCCTGGAAATGCATATATTTTGAAAACTTTACTGGGAGAAGAATTCACTGCTGCTATAAACGGAAGATATTTGAAGAAATACTATCCTAGCGTTGAGATTGATCGTTGATTAAGACACAATGGAAATAGCCGGCATTCGGGAAGAAGCCGCCTTCAGGACAAAAATTTCCGACAGAAGAAAAATGGCCAGTACCAGAGTGTATTGCCCTTAGTACAAATATTTTGCATCATGAATTTGATCAGGATATCACAAAAGGGACTACAAAAGATAAGTTTTATTGCCGAAATTCCATGGTCCCTAGTACAAACTAATGGAACAGCTTGTTCAAAACGGACTGGGGATGAATGGAATCGGCAATGGCGGCGCCATGAGCATCAAGGCGATCTATGGAGGCCTCGATGTCGTCGATCTCCTCCGGGTTACCATTAGCGAAGCCGGTCGGTAGCCTGGAGTAGTCGGTACTGGTGTGCGTCGACATAGCGACTAGGCCTGCGGCAGTGCCCAGACGGATGCCGTGCGAGGCTACCTCATCGATGCGGCCCACCACTGCACCGAGGCGAACTTCTGGTGTGTCCCCAGGAGCATTCACCTTGTTCGCCAGCTCCTCCACCAGCGCCTTCAGTCGATCAAGTTCAGCATCACGCGCTGCAAGGTTACAAAGGGGTAACAGATTAATGACATTTGGAGGACAAGATTGAGATTGAGCAGATTGCAGGACTCACCATCAATGACTTCGAGCAGCTGCTTGCGCTCGTGCTGCCATTCAAGATCAGCAATCCTGGCTTGCTTGGAGATAGCCTCCAACTCGCGGCGAGTATCGTCACGCTCCGCTTTGAATCGGCGGGCATCGCCGTCCGTGTAGCGGTAGTCGTCCGATTCGAGAGATCGATTGGACGAACTCGAAGACGCCGCAGGAACAGCGGCTGGAGCTGCAACTGGCGCACCAGCGCCGGCAATCCATTGGGTTACCCTGAGAGAACAAAGAGATTCGTCAAGAAAGAGAAAGGAAATCTCGAGAAGAACAGAGAGAAGTGAGCAGCCAATCACCTGCGGCGAGCGCCGGCGCGGCTTCCTTCGGCCTCATCGGCGGCCGGGCGTCTCCTGTTGTTGTCGGCCATTGGAAGTTCCTCGGAGTTACTGTGGATGGGGAAAAGAATGACTTGGGCCGGCAAGAACTTGGAAGACGAAGAATTTGGTGAAAACTGTGGGCTACCTGGGTGTTTATTTATAAAACCCGCAGAGGAGATCGTGGTCGGAGATCGTGGCGCGCTTCCCAAAATTTCGGAAGGTGGAAAGCCCCACGAACCGAGCAGTTTCGGTGTCGTTTGGGATTCATGCCGAATCGAGTTCGGTTCTACTGAATTGGATTCGGCTGTGTTGTGTTAGGTCGTTTTTCGGGTCTAACGCTGTTACGACTAAGCTTTGCCGAATGAGTTATCCACAATGGAGAAAAAGCAAAGATTGGGGAGACTACAAAGTTGGTAAGACATTCGGCTAATTAAATGTTCGATACAACTACACACCCAAGTACTTGGAGATTACATCTTTAGCATCAGATATCATTCTATTAATGGTCTCCAAAAGATTTTTGCCTGCTTCTTGGGATTTTGTCAAAGCAGAGAGCTTCGTTTTGAGCTGTTTATCTTCAGTTAGAATTGCCGATGCTTCCTTTCGTATCCTCTCTGTCAGATCAGGGAGTTCGGCTAACTTCTTCTCGTCAGCTTCGATTTCGGCTGACAGGACCCTCAATTCGGCTTCTAGTTCAGCTTTTCTGGTCTTCTTCAGATCAAGTGTTGACCGCAGTCTAGCTGACAATTCTTTGTTACTCTGAGCTTGAGTATACAGATCTTTCAAGGATTGCTTAGCTATGGCTCTTCTTTGTTCTAAAGCTGGTTGTAAAGATTGACTTTTCAGAATCTGTCTGACTGCAGCAAAATGCTGATCCAATTGAGAGATTGGTTCCAAAGAAGCTTGAATGTCAATAGGAAGGTTGTGTTCAATGGGCTCGAGCATACCTCTCAGAAGATCGGCATCCTTGACTTGATCCTGGATGTCTTTGTTCAGAAAGGAGAAGATCTCCTTTAGTTTTGCCTGGATTTCTTCTGATAAAGCCTGATTAGAAGAAATTTCCTCTATTTGTTCGGCAACAAGATCATCCAAAGGAAATGAGTAGCTGGGTGATGAAGTTGTTTTCTCCTGGAAAAAGATATTGCCGAATTAATGATTATCCATTGAATAAAAAACTGGGAAGACTGGGTGATTATCTCTACCTCATTCCTGATCTCTTGAATGGAGAGAGAGGGCAGCTCGAGCTCAGGCAAAGATTCTTGTATATCATGCTGAGGGGAGCTTAGAAGATCTTTTGATGGGGAAGAGGCTTCTGGTTGAGGAACATCAGGTGAAGCTGAAGCTAGTTCTTGATGAGAAGAAGAGCTCTCCAAGATTGGGTCCATTGAGATTTGCTCTGAAACTGAAAAAGAATCAATGCCGATGGAGAGGAACTTTAAAGACAAAATAGTGAGAAATTTTACCAATCAATGAAGCATCGGCAGGATCTGTACTGATTGCTAGCTGCTGTTCTCTGGTCTGAAATCAAGAAGAGATAAAGCTGAGTAAAACACCAAAAGCATTATAGTCAAAGAGAGAAGGTTCTGACCTTGATTTTGCTACTTGTTCTTTTCTTCTTTACAACTGAGGGAGCAGCTATAAGGAGGGTTTTCCTCTTGACAGATGATGGTCTAGTGAGTATTGGATCTGAAGAAGCTTGTCTAGCCATCAGCTGAGCCAAGGTAGGAGATTGGTGCCCCAAAGCAGATATTGGGCCTGCAGTTTTGTATAAAATTGCTCTGGCAAGGGGGGCAGGTGTTATGTCCTGCAAAATAATAGAGTCAGAGTCGATTGAGGGTTAATGTTATTAAGACAGATAAAGGAATAAGCATATTACCTCTGCAGTTGGCTGATAATCAGGCATTAACTCAAGGCAGAAGGGATAGATTGGCATATTGAAGATATGGTCTTGGAATTCTTGCCACCAGAGAGTGAAGGAAGGATGGGCAGATATTATTGGCACAAAAGGATCAGGTGCATAAATAGTTCCACAGCATTTATAAGTAAAAATCCTTCTTGTTTCTGTGGAATCCTTGACTATCTCCCTAGGCCTGAGGAATTCATGGAGAAATAGCCTAGGGGGCACTTGGCCACATCCCAACTGTCTAGCCATCATGTTTGGCTGATAATATTCATAAGTGCTCTGAACTAACCTCCCTCCACAGAATTCGGCTGGCAGGATGCAGGGCTGGATGAAGGCATTGAAAATTGCTACAGATTGTACATCAGTGCATCCAGTCTCAAAGCTGAATTCGCAAGGGAGAGTAAGATTGTCATTGTCCAAATATGGAAACCAAAGAGGATTGGCAAAACCTCTGAAGAAGAGCTCAAACAGTTCACCGATGTTCTTGTTGATAGATACAGTGGAAGCAGCTTCTCCATAGGTTTGACAACCTTTGGTTCTCCGGGCTTCTCCTTCTTTGTAATTGACTGAAGGGAAGTCTCGGTTGTTAAGGTCAATAGCAACGATTTGATGCATATATAACTGCAGCCACATTTGGACGAACCACCAGGGACCATTTACACAAGGGATTTTCTTACTAGTATGCATCAGGTGGGTGGTTTGATTGAGCATATGATAGACGCTTCCCAGGAGGTATCTTCCAAGTGGGATGACTTTTCCAGCGGCCAGCTCTTCAGCCATCACGATATGATTCAAGGTTGGCTCATTGGCTTTGCCACAAAAGACTGACCTGCATAGCCACATATTCATGAAGGCCCTGTATTCGACATCAGTCAGAGGGCCATCAGACATATGGTTCTGAATGTATCTCTTATATCCAACCCCTGTTTTTACTCCCGTCTGCTTGGAGGAACCTTTATGGTCATATGGGTACACAGTTCCTGTAACATTCAGGCCGGTCATCATGTAGACATCGGCCAAAGTAGGAGACATTGGGCCATGACCAAAAAGAAAGGCATTTGCGCCATTAGACCAGAAGTGGCAAGCTGCAATCAGGAGGTTCTCATTCTTTGGTGTTTCGGCTAGAGATAGCTCCAAGCAATGAGAAATACGAAGACTGTCCCAATTCTGCGTCTGGGGGCTTTTATCTTCAAGAATCCTTTTGTACCAATTTCTCCAGCCGGCGATTGGGGGCAAAGGCCAGTTCTTGAAAGCGTCTTGCCACTCATGAGGTTTTGTCAATGAAATCTTGAAAGGGACCCTCTGAGACATTGTATAATTACTCTTCTATTTTGCCGTAATCTCTTCTCTCCATGCGGAGCCCAGTAAGTCCATTCTCCCCCAAAACC
The DNA here is from genome assembly GCA_033239725.1 of Echinochloa phyllopogon. Classification (NCBI taxonomy): domain Eukaryota; kingdom Viridiplantae; phylum Streptophyta; class Magnoliopsida; order Poales; family Poaceae; genus Echinochloa; species Echinochloa phyllopogon. Next base: position 3,597,453 of record BTCW01000003.1, read on the forward strand.
CTTTCCCTAGGGATGGAGCACCAAGATGACTCGACGCCGATCGTGAAGACTGAAGAGCAACCAAGACATGCCGATGGCGGTCATGACTCGTGATGGATCAGGAAGGATGCTATGCTGACAGTACAGGTGCAAGCTAAAAACTCTATCTGATGGGAGGCCACGACGAGGAAGGTGGCAACTTCTCTGCCAATGGATGGTTGTGTATAATGCGATGTCGCAGCCACCTACTGTTGTTGTGTGGACAGTTCTAGCATGCACTCACTCCTACAGAAAACCTCGTCAGGGTCGTCCAATCAGTCCGGACATATGCCCTTTTAGGGAGACCGCTAGTTTGGAATAAACTCTTTCAATTCCACGTCCTAGTTGTACATTTGCACTGGCTAGTTGTATATGCCCTTTCAAGCTTTTATAGCCTGAACGCGTAATTACCCCATTTGAACTCCTAATTGATAATGCCCGTTTGGAGTTTGGAGCTCATCTGGACGCCACGTGATTAAAGTAATTGACAAATGATTGTCAATTGTTCGAACTAAAGGTCTAAAAACAAGATAAGTGAATAGCTAGCAATAGCTACAGTACAATGAGCGGGATTCACAAGAAACCTGTTTCTCAGGTACACAGGAACATATGAACAACTAAACAATATTTAAAGGGGACCACACTGATTCTTAATTTGAATTCTACCTAAAATCTTTGAGTCCCCATGATCACTAAATAACTAGAACAGAAAAATAGGATAACATGAATACACACCGACAGAAACATTAAGAACTAGAAAGTTCTTTGGACATAATAATTTCAATCACCCAAGTAAGGGCTTGAAGTCGATCAGCTTTCTGTCCCCATCCAACGTCACATACACCACCGCTGAGTACCCAAGCTCGCGTTCAAAAGTGGTGAGTATTAGCCTATAGTTGGTTCCTGAGACGATTTGCTTCTGAGCCGCAACAACCTCACGGAACTCCAACCTTTTAGGCTTATCCTTATTGTACTCTGTCACCGCCCATTTGCCGAACTCTTGGACATAAGCCTCATGCACGTCGATCGGAATCCACCCTCCAGGGACTAGGATTGCCTTGAAGTCAATTAGCTTTCGATCCCCATCCGACGACACATACACCTCCACCAAGTACTCAAGCTTGCGTCCAACAGTGGTGACTAGGAGCCTATAGTTGGTTCCCGAGACTATTTGTTTCTCGCCACTTAGAACCTCATGGAACGCCAACGTTTCACCATTCACCATGTTGTACTCTATCACAGCCCATTTGCCAAGATCCTGGACATAGGCATCATGAACGTCGACCGGAGTCCATCCTCCAATCACTGGTCTTGGCTTGAATTCAATCAGCTTCCGATCACCATCCAACGACACATACACCTCCACCGAGTACCCAAGTTTGCTTCCGACAGTGGTGACTTGGAGCCTATAGTTGGCTCCCGACACGATTTGCTTCTCACCACTCACAACTTCAAGGAACTCCACCTTTTCATCATTCTCCTTGTTGTACTTCATCACAGCCCATTTGCCAATCTCTTGGACATATGCATCATGAACGTCTATCGGAGTCCACCCTCCTGTCACTAATCTTGGCTTGAAGTCAATCAACTTCCAGTCCCCATCCAACGACACATACACCTCCACCGAGTACTCAAGCTTGCTTCCGACAGTGGTGACTTGGAGCCTATAGTTGGTTCCCGAGACGATTTGCTTCTCACCACTTACAACCTCACAAAACTCCAATTCTTCAGCATTCTCCTTGTTGTACTCCATCACGGTCCATTTGCCGAGCTCCTGGACAAAAGTATCATGTGTGTTGATTGGAGCCCACCCTCCAAGCACAGGGCTTGTGGTGGAGGGCGTAGCTTGCACCGGCCGGCCGGTGGATTTCATGGTCATGATCAAGGAGGCTCCAAACATCAAAGGTTGGTGCCGATCTGTGTGAGCGTTGTCGCTCTTAGATGGCAATTGGTGCCTGGCAGGAATGTTGGAACACACCACAGCTAGGGTGCGGCGAGGCATGGCAACAGACGCCATGGTTGGGATGGAAAACATGGTGGTGGTTAGGGATGCCATGGGAATGATTTGTTTGTGTGTGTCTGTGTGTGTGGTATTGCTCTATTCTACCTTATGCTGCTTATGCCTTGTGACGAGGGAGCTCCTCCTATAAATAACCACAGTCGTGTCAGCTATTCCACCCATGCATGTGTATCAAATCACTCCACACGTGACAATAATATTGAACCTGCTGCTAAGAAATTAGTGCGCCGAGTAAAGTTGTAGTTTCAATGAGATGAAGACTTGTCGTGTGGTCCTTGATGATGAGGCCAACTCAGAGTGCATGCATGCATTAGCCCATACATTTTGCATTGCTACACGTGAAAGTAAGGACCACATCTCCATTTGATTGTATTGTACCAGCATATAAAGCCATTCTAGCTAGTCCGCGGAGCCCCGAGTCTAAGCGAGCAGAGCCTCACGTTCCTAGACCCATGTGTGACACGCTGATCGCTAGGATGCAATGCATGCATGTATGCAGATTGTATTGTACCAGATTAGAAAGCCATTCTAGCTAGTATCTCCATGTGTGACACGTTGATCACTAGGATGCAATGCACTACGAAACGCTTTGTGTCTGTGCTCTGACTGCTGACTCGGTACATCTGAATACTGGTGTGACTGAATTGGCTTCTTGTTGAACGTGAAACACATCTTGATGGGTAGAGACCTCAATGCATGTATGCAGATCGTTGTGAACATCATCTATCGTTTAATTTCTATCCAATAGGTGCTGTGAACATTGAGCTTCTTCGTTAAAAAACAAAGCTATCAAATGGTATCCATGGAACTGATATTGGGTGAGTCTGACCACTTTGTACGAATTGGCTACTAAAAATCAGCTATGAAGCAGCTGTAGCAAGGATATGATGGCAATTGGCTATGCTAATGAAAGAATCTTAGGAAGCTCTCCTGATCCAACATTCCAACTATCTCTAAAATCACAAACACACGAAATCTTGTGTTCCTAATATATCTGATCAGGAATCGACTGAGATGGACATAAGCAGCTAATAAACCTGAAACCACATCAACAAAGTGTGTTTTTTTGGCTGTTGCTGAAGGACAGATTAATATAAGGTGCCCCTGAGGAAAAAAAAACATGACACTACGAAGTTACTCCTGTGTATTTTGTGTCCAGAATGTAGAATTCCTGTCTCATATATTGTTGCACTGTCCATTTTACATTTTAGCATCAGTGCTCGAATTATACCCACCTTGTTATCAATGGCAACCCAGATCCTTTTCAAGTGCTGCAGAGTTTCAGGCAACATCACCAACGACCATTCTTTATGGAGATCATCATTCTTATAACTGGAGCACATGGAGAACAAGGAGAGCTGCTATCTTTGGTCACAACTCACAAGCAACCAATACATCAAGCTTGTGCTTCTGTTTTCAGACAAGAATATTTGCCACGGTATTATCCATAGGGAAAAGAAAAGCTACTTCCCTGTAATTGTACAATTGCTAGACCAACTCGTGAAATTCCTTCCTCCCCTCTCTACATACATATATCTATGTTTTTTAATTTAATTATTACATATCCAGTAGTGCTCCACCCCTCTTGTTTCCATTAAAAAAAACTAAATCCTCCACGTCAATTGAATGAAGCATGCCACCCTCAAGCGTGGTATATACTCTTCTATTTTGCCGTAATCTCTTCTCTCCATGCGGAGCCCAGTAAGTCCATTCTCCCCCAAAACCCTTTCCCTAGGGATGGAGCACCAAGATGACTCGACGCCGATCGTGAAGACTGAAGAGCAACCAAGACATGCCGATGGCGGTCATGACTCGTGATGGATCAGGAAGGATGCTATGCTGACAGTACAGGTGCAAGCTAAAAACTCTATCTGATGGGAGGCCACGACGAGGAAGGTGGCAACTTCTCTGCCAATGGATGGTTGTGTATAATGCGATGTCGCAGCCACCTACTGTTGTTGTGTGGACAGTTCTAGCATGCACTCACTCCTACAGAAAACCTCGTCAGGGTCGTCCAATCAGTCCGGACATATGCCCTTTTAGGGAGACCGCTAGTTTGGAATAAACTCTTTCAATTCCACGTCCTAGTTGTACATTTGCACTGGCTAGTTGTATATGCCCTTTTAAGCTTTTATAGCCTGAACGCGTAATTACCCCATTTGAACTCCTAATTGATAATGCCCGTTTGGAGTTTGGAGCTCATCTGGACGCCACGTGATTAAAGTAATTGACAAATGATTGTCAATTGTTCGAACTAAAGGTCTAAAAACAAGATAAGTGAATAGCTAGCAATAGCTACAGTACAATGAGCGGGATTCACAAGAAACCTGTTTCTCAGGTACACAGGAACATATGAACAACTAAACAATATTTAAAGGGGACCACACTGATTCTTAATTTGAATTCTACCTAAAATCTTTGAGTCCCCATGATCACTAAATAACTAGAACAGAAAAATAGGATAACATGAATACACACCGACAGAAACATTAAGAACTAGAAAGTTCTTTGGACATAATAATTTCAATCACCCAAGTAAGGGCTTGAAGTCGATCAGCTTTCTGTCCCCATCCAACGTCACATACACCACCGCTGAGTACCCAAGCTCGCGTTCAAAAGTGGTGAGTATTAGCCTATAGTTGGTTCCTGAGACGATTTGCTTCTGAGCCGCAACAACCTCACGGAACTCCAACCTTTTAGGCTTATCCTTATTGTACTCTGTCACCGCCCATTTGCCGAACTCTTGGACATAAGCCTCATGCACGTCGATCGGAATCCACCCTCCAGGGACTAGGATTGCCTTGAAGTCAATTAGCTTTCGATCCCCATCCGACGACACATACACCTCCACCAAGTACTCAAGCTTGCGTCCAACAGTGGTGACTAGGAGCCTATAGTTGGTTCCCGAGACTATTTGTTTCTCGCCACTTAGAACCTCATGGAACGCCAACGTTTCACCATTCACCATGTTGTACTCTATCACAGCCCATTTGCCAAGATCCTGGACATAGGCATCATGAACGTCGACCGGAGTCCATCCTCCAATCACTGGTCTTGGCTTGAATTCAATCAGCTTCTGATCACCATCCAACGACACATACACCTCCACCGAGTACTCAAGTTTGCTTCCGACAGTGGTGACTTGGAGCCTATAGTTGGCTCCCGACACGATTTGCTTCTCACCACTCACAACTTCAAGGAACTCCACCTTTTCACCATTCTCCTTGTTGTACTTCATCACAGCCCATTTGCCAATCTCTTGGACATATGCATCATGAACCTCTATCGGAGTCCACCCTCCTGTCACTAATCTTGGCTTGAAGTCAATCAACTTCCAGTCCCCATCCAATGACACATACACCTCCACCGAGTACTCAAGCTTGCTTCCGACAGTGGTGACTTGGAGCCTATAGTTGGTTCCCGAGACGATTTGCTTCTCACCACTTACAACCTCACAGAACTCCAATTCTTCAGCATTCTCCTTGTTGTACTCCATCACGGCCCATTTGCCGAGCTCCTGGACAAAAGTATCATGTGTGTTGATTGGAGCCCACCCTCCAAGCACAGGGCTTGTGGTGGAGGGCGTAGCTCGCACTGGTCGGTCGATGGCTTTCATAGCCGTGACCAAGGAAGCTCCAAACATCAAAGGTCGGTGCCGATCTGTGCGAGCACTATCGCTCTTGGATGGTAACTGGTGTTTGGCAGGAATGTTAGCACACACCACGGTGAGGGCGCGGCGAGGCATGGCAATAGACGCCATGGTTGGGATGGACGAGAAGCTGGTTAGGGATGCCATGGGAACGATTGTGTGTTATTGCTCTGCTCTACCTTATGCTGCTTATGCCTTGTGATGAGGGAGCTGCTCCTATAAATAACCACAATCGTGTCAGCTATTCCACCCATGTGTGTCAAATCAGTCCTCACGTGACAATAATATTGAACCCGCTAAGAAATTAGTTCGCCGAGTAAGGTTGTTGTTTCACTGAGATGAATACTTGTCATGTGGTCCTTGATGAGGCCAACTCAGAGTGCATGCATGCATTAGCCCATACATTTTGCATTGCTACACGTGAAAGTAAGGACCACATCTCCATTTGATTGTATTGTACCAGCATATAAAGCCATTCTAGCTAGTCCGCGGAGCCCCGAGTCTAAGCGAGCAGAGCCTCACGTTCCTAGACCCATGTGTGACACGTTGATCACTAGGATGCAATGCATGTATGGAGATCGTTGTGAACATCATCTATCGTTTAATTTCTATCCAATAGGTGCTGTGAACATTGAGCTTTTTCGTTAAAAAAACAAAGCTATCAAATGGTATCCATGGAACTGATATTGGGTGAGTCTGACCACTTTGTACGAATTGGCTACTAAAAATCAGCTATGAAGCAGCTGTAGCAAGGATATGATGGCAATTGGCTATGCTAATGAAAGAATCTTAGGAAGCTCTCATGATCCAACATTCCAACTATCTCTAAAATCACAGACACACGAAATCTTGTGTTCCTAATATATCTGATCAGGAATCGACTGAGATGGACATAAGCAGCTAATAAACCTGAAACCACATCAACAAAGTGTGTTTTTTTGGCTGTTGCTGAAGGACAGATTAATATAAGGTGCCCCCTGAGGAAAAAAAACATGACACTACTACGAAGTCACTCCTGTGAATTTTGTATCCAGAATGTAGAATTCATGTCTCATATATTGTTGCACTGTCCATTTTACATTTTAGCAGCAGTGCTCGAATTATACCCACCTTGTTATCAATGGTAACCCAGATCCTTTTCAAGTGCTGCAGAGTTTCAGGCAACATCACCAACGACCATTCTTTATGGAGATCATCATTCTTGTGGCCTGGAGCACATGGAGAACAAGGAGTGCTGCTATCTTTGGTCACAAGCAACCAATACATCAAGCTTGTGCTTCTGTTTCCAGACAAGCATATTTGCCATGGTATTATCCATAGGGAAAAGAAAAGCTACTTTCCTGTAATTGTACAATTGCTAGACCAACTCGTGAAATTCCTTCCTCCCCTTCTACATACATATATCTCTGTTTTTTTAATTTAATTAATACATATCCAGTAGGGTCCAACCCCTCCTGTTTCTAGCATGCACTCACTCCTACAGAAAACCTCGTCAGGGTCGTCCAATCAGTCCGGACATATGCCCTTTTAGGGAGACCGCTAGTTTGGAATAAACCCTTTCAATTCCACGTCCTAGTTGTACATTTGCACTGGCTAGTTGTATATGCCCTTTTAGGCTTTTATAGCCTGAACGCGTAATTACCCCATTTGAACTCCTAATTGATAATACCCGTTTGGAGTTTGGAGTTCATCTGTACAATTAGGACGCCACGTGATTAAAGTAATTGACAAATGATTATCAATTGTTCGAACTAAAGGTCTAAAAACAAGATAAGTGAATAGCTAGCAATAGCTACAGTACAATGAGCGGGATTCACAAGAAATCTGTTTCTCAGGTACACAGGAACATATGAACAACTAAACAATATTTAAAGGGGACCACACTGATTCTTAATTTGAATTCTACCTAAAATCTTTGAGTCCCCATGATCACTAAATAACTAGAACAGAAAAATAGATAACATGAATACACACCGACAGAAACATTAAGAACTAGAAAGTTCTTTGGACATAATAATTTCAATCACCCAAGTAAGGGCTTGAAGTCGATCAGCTTTCTGTCCCCATCCAACGTCACATACACCACCGCTGAGTACCCAAGCTCGCGTTCAAAAGTGGTGAGTATTAGCCTATAGTTGGTTCCTGAGACGATTTGCTTCTGAGCCATAACAACCTCACGAAACTCCAACTTTTTAGGCTTATCCTTATTGTACTCTGTCACCGCCCATTTGCCGAACTCTTGGACATAAGCCTCATGCACGTCGATCAGAGTCCACCCTCCAGGGACTAGGATTGCCTTGAAGTCAATTAGCTTTCGATCCCCATCCAACGACACATACACCTCCACCAAGTACTCAAGCTTGCGTCCAACAGTGGTGACTAGGAGCCTATAGTTGGTTCCCGAGACAATTTGGTTCTCGCCACTTACAACCTCATGGAACTCCAATGTTTCACCATTCACCATGTTGTACTCTATCACAGCCCATTTGCCAAGATCCTGGACATAGGCATCATGAACGTCGATCGGAGTCCATCCTCCAATCACTGGTCTTGGCTTGAATTCAATCAGCTTCCGATCACCATCCAACGACACATACACCTCCACCGAGTACTCAAGCTTGCTTCCGACAGTGGTGACTTGAAGCCTATAGTTGGCTCCCGACACGATTTGCTTCTCACCACTTACAACTTCAAGGAACTCCACCTTTTCATCATTCTCCTTGTTGTACTTCATCACAGCCCATTTGCCAATTTCTTGGACATATGCATCATGAACGTCTATTGGAGTCCACCCTCCAGTCACTAATCTTGGCTTGAAGTCAATCAACTTCCAATCCCCATCCAATGACACATACACCTCCACCGAGTACTCAAGATTGCTTCCAACAGTGGTGACTTGGAGCCTATAGTTGGTTCCCGAGACGATTTGCTTCTCACCACTTACAACCTCACAAAACTCCAATTTTTCCGCATTCTCCTTGTTGTACTCCATCACGGCCCATTTGCCGACCTCCTGGACAAAAGTATCATGTGCGTTGATTGGAGCCCACCCTCCAAGCACAGGGCTTGTGGTGGAGGGCGTAGCTTGCACCGGCCGGCCGGTGGATTTCATGGCCATGATCAAGGAGGCTCCAAACATCAAAGGTTGGTGCCGATGCGTGTGACCGTTGCCGCTCTTGGATGGCAATTGGTGCTTGGCAGGAATGTTGGCACACACCACAGGTAGGGTGCGGTGAGGCATGGCAATAGACGCCATGGTTGGGATGGACAGCATGGTGGTGGTTAGGGATGCCATGGGAATGATTTGTTTGTGTGGGTCTGTGTGTGCGTTATTGCTCTATTCTACCTTATGCTGCTTATGCCTTGTGACGAGGGAGCTCCTCCTATAAATAACCACAATCGTGTCAGCTATTCCATCCATGTGCTATGTGTGTGCCAAATCAATCCTCCACGTGACATTGGCATATTCGTAAGAAATTAGTGTGAGGGGCTGCACGGAATTCTTGTCGATCATGTGGTCCTTGATGCGGCCAACTCAGAGTGCATGCATGTTAATTGAATCAGCAGACATTTCTTGCACCATCACAACTCCTTCGAACAGAAAGTGTCTCAAAAAAAAACTCCTTCGAACAGAAAAGCCAAGTGATTAAACGTCTGCTGCTACACGTGAATAATAAAATAAGGACCACATCGTATGGCCATGTGTTTGTATACCAAAATACATATAGGCCGGCACTCTATTATCCTATATATTCATATATACATGTGAGACACGTTGATTCACTAGCTAGTTAGGATGCAATGCACTAGGTAACGTACACTAGTGCCTGTGCTGACTGCTGACTCACTACATGTGAATACTGATCTGAGTGTGCTGGCTTCTTGTTGAACGTGAAACACGTATGTACATCTGTTGATATAGGCAGAGAAATTAATGCTGTATGAAGATGGTTGTGAAAATTAATCGTTTATAATTTGTATCCAATAGGTGCTGTGAACATTGAGGTTTTTCGTTAAAAAACAAAGCTGTCAAATGGCATCCATGGAACTAATATTGAGTGAAGTCTATCCACTTGCACGAAATGGCTACTACACGGTCAGATGATCTGAGAAGCAACTGTAGCAATGACACGATAGCAATTGGCTATCCATCTACTATACTAATGACATATATAATCTTAGGAAGAGCTTTGACGCATTATTAATTGTGTTGATCCAACTCCTATAATCACAGCCGCACAAAATCTTGTGTTTTTATTTTTTAATCCGATGAAAGCATATATGCTGATCGAAACCCCACGTCAAGTGAATGAAGCATGGAAGTACTCTCCCCTAAAACCTTCCCCAGGGATGGAGCACCATCAGGATGATGACTCGACGGCGGCTACGCTGAAGAGCAACCAAGAAGGCCGATGGCGCTAGCTCGTGATGATATGGATCGGGAAAACGGGAAGCATGCTATACTGACAGTGTCAACATGCATTCTTGATGAGGCCTACTCGGAGGGCATGCATGAGCCCATGCATTTTATATTAACACTTAATTAGTGCTCAGTCATGAGCGCTAGAGGAGGGCAAGGTTGTCGAGTACTTTTGTTAGTAGCCTCGACCAGGTTAACATCCACCCAACTCAGTACGTCTTGGGCCAAGCTCGAGATCGAGAAGAGAGAGTCGGGCCTGAGTTATTGGGTCGATTAGAGAGTGGTTGTGATCTGGATTGGGCCCAGGGGTAGTGAACACTTAGGTTGGGCTCTGTCTGGTCAAGGTTAGGCCTGGAGCAAATTGACGTGCATAAGTCGAATTACAAAACAAATCGTACAATAAGAAAAACTTTAATTCCAAGTTCAGTTTCATCAGCCAATTTAAAATTGGCTGCAAACTGAGCGTCGAAGGGTCAAGGCCAACCCCACCTGAGCCCTGAAGCCTGCACGTACCTTTATATTATAGCCATGAGCATTATGTGATGTCCATGCATCATCATTCATTCATGGGCATCAGGGCATGGCCGCCTGCCGTCAATCGACGACTAGGGAAGAGAACCTTGCCACGATCTAACGAAAGGTTTGCTTTGGGCTTTGGCGTGCCGTGTTGATATGGACGCGAGTAAGTTGCTTGCTGCTGATGCGCATCCAATCCAATCCAGCAACAGGCGATGGGCCACGGGTGAAATCCACCATCCCCTCCTCCCCCGGAATCATTTTCCGATGATAGCACGACCGTATCAGGTATGAGCATTCTGCATGCACAAACGTCCTTTCAGGGAAAAATCAACCGGCGTCAGAGTTGAATGGTCACGTTCTGAGTTCCTTTGAGTGGCACGGGCTCTCTAATTCAAGTTCAAGCAGGTGAAAAACAAAGGAAATTGTGGGAAAGCAATTCGCCAATGAGTCTTCAAGGAGTTTAAAATCAAATTACATTGCACGTTTGATCTTACCATGCGGCGACCATCTCGGTTTGACAATGGTAGCTCCCTGACCGGTCGTGGCCGCTTTTTTCTGTTTATGGTCATTTTCATTGTTATTGTTGCTGTTTCTTTCTGTATTTTCGCTAGCTTTGTTAATGCACAGGCCAGCAAATTCCTGTTGACTCCTTTCAACAATAAAAGCATAGTATATTAAGGAGCATTTGTTCCAATTTATACAGCTTTGATAAGATTTATTTATATTGAGCTCTAAGCAGGAGGTTTAGAGTATTAAGCATCCCTTTTGCTGGCCACTCAACATCCCATAACAGTAAGGGATTGTCGATGGACGCTGCCGTCGCTGTCTTGCTGTCTTTAGCTGACAGCATCGATGTCTACTGCATGCTCAAATAGTCGAGCGGATAATGCACAGCTTTGTACGCACCTTCTACCTTCACATCCATCTAAAAGACTTGAAAATCATCTGCTCTGATGTATACGACCATGACAGGGACATTTTATTTTTCTACGATTCTCTTGCACTTATAAAGCCGCGGTTGGTTCTTTGTCCAAACACAGTGTGGACGCGATCACTGATGCTGCACAACACTCTGAACAAATATCTGGGCCAGAGCGCCGGCGGGAGCCGTCGGATCCGCGCCGAGATCCGGAGAGCGTCGAGAGCTCACTGTGAGCGCTGACGCGACGGGCAATTATTAAAGGGATAATCCCAACTTGATTCACCACCCGTTGGGGGATAACGACGCCTGCGTTTTGTTAATCGATCCCATCGCTCTCCCCTCCTGTCTGTCTGAATAATTTTCTTTTGCTCTGTCCCTTCATCACAGCACCCATCCAATTATCCTCCCTCCCTGATACAGTATATGCTGCTGACTGAGCAGCTCATCTCTAGCCTCGTCTCGCTGCTCCTCTTTTGGCCTCGCGAGAGATCTTTCCGGTCTACCAGAAATGGCTAGATTGCTTAGCTCTAGAAAATCATCTCATCAGGTGAAGATACAGACAAGTAGGAGTACTAGCCAGTAGCGATCACCAGGTGGCAAATGGCGAATGAAACTAACAGCCTGCGCTGTGTTGTGTCAAGCACAGGTGGCAAGGATGGAATTCATAGCAAAATGGAATCCAAATAGGGGCCTGCTTGGATTGGATGAGCATGGGCTATTGAGAATGTGGTACTACTGCTACTTTGCAAACTTATTTTGAATTTCTACATATGTGGAAAAAAAAACGGTTTTGGCCTTATGCAGTGCCTAAGGACAAAAATGCAGCCTTCATGCCCAGGGACTTCGTAATATGTAATTTTGGCCTTATGCGCTGCCTACGTGAAGGTAAAATACGTAGCTGCTCCTTACCAATCCAATGATTTCACAGTACATGTACGGCATATAACTAGAGTAGATGACAATGATACGAGCACAGCAAAATCAAGCAACAGGAGACATGAGCACAGAAAATATTACCATGATAAAACATCGCAACTAGTCACAATTCATGGTGACGATGCATGAATAACAAACCAACGACTAGAATTAACATTCTTGCAATTCGCGAGGACGAACTAGAATTAACAACGCAGCAGCAAGAAACCAAAAAAAAAATCAAGATGATCAGCTGTATATACAGATCGATCGATCGATCGATCCCTCTCAAACTCAAACTCCTGTCCTCGGCGGCCCTCCTAATTCGGACCCACTAATCATCATCATCACACCCGTCTCAACAACGCAATCATTCATAGAACAATCCAAAAAAAAATCAACAGAAACAGATTCCAAAAAAACTAATGGAACTAGCAACACAAGTTTTGCTCTTGTATCGCACATTGTCTTGGCCTCGCTCGCTTTGCCTGCTTCTTCCACAAACGCTAGCGCTCCATCCATCTCCATGATTGACGCCACCGTTTCCTCCAGCCAATCATCCTAACCCCAACCCGGTGACAGCTCAGGGCGATCCTCCCGCGAGCAAGACCGCAAAATTCTAAGCTCTAACACCTATTGGATGCGATGCGGATGCTACCAGAAAGATGCGATCATGGTGGCGGATTCGGAGCTCATCATCATCATGTTGTCGCGTGAGCTTACTGTGAGCTGTTGTTGCCATGGTTCTCCTCCCCGCTGTCGTCGCCGTCCTCCTCGTCGTTGCCGCCGCCGCCGCCGTCGCCGCCGTGCTGCTGGTCCCCTTCGGGCTGCTGGTGCTGCTGCTGGTCCTCGCTCCCGCCGCGGTTGTACGCATTGAGCGCCGCGAGCATGCCCAGGTTGGTGTCCGACATGCCGCCACCGCCGCCGCCGCCCGGTGCGCTGCTGGGGTAGCTGGCCCGCGACATGAACTGCAGAGGCGCCTGCACGGTGCCGGCCCCGCCGCCGCCGCCGCTGAAGGACCACATGGGCTGCTCGGCCGGGCGGGCGGCGGCGGCCGAGCTCGCGGACACGGGCAGCATCCAGAACCCGCCGGACGGCGCGGCGGTGTTGGGCGCCACGGCCCACATTGCGCCGGACGGCGGCGGCGTCGCGGCCTGCTGCTCGCGCGCCTTGGGCGCGCTCGGATCTTGGCGGTCGTCGTCCTCCTTGAAGAGGTCCTCCCGGTAGCGCTTCCGCATGTAGGCGTCGCCGGCGCCTGGGTCCTGCTGCTGCGGCGGGAGGAGGTGGTGGTGGTAGCCCATCATGGCGGACATGTCGGGGGCCGCCTGGTGGTGGTGCGGGTGGAGCGCGAGCGCCGGGAACGGCGCGGCGCGGGCGGGGTTGGCGGCGGCGGCGGCGCCGGAGCGGATGGAGATGTTGAGCGAGGAGTAGTTGGCCGGGATGGTGCCGGTGCCGGTGGCCGCGAGGATGGCGGGCTCCGCCTGCTGCAGCAGCCACTCGATGGTCTCGCCGTCGGACTTGTGGCCGAGCTCGCGGGTGAGCTGGAACACCCGCGCCGCGCACAGCGCCGGCATCCGAATCCGCCGCCCGCGGCCGTCCACCTTGGTGTGCCGGTCCTTGGACGGGCGCTTCGCCACCACGGGCCCCGCGGCGGCGGCGGCCGCCGGCACGAGCGCCTTCTTTTCCGCGGCCGCCGACGGCTGCGCCTGCTCGGGGACGGGAGCGATAGCGAGCGCGCCGGCGAACGGCGACGGTTGCTGCGGCGGCGGCACTCCGGAGTTGGACGCCGCCGGGCCGGTGTAGTAGAACGGGTGGTGGTCACCCCCGCGGGCACCGCTCGCGCCGCCGGCAGCCGCGGTCGCGCCGCCGCTGTTGCTGCTCGACGGCGCCCCGCCCCCTCCTGCCCCGCCGCCGCCGCCGCCGTGGTCCATGCTCCCACGCCTCCCGGCAAAGGAGCAAAGGCACCACCAAAGAACCTTCCTTTACAGGCAGGGGCGAGCCCGAATGGAAAGGCGGCGCCTTTGGGCTCCAGAGGCCGCGTGACGCGGTGTGGCGGCGGCCGGAGGCAGGGCGGAGGAGGAGGAGGGGGGTCGAGGCAGGGAGCACGTGCAGGGCACGCACGGCACGGTGGGGGAGGGGAAGGGGGAAGGCGGCGCGGGGTGGGGCGGGGGGGTGGGGTTGGGAGGGAAGGGAAGGGGGAGAGGAGCCAGCAGCCAGCCAAGGAGGGGGAGCGGGGGAGAGAGAGAGGGACAGACAGGGAAGGGTGGGGTTGCGGCTCTGTGCTTGCTTATTCTTGTTTATTATACGCGGCCTTTTCGGCATTTCTATAAAACCCTAGAGCAGATATTGGGTGGCCTCGCCTCTCGTTTTCGCATTCCCACTTTTGATTCATTTTGATTGGTCGAAAGCCGACTCCGAGTTCCCATGCTCCAAAGTGGGATGAAGTTTGTTTCCATGGGAAAATATGGGATGGGTACAAAATTCATGGGTTTTCTTATAAATATATATATTGCTATTTTATAATAGAGGTGTACAATAAATTTAAGACACAAAATCAATGGAATCAACTCACGAATGGTTGTGCAGTTGTTGTCTCAGCAAGCTTATTTCTTCAATTATGAATGAAACGGAAACGTATGACGTATAACGTAGTAATACTGTTAGAAGTTAGGGAGCAATAACAACAAGATATGATGTGAACCGTGTTTTCCTTCAAATGTTTTCGCATTTATAAACTCATTCCTCATCATTTTAGGTATTGGACTATTTATACATAAAGGTTATGACATACATAATTGATGAGTCTATGAAAACATATCATCAACTCTCCTGTTCACGTCCAATAACCGTGCCGGATAAATCTAAAGATATGTAGTGAATATTATGGCTTCTCAAAGTACGACCAATAATAATAGGTTGTGTTTTTCAAGGGAAACAAAAACCTTACCTGGTAACACGATGCTCTCTTGTAATTGAAAAAATTTTAGAAACTTAAATTTTTTTACACCATATTTAAACCTATTTTTCTTTACTTTATACCAAACTATTCGCGTAGTCTAGTAGTAACGGTTCCCGCGTTACTATGGATGGCAGTTTTGCCCACGGGCGCGGGTATCCGCGGATACCCGACCCGACGGGCAAGGGTACGGGCAGCAAAATCCGCCCGCGGGCGCGGATATGGGCAGCAAAATCCGCCCGCGGGCAGCTAGCGGGCGGCAACTTTCACCCGTGGATATATCCGTTACCCGCTTAAGATGCCATTGGACATTTATTCTTTGTGTTGTAATAATTAGATGTCACCATGTCATGTGTGATAAAATGATACAATGCGTTATGGTTGTCAAATTGTGGTGGTTCTTGACCTTTATTTACATTATGGAGGTCAAATTGTTGATTATTCTTGTTGAAATATCTCAAATTATTATTGTTCTTGTTGAAATTAGCATACTGATATGTTATATATCTGCGGGTGCGGGCAAACCCGATACCCACGGATATCCGTCGGGTGCAGGCGTGGGTAACACGGGCGGGTAAAGGCCGGCTGCGCGGGTATGCTCGCGGGCGGGTAAATGCCTTACCGCGCGTACCCGACCCGCTGCCATCCTACGCGTTACTACATTATTGTAACTCCCACGCTGACCATCTTAATACTCAACCAAACCGTGTCGATTGCACACGATTGCAAATGCATATATTGCCACGTAACCTCTCATGAACACTGAGGTTTGTCTAAATTATGACAGTGATACTAAAATATGTCACCCCGGTCATAAAAAAATACTTGATGACTTGGTTATTTTCATAATTGTATCATAGGCATCGTTATATAAGTAGATATGAGAGACTATGAAATACATTTTAACAAGATTCGTGAAAATGGGTTTTTAACATTTCCAAACTAAATAAGGATATTATCAATAGTAAAGGATTCGACGGTTTGACTGAATTCTCTTGATCAAAATGTAAAGTGCCGGTAACCTATGGGCGCAATTTTCAAGAGCATGAGAAGCCTTCCTCCTCCATATGATTTTTTTTAAAGAAGACAAAAGTTTGAGGAGCCTAAAATTCCCAGGACGGTTTTGGCGGCACCCTTTTCCCTCTTTTTCCCTGCTTTTGGCTTTCAGCAGGGTCCTTTTTAATTTGTTTTGGAGGGAAGACCCTGGACGGCCACCATCCCCCAGCCCACCCGTGGGTCCTTGGAATGATGGATGGACACGGCGGGAGCAAAGAAATGTGAAGCGAGATCGGTCACTCACTCCATTTCGCCCTTTGCGCCAGGCACGGCCAAAAGCGTCTGCGCAAGCCCCACATGCGATGCGCCCCCACACCACAGTTCATCTCGAGGATCCAAACGAAAAAATATATTTTCTCTCTTATAAAAAACAAAAAAATATTCCTTTTTAGCACTGGATGAACAGGGGTCTAATTGCAGTGGCATGCTGCTAATCGTGAGGAAGATTCAAACGGCAGTGGTCAGAGAGAGAGACGGGAGCATCGATCAGCCGGCATATATTCAGGGCCTCTGTAGTTCCGAGAGGCAACTTCTAAATACACTATGAAAAAAGAAGATTCTCTATCATATTAAAATGTCATAACTTGCATGAAATATTAAATGTAGATGAAATCAAAACTAATTGCACAGTTTTGTTGTACTCTGCGAGACGAACATTTTGAGCCTAATTAATCAATTTTTGGATAATTTTTCACAAATACAACAGTAGCGCAATGATTACGAAATGACATCTTACTCCCAAATTCAATCTCCTAATTTTAACATCTAAACACCATCTCAACGGTTCGGCAGGCAGGCATGTTTTTCACATGGGCCTCCCCGTCCCGTCTTGGTTGCATTTGCATCCATTATCACCGTATCACCGTGGCCTATGGGTATGTGGTGGTAAAAGTGACTAGGCTAAGTTTGTGCATGCATGTGTTTCTCACGAAATCACCAGGCATGGTCACCTTTTTTGTGGTGGTAGTTGGTGTGGTAGGTGTTTGTTTTATCTTTCTTTCTTTCTTTCTTTTTTGAGAAAGAAAAAAAATTGGCGTTGCATGCGAAACCGTTCCAGGGTTGAAGTGAAGCTGGAATTGCCTGCTCCAGCTTCGCGAAGTTGAATCAGTTAAATACCTTTTCAAGAAAGAGAGTCAGTTAAATACAAAGTGGCTATCAAAAAACTAATAATAAGTAAAATAGAAGGCGGTTTCTCTGTATGTGCATAATTGGGGCATGTACGTAGTGTATGAGCCAATGAGTGGCACCTCCTATAGTCTACTATCTATCTACTCCTAGATGAGAGGATGGAGCTCAGCTTTGAGGCTGAGGTCTCGTTGTTGTTGTTGCTTTTTTTTTTGAAAGTAAGGCAGGAGCACTGCCGATTCATTTAAGAAGAAGCAATTGTACATCACGCGCCGAAGCGAACACCACCACACACAAACAACGCACGCGAACAACACACACAACAAGACACTACACCACCGCCATCTGGGAGAAGAGTCAAAGTAAGCCGTCGCAATCCGCGCCGTCGTCACCAACGCTGTGCCACAGCCAAAGCCATAACCCGCTGCAAGCTCAAGAGGCCACCTGACTCCTCCACCATGAGCTATCACCTCCGAGCTGCCCACACACGATCGTCGATCACTCTGCTTGGACTTTGCACCGTCAGAACACTCCCTTCGCAGCACCAATGAAACCACCGATCCTGACCACTCTGCGTGGGGGCCTCGCCACATCCACCGCCTCACTCCTCTGCCAGGGACTCGGATATCTAAAACCGCTCTGAGAGCACCGCCTCCGCCTAGCCGACACCGAGATCACCACAGCGCCAAGCGTGTCAGCCCGAGGTTACACCCCCATGGGCCCTCTGTATCTTCCTGCCAGCACGGATCAAGCGCACCACCACTTCTGCTGCGCACGAGCAACACCACCACCAACCACCACTGCTGTCTATCCAAGGCGAGACTCCAAATGTGACGCCTCCAAGGAGAACACGACGCCAATGGCGCCGTCGTCGCACGCCCATAAAGGACAAGGCTTTCGCCATAGAGGAGTCCCAAGCAGAAAGACGCGGTGCGTCACAATGGTGCCCCCAGCAGGGAAAACGCCGCCACCATTGCCACCGACAACGTCAGTGAAGGTTTACGCCCGACTTGGCACCATTCCTATCGCACACTTGGATAAGCCAATCTCTCGTCCCCCGCGCCTCAATACTGGAAGAAGCCCGGCACAGCCCGAAGCACCACCACGGCACCACCTGCAAGCACCAGCCGGCCCCCAGCCCCACCACCGTGGCGACGCCGGACCAATATCGACAACAGAGAAGGGCACACCACCTCCGCACCTCAGCACCCGTCGCTCGCGCGCAGCAGCCGTACGCGGCCAGCAACGCCGGCACGGGCCTCATGGCCGCTGGCCGCATCCGCCTCCCTTGCGCCATCTGTCCCAGCCGCCGCCGCTGTCGACGACTCGCGCCGACCGCAGCAGCCGCCGACACCGCCCGCGCCGGCCATGGTCGCCGCCACCGCCCTGTCCCGGCCGCCGCCGCAGGGAGAGGCCGCGCCGGCGAGGAGCTCCGGGGGACGAGGCAGCCGCGCCCGCCCCGATCCACCCGAGAGGAGGGGAGAAGCCCCGCCGCTGCCTTTATCACGGGCCGCGCGGTCCCCGGCAGCCCGCTCGAGCGGCGGCGTGGCGGGAGGGAGGGCGGCGGCCGAGAGGATAAGGACGCTTAGTAACTCATTGTTGTTGTTGCTGCACTCCGTAACTTTTGTGCATGATTGAATGGAGTGGAGTGGCGCGGAGTCGGTTTTGTGGCGGGAATTGAAAGAGGAGGCGAGGTCGGGGGACACTGCAAGTGGGGGGTGTCAGACCGGGGAGCATCTAATGCTGCTGACAGCTCATCCCCCAACAGCACCAACCCCAACCCCTTTCTCTCTCTCTCCCTCATGGCTCGGCTGTGTGTGTATGCCTGTACTGTGCAACTATACTGTACTGTACAGCCATTATCTAGACATTAGTAGTAGGTTTTTTATACAGTATGCTGTTGACAGCTAAATTCATGAGGATCCTTTTACCAGAACTGCTTGCCGAAATAAGGAAAAGCTGGTTTCAGTGCTTTGGGTTTTTTTTGGATCCCAGAACCTGACTGGTTGGTTATAATACTAACAACTGATGACAGCAAACAGAGGAGTATTATATTATATACTCCGTAAATACAAAGAAAAAAAAGGTGGAGCGAGAGAGCAAGGAGCCAAGGAATATCTGCTGTCTTTGTGGGTGCTATATATAATAATTACACATATACTAGGCGGGTAAGCTAAAGAAAGCACGGTGGCAATGATTAAACAAGCTGATCGCACAGAATGTCTTTTACCTGCGCATAACATGGCGGAATAAAAATACCCGCCGAATATTTTACTACCAGTACCAGTTTCAGATGAAAAGGGAAAAGAAAGAAATGCAAATAAATAAATCTAGTGGCGTTGATGATGAGGCTGGTGGATAATAAATAAATAAAGAAACAAATAAATAAAAACAAAGGGACAGGAATACAGAGGGACGATGGATGGGTGGGGAAAGGCAAAGGGGTCTCCTGCCAGTCAACTCCAGGCTGGCCCCACCCGCCCGCATTAAAGAACCAATTCCCAGCAAAGGGTGGAGGTGGGCCCCGCCCCTCTTTGCATTCCGTGGTGGGCCCACGCACTGCTCTGCTGATACTACTGTAGAGCGAGGATTCACACACACTTGCGCGCACCACGCCGTCGACCGTCGTGACTCTCCGCTGCGAGCTAATATGACCACGAGGAGGATTAAGGAGGAGGAGGGTGAAAGGTGAAAGTGAAATGCAGGCCAAGGCCAGTAAAATAAAGATTGGGAATGGTGTGATTAGGCAGGCACGTTCCACACTTGTGGGATCCATCATTTGGTTTCGTCAGATTCATTCAGACCTTAAGTAGAGAATTAGTAATCCAATTGGACACATCAAATGGCTGGTCGCTTCAACACAGCCGGTTGCCGCCAGAACACCCAGTCAAAAAAAAAACATACTACCGAGGTCAAAACGCCACGGTAAGCTGGGTGGGAGCAAGCGAAGCGAGGAGTGGTGGTGACTCACTCGATCACTTGGGGCCTTGGCCGGCTGGCCCTGGCGCGCATCGGGTCGCATTCGCATGTGCTGGTCTGACCTGAAAAAAGTTTGGATTTGAAAAAAGTTTCAGAAGATATATCTTGTGAAGATATATCTAAAGTAGATGGTGATTGATAGAGCAATTCTTGTTCGTAAGTTCCTGTGTGAGTACTGCGCCGAACATAAAGCTTGTGACGGGTAGTAAAAGATCGATTTTTCTTTTGACTTTGACATAGAGTTCGATCTTCAACTATTTCTCGCGATATCTTCTTACGAAGTTTTGTTAGGGCATCTATAACAGCCTCTGGTTTAGGTGGGCAACCCGACAGGTAGACATCCATAGGAATTAACTTATCAACTCCTCGAACAGTACTATAGGAATCCGTACTGAACATTCCCCCCGTAATAGTACAGGCTTCCATAGCAATGACGTATTTCGGTTCAGGCATTTGCTCATATAATCGCACTAAAGATGGAGCCATTTTCATTGTTACCGTACCAGCTGTTAAAATTAGGTCCACTTGCCTAGGACTTGATCTTGGTACCAATCCATAACGATCAAAGTCGAATCGTGAGCCTATTAATGAAGCAAATTCAATGAAACAACAACTGGTACCATATAGAAGGGGCCATAAACTGGAGAGTCTTGATCAATTCGAAAGATCGTTTGGTGTAGTTGAAATAACAGAATTGGAACTGACCTGACCGTCTGAAGCTGAGCTTTTGTTGTTGACTCCTCGTGTTGGGTTTTTTTTTTGAGCACCTCCTCGTGTTGGGTTGGGCCCCAACAAATGTAACGGAACGGAACGGGTCGTGTTGGGTCCCACTCGTCAACGAAGAGGGAAGGAACCCCGACCCAAGGCCTGGACGTGGCAACCACGAGACCTTTTTATTACCGCACCACAGCGCACGGTAATGTACTCCAGCAGCAGTCCGGGATCGGCTGCGGCTCCCCCATGCTGTGGTCAGCCTTGCAGCGCCTCTATCTTTTTAATTTCATCCCTCCAGCCCTGCAAGTTGGCCGAGTCCAGACACGAGACATGGTACACA
Source organism: Echinochloa phyllopogon (assembly GCA_033239725.1). Taxonomy (NCBI): domain Eukaryota; kingdom Viridiplantae; phylum Streptophyta; class Magnoliopsida; order Poales; family Poaceae; genus Echinochloa; species Echinochloa phyllopogon. The sequence goes on from BTCW01000003.1 coordinate 3,619,086, forward strand.
TCACTCGGTGATTTTTTTTTTTGAAAAGACACGGTGAAAAAAATCGAATGCCAAAAATCTCCCGCACCCAGCACCATCCGTCCGCGGATCGGCAGGGCAGAGTGCAGGCAGGCAAGCTGCGCACGTGATGGGCCGGACCGGACCGCATCTGCATCTGCTGCATGCATGCATGCTGTAGCTGTAGGCCTCTCTAGCCTGCTTGCACGTACCACGTCCCTACTGGCTATTGGCGAACGGGACCGGTAAAAAAGAATGACCACAAGGCTGGCTGATGAGCCAGGGAAAAGGGGGCGTGCGCGCGCGACGCGCCGAGCGGGCGGAGATATCCATCCATCCATCTTTTACTGCCACTTTGGCACCTGCTTTTGAAAACTTTTTACCGTGCGTGCAGTGCAGCTGTGCAGGAGAGCATGCTCCCCCAGCCCAGCACCCAGCAGAGCGTAGTACTGGTACTACATGTGCTGCCGCGCAGGTAAGGCACGACCGCAAGAAGCTCGCCGGCCTTGATTTTTTTACTGTAATTACCACCGCGTACAAAGTTACCTCACCGCACGAGTTCTGGGATCAATGCCAGAGCGGATGTACGTACAGCACTACTACCGCATGCATTGTTGCGCGAGCAGGTTGGTTTTGTTCTTCTCAGTTCGTTGTGAGAAGGAAAATGTATTGATCTTAGCACAGTACACCGGTCATTTTACAAACAAGAACCCAAAGAAAAGAAAAATTACAGAGAAGTTCAAAACTCCTATTCATCTTCCTCGAAAACCCTCAGGGATCCGTTCGTCACCGTCGCCGAATCCGCAAATTTGGGAGGAAATCAATCTCCTAGCGGGCTAGGATCGCATACTAGGTAATTTGGCATCCTGGCAAAAAAAATTCGAAACAAAAAATACTATGCTACTGTGGCCAGTGGCCAGCAACCTCCTACTGGTACAGGGCAGCTGGCTGGCCAGTCTCCTCTGTGATGGACGATGACGTGGACGCACGCACACGGGCAAGGGTCCCTGGACACCACCGGTACGTGGGCTGCTGCCTGGTGCGGTGGTGGACCGTGCGCGGACTCGCGTTTGGAGCAAGTACTCGGACTGGGCCAAAGGAGACGGGGGCCCACAACAACCTACATCTCTCCATGGGCCGCCGTCGTCCATGTAAGTGATGCTGCTGCCCCGCCTTCTTCAGATTACAGCGCTCCGCGCAGCCACAACCCCACGACACAAAGTTTTGTTTACGCGTTAACCACTTGCGAGACCCTCGGTCGTGGCCATTTGGAGCTCAAAGTAATTAACCGTCAGAAGGAATGATTGATGACCATCAGTGTCTGACGTACGTGTTGCACTGTGGTCGTCAAACTCTAATGCACCTGGCCGGCGAAGACGACCTTGACACGTCAAGAAAGAAACCAGGCTCTGTCGTGTCATCAACTCTAAGTCTGTAACGTAGGAGTAGGACTGAGGGCCTGCGTGTGCGTAGCGCGTGAGTGCAAGTGCAGGGTGTTCGCGTGCACGTCGTGGTTGCCCGGAGCCCCCTGCTGACTGCTGCCGGCGGGCGTCCATGCATGAAAAGGTTCCTCCTGCGTGCAGAGTGCATTGCCCTTACCACCATCGACGACGGGATGACACGACACGATGCTACTACTTTATTTACGTCGTGGAGGCGGACGGAGCAGCTGCACACGTACTGCACCGGCCCCTTCCGTGTGCCAGCATGCAGATGCAGGGCAGGGCTACATGGAGTATGTGGTTGGACAGGAGACGACAATAGGAAGGCACCAATGCAATCTAATAATAATCTCTCTTTGCCAGAGCCTTTTCTCTGTCGCAAGATGTAGCATGGTGCGAGGACACGCATGCATGCGTGCATGACACTATATACGCCATTGATATATACACGTTTTGGATTCGCCGATCCGTAGTAGGGCCACACGATGCTAGCACTAGCCACTGGGGCGATCGATATCGGGACTACGATCCTCTGTACTGTACTGTAGACTGTAGTTACAGCCAATCAATCCGTCACGGTCGCTGATGAACCCTGCACTTGCACTCACGCGCTACGCACACGCATGCACTTGCACTCACGCGCTACGCACTTTATTCCAATCGATCCCGTACGTACTCTGTAAAAACCATGGTCGTAAAATATTTTCCTTTTGGTCAATATCATAACTGTATTTGGGATAAATTAAAAATGATCAGATTGAAAACAAACTACGTACATCTCTTTCCATCGTTCTAGTTCTAATGATCTCTGCCAAAAACAAAATGCAACTTTGGCCATATAATTACGTTGTTAACCTTTTGCGCGCGTGTGCGTGTCCAGGGCACTCAGGCACTGGCCAAAAGCTGGTAGCGATCAGTCTACTACGTACCCACGCCGTATCCGCAAGGTGCGTGGTGTTTAGATGTTAGAATTGAGAGGTTGAATTTGGGAGTTGGATGTCTTTTCGTAATCATTGCGTCACTGTAGCATTTTCGTTTGTATGTGCAAAAAATTGTCCAAAAATTGATTAATTAGGCTCAAAATGTTCGTCTCGCAGAGTACAACAAAACTGTGCAATTAGTTTTTAATTTCATCTACATTTAATACTCCATACATGTTATGACATTTTGACGTGACGATGAATGTCCGCGTAGTGCCATGAACTGCCCGACCGTCTTCGGTCGGTCATATCCTGCACGCGCGGCTAGCTGCACGTACGTACGTACGTACACAGTCATGTCTCGATGGCTGGGAGCGGAGAAAAGGGTACGGTGGGTGGGTGGCACGTTCGTGGCTAGCTGAGGCAAAAGCGTGCGTGCACCAAAGCTCTCATGTCTTTTACTGCCACTTTTTTTTTGGTTGTCGGTATACTGGCACTTTGGGTACAGCCGGCCAGCACTTTATATTTTACCGTATTCATGGATGGATCAGCATGCAGTGGCATTAGGGCCGGACAAAATGTTCGAAGCTCGTTAGCTCGCTCTGATCGCAGCCGGCTCGGCTCGGCTCGATGCATATTTCTAACGAGCCAAGCGAGAGTTTTTGCTCGTTAGTATAACGAGCGAGTTCGAGCTGGTTCGCGAGCCAAACGAGCTAGAAGATCTAATAGACTAATGAATAAATTATTAATTAATAATAATATATGTATACTATATGTATAGTTTCGATAATGTTATGGTTATATTTTATTATTATAGTATGACATAGTAAATTTTAAAGGTATTAAGACCATATAAGTACTATAATTTTTTATATTATATGTATTATTGTGGTAATTTTAAATTTAACTATAGCTCGCGAGCTTAATGAGTCATCTCGCGGGCTTAATGAGCCGAGCCGAGTCAAGATTTTTGCTCGTTTCCTTAACGAGTCGAGCCAAGCTAGCTCATTTGGCTAACGAGCTCGAACGAGTCGAGCCAAAACGAGCCGAGCTGGCTCGATATCCACCCCTAAGTGGCAGTGCGCGTCCTACATCCTACTGTACACAAAAGTACTCACTCTCTCCCCTCTGGCCTGGCTCTGCCTGCAACAAGTGAAGGAAGAAAGAGGTCCTCTTCCTCCTGCAGTCAATGAATCATTCCGCTATGGCGATACGGGTCATACGGCAGCCTCTAACTGCAGGATATTTGTTGACTTGAACCAACCAATGGTTGCATGGGCCTATGACTGGTTCGTTGTTGGACGGGCCTATTGGCGCGCTGGCCCATTAGGAGGAGCGCGGGGGCCCACACGTGTTCTCTTTTTGGGCCGGCCGGGCTGGTTCCCTGTTTACAGAATCCAGTTTTCCACATCTCAGCCAGGTGTTGCTTCTCTTCTCGTGCGTGCTACCAGGGTCACATGGGAAGAACAGGATGGTGATAAAAAGACGGTGTACGTCGTTCACAACAAATCAAGTAGAGTTACCCCACAGGCGCGAAACGCCATATTGTGGAGAGTGCAATATCTGATACATTTTCATTCCTAGCTCTAGGTGGTAAGGACTACGGACGATGTCGGACTGGTGATGGATGGGGAGAGGGAAGAGGGCGATATATGGAGAGAACATATGTGTGTTTAGTTCCAAAAGGAGATAGGGAAAGTTTGGTGAAAATGTCACATCCGACACTGTAGCGCACTGTAGTATTTTTTGTTTGTTTGTGGTAAACATTGTTCTACCATGACCTAACTAGGCTATTCGTCTCGTCGTGTACATCAAAACCATATAATTAGTTTTTCTATTTATCCACGTTTAGTGTTCCATGCACGAGGAGAGAGATTTGATGTGATAGGTGAATAGTGAAGTTTGGAGGGAGAATTTTGAGAAGTTTGGTGATTTGATGGGGAACTAAATACAGCCACGGACCACTATCACTGTATCAGCAATCGATTGCATTATTTCTCCAAGCTGGGAAGAAGAAGCCCAGGGAGGAAGAAGACGAGGACCGAATCATATCGTCGGGTGCAAATGATACAAGTCCGGCCGGGCAGTAAACTGAAAGGAAGCATCCGTATTTTCTTCCTCTAAGTTCTAATGATGAATTGATATGATGAAATGGCTGTGCTTGGTCTTAATGACGCAGTCGTCTTACGTGAACACGTACGGGGAACTAATAGTCAGCGCTCATGTGGGTAGTCATGTGAAGTCGTCGGCTACCCCACGTACACGAGCGTGTGTGTGGTTGGAAGATATTTCGCGTGCGAAACGCAATTATTTCAGTGATCACCTTGCCTTTTCTCATTGGTGGAATAGCTAAATCCATCCCTGAACTATCATCGAAAGCTCAATTTCGTTCCTAAACTACGAAAACGGTCGTTCTCGTCCTTAAACTTTCGCAACCGGCTCAATTCCGTCCCTGAACTACGAAAATGACCGTCCTCGTCCTCAAACTTTCGCAACCAGCTCAATTTGATGTACACGTCATTGAGCCGATTGCGAAAGTTTGAGGACGAGAACGGTTATTTTCATAGTTCAGGAACGAAATTGAGCCGGTTGCGAAAGCCTGAGGATGAGCCGTTTTCCTAGTTCAGGACGAAATCGAGCTTTCGACGATACTCTAGGGACGGATTCGGCTATTTCGCCTTTCCCATTCATCGTCTCCCTCCCTCGACGGCTTGCCTCTGCCCCGCCGCTTCCCCTTCCCACACTCGCCGGTGCCTCGCCGTCAGAATCCAGCCGGATCTATCCAGATCAGGCGCGTCTAGGCTTCTTGATCCGCCTGCATCCCCGCGGTTCGGTGGCGGCGGCCACCGTCCTCAGCCGTCCCCGCGCATCGTACGCGGCGGCGCTTCTTCCTCACCTCCGACGCCTGCCGGTGCCGGCTGCCGCACTGTACGGATCTCCACATCTTACAGTAGTTGCATACCCCAAACGTATTGTTTACTTATCAGGGAGCGCCCTAATGTTTTCTTGGGCTTCATCAAAACACGAGCCCTGCAGTGCTCTTCATGTGCGTATGAGGAACTAGGACGGACCGTGTCGAGGATGCTGGCGAGTGCTTCGACAGGACTAATGAACTCAGTCCTCGAAAAGCTAGCCAGTCTTATGGCAGATGAGTCCACCAAGCACGTAGGTGTGCATAAACAGGTATGGTTACTGGGCGGGCAGAGCATGCATGCTCTTACGAATACGACAATTACAATTTTATTGTTTATATTATGATCTGTATGACTGTATATATTATCCAACATCCGGGCTCAGGGTTGGTAGGCTTCTAGCAAGTCATATCTAAATTGTGTAAACATGAATGTAACTTCTTTTACAAAGTTCAGATGCTTTTAGACATTTTGCGTCCAGATTAAATGTGTTGCAAAATTCAGATACATAGGGCCCTTATCTGAATTTTTAGATACACCAATTCTACCTAGAAAGTAGAAAAGAACACTCTAACCATCAATTCAGGTGTTAGAGGTTTTGGACACACCTAAATTTTATTTCATTCCCTTCCATACATGCTACTCTGGAAGAAGAAAGAAAAACGAAGGGGTAAAATTCAGATACAGTTTTTATTTTCTCCAATATATGCAGAAGAGCTAAAAATACTCGGTACAATACACACCACACGCACACACCTCAGGAGGTTTCTAAGGTTACATCGTGCCATGAAAAAACTAGAGAAGGCGGGCATGATCATGGCCCACAGAGGCAGAGAAGGCTAATCAGACAGCAGGGCATGCAAAATTTGTGTACAGTTAGTTCTAGATCATGTTATGTTACCTCAATTCAGCCTATAATTTCATTTTTTTTGTCGACTATTTTTGGTGTTGTTCGTCTGAATCGACACCGATTTTTAATTTATACACAATCTGCAGTTACGGTTCCTCCATCATGAGCTCAGCAGCATGCATGGTGCTCTAGAAGATGTTGCCAATATGGAGGACCTGAACAAGCAAACCAAAGCATGGAGAAATGAAGTGGTGGAATTGGCTTACGACACAGAGGATTGCATGGATGATTTTAGACACCGTGTTGAAGGTCCACATGATGGGCAAGGATTGATGCGCAGGGCCGCTTGTCTTCTTGAGACACTGATGGCGCGCTACCAAATATCTAGAAAAATTAAAGAGCTCAGGACTCGCGTGCAAGAGGCCAGTGATCGCCGGACAAGGTACAGGCTTGATGAATGTGTATCCAGGTCTGCTCGTGTTTCTGTTGATCCTCGGATCACTGCACTTTATGCGGAAACATCAAGCCTTGTCGGTATTGATGCCCCGAAGGAAGAGGTTATCAAGTTGTTGACGGAGGTTGGTATCACTACTTTGTTGTTATTTTTGTTATATATAATAAAGCTAGTGAATTTACCCTGCTGTCTTTTTATTATTTGCTGAGGAAGATCGATGACGCGTCACTGCAAGAGCTAAGAGTGGTATCTATTGTTGGTTTTGGAGGCCTAGGGAAGACTACACTTGCAAATGAAGTCTATCGTGACCTTAGAGACGGCAACCTTAGAGAAAGTTTTAGTTGCAAGGCTATCATATCAGTGTCTCAAAGACCTAACATGATGAGTCTTCTCAAGAGCCTATTCTCAAAGGTTTCAGGGCAAGGAGCTGATCACATTAACGATCTGCCAGGTCTCATAGACAATCTTCGAGAGTATCTACAAGGCAAAAGGTCTCTGAATATTAATTTCTATGCTGCTTCCTTCCTCATTGTTTACACATAATGTTTTAGACATCAAGTGGTAATCTGATCCCTAGTAAACACATCTGAGCATTACTTTCTTAGAACCCATGTATATGTGTACAAAACATGTCATGCGTGCCATGATTTTATTGGTTGAGAATCAATTCCTATAGTAATTGTCTATGTTGTGCAATAGGATTTAAAACACGGCGATAATAACATGATCCTTACTAACTTAACCCTTTAGTGAAATTATAATCATGGTCTAGGACAAAGTTCTTAAGAGTGGTAAGATCGTGGAAACCAAACCATTTTTGCGCATGATTACATGTGGAGGTGGAGCTTTAGGGAGAGTACGGGAGGAGATGGGAAGGAAATATGATGTGCCACATGATCAAGAGATCAAATGTTTTCACTAGTCCTCGTCGAATGTCCAGATTGAGATTGTCACCTTGCCAAAGCTTCTTAGAGTGGTAAATCATCAATTTGACATACAATTTGTGGCAATGATGGCAAAAGGCTACTAAGAATCTACCTGGCTAGCAACAACTATAGTAACTAGCTGGGGGCCTTTCATATCTTTAGGAAGCTGTTAGCACATCATTAATAATCAAGAGCATGAAGCACAAGTAACTAGTTCATTTTTAATCCTTTATTACATAATCTCAAATTGACGTATTTTGTTATGGTACTCCCAAATCAACATGAGGCATTCATTGGTCTTTATTACAATAGCTCAAATTGATGTATTCTGTTAATATTTTAAGAAGGTGGCCTTAGATTTTAAGTACACGGCGTTTAGGACTATCGTATATTTTAAAAACAGAGGGAGTATCTCATAAGAGGTAATAGCTCACCCATATTACAAAACAAACCATATTTTCTCACTTTTGAAAGCAAAGTTTTAAAAATGTGGTAATTTGTTTGGAATGCCCTTTTGTAAATATGGAGGAAATGGAAATTTACCTATCGATATTTCACATTCTGACAATTGATTGATTACTAGTGTGCAAGCTCTTGGACATATACTTGAATGGTCATGTATACATGTATACCGTGGGACTTGTACATGCATGAGAAATGGAAGTTTGATGTAGGAAATTTTCTCTCTCTATTTTGAAATGAAAGAAAAATGATTTTTTTCTGAGCCTGTGTGCCTGTTAAAAGAATGAAATATCTTCATCTTTTGTATTATGTTAATGCAATGTTTTTGTATACACAAATTTTTTACAGGTATTTGCTCGTGGTTGATGATTTGTGGGACGCATCAGCATGGGAAACTATAAAATGTGCTTTTCCAGAGAGTCACTGTGGCAGTAGAGTGTTGACAACTACACGAATTGAACGTGTGGCTGTGGCATGTTGCAATTATCAGTGGAAGTTTGTTTACAGGATGAGACCTCTGGATGATTATCATTCAGGACAGTTGTTTCTCCGAAGAATTTTCGGTTCCAGAGATCAATGTCCTGAGCCATTTGACGGTCTCTATAAGAAAATTCTTCAAAAGTGTGGTGGTCTTCCGTTAGCAATCATCACTATAGCCAGCCTCTTGGCTAGTCAGCCAATCAGGTCGATAGAGCAATGGAAGTTTGTCCTTAATTCTTTACGCCACAATCTGGGATTAGATCCAACATTGGAAGGCATGAGGCAGATATTGAATCTTAGCTACACTCACCTCCCACACCATCTCAAGGCATGCTTATTGTATATTGGTGTGTATCCAGAGGATAACGAAATCCAGAGGGATGTCTTGGTCATTCAGTGCGTAGCTGAAGGTTTGATCAGTGGAGCAGATGGGAGAGAAGCAGTGGAAGTGGCGAGGAGTCATTTGAATGAACTTGTGAACAGGAGCATGATCACCCAACACGTAAAATATGCCGCTAGAGGGGAGCATATTAGCTATAGAGTGCACGATATGATTCTCGATCTAATTTTGTCAAAATCAACAGAAGAGAACTTTTTGTGTGCAGCACAAAACCTACAGGCAGTCAGCCCAGGATGGCAGCAGCACAAGGCTCGCCGACTCTCCCTGCAGTTTCATGGCAGAAGCCTATCTGAAAGTGCAGGCCGTGTTAGCCTGCCGCATGTTCGATCACTGATCATATTTGGATGGCCTCTTGGTAGCCTAGGACTGCTTGAGCTCAAGTTTATCCGAGTTCTGCATATCGAGAGTGGCACTAGTGATTTGGACCTCACTCTGATCAACAAATTGTTCCAGCTGAGATATTTATGCGTTCGTGTCAAGAACAAACGGGTGCAGCTACCTGAAGAAATTAGTGGGCTGCAACATCTAGAGGCATTGATCATACTAGCAGGCTTGTCTGGTGTTCCACGGGATATTGTTCACTTGCCTGCTTTGTTATATTCGCAACTTCCGCTGAATGTATCTTATCCCAACGGAATCGGCAACATGAATTCTCTGCACACTTTGCGCAGCTTTGATCCCAGCAAGCAGTCGGTGGCCAACATATGGGCCCTTGGTGAATTGCTGAACCTAAGTGTGCTTGATTTGTGGATCTCTGACGTAAGCTTTGCCAGTAAAGGAACTCATATGGATGCTCTGCTGTCCTCCCTGGGGAAGCTATTCAGTTGCAACCTCAAGATTTTATCTGTCGTCGCAGGGATCAATGTGGGTCGTCACGGCAGGTGGAGCTCTCTGAGTTTCTCCTCCTCTCATCTCGAGGAACTCCTACTATATTTTCAGCTCCCAGTGATGCCTGCGTGGGTTTGTCAACTGCGCGCCCTCACCAGCCTCAAGATCAACGTCGTCGAGCTGTGCGAGGACGACGTCGCTCTTCTTGCAGGGTTGCCTGTCCTCGCTCGTCTCAATCTTGACGCCAGGAATGTTCCTCCCGAAGGAGTCGTCTTCAGTGGTGATTCTGAATTCAGGGCTCTTGGTTACTTCAGGGTGCCCTACGTGGCGCAAGCTGGCGTCACCTTCGAGGCAGGATCAATGGCGCAGGTCGAGACCCTCAGGTTACTGATGACGGCCAGCGACGTGACGAGGCATGGCGTCAAGCTTTCCGGCATCCAGCACCTGCCAAATCTTAAGCAGGTGGTGGTCAATTTACGGTGTGATGGCTGTGACGAAGCAGAGATGCGAGTTGTAAAGGCGGCGATTCGGAGCGCTTTTGATGCCCATCCAGCATGCTCCAGCATTCAGATCCAGTTCTATTGATCGCAGATATGATTATGTTACAATCTTGTTGGCAAATTTGTTTTTTTTTTTACTTGCTTGTGCTCAGGTCAGGTGACTTATCTCCGGCTTCATGCATCAGTCAGCTAAGCAGTTCTTCAGTGTTTGTGCTGCAATCGGGCCTGCGATGTTCATTTTAGTTTCTATTGGACCCTCCTATTCGTTGTTGGGCTTCTTTGCGTGCCTTGTTTATTATTGGGCTTGGCTGAATTTTGCTTGCCTTGCTTTTTCCCCATGAAGTACTGGGCAGTATGATATACGAAGTGAGTTTTTTCTCTGCTCGATCGATCGCTCATGGCTGTTGTCGCCTCAGTTTGTTTAAGAACCATCGAGCTCGTTAGGGTCGCCATTACTCGGGGGGTTTGAACATCGTCGAATCACATATTCTTCTAAATTTAATTTAGCATGGGCGCAAACAAGATAGAGTTACAGTGGCAGTGCCGATCAAAGCAGGCATGGCGTTGGGGAAACTAGTATGCGGTTGAGGAAGTGGCATCCAAGTTGCTGAGTCGAGCAATATTTCCTAGGTACGGAGTACTAGATTATCAAGACCATATACCATCGGGAACTAAATTATCTGTTCATAACATCATAAATTCAATTAAAAATAGATAGTATATTTCAGAAAGGAAGAAGTATTCTGTAATTTGTAGGCTGAGAAATGAGATCCCCACGAACATACTTCTCCTGGCACTGGCAGGCCGCCGGAGAAGGGTCCTCCGGCGGCGGAACGAGGGAGCTCTCGCCGGGAGCCTCTTCTCGCCTTGTCCGCCCAGTGCCGGCGAGTGCGCCGCCGCCTATGGATAGGGAAGGGGCGAGGCCGAGGCGGCGGGAGCGCCCGCCGGAGTGGCGCGAGCCAGGATGAGCAGTGACGTCACGGGCAGGACGCCTTCGCGCGCGCCGCAGGCTGTTAGCAGCTGACGGGTGGGACCCTTCCATTTCTCCGTTGGCAATTTAGCGGAGAAATAATAACGCGGCCGCGTTTTTTAATGGTTTTTTTCCGCCTCCAAACTACACTGAGCCATATTTCTTCTTCGTCTCGGCTTCTCCTCCCCAAATCGAGCCAGCCACCGCCCCTCCTCCTCCTCGTCCCCTACTCGCCGCCGCCGCCTGGATCCGTCTACGCCTCCCGGGACGCCCTACCCGCGCTCCCCTAGTCCCAGAGGCCCACCACCGACCCGGCGGAGGCAGCGCCGGCGGTAGGGTTGCGGCCCGCGAATTGGTTCGGGTGAGGAGTGAGTAGGCGCGGGCAGCGGTGGCGCCTGGCATGGCGGGGGCTCCCGGGGTGGGGCCGGGCGCGGGTGCGGGGGGAGGCGGCGGCGCCGCGGCGGGGATCAAGACCTACTTCAAGACGCCCGAGGGGAGGTACAAGCTGCAGTACGAGAAGACGCACTCCGCCGTCCTGCACTACAGCCACGGCGGCAAGACCGTCTCACAGGTACGGATGGCCGGGGGTTCCTAATGCTAGGGGATCTGGATGGGTCTCGGTGGGTGGCCGGTGGGGCGAGGTGATCGGGCTGTTGCCGTGGATGATTTTGGAAGTGTTTTTTAACTCGTTTAGAGCAAAATTGAAGTAGGGGCCATGTCCTTTGATATGATGTGCCGGGTTCTCCAGAGTAGAATTAGTGTTGCCCATAGTTTGCCTATTCGTCAATTTAGTTTTAGCTGTGATTCTGTTTCGTTTTACGATGAGTTGAAGCCTTATTTTACTAATAACTTTTGCTGGTTATTTCTCAGTTCTGCCATACATTTATGGCCTCTACTATTTAGATGGTAAGCTTGTCTTCTGACTGGGAGGAGCTTGATTTACTGTGGTCATTGGTTTTCATTATCACACCTGACGGTGGCGGTAGATTTCTTATTAAGCAATTGGGTTTAGGTTGTCCGTTTCTTAGGAATTTTGAATGCTTCATTCATAAAGTTGTAGTTTGTTTGCTTTAAGTTTAAGCTAACCATATCAGCGAAGAAGCAGTACTGATAACTTTGTCTTGTTTATTTCTCAATTCTGTCATAAATTTAGGAGTTGCTTGCTTTCAGTGATAAGCTTGTGCTTTGATAATTATTTTTGTGGTTCTGAGAACGAATTTATAAGGCTGGTTGGTTTTCATTGTCACAGTTGACAGTGGCATACCTCAAGGAGAAGCCTGCTAGCCAGGGCTCCCAGCCATCAACACCAAGCTCCAGCAGTGGGATGCGATCTGCAGCAGCAAGGCTGCTGGGCACTGGGAATGGTAGCAAGGCACATACCTTTGGTGGGGGCAATGGTGCAAGTCGGGCTGTTGCTGGAAGCAGCCGTATAGGAGGAGGCCTTGGTACAACTACGAGCCTAAGTGGATCACAAGGGGTGGCAAATTACGATGGCAAGGGTACATACATCATCTTCAATGCCGCTGATACCCTGTTCATCAGTGATCTAAATTCACAGGAGAAGGTATTCATTCTTTTTAATGGATGCAAGCTACACACAGTTTTTGGTGACTTACTATTTTCTGATCAGCTGATTACTTGCACTAGGATCCATTAAAGTCCATCCATTTCAGCAACTCAAACCCACTGTGCCATGCATTCGATCCAGAGGCCAAAGAGGGGCATGACCTTATCATTGGGATGGGATCAGGAGATGGTTAGTGGAGTTGATTACTCAGTCCCTGTTAAACTGGACTGTACGTAAATATGCGATCTCCATTTTCATTTTCTTTTCTTTTATGGGCTATTGTGCAGTCTATTCAATGTCGCTGAGGCAACAGTTACAAGATCCTGGAAGAAAGCCTGTGGCAGCTCAACATTATAATAAGGGTGATAAAGATGGCTCTTCCAGTAGCAGGTATGTTTGAATATCGCCTTACATGTACATATGTTTCTTTTGAATTTATTTCTATCAACATTGTTCATAAATATTTTAGATTACATAGTTGTTTATTACTATGCTGTGATCTAGCATATAAGATATTCAATCAAGGTAGCACATGTACACGTCTGGTAATATAAACAAGAACCCATCACTTTCCTGGATATACTCTTGTGGCTTAAGTTCAGAAATGATGCAAAGCTTAACAGCTAGCAAAGTTACCTGCACTCACCAGTATTCATAGCCTTTTTTTAGCCTTGTACTACACTTGAGTTCTGACATAAATATGTACTTCAGATTTCAGAATGCTATGAATCTTATTGTAGTGGAGTCAGGGCGTTTTGTTCCTTTACGGCAATGTGGCAAAGCAATTGATTCTATGTATCTGTATTCCTTGTCTGTGCTTTCAAGAAGCACCTTTGAAGCCCGTACTTCCTGTTGTCATCTGAAGCCATCTTACGTTGGAGTTTGAATAGTTTAATTCTCTGTGTGCTCATCCTCTGGTGTCAAACAGCGTCTGCTAGCATGCCTTTGAATCCTTAAACATGTTTTCTAGTGAAATTAAAGAGATTATTTTCTAAACTGGATTATGTGGAACTGTTCATTTTCCTTTCAGAGGGCCTTTATTTTTTAGTGCTGCTGGGTAAACTACCTATCTAAAGTTTGATATTACTGCAATGTAAGAAGGAACATTCTTTAGTTATAGTCCATGTGGACACCTATCTTGCTCTATTTATTCAACTTAATTCCTGAATTAACATCTATGATATTAATCTTTTGCAGTCGGTGTACGTCTGTTGCATGGTTGCCAGAGCGTGAAGGCATTTTCGCCGTTAGCCATTCTGATGGAAATTTGTATGTGTATGATAAAGTGAGCAGCTGCTAGCTATAGAATTTGATAATAATTTATCAGACTTTGTTTTGGTTGATTTTTATTCTATCTTTGTTTCATTCAGAACAAGGATGGGAACACAGACTGTACATTTCCAGCTGTGAAGGATCAATCCCAGTTTATGGTCGTACATGCAAAGTCGAGCAAGGTATTTTAAGTTCTTCTGTGACTGCTTGCCTAAAGTGCACTACTTTGGTGAAGCTAGGTGCTTTAGCATCAGCTAACTTTGTAAATGTAAAAGGTGCTCTTTTTTGACTTTATTGGCATGAATTTGTAGAGTGGCCAACTCTTCAGCTAACTTTAAATTTACCTTAACAATGAACACTCTTATTACTCATTCCTGAAGCATGGAATTAGAAACGTCAGCTGATAATGGTGATAACCTCCATATATTTTTCCTGTCATTCAAAGTAGCATGTAATGACACAAATCTAATGTATTTAAGAGACTACTTCATCTAAAATGATATGGGATGCAGATTACCGCTTGCATTTCAGAGTTTGCTTCTGTAACATTTCTGGTAGCATGCTGCCTGTCTCCAACACAATGCAGCGCTGTTATTGGAGTGTAGGGATCTATGAGTTTATTGTTGGAGTATCTTATAAATACTGATCAAGGTATAGAACATGATTAGCCTTGAAAATGCCACACCATAATTGACTGGTTTATGCCATGAATAACATTACAGAGCAACCCGGTTGCTAGATGGCATATCTGTCAAGGTTCGATCAATGCGATTTCCTTTTCACCAGATGGTGCATACTTGGCGACTGTTGGGAGAGATGGTACTTGATTTACCCTAGGCATCTTAAGTTTTTGTTTTTATGTCATCATAGGATCCATCTTTCTGCTTGATCTAACATTGATAAACAACGTGCAGGTTATTTGAGAGTTTTTGATTTTTCAAAGGAACAATTAATATTCGGTGGAAGAAGTTATTATGGTGCACTGCTGTGTTGCACTTGGAGGTAAGTGTGAATGACTTCTGCAATTTGAATTGTTTGAAATCTATACCCACCTATGCATTTGCCTTGTTATTTCACTTCTATCATGTATCTACATAATGGTCTAATTACATAATGAATGCCTCGTCTTCTTTCTGCAAAATATCATATGGTCTAAATACTTACTAGCATGGTTTTCTTTCTGCAAAATATCCTAGTTTCAGTGAAGTTGCACCTTGCTTCATTGTGTTGATTTATACATCGATGCTTCTCTCTGCCATCTTTCTAGATTTGGGGTCACTGTCTTTTAATATGCATATTGTTTCACACTGTTATATGGGTTTTGTCACACAAAATAACATTTCAGCCTCTGACCTAATTTCATGTTCTGTGTGTCTACAGCTCAGATGGAAAATATCTATTAACAGGTGGCGAAGATGATCTTGTGCAGGTATGGAGCATGGATGATAGAAAGATCGTTGCATGGGGTGAAGGACATAATTCCTGGGTAATAGTTTCACCTGCATAACTGCATTAAAGACATTAAATTTTCTTAATGTCCCTTGTCAAAACTTGTTCTTTAAGGATGAGGCTATTTTTATTCTGGTGGCAGGTTAGTGGAGTTGCTTTTGACTCGTATTGGTCCCCACCAAGCTCTGATGGAAATGGAGAAAATGTCTATCGCTTTGGTTCTGTTGGTCAGGTATGCCAAGTTTAAATACTAGAGCGATGGCTTGAATTTTGAAATGTCACAGCACATATTTGTATTGGAACCATGTGATAACTATTTCAAGCTCTAATTCTAACTAGATTTACAGAAGGTTGAGATATAGGACCTTTTTAATAAAAATAATAATGGGCACCTGAAAGATTTCTTTTCATTTTCTTCCCTAGTTGGATTATTTTGAGACCTTAAATTGGTGAGCGTGAGCAGATTTGTGCAGTCTACTATTGAAATGCGCTGAGTCAATCAATTTGCTCTATTTTTTAAAAAAACATTAGAGTTATTTTTTTCAGTTCAAAACGTGTTCTTTTCTCACAGCTTTTAAAAATATTATGTGTGTAAGTAAACTTACTTAAGTATTGGGTGCCATTTGACTCGTTATATTCTTGTTTTGGACATCAAGTTGATTTGACTAGAACCTTTGATTTGATACCATTTCTCGAGCATACTAGCATATGCTTAAATATAGACAGCTGGCATTTTTCTGATGGCATGATTGATTCCTGGTGTTAATTTCTGTTGTGACATACATGCTTGTAGGACACCCAACTGCTACTGTGGGATCTGGCACTTGATGAGATTGTTGTCCCATTACGCCATCCTTCAAGTGCCTCACCGACATTCAGCAGTGGGAGTCCTTCTGCACATTGGGACAACGCATGCCCTCCAACAGGGATTCTTCAACCTTCTCCAAGAATGCGAGACGTCCCGAAGCTCTCACCCCTTGTTGCCCACCGAGTACATGCTGATCCTCTCTCTGGTCTGGTGTTCACAAACGAATCAATCCTCACCATCTGCCGTGAGGGCCTCATAAAAATCTGGGCCAGACCGGACCAGAGTGAAAACAACCAGCAGTCAAATTCTTCGGAATTTGTTTTAGGCAGCCCTGTTCTGAAGGATAGAGTGATCACATCTTCCAATAAAGCAAGTGGCTCCAGCTTCAAGAAACCATCGTCTGTTCTTGTCACATAACGTACGAGCAGGATTTTTCTTGTGAGCATTTTCCGACACAATTTCTTGTGGGCACTTTCCTCTTACCCTGATCATCGATGGTCTACTACCATGATTAATTGGGGTGAAACTGAAATTGTCAAAAGGAGGATGTGGGTGATGGAGGCGGGCATTTGTTCATAAATGTTCCTGGGCTTATAGCAATGCCAGAGTTGCCAGTTGTGGCACGAAAGAATAATGGAATATGCTATTGTACAGGTACATATACTTCATGATAAAATTGTGTAAATTCACTGTGTGCTCCATAATATTCAGTACCACCAAAAGATCGGATGACCATGCATCCATTTGAGCTGGTGGATTGGTAAGATTTGTCACATTGTAGGAGGCTTGTAAATTATGAACCATGTTGTAAGAATGCTTCAGCGCCTGCTGTACTACTGTTAATTTTCCCTTTTCTTTAATTATAGCAGAAACCACCATCATACTTGCACGATGTTTCTGTTTGATCGATGATTTCTTGTGATTACAGTGGTATATAGTTTTACCAATTCATTAAATATATATGTGGGATTTCTGTACGAATTTAGATGACTGCCTTGGTGCCTTTTAAGAATATAAATTGGCCCACATTTGAAGTTTGAATCCTGGTACATATTTTAGGTGGTTATACTGAACCTGCCCTGGGACGATGCATTGTGTGTTGTAAAGGTCAGATTAAATCTGTAATTCTCAACTGCTTGATCGGTGTTCGTCTCGAATGACTACCTTTGTTTACTATTTATTTTACTTTTCTGGATACATTGATTTTGATATATAGAGCTTTTCTGGATACATAGATCTTGATATATACAGCCTAGGTGCATAATAAATATTATATATCTCTAGAATAACTAAAATGAATACTATTTAGAACGCTAAAATGGATAGTAATTTAGAACGGAGGGTCTCTTCGGTTGTCGGATCAGGTGTTGATTGGTCGTGGAAAGAGGACAACCAGTACTACAAGCACGGAGAGACGAATCAATCAAAATTGTGACAAGGAATGGAAGGGGTAACTCGAATGGCTCATTTTCTTGTCCTGAAACTCTATAACAGATAAAGCATAAACAAGAGTGTACCTAATTGATAAACATAATATTTTTATTTTAAATTGCTAAAGATATATTAAACTATATATACACTTTCAAATGTATATTTGTTCCACAAATTGATCATCAAATACATTTCTTCGTTCAATTTTGTGAAAAGTTTTCGCTAGTCACACATCCCCACGTGAAATATACATTACCCACATGTTATGAGGCCCAAAGTCACTTAGACGTGTACCTAAAGTATATTCGTTTCCTCAAAGGGAAAAGCATATCCAAGACTTCGTCTCTCTTTTTAGTTTTCCCTTGCCTTTTGAAATAATAGCTTTCTTGGGGTCTTTTGGAGTTGGGCTCCACAGGCCCAACCGAACCGCGCAGGCCCATCCACATCAGCAGCATAAAATGCCACCCCCAACCGCACCGGAGGCGGAGCCCACCGCGACGCCCCTCGCTTCTTCCCCCTCCCCCGCCGTCGCCGCCCAAAGCTCCCAACGCCACCCAACGCCGCCGCCAGTCGCAGACCAATACGACGGCGACAATCACCGCCGCTGCCAGCCCTGAGATTCCGAGTACGGTGGGCTGGACGATCCCGCACTCCCCCTGCCGTCGCCCCCAAAGCTCCCAAACCTACCCAAGGCCGCCGCCCAAAGCTCCGAATCCATCACCACCAATACGACTGCTACGATATCCGCCGCTGCCACCCCTGAGATTCCGAATACGGGGGCTGGATCTGATTCCCGTCTCGACCCCCCACCTTGTCACTCATCACCACGGTAGCGACCCGTAATCTCCGGCGGTAGTCAAAACCTAGTCGGCGGCCAGCGCCATGCGAGGCAGAGGCAGAGGAGGAGGAAAAGGAGGCCGAGGTGGAGGCGGCTACGGCCGCAAGGACACCCGCCCTGGCGGCGGCGGCGGCGCCTCCCGCGACGACCGGGACAGGCGCCCCGACCACCGCCCCCGCCGCACCCCGTCCCCGGACCGCCGCCCGCGCCGCCCCAGGGGCGAGGACGACGACCGCGACCCGCCCCGTGGCGGCCGCATCGGCTATGGAGGAGGCGACCGCAGCCCGCCCCGCGGCGGCCGCATCGGCTATGGGGGCGGCGACCGCAGCCCGCCCCGCGGCGGCCGCATCGGCTATGGAGGCGGCGACCGCAGCCCGCCCCGGCGCGAGCGCACTGGCTACGCGTCCCCCCGCCGCGGGCGCGTGGGATACGAGGACCCCCGCGACCCGTCGGGCCGAGGACCCAACAGGGAATACGACGGCGACCGTCAATCGCCCCGCGGGCGCAGGGATTACTCCCCTCCTGGGGCCAGGGCCTATGGAAGGAGCTCCTACCGCGAGGAGCGGGACCGCTACGACCGCCCTGGTCGCAGCTACGACGGGGCACCGCCAGCCTACATGCTGCCTGACCATCCGTCCGACCTGGGCCGGCCATCCCTACGCACCGGGAAGAAGGAAAGTGACTACTTTGGTGGACATCTCAAGGACGACTACCTTGGGGGTGGCCCTGGTCCCCGGAGTTTCGGCAAGGAGAGTGAATTGTTTGGAGATGGTGGTGTGACGCTCAGAATTAGTGCAAATGAACTGGGGAGGACTACTGCGATGTACTCCCAGAGCCGCAGGTCGCCCCCTCTCCGGAGGTCACCACCACCAAGGACTGTGTTGTCTCCGCCACCTCTTTATCCCTCTGTGCCGCCTGAGTCTGGATTCTTGGCTGGGGGATCTGCCATGAAGGCCAGCGATGGCTATGGTGCTGGAAGCACCCAGCTGTTGCATGATGATGGCAATTTTAAGTACCACAAGCATTCTCATGACCACTTTGAGAGGAGAGATATTGAGAGGCATTATTCTGGCAGTAGGGATTTAGTCGCCGAGAAAGCTGGAGGAACTGAAAGGTTTTATTCTGCTGGGGATGTGCCTCCTGGGAGGGTTAGAGATACAGAGAGGCTTTACTCTAGTAGGGATATGCTGGAGGCTGACCTGGTTCCATGTGCACAGTTGAAGCCTCTTGGTGATTCTTCCTCAGCCTTGCTTGCTAAGGACCACCCATACAGGATGCACACTGAGCCTGTCTATGAGCCAAGCAACGGGTACATCATGAATGGCCTTGGCAGGTCATCTCATGACTCACTAGGGCATGACAGTGGTCATCCTCATAGGTTATCAGGAAGTCCATTGGAGCATGTCAGTGGTCATGGTGATGAAGCATTACTGGATATTGCAAGGCAGGCACACTCTAAACATGCACCAAGATCTGCATCCATGGAGTATGATGGACATGATGAATATTTCAGACGGGCTCCAATAGATGATGGATATGCTGCACCCGAGAACTTACGTGTGAAAGCCTCACGGAATTCAAGGCACATATCAGGCACAGCATCTTTGAGAGGCATCAGGGATGAAAGGGTACACCATCTGAGGGCGTCCCATAGGATTGAAGAGTTCGAAAGTAGCATTGAAGCCATGCATCAAGACACAGAGCAGTTAAATAAGCGTTCTTATGATGGTGATGCTTCCGTAGATTACCCAACAACAAGGGGTGGTAATGATCGCTACTCCCACTCCCCTGTAACCGAACCATTTGGAACTGCGAGGCAACCAGCTCATCATCGTGATGCTTCATTTGAGAACTTAAGTGACCAAGAAGCTTCCCCTATGGTTTCTAGGAAAAGATACAGGAGTCCTGCATACCTTGATCATGAAATAGATGTGTATCAAACTGATGATGAGTTTGTCGGATATGGGCGCTATGATGATGTTATGGATGCATATGACCCTCCACCAAGAGGGTCAATATATGACATGGTTGGTGATGATGAATACGACAGAAGATATGAGATGCCAACTAACCGCAATGTTTTCTCAAGGCTTGCTTTGCCAGATGAAACCAATGGGGAATGGACTGATACGGATCAGGGAAGCCATGCTCGTTCTGACACCGTGGCTTATGGATGTTCAAAACACATGCCTATATCTCAGAGGCTGTCCAAACCCAATTTCCACTCACAATTCTTTGGAACTTCCATGCATGGAAGAGGAAGAGGAAGAGGAGGATTGACTAAGAGTGCAAAAAAGAGACTGAGAGCTGCTACTCATCAACTCCATGGTGGATATCCAACAGAGGAACATGAATTTGTTAAGCCAAATAAATTTCAAAAGTCGTCAGAAGACGATCCTAATGGTTCTGAAGTGAAGCATGAAGATGCTCCAGAATGTGAGGATCTTTCTGTGCAGAAAGATCCACCAGAAGGTTCAGAGGAATTCAGTAAGCAGGTTCACCAAGCCTTCCTTAAGTATGCAAAGATATTAAATGAGAGCCCACCCTCGCAGAAGAAATACCGACAGGCGTCAAAAGGATCTTTATCTTGCTGTGTCTGTGGCAGGTTTGTTTTTCTTTGCCTGAACTAACCCTCTACGACCTAAACCGTTCCTCCTATAATTCCATTAGAAGTTGCCTACTTGCTGATTTGGTGACTCAAGTAGAGAAATCCGTGGAAAAACGATATCTTGCTTAGTCACGTAAGCATGCCTTGATAGAGTAGATAAGCTTTATTCGGTTAACATACTTAATTTATATTAATAATTTGTTCTAGGGGATTGGAAAGGCTCTTCTGTAGCTTTAGAGCCCCCCTCCCGTCTAAAGCAACCTATATGTTTCACATAGGACGCGCTATTATGTATATATGCTATCATTAGGATGAAGTGGGTTGGCAGAATTGTGTGTGCACAATGAGGATTGTTAGGATCTTGTGGATGTACTGGACTATGGCAGCTTATTGGTTAAGAGTTCACTCACATCTCTAAAGCATGCTGGCGCTGTTTAAAGGATTCAGAGATATTGAAACAATGGTGCCCGTTGAGCACACCAGAATTGGTCTGTGATGTGAACTGACATGCTGTACTAAGGCAAGATCTAGTGGTGATGCATCTTATATGGAGTAATAGCATGGAGTCCTGCAGATGTATTTGGACTGTATGCCTGCAAATGGTAAAAGTACAGCCATTTTCTGTTGTTGAGACAATAGCTTCAGAGTACTGTTGCAAAGTTAGAGCTAGTTGTGTTGTCCGAACTTCTCGTTGCTATGTTTTGGTATCAGAGAAGATTGCATCCTGTGAGGTCAGGTGCACACATTACCAAACTGCTTTTTCTCCATGGATAGCCTGGACGGAACATATGGCAGGCAGCATGTGCAAATTAGGAGAACAATGCATGTTAATGTTTGGAGCATTAACATGTGCAAATTCGGTAATGTGTTTGGAGTAATAACCTTTATGGCTTCTTTATTATGAAGGCCTGGCTTACAAAGCCCACAAATATGTTTACTTCTTTAGATCATATCTAGCTTACCGGTAAATTAGACTTTCACTAGTACATTTTGAAAACCATCGGTGAGTGCAAATTTGCCAAATCAAGATGACAGAGGCTAGCACATATATAGGACTGAACTTTGAGACACAGATCAGCAGCTTGGGCCATGCAGGCTGTATGGCATGCTTAATATGTTATTTGCAAGAGGCTGTAGTTTAAGCCAGTGGTTTTGTTTGAACTTTTGAGTATGGATGCTGTTGTTTATATAAGTATCTGACCTTTCGATTTTTCTGCCCTGGTAAGTTGATCATAAATTCTACTTTTGTATTTTAAATTCATGAGATGTCTTTTAGTTACTGCAATAACAATACTAGTATGGTACTGTTCAGCTCCATGTAAATAGTGGAAGGCTTAAATAGTGTTTATAGAATGGTTTAGTTTTAATAGTATGTCTAATTTAGTTTTACTTCATAACTTTCAAGTGCAAGGTTTAAATAGTGTTTGTAGTGGAATAGTGACTAGATGCCAAAATATTCTACACCACCTATAGGGGCCTATCTATTTAAAACCATCTTTATGTCAGTCATTACCATGACCTTGCTAGGATTAAACAATTAATTACTACTGATTACTAAGTGAGCTGTAAATTTGATTATTTTTCTTGTCCAAACCAGAAGTAGCTGATCTGGTTATTTTTCTTGCTCAAACCAGAAGTAGCTGGTCCTTTCTTTCTGGAAAATTTAGATCAAAATTTGATCTTAATTTTTTTTTTAACTAGAGGAGGCTAACAGAGGGGCCTCCCTGATGCCAGCGCTGGGGCTCGAACCCAGGTTGGGAATCAACTGGTTTGGGTTGCCACTCTTTAATCTTCAGTTGTTGGTCCAATTTTATTTCTTTGCTTGAAGCAGCACTAGTGCCCTTTAAGTTGTGCGGTAGAGATTTGGTTCGGTTATGGTCCTTGAAGCATTTCTGTGATGTTTCTGGACTACCTATGCATTTGGTATACTTGTTTACAAACTTTTGTCTTTTGATGATTTAGATTTAGATTGACATTAGCCCTTTTCCTTCCACATGATGTTGTTGGGAATTTTGCTGACTATACCATTGTGAATCATTTCAATTCTGTCATTGGTCATGATGTGTTCAGAAGGATTGTCAAAATATAATTTCTGTCTGCATAAGTGCATAGTTTGATTGACTGAAAATTTATGTGGAATATCTAACCTGAAGAAATGCTCTGTTTATTTGCTTTTTTGTTTACTTCCTACAACAGTGTTGCAAGGAAGTTTCCAGATGTTGATGCCTTGGTGTCACATGCTTATGATACATGCAAGGCGGGGTTGAGGACGAAACACTTAGGGTTTCACAAAGCACTCTGTGTTCTGATGGGGTGGAATTGGCTTGTTGCTCCAGACACATCTAAAGCCCATCACTCCATTCCATCCGAGGAAGTAAGAGATCTTATGCTGTGGCCCCCAGTTGTTGTGATACATAACAGCTCAATTGTGAACAAGGCAAATGATGCTGAAGCTAAGATCGTGTCCATGGAAGAAATTGAAGGTGTACTGGCAGGTTAGTTTTCACTGAGCCTCAAAAGAACCTACCAGTGCACTTGTTAACATTCTGTTTGTCTGTATGGGTACCTTACGGTTGTGGCTGAATAGTCTTTCGTAATATTTTCTTAAGATTTTATGATTAGATCAATTGATACGATGGGCTTAATGTCGGCATACTCATTTATTCCTTTGCACTTCTGGTAATTTCAGAGCAAGATGAATGCTTTTGTATTCATACAGCTTTCTGAGAGGATATCTTTATTAGTTAAAAGTAGCCTTGTCCTATTTTTGTTTGTGTTGATTGACTTCAATAGGTGTTTATATTTTCTTGTTTATATCCAGATATTGGTGTACCACGTGAGAAGGTGAAGGTTAGCCATGGAAAACCAGCCAATCAGGGCATCTTCCTGGTGAAGTTCCAGCCAACAATATCTGGGTTCCAGGAAGCCATGAGAACAAATGATCATTTCTCCAGCAGAAACCATGGCAAGGAAGAACTACTGCAGATGATAGATGGCAAAGGTAAGAAGGCTGCTCCCATTGACACACTCAAAGAGCTTCTGTATGCACATATTGCGGTGGTCGAAGACCTGGGCTACCTAGATGAGGAGGCAAAGAGGAGATGCAAGATCAGGAGCAAGAAGGAAATCGAAGCAAACGCAGATGCAACAATGAACTTAGAACCGTGAAGACACAAGGTTATTAGGTTGACTAGGATCCAAACTACTCAAGCTACCCTCCTTTTGCTTAATCATATGGCTGCTTGGCCAAGTGGCTGTAATGTTTAGGGTGGGCAAATTCTGCTTTTGCCATTAAGAAATGATGGGATCCCTAGTGCATTTTGGTTGTTTGCCACTGGGAGCCATTTATCTCGAAACAAAACCTGGGTGTGTCCAGTGGCAAAAACAAAAGGATTTCATCACTCCTTAATGGCAAAAACGGAATTGCCTCGGCAAGAATCTATGGTATTATAATATGTATCGGCAAGAATCTACGGTATTATAATATGTATTGAATCGAATGATTACTTATGCTATGAACTTCCTTTTCAACGTGTGCCGTGGTTATCTTTTGTGTTGGTGTTGAATTGTTGTCCTGGAGTGCCGCTATACCTAGCTGTTCTGTATTGGGTTATTATTATTGTTATTCGCCTCACTTGTTTGTCGATGTCACTTAAATGTGTGTTACGTATGAACCCGTGAGAGAACTATCATGTGCTGGTGATTCTGCTCCAAGTCGTCGTGTAAGCTTTTCCCTTTCTACTTGATCACGGAAACAAAAGGATTCTGCTTCAGTGAAGAATTTATGGTACAATGATACATTTGTATCGACTCTGCAGTATGATTCCATTTCATGTGCTGCTGCTGTTGATTGTTAAATTAAAGTTGCTTTGTCGAAATATTTGCTGGGACCTAACTCTCAATTTGGTTTGATAATAGAGGGTGGCTCTAGTCCCAATCAGGCATCGTGTAAGCTTTTCCCCTACTTGATCTAGAGCAATTCTTGTATAGAGATAACAAATTACATACTGATCTAGAGTAAAGGATAAAGCAACTCATGTGGTTGCACTCCAAATTAACTGGCCGCTTTGCGTGAGCAGCCGAGGTGAAGTATGTGAGCAGCGAAGTCCAGCACACCGCACGAGCTCTGTAAGGACTGTGGGGCTCTTTACCTTTCGGCTTTTGCGCAGAAGCCCAGCAGTGGAGACCTGTGCACTTGGGCGCAGCGGCTGGTGTACTGGTTACTCCAGCCAACGGTCGGCACGGCACCTCACCCAAGAGAGCAAGGCACACTGATTTATGCCCGTATAAATGCACGTAGTACATCACCCTCTTTTTATTTATTTTCAGCCCTGTTTAGTTCCCATCACATCACTAAACTTTCAAAAATTCTCTCTTCAAACTTCACTATTCACCTATCACATCAAATCTCTCTCCTCGTGCATGTAGTACTAAATATGGGTAAATAAAAAAACTAGTTGCATGGTTTCGATGTACACGACGAGACGAATCTTTTGAGCCTAATTAGGTTATGGTAGGACAATGTTTACCACAAACAAACGAAAAGTGCTGCAATGCGTTACAGTATTCGATGTGACATTTTCACCGAAATTTTTTTCTCTCTTTTTAGAACTAAACACACCCTTTCTCGTGCAAAACCAGCACTCTCTTTTCCCGTGGAAACTCGAGACACTGCCCATGGGAATTTGCCAATTTGGGATCTCTCCAAGGCGGTGTTCACTTCCTTGAAAAGTGAATGTGAATTTGGGTGAAAATATCACATCGAACACTATAGCACATTGTAGCACTTTTCGTTTGTTTGTGGTAATCATTGTCCTATCATGACATAACTAGGCTCAAAAGATTCGTCTCGCCGTGTACATCAAAACCATCTTCCTTCGACAAGAGTTCAACTGCCGCCAAATTGGACGACATTAATAAATCTTGTTTCAGCAAATATGCTAGTCCTAATAAAGGCCCCTAGAGTCATCAAGCCAGATGCAATAAGCACCACAGATCCTTTGATAATAAGGACTTGTTTAGTTTTAAAAAACAACTCCCGAATTCACTATGTAAAAAAAAGATTCTTCGTCACATCAAAATGTCATAACATGTATGGAGTACTAAATGTAGATTAAATCAAAAACTAATTGTACAGTTTTGTTGTACTCTGCGAGACGAACATTTTGAGCCTAATTAATCAATTTTTGAACAATTTTTCGCACATACAAACGAAATGTTACAGTTGCGCAATGATTACGAAGAGACATCATTCTCCAAAATTTGCCTCCCAAATTTGGGATCTAAACAAGGCCTAAGATGGGCGGATGCAGAGCCTAGTCAGCGGCTCCACTCTTGGGCCTTGTTTAGTTCAAAATTCTACCCTAAATTTACCATGCAAAAAGATGATTCACCATCACATCAAAATATCATAACATGCATGTAGTACTAAATGTAGATAAAATCAAAAACTAATTACACAGTTTTGTTGTACTCTGCGAGATGAACATTTTGAGCCTAATTAATTATTTTTTGGACAATTTTTCACACGTACAAACGAAATGCTACCGTGGCGTAATGATTATGAAAAGACATCATACTCCAAATTTGATCTATCAAATTTGGGATCTAAACAAGGCCGAAGGTCTTTGCACGGAGGTTGAGTTGATTTGACGATGGTTTGTGGCTTTGTGCGCTAAACACCACACCGTCAGAGCCTCAGAGGTCCACGCACCATCCGAGGACCGTTGAAATCTTGCATCACCCCATTCCAAATGAGTCCAAAAGGATACTTGTACTGTACGATTGTTATTCATAGTCATAGGAGTTTCGTCAAATCCTCGGATTCGCTGCGCCCGAGATCTTTAGGTGTATGCATGTGTTCAATGAAAAACAGGTAGAATGAGCATCCCACAAAAAAAAAACGAATAGCATGACTTTGAAAATATTTTGATAACCGCTTATGGATGCCCGATGAGCTTAACTGGCATAACACACTTAGAAAATGCCATTTAGATCGGGTTTCTTCTTTTGTTTTATTTAATGACTAAGAAATATTTTGACTTTTAAGTTATGTCGGTATACATGTGAAAAATATGCGTAAAATTTTATATAAAAGAGATCCTATGGCTATCATATCACTAATAATCGATAAATCGGTCAAAGCCGTGATGTACGAAAGACAATCAATCCAAGTTTCCGGTACTAGCAATTTCCTCCTCCTTGCGAGCACACCTCGCCTTTCCTTTCCGGTTTCGTTTTGTTTGGTTTCCATCCAATCTGCTCTGCTTCTTCCTTCCTTCCCCCCTCCCTCCTTCCCTCATTCCTGTTTGGTTCGGGAAGAGATCATAAAAATTCCTGGGTCATTAGACAAGAATCCAAAGATAAAGAGGGGTCTGCCATTAATTCCTTCCTGCGGCCCGCCCGTTTCCATCCCAACTTCCCCCAACCTGAGACCAAGCTCACATCACATGATCCCCCCGCGGGACCTCCACCTCCGCCGCCGTTGAGGAGGGCGGGCCCCACCATGTCTCTCGCGGCCTCAATGCGGAAGCCCTCCGCCGCCGCGTGGCGCCGCCCGGGCGCCCGCGGCGGCGGCGTGCGGAGGCGCGGCGCGGTCGTCCTGCTGCTCGCGCTCGCCTACGCAGCGGGGACGCTCATGTTCCTGCTCGCGGGGAGGCTCTCCGCCGGGGGATCGCCCGCCGTCCAGGTGGCCTCCTCCTCCTCGCCCCAGCGGCGGCCGCGCCACGAGCCCCCGACGCCCTCAACGCCGGGGTCCGTCTACCGCAGCCACCTCGTCTTCGAGCGGCTCTGGCCGGCCATGCGCGACGACGCCACGGCCGCCGCGTCCGCCGCCTCCCTCTCCTCCACGTCCTCCTGGCGCCGCAGCATGGTGAGGCCGCTGCTCTGCTCCCCTTCCTCTCGTTCCACCGACCGCCCCCTGCTTCGTCTCTGCCGCGGGTACGAATGATCGGGGCCTGCCGCGACTTCATGCGGAACCGAAGCTTCGGTTCTCGCGTGCTTCTCTGCTCGGTCTCTTGCTGGGTTTTGCTGCAAGGATTAGGCCAGCTGTTCCGCGAATCTCGGCGTCCTTTGCGTGCTTCTGCTCTGAATAATACAACAAGTGGGGATGGGGATTGTTTGTTTCCTAGTCTCGTGAGGTGCTGTTTCTTCTCTGCTCCGGGCACGATCGGGGCTTGCCGGCTTCATGGGGAGGGTTGGCCAAGTTACGGTTCTCGCTGCTTCTTTGCTCGGTCTCTTGCTGGGTTCTTCTGCAAGGATTAGGCCAGGTGTTCTGCGAATCTCGGCATCCTTTGCGTGCTTCTGCTCTGAATAATACAACAACTGGGGATGGGCATTGTTTTCTAGTTGGGATTCTTCAGGTCGCGTTCTTGCTGTGAGCTTCAGGGCCGGAAAAGAAATGCAGTATAGTTCTTGGTTTCTTGGGCTTCCCCTTGTTTATTTCACCTTCGACTTTGAGCGATCGATTCTAGTGGGCATTTCTTTACTAGTATATCTGGATTCCTTCTTCTGTGCTCATGAATTAGATGTACTATGACTAACAAGCTGTTGCATATCTGTATGCTTTTTGCTAAACAAGGAACATAATGTTTGTTGTTTAAGCATCCTGTGATTCCAAAGGAAGAAAGAATCTTTACATCACGATTTTGAGCTTCAATTTTGAATTCATATGGTTATCTGTTAGATACTTTTGCTCTTATCGAATTCATGATACAGTACTGTATAACAGTTTTTCTGTTGGTTTTGTGCAGTTGATGACATCACAATATCAAAATTCTGGGGAGCCATGGATGCCTTGTGTCAACAGCAGGCTGACTCGATCAGGTTCCATTTTGAAACCTTTGCGATGATTTCATACATCATATGTACCCACTTGAAATGATATACCTTATGAGAAAACCGGATGGGCTTTGAGTCAACACTCACATTTTTTGTTCTTTGCAGAGATGCCACCCTCAAATGGCTATCTCATGATTGAAGCAAATGGTGGTCTGAATCAGCAACGACTTGCTGTAAGTACCAGGATTATTATTGTTTTGAACAGATGTGTGCCCATGGTTGAGTAAATAGATATACAATTGTCATTGTCTTATATGAAAGTCCAGTGCCTTATGAATCTTTGGTGAACCAACAAGTGATTTTGGACAGTCATGTTAGTGTCACACTTTACTCAACTGCGCTGGCTTTCTTCAATAGTTTTATTACGAAAATTAGGAAATTAGCAACAACCTAGAGTTTTTTTTCCATGAAAAAGAAGTTATTCCCTCCTTCCTTTTACATGCAACATTGGATAGTTCAATTGAGTTCCTGACATAGATGTGCCAAATCAGTGGTTTTGGATATTCTTATGTAAAGGTCCTGGTGTCTAGGACCTCCCAAACGAGTCTGGAGTACTACCTTGGTTATCACATATATGCTATTATATGCCCTGTTGTCAATATATTTCTTCTCACCATGACCTTAGAATGTTGCTGCGATCCCTACCCATTAGCTGTGATGCTAATCTATTATATTTCCAAAGTTCTTGGAATCTTCACATTATGTTGAAAATTATTAACTCAGACTATGCAATGCAGATCTGTGATGCTGTTGCTGTGGCCAACTTGCTTAATGCAACTCTTGTGATCCCAACATTTCATCTTAATAGCGTTTGGCGTGATTCTAGGTAACTATTTGTCTTATTATCGCATTGTTTCCTTACATATGAAATGCCCTTTTAATCTGTAACTTCCTGTATTTTTGTTGTGAAATACTTGTTTGAGAGTCTGAAGCAGTTCATCTTAGTTCTAAAGTGAAATATTGTTAACATAGAGCATTAAACTGCACATTTTAACATTCTTATTTGAAAATGCTCTTTGGTATTGCATCTGTACCTCTTCGTACGCAGTTCATGAGGATATAGGATCTGACCTGACCTGGTGTATTTCTTTCAGCAAATTTGGTGATATATTTGATGAAGATCATTTCATTGAGACACTCAGAGAACATGTAAGAGTTGTGAAGAAACTTCCTGAAGATGTTTTGCTGCGCTTCAATCATAATATCAGCAGCATACCAAATATGAGAACTAAAGCCTATTCATCACCAAACCACTATGTGCAAAAGGTGCTTCCAAAACTGCTGGAGTTAGGGTAAGGATAACATCTGGAATAAAGAAGAGATTTTCTTTTTTCTTCTTTTGACGCCGGAACAAAGGAGACGTTGATTTAACCGGGACAAAGCCAAGACACATGCTTCATTTTATTGTCTGTTCTGTGCAGGGTTGTGCGCATAGCCCCATTCTCAAATAGATTAGCCCAGTCAGTTCCAACGAACATGCAGGCCTTGAGATGTTTGGCAAACTACCATGCACTGAGATTCGCTGAACCAATAAGAACTCTTGCAGAGGATTTGGTTGACCGAATGATGAAAAAGAGTTCCTTGACTGGTGGGAAGTATGTTTCGGTGCATCTTCGCTTCGAAGAGGTTATTAATTCTCTCTTGCATGTTCACAATTATGGTATTTTTTTTCATCCTACTGATACTGTATATACTTATAGGATATGGTAGCCTTTTCATGCTGTACATATGATGGTGGCTTGAAGGAGAAAACTGAAATGGACAATGCCCGTGAAAGGAGCTGGAGAGGGAAGTTTCGTCGACATGGTCGATTGATAAATCCAGAGGCAAATAGAAGGGATGGAAAATGTCCTCTTACTCCTCTAGAGGTTAGGACCTTATTTCGCTTTATCTCTTTGTATTGCCTACTGTAAACACTTTCTACATCTAGGCTTCTTGTAGGCTGTATGTACAATTGTAGATCATCTCATGGTAGTCCAGCATTTTTATATTGTACATACATTGCATTTGTGACTGAATCATGTAGTCAGTATTTCAAAGTACCCCTTAGATTGCTACAGGCTTGGTTTATTGCATTTATCCTGCTTTTCTGTATTCAGTTACCAGTCAGTTAGTTCGTTAAACATCAGGTTATCGCTAAGTTGCCTTTTCAAAAACATCTAAAAGGGTTTACACCGAATGGATTCTCACAGGTTGGTATGATGCTACGAGGCATGGGATTTGACAATACCACCTCCCTCTACGTTGCTTCTGGTAAAATATACAATTCTGAAAAATACATGGCTCCGCTTCGCCAGATGTTCCCCCTTTTAGCGACAAAGGATTCTCTTGCTTTGCCTGAAGAGCTTGTTCAGTTCAAGGTATTGCTTGCGCCAGCACTATAAAGTTTTAAAGTTTTTTTTTAACACTGAACATATATGCATGCATGCCTGCTATTCCCCTTTACCAGATACAAATTAGGAACCATTTGATGGTCTGAAGTATCTGTCTAGTTGAGAACATAAGTTAGATTAGGAATACTGCTATTTTATATGATGTATTATTGTCCCACTGACCAACATATTCTCTTCAGGGGCACTCATCTCGGCTAGCAGCACTAGATTACACTGTCTGCGTTCAGAGCGAAGTGTTTGTGACAACTCAAGGAGGAAACTTCCCTCACTTTTTGATGGGGCACAGGCGCTACCTGTTTGGAGGGAATTCAAAGACAATAAAACCAGACAAACGGAAGCTGGTTTTATCTTTTGACAATCCCAATATCAGGTCAGTTGTTTGGAGCACTCACCCTATGTTTTAGTCAGTAACTGTATTCAATCGCTCACTTAATCCGTAATTGTAAGTGGTCTGCTCATCACTGGCTGCCACTAACTGTTAGATCACAGCAATTCACATTTCAATTCTGACTGCAGATGAAAATTCTTTATTAAACCAACTGCTTGAAACAATGTGTTGATAGAAACGGGTCCATTTTGGCTGTTGTTCCGCTTTTAATGCTTTAATCAATATGCATTCCCGCCAGCCTATATATTGAACTGATCTGAGACCTTTTGACACCAGACACCTTTCCTAGCTTTTACATGCTTTTCTGAATATATTAGTCCACCCACAAAAATATAGTGCACCTAGTCCATTTTGACCCTCACATGAATGTTCTGCCATATTTTTTTTAGGACTGCATTATTTAGACAACTTGTTTTAATTTTTCTTTTGCAATTTCAGATGGGATCGATTTAAGCAGAACATGCAGGAAATACTGCAGCACAGCGACGTAAGGAGCATTGCATTCAGGAAACCTAACGATTCCATATACACAAACCCGATGCCTGATTGCATGTGTCAGCAAGATGGACTGAGATAGGTTTAGCATACATACGGATGAACTATTCTTTTTTTCCTTTCGAGATTCATATACCACACAACTTGGTGCAGGCAGGCATTTTGTACACTGTAACCTGTAGGGTAGTCACCACATAGCAAGATTTACTGGAAATTCGTTGATTCTTGTTAACACGAGGGTGGTTTGTGGAGGAAGGTAAAGTTGGGGTGTTGGTTTGGCTTTGGATGTTGACATATTCCAAACAAAGGCTTGGACAAAGTGAGAACCTACCTGACTCCTTTGAATGTATATGTAAAGAGGACTGCTAACTACAAAGGAAAAGAGAATCCCTTCCATGTACTCTGGATTTACTTGTTCTTGCACTTGGCCGTGTTCATTGAATCCTGGCAGTTCCTGTTTGTTTCTGAAGATGCTGTTCGAGGACAGATGCACATCGAGCATGGTTAATAAGCTTGTCTTATAGACATCTCATGAATAGACAAGAACATTAGACAAGTGGTACATTAAGTTAGTCTCTTCCTTCCCTCTAAATATATTTTTTATTTATGTGTGATCCACCTGCATCTGCATAGAGAGAGGAGATGGTGGCTCGCAGCCCAACGCCTAGGCAAACGCGCCTAGCTTGGTGCTGGATGTAGCGACCAGCTACCCTCTCTTCTTTTTTCTCATCCACCTCACCTCTCATGCTGAGCCGCTGAGGGCGTCATGAACAGTTGTTGTACAGTACTTGCTCTAATGTAGTGCGTCATTTACAATCTGATGTCTTGAACTTTCATGGGCAACCTTCATGGCTTCATTAATGTAGACGTTGACTAGAGCTACTACCAGCAGTAGTATTTTTTTTAATTTGAGCACCACCAGCAGTAGTAGTTTTTTTTTTGGCCAGCAGTAGTAGTTTTTTTTTTGACCAGCAGTAGTAGGTAGCAGCAGCTGGGGAGAGGTAGCTTTACATGGGCCTCCCATCCCCGTGGGCCTTGGTACTAATGTGACGGGCTCTTTCAAATCTAGCTCCAGCTTTTTTGGCTCTTGAATCTTGATGTACGAGAAAACGGCGCCAACTCCTTCGAGGCCGAGACTACGTATCTATCCATTTCTACATTTCTCTCTTGTTTCTCCTCGTCTTAATTCATCTGGTTGTTTCATGCTTTCTTCATTTCATGTACAACGGATTAGGATCAGCTGTGTGATGTCTCATGATACTACATGACTGGACTAACAAATAACCCCGCTGTTTCTGTGAGCTGAGTACCCTCCCATGCGTCACACAGACATACCGGTGCTGCCAACACCAGCTGGACCTGGTGACACTGTGGTGGTCTCCGTCGTTAAGGTGGCTCATATCATCACGGACCTCCAATGGCCTCTAGATGTCCATGGTATTGTCGCCGTGCGCGATTCCCTAGACTCGATGCCCAATTACCCTCTTCATCCGAGGCAGGGATAATTGCCAGACCCTCACCTCTCCTCAGGCATGCTTTCTGTTTCAATTTTCAACCCTTCTCCGGCCTCTCCCATCTATCTATTATATTAATACAGTAGTGTTAGAAAGAGCCACTACATTCACCGAAAGGGTCTAGAAATTCCCACGTTAATCTAAAAAAAGAGAAGAATATGCACCGTTTTATGAAGATCTAACGGTGTAAACTAACGCATAGAGTCCAAGTCTAATATAAATAGTAAATATATAAATCTAGAATTAAAAAAATTAAAAAATAGCAATTAACCGTTAGATTTTATAATGATCTAACGGTCTAAATTAATCCAATGATTTCACTAACGGCGTAAACTAACTTATAGAGTCCAGGTCTATTACGATTGATAGTCTATTGTATTAATACAATAGTTTTAGAAAGAGCTACCGTGTTTGTCGATAGGGTCTAGAAATTCCCACATTAATCCAAAAAAGAGAAGAATATGCACCATCGAATTTTATGAAGAGCTAACGATGTAGACTAACTCATAGAGTCCGGGTCTAATACAATTAATAAATATATTAATCTAGAATTAAATAAATAAAAAATAGCAATTGATAGTTGGATTTTGTCGGTGCTGAGATTGGCCGCCCAACCTCAGCGCCACACAGAATGCGCTGTGTCCCGTCCCCTGACGGTTGATGCAAGAGCTAGCACGATGACACAAGAGTTTATCCTGGTTCCGGCCGCGGGGCCGTACGTCCAGCAGACTGTGCTCGCGGCACTATACTATCTTGCACCGAGGTGCCTGTAGTGGGGGGGCTACAAGCACGGCGGGAGAGGAAGTCTCCAAGTCCCTGAAAATGGGTGTGAAAGTGATTGAGGAGAGTGCCAATATCGTGGAAGGCGGTGATCGTGTGCGTGTTCGTCTATTTTCTCTCTCGCCCCCTTCCTCCTTTTATAGGCCAATGAGAGGGGGGGCCTACAAGTACAAGTACAGTGTGTGCTACAGGGGCGCGCACTGGAGAGCATGACGCCGGGCGTGCGGTCGTCCTTGACCCTGGCAGGGGATTTATGGCGAGCTCCGGCTTCTGCGGGTGTCACGACCGTCCCTGTGCTTGTCCTGGAGTGGTTTCGAGGGGCGGTGCCGCCGTAATCCGCGCCCAGCCGTCCGCCGCTGGTTGGTTCGAGGGCGTGGCAGGTGGGGAAGGACAGGAGTCGGCGGCACAGGGGTCGACATGGTGGTTGCTGTTGACCACAGTGTGCGGCGTGCCCAGTTTACCGGGGAATGGCCGAGAGTTGGTGGATTTGACCCGGCGTTCATCATCACCGGGCCGCGCCTGACCGGAGTCCGTGCTCGGTCGCTGCTCATATATTCGTTCGAGGGTTCTTCACGCCCATTCGAGGGCTGTACCGGGGGGGGGGAGGACGGGAGCAGGTAGAATAGTGGTGCGGAATGACGCCTGCAAGTCTGCACAGGGCCTTGCGCAGCGCCGCATGCGTCCACACAGTAGCGGTGAGGACGCATAGTGACCGGAGCAGGTAGAACAGCGAGCTCTGCGGTGTCAGCGGCGCAGCGTGGGGAGAGATCGCCCTTTGACTTCTGCGCCCGCCCGATGGGGCGGGCATTAAATGCCGTTGTCGGGCGGGGCGCGCCGCGGCGAGTAGAGGGGTGACCTTGAGCGAGGCGGAGTTGGCTCGCCTGCTTGAGGGGGTGCGCGGCCCTCGAGCGAGGCGGAGTTGGCGTTGCACCTAACCCGGGGGGTCCGGGTCCCTCGAGCGAGGCGGAGACGGGGGTCGCCACTTGGGTCCCCTCGACAGGCGAGCTCGGACGGCTGTTTTGGGCCGTGATAAGCTGTGACGGGCCGCGCTGCCTTGGTGGCCCTTTCGGGCTGCTGGTGATTCGGCCCTCCGTGGTTAACGTTTTTTGAGGGTGGTTACCCCGATGGTTAGGGGACCCCCTGGGTCTGTCCCCGACAGTAGCCCCCGAGCCTCTGCCAGACTAAGGGTCAGTCGGGCAGAGGCTGATGGTTTGCGGGATCGTTCCCGGGCATTCTGCGGGGGTTACTCCTTCTTGATTACGCATGTTCTTCCGTGGGGGCGCGCGAGCGCACCCGCGGGTGTAGCCCCCGAGCCTTTGGAGGAGTGAGTTCACTCGTGCAAGGGCTTTGACTTCCGAGGGTTGTGTTAGTCGCTCCCCATTCGACGTGGTGGATTGCGGGGATGATACCGATTTATACGGAACTTGGGGGACGGGTCCTGCACGGCTTCGACGTGTTTCGCGCATAGGAGGAGGAGGATATGCTGCAAGGAGCCCCCAAGCCCCTGGCCCGAGCGGAGGCGATCAGGGGGGCTTTTGTCTTTGAGTTGCGACCCTCGCTTTCCCTTCGCGGGGGAGGGGGTGAGGTCATTCGTGTAACCCTCGAATTGGGCCGCGTACACGGATGCCTCGGCGAGCTGCTAGCGGGTAGTTCAAGTGGACGCCCGTGCCCCGTTCGCTAGGGGTCGGCTCGTGGTCCGGAGACTCGTCCATAAGAGCGCTTGCAAAGGTTTGCTAGGTAGGGCTCGGCCCCCTTCGATGGAGGCCGAGGGCGCGGAAGCTCTCCCTCGATGGGATCCCTCGTCTAGCCGCCCATGTCTGGCCTTGAACACAACAGGGGCGTCCCCAAACTTCGCGTTCGGGGTAAAGTCCGTTGAGCACGCCCGAATCATCCCTGACTCTGTTGATCCGGAGCGCCTGTCGAACCCTTTCACGGGCCAGGCTTCGTACTCCTGATCAGTGGGGCCTTGCGAAAGGTGCAGGTCGCCCTCGAGCCGCGGGCTCGAGAGTGGGTTGGTCGAGCGTGACCTGCAGCCTTCGCATCGCTTAATCTGGGGCGCCCGTCGAACCCTTTCGAGGTCTGGGCTTCGAGCCCCTGATTAGTAGCACCCCGCGCCTCGGGGGGGGGGGGGGGGGGTCGCTGTCTTACCTTGGAAGGAACCCTTCCGTTCGGTTGTTGACGTTTCGGTTTGTGGGCCTACGCGCGACCGCTGGCGGGCGTGGTCGTGGATGACGTGGCACGGAGTGGGCGAGGTGGGCGTAGTGGGCGCACCTTTTTAGGCGGAGTTGGCGTGCGCCGGGGAGAGGCGAGGCGATGGGCGGTCAGGCGCGGCTGCCGCGTTGTTTCGTTTTACTTTGCCGCAGTAAATGCCGCCGCTCACGCGTGCCGTTCTCCGGGGAAAGGGGAGGGGGCCCCTGGTTGTCATTGATGCGCCACGCGCGCCGGGCCTGTCGCCGATGGTTTTGTGTGCCGCAGCGGGGATGAACTAGCTCCCTCCCTTATAAAAAGGAAAGCGGGGGGGGGGGGGGGGGGAGGGGATTACTTACCTTCGCCATTCCCCGCACCAGCTCGCGCCTCCGCCTTTCTCTCGCTTCCGAGTCCGCTTGTTGCTCTCTGCTCGTCCTGCCCGCCTTCGTCGCCTTTGCT
Source organism: Echinochloa phyllopogon (assembly GCA_033239725.1). NCBI lineage: Eukaryota > Viridiplantae > Streptophyta > Magnoliopsida > Poales > Poaceae > Echinochloa > Echinochloa phyllopogon. Next base: position 3,656,255 of record BTCW01000003.1, read on the forward strand.
CCCCGCTCCGCCATCCGCCATGGTGGTCATTGAGGGCGTCACCGAGTGGACTCCTTCCACCGCCACCGATCACCTCCTGGAGGGCCTGGTAACCGGCGGGCAGCTCTCGCCCCGGGGCGATCCGGCGCGACCGGCGTGGATTGTCCCGCCGCTGGCGGCCAGGGTGCCAAACCCGCCGGCGGGGTACGTGGTGAGCTTCATCCGCTTCCACGAGCGGGGCTTCAGCGCGCCTGCCAGTCAGTTCATGCGGGGCCTCTGCTACTACTACGGCGTGGAGCTCCATAACTTCGCCCTCAACGCCATCTCTCAGGCGGCGGCCTTCGTCGGTGTCTGTGAGGGCGTGCTGGGGATCGAGGTGCACTGGGACCTGTGGGTCCACCTCTTCCGCGCCGAGCTCAGCACGTCCGGCGCTGGGAAGGGGGTGCGCCGTTCTTCGTGTGCCGGCGGTCTTACGCTCGCGCCGTTCGAGCCCCGGAAGCATCTGTATCCGGCCTGCAGGATGACCACCAACAACAGTGGCTGGGCCAAGGGGTGGTTCTATCTGCGCAACGACGGCCTGGGGTTGCCGGAATACACTGGCAAGGTCTTGACGGAGAAGGCCGACTCCTGGAGCTACGGTGTTTCCGGCGACGGTCAGCGGAAGAGGCTCCGCCCCGCCATCGACGCCCTTCGTACTCTGGAGGGGTCGGGTTTGACCGTGGCGCACATGCTTGCGCACTGCCATCGTCGCCGGGTGGTTCCCCTCATGGAGAGACAGCTCCCTCTGTTCCGGATGACAGAGGACGCCGACCCGGCGGCATTGGCGGCTTTGCATATGTTGCCGGAGCCACCCCTTGAGGAGTACGTCGTCACGAGGGTGCGAACGGCGGTGCATCCCGACACTATGCCGAGTAACCAGAACAACCTCTGGTCGTTCTGGCTGTGCCCCGATGAGGGCCACGTTTTGTCGGTAAGTCGCCATTTTCCCTCCCGAGCTGTCGGATTGATAACTTAGGATTTCCTTTCTCGATTCATTGTGGTTTCAGGAGCTGAACTGCCACCTCTACCGCTCTCTCGCGCCGACTCCGGAGGTGCGCGCTTCGAACCGCGCCCGCTGTGACCGCGAGAGGGACGCGAAGGCGGCGAGAAAGGCCAGCAGCCAGAGGAGGCAGGCCCGGCAGGACGCGCACTCGGCGGCGCTCCGCCGATGGAGGAGGGACGGCGGGACGCCGCCGGCGTCCCCGGAGGACTCCCCGGACCCTCCCAGCGAGGAGGAGGAGGAGGAGATCGATGCCGGCGGGGCTCTGCCCGCCGGTGAGGAGGAAGAGATGGCCGTGCCGCCGCCTTGGGCGGGCGCGGCAAGCCTTGGCGATGTCGCGCCGGTGGCGGCGCGGACGGCGGTCGCGCCTGCCCGACCCGCGGCGCCGCGGGCGCATGTGACTTCTACCCCTGCTGCGGGCGCGTTGCGCCGCAGCAGATCGGATGCCGAGGGCTCGAGGGATTCGCAGCCCCCGAGCGGGTTGAGGGGGTCCTCGAGTTCGAGGAGGGCTCCCTCATCGGGCGGCTCGAAGCGGAAATTGCAGGCCTTGCAGGACTGCGTCCGGTAAGTCTCGCTTTGAGCTATTCTCGTGATTTTCCATCCCCGTTTGGTTTTTTGCTTCGCAATTTCCGTTTTTCCTTTCTGATTCAGAGCTCGGGGTGCTGCCAAGGCCAACCCCAACCTTGCGCCTAAGAAGGCGTTGAAGGTCGGGGTGTTGGATTCCCCTCACGCCGGGGGATCGCGTTCGCGTGGGACTCTGCGTCCAGCAGCGACGCCCGCAGCGATGCCGGAGGAGCCGACGCCGGGGGTATGAGATTCCCGGCCGATGGAGATGGAGCGGGGGGGGGGGACGCCCCCGATGGTGGTTACGGAGCCGGGGCAAGACGCCCGGGTAGTGGACGTGGAGACGGGGCACGACGCCCCGGTGATAGAGGTGGAGTCGGGGCGCGACGCTCTGGCTGAGGTGGGCGAGCAGGGGGGCCGTGCCACCGCCGTGACCCCTACTAGAAAGAGGCAAGAGGCGGTCGCGCCGATCGGTAGCACGGTCATCCTGCCGGCTTCGGGTTGCGCACAAGGCGTGGCCCAAGATGACGATGGCGGACGTGCTCCCCGTGCGGGGGTGGCTGCGGCCGAGGTGCCGGCGACGTTTTCCTTGGCCCAGGGGCCGCCGCAGGCGCCAGTGGCTGGGGGAGCGGCGGAGTGGGATACGGCCGAGGCGGTGCTGCGTCAGGGTCGGCGCGGCCTGAGCGCATGGCCGGAGCAGCCCAGCGTCTCTGCCCGAGTCTGGCGGGGCATGGCGGAGGAGAACGAGCTGTGGGCTCGAGCAGAACGGGTCGGGACGGACCTGGAGCGGACCATCGCCGCCGCCGCCGATCTCCATTCTAGGCAGGCGCTGGAACTTTTCGAGGTAACCCCGTGCTTATCCATACTGCTTGGTAATTCGTCACCGTTTTTAGTTCGTGCCTTATCCTTGGTGGTTCTTCGTGCAGCTTCTACGGAAGGAGGCGGCAGACAAGACCGCGTGCATCGTGGACTTGTACGCCGATCTTCGTCGGTACCGTCAGGCGAACCTGGACCTGGGCACAGAGGTGACCCTGCTCACCGCCCGGGTGAGGGAGACAGAGACGGCCGCCCGCGCACACGAGGGCGCCAAGGCTCGCGCGGAGCAGGAACGCGACGCCGAGAGGGGCGCGGCGGAGCAGGGGGCCCGGGCATTGGCCGCGGCGTTGGAGCGGCTCGAGCTCGAGCGCAAGGCGCGCGAGGAGGCCGGGACCAAGCTGCTGGAGGCACAAGGCCAGCTCCAGCAGGAGCGCGAGGCGCTCACGGCGGAGCGGACGCTGCTCGAGCAGGAGCGCAAGGCGCGCGAGGCCGCGTAGTCTCAGCTCGCAGAGGCGACAGCCCGGGCAGAGCAGAAGGCCCAGGAGGCCGAACGGCTGGGCCGCTTGCTTCAGGAGAAGGAGGGTGCGCTGGCCACCGCGGAGGACCTGCTCCAGCAGGAGCGCACGGCGCTTACCGAGGCCACGACCTTGGTAGACGGTATGGTTCTATGTTTTCTTAGCTTCCTTGGCTGTTTCTGTGTTGGAGTTCGTTTTGACGTGCTCGATCCTTGTCAAGGGCTGCGGAAGGCCGAGGCCGAGAAGGCGGACGAGGTGGTGGCTGTTCAAGCTGCCTACTCCGAGGCTCAGGGGGAGCTCGAAACTCTGAGGACCGCCGCCGACGCCGCGTGCCGGGACATCCAGTGCGTCGACATCCCGTCGGGGTTGCAGTCGGGGTCATCATTGCCCAGCCGCCTGAGGTCTTTGAGAGGCTGCGTGGCGGAGCGCCTCGAGAATGCTCTTCGCCTTCGTGTGAAGAAGGCACTCGGCGTGGTGTCGACCCACTACGACATCGACCTTGCGGCGGTGGCGCGCGGTTATTTTATCGACGCAGACCTGGATGACGCCGCTGCCCTTCCTGCTCTTGACGAGACCGATGACAGTGCCGAGGACGCCGCCACAGCGCTTGCCGCCAAGTTCGGGCGTGAGCTTTTTCCTGGCGAGGATGAAGATGAAGATGCGCGCGCCGACATCGGGCTCGAGGCCGTGGCTGCCCCTGAAGCCGAGGCTGATCCTGAAGCCGACGCCGTGGCGTCCCTTGAGGAGGCCATCGCCTCGGTGCGCCGTGATGATGATGGTCCTGGGGCCCTCGCGTCGGTTCCTTCGACTGTCGCCGCTGAGGCCGCCGCCCTGGGGGGTCCTGACACTGCCGCCGCGCCCCCGCAGGAAGGTGAAGCCTAAAAGGTTCAGGCTTAGAGATCCAGATGTATCTTAGTTTTTAGGAGACTGGCTCTGTACATAAACTAAGTTTGAATTTCGATTGTGCGCTTCGAACTTGTTTGATTGTTCTATTGTGCTATTCTTGGCTTGTAGAGATTTTGGCCGGGTATTTTGAATCTGCGAGTAATTAAGGCGTGGAGTGGAGAGGGAGATGTCGTATCCCTTCGAGGGCGTAGGCAGTCTCACGGCTCAGCCGGCTCCGGCTTTAGTTAGCTCGCGCCCCGAATCTTTCTAAGCGTTCTGAGTTTTAGCACAATTTTAAAATTAGGACGATTAGGGGGGGTAAACCCCCCTGCAGCCCCCGAGGGGGGCTTGGATCTATCGAGACTAGGTCGAGGATAGGACCAAGTCCCCCTTGTTCATGTTGTTAGTAACATTGTTTCCATGTTTTTCGCAAACTTTTCATCGATGTTGGCTAAGAACATGAAGTATTTACAAGGAATGCTGAGAATTTTAAGGATAGAAGCGACGTAGCTGTTGGATGTTCCAGGGATTGGTGAAGATCTCACCCTTCTCGTTTATCAGCTTGTAAGTGCCAGGCTTGAGGACCTTGGCGATGATGAATGGTCCTTCCCATGGTGGAGTGAGCTTGTGGCGCTCTCGATTATCCTGGCGCAACCTTAGCACCAGGTCCCCTTCGTGAAGGTCTCGACGCTGCACCTTCTGAGCTTGATACCGCCGGAGTGATTGCTGGTAGCGTGCCGAGTGAAGCAACGCCACGTCTCGAGCCTCATCTACCTGGTCCAGCGAATTCTCGCGGTTCCGCTGGTTTTGTTCTTCTTGGTAGGCCTTGAGCCTCGGAGACCCGTACTCCAAGTCTGTTGGGAGGACGGCCTCGGCGCCGTAGACGAGGAAGAACGGGCTGAAGCCTGTGGCCCTGCTTGGGTTTGTCCTGAGACTCCAAATCACCGATGGCAGCTCAGCTACCCATTTCCGGCCAAACTTGTTTAGCTTGTTGAAGATCCTTGGCTTTAGGCCTTGTAGTATCATGTCGTTGGCACGTTCTACTTGGCCGTTTGTTTGTGGATGTGCTACGGCCGACCAATCTACGCGAATGTGATGGTCGTCGCAGAACTCCAAGAATTTCTTGCCGGTGAACTGGGTGCCATTGTCGGTGATGATCGAGTTGGGTACCCCGAATCGGTGGATGATGTCGGTGAAAAACAACACGGCCTACTCAGATCTGATGCTGGTGATGGCCCGGACCTCGACCCACTTCGAGAACTTGTCGATGGCCACCAACAAGTGGGTGAAGCCCCCGGGCGCTGGGCGGAAAGGTCCCACTAGATCCAACCCCCAGACCGCAAAAGGCCATGTTACAGGGATGGTCTGTAGGGCGTGCGTCGGGAGGTGCGTCTTTCGTGCGTAAAATTTCACCCTTCGCAGGTGCGCATGACTTCGTTCGCGTCGGCTACGGCAGTAGGCCAGTAAAAGCCTTGCCGGAACGCGTTACCCACAAGGGTACGCGGCGCCGCATGGTGTCCGCACACCCCGGCGTGGATGTCGCGGATCAACTGCTTTCCCTCGGGGACGGGGATGCATTGCTGCAGAATTCCTGAGGCACTGCGTTTATACAGCTCGCCGCCGACCGAGACAAAGGTCTTGGCCCTTCTGGCGATGCGGCGACCCTCGGTCCGGTCCGAGGGCAACTCCCCGCGGTTGATCCACGCGAGGTATGGGCTGCGCCAGTCTTGTGGTCGTGTGTCCACGTCGATTTCCATGGCCTCGGCCGAAGAATATGCAACGTCGAGGGCTTCGAGCCCTTCTTTCGAGGGGTCCTCTTCCATGGGCTCGACCCCCTCAGCCCCTGAGGGCATCTTGAGGGCTCCGGCCCTTTGTTCGAAGTTGACGGAGGGTTGGTCGAGGTCGCGGGCGAAGACGTTTGGAGGAACGGTGACTCGCTCTGACGCGATCTTGGCCAGCTGATCCGCTTCCTCGTTGTATTTGCGCACAATATGGTTCAGCTCGAGGCCATAGAATTTGTCCTCGAGGCGGCGAGCCTCGTTACAGTACACCTCCATCTTTTCGTCGCGGCAGCTCGCGTTCTTCATGACTTGGTCGATGACCAACTGAGAATCTCCCCGGACGTCAAGGCATTTGACGCCGAGGTCAACGGCGATGCGGAGCCCAGTGAGGAGGGCTTCATACTCCGCCATGTTGTTCGACGCCGGGAAGTGCAAGCGAACCACGTATCGGATGTGCTCCCCGAGGGGTGAAACGAAGAGGAGGCCCGCGCCTGCCCCAGCTTTCATCACTGACCCGTCGAAGTACATGGTCCAGCACTCGGCTTGGATCTGTGGCGGTGGAAGTTGGACGTCGGTCCACTCAGCGACGAAATCCGCTAAGGTTTGCAATTTTATCGCTTTTCGTGGCGCGTAGGAGAGAGTTTCTCCCACGAGCTCCATCGACCACTTCGCTATCCTACCCGAGACGTCCGGGTTGCGGACTATCTCCCCCAAAGGGAAAGATGAGACCACGGTGACCGGGTGGGCCTCGAAGTAGTGTCGCAGCTTTCGTCGCGCGAGCACTACAGCGTAGATTAGCTTCTGAATCTGTGGGTACCGCGCCTTGGTCTCGGTCAGCACCTTACTGACGTAGTACACCGGCCTCTAGACCGGCAGAGCGTGTCCCTCCTCCGTCCTTTCCACGACGATGACGGCGGTGACAACTTGCGTTGTCGCAGCCATGTATAGGTAGAGGGGCTCGCCGTTTTGTGGCGGCGTGAGGATTGGTGCGCGTACGAGCGACGCTTTTAGCCCGTCGAGGGCTTTTTGGGCTTCGGGGGTCCATGAAAAGCATTCGTGCTTTTTTAGGAGCCGGTACAAAGGTAAGCCCTTTTCACCAAGTCGAGAGATGAAACGGCTGAGAGCCGCGAGGCAGCCCAGTACCTTTTGCACCCCCTTGAGGTCCCGAATTGGCCCCATCCGTTCCAGGGCCGAGACTTTTTCGGGGTTGGGTTCGATGCCTCGTTGGGAGACAATGAAACCCAACAGCATGCCCCGCGGCACCCCAAATACGCATTTCTCCGGATTTAACTTTACCCCGTTTGCCCGGAGGCAACCGAATGCGATTTGCAAATCGTTTACCAGATCGTCCGCCTTTCTGGTTTTCACAACGATATCATCTACATATGCCTCAACGGTCCGCCCGATGTGGCTTCCGAAAACGTGTTGCATACATCGCTGGTATGTAGCTCCAGCGTTTCGGAGGCCGAATGACATAGTGACGTAGCAAAACATGCCAAACGGGGTGATGAAAGAGGTCGCGAGCTGGTCGGACTCTTTCATCTTAATCTGATGATATCCGGAATAAGCATCAAGAAAGCATAGCAATTCGCACCCAGCAGTGGAGTCTACTATCTGATCTATTCGAGGCAAAGGGAATGGAACCTTAGGGCATGCTTTGTTTAAACCGGTATAATCTACGCACATACGCCATTTTCCGTTTTTCTTCCTAACTAGAACAAGATTAGCAAGCCAGGTTGGGTGAAATACCTCCTTGATGAACCCGGCCTGCAGAAGCTTGTGCACCTCCTCCCCGATGGCGGGACGCTTTTCCTCGTCGAACCGCCGCAGTCGCTGCACCACGGGCTTGGAGCGAGGCTGGATGTCAAGGCAGTGCTCGGCGACCTTCCTCGGAATACCCGGCATGTCCGAGGGTCTCCACGCAAAGATGTCGGCGTTGGCGTGGAGAAAGTCGACGAGCACTGCTTCCTATTTGGGGTCGAGGGTGGTGCTGACCCTCAACGCCTTGCCCTCGGGGGCATTGGGGTCGAGGGGCACCGCCTTGGTGTGCTCTACAGCCTCGAAGGTGCCCGCGTGCCTTTTGGCGGAGTCGACAACCTCGTTCGCCATCCTTTCCAAGTCCGCTACCAGGGTCTCGCTGTAGGCGAGCGCCTCCGCGCCCTCGACGCACTCGACGTCACACGCGTAAGCATGCTCGTACGACGATCCCACGGTGATGACGCCCTTTGGCCCCGGCATCTTCATCTTGAGGTAGGCGTAGTTGGGGACCGCCATGAACTTGGCGTAGCACGGACGCCCGAGAATGGCGTGGTACGCTCCTGGGAATCCCACCACCTCAAAGGTGAGAGTCTCCCTCCGAAAGTTGTCGGGAGTGCCGAAGCAAACGGGTAGGTCGATCTGCCCGAGGGGTTGGACCCGTTTCCCCGGTGCGATGCCGTGGAACGGCGCCTTGCTTGGCCTCAGCTGGTTCGTGCCGATGCCCATGAGCTCTAAGGTGCGAACGTAGAGGATGTTGAGGCTGCTGCCCCTGTCCATCAGCACCTTGGAGAATCGTGTGTTGCCGATGACGGGGTCGACGACAAGTGGGTAGCGCCCCGGATTCGGGACATAGTCCGGGTGGTCCTCGCGGTCGAAGGAGATGGTCTCGTCTGACCAGGCGAGGTAAGTTGGCGTCGCGGGGTGAATGGAGAAGACCTCTCGACGTTCACGTCTTTGCTCCCGGGACGTCACGTTCATTGTGGGCCAACCTACGATGAAGAAGACATTCTCCACATGGGGGAACTCGTCGTTGCTGCCATCACCCGTACCCTTCTTCGGGCCATCCTCCTTCACGGAGGTGCGCTTGTAGTAACCCTTGATCATCTCGCATTGTTCGAGGGTGTGGCTGACAGGGCCCTTATGATACGGGCATGGCTTCTTCAGCATCTCATCGAACAGGCCTCCCCCCAGAGGAGGGCCTCGAGGGCCTTTGCGGCCTCGCTCGACCGCGAGGGCCTCGTCAGAGTCCTCGCCCTGCTGCTGCTGCTGCGCGGCTTGCCGAGGCTTCTTGCCTTTGCCACCTCGTTTCTGCTTTTTAGCCTTTCCCTTGGACTTGCTGCCCTCCGCGGGCAGCTCCTCCGCGCGCTTCCCCTTGGTCTTGCCGTCAAAAATCGCCCCAACAGCCTCCTCTCAAGAGGCGAAGTTGGTAGCGATGTAGAATAGCGCGTTGACGCTGGTGGGATGGTTTCGCCTCAGCTCGCGCACCAGCTCCAGACAAGTCGTGCCTTCAAGGAAGGTGTGGATGATTTCGGAGTCCCCCACGCTCGGGAGCTCGGTGCAGCGCTTGGAGAAGCGGCGGATGAAGTCTCTCAGCAGTTCGTCGGCCGCCTGCCGGCACCCGCGCAGGTCCCAGGAGTTTCCGCCATGTCCGCGCCGAGTCCACGAGATGAAGCGGAAGGTTGTGGATGATCATAGCATCGTCGGTGGCCCCGCCCAACTGGCAAGCCAGGCGGTAGTCATTGAGCCACGTCTCGGGTTTCGTCTCGCCCGAATACTTGGTAATGGTGGTCGGCTGACGAAAGCGCGGCGGGATGGCGTCCGAACGGATCTTCCGGCTGAACACAGGGGTTCCTGGGGGTTCCGGCGTCGGGCTTTTATCCTCCTCGCTGTCGTAGTGACCCCCTCGTCGGGGGTGCCTACTGCGGGGAGGTGCCGCGTCCTGCCTCTTCTTGTTCAGGACGTTGCGCGCGTCACCGCCGTTAATGGCGCCTCGTGTGTCCACGAGTCGGTCCTTCGCGGACCTCCTCGTTTCGCGGTCGCCGGTCATGAGCACCTTCCCGTCGTTCGTCGGTCGGTGAGGCATCCATGCGCCCCTAGGCGGGGTATGGATAGACTGTTCCTTATCCCGCTTGCTTCCTCCGGCTCTTGAACTGGCCTGGTGGCACATACGGGAGGCGGAACTTTCTGCTTGTTGAACGGCCGCTTCTTCGACAAGTGCCTGCACCTGGCGCCGCATGTCGCGCACCTCTGGTGTCGATGGTTAGGGCATGGCCTGAATCAGAGTTACTGCGGCGACGAGCTTCTGGCTTGCCCGCGGCGGCATGGCAGGGCTGGCGTCGTTGCCATCATTCATAATGCGCGCTTGAGCGATGCGCCCGGCGGCTTGCGCACGTTCGCCGCGCTCGGGCTGCCGGGCTTCCAGAGCTGCGTGTAGCTCCTGTACCTGCTGGCGCTCATGTCGGAGCCTGGCTTCCAGCTCTTGTACCTGCATGAGCTGTGCCTGTGCGAGTGCGGCTTCGCCCGATGGCTCGGCGGGCGCTGGTGGTGGTTCGTCGTGTCCGGCCCCGTCGCGCGTTTCTTCATCCTCTCCCACGGACTCTACTTCGCCGTCGAGGACGAAGCATTCCCGCGTGGGGTCGTATTCCCCTTCGCTGGAATCGTCGGAACAGGTGAGGCAGAAGTCCGCAGCGGCCTGGAAGGAGGTAGGACCTTCGCGGTCGCGTAGACCGGAGTAGTCCAGGCCTGGGTGCTCCTGGCCGCGCACACTTTCCCCGTCGTCCGACTCGGGCTGGGACCCGCCGGGCGAGGAAATGTTGAGGTCGCGGATCGAAACCAGCTGGTGACCCGGCGAATCCTCTTGCGCGTTCAGGTTGGCACTGATTGCCGCGGAGTAGCTTGCGGCCGCGTTGCCCATTCCGTATGGGAGCTGCACCGACCCGGCCGCATTTTCCCAGCGTGCTCCCTCCGCGGGAGCCGCTGGTGGGGGTGCGCTCCCCTGTACTACGGCAACGGGCCGGAGTAACAGGTGTGCGTCCCAATCAGGGAGGACGATGCGTGGGGCAATGCGCCGTTCCACGCGAATCTGCAGCTCGTGCAGTCTTCGACGTCTCCTGAGCTGGGGCGGCGTTGGTGGCGCCGGGGTAATGGCCATCATGTCGGGCGTCCTGGAGGCGAGCCGCATGAGGAGGCCCTCACCGGTCGCTTCGAACTCCAGGCTCCCAAACGTGATCCGGTACCCGCGCGGAAGCGGGCCGGGGGACCCCGTGGCGGATCGTGGCGGCATGGCCTTGGCGTGGCTTGCCGTCAAGGGATCTGATCGGGTGAAGTGGGTTGATCATAGCGCAACCCCCTACCTGGCGCGCCACTGTCGGTGCTGAGATTGGCCGCCCAACCTCAGCGCCACACAGAATGCGCTGTGTCCCGTCCCCTGACGGTTGATGCAAGAGCTAGCACGATGACACAAGAGTTTATCCTGGTTCCGGCCGTGGGGCCGTACGTCCAGCAGACTGTGCTCGCGGCACTATACTATCTTGCACCGAGGTGCCTACAGTGGAGGGGCTACAAGCACGGCGGGAGAGGAGAGGAAGTCTCCAAGTCCCTGAAAATGGGTGTGAAAGTGATTGAGGAGAGTGCCAATATCGTGGAAGACGGTGATCGTGTGCGTGTTCGTCTGTTTTCTCTCTCGCCCCCTTCCTCCTTTTATAGGCCAAGGAGAGGGGGGGCCTACAAGTACAAGTACAGTGTGTGCTACAGGGGCGCGCACTAGAGAGCATGACGCCGGGCGTGCGGTCGTCCTTGACTCTGGCAGGGGATTTATGGCGAGCTCCGGCTTCTGCGGGTGTCACGGTCGTCCCTGTGCTTGTCCTGGAGTGGTTTCGAGGGGCGGTGCCGCCGTAATCCGCGCCCAGCCGTCCGCCGCTGGTTGGTTCGAGGGCGTGGCAGGTGGGGAAGGACAGGAGTCGGCGGCACAGGGGTCGGCATGGTGGTTGCTGTTGACCACAGTGCGCGGCGTGCCCGGTTTACCGAGGAATGGCCGAGAGTTGGTGGATTTGACCCGGCGTTCGTCATCACCGGGACGCGCCTGACCGGAGTCCGTGCTCGGTCGCTGCTCATATATTCGTTCGAGGGTTCTTCACGTCCATTCGAGGGCTGCACCGGGGGGGGGGGGGGAAGGACGGGAGCAGGTAGAATAGTGGTGCGGAATGACGCCTGCAAGTCTGCACAGGGCCTTGCGCAGTGCCGCATGCGTCCGCACAGTAGCGGTGAGGACGCATAGTGACCGGAGCAGGTAGAACAGCGAGCTCTGCGGTGTCAGCGGCGCGGCGTGGGGAGAGATCGCCCTTTGACTTCGGTGCCCGCCCGATGGGGCGGGCATTAAATGCCGTTGTCGGGCGGGGCGCCGGGGTGCGCCGCGTCGAGTAGAGGGCTGGCCTCGAGCGAGGCGGAGTTGGCTCGCCTGCTTGAGGGGGTGCGCGGCCCTCGAGCGAGGCGGAGTTGGCGTTGCGCCTGACCCGGGGGGTTCGGGTCCCTCGAGCGAGGCGGAGACGGGGGTTGCCACTTGGGTCCCCTCGACAGGCGAGCTCGGACGACTGTTTTGGGCCGTGATAAGCTGTGACGGGCCGCGCTGCCTTGGTGGCCCTTTCGGGCTGCTGGTGATTCGGCCCTCCGTGGTTAACGTTTTTTGAGGGTGGTTACCCCGATGGTTAGGAGACCCCTGGGTCTGTCCCCGACAGATTTTATGATGATTTAACGATCTAAATTAATCCAATGATTCCAATAGTAGTGTAAAGTAACTCATAGAGTACAACTCTAATAAGATCTGTAAATAACAAAATATATAAATCAGAATAAAAAAATAGCAATTGACAATTGGATTTTATGATGATCTAACATTCTAAATAAAAAATAGCAATAGTATCATATTTCTAAATAAATACACTTGTGTGCATTGGAATGCATCAACTAATTATTTTATTGGCTCCATACGCTTCTCTATAAATCTATCTATTTATTGTAGGAGTTGGTGTAATAAGATGTGTGCATCCCTGAAAGCTAAATGGACACTTTTTGTGGACAAAATTTGAATGTTGTGTGGTCACTTGTTCTAGGATGGAGGGACTATGTTGCATCGTGGAAGATAGAGGCTCTTGGGTCGTGGTCGCAGGAATAAAACATGTCTGGATAATTTTTTTTCCGACGAGCGTGGATTATTTAGGCGTGGTAGGGGGTTGGAGGGCTTCCAACCGATTCGTCATATCCAACAGCTCAGAGCAACTTCAAGAGACTCTCTAAATTCATCATAATTGCTAGTTTTAGAGATTTTGATTAAAAAGGCACCTTCCAACAGCTTTTTTATTTGGTTATGTAAACATAGACACTCTCTATTCCGGATTTCTCGCTCTTCAGATATAGAAAAGAGAATAGCTTTTCAGAGTGCACACAAGATATAGAAAAGCTGTTGGAAAACGAAAACATATAGAAAATGATTTTTATACAAATGACTCTCTAAATGATGATTTAAAGAGTGAGGTTTATAGAGACTCTTGGAGATGCTCTTATAGCATGTGGTCGGCCTGTTATGTCCACTAGTCATTTGAAGCAGGGACCCACGTATCATACTCACCAGTCATAATTAGCGTTTTTTACTCTTCTCTATATGTTGCAAAAATAATTAGACATATTTTTCAAAAAAATACATAGGCCACATGCATCTCTGCTAGTAATATTAAAAGAAGCATGTCGTGTCATTTTATGAAAAAGTCACTCACATGTAGTCCGTGGAGGAGATAAGGACAAGTCCTAGATAATTTTCAAAAAACTTAGTTTATTTACATTTAAGCTCTTACTACGTTTAGAAGCTCATATCTTGATATTTCTAGTGATTCTTGCAGTTATATAATTGTAGGGTGGGGTGCTATCTTTTAGTATGCTTTTCATAATTCTTTTATTTGGACCGATGTACCATTCATTCTTAGTTGTATCCCGGAGATTAGCGTATGTTTACTTTGAACGAGAACGTAGATACATTAATAATCTCTCCTATTAGCCCATATAATGTTATGATAGAAGATTAAACTATAATTGGTACTCTTTAAAATATTCAATCAAAACATAAATAACATATATCTAGTGTTTGGTATTTGCATTTTTATAAAATCACATTAAGAACTATAGTGTGATAATTAATACATAGGCTTATATAGAATGTGAATAAACTTGTCCTTATGTTTTCAGCATTAGTGATTGATAAACAATAAATCAAATATGGGTCACTAGTTAAACAAATGTCCAAGTACGTCAGCGACTGCCGGGTGACTTGAACCGAGCTCAGGGCAATCGCTTTAAAGATGTCTCAATCGCCCTTAGCGACTGCCGGGTGGCGCCACATCAACTTTGTGTACGTTGCTCGACGGTGGCCATATTGATCGATCAGGTCGACTCCTATCTGGTGGCCATCCGGGCGGGAGATGGTAGGTGGACTAAACACGTGAGTGTTTGTTTGTTAAGAAAAACAAAACATTAAAGTTTGTCTAGAAAATGGATTTCCTGCTACAATCTTCCTAAACAGTTGCATAGAGGTTTACAATTGATTGTTGTCATTATATGTTTGCATTGAGATGAAGTGTCAATTCAATGATGACCTTCCATGGGATGGATTCATCTTATCATTATGTATATGGTACATAATTTGTTATCTCTGTGATCCAGCCCAAACACCTAAAGAGGGAATAATACTGATGCTTTGCATCCTGCATTCATTTGCATGGATGAGCTTGTGTTTAGCTTACCCATCCTAAGACATGTTTATCATGTGATACTCAATTTTAATCCAAGACTATCTAATAATGAAAAGACAGAGAAGGCGTTGGTGTAGCTGATTGTGATGTTCTGTGAAGCCATCCGCTTCAAGCATTTGTTGCAAAGGCTCCTTGAGTTCATGGAGTATGAAGAGAGCCACAAGTTGGATCCCCACATGTGGCCATGGATGCAACATTGGTCTGTATTGTCCATGTTTGCTCTCATCAGCAAGTTAAGAGAAGACCGTGGTATCTTGGACGATGACCAGAATGATGTGAGGGAGGTGCGGGATATCGGTATTAACAACCAGGATGACATCAGCACTTTCCTTAGCCTCATTTTAGGAACGGCTAATTGAGAGGTACTCTGGACAGCACTGGTAGAGCCTGATCAATAAAACAACAGGGGCCAATATATATAATTTCATGCACATTTACCTCAAAAAAATTTCATGCACGTTAAATAGAATGTGATGTCAGCTTTTAGATGATGTGACAAAGAGTTGACGAGAAGAGAGGTGAAATGAATTTCATCGACTCTATATGCACAGTTTTCAACATAGTTTGTATCTTACATGTATTGCCTATGAAACATCAAAATGAAACAGTGCATTGTGTGGACTATTTGATCCATGAATTAAATATCTATTTGCTTATGTGACTTTCTAGAAAACACAAAAATGAAATCCCCTAGGAATAGCTTGATGGAGTGGATCAGAACAGCAGGGAGCACAAGGCAAAAGAGGCCAGATAGCCATCAAATCAGAGGTCGCTTTACCATCATTGTTGTGTTTAGTTCCCGCGAAAAGCATGGTAGAAAAGTCACATCGAGTCTAATCGGTCACTGTAGCGCACTGTAGCACTTTTCGTTTATTTGTGGTAATCGTTGTCCTACCATACCTAACTAGGCTCAAAAGATTCATCTCGTTGTGTACATCAAAACTATGTAGTTAGTTTTTTTATTACCTACATTTAATGCTCCATGCATGAGGAGAGAGATTTGATATGATGTGATGGGACTTTTTACATAATGGAATTTTGGGTGGGATTTTGGGAACTAACACAGCCCATGATTCATGAATGCGGGCACATGTGAGCACTGTTGCTCGGTTGCGAGGAGGCGGCGAGGACCGTGTTTCTTTTGTTGGTGGAAATTTTTTTCTAAAGGGAATCTTACATGTATGCAGTATTAAATGAAGTCTATTTGTAAAACCTTTTTAGGGATGGGTGTAACTTTACGCGACGAAACTAACGAGTCTAATTAGCCTTATTAGATTTGTCTCATGAATTAATCCGGGGTTGTGAAGATAGTTTTGTAAATTGACTTTATTTAATACTTTTAATTATTGGTCCAACGGGTGGAAAATTTTTTCCACCCCGAACAAACGTTGTGAGGGAATCCGTCTCCGATGTGCATGGTGTTTCTTTTAACAGATCTGCTGTATTTTTTTGCTTCTGTTCGAAGAGTTTTTTTTTGTTTGTAGAAATCAGTCTTTTCTCTTCACTAATATGAAGGGAAGGGATGATTATAGCATAGAAAACGGTAAAAAAACATTGCAGGACATTGCATGTTACACTAATTAAATATAAGTACAGCATTATCATTGTCTTAGCAATGTAATGTAACGAATCAGCTTTGAGATATGAAATCGTGCGATCCAGATACCCAATTTACTCCAATCCTGCATTTTAAAATCATATAGTTTTCCACTTTTCACTCTATACGATTCATGCATTTTTTTCGGGAAAAGTACATTTTGCAACCTTCAACTATCACACAAGTTCAATTTTCAACTTTAAACTGTAAAACCAGATAACAAAGGCCATCCAACTGTTAAAACCGTGCAAATTTAGCCCCTAGAGTAGTTTCGAAGGTGGTTTTGTATTTTGTAAAAAAATTTAAAAATCCAATTAGATCTAAAAAATCAAAACTAATTCATCTTAAATTAGAAAAATATGAAACCAATATAAAAAATTTCTAAAAATGTAACCTATCTATTATTGCTCTATTTGAATCTTAATTATTAAAAAAATAATAGGCATAACTATAAGCAATCAAATACTATGAACATGAAAAAATGGATCCGATTAATTGACAAATATAGTGACAATAGATAGGTTACATTTTTAGAAAACTTTTGATGCTAAATTTGTATTTTTTTAACTTAAAATGAATTATTTATGAATTTTTAGTTTAAATTTGAATATTTTAAATGTTAGCAAAATACAAAACCACCTTCGAAACCACCATAAGGGCTAAATTTATACGGTTTTGATAGTTGGATGACCTTTGTTATCTGGTTTTTTGTTATCCGATTTTATAGTTCAAGGTTGAAAATCGGACTTGTGTGATAGTTGGAGGTTGTAAAATGAACTTTTCCTTTTTTTTATTTTATTCTTCTGTTTTATATTCCTATATATGTTCCAAACAAGTCAAAAGACTCGACAGATGCAACACAATAGCTTATGGATTTCTTGCGGGGAGATTTTCAAACTTCAACTCTTCAAGTGACATATGAAATGATTTTTGGAATTCTCTGCTTTTTAGAAAAGAAAAGGAAAATGACATAGTGAGAAAAAGGAAACCTTAACAAATTGTATGACGCAAAGTAATTCATGCTTCTGACAGTGGTTGGCAAAGTAGTAGCCGTACCACTAGTGCTTGTTATGGTCCCTCGTTATGACCTTGATGAACCACTGACACGACACAACGCTTGGATGCGTGGCGCCTCTGCATTCGTTGTTCCTCAACGTGGAAGTTTCAACTTGACCTTTTTGTGGATTGCAGTACGTCCAGTAGAGGACACGCAGACACTATCACACACTGACACGATGCATCCGAATTTTTTATTTGAATATATGATCGTTTTCGAAATTAAATCCGCATGCCGCCACTTTGACTATTCTCTTTGGTATGAATGGTGCAGTGAGCGAGGATCAGGTGTAGCAGTAGCAGCAGCAGGGAAGTAGGATAAATTTTGTGATCTGATGACCAAATTACACTAACAACAAATCCATTTTCAAGATCCATGCTAACGGTGCATGCTTCTCCACTAACAAATCCAAGGTAAGATTTGACGGTGTATATCGTATGACGAGACTTAAGGGGATGTTTGGTTGGTGTCTATTAACTTATTTGATGGAGATCGCTAGCTACCTGCTGTGATTAGGGACTCGCACTACGCTGCACCGAACAGTCGGTGTCTGCCCATCACATTATATTCGTCGTCGGCATGATCAACTATCTGATGATGTACTCTCCCTTCTACCTGCTACCACCCTGCACTGACATGCCACCGATACTTGTACAGCCGATGATTATTGCGGTAGACTGAAGAGAACAGAATCAGCTAGCCACCTTTCAAAATTGCCATAATCCATCAATCAGATCAGATCAGATGAGGCGCCATGGTCTCTGCTGCAGGCTCGCAGCTAGCCTCCATGTGGTTTCGGATCCAACATGGCATGGATAACGTATTAACGTAAATGCAATGTTCCGACCCAAGATGCATCTTATTCTTTGTCAAAGCATCGATGACTGACAGAGAGATAAAAGAAAAAGAAAAAGAAAAAGAAAAAGAAAAGAAAAGGCATGCCTCATTGCCTCCGATCGCCCCAGCAGGAGCAGCTTGCCAGCTTCTTAAGTCAAATCAGAGAAATTGTGCCGCGGGATAAGCTTAACGTTATGTCATGTTAGCATAAAGAATTAAGTGCAATACTTCAAGTCGTCACAATCTTTGGAGAAGAAACTGCTCAAGGTGCTCCACCAGGCACAAGCAAATTCTGTGGCTGACAGCGTCTGGCAGCTCCTATATATCAGCTATTACTACCTTCATTCTCGAATATATGTCGTTTAGGACAAGCTATTTAGTTTAAAAATAAACTAATTTACTTGTTCTAAACGTCATATATTAAAAAACGGAGGGAGTAACATCCTAGAAATTGCAAACCGAAATGGAAATAATAAAAAAAAGATTGTTTAGACTTAGTAAGTAGACAATTAACACTACTAGTAATTAATTTGCCGTCGTCAGAGATCAGCATGGAGCTCGAGCTCCTCTGGGTCGGCCCCGGCGACGACGAGCTCCATCTGGTCGTGGAGGTACCGGTGCAGCAGCCGCGTCCGATCGCCGGCGTCGACCGTGACATCCTCGCGCAGGCACGAGCACGACCCCCCGCCTCGCCCGCCGGCGCCGCCGCAGGCACGCATCCTCCTCCTGGTCCTTTGGAAGCGGACGGCGGCGACGGCGCAGCAGAGCGGCGGCAGCCAGAGGAGCGCCAGCGCCAGGACCACGGGCATCAGCCACATCGCCACCGCCGCCGCGGCCAGCGCGCGCCACGACGTCGCCAACGGCGGCCGCCCAACGCCGGCGCCGCCACCCATCCCGGCCGGCCGCCAGGGGAGGCTAGCTAGCTAGCTAAGCTGCAGCCAGTAGCGATCGACGGATGAACCTGCAAGAAAGGGGAGGCTCTTGGCTTTGCTTTGCTTGGTCGGTGGGTTCGAAGTCGGGTAGCGGCAGGCAAAGGTTTGTGCTTTGCTTTGGGCGGGGGCGTTGCTTCTGCCAAAAGAAGCTCGAGTGTAGTAGCGCCTTTTGACGCACGCGTGGTCACTGTCTTTGGGTATCCTCTTGCTTGTGGGAGTCAGAGAAGATCGCGGGCATGGGCACGCCACCTGATTTTATCCTCATTTAGAAGGGGCAGGCAGCAAGGCATTAATGATAGAGCGCTGATATTTGCTCGATATTTTTTGCAGTACCATTTGTGCGAACCCACTACTGTCTGTGACTGACATCAATTAGTAATAATTGATCGTGTACTTACGTTCACATCCCAGTATATACGAATGAAAATGCAGTGAGTGTGGCCTCGGCGACGACATATCACATGGGGGCCCATTCAATTGGAACGGGCGGCCTTCATTAATGCAGCTGTTGACAATCGCCACTAGCGCAGTAGGGTCAGGCCCGGCGGGGACAGAACGGATGGGATGGTCGGTGGCCCAGCACGCACATATAGAGCGCTGGGCTGCCAAGGCCCGGACTTGACCGGCCCTTTCGTTCGGGTCGGTTTGGGCCTTGCTTCTTTCTTCTTCTACGGCCCACGCACGGCTGGTTGGCGCCGTGGATCAATCGATCCATCCATCCATGGACAGAAAATAGGCTGACAGGAATAATATGCAAACTGACAGTATACAGTGCTAAGACAAAGATGAAGCGGGAAGAAATGAATAAAGTGTGTGTGTGTGTGTAGGCGCTTTCAGCTGAAAGGATCCGGATCCGGCCGACCCGATGGAGCGCAACACCAACCACTGCCTAGCAGGCTGCTGACTCCACCACGAAGAATTGAAGCAGCGGCAGCAGCAACAGCAACAACAACCACTACGGCGTCATCATTGCACCGTATGGGTGTACAGTACATATAATGATCGACTCTATGTAGCCTACCACTCCTACGTGCGTGTATAAGAGACAACGAAATCGTATCCAATACACCCCTCTGTTCCATCCTCATTTCCTTCCTACTTTAATTTCGGGTGCCAGTAGATTATACGCGCGTGTCTTCCTTTTTTTTTCAATTCGTAAGGAACGGATCATATGTAACAACAGGTTGTTGCAGTTTCATGTACGCATGTGTTTCAACCATACCTCGATCTAGTATTTCATATACGGCTAGACCATCAGGCAGCTAGTATGTAGCAGCTGCTAGCCTAGATATACCGTGCAAATTAAGCAGTACGTACGTAGTTTGAGATACATGCAGATGCAGTACGTGCTAGATTAACCTTTTGTATGCGACGTGAGAAAAGCCACATCAGAGAAGCTAACAAATAGCAAAACTTGTGATCTTCGAAAAGCTGAATCTCGGTTCACAATAAATGAGTCTTGTGATCAATATAATGGGCGATAAGGTTAGGTGATTAGATTAATCAGACAAATCCAACCAATGTAACTGCTTCCTGCCTACACATACAAGTATACAACATACCTGAAGAAGAACTCATCGATCTTATTATCTGCCAACAACAGCGACAGCAACAACCAAACTTTTTGGTCAGATGTGACATATGCCTGCATGTGAAATCTTGAGCTACGAGAGCAGTAGTATTTTGGTTACCGTTTGCTTTTGTTTAATGGAATAGCTAACTCGGTCAAATGGCGCGCGCATGCCGACAACACGTACTTTGTAGATCGAAAAACAAGCAGTCCTATGCATGCGTGCATGAGTGCATCATTTGGTGTTGGCATGTACAGGAAGAATGTGATATTATAGGCATGCATGATGGAGGGAACGACCAAATAAGGCCCTGTACTGCATGATGCCATCATGCATGTGGGCTGTGCAGTGTGACCACACATGCATATAGTGATGTAGCTTAATAGCTAGCAGGACCATTGAAAAAGGTGGCGTTAGTTAGGAGAGCATATTGTATAGTGTAGAGAGGAAAGAAAAGCTGGGGATATGGGACATTTGGTACCTTTAATAAATCGTTGATTCCTCCTTGTCAGTACGTACGCGTGCCATTGGCCGATCGAACTCCATCTATCTTCCCCAGTCATGTTAGTACGGTAGTACGTAACTGTCCGGTACTGTGTGTGGCTTAATTATCATGTACTTACAAATCCCTCGTGACTGTTTGGGCCATTAGTAGAGCACGGGATGTGTCCAAGCCTACAAGGAGCAACATGAGTTGTGAGGGGTTAGGATCATTCGTATCAGCCAAGCGACGTAACATGCACTACACCCACACGAATATACACGATCGAAACAAACTTTTGAGCCAGTATCTGTCCACACCAACCTTGGCGACCTTTCGTCTTTGCCCTCTCTGTAACCGACTATAACCGTTGTTGTTTGTTGCTCTGTAAAAGCACAAAGTTGCATTGCAGGTCCGTCCTCCGATCCAATTCCTTTTGCATCAAGGCTAGGCAGCGTACGCCGTACGTGTATCCATTTGGCTTGCTGGCCGTCTGAATATACAGTATATCGTAGTGTAGGTACAAAGCTGCTAGTACAAAATTTGACAGAGAGGAAGGAATGGAATGGAGCGGAACGAATCAGGGAGTGGACAAGTGCAGAGATACGTGCGCGCAAAGAAGCCGAAGAGCAACCACGCCACGACAGGCAATGGACGGTACGGTCCAACCGCCAGCTCCACCCATGTGCTCGCGCTCGCTCGGGTGGCAGGCTGCTGCTGCTGCGAGAGGCAAGAATATGCAATGTGTTTTTTCTTTAGCTAGCTTAAGGGGATTCTAGTCTAATTCAGGTCATTATTTGTTTATATTGTTTTCTTAAATGGTTGGGATTGTTCTTATTTCTCTTCATAAACTTTTCTAACTAGTTGAGAGTTATTGCTGTTCTTCACAATTTTTGTTAGTCTTTTTTTTAGAAAAGAGAATATATTTCAATATTCCAGCCTCTGCATACAACTATGCATATAGCTGAAAAGGGAATAAATTAACGATTAAAGTGGATTAACGATTTTAGTCTAATTAGATATTCTATAAGGTTGAAAAGAAATTATTAGCAACAAGAATCCGTCCCCAACCAACAATTGTGTGCTGTGCCAATTGTACAGTAAAAAATAACTTTGAAAATATCTCAATTAGACTGAAAATGTTAGTAGCTTCTTATTAAGACCACTGTCTATCACTTGTAAACAACACTCTGCATATTAAAAAACTTATCCTTTCACAAGATTTTAGTAGTCATATACTTTTCATCCATTTTAAATTATAGGTTATTTTATTATGAAAACTATATTTTTGGACAGACGGATGAGTGTCAAAGGAGAATGATGGTAATTTGGTTTCAGTGTACCCTCTTGTACATGGATCAAATAGGCAATCATGAGATGGGAGGCCAATGTAAGAGCTTAGTCGTCGTGCATGTAGTAGGCCATATTTGTGGTTGCTTCAATTTGCTCATGTCGATACAGTCTGTGGGCTGGGAGAAGCTTATTTATATCCTGATTTCGGCATGGCTATGAGTTCAAGACCATCTATGAAATCTAACCCACACGGCCACACGTGCGTATTTATTTCCTTCCCTTTTTGCAATTTATACCTTATCCTTCTCATGTTTCGGTAAGTCCAAGTAGCTTTCACGAGCGCTTGGTATCGAAAAAACCTTTTGCCTCATGGTCTGGCTTTAGCAATAATAATGTCGTCTTGTCGAGTTAAGGTTCGAATTCTAATAGATTGAGATTTTAACCCCAACATTAGGCACTTGACCTCGCTTTTCTATGTGTGCCATTCTCTTCATCCGTAGTTAGTAATTTTAGCGAAGAAGTCAGTCGGATTTTCATCCAAACATGGAAATGAGACATGCACAAATAGCACCATAAAAATCGAGCTGAGGTGAAGATTGAAGAAGAAAGTCCACGGTTTTTGTAAATCTTGTAACCAAAGTCATGCAGTGAAAATCTGAAAAGTAACCATACAAATCTAAGGTCCTTTGTGCAAATACCCAACGGTATTTAACCACACACAAAGAGGCAGAGCTGACCTCCATCCAAATCCAACTGCCCACCCGAAACTACAGCAAATCTCTCTGCTCTGCTCTGCTCGCTCGTCGCTGCACTCTCCCCAAAGCCCGGCACGCCATGCGAGCCTCTCAGACTCAGACCCAAAGAGCGCAGCCGCTGCCGCTGCCGCTGCCGCTGCCTCCTCCTCCGCTCTGCCTGCCGTCGCCGTCCGCCGCCCCTCGCCGTGGGCGCCACCGGAGCTCCTACTCATCCTCCTCCTCGTCTTCTTCCTCCGTCTCCAGCGCCGCCTCGACCTTCTTCTGCCCGTCGCCGTCGCCGGCGCCGTCCCCGCGCTCCAGCACCTCCTCCTCCGCCGTGCCTTTCTCGTGGGAGCGCCACCCGGGCGTGCCCAAGAACTCGTTCCGCGGCGGCGGCCTTGACTTCCCCACCGCCGGGACGCCGCTCCCGCTCCCGCCGCCGCTGCAACCGCCCCCTCGCCGCCGGCGCCGGCGCCGCCGCGTCAGCGTCAACGTCAACGTCAGCACCCCCGCTGCCGCGTCCTCCGGCCGCGGCGCCAGCACCAGCAGCGACGACCCCTTCGCCGCCGCCTTCGCCGAGTGCACACGGGACGACGACGGCGAGGATGACGAGGCGGATCACGGCGTCGACACCAGCGTGGTGACCGCGGCCAGAGACAGGCTCTGGCTGGCGCCGACGACGAAGCCAGCGGCGGCGTCAGGCCGCGCCGGGCGCCCGTGGCGGCAAGCCGGCGGCGGGTTCCTCGGCTTCCTCGACCTGTACGGGTGCAAGAGCGCCATGGCTGTCGCCGACGTCGCCTTCCTTGCCCGCAGGCCCGTCGTCGCAGCACGGCCCGGGCCAGCAGGCCGAGCAACACGGAGATGATTAAGTGAACAGAACCTGCTGATCAATCAATCCTTATTAAGGTGTGTAGATATATCATCAATTTCTACCAAAAAATTAGTATTGGATCATTGATCTGCGCTTCTTGGTGGCATAATAAGTTAATTGGTGTTTGTATCACCTCGAAGTCTGATCGGTATATACTACAGTCATCGTCGTCTATCTCCGATCAGACGACTGAGGTGGGACGAACAGCATACACCAGAAGCAATCAACCAAGGAACTAAGACCATATTAATTAGTAGCCTAGCATGTGTCTCTCCAATTATTTGAGCTGCGTGCTTGATGAATGATAGAGTGTCACATGAATGAAGCTACATTTATTAATTTTACATGGTGGATTGGTAGCTGCTGTGTGTGCTGGCTTCCAGCAGATGTAATCATGCTTGATAATTACCAAGAAACATACTGCTAGTGAAATTTTGGTCATCTTCAAGATCATCAGAGATATGTTTGTTTTGGTACGTCCTGGATGGTTTGTTAATTAACTTTTGTACGTCAAGCTAGAGGTAATGTTTATGAAGTTGTTGTGGTATATGCCAAACTGTACGCTATATATGTTGGTCAGATTAGGCCGCCTGCTCTGTCCTTATAAACAAAGCACCACGAAATTTAAACCTCACCACAAACCAAATTAGAGGCGAAGACACAATGCACGAACAGAGCACACAAGCGCTGGCATTATTGTAGAGAAGCATGTGATGATGATCCTGTCCCTAGCAAGTAGCAACCCACTAATTAGGTACCACATACATGTCACCCCATAACTCGGCAAACAAATGGTGTGCACTGTACCAACCATAATGTTCTTCGATCTTCTCTCCTTCACTCTCTCTGAGTCTCAGCTACGAACACTGTACACGTACGTGTACAATATAATATACACACACATCGTAATCATATATACATGCATGCCTGGTCGTTGCCACTAGCTAGGACTGGCCGGCGGGCCGGACATGATGATGGCCGGTGCGGCCATGTTCCCCGGCCTTGTACGGGTGTGGCCGTGACAGCTCTGACCTCTTCGTGTATCTATATCTTCGTTGAAAACTTTATTTGAGAGGGCCGGGTGATCTATCTGTTATTGTCGCAAGTGGTCAAGGGGTCCGTTGGGCCGGCAGAAAGGGTTCGTGTGCCCCTCATCTTCTTCCCACATGGATGGTCGACAAGGGCATGCAGCTAGCCTGATGAGATCGAATCCTATTGGAGGATTCAACTGTCCCAAACTCTATAATATTATTATATAATAATCGATAGGTGCGACAGCACAGATCATTGTACGCCAAAGGCGGCCTACTGTCTTCGGACGCAGCGATATCAGTCAATTTTGTGGTGAAATAAAATATTTTTACCGCATAAAAAATGATTGAAGAGAAAAAACCAAATACAGTAGTATAGTAAAAGCCATATCATCTCACTCAATTACACAATCAGCGCTTCAAAAACAGGTTTCTTACTACAGTTGTCTATGGTACAGAGAAGGAGAAAGTCCATTTCACATCCTTCAATTATCGACATTATCCGATTTTTAACCCTCAATCGTAAAACTTGATATTCAACACCCTTTAACTTTTCAAACCGTCCAATTTACACCCTCTAGTGTTTTTAATGACGGTTTTTACTGATGTAGTGTCATATTTGCCGTCCTATGTGGCGCCACGTCAACCATAATGGGGGTAAATTGGTCTGTTTTGATAATTTGAAGGGGTCAACTAAACTTTATCAAAAATGTTATAGAAAATATTTGTTTCTTAGAAAACATATTTAATTAAAAAATAGTACAATCCTTTAAGTCGTAGAAAATTAATAGATAATTTATTTTAGATCAGAAAAATATAGAACTAGTTTTATAATTTTTTTTTCTAAAATCATGGCCTACTCTTATAGTGTCTGGTTGGGAGTTATTTCGATCTTTTTGATCACCTTTTGGTGTTTATTCGCCTGTCCCTAGTATAACATGATTTTAGAGAAAAAATATAAAATTGATTCTATATTTTTCTAAGCTAAAACACATTTTCTATTGATTTTCTAAACTGAATTAGATTTTAGAATTCTTTTAATATTTGTTTTTCTAAGGAAAAAATATTTTTGTATATTTTTTGATAACGTCTAGTTTACCCCCTCGAACTATCAAATCAGATCAATTTACGCTCCTTATGGCTGATGTGGCGACACGTGGGACGGCAAACATGACGCCATGTTCCGCCAAAGTTGAAAACTGGGCGGTTTGGAAAGTTGAAGGGTGTCGAATATCTCGTTTTTGCGGTTAAAGGTTGAAAATCGAACAATGTCAATAGTTGAGGTGTGTGGAATGGACTTTCCTACATATAAAGCAAGTCCACTACTATAAAGCCACGGCCCTAATGTCTAATATCTTTAGGCCGTTCCTTCCTCTACCGCTATACAGGTGTTTAGCCACCTTCCTGTGGATTGAATGCCTTTCTGTTTCAAAATATATACCGTTTGACTTGTTTACCATAAGTTTGACCGCTTGTCTTATTAAAAAATTTATAAAAATGTAGTCACATTTATGTTATTTTTGAAGATTTTTTATTAATAAAATAAGTCACCATAAAAAATATGATAATTTGTATAAAATTTTGAATAAGACAAGCGATCAAACTTAGAGTAAAAAATGTCAAACGAATTATAATTTGAAATGGAGGGTGCAAAAGAGACCACCTGTGGGAAACAGTTAGCACATATGGTTTCGTAAATGGACCGTCTTTGGTAATTTTAGGTGCCAAAAGACAGGGCAAACAAGGCAGGAGGCAGAGTAAGATAGGTGACAGGTGCCAGCAACATATTATTCACAGCAAAGTGAGATAAAGTGACTACTAACGTATTTCTCTGTCTGTTCACTGATTAAACAAACTAAGATTTCCCTGTTCTTTTTAATAGCGTTTCAAATAGTGCTTTCCTCTCTGTATATTTTGATGGCTAGCTGGTGGCCAGTGGGGGTCTGGCAACAGGTGCAGCTACGCCTGGCAAAATACGCATATACACACGGGCTGTGGGGTTGACTGAATCTTTTTTTTTTGATACTTTGTTGACTGAATCTTTGCCTTATCGTGCACGATCAGCCGTCAGCGGCATTTCCTTTCGCGTGGGCCGGGGGTTGCCGTCTGGAGTCCATGATTTTTTTTTCAATTTTTTTATTGCGAAATTTTAACAGCAAGGCCTGCAAGACTATTTTTTTGTTAAAAGAAATAGCCCATTTGCTCACGCCATTTAAGCTTAGTGTCTTGGTGTGAATAGTTTCCGGTGTTGACTCAAGAGGCAAGTTATACCAAGGAGCTCAGCATACCTCAAAGTTGTTGCGCTAAGCACTTTGGCGTGCGAAAATAGGCTAGTACATACTTGAAAAAAAAGTTACAAACTTATTGTTATTAAAATGTTTTAGAATAAAAAAAATCGCCGATATGCCACTTTTTGGTTTCCTTGTACATGAATATGGAGGAGTGCAGAAGTTCATATAATGAGTACCTGAATTCATCATAGCAATAATCCTCCTTTCAGAAACAGGCACCATGCATAATGAAATTTGCCACGGAAACATCATGAGCTAAAAGTTTGCAAGGCCACTCAATTACATTGTATGGGTGATTGGCCGGCGCATGCAACTTGAGTTTGCTTCACTAGGTTAGTGAGCTATATATGTCGTCCCTGTAATATATGTCCTGCATGCTTTCGTTTGAGATGGAGCCCCGGCCTGTTGCTTAACTCGAAGGGAATGATACAACGCATGAGGCGTAATGCTTAGCTCCGTAATGACGTGAGTTATGTACACCAGGCATATATACATATGGTTTTCGATGTATTGGCAGGCAGTGGACGAACATATGCATGTGGGAAGATCCGACTTTAGCTGTGTACGTAAGTCAGTCCAGTCCACCAGTGGCGTAGCTAGGAAAAAACACTAGCTGGGGCGAACTTTTAATGATCAACTGAATTGAAATCAAGCACGTTGCAATTCACATTGCATTAATGCATCCATACATTGCAATCGCACAATTTTAATGCGAAGTTGAGATATTACCTCAAATTTAAAGAAAAAATTGGTGGTTCTTGCACTAATACATGGTAAAATCGTTGTCGGAGCTCTAAAAATCACCAAAGAAGAAGGGAAATTATAGGGGTGAGCTGTGGCAGTTGCCCCAGCTCGCCCCAACATAGATACGCCTGGGCAGTCCACTAACACGCAGATTTTGCTCATGGATAGTTAGGGGTAGATGTCGAGCCAGCTCGGCTCGTTTGAGCTCGTTAGCCAAACGAGCCGAGCTAGCTCGTTAAGGAAACGAGCAAAAATCCTGGCTCGGCTCGGCTCATTAAGCTCGCGAGCTGGCTCGTTAAGCTCGTTGAGCTAGAGTTAAATTTAAAATTGCCACAATAATATATATAATATAAAAAATTATAGTATTTATATGGTCTTAATATCCCTAAAATCTAGTCTACCATACTATAATAATAGAATATAAACATAACATCATCTATAACTACGTATGTAGTATACATATATTATTATTAATTAACAATTTGCTCATTAGTTTATTAAACCTTCTAACTCGTTTGGCTCGTGAGCAGCTCACGAGCCGGCTCGAACTCGCTCGTTATACTAATGAGCAAAAACTCTTGCTCGGGTCGTTAGAAATATGCACCGAGCCGAGCCAGCTGCGATCCGAGCAAACTAACGAGTTTCGAGCATTTTGTCCAGCCCTACGGATAGTCAACAGCTAGCCAAGCACCATGTTTAATGTGTCATGTATTCTTGCTTTTATTTGGACGTTCATTGCAAGGTGGCCACTTAAAATTGACAGCCACACAAGCTGGTTGTGCGCGTGCGAGTGCTATACGCCCTGCTTGCTGACTTCTTGCTCGTGTACACCATGATGTGCCGTTCCTGCAGGTTCAGGAATCTGCTCTTCAGATCTCCCCAGCACCTTTTCCATGCATGCTTCCCAACCCTCTTCATCAGTCTTCAAACTTTGTCCCTCTCCAAGTCTTCCACAAGTCAAGATGTGGAAATCCTGGCGTGCTTTACCAGCTAGCACCATTATCTCTGATCCAGCACTATAGTTCCTCTTGTAGTTGCAGCGAAACTGACCAAGGAGAGCCAAGGGACATGCTAGTTTAACGGCCTGGACGGGTTTGGACGCAGGCGTGGACGTGTAATTCACCCGCAAGAAGCCAGTCTTCGGTCGGCACCACAGCACAGAGGAGTAACCGCTGAAAGAGAACGAGAAGACTTTGAAAGTAGCCTGAATAAACAAGCCTGACGAAACTGAAGTCTGAAACTAACACAACGGATGCAGTTGGAGATTCAGAGTTCTTGACAAATCTCTAACCCCTAGTTGATGGAACACTTGAGGACACAAGGACATAGAGTGACCACTGCAACAGCGTATCCTCCCCTGTGGGAACCAGTGGGTTAGCCTTTAGAAGAACAACATCCCTATCTACGTGTCCTCTCTAGCTTGCTCGATCTCCAACCGGCCCTTACTTTAGATAGTACGTGCCTTGTCTGAACGGCAAGACCGGCGGTCTAATACCTTCAACAGCCAGCATCCAATTCTCGTACTCTTTCCCCATGATGGCATTAGCATCTCACCAAATATTGCAGCCAAAGCAACCGCCCTAACACGCCATGCACATAATTCTCTCCCACCTAATAAACTGTCAACTTCCAAATAAAAGCTTCTCCGGCACCTGGGCGCCCTCGCTGATAAATACGCTCGCGAGCAAACGCCATCAGCACACCACACACCAAGCACCAAGAACACATACAAATAATCCACCGCTCGATCGCCATGGCCGCCGCCGCGCTCCTCCTCCTGGTGCCAATCCTCGCCGCCGCCGTTGCTCCGGCGGCGTCGGCTGCCGGCGGCGAGAAGAGCACGCACATGAAGCTGTACTGGCACGACGTGGTGAGCGGGCCGAGCCCGACGGCGGTGCAGGTGGCGCGCGCGGCGGTGACCAACACCTCCAAGACGGCGTTCGGCGCCGTGGTGGTGATCGACGACCCGCTGACGGAGGGGCCCGACCTCAAGTCCTCCAGGCCCCTCGGCCGCGCGCAGGGCACCTACATCGCCGCCGGCAAGGACGAGCTGTCCCTGATGATGAACATGAACTTCGTCTTCCAGGCCGGCAGGTACAACGGCAGCACCCTCGCCATCATGGGCAGGAACGCGGCGTTCAACGCCGTCAGGGAGATGGCCATCGTCGGCGGCACCGGCGTGTTCAGGATGGCGCGAGGGTACGCGCAGGCCAGGACGCACACCTTCGACCTCAAGACTGGTGACGCCACTGTCGAGTACAACCTATACATCAAGCACTGATATGATCGAGGGCTCTCAAATCTAGCTAGCTAGTAACATCATATCGGCTTTGATTATTAGTGATTATATATATCAACATGATGAATTCATGTAGAAGAATAAAGCTGGTAGAATTGGATTGTGTTTTCTTTCTTACGGTTGCTTTTGCTCAAAAGATGGGGCGAGACATGAATGAAAGCGTTCTTGCTGGTAGAAGAATAAAGCTGGTAGAATTGGATTGTGTTTTCTTTCTTATTACGGTTGCTTTTGCTGAAAAGATGGGGCCAGACAAGACTGAAAGCGTTCTTGTAACATACTAATCGGTACTGTATGTGTTTCTATGGATAAAAAATGTCCAAATAAAAATTTAAATAAATTTTCAAGAATAGTTAAAGGTCGTCCTGCACTCACATCCTGGTCATTCTAGTGCTTTGCCAGTACTAAACTGCTCCCGCGCCGACGCGCGCCAACGGTAGTTTGTTACCAGCCGATACTAAATGTTCACCCATATTATAAAGTCAGGACGTGTCTTCCTCCCTGAGAGCTCAAGCAGACACATTTTGCTCGAGCTCTCCCCTTCGTCCATGGCGGGTTAGAGGAGAGTTGCTCCCCATTTTTTCCAAAAAAATATGGGGATTTCACTCATCTAAGTGCGCCAAAGTTAGTAACTTCGTTCTCTTCTCTTTTATTTTGTCTGTGCTCTTTTTCATTCATTATACTTAGAAATTGTCACACCCGGCCCAGTTTGTATGGCCCGGTAGTGGCCCATTAGTGCGAGATGCACATGTTTAGTGCCACATTGCTAGTTGAGTAAGGGTGGAGGCAACTTATAAGCCTTTGTCTTCCAGCCATAGCACCTTCGGGTTAACCCTTTTACACGAAGCGAGGACGAAAGTGTAAGCAGGGTGCTATGTGTACGCGTGCACGCCCCTAGGAAGGGCTGTGCGGTGCGGCTTTGGAGGGCGGGGTGTTACAGGTGGTATCAGAGCCGACCCTCGCGGTTGCGCGTACGGGCGCAGTGTGCGGGCATAGGGCGCATGGCGCGTATGGCCCGGGTAGGGCATACGGCATGGACTATGGCGCCGGCACTGGACGTACGGTCGTGCGCCGACGAGGACGTCGGGTTCTTTGAGGGGGGGTGTATGTCACACCCGGCCCAGTTTGTATGGCCCGGTAGTGGCCCATTAGTGCGAGATGCACATGTTTAGTGCCACATTGCTAGTTGAGCAAGGGTGGAGGCAACTTATAAGCCTTTGTCTTCCAGCCATAGCACCTTCGGGTTAACCCTTTTACACGAAGCGAGGACGAAAGTGTAAGCAGGGTGCTATGTGTACGCGTGCACGCCCCTAGGAAGGGCTGTGCGGTGCGGCTTTGGAGGGCGGGGTGTTACAGAAATTCTGTAGTTGGATATGTATCTCACAAACCTCTTGTGTCCTTCGCTATTTATGCCATCGCTTCACCTGTATGTAGCTGGGTAAGAATATACATATACACCGGACACACCACCATTAATCTTACTATTACTGATTGGACGCTCCTTTTGGAGGCTACACATTAATCCTCGCGAGTAGCGCTAGAAAAAAAAGATAAATCCTAGAAATTCTCACAAAAATCAGAAACATCTAGCCGTTAATCCATTAGACTCTAATAGTCGTTATAACGATAGCCATTGGATCTATATTATGTTTTCTACAAAATTACCCACTATGCCATTATGAAAAGTCTAAAGTAACCCCCTACATTTATATATAAATTACCCATCTTTGCCATTATGTTATTATTATTACTACTACTAATTTAATTGATTGCTTTTTTGAGCCTCCATGCTAATCCCGCATGTGACGTGCTATAAAGGTAGGATTGAGAAATTCTCTTCACGAAGAAACTATCTAGCCCTTAATCAAGTTCTCATGTAATTCAAAGAAGATATATGTTAAACTAAGTGTTTTGATCCGTTACATGCATGCTTCAATGCCCACTTAATTTTTCGAATCTAAATTATTTTTTCTTTAAAAATACAAAGCAATTTTAACAAGCACGCTTATATTATATATCGCACAAAGACATTTGACATTGGATTTGTGTTCATTCTTACTTTATTTATGACAAAAAAAATCTATTTTAGTGGCTTTAACACAGTAGGACAGTAGCCTCCATTCATATAGTAGTCTCTATTTTGACTCTTGCATGTGTCATTAATTAATTATGGCTTGAGACATTTACCACTTATACAAAACTGTAACACAAATAGAGTAAGAAACACATTAATTTTTGTACTAGAAAACATAAAGGCAGCATTGACCAATTATTTTGTACATCATTATTGTGTAAGAAATTTTGAAATTTTATATTTATATTCCCATGAACACACCTAAATATATCACATACGCATCAATTAGTACACAAAACCATGTACATTGAAAGAAATCAAAAAGTCACGGCAGTATCTGATACAGCAGCTTCCAAACTCCACATAGAAAAGTGAACTTATTACTAGCTAGGCAACTATTTATGGTGAAAACTGAAAGGTTAACTTCTTTATTTTTCTTAAGGAGCGATGCTTATTTACAAGAAGAATGCAAGTAGTCGTAGTCGGTTCAATGGTAAAAAGAATGGGTATCTTTTTAGTTGCCTTAACTAATGGTGCTTTGTGGCAGAGTAGTATGAGAAGCAAGTTGTTGATATCCATGTAGTGAATGAAATTATCTAGAGTTTATGATGAAAAAATTGAATTCTAATTTAAAAGATAGAACATATCTTATTTAATTAATATTATATTTTAGCATCCTAAGAGAACTATACTGAACATATTTTTGCATGGCTCCTATGCAATTTTGAGATATTTACTGTTTAAATAAATTATGGAAATTAAAGACAATCATTAAAGCATCACTTCATAATGAATCACATTTTAAAATCAAAGAATGCTTTTACCTTTTAGTGCTGTTGGCAGGGCACTAGTGTCACACCCGGATTTACACGAAACCCGAATGCGGCCATATGTGTGCCCAGGAAGTCCACCGACACATATAGCGAACAAATATGGTAAAAATCAGAGTACAATGCTTATTTCTCAACATAAAGTAGCGTTTACATCAGAGTTTAGCGAAAATGAAATACATGGACTGCGGAAGACTAATACATCTCTCTAAGCGTAGCCGCAATCCCACAGGGACTCTGACTGGGGGAAACGCCAACTCAGAAGTACGGCAAATCCTCCGGAAATTCCACCTCATAGTTAGCCTGACTCCATTCTGTTACCCGTCCGGGATTTTGCCCAAAAATAAATACAGCAAGTATAAGTAACAGAATTACTTAGCAAGTATAGCACGGGTTATGAAGGCTCAAAAAGGCTAGACACTGGCTTAACTGCATTAGCGCTTTTAGTTGGTTCGTTTTAACTTTATCCGAGTTACTACAAGTGAATGAGAATCCCAGTTGTACCCCAATTAATGGTGTAAGTGACATTAAACAGGAATAAATACCATATTCTAATCAAAAAGGATCCAGGCCGCTCGTGACCCTGAGCAAGGCTATCATGATAGATCGTACACTCTGCAGAGGTTTCGCCCTTTACCCACCAGTCGCGTAAAAGTTCAAGGAACTTTGCACCCAACCACGCACATCAACACTTCCGAGGTGTGACTGCATAGGGACGCTACGAGGCTTTCACAAGACACCCTAACAAGACAGTAGCCGCTGGAGTACTACAAAGTGGTGAGAACCTAGGCACCGAGATTGACTGACCCTCAGGGCGCAACGTGAGGGGGTCAATGGCATCCACGCACCGGCAAATCATGCCAACAAGAAAGTAAATGGTGCAACGTGCGGAGCTCCCGCACTCACGGGGGCTCCCAACACGGGACTGGGTCTAACGGGACC
Organism: Echinochloa phyllopogon; assembly: GCA_033239725.1. Classification (NCBI taxonomy): domain Eukaryota; kingdom Viridiplantae; phylum Streptophyta; class Magnoliopsida; order Poales; family Poaceae; genus Echinochloa; species Echinochloa phyllopogon. The sequence continues at coordinate 3,689,970 of BTCW01000003.1, forward strand.
TAGCCGACGGGGCTACCGTCCTCGGTGGAATCTGAAATCACCCCGTGCTTTGCCTCCCACAACGCCGTAGGCCACTCGGTAACCACTGCCAAGCTAGAGACGTACAAGCTACTCAACCAAGACCAGAGCCCATATAGTTCCGGCGGTGGCGACAGGCTCCTGGGTTGCCGCTTTAAGAACCGGTCCTTATAGGGAGACACTAGAGCAAAGCACACAGCACATGCTCTAGCCCCCTAGTCCAAGTTGCTAAAAAGCAAGTTTTATCATTAATGTTGAAGTGGACCATTAAGTCAATATTAACAATTAAGTAAAGGTGACAGTAATTGCGCCTAGCAAGATACTACCCATATGCAAAAACCCATAGGAATACAAGGACAGGGATATAAATGCTAGGAATAACCTTAATGGTAAACAATATTAGACTCATGCGTATGTAATGAACAGTGTATTAAAAGTGAGTAGGTAGCAAGGATTGTCCGTGCTATAACTTGCCTTCTTCGGAGTAAGGCTGCTGCTGAAACTCCTGCTCCGGCACGTCCTCAACGTACTCGAAGTCCAACGCTACGGGCTCACCGACTGGACACGATCAACACGCACGCATTCCAAAACAATCATCACATGCAAGCAAAAGTAATTCTATTAGAACAGTACACCAAACAGTAAAAACAGTACAAAAACAGGAGCTAGAAATATTCTACGCGTCGCTACGAACACATGAGCGCGAAAATCACGCAAAACGGAGCTAAAACGTGAAAGTTATAGCGTTTCTAAGATTCGGGGGCTTGCTGGCAAAGTTTTAAAATTTCCAGGGGCCTAAACGAATAAAACAGGACCTATTTGTAATTATTTTCGAATTAAAATGGACCACGGGTTAATTCTGGAAAAAGTCAGGGGCTCTTTAGCAAATTTACCGGCGCTGACCGGTATCCCGGGAGTTGACCCGCGACGTGGCTCAACGTGGGCCGTAGGATTTTGATCGGGCGGCCCAGGATAGATCGGCTCGCCGGGGAAGAAAGGGCCGCGGCGGCGCTGCTCGGCCGGCGGCGGGAGTTCGCCGGAGTTGGCGATTTCTCGCGCCACAGAGCTCCAAATTCGATGATTCTTGGTCCTACGGGCTCGGGGGAGAGAGACGAGTCGGCCTAGGGTGAACAAGTCGAGCGTCGGCCGGCGTGGCGGGTTGACGACGACGAGCGGCGGAGATGTGCTCCGGTGAAGTGTGGGGAGTGCGATTCGGGGTGCTTTTGGGTCGGATTTTTAGCTCTGGAGCTACTGGAGGACCTAACAAGTGCAAACGTGGCGAAAACGTGCAGCGTGGTGCGGTGTAGCGGCCCAACGGCGACGACCGGCGGTCGGCCGACGGCGAGGGTCGTGGGGAGCGATCTACGGTGCATAAAGGCTGAAATTGAGGGGAGGAGGAGCTCCAGTACCTCGGGGTGATGCTCCTGGCGCGAAGAATTGGCCGGAGAAGCCGTGGTGTGGAGGGTCGACGGCGAGCGGCGCAAGTCGGCGTCGGTGTACGCCGGCGATGGTGCTCCGGTGCGCGGGAAGAGGCTCGGAGCGGCTTGGCGGGGTCCTCGTGGAGCTGCGAAGCGGCTCCAAGGACGGGCCGGGATGAAGGGACTCCGGGACAGCGACGCCGGCGACGTCAGCGAGCGGCGGAGCGCGGGCTCGGCGGCTCGGGAGAATTTGGTGGCGCGTGGCGGCGCTGCTAGGGTTGCTGGTGTTGGGGGTGAGGGGAGCAGGGTGCAGCGTTGCGGCCGTAATAAGTAGGCGAGGGGATTAAGGCCTCGGCATGCGGGCCACCACGGCAGCCGCGCCATCAACGCGACCGGGGAAAGGAAAGGGAACCGGGGGAGAAGAAGGAAGGGTGACGCTAGCGAGACGTCAACGTCTGACGGGTGGGGCCCGCGTGGCAGCGAGAGAGAGAGGCGGGGCGCGCGCGGGCGAGCTGGGCCGCGGGGAAGAAATGGGCCGGGGCAGCCGCGCGCGGGGAGGGGGAAAGGGGAGCTGGGCCGGCTTGGAAAAAGAAAAGAGAAGGAAGGTTGGGCCGCGGGAGAGACTGGGCCGAGAAAGAGAAAGAGGAGAGGGGGGCTGGGCTGGACCGGGGAAAAGTAGAGGGAGCAAAACTGGACTTGGGAAAAAGTTCAGGGAGCTAAAGCGAACTATGGGCCTAACAACTTTTCTAGAGCTCCAAACAAAGTGATTCAAATTCGAATTTAAATATATGTAAATTCTTGTTTGAATCACAAGCAAATACAAAAATAAATGCACCAGCATGAATGCAACAATAAATGTTTCTATCACCTATATTTGATTTTAAATTTGTGAAAATTACTATTTAGCCTTTATAAAATAGATGAAGCATTAAATAATTACTTAAATGCCAAAAATTTTAAATTTGAGTATTTTGGGTGTTACAAACCTACCCCCCTTAAGTTGAATCTCGTCCTCGAGATTCGGATGTAGAAGCGAAGAGCTGTGTGTACTCGGACTTGAGATCTTCTTCCCGCTCCCAAGTCGCTTCATCTTCTGAATGCCGGCTCCACTGCACCTTGCACATCCGAATGGTCTTGTTCCTCAGCACTCTCTCTGACACTTCCAAGATCCTGATCGGATACTCCTCGTACGTGAGGTCCTCCTGAACATTCAACTCCTCAATCGGGATCTGCTCTTCTGGCACCCGCAAGAATTTCTTCAACTGGGACACATGGAACACATCATGTACCCCGGCTAGTATCTCAGGCAGATCTAGCCGATATGCCACTTCGCCCATCCGTTCCTATATCCTGAACGGTCCGATGTAACGAGGCGCCAACTTGCCCTTGACATTGAACCGCTTTACACCTCTCATAGGTGACACCTTGAGATACACAAAGTCATCAACTCTGAAGCTGAGGTCCCTCCGTCTGACATCGGCATAACTCTTCTGTCTGGATTGGGCCACCTTCAGGTTTTCTCTGATCACCTGCACCTGCCGCTCTGCCTCTCTGAGTATCTCCGGACCAAAGACCTGACTCTCTCCGGTCTGATTCCAGAACAATGGGGTCCGGCACTTCCTGCCATACAATGCCTCGAACGGTGCCATCTGCAGACTCTTCTGATAGCTGTTATTGTAAGAGAACTCTGCATACGACAAACTCTTATCCCAGCTGACACCATACTGTAATGCACAAGCTCTCAACATATCCTCCAGTATCTGGTTGGTCCGCTCTGTCTGACCATCTGTCTGCGGGTGATAAGCTGAGCTGAAGTGCAGCTTCGTGTCCATGGACTCATGCAACTTTCGCCAGAAGTGTGAAGTGAACTGAGTACCACGATCTGACACAATCTTCTTCGGCACCCCGTGTAAGCACACAATCCGCTCCATGTACAACTCTGCTAGTCTGGCGCCTGTGTAGGTGGTCTTCACTGGCAGAAAGTGAGCCACCTTGGTCAGACGATCAACAATCACCCAAATGGAGTCGAATCCTCTCTGAGTGCGGGGCAGACCGGTGATGAAGTCCATACCAACTTCTTCCCATTTCCACTCCGGGATCTTCAACGGCTGAAGCAATCCAGCTGGCCTCTGATGTTCTGCCTTAACTCGCTGACATGTGTCGCACAATGCCACATGAGTCGCCACATCACGCTTCAGTCCATACCACCAGAATCTCTCCTTGATGTCCTGGTACATCTTAGTGCTGCCTGGGTGGATCGAATAAGCTGAGTCATGTGCCTCTCTCAGAATCATCTCCCTGATCTGCGCTATCTCCGGCACACATATCCTCTTCCCATGCCATAGAGTTCCCTGATCATCAACTCTGAATCCAGGGGCCTTTCCCAATGCAACATTCCCCACAATCTCTCGGATCTTCTCATCCTGCAGCTGACCTCTCCGGATCTCCTGCTCAAGTGTGGGCTCCACTGCCATCTCACTGATGCTGGTGACGAATCCCAAACTCATCCTCTCAAACTCTCGGCTGAGCTCCTTAGGCAAACAGTGACCAGTGATCCTGTTCACATAACTCCTCCTGCTCAGAGCATCTGCCACCAAGTTGGCCTTCCCAGGGTGATAATGAATCTCCAGATCATAATCCTTGATCAGCTCTAACCATCTGCGCTGTCTCATGTTCAGATCTGACTGAGTGAAGACATACTTGAGGCTCTTATGATCAGTGTAGATGTCACATCTGTGCCCAATCAAGTAATGTCTCCAGATCTTCAGAGCATGTACAACAGCTGCCAACTCCAAGTCGTGCGTCGGATAGTTCTGCTCATGCTTCCTCAGCTGCCTGGACGCATACGACACGACTCTGCCCTCCTGCATAAGGACGCAACCCAGTCCTAGGCGGGATGCATCGCAGTAGATGGAGAAACTCTTAGCCAAATCTGGCAATACTAGCACTGGGGCTGTAGTCAACCTCTTCTTCAACTCTTCGAAGCTGACTTGGCACGCCTCTGACCACACAAACGGGGCATTCTTCTCAAGCAAAGCAGTCAGCGGCTTAGCGATCTTGGAGAATCCTTCAATGAACCGTCTGTAATAACCGGCCATCCCAAGGAAACTCCTGATCTCGCTCACATCCCGTGGCGGATTCCAGCTCAACACATCGCTGACTTTCTTCGGATCAACTGCCACTCCTCCATTGGACAACACGTGTCCCAGAAATGCCACTTCCTTCAGCCAGAACTCACACTTGCTCAGCTTGGCATACAACTGATGCTCCCGGAGTCTCTGCAGTACCAATCTCAGATGTTCTTCATGTTCTTCCTCATTCTTGGAGAAGACCAGAATGTCATCAATGAATACCACCACGAACTTGTCCAGATAGTCCATGAACACGCTGTTCATCAGGTACATGAAGTATGCAGGAGCGTTGGTCAATCCAAAAGACATGACCAAGAACTCATACAACCCGTACCGAGTGGTGAAAGCGGTCTTAGGCACATCTGACGGACGGATCCTCATCTGATAGTAGCCCGAACGAAGATCAATCTTGGAGAACACGCAAACTCCTCTCAACTGATCGAACAGATCATCAATCCTCGGCAGCGGGTACTTGTTCTTGATGGTCACTTCGTTGAGGGCTCGATAGTCCACACACAACCTCTGAGTACCATCCTTCTTGTCAACGAACAATACTGGTGCTCCCCACGGCGAAGCACTCGGACGAATGTACCCCTTGGCCAACAACTCGTCCAACTCCTTCTTGAGCTGCTCCAGCTCCTTCGCTCCCATCCTATACGGCCTCTTGGCTATAGGTGCAGTGCCAGGTTTTAGTTCAATAACGAATTCAACATCTCGTTCTGGAGGCATACCTGGCAACTCGTCTGGGAACACATCCGGGAACTGGCTCACCACCCTGATATCTTCAATCAATGTCCCTTCGGCTTGATTTGCTTGGCCTTGCTCTGAGGAACTGGCTGCCTGGTACTCCACCTTGTCACCGGACTCTGCTGTCAGCTGGATGGTCCTCGTAGCACACCTGATCACTGCATCATATCTGGTCATCCAGCTCATACCCAGGATCATATCAAATCCCAGGGTCTCCAAGACTATCGGGCGTGCCTCGAAATCTACCCCCCTTATGGTGAGGGTGATACTGGGGCAACGTAAAGTGGCGCGCTGCTCCCCACCTGGTGAGCTTACTAGCATAGCACTCCTCATCGGCAGCAATGCAACTAGATGCTTCTTCACAAAAGCAGCAGAAATAAAAGCATGCGAAGCTCCAGAATCAAATAAAACAGTGGCGGGGGTCGAATTAACGAGGAACGTACCCACGACAACGTCAGTGGCTGTCTCTGCTGTCTCTGCACCGGTGTGGTTGAGCTTGCCCCGAACCGGAGCCTGCGGTGCACGACCTCCCTGCTGCTGACCTTGCTGCTGCCCAACTCTCTGAGCGCTGCTCTGACCAGGGACACCCTGAACTCTGCGAGGACAAGCATTGGCATAGTGCCCCGGCTCGTCACAGTGGAAGCACCTCTGTCCTGTCACTGCTGTACTGACTGGACCCGGACGCTGAACTGGTCTGGGTGGCACCTGGGGACGCTGAACTGGACCCATCTGCGGCTGACCCTGAGGACGCTGCTGCTGTGGCGCCCGAGGAAACTGGGGACGCTGCTGCTGGTACTGGCCACGACTGAGCAAGCTGGACTGACCCTGGAAGCGCTGCTGGCCTCCCACCTGCTGACTCTGGGGAGGAGTGAAGCGTGTACTACTGCTGCTGCCCACCTGCTGTCCCTGAAGCTTCCTCTTCTTGTCCTCCATCTCACGGCGCTTGTGCTCCAACATCAGAGCGTCATCCACCAGCTCGTGAAAGGTCGGGAACTTGGTGCACATGAGCTGGTACTGGAGTGCATCCTGCAGACCGTCACGGAACCTGGCCTGCTTCTTCTGATCGGTGGCCACGTCCTCTGGAGCGTAACGGGCCAACGAGACGAACTTGTCACGATAAGCCGTGACACTCATCCCTTCCTGCTTCAGTGCCAGGAACTCCTTCTTCTTCAGGACCATCAAGGCCTCCGGCACGTGGTGTGCACGAAAGCTGCTGCAGAACTGCTGCCAAGTGATCTGAGTACCGGCCGGGCGAGAGGACTGGTATGAATCCCACCAATCCAACGCCGGCCCCTGAAGCTGTCCTCCGGCGTACAACACCTTCTCTCTGTCATCGCACTGGGCGATGTCCAACTGCCTCTCAACTGCCTTGAGCCAGTCATCTGCCTCAAGGGGATTGCTGGCCTTGCTGAAGGTCGGCGGGCGTCCCTTCAGAAACTCGCCCCTCTTGTCTCTGGGCGGTGCAGCTGCCTGGGGGTGATTCTGGTTCTGCTGGATCAGCCCCATTGTCTCGGCCATCTGGTGCATCATCTGAACTTGAGCATACATCAACTGCTCAATGGTGGGGATTTGATGGTTCGGATTGATGTTCGGGGGCGGGTTCTGGTGCGGAGGCGTTTCGCCCGCATTGCCCCCGGGGTGAGCCATCTATAATCACAAGGGTTAGTTATTAGAGGATTAGTACAAGAGAAAATATATATAAACCCCTGCTATCTAAACAATAAAGTCCTTAAGCCTTATACCTATATCTAGATGGTTGCAGACGGTGTCTACGCCCATCACAATCATTACAAAGAACCAAATCAAACATAAGCATAATAACAATAAGTACAAGCAGGTAAAGGCATAAACCCACACAAGACTCGACTGTTAGATTTTTAAAATTTTTAAAACCTGGGGGTCTCCTAGTAATTTGTCAACCGTACTATTTAGGCTGCGTTCCTACAGTCAGCACGGCTCTGATACCAAATCTGTCACACCCGGATTTACACGAAACCCGAATGCGGCCATATGTGTGCCCAGGAAGTCCACCGACACATATAGCGAACAAATATGGTAAAAATCAGAGTACAATGCTTATTTCTCAACATAAAGTAGCGTTTACATCAGAGTTTAGCGAAAATGAAATACATGGACTGCGGAAGACTAATACATCTCTCTAAGCGTAGCCGCAATCCCACAGGGACTCTGACTGGGGGAAACGCCAACTCAGAAGTACGGCAAATCCTCCGGAAATTCCACCTCATAGTTAGCCTGACTCCATTCTGTTACCCGTCCGGGATTTTGCCCAAAAATAAATACAGCAAGTGTAAGTAACAGAATTACTTAGCAAGTATAGCACGGGTTATGAAGGCTCAAAAAGGCTAGACACTGGCTTAACTGCATTAGCGCTTTTAGTTGGTTCGTTTTAACTTTATCCGAGTTACTACAAGTGAATGAGAATCCCAGTTGTACCCCAATTAATGGTGTAAGTGACATTAAACAGGAATAAATACCATATTCTAATCAAAAAGGATCCAGGCCGCTCGTGACCCTGAGCAAGGCTATCATGATAGATCGTACACTCTGCAGAGGTTTCGCCCTTTACCCACCAGTCGCGTAAAAGTTCAAGGAACTTTGCACCCAACCACGCACATCAACACTTCCGAGGTGTGACTGCATAGGGACGCTACGAGGCTTTCACAAGACACCCTAACAAGACAGTAGCCGCTGGAGTACTACAAAGTGGTGAGAACCTAGGCACCGAGATTGACTGACCCTCAGGGCGCAACGTGAGGGGGTCAATGGCATCCACGCACCGGCAAATCATGCCAACAAGAAAGTAAATGGTGCAACGTGCGGAGCTCCCGCACTCACGGGGGCTCCCAACACGGGACTGGGTCTAACGGGACCTAGCCGACGGGGCTACCGTCCTCGGTGGAATCTGAAATCACCCCGTGCTTTGCCTCCCACAACGCCGTAGGCCACTCGGTAACCACTGCCAAGCTAGAGACGTACAAGCTACTCAACCAAGACCAGAGCCCATATAGTTCCGGCGGTGGCGACAGGCTCCTGGGTTGCCGCTTTAAGAACCGGTCCTTATAGGGAGACACTAGAGCAAAGCACACAGCACATGCTCTAGCCCCCTAGTCCAAGTTGCTAAAAAGCAAGTTTTATCATTAATGTTGAAGTGGACCATTAAGTCAATATTAACAATTAAGTAAAGGTGACAGTAATTGCGCCTAGCAAGATACTACCCATATGCAAAAACCCATAGGAATACAAGGACAGGGATATAAATGCTAGGAATAACCTTAATGGTAAACAATATTAGACTCATGCGTATGTAATGAACAGTGTATTAAAAGTGAGTAGGTAGCAAGGATTGTCCGTGCTATAACTTGCCTTCTTCGGAGTAAGGCTGCTGCTGAAACTCCTGCTCCGGCACGTCCTCAACGTACTCGAAGTCCAACGCTACGGGCTCACCGACTGGACACGATCAACACGCACGCATTCCAAAACAATCATCACATGCAAGCAAAAGTAATTCTATTAGAACAGTACACCAAACAGTAAAAACAGTACAAAAACAGGAGCTAGAAATATTCTACGCGTCGCTACGAACACATGAGCGCGAAAATCACGCAAAACGGAGCTAAAACGTGAAAGTTATAGCGTTTCTAAGATTCGGGGGCTTGCTGGCAAAGTTTTAAAATTTCCAGGGGCCTAAACGAATAAAACATGACCTATTTGTAATTATTTTTGAATTAAAATGGACCACGGGTTAATTTTGGAAAAAGTCAGGGGCTCTTTAGCAAATTTACCGGCGCTGACCGGTATCCCGGGAGTTGACCCGCGACGTGGCTCAACGTGGGCCGTAGGATTTTGATCGGGCGGCCCAGGATAGATCGGCTCGCCGGGGAAGAAAGGGCCGCGGCGGCGCTGCTCGGCCGGCGGCGGGAGTTCGCCGGAGTTGGCGATTTCTCGCGCCACAGAGCTCCAAATTCGATGATTCTTGGTCCTACGGGCTCGGGGGAGAGAGACGAGTCGGCCTAGGGTGAACAAGTCGAGCGTCGGCCGGCGTGGCGGGTTGACGACGACGAGCGGCGGAGATGTGCTCCGGTGAAGTGTGGGGAGTGCGATTCGGGGTGCTTTTGGGTCGGATTTTTAGCTCTGGAGCTACTGGAGGACCTAACAAGTGCAAACGTGGCGAAAACGTGCAGCGTGGTGCGGTGTAGCGGCCCAACGGCGACGACCGGCGGTCGGCCGACGGCGAGGGTCGTGGGGAGCGATCTACGGTGCATAAAGGCTGAAATTGAGGGGAGGAGGAGCTCCAGTACCTCGGGGTGATGCTCCTGGCGCGAAGAATTGGCCGGAGAAGCCGTGGTGTGGAGGGTCGACGGCGAGCGGCGCAAGTCGGCGTCGGTGTACGCCGGCGATGGTGCTCCGGTGCGCGGGAAGAGGCTCGGAGCGGCTTGGCGGGGTCCTCGTGGAGCTGCGAAGCGGCTCCAAGGACGGGCCGGGATGAAGGGACTCCGGGACAGCGACGCCGGCGACGTCAGCGAGCGGCGGAGCGCGGGCTCGGCGGCTCGGGAGAATTTGGTGGCGCGTGGCGGCGCTGCTAGGGTTGCTGGTGTTGGGGGTGAGGGGAGCAGGGTGCAGCGTTGCGGCCGTAATAAGTAGGCGAGGGGATTAAGGCCTCGGCATGCGGGCCACCACGGCAGCCGCGCCATCAACGCGACCGGGGAAAGGAAAGGGAACCGGGGGAGAAGAAGGAAGGGTGACGCTAGCGAGACGTCAACGTCTGACGGGTGGGGCCCGCGTGGCAGCGAGAGAGAGAGGCGGGGCGCGCGCGGGCGAGCTGGGCCGCGGGGAAGAAATGGGCCGGGGCAGCCGCGCGCGGGGAGGGGGAAAGGGGAGCTGGGCCGGCTTGGAAAAAGAAAAGAGAAGGAAGGTTGGGCCGCGGGAGAGACTGGGCCGAGAAAGAGAAAGAGGAGAGGGGGGCTGGGCTGGACCGGGGAAAAGTAGAGGGAGCAAAACTGGACTTGGGAAAAAGTTCAGGGAGCTAAAGCGAACTATGGGCCTAACAACTTTTCTAGAGCTCCAAACAAAGTGATTCAAATTCGAATTTAAATATATGTAAATTCTTGTTTGAATCACAAGCAAATACAAAAATAAATGCACCAGCATGAATGCAACAATAAATGTTTCTATCACCTATATTTGATTTTAAATTTGTGAAAATTACTATTTAGCCTTTATAAAATAGATGAAGCATTAAATAATTACTTAAATGCCAAAAATTTTAAATTTGAGTATTTTGGGTGTTACAACTAGGATGGAGCGTCCCATCAAAGCTCGAGCCCTTGACCCTCTTGAATTCAAGGCATGGTGAGTTGTTTGATGATCCCGTTTTGTTAATATATATAAATATATAAACCACCATCATATTTATTAGATTTATTTATTTTAAAAATATCTAATAAGTCCGTGCGAATGCACGGATTGACGGACCAGTAATTCTTAATTTGGATCCATCCATCATATATAGATGATAACCAGAGAGCATCATCTCCTGGCTCCGCCATTGATCAACAATCACCATATCTTCGTTGTAACTGGACCGTTGTTGCAATAAGTGCCAAAAAAGCGCTGCTACTCTGGAGTATTTGACGGTCATGGCTGGTGCAAGTACGTGCGACAAGTTGGGACGCGTTTGACCAAGCTCGTGGTCGTGGCGTTCCTCCTGCTCGATCGATCGGGATCGCCCCGACTTCCGGGCCATTTCCATGAGTGGTGGTACAGGTCAGGGTGGGGTCGTTCGGTCACTTAATTGTCTCTTGCTGGTCAACATGGATAGATACTGCTGTCAGACCGGAGACCCAAGATCGCCACCAACCCCGGCCAGCAACACGAGCGAGCCTCTCGATCGGTCACACCGACTCTGAGCAGTGCATACCAGACGATTCAGATTGCATTGCTCTCCAGCATCATCTATCGTTCCCTTCCCCTTTGACAGATTGCAGGCGCCCAGCGCGCGCTACCCTGATGGATCTCGCCAATCTCAACCATATCTTGGTTCCCCGCCGAAGGCTGCCACAGCACTGTGCAGCTCGCCACAGCCCGCGCCGCGCCACGGAAAACACTGTTCCGTGGCGTGCGTTGGCTGGGAGCCAAACATCCCCTTAGTTTTTCGTTCCTCCAATGTATAACACCGTCGGCGAGTGATAAATCAAGGAGATGCATGGTTGATCCAATGATGCGGCCACTGTCGTACGTATGAACTGCACTTCTGTATACCAGTTACACGTCGTCCCTGCTCCGACTAGAGTAGTCTCTATCTCATCACCTTGTAGATACTACATGTTAGTACAGTATTAGTGTACGTATTACCTACTTTGTCGACCCATAAGATAGATGATCGCATCGATCTGACCAAACATTATATTTCAGCGAAAGCAACAACCCCAACACGTACGCCATGCATAAACGACACTAGTTAGGTCACCATCTAAAAGCTAGCTTCTCGATCGCGTCTAGCACCACCAGAGGCGCGCGCACGCGCATAAATACACGACGCGCGCGAACGCCATTGGCACACCACACACAGCTAGAACGCCAACCTAGCGCGCACAATAAATGGCCGCCGCCGCCGCCGTTATGCCCCTCCTCCTCCTTGTGCCTCTCCTCCTGGCCACCGACAAGCAGGCGACAAGCAGGCGGCGACGACGATGCACATGAAGCTGTACTGGCACGACGTGGTGAGCGGGCCGAGCCCGACGGCGGTGCAGGTGGCGCGCGCCGCCGCCACCAACAGCTCCAAGACGGGCTTCGGCGCCGTGGTCGTGATCGACGACCCGCTCACCGAGGGCCCCGACCTCAACAACAAGCAGGCCCTCCTCGGCCGCGCGCAGGGCACCTACATCAGCGCCGGCAGGGATGCCGTGTCGCTGCTCATGAACATGAACTTCGTCTTCCAGTCCGGCAGGTACAACCTATGTTGCACAAGACGGGGATACGGATACGGCGATACGGCGATACGCTATTTTCCAAAAACAGCAATACGGGGATACGGCAGACAAAATTTTTCATAGTCACAGAATAGATAAATATAATAAATAGTTGATAGTGAATAGTAAAACTAGTAGTATATGATAAACTAAATGTCTCCTTCTCCTTCTAAAATCTCCCTCTCCAATTCTGGCTCATCAAGTGTGAGTCGGCGAGTTGTAGCAAGCCAGCACCAACAAAGTTCTCAGTGGCATCTCCACCAACATCTCACATTCGACTTGGTCCACTTTCATAATCACCTGTCTTTCTTTAAAGAAGACGCAAGTTATTATGTACAAACACCAAATCTTCCGCTCGTTCAGGAGTAAGCTTATTCCTGTTCATATTGTGTATGAAAGAAGAAGTGCTCCAGTTCCTCTCACAACAAGATGAAGATGTTGGGTGTCCAAGTAACTTCAAAGCTAAATCCCTCAACTCAGGTGTGCTATTTCCATAAGTTCCCCACCATTGCTTTGGCTGAAAATGACCTCTATCCTCAATTGATTCGGGGTCTTCATAGCCACCCAAGAATAGAGAGAAATCAGCAAATTGCTTCTTAATCTTTCTTAAGTCTTCTGGTTCTGAGAATAACTTTTTAAAGCTTTTGTTCCTCTCAGTATTAATCTCATTGTCATTGTTAGGGCTCACACGATCAGGAACTTCATTCAACCAAGTTGCACTATAGTACCTATCAGTATCATCGTAATATAATATTTAAAAAATCAGCAAGTACAATTAGTAGAGAATACTTTAAATACCAATTTAAGGTTCATATTTGTTACCTTGGATTTAGTGAATGTGCCAAACATTGGAGAGGGGTATAGCTCTTGAGCCATCTAGCATGTAAAATACTCTCTACAACATTAAAAAAGGTGCATGGACCGTCCACAATTCCTTCATGCCGGTAGATACAAGCTCTCACCTAATTAATGGTACATAAAAAATCAGCAAGCATGTTAATAGAAAAAAATAAGCAAGCATAATTTCTATGCTCTCACCTTCTCTATCATGGAGTCCCACATCTCATAGATCAAATGAAGGCATGGCTTATCTGTATCGGCTGCCCTTAACATTGAATAAATAGGTTCGGTGAAAGTAATGATATATCTAATGTTATCCCACCATACATCATTGAGAATCTTTTCCTTCACAGCTTGAGCTTTGCCTTGGTCATCCTCTCTATAAGCCGTCCACTTGTCACTAACAACCATTTGCACCAATGCCTCCTTGATAAGTAAGAACCTCTTCAACATGACAATTACACTTGCAAACCTTGTATCTGCAACGGCAAGAAATTTGAGTTTGCTAAACTCATTGAACATGGACAACCTCATGCTATGGCTCACAATGAAATTCTTAATGAAGGCAGCATCATCTGCGATATCCTTTATCCAAATAAGTTCTGCATTATCATCTTCGTCATCCTTTGGAGCACAAATATTCTTCAATGCAAGGTTGAGGGTGTGCACCACGCAAGGAGTCCAAAAAATATTCTTGTACTTTGATTCAATCATCAATCCAGCACCTTTACAATTCGCTGCATTGTCTGTGATCACTTGGACCACATTCTTTGGTCCAACTTCATCTATCACCTCCTTCAACCGATCAAAGATATACTCCTTACTCTTGATCTATAATTAAAACATTAAGAATATTATAGCCTAAAAGGTGGAAAGTCAAAAATAATATCATCAAAGTAGTTACTAGTAGTTTGTTAGACTGTTACCTCTCCTTCTGTGTTAATTGATTTTAGAAACATAGGACCGCTCTCAGTCATAGCTATGAAGTTTAAAATCGGTCGCCTTTGTGGATCACTCCACCCATCTGTTGCAATAGTCACTCCTTCCAAGGGCCATGAAGATTTGATAGGCATCAACATCCTATCAACATGTGTCTTTTCTTTTTGGAGTAGGGTTGTCCTCAATGCATTATATCCCGGGGGTACATACCCACCCAAATCATGGTTTGCGACATAATTATAAGATGCTCGATAATTAGGATTTCTTGCCACATTAAAGGAAAGCCCTGCAAAAAATACAACCATTTTCATGCTTACGAAGATAGAGAATACAAAATAAAAGACATCATTTGAAATTTTACGAACCTGCCGTGTAGAATAGTCTTGCAATATGAGAGTCAGCAATATGTCGAGTTTCTGCATTAAAACTAGCCGCAATAGCTGATTGCTTCACATTCCTTTTTTTTGGAAGATGCTGCATCTGAATCATCAAAAGGAGGTAAACGAATTAGCTTATGGCTAGGTGCAGCATTTGCAGCAGCCTCAGAAGCTTCACGATCTTCTTTTCGAAGTTGCTCGAGCACTGGACTTGTCATTTTGCTACAAACAGCAACACCTTCATTTCTTATCTTCAAAAGATGTGCCCTCACTCTAGAATAGCTGCCTGGATAGTCATTCTCACAAAAATGACACCTAAATCTTGCGTTGCCTCCTCGAGCATTTGAACTTTTAGGTGGAACAAATTTAGTAACATGCTTCCACAAAGGAAATTTAGGATTGTTGACGTTAGTCTCCTCAAGATCCACATCAGTTGATGCCATATGGAACCAATTGCTAAATAATTTAAATAGAATAGACAATCATACAACCGGAACGAGAAACCAAGAAGGCAGGAACGAGAAACCAAGAAGTGCAAAGTGCTGCGAGCTAGCATCAAAACTAGAAGTGTCCAGTAGATTACCAGCGTCCGGCGACCCGGCGTGACGGCATCCGGCACCAGCGGAGGGCGTCGGCGGCGGTCGACAGATGCGAATACGAAAAGACTTCTAGGGTACGTCGCAACTCGCAACAGTACGCATATTAATAGGAACCGACCCGTATCCCCTGCCGTTTCTCATCCGTATCCCAGCTGTATCAAGGTTTTTTTTTCGACAGGAAAAATGGGACACGTACAGATACGCGTATCCCGGCCGTATCTCGCGTGTCCCCGTGTCCCTGCGTGTCTAAACACCGATACGGCAGGGTGGTCACGTATCGGTGCAACGTAGGGTACAACGGCAGCACCGTCGCCATCATGGGCCGGAACGCCGTGTTCGACGCCGTCCGGGAGATGGCCGTCGTCGGGGCCACCGGCGTGTTCAGGATGGCGCGAGAGGGTACGCGCAGGCCCGGACCCACACCTTCGACCTCAACACCGGCGACGCCACCGTCGAGTACAACCTCTACATCAGCCACTGATGAGTGATGATCCGAGTAGTGCTCTATACCGTACGTACCGGCCGGCTTTTATTTGTTTGTCATTTAATTACGAAATGGAATAGAAAATTCATGGAGAAGAATTCGTAATATAAATATATAGTTTCTTCTTTTTTACTTTTGTGCGTTTTGACTTCTGTACTGCTTTTGGTGAAAATAAAGATAGGGGAGATCGAGCTGATAGAATTGTTGCAACTGACTTGATTACTTTCTGCACCAGTGGAGTTGGAATATAATAAGTTATGATACTTTGGGTTGTTGCATAGTATGTTTCTGTCGATGATCTAGAATAGCGCTCATGCTGGGAGAGCATCCGTACTTATTTTCTAATAGCGTGCGGGTGGACCGTGCCAATCACATAATTCTCATCCCATCAACACGATGAAATGAAGCTATCAGAGTTGGACATGATATGCATGGCTGTCGACACAATCTTGTGGGTACGAGGTACTTTGCGTTTGCGATGTGGGTGGGGTATGATGGACCTTCAGTCATCGGCCGAACCAATTTCGTGGTAATGAGATGAGATGTTTTTAGGAGCGTTGTAAATTCAAAGCTAACTTTGGATCTTCCAATATCTGTGAAAACTGATTGATATGGCATTTGGCAGAGATTTGCGAGATGAAAAGTCAAAAGTTGAAATTCGTGCTTGTCGTCGTTTAAGTAAAAAAGTTCAGTGGTCGTGTTCCACTTCAATCAAGAATAAAAACGAGGGAATTTGATTCCTCCCTCCAAAGATAGGAGAGGGCGATCGATTGCTTCACTTCACTAAGGCCAACGCAGGCACGCAGCCTAGTTCAAGAAGGTACAACTACCATTTGCATTATTAGGCCCGTCCAAGACACATATCAGACGTAGATCGTTGTTCGTTGAGCTTAGGCAGGTGAAAGAATGATTCAAACTATATCAGACGTAGATCGTTGAGCTTAACCTCTCAAATCTAGCTAGTAATATCGACTTTGATTAATTAGTGATTATATATGAACATGAATTCATGTAGAAGAATAAAATAAAGTAGAATTGGCTTGTGCTTTCTTATGTTGCTTTTGCTGAAAAGATGGGGCAAGACATGAATGCAAGCGTTCTTGTAACATACTAACCGGTATGTGTTTTATGGATAAAAATGTCCAAATAAAAAATTTAAATGAAAATTATTAAATTTCAAGAATTTTTTTGAGAAACCGGGATTAATTCATTCATAGTTTAGGAAAATTACAACCCACATTACAAGAACACCCTTACAAGATTCAGAAATTACAAACGAGTCCCTGTAACACCTCCCGGTCTTCCACGCCGGCGGCGGCCGGGGAGCAGCGCTAGAGGCCGACCTCCTCTCTGGCGAAGGAAGAAGATTTTTGATGCCGTCTTGTGCAGCATGTCGAAGCCAACATGCATCTTGCCCGCTGAACGTCCCGGCTGCAGAAGATGGTCGAGGACCATCGCATCGCCTGGTCATCAAGGAATCCGACGCCACCAGGACCGGACACCCCGTGGCAGGCGACAAAGAATCCCGAAAGGGAGCTGAACCACCATACCTGGTGGTAGATAAGAACCAACCCGATTTCTCGTGCTGGTAGTTCGAACTACCAAGCTCGCCGCCGAACGAAACTTCGACGAAAGCAAAGGAGTAGCAAAAGACCCCTAGAACAACAGATCTAGAGTACCCACCACTCACCGGCTCACCACTGGTCAGAAGAATCTTCCAAGCGAGGTGGGGAAGACGCCGGCGCCTTTTATTCCGCTCCTGCAGATCCGCTCCCCCCTCACGAGATCCGCTTGGCTTCAAAGTACCTATAGTATATAGGTATATACATAACAGCCACCTCAATCCGCGTTCCCCATCCTCTCCGGCGCCAAATCGGCCGCCGGAGCGGAAGAGGAACGACAGAAATCGGCGCTGGAGCTCGGTCGCCTGGTTTTCGCCTCCTCGCAACTGTAGCCGGAGGAAGAGACGAGAAGGAACATTAAATTTCAAGAATAGTTAAAGGTTGTCTTGCACTCGTATCCAGGCCGGGACGGACCCAAAGAGTATGGGCTTCATGGTGGGCTATGATAGAAAGGGAAAATCCATTATACCTCCCTTTACAATCGCTAAAGTCTGGATTTCCCCCTAATAAGTAAAGCCAGATATTCATGCTCCCTCAACTATTAAAACTGTTTGTTTTTCCACCCCAAGCGATAACAAGGTGTTTTCGCCACATCAACTTCGAGGGGTGTAAAATAGACTCTTTAGATAGTTGGAGGTGGTCAAATGGACTTTATAAAAAAATCATACAAATATTTTTTTCTGAAAAAAATTATACGATTAGAAACCTTAAATTTTGATTTAATTTTAGAAAATCATACAAAATTTATTTTAGATTAGAAATGAAAGAAATTTGTATTTGTTTTCAAGAAACTTGCTCTCTGTTTAGTACCTATTATATTAGTTTGAAGGTATTTTAAAAAATAAGTTTGGAGGTATTTATATCTTAGAAAATTCATTTTCAATAAAAAATATGAAACCACTTTCATATTTTTCTAAAATCATGCTTTTATCTTCAAGTGTCTATTATATAGAAACCATGCTTTCATAATTTTTCTCAAAAAATAATTATATATATTTTTTGATAAAGTCTATCTGACCATCTCAAACTATTTTTCAGAGTTTAGTAATTTACATCCCTTCGAAGCTGACCTGGCGTCACGTAAGTCAAAACCACCATGTATACCACCTGGGGTGAAAAAATGACATAATTGAGGGAGCACAAATATCCGCTTTTATACATTAGGGCGGAAATTCAAACTTCTGGGATAGTTGAGGGAGGAAAATTGGACTTTTTCCATAATAGAACAGGATGAGCCCAGAATGCCGAGCCCACAGGCCACAGCCTAGCTAGGAAGAAGCCAGGAATGCTAGATCGCAAAAAAAGGAAAAAAGAAAGAAAAAAGAAGAAGAAGCCAGTAATGCTAAAAAAAAGAAGCAAGAAGCCAGGAACCAATGCATCCCTAATTATTACTTTTAATTCATCTATATAAAGTTTCATTATTTAAGGCACATATTCACTTCATTATTACTACTAATTCATCTATACAAAATTGATAGGTCGGTAGATTTTCTTTTGATGCATTTTTAAATGCATGGTGCAAGAATACTATTTATTCTTCAAATTAGAGGTATCATCTTAAAATTGTTTTTGCTTGCTAATTGTTTAATTTGTTGGTGGGTAATCGAAATATATGAATGCGTTTTTTTAGGGTTAGCTTTTAGCTAGCTATAGTTCACCCCACCTAGCAGGATTTTTTTCTGGGTCCACCACTGCTCTCATCGATCGAGTCTAGGACACCATATTCTTTTTTTTAAAGATCTGGATCGAGTCCGGCTTATATTAATAAGGAGTAGAGTACACAAGCACTAGGCGTGCTAATCACAAGGCATCAAGAAGAGCAGACTGCTCATCTCGGAAAGGAAAAGAAGAGAAAGAACCTTAAGTGATTACTCGCGATATGAAAGCTGCTTACCCATCGAGTCTAGGGACGCCATATTCTACAGCCGCAACTCCTTACCGATGCATCATCGTCTCCGCACTCCACAACCGCTCTGTAAAGCATTGGCATATACCATCGATCCTGTTGCTTACCATTTGACGGTGATATTATGCAATTGATCAAAGGTCACCATCTGTTATGCAATTGATCAAAGTTCATGGTGAGGATGTTATATAATTTCTTTTGAGAATGGGATGTTATATGATTATTAAAGTTGTGTTTGGATCTCTCGATATTCTATAAACTGAATTTTAAAGCTGGTTAGTAAAGACGCTAGATTATAGAAGCTATGGTAGAGAGTTGTTTGGATCCCATAGCTTGGATTGTTAATTTTAAAAGGTAGGTCTTGGCCGGCAAATTCTATAATGCAGCCATTCAAGCTATGGGATGTGGTTGACAAACAATATACCATACATACATTGAACACCACCATATATTAATTCTTAACTTGGATCCATCTCCATCATAGATGGCAACCAGAGAGCATTCAAATATATAGAGTGGGTGCTGCAAATGAAATGTTCAACATGGATAGTGATGTCAGACCGGCCGGGCGTTGACCGGCCATGCCTTGGATACCCACGATCCACCAACCGCAGCAACACGAGCGCGAGCCGGTCATACCGACTCCGAGCAGTGCATTTTTTTAGAGCAGTGCATGTTCTAATGCATACCAGATTCAGATTGCGGTACGTTACTCCAGCGTCATCGTTCCCTTCCCATTAATTTGACTGATTCGCACTTGACATGATGTGTGAGCAGGTGCTAACTATCCAACTACTGCTGTCTATTTTAGAAAGAAGAAAAAAAAACTACTCTATCCAGCTTCCTTTGTGGTCCTACTATTTGGTTTCATCTCCCCATAAGCTAAGGATGTCCAAGTCCAAGCTCATCATCATTTTTTTAGGACGTGACGTGCCTGATCATTGAGAAGAAAATAATAATTACACAACTATAGTCGCTCCTCAAGCGAACCCTTGAGACAAAAACTGACAATAACACACCACACAAATTAAATGATTGTGCCCGACCCAAAAGAACAGCAAAGAGAAAGAAACCCACACCACACCTCACCATCATACTGCACCACAATAACTACACAACTATCCTGCAAAGATATTCATAACACACCCCGACGAGCCACCATGTTAAATCTGTGTATAAGTTTATGCTGAAAGCAAATTAGGGCAGTTTCATCGATGAAAAAGAAAAATATACAATCATGTTGCAAATCTAACCCGGCCCGTTCAGGGCGTGTGCAGCGCTATACCCTGATGTACGTGTCATATCTCGCCAATCCCAACCATGTCTTTAATTTCTCGTTCCTCCCATTTTATTGCCGTTGGTGAGTGATAAATCAATGAGATAGTTGATTCAATATATGATATGCGGCCACTGTATGAACTGGACTTCTGTACCAGCAGTTAGTTACATGCATGCGCATGCTCCAACTAGAGCCGTCTCTATCCCATGCATCATGTTGTGTTTCTTTTTGAGACTTGACCTTGTAGATACATATATGTTAGTACAGTAGTATATTACCTGCCTAGGCCACCATCTAAAATTAAGCTTCTCCTCACGTCTTGCACTAGGCGCGCACTGCACGCGCATAATAAATACACGACGCGCGCGCGCGAACGCCATTGCCACACCACACCACAGATCGAGCTAGCTAGAGAGCTAGAACGCCAAGCTACCTAGCTAGCGCGCACTGCACCATGGCCGGCGCCGGCGCCGCCGTTATGCCCCTCGTCCTCCTCCTTTTGCCTCTCCTCCTGGCCACCGCCGCCTCGGGCGGCGGCTACAAGGAGGCGACGACGACGACGACGCACATCAAGGTGTTCTGGCACGACGTGGTGAGCGGGCCGGACCCGACGGCGATGGTGGTGGCGCGCACCGCCGCCACCAACGCCTCCAAGACGCTCTTCGGCCTGGTGGTGGTGATCGACGACGTGCTCACCGAGGGCCCCGACCTCAACTCCTCCAAGCCCCTCGGCCGCGCCGAGGGCGTCTACTTCAGCACCGGCAAGAAGACCCCGTCGGTGCTCATGGACATGAACTTCGTCTTCGAGGCCGGCAGGTACAACGGCAGCACCGTCGCCATCATGGGCCGGAACGCGGTGCTCGACCCGGTCCGGGAGATGATCATCGTCGGCGGCACCGGCATGTTCCGGGGGGCGCGAGGCTACGTGCTGGCGAGCACCCACACCTTCGACCAGAACACCGGCGACGCCACCGTCGAGTACAACCTCTACATCAGCCACTGATGCATGATCATATCATCCGAGTGCTCAGCTCTATACATACCGGCTTTTGTTTGTTTGTTTGTTTGTCATTTACGTTGTGCGCGCGTTTTGACTTCTGTACTGCTAGCTTTTAATTTGGTGAAAATAAAGATAGGGAGAGATCCAGCTGATAGTATTGTTGTAAACTGATCGACTTGATTACTTTCTGCACCATTGGATTTGGAATAATGAGTTGTGATTATGCTTTGGGTTGTTGGCAATTGTCATATGTTTGTGTCGATCATCTAGAATAACCCTCATGCTGGGAGAGCATGCATCCGTACTTGTTTATCTTCTAGTAGTGTGCGCGTGGCCGGTGCCAATCATATCATTCTCATCACATCAACACGATGAAATGAAGCTGTCAGAGTTTGAGATGATATGGCTGTCCTGTCGACACAATCTTGTTGGTACGAGGTACTTTGCGATGTGGCGGGGTATGATGATGGACCTTCAGTTATCGGCCGAACCAATTTCGTGGTAATGATGATGAGATGTTTGCAGAAGGCTAGTAAATTCAGAGCTAACTTTGGATCCTCCAATATCTGTGAAAACTGATTGATTTGGAATTTGGCAGCGACATGTTTGCGAGATGAAAAGTCAAAAGTGGAAATTCGTTTGCGGGTTCGTTGGGCAGCAGCTGACATTGCCCCCATCGTCACGCGCTGATCATTTACTTCGTGCAGGATGCCTCCACAATTGGAGTAATATACAAGGAGGACCGGGATAAAATAACACATCTCTCTCAGCAACCGTTCCAAGCACGTTGCTGTGATGTCTGATGTTAAGCATCATGGCAAATCTGAATCTCCTCTAAGGATCCTGCCAGTAGAACGTCTATCTACTTTGGTGATGTAACTTCTCAATGCACTAGAATTCGAGATAACTAAGGCCAACGCAGCCTAGTTCAAGACGGTACAACCACCATCTGCATTATTAGGCCCGTCCAAGACACATAAGATGTAGATCGTTGAGCTTGAGGCAGGTGAAAGAGTGATTCAAACTGCAGTAGAATTACAAGAATCGACCAGCCAAAGCTTGTAAACTTCCTATAATATCTACATTCGACGGATACCGGGAAAAATAATGGGGATCATATTGATACCGGCCAAGGATGAAAAACAGAGCGCTTGGTTCTTCCTGCAGGGAAAGAACATAAAGTGAGAATTGCTAGCAAAAATATTAGCCATGCATGTAAATGTCTGAACAAAATACATAATAAATGCTTCTGCAGCAACGTTGCCGTAAGCATTGTCTTGCGACCCACCTCAATGGCCTTAGTTTAACAGATCTTTCAGCTCATCAGCAATCGCCTGATAGCAGAATTTGTATTGTTCCTGAAAGATAGGATATACTATATGCTATTAGAATATGTAAACAATTTGTAGACATAAAAATATACTGCATCATTCGTGCAATGAGCTTGTGGGATTAAGGCTACAGATTAACAAAAGTTAATATCTGAATGCTGTTTAAGTTACCAACGAATCACCAACAATGCATTTGACACAAGCTCAGCAAAAAACAACATTATCAAGGGACAGACATAAGATTACCAATTTATCCCATAGTGTTTTCTATCTAATATCGTAATGGTAATTACTTATCTCGCAATCCCTTATCCATGAAACCGGATGACAGTAATACAAATTCAAACTACACTTTATGCATAATTTTACCATCAAATTGTAGAACATCACCATTTACTTGTATTGTAACAAAAAAAACCTTTCTAATATTACTAATAACTGCTCTGTAATGTGACAAACACTTAGCAAGGCCCAGTTTCATGAGCTCAAACTATTGCTGGGCTTGAGTCTTTCGTCCCAAGCAAGTTTGGGTAGGCTAGACTGCTAGAGAAATGGACCACTCCAGCTGAACTTAGTTTGAATCGTACAAGAGGCACCAACAAACATATCATACAAGTAAAAAGAAAAGAGCATAGCCCACCTCAGTTTGGACCATTCCAGGCCGTTGGAATCTAAAACTCTTTACAGTTTCAACAAGATCATAAGACCTTTTGTCACCAAGGAGGATTCTCTCAATTGTAGTATGGACGGTGATGTAAGTACCAGTTCTTCCAATACCTGCACTGTGGAAAGATAAGATAGCAGTGTTAAGAGAATAAAAGGCATTCAAAGGTTGACATAGCATCAAGGTGAAACAAACCTGCAATGTACAACTATAGGATATTCGGTTGGAATGTGATGTAGTCGCTTCCAGATTTGTCGTACAGCTTCACTATTGGTGGGCACTCCATGGTCAGGCCAATAAGGATATTCTATATGGAGTACAGAATGAACCTTGCCTGACTATATTATGTAATTAGAGATCAGAATAGCTTTCATCATGAAATGCCTATAGATGTACATGGCTAACAAGCAATACATGTTTAATTATTTGCCACCATGAAAAAAAAATACAATAAGCACAAACATCAAACACAGGTGATGGCCACATCCATTTTGTCATATGAAACCTAACGTGATCTTCTAATATTACAAAAGTTTAATCATTTCAAATTGTCAGTAAACAATGTTATGGTGAAGTTGTCAACAACTGAAATCTTTATGAACATTGAATTCTCATCTAATAAGAAATTATGCCTAATCTTCTAGGAGTTCCAATATAACAGAACCTAACACCATCATTTCCACCTACGAGAGAACATGTACATTAAGTTTCTCAATAAATGTTATCTGTTGCTGAGACGACTAACAGATTGGCAAGACCAATAGAAGCAGAACTGACACCCATGTATGATTTTCATAAAAAATAGAAGTCATCGGTGAGAAAATCAGGAGGAACAATGAAGCAATGCATACGTGAAGGTCTTTCAAGTTTCTTTACCTCCTTGTTTTGCACCTTCACGTCACGCAACCTTAAATGATGGTTCTCTCTTGTATTCATAATCTTAACATGATATTTTCCATATACTTTTTGCCCATTGTGCAGTGGGAGATACTCATCACACTGTCATTATTTAAAACATAATTTCATTAACAGGTATATATCATAGGCATTTATCATAGACAACTCTAGATCAGAGAAAAACACGTTCTGGAAAGAACAGCACAAATCAGGAGGCTACATTGAAAGTGAAAAGACAAAACAAATGTCATACTCATGCAGTTTGTTACGTTTCTTGTCTTTTGAGCATAGTTTATGAATATATCTCATATGGCATACATGGCATCATCTGATAATATTATTAGTCGTGGTAATGGAATATTGTCAATTGCAGCATTATGTTTGCAATGATTTTTTTGTGTGCTTATGCTGGGTTCAGTGTTAAGAACAAGCTTTCAGTCACACTTAAATTTGGATGTGCATATCAGTTCCACTTCCCCGTTCTTAACTACATTAAGTAGAGGAGGTTATACACTTAACGATGCCATCATGGCAGATTTCATTTGTTCATCAGCTCAATCAAATGGAGGTTGCTGAGGTCAAAGCACAAACCTTAAAACTGTCGAATTGAGTGACCATGACAACTGCAGGGCACTGATATTCGCAGACCATTTCCCAAAAATCCTCAAATGTCTTTACTAGCGGACCTTGGGTACAAATAAATGTTGCAACTCTGTTGTCCTCGGTAGCCTGCAGGTTGCATACACAACTTAAGTTTCTGAAATATCCCAAACAAGATTCGGAAGGCCAGAAGAAAGGAGATGCATAAAAAAAGGATGCAAAATTTACCTTTATAAAGCTTGCATTGATGTAATCATTGTTTGAAGCCTGACTGGTTGTTGAGCGTTTCAGCTGTACCCTGGTATCGTCAACTAGAGACAGACAAGGAGTCAAATTCAAATTCCTAATGCTTTACAAGCATAGGTAGAGAACCTCACATGGTAAGACATCAATATAACGGTTCTTTCCCCTATTATCAGGATAATGAGCCACACTGATCTTTTTTGTCAGTCTCATGTCCTGAAAAAATGAACACAGAACATAAAATACATTGAAAGTATTACTTATATCATCACCAAAAACATTCAACGTTCTGCTAAAAAGACATTGAAGAAACATTGTATAACATATTTCACATGATGGATGCTTCAAAAGAGTAAAAAGAAATGAATTGCAATTATGTAGGATAATTAATTAATCAAGTTAAAAGGAGGGAGCTACAATGGTCAGCAGTACAACTTCTATGGATCTTACTGCATTTGTACCAAAAAACCAAAATCGAACTCTCTTAATTGGACAATGAAGAACATACTGTACAGAACATTGTATAGCTGTTGGTATGATGAATTGCGTATGTTGTGAAGTTAGCGAATTCCTTTTTTATCAAGATTATTATCCCCAAATATAAGACTAACAATAAAATTTTATAGAATGAAATAAAAAATTATTCCAGTAAAAGAAGAAAGATAGAACAACGGAAGTTCTCTATATGAAATTACTTACATCCAACGATATGAATAAATCTGTATGTAGTAGGTGGCTACGAGGAAGATGGAAGAAGATGTGAATGTCCATAAATCAAGTCATCATGATAAAACCCTGACAACCTTAACTTTTGCAGTTCAAACTCAAGCCTGGTATTAGTGATATTGTATATATTACAGGTTACAGCCAAACATTCTCCAGGAATGAATGTCCATGCCACCTACTCTTCTTTAAAGCATTTTGTAATATTATTTAGCTACTGCATTTTACTTATTGTAAGTTTCTAAATCCCATATATGGTGTACTATATCATCGATTAGACCAGCAATGTTTCACTTCAAAGCAATCCAGCACCAGTGCTTTGCTCTAAGGTAATCCTTCACTAATGTAAACTAATACCTCATCATGCAAGGGAAAGGCACCTGAAAGTATTTCTGAACAGCAGGGATGTTACTCTGATTGCAATTCATCAGTTTAGTCACAGAAGCCATTACTGGTGAGAAGGATTAATTATTATATAACTTATACGCAAGATCCAAAGACAAGGGAGTGAACACTGCAAACAGACGAAGTTACAGTATTATGCAACAGATTAACAGCCAATTGCCGATTAGTTCGGTAGATTTAGGAGGAAACTACAGTAGGCACTAACCAAACCAATCCGATTAATCATACGCTAAATTACTGCCAAGTGAATGGTCCCCATATGCGGCTCAAACAAACAAGCAATCATCCATACCGAGAGGCTTTCGAATTCTCTTGACAAGTCACCCCGCCTCTTCCTCTTCTCCTCGAAGTGCAAGAGCGCGTCGCGGCAATGCCCGACCTGCTCAGGCGTCAGCTCCAGCCGCGGCGGCGGATCGGCATCGACGTCGAAGGGGTCGAACGCGGCCCCGGGAGCTGGGGCCCGGGGGGAGGACGCGGGCTCCCGCTGCGGCGGCGATCGGCGGGCGAGGGTGCTGACAGCCCTCATCTTGGCACGGAAGCCGCCGCCGCCGCCAGCGCTGGCCCGAGAAGCCGCCGCGTTGCCCGTGGCTTCTTCGGAGGCGGAGAAGTAGCGGCGCTTCGGGAGGGAGGCGGATGCCGCGCGAAGGGTCGTCGGAGATGTCGCCGGCTCGCCGCGGTAGCGAGGCGAGGGGGGTATATGTATCAATAAGCAGAAACCGGAGGGGTGGTAAGCGAAATTGTTTTCATAGCTATTCGCCTATCCATGCTAGGCCTAATTAATGGCCGGCCCACGACAAAATGGAAGCCCTCCAAAAACACACACAACTACCGGCTTGATAGCCCAAGCCCAGAAAACAAAATTTTACGGAGAACACCGACCCATGTCGAGTTGGCTGGCCTGGTGTAAGCATGTTTAACACCGGCCCACGGTTTGTCTCTTAATGCTGTTCAATCGAATTCTCTTTAAGAACAATGTTCAATCTTCAACTAAACAAATTTCTCTCTTATTGTAAGCGTCTTGTTAGAACTACGAAGTTGTTTGAATTTAATGCAACAGAATAAGTAGCTAGCTACCTTTTCTTGTTTTTTATGCTATAATAAAATCTAACATTCTGAACGAAAAGTTCTAGTTCCACATTTTCATGGGAAGTTTACCATGAATTAGATTTTGCAAAATGTTGAACAAAGTTTAAAAACTCTTAAAAAAGGGTGCAAAACCGGTGTTGAAAGCTTCCACACTAGGTGAGATCTAGCTACGAAGGGAATTCCTAAACAATCTTACCTTTGCAAAATACAAAATACTGGAAAAAAATCACCAAAATCATAAACCTGAATAGAAATCACTAATCAGAAGAATTTGAAGGAAACAAATAAACAACCAAGCAAAACAAACAAACTTGGTTGACCTTCTCCGGTGCTGCTGATCTTCTACGCTTGTTTCACCTGATTGATTGGACCTACCTTTTCAGATAGTTGAAACAAATTATCCGGCTTCACTTTTTTTGCAAATAAAAAAAGATCAGACCATTATTAAAAAACGTAGCCTCATGGTACAGCTCACACTAAGTTTGTAACAAAAAAAATCTCAAAAGCCAATCCTAAGATCAAAGGACCATCCATTAGAAGTAAAAAAAAAATGAAGAGCCTCAATCTCTAGGCATCGACATGCCGGGAGATCCATGAAGTCACCATATGCGTCTCGCTATCGACGGGGACGCCACCTACACTAAAAGAATAACGCTAGTTAATTATTGGAATAAATCTTGAAAAATGCAAGCGCCCATACTAAGTCGAGTACTCAAACTCAGGTTGTTAGATTCACCCACAAGAAATTTTACCAACTGATTCGCTAATTTTGTGGCATGTAACTCATATTATAAAATTAATGCTGATCAAATCATCAATAACTTTGAACCAATTCAACTTATAAAAATGGACGAGCAAATAAAATGTATGCATGTCGACACTCGGGCATGCATCATCTACATGACTATTGTCTATTGAACTATACGGGCCGGGGTTCGACATCACCTCTCCGATTTAGTCGCGCGAGTCATGCATGCGCTCCATTTGGTAACTACAATCAATGATAATGATGCGGAAATGTGAACACGAAGATGCGGGGCACAGATAAAAAACATCGAGCATAATCCATATATGATGGTACATACGTATCGCTGAAAATTTAGTCAATCCATCACCTCATAGAATTGTTTTCGAGTTGCTGTTTCAACTGTATATCGTAACAACAAGGAAAGTAATAAGCACATGTAAATGTCAGTGTGGTGATGCACATATGGTACAATATGGATAATGTAACACCCTGCCCTCCAAAGCCGCACCGCACAACCCTTCCGAGGGGCGTGCACGCGTACACATAGCACCCTGCTTACACTTTCGTCCTCGCTTCGTGTAAAAGGGTTAACCCGAAGGTGCTATGGCTGGAAGACAAAGGCCTATAAGTTGCCTCCACCCTTGCTCAACTAGCAATGTGGCACTAAACATGTGCATCCCGCACTAATGGGCCACTACCGGGCCATACAAACTGGGCCGGGTGTGACATACACCCCCCCTCAAAGAACCCGACGTCCTCGTCGGCGCACGACCGTACGTCCAGTGCCGGCGCCATAGTCCATGCCGTATGCCCTACCCGAGCCATACGCGCCATGCGCCCTATGCCCGCACACTGCGCCCGTACGCGCAACCGCGAGGGTCCTCGTCGGCGCAACTCACCCACACGGGCAAATGTCCAGGAACGTTCCCCCTTGGCGCACGACCGTACGTCCAGTGCCGGCGCCATAGTCCATGCCGTATGCCCTACCCGGGCCATACGCGCCATGCGCCCTATGCCCGCACACTGCGCCCGTACGCGCAACCGCGAGGGTCGGCTCTGATACCACCTGTAACACCCTGCCCTCCAAAGCCGCACCGCACAACCCTTCCGAGGGGCGTGCACGCGTACACATAGCACCCTGCTTACACTTTCGTCCTCGCTTCGTGTAAAAGGGTTAACCCGAAGGTGCTATGGCTGGAAGACAAAGGCTTATAAGTTGCCTCCACCCTTGCTCAACTAGCAATGTGGCACTAAACATGTGCATCCCGCACTAATGGGCCACTACCGGGCCATACAAACTGGGCCGGGTGTGACAGATAATCCCGACACACCTTGTACCTATGCTGAGAATATATAGAGTCAATAATCCAAGTAGTTATTCAACCGCATCGCGTAACAAGAAAAGTATGAAGGATCGTGCGTATGCATGAAAATACACCTGAATACCTGATATGCACGAGCATATCATCATCTTACTGTGACAATCCATCACCTTTATTTTTTTTGGAAAAGTCTTCGTGCATGCCTGATGCACTTTCAAACAAGATCGATCTGTCGGAATTCGAAGTGACAGAAGTAAGCCAATTAAAAAATTAAAAAGACTTTTCCCAGCCTCAAAATTATTACACACGCCGCCGGTCTTCGTTTATTTTCTTATGGTTCTTCTGTGCTCCACGGAGGAAGGCAATGAATGAATCTTCATCGTGATCTCCAAAATGATTCTCATCATCTCATGGCACCGGCTTCTTCAAATTTTTAACTTCTGCCTGACAGATTTAAATCGAATCTATGAAGTGCAAGAGTATATATGCAAATTAATCAGATGGCGTGGTCCAGAAAATACAGACGGTCTCTCAATTAGTCAAAAGTTGCCAGTTGCTCTACATGCTCTGGTAAAATATCCAATTGTGGATATAGAAACCGGATTTATATCCTTTATCTAAAAAAATGCTCTGGTAAAATACAGACGACCTTGATCATGGATACTTGATTTTTTTTGAAGGGCATCATGACTACTTGATTAAGACAGCAGCGAGATACATTTCTCATTTCGAAATCTATCTCAAGATCCTGCATGAAAGAGAAATTAAGCTTGCTTGCATGCATATTTTCCCCCAATCCATGGGAGGCTGCCAGTGCTGAAAAAAGTTGGTTGTCTCTGATTTTTTTCTGTTGGTATTGATCATGACTCTCCATGCATATATTGACCGCGTGTTGTACACGTACATGATCACGTCGTAAAGGCATCATCAACTGCTGTGATGATATAGATAAATTTTACCAACTTTTGTTTTGGTTGCTATGGGTACATCTAGGGGCTGTTTGGCACGGCTCCGCTCCAACTTTTACAACTCCGCTCTCAATTTTTTTACCCAAACACGTGCAGCTCCAAGTTTGCCAGCTCCAAGAAAAAAGTGGAGTTGGGGGCCAACTGCAGGTAAAACATGGAGCACCTCAAGGGGTGCTCCAGAAACAAAGATTTCATACCTTCTCACGGAGTTGGGGTGAAATTATCCACCATTGCCATCGATTACACATACCGTTTCATCATCACTAAAAAATAGATGACTCATCTGTTCTGTCCGACCCGCTTCCCTCGCCTAGTTTTTCTTTTCTTTTTTTTCCGCCGCCTCCATAGTTTTTTCTTCCGTCGTTTTTTAGCAGCGTGAAAAAAAAACTTTTGTTTTGCCGGAGTTTTTTTCTGCCGCCTCGGTAGTTTTTTTCTTCCGTCGTTTTTTATAGCCCGGGAAAAAATCTTTTTTTTCACCCCTCCATCCCTCTCGTAGTTTTTTTCCTTTGTTCTTTTTTTTCCTGTACTGTAGCGTGAAAAAAAAATCCGGACCAACAAAATCAATGCAAGGGTAAGAAAGACATTTCTCATCAAATCCTATATTTTTTAGAGCTGGAGTTGCATTTTTAGCCAAACACGTTGAGCCAGCTCCATATTAATTAAAGTAGGCGGAGTGGAGCTGAAAAATGTGGAGTTGCTGGAGCTGGAGTTGGTTTTTGTGGAGTGGAGCTCTCCCAAACAGGCCCAAGCTGAATTTGGCGTGTCTGATCCCAAGAACAAGTGGATGCGCCTGCGCGAAGATCGTGGAGCATGCACTGCATTACTAGTCGCGAGAACAATTATTACTAGGTGAATTCCCCGCGCATTGCCGCGGGATATGTTGCTTAATTTTCTATGATTATTTGATGCACTTGAAAGAAAGATAAATTTTGAGAAATTTTTAACAATTATTTGATGCACTTGGGAAAGTGTAAAGATTTTCTATGATTATTTGATGCACTTGAAAAAAGAGAAATTATGAGAAATATTTAACAATTATTTGATGCACTTGGAAAGAGTAAAGATTTGAAACTTCTTTACATGAAGTAAATTATATTTTACTTGATAGATAACTAAGGACGATACAATGCTTAATGGATTAAATAGAAATGTAACCGAGTGAAAGTATGAAGATGATGTTGTAGCACTATTTTATCCATTGCAAATGGACGATAAAAATTGTACATAACTTCACTTACGGATGGACTCTATTGTACCCATTGCAATCCACGTATCATCTTCTTATTCGCTCCCCTTCTCTTATCTCAATCCCTCTTCCGCTCTCTCTCTGCTCTGCCTCTGAAGATCTCTTCCTCAGCTCACTCACCACGGGATCCCACCCACCACGGACAGCCGGTCGGCATGGCGCAAGGCAGGGCAGCACAGACCACGGAGGCCGACGCCGCGCGGGGAAGCAGCCGGCGAGCGGCAGGGCCTCCAGTCCTGGTAGGTCGCGGCCGTGCTGTCCTGCAAGCACAGAGAAGCATCATTATCTGTCTTCCATCGAGTACAGTTCATCTTTAGTAATGCCTGATGTGATTGATTTATCTTGAGGTATTACAAACGGAGGAAGGAGTTGTTGCTCACCTCCGAGACTTCGGGGACCCTGACTTGCGCTGCGTGCGACGGCTGCGCGACCCCGACGTGCAACACGACGGGGAGCAAGCGTAGACTGAGGAGGAGCCGGCGGCGCAACCCCCATATCGCGGCCGTTGCGCGTGACAGAAAGCCCCATTGGATGCTGCCGCATGTGGATTCAGCGATGACGGCCCCAATCTCTGACAAAAATGGATAGGAGGCGTCGCCGCGAGGCCTCAGGCTGTGCCGTTGCAGCTGGCCGGCCGCGCGGTCCCTGCGTGGCTGCCGGCGAGGGCGCGCAGCGCTCGCCCTCCTCTCCTTCCTGGTGGCCCTGGGGGCAACTTTATGGGGATGGAGGCGGCAGTGGGAAGGGGAGGAGGCGGCAGCAAGAGGCGAGGGGGCGGCGGCGTGGAAGGGAGGTAGTGGGGAGGCGAGAGGGCGGCGGCGTGATTGGAGGCGTCGTGGACGGCGGGTCTGTGACGCACTCGCACGATCGGGGGCGGCGCGTCGTGTATGGGTGGGCCGTGGGATCGAGTGGTGGGGCCGGAGCTGACGTGGATTAGCTGAGAGTCTAGAGAAGTCCTTAGTGGGGAGTAGCCAAAACTAAGTTTTGTATGATATGGAGCTTCTGCATGCAGCTCCTTCGATTATTTTGAGCCGGCGGGGAATTGGTAGGTGCGGTCGACTTCTTCTAGATCAACACACCACCATATATATACATAAATATTCATAGTTCGTCAATCTATTGCTTAAGTATGTAGTAAATCTGAAAGCAGTAGTAGCAGACATATCTGTCCTGACAGAAATGGTAGTATATTATCTATGGACGTATCCTTATATTATACTCCTAACAAGGATTACTTAATGAAAGAATAATATAAAACACAAAGTAAAAGGTACATCTGAAAATTCAGCAAATTAAGGTGGCCATTTTTTATCCATGCATTTTTGAAACGTAACGCTAGCAAGACTTGCCAGAATTATATTTATAGAGAAGGGCATTTGGAAAGATTTACACTAGCTTTTTCGTCCTCACAACTCACATGACTGCCCAATTCGGAAAATTTGTTCTAAAGAGAAAGTGTTTAAGCTAGGGCAGGTAAGGGCTACCAACTGAAAGACCTTATATGATAACTAAATTAAAATGTTGGATAACTAGAGACAAAAGAATCTTCGTTTACCGAGCATGGTTGGTACCGCACAAGCTTCAGGTGTGTTAGCAGGACATTAATGAAAGAATTATATATGCATCTTACTGCTAGCTAGGTTTACAGGAAATTTTTTAACTCTTGCTGGAATCAAGAAAATTCATGTAACAACAAATTAACAAGGCAGTGGAGGATTACCTTGGCCACTATACTTCTCCATGCCAAATTTATTATTTTCTCTTATTTTATTTTTGGTTTATAAATTAATTAATCTCGTTGTAGCTTTAACTGGGCTCGATCTGGAAATCAACGCAAGATACCATATTTGTAAAAAGAAAAGGATGACCTAACACGTACATATATCTAAAAAACTGACATACTCCAGAAAAAGAATTTGCCCAGCACTAATTTTCAGTGTATTAGCTAGATCACGCAACGTAATAAATTATGATGTTATATATTAAGGTACTTTCCAACATATATACTAACCCGAAAGCCCTGAAAGTTGGTGATGCTAATGGTTGTCCTATACAACATAGCATATGAGTGACGTTAGATTAACAACAATGGATACCTACCGCCGAAACAAACATCATCATGTCCAAGCCTAGAAAAAAATAGAAATTAAAAAAGAAAGAAAGAAATGTACCTGGATGGAGTATATAGGAACCGGAGCAGAATTATCAGCGCTTGGGAAGCACACCTATGACCTACCCACCAAATCCATCCCTAGGGCTCCTACTGATGGGTTAAGGTCAACTGTCTCGGAGCAATCCGTGTCAGTGGGCTCCGTATCTCTCTCCTCCACATACACTCTCCCTCTCTCTATACCTCTCACAATTAACACACTCACCAGGAGAGACGACATCTCCAGGTCTATCTGTCAGACTATCACTCTCGGAGCTCCCATCGATGGGCAGGTCGCCGTGCTGCGAGAAGGCGCACACGAACAAGGGCGCCTGGACCAAGGAAGAGGACCAGCGGCTCGTCTCCTACATCAAGGCCCATGGTGAGGGATGCTGGAGGTCTCTTCCCAGGGCGGCGGGGCTGCAGCGCTGCGGGAAGAGCTGCCGGCTCCGGTGGATCAACTACCTGCGCCCCGATCTCAAGCGAGGCAACTTCACAGAGCAAGAAGACGAACTCATCATCAACCTCCACGGGCTCCTCGGAAACAAGTAGGTTAATTATCATATATACAAAAAGAATCAAAGGTTAGAGTTGAATTCGATCGACTGGGTTCTTGATTCTGACGGTGAAACAAACAATTCGAACTGCAGGTGGTCTCAGATCGCCGGGAGGCTGCCGGGCCGGACTGACAATGAGATCAAGAACTACTGGAACACGCACATCAAGCGCAAGCTCCTGGCCCGTGGCATCGACCCCAAGACGCACCGGCCGGTCAGTGTTGACGCCGCCGGGGCCGCATCAACAAGCAGCCATACCCAGGACCTCCTAGCAGCGCGGTCCAGCTTCTCGCCGGAGACCAGCGGCGCCGCCTGCCACAGCTGTGACGACGACGATGACAGTAGCGCGTCCGCGGCGCACCACGGCGGCATCGACCTCAACCTGTCCATAAGCCCGCCAACAGAATCGCCATCGCCGTCGCCGTCGCCGTCGCCGCGCACTGCCGCGACGACGCAAGAATTAAGCAGAAGCGATAAGCAGCGCGACGGTAGTGGATGATATGCATCCAGTAGTGAAGAAAGAACGTACTGATCTGATACATAGCAAGCATCACGAGCTACTCAAAGTGGAAGATGATGTGTGCGTGTGCTTCAATCGCCTGCGGCGATGGTTAGCTAACTTCTCCTCTTCTTCATCCATGCAGCAGGACAGGTACGGTGATCGATCAAGGTCAACCACGACTAGCTAGTTTAGGGCTGATGATGATCGTGTTTGCGCGCGATAGAACTCCATATGATTTGATGATCGTGAATCGTGAGGAAATCGATCCGCTTGCTGTGTGTTCTTTCACTACTACAAAACACATATATTGTAACACGTTGTAATACATACACCAATGTGTTACAAAGAAGTTTCATAAGAACACAAAAGTATGTGCTACAGTTGGACATTGTAACACATAAGGCTTGTTTTGTAAAATTGTGTTACAAACAATGATTAAAGTAACACAAAATTAATGTTACAGCTAAAATGTTACAAGTACGGTAGTATGTTGTAACACATAGAAAATAATGTTACAACTAAAGTGTTACAAAGAAACATATATGACTTTTCTTTGAAGATGCATTCATAAATTTCATATCTCCAGTACTGCTTTGTATTATCACGATGGTAATACATAGTAAGTATATTGAGGAAAAAAGAGAAGAGATGACATAGCAGGAAGGTGTAGACAGCTTGGAGGGATTCCCCCCCCCCCCCCCCCCCCTCTATAATGGCTAGAAATATAATTGTAGAAAATTTATAGAAAATCCTTGCGGCTTAACCTGCGCTAATCAATCTCGTGCACCGAAATCTCAGCAAATTGGTGATTTTCTATGGAGAGCAAACAAACTGATTTTTGTTGAAACTTTTTGGAGAAACTAATTATGCTATATTATTCTGATAATTTTAGGCAAAGGTACGGAAATTCCTGTAGCTCAGTGGTTGAGGGTATTTTTTCGGCGGTAAGAGGTACGAGATCGAGTCCTTTTCTGTCATTTTTTTTGTCACACTGACAAACGGTACCCACACCTGTCCCACCTCAGGTATGGGATCGAATCCTTCTCTGTCACATTTTTTACTAACATTTCTTTCACAGACGAATGGGACCACAACTGACGGAAATTTAATTGGGAAAAAAACAAAATGGGTGAAATCAGGATTCGAACCTTGGAGTTCAGCTACGTGAAATAACTGCCGAACCATTGAACTGTGAGGCTAGTGTTCAATATAAATTATGTATCACTTTGATAACAGGAAAATATTTAAAATTTCCAAATTTGAGAAAACTATTTCACTGAAAATCCGTAATTTCGTGAAATTCAGTTATTTCAATGGAGACTAGAAAATTTAAAAAATGAAATTGAGAATCCTGACTACGAGTGAGGCACAACTCCTTCGTATCACTTCCATATGCTACTCATGTCTTCTTTCTCCTTGGCATGATGGGCCATGCCCACTTTGTAGAGCCTCTCCACACAAATGTCAAGTGGGCCCTGCTCAACTAGGAGTGGTCCCATCGTATAACTGCTCTACATCATGACTAGGTTGGACCCATGTCAACTGTCAGCTCACACGCCCCTTCATGTCACATCCATGTCACCATGTTCAATTAGAAGTGGTCGGGTCATACATCCATATTATATACACCCTCCATATTGCTACTAAAATAGACCACTTGTCTTATTGTTGGTTCGCAGTTATTCTCATCAATTAGGTTATGTATCGACTTTTTAAGAGTAGGCTTGCACTAAACCTTAGTATTATGGGCTGATATGCCAAAGAAAGATGATTATCGAGTTTTTTTTAAGACTACCATTTATGAGCTGAACCAATGTGAGTTAACGAGCATGAGTTTTTTTTTCTATCCCTACGTCTGACTGGCTAATGCACTTTCAAGTAGCTGTCATGTATCAACAATAAAATTTTTGAAAACAAATAAGCACTAATTTTATGCATCCACATAAGTAGATTTTAATAATCACAAACTACATACGTAAATTGAACGCACAAAATTAACACTTTGTTTTCCATCCAAATTTGTGGCCTATTTAGTTTCCCACCAATTTTTTTTCAGCCGATTGGTTTCCCACCAATTTATTCCACCGCCAAAAACTGAAATACACAATAATTTTCGCCGCCCAAGCCCACCACGTACGCTTCAATATAATTTTCACGGTGTGACATCGCATATCCCCGCAAAACAAGCAGTTTCAGTTTCCACCGCTCCTTCTCCCTCCGACTCTTATCTCTCATGAGACCCATGCACACTCGAAGATCATCCCCATGATCCCCTTCAAAGTGTTAATTAGTACTATCTGTCCGTTTTCCCATGGATGGATCTGATTCTGATCCACCAGCATTCAATTTTTGCAGGCTCAGCATGCACGCTCATCTTTGCGGAGGAGATCAAGGTCATGTCCCAGATCAGCAGTATGGAATCTCTCACCCCGGCCTTCTCCTTCTGATAATTCAATCGAATCAATATTTTGGGTGCCTGAGATTTCAGATGATTATCTTCTAATGTCCTACATGCCCTAGTGCATGGATTCGCCAGTGCTGCCAGTTCATCGCGAGCATCAAGCGCCGGAAGGTTGACTCATTAACCTCGAGGAGCACATAGCACGCGCTGCTGCAGCGGTCCAGATCTATGACGTCGTGGACCTCGCCAATCGCAACGCGAGCCATTCGGGAATGTCGCCGACGTGCAGCGCGGGCCGGATCGAGGAGTTCCCCCCACCAACCAGCATCTGCATCAGGTGTCCCATCCATCCACTTTGGTAAATCTCAAACGCATTTGTTAGAATAATGTTTGGACGCTAAATTGGGTAGTTCAATCTGGTACGATGCTGGATGCATAAAGTTTTGTAATGCTATTGTTTTAAATTTGATGAGATTACAAGGTATAAATAAAATGTTGTCACAAAATTCTGGTTCGTCTACATTACAATTCACCTACTCAACAGATTTCTTCAAGATTATTGGTTAGTAGTCTTATCTCAAGTGCAAAATTTCTTGTAGTTATACATGTCAACTACACAAAGCTGCCGACGAGCACTGCGGCCAGCATGTAGTTCAAGACACAGGAGGTGCTAGACGTATTCACCACATGCCACAAGGTAAAATTTTGTTCTATGCCAATTTAATTCTAGAACCTAATTTGCGTATCAACTCATCTCAATGCCAAGGTAGCAGTAAACTGGATTATTTCTTATGTATTCATAATTCTCAAAGTTGTTGTACTAGGAGCCAGGCAACCGTGAATATGATATCAATTATCATTACTCTTTTCTCCAGCTCATACTAAAATATCATAGACAAATTTAACTTTGGCCATGTAAATGCAGGATGTTGGGTGTACCATTTATGTAGTTTCATTATTTATTTTACTATCAAAGATTCATTTAGCCAGCCTTGAAATTTGGCTTTCGCAATGGAATGTTATAATAGATTTGTTCAAAATAGTGGTCTCTGGTGGCCCCTGCTTTTTTTCTCTTTTTTGAAACTGTGGTCAATGATTTTATCATTGTGAAGGTGGTAAGGTACCTTATTATTCATCCTTTACTTGTTTTTTTACAGAAAAATAAACTAAGGGAAAACAAACAAATTAGGCAGGAGTAGAAGAGGAAGCAACAAGGTTAGTTTAAGTTTGGTTTGGACTGGTCTTCGTATTTTCATCTTGATACCTATAGCTAGCAAGGTGCATAAATATGTCTTGCATTAGGATATAAAGGTTCCAAATGTAAACTAAGTTCTTTACATTTTTTCTGAAATAGGAATACATTGAAGCTACAAAGTGTACGTGTATCAGTCATAGAATTGTAGAAGACGAGGCATTAGTAAAGCCCATGACAGGCTACAGCACCAGTGGTCATGACAAGGCCAAAGGAGTGTCAATTGCTTGTCCTTTGATTTTTATATGATACAGCTAGATTCATGAATATGATTGTGACAACTAGATTTCTCTATGCAGGTATAAATGGTGTTAATGGTCGAATTCGTATATTTGGATGTACACAAGAATAGATCAAGAAGGAACGGATTATGTTTCGAGAACTCTACATTTCTATAACGCATCATTTCCAGCAGCAAAGACTTCTTTATTCATTTGCTCTCTAGAATCATATTGTTATGTATATATATACTATCAAATGATGTAAACGAGTATTGTGTTTGTTTCCTTATGATCAATACAAATTTCGTTCTTTTATTTCTACAAATTTTGGTTTGTGTGATTTTGCTATATATGGATGTGTTACGGTTCCTCAGAAAACTTCATGTTATCACATTCTGTGCCATTTCCAATTGTACAATAATTTTTTTATTTTTAAATTTTGTATGTGTTACAATAGGTAAAGCATGTGCTACAAACTATACGTTCCTAAATTCCAAGCTATGTTCTCATGACATGTTACAATCACAATGTGGAAGTGTTACAAGAGCAGAAAAAATGTGTTACACAAGAGAATTAGTGTAGCACATTTTTTGATGTGTAGGAACACATGTCTTTTGTTCCAATAGATCGGATAGTAGTAACATTGGACTTAGGAACACTAACAAGATGTGTTACTAGAAGACCTAGTAACACATTTATTGAGTTATAGTAACACAAGTTAATGTTACTGAATCTATGTCCTGTAGTAGTGTTTTAACCTTCTGTAGTTATTAATTGGATCTTTGCTAGTTCATATGTGTTCTTGTTGTTCACTAAAATCTACCTTTTGATGCAAACTGATGCCCGCGGCCTACTGGTCTAGTGCTATTTATGCGCAATAATAGCCTTTGCTGGCCTATTCTTTGTGTTGGTTAATGGTGCCATGATCTTTTCCCCATTACATGAATCCCAGAGATTTCTCCAATTTGCATGCAGAACCATGTAGATCGGTCGTGTTTGGGAAAAAGCAACATAAACTCTTGTTAAGTTCCATGTAAAGCATCTGCTGGCCGGGGTTATTTTGACCTTTTTTTTGCAAGGACGACGTACTATTGAATGGTGGTCATATATATGGCCCATATCAATTCTCTTACCTACCACACGCACTCCATCAAATATCCCAAGGACAGGAGAGAAAAGGTTCTCTTCTAGATGAAGGACAAACACGTGTACATGCAGTCCACAAATGTGTTGTTTGTAGTCTTGTAGATGCTAACTTGCACTACGAATTAGCTGTACGTGGTACAAAGTATACATATAGATATTGCTGCTGCTATACTACTATAAGAAACATTTATGAAAGAAAAAAAAAGACGTCTACAGCATGAATATAGGTGTGCATGTACTACTGCCAGTGAGTTTAGCCTGTTTATTATAAAAAGAGGATTCCTCCAAAAATCTTCTGGATTAGATTTGTGCAAACATGTCGTGATTGATGATTTATAGATTTCCTGAATGAATAATTCATTAAGAGAAGTCATTTAGGCTCTTCATCACCCCGATGACGAGAGAGCAAGCTATGGATCGACGTTCTCCGATTGTTTCTTCGCAAATATGTTACACTATATAGAAAATTTCCCAAAGAATATTCAGTTGGACATTCTAAATTGCTAGGTATTTGCATCCCAAGACGCCTTTTGAAAACTTCATGCAGAACGTGTATTCAGTGATATATAAATATTGGTCACTTCATAATAACATACTGTAAAAAGATCCATATTGGTACATGTATGGTTGTAGCACCTTCTGAGAAGGATATTAACTACTCCCTCTAGTCACAAATAAGTGATGTTTTGAATATGGATATGGTCTCCAAAATGTAACTTTGACCGCTAATATTTTTTTTTGTTATAATATATTTGTAACCCATAGCAAAAGTATACTATTATGCACAAAACTAAATACTCTTCGATATAAATCCAATTGTTTCATTTTCAAAGATCAACATCGAATCTGAAAACATAAAGAAGTAATTAATCTCAAATCTAATTCAAAATAGTCGACATAAGACAACCCCAAAATGTCACGTAATTGCATTGTGATCAGAGGAAGTATTATAGTCGTTCTTGTCTTGATTTGTGTGGACCTAACAAAATCAGTTATGGCATGTAAATTATTTTGGATTCATCGCTCAGACAAAGAAAACAAAGTATAGCTCAGTTCAGTCTACATGTGCATTGCTACTTCATGTATTGGAGATTTCATGTAAAAATGTGAAAGATTGCATATCTATATCAAAAGGAGATTAACACCTAATAGGAACTATATCAGATATATATGCATGTGAATTTAGTTTTATGATACTGGCCTTATGTATTTGAGTATTTCTCTCTGGTACATATGTTTTCAGTGAGAAAGAAAAATCAGCATTCCTACCTAATAAAATCTGAGACAAATTTAATTTAAATTGCACTTTTCAAGCTGCCACATGTTGCTATATGGGATAATGGAATTGATGTAAAAAAGCAAGCTCTACCATACTAAGCTATATATACTAGCAGTCTCTTCCAAGTAACATAAACACAGTACTCTGCATGCTGTGTGTAATTTGCATCAAGCTAGTTAGTGACTAAATCAGTTGGGTAAAAAAATTTTAAGCAAAATGAATTGGGTAATTTTACAACTTATTAAGTTATAGTAACAGGATTAATGAGGAGGAGGAAGAAAATAGGGAGAAAGAAGAAGAGAAATTGGAGAAAAACTGAAGAGTAACATGCTAACTTTATCTCTAGCTAGATTCGCCACTGGCTCCAAGTTATATGATAAAACAGGCTAGCTAGTTCAGGCATATGCTGGCTCATCTGGAACAAGAGCTAGGTAATTGTACGTTATGTTAAGTTGGCCTCCTAATTTTCCATCTGTTATATTCAGTACCTAAACTATCATTATCCATCAGTAGTTTTACAACACAATATTGTGTCATATTGCTACTGTATAAAACATATCCGTACCTATGAACGAACTTCACACGTTACCTGTTAGGAACTAGATGTTTACCCAATTAATTCTTCATTTGAGGTTTCACGATCGAGGGGATGTTACATACTACAGTATACTTTGCCTTTGCTTCAAGAAACAACAATAGGAACACAACAATTTTTACCATGCATGTTCTAGTGTATTACCTATCTCTCTTTGACTAATATAATACCATATGACAAAGTTAACACAACCTAACACGACAGTTCTGTTCTATATTTTGAGTGATATATGACAAAGAAAAAATCCACCTGATGCAAATGACAGAGACCAATAGACAACCGTACCTTCCATAGTTTATCCTTATCATATCATGTGTGAGAATTTAATTTAACTATTATTTGCATGACATAGAAGTACTGAGCTTGGTGGATAACTGGTTAAAACTTAAAATATCGGTTCAACAGGCACAGTCCTTTTTTCAGTTAGGTGCAGTTGCGATGCCATGACAGATATCTGCCCGAGCTTTCCTCGTGCACGTACCTGATCAACCAACCCTAGCTCTAGCTACCCAGCTTCTAGAAGGGTTAGTGTCCGGCTTAGAGTGCACCCTCCATCTTTGATGTGACATGCAAATGGGATTCTTCATCTCTTTATCGTTCAGTTGATCAATTAATAAGAGCGCACTGTCCATGATCTCAAGTCAGCAGAAAAAATAAGGTAGGACATGTAATGCATTCCTAACTTAGTTTGCGTCATCATCGTATCATCCTTATATAGGCCTCTTTTATCAACTTTACCAAGTAAAGCAGTAATCTCACAATAAGCTCTTCTACTCATATCCTTAATTTAGAGCTCCTTGAAAAATAAGCCATGTATATATCACTGCACTATTCCACAGTGTTGGTATAAATTTACTGTCAAATGAAAGAAATGGGAGTTTTCACTAAGCATGTGATTGGGGGTGCTCATTATTTCACATCTTTCTATGTACCCTAAAGCACCTTAGATAATAAGGTACCCGTGAAAAGTTTGGGTAATTTGGCACTGACGAATCACTGGATCGATAGAATCTGATGTATCAGTCTGATAGGGACAGCAATGAGTCCATTTTACCATTAGTAGCTAGGGAAAGTCAGTCAACTCACACTGAGTGGGGCTAGAATAGCTTCTAGAAGGTGAGGCCACAGATAAAGATCACTTTCTCAAAGAGAGCATTTTTTTTGTCCGAACCTACTGAAACAACACTAGAGATTTTCTAAAAAGATGATTGTAGGAGCAGCTGCCACACAGATCGAGAAGTAGTGCAAGCAATGTTCATGCAAAGGAGCTATAATAGCTGCGCACTATCGATGGTTCACATAGGCACCTTAGTGTGCTTGGGCTTCTAACCACCAACTACCACTGCGAAATGTGAACCAACCATTGCTGTTCAAACTTCTGTTTACTGACCAGAAGTCATTAAAATACTGAGTGGGATTAAAAATGTAAATCGTTGCTTCCAGCTAGAAAAAAGTATAACATTATGATGACATCGAAATATATGGTACACAGGCAGAACGTTGTGATCACTTTCATATAATTGTATGAGTCTGAACTTACCAGTATATATATGTATGATCGAAATCATCTATGCTGCTCTAAGGAATAAAACAGTGTTCCAGGCTTCCTCGGCTCATCAGCTAATCAGGCGCAAGCAAGAAAATCCACCGAAGCTATAGGATTGTCCTTACTGCAAGGTCACCAAACAATAAAGTACTTAAATGTGGTCTAGCTAGTAGTGAGGCTTTGATGGCAAATTTTTATCTTAATTTGCACGATCAAACTTATGATAGTCTCTTTTGTTTTTCATTTGGCACAAAAGATTTT
This sequence comes from Echinochloa phyllopogon, assembly GCA_033239725.1. NCBI lineage: Eukaryota > Viridiplantae > Streptophyta > Magnoliopsida > Poales > Poaceae > Echinochloa > Echinochloa phyllopogon. Next base: position 3,733,458 of record BTCW01000003.1, read on the forward strand.
AATTTTCAGTGTCAGAAATTTGAATGAGAATTTGCAAAACACTATCCAAAGCAGAGAAAATATGTTTTCCTTGGTCAGAAAGGGATCTAAATCTAAAGGAAAAAATTAGTCCAGAAGGAAGAGGAAAAATATTTATTTTACCTGCTTTGCACAAATAAACGTGACTCAGCCTGTAGTAGGTACATATAGACCATGCATGTATAGGAATGAAATGAGGGCGAGATGAGTCCCTGACTCGTGGTTCAGGTGTCATGCATGAAAGGACACATGCATACATAAACATACTCTAGTTGACAAAGATCTGGTTAGGTGTTACTGCAATTTGACGTAGACTTGTAATCTTAAGTAGTTCTGATGTGTTTGGATTTTGGAACATGTGGAGAGAAATGAGAGGAGAGGTTTCTCGGAAGTAACATGCATATATATGCAGCTTTCTCATGTAAAACTCTATCTGGCCTTTGAGGAAATATGTATAGATATATAAATGAGCTAGCTATTACTTCCTCTGGTCTTCGATTTACTGTTTTTACAAGGACACGGTAGCAAAGACACGGTAGCAATTTTTAGTATGGAACATAATAAAACACCAGGACCAGATGGTTTCCCTGCTGAATTTTACCAACAATTCTGGGACACGATTAAAGAAGATTTGCTTAATATGTTTCATGAGTTACACACTGGGGATCTACCGCTGTTTAGCCTCAATTTTAGGGTAATAACATTGTGACCTAAGATCAGAGAGGCCAACAAAATTCAGCAATATAGACCCATCTGTCTACTCAATGTTAGTTTTAAAATATTCACAAAAGTGGCGACAACCAGGATTAATGCGGTGGCAGATCATATTATCAGTCCTACTCAGACAGCATTCATGCGTGGGCGGAATATACTGGAAGGGATCATAACATTGCATGAAATGGTTCATGAAATACATAGAAAAAACCTCAATGGGGTCATATTTAAAATTGACTTTGAAAAGGCATATGACAAAGTCAAATGGGACTTCCTGATACAAACACTTAGGTTAAAGGGTTTCTCGTCCAAATGGATTGAGTGGATAAAAGCCTTTATCTCAGGTGGTAGTGTCACTATCAATGTTAACGACGTAATAGGACCTTTCTTCCAAACAAAAAAAGGACTTAGACAAGGAGATCCACTATCCCCCATCCTATTCAACTTAGTCGCGGATATGCTCACTCTCCTAATTAACAGAGCAAAAATAGACAATCAGATACAAGGTGTGGTACCCCATTTAATTGATGGTGGTCTCTCTATCCTACGGTATGCTGATGATACTATTCTGTTCATGGAGCATGATCTGGAACAAGCTCAAAACTTGAAGAACATTCTATGTGCTTTTGAACAATTATCGGGACTTAAGATTAATTTTCATAAGAGTGAAATCTTCTGTTTTGGAGAAGCCAAGAATTTGGAAGAACAATATAAAGAACTGTTTGGATGTAACCATGGAACTTTCCCGATTCGATATCTCGGCATTCCGATTCATTATCGGAAATTGTCTAATAACGATTGGTTGAGGGTCCAGGAACGCTTTGAGAGTCGCCTCAGTAGTTGGAAAGGGAAAAACCTTTCATATGGAGGTCGACTGACATTAATTAATTCAGTTCTTAGCAGTCTACCGATGTATATGATGTCCTTCTTCCAAATCCCAAAAGGGGTTCGTAAGAAGTTGGATTATTATCGGTCTCGATTCTTTTGGCAAAGTGAAGAACATAAGCGAAAATACAGACTTGCTCTATGGAACATAATGTGTCTACCAAAAGAGCAAGGAGGATTAGGGATACATAATTTAGAACTCAAAAATACCGCACTGCTCAGCAAATGGCTGTATTGTCTGTTGACATCAGATGGTACCTGGCAATAGATCTTACGCAATAAATATCTAGGGACCAAGCCGTTGGTTCAAGTCCAATGGAAAAACGGGGATTCTCATTTTTGGGCTAGTCTGATGAAGGTAAAAAACGAGTTCTTAAAATTTGGATCCTTCATTATAAGGGATGGAACCCAAATAAGATTTAGGGAAGATAAATGGATGGGAACTAGACCTCTTTGTGATCAGTATCCACTACTTTATAATATAGCTCGAAAAAACAGGATACGGTGGCGGATGTACTCAGTACAGCGATCCCTAATATATCCTGGCGTAGAGACTTGATTGGTCCTAAATTGGTAACGTGGAATAACCTAGTGGCACGTCTAGGTATTGTGGAACTCACAGAAGAAAGGGATGAGTTCAGATGGAGTCTGGATCAGAGAGGTGTTTTCTCGGTTAAAACACATTATCTGGCTCTAATTCATCAAAATATCCCTAGAACAAACAAACGTCTATGGAAATCTAAAATCCCATTAAAAATCAAAAATTTTCTGTGGTTTCTAAAAAGAGGGGTTATTCTTACTAAAGATAATCTTGCCAAATGCAATTGGAATGGCAGTAAACAATGTAGTTTTTGCCATGAAACTGAATCGATTCAACACCTGTTTTGCGATTGTAGAATCACACGTATGGTATGGGCTTCAGTTTACGCGGCTTGGGGTTTACCTAAACCAACTAGTGTGAATAATATGTTCAATGGATGGCTCAATCTAGTTCCCCAAAATCATAGACCTTTAGTGTTTGTTGGCGCAGCGGCCTTATGTTGGGCGGTCTGGCGATGCAGAAACGCAGCGGTTTTTAATAACAAAACTCCATATTTTTTGCAGGTTATCTTCACAACGTCACATTGGCTCTGTGAGTGGGCTATTCTACAACCGTCGTCTTTGCAGGACATTCTTGTGGCGGCATCGCGTACCTTGGTGCAGACGGCCAAGGTTATTTTTGCCCAGGCGTTTGGATGGCAGTCTAGTCGTAGGATTGGCAGCTGTTAGTGTCCAGGAGTTGTGTCGTTTTCGTATGGGCTGTGTGCTGTAATGGCAGAGGCCGGGAACTCGTTTTCAGGCGGATGTATCACCTCGATGTATCTATCTGAAAATTAATAAAGTATCCCTTTTCCAAAAAAAATGGTAGCAAAGACACTACTTTGACCATAATTGATAGTATTGGACACTTTCGAAATATAGAAAATGTGTAATTAATAACTATTTGAAGATGAATCTAGCTACGCATACTAGCTATTTTCACAAGTTAATTTGAAGTATTCAAATATATATTGATTGTCAAAACTAGGTTGCACGTGTTAACTACATGTGTACCAAAACGACATATATTTTGAGACAACACAACATATATAAAATTTGTTTTTTTGTCACATGCAAACAAGTATTGAGCACATCTCTCTTGCAAAACAAAGGAAGTACGTGTTAGGTTTTGGAAAGCTTCTGCTGCTTTGGTTGTGTAAGGATATATACATGCATAATTTGGCCTTGAATAGAATGGAAGAAACTCATTGATTCTTTTTTATTGCATTATATTGTACGTCTATTTCAGTTGGGAATCTTGTCATCTACGGATCTACCTACCCTTTAGAGTTGGGAGATTTTTTTTATGTTCTGCTGTAAATCCATGTGTTTCCCAAGTCTCTGCAGATGAACATGCATGTAGTATAGGCCCCGTTTAGAACATGGTGATCAATCTCACAAGAATTATGCAAAATCTAGTATTAACCATGCGTGCAAAAATGAAGCTATATAGCTTTATTCTAAGTTAAATAATCCTAAGTTTAACAAATTTATATAAAATATAACAATATTTATGATACCAAATGAATATTATTAGATTTATTACGAAAAATATTTGCAAAGTACAACTATATGGTGTCATAATTGTTGATATTTTTCTCTACCAACTCGATCGAATTTAAAATAATCTGACTTTGGACAAAACTATAGAAATATAATTCACCTTTTCCAGAACATAATGAGTAGATTTTTTTTGTCGCGGTGCACGTGAGTTTTTCATTTGAATATAATTATTAGTTTGGAACGTACAGGGAGGCCGCCGGCCGGCCGGGAGAAAGTTGGAAAGCAAAAGCGCCACTGCTTGAAAACTGAACAACTCTTTCTAGAAGGCCGAGCCCTTCCAACGAGAGGATGCTTTGGTTTGGTTCTTTGCAAAAGCACATGCAGACGAGACTAGATGCAGGTGCAGCTCGGTGACCACACACCACCAAATCACAGGAGAGCAGTGGTGGTATATCTGGACATCTGGTGAAGAATGGTCATTGGCCATCACAGCTGATCAGACCGATGAGTGTGCGGTGACATGGTGATTTGCATCATTGGCGCCGTGCCATTCCGACACAGATCTCTCTCATTCCTTTTATTTTTTTTAGGGAAATCGAGAGCTTCTCGTTCAATCATAGGCAGGCATTACAAACTTACAATCAATAGCTGCTGCATCCACACAAGCCACTCAGCTGGCGAGAAGTCGAGCCAACTCAGCGAGGGAGAGGCGAACTGGCGAAGATATCTCGTTCCTAGCTAATCAGTATGTACCTAATCCTAAATTCCTAATGGACGTATTGTTTGCTCATTTATCCAAAAATAGAACTAGGTTAGTATACGAATATCTGAAGTGTTTTTCCTCGATGATCGAGCACAAACAATGTCACAAAATGAGGTACGCGTATACTCCTACTCCGATCCGTATGTAGTAGCTAGAATAACCTTGCTTGGTGTTTCGCACCCAAAAAAAAAAGCTAGAATAAACCTTGCGTCGCAGTAGAGGTCGGGTCCACGTGGGCAGGTTTATTTGGAGGTTGCGCCTGCATGCAGCCGATGCATGCGTTTGCGTACCTACCAAAGTGGTAGGTGGCGATCTCGCCCTGTCTATGCGCCTTACCTACCACACTCCTGCATGGCATGCTCCGGTAGCCGTAGCTCCTATCCCATTCCCATCCTCTAGTTAATCGTGTTTGATTAATTCTTTTTGTAGCAATTAATTTAGACAAAAACCCTTGGGCCCTGCTTTATTATAAAAATATTTATAAAGTTATAACTTGCATATGTACATCTTTTCCTACCATTATATATACACTTCAGAGCACATATGAGTCATGGCGGAGCCACCTATATGGCAACCCATGGCGGCGGCCATAGCTGCCGCCGGCAAATCACTCCTTTGATGTGTGATGGCTGTGGATGGTAGATATAGTGAAATCTTGTTCATAGACTTGTAATAGATAGAATTTACTCCTGGCTTCGCTACTGCATATGACTAACAATGATCTTGTGATTAGCTATTTTGCTGACTGCTCGTTGCTATTATATTGATCTCCCTCTCGGCTGGTTTATTGATCGATTGCTCGAGTTGAAACCTGAATTTATTACTGATGCTGATAGCCTGATACAAAGGATAGCTCCGATCCATTGAACTCATCAAGATTATGCAGTCAATATATGCAGCAGAGTTTGCCGGATGATTTCCTTTATCTAAAAAAATATATGCAGGCAGATGTATATTACTGTGGCAGATTGCAGCCATCAATAATAATCCTAGCAGTTTGATGTGTGCATTCAGTTACAGAATTACAGTACTCACCAACCAAAACCTAGCAAAACACGCATAGATGATGTTGCCTTACGCAGTTTTCAATATATATAATGCAGCATGATTTGCCCCAGACTGCATTGCCGGTACACTCGTCTGTGTACAAAAATGATGTAAACTGCCAGCTGCACAGTTGCCACCTAGGATTTAAGTGCGTTAATACAGAGGGAAGCTAGCTAGCTAGCTAGCTAGAAGGATCATCATCTCTTGAGCATGAAACCATGCATCTTTATTTATTTATTTATTACATATTTATGATGAAACGAGCCAGGCGCACAGTTCTGCATTTTATTCATTACATATTTATTTATTTATTATATATATAGTGAATGGGTTGTACTGCTCATATACACTCATATATATAGTTAATTGAAATGATAATATATTATGTATGGATATATCCATATTATGAGAATAAGAGAAGAATAATAATCTAATAATAGCCACTACTACAGAAAATTAAGCAAGGTGACTGTTTCCTATTCATGCATGCAAAGTTGGACGCATATATGTTCAATATTAATTCAAATGTCAATGGACAAACGGCGTATATGCTCTCTTCGGCAGGTACGGTGGTAGTGCGCATTGTTTCGCGTCCCTATGCGTGAAAGTGCAAGACTGCTCCAGTTCAGCAAACTTGTTTTCCTTTTTTTTTGCTGGTGGAAGATAGAGCAGGTAAGGGCTACCTAACGATGACCCTGGTCAACTAGTAATAATCTTAAAAGGATGCTAATAAATATATCGGAGACATAGGTAACAAATACTAAACAAAGGGATACGACTACCACATTTTCGATTCTTGTCAAGGGAAGGTTGTTCGCAGAAAAAAAAAGGGATGATCCAACAACACTACATACCTGGAAATCGAAATGGTATAAGAAGGGGGGGGGGGGGGGGGGGGACTACACACATGGACATATACTTCACCGTATCTATAAAAACACGCACGCATATTATATTGTTACGAGAGTATCTTCTAGGGATTTAACCGGTAGACTTTAAAATTAATGAAATTACTATCACAAATGCCTTACTATCAACAGGCTAGGCAAGTCAATTATACCAGTAAAAGATCAAGAAGTAACATTTATTTCTAGGTAAACCTAGAAAAAAATGCAAGGAAGCTCCCTAATAATATGAAGAGAGCTGTTTTATAATGCTTGGAGAGGTACCCTCGGTCCCTAAAAGTACCTACTATTTTGAGTGAAAAAATAAATTAATGATTGATCCCACTATTTTTTTATATGTTCCCACGAATTTGATACCTCTAATTAAGTACCTCTATGAATAACGTCCAAGACAACATTGTATCCCATCCGTCACGGTAGAATAACAGAGAACGTCAACCACAGATACCTACCGCAAAACAAACATTTAAGCCTAATAATAAATAGAAGAAAATAAAAAAAGATAAAGTTGGAAAAGCACAGCTGATCGAGCAGAAGCACACCAACCCAGCAAATAAACAAATACTAGAATTAACGCGTGGCGTTGCCACGCTCGGGCCTTTTATCGGCCAGTGTAAATACTGTATGTATACCCATATCTGTAGTTGTTTACTTTTTTTTTGCCCAGAGCTTTGTTACCAACTAAGCCTATTTAGACATTCTCAAAAAAAAACCCTAAGCCTATTTAGTCTGCCAGGTTATCTTTATGTGAATATTTCGACAAACTTATGAAACATACATCTAGCAAATAGGATGATGTCTTCTTATGCTAGCCAATATAAAAATTAAATCAAGATGAATAAGCGTACATAACTGAAGACAAAAAACAGCAGGACAGCTTTGCATCTTCACGTAATAAGCGTACAGAAATTAACTTATCTCGGTGAAGATCCGAATGAAGAATATAGGATCTGCTTACTCATTGTTGTAGTTATAAACGGGTAAAACAAACTCCAAAGTCTCAAAAAAAAAAGAGAGAGTAATACAGGCTGCATCAAGCCTTTGTTCACTCCTATTTTTAGTAAGGTACCGAAACGAGCTGTTCACTCATATATGTTAGCTTCATTCAGAGGCAAGAGAGAGGCTGTTCAGGTTGTGGATGAAGCCAGAGACAAATGCAACCCCGCGTAGTCTAGTGCGCCATTGGCGTTGTCTTAAGCCTCGTTGGGTCCTCCGTGTCCCACAGGAACGCAGGGTGTGCGGCAAGGACATGGATGCATCCGTGGACAGAACCAGTGATGTGAAACAAATTGAGATGATGTGGCTTGTTGGAAGTAGTTGGAGGCACGCTCCTCACGCGGCGCACGTCCTAGACCAGTTTAGCATACTATGACAGGAGCTCACCATCGTATGGGTCGGTGAGTATCGCACAGTAGTTGTACTCCTCTGTTCAATCTCGAATAATTCTCTTCTACCTGAAATTGGAATACCCAGATGCTTTTAGAAATGTTGCTCGTTGTTTTGTTTTCAAGATCTAAATACTGAAATTCACAGTAGAATAGATGGGAATGCTTTTTACATGTCCTAGATAATGCATTAGGTGAATAATAACATTGATGTATGTAATGCAGGATGGTGGTAAGCATAGATTTTATGAGTAAATACAACATGGCCAGTGATCAACAATGCATCCAGACAACTACATATTGGTAGTAGGATTCATTTAGCCATTCTGTAAATTCCTTTATTACCTGGGATGCAGGTCCAAATCAACAAAGTAAAAGCCAGCAAATTACACATATATGTGAAATCACCATGCCAGGAGGCTAACTGCCTGTCCAACACTGGATGTAAGAATGCAACTACATGTGAGAAGTTCATAGCGCAGTTGTCCTTTTTGGAATTAATAACTTATGGGGTCAAAGAAAAAAGGTGAAGCCTACTTACTGAAGCCCATTTACAATGAATTATGACCATAGTATGTGCACAGATTTAGTTTACAGACAAATTTCCTCTGTTTTTTGGCATAGTACAATCACATTTGTTCAGTGAGCCCAACACATGAAGAAATGAGAGGCAAAATATCTCTTGTGCTGGATTGACAAGCATTGGATAGATATAGTTTACACACAAATTTCCTCTATTTTTTGGCATAGTACAATCAATCAAAGACACAAGCATTAAGAGACTCACCATTTGTTCAGTGAGCCCAACACATGAAGAAATGAGAGGCAAAATATATGTTGTCCTGGATTGACAAAGTCGTAAAGTCAATTAAATGCTGCAAAAGGCCACGAATTGCATAAGATTTAGAGGATAATAACCCCATTTATTATAAATATGCCTGCAAAACACAACAAATCAATTAATCGTATGTGCTCAAATAATTTTGAACCGTCTGTTTTGTACTGAGGTAATGTACAACAGGAGAGAATATAGACAAAAGAGGGTATGTGAAGCTGTAATTTGCAGTCTCATAATCACAATCATTCATAGATTAGCAGCAAGATGAAACCTGAATGGCAGAAGTTGGTCAGTTCATTTTGAGCTAGGCATACTCTCGACTCCATGGGGCTATGGTCCGGCTCATGCTCCATCCATTTACATGAAAGGAGAAATTGTTATTCCAATAGCAAATATATTAAGAATGTCGCCACGCCTATCTGGATCATATACACGTTTAGTATCTTGCGTCGTCAGTGAGTACGTGAACATTTGAGTTTGTAAGAATGCAAGCGAGGAACCTGCCAAAGCCTCTTCAGTGGAGGAAAAATTGACAATAAAAAAAAGACTCAGTAGGCAGCCATAAATCAGTTCGACGTGAAAGTTGAAGTACCGCTGTGGAGAGTGTTTTTGTTCTTCAGCAGCACATTCTTCAAAACCAATCAAGTTTGCAGACTGCATCTTCCTATTCTTTACGGCTTCTCAAACATACTAATAGTCACTCCTGAAAATTATCGAAACAATGTGTGCTTAGCTAGTCATAATCCTACTTTGTAATCTCAATCATAGCAACAATAACCGGAAAATGACATTTGGCATATGTTTGTGAACTACAACCGTGAGACAAGGGAGCAATACCTGCTGCAGCAAGATGAGCTCCGACAATGGCATGCGCTCTGTGCGGACCTGGCCACGGATGGGTGCAGCGCTTGAGGTCCTCCGACCTCCGCTTGCTCCGGCCACGGGGTAAGGAGTTGGCGCTAGAAGGGAGGTAGGCCGGGAGAGTGGGGGCGGTATCGGGGACGCTTGTTGGGCGGCGAATCTGACGATGTAGGGAGGCGGCGGCAGGGGGATGAGGAGGAGAGGGAAGAGAGAGAAAGAGAAAGGGGGGAGGGGCTCAATGCCAAGAGTCGGCGGCGTGGACCACGATTCCGGTGCCGCGCACTGGCTAGGCGAGGAGGCGGCCGTGGCATGGTCGGTAGCTGGCGGCGCGGGCCAGGCGGAGGGGAGTGTGTCCTCGCTCGAGCGAGTTCGAGAGATTCGCGAGCGTGCAGGCTCGAGGCTTAACGGGCGAAAGGCTCGCCCCGACCCGAATCGAACGGCTTCTATTTCTTCCTCTCCGGATCTGACGGCCGTCGGGCTAACGGGCGACGTGGACCCGTTAGCCGCGCACGGTTTGGGTCCAGGATTCGAGATTAAGAGACTAGAAAGGCAGGCACGGCGTTGCCGTGCTCACACTTGATTGGACCAGTGCATAATTCTGTATCTGCTTCTCATATTAGAACAACGATACTTTGAACATTAGCATGAATTTTGAACTTAAAAGCCGATTTGATGTGTTTGAATCTCAATGTGAAGCCTCTGAAATTGCTTCTGATTTGATAGACATAGTAACTGATCGTGTTCTCAATTATGTACTTACAATTGTATTTCTGTTTTTCTAATCCAACCATTTCTTGTAAGTTCTTCTATCCTTGATATGTGTGCACCCTAAAAATTTGGGGATTTTGACTTGGTTTGGTATTCCTCCCAGGGACCACAAGCAGCCTGTGTGACCAAGTATTGTCAAAATAGCATTTTGCTCTTAGAGATTAAGTAATTCAAATTTCACAACTCCTATCATTGTGAATGTACATAAAATAGGACAATTACATCTTATGCTACACACATGTAGAGGTTTGAGAAAAATTGAGCTCATTAGATAATTTTGCCCTTTTATGTATGTGCGCACACAGCCGTTCCCAATGGGATCCAGCATCACAATGCTCGGCTCCTCTGCATTTCCGCGCCAGGTTGGGCTCACCCAGTGGAAGACTTGTTCACTATAGTCGTATGCTAAGTTTTGACTAGTTATTAGTAATGTGGGTATATGTTCGTTGTATGATGGAAATACTGATTGTACATCAAATTGAAGAAATCTAGCGTTTCATAATGATAATTCAGACATGACAGAGATTTCTATTAGAATGTGACTATGGCAAGTTAAAAAAGAAATCAATCACTCTATGAGTTCGTAACAGATTAAAGGATCAACCGAATAACACATATTGTCAGCAGCTCTGGAAGAAGCTATTCAACCAAGCTTTGATGCTATGGAATTCGGATTTATCCTTGGTTTATTCCTTCTGAATTAAAACGACAGGAGGTCATCAACAATTTGAATTATTCCAAATAGCATGCAGAAAGCTTGAATCTACCTAACCATGGGAAAATAGAATACAATAATGTTTCTATATTACTTAGTAATGGGTGAATATTAGTTAGCTAGTATTAGACAGTGCTCTGCAATTAGTTTCCGGATAGTGTATTTATTGTTATTTATACAAATAACAACAAGGCGTGTGAATATTATATATTTACTTATTTGATTAGTATGGTCCAAAATATTTAAAATGAAAAGCAGTCAAGGAAAATTGTAGATCGCATTTATTTTTAGAATTTGAAGTTTCAAAGGTGATAAGCTAGTTAAAAGTACAAGAGTTCTGAGAAAAGTAATATGCTCTAAATTAAATATAATCTAAAGTGGGAATGAGAAGTCAATGTCCCAAAAGTAATCAGTTAACTGATAGTTACAGATAATAACATGGCAGGTCGATATCTAAAAATAATTGAAAGTTTTATAAACAGGGTTACAGACAAGGCTAATGCAAGTCAGTGAAAGGGTTGTCAGAACCACAGTCAAAGGCTGTTCCACATATACATAGAAAAGTATGTTATCAGTGCTGCTTTAGCAGCTCTCTGATATCCAGCTATGTATGATTACATCAATTCTTACTGAGGTGAAATTTAGTACTTATTATGTTCTCATTCAAAATTACGTAATGTTGACAGTAGTGTCTATGCTAGTCACAGGAAGAGAGCAAAATGGAACTTAAAAGGCTAAGAAAAACATGGTTTCAACATTTATCTTTCAAAAAATCTTGGCTGATATATAGATTTTTCTTGAAGCAGTTGTATTGCATTCTGAGCTGTCTGGCCCTTAAATTATAATAATATTGACAATTGAATTCAGATCAAGAAGACAACATCTCCTGATTCACATACTTGCATTGCAAAAATGCTCATAACTTTAGAATGGATCTAACCATGTGCAAATCTGTTTGACATCAACCAAGTAAGGCAGCAAATAGCTGGTTACTAAGATTTTAATGACCTGCAGTAGAGATATTAACTATTATTATAAGCCATTGATTTGACTGAGGAAAATTCTGAAGATATGCAAACCTTTGGGTGCTAACTGCACAGTGGAATTGGAAGAGCAGACTGGAGGATCAATGCAAAAGGCCACATAGTTTTCCTGTAAAATCCTCTTTTTTTGTGGCAGCAAATTTGGAGCTTAGACGCTCTCATCTGGCTGCTGCAACCAGGGGTGGCATTTCGTCGAGCACCTTATCAGCATGGAGAGCACATCATCACTGTTGACATGGGAGAGCGCGGCTACATGAAAAATGGCAGCGGAGTCTGAGAACGCAAAGGAGGCTAAGCTCATGGTGTAGGATCTGTAGAAGTAGCTACCAGGGACGCCGGCTTCCTCGCCCTCTCCGGCTCTCCCTGTGCCAACTCCCTCACTCCTTTGTGTTGCCTTCGAAGGGGGAAGTGGAGGGTGCTGGTTGTGAGGAGGCCACCAGTTCCGAAGGTCACGTGGCCGAATCCAGATTGTGTGGGAGAAGGGTGGGCATGGTGGAGTAGGCGGAGGCAGCGGCAGACTGGGAAGCAGAGATGGAGTATGAGAGGCCTGAGCGAGCTTGCGAGCTCTCCTCAAGCTCCAGGCAGCAGAGACGGAGCGGATAAGATGTGCCTGGGATCGACTGCTCGTCAGCGGCGGGGCAACGAGATCGTCGGCGAGTGCATGCTAGCTCGTCCACTGGGCCGTGCTGCAGGCGGAGGGAGGAACGGGCGGGAGCCGGTGCAGTGCACATTGCGGCAGATGGAGGAGTTGGCGGAGGGATGTGCGGGTTCGCAGGTTAACGGGCGAGAGGCCCGCGCCGACACCAATCGAACGGACGACATCGTGAACTCGCTGCATCCAACGGTTATTGGGTTAACGGGCGACGTGGCCATATCCGCCGCTCGCGGTTTGGGACCAGGATGAGTGTAGAGATTCCAGCCCTAGGGCTTCGCAGCCACGCTCTCAGCCTCATACCTACTCGGTCAAGTGTCTCGGAGTGATCCGGGTTATTAGTGGGCCCTCTTTTATTCTCTCTCATCCTCATATCAACTGTCCTCCCACTTTGTCCTGTCGCAACACTCATCGATCAGTCACAAACCAGACACTATCGCTCGGTGCTAAACCATCTAGAAACATCAGGCCGGCATGGGCAGGTCGCCGTGCTGCGAGAAGGCACACACGAACAAGGGCTCCTGGACCAAGGAAGAGGACCAGCGGCTCGTCTCCTACATCAAGGCCAACGGCGAGGGATGCTGGAGGTCTCTCCCCAAGGCGGCGGGGCTGCAGCGCTGCGGGAAGAGCTGCCGGCTCCGGTGGATCAACTACCTGCGCCCCGATCTCAAGCGGGGCAACTTCACCGTGGAAGAAGACGAACTCATCATCAACCTCCACGGGATCCTCGGAAACAAGTAAGTAGGTTACTGACTATACATCACAGTGGTTTTTCGTTTTAATTTGGGCGAGAAGAGAGACTGATTATATATATTCTTGCTGTGAAACTAACAAATAAACAGGTGGTCTCAGATCGCCAGGCGGCTGCCGGGCAGGACTGACAATGAGATCAAGAACTACTGGAACACGCACATCAAGCGCAAGCTCCCCGCCGGCGGTATCGGCCTGCAAACGCACCGGCCGGTCAGTGTCATCGCCGCTGCAGCACCAAGCAGCAATCGCCAGGACCACCTGGCGGCGCGGTCGAGCTGCTCACCGGAGACCACCTGCGCCGGCCACAGCAGTGACGACGACAGCGGCGCGTCCGTGCCTGGCCCTGGCGGTATCGACCTCAACCTGTCCATAAGCCCGCCGAGCCAACCCTCCTTACTGTCTATGTCGCCGCCTCCGCCGCCGAGGAAGAAGCAAGAAACTGATGGGCCGGGAACGCATCCAGTGCAGAAGTTACACCTGTAGAGAGTACACGAGCTAATGAGGAGGGAAGAACATATGCCTGTGCTTGCAAGGAGGCGAGGGGTGTACGTGCACCTGCAGACAGAGAGAGAGAGAGAGAGATGGTGAAATCTGTATTAATTACCAGAGTCTAGAGGTCTATGCATGATTTGTTTGTGAGGAAGCAGTCGATTTGCTCACTGTTACATTGTATTAATTATTTTTGTAGTTAAGCGTATCATACTTTGCTGGCTCATCTTTTGTGCTCGTTGTTCTTCACTAAAATCTATGCTACTTTGATCTCCTTTCCTAACTTTTGATGCATACTGACCTTGCTACCTTTTTCTTCTCTTTTTCTAGTGCAACTCTCTTTTATTTTGTACATTACTTAAACTCCGGATGCTTCTGCAGCATCATGTCAATCGACCAATGTCGGTTTAGACGGGAAGAAAAAGAGAAACACACTTACACGTACTTAGTCCTGTGAAATCAGAGACAATATGCATACATACAAGTATATATGTTCTACTAAGATAAAAAATTTGATCAGCAATTGCTCTAGTAATACACCATTTACTGATAAAAATTGTAATCATAATAATAAGTATTTTCAATATGAGTAACTACATCAATTTTGTGTGACAAAGACGATGTATTGGTACAGCAATTATCTATAGAAGGGTTCTCCTAATTATTAAACGAAATATTCCTTGTAAAATGGGTTGCCATTTCATCAGCTGTCATACCAAACCACATCACAAATGTCCTAACGGAGACAAGAGACTGCAAGAAAAGCTATCTTCATCCAGCGGCACGACTCTATATGTTATATATAAATGCTACAGATGCTAACTTGCCCCCATAAATTAGCAGTGGTAACAAGCTAGCATATATGTTGCTGTAAAACAGATTCAGTATTTTGTAAATGGACAATCAGCGGCGGACCCAGGGCCCGGCAAGCCCGGGCAACTGCCCGGGCTCCCTGCCGTGCGCCAATGACCTTGCCTTGTCTAACGAACTGATATATGATCCAATAAAAGAGAGGCCAGCCGAGCAACGAAATACAGCAGGCTGTTAGTAGCCCAACTCAAACACCCGTAGCATAGTAATACATGTATCTGTATTTTTGCATAGTATCTCTTTTAGAGATATACTATTGGACTTGAATAATTTTGTGTGTTATTGCTTGTTATATTTGCCCAGGCCCCACAAAAGTTCTGGGTCCGCCACTGCTGATAGCTGATCTCATCCAGATCAGTATGGACCTATATAACAAAATACTAAATCCTGACATTAAATATTGTGGATTATCTGTAGGAAAACTCAAAAGAAGAAGATATAGCACACTTTTATATCCAATTTCCACACATATTCATAGTTACATAGAATGACGTGCATGTTTTGTGAGGCTAGCCGTATGCTTATCAAGGTCATGCATGTTTTGAAGAAAAGTATTCCTCGATCTGCAGGTTATATATAGCTACTTGATCGAGAAGGTGAATTCAAGTATTTTTCCATATGTCCTATCATGACAAAATTCAAGTACTTCTCCATATGTCCTGTCATGAGAGAGAAAGCAAATATTAGCATAACACATCATCGACGGAAATTCAAGTACTAGACTGCTTTCCCATTAATTTTTCATTTGAGTTGTCTTGATTGATGAAGGTGATGACACGCCACTATATACTTTTCCGTTGCTTCAAGAAAGAATAAAAGTTGCAACAATTTTACCATGTTCTATTATATATATTCTCTATATATGCTAGCTTTGACTCTGAAATGAAAACTAAACAGGACACTGCTTTTAATCAATGAGTGATCAAATCCAATATCCACTGTGCTGCGGTGACAAGGACCAATAGAATCTTTTCCAATAATTGATCCCTATCATATAGTATGTGTATGTCGCAATTGAACTATACATACACACACACACATATATATATATATATAGGAAAATTCCTTTCTACCATCGCTGGTAGCTACCATCACTTATGTATCTCATGTTAGAAGACGTGTATGACCCAACAAAGAGTATGTACATGTAGTATATGATGATACTAGACTATCTAGATGGTATGTAGGTTGAGTATGTAAGGGTACTTTGAGTATGTGGACATACTAATTTCTATATATTAGTATAGTGGTATTATCATAATAAATTTTAAAAATAGGGTTGCTTCTGAATTTTTTCGTGCAACTCGCTTTGGAGTATCTTAGAATTAGTATACGGACATACTCAAACTGATAAATGAGTATGTGAACATACACACTACGGTATATTGATGGTGATGGTAGCTACAAGCGTTGGTAGATAAAACTCGTCATATATATATATACATAGAACAACAGCTCAAGCGCAAATAGTCAAGTGACTTTGGTGGTCAATTGGTTAAAATATCGGTTGAACAGGAACGCTCCATTTTTCAGTTAGGTGCACACTTGTGATGCCATGACAAAGATCTGCGCCTGATGATGATCCTTTTCTTGTACGTACCTCATCAACCAACCCTAGCTAGCTACCCAGCTTCTAGAGGGGGATGATAGTGCCCGTCTTAGTGCACCCTCCATCTTTGATGTAACATGCCAAGAGATTCTTCATCTTTAATTTTGTAGCGCAGTTGATCAACTAAACGTATTTCCCATGATCTAATCAAGTCTGAAGGAGTGAGGTTGTACATGTCGTTCATGGCTTTATCATCTATCGTACGGTCAGTCTTATATATGACGCCTCGCTCTATATATGTGTTGATCAAGTCTACCAAGTCATCTCACAATTAGCTCTGCTATTCAGATCCTCGATCTGAAGCTCCTTGTGGTTGTACATGTCTTGTTTGGGATCAGCTAAAGGCTGAGCCCAGGATGTTGGGGTGGGACCATGGAGTAAAACTAATTAAATCAAGAGCTTTACGGTTGATTTGTTTTTCTTAAAAATATAGCCATCATCATGCATGAATTACCGTACTATCTCGGTAGCATTTAGTGCTCGAGGGTATTTATATATATTCCACTAATTAACTTTGTCTATGGCTAGCTTATATCACTTTCATCGTCTTTACCCGTTATAAGCACACAGGAGATAATTAATATACTATTGAAAAAACTTTACGTGATTTGCCACAAGGCTGACTGCATCCATAAGCATCTGATTAATTTGTACCAGTCAGATATGATAAGGACAATTCGTGAGTCCATTTTACCATTGGTAGGGAAGTCACTGTACGTGTGGGGTCACCTTGGCTTCTAGAAGGTGAGAATGCCCACACACATCGAGCACTTTCTCAACAGTGAGCAATTTTTTTGCTCCAAACCTACTGAAAGGACAGTAGAGATTTTTTTTTTACAAAGAGGAAAAGGGGGGCAGCTGCTCATGCAAAGGAGCTAGCTAGTGGTTGTTCATAGGAGCTTGAGTGGTGTCAAGCAAACACCAAATACCACCGCCAAATGGAAGCCAACCATTGCAATCGCCATCATAATTGTGTTTATTTACTGACCAAGAACTCATATACTACATGATATTATGACGCAGAAATCTATCATCAAAGAGCCTTATGGTTTCATATGGCCTTATGAGTTGTTATCGAAAATTTCAGCTTTTCTGCTACACAACTTAATTTTAAAATTAGAAGGTCAAACTTAAGTCAAAACATTTTAAGTTTGATCAAATTTATACAATAAATTATTAACATCTATGATATCAAATAAGTACAATTAGATTCTTCATTAAATATATTATCAAAATATATCTATTTGATGTCATAAATCTTTCTTAATTGTCTGTATAATTTTGGTCAAATTTAAGATGCTTTGAATTATTAAGAAAGTTGGAATGACTAATAATTTAGAACGGATGGAGTATTCTCTATCCTAAATAAAACATAAAGATTTCCAGTATAACTAATTAATTTTGATCATGTATGTATATATAGAAGAGGACCAATATCTATCCCTAATGGAAATTAATTAATGAATCTAATAATAATCTTAATCAAACTGAACATAAGTTGATTTGAGGCAAAAATAGAAATTCTTATATTTTGCAGTGGATCAAGCATAGCTTAAGTAGTTTTTTTAACGACTTAGATCTTGCATAACAATGCAAGTAGCAGCTCAACATGTGCCCATTGTTTTGATTCTGCTTTCTCAGAATTCCCAAAAAATAGATATGCCAAACTTTGCTTTCTCTAGCTATATAGGACATGCAAAGTACTTGGATTTCATTGTATCAAGTATCTATATACAGCCTATATATAGCGAAAAAGACAAATGAGGACGATTTGTCCCTGACTCGTGGCTCAGGATTCGTGAATTTCCACAAGCAGACATATACACAGACACATTCGTGACAAAGAGATGAGGTGCTAGTACAGTTTGATATCGACATGTAATCTTTTTTGTAGTCTTCTGTGAAATAATTAATATATACATATGTGACACGAAGCAATTAATGTGTTTGAATTACATAGTTATATTTAATATAGTCTCCAAAGGTAATATGTTGGGAGAAATGAGCAACATACCTTGACAATTCCACAATATATACTCAGAATCCCAATGATTGACTTTATTTGATCTATGTTGTTCTGGAAGGAGATTGGGTATGTATAGTAAATATCACTTGCAAAGATTAGTACTCCCCAGCCATTTTTTAATATATATGATGTTTAGGAAAGATCATTAGTTCAATAATTATTTTTAATTTATCGAAACGTCATATATTTAAAAACGGAGTTAATATAAAGATACACGGCATCTACAGCACTCCATCTCTTCCTTCCTAGCACTTCCATTCACCCGTTCCATATGCTCCTCTAAGCTAGGTTCCCGCTTTGATGGGCACTTCCACACCCTGAACCATAAAATAGATGAAAATTGGCCTCATCGCAGCCTCTCCCTCCCTCCTCCACACTCTGAAGCTCGAATGTCTCCCAAACGACACCCCTCCTTCATCTCTAATAATCATAAGTCTTAATACCTACGTACCTATGCTAATGCAGAGACCCTCATTCGTATTAGCACATATGTGTACGTGTAGCACAAAGTGCCACACGGTGCATTCGCAGTGGTGTGGTTGCCGACAAGCATGGCGCCGCCCGGCACATAATGCTAATTAAATGTACTAGTACTTCTTGTACACTTCAACTTTTGTCTTGTGAAGTATCAAAAGAAAAAAAAACTTTGTCTTGGTGAAAGCTAGATAGAGTTTTTACCAATATCCCAACACACACATCAGATGCTGCATCGGAAGCGTCCGGAGTTGAAGTATGGACAAAAAGAACGTCACACTAGCCGGAAAGAAGGAAAAGGGAAGAGGCCAATAACGCAATCAACCACGCCAAAGTCAGGCAGATACAGTACTGCTACACTACTGTAGCAGCTAGCATGCATCAAAAGGGAAGAAAGAACAAGCATGGATTTTGGTGAAGATGTAACACAAAGATGCATGAGCTAGCCATCATATCATAAATATTTCGTTACAAAATTTAAGAGAACAAGCAGGCAGGATTCCTCATGATATCAAACCATACAGCGTTTTGCTGCTGCTCTCTCTCTCTCTCTCTCTCTCTCTCTCTCCCTCCCTCCCTCTCTCTCTCTCTCTCCGATTCTGGGCCGCTGCAGCCGCCCGAAGGTGCACCCTCGTCGAACCTCGCCGGAGATTCAAGAACAGAGGTGAGGTGGCATATCATCTTGGAGTGCCTCAGGCTCTCTCTAGGTTTAGTGGCGCCGCTTCTTGCCTACTATGCCTATCTAGCTGCTAGTTGGCGATGACGGCTGGCTTGGCGGGCTTAAGGACAGGTTGAGATCGATGTCGCCGAGGTGCGGCACGGACGCGCTGCCATCGTCACTGCTGTGGCCCGCGCCGCCGCTGGTCTCCGGCGAGGAGCTGGAACGCGCCGCCGCCAGTTGGTCCTGGGGAGGGTTGCTTGGCGCGGCGCCGACACTGACCGGCCGGTGCGTCTTGGGGTCGATGCCGCGGGCCAGGAGCTTGCGCTTGATGTGCGTGTTCCAGTAGTTCTTGATCTCGTTGTCCGTCCGCCCCGGCAGCCTCCCGGCGATCAGAGACCACCTGCACTTCGAATTGTTTGTTTCCACCGTGAGAATCAAGAATAATCCAGTCTAGTAGAAGGGTAGTAATTCAATCCAACTCTAATATTTGATTCTTTGTATGATAATTAACCTACTTGTTTCCGAGGATCCCGTGGAGGTTGATGATGACTTCGTCTTCTTGCTCTGTGAAGTTGCCTCGCTTGAGATCGGGGCGCAGGTAGTTAATCCACCGGAGCCGGCAGCTCTTCCCGCAGCGCTGCAGCCCCGCCGCCTTGGGCAGCGACCTCCAGCATCCCTCGCCGTGAACCTTGATGTAGGAGACGAGCCGCTGGTCTTCTTCCTTGGTCCAGGCGCCCTTGTTCGTGTGCGCCTTCTCGCAGCACGGTGACCTCCCCATGATATGATTCTTCTTTAGTAAAGAGATCAGGTTATTGCTACACCAACAACGCAGGGTGGTGTTTGATTCTTGGAGCTGCAGGGATGTGGAGGGAGGAGATGACAGAAGATATAAGTGTGCGTTTATATGAGGGGAGAGAAAGAGAGAGGTCACTGACAGGGATCACTCAAGACATTTGACCGGGTAGGTATGAGGAATTGAGGAGAGAGAGAAGCGGGTAGTTGCGAAGCCCTATGGATGAGTGTGGTTGGTAGGTGGGCTTCTGCTCCAGTGCTCTCCCAAACTGTTTTGTGATTAGTTTCGTTTCTTTTAATTAATAATACCACCCACTTTACAATTTGTGTTTTGGGTTGACGTTGCCACCTAGTGTGCTTCGTCTACAAATTAAAGGGGTACTAACAAAACCTCGGTCATTATACTTCTTGCTTGGTTTGATTATTTTCCCTTTTCAGAAAATATAATATCATTTTCCATTGTTCTTTGTCTTCTAATAAGTTCACTACATAGAGTACTTTTTTGTTACAAGTATAGCAACATGTTAGACCAACCATATTTTGCAACTGATGTTTAGTTTACCACAGCGAATCTTTATTAAGATTTTGGAGGCTTAAATTTGCTATATAATTCAGAAAAAATGAAAACAAAAGGGAAGAATTTTGCGGTAGTAATAGAAGAACAAAAAATTGTATGGTAGTTTAGCACTGCAACATTAAATATCTGGACTGTGGATGTTAAGTTCTTCTGTGCGCCAACGAGTTTGGCAATGTCCAGTATGGATGGTCTCTCTAAAGTGCTCCATTTTCCCCTACTTTTAACTGAGAACACATTTTCGTGTCATCAGCTCATCACTAGCGCGCTATATGACTCCTTTTTCTAAGATTCTAGAAGCTATCTCAAGCATGTCACAATCCCCTCCTTAATCATATGGTTAGAAGGAAAAGAAACAACAACATGCATGAGAAGAGAGCGAATTAAGAATTCAAATTCGTCGGTCGTTGATCAACTAACAACCCTGCTTCGCTTTATACATTCATTTTTTTTTGTTGGAGTCCCTTTTAGTTTACTACTCCCGACTACTTTTCTCAGCATATGGTCATGTACCGGTCGCAGACAGGCCGGTGACGATTCCATGGCATTGGAATTCGCACTCCCAGACATACATATAGTACATTGTTTCGACCAGCAACTTTTTTAGGATTTGTTTACCACGATGTTTGGTTGCATGCATGTTAGTGCTTTACCTTCCCTGCTTCTCCTTACAAAACGGGACAACGCATTTGTATATGCAGGAGGAAAGGAAAGACCCAAAGAGAGCAGAGACTTGCCAAATTGAGCGGCTGTTGGGCCTGTTGAAAACGTATATACACACACATCGTACATTCAGACTCGTCATCTAACACTCGTGTGTGGAAGAATGCACCACAGGATGCATGCATGGATCTGTCATGACTCATGACTGATCATGAGCATTGAGCACTGCTGCTAGTACACAGAGCCACACAAATTGTGAGTTACGACAGCCGCTCAATCAAGCCCGGACTGCAGAGACCATCAGCAAGAGCCACACAAACATGCATGGACCATGCATTTAGTACTCCTATATACATATAATGCACCCTGGATATTGAGTTCATGGGACCGTCTGCACGGTCGATCTGTTGCACTCACGATATATTCTTGCAAATATAATGTGTGGTGCAAATCAAATTGGGTGGAGTGATAAATGGATGTATTTTAATTAGAGAGTAGTACTCTCTTTTAATTTTAAATTACTTGTAATGCATATATATTTGCGGCGTTAGAATAATTTCATGATGCATGCACGCAACAGAAGGTAGATGGCAGGCAGAGCGAGTTAGGTAAGGTGAGTGGTGCCGCCGTGCCGGCCGGTCGATAATACTATGATGCATGCTACGAGGTCGTATGTGATCTTATGCTAATTAAGTGACGGAACTAGGCTAACAAGAACGGGCTGATCCACCACTTCTTCCTTCCCCCTCTCCTTTTCTTATTGCCCTTTCTATTTTTCCGCTGCTGGCTTCGCCGCTTCTGTTTGATAGTTGAGAATCATCCACAAATAAATGAATTGAACTCGATCAGAGCGTATACCAAAAAGTAATAATTGGTAACTTAATCAAATGGGTGGTAGACCTTTCAGAAAACGTGGTGAAGGCGGGAAGAGTCATGGATCAAGGTCAAGGTCAACGTATGGATCGGATCGGAGAAAAAGCATGTACATATATGGAGTGGTTGTTTTTACGACGCTATGAATTCGTATCGAATGTGCAACACGACATACGGAGTACATATTCAGCACAGCATCAGTAGTAAATGTATGAAGTGCGTCATTATATTGTTGCATCAGTGGGAATATGCATGTCCCATTCATGTAAGATGAGATTTAATTGTTTGTCGTCCATTGATAACTTCGTCTTGCTTTATTTTGTCGCTTAATTTACTACGTGATGATCCGGCAGGGTGTAGAACAGTACAACAAACTGTAGTTTAATTTGGAAGCTTTGATCGACGAACTGAATGCCGTTTAATTTTCCGGACGTACGTACAGCATGTATGCTTGCATTTCGTCAACTGGAAGCCTCTGGTTTGTCAAACCAAAGGTTTGGCATTTGGACGAAGCCGTGGCATTTTGGTGATCACGGCTCGTCCTGATCGACATATACACAAGCAAGGACGAATTCCACAGATCGAGCTGACCACAGTGTACTTTCAGCGGCATTATTGAGCTGTTGATCGGGTCAACACATACATGAATGAAGCATATATATATATATATATATATATGCATGCAGTGCGTGCCAACTGCCAAAGAGTAGTGTAGGTAGCTGTAACAAAAAGAGTACTGTATATTGCGTCGTGCTGGCGTGGACGGCGGCCTCGCGTGTTTTCATGTCGCTTGTTTTGCATGCACAAATAAAGCCTACCACCCGCGCGCACCAAAAGTCCAGCACGAGCAACGACCAATCTGCTTGCATTGGTGACACCAAATAAACTTTTATTTCGCACGCAGTCTTGTTTTGCTCGATCGTACGTGGTCTGCCGCACACGTACTACGTACTGATATATGGACTGGACAAAGAGCGCAAGTACGTGTGTTCAGCTGCTAGTACTAGCTTGGATTAGGCAACGCAAGGATCAAAATAGGTTGAAGAGAGGGCGGGTGGCAATGGCAATTATATTCAGGCTGGAATTGATAATGTGATGCTCGCTTCTCGTTCTATTTACTTGAGATGCCCAAAAATCCGCCATGTCAACTCTCCAAACCTTATTATTAGTATACATTAAAATTAGATAAGTATTCTCTCCGTTCTAAATTGTTATTCACTGTTGAGTTTTTTTAATAATAATATTTGACTATTTTTCTTATTTAAAAATTTAGTCTAAATATTTTTTAAAAAATGTGACATGCTTGAAGAATCTTTGATAATAAAGCAAGTCAATCACAAACAAAATAAATAATTCCTGCATAATTTTTTAAAAGACGAATGGTCAAAAATTATGAATAAAAGTCAGTGATGAATAGTAATTTAGAACTAAGGTATTACTTTTTTTTACGAAAAATGACTTTATCTTATATACCTAGTTTTTTATAGATTACCGAGATCAAAGCTTGTAAGAAAAAAAAAGAGCCATGATGCGTCTTCAAACACGAAAGTTTAATCATCATCAAACTAAAAATAACGCCGAGGGAGCATTATTGTAATAGGTTACATTCAAAAATCTACTCGTGGCCAAAAACAAGGGCCGAACAATTATATTCGTACATCACCTAATGCGAAAGCTTACCAAGACCTAACAGGGGGAGCAATTGCATGGCACTTGCACACGGTTGCTCTCGTCGTGCATGCGTGGTCCCATGATCGATACATCCATATCCTTTTCGTTGGGTGTTCTAGAAGGCACACCAACCCCCAAGGCCCAAGCTACCACGTGCTTAATTATATATTAATGCAGTTAGATAGGATACAAAATGGGCATAATCAACTTGGCAAATCTAGGCAAAGACCATTTGACACATTCCTTATCCAGTACTATCAGGAGATTCTCTTTCACAGATAAATGTTTTGACTTTTTTTGCAAAAGAGGATGATTTGATTTATACTACATATATGTGTACATGTTGTATACATATATATATTTGTTAGAAATCTAGGCATTTTTCGGTACATTTTAATTCCAGAAATTATTAACAAATTCATGACCATAGTGAGTGATCCAGTGAGAGCAAAGCATGTGCTAGTGTTCAGGTTAATTCCCAAAAAAATATGAACAGCAAGCATAACCAGAGAAGGTTTAGTTTGTACCCGGGAACGGTACCAGAACCGAAGGCACCGGAAACGCCGTTACCAGTCATTATGACTAGCCTGCTTGAAGTAGTCGATCAAATTCGAGGCAGTGGCGAGGCGATGCAGTGAAGTCCCTCGAACGGCCTCCGGGATGTAGTCGTTCGCGTGATGGAGAGGACGTAGTCGTACAGCGTGTGGTCGCCGGGTTGGTGGAGATGTCCACCGGAAAGTAGACGAAGTAGTCGTTCACAGCAGCGAGCAGGCGCGTACGAGTACGCTCCCCAAAAACCTTATCGCATGCCTATCCCGAGCAGGATCTGAGGGCGGACGGGGTTCGGAGGCAACTGCTCACGCAAGCAGAGTGTGCGCAAAGCTTGCGTTGGGAATGCGAGAGAGCAGCAAACAACAGGGAGAAGAGAGTGGTTTCCTGAAAGGAATACCAGAGAGAGAGAGCTTTCGAGTTTTGTCCCGCCTGGGAGGAAAGGCCTCCTCTTATAGGCGCTCAGGGAGAAAGGAGAGGATGAAGGGCAGCAATGATCATTATGCCGTCAGTTACTAGCCCAACGGTTACATTCTCTGAATAATATCAGTAACGGCTATGACTTAATGACTATCATTAGTGGCAAAATGTTCATCGCTCGGCTCGGCTCGGCTCGGCCACGGCCACGGCCACGGCCACGGCTCGGCTCGGCGAGCGAGCGCGCGCGTGTGTGGCACGCCCTTCTCCTTTTACCAACTTCACAAGTGGTCCACCTTTGGTCCAATATTTAAGTTAGTTAGGATTCCTGTTGACTCTCAATCCGGGATTTATACCCCTAGCATTTATTAGTGGACCTTTAATTTCTTTTGATTAATTGAGACTAAAATGGGCCAATGGCCCAATTAATCCAACAATCCCCACCAAGAATTTCAAGGTTCACAACAAATGCCCTCGACTCAAATGTTGTTTTGATATACCGGCTTCATGGTGAAGACTGTTAAGTTGAACATCCACCTGAGGCAAAAGCTACACTCATTCACAACTGACCAATGGACTATGCCTTGAATTGGCAGTTTCGTGCAAACAAGCTTGACTAGAGCCCCTTACCAGTACTAGGCTGCTGTATGCATCCCCTCGGGTTGGAGCGTATAAGTCATACTCCGTGCCTTTCATGGGTATCTAGAGATCACCCTATCTCATAGATGGTGACTAGCAATCGGACCCATATAGGTGTAATCCTTTAAGATGTTCTGTAGGCCAACATCTTTGCTCCTCACTGAGCCACTCGTATCACATTAAGGTTTTCACTAACCTACCATACAGTTTTAGAAGAGAAATGCACCTCTATCGGAATGAGCCTTTTATAAAGGTTCTCTTCTCTCAGTTAAACAGTAGCTTGTTTCACCATCCTGATTCACGAGATCTCCGATCACATAGGACAGGTTACCACTACTGAGTAACATTCATGGGTCTCAAGCCCAATTCCCTGGATGCATTATCTATCACGTTACGTGAAAGACCCTTTGTGAATTGATCTGCCAGGTTCTTAGCCGTTTGGATGTAGTCCAAGGCTATTACTCCGGAGTTTCTTATTTTCCTGACAGACTTCAGCCGCCTCTTTACATGCCTAGATGATTTCATGTTGTCCTTTGAACTGTTCACCTTGACAATCATCGTTTGATTATCGCAGTTCATGAGGATAGCCGGTATCGGTTTTTCAACTACCGGCAGATCCATAAGGAGTTCACGAAGTCATTCGGCCTCTACCGTGGCGGTGTCTAATGCAGTGAGCTCTGCCTCCATAGTAGACCTCGTTAAGATGGTCTGCTTGCAAGACTTCCAGGAGACAGCGCCACCTCCAAGTGTAAACACATATCCACTTATGGCTTTAATCTCATCTGCATCAGATATCCAATTTGAATCGCTATAACCCTCTAGTACCCTAGGGTACCCAGCATAGTGAATCTCGTAGTCCACAGTACCTTTTAGGAAACGCATCACCCGTTCGAGAGCTTCCCAATGAGCCTCTCCTGGGTTAGACACAAACCGACTCAGTTTGCTCACAGCATACGCGATGTCGGGTCTAGTAGCGCTGGCTAGGTACATCAGTGAACCAATGATCTGGGAGTATCTCAGCTGATCTCTCATTATTCTCTTGTTTTTCCGCAACACTTTACTAGCATCATAAGGTGTTGGAGCTGGCTTGCAGTCATTATAACCGAAACGACTCAAGATCTTCTCCACATAGTGGGATTGTGTAAGAACAACCCCACCATCACCTTCTCTCACTAGTTTAATGTTCAGAATCACACTAGCCTCTCCCAAATCCTTCATGAGGATAGCCGGTATCGGTTTTTCAACTACCGGCAGATCCATAAGGAGTTCACGAAGTCATTCGGCCTCTACCGTGGCGGTGTCTAATGCAGTGAGCTCTGCCTCCATAGTAGACCTCGTTAAGATGGTCTGCTTGCAAGACTTCCAGGAGACAGCGCCACCTCCAAGTGTAAACACATATCCACTTATGGCTTTAATCTCATCTGCATCAGATATCCAATTTGAATCGCTATAACCCTCTAGTACCCTAGGGTACCCAGCATAGTGAATCTCGTAGTCCACAGTACCTTTTAGGAAACGCATCACCCGTTCGAGAGCTTCCCAATGAGCCTCTCCTGGGTTAGACACAAACCGACTCAGTTTGCTCACAGCATACGCGATGTCGGGTCTAGTAGCGCTGGCTAGGTACATCAGTGAACCAATGATCTGGGAGTATCTCAGCTGATCTCTCATTATTCTCTTGTTTTTCCGCAACACTTTACTAGCATCATAAGGTGTTGGAGCTGGCTTGCAGTCATTATAACCGAAACGACTCAAGATCTTCTCCACATAGTGGGATTGTGTAAGAACAACCCCACCATCACCTTCTCTCACTAGTTTAATGTTCAGAATCACACTAGCCTCTCCCAAATCCTTCATGAGGATAGCCGGTATCGGTTTTTCAACTACCGGCAGATCCATAAGGAGTTCACGAAGTCATTCGGCCTCTACCGTGGCGGTGTCTAATGCAGTGAGCTCTGCCTCCATAGTAGACCTCGTTAAGATGGTCTGCTTGCAAGACTTCCAGGAGACAGCGCCACCTCCAAGTGTAAACACATATCCACTTATGGCTTTAATCTCATCTGCATCAGATATCCAATTTGAATCGCTATAACCCTCTAGTACCCTAGGGTACCCAGCATAGTGAATCTCGTAGTCCACAGTACCTTTTAGGAAACGCATCACCCGTTCGAGAGCTTCCCAATGAGCCTCTCCTGGGTTAGACACAAACCGACTCAGTTTGCTCACAGCATACGCGATGTCGGGTCTAGTAGCGCTGGCTAGGTACATCAGTGAACCAATGATCTGGGAGTATCTCAGCTGATCTCTCATTATTCTCTTGTTTTTCCGCAACACTTTACTAGCATCATAAGGTGTTGGAGCTGGCTTGCAGTCATTATAACCGAAACGACTCAAGATCTTCTCCACATAGTGGGATTGTGTAAGAACAACCCCACCATCACCTTCTCTCACTAGTTTAATGTTCAGAATCACACTAGCCTCTCCCAAATCCTTCATCTCAAAGCTTTGGGACAAGAATTCTTTGACTTCCTTAATCGCATTAAGGCTTGTCCCAAATATCAGTATGTCGTCCACATACAGACAGAGGATCACTCCTTCACCCCCACCATAGCGATAGTACACACATTTGTCAGCTTCGTTCACAACAAAGCCAACTGATGTTAAAGTTCTATCGAACTTTTCATGCCATTGCTTAGGAGCTTGCTTAAGGCCATACAAAGACTTGACTAACCTACACACCATTCCTTCTTGACCTTCTACTACAAATCCGTCTGGCTGATCCATATAGATCTCCTCCTCCAACTCTCCATTTAGGAAAGTTGTCTTAACGTCCATCTGGTGAACGATAAGACCATGAGAAGCTGCCAAGGAAAGTAATACTCGAATAGTAGTCAATCGGGCAACCGGTGAGTAGGTGTCGAAGAAGTCTTCCCCTTCTTTCTGAGTATAGCCTTTAGCCACTAACCTTGCCTTGTACTTTTCAATTGTACCATCAGGCCTAAGCTTTTTCTTGAACACCCACTTGCATCCAACAGGTTTGCACCCATAAGGACGCTCCACAACCTCCCAAGTACCATTAGACATAATTGAATCCATCTCACTCCGAACTGCTTCCTTCCAATAGTCAGCATCTGGAGAGGAATATACCTCTTCAATGGTTCTAGGAGTGTCATCCACGAGGTACACAATGAAGTCATCACCAAAGGACTTTGCAATCCTTTGTCTCTTGCTCTTTCTGAGAGCTGCTTCATTGTCATCCTCCTCAGGATTCTCCACATGTGGTTGTTCATTGTATTCTATCATAGTGGTGGGTTCTTTAGGTTCATTGTTAACAAACAATTCATGACTAGATGTGCTATCTACCTCTTTCATGGGAAAAATGTCCTCAAAAAATGTAGCGTCTCTGGACTCCATGATAGTGCCAACATGCATGTCAGGTACTCCAGACTTCACTATTAAAAATCTATAACCCACACTGTGGAAAGCATAACCAAGAAAGACACAATCCACTGTTTTAGTCCTAATTTACGTTTCTTGGTTATAGGCACATTCACTTTGGCCAAACAACCCCAAGTTCGTAAATATGAAAGGGTTAGCTTTTTCTTTTCCCACTCCTCGAATGGTGTTATCTCTTTGTTCTTCATGGGAACACGGTTCAGGACATGACATGCAGTCAATATAGCCTCACCCCACCATTCCTTGGAAAGTCCCGCTGTGTCTAACATGGCATTAACCAAATCAGTTAGAGTGCGGTTCTTTCTTTCGGCTACCCCGTTTGACTGAGGTGAATAGGGAGGCGTCCAATCATGAATTATTCCGTGTTCCTCACAGAACGCAGTGAAAACATTAGAAAAATACTCTCCACCACGATCAGACCTAACTCTTTTGATCTTTCTCTCAAGTTGGTTTTCTACCTCAGCTTTATAGATTTTAAAATATTGCAACGCTTCATCTTTAGACTTTAACAAATAAATATAGCAAAATCTAGTGCAATCATCTATTAGAGTCATGAAGTACTTTTTACCACCTTTTGTCAACACGCCATTCATTTCGCACAGATCGGAATGAATTAATTCTAGAGGTGCCAAGTCTCTCGCCTCAGCCGCAAAGTGAGGCTTACGAGGTTGTTTTGATTCAACACACACATGACACTTAGAATTTTTGACTAAGGTGAATTTCGGAATTAAACTCAGATTTGCAAGACGCGTCATACAACCAAAATTAACATGACAAAGTCGCGAATGCCACACATTAGACTCATCATTAACACTTGAAATATGGTTCACAATTTTATTACAATCATCTGACAAAGAAAAGTGGAACAAGCCTCCGCTATCATAGCCCTTTCCAATAAAACTTCCAAACTTAGAAATTACACATTTATTGGATTCAAAGACTAACTTAAACCTGTCTCTACATAGGAGAGACCCGCTGACTAAGTTCTTCTTGACGGTGGGGACATATTGCACGTTCTTCAGTCGAACGGTCTTTCTCGAAGTAAGCTTCAGATCGACCGAACCAGCACCAAGAACACGCGCATGCGATCTGTTCCCCCATCAACAAGGAGGAAGTCCTGCCTGCCTGGTAAGAAGAAAACAAGGAAATATCAGCACAAACATGAATATTAGCACCAGTGTCAATCCACCACTCAGGTGAATGACATACTGAAAGAACTGTAGGTAAAAGATTACCGTACACCGACGTTCCACCAGTCTCACTAACAACCATGTTGGCACTGTTGCCATCTTTCTTATCCTTGCGATCTAGACACTTTGCAGCAAAGTGTTCGGTGCTACCACAACAGTAGCACTTCCCAGTTGGAGGCTTCCTCGGCTTGAACTGAGTCGTCTGTTTAGCCTTTGTTTGGTTCTGATGCGGCTTGTTCTTCCTTTTGTTGGACGCATTGTGGTTCTTCTTCTACACCAGATTGGCACTAGAAGTCCCAACAATCCCTTTACCACGTTGGTCCTTTGCCCTCGCCTTCTCTTCAACATCAAGAGTGCCGATAAGATCGACAACAGTGAACTCCTGTCTCTTGTGTCTCAGAGAGGTTGCAAAGTCCTTCCAAGAAGGTGGTAACTTGGAGATAATACCTCCAGCCACAAAATTGCCAGGCAACTTACATGGTGCATCCTCGCTATAGTTCTCAAGATCTCTAGCCAGTGCCTGAATCTCATGGGTCTGCTCTACCACAGGACGGTCTTCAACCATCTTGTAGTCATAGAGTTGTTCCATGACATACAGCTCACCACCAGCATCAGAGACCCCAAACTTAGCTTCAAGCGCATCCCAAACTTCTTTGCCGCTTGGCAGCAAGAGGTACGTATCCACGATGCTTTCGGCTAGAACACTCAAGATGGCACCTCTGAACAGGTTATCGGCCGCCACGAAAGCTCTCTCCTCCTCAGGAGTTTGTGTTTCGGGCTTCCCCTGTGTGACATGCATGATGTTCATGGCCGTCAGCCACAACGTGACCCTCTGCCGCCAACGCTTGTAATTTGAGCCATCGAAAACATTTGGTTTGATTGACGCAGCAAAGGTAGTTACCGAAAGCCTATTAATATCATAAGGTTTTTGGATTGTTAGAAATCTAGGCATTTTTTGGTACATTTTAATTCCAGAAATTATTAACAAATTCATGACCATATTGAGTGATCCAGTGAGAGCAAAGCATGTGCTAGTGTTCAGGTTAATTCTCAAAAGAAACATGAACAGCAAGCATAACCAGAGAAGGTTTAGTTTGTACCCAGGAACGGAACCGGAACCGGAGCCACCGGAAACGCCGTTACCAGTCATTGTGACTAGCCTGCTTGAAGTAGTCGATCAAATTCGAGGCAGTGGCGAGGCGATGCAGTGAAGTCCCTCGAACGGCCTCCGGGATGTAGTCGTTCGCGTGATGGAGAGGACGTAGTCGTACAGCATGTGGTCGCCGGGTTGGTGGAGATGTCCGCCGGGAAATAGACGAAGTAGTTGTTCACAGCAGCGAGCAGACGCGTACGTGTACGCTCCCCAAAAACCTTATCGCCTGCCTATCCCGAGCAGGATCTCAGGGCAGACGGGGTTCGGAGGCAACTGCTCACGCAAGCAGAGTGCGCGCAAAGCTTGCGTTGGGAATGCGAGAGAGCAGCAAACAACAGGGAGAAGAGAGTGGTTTCCTGAAAGGAATACCAGAGAGAGAGAGCGCTTTCGAGTTTTGTCCCGCCTGGGAGGAAAGGCCTCCTCTTATAGGCGCTCAGGGAGAAAAGAGATGATGAACCTGGACGCGTTGAGCAGGGCAGCAATGACCATTATGCCGTCAGTTACTAGTCAACCCAACGGTTACATTCTCTGAATAATATCAGTAACGACCTTGACTTAATGACTGTCATTAGTGGCAAAACGTTCATCACACATCACACGCTGAGCGGCTCGGCTCGGCCACGGCGAGGCGAGCGAGCGAGCGTGCGCGCGCGTGGCACGCCCTTCTCCTTTTACCAACTTCACAAGTGGTCCACCATTTAAGTTAGTTAGGATTCCCGTTGACTCTCAATCCGGGATTTATACCCCTAGCATTTATTAGTGGACCTTTAATTTCTTTTGATTAATTGAGACTAAAATGGGCCAATGGCCCAATTAATCCAACAATATTTCCGTACACCATTAACACGTTGGACATCCTACGAACACGCGCACTATTTCTACGAGCACTTTTAAGAGATGTGTTCGCTAATAAATCTTGAAATTAACGAAACCACTACAGTGATCTCGATGTTGATAATTAAACATGTCACGTACTCTTATCAAATAATAGAACTGTTACTTCGATAAATCTGAATAAGAGCCCGACTATTGCATCAAGCAGGTTCCACTCATATACAACGGAAGTTAATTAATTAAACCAGCAGAGCCAAGCACACCATAGCACTACCTCTACGTATGAGCTAGTACATACTGGTGGGCAGCATGAGAGCGAGCGATGAGGTAGGTATGATGGTGTTTTGTCGATGATGACGTGGCCACACCTACTACTCGGAGCACTCACGCCGGTTAATCCAACAAGATCGCGGTAGGTGCGTCCCCGCTGACGTATATTTGCATCAGCTGCATGTTTCTATGACTCTGCGTACGTGTACTCCCATGCACCTTCTCCTCTCTGTTTTTTTTTTTGACCGATCGATACTACTGTAGTGTTTTCTTCCAGCGTTGCATCATCCGACAAGGATACAGTAGCCGAATCAAATGGACACGGTGACATAAGCTCGATGCCTTTCAGACGTGCCAACTGTTCAGACTGATCAGGAAATGTAGAAAATAAATTATTGGTTTCCCTGTGATTATCCTCTCCCGTTGCACGCAGGGCCTTGAGATTTCCAAATAAATGATCGTCTCCTATCTTGACCATATGCATGCAATCCAGGAGAGTAAACAGCTGGGAAACTTTGACTGGCTGTCTAAATTTTCCTGGACAGACACGTTTCGCCGTGCTAGCTACTTGCATCTCTTCGATTGCAAGGTTTGGAATTTGTCAAGCCCAAGGTTTGGAGTTTTATGAAGCTGTAGCCGCACGGGAGAAAGTCTTTGCAGTTGCAGTATAGCCTCTGTACTGCCTACATGTACGTAGTGTCACGTCGAGTTCCGACACGATTGATCGATCGAGTTTCAACGTAACTTTCAGCGTGCCTAGCTTTGGTCATTGCCGTGCGGGCTTTACAGCTTTAACTACTCCGTCCCTGTGTCCCGATCGGACGTGGCAGTCAAGTCAGCACTATGTGTTGCTAGCCTTCTCTGCAAGGACATATGAAGCACATGTACGGGGAGCGATGTTGCAGGGGCTCTGCCTCGTGAGGTCTCTGGAAAAAGTTCAGTCTAAACACTCTCTTCTAAATAATAAATTATTTTGTTTTTTCTAAATATATATTATTTAATTATTAGAAATCTAAATACGGTGTATATTTAAGTTTAAAGTAAAATCTATGTAAATACAAAAGCTGAAATGAATAATTTATTAGAACGGAAACCGTACCTCTTAAATTGTACACCTATATAATATAATTCTTATAAATTAATTAGATATAGTTCATAATCATGCAAATTTTTATAACTAATGTTCGCAAATTTAAAAAGCAAATATGGCTAAAATATCTTTATTATATCAGTAATCTACATAAATACAAATTTTAATAGAACAAAGAGGCCACTGTTTAAATGGGGGCGTGCTAGCTAGGTACATCGCTGAGTAAACGGCGGAAGAAGAAAGCTGCTGGCCTCCGCCAGCGTGTGGAATGGCGCATGGCCAGGGGCGGATCTAGAGCATATCATCGGGTGACCCCGACGAAATTCTATAATTTGTTAACAATTTACTGTTCATTACTAGTTAAGTAGGCTCTAGCCCCGTCATTTAAGAGAGCTGATCCCGGTGGCCTCTTGGGCTGGA
The DNA here is from genome assembly GCA_033239725.1 of Echinochloa phyllopogon. Taxonomy (NCBI): domain Eukaryota; kingdom Viridiplantae; phylum Streptophyta; class Magnoliopsida; order Poales; family Poaceae; genus Echinochloa; species Echinochloa phyllopogon. The sequence continues at coordinate 3,767,607 of BTCW01000003.1, forward strand.
TTCGCCCCTGCATGGCATGCACCGTGCTTGGCTGAAGCTCCGGTACATGCATGAATGCAGGTAGATGACTATTCTAACGTGATGGTGATCGACACGCAGGCGTACGTACTACTCCGCGTTCACGGCTTTACCTACTACTCCGTGTCTCGATCGGATATGGCGGTCAGCAGTCTCAGCATTATGATGTGTCACTAGCTACCCTTCCCTCCGCAAGGACATCAGGAAGCAGCAAACGTAGTATTTGCTGCTTTAATATTCTATAATTAAATAGTATATATAAGGCTTTTGTTGTAATCTTCCGTTCTCTACACCACGCAATCACAGCAAAACTTATACTACATTTGGACTACTTCCTACCTCTAGTTACTCCCACAAGTCATTTTGGACTTGTGCACAGGATTAATAAAGTAGATCGATTGATGACCTTATTAGTGCCTTTCATTTATACTACACCATCCGACAAAAGGAATCCTGTTGTAAATAGAGAAGTTTTAGGTGAAAAGTTGTCAAGGTTCAAACGATCTTCATTTGGAGGCAGAAAGAGCACAAAAGAGGATATTCCGCACTGATGCTAAAATCATCGATCTTGTTCCATAACGCTAAAATAAATTTAATCAACTTGCATTGCATGCACACGGTGTACGTTTCAGTGTTAGTTCCATGTGCCTTATACATTGAATAGCCTGTATTGTATGTGAAGGTTGGAGCCTTTTAGGACGTGTTTAGTGTGATAGGGGCATCGAAAGAGAATTAGCAGTGACTGAGAGTTAAATTTCTTACAAATCAGTAATAGGTTTAATAATCCCCCATCCTTAATACCCTTGGGAAGAAATTAGCTAGGGGGTTAACAGAAAAGCCATCATTGGTCTACTAGTGCTAGGACTTCAGCTCTAGCCTCTAGGCTTTCGCATATTGGGGACAAATCTCACAAAGTAACAACTGTTGAGAAATCACAAGGAAATTCATGGAGAACATTAAAGGCCGGTTAGAACACCCATACAAGTCATCCATCATTCCATCCTTGGCTAGTTGGCGTCTCATTTTAATTTGTTCACCAACCTTATGTATGCACATCACCGTTCGAGCTAAAGAAAAAACACCATAATTAACTGCTACGAAAATGTTTCCCCTATCAGAATCTCCGGGTTCACATTACGTGCACACGTCTTTGGTACGTCAAGATCGGAAAGATATGTGTCACAGCGTTCTTAAACTACTAGTCGAGCCGTCGATTTTTTTTTTCGCTGTAAGATGCTTCTGGTACGTAGTTGTCTCTTTTAGGTACGATCACGTAATGACGTAATGTCATGCGCAAACACCACAACGGGTGTTTTTTTATTCAGTTTTCTTCACAGGCATCTCTGTGTTCACATCTCCACGTTTGGGCTGTATGCGGTTCCAAATGTTGCCCATCCCGGTCCAGTTCATGAATTGTAACGACCCAACACCTATCTGAAGCTAATCTAGCCCAAAAGACCCATCTATGAAGCCTCTAGGCCTCGGCCTGTTCGGCCACCTTGGAGAAATGTAAACCCAAGCCTGTTTGCTGCCAGCCCAGAGCTGATGATACTCCTCCAAGGCTCCAACAAGGCAACAAGAGCAATGTGTTGCGTTGCCACACAATCCGACTACCGACACCGAGCAAACAACTTGCCAAGCCAGAAAGAATACTAAGAGCAGGCTATATCTCCCTTACAAATAAACTTACCACTCTAAATTACGTCATTTTGTTTTTCTGGATACATGGATTGTTTTGTTTTTTCTAAATACATTTTTTTCTAGATACATAATTTACCATTTAAAATTACAGATTGTTTTGCTTTTTTGGAAATATAACTTGTATCTTTTCTCCAGATACATGACTTATCATTCTAAATTGCACATCATTCTTCTTTTGTAAATACATAGCTTTTGTTTTGTTATGAATTTAGATATACAGTTTACCTGAATATAAAATTATTTATCTAAGAACGCCAAATCAATTTATGATTTAGAACATAGAATATTTAGTAAATTGCTATGGTTGCAAAGCCAGTTTCCAAAATCTAACAGGTGTAGAAATACTGCTCGACCTGGTATTTAAAAAAAATCTTAGCAAAGCCCGTGATCAGTGATCACTCTTCAATTGAACTTTGAACGGGGTGATGCCACCATGCCATAGGAGGGGACAAAATACCGATAATTGTGCTCGCGCCGCATTAACATTCACTGATTACATCCTACCCAACAAAAACCAAAAAAAAAAGGTTCTTCAGGCTAATCCTCAACTACATAGGTATACATTATGATGGCGATTCCACAGGAATAAGCAGGCAAGCAAAAATGCGTATAATAGTGAACAAAGGGAGCATGTCCTCTGTAGTTTCAAAAACCTATTCAGGGTCTAACATTAATCCATTTTCGAGGCCTTGCTTCCGCACTGACAATACATATGATCTCTCTGCTGAAGTAGCAGGAATTTAATCACATTTGATATTTCTGTAGATTCTCCTTACAAAGAGGGTTGACCCTACATACCCAATAGCACCTGAATCACAAAAGGAAAAAAGCAAGATATGTCAAACTGAAAAACAGTCCCATATATTGCAAAGGCATGGCATTCAGTTAAAAAAGTGGGCTTACCACAAAGTATGCCTAGACCAAGGCAGAACATCAATGTGTAGCCAAAATAGAAACTTGTCTGGAAGAAGCCTGACATCTTTGTCTTCACATGATAGTAGTAGATGGAGTATAGATACACGTACAAGGCAGTTGATGCTGCAGAGAAAAACGAAGTCCATTGCCAATGATAGTTCTCGGCGTTCAGCAAGAAATAGGTACCCACAATAGTGACGCAGATGGTGACTATTAGAAGGATGACAAAGACCAGCAACATGAAACCATAGACATAATAAACCTGCCAAGAACCCCAAATTTTCATCAATTGCAAACTCAGTCCAACAGAAATTGCAAATAAAAATGCAATATGAAGCACGGACATTATTTAGAATCCGCAAAGAAAAATTGAAAAATAACCAATCATGCACATCTTACAGTATAAGATCATAACGTAGAGAATATCAAGGAGTACAAAAATATTAATCAGTGTTCCATTGTTTACCTTGTAGTTCCAAAATGACGTGAACACAAAGTACATCTCAATGAAGATGCTACCAAAGGGAAGTAGTCCGCCCATCAACGAGATAACAGAAGGTGTAAGGTACCACTTCTTCTCAGGAATAGGCCGTGGAATAGTCTTTACTCGGCAGGGGTTGTTAGGAGCACCACTCCAGTTCCTACCAACGACAGTTCCCAAAAGCACCAAGGGAAAGGAGATGAAAGCCCAAAGTACAAACATGACAACCATCGTGCCGAATGGTATTGCTGCTAATGAGCGGTAGAAGATAGCAATTGTATTCAGTGCGAAGCCAATTGAAAAACACAAGAATGGAAAGAGGGATGCTGTAAGGACCATAGCTTTAATCCAGTTTTTGCCTGCCATAGATTCAAGAAAGGCACTCGATAAGCCATAGATTGAGGTGTGGATTCCATACATGATAAGTTTTAGCTCTTTCTAAAAGAGAATAATAACATTATGGACAAGACAAATCCAGATAGTGCAAAGAAAATTGAAATGTGCAAACAAAAAGTAAAACAAATTGAAAATTGGCAGAACCATACCGCCATTCCTTGAGTAAAGACCGCCACTAACATATCCAGAAATGAACGATGTAAGAGCATAGCACACAATGAAGGTTGTGATGATAGCCCCTCGCCTGACAAGCAGCATACAATTTTAGTTAGCAAAGGCAATGTGTGGAAGGGATAACAGACCTGCTTAAATATTTCAAAATTTTCAAAGAAACAATGTATTTCTTTCTTTAAGGTTATAATTCATCAATTATGTACAAAAGGGCAGACCACCAACACTTTTGAGTAAAACATAATGCAAAAATGATATTAAAAATATAACTTCTAGACAAAAGAGAGGATTTACACTCTTGCTTATAATTCTAGTGCATCCAGAAGCAAAAGGAAGAGGTGAAATAATGGAGCTTACATTATTTCATAGTTTTTACCCCATTGGTATCTTTTAATAGATAGGATTCACAAACAAAACAGACATAATATTTAGTTATAATTATCTCTCCATAATGTGATGCCAGAATTACCAATCACACCATAGAGATATGCTGGCAATGCCAGGTTTCCAACAGCGGGCTCAGGAAACTGCTGAAAACATGCGGTCTTCAGCCAAAACAGCAAGAGCTAACTTTAAACCCAGCTATTTGTACACTAAAGAGTCGTTCCATGGTTCTCGGGCAGAGTTTCCAACTAGCACATGGGAGTGGATACGAACTACCAATGGTTCTGATACTACAAAACCCCGACCCACACAAAATCTCTGATGTATTGTGCATTTATATGTTTTTTCTCCCAATGAACATGTCCTTTTAGCTACTCTCAGAAATTCCAAGCAATATGCCGTACATGCAAGAAGGGAACAGGGGGTGAGGATTGAGCGTACCCAATGTATAGCATGCCAACAATGGCCAACACAATCACAAGTAGGATAAGAGCTGCCAGTTGCGTCCCAATACCAACAAGCGCAGAAAGAAACATCAAACTTCGGGGAGGCCGAAATACATCACCATGGACAAGCTTCCATCCAGATTCCTCATTAACATCTCTCTCCTACCAAGGTAATATCATAACATAAACAATAATTGAGTTGGGAAGTGGGCAAAAGTTTGTGAAAGAAATTTCTCTAGCTATCAATTATACAGTTAAACAGCATGTGCACCAGAATTCAGATGCTCACCAGGGACTCCAGATCATCATCTTCACGAGCATATTTGGCATAATCATTTCTCAAAGTCCGCATCAATATCATCGAAACCAAACCAGTTAGGAAAATAACCATCATAAAAGAGTTGAAAATGGAGAACCAGTGAATCTGAAAAGAGTAATATGAATACAACTTAGAACCTTATAGTTAGTTAAAAGGGAAAATACAGCTCCCAACTGCTGGAACTGACAGACTGAATAAAAATTGTTGGTTGTCTACAAACAAAATATTACCTGGTGTTCAAAGAAAGGATAGTCCAGGTACACTTCAAAACGACGTGGAAATGACACATCTGTTGCCACCCACTTCACTGAATATGTCATTTCCATTTTCTTACCAGCTTCAAGAAGCTTAGGAGACTCTTGGGTGAGATTTACATGAATTATCTAAAACAAAAATCACCCATCAGATCAAGTTATTAGTTGCATCCAAATTAATGTGTTAATGATCTGGATCAACACTAGATAGCATACCCTGTTCTCATTGTATTTAACAAGGATGTTCTTGTGTGTGTAAAGATAATGCTTGTTTTCACTGTTCTTGTCAGCCTCCCCAACAAAACCTTTTCAAAATAGATGGCAACTATAATGTCAGGCAAAGGGTAGACTCAAAAACTGGGCAAACAAAATACCAAGTCAAGAAGAACGTACCCCAAAGAGGCAGATCGTCTAGGAGGAGAACATGGCAGCAAGCAACAAAAAACAATTGATACCAGCAAAGATGAAAAGCAATGTCAGAAATAAGAAACACAGCCCAGATCATCATGGCACTGTAGAATATAATGGATCAAAAGTGGATCCACATACCTATGAAAAATTCAAACCAATATGAGTTCTCAATGGCATCAGAAAACTGCTGAACCTTTTTAGAATCTAGATCAAGTGTGCAAATGAAGCCCTTCTCCTCATTTCCTAGACCAAAGGTAAAATTATGATCAGTAAGGCAGGAAAAGGACATATAGATGGACTTTCTTATAAATAGTAATAGAGACAAGGGTGAAATGGGAATAATATCGACATACTTAAGAACTTTATCTCAAGCTGACTATCAATCAGCTCATTTCCACCCAGGACCTCTCCAAGACCACCCCATTTATGTATAGGGTTCTCAGATGGTTGGCAAAATGGAAGGCTGTAATAGTTGTAAGTTTCTTGAGGATTATTGTAAGGGCCAACTTTATTCACCCAGAGCTTAACTGGCTCTTCAGCTTTGTACTGCATGAAAGAGCATAAAAAGGATGAAAACATTTAAGTTTGGAACATATTTGTACTGCATGTGAGCATAATATATTTGCACTGAAACATAAAAATGTGCTGGATGTTGGAACCAGTGTAATGTATCGCATAAATAAATTTTATAAATTGAGTTCAAAAGAACGCACACCAGAAATTAAAAATTGTAATGTTTCAGGACAGCACACAACATGTTATTGGTGAATTATCGATGGCAGGGCGCATAAATAATAACAACACTGTTATATGTAATAGAGCCAAAAGGAATTTTATGAGCTAAGTTATACATTTCTCCTATTAATAACAACAAAAACGTGCAGATATATCAATATCATGCAGCTGTACTAAACCCAAATGTACAATAATTTCTCCTTGCTGACACTAAGTTATGTATATGTTTATATAAGCATCAAAAAACAGCAACGACCACAGCCGTCTACTGAAAATTCAAAACCCATGAGCCATTAAGCTTTCCTGCCTAAGCCCATGCACGCCCATTTCAATGCACTCCCACATCGAACCGCCTCACTTGTCGAGCAGAGACCTCCTAAATCCAAAGTCGGAACCATACTCTAAACGAGCGTCGAGCGGCATACTTTTACACTCCGCCACCGTCGAACACTGACAAGTCTATCATCGCATCAGCTCCCTCTGAACAACCAGACCGCGCACCCACCCCGAGCGAGCGAGCGAGAGCCGCCGCCGCGCAACCAACCCAGCGGCGCGGAGATCCGTCCGAGCGGAGAGGCGGCCCCAGATCCGGCGGCGATCCAACAGAAGGTCCGGGCAGGGAGAGGCTTTGGATCCGAACCCCGACACAGCGAGGAGGAGAGACGGGCGGGCGGGGCGCGCGCGTACCTTGTGGTCGGACTCGGAGGCGGAGGCGAGCGCGAGCAGGGACGCGACGGTGAGGGCGAGGCCGAGCAGGAGCAGGCATCCGTGGCCGCGGCCGCGGGCGCCGCGGGAGGAGGGGAGCATGCCTGCCTGCCTGCCTGCCGCCGGCGAGATCTGAGGAGGAGACAAGGGGAGTGTCGCGGTCGCGAGCCTTGGCCCGGGCCGGCACGGCAGGACTCGTCACGACCAGACCCCAGCAGCTGCCTCCTCTCGCCTCGCTCGCGATCTTCTTTTGCTTTGCTGGGTGCCGGTGGATTTCCTCGGCGGTTTGGACGGTCGGTCTCTGATCCTGCTCCGGGATCCGTAGACCGTTGACTTCCAGTGTAAAGAACATTATATAAATACTTCACGAATGACATTGCATAGCTATTCTTGTGTAAAGAACATTATATAAATACTTTTGGAATTTATTTTTCGAATTTGTTCAGACATTTAGACAAAGAAGTTCATATCCAAGAAAATCTAGAATTCATAAATCTTGGTGAATTCACTAGAATAAAAAATGATTTGTGAATTAGATAGAATGGTGACGGGGAAAATAGAAAACCAGCGAGCTCGATCATCTGCGGATGCCACCCAAACCCGAACACGGAGAGACAGCGCGCAGAGGCAGGTGGCACGAGCGCGCGACGTGGCGAGACGCCGTGAAACCGCGCGAAATTTGGCAAGCCAGCGAAACGAGCGCGCGGGCGAGCCGGCCGCGCCCGGGAGAGAAAGCCGGCGAGCACACGGACAGCGGCAGATTACAAATCACCCGCCATCCACCACCAGGAACACAGACGTGGCGGCCGGCGATCGGGAGCGTCTCGACGATCCCCACGCCGGCCGGTTGGAATACTTCACCCTGCCGCATCAGGGGGGCGTTCCAGTCGGGCCACCGCCCGGAGATGGCGACGTCGGCGCCCGCCGCCGCCGGCGCGGCGCAATTTCCGCGGTCCACTCCCTCGTCTTCGTCGTCGTCCTCCTCCATGGTTGCGCATCGCATCCCTCTTGCCCTTCTTCTATTTTAATTTTTACCGTCCTTTCTTTCTTTGGGAATCTGATGATGCTAACTGATCGAGATGCTCCATTCTGAAGGTGAGGGTCGCGTCGTGGCCGCGTGGGAATCCTGCGCCAAGATTGGCCGCCGCCACGTCCACTGGCCGGCGTCCGCAAGGTGAGACCTCCCTCTTCTCGCGTTGCAGTTGCCAATTGCAATTGCATTTGCATTTGCAACCTCCCTGAACATGAACATGCTCGCAAACAAAGCTGTATAGGACGAGGAAATCTTACCTGCATATGATGAATAAATATGTAGTTACGTTGTCTCGGTTTGCCCATAGTTTTGGAGGACTCAGAGGATAAGATTCAGAGTTCCATGCTTCCGTTGCGCATCTATCTAGCAAGCAATTACCAATATGCTAAAATTCCGCGCCGAGTCTAATTGAGCAAGTTAATATGGATGATCTGACCATCTGAAAAATTTGGTACTCTGCCCTTTTATGAGGTCAACTCAACCTTCACCTACTGTTATTCTGTTTGCAGCAGTTGTTCGATCTGTCGCCGGCCTGCATACAGTGGCTCAGTTGCCACTAACCGTTGGAAATGTCGAGTCGGTTCTGGATAAAGTGCGCCCGCATCTAATAGCAGATGGAGGCAACGTCACCTTGCATGAGATTGCCGGGAATGTGGTGAGGTTAAAGCTTCAGGGAGTATGTGGATCGTGTCCAAGCTCAGTGACAACAATGAAGATGGGCATAGAGCGGCGCTTGATGGAGAACATAACAGAGATCAGTGCGGTTGAACGTGTTTCGGAAAAGGAGATGGGGCTTAAGCTAAATGAAGCAAATGTTCAGAAGGTATTCGTCAACGTGTAGGCTTGTTTTTTTTAAAAAAAATATATATGCATCTTGTACACTTGTTAGATTATATTGTAGCAATAGACATAGTTAGGGTGACTCCAGTTATCACTTAAACCTGCAGGTGATTGCTTTGGTAAATGGTCGACAGGTCCAGGACTAGTTGGTGCAGAATTTTTCTCATCAGGACGTTGTATCTGAAATTTTATTCACTGCCTATCTCAAGAAAAAGTCTAAAAAAATGCCTATATAGATTCATCTTTAAAATTTAGTCTACAATGTGCTAATATGGCAGCATTAGCAAGCAATCTTACCCGTGTAAAAAGTAAAACACAAATATGCTTTGAAATTAGAGGCATCATATCGGTATGCATGATCAGATTGTTGGCAGTTTTTCACCATCAATTTGTGCATATACCTTTTTGTGAGTCTGAGGGCTCTATACCTGGAGCAACACCCTTCCTATTCTTTACAGTCTTCCAGGTCCAGCTTATATTATGATATACTGAAATTTGTGAGTTCTACTTTGTAGGAAAGAGGAGCATGTCTGAAACTCTGAAGTGATAAAAACAAATTCCTTTTTTTATGATTAAGTGATATTTTTTCTATTACCATCATGCCAATAATTGTTTGAACATTATACCTTGCCTCCTGCCATGCATCATTCTATACTATTTGCACCTAAATGATTTACCTTTTCAGCTCCTCACAGATGAAAATGTTAAAAACGGATACCTAAAGGATTTGCTGACTCATTTAAACCAAATCTCAGGTACTAGCCGAGATCAGGCCATACCTTGCGGGCACAGGAGGAGGCGAGCTCGAGCTCATCAAGATTGTTGGCCCAATTGTGAAAGTCCGGCTCACAGGCCGCGCTGCAGGTGTGAAGACTGTCCGAGTGGCGCTATCTCAGAAGCTCCGACAGAAGATCCCATCAGTTGCAGGCATCCGTGTAGTGTCGTAACTTGTGAACATCTGTATACCAGCTCCTAAACGAGCACAACTACAGCAGCTTTCAAGAAATAGGATGTAAGATGTGCTGACTAATCATCAGTTCAGGCAGTAGCCTCAAGTGTTCCTCATAGTCAGGCAGATAAGTTTCTGTGCAACGTGCTGTATGTATGGTGAGGGTGTTCATAGTGGAGATGCTAAAAAAAGACTCGATTTTTCCCTCTTGCAACGAAAATTGAACAGATGTATTTTTTTTTTAGAATTGTATTTTGTTTGACTTCAACCTATTGTCTTTCAGGTGCAAGAGCACTAAGCTCCCGTGTGCAAAGTTTTCTATCAGCAAACAGATGCCCTTCGGCATTTGTAGGCTAAACAGCTCAAAATTGAATCACCTTGATGTTGGACAGTATCGATGAGATTGCATGGTTTGTGTGTTGAAGGCCAAATAGGAGTCTGGTGAGAACACTGTACGACGAAGGAGGAACAGTATTTCCAGAGCACTGGCGTCATACGCATATCATTCCTTGGAGCAAACTATGGCGAAATATGAAGCTGAGAAGAACTCTAGCAACCGAATTACTGAAATGACAGCTGTTCTCGGTGCTCATTTTGGATCCTGTTAAGTATATGCGAGAAATAAAGACCATGCTTATATTCAACTAGTGTGGTAGGCGACATGATAGACCACACAGAAGTGGTGAGGCATTGGGTTGGAACACAGGTCATACATCGAAAATGAGGCATTAGATCAGTAGCAAGGAAACATCACACATATCGGCAGCCGGGTCAAATCCCAAGCAATCTCAGTAAACGAACAGAGATAGCAACCGAACAAGCAAAGATTCCTCACATTATCATCGTGACAATTGCCAAGAAACACTCTCATCAAAATGGGGATTGGATTACATCTCATGAACCTAGCATCCATGATTCACAACGAGACAAGATCCACCGCCCGGGGAAACCATCCCGGGGCCGGTGTCTCCTATCGGATCCAAACGAAACACAGAGCGGAAGGACGAAGAGATCCGCGGAGTACGGGGGCCGATCTAGGCGGAGGAGGCGACGGAGGGGAGGATCCGGGACCCGACGAGGTAGGCGAGGAAGCCGGCGAAGGTGAGCAGGAAGGCGTAGTCCACGGCCACGAACAGCGCCGTGGACCCGTGCCTCCTCTTCCCCGCCGCTCCGGCGCCTAGCTTCTTGGCCGCCTCCATCCTGCTCTCCTTCGGCTCCGGCGACGTGGTGGTGGTGCGGGAAGATCGGTGAGCGGTGGGGTAGTCTTTTGCCTCTCTGGACTCTGGACGGCGGCGAGCGGGGCACCTATAGCTATAGCTATAGCTGGGTTGTATAATATGTTTTAAAGTAAAAGATCAAACATAAGACAAAAGGCGCCTGTGGCCTAATGGATAAGGCGTCTGACTTCTAATCAGACGATTGTGGGTTCGAGTCCCACCAGGCGTGCGTGTAGTTATTTTTTATACCTTTTTTTTACATTTACCTAATTTCTTATTTTGATGAGTATATGGGCTTATGATGACTTGCTAAAGCTATTTTCATGCTGAACTGAGGTTTCAACCGGGGTAAAATGCAACATGGTAGGCACAGTAGAGTCCACGTTTTTTTGTCTCTTGGACATGACCACATGATGCAATTAGGAAATCAGGTACTAGCTAAAAGCTCGTACATTGTTGCAATGGGCAAGAAAAAAATATTAACAAAATGTGATTTTATTGGTAATCTACTGTTATAATTGCCTACGATAAGCTGACGTCGTTTGCCAAAGATGTTGTGATAGCACGCCATTTTGGTCAGTTTCTCCTTTCCTGGTTTATCGTAGTTGACAAGCATCATGTTTCCCCCCCTCACATGCTGGTTCTAGATCACTATTTCCGAAACAAAAGTTTGCTTGTTTAAAAGGCGCTGGAATTTATCGGAATGCTATAAGAGGAAACCGATTCCAGGTCGTAAAGTACTGAATCCGTGACGGAACCAACTCTTTTGCTCACCCTGTCACCCATACCCAATCCGAACGGATGGAGATTGGAACTTGCAGGCGTGTATGATCTGTATTCTGTAATCTATGCAATGCTGACAAGAAGACGGCATATACGATCGGCTTTTCACAACTGCGCAAGCCAGGAGTTTTATGAATTATGATACGGCAAATCCTCTTCTCAATATAAGTTTGTTTGTGCTGACTGACTCTTCTCTTGTAGTGGTATCGCGTTAAACTTATCGCTTTCGCTGCTTGTACGTGAAACCAAACACTATTTCTAGTGCCGCTTAAACATTCACTAGCACGAAAGGTACCAATGCGTAGAAATTCAGAACTTACTTATACATTCAGTCAAAGAGCGCCACCGACCATATATTATTCTTACACAAATTATCACGAATGAAGAAAGGAAACTTTAAGCGGAAACCGTAACCGGTTATTGTAAAAACATTTAAGCACACACACTAAGATCTTATCTTATTTGTACCCCTGCACAGGAATCATTTAAGCAAGCAAGCACATCCTCTTGTCGCTTGCCTGGGCGGTGGCTCCCCTGCCTGCCGGCGGCGTGGATTATGGTCCGGCCTGCTAATTAATTGCCCACCTTGGGACCAATCACCCGTGGGCCAACCACCCGCGGGCCACATTGGCAGTTGGCCTGAGACGATGCATCAATGTCGCAGGACTTGAAGGGGAATCCCTTCTCCTTGCACCAGCCAGGGCACCAGTCGCAGCTGGGCGTAACCGGCACCTCCATCTGGGCATCCGCCCCAAGCTCTGCACGTCGTACATATACATGCATCATCAAACAAAAACTATGGTTTTATTTGGTGCACGAGAATGATCACCAAGCACGCAGATTCATAATGCATCGAAAGTACGTACTTCCATGTAAGACATCTAATAGGAAATGTGAATTGGATTGCACGTGCGTACCTATCGCCACAGGCAGGAGCACGACCAGTACAGCCGCAGCCACGAAAATCTTGCGTGAGAGCTCCATTGGTTGATTGATCGATTTCTTCTTTTGATACCAAGAGAACGAGTCGCTCAATGGATGGATGCAGAAAATTACCGCTTGCCCAAACCAATCGATGTTTTAAAGAGGAAATGGATGCTCTGTCTTCTTATATAGAGAGATCAGAACATATCTCTACTCCTAAAAATAAAAATACTCCTAATAAAAATACTATTTGGGGGACGTTGACCCCTCACCGTTGCTTTTCCGTCCTGTGGCTCCGCCTTCCCCCTCTAACCTCGTTCGTGGCCCTGCTGCCAGGAAAGAATGTGGTTGAAAGAAAGACTTGCTTCATACTGGAACAAATACTCTACTAACAATTCGTGACTGAACAAAAATATGGTTTATGTTCACTTTGTGGAAAGATTGAGTATGATGGGAATATGGAAACCCTAAGATTTGCAAATGGGAAATCATATACTGCAAATCCTACTAGTTGTTCCAAGTGCACTTAGAATAGGTACCGAAATAGGAATTATTCAGTACTGAAGAAGATCAACATAGAAAGGCGGATAAACAAGAAAACGTAAGACTGTAGCCTGCTCCATAAATTCATTACATCAAGAATTACTAGTAGTAATGTTTTAGCTTGTTCCCTTCCAACATAGTAGATATCAGATAAGGATATACTGCCAGCACGGTTAAAAGGCATGAAGGCTGCTCAGTGCTTGATATTTCAGTCTTCTCTTCTTAACAAGCTTCAGAAACATGTCTGCACAAGATGATGCTTTGGCCTACTTGACATTGCAATGCAGCCAGCTAATTGACCGACATATTGTTAGCGATTCATAACAATCCCAGATGGAAGATTGACAAAAACACTGATTGGTGCAAAGATGTCTGGAGATTCAATTTAGCTCACCAGCTCCTTCTAAAGAAATCGATGCCAAATTTGAGCCTTGCGCTGAAGGTTGTGAAGCATTCCTAGCTGACAATGCCCCTGAGTACAATGGAACATAAGGTAAAAACAGGCGACACAGATCGAAACATCCTTCATGCACAAGTTTGAGCACTTCTCGAAGAGTACAGATAACATGAACATTCCCGTGTTTCATGTTATAGGACAACAGTCTTTTCTGAGGCCAAAAATAGACAAAAACCAAATCATCATTTGGATGAAACCCAGCTATATAGTACTCCCATTCCCGTGACCTTGGTCCGAACAGATCTAGCTTCTTGATGTTTTGCTTGAAGGTCCACACCCACTCCTCACTGTCATGATCCTCAAGAACATAGACTGACAGGGCACTACTCCACGAATCATTGTGAGCCACATAAATCAAGCGGCCCTGAGAATGTCCGATCGAAGAGCCATAGCCATCAGCTGCATCGTGCTGTACGCGGGAGACCCTCCACGCCTGGCCCTCTGTATCCACCGAGGCCACCGCATTGGAGACGATGCAGAGATGCAGGGAGCCATTGAAATAGGTCATCTGTCCGTTGAAGCGGGTGTCATCCTCACTCCATCCGCTTTCCTTGAAAACCCATGTGCCAGCTTCGGACGAGTAAATCTCCACCGCCACGACAAACAGGTTGAGGTATAAACAATGCTCCTGCAGCAGCTGAAACACATGGAAATTCGAGGAGACTGCCGGATCAAAGCCCAGCGCTGCAGAGCAGGTGTTAGTGAGCTCGTCGTTGAGCCCCGGGGCGCGGCTCGGCTGGGGCAAGGCAACGTGCTCCCCGGTGGCGGGATTGCACACGACGTAGAAGGGCGGCGACGGCGATTCTTCAGGGGCGCCCGCGCATCGCAAGAGGAGCAACCCATTGCAGGAGTCCAGCAGCTCCGTCTCCCCACAAGTGGGGGGCAGGAAGGAGAGAGCCGTATCGACCCCGGGAGGCGGCGGCGCGGACAGGCCGGTGAAGCCCCAGCGCGGGCGGCTGGCGCTGGGGCGGGAGAAGAAGAGGCCCGACAGGGTCTGCGCGAACATGCGGCGGTTGGCCGGGTCGGAGATGAGGGCGCGCCAGGCCCGGGAGACGCAGCTGAAGCGGCGGAGCGACTTGGCCGGCAGCCGCGCGAGGATCTCCACGACGAGCTCATCCGGGAGGGCCGCCGCCGCCGCTGTCCTCCGGCGGCTCCCTTCCTCCATCCCGACGAGGGAGGCGCGGCGGAACCTGCCGCAGCCGGGACTTGGATTGGATCAAGCGGAGCAGCGATGAGGGCGAGCGAATCGAATCGTGGGGGAAGTTGAGGAAGGGGAGGAGAAGCCGAGGGGCGACAACTGAGCTGTGGGCCACAAGTCCCTTGGCCCACCTGTCCGTGGACTGACGCCAATCTTCTTCTCTTCTGGGCCGGTTGATGAGCCACGCAAAAGGCCGAAACCCCTCCTCCCTCGGCCCCACCCAAAAATCGCAGCGCGCGAAAACGCAGGAGCAGCCCGCCCACTCGCCACCGCCGCACCAGCGCACGGCAACCTGCAACGACCACCACCGGCGGCGACCCCTGCGGCGGCGGAGGAGTAGCAGATGGCGCCGCTCGTGCCGATGTCGCAGCCATGGGTGGAGAAATAGTAAGTGCCCCACCCGTCCCCCCTCCCTCTCCCCCGCAATTTTTCCCCCGATTTGGAATGAAGCCCCCCGTGATTTCGCTCTAATCGCGCCGGTTCCTCCTGCAACTGCAGCCGGCCGAGGCAGGTGAAGGATGTGGCGCACCAGGAGGAGGTCGTCCGGGTGCTCACCAACACCCTCCAGACCGCCGACGTGAGCGACCGCTAAACCCTAACCCCTCTTCCCGCCGCCCCCAAGTTCTTCTTCTTTTTATTAGCGGGAAACCCCCTGGAGATCTTTCTTATTTGCTGTTTGCTCCCTTGCAGCTCCCGCACATGCTGTTCTACGGCCCGCCGGGCACGGGGAAGACCACCACCGCACTCGCCATCGCCTTTCAGCTCTACGGGTATACCCTCTTGCTTTGCTTGACATTTTGTTGTCGTTTTGGTTTCTGTCTTCTTGGTTTGGTTGGCTAGTATAGGAGCAGTGTACTATGTAATCTTGGTTTGGCTTGTACTTTTGCCATTGCAAGTGTAACGGGACAGTGGGGCGATAGAGGGGTATGGTGCATCTTGCTATGCTCCATCCTTTGTTACGGACTTTAGTTAGTCAAATTCTGACTAGTATACTCTTCAATGCCAAACAGAATAATTTTGTTCATTTTAAGTGGCCAAAAGAACATCAATGGATGTGGATGTCCCTAATTCAATGATACATCCATAGTGAAGTTGCAATTCATGTTAATTTTTGTATGTAACAGAAGAGCAGCAAAAATTAAACTATATGTGAACAGCTAGGAGGAACTTAAATTATGAAAAATATGCAAAGTACCATTTCCTCTTCAACTTGCAAAAGTTTCTTAACTTATTTAGAATGACCGTCAGCCAATACAGCTTCGTCTCTTTTATCTGTTTTAGGCATGTGGTGGTTAGTCTTTCTAATTTATTCATGGAATCTCTGTAATCGTGCCAAGTAAAATAAGGAAATGACATTAGAAACTGTTTTGTTAAAAAAAAAAACTATGCAACACTACTCTTATAGAAGGCTTAAGGGCTCATAGCTTTCTGGTCCTCTTTGGATAATTCAGTCCAGAGCTGTACAAGTCAAGAGTTTTGGAGCTCAATGCTAGTGATGATCGTGGAATTAATGTGGTGAGGACGAAAATCAAGGACTTTGCTGCTGTTGCTGTTGGCACTACACAGAAACCGTAAGCTCATCAAAATTAGAAAGATGTTCAATTCTCATCTGATTTTTTATATTCCTGACTAGTTTTCTTGCTGTAATGGACTTCAGTGGTTATCCCTGCCCACCTTACAAGATTATTATACTTGATGAAGCTGATTCGATGACAGAAGATGCCCAGGTATATTGCAATACACATCAGTCATCTCTCTGTAATGATTCAGATCTAGTGTATATGGTAGTTTTGTGATACTTTATATCCTTTTGTAGAATGCTTTGAGGCGTACTATGGAGACTTACTCCAAAGTGACCAGGTTCTTTTTTATATGCAACTATATCAGCAGGTATTTCATCAACTTAAATCTAAATCTTCTTGTATGGTACAAGTATTGATTTTTTGAAATTCATGATTGTTAATGTGTTGCAGGATAATAGAACCACTTGCATCACGATGTGCAAAGTTTAGGTTCAAGCCTCTTTCGGAAGAAGTGATGAGCAGCCGCATTATGCATATATGCAACGAAGAAGGTCTCAATCTTGATGCTCAGGTATTATTTAAATTAGGCTCAGTTGTGATTTGTCAGATGATAATAGCAGGTGAATTGCTTCGCGGATTCTTTAGTTCAATAATTTGAGATGCTTTGAAATTTCAAATTAGGGTCTATCCACACTGAGTGTCATTTCTCAAGGTGATCTTCGTCGTGCTATTACCTATCTTCAGGTCAGTTTTTTTTCTGAATCAGCTCTCTTGCATATTGCGCTCAGCTGACCTTAGCTTCATATACCTTTTCTCTTTTGCAGAGTGCAGCCCGCTTATTTGGATCTTCTATCTCCTCTGCTGACTTGATCAGTGTTTCTGGGGTACACCACCACTCATTTTTCTTCTCTTTTATCTATGAAGAGACTAACT
This sequence comes from Echinochloa phyllopogon, assembly GCA_033239725.1. NCBI lineage: Eukaryota > Viridiplantae > Streptophyta > Magnoliopsida > Poales > Poaceae > Echinochloa > Echinochloa phyllopogon. The sequence continues at coordinate 3,784,943 of BTCW01000003.1, forward strand.
TATCACATATTACGAATTTGCTAGTTCTTGTACTATATGAAGCTGAAATGCATGCTTTTTTAATCTTGGATAGTAATATTTTTTTAGCTTGGTGCATGGGGTTACATAAGTTCATTTTTCTTTATGTTCTCTCCAGAACTTGGTAAAGTGGATCTTGTTCTTGCATCAGTAAGGCTATGCACACAGAGTGCTCAAATTGTTTGTGCATGAAACTTTTTATTGTGCTTTTGCTTGGAAAATTATATCATATCATGACGAATTTTGTCATGCAAGTAATTGAATATCTGAACAAACAGTTAGAAACTGCTAAGCTTCCTTTGGAAGCTGAATTCTTCCATTCATCATACTGGCCTCCCTGTACTGTGTCAGGTCATCCCGGAAGAGGTTGTCAAGTCTCTGCTTGCAGCCTGCAGATCTGGTGAATTTGATGTGGCAAACAAGGAAGTTAGCAATATTATTGCCGAGGGGTATCCAGTTTCACAGCTGATGGCACAGGTCATCTATTTATTTCGTATCTAAGATGTCACACTCTAGTTAATTATCTGTCATGTTAAACATCATCTTACCACTGCCACTAACTGAAGTAATTATTCAGTTTCTAGATGTGATTGTTAGCGCAGACGATATTCCAGATGAGCAAAAGGCAAGGATATGTAAAAAGCTTGGGGAAACTGATAAGGTTTGTCTGACTTAAATTACAGTTATGCATTAATTCAACATTTTTCTTGTTATCATGAGTATTCCTGTAAAGGGAAATATAGAACTTTCTCTTAGCACATGGCTAGTCCAGCGGGATCGTAATGTTGAAACCTGCCATTTTGGAATCCCATTTCTTCCCATATCTATACATGTCTGCAATACTGAACTTTTCAAAGTATTTGTCTCTTGTTACATTTCTCATTTCCTTTCTCCTTTTTTGCGGGGAATTTGCAGTGCTTGGTCGATGGGGCGGATGAGTATCTTCAACTTTTGGATGTTGCCAGCGAGACTATTCGTGCACTTTTCAACATGCCACAAACGCTGGTCTTTTGAGAGAAGTTCAGAGAGGAATGCTGTTGGTGATGACCGATGATCAGCATTTGCAAGCCCTTCTTTGTGCTTCTGAGATGCTGCACAAGGCTAATCTCCATCGCTATGCTGTTACTGCGTTTTCAGTAGGTTTGCGATGGGTTAAAATGTGATGAACTCGCCCTAAAGTTCTAACTGAACTGCACCTGTGGATGTCCAATATGGCATGGAACATTTCTCAACTTGATATCTTGTGTACTATATTTCCTCTCTTGCTCTCTGTGTCCCTGGTGAACGATTGATGGCAGATAGCAGCCTAGCGCTGGCATTCCATTTTTGAGCATGCAGGATGTGGACTTGGCTGTTACTAACAGCCTCACGAATCACTAGTGCTAAAAGTAACAACAAATTGTCATCTGTAGGACTGTTGGCTTGAGCTTCACATGCCAAAAGGACAACTCCGTATAAACGAATCCCTTGATATGCTCTAGCGGAATCACGGATATAGTTTGCTTGCTGCTCTTTTTGTTTTTAGTAACAAATTATATGCAATTTAAATGGAAACATACGCATTTCCAACTAGAGGAAGCAAAACTGCTACAGGGAAATTGTGGTAAGAGAAATATGGCAAAATAATTCATGCATTCCAAAGGCGGAATTCAGTTATTGTGTACAATTCGCGCCAGGAATTCAACATAAAAACATATGGCTATTCAAGATATTGTCCTCTCAATAATTGGATTAATGCATACTAAAAGCCGTGTGATAATTTAGGTTTTTTAGTCACGCGCAGTGTGCTCTAAATATTTCCTTATTTTTCTCTTGCCTATAATACATTTACATGATGTTAGTCAAGTGTTTAATACCTTACAAAATTATGATAAGTAGAAGAAGCCAACAAAACCAACAATCCACAACAAAATAGCTGTCTAAGGTTTATGAAATTCTAGTCCAAAGACGCATAAGGCAAATGTTACTGTCACCGCCTAATACTTCATCTTTGTCACTATACATACATATATTGCCATCATTTCAAATTTCACCTAATAGTTTTATCCCCATGCTTCGACCAAAAGTGACACCGTTTACTGTCGATGACACACTTGCCTTCTCGTTTCTTTTTTTATATACATTTTACCTACTTCTAAAATTATGCATGCTAGATATCACTATAGATTTGACTTTGTCCTGGCTTGAACCCTAACCGTACTCCAAAAAATTCAAATCTAGAGGAAGAACCGAAATTCGAACGAGCTGAAAGCACTCCTCGATCGGCTCACTCCCCCCTCGCACGTGCCTCCCGACCAACCGCCGTGGTCCCCTCGCTCGCGGGCACACTCTCCGGGCTCCCACCCCACCTCCGCCTCTTCCGCCGCCGCGAGCGCCGGCGACGATGCCGCGCAAGGCCTCCTCCACCCCAGGTACGCGCCCCGCTCGACCCCGCTTCGCGCCTCGCAATTCTCGCACCCCCAAAACCCTAACTCCCCCCTCTTCCATTCCCGCCTCCAGATGCGCGGGCCAAGTGGCGGAAGCGGAAGCGCGCCGCCGCCAGCCCCTCTCCGTCCAAGCAGCAGGCCGACCATTCCGACGACTCGGACTCCGCCGCGGCCGCGAACGGCGACGAGGACGCGCCCCGCGGCGCCTTTGCCAACGGGGGCGGAGGAACCCTAGGTGCCGCCGGCGGCGGCGATGACGACCCCGTGCTCGACCTCCGCGGGGCGGAGGTGCTTTCCTCTCCTGCCGAGCCGGTCTCCATATTCCCCGCGGCCGTCCGCCGCGCCGTCGGCCGGCCTCACTCCTCGGTGCTTGCTGTCGTCGATGCGGAGCGCGCGGCGGCCGGTGCCGACGGTGCTCCGGCCGCCTCTACCTCGGCACCCGTTCTCGAGAACATTTCGCACGGTCAGCTCCAGGTGATATCGGCGATGCTGCCCGACCATCCGTCCCTGTCCTACGATCCTGACAAGCCGTCCACCTATGTCTGCACCCCGCCTCCACTCATGGAGGGATGTGGAGTGCACAAGCAGTTCTATGGCAAACTTCACATCGTGCCAAGGCACTCAGGTTTCTTCTTGGCACTAAAAATCATTGTTTGCCACTGACCACTACCTGGCTGAACAAACTGTTAATTTAATTTGCGGGGTGCATTTGTTGATTCATAATTGTAGATTGGTTCGTGCCAACAACGGTGCACAGGCTAGAGAGGCAGGTTGTACCGCAATACTTCTCTGGAAAATCCCAGTCTCAAACACCAGAGAAGTACATGATGTTAAGGAATAAGGTGATTGCCAAGTATTTGGAGCGTCCTGGCAAAAGACTTGTGTTTGCTGAGTGCCAGGGGCTTGTCTCAAGCACACCTGAATTGTATGACCTGAGTAGGATAGTTAGGTTCTTGGAATCTTGGGGGATCATTAATTACCTTGCAACAGGGTCTGTGCACCGTGGGCTGAGGATGGCAGCATCACTTATCAAGGAGGAGACAACAGGGGAGCTGCAGCTGGTATCTGCACCTATGAAATCAATTGATGGTTTGATTTTGTTTGATCGGCCAAAATGCAGTATCCGAGCAGATGATATAGCTTCTGCGGTGTCAACTTCATCTGCTCTAGTAGTGGCAAATGGTGATGCTGATGCAAATTTGGACGAGAAGATATGGGAGCGCTTAACAGAGACTTCTTGTAGTTTCTGCTCACAACCTTTGCCCAGCTTACATTACGAGTCACAAAAGGAGGTGTGTGCATAATCAAAATTTCTACTTGGTTATACTTCATTCTTCATATTTGGATCCTCCTTCATTACATCTTTGGGACTGTTGCTTATGCAATGCACTTCACATTTGTATCCTCATATTGGTCTATTTTATTCATCATTTTCACTATGTAGAATGAGGCTATGCTATTGATTATATTATATTCAAAACTTAGTATTGGTTTACCACATGACTCGCTATTCCAGAAGGAACTGATTAGGACAATATACTATGCTTGATCATATTTGATTTTTTTTGCTATGATCTGATTATGTTGGTCCAAGATTGTACTCAAAGGTCAATGATTAAGCTAAATCTACTATGGTGTTCTAATGAAACAGAGATCATTGTTTAATTTTGTTCTGACAAAAGTTTGGATCTTATGCCTAAATGTACTGTGGACATATCACCCATACATGTTGCCAACAATTTTTTTTAATGTGGCAATGATTATTTATTAACTTAATGTTAGTCCAGTACAACTCACATTTTGTTAGCCAAATACATATAGCCCTAAGTAGACTTGAGTTGCTTGTGTTTCAATTTTTTAAATATATGCGGAAAGTTTTTGCTGCCCCCTTTCTTGCTGCTTGTGTGCAGCCAGTCCCTATAAAGTGCGTACCTAATTTTCCGTCAGGGCTTTTGATAGTACTGGTTAGAGTTAAGAAAATGGAGAACTGCATTCAAATGCTCATTCCAGTTCATAGTAATTATTCAGCTTAGAGGGATGCACCATTTTTCAAAATAGTTGACCATTTTGATCAAGGATGTTTATTTGTAACCAGAAAGAGTTCATCGCAGGCTGCGAAGCCTTCTTTACATTATATTCACAGCGCATTATTTCATTTAATAAATGATCTGAATTGATCAAGTATCTGATTTCAGTGTATTATATACTTAATGATTTTTTCCCTATATACGTGTTTTGTTTTGAAGAATCATATTTTAGGAGTTATAATCATTTTGAGTCTGTCATTTTCTGTTAAGGTGGACATTAACTGATTAATTGTTCTGATTTCTTTTGTAAACTCATTATCTTCATCGAAGAAGCACATAAATGAGGCTAATAAACTTGTCTTATTTTAACTGGTGGAGCAGGCAGACATTGCTCTTTGTTCAGATTGCTTCCACAACGCAAGATTTGTTACTGGGCATTCAAGCTTAGATTTTCAGAGAGTGGACGGGATGAAGGATCGATCAGACACTGATGGGGACAGATGGACTGATCAGGAAACTTTACTGTTGTTGGAGGGCATAGAGAAGTTCAATGATAACTGGAATCATATTGCAGGGCATGTTGGAACAAAGTCAAAAGCACTGTGTATTCACCACTTTATCCGTCTCCCAGTGGAAGATGGTTTGTTAGAGAACATTGAAGTGCCAGAAGCACCCGTTCCATCCAGAATGCAAAGCAATGGATTTTTGCATTCAGATTCCAATGGCAGTACTTCAGGTGTGTTTCCTATTTGTTCAACCAGCATTTTTCTCATTTGTGTTAAACTGGTATTCATGGTTGCAAAATTTATCAGTCTCCTTTATTTCTAACTGATGATTTCTTCCCTTAGGTTGCTTACCTAGCCAGCCTGGAAGCCAGATTCCATTCATTAATTCTGCCAATCCGGTTATGTCACTGGTAAGTCATTTTACACTATGTTACAAAGTTATGCACTGCTGTATTCAAATTTGGATGGTGAAATGTCTGAATGCGTATACACTTGTGACTTGTCTTCACTGGTCTTTTATATGGCCAGCGGTGTGCATACATCTATGCTACAAAATTTAGATTCACTTGACTGAAATGATTTTAATCAAACCCTTACTATCTCAAAGAAAAATTATTGACTCTAGAATTGCTAATCCATATTCTATGCTCTATATTGCTCTAAAAATATTCTATGCTCTATTACTTTGGATATTGTTTTGATGTGGGACCAGACAGTTTATTGCAGTTCATTTGATTGATCAGAGTATCAGACATCCAAAGCTGTTAAAAAGATATCGAATTGGTGGAATGCTGTACCCACATGTGTCTTCTAGCTATTAATTGGCTGCTGGAGTTCACAAATACTTGGTTAGGGCATGACTGCTATAATAATATGGGCCATTCCAGCGATAATTGCAAATCCATGTGTGTATGATTCATGGGGAATATCTAGTGCATAACCATATTTTAGTGTGACGACGATAACTCTGAACATGGGACACTGTGTGCGCTTGGAAACTTTGTAGTAAAGTGAACAACATGCTAACAAGTTTGTGCTCAAACCTCACGAGCTGAGGGTCAAGTTGTATCCTTTAAAAAAAGGGTCACAGCTGTATTTCAACACGTGCAATTTTCTGTGTCTTTATGGTGAATTTGTTATAGAGGTCTATCCGTCTATGTATCCCTGATCTTACTATTCAGAGATGTTTTGCAGGTTGCTTTTTTGGCCTCTGAAGTAGGACCAAGGGTTGCAGCATCCTGTGCAAGTGCAGCGTTATCGGTTTTGACAAGTGATGATTCCAGGTGAGCCACGTTTGCTGCCATAAGGGATGTAATTAATTTACATTTGTTGATTCTGACTTCCCATGTTGGGTTTATACCTGGAATGCAATAAATCATTTTTTTTATTTAGTGGTACTTGATTTATTCTGTCTCCTCTGGGTCTCAGAGTACCGTAGTTATATTTTAACATGGTCTTTTCCATTCTGTTAAGGATGTGTTCAGAAGGCATTGATGCTATGGGCCATGCTGCTCGTCTGAGTTACGGTAAGTGCTTTGTTCCCCCAAATTAGTAATTCCCTTTCTTTTATAATCATATTGTGCAAGATATTATTGTAAATACAATCTTCTGAAACAGGACCCTCGTCATCCATTTCTCCTGAAACTGTTAAACATGCTGCCATGTGTGGCTTGTCAGCTGCGGCAACAAAGTCCAAACTTTTTGCAGATCAGGAGGAGCGTGAAATTCAGAGATTAGCTGCCACCATCATAAATCATCAGGTTTGTTGCTGTTCCAAAGTTATGGGTACTACAGTTTTGTTATCTTGATGTCTGACCAACATAATTTTTGGTATTGTTTTACATTTACTGTGCAATGTGCACCGCTGCTATGCCTTGTCAGTGCTTGCATGTTATGTCTTAAGAAACCCTGATTCTGAGTTAAGTTAGCTGTAGCTCTGGAAGAATCTTTTGTTCTTAGTTGATAAAAAGTTGGATCTCGAGCATCCTTGGCATGATGTCTTCACATATTTTGATATGATATATTGATATTTCAAAGTTATAGTTGTGTTTGAAAAACATTGACCAAAACAGAGATGAGAGGAAGTTTTTAGCATGAAAGAGACTAGGAAAAATACATATGCTTTGGCATTTGCCTAACTGAAGCCCAATTCTTGATTAATGTTGCTGATTCTAAGTGGTTTTGTAATTTGAAGGAGAACAATTGTTCTGGCATAATGTTTTAGAGAACTCGACAAAAACCCTTATAACTTACAGTTAAAACCATCTTTTACTAAAAACCAGGAGGATTCAAGCTAGATGGATTTTGGTTTCGAAACCTTAACTGCCCAGGGACTAAAATTAACCCTAAAGGTGTTGAGTGCTTGAAGCCTTTGGAACATTTTTGTTTCTAACCCTTTTGAAATTTATGCACTAGCTGTAGATCTGGAAGAACCTTTTGTAGTTCATTAATTAAAAAAATTAATCTCAAGCATCCTTGAATGCCTGAGATGATTTCCTGGACTTGTTCTTTATTTCATATTTCGATGTGATGGTTACCCTTTGATAAACATTGAGATTGTGAGCATGAAAGATCCACTGGGAAAAACACAAGTAACCATTTGGCTAAGAACTGGCATTTGCCTGACCTGATCTCAGTTCTTGACTAATCTTGCCAATTCTTGGTAGTTTTGCACTTCAAAGGAAAACAGTTGTTCTGACTTTATTTGTAGATAATTCAACAAAGTTCCTTAAATCTCACTGGTTAAAACCATCTTAAAAACAACCATGAGGATTCAACCAAAGCTCAAATGGATTTTCGTTTGAAACTTAACCTGCCCTGGAACCTATATTAACCAGCTGTGCCGATTGTCTTCCACAAGCCTTTTCCAAGTGTGCTGAGGCCTTAGGTCCATTTCCTTTTATGCACCTTTTTGAAATTTTGTACCTGTAATGCTGGATAGAAAAAGCAAACGATCTAAATTTCACCTCATCATTTTTATGGACATGCAGCTAAAGAGACTAGAGTTGAAGCTGAAGCAGTTTGCGGAGGTTGAGACCATGCTTTTGAAGGATAGTGAACGGCTTGAGCACATGAGGCAGCAGCTGGCAGCTCAGCGCGTCCGAATATTATCAACCCGATTACCTTCCCCAGGTGGCACTCTACCCGGAGTTGGCAGCACCATGACTTCAAACGCAATGAATCAGGCTGCTGGTCTTAGACCGCCGATGATGCAGGGCTTGATGCCTCAGTCCAGCATGCCGGCGATGTACGCCAACAACATGCAGGGGCATCCCCAGATGGCTGCTCTACTTCAGCAGCGGCAACAGATGCTCTCGTTTGGGCCTCGCCTGCCACTCTCAGCAATCCACCCTGGCCCATCATCCTCGTCGGCGCCCAGCATGATGTTCAACCCTGGTATGCCCAACTCGGTGGCTCCTAATCACCACCCGCTGTTGAGACCCCCCTCAGGGAACAATCCAAATGTAGGCTAATCAGACATGATTTTTTTTGTTCCCGAGTCGTAGATTCCTGGGATGTAACCCCTGATTCGTGATCATTGACCATTGTAATTGAATTGCACAATCACATATAGAGGTAACCGTTACCAGCAATAGGTTTTCCATTTTCTGTAGGTTGTGGACTGTGTGTATGTCAGTATGTTTGTGGTCTGATAATACTGATGTTGCGAGGCTATGCATAGAGAGGTTCCTCCTGATTAATTGTTATTACCGCTCCTAGTTACTCTCAGGAAGTCGTGAAAATTGAATCCACATGTACTGCGATTCTCCATCTTCATCTCTGTTCCATATCCAGAATCTGCTCGTGATTGTCTATATAGTTGGAACTTGATGGATGCCGACGTGGTATACATTTTGAATTGTGCTTCTGTCTGGAATCTGAGCTCGATTTGTGCTCATCGGGTTAGGATTAGGATGGGCTAATGCAGATCAGCAAATGATATTTTTCGTGAGATTAAACGTACTTCCTCTGTTCCAAAAGATTGGATTGCATCGAGGGAGTGCGTTTCATAGTCAAAAGATTGTGCTTGAATTGCAGAAGCTAGTGCTCCAAAGGCCCCAAACAACACCTACACGTACGCAACATACATCGGGTATTTCATACGGTCAAAGTCAAGTCAGGGTCGTCGAGTCAACAAGACTAGCACCCCAGGGGTCAGGGGTCTTGGCTTGCGTTGTTTCATCTGACAATACAAAGAATTCTGCCTAGCTAGACACTGGTAGACGAGGAATCGACGAATCGATCAAGTGCAAGGCACCGTTTGCTTTGGCGCAGCAGCACAGCAGGCCCGGAGGCCGGATCAGCACTCTAACTCTAAAGAAACCAGGCTACAATCACACGACAACGAGGAGGCCAAGGCGTCTCTTCCTTTCTCTTCAAGTTTATGCATGCATGCCAGAATATACATGTAGTCATGTAGAATGTGTGCTAATATAAACTTATATACACACTGACTTCATTTTATTTTATAGTTTATACACAAGTACACAGTAATTGCCATGTACCAGTAGCCTTTATCTGAACACAATTATTGATCTCCAAAATAAGATTAGAATGATGTGAGCGCCCATACACTGCACCGAGTTGAACATATTCCACACTAAGAAATACTAACTAATTGATCTTAACAATACTTATTTAAGAGCCTTATTAAATACTTAGCAATACTTATCAGGTTCTATTTTATAAGCAAGTTCAAGGTAACTACCGGGCGCTAACCCACCCCAAGGTGCCAATCAACTTTACAGTAAGGAAGACTTGGTTGAGTCAACCGAGGACCGACAGCAACAAGAGCCAATTGAGATGCAGCAGGTCCGTCGATATTATCGACTTGGACAATGACATGCAACGGTGCTACGTACCAACATCTCCCTGATACGGATTGTATGTTAAAATTGATTCATATATTAAATATAATTTCATACACCTTTATTGATAAATTCTTTAGCCCATTTCTAACAAAAACATATCAAAATTAATACTTTAAAAAATTAGGATAATATATATATATATTATAAAACATTAAAATAAGTCTTTTGATCAAATATCAGGTTAATATTTTAATAAATTATTGAGTGTTAGATGAACAAATGTAGTATTATTAGTACTTTTGAGTTTTTAATTATATAATTTTAGAATCATATTTATGAGATGAAAAATATAAAAGTTAATGTTTTACCTAATATTAGGTTAATAATTTAAGAAAATGTTTGCTTAGATGAATAAAAATAAATAACTTCATATTTGAATGTATCTCTCAATTCTATTGCATTTCTTTTTTAAATACTGATATGAATGGCAACAACTCTAGTAGAAGTGTGGCTATTAGGTCTTTTTTTATTTTTGAATATGGATGTTTTCCGTATCCATCGAATTTCTTTTTTTATTTTTGAATATGTTTTTACCTGTAGCACTGCACAGTAGGTACTGGCACAGTGGGACTAATTTCTTTCTCAACAGTAACACCTTTTCTCAATCCCTCTGCACCACATGCACACATTTAAATATATATGCAAAGCCGATGAGCCAGGCAATACCTTTCCATTCTCCCCACAAACAATCAACACAAGAACCACTATTCCTTGACCCAACGTCCCTCCCTTTCCATGCTGAGGTTGCCTTACCATTCTGAAAAGGCCCATTGAGAAAGAACTCTGAAAACTGAAAAAGGGAATAACAGTTAACTGAAAGTCCTTTGATTGCATCTTTTTGTTCCTTCCTGCTGCAACAAAACCAAGAAAAGCCTTTCCCTAGTGCAAGGGGAAACTTCCACTGCAGAACACCCTGCTCCATCTTCCTCCCTATAAAACCAGACCCCTTCTCACACCACCCTTCTCTCACCATCGATTCTCTCTTCCCCTTTTCTCTGATTCACAGCTGAGGAGACAAAAATAAATTCAGAAGAAAAGGGGGAGAAGACAAGAGGCTGCCTCCCCTGCTTCCAGGCTGTCCCCCTTCTCCCACCCATGGCTCCGAGGTGGGCCCCGCCCGCCGGCCTCGTGCTTCTGATGCTGCTCGTGGCGCCGGCGGCGTTGCGCGGGGACAAGCCGCTGAGGGGCGGGCCGTCCGGCAAGGGCGCGGAGCCGGAGGCGTCCTCCGCCGTCTTCCCGCTCTACGGCGACGTCTACCCGCACGGGTGCGTCCCCCCTTTCCTTCTCTTCCCCCTCTCTCTGTTTCTGTCCCTCTAAAGCCAACCCGTTCCCGTCCATTCCCCTTGGCTGACTGCAATCCAAGAGCCACGAGGAACTAATCAACTAATTGGAACCTTTGTTCCCATCTGGGAGCTCTGAATTTCCATGCAAGTTGCTCCTTTCTCCATGAGCATCAGGAGTATTGTTGATTAGCATTGGTGTCTTGATGTGTAAGATCAAGTTTTTGTAAGATTTTCTTTTGATCTTTTTCGTTTTCTTGGCAGCTTGTACTACGTGGACATGAACATCGGCAACCCGCCGAGGCCATACTTCCTGGACGTCGACACCGGCAGCGACCTCACATGGCTGCAGTGCGACGCGCCCTGCGTCAGCTGCAACAAGGTAACATTCCTTCCCCTACCACTGATCCCTTCCATGGCTTCTCTGACTTCTGGTTCAGGGCGGCAGTGGGGTGTTTCCATCATGAGTTGTTATCGGTACACGTCTGCAGATTGTTTCCAATCTAGGTGCAGGTGTTGTCCATTGTTGGACCTATTTTGGCCCAAAGTTTGTAACTTGATTGGTTGATTTATAGATACTTGTGCTAGAAATGTCTTGCTATCTTTTTGACATCACGCTCTGTTAGTCTGGCGTTCCTTTTCGGTTTTCAAACAAAAAACAATTTTTCAGGCAAAAAAAAAGAAAATAAAAAAGGGGAAAAGTAAGAGAGAAAGTCATTTTTTCATATAGTCTTTAAATGACAATCAGTTCAGTTCCAGAAGAGTTAGTTTTGTTTCATTTAGACTGGGTTTCCGTTTCAAGAATTATTGTCTAGTCATTCCCTAGCCTTGCATTTCATCACTGATGACACATGGTATTTCTTTCTAGCCCAACATTTCAAATTAAATACCAAGCTTGGTATAGCTTTGGCTTGGAATTGGCTTTTGATGTTGCATATCATGTGAATTATTGGTGCAGGTGCCACACCCACTCTATCGACCAACGAAGAGTAAGCTGGTGCCATGTGTGGATCAGTTGTGTGCAGCCCTCCACGGTGGACTAACCGGCAGGCACAAATGTGACTCACCGCATCAGCAATGTGACTATGAGATTAAGTATGCTGATCAGGGGTCATCCATCGGCGTGCTCGTCAGTGACAGCTTCGCACTCCGCCTTGCAAACTCCTCTGTTGTGCGCCCGAGTCTTGCATTCGGGTATGCTACTTGCATCGTTTGATCAGTGTACATCTTTACAAATAAGGTGCTTTAGTTGATCTTTTGTGGTTGCTTCCATTTGTACAGGTGTGGGTATGACCAGCAGGTGGGCAGCAGCAGCGAGGTATCGCCGACTGATGGCGTCCTTGGGCTTGGGAGTGGATCAGTTAGCCTGCTTTCACAGCTAAAGCAGCATGGGGTCACCAAGAACGTGGTTGGTCACTGCCTCAGCCTAAGAGGAGGAGGGTTCCTCTTCTTTGGGGATGATCTTGTGCCTTATTCGCGTGCAACATGGGTTCCCATGGCTCGAAGTGCCTTCCGGTGAGCACTATTGTCCTTGAATTTTATTTATTGTTTCATCTTTAATGTCAGAGGGAATGAGGTTTCTTGTTTGCAACTTTGCCCTTGAAGAAGTATGTGATGATTTTGATGTTCTGTTAGTGATGTTAAACAAAAGCCTATTGCCATGCTCAATTTTTTCTTGGGAATCACGAACATTTGGATATATTTGCACTTAGAAACCATAAATAGTGAATCCCGGTGAATCAGTTTTCCTGCTATTCTATATAACACTTCGCTGAGTTGCGGTGCCTTAAACTTTAACCATGTGGAATTTCTCAACATGTATGCTATTATAAAATTGGGCCTTATTTTGTACCATTCAATTTCACATAACCTTCTATTTAATGAATCATTGTTCTAGTTTGACATAGCCTTGTACTTCTAGGAATTACTATTCTCCTGGCTCAGCAAGTCTGTACTTTGGCGGCCGATCACTAGGCGTGAGGCCAATGGAAGTAGTCTTTGACAGCGGCAGCTCATTCACCTACTTTGCTGCACAGCCATATCAAGCGCTTGTCACTGCGGTAAATTTCAGAACATTTTTCTCCTGTAATACCACAAATGAAACATGAAGCTAATGAGGTTTTGCTCTTGCAGCTTAAGGGTGGCCTAAGCAGGACGCTGAAAGAGGTATCTGACCCCTCCCTGCCTCTGTGCTGGAAAGGGAAGAAACCATTCAAATCTGTGCTTGATGTGAAAAAGGAGTTCAAATCATTAATTTTGAGCTTTGCCAATGGCAAGAAGACGCTCATGGAGATCCCGCCTGAAAACTACCTCATTGTCACTGTAAGTATTCTATAACTCACAAAACTTTTGGCAGTGACAGCAGAGTTATTGATGGCTAAAATCTATTTGTGTGGTTGCACCAGAAATATGGGAATGCATGTTTGGGCATCCTCAACGGATCAGAAGTCGGTCTCAAGGATCTGAACATTCTTGGAGGTAGGATGTTCAGACAAAACCAATTGACCTAGTTTCAGAAGTCCATGATTCACGTAACAATTGCTATTCTTTTATCTTCTCTTGCAGATGTTACAATGCAAGATCAGATGGTGATATATGACAACGAGAGAGGGCAAATAGGATGGATTCGTGCACCCTGTGACAGAATCCCCAAGTTTGGATCCTCTGCCCTCATGTGATCATTTCACATCCCCTGTACAGTGAACATACGTACCCTTAATTCATTTCTATTTATTCAAACAGCGACAATACCATTCATGGATTTGAGGAAGGTTATTGTTGGCCTCAGTTCCCTGGGATTATTGATCTTCCAAATCAAGATTGCCCAGCCTATTACCGCTCAAATAAAGCATGGTTACCAAGGGGATGAAAGAATAGAAGGATGGTCATCTGTGGGAGGAGGCTGAACAAAGGGTTAGGAACATGTATTCTTTAGGTAAAGGAGAATGGAAAGCTAGTCACATGTAAACATCATAATGTTCATATGAAATACACTGGTCGCCTTATTATGAGACAGCTCGTATTCAGTATAAATCTTTTCGATTTTTTTCTTTGTGCGTTCTTACCTGGTGCTGTATCGATGTAATAATATTCCTGGCCCAGGTGCTTTGAATTTGCAGAAAAAAAGACTAATATGGGTTGCATAGTTGTAAATTGATTGAGGTACTATATGTAATAGGTGCAGAATGAGCCCTGGAAACGATGGTTATGTCAGATTATGAAGGAAGACTTGTGATGTGTCGGGGTATGCAGGAAGACTTGTGTTGTGTCAGATTATGGAGGAAGGCAGCAGCTATATGCACGATGTTTCAGGAGGACGACTGGAACGCTTGTGTTTGTTGCAGAAAACGGTTATCCTTTGTTATCGCTGAATTTCTGTATCTCGCAATAGGCATTATCCTTTGTTATATTTGTTATAATCATATTTGTTGGAAACCTTGAAATGCTTTGTTCTGGACGATCCAATGGGATGCGTCGTTCCTAGAGAGCACTATATATATTCTAACTTTCCAACTAGCAATTACAACAGCGAGTACAAATAGTTTCATGGACAGTCTGATTAACTTGCAGATGCAATAACATCATCTGTGGGTTACAAACTGCACAACCTCTACAAACAACTTACAAGAACAAATCTATCGTGTGGTCACTGTAATGCACAAACATGACACTGCAAGTTTCAGCATCAGCACGTACTACCTAGGAGACAGCAACAAGCTACTTTTACATGCAAACTCTGGTAGGTTAATTAGCCACTGAATGGCCGGAAATCCTTGAACGCGCTGACGAAGCCGGCGATGGACCCTGCTGCGGCGACGACCGACACGATGAGGCACACGACGGCGAGCGCCTTGAGGCAGATCCACTTGGTGCTGCCACGCGTCACGGCGCGCTGCTTGATGTACATCTCCACCGGGAAGTAGACGGTGAGCGGCCAGAACGAGAAGGCTCCGATGAGCCCCACCACGCTGCCGAAGAAGGGCAGCGCCATGGCGACCACGGTGGCGAGGCACACGAACGCCGACCGGCACGCCAGCCGGAGCGCGGTGGGCGCGAATGGCCCCAGGCGGAGCTCCTTGGAGACGAAGGCGCTGTCCGGCCACGCGGCGGCGGCCCGGCTCTCGACGAAGGCGAAGATGGGCTGGCAGAACACCTGGTAGGCGCCGACGAGGTGCACGACGATGGCGGCGTTGGCGACGTCGACGAGCCAGAAGGGCTCGTAGAAGCCGAAGCCCGTGAGGAGGTTGTCCGGCGACGCGTTGCCGAACGCCGCGTACCCCATGCACCCGCACAGCGTGTAGAACGCCGTGGTGGCGGCGATGCTGATCGCCGTGGCCTTCTTCATCACCGCCGCCTCCGACGGCGGCGGCGCCTTGATGGTGTCCTGGATCTCGATGAGCACGTTGGAGAAGGAGTAGGCGAAGGCGATGTTGCCCAGCGCCTGCGTCGTGCGCCAGACCTTCTGCATCACGGTGAGCCCGGCGACGCCGGTGAGGGTGCCCCCGAACGCGCCGTTCGACACGGTCTGCGCGACGGCGAGGCCGAGCCCGATGCCGGAGTAGGTGAAGGACATGGCGGAGGCGACGACGGAGAGCCACTTGATCTGGTCGAAGTTTGGGATCTGCGAGAAGGCGACCTGCACGGCGCCGAAGGCGATCATGTAGGGCACGGCGGAGGCGCGGCAGGCGGCGGCGTGGCCCCTGGCGTGGAAGCAGTTGGCCCTCCAGACGGCCTGCATGCTGATGGAGGCGGCGATGGTGTAGCCGACGGCGATGGCGGCGAGGTTGACGTACTGGACGACGCCGCAGAAGGTGACCTTGGCGCCGCCGAGGATGTTGCGGACGGCGTCCGTGTAGGAGTAGCTCCGGGGGCCGGCGGCGGGGTCCCCGCCGGCGCGGTAGCACTCGGCGAGCAGCGTGGAGGTGTAGTACATGACGCCGCCGAAGAGGAGCATGACGGGGGGACCCGCGGCCCAGCCGAGCTGCGCCACCGCCCAGGGGAGCGAGAGCACGCCGGAGCCGATGACGGCGGTGACGATGTGCGCGCTCGCCGTGAGCACCGTGCCCGTGCGGCGCGGGCGGCCGTCGTCGTCGAGCACGGCGCCGTGCTCGGCCAGGTTGCCCGCCTCCAGGGACACCTCGGCGGGCTCGATGTGCACCATCTCGAATGAATCTTCCGGCGGCGAGCCTTGGGCTATGCAAAGTGGTGTATGCGAGGACGATGCGAACGTGGTCGATGAGCGGTGATTATGGTGTTGATTGATTGATGGAAGGGTGATGGCCGGGGCTATAAATTGAGGGCGCGGCCCCTTGCTTGTCGACCGTCCCGTCACCTAGTCGGACAAGAAGAAAGTGTCGGAGGCCATAGATGCGCGTGGCAGCAGGTTGTTGCATTGCATGGATCGATCCGATCGGAGGCGCAGGCGCGTGATCCCAAGTCCTATTCGAGTTTCGAGTCCGAATAGAATTCATTCTCTTTTATCCATCTGCATGCGCCACCTGATGATGATCAGCATCGCTCGACTGGCTGCGCAGCCTCTTTGTCGTCGCCGGCCATTGACTGCTAAATCCCCCTATAGCTGTTTGAAATAGAAAACCGCTATTTAAAATGATGTACAATTTAGCCGCTAAAAACCGTTATATCCTCATTTAACCCGCTGTTAGCTGTTTTTTCATCCCAACCGCTAAACCCCTTAACCCGCTATTTAAAACAATGCTGCTACGGCGTGGGGACCGGCTCCGGCCAGGAGGCCGTCGCGGACGTACGGGCCCAGAACCAGGCGGAGGGCCGTGCTGCCGCCGCCTTTCTTGGATGTTGACGACGCCTGGCCGGCGATGCAATGCAAGGTTGAGGACAAAAACTACCACTACAACTACAAGGTTAACTGTTCACCGTTCGTGCCGTGGCAAGAAGCGATGTTCAGAGCCCACAAGGACGATGCCACCAGCGTACTCTCTTCTTCGCACAGATTCCTCCTGGCCGCCATTACCGTCGTCATCGATGGACACGCCGGCACGGGAGAATGAAGATTCCCGTCACAAGAACTGGGAGCAGACATTCTGCTGTCCGGTGGCAATATAATCTCTCCGTGTCTTGGTCGCCCCATCGGCGTCGGCGTGGAGTATTATGGGCGACAAGAGAAGAATAATTTGTACTGTATGCGCTGGTGCTTAATTTGCACGAATCATCGAGGGTGGTGTTTATAGTGTTAGAATTGGGAGGTTAAATTTGGGGGTAAGATGTCACTTCATAATCATTGCGCTACTGTAGCATTTCGTTTGTATTTGTGAAAAATTATCAAAAAATTGATTAATTAGGTTCAAAATGTTCGTCTCGCAGAGTACAACAAAACTATGCAATTAGTTTTTGATTTCATCTACATTTAATACTCAATGCATGTTATGACATTTTGATGTGATGGGAAATCTTCTTTTTGCATAGTGTATTTGAGAGTTGCTTTTTAGAACTAAACTGGGCCGATATTGTGCCCTGAACTGGTCGACTTGACCGACTATCTGACTACACGGCGCAGACGAATCACCCGCGCGTCGTGGAGAAACGATCAAACGAACGTGTTGCCGCCAGTGCCAATGCAAGGTAGAGTATGCATGTATATGTGCAGAGAGTGAGTTTAAGAGATATATATACTTATTCTGTCCTAGAAAGAGTATAATTAATTGTACAGTACTTTATTTTCAGACAAATTACTACAATTGTCAAATTACCAATTAGTTGAGTCCACCTAGATTTGCTTAAGACATGTAATAAGGCAATTAAGGCTAGCAAACACATATAGATGTGCTAGATACATGAAAAAGTTTTTTTTTACTAGGGTAGTGTAGGATGATGATCTGATCGATGCCAAACAGAAGTAGAACTTCTAGTTCTAAAAAGGAGAACCTCACACAAAAAGGAGAACTTGTGAGGGACTGTGTAACCTATGGGGGTAAAGCTAGCTATAGCAAAGGAAGTGTGAAGTACAAGTAAGTGTAAGTTGAAGGCCATTAGAAACAATTTACATGTTTGCTGAAGGCTTGAATATCGTATGGTCCTAAACGATTCTGGAGTGTTATGAGATAGCAATAATAAATCCTTCTTTTACTCTAGCTTGTTTAATTTTGAGGTTGTGGTTTTGGGGTTTCATCGAATCATATTTTCTTTTGTTGAGGTTGTTTCTTCACCTTCATTTTGATGACCCATGATATCTTGTCTTGTTATATGTTACACGCATGAGTAATAATCGGAGGTACTCCCTCCGTCCCAAAGAGAAGACACTTTAGAAATTATAAGACAAATTAAGGAGAGTAAAATGACCTTGATTATCCCTGATTATTAGCCATATTTGACATTAATATAGTAGAATGACTTGTTTTCTGAGACAAATTTTGAATGCTAGAGTGTCTTCTTTTTTGAGACGGGGGGAGTATTAATTAGCACGTGTAATAGTACGTGGGCATGCATCTCTTCATCAAACAATAATATATAGCCCTTTTTTTAGGGCCAAACAATTGCCTTTGGGCAGAAAGCATCTGCCGTGCTGGAATATATACCAAGGTTGATTTGGCAAGTAATTCTATGAGTGCTACGGAAGCAGTCCGCCTAATTTTACTGATGCTGTTGGACCGAAGTGCAAGCAAGGAAGGAATCCAACACCGCCAGCTAGCAGCATCAACCATGGACTTTGTCGGGAATAAATACCAAGCACTTGTACTGTTCTAGCTACCTAAGTGTATTCGATAGTATTTCGATTATGCGCCGTCACCAATCTTCCATCTCTCCCTTCAGTACGTACTCCGGCTGTCCACCAACTCATCCTTTATTTCGATCTGTAATTAACTCTGTTCGATCTTGTTCGTGTTATTAACTGGTAATTAAGGATATGCAAATCAAGTCAGAGCACATATATATAATCCTCGAGCTCTACAGGTTTAATAATTCTGCTGCAGAACTTGTGTAAGATCGAGAGGACAGCAGCACCGTACCGCCGCATGGATCCCTCGTTGTACAAGGCGGCGACACGGGGGAACTTGGCGTCCCTGAAGCAGCTGCTGGAGAGCGACCAGAACATCCTCGACACCAAGACGCCGCAGCTCAACACGGCGCTCCACCTCGCCGCCTTGCACGGCCACGACCACTTCGCCCCGGGAGGTGCTCGACGCCAAGGAAGAGCTGCTCGTCGCCAAGAACGACGACGGCGACACCCCGCTGCACCTGGCGGCGAGGTACGGCGAGCTGCGGGCGGCGGAGCTGTTCGTCCGCCGCGCCAGGTCCTGGCCGGAGGAGGATCTCGAAACGCCGCTGAAGATGACCAACAAGGCCGGCGATACCCCGCTGCACGACGCGGTGCGGAACCGCAGGAGCGCCGTGGCCCTGTTGCTGCTCGACACGAGCCCTGATCGCGGCCACGACCTCAACGGGCAGATGGAGTCGCCGCTGGAAATGGCCGCCCGCGATGGCCAAGTCCCCGTCGTGGAAAAGATCGTCAAGCAGCCATGGGTCCAGCAGATGCACGTTAACCGTGTGGGAGGCACGGCTCTACACCAGGCAGTACTCGGCAAGCACATTCGTAAGTAGTAATAAGATAAGATTTAAAAGGTTCCTCTTCCTCTTATATACGTTTAAAGCTAATAAGGACGAAATGGTTAATTTTAATCTAGTTATATATTGCTATAAGCATATTTCTAATTATTTATAATAAAGATTGAACTGAATACCTGTAAAATATTGCTTTTAATCTAGCAAAAATATATAGTCCAGAAAATTGTTAACCTAGAAAAACCTCTAATTTAATCTTGGTAAATACTCATCATAAGCAATAGGAAAACAAAGACAATCCATTTTTTCTGGAAAGAAAGATAATGTGGTACATACAACATACTAGGATACACTGATAATAAGCATTAAAGTATAAATATGTGTGGTCTATATTTAAATATCTCTTTTAATAACTTTTTGATATTGATTCACGTGCATGTTTAACCTAGAAACAATTGGTACTCAGCTCTAGCATTTGCTGCACACCGCGGGAATCTTAAAAAAAATAGGGAAAATATTTGTTAACCTTAAAAAATATCTAATCCAATCTTCATAAATACTCCTAAACATGAGGAAACAAAGACAATTACATAGGAGGCAAAGTGGTAACAAGTATTTAAGTCATTTCAAAACTACAAATCTGTATAAAGATTATGCAAGAGCTAAGGGCAAAAACGACAGTTCACCTTTGGCTCACGCCACCCTGCAGCGCCACATAAGCATAGAGACGTGTTTGACCCAGAAACAAGAGTTTTTTTTTAGATTGAGGAACGCAACATGTTCCAGCCTCAGCATTCTGAAGAACACCTGCAGCCATTGTTTACATCAGCAGCAACAAAGCTGCACCCAGACTCATCCAAACGACAACGACAGGAATGCAGCGCAGACCAGCGCCACTCAAACATGGTCACAGACCAAAGCTGAAGAAAAGTTACCAACAACCAAGCTAAAAAAACGAAAACACAGGTCCCAGACCTGACACAAAGCACTCCACCGAAACAGAAACAAACCAAACAGCTAGTTCGTGATTCGCTTTCGCATATTCCATCCACTTTTGTTGAAGAACTCCAGCATTAGTGTTTCTAGGACACAGCAGCCTTTCTTGACACCAGAGACAGAGTTGCTGACCGTTTGCAGTTCTGCACAATAGCATCTTGAAAAAGAGGAGGCCCCCGCGTCGTCTCCCACGGGGGCGACTCGGGCGGCTCGTTCCTCCACCTCCACCGCTCCCCCTCCCCACCCTTTGGCCATCCTCGCCGTCGCCGGAGCAGGGCCCCGGAAGCCCGTGGACCTGCTAGGAAGGCGACGGCGGGGCTCTCTTCCTTCGGCAGACCGCGGTTCCCGGCCGGCGGTGCGAGACTGCTGGCGGCGGGGGCGAGATCCGGGTCCCTGCGGATCGGATCCGGTCCCTCCGCAGGCGGATCCGGCCAGGGCGCCGGCGGCACGGTCTGGGGATGGCCGGCGCGGGCGGTCGGCGCGACGGGACGGCCGCGCGTGGACGGCCGTCACGGGGGCACGGCGAGACGGCTGCACGCGGCGCGGAGGCCGAGGCCAGGCGCAGTGACGGCCCGCGGCATGGCGGCGGCGCTTGGTCGCCGGTGCAGCCGGCGGCGGATCTGGCACGACGGATTCGACCCTGGTGTTGGAAGGGCTAGCTCCGGATTTTGCAACTACATCTGGTGATGACATCTTCAATTTTGCCTTTCCGTTTCATATAGACCAAGAGACATGAGTCACATTGGCTTCATTCACGGATTCTCCTACTCAAAGATGGATTTCATCTGCAATTTATTCCTGGTGGATTATGCACGGGTACCCAGCGGTTACTTTGTAGCATGGTATCTCAGGTTACGAATTCAGATGGTTTGCCGGATTTGGAGTTCGTGGCCGTTTAAAGTGGGTTAGGGTTGGTCTATATGGAAGCATTGGCTTGGTAAGAAGGGGAAGCAACACGGTGTGACTTGGTTGTGGTGGTAATTGCTACTAATTCATCGGTTCCGGGAAGAAATTCCTAGGTCTGGCCTTAATTGGTTGAACCTGGCAGTGACCTTGTTGAAGGCATTGCTTGGATTAAGATGAATTACTCCCTCGTGAAAACATTTGATCTGGTCTTAATTGGTTGGGTCATTACAACGTCGGCATGTGCGCGTGCCGTTTCCTCGTCGGAGGCGTTGTATCGGGAGCCTACTTCATAGTCCAAGAGTTGCTTTGGTTTGTGAGGCGGATGAAGATGAAGGCGCTTGTGGTAGTTTGCTAGGTCATGGTGCTCTTATTTTTTGTTTCTTTTTAATTGGCTGTGTGCATCTTAGTTATGCAGAGGCCGGATTGGATCTTATATAATTGTATCATCTCGATGTAATTGTCTAAGATCAATAAAGCTTCCCTTTTCCAAAAAAAGCAGCCTTTCTTCAACCTTACTCTCTCCTCTTCCTTGGATAGGATAGACCAGCTCCTAATCCAGTACGTTCCTTAAACATCACCTGCAAAATTGAAATAGATTTTGATCTTTGGAACACAATCTCATTCCTACATAGCCATAAGGCCCAACAAAATGCAGCCACCCCAATCATTATTTGATTCCTTTGCTTAATCACAAAATTTCTAAGCCATGGACCAAAAAGGTCAGAGACGCTTGTAGGTGTCTGAAACCGAAAGCCCCACTGATTGCCATCCACATCATTTTGGCTAATGTACATTCAAAGAAAAGGTGTTGTATCGATTCCTGCTTACTACAAAAGCAACACAGCGTGCACCCCTTCCATTGTCTCTTAGCAAGATTGTCTTTGGTTAATATCACCCCTTTCCTTTTTTTGGAAACGGGATGTTTTATTAATTTTTCAGTTAGATACATCGAGGTGATACACCCGCCTGAAAAAGATCCCGGCCTTTGTCAAGCGACACACAGCTAAAAAAGAAAAAAATGGTTTTCCTCAACCTCCGGACCCTAATAGCCGCCAATCCTAAGACTAGACTGCCACCCAAACGCCCGGGCAAAAAAAGCCTTGGCCACTTGGACCAAGCACTGCGACGCCGCTACAAGACTGTCCCGCGATGATGGCCGTTGAAGGATAGACCAAGTGCGGAGCCAGTGCGCCGTTGTGAAAATAACCTGCAAAAAATTTGGAGACTTGTTATCAAAAACCACTGCATTTCTGCATCTCCAAACCGCCCAACATAAGGCTGCCGCGCCTACAAATATCAGAGGTTTAAAATTTTGTGGTACTAAATTTAGCCAACCATTAAACATATTAGACACACTAGATGGTTTAGGTAAACCCCATGCCGCATAGGCCGAAGCCCATACCATACGTGTGAATCTACACTCAAGAAATAGATGTTGAATTGATTCATTTTCATGACAGAAGACACATTGCTTACTGCCATTCCAATTTCGTTTAGCCAGATTGTCCTTAGTAAGAATAATTCCTCTCTTTAAAAACCATAAGAAAATTTTAACCTTTAGTGGAAGTTTTGATTTCCATAATCTCTTATTTGTGTTCGGTACACTTTGGTAAATCAGAGCCAGATAATGTGTTTTCACAGAGAAAACGCCTGTCGGGTCCAAACTCCATTTAAATTCATCTTCTTCGTCAGTGAGGTTTATATTTGCCAGCCTTGCAACTAAATTATTCCACATTACCAGTTTAGGTCCAATCAAATCTCTTCGCCAGGATATATTGGGAATCTCTGTACTAAGTACTTCAGCCACCGTATCCTGCTTTTTCCTAGCGATATTGTAGAGTTGAGGATATTGATCACGAAGAGGCCTATTGCCCAACCATTTATCTTCCCAGAATCTTATCTGAGACCCATCCTTGATAGTGAACGTGCCAAATTTTAGAAAGTCGTTTTTAACCTTCATAAGCCCAGCCCAAAAATGTGAATCCCCGCTTTTCCATTGGACCTGAACCAGAGGCTTGGTCCCTAGATATTTGTTGCGAAGGATCTGTTGCCAGGTACCGTCCGTTGTAAGCAGACGATACAACCACTTGCTAAGTAAGGCCATGTTCTTGAGCTCTAGGTTGTGTATCGCTAGTCCTCCTTGATCCCGTGGAAGACACAAGATACTCTACCTAGCTAATCGGTATTTTCTCTTATGCTCATCACTTTGCCAAAAGAATCTAGACCGATAATAATCCAGCTTCTTACGAACTCCTTTTGGAATTTGAAAGAAGGACATCATATACATCGGTAGACTACTAAGAACTGAATTGATTAAGGTTAGCCGGCCTCCGTATGAAAGGTTTTTTCCTTTCCAACTACTTAGGCGACTCTCAAAACGTTCCTGGATCCTCAACCAGTCATTATTAACCAATCTCCGAAAATGTATAGGAATGCCTAGGTATTTGACTGGGAAGGTTCCGGGGTTACAACCAAACAGTTCTTTATATTGGTCTTCAAAGTTCTTAGCCTCACCAAAACAATAAATTTCACTCTTGTGAAAATTAATTTTGAGTCCCGATAACTGCTTGAATGCACAAAGAATATTCTTCATGTTCTGAGCTTGTTCCAGGTTATGATCTAAGAACAGAATTGTATCATCGGCATACTGTAGTATGGAAAGGCCGCCATCAATCAAGTGGGGCACCACACCTTGTATCTGATTGTTCGTTTTAGCCCTATTAATTAGGAGTCTGAGCATATCTGCAACTATGTTAAAAAGGATGGGTGATAGTGGATCTCCTTGTCTAAGTCCTTTTTTTGCCTGGAAGAAAGGACCTATTTCATCATTAACATTAATCGCGACACTTCCACCCGAAATAAAAGATTTAATCCACTCAATCCATTTGGTGGAGAAGCCTTTTAACCGGAGCGTTTGTGTCAGAAAGTCCCATTTGACTTTGTCGTAGGCCTTTTCAAAATCGATTTTAAATATAATCCCACTCTGGTTTCTTCTGTGTAATTCATGTACTGTCTCACGTAGGATTACTACCCCTTCCAAAATATTCCTACCTCTCATGAAGGTTGTTTGAGTAGGACTGATAATGTTATCTGCCACTGAGTTAATTCTGATTGTGGCTACTTTCGTAAATATTTTGAAGGTGACATTCAGTAAGCAGATGGGTCTATATTGCTGTATTTTATTAGCCTCTTTAACTTTAGGTATCAAAGTTATAACTCCAAAATTGAGACTGAATAGCGGGAGTTCTCCGGTGTGTAATTCATGGAACATATTCATCAAGTCCCCTTTAATTGTTTCCCAAAAATGCTGATAAAACTCAGCCGGAAAACCATCCGGTCCTGGTGCTTTATTATGTTCCATGCTGAAAATTGCTTCCCGAACCTCCTTTTCAGTGAAAGGGGCCGTGAGAAATTCATTTTCAGGCTGACTCACTTGCGTAATATCCTCTCTATTCTCATCCAAGCTAAAATGGCTCTCTTCCGGAGGACCGAACAGACCTTTGTAAAATTGAGTAATGTACTCTTTGAGCTATTGTTGTCCTTCTATCCTATCGCCTTCATGGTCTAGGGAAAATATTCGTTTTTCTGATGTTTGCCATTTGCCACCATCTGGAAATACTTGGTATTATTATCTCCTAAAAGGACATCATTCACTTTGGCGCATTGATAAAATCTCAGTTCCTCCTCTCTCAGGAGCTTTGTGAGATCATCACGAGCATTTTCCAACTGTTCCCGCTCCCCTTCGGTTAAAATTCTTTGTTCAGCTTGCGTGTCTAGCATTGTCACAATATTTTGGAACTGTTCTTTTTGAATTTTATACAACCCATGGTGATGGCGAGCCCATCCCCGGAGATGTGTTCTTAATGCTCCCGTTTTTCTGTTCCAACGTTGAACTGAGTTTTGCCCTTGGACTTGATGATTCCAAATCTCTCTGACCTTTTCTTTAAAGTCCTCCTGATTCAGCCAACTAAGTTCCATCTTGAACTGCTTAGGCTGACCAGAGAAAGCCGGATCTCCCGTTTCTAGGATCAACGGTGTGTGATCTGAAATCCCGCGGTCTAATGCTCGAACTGTAACCAAGGGGTATTGTAATTCCCATTCAGTACTCATCAGAACTCTATCCAATTTTTCATAGGTCGGATCCGGAAGTGAATTAGCCCAGGTGAATTGTCTACCTGACAATTCGATCTCCCGAAGATCGAAACTATCAATGACTGCATTGAATAGGAAAGGCCATCTGGGATTAAAATTGTTTTTATTCTTTTCTCTACTATGTCTCATTATATTGAAATCTCCTCCTATCAGAACAGGCAAAGGATTCTGTTGGCAGGTTCGTACTAATTCCGACAGAAAGACAGTCTTAAAATCTTCCTAAGCCGGACCGTACACCGCCATTAGTATCCATTTAAAGTCGTCTTGTCTATTTCACAGATGGAATTTAACAAAAAATTTCCCTTCCACAATAACAGAAAGGTCTAGTATTAGGGAATTGATGCCTAAGAGGATTCCTCCAGATCGACCCCTAGGTGGCAAGCAGTGCCAAACAAAATCTGCTCCCCCTGATAGCCGATTAAGATTCGCTCGAGACATATCCTACTTACCAGACTCCATAATTGCAACTAAATCCAAATGATGTTCCCTTATTGCTTCTGAGATATACCTGTATTTAGCCAAGTCTGAAAGACCTCTGCTATTCCAGTAGAAGCCTATATCGCCCCTTTCCTAAGGTACCATAGGAAGATCTTTATCTTTAAAGGGATTTTGGCCTTCCAACTACAACAGTTAAAAGGCATCCCTGTCCCCATTATTAAATCATTATACATGGCTTTTGTGGAAAAAGACTTGCTAGCAGTCCAACAAAAGGAATCCCTATGCTCGTTAAGCTGAATTGTAAGAATGCTCCCCACCAACTTTAGCCAATTGGCCCAATTTTCCCCCACCAAAGCCCTTCTAAATGAAATATTCAAAGGAATAGTACTTAGTACTTGAGCCATGGTGGCATTCTTTTTCCTCACAATGTTATAAAGAGATGGAAATTTCTTCATCAAAGGCTCATTCCCAAGCCAAAGATCCTCCCAAAACCTAGTTTGGGTTCCACTCTTAATTCTAAACCTACCTCTCTCCAATACCAAATCTTTAACTTCCATCAAACTAGCCCAAAAGTGAGAATCCCCTTTTTTTCCACTTCATCTGTGATAAAGTCTTGTCCTTCATGTACTTTTTCTTGTGGATTTCTTGCCAAATGCCCTCCTCGTTTGCTAACTTGAATATCCACTTACCTAACAGGCATTTATTTTAGATATCCAAGTCCACAATACCTAACCCCCCTATGCTCTTAGGTTTGTGCAGAATACTCCACTTAGCCAGTCTGTACTTCTTTTGGTGCTCATCACATTGCCAGTAAAATCTTGACCTGTAATAGTCTAGCTTTTCTAGAACGCCTTTAGGAATTCTGAAGAATGACATCATGAACATCGGTAGACTTGATAACACTGAATTTATTAAGACCAATCTCCCTCCTGCCGAAAGCAACTTGCCTTTCCAACTACTGAGTTTTTTCTAAAATCTCTCCTCAATCACCCTCCAATCTTTATTTAATAATCTGCAATGGCTCATCGGAATCCCTAGGTATCTAAAATGAAGAGTACCTTCCTTACAACCAAATAACTCTACATACTCCGATGCTCTTTCTTTTGTCTCCCCAAAGGTAAACAATTCACTCTTGTTGAAGTTGATCGTTAAGCCTGATAATTTTTCAAAAGCACCTAGTACTAATTTCAAGTTCTTGGCCTTTTCTAAATCATCTTCAACAAAGAGAATTGTATCGTCCGCGTATTGTAATATGGATAGACCGTCCTCCACTAAGTGAGGAACCAATCCATTGAAATAGTTTAAATTGTTTGACCTCTCAATTAACACAGCCAGCATGTCTGCTATTAAATTGAACAAGATGGGCAACAAAGGATCCCCCTGTCTCAAGCCCTTCTTAGTCTGAAAATAATGTCCCATATCATCATTCACCTTCACACAAACACTACCCCCCGTAACAATACTTCTTATCCACTGACACCACTTACTTGAAAAGCCTTTCAATCTTAGAACCTGCTGCAAGAATTCCCAGTTGACTTTGTCATATGCCTTCTCAAAATCTAACTTGAGAATAAGGCCTTTTTGTTTTTTTCATTGTAATTCATGTATTGTTTCATGTAAGACTACCACCCCCTCCAAGATATATCTTCCGGGTAGAAAGGCAGTTTGAGACGGTTTAATGACTTTGCATGCTGTCGAGGATATTCTATTAGCCAAAACTTTAGTAAAGATCTTGAAACTAACATTAAGCATGCAAATAGGTCTAAATTGCTGAATTTTCCTAGCCTCCTGTCCTTTCGGAAGCAAAGTAATGATCCCAAAATTGAGGCACGAAAGAGGGAGATTACCCTCATGGAAGTCTCTGAACATGGCCAGTAGGTCATTCTTAATGAGACTCCAGAATACCTGGTAGAATTCAGCCGGAAACCCGTCAGGCCCCGGAGCTTTGTTGTGTTTCATCTGAAATACAGCCTCTCGAACCTCCTCCTCTGAGAATACTGCCTCCATCAGGTCATTCTCTAAAGGAGTGATCCTTGTGATGTCCCCCATCATGGACTCATCCAAAAGCAACCTACTGTCCTCTGGTTTTCCAAATAGGTCCTTGTAGTAATTTGTAATGTATTTATTCAGTTGTTCTTCACCCTCAATCACTCCCTCTTCCTGTTCTAATCGGAAAATTCTAGTTTTCCTCCTTTTTCCATTGGGTACCATCTGAAACAAGAGTTGAAGTTTAGGAATGAACTTAGCCTATATATTTTGCCTTGTAGGAATATTGGAGATCCTGCTGGAGAAGTGCCCTCAATTGATCGACCTGACCGACTCCGACGGCAACAATGCGTTGCATTATGCGGCTCGGAAGGACCATGCACCAGCAGTGGAGTTATTGCTTCACAATCAGATGAACCTGGCCTACAACAGAAATGACGAGCGACAATCCCCGCTCCATGTCGCTGCGCACTATGGGTCCACGAAAGCCATCAAGGCTCTTCTCCGGCACTGCCCCGACGTCGCCGAGATGGTGGACAACAACGGCCAAAACGCCTTCCACACCTCCATCGCCAGTGGTAAGACGATGGCGCTCAGGTGCTTGCTCCGGCACGTCCGCCCAAAGGAGGTGCTCAACCACGTCGACAACGACGGCAACACGCCGCTGTACCTCGCCGCCAAGATGTCACGCATCCACTCCGCATCGATGCTGCTTAACGACTGCCGCATCGACCCCTGTGTCCTCAACCGCGAAGGCCACACTGCGCGTAGCCTCCTCGAGATCAAAGGTGAGATGGATGCGTACGGGTTATATCTGTGGAAGAAGCTCAAGCAGATGGAGTCTATCAGGTGCCGTAACCAGCCGATGCCGCCTGCCAAGCGTTTCCCCGCCAATGCCTCTGCAGCCCAGGCGGCCTTTAATCTGATTCAGAGTGTGGCCATCCAACTTGTCATCGCCACCATCGTCGCATCCGTCGCCTTCGCCGCCACCTTCACCATGCCGGGTGGCTACAGCCAGACCGAGGGCACTGCCATCCACAGCCACCGTGCCGCCTTCAAGATCTTTCTGGTCTCCAACTCCATCGCCATGAGCAGCTCTAGCACCGTCCTCGTGTTCTTCCTTTCGACCCGACATGACCCAATCAAGTTCCTAGTATTAGGCCAAATTCAGTGGGTCTCCAGGCTTACAGTCATCGCTTGCTGTCTCCAGGCTCGTCTCATTCATGGCTGCTGTCTATGTCACTGTAGCGCCCACAGTACGGTGGCCTGTCTACACGGCCATCGCTATGGGTGTCAGCTCCCCGGCCTTCGTCATCTTCATACTGGGCACGGAGGTGATCTTCGTCCCGCTATAATAATGTACCAGTCGCCTACAAGATCACAGCTTCGCCACAATTCTTGTGCAGTGCACGTCCTTTCTCCGATCGATCAAGATGCAATGCATGCATGTGTACGCCCTCAGAAGGTTTGTGCTTTGTGTCATTCATGTAACTTGCCATCTTCTTTATATATAGACCAATTTTGATCTATATGTATATATCTATTTGCACAGCTTGTAATTGGAACACTACTTCCCCCAACCGCCTGCCTCATTGGCATCCATCGGTACCGGTACATGTGGTACCGCTCTCCGTGCACTTCTATGTAAGATAAGCCTATCTAAAATATACTCTCTAAATCATCGTTTCGAGAGTAAAAGTTATTTTATATATCTTTATACTTTCCAACAATTTTTCTATATCTTGTGCGCAGTTTAGAGAGTCATCTCGCTCTCCATTTTTTGCTAGCGAGAAATTCGAAATAGATGATATCTATATTTTGATATCCAATTGAAAAGGTTATTGGAGGGTATTTTTCCAACAAAATCTATATTTCTGTAAGTTGAAAAAGATATAAAGAGTCTCTTAGAGATTCTCTAAAGCACATCTAGTCTGTTGTTGTGGTTGTGGTTTGTGTGCTTGCGCATCCAACTCCTACTCACTGCACCTTTGCTTTTACAGTGGAGCAATATATATCATCATCTATTCTGTTTAGAATGAGTACCTATATGTGCATGCAAATACCACGATATATATCATCTATTATTTCTATTTTAGATGATTTTGTCCCCATGTTAAGAAAATGGTTAGCCCAAAAAACGCACTGTAACTGCAACACACTCATTTGTTCAGAAAAAGGCAACTGATTATAGGAAATGTTTGGACCGGATTCATAATAGTACAATTCAAATATAGGAATTAGCATACTCGCTTTGATTCAAAATACACATCATTTAGGATATTGACTTGATTTACAAGATGAAGAATCCATCAATGAATTTTATGTAAATATGACATTTCAATAATAGGTGATTAAACTCATGAAGTTTCCATGAATAAATTCTATGTAAATATATGACGTTTCCATCAATAAATTCATTTACGCATGAAGTTTGTACGAAATTAACTTTCGGAACCAAAAAATTGAACAGTGACATGGCGCAACCACAGGTATGTATTCCTCTTCGACGGTACTGTAGAACAGAAAAAATCCCGCCGCAACATGAGTATGATGTTGTATGCAACATGTAAATTTTTTATAACATCCAAAAATAGTGTATGTAACATCAAACAATAGCATATGCAACGTGAAAAGCCGTCGGTTGCAACATCGGGGACACGTATAGAAACGCACGCCATCGAATATCATCTAGTTGCTACGGGAGTTGTGTAAAAATTCCGGCCGCAACATCAGAGCATATATGTTTCATGAAACATTCCATTTCATATGAAACATCCAATCAAATTTCATATGAAACAGTCAATCAAACTTCATGCAATATCAAGATAAAGATATTGCAACATCAAAATTATGCAGCTGCAATATGGAAAAAAATCAACTCAATTTCATGCAACCTCCATCGAGCCAAAATCATAGAGCTGCAATATTCCAAAAAATATATTGTAACACCATGAAGTACCTACTACAACATGGAGCCGAAGAGAACACAAGGTCTTCTTCCAGCTCGAGCCACCGCCGCGCACGTGCTGTGCGCGGTGTTGCTGCTCACGCGCGCCGGTCTCATACACCACCGCCTCGGAGGAGCTCTGGATGCCACCATGGAGCTCTTGTTGCAGGTCGTGCCCCACCTATGACCACCACGGAACTCTCGCTGCCGGCCCGCGTGCGCGCCGCTCCTACTGCCGGCCGTGCACGCCACACCCCCATATTTTGATAAATTATTTGTATAGTTTTTTTGTTAAGTGTATTTTGCCCCTGAACTACCAATATAGTTCAATTTAGGTCCCTTCAGGTTAACGTGACGTCACATAGAATGGTTGATGTGTCGCCATGTCAGTCAAAACCACCATCAAAACAGCTGGAGGATAAAAGATAACCAGTATATAAAGTTGAGGGATTAGTAATACCTGATTTTCTACTTGAGGGAAGAAAATCAGACTAGAGAGATACATGAGGGACCTTAAAAGGACTTTTTCCAATTGCAAAACCGGCGGCAGCTTTGATTTGGGCCGAGTTATATCAATCACCAATGGCCCATCCGTTCCTCAAAAAAAAAAAGGCCCATCCCTCTGCGTCGTTGTCCTTTGCCCCTACTGCCTGCCGCCGGCGACTCGCCGTGGCCACTGCCCACTGGCCACGCCCACGGCTGCCCCACCGCTACAAGGCTTCGGCGCCACCGGATCTCATGGTGTGGTGGCGAGAAGGTTTGGACGAGGAGCGTGGCCCGAGGCGGCCGCGGTGGGTACTGGGGACGGCAGCGCCGGGCCCCTCTCTGAATGGCAAGCCCCAACGCGACGCCGCCCCTGCCCCGCCGTCCGCCTGCCCGCGCGGTCCCCACCACCTCCTCCCCCGGCCGCGTTCGTAGCGATTGGTTCCTGAATAATCGTATCCCATGTTCTACTCATGCCCATTCGATTCAGTTTGTTCCCTTTTGCGTGCATGTCGCTCCATCTTCTCAGCTCAGGTATTCCTACGTTTGGCGTTCTGGTTGGATTCCTGAAGCAAGATGCGGCGATGAGCTGCACGTGCAACATCGGAATGCTGCCCTGCCCTGCACGTGGTAAGCTATCTTGTGCTGGTCAGATGTTTGAAGTCAATGTGTCCAGATATCTTACCTTTGTTAATTCCACGCTGACCGCTGAGCCTTCATGTCAACATCGTTACCTATTTGTTATCTCTGTGCTTGCGTGCGGTTGTCTTCTCCTAATTTGGTCTACCATACATGTTCAATTCATACATACGGCCGCAAGCAAAATTTCATGGATCTTGAACCAAACAGATAATGATTTCTTTCTTTCCTGTTTGCTTTCCCTACATGACTGGAGTGTGTTTTATGAAGAATTGATGTAGCTGCTGGATAATGATTTATGGTGTTTGGGCTGTATTATCCCTCCATCTCTTGCCTAACGACTGAAAAGTTGTTCACCTTAGCAGACTAGTCAAGTCAAACAACCCTTGGAAGGTAAACAAAATCACATTGTATATCTGGAGACAACTACACTAGGAGCAAGTCAAATCAAGGAATATTATCATCGTTGAAGACAACCTCTATTTTTCTTGTACCAGTTTTGAACTTTCAGCCAACTGCTAGCGGATTCAGTTATCATTCTTGATTAAGCTACTTATCTCGTGGCCTGGGCTTGTATTGTTTAACTGCAACACGCAAGACGTAAGACACAGCTGCTGAACCTCTAATAAACCTATAATACATATATGATACCTCTCCTCCAATGATGCTTCTCTGCTTCTCTTGTCCTGCTTATGCCTCTCATGGCTACTTCTTACTTGATGATGCTGATCCTTGCACTCCTTTTGACCTTTGCCACGACAGCTGATACCGCAGGCGAGCTAGCTTATACAAGTTACCTGAAGAAAGGCTCCTCCCTCTCTGTGGAGCATGCCTCTGATATCATACAGTCACCGGATGGCACCTTCTCATTTGGCTTCTACAACATTTCATCCACTGCCTTCACCATATCCATCTGGTTCACCAATTCAGCCGATAGAACCATTGCTTGGAGTGCAAATCGCGATCACCCTGTACATGGGAGCGAGTCGAAGATCATGCTGAACAAGCATGGTAGCTTGGTTCTAACGGACTACGACGGCACAGTTGTGTGGCAAACCAACACGAGCTCTAAAGGAGCTGACCATGCAGAGCTCATGGACTCTGGGAACCTTGTTATGAAGGATCAAGGTGGCAATATCATCTGGCAAAGCTTTGACCATCCAACTGACACACTGCTACCGACGCAACCGGTGACAGCCACTGCGAAGCTGGTATCAACGGATCTCTCACACCCTTCAAGTTACTATACTTTGCGCTTCGACGACCGTTACATTCTGTCACTTGCTTACGACGGGCCAGATATTTCTAATCTGTATTGGCCTAACCCTGACTTCAATAGCTGGCTGAATTACAGGCTTAGTTATAATAGTAGTAGAACAGGTGTTCTTGATGACCTGGGGCAGTTTATAGCAAGTGACAACACAAGCTTTGTTTCAGCAGATTGGGGTCCAGGGATCAAGAGGAGGTTAACACTGGATTACGATGGCAATCTTAGGCTTTACAGCTTGAATGATAGCAATGGGAGCTGGTCGGTTTCTTGGATGGCATTTTCTCAGCCTTGTGAAATACATGGTATATGTGGTTGGAATGGTATTTGTTTGTACGCACCAGTTCCTGCCTGCACCTGTCCTCCTGGCTATGTGGTCAAGGATCCAAGTGACTGGAGCAAAGGCTGCAAGCCAACATTTAACATCTCCTGCAGTGGTGATCAGCAAATGGGCTTTGTGCGCCTTCCTCAAACTGACTTCTGGGGCTCTGATCTAGATTACATCCAGTTGACTTCGCTGGATGCTTGTGCCACTCAGTGCTTGAGGTCCTGCTCCTGCCTCGCCTTCGAGTACAAATTGGATAGCAATGACTGCTACTTGAAGTCTGTTCTCTTAAATGGAAAAACTGTCCCAGGGTATCCTGGCATAGCACACCTCAAGGTTCCTAAGAGCTTTTTGTCTGAAAAAATCTCAGATGTTCCTGAAAACAGTGAAACCCTCGATTGCAATACGTCAAGCGCAAAAGTAGAAATTCTACTATTTGATTCTGATGCACACAGTAATGGGGGAAACTCTACAGTGTGGCACTACTACTATGGGTTCCTCGCGGCATTCTTTCTTATAGAGGTCTGCTTCATTGCTTTTGGCTGGTGGTTCATGGCAAGGAAACAATCAACGCAATCAGCGATTTGGGCAGCGGAGGAAGGTTACAAGATGGTAACAGACCATTTTCGTAGTTTTACCTACAAGGAACTGAGAGCGGCAACTGAGAATTTTAAGAATGAGCTTGGTCGTGGGAGATATGGCTATGTATACAAGGGTATTCTACATGACAAACGCGTAATCGCTGTCAAGAAACTCAGAGATGTGAAGCAAGGAGATGACGAGTTCCAGACAGAGGTCAGCGTGATTGGGCAAATCTACCATATGAATCTGGTGAGAGTATGGGGCGTATGTTCGGAACAGAAGCATCGGTTTCTGGTCTTTGAGTATGTGGAGAATGGATCACTGGCCATGTTCTTGTTTGGAAACCAGAGAGTACTGCAATGGGATCAGCGGTGCAAGATTGCAGTTGGTGTGGCCAAAGGGTTGGCCTACCTTCACCATGAGTGCTTGGATTGGATTGTCCACTGTGACATTAAACCTGAGAACATCCTCCTGGACCAGGAGTTTGAACCCAAAATTAGTGACTTTGGGGTTGCAAAGCTGCTACAGAGAGATCAAACTGATCCAAACATGTCAAGGGTTCGTGGGACTAGAGGCTATGCTGCTCCAGAATGGGCCTCCAACATTCCCATAAATGAAAAGGTGGATGTGTATAGCTATGGAGTGGTGCTTCTCGAATTAGTTGCAGGGCGCAGAGCATCCGAGTTGGTAGCAACCAGTACTGGTGATGCAGAGGTTGCTATAAGACAGTTAGTATGGACAATAAGAGAGAAGCTGAAATCTGGTGACTGGTCATGGATTACTGGTTTTGTGGATCCTAAATTGAGTGGCAACATCGTGCACTCAGAGGTTTCGTTGATGCTGGAGGTGGCTGCTATGTGCATGGAGAAAGAGAGGAACCAGAGACCAAGCATGAATGATATAGTGGAGAAATTTCAGCTCCTTTCCTGTAAATGATTAATGACTTTGTCAACTTCCCATGTACCTTTAGTTTCTTTCATGAGAAACTTCTTGTATGATAATTAAAAATGCACTGAAACTATCCTTAGTGTACCTCCATAGTTTGTTCTCTTCAGCATTTTAAGATGTATTGTTGTTGCAATAATTATGGCGAGCATGACTTCCTTAGGCCTTTTCACTTCTATCGTCATGTTAATTATTTTATTTTCTAATTAGGGGGTCTCCTCTGCTTGCCATAGAGAGCACTCTTCTGTGCCTCTCTAATTGGGCCTTGTAGGCTTGTCATGTGTGGACGACAGATCAGCACTCATGGGCTTTGTACATATACATATGTATTGGGGAAGACTTAAATCCAGAATTTTTTTTGGTGGGAAATCCATTCCAGATTTCATTTGATTTTGCAGATAGATAAAAATTCCTGAATAGGGATAACCTATGTTGGTACTATTTCTTATCTTTTATTTTATTTTGGCCATAGCATGGTGTATAACATACATTGTGATCCACTAGATTCTTTTAGAGTAAAGTGCACCATTGGTCCCTAAACTTATGCAGGTGTCAACTAGGTCCTGAAACTATTAATTTATACACTTGAATCCCCTAATCTGATTAATGATAGTGTTTATCCGCTTATTGATGTCCACATGATGTCCATGTAAACCAATTTTTCAAATTCATAATCACTTTGCAACTGAGACCCAAATGCCACCCCATCTTATTCCCTACTTTATCTATCTGTCATGGTGAGAACTCCAAGTCCTCCATGGAGGACGGAGAGTGTAGCAATTAGATGGCATGGCCAAAATCGTATCTAAGTGATGCCACATGACCAAGCATATTCTATTTGTTGATATTTGGATCTTGAGCTGGTCATAGGGCTTCGGGTGTCTGAGATGCCTACAAATGGCTCTGGGGATGCAGACTCTGCATTGAGGTATGTGTTATCAACAATTGGAGAAAACATGAAAACTGGCGATGAAACATGGATTGATGACCTTGTGGATCCTGGATTGAACTGTGATTCTGTGCGGTCAGAAGAGTAACTGATGCTTGAGGTAGCTGTTCAGTGTTTGGAACAGGAAAGGAACCAAAGACTGGGAACGAACATATGGGAGCCGGACAACCTGGACCTGGTGGTGCGGCATGCTTGAGATGATTGATGGGCCGATGAAATCAATCGTATGGGCCCGATGGAGGAGGAGCGTCGTACATGCAGTTGGTGCACCTACTGGCCCAGCTTGGCTTTCTGGAGGTGGCTCTGGTGGGCCAGCACTGGGCTGAGGGGCCTGCGTGGGTCTGGTTAATTTTCAATCGTCTATCGATCTGAAAGTCTATTTGATCATTAAATAAGATTATATTCCCCTCAAAAACACTAAATAATATTTGTGAGGCCTTATTTTTGAGGAAAAGCGTTTAAGGCCATTACTGCCCACCCGATATGCCAGGTTCATGTGCGCGGGCAGAACAGAAGCTCTGTTTGGCTGGGCTGGAGACTAGAAACAACACTCCGGCTCAAACCATGGCGAGTTGCCGACCCAAATGGAGAAAAATCCCGTTGGAGCTCAACATCGTCGTTTTAGTATCTCAACTGACAAATGACTAATTTGTGGCAACGTTGAGAGGCTGTCGTCAATAATCGGCTACCGGAAGTCCAGAAATGAGCCGCCGTTGCCGACAGAGATCGCGGCCGCCGCCGCCGCCTATATCAGCAAAACAACGACCATGAAACCCAGCAATCCCACCGCCACCACCACCATCATCATCATCAGTTGCGATCGTTCCAACCCCAGGCGGGCGGGCGAGGAAACGACGAGCCGCCGGCGGATGCGAAACGGAACCTTCGCACACCTGGATTTGATCTGTACTGTATGTTAAAAACAACTAAGTAGTAATTGCGTTAGATAACTGTGTGACTGCTTTGGGATTCATGCAGGCTTTTTAGAAGCTAGGGTCACTGGACGTCTTCTCATTTTCCTTTTATCTCAGCATTTTCTCCTCAACTCTGCGTGACTGCATATGAACTTGGCTTATGAAAAGCATGCATGATGCAGCAGTCTTGCCGGTAGAAGGCTGCTGTCAGCTGTAGCAATGCAGAGACCCTGATGTGCGTGGCACCTATGTGTACGTTCATCTATCCTTGTATAACAAGACACAAGCTATATGCCGTGCTGCGCTCCTGGTGAGCCAATTATTAATTGTAACATATCCGATGACCATAGCATCATCCATGTATACTGTGTTAAGTTAGAACAAGGTGCGGTAATAATAATCAATCACCAGCTCCCTCCGTTCTAAAACCCAGAATATGTTCTAGGTTTGTGACACTTTAGTCCAAAATCAAACTGCTCAAATTTTAACTGCATTTAGAAAAAAAATACATTAACACCTATCACATCAGATTAGCTTCATTAAACCCACCATACATATATCTTGAAAGTGCATTTGATTATTTTTTATTGTAAATCTTTGCATATATATTTTTCTATAAACTTGGCGAGATCTAAACAAGTTAAACAACTAATTAGGATAAAACTAAAATGTCTTACTATTTAGAAAGAAAAAATAGTAATAGCTTTACCCAATATATATCACACTACCTTAAACAAATATGGGACGGCATATGAGTACAACTCGAGTACAGCCATGCATACAAACTACTATAAGCTTGATTATTTTGACACGACTATCTAACGCGAACGTTGTGGTGGCACTGTGTCTACGTACGTAGTACCTCCTGCTGCTTTCTGTCTTGGCTTTTTTGTATGTAGCTTTCGCGTGTATTTAGGTACGTACCGGTACGTAATGTATCCATCCAAACACAAATAGTATTTAATTTAGTCTTCCATCCCCCCTTAAGACATAAATGTTCTAAAGAGATATGTGTCCTTTCTGTACTCATAAAAAAATGTATAACCTCCTCCGTCCATTATTGTAGAGCATATAGTTTGGTACGAAAAGATCTCCAAAATTATATTTTAATTGTGGGACTCAATTTCTCACTCCATGAGTCCATGATACGTTGTTATTAGTAGCTAGAAAATCGACATCATATTAAAAGCACTTTGAAATACAAATATACTAAGGTATAAGTTGATCGTCAATTAAAGGTATCATTTGGATCTTTCAAAGCTAACTATAACTCGTGAATTAGCCAACAACTAATAATTATTAGTGAGGTGAGAGCAACTGCAGAAATATATAGCCCCACTCTCTAAATAGAAATACTAAATGGGGTCTGCATATATTTTTTGAAGGCATCAAAATATATTCCAACTCCTGAGGCCCTCTAACTATGGGATAGGGACCTGTTTAAAGAACATGCTGGAATTGCTTTGAGACTAGTAGCTGACCTGTTAGTTTGAGCTCAATGGACATCAGCTAATTTTTAGCGGCTACTCTAATATTCAGCGCTCTACTAATTAATTTATACAGCTTCTGATCTCGAAGTCGCTCTTGCCCATCTTGTTATACACTTGCTGTCGGCAGAAAAAAGAAAAAGAAATATCTTGCCTATAAAAACAAGCAACCCGACCCATAAACCCAACACAAAACAAGCGCACAGTCGCACACACGACAGCGTAGACGAGCACGTTGGCGCGCGCGCGGCAGCTTCATTCATTCATTCCCGGCCTCCCGCCTCGTGCGTCCTCTTCCTAACCTCCTCCCCTAGTTTCATGGAACCTCCGCTCCCTCGAATTTATCTGGAGCAACCAAATTATTAACCAGTGGCCTGACTGGTCGATGAATCAAAGCAGCCACTACTATACTAGCAGGCGCCGGCGGCGGCATGGAGGCGGTGGCGGTGGCGGCGGAGGCGAGGGAGCAGCTCCGGGCCGGCGGCGTGGCGGGCGGCGCAGCTGCGGGGGCTGCTGCGGATGGCGGCGGAGATGGAGGCCGAGATCTGCGCCGCCCTCCGCGCCGACCTCGCCAAGCCTCGCACCGAATCCTACGTCCATGAGGTCGATCTGCCTCTCGCTCCGTCCCTGCGCGTTCGCAAATTCTTCTCTTCGATCTCTACGCAGATAGATGAAGATGAGACTTGAGAGGCTAAGATATACATATATTCTGCTTGTTTCTGATGCAGATATCGCTGGTCACGTCGCCCTGCAAGTTTGCACTCAAGAATCTCAAGAAATGGATGGAACCCAAAAAGGTACAGTACGTGATGCGTGTTCATCTGCTCGTAGGTGCACATCAATGCGAAGGGTAGTATCATATCAGTCAGTTCATCATTTAGTGATTAATCTGCATATAGGTCAAGTGTTTAGCTACATATATAGACATACTCTCTCCGTTGTTAAATATAGTATGTGTGATGTTTAGTACTCCGTACTAGGTAGTTAACAGAAATGAACTGAGAAATTTCTTATCCTGATGGAACATCATATATTTTTAGAAACTGAGGGATAAAGACTGATGCTGCTGCGCAGTACTTGCCCTTCTTTTTTTTATGGGATGCTTTAGTAATGTAAGAATTAATTTTGAAGG
Organism: Echinochloa phyllopogon; assembly: GCA_033239725.1. NCBI lineage: Eukaryota > Viridiplantae > Streptophyta > Magnoliopsida > Poales > Poaceae > Echinochloa > Echinochloa phyllopogon. The sequence goes on from BTCW01000003.1 coordinate 3,824,754, forward strand.
AAATTTAGGAGGAAAAAAGGTTAGCTCCCAGAACTATAAGCCTAGAAACAAAAGGTCGTGCATATTTTAACTCTTTTTATAAAAAAAAGTTACAAAACATTATTACATATGTAAGTATTTTCTTAAAGAAAAACGTGTATATATATGTTGTTCCAAATGACAACCCTACCGTCCCCTCCTGTTACTAATGCTTCATGTTTTGGATAACACATATGGTCTCCAAAATTTGACGTTGGCACTATTTTCTACTGGAGTATGTAGTCACGAAGTCCAAAATATAGACTATGGTTTGGGGAAATACGTTTCAAGAAAAATACACGCATATATATTATGAAGATGTTGAGAGTCAAAATAAACTCCTAAATGTTGTCAGGTATTTTTGACGCACAGATGGACTTTTTCCTTTATAACATCTCTACTTGACAACCTTGTTATTTCCCACGTGTAATAAGATTTTAAAAGATTTGACTGCTTACATGCTAGAATAATTCAGCTCGATCACGCCATCTGGGCCTGCAGTCATGAATTCATCGGCTAGTTCTAGTATAGCTTCGTCACCACCTTGGTCCCTGATGTCCTTGTCGCTCTACTTACTTCGGATTGGGTGGTTACGTTTACAACCAGTACTTGGTTCATTGAAGCCCTGCCAAACCAAACTAACTGCAGGAATGAATGTGCATTGCTTGCCTGCTAGTAACACTACCGGCACTTCTCTTTCAGGTCCCCGCCGGCTTGCTGACGTTCCCGTCGACGGCGAGGGTCGCGCCGGAGCCCCTCGGCGTCGTGCTCGTCATCTCCGCCTGGAACTACCCATTCTGTAAGTTTGCAAGCCTCCAGATGCCTCAATCAACTCATAAATACACGTTTGACTGAAAACATGGGTTAGTTAATGTAACACTAAGATTACGTGCTCGCTCAACCATCGAAGGTGAGGAGATAGACAGGCCGGTCTGTCGGGCACCACACATCCTGCACTCCTCGATCTGAAACGCACACCATTTGTGTGCATTCCCATCCAGTGACCTATGGTTTGTTCACTGGAGCTCATACGGTTGGCGATGTCTTTGTCAGAGTTGAGAGTTGAGACGAGCTGGAACCCGATCGGAGGGCTTGACTGACGTGAGGCGATGAGACAAGGATCAATCGAGATCGATGTGCTGTCGACGCCTGAGCTCATGCGTATGGCATGGCATGTGTCCTGATCCTCGTCCAACCAACGGGGTGTGTATGTGTACGCAATCGTGTCCTACGTGCAGCTAGCTAGCTCCTGGCGATCCATCTGCCAGCGAACAAAGTACGTCGTGGAGTTAAGATATGTTGGCCGTCGCTCTCAGGGTACTGTTAGATCGATCAGTTGCTGCTTCTACAGAGTTACTGTTCTTCTGACCTCAACTCTCTGAGAGTAACAACCAAATCACAAGCGAAAAGGAGAAATCAATTGCACTTGCTCTGAATTTATGGAAGGCCTCAACCACACATATGGCATGTCATGTGTGGCTCTGCTCTCTATGAGACACGGCATTCTTTTCACATGAGATTTGATTTCTAAGCTCGTACAAGCACAGCAAAATAGTTCAGTGAATTTACATGTCACCGGGTTACTTTTCACTGTGATGTAAATTGCCGTTGTTTTCTGACCTCTGAATACTGATTGACCGTTGAATTGTTCCAGTGCTGGCAATCGACCCGGTCATCGGCGCGATCGCCGCCGGCAACGCCGTGGTGCTGAAGCCGTCGGAGATCGCGCCGGCCACCTCGTCGCTGCTCGCCGACCTGCTGCCATGGTACGTTTACAGCTCATGCATCAAGGTCATCGAGGGTGGCATCCCAGAGACCACCGCACTGCTGGAACAGAAGTGGGACAAGATCTTCTACACAGGTCCATCGCTGGTGACAGTCTCCGGCATACATGAAGCTTGAATTCAGCTTCTTCCATGGATGAATACCTTCTTACTTCTTAAGTGTCTCTTCTTGTTTATTTTTATGATATAATTTGCAGGTAACAGCAAGGTAGGGCGCATCGTGATGTCATTTGCTGCGAAGCATCTGACGCCAGTGGTTTTGGAGCTTGGTGGGAAATGCCCTGTCGTTGTCGACTCCACCGTCGATCTCCATGTAAACATCTCGTTCTCTAATCCCATGTAGGAAGAAGCTATTGTTTTATAGATAATCGACTCCTGTAAAATTAAGGATGTCATAGATTCTGTGATGTTGACACTAACTAACATCTTGTGGATTTGTGATGCTGAAGGTTGCTGCTAAGAGGATCGCTGCCGGCAAGTGGGGTTGCAACAACGGCCAGGCCTGCATCTCACCGGATTACATCATAACCACCAAGTCATTTGCACCAAAGCTGGTATAAAAAAACAATACCATGAGGATAGCCTGCTCAATGGAGACTTAATTAGAATTCAGTGCTAACTAACTCTGTTCTGGTTCTTGGCTTTATAGCTGGATTCATTGAGGAAAGTCTTGAACAAGTTCTACGGGAAGGACCCACTGCGGTCGGCAGATTTGTCACGCATCGTCAACTCCAACCATTTCAATAGATTGAAGGCTCTCATGGACGATGAGATGGTCTCAGACAAGATCGTGTTCGGCGGCCAGAGTGATGAACAGCAGCTGTGAGTGAATTTCACAGCATCAAGTCAAGATAGTCTACCTGATGATTCAGAATCACAAGAATGGCTAACTGATCTTTTCACATCGTTTCTATATTGTGTTGCAGAAAGATCGCACCAACGTTGTTGCTGGATGCCCCACTTGATTCAGCGATCATGAAGGAGGAAATTTTTGGACCCTTGCTTCCTATAATCACGGTAACGAAATAGTATCCTGCAATCAAAATGTTTTGCTGAATTAAACAAAGGGGGAAAAGATCCTCTAGCTATGCTGGATTAAACATGATCAATTGAGCCCTTTTATGCAGTCCCTCGTGTTCTTTGGATCACATTCTGTTTTTTATACTGTCGCTTCTAGGTTGATAAGATCCATGAGAGCTTTGCTCTGATCAACTCCATGACCAAGCCACTGGCAGCCTACCTCTTCAGCAAGGACAGCAAGCTGAAGCGCCAGTTTGAGAGAAACATTTCTGCAGGAGGGATGATATTCAACGACACTGGGATCCACGTACGCACCATTTGCAGAGAAACTCAACTGCAAACTGTTTCTGAATTGCACGTCTTATTTGCTTTCATAACTGATGGATGTTCGCTTCCTCACAAATTCGCTGCAACATTGCAGCTCACAAATCAGCACCTGCCGTTCGGAGGAATTGGGGAGAGCGGCATGGGAGCTTACCATGGCACCTTCAGCTTCGACGCCTTCACCCACAAGAAGGCGGTCCTGGACCGCAGCTTCCTCGGCGAGGCGAAGGCCAGGTACCCGCCATACACGATGGGGAAGCTGAAGATCCTCAAGGGTGTGCTGAAGGGGGACCCACTGGCCATGGTTCAGGCTTTTGTAGGGTGTACAGGAAGGGCATGAGTTCATCTCTTGAGATCGAACAGCTAGCAGATTCGCCTCATACACAACAGTATATATGTTGTTATACAACGTGTTTTCAAAATATAAGACATTTCAGTGCAAGTACGAAGGACATGCAAATGTAACTCCGGATGGAGAACTGATTGATGATTTGTGTGCGAGTTTGAAAGGACCAAAATATGTCCATCCTTTGCGTTGCTCACAATGGTCTGCTATTTTGCTACTTACTAGAATCAAAAGCATCGCACCTCGTCAGGAATCTTTTATTTTTTAAATACTCCATCTTACTATTACTAATTGGAGGCTCCTTTCGGAGGCTCCACGTTAATTCTCACGAGACGCGCTAGAAAAAGAGATAAATCCACTAAATTTCCACAAAAAACAGAAACATCTAGCCATTGATCACCTGAACTTAATAATAAGAGCCATTAGATCGATTTAGCTTTCTAAGAAATTACCCACTTTTGCCACTATGAAGTAACTTAAAGTAACCCCCAATAGTTGAGTAAAAATTACCCACATTTGCCATTATAGAAAAACTAAATGTCATCTCATCATTTTAGTACTATTAGTACATCTTGCATATATGTATATCACCAAATAATCATTCACAAAAAAATTAATCCGAATGTTGCTATCGATCAGAAGAAAAGAAATTAATCTAGATTTTCCAATCCCCTTCTAGCCACCCGCACTCCTACGATCTCAAGTTCTCAACCCAACCAAAACCCTAGCTGTCAAAGACGGCCGCACCCACGAGGAGAGTCCCAGCGCCGATCTTGGACGACTGCCGCAAGTCGAGCTACATGGGGTGGCCTGACATCATAAGCGAGCTAGGACGACAAGTTTGCAAGCGGACCGATTGGAGCGCGTGCTAGGAGCCGAAGATGATGGTGTAGGAAGCTTAGCCGTAATAATCCTTGAGCATGAGCATGCAGTAGACAAAGGATGCTTACGGCCGCAAGGCTGGCCTTGAAGTTGGATCATACGAAGGCATGCCGACGAGGCGACGACAAAGCACAGCGGTATGTAGTCTGTGGCTTTAGGCTCCCTATGTCTCAGCACTCAGCAGACATTAGATGGCCTAGAGTTGAGATCCCTGTATGCCTCCATCGCAAACTTATGAGCTCGGCTATCTCATCCAGGAGAAGCAAGACCCAAGCACCTCTCTCCATGTATGCACGTGACAGAGAAAAGATCAATAATAACCATGTGTTTTTTCGCTGCTTAAAACGATGCTGTAATAGATTTGGCTACAATAGCCCATCAATGAAATTTCAGGTGGGGATGATCTCCCCCGTTGACCCTAAAACAAAATGCTCACCTATGGCTGCTATGATGTCTTTCTTATTCCTGATCGGCTGTACATGAATACGATGGCTATACTAGAGCAGTTCTTTTTAATTGTTCCAGTTCTTTTTAAAATTGTTTTGGCTCTATATGTTGATGTTGATAGGCATATGATGCTGCCGCGGCTGCTGCCCGAAGATCACATAAGCGATAATATAACATCAGCAACAAGAAGAGTATGAGGGCCAGATTTATGAACTTGATTGCTTGAATTTAGGAGTATGCATGATTAATGGAGGAGCAATGTCATGATGAGTAGCACTCCAACGGCTAGCTGCAAAAGGTACTGGTAACTCTCTGTGTATGTAACTCTCTAACCATTCTGGGCTCTTTAATGCAAACAATTGTGCATAATTATTTAATTCTCAATTAGAGATAGTAATTAAACAGACAATAGTTAAATAGTTATGTAGTTTCTTGCACTTGGTAAAAGGATGAACCAACTGTAAGTAAAATGGATTAAAATAGGAGGCCACGTGCAATTAATGTATTCATACATACGCAATTAATCTAGGAGACATGCATATGCGCGCAATCTTAGATTCTGATGTTGTAATTAAGATATCAGACTAGAGTATAAATTGGAATATAGTTTTGGGACTATCTTACGTACCATCCCCAGAATTAATGATATCGTCCTTTAGATAGATATGGTTGGGAATTTCTGAATAATTTCTGAATAAAATGTGAAGGGAGTTAATCTTTGATACAAGCGTTTGACACATGTACTCCGTATAAATTAATGTTTCAAATTAAATGGTTGTAATAGATTTGTAAAAATAGGATGTAGAACTGTTGTTGGATGTATAAATAAAATGGTTAAAATTAAATAGTTATAAGCGAGTTGTACATAAAAGATGTTAAGTGTTCTCTTTTGTTGCTCGATCTTGAATATATCATATTAATTAATTTATAGATTTATATTCTTCATCTTATTTTAAAATTAATAGCCCGTGCAACGCAGATTGGCTAGTATCCTATAATACAAGACAACCTGACTTTTTTACATACACAGTAGAGGCTAAAGTGTACGTGCAGACGTGCAGTACAACTAATATGGTGAATTGCAAAGCCCAATGCTCAATTGCAGCTAGCCATGCTTGGCACGATAACGAAAATTGTAAAAGCATATTCACTTGTAATGCAACCAGTACACTCACCACCGAGCAAACCAGCTTCGGGAGATTAAGCATATCTCGAGATTAAGAAAGACCACAATTACATTATTGTACATGAGAATAATCTACCATTGAAAAAATAACGATCATTTGGAGCTAGAGAGATTCTCTCGGAGCTTGTGCGAGCAAGATGAGGCGAGACCAACGTGGAGAGAGAACCAAACAACCAACGTCGGTTAAATTCTATAATAAATCTAAGAAAATACTATACCTATGTTGAGTCGAGAACTCGAACCCAGATAGACACGTTTCATCAAAAGGAAAATTACCGGTTGATCGACCATCAATTCGCAACCTTAGTTTATTGTTAGATACAGGGAACTAAATCAAAATAATAATGGCTTTGATGGTACTCCCTCCGTTTTAAATTATAATTCGTTTGACTTTTTTGACTCTAAATTTAACCGCTCGTCTTATTCAAAATTTTGTGCAAATTATTATATTTTTTTTGGTAGTTTGCTTTATTAATAAAATATCTTTACAAATACCTTAAATTTGACTATATTTTTATAATTTTTTTTGATAAGACGAGCAGTCAAATTTATGGTAAAAAAGTCAAACGACGTACGTTTTGGAACAGATGTAGTATTTTATTGAAGTGAAAACGTGATAAATGTTTGCTAAAAATATTGTGCTGCATCTAGTGCCCCAAGTTTTGCTCAAAATCAGGATACCAGGAAGCACATGTACACTGTGAGTTGCGACCCTTTCCCCTCCTCTGCACACTCCCGGCCCTCTCTCTTCTCTTCCTTGCAACCTCTCAATCCATCGCACCTAAAAATAGCAAATCTCTCTCTCTCTCTCTCTCTCTCTCTCTCTCTCCTGGTTGCACGCGCGGGAACAACGCTGGAATGCTAGGCGCATCTGGCACCACCACCAGGAACACGGCGTGGAGATGAGCGGCGGCGGCGGCGACGGCGACAAGGAGGCCTTCTTCCACTGCCTGGACCGCGTCCCGTCCGGCCTGCACCTCGACGCCGACTTCCCCTCCGACGACGACGACGACGACGACGATGAGGACGACGTCCGCGTCTCCTTCGCCTCCGCCATGGGCGACCAGAGCTTCCAGAGCTTCCGCAGGTACAACCAGGCGCCGGTGCTGGAGGAGGAAGACGAGGAGCAGGAGGAGGCGGAGGACCCCTCCAAGTACGACATGTGGATGTCCGACGAGCCCATGTCCATCCAGGAGCGCCGCCGCCGCCTCCACCAGGGCCTCGGCATGGCCAGCAGCCGCGACCTCGCGCTGCGCCGCCACAGCATGAAGAAGCGCCCCGCCGACGTGCCCCGCAGCGTCTCCAGGCAGCTGCCGCCGATCCCGTCCACCGCCTCGCCCGCCAATGAGCCAAGCACCGCGGGGCCGCAAGCGGTGGCCGCCGCCGCGCCGGAGCCCGCGAAGACGAAGGCCGCCATCACGAGGCGCCGATCGGACAGCAACCTTGTCGTCGTGCGAGACGGCGCGTCGGTCTCCGGTGGGAAGCCTGCTTTGCGTCGTGTCCGTTCCGTGCCGGCCCGGCACGACGACGCCCCCGGCAGCGCGCCCCTCGAGAAGCCTCAAGCCGTGGTGGCTTCACGTGAGTTGCCCGGCGTGCCGCTGCCGGCGGCGGCGGCGGCGGCGGACAAAGGCGGCAAAGCCGACGGCGGCGGAAAGAAAGGCGACGGCGACGGGAAGAAAGGCGACGGTGACGGGAGCAAGAGCCAGGAGAGCGAGAAGCCGCAGGAGGCAGCTGCTGTGGTCGTGGCGACACCCAAGGACGTTTCGTCGAACACCCAGATGGGCGTGCCGGGGCTGGAGGAGTTCGAGAAGTTCATCGGCAACACCCCCATCATGAAGCTGATGCGGCGCGGCACGAGCCAGCACCAGCAGGCGCCACCGTCCGCCGGCGGCGGCGTGCCGCCCAAGGCGGCGAGCAAGAAAAAGGGCGGCTGGCTCAAAAACATCAAGTCCGTGGCCATCGGGTTCATGCAGGACAAGGACACCAACGCCAAGTCGTCGGCGGCGGCGCCGGCAACGGGCGCGCCCAGCAAGTCGGCCTCCACCAACAGCGCCTCCGCCGGTGCCGGCGCCGCCGCGCCGGCGGCGGCCTCGTCGTCGGAGCGGCTCAAGGTGCACCAGTACGGCAAGTCGAGCAAGGAGCTGACGGGGCTGTACATGTGCCAGGAGATCCCGGCGCACGAGGGGTCCATCTGGAGCATCAAGTTCAGCGCCGACGGGCGGCGGCTGGCCAGCGCCGGCGAGGACAGCGTGGTGCGCGTGTGGCAGGTGGTGGAGACCAACGCGCCGCCGAGCTCTCTGGCGCTGGACGGGAAATCGGGCCCGCTGGCGCCGCTGCCCCCGGCGGACGGGTCGTCGTCGTCGACGACGACGCCGGCGCTGGGCCAGATATCGAAGAAGTCGACGACCAAGGCGGGGAAGAGCGGCAGGGACGTGCTCCCGGAGCACCTCGTCATCCCTGACAAGGTGTTCGCGCTCGCCGAGCAGCCGGCGTGCGTCCTCGAGGGCCACCAGGACGACGTGCTCGACCTCACCTGGTCCAAGTCCGATCAGGTGACCTCACTCTTCTGATGCAATGCACGTAGAAAAAGCAGCAGCTGATAGATGGCTTTGTGTTGGTTGCATATATGCAGCTGCTGTCGTCGTCGATGGACAAGACGGTGCGGCTGTGGGACACGGAGAGCAAGACGTGCCTCAAGACGTTCGCTCACAGCGATTACGGTGAGCAGATAGAGAGATTGCCAGCTTAGCCATTGATGATGATTGATTGTTTGTTCCTGATTGCCAACCAGATAACCAATTGACATGCCGTAATGCCTCTCATATGCAGTGACTTGCATCCAGTTCAACCCGGTGGATGATCGGTACTTCATCAGCGGGTCACTGGACGCCAAGGTACGGCTATGGAGCATACCGGACCGGCAGGTCGTCGACTGGACTGACCTCAACGAGATGGTCACCGCCGCCTCCTACACTCCTGATGGCCAGGTCCGACCCATCACCACACACCTCAGCATTGATCTGATTGCTACCAACATTTCATATGTCCAATTTAGCTTATCTTCATTTCTGACTCGTTGACATTGATGTCGATGAACCAATTGAAGGGCGCCATCATCGGTTCGCACAAAGGGAGCTGCCGGTTGTACAAGACAGCAGGTACTACTTGCACTGCCTTCATGTAAATCAGTAGTTGCTCACTGTTTTGCTTAGACCATATCCCTGGCGCTTGATTATATTGGTTCACCATTTGCAACAGGCTGCAAGCTCAGCGCGGAGGCGCAGATCGATATCCAGACCAAGAAGCGCAAGGCGCAAGCCAAGAAGATCACCGGATTCCAGGTAAACATTTATATATACAAGGTATTTAGCATAAGTACATGACATGTTTATGATCTTGTCATTATCTTGCCTACAGTATGCTCCGGGGAACCCTGCCGAAGTGCTGGTCACCTCTGCCGACTCGCAGATCCGGGTCTTCGACGGCGTCACCATGGTCCAAAAGTTCAGAGGTAGTACACACGGCAGCCACAAACCGAGATCAAATCTCATGTCGACGACATGCATGTTTGCGATCTTGCTTGCCCTGATCAGTTTTTGTTTTTTTTTGTTTTTCCTTCTGCCAAAAAAAAAGGTTTCAAGAACACGAGCAGCCAGATCACGGCGGCCTATACCGCGGACGGGCGTTACGCCGTGTGCGCGAGCGAGGACTCGCACGTGTACCTGTGGCGGACCACGCGCGTGCCGCCGGCCGCCGCCATCGGCATCGGCATGAAGCCCAAGACGTGGTGCACCATCCGCTCCTACGAGAACTTCTACTGCAAGGACGTGTCGGCGGCGGTGCCGTGGACGCACGCGCCGGCGCCGCCGGGCAGCCCCGCCGCCGCCGGCAGCCCGTCCTGCAACGAGGAGTCCTGCAGCGTCGCCGCCAAGCCGGAGGGCGGAGGGGAGATGGCCGGCTCCGGCGAGCCGCGGCAGGGCGGCGGCGGCGGCGGCAAGGGCGACAGCGGCAACGCGTGGGGGCTGGTGGTGGTGACGGCGAGCTTGGGCGGGGAGATCAGGGTGTACCAGAACTTTGGGATGCCGTTCAGGATCAAAGGCCAGGGCAATCTCTTCTACTGACTGATCGATCCCCTTCGTCAGGCTCAATGCGATCACGATTTGCGCGCCAACAAAAACGCACAATATCTATCCTTTTTTGGCAATTGGTGACTAGTGATTTCAATCGATTTTGTGTACATGGTTTTGTTGTGTGTTGTAGCTAGGCAGTGTGCCTCAATGGGCATGTAGAACCGTAGATGCAAGAATCCAAAAGTGAAATGGGATTTGTATTTGTACCAAAATTAGGCAAATCAAACAAACAAACAAAAATCCCAAATCTGTAATGCAAGAGTTCAGAGGTTTGTATCGAGACAAATCAAATAGTATAATCCTTTCCAATTTGAGACAAGTCCACTGCACACCAATCCAAAGATGGACTGAAAGAATCAAAGAATAACCCTATACAACTTGGATTCCAACACACAGCAGCAAACTAAAATCAATCCAACAAATTAATCACCCAAAACTAAACTGAATCTACTACTATGTCAGTCCAGGGATCCGGGCTGCCGTCCGAAATCAGGGGCGTCCTTCATAAGCTCCTCCAATGAAAACTCGTCGAAACCCAGCGGCGGCGGCGGCGGCGGCGGCTCATCGTCGGGCGGTGGCTCGAACGTACCCCGCGGCTTCAGGAAGTCCGGCCCGTCGTCGGCAACAAACGTCAACTCCGGCAAGCCCGTGAAGATATCATCACACTCACGCATCGACTCCGCGGCCGCCTCGGGCGCCTCGTCCGCGGGCTCCGGCGGTGCCGTGGCCGTCCCGAGGATCTCTTGCGGCGGCGGCGCCGCCGCAGCCGTGGGCTCGGGCTCCGCTTCTTGGAGAACCTTGACGTCGGCGCCCGCGCCGTCGCATTTCTCTTGGGCCGTAGAATCTTGGACGACGCAGCTCGACATGTCGCTGACCGGCGGCGAGCCGTACGCCAGCCGCGGCTTCTTCTCCATATGGGTCACCATCCCCTCGCCTTGCTGGGGATCAGGGCGGAGCAACGGCGGCGCTGGATAGCAGTAAAGCAACGTGTCGTGGTTGTTGTAGTATCCAGCGACGCCCGGCGAGGCTTCGTGGAATTTGTGGTAAGGAGGATCAAGAACACGTTGCATCTGCGGCGGCGGCGCGGCGATGCCCTGAATCTGAAACGGGCCGCGTCGGTAACCAAGAAATCCGGGATGAAGAGGCCCGCCGTGGGCGTGGTGATTCGCCGGAACGCCCAGCGGCATCACGGCGTGGCCATGCTGATGTCTAAGAATGGCAAGCGTCGGCGTCGCGGCGGCCTGGCCCTGCCCGTACTGAACGCGCAGCGGCGGCGCCGCCGCGGGCTGGCCTTGACGATGTCCAAGAACGCGCGGTGGTGGCGGCGGCGGCACCGCGGGCTTGCCTTGCTTATGTCCGAGAACGCGCGGCGGTGGTGGTGGCGGTGGCGGCGGGTGGTTCTGCCCCTCGGCTTCTTCAAAATTCTGGGCGAGGGCATCGAACAACCCCTCGGGCACGCTGGACAGGATCGTCTTCGTTTTGCCGTGGACGTCGACGGCGACCATGTCCTCCCCCAAGATGTCCCGCTTCTCGTCGTTGGTGGCGCGCGGCGAGATGTAGATCTTGCAGAACACCTTGAAGGCCCTCTCGCCCCTCCACCCGCCGGCCGCGGCGGCCTCGTCCTCCTCGGTGGTGAGCTCCTCCATGAGCCACGGCGTCTTGACGCCGGCGTTCTTCTTCCCCTTCTTGGTCCCGGCGCCGCCGCCTCCGCTGCTGCTGGGGAGGTAGAACCCGGTGGTGCGCCTGCGGTCGCCGCCGCCGTCCTGGTCGTCGTCTTCCTCGGCGACGACGCCCTTGGACCTCTGCTCCACCTTCCAGTTGCCGCCCGTGGCGACGTCGCGCTTGACGCGGGCCTTGCCGCCGCGGCCGCCGCAGACGCGGACGCAGTGGGTGAGCATGAGCCACCGGTGCTCGAACTCGCGGGAGAAGCCCGGCTCGCGGCCCCGCACCAGCGCGGCGGGGTGGTCGCTGTAGATGTCGACGCCGACGATGACCCGGTCCGTCGCCGGCCGCACGCCCGCGATCCACGGCCGGAGGTACTCGCGCACGCACTCCTCCGCCGACGGGTTGAAGTAGACGCCTGACGGCAGCGGCCGGAATGGAGCCGCCGCCATCGCGATCGCCGCCCCGGAGGCCGGGAGGATCTCTGTCGGAGACGAGACGAAGAGCGGAGCAACTTGCCGGCGTGGGTGGAGTCGGGTTGAAAGTTGAAATCGAGTCGTAAGAGTCGTGGTGGAGTTATTGCCTGGAACCCAGCTTATATGGTAGTGGGCTGAGGCCCAGTCGGAGTCGGAGTTGGGTGCAGGCAGGTCGCAGTCCGCGTGGGAATCGGGATCGAGCCCAAGTCTGAGCCGGGTTCGGGTTCGTCTCTTACCTCTCAAACAAGACACACAAAGCCGCTACATGAGAAGGGTCATGCTCATGCTGGAGTTTGCTTCTGAATTCTGTCCATAATGAAGGACAGGAAATGTTCTCATAGATAGCGCTAGGACATTTGTCTCTATGGTTAGTTTGGTTGGTGCAAACTGAAGGAAGACGAATTGGATTGTTCAGTTCCTTGTTGTGAGGAAAAAGATAAAAAAAAACTTCTCAGGCATATGGATGAGCTGCCACATGATTGTTGGGAAGAATAATTTAGAACTACATGTTTTTTTCAGGAGAGTGAATCAGTGAGAGCAGTAACCACTTACAAATTCACCTTGACCTTTTGTGGTTGTCAAATGGCATGTTTTAGTTATCAAAGTATGGGCGTATGAAAAATGCTGATGATTTGCAGTTCTAATTCAGATTTCCCTTCAGCAGTCAATGGGGAACCATAATGCTGCTTTTACTGCGGTGTCTAGTGTCACTAGTTTTTGTGTAATAATAACTTCTGATGCTGCCTAAGTGATGCTCGCTGAAACTCTGGTAGCTCTTGTTTCTTTCTTCTAGTTTCCTGCTGTACTGGTGTTGGGTTCAGTGTGCCTAGGTCTTTGATAGTTTGAAGCCGTAGTTTTTGTTTCTGCTCGGTTCTCAGGCCCTATCTGCTACAAAAACTCTGTACAGGAATTATCTCTAATGGAAATGGGGTGCATCCCTTGGTTTGAAAAAAAAATGTTAGGGGCAACGGCATATATGCATACCTAATTCCAAACATCTATGTTCCAAAGTAATATGTAATATAATAACCATAGAACATATTTTAATTTCCCTTTCAATACATCTATGTTCTACACGTATATATGAAGTTCAGAATAAGACTAACCTACAAGACCAAAAAGGATGAGATTAAAATGCAAAAATAAACTCCAGGCAGGGATTTTTTGGAACAAAGGAATTCAAAACGCGAGAAAAGGAAAAGCACATAAATAAAGTAGGATGAAAAGTAGAAAACTACGGGATTTCGAAACACAGGAATAGAAAATTTAGTCTATCTGTAACACCTGAATACATAACATAGAAATCATAATACATTAGGTAAATATAAGTACTACTTATATTTTTAGTGGTGAAAAATTAATATAAACACCCTTTCAAAAAAATTAAGATAAACACTTCTATTCCGCATGCATGTGCTTATACTTATCTCTATTAGACACTGTTTTGGCCCCACAAGTTAGTTGTGCGTCCCATAACTGATGCGGTAGTGCCCAGGGTTTTTTTACCGACCGGTCGGCGGTAACCGCCGACTAGCGGTAACGGTGGTTACCGGACAAATTCAAATTTCAAATCAAAAACCGCAGTGCAAACGGTTTCTAGCGGACCGAACGGTAGCACCGGTTAGCCGACCGGTTGCACCGGTTAGCCGGCCGGTTGCGAATAGAATTTGGCATGTTTTCAAATTTGAATTAAAAAAATTAAAAAAGAAAAGAAAAATTCCTAAAAATATTTCAAGGTGCGTAGAATCTAATGGTGTCAAAACTTTTCAAATATTAGTGCATTTAGTATTTTTTGCAGGCATTAGAAGTTCAGCCAGCCGATTGGTTGAACTTCTAATGCCTGCAAAAAACACTAAATGAACTAATTTTTGAAAATTTTTTACACCATTAGATTCTACGCCTCTTGAAGTATTTTTACGATTTTTCTTTCATTTTCAATTTTTTGAATTCAAATTTGAAAATTTTGAATTTGGGCGGTTTCGAACCGGCCGGTACCGCTACCGGTCCGGACCGGTAACCGCGGTAATCGAACCGGTAGCCACCGGTAAAAAAACCCTGGTAGTGCCTCAATAGTTATCCCATCCTCTCTCTCTTACCTCGTTCTTATCTAGTCCACGTTCTTTTATGTTCATCTCACTTCATCTTCATCCCTACTCTGCTCGCAGCGTTTGTAATTAAAAAAAACTGTTCACAACAAATAGCAGTGAAGTTGAGCACTAAGCTCAGAGGAGCAATCATGCGGTGACCGAAGGGACCGGGGAGCGCCGCATGTTCCTCCGTTCATCGTAGAGAAGCTAAGCACAATCATGATGTAGAAGATTGACGAGAGCACCATGGCAGTTGTGGTCGAAGCAGACAGGTTATTCTCGCCTTTCATTTAGCCGCTCTTTTTCTCTCCACTTCACACGTGATTCTTTCGTTCCCGTGAAATTGCTTGCCACCTACAGTATTACAAAGGAACGTGTTGTGAGATTCCTCTATTCCAAACGCTCGCACAAGTTTCCTTCCCATTGTTTCTGATTCCTCCGAATTTCCTACGGTTTTCCTTCAATCCAAACACACCCACTCAAAAGCAGCCGCCCAACCGTTGCTGATGTGCTTGACCAATTTGGAGAGCCTGACAAGTACTAGGACATGACATGTGGAGTGAGAAGTACTTCCACAATAGGAACACATGGACGACCATATTGGAGAACTTGATGACACAACCACAAAGGCCGATATTGGGGCCTTGTTTAGATCCAAAGTTCGGGCACCCAAACTTTGAATTTGGCCATAAATGCGATAATATAGCATTTTATTTGTATGTGTGAATAATTGTCCAAACATTGATTAATTAGGCTTAAAATGTTCGTCTCGTAAAGTACAACAAAACTGTGTAATTAGTTTTTGATTTCATCTACATTTAGTACTCCATGCATGTGCCGGCATTTTGATGTGATGGGAATCTTCTTTTTGTATAGTGGAATTTGGGAACTAAACAAGATATGTGAATATGTATGAATAACATTATTATCTAACTTAGAGAATGGCTAATCTTGTTACATTTGATTAAGACAACTCATCATTCTAATTTATTTCAGCTACATTTCAATATGAAGAACATGTCACATTGTTTTACAGTGCAAAAGAAAGGACAATTATTATTAGATATTTTACAATATGAAACTAACTCTAGAAGAAACTAAGTAAAGGTATATCCTTCCTTCAACCATTTCATGTGATCTATAAATATTAAACAACATAGTATATTTCTTAAAAGGATAGAAGAGTTGTAAACAACATAGCATGATTTTAATCTCACAACTAAATTGAAAATAACAAGTCGACAAGCTTTTACTCATGGTATAACAAATAAACTCTCAACATAACCACTTAATAAGTGTTATCTATTTTAAACAACATGACAAAGCTAATAAAATTGTTTCCATAATTTTAGAGGCTCATTGTAAATTATTATGCATTACCAATTTAACTAGCTACAACCAAGTGTACAATCAATAATACTAAATTACTATCCTATCATAGACTTCATTAATTTTAGATAGAATATACTGGGCTAACAAATTAGGTTCATGACTTTAGGATGTTAGGTGAGTTTATTATGAATACAACAAGTTAACCGGATAAAAAACAACATATTTAAAATAACTACAATTTATAACTAAATCATACAAATAATAGTTCTACTAGACATTATATATCATAATGAGGCTAGCACAAATGATTTCACAATTTTTAAAAGAATCAATCATGTGTCAAGCAAATTATTCACATCAATGTAGTTCAAATATTATCAACAATTATTTCATAAATTCATATATGTATGAGATGCACAATAGAGAGAAAATGATTGGACATTAAACTATTTCACAACAAAGATATAGGGGATGATATAATTGCTGTCACGGAGGGATCCTCTTATGTGATGGATCCTCTTTTGTGATTAAGGTCAATCATCAGACCCAGGAAAGCATCCTTCTCACATGTGCGCATGTGGTTTCTGGTAACCTGATCCCTGATACAATTCGTGTGCCCATATCCTTCACTTCAACAAGGGCATGGATGTCGCCGTGCTCTGGGTGCCGGAACTGACAGCTGCACCGCCATTGAGGTTCTCACAAGATGATCATGCGGTCGCAGACGGTATTACAACTATTGGCTATTGTGACACATCCGGTTTCTTCAATGGTTTTTACGCTATTCCTGCCATCATACCATGGCGCATCAGGTGTGTTTATTAACTACAGACATAGTTGTTGTGATTATAATCATTAGCTGACGGTTCAACTTCTAATTTTTAGCCAGGTCTTGACGTAATTATTTTTTGGTTTGCAAGGGGGCTGCCGAAAAGGTCCTTCTCAAGCGAATTAGCCTATATCATCTTGTTGTGAGCTGTGTCGGAATGAAGGGAATGCCTGATGCACCGATAATATCTAGAAGGGACATCGTGGGAATAATGAACAGAGAAGAAGATGGTTGCACTTATAGTGTTTATCGTAGAACAATCTTTGGGCTTTTGAAGTGGTTTGCTGGTGTTCCACAGTAGGTTTGTCAATTTGTATTGCGTTAATGGGCACACACTTAGTAAGTAACTCATGCACATAACTTTTGTGGCACATGGCCAAAGCAATGCTTTATATAATTTATAATCGTACAAGTAGCCCTGCCTCTTAGGCCTATGAACATCTCTATTTCCAACAACCTTTCATGCTGCTCACGTGTAACTAATGATGTACGGTACTTCTTGTTTTGTGCTTTTTTCAGGCTGCTTTAACAATGGACGATGTGATCGATCTGCTCTGATCGCGACTTTGACCAATCATGAATCATGGCCCGAAAGAGCACAGACACGACCCATCACATGATGGTATTATGGGCTTCTGAAATTTTGGATCAATGTAATTGTGATGAATGACTGAAATGTCTATATTGATTTGGAAAGAATTTCAGTTTGTTGTTGACCTTTTCTGCTTTTTTCCCCCAAAATAATTTAGTGCAATTTTTTGATATGGAGTTGCATGCATACCTTTTTACCTTTTTGGAAGATGTTTGATTCTGCACTCTCAAGCTCACCAAACGGCACACCGATTTAAAGGCTTTCATTTCACGGCAAAGGCATCGAGACCTCGTGCTGACTGAGTGAAATACCAGTGGCAAACTACATCTTGTTGGTCTTGGTCAGTCAAAGAGATACCCACTTGTGGGATTGACTTTAACTTGCACTTTTATGTGTATCTGGTGAACATTTCTGATAAAACTAGGTTAAAGGAATATAATTGATATAATCTAGCTTTACTGGATGCTCACTCGGACCTCTATCATTATGAACTGCAACGGCAAAGCTTAGCACCATTGATACATTGGGGCAAATAAACGAAACACAATCTAAATACAGAAAACATATCATTGAGCATTAGTGTTCCTCTAGGATGAAGATCCCCATAGTGACTAGATCACTTATAAGGAGGTAAAACGTAACAGCCTTTTGTTCACTACAATTCAATCCCTGTAATACGATACAACTCATTACGACTTTCACATCAGGAGAACTACAGTATGGCAACTATGCTCCTGATTTCCCCTAGACTGTCAACCTTATCGTGCTCTTGGCCCTTAGATTGTCGACAGATGGATCTATCCGAGTAAGTCACACAAGGTGGATCGGATTGTCTCCTTGAATGGACTGATTTTTGGTTTTTTGCAAGATATGTGTAGCATCAAGGTTGCCCAACTCAAAGTTCACGTATAAGCCTATCTCAAATGAAAATTGATTTGTAAATCACTCTGGTATGTTTCTACTCTGCAACTTATGAGTTATGACACGCTCTTGGGCTCATTCATCTACAGCAGAATTAATGCAACAAATAATGTGTGTTTGGTTCAATGGCTACTGTAGCATTTTATTTGTATTTGTGAAAAATTATCCAAAAATTGATTAATTAGGCTTAAAATGTTCGTCTCGCTAAGTACAATAAAACTGTGCAATTAGTTTTTAATTTTATCTACATTTAGTACTTCATGTATGTGTCGGCATTTTGATGTGATGAGAATTTTCTTTTTGTATAGTCAAATTTGGGAGTGAAATTTGGGATGCCACAAAGCCCCTACATGAGAAGGGTCATGCTCATGCTGGTGTTTGCTTCTGAATTCTGCCCATAATGAAGGACAGGAAATGTTGTCATAGCGCTAGCTAGGACATTTGTCTCTATGGTTAGTTTGGTTGGTGCAAACTGAAGGAAGACCAAGTGGATTGTTCAGTTCCTTGTTGTGATGAAAAAGATAAAAAAAAAATCTTCTCAGGCACATGGATGAGCTGCCACATGATTGTTGGGAAGAATAATTACGAATCAAAACAACTCTGCATGTTTTTTTTTCAGGAGAGTGGATCAGTGAGAGCAGTAACCACTTAAAAATTCACCTTGACCTTTTGTGGTTGTGAAATGACATGTTTTAGTTATCAAAGTATGGGCGTATGAAAAATATATGCTGATGATTTGCATTTCTAATTCATTCAGATTTCCCTTCAGCAGTCAATAGGGAACCATACTGAGATTTGAAACACAGGCCCGGCTCTGGGCCTAGGCAACCGGGGCGACCGCCGGGGGCCCAAGCCGGAAGAGGGCCCAGGACCTTGCGTCTGTGCATTGTGTCCCGATGGCCCATCAGGGAGCAGGTCCAGCAGACGACAGGTGCAGTAATCGGCAGTCCAATGATCCGCGCCACGGAAAAATTGATCGCTCCTGACCTGGACGCCTCGCGAGGCGTGACTTGCAGTCCGCCGCCGCCCAGATCAGAGTATCCCGTCCACCGAGTCGCCGTCTCGCCGACCACCGTCCGCATCAGCGCATTATGAAGACAATTGAAATCGGCATCCTCGCTCAGACCTCAGTCACTCGTCGTTATTCTGCTTGTGGCCTTGATTGCTATCTCGTGATTCATGTTGCCGATTGCCTGGTTCAATCTTTTAGTCTTGCACTTATAGTGTAATTTAGTATATTCCTTTGGGATAGTATGTTAGATTATTAGAGTTTAAATTTGTAATTTCAATATTTATTTTCTCACAAAATTTAGATGTTAGAATTATATAATGTTGCCGAAGAAGAATTTGTCGGGTTTTCAGAAAAGGAAAAAAAAGAAAGCGAGATGATCAGTTTATTGATAGGCAAAGGGGTGCTTTAGATAAGTTTTTTCCAGCTCCAAGTAGTATCATGCCAATGAACATAAATCTGATCAGGGGCAGACATAAGTTGAGGGCTTGCCTATTTGCACCATTTAAAAGGATATTTTAGACAACACCGACATTATCCTTAATAATTTTGCATCAAGAAATGCACGATGAACTTTTTGCATTAAGGATACAAGCATTTAGGTAATCATACTAGTATTATTTTACGGCTCTTTTAATTTATAGCATCAACATTGTTTTTTAAGAACTATACACATTATTAGTACTGTTATCTCTTTTTTTATGTTATAAATATTAAAATAATTATTTATACAATGGGGCCTATGATATCGAGTTTGCTCTAGGGCCCCTGAAACCGTAGAGCCGGCCCTGTCGAAACACTGATGTGAATGGAGCTAGTACCTACAGCTACGGAACTCTGTAACAAATACACTGTATACAACAACCCGATGGCTTTTCTCGTTGATTATTGCAACATGGCAGGAATGCCATTTCTGTATTTTTTCTAGGTACGTGCTACAAATTGGAAGAACAGTAACCGCCATCATCACTTCATCAACTTCTACTAGCTCAGCGCCTCGACTTCCGTGGGCCGCCACATCGTCTTCCTCACGCAGAGCAGCGCCTCCCCCTGCTTGGACACGGTCATCCTGACCTCCCAGTGCAACGACCTCGCAATGCTCTGGACCTCCTCCACCGTCGCCATGTCGTCGCGGACGATCAGCTTCCCCTCCGGCCTCAGGATCCGGTCCACCTCGACGATCACCGGCAGCAGCTTGCACCTGCACGAACAAGGAAGGAAACCCATGGCTCTCTATCAGGACATGAACAGAATACTAGTAGAGTTGCTGCTGGTTGCATTGCGCCATCACCTGCTCTTGAGCTTGGAGAAGAGGTGGTCGGCGTGGACGAGGTCGTACGACCTCGGGTAGGTGCTGAAGGACTCGCACCAGTCATGGTACATCCCGAAGAGCCCTCGCTCGTAGATGATGGGCAGCGTGTCCGGCGAGTCGACGGTCACCACGTTCATCACCCACACCTTCATGTCCCGGAGCGCCGCCGCGAACCTGACACGATCGACAGGAAAGGATTATTGGATGACCCAGGCCAGCAGCAGGTGCCGGCCGGTGCCGCCGCCATTGTTCAGTTGTTTACCCTCCGTAGACGGCTCTCATGTCCATGACGTTCCGGACGTTCTTCCAGTCGATGCCCATGCCGTCGAGGTACGAGTTCTCCACGACCTTCCTCCAGTGCTCCTGGTCCGCCGCGAAGTCCTCCGGCGCCGGCCTGCCGTAGACGCCCACCTGGTCGGCGCCGAGCCAGTACGGCGGCGCCGCCAGCCGCTCCGGCCACCGCGCCGGCCACCGCGCCCCGCGGGCGGACGGGTCCGTCGGCACCCGGTGCATGCACGCCTGCAGGGTGACGTTCCACGCCGCGTCCTGGTCGTCGCCGGCCTCGCACAGCGGCGGCTCCGCCGTCTCCGCCCTCGCGTCGTAGCAGCCGTTGCCCGTCGGCTTCCTGAACACGACCATGGCCGTCTCGTCCACCGTATCGCTCGTCCTCTTGACCATCTCCCAGCACATGGCCTCGGTGAGCGCCGCCATGGCGTGCCAGATCTGGACGTCCTCGGCGACCTTGCGGTAGACGGGCGTGGCGGACCAGACGAAGAGGCCGCCGGGGCGGAGGAGGCGGTTGGCCTCGAGCAGCAGCCTGCCGCCGTCGATGTGCCACGGCACGCGGCAGCGGGCGCAGTGGATGGCGTCGAAGGCGTTGCCGGGGAAGGGGAGGCGCTTGGTGCCCATGACGGCGGAGACGGCGGGGATGCCGCGCTCCAGCGCGAACTGCACCTGCGCCTCGTGCTCGTCTTTGGGCGCGAACGACATGGTCAGCGCGCCCTTGTCGAACAGGAAGCCGCCGAAGCTGGCGACGCCGCAGCCGACGTCGAGCACGACGCGGCTGCGCCGCCCCCACGCCACCGCCGGGAGCGCCGCCTCGATCACCTCGATGTAATGCAGCGCGCCGTGCGTGAACTGCGTGCCGCCGCCGGGGAACGTCAGGTGCTCGCCGGAGACCTTCACCCAGTTCTGGTGCCCCTTGTACGACGCCAGCCCCGTGTGCGGCACGTTGTGGTACCAGATCTTGTCGCGGCTGTGGGGCCACGGGATCGGCTGCCGGTACCCCTCCGGCGCCGGCACCAGGCACGTCGGCGCCGCGGCGGGGCAGTGGCGCTCGCGGTGCTCGTAGTGCTTGGTGCTCTTGAGCTTCTTGATGGCCGCCTCGTTGTCCAGGCACGGGATGTAGTCGGCGCCGGTGCTCGCGTTGCACAGCTTCCAGCTGTACGTATCCGGCGTGCTCTCGCCGGAGGCGCCATTGTCGTCCTTGCCGCCCTTGTTATTCTTCTTCTCTTTCTTGTTCTTGCTTGCGCCGCGCGCCTTCTCCTCCTCGATGGACTCCGCCGCCTGGGTCGGGAACGTGCCGTTCTCCGGCACCGCCGACGCCGTCTCGTTCGTCAGCTCCGCCTGCCCGCTCGGCAGCAGCTCGGCTTTCTCCGCCGCGTCTCCATCTCCGGCCGCCGACGGTTTCTTCCCTTCTCCGGTGGTGGCGCTGCTGTTCATCGCAAAGTTCTCCGCCGTGTCCGGAGTGACCGTGCCGTTGGTGCCATCCGCGGCTGCGAACGCCATGGTCTCCGCCGCGACGTTCTGGCCTGCAGAAGTGGCGTTCTTTGACGCCGCCGCGGTGGTGCCGGTGCTCGTGTCGTCGTCCGTGCTCTCCACCTGCTTGTCGCTGCCGGCCGCCTCGTCGGAGTTCTTCTCGGTGACCGTCCCGTCTTCTTTCACGGGATGCACGCCGTCCATCTTGCCATTGACGTCGTCGAAGGTCGTCGTCGTCTGGTTCTTGGCCTTGGTCGTGCCGCCGTCGCCGGCATCAGTCGTGGTGCCATTGTTGTACTGGCCGCCGGTGTCGTTAGTGTCGGTGGTGGATGCCTCCTGGACGCTGTTGTCAGCCTGCTGGCCGGCGGTGTCCTTGTCATCCTTGGCATTCTCGTCGTCCTGGCCGGCGGTGTCCTTGCCATCGGTGGAAGAAGCCTCCTCGGCATTGTTCTTGTCTGCCTGGCCGCCGGATTCGTCCGTGTTCTTCTCGGTTTGCGTGCTTGTGGTGTTGTTGGCATCGGTCATCGCCTTCTCCTCGGCGCTCTGCTCCACCTTTTTGTCGGGGTCCTCCGGCTTCGCCACCTCGCCGCCCTCCGTCTTGCCGTTCTCGTCGGAGAACGTCTGGTTCTTGGACGGCGTCTCGCCCTCGGCGACCGTACCGCCGGCGGTCTGCTTGCCGGATTCCTCCGTGTCCGTGCTGTTGGCCGTCGCATCCGTCGTCCCCGCGACATCGCTCCGGCTGGCGTCGTTGCTTGCAGGGTCCGCCGTCGTCTGCGCGGCGCCAGCGCCGTCGTCGTCGTTCTTGCCGGCGTCCCCAGCGTCGTCCTTGGACGTGTCGCCGCTGCCAGCCTCGTCCCTCGCCTGCGCCGTGCCGCCGCCCTCGCCACCGGCGGCGTCATCTTTCCCGCCGGCGTCCCCGGCCACGTCTCTCGTCTGCGGCGTGTCGCCGACGACGTCGCCGCCCCCGTCGCTCTGGGCGATGTCGAGGGGCCCGTCCTGGTCCTTGGCCGCCTCCGACTTGTTCTCCGGCGACACGGTGACGGCGATGTTGTTGGACGACGCCATCATCCACGCGGCGACGAGGCAGAGCGCCACGAAGACGACGATGGTCGCCGACGAGCAGAACGAGGACGGCGGCCTCCGGCTGGAAGCGGCGCCACCTCCGCCGCCGCCATCCAGCCTCTGGTAACGATCCCGTTCGAACAACGGCATCCTAGGCCTCCCGTTTCAGCTAGCTCATGCAGAGCAGGCTCACACTGTCTGCAGATTCATGCAACAAGGATGAGCGAGCCTTTGAGGATAGAATATCTGTTCAACTGTAAATTGATCTGAAATCCTACAGCTTCTTTATAATATATATGGAAAATCACATTTAACTAGTTCGTGAGCACTGATATGTAGGAATTGCAATGCTAAGGAGGAAATCCCTGAATCAGGTCTCATTGTTGGTGCCAAATGTGAAATCTGAACAACATCACATGCAGTTGAACAGTTATACAAAAAACCCAAATGTGATGTTGCAGCAATCAAATCGAAGCTGCAAGGATCAAGAAGCATTACCAGAGAAACAACAGATCCGCAAACCGGCAGCAAATGAGAGACCAAGAATGCCTCTGAATCCGGCAGGCAAATGGTCAGATGCAGGTTCTTCAACTTCAATTCCTTGGACGATCGGAGGAGTGGTGGGGAGGTAACCATGCATGCAAGGATCAACCTCAAATCTACCCCCTTTCTATTTCCCAGCGACACGCAATGCAACCGGGCATGCACCGATCTGCTGCTGCTTCTTTTATTGGTGTGTTTGGGCAGTGGGCGAGCTTGGATGGAGGAGCGGAAGGAAGGAGGAAGCGGCAAGTGTGGAGAAACAGGGGCGACCACCAACACCACTCCCCCGGTTTTATGGCAATATATACAGGGCCAGGAATATGAAATTTACTGTATTTTTTTACTGGATATAATCATGAAATCCGAGACATCTGTGATGGAAAAGCGCGCGTCCACTGGCAGTAGTTGACGCGTGCAGGTGAAGCAGGTTAATGAGCTCTTTCGTGCATGCACTTTTTCAAGCACACCCCTAGTGATCACTTTGCGTGGAGATTAGCAGTGGCACACTGGCATTTAGCAGAGCGTAAACATGGAAAAAGGTTGCCTCTGATCCAGCAAGCGGGTGTGCCGCGCACAGCCTACATAACCTATCGATGCCGAGACGGCCAGACACAATCACACAAAGACACAACTAGCGATCCTTGGCCGAGTAAAATAACAAAACTATATGCATTTTTAGGAAAATAGAAACAAAAAACTATATGCATGGGTTTATATTTTATAACTCCACTTGTCCCAAATTATAAATCGTTTTGGTTTTCTAGATTCATACTCCAAAACGTCATACATTTGGAAAATCCAAAAGAACTTAATTAAGATAAATCAGTAGCTTTTACTATGTACATGTTATCTAAATATGTAGTAAATATTATATATCCATAAAAAACCAAAGCAGTTTACAATTTAAAACGAAAGGAACAGCATGTAAGGGTTTTTTTATTAAACACCATTCATATATCAAAAGAGCAAAATCCACACACCAAGATAAAACAAATTCCAGCGATTGATTAGGGTGCAGACGGACGGAGAGGTACTTGGTTTGGTTCATTGGCCTGAGAATTTGCGACTGGCGGACCGGGGAGAGAGGCTGCAAGGTGGGGCCATGGAGTCAGTGGCAGTTCAACCTTCAATGCTCGAGGCCCGAGGGTTCCATTTTTCCATGCCTTTCTCTCTTTTTTTCCCCACTAACAAATACTGCAAAAATTCCCCATTGGTCCACCATTCGTCCATTCCACTTGCTTTCCCCACCCACCGCAGCCTAAACCCCTCCCTCCACCCCCCCCCCCCCCCCCCCCCGCCGCCGCCGCCGACATGGCCGTCTACAACCTCCTCCGCCGCGGGATCTCCGGCGCCTCCCCGCTCCGCGGCCTCCTCGTCGCCTCCCAGGTACCGCTGGCTCCTCCCCTCGCCCATTGCCCTCGCCGCCGCACTCGCACAGGTCCTTGATTTGGTGCGCACTGTCTGTTTTTTTCTCCCGGCGGCGCAGGAACCCGGGCGGCGTTCGTTGAGCTCGGCGGCGGGGGACGCGGCGGCCCAGCTGAGGGGCGCGCGGGAGGACGTCAAGCAGCTGCTCAAGGGCACCTCCTGCCATCCCATCCTGGTATGCTGTTGCTCCTCGTGCAAATTCGGCGGCTCCATGTGGTCGGAGCAGGCAATTGATTGTGTTGGGCGTTCCTTATGTATTCATCTTGCTGTGGAGGAATGCACCATCTGTTCAAAAGCTGAGTTTTGCTCGTGTCTCGTGCAACTGATGAACCAACACTGCAACCTTTTGTTTTCAGCAAGGAAGGAACTAGTGCGATTTAGTTGGCTACGCAACTGTTTATGCAAGAGAGCAAGGCATTTCAGATATAGTAGGGCTGCAGATGCACTGTCTATCTGCTTATGCCAGAACAATTTTTCTCTTTGTTCTTTGTGCGCACTTTGCTGTTCCCAGTCTTTACGGTCCAGCTTTAGTTGAGCCTTCAAGTTGGCTAGATATGCTATGTGAACGAGCTACATTTTGGCTCAGGTTCGATTGGGATGGCATGATGCTGGCACTTATGACAAGAACATTGCTGAGTGGCCCAAGTGCGGTGGAGCTAATGGTAGCTTGAGATTTGAAATTGAGTTAAAGCATGGGGCTAATGCTGGTACTGCTTATCCTCCATCCATCATCTGTAGCTTCATGATGAGGGGCCACTCTCACGTTTAGTTTTCTCACAGGTCTTGTGAATGCTTTGAAGCTGATCCAACCAATCAAGGACAAGTTTTCAGGTGTTACATATGCAGACCTCTTTCAGCTTGCCAGCGCCACAGCAATTGAGGTCCTTAAAATCGCTCCTGCTTACTGACTAAGGATGATCATTCATGCAGTGCTTCATGTTAATAATAACTGATTGTTTTGATTTCTTTTATTTCAGGAAGCAGGTGGCCCCAAAATTCCCATGATCTATGGAAGGGTTGACGTTACTGCCCCTGAACAATGCCCACCAGAGGGGAGGCTTCCTGGTCAGTAAATAATGGATTTTCTTTTTGTATTTACTTGCTTAGTTGTTTCAAAAGCTTAAAATCTCAGTACAGAAAATATTGCCGTTCCCTGGACATCATCCACTTCAAGATACGACAATCTATGGCACCTGATGTTTATTTATCTGCAATGTGCAAATTTGGCACACCACATTAAAAGTTAAAACACAAACAAAATACTGATGCAATATTGCAAGTAGATGACCCAGATACAGCATATACTTCTCTGCTAACTTTTAATGGTACCGCTTATCATCACAATGTTAACCTTTTCCCTTTTCACTCTTGTAGTTGGGTTCTTTGTAATGCCTCCAAATCCAGCCTTCTGAGATGGTTAGGACAGATTAATCCATATATTTTTGGAAGTTATTAATTAGTAAGATTGAAGGGTAGAAACAAGCTGAACTAGTAGAACAGCGTTATGTGATCTATAGAACAAGTCTTTTAAAAGAATGAGCATTGTGAGGTCTACAGTTTGGTCAAATCACATGACTGAATTTGCAAAGTGCGCAAGATAAATTGTTTCAACTGCCCACATCCTACAATGTCACAGAGAAGCTCATGCTCGTACAGTTGTCTTTTGTCATAGAATTAGGTCACTGTACATTACTTTCCTAAGCATTGTGATGCTTTCAAACACCCAAATCTGGTGGTTCCTGATTAATTTCTTCCTATATCATATCATTGTTTAACTTTGAAACTTAATTGTCTCTATTGCTTACCTCTTTGGTGGGCCGATGCTTTATTTGTACAGAAGATTTATTCCAATGCTACTCATATTTTATTTTATCTCCCATTCAGCTGCTGGACCACCTTCACCCGCTGAACATTTACGTGAAGTATTCTACAGAATGGGCCTGAATGACAAGGTGTGCACAGAATGCTGTGTTTGAATTAGACTCAGTTTCAATCACAATTCTGGATTTGCTAGTCATAACCATTTTGTGCTCTGTAGGAAATTGTTGCTCTGTCAGGAGCTCATACACTTGGTCGGGCAAGACCAGAGCGTAGTGGCTGGGGTAAACCAGAAACAAAATACACTGTATGTAACCTACAGCTTTAAACATACATTAGCATGTTTGGCCTTCATAATTTACTTATTACATAACCAATAATTTCTACCGTGCTAGTTACTTCCACTTTGGCTGTCCCCTAAAAATGTACAAATTGATCCTTGCATATAGCCATATAGGTTTGCTGCATAAACACCATGCTTAATCATTTGTCCGTGCTGATTTTTGATAAGACATTCTTGACTACTTTCTTCCCTGGAAATTGTTTCTCACTATATTATGGTGCATCATAGATTGAATGCCCTATATAATTATTATCGCTGCAACTCTGCAAGCTTTCCCCTCAGTATCTAGTACAGTAGTACTAGCATCTGCACTTTCATAAAGTTCTTGCTGAATGTTGTTATGAGTGGACGAGTGGTGTATCTCACTCTTTGGTTATTTGTTCTTTTGTTTGATATGCCAGAAAGATGGGCCTGGTGCACCTGGGGGGCAGTCTTGGACATCTCAGTGGCTCAAGTTTGACAACAGCTATTTCAAGGTAGAGTACCTAATTTGCTCTAGGATTACCAGCAATCATGTAGTGGTAACTTAAACTTGGGCATAAACTTCAGGATGTCAAAGTTAGGCGGGATGAGGAGCTTCTAGTTCTGCCTACTGATGCTGTGCTGTTTGAGGATTCCTCGTTCAAGGTTAGTGAAGAATCTCATGTCGCAAGAAACTGCATGTCTCTAGCTTATACTCTGAACCAAGTCTCATGATGACTTCTCATGCTTGAAGGTCTACGCTGAGAAATATGCCGAGGACCAGGATGCATTTTTTGAGGACTATGCTGAAGCTCATGCTAAACTAAGCAATCTTGGGGCAAAGTTTGATCCACCAAAGGTAAATGGAATGAAGACAATTCCAATTCTTGAGGTAGAAAATAATTATGTTATCCAGTCATGTAACATGGTATTCGTTGGAATGTTGCAGGGTATCTCACTTGAGTAGCTATAGATTTGCATTTTGGTGAGTAAACAAGACAAGGACCTGTTCGTTGTGTGCAACCAAATTCAAATGCTTTGCTCACAGAACTTGTTCTGGTTCTATGACGGCTTCACAAATTGGACTAACTAATTAAAGAAGTTATTGGGCCCACCATGCTCCATTTTGAGTTGTGTTACACTAGGAATAAATTGGTCATTTCAGGATATTGTATGGTACTTTGGATATTGTATGGTACTGCATTGAGCTTACCAAAGGATCATGTTCCCACAGAATTGCAGCAAATTTTGTTCTTCTGCGTGATCCATTTATCATTTATGCAAAATTACATGAGCAATATGGCACTTGTACGTGAGGTTTCATATATATATAACATATATCTTTACGAATGAATATGCTGCTCTGAAGGTATCAACTCATGTCCCACTTGGATGCCCCAAAACAGCATGAACCCTCCAGGAGAAGCGCATCTCCTCCAACTAGATGTAGTTAACATTATCAGCTCACCGCTTCAGTAACAAATGATTTAATAACTTGGCAAGGAATACAGCATTTTATTGGCCTACGGAAAACCATGCAACAACATACATTAAGACATCGGAAGCCTTCATATTTACAACTAACAGGTACAACAAGAAGTCACACTAGACGACTAATGGTTATTAGAGAATAGAAACACACAACCTGGAGTCCTATTAGCCTAGCAAGCTACTACTAAATTCTGGACTGACCTACTGCCTAACCTGAAGATAATTGAGCTTCTTATTTATCTCCCCAAACTTCTCCTTTAAGCGCTTCATCTGAATCCAGCAAAATAATATTAATTATTCAGAATGATCTTAACATGGTAATCATTTAAAACTGCTTAACTAAAAACAGACGTACCCGCTTCACTTCAATCTCAAGCTCTCGCTTCTTCTGCCCAAGTGATTGGCGCAGCTGAGTGACATCAAAGATGCTGTCAAGTTCATCCTCAAAACCCGATTCAAGGTCTTGTCTTAAAAGCGCAGGTAACTTGTCGACAATCGGCATGAGGAGAAAGCAATTGAACTGCAATTTCGCAATGAGCCAAAGCACTAAACCATTAGCAAAGAAAAAGGTCTGGTGAACCAGTGCATAAACAGGTGCTTCGGGAGACAGAGACCTTCAGTTCAGTGGTGACAAGAAAATGCTCTTTGATCCCATGAAAAATCTGGTGAACCAGTGCATAGACAAGTCTTTCAGACGAGGGAACCAGCCTTCTGTTCCAAAGTGTGCTATCCAACAGATCAACCAGCCTTGCTTCTGGCACAGCACTGGACGAATTTGTGTCTGAAGAATGGTTAGACTTTAAGTCGCCCTTTGCCCTGTCTTGTTTGTTGTCATTCAACCCAGGCAACTGCTCGTGCAGTGTATTTACTGATAGTTGTTCTGGCGCAACAAATGAATCGAGGAAGTGTCGCAATCCAGTGCGGTTCTGTGTCCAATAGAACAAAACATTAAGTATCCTGATAGAGCATATATAAAATTTCTAATCTGTTAATAATTGCACCTTGTTGTGAAGGGACCAAGTGACATAACGAGTGGTACTCTCCAAATCTTCCATACACCTGCATTGGACATTTGGGCATGCAAAGAAATTAAAACCTATATTGCCATGTGACACTCAACACATAGGATCAATAGTCCATAGGAGGACATCAGCGGAAATACAAAGGATAAGATCTAATAGTTATGACTTATGACTAAGGAGTAAAGAGCAAACATGAAAAAATAACCAACAAAAATCATATAATTCTATTAGCTAATCCACTAATAATGAAAAACACAAACCCCTCAAACCACTGCATTACTAGATAAAGGTTTGAATGGAACTGGAAAGTGACAACCGCATAAGGTAAATCAGCAGAAAAAGCGTTTTTAGCATTTCATAGATACAGACAAATAGCTGATCTATGTTCTCACACAGTGATCCATAGATAGCACAATTACTGTTGACAACAATAAATGTTAGAAAAGGTACCTACAGTTTAAAATCAAAGGTGTTAAATGCAAATATTTCAATATGTAAGCATGGCCTTTGCACTGATAAACTGTATTTTGACCAGAATGCACAGAAGCAAATAAACAAGAAAGCCATCATAAGTATCAGAATCGGAGAATCAGGAAGGTTATTACCTTTCACGACATGATTGATCAGTGGATTCAGCAAACCTCTTGAATGCCTCTTGGACACGCCTAACAAGTACTTCATGGCTACTAAAGCGTTCGCCATCTTTCTGTAGAGGTCCATCAGAGTATTGTGCAAACATTTTCAAAATAAAAAACATATTATTTGAATAACTTTAAAGACCAATTAGTACCTCCAACAGATAAACTGAGATTGGGATCAGCCTCTTCAGTATGTACAAAAGCCTAAAACCCAACTGCATTCAGAATAAGTGACAGATATAATCTCAGAAATATAGTAAGCTGATGAAAATCAAAACCTATCTGACTAGTAACCACAAACAAATAGTTCAACTATTGGTATTGTTTTGTTGATCATACTACAACTATGTAATAATATCACATGCTTTAGTAGGGAGTGTCTGGCGGAAGAAGCTCAAACAAAATGATGCATATATCAAGAAAAAATTTGCTGCAGGTTTCTGAAAGCATAATCATACATAAGTATGACAAATATCTGGAAATTGGCCTCGTTTGGAACAAAGGAAACTTACAGGAATTTTGGAGGAAACCATTCCACAGGAAAGGAAAAGAGAGATGGCGTTTGGAATGAAGGAACGTTTCCTACCGTTCCTATGGAAAGGAAACTACATGCATACAAAACACAGGAATCAGAA
Organism: Echinochloa phyllopogon; assembly: GCA_033239725.1. Lineage (NCBI taxonomy): Eukaryota > Viridiplantae > Streptophyta > Magnoliopsida > Poales > Poaceae > Echinochloa > Echinochloa phyllopogon. The sequence continues at coordinate 3,855,807 of BTCW01000003.1, forward strand.
AATCTACTGAAAGCCAAGGGAACGGATTTGCTCGCTCTCTACTCTGCGGCCAGGCGGCCACGCGCTCCCGCCATCTTCTGACAAAAATAATTAAGCATCTCGTTTCGCCTACCTGGATCATGCATCTGGGCTCGCCGGCTAGCTCCGCACCAGCGACCGTGAGTTTCGCGAGGACGAGCTCCGCCATGGCCGCCGCGAGTTGCACGAATCTCCGTCCCGGTCGACCCAAGCTGCTGCAAGCGAGTCTCCGTCCCGGCCGGCGCGAGGTGCGCAGGACGAGTCTCCATCCCGGCCGCCGTGAGGTGCTGCAGGCGAGCTCTGTCCCGGCTGCGGAGCCTGCGGGCCAGCGGGGGGGCGGGGGCGAGCTCTGCCTAGCTGCTGCTAACTACGCTGGTGGATGCTTGTGTGGATTAGTTTGTTTGTCTTCTTTTTCCCTCTTTCATGCGAACAAGTATATGTCTTTTTTTCCCCTCTTTCATATGTGAACAAATAGAAAATTTCTATTGCAACTGTGTGTATTGGTTGCTTTATGGTTGAAATAATTTGAAGGAGAAGCAGACACTTTGAAAGATAAACAAATTCCTTCAATCCTGTAGTTTATTTTCCTGCAATCCAAACGGTTCAAAATTTTCATTCCTGTGGTTTCCAATCCTATAGTTTTCCATTTTTCACTTTCCTCTATTCCTACGTTTCCTACAATTCCTCTGTTTTGCATTCCTTTGTTCCAAACAGGCCCTAAACATGATGAAATCCAAATGGCGGATCATTAATGAGCCCACACTTGAGGCAAGCTCACCAACCTGATGGAGGAATGGCTCAAATGTATCACGTGCTTTTGCCACAGCAATTACACAAGCAGTCCTAACAAAACCAGAAAATGTTCAGAACAAATAAATATAGACTATGAAACCAATATAATTTTTGAATGAAAGAATGTGCTTTTTTATATCCAATTCAAGAAAACTAGCTATATAGTTTTGCTCAAGTTAGATGAACTTTAAATTATATACAAGTCTACGGGATCAGTATTTCAAATGTCCAATATAAGGACGTCATCGCTAAACTCCTCACGTCGCACTGATTTAGATCTATGTATCAATGATGTCATTGTAGCTCAATGTGATCATAGGATCCATATCATGATGATAACCCTAAGAAAGAGAGTACCTGGAGTAGTTTGTCCCATCATGAATATCCTCAACACCAGAAGCATTGACAATTTCCTCCCTACTTATTGGAGGGCACTTGATACTACTAACTACCAGACGAAATTCAGCCATCGCCCGATGGTATTGTGCGCCACCATAAAGACGCATTCCAGCATTCTACAAAAAGGGCATTTTTAAACATTTCATCTATGAATTAAAAGTGCACATAAGATAATTATAAGATATACATCTGTGGCCAAGGTACACTAGTATATGGTTTATGTGAAACAAAGAAAGTGATAGAAGTAGCTTTTTCTCTCGAATACACAGGAGAACAATGTATCATTACATTAATACAACTGAGTAGTGGGGACAAAATACATTTACCCTTTAGTTTCTGTAGAAAAGAAATGCTTATAATGTTAAAAAGGTGGTAGAAGTCATGGGGTCAAGTACTTAAGTAGCCTTAATCAATGTGACACTCCTAAGTACTAATTGACTAAAGGTCTGTCAGGAACCCTCCAGGAAAGCACACTCAACACAATCGCACCATTGTAGCAAGTAAATTCAGCTCATTAAACACTAAACTAAGACAGACAGAGTAATAGTGATGCATCTTCAATACAAAAACCAAAAGATAACTTACTGGCATCATCTTGTTCGGGATCTGAAAATTCTCACTTCCAGTAAATGTTCCTCCATTAATCCTCTCATTAATTAAAGTTTCTCCTGTGATCCAACATTTGAATAACACATAACAAAGTAGAATTAAGCATGAACCTCAAAACCTCAATAAAATCACTCCAGGAGATAAAACACTCACCAAATTTATCGGGAGGTGCCACCACCATGCCTTTCAATAGCAAAGATAACTGAAACGAGATAATACAGCATCGATTTAAGTTTATCTCAAGCAGCTTCTAATTCTGAATACAGTATTCTAAGACTATTTGTGGAATCAAATGCTGTAATCAAAGAACATTGCACCATCTAAGTAATGTAGTGTCTGCCTTGTAATATGTGGTATAAGCACCTTGGTCAAGAATGAGTCCTGGAATAGCTGAGCTTTCTCCTTCAGCTTGGCTTCATCCAGATCACTGTTCAGGCATAGGATGTCAACATAAATCATACATCTTGAATAACAATATATCGTCATGTCCATGTAAAGACAAAGACAGCCAGATGGGCAAGCTTCAAAGCTTTGAGCTTCACAAAAACAAGATAACTTACTGCAGGGAAGAGTCCATATATTTTGGGGAACATGGACAATCAACTAAGAAATTACCTGATTTCTTGACTGATTTCACGCAATTTCCTTGTCGCATTTCGGTGTTCCTTCTCAAGAAGTGGAATGATTAGTGGAACGCTGTCAATATACCTTTCAACAACAAAAACCACATTTTTATTATTCACAAGAAGATATGAAAATTGTAAAAAAAAACATAATGATGTAAATGCACAAGAATACCTCTTCCGCAGCAACTCTTCCAAAAATAGTCTTAAGTTACCCACTCCGATTCTATCTTTCTCCTCTGTTGTAAGTGACCTTCCTAGCTTGTCTTCAATAGATGCAACATCTTCCAACTCTCTTGATGAGATGGCCTTTCATGACAGCAACAAAAATTAGAGGCCTCACAGAAAAATTACCTGCTGTTTACAAATAATAAAAAGGCCCAAATTTGGATATCTGATGAACAATGCTAGCAAAAAGGCTGTAGCTAAAACATACACACAGTGTTCTATAGAACAGTTCAGTTAGAACATTCCATATGTTACTAAACCAGTTTTTTGACTTCTATGCTATTCCATCCCTTCAGAATATGTTGTGTCTAGGATTTGAGTGGCCAAACTTTCTTAATTTTCTGAAAAGAAACTGTGCGGGAGTTCATCACAAAGTAAGGGTTATGTACAGAGAACAAAAATAAACTACAAACTGCACATGATGTAATCAAATAATATCATTTGTTCCTTTTAGGAGACAGCATTTCAAAATATAATTTCTTTTAAACTTTTCAATAATATATTTCTGCGAAAAGTGAAAACTGATGGACAACATTGGTTATTGGAGATTGTCTTGTTAAAAGAGTCGCATAATTTGATACTTCACAGGCCAAAGCACAAAAGGGCGTACCCAGTGCCGTAGGCTTCCCGCACCGTGCGGGGTCTGGGGAAGGGTTGTAATAGCACCCAAACCTTACCCGCACAAATGTGCAGAGGCTGGGGCTTGAACCCGGGACCTTCCGGTTACAGACGGTAGGCTCTACCGCTGCACCAAGCCCGCCCTTCAGGCCAAAGCACAAAGTTCTAAAGAATTTAGATGGTACTGGCTTGAGAATTGAGATACCTTCTTAAACTCTTCATTTGATCTGAACACAGCTTCATGGCAAGAACCGACTCTACCAGAAGGTACTGATGTGAAAAAGGGAGAATCTCCCAGTAAGGAAACATCTAGCACACAAGTCGGTGGGTGAAGGAACACTTCAACATCAGAGGGCCGGGCGAATTGTGGTATTTTAGTGTCCAGTTTTGTGGAGACTAGAACAGTCCTTGCAAGATCAGGATCAACCTGCAGTATCAAGAGAGAACAAAAACATTAACTTACTAGAAACAATTCATCAGTTATGCAGGATTGAACTAAGTTAAGCTCCAGTTCAAGACTTAAAACTCAAGAAAGAAGTTGGTTGTTTGTTTATGTATGGCAACCCAATTATTGAGCACAACTGGTGGAAAATCATGGGAATATCAGTCTTCTAAAATGCATATTGCATATAAAAAGATAGCTTAAAGAACTGACCTGCATCACCACTCTCCGTGTAGTTGCATTACTCCAATCACTACAGTCTTCAAGGCACAGTATAATAGTCTCTTTATGCTGGATTTTAGCACGGACAAGGCTCTCAACCGCAGAAGCCTGGCTCTGCAGGTCGCAAGATTGCCAAAGTTTGTGCAGTTTCAGAGTGGAATCAAAGGCACTTAAAAAGGTAAAATAATTACTGCAGACTGATGGTGGAGAGTAAAGCCCGAAGTAAAACAAAATCAAGTACCTGCAGAACTCTGTTTTTACGGCCAGGAGCTGGAAGGATGAGACCTGGAGTGTCAATGATGGTGAGATTGGGACAATGTTTGTATTCAATTTTTATTATGATTTCCTTCTCCGAAAACTGGCAAGGGTCATTCTCCAACCTCAAGTTTTCAGCTTCAATATATGCCTGAAAGTATTTCAGCTTATAAAATACCATGCTCATGAGTCATGAGACAGAGGATTTGGGAAGACAAACATATTTTTTTGAACGAACAAATAAAATAATACAAAATTCTCTTACATTCCAATTCTACAATTTAACAAAAAAAATCACCTGATGCAACAGGAGTCCAACCTTCTCTGCGTCACAATTTGATAATATAGCAAAAATGGAAAAGTATTCATTCGCTGGTTAAAGAAACGATATGATGCATAAGTGCATGTTCCACATAGCAGAGGCTTGGTGATGCTTGCTTTAATGCCTCCCTCCATTTTCTAGCAAACTAAACCAACCAAATAGTTCCTAAACAAGCAAACTGTATTACTTTTACTCAACCACAAGGTTAGCCATTCGTATCCTAGTAAAAGATCTCGACACCGGCAGTAGGTACAAGTACAGAGAGGCAACCGCACTAACACACCAGGTGGCAGGTGCTTGCATAAACCCCATCCCCTCCTTCTTAGATAGTTCCTCGTTCGATTATTTTTCTCAGTATTAAACCCCTCCTTCCGATACAGGATACAGACAGAGACAATTGCACAAACACATGCGTTGCATTCCAATTTACAGACACGGATATGCACCGACGGAGCACACGGACGGTAGCGGCATTTCCACAATCGCATGCGCGCCATCACCGAAACCACGCACCTGGATGTCGGCGAGCGGCATGGGGCGACCTGCGACCCCGGCGTCTTCATCTTCGTCCCCGGGGCCGGAGAGCAGGCGGCACTGCGGCGTCTCGCAGCGCGGGTTGAAGCGGAGGTGGAGCGCGACGGGGCGGCGCGTCTTGGTGCCTCCGCCGACGTGGTTGAACTGGAACCCCATGAGCGCCTCGACCAGCGCGCTCTTGCCGTCCGTCTGGTGGCCGACCACCACGACGGCCGGCGCCACCGCCGCGCCGCCCAGCTCGGCCGCCAGCGCCTGCAGCTCGTTGTACGCCTCGTAGAGGAGCTCCCGCGCGTCCTCCTCCGCGCCCGCCGCCGAGCCCGGCGAGGGCGGTGGCGTCGCCATTGGATTGGTGAGGGTGGGTTTCGTGGGGGTTTTGGAGTGGAGCGGGGTGGAGTGGAGTGGGGAATGAGGAGAGGGAGTTCAAGCGTGGGGCAGTGCGGGAAAGACGTGCGTTATCTCTTTTTTGTTTTTTTTTTGCTCCTCACGCACGAGTCACACAGTTTTCTTTTTTTTTTCCTTGGAAACATTAGTCACTAGTGTCTTGTACATAAAGGTGGTAACGGATCGTGCCCGTTTGTTCCTTCACAATCTAGCTTGGTCCTAACAAAATTTAGCTCAAAGGGCACTTTACCACCCAGTTGTACGTTGATTAAGGGTGTGTTTGGATCCATGGTGCTAAACTTCTCTCAAAATACATGGTAATATATTATATAAATGTCATCCTTCTCTTAATACTTGAGCACAAAAATCTGAAACATATTATGTGGCCTGAGTCGGATGGATTCCCAATCCTGAAATCGACCGAAGGCAGGGCAGATAATGGCTCTCATCTAACAACCTTGTACCTTTTCTTTTACATGTTACAACAAATTAACATTGGTTGCGGGAATGATCCCAGAATACTGTACTTGTTCCCTATGATCAGTTTGGAAATCCCTTTTTCCGGGTACTAATGATCCTAGTCCTAGGCAAACCAAGATGGTTATTGACCTTTGCCTTCCTGGGACATGTTGAATTATCTCCAGCTAATTACATGTTTCACCTCCGCGGAAGACGACTCGGAAATTTTGACAGCAATGCTCAGCTTACGTTTGGTACCGCCAAACTTCCCATCTGCAGTACTCTGGGCAATATCTGAAGAAGGCGTTGCAGCAAAGCAAAGGAGAACCACAGTGAGTCATATGCAGTGGAATGTAAAACTAAAAAAGTAATAAGAGGCTCTAACCTCCCCGCATCTTGCGTTGATTTTCAGTGATAAAATGCTGTCAGCCCTTGTCTCCCCAATGCTAACCGCGGCTATTGGAGCATTTGCTTCGTGTGCAAGCCTGAATTGGAATTTATCATCAATCCGACATAATTTGATCCATTTTGAAAAGTTTGGTTGAAAGAGGAAGAATTTCAGCAAATATGTAGTATAAGAGAGGGTTAAATACTATTTTCTATTGAATACCTTGCCAGCCTGAAAGCAGACATTGTCATCAGTGCTGAACCAACCACCAGAAGAGCATCACAAGTTCTTGCAGCCTCCTTAGCACTTTCAGATCTCTCTTGAGGAACATTATCTCCAAACATCACAACCTTCAAAAATCGAAAATAACAAGTTAAACTTGAATTGGTCATATTCATGATTCCGTACAATCACTGACTTGAGAAAGAATGCCAGGAATTGGAATAACATATTGACACTTTAAGTCAGTTTTTGTCATTGCTTGACAGTAAAGACTGATAACTAAATAATTTAAGCCACCAAACCTATATGGCTATCATTCTTCTGATAATCCAAATTGCAACTGAGTATACTTATATATGAAGAAATTAATCCCACAAGTATCAGGGTGAATAGAATCTCACATCAGGTTTTAGCACTCCACCACATTGATGGCAATTAGGAATATCAAAATCTTGCTCCCAGAACTTCTCATCAATCTCAATATCACCATCAGGTCGCTGCTGCATTCCAAAACTTTTGTCTGAACCTGGTTGCGCCACGTCTAAACTATCTATAGCTTGAGCCCACTGCAGACACAATAAGTAATGGTCAGTACTCTAGGGTACTGAAACCATCAGCTCAAATTATCAACAAGCATAAGTTTACTTAGATTTGAATGGCAAGTGGCATCAATCATCCACACAAAAATGTATTGCTATAGTGAACAACGTTACCATCTATGTAAGACATGGCTAAATGATCATACAGATGAAACATGTCTGAATAATTCAAAAGGAAAATGCAAACATATATCAAATTTATTATAATGAGTCAACAACTTCAAAGGAAGTGAACGCCATTGTCTCTTTAACCCTGTCTAATGTGAGACTAGTACAATTTTTGAAGGGTTCATGTGAAACAAATACCGTCGTCAATTTATATGAGAAGTAAAATAAGTATCAAATGGACAACAAACCTTTGGGTTGAGGTCCTTCACCTGCTCCTGGAATGACTCTCGGTCAATGGATGTACCACAGTCTAAACAAATTACCTCATATACACTCCCATGCAGCTCAAGTGGTTTACTTCCAGCACGATGATGCAACCTATAAGTTATATGTGCAAAAATTGAAGGTGGAAAAATACACGTTTGTTCTCTATTAACAATAACATAGACCCAGATCATTACCTATCCACATTTTGAGTAACCATTGAGTGAACACGACCAATCCTTTCTAGAGATGCAAGAGCATAATGGGCTGCATTTGGTTGTGCCTTCTTGAATCTTCTCCATCCAGCATAACTCCTAGCCCAGTACCGTCTCTGAGCTCGAATGGAGCGAACAAACTCCTATTTTGTTAGAGTGGTAAGTAACCAAGGACAAAATAACCATGGTAAGTTGATTTGGGCAAATGAAGAGAAGATTGGTTATTGTACAAAATGATTCCACAATGAAAGTTTCTTCAACCAATCATCAAAAATGAAGTTAAAAAAATCATAAGGTAAAAATCATAAAAGGATGACACAAGGTCATAGAACAGCCTATAGTCACAGAACATGGAATAACAATGATGAGGTCCACATACATCAGATGCATGCTCTTAAAGGGTTTCTATAGGTGAATTGTTTGCTCAAGAATCAAAAAATCATTTTAACTAGGAGTCATTGATCCAGTATGCAGCTGAACAAAGGTGAAGAGAACAGAGTTAACGTGTTATGCAATATAGCTCATTGTAAAGCAACAAATAACCAATGCATGTAGCCTCTTTTTAGCAGTCTTGCACACAGATAATGGATTAAATAAACACACAATACACAATCTTGTCATTATTTAAAATACCAAGCCTAATAATCCAGAGAACCTTATAAAAGATGTCAGTGCCCCTTCTAAAATATATCCATGATGAAAGAGGAAAAAAAATCTAAGTAATCCTGTATAAAAAAAGGGGGAGAATCTAAAAGGTATCAACAAGAGATGTCATTTGGCAAGCAATGTTAGGCATACCTGATGAGTAAGTGGTTTAAAACCAGAACTGTATGCACCATTAGGACTGCCATAAAACAAGAATTCTGCTAGTTAGAACATTGTGAGGATGAGAGAAATGGGAAGGGTGACAATATGGATTCATGACAGATTTAGCAATGCCTGTACCTCCTGTAATCAGGAATTCCAGACTCAGTGCTCATACCTGCTCCAGTTATCACCATGAGCCTTTTACTGAAGAGAGAAAAGGTAGCACATGAAGCTCATTTCACTTCAACTACAGCTCAGAAACATGACAAGAAAGTCAAATATGGAGGGTCTTACCTCTTATCAATAAATTGATACAGTAGGTCCACATCTTTGGAGCTTGGAGGATCTGAATCAGGAACTATCCGTTTGTCTCTTAAAAACTGGATATAAGTTTCACAATAGTCCTTAGGTGCAACGGCTGATGAATGGTTAGTTCTTGCTTGCAAGGAGCGAAAAGAGTATCTCAAGGAGAAAGGATTTCCCCTTCTGTAAAGAAGTCCATTGTTCACTAATGCTTGAAAATTGCAGAAATGAGCACAGGATCCTGATATGATACCAATTTTTAAGTAGTTATTAGAAAAGCAAGAATCACTAAATAATGCCTCATGAAAAAAAGTTCCTCTAAAGCAACTTGCCTTTAGATGCTGCCCGCAGAGCACCCGTTAGGCCTGCAATTATCTGAGATCCAACCTATCCATTCAAACAAATTTATATCTATAAATCACAAATGCAGGTGCATCAGTGCATGGCTAACCATAACCCGAATTTGTTCCAAGAGAATTCAATTACAAATTTACAGCAGTACCCAAAAAGAAGTGCGGGTCATTTTACACTAACTTTATTCCTCACTATATCATGAGCTTAGTGTTGCAGCTGAGCATGTCAAAGTGAAGTGACACACAGTCTTCCCGAGTTTGCTGGAATCTTATTTGGGGTGTCCAATATCATCTCAATCTACTCTTGGAGTTTTCAGTGGTAACTGGCAACCTATTAATGAAATGGGTTCAAAGTTACTAGGTAGTTTCACAAAGAAGGCCATTTGAGGCTGAGGCTGTTCAACACTCTATTATGGAGCCATTTGGGACAAGTACGAGCGACATTAATCCGTAGCAATACCAGGTTAAAAATCTTGCGCTAAGCTACCGTCAGGCGCTGAAATTGCAGCTCAGTTTTGTTAAACGAATTTCTCCAATTAAACAGCACGACAGTCGACAGTCCTGACCCCAACCCCCAAGTCCTGTCAGGCTTCAGTGTAGGCCCAAATCGCTAAACTCTACGCTGCTCTGATCCAACACGTGCATTCAATCCGGAACTATCATTCGCACGCCTTAGTTAGATAGATTAAAGTAAAGCAAAGAATAAGAGAGGGAAAACGGAGCTCCTTAGCGGCAGAGTGGAGAGGGCGAGTGATTACCGAAGCCGAAGCACGGCTGGCGTGCGTGGACGGGGCCGCCGCCATCGCGTCCTCCCGCTGGTAAGCGAGGTATGAGGCGCCGCCCCCTCTCCGGCGGGCGGCGGCGCGCGCGACGTGGAGGCCCGGTCGCCGCTTGGTCCGGAGCGGAGGTACGGGAGGCAGGCAGGGCGGACGGTTTTGTTTGGTGGGAAATAAACAACCCAATAAACAAGGGAGACCCAAAGGGCCAAAGGGGCGAGACCGGACTCGTCGAGCTGTGGTGGCGAGCCACGTCAGCAGTGAGTAGGCGTGCGGCTGCGTATGATTTTATTTTAGGAGCTCACGATGATGCACCGAAGTAGAGGCTGGGATCTTGAATATTCCGTTATCCATAATAAAATAGCATGGCATCACTGCATCAGCATCATCAAAACCCCAAACCAGAATGGATGCATGCACGGAGTAGTTGCTGACATAATCAAAGTGATTTCTGCCGAAAAAGGTCACGGTCACGGTATCGGGCCTTGGCAACTGATATTTGTGATCTTCAGCGTTCAGCCATGGCAACTGATCCGCTAGAGTAGAGCCTTGACACCGGTTGTCCCTGAATACATGACCTCTTCCGGTCCCTTTTAGCCACCCTTCTAATCCAAAGTCTCGTTCCAAAGGCAATGTCTTTTAAACCGACCGCACCAGTCTTTCGTAAATTCCACAATAAGATTCCATGTATTACCTCTACAGTTCCAAAACGGGATAGCTCTTTGTGGACATCTTTTTATGTGCTTCTAGTTAACATGGCCAACGCTAAGGAATGCTAAGAATACAATTGCTCTAAAAAGGAATGTAACTTACAAGATGGCCATCCTCCACCCCTCCCTAAAAGTGAATCTAAAAGACAAATGAACCTTCAAGGTTCAAATTTGGATTAACCACCCTGTGCAGTTAAATCATCAAGCTGTTTGGATCTTAGGTCCAATTCCAACATTTCAGTTAATTATTGTCCTGTGTCTCTGGTAAGACGTAATGTTTAGACTATCATCGACAACTGAAAGCTCTGCACGTAGATAATTGTACCATAAATGAGCATACACACATAGGAAAATATAAATATTGCTACGTCTCTTTTTTTGGAAACTAAATATTGCTATATCTCAGAGAGGGCGACAGGTGAAAGAACAAGAGTGGCGAGAGGAAGAACACTCTAGTGACAAAGGTTAAATTTCCTAGGATGGGAATATGGGATACATACAAATGCAGTGCAATACTGATAACTGAATACAGAAGCAGGCAGTGGAGTAACAGAGCAACAAAGTCTAGCAATCGTCGGGGGGCCTTGGCACCGGCTGCCATCCGGCGCAGAATTGTATGATGTCCTTGAGCGCCGGCGACGCTGGCTCCATGGTCCAGTGCTGGTAGTAATCCTCTGGTCTGAAGACAGCTTCCTGCACTCCATGGCCGTCCATCAACAAGCAGGGCAGCGCACCGTTGAGGAAGGCGTCGCCTTCCGACCTGATGGACCCGGCCACCACGTCCTCTCGGTCGCCGGCCTTCTCCGGCATGTACTTGAACACCGTCGTCTTCTTCGCGGGTCCTCCGCCCGCCTCGTAGATGTTGCACTGGGACACGATCTGAGCCTCGACGCTGGCGCAGACGGCGTAAATGCCCCAGCCGCGCGTGTAGTTGTTGTAGAGGTGGACCTTGCCGAAGCGGAGGCGCGGGTGCCTCTGCCGCGTGCCGTCGAAGAAGCAGTGGTGGATGGTGACCCTGATGCAGCGGTCGTCGACGTGCGTGGGGTCCGCGCCGATGAGCATCGTCTTGTCGTGCCGCGCGAAGTGGCACCTGCAACAGCAGTTGGTTTGACTGAGTGGCTGGTTCATGAGATTCAAGACCATCATCCATTTTCAGATTTGCACAACAAAAGCACAGACCTTGAGACGGTGATGTCCGTGCTCTGGCGCGTGATGTCGATGAGGCCGTCGTCGTAGTCGGCGAGGGTGCAGCGGTCGATCCAGATGTTGGTGGAGCCGGGCTTGACCTGGATGCCGTCGACGTCGTGGCCCCGGCCTCCCTCGAACAGGAGGTTGCAGACGATGACGTGGTGGCAGGCCTTGAGCTGGAGCCCCTTGCCGGCGAGCACCACGCGCTGGCCGCGGCCGTCGATGGTCTTGTGGGAGGAGACGCGGAGGTAGGAGCGGAGCTGGATGGTGCCCGACACCTCGAAGACGATCCACAGGGGCTCCGCCGCGCGGCACGCCTCCCGCAGGCTCCCGCGCCCGTCGTCTGCGTCAATTCAGATACCGTGTCGTTCGATTTGGAGAGGAATCGGATGGGATGCGGATGGGGATCTCGCCGTGGCCGTACCTTCGAGGGACGTGACGTGGTAGATGGCCCCGTGGAGGCCGCCAATGGCGTGGCGGCCGAAGCCCTCGGCGCGGCCGGCGAGCGCGCGGAGCCGGTGGTCCGCGTCCTGGTACGGCATCTCCCCGCCGCCGCGACGCTCGCCGTAAGGATTACGAAGGTGCGGCGGCGGAGGCTGCTGCAGAGGAGGGGGATCCATGTGGGAGGCCAAATTCCCCAGCTGCCGCCGCAGTCACCACCGGCGGCGGCGTTCCTGCCCGACGCGGCGACGGTGTCGGCAGCGAAGGTTTTTTTTTTGTCGTTGTTTTCTTTGAGAGAGAAAAGGAGCGTTTAGCACTTTGTTTGGCACTCGGGCACTTGGCAGAGAAGTCGCCGGCTCCGGAATGGGCCAAGGGTCGCGATCCATGAAGGAATATATGGGCTATGAAGCTTTGAGATGGGAGAAATAGCACAGGCCCAACCATCCGGCCCAAAGGCCCATCTCATGTGCTATACTTATACGACTAGTCTCTGCTCCGCGTGCCTTCCCTGTCCTGCCTTGCTCGCTCTCCTCTGTTTTGTTGAGCAGCCTTCTCCACGCCGAAACCCTTCTCCCTTCCTCCTCCGGGCGGCGGCGGCGGCGAAGATGATCATCCCGGTGCGCTGCTTCACCTGCGGCAAGGTAACACGTCCCTCCCAACTCGCCTCCAGTTCACGCGGCCGCCGCGCTGCCGGTCTGGGTTATGTCCAGTACCATGTCTCCTTCACCTAGGGTTTGAGTCGCCTCCGCCCCGTGACCCCGCTCGCCACCCCTCTAGGCCTGCTGCGCCATGGACGTCACGGTTCGGGCTCTCGGCTTGCTTGGGTACCCGCCGCGTCTTCTATGCTGGGGAACACGGGTGGCTTGTGTGGTTGCGCGATTGCTTATTTGTTCTTCCCTGTGCTTACCGACTGTTTTTTGCGCGATTTGTTGGTTGGTTGGGGTTAGGCGTTAGGTTTTGGTTGCAAGGAAGTTTCATAGTGTCTTTATTTTAACTTTTTGTTTGATTTTAATTTTTGGTTTGGTTTGTTTTTATGCTGTCAAAATCGGGTTCTCTCAGGGAGCCAGGGGGGTTTATTGTGATGGCGAGGTGAAGTTAAATGTGTTTATTTTCTGCCATTACAGGTGATTGGGAATAAGTGGGACCTCTACCTCGACCTCCTGCAGGCCGACTACACAGAGGGGTAAACTCACCTATCTTTTGATCAAGGAATCCTACATGGCAGTTTGGCTGCTTCATCTCAAGTGTTCGTGTTGGATTGCGCTGTGTTAGTTTAGGGGCAACAAGTTTGCAATGTTTGAATTTTAAAAGTATAGTGGTTTTGGTTAAAAGAACAGTATTTTTCACGCACTTTTGGTGGCCTGAAGATATGCGATGCTTGCCAGTGAATACAACTACACAAGTCGAGTTTAAGCAAAAAGGATATATTTTCCATGCTTCTCCTAAATTTGTTCACTTAGTTCTGACACAGCAACTCTTCATTAGAGTTTGTGAGGAAATCAGGCACACAAGATCACTTGTACATTCTGCTAAGTGTGATTAATCACAAAACTATATAGTAGTATTGTGTAGAATTTTGGTTGTTGGCTCTGGGATTGCGAGAGAAAAATGCTGCTTGTCATGTGAGTTGACAGGTAACAATGAGAGTGCCACTTTGAATGTGATCCATGATGATTAAAATAAGAGCTGGTTGTCTTGAATTCTTGATTCAGCAGTAGTTGCAGTGTCCTGCACCTTTCATTTGTGTGCTTGATAGTTAACACTTTTCATTTGTGTGCTTGATAGTTAACACTTTACTGATTCATGATCACTGGGTGGATTTCCTTTACCACTCTTAAGATATCTGTAACCTTTAAGCCTTGTTATAAATTTAATGAGATTGTCATTGTGAAATCTTCTAGGTATACCTATCTTACAGTGACTATATGTGCTAAGAAGATATATACATATGTCTGGAACTGCAAAGTTACTTCTTTTGCATCTAAAATGGTCTTCGTGCTTAAGCTTTTACTATATTTATCCTGAACTCCGCGATCAAAATTAGTCAGTACTAATACTATTTTATTGGCAATACAACTTACATATATACTCCCTCCGTCCAATTTTGATCTACGTTTAAGCAAAATTGAAAATTCCAGTAATGATCTTCGTCTAAGCCTCCAGTGTCTTGGGTGAAGTGCAGATTGCTTTTGGATGTGTGGGCGCGTGCCATTTCGGAGTAAATGCGCGTGTCAGCTACCATTCATCATCCAATCCATGCGCTAGCTGTTTGGTTGGCATGAGCTGGCGTGCAAAATAGATTTAATGCATCACGCAGAGTATTCTTTGCCTTGGTCTCGCTGCACGTACGTTAGGCGTTGATCAAATCTGGACGGAGGGAGTACAATACTGACCATAGACCTGCCTCCATTGTGAGCCCAAGGAACTAAATCCTTGACATACACACATCTCTGTATATGTTTTTTTTCTGTCAACAAAAATCTAAAACATACTAGTTGGGATCGAGACTTTGAGCTTTGCATCTCAATGTGGGTAAATATTTTAGTCTGCTCAGTTTCCTGAAAATTATGAGCATAGAAGGGCTCCTGTCCTTGTCCTTGTTTCTGAATACACTGCCAATAATTTCAAGACAGTATGTTAAATTTTTTCTCTAGCCAGTATCCACATGTTATTATTTTGAACCATAATTTACAGATTGATAGCCATTCAGAACCATAATTTGCATGCTTTTCTTTGGTGCTTTCTATTGGCAGGGATGCTCTGGATGCTCTGGAACTGCACCGCTACTGCTGCAGGAGAATGCTCATGACCCATGTCGACCTCATTGAGAAGTTGCTCAACTACAACAGTAAGTTGATTTTTTTAGCCACTATATTCAAGTTGGATTTTTTTTCATTCACTGCTACACCATTTGTAATGGCTCGATATTCTTTCTTTCAGCATTGGAGAAGACCGAGACAACTAGTTGAACACGAACACGCCATGCTCCATAAATCCTACTGCTTCTTAGTATCTTAAAATCTTATTAGAGTGTGGGTGGTATGTTGTTTCTTCTGTACCAGTAGAGACAGGTCGCATGATGATGTGAATTTGGTTCACTCAACATTCACGGAATTATGATGTGATGGTGCATGTTGCATCTTTGCTATGAACTTGTGACTGTCAGATATTTGAAGCAATATAACTGTTGACCAAAAACAACTCTCATTCGTTTGGTGTGACCTTGTGAATTGGAACTATATGTTTTATTGTCAGAGGAGTCTGTTTTTGGTTGAACATTATTTTGTGGTGCATGATTGCACACTTCTTACATTCTTTGCTACTCGCTAATCCGAAGAAGATATTTCTGTCTCTGAATCCATATTGATGATGCTTTAACCAGGGCATGCAGCCGTTCTGTTTTATGGTTTTGATGCTGCTGTTCTGCATGCAACTTTTGCCCATTGTTTGTTACTCGCCCTGAGAGTGTGAGTGCAGCGATCATATCCCTGTTCCGTTCGTGCTTGCATTGTATTACCCCCGAACTGGTGAAAATGTGTTTGAACAGGTGTATGGCTTATACTGCGGAGCGGAGCATTAGTTTTATGCTCCACACATAAAAGTCTAATCACATAAAGTTTGATCGCTGCTATCTTCTCTGACCAAAAAAAGGAAAAAAAAATGAACAGATTGTGCGGAGCCAGTACGAGGCAAACATGAAGTCTGATCGCTGCTATCTTCTTCGACCAAAAAAAGGCCAGTGATCATAGATGAAGCAGCCGCAATGGGGTCAGCAGCACGAGGCAAATTCGAGTCCAGTCTTGTGTTCATTGTTTTCTCGCCCGCTATGATTATTGCGTCCTACAAATACATGGCTAGATAATACAATCTGATTGAATCTTGCCCTTGTGTGGCCTTGAAGCTCGGGGATGGAGGAGACGACGCGCCCGGCGGCCTACCTCCCCGACGACCTCGTCGTCGAGATCCTCTCGCGGCTGCCGGCCAAATCTCTCTGCCGCTTCAAGTGCGTGTCCCGGTCCTGGCTCGCCCTCATCACCGACCCGGCGCGCCGCCGCAGGTTCGCGCAGACCCTGTCCGGCATCTTCTTCTCCCGCGGCCTCGACCGCCGCAACTACTGCACGACATGGGGCTTCGCCGCCCTGTCCACGCCGCCGCCTCACGCATGGGGCCCCGGCGACGACGACTCACCCATGGTTAACAACCCGGCACTCCCTTTCTTGCCCTCCATCTGCGACCGGATGGAGCTGCTCGACTCGTGCAACGGCCTTCTCCTCTTGCTCTGCTCACCGCCACAACCCCGCGGCGGCGCCGCCACTAGCTCGGCGCCTCCGCCGCCGCCGCCGGACTTCTACGTCGTCTGCAATCCGGCCACCGGAGAGTGGGTGGCCTTGCCCCAGCCCAGCGTGGAGCCTGGGTACCATGGCTTTTCTGAAGAATGCGAGATGATAAGCACAAAATATGCTACGTTGGGCGAGATGATAAGCACAAGATATGCTGCGTTGGGCTTCGACCCATCCGTCTCCTCGCATTTCCATGTGTTTCAGATCATGGAGGAGCAGTATCAAACCGACTACTTGGTGAAGGCGGTGGAGATCTTCTCCTCCGAAACCGGCGCGTGGGTCCTCAGGGGGAGCGGCTGGGAACCCTACACGGGCGTCACCGACCACAGCGTCTACTTCAATGGCTACCAACACTTCACCACCATGTACGGCGATTCGGTGGCCATGGTGGACTCCAAGGGCCAGTCATGGAGGATGATCAAGTTTCCCGATTATGTCATGTATTACTCTTTTGGCTTCCTGGGACATTCTCAAGGGTGCCTGCTCTACGTAGACTACATCAAACCAGAAGATGGCTGGGCAGTCTATGCTCTTGAGGATCATGGCGGGGAGGAGTGGACCTTGAAGCACCGCATCAGCAATCTGCTTCTGTTTGGATCGCCGGTGTTGCACCGCGGGCCGATGTATTGCGTGGCCGCGTTTCATCCAGACTGTGATTGGATTCTCTTCTATGATGAGCAAAGGAGGAGCCTGATGTGCTATGATATGGGTAATAAAGGGGATGTGCGTGTTGTCTGCACTCTGGCCAGAGAAGTGGCACGCCATTCGTACCCCTTCTTGCCGTATGTTCCCATGTACAAAAGGACGCTAGCATCTTCACCGCCAGATGTCAACTAGATCGAAGTGTCTCAGTAATTGTTGTTCAAACAAATTTCCAGCAGCCTTTTTTCTAACCTGTTCTTGTTGTGTTGCATTTTGTTTTGTTTTGATGATGTCATATTATCAATTCTTTAAAATTTCTTTGCCTGCAGCTGGTAGTAAAATTTTGTTCTAAAGCAAACTTCAATCTGAATCTTGCTGGTGTGACCTGATTCACTTGTTCTGGTCAGCTCTATGCATAAGCAAAATCTTGTATTCAGCCATTATAAACTGTGCCAGACTGGTGCATCACCCTCTCCCCATCTTATCACATTATTTGGAAAACAGTAAGTTGCACAGGAAAGTGGGGAGAAGCATGCTCCCACTATCCCTGATTGGAAAACGAGAGATCAATGAGGCAGAAGTGGAGCCCTTTCTGACTCTGAATTTTGATGTCTTAATAGGGAACAATACAATGGAATAATCCATGTTTTCAATATTCTTGTGATCCCTGCCCGCATTTTCCATAATGAAGGATGAAGCGCAGTGATATGCCATTTCTCTTTTCGCTGTCCAGGCCACATTTAAGCTTCCAGTTTAGCTGTTTAGGCTTGTTTTGAATTCTACCTCTCGGATAAAGTAATTTCAGACTGGTTTGGTTCTCGTGATTAGAAGGATGTGACGCTTTGCACAAACCGTCACACATCCTGTTCACCAAGATTTGGTACCTTCGGTGCTCAAGCACTCCATTCACCGAGAACAGCTACGAACCTACCATATGTTGTTGAACATACTGCATTTAGCACGTTAGAGGCTGGAATATTAAAATATATTCCATCTTCTAAAAAAATTAGCACGTCCATAACCAACTGGCCTGTTCGGTTGGCTGGTGGTTGGTGGTTATTGCTGGTTTTTTGTGAGAGAAAAACACTGCTGACTGGTTGGTGGCTGGTGGCTGATGCTAGTTTTTGCTGAGAGAAAGACACTGCTGCCTGGTGGCTGATAATCCAAACGAACAGGGCGTGTAATGGTTTTGCGAGCTAAGGTGAGAAAAACTAAATCTGCCGGCGCAAAAATATTACTGTTGAGCAAACCATGAAGATGGGCCTCTGCTTCGCAAGGTATGGAACGGACATGCATGTGCTTGAAGGTCGTGCTTGCTGTATGATTGTACATTTGTACCTACATCATTCTGCTGCATGTGCTTGTGAGGCAACTTGCTTCTCCAAGGCCTAATCAGAGAACATTTTACCTCGCATTTCCGTTGACTTCTGAAGAGTTTTCTGGGACTGGCATGTTCAGATTCCTCATGGTTGTGCTTCCCGCTGTACAGGTTGACATCAAAGTTTATTTTTTTTTCATCACGTCGCGCACGGACGGGAACATATCCTTAGTTTTGTTTTATTTATTTTCTTTATAAGCTGTAGCGGTAGAGATGCTGTACTGTAAGCATCAATCAACCTATATTCAGTTAAGAAAATTGATCCTCTTGCATTACTTTGAATGTAACACCCTAAAATTCATCACAATTAAATTGTAGCAACCCTCTGAATTTTTCTAGGATTTATTAAGGTTTAAATAAATTTTCTAGGATTTAATTGAAATTTCTAGCCTTTTATCAATTTAAATATCACATTAAATAATTATTTTAGTCAAAATAAGTTTTTGTTGCATTCATGCTGGTGCATATATTTTTGGTTGCTAGTAAATCAAGTTGGAATTTAAATTCTGTTTAAATTCGAATTTGATTTGCTTTTGTTTGAGTTTTAGAAAAGTTAAAATAGGCAGAGTTCGTTTTTGCCCCTCCAACTCTTGGCCCAGTTCGGTTTTGCTCCCTCTATTTCTTTTCCCTCCCGAGTCGGCCGATTTCTTTTCCCGGCCTGCTTCCCCACTTCCGGCCCAGCTCCGGCCCATTCTCCCTCCTCCTTCCCCCGCGTCGCTGATAGGTGGGTCCCACCTGTCAGGGTCGTCGTCTCCGACGGCGACTCTTCCCCGAGCCCGATCCGGAGCGCCGCCGTCTCCGACTTCGAGTCCCTCCGCCGCACGCCTGTCCAAGCCTCGGTGTCCGGCCTATTTATATCGCGCACCCGTCCGCGTCTTTCCCTCCAATCAAGTCGAGCCCGCAACCCTAGCGCCCGCCGCCGCCGAGCTCGAGCCGCCGTCGCCGATTCGCACCGCCGCCGCCTCTCCTTCGACCCGAACCACCGCAGGAGGTGTGCAAGGAGGTAAGGAACCCTCCCGTGCCGCCCGCGCTTCGTTTCCTTCGCTTTGCCGCGCTAAATTGGCTCGCCGTCGTTGTCGCAGCACCGCCGTCCGCCGTCGATCGTCGTCGGCCGCCGTCGTCGCTCTTCCGCCGCCAAGAGCTAGCCAGGTGAGCTCGCCATCCCCTCCTGATTCTCTAGGTCCAAATCCCGCCGTGAACCGAGCTGTGTAGCCCGAGGTCGAGCTAAGTCCGGCGATGCGCCGCCGCGGGCATTGCAGCGCCGCCACGTTCGTCGTCACCGCCGGCGAAGTTAACCCCAGATCCAATCCTGGCCGTCCGATCGCGATCCAACGGCCCAGTTAGAGCAGCGTCCCAAGTCAAACAGATCCATACCGGTCAACCGTGGTGATTTTGCTAAAGAGCCCCTGAATTTTCTGAAAATCAACCCGCAGTCCTAGTTAGTTCAAAAATAATTACGTTTAGGTCCTTTTTCTTCTGTTTTAGCCCCTGCAAGTTTTAAAATTATGCCCGAGATCCAAGTTTTGTTATTTTATGGTTTAGCCCTCGAGTTTTTATACAAAATTATGTTTTAGCCCTCGGTTTTTCGTAGTTAAGCCCCTGGAACTTTTAAAACTTTGCCAGCAAGTTCCTGAACCTTAGAAAAGCCATATCTTTTGCGTTTTAACTCCGATTTTAGTGATTCTCACGCTCACGCGTCCGTTGTAACGCGTAGATCAGTTTTGTGCTGTTGTTTTCTCCTGTTGGAATTGTTTGGTGTACTGTTTCTTATTTAGTGTATTATTTCTTTGCATGCAATTGTGTGATGCGATTAGGAAGCGAGCAGTTCGAGGATTTCTCTGAAGAACCAACTGTTGGAGAAGGATTTGAGCAGCAACAGAGTTGGGAAGAAGGCAAGTGTATTATGTCATGCAAATGTCCTAATAATTATTAATTTCACCACCCATGCATGTGTCTTAATTTGATGGGTTCCTATTTAAGGATTTGACTAGCCACTATATTTTCCTGTCCCTGAAACTGGGTTACTTAATTAATTTTGATGGTAGATGATGCTTAGTTTGCTCAACTGGGATTGGTTAAATGAACCCCTACTCTATGTTCCATATACTCTTTTAAATAATTTGGCAAGATCATATCTTTTAATTGGAACATGGAGAACCACCCAGGAAAACAGTACAACCATGATTGCCATGTGGCTCTGGCTTTGACTGACTAATTAGGTGCTCTAGTTTATGGTAGCTTTACTCGAAAGGGGCATGGGGGGCGGCGGTTGACGGAGTATAGCTCGGTCCTTTTGAGTTGTGGGCTTTGGTAAGAGACAGACCTCATTAGGGAGGGTTATGCTTTGCTTCTGAACCGGAAACCTTAGCGGGCTATCATTTATTAGAGTGCTTTTATAAAGGTCTCATAGTGAAACCCAATATTCGGTCCACGTGGTGTGGGAAGGGTACAATGCTTTGGCAATGGGAATCACGGCTTATGGTGAAAGTGTACAACCTCTGCAGAGTGTAAAACTGTTATAACAGCCGTGCTCACGGTCAGGAGCGGCCTGGACCCTTACATGATAATCACACTTGATCCTGATCTAAATCGTGGTTATATGAATATGTTGGGAATATGACATTCATTAATTTGTGGGTGGTATACACTTTCATTTGCTAGTAAATAGTTGCTTAATAAAACTTGACCAACTAAAAGTGCTTACTGCAGTATGGTCAGCCAACCTTTTTGCCTCAGCCTTGTATGTCATATTACATTTGCTGAGTACGTCATGTGCTCATACTTGTTGTTTTTCTTTCCTTTATTGCATCTACTACATCCGGAATGCTGCTCAGATTGGGAGAATTTTGAGGATTTCACCACTGATTTTGAGGAGTTCTAGGCGAGTCTCCCCCAGTCAATGCCTGTGGAGTTGGAGTCACTTTTGCTTCGTTAGATGAACGTTTATTTAAGTCTTCCAATATGACATTTGAGTCAACTTTGATATTGTAATAAATGCACTAGAATACTCTTTCGTTATGCATGGTTATGGATATTCACTTGTGACGTCTACCATATGTGTGTAAACTGATCCTGGCGCACATATGAGATGCACCTGGTTTTGCCTTTAAACCGGGTGTGACAGAGGTGGTATCAGAGCTATGTTGACTGTAGGACGCAAGCCTAGATAGCAATGGTCATTCTCTAAGGATTATTTTGATTAACTACTCTTGCTCTATTTATTCTTGGGTTATTTTGCTATTATTCCTGGGCATTGATAATTGTCTCCTCCTTGATTTTGTTTTCTGGTCTATCTTGTTCACCATCTCACCTGGTTCTGATGTCTTTAGAACTGTTGTCACCCCTTTCTTGCTTAAACCATAGATGGTGTTGACAAGGCAAGGTGCCCGTAGATTGGCAAGCACTCTTTCCTCTTTTTCGTCGCATTCGGTGCAAGAAGAGGAACCGGAACCTGAAGAGATGGAAGTGATGGACGAAGAAGTTAACTCAGGAGGGAATGCTCCAGCTGGATCTGAAGGAAGTGAAGGACCCTCTCCGCCGCCTGACATGTGGGTAGTGACTTTTCACCACCACGACGGAGGCAACAGTGGGTTTCTGATGATGCTTCGAATGCTATTCGAGCGTCTGAACTATCCAGTGGAAATAGAATATTGTGGAAGAAGGAGGACACATTCAGATCACCCAGAGGACTGGGAAGTCGCTGTATACATCAGGGAGCCTGATTATGAGTATCGAGGAACCAAAGAAGCTGCAGTGCACCATGCTATCGCCATAAGATCAACCTTTGAAGCTGGAATCCAGGATGCAGCAAGACGGGCACTTTCTGTGCTTTGTCATGAGGAGGCTGCTGAAGTACGTCACACTGCTTGGGCATATCTTCCTCGAAGGCAGCAAGGCACTCCAACTGGGGTTGTGCCACAACCGCCAGGTGTAAACTCTACACTCAACGTCCAGGTGGCGTTCACCCAGATGCTCAACATGCACGCCGATGACACCACAAGGGAGCTACAAGAAGTGCATGAAGAACTCGCTGCTGAACGAAGGAAGAACAAGAGGCTGATAGCTGAACTCAAGGGAGAAGCACTTCCGCCCTTGGATGAAGATATAGAAGGGTTGATGGGTCATTCACCGCCCCTTTAGAGAGTGCTCGGTGGATCGTCTAAGTTGCTTCACCCATACCTATTAAGATAGGATACCCTCTCTTTTGTTAGTTCAATACGTTTAGGATCGTTGAGACTCGTGCGTAGCATGTGATTTAGTTTGGTTTAAAAGTGTGGTAGAGATGTTTGCTTTTGTGCTAAGTGTGTGATTTGGATCTTTGTAATGATTGAACTTAATTGTGGAGTGATGACCACAATTGAGTAATAAATAAATTTAGTTAGTTTGGGTTTATCTTGGTCTCTGATCTTAGCCCTTAACTATCACTTAATCTATATATTTGTACCCCTCATATAAATCATGCGATGCGACAATCTGTTCTTGCTGCTGCATGATATCCTGGTACTGTCCGAATTGTTTCTGGAGCTTCAGAACTCCGTTTGACATAAATCCAGTTGGGTTGGATTATGGACTTGATAACCTAGGTTCTGGGAATTTTTAGTGATTTTTGGATGTTCTGGCAGAGAGATATAATGGTTTTCTTGGAGTCACCAGAATCTGTCTCGTGGTCCTGACACAGCCGTCTTGTTTATTTTATACCTCGAGCCACAAAATTCCGATTGAGGTGATTCAAGTTGGGTTAGTTTCAAAATTTTATAGTCTACGTTCAGACAAAAGCTCATGATTTTTGGATACACAGAATGAGAGTTGCAACTGTTTAATTAGGATGAACAGAATCTGTTTCAGAATTTGATTTGCCCGTCATTGGCAACTCGGTCTACATTAACTCTTATCTGTTCATGATTTGAGTTACATCTTTTTACCACCCTCTGAACCTCATGTTCTAACCACCATATGGTAAACACCAGGTCTGAAAGTGGAGTGGATCAACCACCTGTGAATCGTCAGGGACGTGTCAACCCCAATCCAAATCCTCCGCCGAATCAAGCATCCTTAGCAATGGATCTGATCCTCGCCAACCAGACTCAGATTCTCCAGGGCATGGCTAATACCTTGGCAGCCATGCAAGCACAGAACAACAACAACAACAACAACCAGTAGAGAGACAAGCACCGGGAGTTCATGAGTCACAAACCTCCTACCTACTCCCACTCTGCAGATCCACTTGATGCTGATGATTGGCTGAAGACTGTTGAGAAGAAGCTGGATATGGCTCAGTGCAATGACAGGAAGAAGGTCCTGTATGCCTCAGGTCGCTTGGAAGGATCAGCTTCAGATTGGTGAGATGCTTATCTTGCTGCTCATGCCACTCCTGATGCTATCACCTGGCAGGAGTTTAGGACCAACTTCAGGAGCCACCATATTCCTGCTGGTGTCATGAAGCTGAAGAAGAAGGAGTTCCTCTCACTCAAGCAAGGTGGGATGACCGTCAGCGAGTACCGGGATAAGTTCATTCAGTTGTCCCGTTACGCCCCAGATGAGGTGAAGGATGATGAGCAGAAGCAGGAGCGATTTCTGGAAGGATTGATTCCGCCGCTCCAATATCAACTCATGTCTCATACCTTCCCAACATTTCAGAAGCTGTTGGATAAGGCTATTGGCTTGGAGAGCAAGCGCCGTGAGTTGGGAGAGCAGAAGAGGAAGTTCATGGCCTCAGGACAGTCAAGCAGTAACACCCGCCCTTGTTTCCAGCAGCCTCAGCAGAACATACCCGTTCGTTTTGGTGGGCAAGGGAGTAATTTTGTGCAGAGTCAGGGTCAGCGGTCAGCACCTCCACCTCAGCGTCCAGCATTTCAGCAGAACCGTCAGACCACCCCGGCTCAGACTCCAGTGAAGACCCCTGCACCAGGCAGTGCTCCTACTCCCCGTACCCGCTACATTTGTGGAGATCCCAGCCACTTTGCCCACAACTGTCCTAAGAGGAATGCTCAGACCCCACAACACCAGAGTGGCAGTGCACCTAGGCAGAATACCCCTCAGCAGCAGAACAGGAATGTGAACTCGACGCCCCAGAGCAACAAGGGCCAGCAGAATCAGATGCGGGGCAAGGTGAACCATGTTGCTGCAGAGTCTGCGCAGGAGGCCCAGGATGTGGTACTTGGTATGTTCCTTGTCAACTCAGCCCCTGCATCGGTTTTATTCGACTCTAGGGCATCCCATTCTTTTATTACTCCTCAGTACGTAGCTAAGTATAATATATCTATGGTCCCTATGAAAAATTCCATGCTAGTTAGCTCACCCGGTGGAAACATGAAAGCCAACTTTATCTGTCCCTGAGTTAATCTGAAAATAGTTGGGGTAGACTTTCCTGCTGATCTGATAGTCCTGAACTCTGAGGGAATTGATGTCATACTTGGAATGAGATGGTTAGCTGCTTTTAATGCGGTGATTCAGTGTGCCAAGAGGTCCGTGTTGTTGACTAGCCCTCAGGGAGAGAAGATTGAATTCGGAGCCACTCAATCCTCAGCTTCAACTTACTCAGTGAATCAGGCCAGCGGTGTTCCTTTGGAGGATATCCGAATTGTTTGTGAGTTTCCAGATGTCTTCCCAGATGATTTGACAGGTATGCCACCCGAACGAGACATTGAGTTTATTATTGAGCTTTTACCTGGTATTGCTCCTATTTCTAAAAGACCCTATAGAATGGCTGTTAATGAACTAGAAGAACTTAAGAAACAACTTAAGGAATTGTTGGATAAAGGTTACATTCGTCCTAGTTCTACACCTTGGGGAGCACCTGCCATTTTTGTGGGTAAAAAGGATGGTACTCTGAGGATGTGTGTGGATTATCGTTCATTAAACGAGGTAACCATCAAGAATAAGTATCCATTGCCCAGAATTGAAGACTTATTTGATCAGTTGAGAGGAGCCAAGGTTTTCTCCAAGATTGACTTGAGATCTGGCTATCATCAATTAAGGATCAGGCATTCCGACATTCCTAAAACAACATTCACCACCAGGTATGGATTGTATGAGTATACGGTGATGTCGTTTGGATTGACAAATGCACCCGCCTACTTTATGTACCTGATGAATAAGGTGTTCATGGAGTACTTGGATAAATTTGTGGTGGTGTTTATTGATGATATTCTGGTTTACTCTAAGAATGAGGAGGAGCATGAGGAGCATTTGAGGTTGGTGTTGCAGACTCTTAGAGAGAACCAGTTGTATGCCAAGTTTAGTAAATGTGAGTTTTTGTTGAATCAAGTGTCTTTTCTTGGTCATGTTGTTACTGATGGAGGTATTGCAGTGGATCCAAGTAAAGTCAAGGACGTGTTGTATTGGGAACCTCCTACCACAGTCTCTGAGATCAGAAGCTTTCTGGGATTGGCTGGATATTACAGGAGATTCATTGAAGGCTTTTCTAAAATAGCGAAACCTCTTACTTCGCTATTAGAGAAGGGCAAGGAGTTTGTTTGGTCAGAAGCGTGTCAGGCCAGCTTTGAAGAGTTGAGAAGGAAGTTGACTACAGCCCCAGTGCTTGCTATGCCAGATATTCACAAGAACTTTGATATCTATTGTGATGCTTCTCGTAGAGGTCTTGGGTGTGTGCTCATGCAGGAAGGCAGAGTTATAGCCTATGCATCCAGGCAGTTGAGGAAGCACGAGTTGAACTATCTTACTCATGATCTGGAACTTGCAGCTGTTGTCCATGCCTTGAAGATCTGGAGGCACTATATTCTAGGTAACAGATGTGAGCTGTATACTGATCACAAAAGTCTGAAGTACATATTTACTCAGAAGGATCTGAATTTGAGGCAGAGAAGATGGTTGGAGTTGATCAAGGATTATGATCTGGGGATCAACTATCACCCTGGCAAGGCTAATTTGGTTGCTGATGCGTTGAGTAGGAAGTCACAAGTAAATGCAATGTTTGGTCGCCAGTTGCCAGCTGAGTTGCTTGCAGAGATGGAGAAGCTGAACTTGGGATTCCTGAATCAGACAGAAGGTGTGACAATGGAAGTTGAGTCTACACTGGAACAGGAAATTCGGAAGGGTCAGCTTACTGATGAGAAGATAAAGGAAATCAAGGAAACCATGTTAGCAGGGAAAGCTCCTGACTTCAACGAAGATGATCAAGGTACAATTTGGTTTAGAAAGAGGATATGTGTACCGGATATCGAGTCTCTCAGAGAGCAGATAGGAAGCTCATGATTCCGCATATTCTATTCATCCTGGAAGCACCAAGATGTACCAGGATCTGAAGCAAAGGTATTGGTGGTATGGACTAAAAAGGGATGTGGCTGCCCATGTGGCATTGTGCGATGTTTGTCAGAGAGTTAAGGCTGAACACCAGAGACCAGCCGGTTTGCTTCAACCACTCAAGGTGCCTGAATGGAAGTGGGAAGAAATCAGTATGGATTTCATTGTTGGGTTACCCCGCACTCGAGGAGGATATGATTCCATATGGGTTATTGTGGACAGATTAACTAAGGTAGCTCACTTTATACCCGTTAATACTACTTATACCAGTGCTAAGTTAGCAGAGTTATACATGTCCAGAATTGTTTGTCTCCATGGTGTACCTAAAAAGATAGTGTCTGATAGAGGTACTCAGTTTACATCTAGATTCTGGCAGAAGTTGCATGAGTCTATGGATACAAAGTTGAATTTCAGTTCTGCGTATCATCCTCACACAGATGGTCAGACAGAGAGGACTAATCAGATTTTGGAAGATATGTTGAGAGCTTGTGCTTTGAAGCATGGAGGCAGTTGGGACAAGAGTCTTCCATATGCAGAGTTCTCATATAATAACAGTTATCAGGCAAGTCTAAAGATGGCCCCCTTCGAAGCGCTTTATGGTAGAAAGTGCAGAACACCTTTGTATTGGAGTGAAACAGGTGAAAGTCAGCTGTTTGGGCCAGAGATTTTATAGGAAGCTGAGAGACAGGTTCAGATTATTAGAGAGAATTTGAGAACGGCTCAGTCCAGGTAGAAGAGCTATGCAGATACAAGAAGGAGAGAATTAACTTTCGAAGTAGGTGATTATGTGTATCTGAAAGTATCTCCTATTCGAGGCTTGAGAAGGTTTAAGGTGAAAGGTCAATTATCTCCTCGTTTCATTGGACCTTTCAAGATAGTTGATAGAAAAGGTGAGGTTGCTTATCAATTGGAGTTGCCAGCCAGACTGTCAGATGTGCACGATGTGTTCCATATCTCTCAGTTGAAAAAGTGTCTTCGAGTTCCTGAGGAAGAATTACCCTTGGATGAGTTGGATGTGCAAGATGATTTGACTTATAAGGAATACCCAGCTAAGATTTTGGAAACTGCTGAAAGAGTTACTAGGAGTAAAGTGATTAAGATGTGTAAAGTTCAGTGGAGTCATCACGCGGAAAGCGAGGCAACTTGGGAAAGAGAGGATGAGTTGATGGCAGAGTTCCCTCAGATTTTCTCTAATCCGTCCGAATCTCGAGGATGAGATTCTTTTTAAGGGGTGTAGGTTTGTAACACCCTAAAATTCATCACAATTAAATTTTAGCAACCCTTTGAATTTTTCTAGGATTTATTAAGGTTTAAATAAATTTTCTAGGATTTAATTGGAATTTCTAGCCTTTTATCAATTTAAATATCACATTAAATAATTATTTTAGTCAAAATAAGTTTTTGTTGCATTCATGCTGGTGCATATATTTTTGGTTGCTAGTAAATCAAGTTGGAATTTAAATTCTATTTAAATTCGAATTTGATTTGCTTTTGTTTGAGTTTTAGAAAAGTTAAAATAGGCAGAGTTCGTTTTTGCCCCTCCAACTCTTGGCCCAGTTCGGTTTTGCTCCCTCTATTTCTTTTCCCTCCCGAGTCGGCCGATTTCTTTTCC
Source organism: Echinochloa phyllopogon (assembly GCA_033239725.1). NCBI lineage: Eukaryota > Viridiplantae > Streptophyta > Magnoliopsida > Poales > Poaceae > Echinochloa > Echinochloa phyllopogon. Next base: position 3,884,317 of record BTCW01000003.1, read on the forward strand.
CGGCCTGCTTCCCCACTTCCGGCCCAGCTCCGGCCCATTCTCCCTCCTCCTTCCCCCGCGTCGCTGACAGGTGGGTCCCACCTGTCAGGGTCGTCGTCTCCGACGGGGACTCTTCCCCGAGCCTGATCCGGAGCGCCGCCGTCTCCGACTTCGAGTCCCGCCGCCGCACGCCTGTCCAAGCCTCGGTGTCCGGCCTATTTATATCGCGCACCCGTCCGCGTCTTTCCCTCCAATCAAGTCGAGCCCGCAACCCTAGCGCCCGCCGCCGCCGAGCTCGAGCCGCCGTCGCCGATTCGCACCGCCGCCGCCTCTTCTTCGACCCGAACCACCGCAGGAGGTGCGCAAGGAGGTAAGGAACCCTCCCGTGCCGCCCACGCTTCGTTTCCTTCGCTTTGCCGCGCTAAATTGGCTCCCTGTCGTTGTCGCAGCACCGCCGTCCGCCGTCGATCGTCGTCGGCCGCCGTCGTCGCTCTTCCGCCGCCAAGAGCTAGCCAGGTGAGCTCGCCATCCCCTCCTGATTAGGTCCAAATCCCGCCGTGAACCGAGCTGTGTAGCCCGAGGTCGAGCTAAGTCCGGCGATGCGCCGCCGCAGGCATTGCAGCGCCGCCGCGTTCGTCGTCACCGCCGGCGAAGTTAACCCCAGATCCAATCCTGGCCGTCCGATCGCGATCCAACGGCCCATATTAGAGCAGCGTCCCAAGTCAAACAGATCCATACCGGTCAACCGTGGTGATTTTGCTAAAGAGCCCCTGAATTTTCTGAAAATCAACCCGCAGTCCTAGTTAGTTCAAAAATAATTACGTTTAGGTCCTTTTTCTTCTGTTTTAGCCCCTGCAAGTTTTAAAATTATGCCCGAGGTCCAAGTTTTGTTATTTTATGGTTTAGCCCTCTTTTTTTTATACAAAATTATGTTTTAGCCCTCGGTTTTTCGCAGTTAAGCCCCTGGAATTTTTAAAACTTTGCCAGCAAGTCCCTGAACCTTAGAAAAGCCATATCTTTTGTGTTTTAACTCCGATTTTAGTGATTCTCGCGCTCACGCGTCCGTTGTAACGCGTAGATTAGTTTTGTGCTGTTGTTTTCTTCTGTTGGAATTGTTTGGTGTACTGTTTCTTATTTAGTGTATTGTTTCTTTGCATGCAATTGTGTGATGCGATTAGGAAGCGAGCAGTTCGAGGATTTCTCTGAAGAACCAACTGTTGGAGAAGGATTTGAGCAGCAAAAGAGTTGGGAAGAAGGCAAGTGTATTATGTCATGCAAATGTCCTAATAATTATTAATTTCACCACCCATGCATGTGTCTTAATTTGATGGGTTCCTATTTAAGGATTTGTCTAGCCACTATATTTTCCTGTCCCTGAAACTGGGTTACTTAATTAATTTTGATGGTAGATGATGCTTAGTTTGCTCAACTGGGATTGGTTAAATGAACCCCTACTCTATGTTCCATATACTCTTTTAAATAATTTGGCAAGATCATATCTTTTAATTGGAACATGGAGAACCACCCAGGAAAACAGTACAACCATGAGTGCCATGTGGCTCTGGCTTTGACTGACTAATTAGGTGCTCTAGTTTATGGTAGCTTTACTCGAAAGGGGCATGGGGGGCGGCGGTTGACGGAGTATAGCTCGGTCCTTTTGAGCTGTGGGCTTTGGTAAGAGACAGACCTCATTAGGGAGGGTTATGCTTTGCTTCTGAACCGGAAACCTTAGCGGGCTATCATTTATTAGAGTGCTTTTGTAAAGGTCTCATAGTGAAACCCAGTATTCGGTCCACGTGGTGTGGGAAGGGTACAATGCTTCGGCAATGGGAATCACGGCTTATGGTGAAAGTGTACAACCTCTGCAGAGTGTAAAACTGTTATAACAGCCGTGCTCACGGTCAGGAGCGGCCCGGACCCTTACATGATAATCACACTTGAACGTGATCTAAATCGTGGTTATATGAATATGTTGGGAATATGGCATTCATTAATTTGTGGGTGGTATACACTTTCATTTGCTAGTAAATAGTTGCTTAATAAAACTTGACCAACTAAAAGTGCTTACTGCAGTATGGTCAGCCAACCTTTTTGCCTCAGCCTTGTATGTCATATTACATTTGCTGAGTACGTCATGTGCTCATACTTGTTGTTTTTCTTTCCTTTATTGCATCTACTACATCCGGAATGCTGCTCAAATTGGGAGAATTTTGAGGATTTCACCACTGATTTTGAGGAGTTCTAGGCGAGTCTCCCCCAGTCAATGCCTGTGGAGTTGGAGTCACTTTTGCTTCGTTAGATGAACGTTTATTTAAGTCTTCCGCTATGACATTTGAGTCAACTCTGATATTGTAATAAATGCACTATAATACTCTTTCGTTATGCATGGTTATGGATATTCACCTGTGACGTCTACCATATATGTGTAAACTGATCCTGGCGCACATATGAGATGCACCTGGTTTTGCCTTTAAAACCGGGTGTGACATTGAATCGGTTTGGAATTGACATTATCATTCTTTTCCCCACTTCCATCATTTGGTAAAAATTCAAAATCGTCCATGGGAATTCTAAATCGACATCAAAGTTTTAGGACCTCCTTAATTTTGTTTAATCTTTTGTAAGTAGTAACGGTAGAGATGGTGTAACTGTAATCGCCAATTTCAGTTAAAGAACTTGATCCGGCCTCTTGCGTGAAGAAAGAAAACATTGAATCAATTTGGAATCACCATTCGGTGAAAATTCAAAATCTTTCATGAGTGCTTGGATGGAGCAAGGTCAAAACTGGAGGATTGCATTGCTTTGGAATATTTTCATGTGCAACTTCCCATCTAACAAACATAGATAAAATCATACTACTTAATACACAATAATGGCGATTCTCGCCATGGATGGAGGTGAAGGTGGAGGTGGGGCCATTCAGATCAGGAGTCGAAGCTGGATGAGCGACTCCATCTCCCCTTGAGGTACTCCTCCAGTGACATGTTGGCGCCGATGAAGTCGGCGCTGCCCACGGAGCAGGTGTCGTCGTCGATGATGTCACGCAGCGCCAGGTTGATGTACGACTGGATGTCCTTCTTGTCCGGCGAGGTCACCACGCCGCAGCCACCGTGACGATCGCCGTCGCCAGGCACGCCGACCTGCGACTTCGCCCACCTGACGGCGTCGCCGTCGCCGGCGAGCAGCCTCACCACCTAACAATGTCGATCATGGCAGCAGCACGTTAGTTGAGAAATGGATTCTTAGAATTGATTGGGAATGGTTGTTACAATTACACACATTGCTCATGCTCGGCCGGTGTTGGTGCGCTCGCCGGATGCAGAGGGCGGCGGCAAGGGCCATCCGCTCGACCTCGCCGGCGTCGTCACCATCGGCCGGCGGCAGGTTTGGGTCGACGAGATCCATGAGCTTGCCTCCTTGTACGACGGTGTTGGCCCACATCACGAGGCTCTCCTGGCCCTTGGGCCCGCCGGCGCTCACCGGCTTCCTCCCGGAGATGAGCTCGAGGAGCACCACGCCGAACGCGTACACGTCGATCTTGTCGCTCACCTTGCCGTGCATGAAGTACTCCGGAGCCAGGTATCTGCCATGCCACGGACAGGGTAGAGGTCAGAGGTCACCACATTTGTCAGGTCAGGTGATCGTGTCGAAAACATCCCCGGTGACAACATGATCGAACACGGCCAAAAAAAAAGCGCACCCGAATGTTCCGGCGACGTCGTCGCCGGTGACCTGCGCCGCCGCGTCGTCTGCCCACATGGCGAGGCCGAAGTCACACAGCTGCATCAGACGAGACGAGTACATAACAGAAGAAGGGGGCATCAGTTCATGTCACATCAGACTGTTCGATCGAAGAATTTTTGCTGCTACTGAAATGTGGGAAACGTCGTCAGTCGTCACCTTGGGTTCGAAGTCGTCGGCGACGAGGATGTTGGAGGACTTGACGTCCCTGTGGATGACCGGCCGGTGATCGCCGTCGCCGTGGAGTGACTCGATGGCGCGCGCGACGCCGACGGCCACCTTGAACCTCTCCGGCCAGCCCAGCGCGCCCTTGCGGCATCGCTTCTCGCCGTCGCCGTGCAGCATCTCCTCCAGGCTGCCTCGAGGCATGTAGTCGTAGACGAGCATGAGCTTGCCGCCGCCGTCGAGGCAGAACCCGACGAGGGAGATGGCGTTCTTGTGCCGAACGAAGCTGAGGATCTCGATCTCAGAGATGAAATCCTTCGTGCAGTCGTCTGAAGATTTCAGGACCTTCACTGCAAGCTCCTTGCCGTCGTCAGTGCATCCCCTGTACACCCGGCCCACGCCGCCTTTTCCGACTAATCGTTCTGCACGACACAACTACTAGTTCGTCATCTTGCTTCAGAGCTCAATTATTCATCTGATGAATGATGGCAAGGAGAATTATATACCTGGAGAGAAGCCATTGGTGATCTTGGCAAGCTCACAGTAACTGAACATTGTGCACTTGGATGAGTACTTGTCTCTAAGCGAAACCAGCTCCTCTGGAAGCTGCTGCTTCTCCTCTTCCCGCTCATCAGAATAAGAAACCTTGTCTGATGAACACCTGGTCGGGAGCTGCATCGCCCACTGAACCACGGAGATCTCTGACGATTCCGGCAAGGCAGGCATGGTGTCCTTCCTCAGGAGAGGCCAGCCGGCGGCCATCTTCGGCGACTCCGGCGCGTGGTACTGGTACCTCACCGGACTCGCCGGTAATGTCGTCGTCATTCTCGGCGAGACCAGGGCGCTCATCGCCACGGACATGTTCCGGCGCAGTGAGCGGCCGTCGCCGATCGCCATGTCGTCCTGGGACCTGTCTCCCGCCGCCGCCATCCTCGCGTCGAGGATCTTCCGGTACAGCCGCCGCGGCGTCTCCACCACTGCACCGATCGAACATTCCGATGAGCCGGAAGAACAGTTTGCATAACATAATTAAGAGGAAGCAATGAGGTGAGCCGCCGGCGGCGTACTTGCGGTGTAGGGGCTGAGCTGCTGCTGCTGCTGCTGGTGGTGGTGGTGCACGGCGGCGGCGTCCCTGCGGTAGACGACGGCGCCGTTGCTGACGGCGGTGACCGTGCAGGTCGGGGGCACCCTCTTGGCGCAGTACCTGGCGACGGCGGTGGCGGACGATCTGATCGCCGTCGCCGGATGGATGAAACGAAACTGAGTTAATCGGAGAAGAAGGAGCGATCGGAGGAAGAAGCAGAGCAGAGGTGATCGATTTGGTATTGGTATGGTACCCGGAGGACGAAGGCCTGGTGGATGTCTTGGCGACGCCGAGGATGAGGTGGGCGGCGGCTGAGGAGACGGCCTCGGCGACGAGGGCCTTCCTGACGGACGCCGGGCCCTCGCAGACCTTGAGCTCCAGGTCGATCTGGTTGCGGTCGCAGAAGCCCCCGTACGCCACGAGCACGGAGGCGAGCGAGTCGCGGGCGGGCCTCCCCGCCTTCTCCTCCTCCCCCGCCGCCGCCACTTCACTCTCACCCGCGGCGGTGGAGAGGACGTGGAGCGCGACGACGCGGTCGCCGGCGGCGGCGGCCTTGACGAGCGCCCAGGTGAGCAGCTCCCTGCCGGCGGCGTCCCGGCGCAGGGCCACCAGCACCGTCCTCCTCCCGGAGGACCCCAGCGGCGACGGCGGCGCGTGCCGCGTGAAGGAGAGCGGCCTCAGCTTCATGGCGTTGGCGTCCTCGATCGAGCAGTGAGTGCTTCGCTGGATAGAGAGGGAGGGAGGGTTGGGTCCGGTGGCGGTTGCGTTATATGCGGTGGCCCGTTGGCGGTGCGCCGTGGCATGGAAGCTGGCTGCGCGGGCGCCGGCAATTTTTAAAGCGCTCAGCCGGTGATGGTGCTGGCTCGTCCTGCACTGCTGCCGCCGCCCGCGCTTGGAGTCGGGGGGACGCAGGCTGCTGCTTGCGGCTTTGCGGGCGGTCGCATCCACCGCCGCCGCCGCCGCGGGCGACCCATGCCGATGCCGGTGACGATGGATGCACGGCCACGCCATCCATATAGTACTATAGTACATTCTCGTTACTTTTAAAATTTTAAAAAGGTACGGAGCACGGTACAGTTGATTATACCGTTATTCTAGATCACAGTACGGCGTACTTTGAGTGGTTGACCTTCTCTTTTTTTTTCACATGAGGAAGGAGTAAAAGCTGTGGAAAATGACAGTTGGTGGTTTCAGTTGAAAGAACTAGCGGCACAGTATCGTGAACCCCAAAATATTGTGCTATATAACACCTGCTCCATAAGAAAAAAGAGAGAGAGAAATTTGTATGCTTGATATATCGTGTAACTGTAGCTACTATCAGCCGTGCCGTTGCCACTGCAAATTATAGTTGTTTAACAAGTTGAGGTGAAAATCTTTGACTAAACCGGATCGTGACTTTGACGTGTGAACTCATGCATGTAGCTAGAATGGATGGAGTTGAGTTGAGTGATTCACCTATTTTTCTTCTAGTTTATGCCGCTCTGGATGAAGTCTTGGATTTACCGCACTTGGAATCCTGGGGGTCGAATACCGGAAGATATTTTGCCCTCAAACTTGGAAGACAAACTCACAAACAGACCATTCGATCAAAAACACGTCTTGATTAAATTCATTTGTTTAGAAACTTGAAACATATGCTCAGTCGTGCAGACTGGATACAAGTAAAGTGTAGATTGTTTTGTAGAGAAAGGGGAAAAGAACTAAAAAGGGTACCACATCTCGAGGATGCCAATATGTTATGAAAAAAATAATAAGTTTTACTTGTAAGTATAAAAGAAGTTTTACTTGATTATTACAGTAGCAACATAGCTTGGCCCAGAGAGCTTGATGATCACTCTCACTGTCTCAGTCGCGCGCGCACTTGGTAGCAAAGCTTGAGAGGTTGCGATGGGCTCTTTTCCGGCCCGCTTGGTAAGCGTGTTGCCGCATGTGGTGGTAAAAGAAGTTGCTAATTGTGAGGCGGGCCACACAACCTGAAGAGGCCTGGCTGTATCCAGCAGGGTGGCTTTTACGGTGGGCTTCTGGGATTGTCTAGTCCGGCCCATTCATATACCATCAAACAAATATTTGGACTTCGGAATTCTAAAAAAAAAACTTCGGAGCACGCCCGCCCGCCCGCGATCAGAGCAGTTTTCTGAATGCGGCCTGATGGTCGTGATGGAACATAACAGCTATATAGCATATTAGCATAGCAGGCCGAGGAGCTAGCGCGCACTACTGACGGGATGTAATCGACATAGAGTAGCTTATTGAAGAAAGCAGTGGGCCAAGCTAGGTTGGGGAAAAGGATCGGAAGAAGGCCGGAATGGTGGGCAGTAGCACTAGTACATGGGCCGTGTTTCTTTGCTCCAATGGCCAAAAGGATTCTTGTCTGCATGAAGAACTAAATGAAGTCTATTTGTAAAATCTATTTAGGGATGAGTACAACTTTGCGCGACGAATCCAATGAGCCTAATTAATCCATGTTTTTCAAATCGTGCGGTCAAAGGCCTCATTAGATAGGTCTTGTGAAATAGTTCAATATTGTGAAAATAATTTTATAAACTGACTTTATTTAATACCCTTAATTAATAGCATCATTCATTCATTCGATAGGCCGTGTTTCTTTGGCCCGAATGAATGAATGAATGAATGATGCTAGCTAGAGACGCGGATGCCTGCCCGACCTGTTGATTGACAAGGATCGATATGACCGACCACTGATCATCCTGTCTCTGAGTCTCTGATGCTGCCACTAATGAGGGCCAAGCCTGGTGCTCGATCAGCACGATCGATCGCATTTCAGCTAGTAGCATAGTGCGCTGGCTAGTATGTCTGGTGCTTAACAACATCTGTGGCCGTTGTCAATGCGGCCGGGGTATAGCCTGAGCACTTGAGCTAGGAGTCATGTATCTTTAATCATGACAAGCAGGAAAGAAATGGAAAGCGCATATGCAGCAAGACAGACAGAGATGAGCACCACCGTACCTAAAAGCACGGGGGACGGAAATCGCAGAGGGAGTTGCATATATTGTGTGCTCTGTTTGTTTTGCTTCGGGGGCGAGGATCTGCACTAATCTTATTTCTACAGTGCTTGACTAGACTGAGCGCCGGATGCAATAATATCATGCAAATGCCTGCAACGGCAAGGACATGAGACGTGTGAACACACCGTGTGATTAAAAGGAAGAAGTCGGCACACATCAGGTCAACGGTGGATAGATCGCATGCAGCTGCCAAAGTCGTTCATGATAAGCGTACGGACCGATCGAGGCCGGACGTGAGAAGCTAAACACGGTGTGACTTCCTTCATGCATCGTCACACTCGTCAGGGTACACAAGACCAGATTAGCTAGGGCGCTAGTAATTAAATCAGCCCAGGAACTTTATTTTAACGTTGAAAAAGTGGCGCACCCGTGTTCGAGCTTCGAGCGATCACCGTCCATTCCTACAGGTCCACTACAATTAACGAGGTTTAATTTGGTTAGCATCACGTACGGTCGTACGCACTTGGTAAATTCGTACTTCCTCCGTCCAAGTGCATAGGGAATTCTATTTAGCATCATGCACACATTGTTACTTATGTAGCCACATTGTAGTCTCATGGTCCTCTCATTGTATCGGCTTGCTTCTTAGGAGACAGAAAAGTCACACCCCGTCCGTATTGGTGAAGGAAAATGAAAAAGGTACCGATAGTGTGAAAACAGATATATAGTACGAGTACGACTAATGAGAAGTCTATTTGAACCGATGGAAGCAGGTGTTTAGAGAATGAATGATTGCAAGGTCAATCTCAGTGGGTGTTTCATGAGAGTTTTATGATATTAAATGTACTGATGTAACAGAGGAGATAGAGTGAAGAGTTTTATGGGATGTGAGAGGAATTTGATCACCGTAAAACTCATCTGGCACAGTTATCTAGTTTCTGCTTTAGGTAACCGTGTGATGAAATTCTGTACCGAGACCGGCATAAGAGGACAAGGAGAGGAAGAAACAGTCAAATAGTACTGGCTAGCTTCGTTCATGTACCGCGGTCAACGTTTGAAGATATTATTTGCGCTAGCCGTACAACGATGTCACCAATCTTGAAATGAGGGCTGGGGCGGTGAGTACTCCGTAATTGGCAATCTTCCTACTAATAATCCAATGTTATTATCATCATCAAAAGGAAAACTCCCATTGTCAGCTGCTGAGAAGAAAAGAAACAACATTCCCGAAGACACACCCTCGCCCTGTTCGCTTGGATTACGAGCCACCGGCCAGCAGTGTTTTTCTCTCAGCAAAAACCAGCGCCAACCGCCAGCCACCAACCAGCCAGCAGTGTTTTTCTGTTCGGTTGGCTGGTGGCTGATCGCTGGTGCTGATTTTTGCTGAGAGAAAAACACTGCTGACTGGTTAATCACCGGTGGCTGGTGCTAGTCTTTGCTAAGAGAAAAACACTGCTGGTGGCTAATAAGCCAAGCGATCAGGACGTGTAAAGGATGTCTGCGCGCAGGCACGACACGAGCGTGCATGACGTGGTGCGCCGGAGATTGAGAAGGTCGGTCACGCAGGACGGGGTGAGTGTCAGTGAGTGACATATGCCGTCGGGGCCGCCGGCGTCGTCTTCATCTCCGGCACGCCTCGCCTCGCCGGACGTTGTTGTTCTTTGGCCGGCGCCGTGGGAACCATGGCCCCTCCGATTCCGATCCCACGCCGGTTGGCAGGTAACAAACGCGCTGGAGAGAACGATGAGGGGGATGTCTGTTCCTGAAATCCTGTTCCATCAAGAAGCGGGTTTGATATGATTAGGCTTTAATTTGCTCGTGTAATCGTTCTATGCAAAATTGCTGTCAGGCCAGTCTCAGTGGGAGTTTCATGGATAATAAATTAACATTGTATTAATGAAGAGAGAGGTGAAATGAGTTTTATGGTGATGGAACCCCATCTACACGGTTACCTTGACAGCTTTTGTCTTGCATGTGACCTAGGAAACAACAATTGATGAAATTGTGCATTGAGATGGAAGTGTTTCATCCTAGTTTCAAACACTTTTAAATGATGTGTCACTCTAGGTAATTGTATCCATAAAACTTCCATTGAGACTGGCCTCAGAGGCCGCCAGGCCGGCTGGGGAGTTTCCAAACTTATTACAGTGCCGGTTGGAAACGATTTGAGATGTCCACTCTTCATCGAAGATAGAATGACGACTGAGCTTTTAATTTGTAGCCAATCCCTTTTAGAAAAAGGAATATATTGATATTCCAGTCTCTGCATCGAAAAGATACATACAGCTATCATTATTATAAAAGAAAAAGCTCCATTCCTAATAGCACACAGGCCTAGGAAAAAAGAGCAGAAAAAAGAGCTACCACCATCATTAGCTCCAAACTACCAACACCAAAAAGACTTGTCCAAACCATACGTACTGACACATCTTCTACGACCAAAAGCACATAGCCAACGGTGGTGTTTCATACACCTAACCCTGAATCTATTCAGAGTTGCCACCAACAAGGCCGTCGTCTTCATCTGGCTCCAATTAACCAGCTTTAAGTATCGTTGGCACAATCAACCGGTGTAGAACTGGATCATAAATGAACAAGATCAAGCCTGGTGTCTTGCTGAACGAACACCACCGTGTCCAGTATGCTAATCGCTGTGTAACCTTGACAAGAATGGACCCAGTGGACTCGCCATCCCTTTCCTCGCCACAGTGCTTGCAGTCGCCGCAGCTTAACAGAGCATCAAATTCCACAACGACGCCTCCAAAGAGGGAAGCGACGCTGATTGCGCCGCCGTCGCCTGACCCGAAGACCAAGGCTTTACACCCAGGAACGTATGCAGAGAAGCCGCCGCTGCTATCGTCGCTCGTCAATCCGTGCGAGGTGAAGAAACACCCCTGCGCGACGAGCGCAACACTTTTGTTGCACGGAATCCGGTGAACGGAGGGGATCCCCCACTCACCGAAATAATAAATCCAAAAAGAAAATAAATCCGGCGTTGACCTTCCTCAATCCTCCTCACGCGGCGTGGACACCACACACCTCTACTCCCTCTACTCTGTATATAGCCACTACCTCCTCCACCGTTCCAGGCAGCACACAGCCACTCCTCAGCTCTCACTCTCGGCTCATAGTCAGACTGTCAGAGCATCCAACAACTCCCTCGCTCACCAATCGCGGGAAGAAAGAAAGCCGAGAGGAGGAGCTCACTCGCTAGCACAGTACCCCATGGCGGCGCACAACGCCCAGAACAACCGCCAGACACTGCGAGAATCTCGCGGGCCCAGTACGCAAAAGGCACTACTACAACCTTATTTGCTACTATATGGAGATATATTTACGCTGTTATCTTTTTTTCAAAATAATAGTGCATGTGCATACTATGCAGATGTTAATTCATACGCACGTCTACTTATATTTCTATAAATTGAGAATGAGCAGCGCAGGCAGTCGTAGATCCTAAATCACACTTGTAATAATTAAAGTCTGCCTATATCAATACACGACAAAAACTCGAGGAGAAAGATGTGCGACGACAACACACGGTTCACACAGCATCAACATAGGTCATCTACTCGTGTCGTGATGCGCTGAGAACATAACTTGGCTATGTCTATTCGACTAGCACGCGCGTAGTACCACATGTGCTGATGCTAAGGGGGAACCTTATAAAGTGGACTAGCTCGAAATTTTGAGGGACCAATTGTGAACATTATTCTAGCGTATGGTATCGTGCCAGCCATCCGATGCATCGTCTCTACTAATAATAACTCGTACAAAAGTGATGGGCCAAAGCCTGTTATTACTTTTTAACTTGTCAAAGTGATACATTATTTGCCCATCACCTTTAACCGTACTGCTCCATTCTTTTTCATGTATGACTTTCTTTTGTTAGTTGTTGTATGTATGAAGTAGCAACCCCTGATGATGATCATGAGCAGAGCAGTATATATAGTCACTGCAACTGAAACTCCGATGTTCCACTTTCATTACAACTTAACTAAAAGAGAACATATCAAAGTCTAATATAATACTGTTGACTTGGAATCTGAGAGGTCCGTGTGATGAATATATCCTCCGATGTCAACTGATGAGAAGCCTATCTGTAGTGTGATAGCAAAGTTCCTATACAACGTGAGACACGAGTTGCCTGAGGTACATTAACACCAACAATAACTGATGATTCATGTTAGGGGAAAAGCAAGGGTATATATAGTACTTAGCACTACCTCCCAAGTCCCAACCAGCATTTGGGAACGTGCAAACTCCACTGGAAGATCTATCGAGAACAGAGCAGATTGCTAGTGTACAGTGTATAGCATAATCATCAGCAAGTTGTCTGGCCAGCTAGGAAAGAATTAAACGTGCGAGTTCTCCGCTGACGCTAATCAGGTTCAAGTTTAGTGCTTCTTTCACCACTCACTCACTCTCTCTTGCAGCTTACCTCCTACTATAGTTATCCAGCTAATAATCATGAGAAGCTGGAAATTTTCAATCCACAAAAAGAACGAGCTGAGTGCGTTCTTTCTCGTGCGCGCGCGCGTTGCCGTCGGCAACAACACGCGTGTGGCCGCACACATCTCATCCTACCCGATCGAATTGACGGCGGTGAAAGCAAGTGAGACGCACGCGCACCAACACGTACACATCAGCCATCGATCGAGCTCGATCAACTTGTGTTTCACTCAGACTTCAGACAGCAGTTTCAGAAAAGAGGAGGGATTTTGGTTTCAAAAGACGGCCACTGCAGGTACTAAAAATCGGGAGTATAAAGAATTGTACCGAAATAAATAAATATTTTATGAACTGTTTTTTTTGACAAATTTCTGTTGAGAGCGAGCACGCAGTGTTCTCCATCAGTAGTGGGACCACATCCGAGAGATTTCTTTTTGGCTCATCCAAACAAGGCGGCCCAAATTAAAAGGCGAATATGATCCTTGAAGGCTTTCCACATCGGCAGTAATAATAATATGATCCTCCGGCCTCCAGTGCCGATTTTATTCCAAAATCCAATGGTGGAACTGCAAAGCCACGTGTTTAACAACATCCACCATCGTACCATATGATGCCTGGAGTAGTATCCGGTAAATAAAAAAAATAGAGTATGCCTAAAAAACTGTAAAAGAGCTAAAAAAGCGCACTGTAAAAGTGCAAAGGACAAATTGTTTAAGATATCCTGTGTAACGACGTTGAACGTGCGAAAAATATTCACTGAATAAGACTGCCAACCAACCATCATGGTATATAGCGCGCATCAAACTCGCTCGGTTCACATCGTGAAAGATCAGATATTCCGACTGCAGCACGGTAACAGATTAATTAACAATAAGCTTGGCGTGTAATTTGTGCAGATGTTTCCTTCTTTATTATAAATATAATACTGACAAGTCTTGCCAGCGTTACGTTTCAAAAAAAAAAATTGTGCAAATGTTTTGACTATAGTCTCATACTAGTAGTAGTATTTAGACCGGTAACCCACTATTGGTCGTTCTGCTTGTCATTAAGTTGGTTTGGCTCCTATTACGTACAGTAATAAAATAAGGAATGCCATCATTGAATTATATATTTCTGATGAGTACTTTGATGCCTTTTTGTAGAAGAAGAAAATGTGTACATTATGGCGACACGCGTTTGTTCCCGTGCTTGTTCGTCCACTCCCTTTCCTTGTGAGTAGCGGTGAGTTAGTCACTAAACGGCCTGTACGCCTTGAGCGCGTCGACGACGTCGGCAATGGAGCCGGCGGCGGCAGCGATGGACACGAGGAGACAGCTGACGCTGAGCGTCTCCAGGCAGATCCACTTGGTGCTGCCACGCGGCACTTGGCGCTGCTTGATGTACATCTCCACGGGGTAGTATACGGTGAGCGGCCAGAAGGAGATGGCGCCGAGAAACCCGACAATGTTGCCGAAGAATGGCAGGAGCGTGGCGACGACGGTGGTGACGCACACGTACGCCGACCGCCACGTCAGCCGGAACAGGCTGAGCGTGAAGGGCCCCACGCGGAGCTCCCCGGTAATGAAGGCGCTGCCCGGCCAGGCGGCGGCGGCGGCGCGCTCGACGAAGGCGAAGATGGGCTGGGACATGACCTGGTAGGCGCCGACGAGGTGCACGACGATGGCGACGTTGGCGACGTCGAGCAGCCAGAAGGGCTCGTAGAAGCCGAACCCGGTGAGGAGGTTGTCCGGTGAGGCGTCGCCGAACGCGGCATAGCCCATGCACCCGCACAGCATGTAGAAGATGGTGGTTGTCGCCACGCTCAGCAACGTCGCCTTCTTCATCACCTTCGCCTCTGACGGTGGCGGCGCCTTGAGGGTGTCCTGGAGAGTTAACAGAGCAACAACCATGATTAGGAACGGAGTAATAATATATCTCAAGTTGAAGAAAATGTACATAACAGCAGCGTTCTTAGTGCTTGCTTACTTGTATTTCAATAAGGATGTTGGAGAAGGAATAGGCGAAGGCAATGTCGCCGAAGGCCTGAAGGCTGTGCCAGATCTTCTGCAACGAGCTTAGGTCGGCGCCGATACTGATGCCGGTGAGGTTGCCCTTGAATCCACCGTTGGCTGCAAATGCATTAATTCATCATACAATCCATCTGGATAAATTTTGGGAAGTTGATCCGGCTGATTGATGAATCAAGCTAGCTAGAACGTACAAATGGTCTGTACGATGCCGAGGGCGAGGCCAATGCTGGAGTAGGTGAAGGACATGACGGCGGCGACGATGGAGAGCCACCAAATCTGATCAAAGTCCGGTATCTGCGAGAAGAGGATCTGCACAGCGCCGAAGAGGATCATGTAAGGTGTGCTGGAGCTCTTGCACGGGTCGGCGTGGCCATGGGTGTGGAAGCACCCGGCCCTCCTGATGGCCTTCATGCTGATGGACGACGCGATGGTGTAGCCAATGGCGACGCCGACGAGGTTGGCGTACTGGATCACGCCGCAGAGCACCGCGCCGCCGAGGTTGGAGAGGACGGCGTCGACGTAGGTGTAGTTGCGCTTGCCGGTGTTGGGATCGCCGGTGCGGTAGCACTCGGCGAGCAGCGCCGCCGTGTAGTAGGTGACGAGGGCGAAGACGAGCATGAAGGCGGGGCCGGCGACCCAGCCGAGCTGCGCCATGGCCCACGCCAGCGAGAGCACGCCGGAGCCGATCACGGCGGTGATGATGTGCGCGCTGGCGGTCCAGAACGTGCCCGTGCGGCGGGGCCGGCCGTCGTCGTCCAGCCACGCGGCGGCGCCGGCGTTCCCGGCCTCCACGGACACCTCCATGGGCGGCACGTGGTTCAGCATGCCGTTTTGTGGCGCCATGAATCAACACTGCAGATCGAGCTCCCTCGGTCAGTAGCGAATGAACCAAGCTAAGCTAGGAGCTGCTCGTTCCGGGGTGCTCTCGGTTGAGAGTGTGAACGAAGAGGATTGGAGTTGAGCTGAGTGGAGGTGGTGTGTGGAACGGAGGGGAAGCTGCAGTGTATAAATAGAGGCTGGAGCCTAGCTAGCTGAGGAATAAAGTGCTGGCCAGAGTCGCCGGTGCCGAGGTGCGGTCAGCCAGTGTTGGGAAGCACCGTCTGGCCAGTGTGCGGGCACCGTCTGGACGGCCAGCGCCCACATCATCACCGCCGTCATCGGCTCCGGCGTGCTCTCCCTCGCCTGGGCCATCGCCCAGCTCGGCTGGGTCGCCGGCCCCGTCGCCATGCTCCTCTTCGCCTTTGTCACCTACTACACGGCGACGCTCCTCGCCGAGTGCTACCGCACCGGCGACCCGGAGACGGGGAAGCGCAACTACACCTACATGGACGCCGTCCGCTCCAACCTCGGCGGCGCCAAGGTCGTCTTCTGCGGCGTGATCCAGTACGCCAACCTCGTCGGCGTCGCCATTGGATACACCATCGCGTCCTCCATCAGCATGAAGGCTATCAGGAGAGCCGGGTGCTTCCACACCAATGGACACGCTGACCCGTGCAAGAGCTCGAGCACACCGTACATGATCCTCTTCGGCGCCGTGCAGATCCTCTTCTCGCAGATACCGGACTTTGATCAGATTTGGTGGCTCTCCATCGTCGCCGCAGTCATGTCCTTCACCTACTCTTCCATCGGGCTGTCCCTCGGAATCGTACAGACTGTTTGTAAGTTCTTAATAACCATCTGCATGCTCGATCAGGACATGCAATTTTTGCACGATTGATAGATGATATGTTACTGACATGATGAGCTCGGTTACTGTGGAATTGCAGCTAATGGTGGGTTCAAGGGAAGCCTCACCGGAATCAGCATAGGCGCTGACGTTACCTCCACACAGAAGATCTGGCACACCCTGCAGGCCTTCGGCGACATCGCCTTCGCCTACTCCTTCTCAAACATCCTCATCGAGATCCAAGTAAGCATAGCAAGCCTCCTATGCTCTGCTCTGATTTCTTCTTCAACCTGAGTTTGCTCTGTCTCTAATCAAGGTTGCTCTATTAAATTCAAATTCTTCAGGACACCATCAAGGCGCCGCCCCCATCGGAGGCAAAGGTGATGAAGAAGGCCACGAGCCTGAGCGTGGCCACGACGACCATCTTCTACATGCTCTGCGGATGCATGGGCTACGCCGCGTTCGGCGACGCTGCCCCGGACAACCTCCTGACAGGGTTCGGCTTCTACGAGCCCTTCTGGCTTCTTGACATCGCCAACGTCGCCATCGTCGTGCACCTCGTCGGAGCTTACCAGGTCTTCTGCCAACCCATCTTCGCCTTCGTCGAGCGCCGCGCCAACGCCGCCTGGCCCGACAGCGCCTTCATCACCAAGGAGCTCCGCGTGGGCCCCTTCGCGCTCAGCGTGTTCCGGCTGACGTGGCGGTCGGCGTTCGTGTGCGTCACCACCGTCGTCGCCATGCTCCTGCCATTCTTCGGCGACGTCGTCGGCCTCCTCGGCGCCGTCTCCTTCTGGCCGCTCACCGTCTACTTCCCCGTCGAGATGTACATCAAGCAGCGCCGCGTGCCGCGCGGAAGCACCAAGTGGATCTGCCTCCAGACGCTCAGCGTCAGCTGCCTCCTCGTCTCCATCGCCGCCGCGGCGGGTTCCATCGCCGACGTGATCGCCGCCCTTAAGGTCTACCGGCCATTCAGCGGTTAAACTACTTGACAGAATTGAAGAACGTCAAGGATCTATCTGAAACGGAGGAACCTGAGCAACTGCACTAAAAATCACCGGACTGTTTGCGTATATACAGAGAGACAGAGATCGAGAGAGAGGGCGGGGTAGCCCTGCCATGTATTCCTCCGTTGTTACTTGCTTCAACTAGGCAGGATCTAGTATTCCAGTTGTACCTGCAATTATGTCTTGCTAACTTTTTGTAGATTAGGTATATTCTCGTCACCCGGATTAGCGCGCAGTATACTAGCTGCAATGGTTTTGGCCGGCTGTCATGTATGAATGAGCCTCTGAGTTTCTTTTTGGTGGGCGTCAGCTTGAAGCTTATGCCCCATAATAATAATAAATGGTAAAAGAGTACGTGAGTAGTATTCTCCCATGACTATGGCATTGCATTAGGTGCTAAATAACGTGTTGTTTGTTCTTCTTCACTTCACCATTTCGTATGGTTGGAGATCACCTTTTTTGAGGAGCTAGGTTACTCATTTGAATGAGCTATGTGATAACTTTGACGATACTTGCATTGCATGCAATGCAAGTTACCGTGACCTTAATATATAAACAGTACGGGGGCAAAGGACCCCTCCTGTTTCATAAGAAAAATGGAAATTGCCATGACCTTTTTTGACGAATCCATTGTGTAGCATCATCTTTTTTCCCATGGAAAGCGCTATATATACTACACTAGATTTCAACAGCAAAGTTCTAAACCATCTCTTTACGAACTTGTCTTCACCTAATTGAGGACTTTATATTGTCGGCAGTTTTCTTAGACCTTGATGATCTGTCAAATAGAGTATCTATCCAGAAGAAATAAAAGTTTTTTTTATGCTAGCACGCATGCGGTTTCTTTGTATATTGTATCACATTCACCCATTGGATATAAGAACATATGCATATTAACCAGGCAGCCTCGATGTGTTAGATAATATGTGTTAAAATATATGGGAATTCTCCATCTTTCACCATCAAATTAAGCTATTGTATTGAATTGTGAATTGTTCTCCGTTTCCGTCAGCTTAAATTTTTGGACTGAACTTATAGGTGCATGACAGATAAAATGTGTCACTATATATTTAGATCCTATTGAAATCTGATTTTATTAGAATACATCCATGCATACATTGGACATTGTACCTTGAACAATCAGACTCATCTGGTTTCACCAAACAGAAGTTAGGCCTACACTTTAGAAGGTTTTCAGCATGCATCTTTTGCTGGTCGACATTTGACATTTTGTAGGAAAAGATGTTTCATCAATCCATCAGTTGAAGATGTCGACTTGCTTATCTCCATTAGTTTGTTATCCTTTGCCAATCTCTAGCTTGACAAGTCAAAAGGCGATTTGCATTCAGTTCATGGAGCAATTATACGCGGCTATCTCGCTAGTAGCTTTTTGTAAGTTGCTCGGAACTTTGCATTCGACAACGATAGATGTGTTTGGACACAGAATGGAGTATATTGGGGCGTGCACTAGCGCAGAGAATCCATATCCGGCTGCTCAATTATTATTTTTTTGAAAAGAGGATAAACCTCTGCTTTTCTTGAAAGCATATAAAAGGTTTGGGTACAACGTCGATCTGGGGGTTACCCAGTATAAAAGAAAACAAGCTTAAGGCTATTACAAAACAAACTAAAGCTCCACTACATCAGAAGCGTTGCTATTCTTCATCACTGTCACATTCAACCAGCTCCGCATGAATTCCAGAATTTTTAGCACCTTCTCTTGATCATCCTTGCTTAACAACATAGACCATTTCTGCACAAACATTATACCAGAAAATATCAGGTCAGTTGGGCTTTTAGGAAAGACCTTCTCTATAGCCATCCTATTTCTTGCTCGCCAAATTGCCCAGGAAAAGCCAGCAAAGACAAAAATGCTATTTTTTTAGATCTTAACAATTTTCCAGATAACCAACTACCATGAAATTCTTCCCAACAAGATGGGAAACTCCCCCATGAGAACATATCACGAGCACAGCACCAAAAGAATTTAGCAAGAGAACACTTGAAAAAAATATGATCAGTATCTTCCTTTCCACCACACAGACAGCAAGTCTCCTTTCCTTTCCATCCCCTTCTTTTCAAAGACACAGCAGACTGAAGCCTATCAATACTAAGTTGCCAAATAAAAATTTTGATCTTAAGGGGCAATTTGGTGGCTGCTCAATTATTGGATGCACAGAATTTTCTTGTTCATATATGGTCAATGTTGAGGTCGTGTACGTGTGTAGTTACTTCACGTGAAAACCGGAGCATAATTTGGTTTTCACTTATTATTCAAGAGGTAAGCGACAAGTAGTTAGTAGTAGTGTAGCCGATCGAGATATGAAGCAAACGCGGTTACTTCACTATATTGACTTGTGTATGCATGTTTGGCTTTTTGCACACACGGGTAGTTTCTTTAGCTGTTAACTGGACATGCCCCCAAAAGTGAGAAATATACAATCCATATCAGAGGCTACTAGAAAGATATATTATTGTACTTGCATGGCACGATAAAAAGGAGGATAGCTAGACAAGTAAAAAAGCTTGGTAGCATGATGGCAGATGGAAGTTGTCGAGTGAAGAACGCGCCAGAACTCACCACAGTCTACCGTTTGTGTGTTGGAGTCCAATATATCTAGATAGGTCCGGTAAGGTGCACATCCTATCTCATTCTTTAATTTAGCGAAAACCAGAGCTTCTTTAAGCATTTCCCATCTTAGCGACAATATATATATATATATATATATATATATATATATATATATATATATATATATATATATATATATATATATATATATCGTGTGAAGGTGAGAAATCGAGCGTGATTGATTGATTGTTGTCAAATATATAATGGGGGTATATCAGTATATCACGCATGGGAAACTGCAAGTAGCTAGCTTATTATTTAGTGCGTCAAGTTTTCTTCAACTCGAGATGGATGATTTATTGAGATATAAGTTGGTCAGTTTATTGAGCGCATATGGATTCTGGACGCTTGTAGTAGTTGAGCTCAAAGCGCACCACGACGTTCAATCCTTAAGCTTTATATGTAGTATGCTCGATCGATCAGTTGCTAGCTCGATCATATCAATCATGCATGGCTCTAGCTAGAAAAAAATTGTAAACCTTAAGTACATATACATTCGGTTTTCAGATCACATCATCTGTGTCGTGATATGATCATTAATTTTTTTATTGGGCGGGCGGGCATGGGTGGATATGGCCGCATCTCTACTGATTCTGCAGTAGAGGTCACTGTTTGGTGGACAGAGATGCATATATGGACATGGATGCGTGCCTACCTCCGCCGCGTGCATCGGATCCGATCCGATCCGTATGTGGCGTTTGGATGATCAAGACGGGCAGATGAAAGAGAGAGAGGAACAGAAGACGATAGATAGTGAGCCTGCACCGCAGTACTCGTGTGTCGTGTGCTCATTAATTTTGTTCCTCTCTAGCTCGATGGATCGATATATATATATATATATATATCGTTTTATCTTTGGTTAAATTAATTAATTAGCATGCATCTTGTCTCCGCGGGAAGCTAATTAACTGATACTCCCTCCAGTTTGGTAAATGAAGTCGTTTAGGACAGCGACACGGTCACCAAAGCAAAATTTTGACTTCTCTTTTCTATAAAAATATTTCTTGACAAGTTATATATGTATACTTTTATAAAAGTAATTTTCAAGACCAATCTATTTATATAATTTTCACATTTTCAAACTCAACAACTTAAATGTTATCCATGATTTATATTCCCAATGTTTGACTCAAACTTTGTCCAAAACGACTTGTTTTACATAACCGGAGGGAGTAATAAACTAGCATGCTCTCATCTATTCTTGCACAGCGTCGTCATCAGGATGCGATATATGCTACCCTGCGTGCAGTCACTGCACACTCGATCGAGCTGGTGAAATACATGCAGGAGGATCGGACATATGGCGGCGGCGCCCAACGTTTCCGTAGTTGACCGCCGAGAGCGAGGAGTGGCGAGATGGAGACCACCGGAGACGATGATGACTCCGGCCACTTGCTGTATGTACGTACGTCTGGCTCGATCGATCTGCCGGCCGATCAGCTGATCGACCTCCACTTGCTTTGCTTTGCTGCTTGCTGGTGTACATCATCATATCGATCAGGAGATAATGATATGACGATGCATAAGCTAGCGCGTGCCCGGAACGGAACCGGAAATGGCAGGTCTCGATACCTGTCGCCTCTGTCGGCATGCACACTACTGCACCTAGTATAATTGAGTGGCTGTGATCGACGGCTTGCCTGCGCGTTGCGTGCATTATTGTTTTGTTGGGAAGCTAATGACAGGGAGCTGAGGGAGGGACCCACACGTATGTCGTTCTCCATCACTTCATCGATCACTTGCGAATCACACACACACTGACACTGATGACACGTACACTGTAACACAGGCAGGTCACACACCTAACACATCACTTCTCTGCTCGCTGTGTAGTTAGTATGTGTTCAGATAATTCAATTCGTTACTTATCCTAGCCATGCTGAAAAAAAGAAAGAGAAGGTTATCTAACATCTAGTGATGGGAGGACATCGATCTCATCACGGTCACGAGAGAGCGCACACCCATCAAGCACGTACAGGATTCCTGATTGACTGATGAATCAGCAAATTATTTGTAAAACATGCGTACGTGCGTAGCTGATCACAACACTAGCTGTGGCGTACAACCTCCTCGCGGATCGGATGCGTTACGTTAGTTTTCTACGTACATTTCACGATCTGTCCCCCGGCTACTACGTAGCTAGGTACCGCACCGTGCTACAGCACGAAACAGCTTTAATTTCCCCTGCTTTATTTATTGGGTCTTATTTATTCGCTGGCCATATATGTATAGGCACACTGTACATGCCCAGCATATATATTCCCAAACAACGTACGTGCACGTGCTCTCGTATACATATAGATCGATGCATGCATGGGCCCTACTCCCTAGGGTTGACTTCTTTGTTTGACCTCACCTCCTCAGCAGAGCAGTGGACTCCGCGTTGACTCACTCACGATGACAGTGGCACTGCGTTGACAGTTGACACTGCAGGATAGCAGATAGTCAATGGAGGAGTTGACTGCCGTACGTGCACTTGACTTGCCAATCGATCGAGTCACGATGCAGACATGCATGCAGTGTACCTGTAAAGCCCACTGCGTGCTAGCTGATCAATCATGAATCATGTAACCGCGCGCAAAGCCCCCACTCACACTCAATCATGATACATCCTCACATGCATGCCTGATGTATCTGCTCAACCACGTACAGCCACGTAAATTCATCGGCCAACCACGATATATCACCTCCGTATGTTAAAAAAAACGCCACGTACATATGATCCATCGACTTTTGCTTTACTCGTACGTGTAGGCAGTCTTTTCTTCCTCTCCTACTGTATGTATATTTCGTCGTCGTCTTGCATTGGCTCCGGATGCGGATGGGATAGATCAGGGGAGGAGATCTTACTTATTGATCAGTTCAGGATACATGCGTGCTCACCGGCCTCACTAATTAATCACGCGACCACACGATGATGACAATGGACGAACCGCATACTGTTTCGTTCCCAGTTTCCCACCATGCATCATTTATATTCTTCACAATCGCGAATAATAATAATGAGATTAAAAACGCATGAGGAATTATATATTCTTCTTCTTGAAGCTAGATAAATGTTGGCGCATCACGTTACTGTAGTGATGGATGGCAACGGAAGGACGATGGCAACCGCCACTACCAGAACGATCTGCACCGGTTGGGAACCGGCTTTAGCACCGGGTATCCCAACCGGTGCAGATCTTCCGAGGCTAAAGGGGTACCCCTTTAGCACCGGGTTGAATAACCATTACCAGAATGATCAACATCTGCACCGGGTGGGAAAGCCCTTTAGCACCGGGTTTCCCACCCGGTGCAACTAAACCGAGGCTAAAGGGGTACCCCTTTAGCACCGGATGTCTTTTTTTTTGCTTTTTTCAGTAGCCATGCATGCACGTCTATATACGTATATATATTCTAATACGTGTATTCTAATGCGTATTCGGCCGACTCTATATTCATATTAGCTCACATTTCATCAAAATAGAAGACATATATATTACAAAAGTAGATATTCATGCATGTCAACTCGAGTTATATATATTTAAACTGTATTTTCTACTTAATTAAGATTGACGACTTGTTGAACTGTCCGGCACGTCCCGGGTGTTCTTGGCGAAATTGATTCCAGGCCCTGCGAACAAAAAAATTGAGTTAAGTCATTGCGAGTGTAAGGGGTGAATTAAGTAGGGGAAAATATACATCACCTTGTCATCATGTCCATGATGTTCTGTAGTTTTTCTTTTGGAGTGTGCAATGAATCAAAGACATTCACGACACCCCGGTCAGGACACAATATTATTAGGAACCAGTGGAATCTGTAAACATGTATACATTATAATCAGAAATGAAATAGTACACAGACAGTATAAGAAGAAGCCTGTGTATGTACTCACTCGATGTTGTACGGGATTAGTATGGAGTCGCAGTAATTTTGTTTCTTAATATACTTGTATAGGTTTCCATATGTTTCCTCAGGATTCATCAATATCATTTCTTCACTTATCCTTCGAGGATCCACGAAACCAACGTCATATATTGAGGATCTCCGACATTTTTGAATCTCCATTCTACATATGTTAAGCAATAAATAAAGCTCGCGTCAGCATAGATTGAAATTATTGTTTTCAAACTGTGAATTATAAGCAACAACAAAGTACTTACAGTGTCCAACAGGTGATCAAATCCACGTCCATGGCGTCGCGGTGGTACAGCTCATATATATCCTTAAACCTCAGCCAGACCCAATCATCGTCACCATTGTAGAAATCATGGTCCTTCACGCCTACTTTGATCATGCGCCGTTTATTCCTTCTTGATTCTTCCAAGTACCACTCATGGAATCGGCGCATCTTCGTCTGTAGCTTGCTCTCCATTTCAGGAGGGACCATAGGCTCGCCAAGCTTAAACGGCCACTTCAACGTTGTGTTTACAGGCACATCTTCTTCCCCAGGACTTGCGCTCTGGATAGTCCAGTCTCGGCCATTACTCGTTGCACGTTAATCTCGTCCAGAGATGACAATGGACCCAAGGGCCGCTGAGGTTGCTCGCCGAGCTGAGGAACCTTTTTGGATGGGCCCGCCTCCTTGTCTGCAGCCTTCCGCTTCCGGCGAGATTTCAGTAATGAGCGGTCATAGTCTTTTACTATTACTTACTTCTGTTGACCCTTGCTCAAATTACCGAGGAATGACTTGACGACAGTGGGATCAAGCTTCGGCTCCGGCTCCGGTTTTTTCCTCCACTCGGTCATTTGCCTCTTTGTGTCTGCTTTGACCGGGGCTTCGAGCTCCTCTAGAGTCTTCTCACCCGCTCTTTTCTCTGGTGCGGGCTTCTCTCTGGTTTTCCGCGCCTTCTTCCCTGGTGGAGTAGGGGCAGAGGCTTTAGTGCGGCGTCCCCTCTTCGGCGGAGGGGGCGGAGACCTCCGCGGCGGAGGAGACGGAGACCTCTTCGGCGGAGGAGACGGGCTTGCATCAGGAGCTCCCAAAGAATCGTCATGATCCGGTGGATCTCTTGGAGACGGTGGAGGTGACAGAGGCTTGTTGGTAGCCGCAGGTGTACCGGGTATGACGACGTCTGCCTTGCTCCATAGAATGATGCAGTGAGAACACTGACCGAGTTTTGTTTCTCCGTCACCTCCGGGGATGTCAAGTTCCAAGTCTTCCCAGTTGGTGACGACTTGCTCCACCTCAACAGGTACGTAACCATGTGGAATGTCATTGCCGTGTCATTTTTGCCCTTCTTCCACACGTTTGGTCATACCGTATGCGACCTGATAATTTAGTAGTCACAAAGAAAGTTAGTAAATGAATGGTATTTACGGTGAAATGTATGCAGTACGAACTAAGGTCGCATACGTACCACCACAGCTAAGTTCTTCTGCCTGACGACAAGCTCGCACGCGGTCCGTTGAGTTATTTCATCCACGGGGTAACGGACCGCTTCGGCGGCCTGTGTGGAAGCGTGACTGCTTTGATATTGTTGTGGAGGGCTAATAAGGGCCGCATCTTGGAGAGGTGCATGCTCTGTGGAACCGGTCCCGCCTGCGGCTTGTTGGAGAGGTGCATGCTCTGTGGAACCGGTCCCGCCTGTGTCTTGTTGTATCTGCAGCCATGCTACCTTCATCCGTCGCTCCATCTCTGACTCCATTTCTTGGAGCTTTGAGCCCTGGGTGGCAACCGTTTGCTCTAGGTCCCTCACCCTCTGCTCATATTCGGCCTTCTTCCTCGAACGGCTCCTATAGGTGGCGGCGTGCTCTTGGAAACCTTTCTTTCATGAGATGCTTGTGCCTACGCCGCGCGTCCGTCCAGGATGCTCCTTGTTCCCTAAGGCATAGGTTAGCTCATCTCTGTCTCTATCAGCAACAAATTCTCCCCTCTCAGATGCCCTGAGGATATCGAGGAGACGCTGAGCTAGTTCTCGCAAGTCCTCGGGAAAAACTAAGGAGCCGTCGATTGGACTTAGGGTGCCTCCATGACCATAGTACCAATGCTTGGTCCTTGTGGGCCAGTCATGTGTCGCTGGAGTGATGCCTCTAGCATATAGATCTTCTTCCATCTTCTCCCATTTAGCGATGCTTGCCTTGTAACCTCCCGAACCCATCTTATGAGAGTACTTCTTATTTGCGGCGTTTCCAGCGTTTCTAGCGCTAGCCATTGCACCCTCTTCGGAGGTTTTGTACTCAAGGAATGCTTCCCACTCGTCATCAGTGATCTTCTTATACTTCTCAGGATCCGGGGCCTCTCCGGTTTTGAGAAATTGAGAGTACAACTTCTTCTTGAAATCCTGAAACAGAACTGACATCTTCTTCATTGTCTAATCCCTCAGTTCTGCTTCATGAGTGCTAGGCCAGTCGAATATTGCCTTTAAGTCCCTCCATAGCATCTCCTTCTCTGTATCGGGGAGCACATACACCTCAGTGGGGTCCGTGGACTTCCATTTTCTGATACTAATGGGCACATTGTCCCGTACAATTACCCCGCACTGAGATACAAATTTCTTGGCCACTTTTGGGGGCTCAACTGGCTCCCCGTCATCCTCCACTCGAGTGATGTGCAACTTGACATCCTTCAGCTTCTTCGTGGTCGATCGTTTTGATTTCTTAGCTCGACTTGTAGAAGCAGAGGCGGCCTACACAAATTACATATATACGAGATGATATAGAGATGGTATACATAATTGACATATACAGTACAAATTTATGTTATCTATATACACACCTGACTAGACGAGGGCTCATTACCGGCCCCTTCAATAGTGCTGCCCTGGACACGTTCGCCCTGGACATTGGCGGCCCCTTCAACATTTTTGGCCCTTGCAACATTGTCGCCCTAGATATTGTCGTCCCTTCCAATGATCCCCAACACATCATCTATGGACATTGGTTGGGTTACAATATTGAAAAGTTGATTCGCAAAGAACGTGTCGTTGTCCTCTTGCATGGGTGGGACAGGGGTGTTGTTGTCCTCTTGCATGGGTGGGACGGGGTTGTTGTTGTCTGCCATCTATAGAATTAAAAATAATTGATAAGAAATATGTACAAAGCATACATATTCCCAATATTTCTAACATTTTCGCTAAGGGGGTCGGTGCGTGAAAAACGGATTCGCCAAGGGGTTCGGGTGCGCGGTGTGAATTGATTCGCTAAGGGTTCGGGTACGCGACGCGAAGTGGTTTGTTAAGGGTTCGGGTGCGTGACGCGAACGGGTTCGCTAAGGGGGTCGGTGCGCGAAAAACGGATTCGCTAAGGGGTTCGGGTGCGCGGTGGGTTCGGGTACGCGATAGAATTTCCGATAATAAATATTTTCGATAGTATACATTATACAAACATATTATATTTCCAATATACATTTAAATTAAGCACATATATTTCTAATATACATAGAATTAAAAATAATTGATAAGAAATATATACATTTAAATGAATCACATATATTTCTAATATACATATAATTTCCAATATACATTTAAATGAAGCATTTTCCAATATACATTTCAAACATATAACATTTCAACATGCATATACATTTCCAATAAATAAACATGCATATACATTTACATTTTCAGCATATAAATATTTGCAATTTACATTTGCAACATTTTTCAATACATATGAAGCATGTATATTTCTAATAGAATTGCAATATAGAACATTTCCAATATATCATTTTTATTTCCAATACAATGCATTTCCAAGAAATTAATTTCTAATATTTTCTAATATTTTCAATACATATAAAGCATATATATTTCTAATATTTCCAGTACCATTTCCAATGTACGTGGTTAGCGAACGCGTTCGGCCAAGCGCATTTGGTTCGCGAACGCGTTCGCTAACCAAATGCGCATGGCCGAACACGTTCGCTAAGCAAATGTGCATGTTCGGCCATGCAACGGGTACCTGCACACACAAACACGTACACACGACACGAAGGCCAGCTCACAAACATGCACGCACGGCACGAAGGCCGGCTTCACAGAGGCTCACCGTGACGGGCGGCGGGCGACGGCGGCGCGGGGACGAGCGGCGGCGGCGGCGAGGGGACGAGGAGCTGCGCCGGCGCGGGGACGACGGGCGGCGCGGGGACGAGGGGCGCCGGCGCGGGGACGACGGGCGCGGGGACGACGACGGCGGCGGGGATGACGGGCGGCGGCGGCGTGGGCGCGGGGACCATGGGTGGCGTCCGCGTGGGCGCGGGGACGACGGGCGCGGGGACGACGACGGCGGCGGGGACGACGGGCGGCGGCGGCTGAGGAGACGAGGCGGCGGTTTCGATCTGTGAGATGAGGGCGAAGTGAGGGAGGGGAGAGAAGTCCAGGGCCTATATAGGTCCCCCGTCTTTAGCACCGGGTCCAGCCACGACCTGGTGCTAAAGGCCCTTTAGCACCGGGTTTGTACAACACCCGGTGCTAAAGGCCCCCCCTTTAGCACCGGGTCTTCCCACCACCCGGTGCTAAAGTCGGGTCTTCTACACCCGGTGCTAAAGGCCGTAACTGTGCGCCAGACGAAAATTGGTGGGGGCCTTTAGCACCGGGTGCAGCCACGACCCGGTGCTAAAGGCCCTTTAGCACCGGGTCTATACAGAACCCGGTGCTAAAGGCCCCACCTTTAGCACCGGGGCTTCCCACCACCCGGTGTTAAAGGCCCTTTAGCACCGGGTCTTCTACAGCCGATGCTAAAGGCCGTAACTGGCGCCAATCGAAAATTGGGGGCCTTTAGCACCGGATTTTAGATCAACCCGGTGCTAAAGGTCCCAAATTTTCGTTTGGCAACAGTTTCCAAACCGGCCTTTAGCACCGGTGGCTACTATTTGGGAATCTTATAAATATAGTTTTTAATATATAGTTATTAATACTTGTTTTAATTCAGTTATTAATACCTATTAAAAATATATATTAAATAAGAAAATCTTATAAATTACTAGAAAATCAATATAAAATGCTAGAAAATCTTATAAATTAATAGAAAATCTTATAAATTACTAGAAAATCTTATAAATTACTAGAAAATCAATATAAAATGCTAGAAAATCTTATAAATTAATAGAAAATCTTATAAATTACTAGAAAATCTTATAAAATGCTAGAAAATCAATATAAAATGCTAGAATTAATAAAAACAATCTTATAAATCAATAGAAAATGTTAGAACATAGGTGGAACATAAATGCAAATATAGTCATTACAAATTGGGTGGAACATAGTGCTATTAAATTACATGGCATCATCGTTTACTCGGACACTAATAAACTTCCTCTTTACAAATGTTCCTTGATTGTGATCACGCTGTAGATACGGTGTCTCCTCCGCCGCTAACAGGATGCTTGGGTCATCAGCCACTGAGAATGGAGGCCGGTCATCGAGCATATCATAATCTTCATCCGTCTTGTCCTCTACTCCTACGATTTTTCTCTTTCCAGGAAGAACTATATGACGCTTTGGCTCGTCTTGTGATGGGTCCAATTACTTACCCCCACCTTTCTTATCTGCCCCTTTCTTCGGTCTGCTAGCCATGTCCTTCATATAAAAAACTTGTGTGACAGCTTTGGCCAGGACGAACGATTCGTCTAGAAAGCCAATCTTGTTTAGGTCCACTAACGTCATTCCATAGTCCGCTTCAACTTTAACACCTCCTCCAGTCAGCTTCACCCATTGGCACTTGAACAGTGGGATCTTCAAAGGTCCATACTTTAGTTCTCATATCTCCTCTATGATTCCATAGTATGAGTTTGTATTGCCATTGGTGTCTGTCGCGTCGATCCGGACACCACTGTTTTGGTTGGTGCTTTTCTTGTCCTGGGCTCTTGTGTAAAATGTATACCCATTGATGTCATATCCTTGGAATGTCAAGATCGTGCTCGATGGACCTCTAGCTACAAAAGCTAGCTGCGCATCAATGCCCTCGACACCCATAAGACGTCTTCGCAACCAATCGGCGAAAGTACTATTGTGCAGACGCTGAATGAAGGCCGCAGACTTTGTTGAGTTTTTGTCCCTGAGAATCTGCATGTGCTCCTCGATGTACGGAGCAACTAAGGTTGATTGTTGCAAAACTGTGAGGTGGGCTTTACGAAATGTCTCAACGTCCTTGGTCACCATCGATCTTCTCCCTAGTGTGCCCTTTCCACCAAGTCTCCCCTCGTGATGTGATTCGGGCACACCAATCGGCATAAGATCGTCGACAAAGTCAACACAGAATTCAATGACCTCTTCTGTTTCGTATCCCTTAGCAATGCATCCTTCTGGACGAGAACGATTACGGACATACTTCTTTAGGACAGCGAAGAACCTCTCAAATGGGAACATGTTGTGTAGAAATACTGGGCCCAATATACGAATCTCTTTGACGAGATGAACCAATAGATGTGTCATGATATTGAAGAAGGATGGTGGAAATATCATCTCAAAGCTGACAAGACATTGCACCACGTCGTTCTGTAGCTGATCTAAATGGTCTCGATTGATCACCTTCTGAGAAATTGCATTGAGGAATGCACATAGCTTCACAATGGCTTTCTGCACGTTAACTGGTAGCACACCCCTGAGTATGACGGGAAGCAGCTGTGTCATCAACACATGGCAGTCATGAGACTTCAGGTTTGTGAACTTCTTCTCTATCATATTTATTATTCCCTTAATATTGGAGGAGTAGCCAGACGGAACCTTGATACTGTTCAAGCATTCAAACATGCTTGCCTTCTCTTCTTTGCTGAGAGTGAAGCTGGCAGGACGCAAGTACTGGCGTCCTTTGTCTCTCTTTTCTGGATGTAGATCAGTCCGTTGCTTCAATCGTTTCAGCTCCTGACGTGCTTCCAGTGTATCTTTTGGCTTCCCATAAGTACCCAGGAAGCTTATCAAGTTCACGCAAAGATTCTTCGTCAGATGCATCACATCAATCGCGTTACGGACCTCTAAACGTTGCCAATAAGGTAGCTCCCAAAAGATAGACTTCTTCTTCCACATCGCGGCACGACCATCCTCGCTCGTCGGAGCAGCCTGGCTTCCGTCTCCCTTGCCAAACACCACGTGTAGGTCCTTCACCATATCAAATAGCTCTTCTCCACTCCGGTGTCTCGGCTTTGTACGGCGGTCAGCATTCCAGCCAAAATGCGCACATTTCTTTCGTAGCTCATGCTTCGCCGGAAGGAATCGACGGTGACCCATGTACACAACTTTACGAAAATGTTTCAAATACATGCTTTCGGTTTCCTCTAAACAGTGAGTGCATGCTTTATATCCTATGTTTGATTGTCCTGATAGGTTACTTAGTGCAGGCCAGTCGTTGATGCTTATGAAAAGCAGTGCTCGAAGGTCAAACTGCTCCTGCTTGTCCTCATCCCACATGCTAACACCTTCATTCTTCCACAGCTGCAAAAGTTCGTCAACCAATGGTCTTAGGTACACATCAATGTCGTTGCCAGGTCGCTTTGGGCCTTCGATGAGCACTGGCATCATAATGAACTTCTGCTTCATGCAGAGCCAGGGGGGTAGGTTGTAGATACAAACAGTCACGGGCCATGTGCTATGACTACTGCTCATTTCACCAAAAGGGTTCATGCCATCGGTACATCCATTGTCTATTCATCTGCATTATTAACAAATATACAAATATACAATACAATTTAAAGATAAAAAAATTTAATATATAAATAAATACAAATTATAATATATATTCCATTATATAAATAAATTTCTAAAACTACATTACTATATTCATTAAATAAATAAATATACCTTCCGTTAAATAAATAACTATTCTACCTTTTAATAAATAACTAATAATATATATTTCATTAAATTAACAAATAACTATTCCAACTTTTATTAAATAAACCTCTCTAATAAATAAAATACATAAGCCATTCACAAGTTATACAAAACAAAATACTAACTCGAGCTCTCTCCTCTCTCTCCATTTAAAACACAACATGAACACTCTCTCCACCATGAACTCAAGCTCTCTCCTCCAAGAACACAAGCTCTCTCTAGCTAGCTTTACTTTGATTCACAAATCCCTCTATTTCTAAATTATAGAAGGATTACAAGCTAAATAAAATATTAGAGAATGAAAGAGTGTACCTTGTAGTGCTCCTTAGATGAGTAGAATCTTCACAAATTTTGAAAAAAATTTGGGCAGCACCTCCCCTCCCAAGGCCGAGCAGCATGAACACAGCGCCTAAGTGTTCAGCTGGCTCGGCCGGGGGAGGAAGAAGGTGCTATATACAAAAGACATTAGCACCGGGTCGTGGCAAGACCCGGTGCTAATGTGCACCAATTAGCACCGGTTGCGGCCAGCAACCGGTGCTAAATGGCCTCGGGCACATTAGCACCGGTTGCTGGCTGCAACCGGTGCTAAAGGGGGAGCATTAGCACCGGGTCTCGCCACGACCCGGTGCTAATGTGTCCGCCCTGACACCCCGCAATGCCGCCCCCGCTCCTAGCCGTTGGACCCGGTGCTGAAGCCCCATCAGCACCGGGTCCAAAAATGGCCGAGGCGGAGGAGGCGGGCGGATGTGAAGCATTCTGGTAGTGCGCCAGACACTGCGAGAATCTCGCGGGCCCAGTACGCAAAAGGCACTACTACAACCTTATTTGCTACTATATGGAGATATATTTACGCTGTTATCTTTTTTTCAAAATAATAGTGCATGTGCATACTATGCAGATGTTAATTCATACGCACGTCTACTTATATTTCTATAAATTGAGAATGAGCAGCGCAGGCAGTCGTAGATCCTAAATCACACTTGTAATAATTAAAGTCTGCCTATATCAATACACGACAAAAACTCGAGGAGAAAGATGTGCGACGACAACACACGGTTCACACAGCATCAACATAGGTCATCTACTCGTGTCGTGATGCGCTGAGAACATAACTTGGCTATGTCTATTCGACTAGCACGCGCGTAGTACCACATGTGCTGATGCTAAGGGGGAACCTTATAAAGTGGACTAGCTCGAAATTTTGAGGGACCAATTGTGAACATTATTCTAGCGTATGGTATCGTGCCAGCCATCCGATGCATCGTCTCTACTAATAATAACTCGTACAAAAGTGATGGACCAAAGCCTGTTATTACTTTTTAACTTGTCAAAGTGATACATTATTTGCCCATCACCTTTAACCGTACTGCTCCATTCTTTTTCATGTATGACTTTCTTTTGTTAGTTGTTGTATGTATGAAGTAGAAACCCCTGATGATGATCATGAGCAGAGCAGTATATATAGTCACTGCAACTGAAACTCCGATGTTCCACTTTCATTACAACTTAACTAAAAGAGAACATATCAAAGTCTAATATAATACTGTTGACTTGGAATCTGAGAGGTCCGTGTGATGAATATATCCTCCGATGTCAACTGATGAGAAGCCTATCTGTAGTGTGATAGCAAAGTTCCTATACAACGTGAGACACGAGTTGCCTGAGGTACATTAACACCAACAATAACTGATGATTCATGTTAGGGGAAAAGCAAGGGTATATATAGTACTTAGCACTACCTCCCAAGTCCCAACCAGCATTTGGGAACGTGCAAACTCCACTGGAAGATCTATCGAGAACAGAGCAGATTGCTAGTGTACAGTGTATAGCATAATCATCAGCAAGTTGTCTGGCCAGCTAGGAAAGAATTAAACGTGCGAGTTCTCCGCTGACGCTAATCAGGTTCAAGTTTAGTGCTTCTTTCACCACTCACTCACTCTCTCTTGCAGCTTACCTCCTACTATAGTTATCCAGCTAATAATCATGAGAAGCTGGAAATTTTCAATCCACAAAAAGAACGAGCTGAGTGCGTTCTTTCTCGTGCGCGCGCGCGTTGCCGTCGGCAACAACACGCGTGTGGCCGCACACATCTCATCCTACCCGATCGAATTGACGGCGGTGAAAGCAAGTGAGACGCACGCGCACCAACACGTACACATCAGCCATCGATCGAGCTCGATCAACTTGTGTTTCACTCAGACTTCAGACAGCAGTTTCAGAAAAGAGGAGGGATTTTGGTTTCAAAAGACGGCCACTGCAGGTACTAAAAATCGGGAGTATAAAGAATTGTACCGAAATAAATAAATATTTTATGAACTGTTTTTTTTGACAAATTTCTGTTGAGAGCGAGCACGCAGTGTTCTCCATCAGTAGTGGGACCACATCCGAGAGATTTCTTTTTGGCTCATCCAAACAAGGCGGCCCAAATTAAAAGGCGAATATGATCCTTGAAGGCTTTCCACATCGGCAGTAATAATAATATGATCCTCCGGCCTCCAGTGCCGATTTTATTCCAAAATCCAATGGTGGAACTGCAAAGCCACGTGTTTAACAACATCCACCATCGTACCATATGATGCCTGGAGTAGTATCCGGTAAATAAAAAAAATAGAGTATGCCTAAAAAACTGTAAAAGAGCTAAAAAAGCGCACTGTAAAAGTGCAAAGGACAAATTGTTTAAGATATCCTGTGTAACGACGTTGAACGTGCGAAAAATATTCACTGAATAAGACTGCCAACCAACCATCATGGTATATAGCGCGCATCAAACTCGCTCGGTTCACATCGTGAAAGATCAGATATTCCGACTGCAGCACGGTAACAGATTAATTAACAATAAGCTTGGCGTGTAATTTGTGCAGATGTTTCCTTCTTTATTATAAATATAATACTGACAAGTCTTGCCAGCGTTACGTTTCAAAAAAAAAAATTGTGCAAATGTTTTGACTATAGTCTCATACTAGTAGTAGTATTTAGACCGGTAACCCACTATTGGTCGTTCTGCTTGTCATTAAGTTGGTTTGGCTCCTATTACGTACAGTAATAAAATAAGGAATGCCATCATTGAATTATATATTTCTGATGAGTACTTTGATGCCTTTTTGTAGAAGAAGAAAATGTGTACATTATGGCGACACGCGTTTGTTCCCGTGCTTGTTCGTCCACTCCCTTTCCTTGTGAGTAGCGGTGAGTTAGTCACTAAACGGCCTGTACGCCTTGAGCGCGTCGACGACGTCGGCAATGGAGCCGGCGGCGGCAGCGATGGACACGAGGAGACAGCTGACGCTGAGCGTCTCCAGGCAGATCCACTTGGTGCTGCCACGCGGCACTTGGCGCTGCTTGATGTACATCTCCACGGGGTAGTATACGGTGAGCGGCCAGAAGGAGATGGCGCCGAGAAACCCGACAATGTTGCCGAAGAATGGCAGGAGCGTGGCGACGACGGTGGTGACGCACACGTACGCCGACCGCCACGTCAGCCGGAACAGGCTGAG
The DNA here is from genome assembly GCA_033239725.1 of Echinochloa phyllopogon. Lineage (NCBI taxonomy): Eukaryota > Viridiplantae > Streptophyta > Magnoliopsida > Poales > Poaceae > Echinochloa > Echinochloa phyllopogon. Next base: position 3,919,251 of record BTCW01000003.1, read on the forward strand.
CGTGAAGGGCCCCACGCGGAGCTCCCCGGTAATGAAGGCGCTGCCCGGCCAGGCGGCGGCGGCGGCGCGCTCGACGAAGGCGAAGATGGGCTGGGACATGACCTGGTAGGCGCCGACGAGGTGCACGACGATGGCGACGTTGGCGACGTCGAGCAGCCAGAAGGGCTCGTAGAAGCCGAACCCGGTGAGGAGGTTGTCCGGTGAGGCGTCGCCGAACGCGGCATAGCCCATGCACCCGCACAGCATGTAGAAGATGGTGGTTGTCGCCACGCTCAGCAACGTCGCCTTCTTCATCACCTTCGCCTCTGACGGTGGCGGCGCCTTGAGGGTGTCCTGGAGAGTTAACAGAGCAACAACCATGATTAGGAACGGAGTAATAATATATCTCAAGTTGAAGAAAATGTACATAACAGCAGCGTTCTTAGTGCTTGCTTACTTGTATTTCAATAAGGATGTTGGAGAAGGAATAGGCGAAGGCAATGTCGCCGAAGGCCTGAAGGCTGTGCCAGATCTTCTGCAACGAGCTTAGGTCGGCGCCGATACTGATGCCGGTGAGGTTGCCCTTGAATCCACCGTTGGCTGCAAATGCATTAATTCATCATACAATCCATCTGGATAAATTTTGGGAAGTTGATCCGGCTGATTGATGAATCAAGCTAGCTAGAACGTACAAATGGTTCAATCATGGCGTCGCACCACGGCCCCAAGCACATCGCGCCGATGGAGGTGTCGGTGGAGGCCGGGAACGGCGGCGCCGCCGAGTGGCTCGACGACGACGGCCGCCCGCGCCGGACGGGCACGTTCTGGACGGCCAGCGCCCACATCATCACCGCCGTCATCGGCTCCGGCGTGCTCTCCCTCGCCTGGGCCATCGCCCAGCTCGGCTGGGTCGCCGGCCCCGTCGCCATGCTCCTCTTCGCCTTCGTCACCTACTACACGGCGACGCTGCTCGCCGAGTGCTACCGCACCGGCGACCCGGAGACCGGGAAGCGCAACTACACCTACATGGACGCCGTGCGCTCCAACCTCGGCGGCGCCAAGGTGGTGTTCTGCGGCGTGATCCAGTACGCGAACCTCGTCGGCGTCGCCATCGGCTACACCATCGCGTCCTCCATCAGCATGCAGGCCATCAGGCGGGCCGGGTGCTTCCACCAGAAGGGACATGGCGTCCCTTGCAAGAGCTCCAGCAACCCCTACATGATCTTGTTCGGTATCACGCAGATCCTCTTCTCGCAGATACCGGACTTCGATCAGATTTGGTGGCTCTCCATCGTCGCCGCCGTCATGTCCTTCACCTACTCTTCCATCGGACTCGCCCTCGGCATCGCGCAGACTGTTGGTACGTTCTTGATTCATCAACAAATCTTGCCGTACTACTTCTGGAAATTTCGTGCTGTCATTGATAGGTTCTTCTTAATTAGTTCCTGACGTATGCTAAATTAATGCAATTGCAGCCAACGGTGGATTCCAGGGCAGCCTCACCGGCATTAGCATCGGCGCCAACGTCACCTCCACCCAGAAGATCTGGCACAGCCTGCAGGCCTTCGGCGACATCGCCTTCGCCTACTCCTTCTCCAACATCCTCATCGAAATCCAAGTAAGCAAAAAACAAACCCTCCTCACGTCCTCTGCTTTGATTTCTGCTTCGATCAACTTGAGATTTCAATTATTGCTCTGCTCTGTTCCTAACCAAGGCTGCTGCCCTCTCTGTTGAACAGGACACCATCAGGGCGCCGCCCCCATCGGAATCCAAGGTGATGCAGAAGGCGACACGCCTCAGCGTCGCGACCACCACAATCTTCTACATGCTGTGCGGGTGCATGGGCTACGCGGCGTTCGGCGACAACGCTCCGGACAACCTGCTCACGGGGTTCGGCTTCTACGAGCCCTTCTGGCTCCTGGACATCGCCAACGTCGCAATCGTCGTGCACCTCGTCGGAGCCTACCAGGTCTTCTGCCAGCCCATCTTCGCCTTCGTCGAGCGCCGCGCCACCGCCGCATGGCCGGACAGCGCCTTCATCACCAAGGAGCTCCGCATGGGCCCCTTCGCGCTCAGCCTGTTCCGCCTCACATGGCGGTCGGCGTTCGTGTGCGTCACCACCGTCGTCGCCATGCTCCTGCCGTTCTTCGGAAACGTGGTCGGGTTCCTCGGCGCCGTCTCGTTCTGGCCGCTCACCGTCTACTTCCCCGTCGAGATGTACATCAAGCAGCGCCGCGTGCCGCGCGGCAGCACCAAGTGGATCTGCCTGCAGACGCTGAGCATCAGCTGCCTCGTCGTGTCCATCGCCGCCGCCGCCGGCTCCATTGCCGACGTCATCGACGCCCTCAAGGTCTACCGCCCGTTCAGCGGTTAACTTGGTATTTAGGACATGATATTGGCATTTAGTGCTAACCTGATCAAACAGAGGCTAACTAGTTCTAGATATACTATATATACACAACAGATGGAAGGAAGAAGAGAGAAGCATGAGTCGGGTGGTGTGGTGAGTGAGACACCATAGTGGAACTAAATGTTACTTACACCGTTATGGATTCTAGTAGATTCAGTGTTTTTGAAAGATTCTAATCAATATATCGATCGAACCTTTTTCTTAAAAAACTTGTCTGGAATGCAACGTAATATTTTTCATATATGGAATGTATTATGCTTCAAACATGACGTCAAAATGACAATCATAGACATATGTGGATCGGACACAACGCTCATTATGTTATCCTTATATTATGCCAAGAATTTCAATACATTTTCTATACATGACAATATGGATATATACGCCTTCATTTTCAAAATATAAAGAAGTACGTGTTTCACTCAGGTGTGGGCTCCAAGGATAGAATTTAACACATAATATCTCTCATATACTATATCCATCAAGACTATGAAACAAACATCACATTAAAGTAAATTCAAACATGAATATATGACGGTACTAAATTTGTGTGTTATAATCCATAAATTCTTAGACTAATTATTTGTGAAAGATATAAATGTTTGAATCTTAGATCCATAAATTCTTAAACTACTTATTGGTAAAAGATATAAATGTTTGAATCTTAGATCACGTGGATGCCGTAGAAAAACAAAAGAAAGGAGCATGCACATGATTGATTTGTATTGGGCTGTTTTTGCCCTGTTTATAGTATAATAGATTACATGTTTCTTAAATGCCAAACAATTATAAATGTTACAACGATCAAATCCTAACTAATTGTTTCCTACCAAAACAACGGAATCTTTGTTGTAAACTGTAGGGTAGTGTGAGATTTTTTTTAACCGATGCTTTTAGACTAGGGCATGTAGAATTCAACAAGCTCACACAAATAGAGCATTGCGCTGTGTAGATCACTGTAAAGGAGGGGGTTTTGTGGGGCGTCAAAGCCCCAATTCAGAATCGAAATAGAAATGCTGTAGGCAATTTGTGTGGGCATGGGTATAGGCTATGTATCCTACAATGACATAAAAAATGATCTAGGTGTGCCTAACTTTACCGAATTGTTTGTAACGAGTATTTGAAATGTTGTTGGTGTATTGCAAGTTGTAGAACGACCGGACAGAAAAGAAGATAGAGTATTTGTTTGGAGTATACTGTTAGTTTGTACATTATGTTTAATCCTTTCTTCGCATTGTGCAATAATCATTTCTTGATGTTCAATATTATTTATGCACAGAATAATTTATTTGTGATGTTTAGTTTATAGTGTCTCATGTACAAACTAATATTTGCAATTTTCAATGTTTTGTTTGCAGTATATACTATTATTTGTTTGTCTTTTTTGTTTCTGTTGATCAAGTACTTGTTTGTTGTATTTCGAATGTTCGATCTTGATAAAAAAATATCCATAACGAAAATATTAACCAAATATAGTCAAGGTAGGTCTTGTTTTAAAGTACTAAAATTTAATTTAGATGTTTGGTTCAAGATTTATGATTTTTTTAGTTTGAAATCTTCATGCATGCAAGATGATGCCATTAATTTTGTTTTTATTGAATTCATGGATTGGGTGCGTCTTGACGTGCCGACTAATATGTGTGCAGATGTACTTCTCCACTCCTCATGAGACAAGTGGATATTTTGTCATTTACGATGATAACTAATTGCACCCACTAAAAACTTTACCAAGTGATATACAACCGATTTGCTTTTTTGGTAGCATGTTACTGGGAGTCGATCTACCGTGAACAATCCATGGCGAGAATGTTTGTAGTTTCCACGGGTTCGATTCTCTTCTCTCCGTGATGGCCTACACTGTTCAAAAGGAAACCGTCGCCCAATGTCAACGCAAAACTCCAACTATCAAGATACAAAGTGATCGATGTGTATATATACAGGTAGAGTAAGACCAGTTTTCTGTTGGAGCGAGGCACTAGGTAGCATCGATCCCCAACTTCATGGACGCGCTGACACCCGCGGCGACGATGCGCAGCGCTCCTCTAGTTCCTCCGCTATCTCCATATATAGCCCACGCTCCTCAGATCTAGCTCCTTGCCTCACCACCAAATTAAACACACCACCACCACCAATGCTTGCCTCACCACACTTTCAAGCGAGCACCCCGGCCACAACCTGCGGAGAGACGCAGGGAGCTCGGCACTAGTGACTCGATCATGGCGCCACACAACGGCATGCTGAACCACGTGGCGACGCTGGACGTGTCCGTGGAGGCCGGGAACGCCGGCGCCGCCGCGTGGCTGGACGACGACGGCCGGCCCCGCCGCACGGGCACGTTCTGGACCGCCAGGGCGCACATCATCACCGCCGTGATCGGCTCCGGCGTGCTCTCGCTGGCGTGGGCCATGGCGCAGCTCGGCTGGGTCGCCGGCCCCGCCTCCATGCTCGTCTTCGCCCTCGTCACCTACTACACGGCGGCGCTGCTCGCCGAGTGCTACCGCACCGGCGATCCCAACACCGGCAAGCGCAACTACACCTACGTCGACGCCGTCCGCTCCAACCTCGGCGGCGCGGTGCTCTGCGGCGTGATCCAGTACGCCAACCTCGTCGGCGTCGCCATTGGCTACACCATCGCGTCGTCCATCAGCATGAAGGCCATCAGGAGGGCCGGGTGCTTCCACACCCATGGCCACGCCGACCCGTGCAAGAGCTCCAGCACACCTTACATGATCCTCTTCGGCGCTGTGCAGATCCTCTTCTCGCAGATTCCGGACTTTGATCAGATTTGGTGGCTCTCCATCGTCGCCGCCGTCATGTCCTTCACCTACTCCAGCATTGGCCTCGCCCTCGGCATCGTACAGACCATTTGTACGTTCTAGCTAGCTTGATTCATCAATCAGCCGGATCAACTTCCCAAAATTTATCCAGATGGATTGTATGATGAATTAATGCATTTGCAGCCAACGGTGGATTCAAGGGCAACCTCACCGGCATCAGTATCGGCATCACTCCAGCGACACATGACTGGCCCACAAGGACCAAGCATTGGTACTATGGTCATGGAGGCACCCTAAGCCCAATCGATGGCTCCTTAGTTTTTCCCGAGGACTTGCGAGAGCTAGCTAGCTCAGCGTCTCCTCGATATCCTCAGGGCATCTGAGAGGGGAGAATTTGTTGCTAATAGAGACAGAGATGAGCTAACCTATGCCTTAGGGAACAAGGAGCATCCTGGACGGACGCGCGGCGTAGGCACAAGCATCTTATGAAAGAAAGGTTTCCGAGAGCACGCCGCCACCTATAGGAGCCGTTCGAGGAAGAAGGCCGAATATGAGCAGAGGGTGAGGGACCTAGAGCAAACGGTTGCCGCCCAGGGCTCAAAGCTCCAAGAAATGGAGTCAGAGATGGAGCGACGGATGAAGGTAGCATGGCTGCAGATACAACAAGCCACAGGCGGGACCGGTTCCAAAGAGCATGCACCTCTCCAACAAGCCGCAGGCGGGACCGGTTCCACAGAGCATGCACCTCTCCAAGATGCAGCCCTTATTAGCCCTCCACAACAATATCAAAGCAGTCACGCTTCCACACAGGCCGCCGAAGCGGTCCGTTACCCCGTGGATGAAATAACTCAACGGACCGCGTGCGAGCTTGTCGTCAGGCAGAAGAACATAGCTGTGGTGGTACGTATGCGACCTTAGTTCGTACTGCATACATTTCACCGTAAATACCATTCATTTACTAACTTTCTTTGTGACTACTAAATTATCAGCTCGCATACGGTATGACCAAACGTGTGGAAGAAGGGCAAAAATGACACTGCAATGACATTCCACATGGTTACGTACCTGTTGAGGTGGAGCAAGTCGTCACCAACTGGGAAGACTTGGAACTTGACATCCCCGGAGGTGACGGAGAAACAAAACTCGGTCAGTGTTCTCACTGCATCATTCTATGGAGCAAGGCAGACGTCGTCATACCCGGTACACCTGCGGCTACCAACAAGCCTCCGTCACCTCCACCGTCTCCAAGAGATCCACCGGATCATGACGATTCTCCGGGAGCTCCTGATGCAAGCCCGTCTCCTCCGCCGAAGAGGTATCCGTCTCCTTCGCCGCGGAGGTCTCCGCCCCCTCCGCCGAAGAGGGGATGCCGCACTAAAGCCTCTGCCCCTACTCCACCAGGGAAGAAGGTGCGGAAAACCAGAGAGAAGCCCGCACCAGAGAAAAGAGCGGGTGAGAAGACTCTAGAGGAGCTCGAAGCCTCGGTCAAAGCAGACACAAAGAGGCAAATGGCCGAGTGGAGGAAAAAACCGGAGCCGGAGCCGAAGCTTGATCCCACTGTCGTCAAGTCATTCCTCGGTAATTTGAGCAAGGGTCAACAGAAGGAAGTAATAGTAACAGACTATGACCGCTCATTACTGAAATCTCGCCGGAAGCGGAAGGGTGCAGATAAGGAGGCGGGCCCATCCAAAAAGGTTCCTCAGCTCGGCGAGCAACCTCAGCGGCCCTTGGGTCCATTGCCATCTCTGGACGAGATTAACGTGCAACGAGTAATGGCCGAGACTGGACTATCCAGAGCGCAAGTCCTGGGGGAAGAAGAGGTGCCTGTAAACACAACGTTGATGTGGCCGTTTAAGCTTGGCGAGCCTATGGTCCCTCCTGAAATGGAGAGCAAGCTACAGACGAAGATGCGCCGATTCCATGAGTGGTACTTGGAAGAATCAAGAAGGAATAAACGGCGCATGATCAAAGTAGGCGTGAAGGACCATGATTTCTACAATGGTGACGATGATTGGGTCTGGCTGAGGTTTAAGGATATATATGAGCTGTACCACCGCGACGCCATGGACGTGGATTTGATCACCTGTTGGACACTGTAAGTACTTTGTTGTTGCTTATAATTCACAGTTTGAAAACAATAATTTCAATCTATGCTGACGCGAGCTTTATTTATTGCTTAACATATGTAGAATGGAGATTCAAAAATGTCGGAGATCCTCAATATATGACGTTGGTTTCGTGGATCCTCGAAGGATAAGTGAAGAAATGATATTGATGAATCCTGAGGAAACATATGGAAACCTATACAAGTATATTAAGAAACAAAATTACTGCGACTCCATACTAATCCCGTACAACATCGAGTGAGTACATACACAGGCTTCTTCTTATACTGTCTGTGTACTATTTCATTTCTGATTATAATGTATACATGTATACAGATTCCACTGGTTCCTAATAATATTGTGTCCTGACCGGGGTGTCGTGAACGTCTTTGATTCATTGCACACTCCAAAAGAAAAACCACAGAACATCATGGACATGATGACAAGGTGATGTATATTTTCCCCTACTTAATTCACCCCTTACACTCGCAATGACTTAACTCAATTTTTTCGTTCGCAGGGCCTGGAATCAATTTCGCCAAGAACACCCGGGTATTCAACATGAAACACTAAAATGGAACATTGGCTTTCCGGTAAGCAAGTAATTTGTACATGTAGGCCTCGGCTAATATATTATATGTATTTTACTTAATTTCTTTTGGTCGACAGTGTGCCAAACAGGGGAAGGGAAATAATTTATGTGCATACTATGTTTGCGATTACATGTGGAATTGGGGACATAAAAAGCTTACACAACATGATATTATGGTACGTAATAATAAACACATTTCCATTATTATTAAGTGCACAATTATTGTCTCCAACTCGGCGGATTAAATATCTTTCAATTATTTGTAAATTATAGATGTTGAGCCTGAAGGAAGAGGCACTAGAGCTAGAAAGAATTGACGCAATTGCAGAACAGCTCGTCGGATGGATCTGGGACGAGGTCGTCAATCCCCGAGGAGAATTCCACTCGCCAGTACTGGAGGACGTGCCGGACAGTTCAACAAGTCGTCAATCTTAATTAAGTAGAAAATACAGTTTAAATATATATAACTCGAGTTGACATGCATGAATATCTACTTTTGTAATATATATGTCTTCTATTTTGATGAAATGTCAGCTAATATGAATATAGAGTCGGCCGAATACGCATTAGAATACACGTATTAGAATATATACGTATATACACGTATATAGACGTGCATGCATGGCTACTGAAAAAAGCAAAAAAAAAAGAAATCCGGGGCCTTTAGCACCGGTTGCAGACAGCAACCGGTGCTAAAGGCCCTGCTAAAGGCGCTGCGGGGCAGGCCCTTTAGCATTAGCACCGGGTTGTGTCTGGAACCGGTGCTAAAGGGACCCTTTAGCACCGGTTATTCAACCCGGTGCTAAAGGGGTACCCCTTTAGCCTCGGAAGATCTGTACCGGTTGGGATACCCGGTGCTAAAGCCGGTTCCCAACCGGTGCAGATGTTGATCATTCTGGTAGTGGCGGTTGCCATCGTCCTTCCGTTGCCATCCATCACTACAGTAACGTGATGCGCCAACATTTATCTAGCTTCAAGAAGAAGAATATATAATTCCTGATGCGTTTTTAATCTCATTATTATTATTCGCGATTGTGAAGAATATAAATGATGCATGGTGGGAAACTGGGAACGAAACAGTATGCGGTTCGTCCATTGTCATCATCGTGTGGTCGCGTGATTAATTAGTGAGGCCGGTGAGCACGCATGTATCCTGAACTGATCAATAAGTAAGATCTCCTCCCCTGATCTATCCCATCCGCATCCGGAGCCAATGCAAGACGACGACGAAATATACATACAGTAGGAGAGGAAGAAAAGACTGCCTACACGTACGAGTAAAGCAAAAGTCGATGGATCATATGTACGTGGCGTTTTTTTTAACATACGGAGGTGATATATCGTGGTTGGCCGATGAATTTACGTGGCTGTACGTGGTTGAGCAGATACATCAGGCATGCATGTGAGGATGTATCATGATTGAGTGTGAGTGGGGGCTTTGCGCGCGGTTACATGATTCATGATTGATCAGCTAGCACGCAGTGGGCTTTACAGGTACACTGCATGCATGTCTGCATCGTGACTCGATCGATTGGCAAGTCAAGTGCACGTACGGCAGTCAACTCCTCTATTGACTATCTGCTATCCTGCAGTGTCAACTGTCAACGCAGTGCCACTGTCATCGTGAGTGAGTCAACGCGGAGTCCACTGCTCTGCTGAGGAGGTGAGGTCAAACAAAGAAGTCAACCCTAGGGAGTAGGGCCCATGCATGCATCGATCTATATGTATACGAGAGCACGTGCACGTACGTTGTTTGGGAATATATATGCTGGGCATGTACAGTGTGCCTATACATATATGGCCAGCGAATAAATAAGACCCAATAAATAAAGCAGGGGAAATTAAAGCTGTTTCGTGCTGTAGCACGGTGCGGTACCTAGCTACGTAGTAGCCGGGGGACAGATCGTGAAATGTACGTAGAAAACTAACGTAACGCATCCGATCCGCGAGGAGGTTGTACGCCACAGCTAGTGTTGTGATCAGCTACGCACGTACGCATGTTTTACAAATAATTTGCTGATTCATCAGTCAATCAGGAATCCTGTACGTGCTTGATGGGTGTGCGCTCTCTCGTGACCGTGATGAGATCGATGTCCTCCCATCACTAGATGTTAGATAACCTTCTCTTTCTTTTTTTCAGCATGGCTAGGATAAGTAACGAATTGAATTATCTGAACACATACTAACTACACAGCGAGCAGAGAAGTGATGTGTTAGGTGTGTGACCTGCCTGTGTTACAGTGTACGTGTCATCAGTGTCAGTGTGTGTGTGATTCGCAAGTGATCGATGAAGTGATGGAGAACGACATACGTGTGGGTCCCTCCCTCAGCTCCCTGTCATTAGCTTCCCAACACTAGCTGACCGCACCTCGGCACCGGCGACTCTGGCCAGCACTTTATTCCTCGGCTAGCTAGGCTCCAGCCTCTATTTATACACTGCAACTTCCCCTCCGTTCCACACACCACCTCCACTCAGCTCAACTCCAATCCTCTTCGTTCACACTCTCAACCGAGAGCACCCCGGAACGAGCAGCTCCTAGCTTAGCTTGGTTCATTCGCTACTGACCGAGGGAGCTCGATCTGCAGTGTTGATTCATGGCGCCACAAAACGGCATGCTGAACCACGTGCCGCCCATGGAGGTGTCGCTGGAGGCCGGGAACGCCGGCGCCGCCGCGTGGCTGGACGACGACGGCCGGCCCCGCCGCACGGGCACGTTCTGGACCGCCAGCGCGCACATCATCACCTCCGTGATCGGCTCCGGCGTGCTCTCGCTGGCGTGGGCCATGGCGCAGCTCGGCTGGGTCGCCGGCCCCGCCTTCATGCTCGTCTTCGCCCTCGTCACCTACTACACGGCGGCGCTGCTCGCCGAGTGCTACCGCACCGGCGATCCCAACACCGGCAAGCGCAACTACACCTACGTCGACGCCGTCCGCTCCAACCTCGGCGGCGCGGTGCTCTGCGGCGTGATCCAGTACGCCAACCTCGTCGGCGTCGCCATTGGCTACACCATCGCGTCGTCCATCAGCATGAAGGCCATCAGGAGGGCCGGGTGCTTCCACACCCATGGCCACGCCGACCCGTGCAAGAGCTCCAGCACACCTTACATGATCCTCTTCGGCGCTGTGCAGATCCTCTTCTCGCAGATACCGGACTTTGATCAGATTTGGTGGCTCTCCATCGTCGCCGCCGTCATGTCCTTCACCTACTCCAGCATTGGCCTCGCCCTCGGCATCGTACAGACCATTTGTACGTTCTAGCTAGCTTGATTCATCAATCAGCCGGATCAACTTCCCAAAATTTATCCAGATGGATTGTATGATGAATTAATGCATTTGCAGCCAACGGTGGATTCAAGGGCAACCTCACCGGCATCAGTATCGGCGCCGACCTAAGCTCGTTGCAGAAGATCTGGCACAGCCTTCAGGCCTTCGGCGACATTGCCTTCGCCTATTCCTTCTCCAACATCCTTATTGAAATACAAGTAAGCAAGCACTAACAACGCTGCTGTTATGTACATTTTCTTCAACTTGAGATATATTATTACTCCGTTCCTAATCATGGTTGTTGCTCTGTTAACTCTCCAGGACACCCTCAAGGCGCCGCCACCGTCAGAGGCGAAGGTGATGAAGAAGGCGACGTTGCTGAGCGTGGCGACAACCACCATCTTCTACATGCTGTGCGGGTGCATGGGCTATGCCGCGTTCGGCGACGCCTCACCGGACAACCTCCTCACCGGGTTCGGCTTCTACGAGCCCTTCTGGCTGCTCGACGTCGCCAACGTCGCCATCGTCGTGCACCTCGTCGGCGCCTACCAGGTCATGTCCCAGCCCATCTTCGCCTTCGTCGAGCGCGCCGCCGCCGCCGCCTGGCCGGGCAGCGCCTTCATTACCGGGGAGCTCCGCGTGGGGCCCTTCACGCTCAGCCTGTTCCGGCTGACGTGGCGGTCGGCGTACGTGTGCGTCACCACCGTCGTCGCCACGCTCCTGCCATTCTTCGGCAACATTGTCGGGTTTCTCGGCGCCATCTCCTTCTGGCCGCTCACCGTATACTACCCCGTGGAGATGTACATCAAGCAGCGCCAAGTGCCGCGTGGCAGCACCAAGTGGATCTGCCTGGAGACGCTCAGCGTCAGCTGTCTCCTCGTGTCCATCGCTGCCGCCGCCGGCTCCATTGCCGACGTCGTCGACGCGCTCAAGGCGTACAGGCCGTTTAGTGACTAACTTCGCAGGATAATATCAGTATATATGATAGGTTTAGGTAGCTTAGCTATCCCTGTTGTAGATCCGTACACAGTAGCTGTAGGCCTGTAGCCTTTAGGGACGCAAAGTTTGAGCGATAGATATTTGGCGTCGTTAATAACCGCTGATTTGTGCCAAGACAATTCTTGGTAACCCAAATTAAGAATGATGCTATTTTCTACCTCTTGTGATTTCCCTCCTATGATCTTTGTCAACTTCGAAATATGTGGGTTCCCATGTTGCTCGTGATTTTCATTATTTTCCATTTTAGCTTACGATTTTCAATGGATTTTTTGAGCATTTTTGCTAGCTGATATAATGTGTAAGACCATCACTTGATTGATCTTACACCAAATAATCTAGGTTTTTCATAAAACCGCGAAATTCATAGTGAAACATTTGATTATTTGGTGGATATTTTAGCTTGTAATTTACCATGCATATATGGATAAAATTTTGTTACTTCTGAAGTAGGCTTGAGGGAATCTCAAGAGAGCCTTTTTGTGTGTTTATAGCAAAGTCCCAGCAGTATGGTCGCAGAGGCCACAACTATTTCCTTTTTCTAAAAAAAACAAAGTCCCAGAAGCAAGAGATTGTTGTTCTACCTTTTGTGCAAGTACCAGCGGGTCACACTACCTGTGTTTTCTCCTTTACTCAAAGGAAATAATGGGCATATTCTTGTCCCGGTTTTATTCAAAAAAACATACTACTGGTGTTTTCTGATCAGATTGGCGGAGGTTTTTTTCGTACTCAATTTTTTTTTATTTTCCAGCAGCGCCTGACCAACATGTTTTTTCGTTAGACCAAAGTTGTTTGCCGGTAAAACCGTAGGTGCAATGTGGTCGCCTCTGGCCGTACTACCGCCAAGAGTTACACCATGGCGTCGCCTAAGAGAAAACCTTGGGAGCATATCAAAGGGCGGCAAAAATGTAGACCGTCATCAACAAAGCCTGAAATCTATGGAGAGAATGATGCCGACGTGTTTCTGACAACGAAACATCTAATTAGTAATAGTAATATGAGTTTATCTTTATCTTTTTGACATTTTCTCTTATACTACGCCGTGAGTCTTTGACATCTAATGGATCCATAGATTAGAGTGCACATTGGAATTTGGCTATACCCACGAACCGGTGCTCTTCAAGGCTTGAGCTAGGCCCGGTTGGACATCCTCGTTAGCTAGCTTAAGGAGTCAGCTCAGCTTAGCTCATTAACAAAACAAGCAAAAGGTGCAAAATCAAAATATACCACGACTGATCTTGTAATTACCTACTTCGTAATGATGCCACATCAGGACTAGTTTTCCCGGCGACCTTATGGTTTGGCAATCAGAGAACTTGAGCATTATGGCCTGGCAGCGGATCACTGCCACATTTCTCTCAACAAAAGGTGCTGCCTTCTAGATAAATAGAAAAATTGTAAACTTTTCAAACGGTCATACGTAACTGGTAGGAATAATGGTACTCCAATATTGCCGATACATTTATGTGAACGTGTTGTACTCCAATATTGTCTTCTAGAGGAAAACTTTTCGGCGATACGAAATGTGTGTCGCCAATTTAATAAAGTGCCGTTGCCCTAAAGAAATTAACAAATTGCCGTCAAATACCATGGTTTCAAACGGGGGTCGCGCGCGTCACTGGCCTGCCATGGATGGAATAGCAGAGTTCCCACTGCTATGTATCGAAATGCATCTATATCTTGCTAACTGTGAGGTCGTCCCTAGCTCGTTCCCCTATCGTTTGTGTCAAACATGCTTATTGTATTAGGAAACATATCAAAGACTCACATCTCGTCATGGAGAAGGAACGTACTGGACGTTTAAATAAAACAGAGAAAATAGAACATAAGTACAAAAGACACGGTTGATGAGAATTATGCATCACTTGGCCACCAAATTTCCAGTTTTTGCAAGTTTGCACACCAGATAACACACCGTACCGGGACAAGTTGGAGGATCGACCATATATTTTTACTCTAAATTTTCCAACAAGGAATATGAGATAGAGATATTGCTTTTGAGTTTCCAAATCTTACTATTACTAATTGGAGGCTCCTTTTGAAGCCTCCACGTTAATTCTCACGAGAAGCGCTAGAAAAAAAGATAAATCCTAGAAATTCTCACAAAAATTAGAAACATCTGACCATTGATTCGGTATGCTCTAATTAATATAGAAGATAATAGCCATTAGATCTATTTTATTTTCCAAAAAATTACCCACCTCTGCCATTATATAAAAATAATCTAAAGTAACCCCCTATATTTCAATCTAAATTACCCACAACTGCCATTATATAAAATAAATTGATATATATGTTTCGTTGTTTTCTTTTTCTCCTTCATGTAACGAACCAATCAAACGTAAAGATTCCCTACATGCTAAGATCCTAGCTAGGAATAATCTAGGATCCGTGATGTTCATCTAATCACGTCATCTATACACATGACCCATGCACATAGCCCTAATTACTAACCGGCCGGCCCTCTAGCTGTCACACGTGCTAAAGCCCGTCCACGAGAAGGTCCGCCATCATCAATGAGCTAAGCGAGCAGCCGATGGAAGCCCTCTGCATCGTGACCTGACGGCAGGCACGTACAATTCGATCTGGAGCCCGGCGCAACTCCTAGCTGTGATTCTACGATCGGGAGGGTCGAGCGATGCAGTAGCCATAACGTAACTCCTATCTGTCGGCGGCATGATGCGAAAGCAAGATGATCAGGGGCAGGATCTGGTAGGAGGTGATCAGTCCAGAAGATGGCGGCGGCGGCAGAGCGGGCGATTAGCTCTTCAAGCCTGGACGTGCACCCTTGGCGTGTTTGATCCATGCCCTGTGGTGTCGTTGTTCATGTGCAAGGTGAATCGATCTATAGCCTCACTGCCCTCTGCAATTCCATCACTTGCATGGCGCATCCTTCAATAAACAGATTCAGCTTGGGACGGTCCTTTGTATAGTTTGTAGCTGTCCAGCCGCAGGAAACAACTAGGCAGATCCATGTGTGCATACATGTGTGTGTACATGTGGTTCGAGGGTTAAGAAGATCGTGCATATATGCAGCTGTGTTCATTTAGAAAGAGACAAAAGTTTATAATATAAGAGCCAACAATATTTCTTTCAAATTGATTTTTTTCATAAGCTTTGGGAGGTATTTAGGGTGCCTCCACTGCTAAACTATCATTCTTAATAAAAATTAGTGTCCTTGGCTAATATAAAAAATTAATACCCACTTTTATCATTCTTAGTTTATGAAACGTCCCCCCAAAAGAGAGAACTTAATGTGATACAAATACCAGTCCCAGGATGCTGGTTCACATTATTACAACAGATGGTTCAGTACACAAACAACTTTACGGGAGACGATGGCACTGCAGGGCCACTACAAACATAACTAAAGCTAGGCTCCAGATAAACAGGTTGATAACATAGAGGTCTTCATCAGAGTGGATATCCATGCGGCTTCAAGCGGGCGACCCTAACACACAGACAAAGGTTGGGTGCAGAACGAACCCCCTCTAGACAACGTCCTCAGGCACAGAGTCCGGGTCTGTCTCTGTAACAAATTAAGCAAGGGTGAGTACATACGTACTCAGCAAGCACAACCACAACCACGGAAAGGATACAACATAAGCATGCAAGGATAGTAAACAAGGATGACTCATGGTTTATTTGGCAGCAAAGCAAATTTTTTTACACATGCAAAGGGTTGATTTTTGCAATGGGTTTTCACAAGCATTTCTTTTAGTTGCATCAAAGGAACATGATTATTTTACTCACAAGATTTTAAAGCTACCAGATTCCCCATCTGTCGTAGCCCATGCCAATACCTTTTCTCAACTCAATATTCACCAAACACATTCTTACACCAAAGCAGGGGACTAGTGAAGTGACCAAGCCGTAACTCGCCCAATACCGTGGACACGGCTATCCGGATAGGTTTTAACTCTGCAGAGGTGTACACAACCACAAGTAGGCTACCACAATATGAACACCTTAGTGCCAGTGTAGCTCCTTCAAAGCCATTACCCACCATAGCTAAACTGACAAGTTACCACAGAAGCGACCAGGGGGTCAGCAACCACCAACTAGGTTCTACCCAGGGGCATACTTCACATAGACCGTATCCCCGTCTCCATGGCCCTCTGTTGCTCACCAGCACAGCACATAACCAACAGCTTAACTAGTGGGGTTTATGCTAGGCCGTTGCCACATACAACGGTCGAGTGGTGGTACAATAAAATGGGTTAGGCTAGATGACACATCAACATCACCCCAAAAACTGTGACAGGATAGACAACTCCCACCATGCCCAACCACACAGGTTCGAGCTCACCTCGGCATTTCACACAAGAAATACCGTCTGTCTCATCCCACACGGATACTCATTTTACTCACAAAATCCATCTCTTTTATTTTAAAGCACGCACACGGTTGCTTTTGTAAACACCAAGTGATTGTAATGGAGAGTATAACAGTAAAACATTCCTAAGCATTTCTAGCAGTGACTAACATTCAAACAGAGCAATGTCATATTCAAACATTAATCTAGGTTGTCAAGGAAGCAGTCATAGCAATCAAGGAATGGCTATCCAACCGGGTTTAGCAGTAAAATCATGCAAGTTTTATAAAACAGGCCATGGGTTGTGTTTATAAAATCTAGGACAAAAGTATGCATCAAAGGATGGGATTGCACTTGCCGTTCTCCCAACTCTCGGGGGATTCCTGCCCGGGGTCTTGGTCTCCAAGCTCCTGCTCGTAACCCTGCTCCTCCTCGGGTCCTTCCTCGTTCCCAGCAGAGTCTACGGCACACACAAACAAACACACAGTAAATAAAAAGAAAACAAAGTTTGTTTTGCTGAGCTCGAGCAGAGAGTGAACGGAAAACAGAGGTGGGGTGATTATTCCTGGGTTATTTTGGATAGCGGTGTTGGGAAAGACGGGAGAAAAGGCGTGGTGAAAATTTGGAGTCGATCGGGATTAAAAAGACGCATGAAATGACGCGTCGTTGGATTATGGTGGATGTCTTAACAGGGAAAAGATTTTATTTGGAAGCTTCTGTAAATGGCTAGGGATTTATTTGAAGGGTGTAGGGGTATGGTTGTGATATTTCTGGGTGCTGGGAGGGATCTATATATGAATATATAAAAGGTGGAGGGCTTTGGTGGAAAAAGAAAGAAGATTAGGAGGGTTTAGGGGCTGTTTTTAAGGGCTAAGGACCTTTCTGTAATTAAAGCAAAAGATAGGGGCTCTTGATTGAATTAACCGAGAGAGAGGGAACAGGGGTTTGGACGGAGGGTTTGAAAAGAAAGAAAGGCAGGGGGTCATTTGCAAAATGGTCATCTCTTTCGTTTAACAGAGAGAGAGGGGGAAAAACAGGGGAGGGCCGGCGACCGACGGCGGTGGGATTGCCGGCGATTGGGGCGGCGGCGGTGGACGGGAATAGGGGGAAAAGAGAGAGTGAGGCATGGCGAGTTCACCCGTGCCCTTACCTCGGGCGGGGATGGAGCGAGCTGGGCTGCCCACGGGAGCGGGTGAGCAGCGGCGGCTATGGAGGTGGTGGCGGCGGCGTTGCAATGGTGGGGGAGGTGAGCGAGGTGGTGGGCGAGTGGGTGATGGTGAAGGGGATGCGGATGAGCCTATATATAGGCGTGGAGGAGAGTTGAGGCGGTGGGCCGACGAGAGGGGTGAATGGTGGTCTCGGCGGCCGGTGGGCGGAGCTTTGATGTCGGCCGAGATTCGCGGCCGTGACGGGAGGGTACGGCGGCGCTGTAGCGGAGCAGCGCGGTACTGTGGTGGGGCACTGGTGGACGCGGGCGGCATGGCAGCGACGCGGCAGTGCGGCAGCGATGGCGTTCCAGTGGCGTGGACGGCGTAGGCGATGGGACTTGGTGGCGGTCGAGAAGCTCGGGTGAGCTCGTGGGGCGGCGCGCGTGCGTGCGTGTGGTGAAAGGCGGCACGGCGGCGTTGGCGTGCGCGAGGCAGTGGACGGTGCAGCGCCGCAGAGGCACAGCGGCGGCTCGGTGGTCGGCACGGCGACGAGCAGAGCAGAGCACGCACGGCAGAGCTGGGCGGTGGCGTGCGGGCAGAGCAGCGGTGGCAGCGGTGCAGCGACGGCGAGCCCGGGTGGACAGCGCGGTTCGGCGACGACGGTGGTGGGGAACGTCGATGGCGTGCCCGCGGCGCAGCTGCAGCAGTGCAACAGCGGAAAGGCCGTGGCCGGCGGCGTGCGGCAGAGAAAACGGGGGAAGGGAAAAGAAAGAAAGGAGGGGAAAAGAAAAGGGGAAAAAGAGAGGGGGAGGACGGCGATATTCGCGGCGGAAAGACGACAGGCGTCGACGGCGGTCGGCCAGCGACATACGGGCCCGGCGGTCGACACGAGGGTGGTCGACCCGAGGTGGGACGGAAAACGAGGGGGTGGCGATAACAAGGCGGAAGGGTTTTGGCGGAAGCGGGAGCTCGGCGGTAAAAGGGGTTTTGAACAGATTTCACCGGGTGCATTACACAGGTATTTTTTTCTAGAGAGTAAAAACGCGGGCGTTACAGTTTATGACATAACAAACTTACAGTATACACATATGATATGTGTCACTATGCAAATGATACTAAATATACATGCATGCAAAGAGCAATGAGCTCATTGATCTCCACATTTAAGTAATTGTTAGTAATATGTTTCCACTTAATTTACTTATACCAGTGACAATAATAATCCATGCTAATGCTATTAATATTAAGTGCCAAGAATTATGTAGTTTGCTAAATTAGTAAGTTTGTTACATATCGAGTTAAGAGTTACAATATATATCTATGTTAATTGTCTAAGGTAAAGACTCGAGAATTTCAAAAATATATCACTACACTCATAGATCTTTGAAAGAGTTAGTTTGACATCTAACAAACTGAGATGTGTATGCTGAAACGTCTGCTTATGACATTGTAGTAATTAATAGTGCATTCAAGAACTTAGATTATATATTACTAATATAATCCAAAGAGATTTAGATTATATATTATTAATAGAATCCAAAGAGATGGTCTCGAATAAAAGGTACAATAGGCATAAGGGTTTTAGCTTCACACATGGGGAGGAGAAAACTTTTCTTACAAACTGCAGGAAGGAAGATTGAAATTGTAAAGCTAAATCCTTGATTAGTGAAGTAATGGCATGTGTGCTACAACAAGAGGTGGCATAAGTCAAGATTCGTGATCAAAATTTGAAATCTATGTCCTAGATTAATTGGTGAAGTGTATTATATCCAAAAAAATATAATGTTTATGCTCTTTAAAAAAATCTGTCTCCTAAAACTGCTAACCCGTGCTGCTGCACGGGTTGATAGACTAGTTTTAATAATTAATAATGTCGACATATGCATGAGGTTCACACTCGTCTTAAAATTATTACTTGTGGCAGTTTGACTAAAACATTCGCGTCGAACTTAAGAGGTGTTGACACCAAAAATTGGCACCAGGAAGAGGCTGACATGTGGGCCGGATTCATTGAAGAGATACCATTCGGCAAAGGAGTTTTTCCCCAGAAGCATTCGGCAAAGACGTTCTGCGGTCGGGAACGCATCGTCATTCGGCAAGAGAACTATTCCGCAAAAGGCATTCGGGAGTGCGTGATGACGTGGATCAAGTATAAGGAAAAGGCTGGTTTAACTTGGAATGCAAGACGGATACGGTGCCCCGGCGTTTATCTTTTTTAGGAAATAAATAATGTAATCGTAATCGATTAGGAATCGTATCGAAAACCTGGGTATAAATATAAACCCATGGTGATTGTAAAAGGGAGTTCAATCAACCATACAACAAACCGGCCCCGTGCCAACTTCGAGTCCCTTAGTCGAGTCGTCGAGTTCTTCGAGAGGAGTCATCGATCCGTCGACCTCCGTGAGTACCGGCAACCCTGTACCATGCCTAGTATCATGCGGTGGATTTAGGCCTTGGTTCGGGAAGGTTCCATTGTTAGAGCATGAGCCATGCGGTGGGCTAAGTTTTAGCTTGGAACAAGTTATCGGCTCTATTGGATTTTGGCAAGATCTAGTAGATTCATTAAGTTACCGTGTTGCTCCGGATTTTACCTTTGTGTTTAATTCATTACAGCACTCTTTTGCCCAGTCTAGGTTGATTAGATTCGGTTCTAGCTCATAATGCACTACGTCTCCATAGCCGAATTCGAAGTCGATCTAGATTGCCACGTGTCGCGGGTTCAAGCTCGTTGGTTTTGTGTAGATCTTGACAGGACCGGGTATCATGCGGTAGATGCAGGTTTTTGGGTCGTCTTAGAGCTAATCATCCGGTGGATTAGAATTCGATTCGATCTGATAGATTTATCATCATCAACGAAGCATGTTCCTTCTTCACGGAACCCGATTCGGCTATATAGCTGTATTCGGCAGTATCACCACGAGTGAAACGTGTCAATGGTTTTGTTTTAAATAAAGAATGCTTTTAGCCTTCCATGTTTAGAATCGTATCATGCGGTGGATTGGTCTATTCTTGGTTGGTGGTGTGATTCCAAGCAAGTCGTATCATGCGGTGGATTAACTTGCTTGTTTCATGCTTGACGGGTTGAAAGTGCCTAGACATGCGGTAGACTAGCGCTTTTAATCTATGCATTCTTGTTTATTATGAAATTATGGTCATGCTTTCGCCTTTTTATTTATCTATCATGCTCTGTTCCTCGTTAATCGGTTATGATTACGCGTTACAATGTTTATTCAGTCAAATACCGATTTTTCGTCATGCTTACGTCACGCATTCGGCAGTGCGCTTCCTGCGTGCTTTTTGCCGATTGCCCTGTCGATCTTTCGTCATGTTTACGTCACGCATTCGGCAGTGCGTTTTCCTGCACGCTTTGCCGATTGCCGAATGATGCCTTGACTGCTGACAGATAGCTTCTCTGTAGCTATATGTCGTTCGAAGCTGGCTCCGTAGCCGCAAATATGGAACTGTCTGGTATTACCCGGCACGTTCCAGGTGTTATCTAAACATCCTTTCTCCCTTTGTCAGTTTCAGGAAAATTGACTGGCACGCTTTAGGATTCGAACGCTCGGGCCACGTGTGAAGCTAGCTAATTCGGCTTGCTGTGTGCTTGGCGTGAAGTGCGGATTTTGCGTCAACACACTTTTTGGCACGCCCGGTGGGACCACAAGCTTCGAAGATGCCTGAATTAAAAGACATTCTGGATGTCACTTTTGAAGAATTGTCTGATGAACATCAACAAATGGTGAAAACTGCTGCAGATCAGTTCATTAAGAAATGCTTGCTGTCTTTTGCTAAGAACAGGAGTGGTGCACCGTTTCTCAAGTCAGATCTGCCAAGAGTTCTTTTGCCGGGACAATCTGATCTTACTGAAGATGAAGAAAGGGAGAAGTTCTCTAGCTTGTTGTACAAGGCTTTAGGAGAAACAATGACCAATCATAATGCTGCATTCTTGAACAGATTTCGGCTCATACTGGTCAACATCTTTGGTCAACACGTGGATAAGCCTTTTGAGCAAGCGCATGGGCAACTTGGTGGCCCGACATATTTCAATGTTCGCGCATCGGTTCCAAAACGTCATGGTAAAGGTGCTGAAGAAACTGAAGCCTCTGGAGTCAAAGACGCGAATGGACAGCCGATTCAGCAAGAGCTTCAGCATGCATTGCCGAAACCTCGTACATATGGTGATATGGCATTCGGCACCACGGGAAATCCACCTGCTTCTGCTTACAAGATATCCCCTCTGAACAACCGGTTGCAAAGAGATGTGTATGGGAACGGATATTCAGAATTCATGGATTACAATGCTATCGACGCTCTCCCGAATCCCGGGTATGTTGGTACTACAGGGATGCCTGTTGGGAGACCAGGGAATCAAGATACCAATATTGACCTCATGGTGCAAAAAATGACCGATGTATTGCAAAATCAATTCGGTCTGAAGCCTAAAAATCAGGGGTACATGTACTCATCTCCTTTCCCAGAGTGGTACCAAAGGGTATCATTGCCGAATAGAGTCAAGGTGCCTACAGAGTTTACTAAGTTCTCAGGACAAGACGATACTAGCACTGTAGAACATGTAGCTCGATATCTGATGCAGCTTGGAGAAGCTTCAGTAGATGAAGCTTTCAGAATCAGATACTTTCCTCTGTCACTGATGGGTCCAGCTTTTACATGGTTTGCTTCTTTGCCGGCTCAGTCAATTTGTACTTGGAAAGACCTGGAGCAGAAATTCCATGCTTATTACTACATTGGCAGTACCGAGAAAAAGTTGGTTGATTTGACCAGCTTAAGGCAGAGGAATAATGAGACACCTACAGAGTTCCTCAGGAGATTTAGGGAAACAAAGAGCATGTGTTTTTCTCTGAACATACCTGATGACCAGCTAGCTGGTATGGCAGTAGCTGGCATGCTGCCTGCCATTCGGGAAAAGCTATTCGGGATGGAGTTTGATGATCTGGGCCAGTTGTCACACAGATTGGCCTTAATGAGTAACCAGGCGTATGGTTTCAAGAAAGATGTCAGATTTGCCAAAAATAATGATGTGGCTGACATCTATAACCAATTCCTTGAAAGAGCAGATCAAGAAGATGAGTATGAAGATAGTGAGGAGATAGCTGCAGCAGAGATAGTGTGGGGCAAAGAACCAGTCATGGTGAATCAGAGGTGGATCAAACAGAATAAGGGCACCTATGATTTTGATGTAACTAAAGCAGATAAACTGTTTGACTATCTTGTAAAAGAAGGCCGGATCAAGCTACCAGAGGGGCATTCTATGCTTCGGCCTGATGGAGTGAAAGATAAAAGGTACTGTGGGTTCCATGATAGAAATTCTCATTCCATCAATGAATGCAGGGTTTTTAGAGTGAGGATTCAGAAAGCTATCCAAGAAGGGCATCTGAAATTTGACAATAAGATGAAGTTGGACAATAACCCGTTTCCTCAGAACATGATTGGGTTCTCAATCAATATGGTGAACGTTGCCGAATCTGGAGAAAAGGGAAAGATGAGAGTCCTGACGTCGAAGGAAGCGAAGCAGAATGGCTCAGTCGATCCTAATCGGCAAATCACGATCGAACAGATTCGCGAGGAAAAGCCTCGCTTCCCGAATAGCCGATTAGAAATTGGAAAATCTTCTAAATCCAGAGTCACATCGCGCATTCTCCTCAATAAGTGGCAGCGTCAGCAAGAGAAAGAGCACTACCAGAGACGTGAGTACGAGGAGGAGAAGAGGAGGTGCGAAGAAAAAAGGTATGAAGAAGAACAAGAGGAATATGTCCGAGAACAAGAACGTGCACATTGGGATTGTGTCTTCTTCAGACACTGTTGGAACGAGGGTTTAAAGCTGCCTACATGGGATAACTGTCCTGAATGCAATAATGGATATGTCGAACATAGGCAAAATGTTGCCAGTTGCCGATCCGTCCACGAAAGAATTGGAAGGGTACATCCTAGTGATGATCGGCGTCTAAAAATATATAAGAATGATGATCAACCAAGGAAAAGACATGCTGATCGTAGATGGATTGATCATGTAGAAGAAGACCGTGAGTATGTCTGGCAGAGAGGGCAGTGGTGTCCACCTGGTTTAAGGAAGAGCCAGAAGAGAAGAGTCCAACGCCTGAGGAATCAAGAGTTGAAGCAAGCAGGAACCAGGTTGAGATCGATATGGCGTCCAAAAGACAAACCCGACGAATCGGGTCATTCGGCTCCTACATGCATGGTATGTTTCTTGCCGAATGAATTCATGGCTCCAGCTAATCAAATTGTACAGGAAGAGATATTGTCAGAAGTGGATGAAGCCGAGCAATGCGGGTTGATGGCACAATTGATATTGAATAAGCAAGCTATTTTCGAGAAGCCAGTCCAGAATCGGCACATGAAGCCACTGTACTTAAGAGGATATGTCAACGGAAAGCCACTGACGAAGATGTTTGTTGATGGTGGAGCTGCTGTTAATGTGATGCCATACAATACATTCAGGAAACTTGGCATGAGCCCTGGAGATTTAACGCCAACAAGCATAGTTTTGAATGATTTTGCTGGAAATCCTTCGGACACTAAAGGATGTGTACATGTAGATCTGATGATTGGGTCTAAGATTCTGCTTACAACCTTCTTTGTTATTGAAGGCAAAGGGGCATACAGCTTGTTACTTGGAAGGGATTGGATCCATGCGAATTGCTGTATTCCATCTACTATGCATCAGCAGCTTATTCAGTGGATAGATGATGAAGTGGAAATTGTCCCGGCAGATGATTCAATTAGCGTAGCTAATGTGGAGCCAGCCTTCTGGGAATATCAAGGCATAGATTGTTTCTCAGGTAAGGACTGGGGAGAAGGTCCTGTTGAGCCAGTCAGCAGTGATCAACAGCCGATCAAAGCAGTCGGCTCTTTTAGTAATTTTTAATGGATAATCCAATCGATGGGACTGACGGGAAGCTAGGACATGGATTTGTGTCGGCTGATAAATTAGAAGGAGTAGACATTGGAGACGGTGACAAATCAAAGCCGATATTCATCAGTGCTAGCTTGGATTCGGTTTTCAGAGGAAAGTTGATTGAGTTATTAAAAGAATACAAAGATTGCTTTGCTTGGGATTATTCGGAGATGCCTGGTTTAGATCGTTCCATTGTTGAGCATCGATTGCCGATCAAGCCTGGTTATAAACCTTACAAGCAACCACCCCGGAAAATCTACAAAGATGAAGTGTTGGCCGATGTAAAGAAAGAAGTGGAAAAATTGATAGCAGCAAATTTTATTCGGCCATGCAGATATGCAGAATGGATCTCTAATATTGTTCTTGTGTACAAGAAAAATGGGAAGATGAGAGTTTGCATAGACTTTAGAGATCTGAACAGAGCTACACCCATGGATGGATATCCAATGCCTATTGCTGACTCGTTGGTTGATGCTGCTGCTGGATATAAAGTAATTAGTTTCATGGATGGTAATGCAGGGTACAATCAAATTTTTATGGCATTGGAAGATATAGCGAAAACAGCTTTCAGATGTCCAGGACATATAGGGTTGTTTGAATGGGTTGTCATGACGTTTGGTTTGAAGAATGCTGGTGCAACTTATCAGAGAGCCATGAATTATATTTTTCATGAGTTGATCGGCAAGGTTGTGGAGATATATATTGATGATATTGTGATTAAGTCATTGGATCATGAAGCGCATTTGGCTGACATAAGGAAAACTCTAGAGTGCACTAGGAAACATGGGCTCAAGATGAACCCGAATAAATGTGCTTTTGGAGTTTCGGCAGGAGAATTTCTGGGATTTCTGGTGCATGAAGGAGGAATAGGAGTTGGCAAGAAAAGTATGAAAACCATTGATGAAGTTGTTCCTCCAACTAATCTTAAGGAATTGCAGTCATTACTTGGCAAGATCAATTTCGTAAAAAGATTCATATCAAACTTATCACAAAAGGTGTTGCCTTTCTCTTCACTGCTGAAAGTCAAGAAGGATCAGAAGTTTGTATGGGGTGACGAACAACAAAAGGCTTTCGATGAGATCAAGGAATACATGAAAGAACCACCGGTATTGGTACCTCCACAGCTAAACAAGCCTTTTAAGTTGTACGTGGCGGCCGATACCCAAACTATTGGATCGGCCCTCATACAAGAATTTGGGGGAAAGGAAAGAGTGGTTGCATACCTTAGCCGAAAATTGCTTGATCCCGAAACGAGGTATTCGGCTACCGAGAAACTTTGTTTATGTGTTTACTACTCCTATACAAAATTTCGGCACTACCTGTTGCATGCCGAATGCATTGTATATTCAGAATTTGATGTGATAAAGCACATGTTGTCTATGCCAATTTTGAACGGAAGGATTGGCAAATGGATTTTAGCTTTGTCTGAATTTGAGTTAAGGTTTGAATCGGCAAAGGCTGTTAAGGGACAGATTATTGCTGACTTCATTACTGAGCATCGCGATTCATCAATTAATTTGCTTGAAATTACTCCTTGGGTATTATTCTTCGATGGATCTTCATGTGACAAAGGTGGTGGAATAGGTATTTTGTTAATTTCACCAAGAGGAGAGGTATTTGAATTTGCTATTCCTATTCAACCTACTGTCACTAATAATCAAGCCGAGTATGAGGCAGTGCTCAGAGGACTCCAATACTTGAGAGAAGCGAAAGCCATTGCAGTTGAAATTTTTGGAGATTCAGAATTAGTCATAAAGCAACTAAATGGCGAGTATGAGTGCAGAAACGATGTCTTAAGGAATTACTATGAGGAATGCAAGCAAATCTTAAAGGAGTTTCAGTCAGTAATTCTACGGCATATTCCTAGGAAAGACAATGAAGAGGCGAACAGATTAGCTCAAAGTGCTTCAGTTATAAAGAGCTTCAAGAAGTTTTTGCTAATGATGTATATGCTTTCGGGAGTAATCTGGTGGAAGGTGATTGGAGAAAAGAAATTGTTGATTATCTGGAGAATCCATCCCGAAAGGTTTCTAGAAAGCTCAGGTATAAAGCTTTAAAGTTTGTTCTTCTTGATGATAATTTATATTATAAATCCTTGGATGGGGTTCTGTTACATTGCTTAAATCAAGAAGAAGCAAAAAGGCTGATAAATGAAGTGCATGATGGGCTGTGTGGAGCACATCAATCGGCTTACCGAATGAAGTGGGTTATTAGGAGAACTGGGTACTATTGGCCCACAATGCTAAAAGATTGCTTTGAATATTATAAGGGATGCCAAGATTGCCAGAGATTTGGAAACATTCAGAGAGTTCCAGCATCAGTTCTGAATCCTATTATCAAGCCATGGCCATTCAGAGGATGGGGAATAGATTTGATTGGCCAGATAAATCCTCCATCTAGCAAGGGGCATAAGTTTGTGCTTTTGGCGACCGATTATTTTACTAAGTGGGTTGAGGCGATTCCATTAAAGAAGGTGACATCAGAGTATATGGTTGAATTTGTTAAAGAACATATCATTTACAGATTTGGGATTCCTCAAACAATTACCACAGATCAAGGGACTCAATTTACATCTTCAGAGTTCAGAGATTTTGCTGAAAGTATGGGCATCAAATTGTTAAATTCTTCTCCTTATTATGCCCAAGCTAATGGTCAGGCAGAGACTTCTAACAAGATTATGATTAAAATTATACAGAAGAAGATTGATCAGAAGCCAAGAAAGTGGCATTCGGTACTCAATGAGGCTTTATGGGCTTACCGAATGGCTCCACATGGGGCTACACAGACGTCTCCTTATGAGTTGGTGTATGGGCATCATGCTATCTTGCCTTGGGAGATACAATTAGACTCAAGGAGAATAAAGTTGCAAAAAGATTTAAGTTCTAAAGATTATAATGATTTAATGATGGACGAATTAGAAGATTTGCATATGATTCGTCTCAGGGCCTTGGAAAATGTTGAGAAAAATAAAATGCGAGTTGCTAAATATTACAACAAGAAGGTGCAAGTCAAGCAATTTGCAGAAGGAGATTTGGTTTGGAAAGCGATATTGCCGATTGGGACTAAATACAGTGCATTCGGTAAGTGGTCTCCAAACTGGGAAGGCCCTTTCAGAGTGGTCAGATGCGTGCCTGGAAATGCATATATCCTGAAAACTTTACTAGGAGAGGAGTTTACTGCTGCCATCAATGGGAGATACTTGAAGAAATATTATCCTAGCATTGAGATTGATCGCTGATTGAAATATTCAATGTCAGAACGACTGAAACAGCCGGCATTCGGGAAGAAGCCGTCTTCAGAACAAAAATATTGACGGAAGAAGAAATGGCCAATACCAGAATGTATTGCCCTTAGTACAAATATTTTGCATCATGAGTTTGACCAAATTATCACAAAAAGGACTGCAAAAGATGAATTTTATTGCCGAAATTCCATGATCCCTAGTACAAACTAATGGAACAGCTTGTTCAGAACAGACTGGGGATGAATGGAATCGGCAATGGCGGCGCCATGAGCATCAAGGCTATCTATGGAGGCCTCGATATCGTCGATCTCCTCCGGGTTGCCATTGGCAAAGCCGGGCGGTAGCCTGGAGTAGTCGGTGCCGGTGTGCGTCGACATGGCGACTAGGCCTGCGGCAGTGCCCAGACGGATGTCGTGTGAGGCCACCTCGTCGATGCGGCCTGCCACTGCACCAAGGCGAGCTTCTGGCGTGTCCCCAGGAGCATTCACCTTGTTTGCCAAAGACTCGACTAATGTCTTCAGCCGATTGAGTTCGGCGTCGCGATCTGTAGGATTACGAAGCAACAGTGGGTTAGTCCAAAGTCAGATTAAAGTTAAGCGAACCGCAGAAATTACCGTCGATGGTCTCGAGCAGCTGCTTGCGCTGGTGTTGCCACTCTAGATCTGCGATCCCGGCTTGTTTGGAGATGACCTCCAGCTCATGCCGAGCATCGTCACGTTCCTGCTTGAATCGGCGGGCATCGCTATCTGAGTAGGGCAGATCCCAGTTGGGCCTGGGGGATCGGCTAGATGACTCCGAAGAATCGTCCGCTGCAGCCGGGGCCGTAGGCGGGGCAGCGACGGGGTTCCATTGGATAAACCTGAAAGCACAAAGAAAGGTTAAGAATAATGCAAAATCTGGAGGGAAGGATAAGGAGAGGCAGACAGTCATCACCTCCGACGAGCACCGGCGCGGCTCCCTTCGGCTTCGTCGGCAGCCGGGCGTCTTCTGTTGTTGAACATCAGGGTTTCTTGGAGGTTACTGTGCCAGGAGAGAAAGAGACTCAGGCTAGCAGAGAGCTCGAGTTGAAAGATTTGGTGGAAGATTAGGAGTGCTCAAGGTTCTTATTTATGGAACTAACGAAGAGATTGTGGCCGAAGATTGTGGTGCATATCCCAAAGAGTTCGGGAGGTGGAAAGGATTTTCCAACCAATCGGTTTCCATGTCGTTTGGGATTCTTGCCGAGTCGTATTCGGTTTTGACTGAATGAGATTCGGCAATGTCGTGTTTGAAGCATTTTCGGGTCTGACACTGTTATAGCCAGCTTTGCCGAATGAGTTATCCACAATGGAGAAAAGACAGAGATAAGAAATGACAAGATTACAGGATTGATAAAACATTCGGCTATCAACTGTTTGTTACATTTACAAACCCAAGAACTTTGAGATTGCATTTTTGGCATTTGATATCATGTTGCTAATGTTCTCTAATAAGTTTTTGTCAGCTTCTTGGGTTCTAGCCAGAGCAGCAAGCTTTGCCTTGAGTTGTTTGTCTTCGTTTAGAGCTGCTAAAGCTTCCTTTCGCCTCTTCTCTGTTAACTTGGGAAGCTCGACTATCTTCTTCTTATCAGCCTCAATTTCGGCCGATAGATCTCTCAATTCGGCTTCAAGTGCAGCTTTTCTGACTTCCTTCATCTCAAGTTCAGATTCCAATTTGGTCAGTAATTCCTTGCTGTTCTGAGCTTGAGTATACAGGTCTTTCACAGATTGTTTGGTTGTGGATCTCCTCTGTTCCAGAACTAGTTGAGAAGATTGGTTCTTTAGAGCCTGCTTTACTGCAATGTATTGTTGATCCAAATGAGAGACTGGTTCCAAAGAAGTTTTGATATCGGCAGGGAGTTCTTGATCAATGGATTCCAATACATCCCTTAAGAGATCAGCATCTTTGACTTGATCTTGGATACTCTTATGTAGCAAAGCAAGGATATCTTTCAGCTTTGTTTGATTTCCTTCTGACAGAGCTTGGCCAGAAGATGTTTCTTCCCCTTGTTCGGCGACCAAGTCGTCCATAGCAAAAGAATAGCTGGATGATGAAATGGTTTTCTCCTGAAAAATGGTTCTTGCCGGATTAGTAGTAATCTGCTGAATAAAAGAGTAAAGAAAGTTAAATGATTATGTTTACCTCGTTCCTGATTTCCTGAATAGGAGAGGGTAGCCTTTCAGGCTCAATTGGAGGATTCTGTGTATCTTGCTGAGGAGAAACTGGAAGACTTCTTGGTGGAGATAATGCTTCTGGTTGGGGAAGAAGTTGCAAAGCTAGAGATGAATCATGATGAGAAGGAGAGCTTTCCAAGATTGGATCCATTGAGGATTGTTCTACAGATAACAAGGGATGAGTGCTGATGAAAGAAAAGTTGAGAAGATAAAGTGGTAGAATTTTACCAGTCAATGAAGCATCGGCAGGATCTGCACTGATTGCTGATTGCTGTGCTCTAGCCTGAAACCAAGGAGAAATAAACCTGAGAAAAAATACCAGTGGCATTGTGGTCGAAGGAAGAAGGCTCTGACCCTGATAACCTTTTTGCTGCTTGTTCTTTTCTTCTTTACAACTGAGGGAACAGTTAGAGAAAGAGTTTTTCTTTTAACAGATGATGGTCTAGTGAGTATTGGGTCTAGAGAAGCTTGTCTAGCCATCAGTTGAGCCAAGGTAGGAGACTGGTGCCCCAAAGCAGATATTGGACCTGCAGCTTTGTACAAAATCGCCCTGGCAAGAGGGGCAGGTGTTATATCCTGCAAAATGACAGAGTCAGAGTCAATTGGGGTTAATATTATTGAGACAGATGAAGGAATAAACATATTACCTCTGCAGTTGGCTGACAATCAGGCATTAATTCAAGGCAGAAGGGATGGATTGACATGTTGAAGATATGATCATGGAATTCTTGCCACCAGAGGGTGAAAGAAGGATGAGCAGATGTTATTGGCACAAAAGGCTCAGGTGCATAAATGGTTCCGCAGCATTTATAAGTAAAAATCCTTCTTGTTTCTGTGGAATCCTTGGCAATCTCCCTAGGCTTGAGAAATTCATGAAGAAATAGCCTAGGGGGCACTTGGCCACACCCCAACTGTCTAGCCATCATGTTTGGCTGATAATATTCATAAGTGCTTTGAACCAGTCTCCCTCCGCAGAATTCGGCTGGCAGGATGCAGGGCTGGATGAAGGCATTGAAAATTGCTATAGATTGTACATCAGTGCATCCAGTTTCGAAGCTGAATTCGCAAGGGAGAGTGAGGTTGTCATTGTCCAAATATGGGAACCAAAGAGGATGAGCAAAGCCTCTGAAGAAGAGCTCAAACAGTTCACCAATGTTCTTGTTAATAGATACAGTGGAGGCAGCTTCTCCATAGGTTTGACAACCTTTGGTTCTCCGGGTTTCTCCTTCTTTGTAATTGATTGAAGGAAAGTCTCGGCTATTGAGATCAATAGCAACGATTTGATGCATGTACAACTGCAGCCACATTTGGACGAACCACCAAGGGCCATTGACACAGGGGATTTTCTTGCTGGTATGCATCAGGTGGGTGGTTTGATTGGGCATATGGTATACACTTCCCAGGAGGTATTTCCCAAGTGGAATGAGTTTTCCAGCAGCCAGCTCTTCAGCCATCACGATATGATTCAGAGTTGGCTCATTGGCTTTGCCACAAAAGACTGATCTACATAGCCACATATTTAGGAAGGCTCTGTATTCGACATCAGTCAGAGGGCCATCAGACATATGATTCTGGATGTATCTCTTGTATCCAACCCCTGTTTTTACTCCTGTCTGCTTGGAGGAACCTTTGTGGCCATGTGGATATACAGTTCCTGTAATGTTTAGGCCGGTCATCATGTAGACATCGGCTAAAGTAGGGGACATTGGGCCATGGCCGAAGAGAAAAGCATTTGCACCATTGGACCAAAAATGGCAAGCTGCAATAAGGAGGTTCTCATTCTTTGGTGTTTCGGCTAATGACAGCTCCAGGCAATGAGAAATACACAGATGGTCCCAGTCCTGTGTTTGGGGGCTTTTATCATCGGACATCCTTTTGTACCAATTTCTCCAGCCGGCAATTGGGGGCAAGGGCCAGTTCTTGAAGGCGTCTTGCCACTCATGAGGTTTTGTCAGTGAAATCTTGAAAGGAATCCTCTGAGATTCGGCCGCAATGATTTCGGAAGGGTCTGAATCCCCTACAGGGCCGAGGAAATAGGATGGAGCTTTTTCCTCAACGGGGATGAGGATTTCGGCAGCTAGGGCCTATCAAGAATGGAAAGAGATGAGAAGAAATTTAAGATGCAAATCGAAAGAAGAATGCCGAATGTGCTTGAGGGAATTGAAGCTTACCTGGAGGGCAAAATCTTGGTTCGCCATTTGAAGATTGAATCTTGGGAGTCGATGACCTAAGGTTCGGATCCGGGTGAAAGCTCTGAAGATCCAAAAGGAGAAGCGGGTGCCGAACAGAACTAACTTGGGAATATTGAGTGCTTCTGGTCAATTCCGAGATAAAGTTATCTTTTATCCCGAAATTGAAGGGGCATGTGTTGACACCAAAAATTGGCACCAGGAAGAGGCTGACATGTGGGCCGGATTCATTGAAGAGATACCATTCGGCAAAGGAGTTTTTCCCCAGAAGCATTCGGCAAAGACGTTCTGCGGTCGGGAACGCATCGTCATTCGGCAAGAGAACTATTCCGCAAAAGGCATTCGGGAGTGCGTGATGACGTGGATCAAGTATAAGGAAAAGGCTGGTTTAACTTGGAATGCAAGACGGATACGGTGCCCCGGCGTTTATCTTTTTTAGGAAATAAATAATGTAATCGTAATCGATTAGGAATCGTATCGAAAACCTGGGTATAAATATAAACCCATGGTGATTGTAAAAGGGAGTTCAATCAACCATACAACAAACCGGCCCCGTGCCAACTTCGAGTCCCTTAGTCGAGTCGTCGAGTTCTTCGAGAGGAGTCATCGATCCGTCGACCTCCGTGAGTACCGGCAACCCTGTACCATGCCTAGTATCATGCGGTGGATTTAGGCCTTGGTTCGGGAAGGTTCCATTGTTAGAGCATGAGCCATGCGGTGGGCTAAGTTTTAGCTTGGAACAAGTTATCGGCTCTATTGGATTTTGGCAAGATCTAGTAGATTCATTAAGTTACCGTGTTGCTCCGGATTTTACCTTTGTGTTTAATTCATTACAGCACTCTTTTGCCCAGTCTAGGTTGATTAGATTCGGTTCTAGCTCATAATGCACTACGTCTCCATAGCCGAATTCGAAGTCGATCTAGATTGCCACGTGTCGCGGGTTCAAGCTCGTTGGTTTTGTGTAGATCTTGACAGGACCGGGTATCATGCGGTAGATGCAGGTTTTTGGGTCGTCTTAGAGCTAATCATCCGGTGGATTAGAATTCGATTCGATCTGATAGATTTATCATCATCAACGAAGCATGTTCCTTCTTCACGGAACCCGATTCGGCTATATAGCTGTATTCGGCAGTATCACCACGAGTGAAACGTGTCAATGGTTTTGTTTTAAATAAAGAATGCTTTTAGCCTTCCATGTTTAGAATCGTATCATGCGGTGGATTGGTCTATTCTTGGTTGGTGGTGTGATTCCAAGCAAGTCGTATCATGCGGTGGATTAACTTGCTTGTTTCATGCTTGACGGGTTGAAAGTGCCTAGACATGCGGTAGACTAGCGCTTTTAATCTATGCATTCTTGTTTATTATGAAATTATGGTCATGCTTTCGCCTTTTTATTTATCTATCATGCTCTGTTCCTCGTTAATCGGTTATGATTACGCGTTACAATGTTTATTCAGTCAAATACCGATCTTTCGTCATGCTTACGTCACGCATTCGGCAGTGCGCTTCCTGCGTGCTTTTTGCCGATTGCCCTGTCGATCTTTCGTCATGTTTACGTCACGCATTCGGCAGTGCGTTTTCCTGCACGCTTTGCCGATTGCCGAATGATGCCTTGACTGCTGACAGATAGCTTCTCTGTAGCTATATGTCGTTCGAAGCTGGCTCCGTAGCCGCAAATATGGAACTGTCTGGTATCACCCGGCACGTTCCAGGTGTTATCTAAACATCCTTTCTCCCTTTGTCAGTTTCAGGAAAATTGACTGGCACGCTTTAGGATTCGAACGCTCGGGCCACGTGTGAAGCTAGCTAATTCGGCTTGCTGTGTGCTTGGCGTGAAGTGCGGATTTTGCGTCAACAAGAGGAGAGGTAAAGTCAGGCTGCGGGCGACATATATTCTCAAATCCAGCCTGCCCTTGACCCGACGGACACCAAAATGACCTCACCGGAAAGACTCTCGGCGCGTCGGCCGGCTCGCCAAGTCACTCGCGTCGCGGTCGTGGCCACTGGCCGTGACGTGACCACACTAACATGGTTCCGCGCGTGTGTTACACACACAGGAGTGACCAGCGGCTGATGGCATCGGGCACCTGGCAAACTTGACACGACGACTGCAAGTTCGAGCTAGGCGGGCGAGTGGTGGGGCCCCTGAGAGCTAGCTGCTGCTGGGCCGCATATATATGCGCGTCGTCGTCGTCGTGGTGCTCGTGCACGTCGTTGTTCTTGAGCGCGCGTGCAATTGTGTCATGGGCATCGCGGACCGGGAGACGGTGTTCAGATCGATCATGTCGCCGGCGTTCGTATTCAACAAGTTGTCGCCTGGGCGCGTCTGTTTGGCCTTTGCACGCATGAGATTCCAAGCACTGAAGGATCTAGGTCAAGAATCTCTCTACAGTACAGTTCACCATCACTGAGCTAGACCGGCCTGTACATGATATGATATGGTGCCTAAATTATCACAGTAACGACGATTCATGTGTTGGCCAATTTGGCTTTACTGTAATCACCTGGTGTTTGACAACGGCCCGATGCCAAACTTTTTAAGGTTGTCTTCGGTGGAATGCATTGGACCAGATTCTGATCTTTGCTTCAGAAGGAGCGGGATCGCGCTACGGTGAAGGCAGGGTGTAGGAAGATTGAGATAACTGTAATGGAGGTCTTCGCTAGGTACGGTTGGTGTTTTAGCAACAGAATAACTATGTGATTATTTTTATGGCGTATTTGATCGACTATTTGTCAAAACTTCTTTCTTTTTTCTTGGCGCAGTGATCGTACAAAGTTTGTAATAAAGAACGACTATATGGATTAGTCGATGTAGTGATTAGGATATGTTTAATAAAGTTTGTAATAAAGTTTGTAATAAAGTTTCTTGGCGCAGTGACTATCTTGCACCGAGGTGCCTGCAGTGGGGGAGGGGCTACAAGCACGGTGGGAGAGGAGAGGAAGTCTCCAAGTCCCTGAAAATGGGTGTGAAAGTGATTGAGGAGAGTGCCAATATCGTGGAAGGCGGTGATCGTGTGCGTGTTCGTCTGTTTTCTCTCTCGCCCCCTTCCTCCTTTTATAGGCCAAGGAGAGGGGGGGCCTACAAGTACAAGTACAATGTGTGCTACAGGGGTCCGCACTGGAGAGTATGGCGCCGGGCGTCCTTGACCTTGGCAGGGGATTTATGGCGAGCTCCGGCTTCTGCGGGTGTCACGGTCGTCCCTGTGCTTGTCCGGGAGTGGTTTCGAGGGGCGGTGCCGCCGTAATCCGCGCCCAGCCGTCCGCCGCTGGTTGGTTCGAGGGCGTGGCAGGTGGGGAAGGACAGGAGTTGGCGGCACAGGGGTTGGCATGGTGGTTGCTGTTGACCATAGTGCGCGGCGTGCCCGGTTTACCGGGGAATGGCCGAGAGTTGGTGGATTTGACCCGGCGTTCGTCATCACTGGGCCGCGCCTGACTGGAGTCCGTGCTCGGTCGCTGCTCATATATTCGTTCAAGGGTTCTTCACGCCCATTCGAGGGCTGCACCGGGGGGGGGGGGAGGACGGGAGCAGGTAGAATAGTGGTGCGGAATGACGCCTGCAAGTCTGCACAGGGCCTTGCGCAGTGCCGCATGCGTCCGCACAGTAGCGGTGAGGACGCATAGTGATCGGAGCAGGTAGAACAGCGAGCTCTGCGGTGTCAGCGGCGCGGCGTGGGGAGAGATCGCCCTTTGACTTCGGCGCCTGCCCGATGGGGCGGGCATTAAATGCCGTTGTCGGGCGGGGCGCCGGGGCGCGCCGCGTCGAGTAGAGGGGTGGCCTCGAGCGAGGCGGAGTTAGCTCGCCTGCTTGAGGGGGTGCGCGGCCCTCGAGCGAGGCAGAGTTGGCGTTGCGCCTGACCCGGGGGGTCCGGGTCCCTCGAGCGAGGCGGAGACGGGGGTCGCCACTTGGGTCCCCTCGACAGGCGAGCTCAGACGGCTGTTTTGGGCCATGATAAGCTGTGACGGGCCGCGCTGCCTTGGTGGCCCTTTCGGGCTGCTGGTGATTCGGCCCTCTGTGGTTAACGTTTTTTGAGGGTGGTTACCCCGATGGTTAGGGGACCCCCTGGGTCTGTCCCCGACAGTACCCCCGAGCCTCTGCCGGACTAAGGGTCAGTCGGGCAGAGGCTGATGGTTTGCGGGATCGTTCCCGGGCATTCTGCGGGGGTTACTCCTTCTTGATTACGCATGTTCTTCCGTGGGGCGCGCGAGCGCACCCGCGGGTGTAGCCCCCGAGCCTTTGGAGGTGTGAGTTCACTCGTGCAAGGGCTTTGACTCCCGAGGGTTGTGTTAGTCGCTCCCCATTCGACGTGGTGGATTGCGGGGATGATACCGATTTATACGGAACTCGGGGGTGGGTCCTGCACGGCTTCGACGTGTTTCGCGCATAGGAGGAGGAGGATATGCTGCAAGGAGCCCCCAAGCCCTTGGCCCGAGCGGAGGCGATTAGGGGGGCTCTTGTCTTTGAGTTGCGACCCTCGCTTCCCCTTCGCGGGGGAGAGGGGTAAGGTCATTCGTGTAACCCTCGAATTGGGCCGCGTACACGGATGCCTCGGTGAGCTGCTAGCGGGTAGTTCAAGTGGACGCCCGTGCCCCGTTAGCTAGGGGTCGGCTCGTGGTCCGGAGACTCGTCCATAAGAGCGCTTGCAAAGGTTTGCTAGGTAGGGCTCGGCCCCCTTCGATGGAGGCCGAGGGCGCGGAAGCTCTCCCTCGTCTAGCTGCCCATGTCTGGCCTTGAACACAACAGGGGCGTCCCCAAACTTCGCGTTCGGGGTAAAGTCCGTTGAGCACGCCCGAATCATCCCTGACTCTGTTGATCCGGAGCGCCTGTCGAACCCTTTCGCGGGACAGGCTTCATACTCCTGATCAGTGGGGCCTTGCGAAAGGTGCAGGTCGCCCTCGAGCCGCGGGCTCGAGAGTGGGTTGGTCGAGCGTGACCTGCAGCTTTCGCATCGCTTAATCTGGGGCGCCCGTCGAACCCTTTCGAGGTCTGGGCTTCGAGCCCCTGATTAGTAACACCCCGCGCCTCAGGGGGGGGGCGTCGTTGTCTTACCTTGGAAGGAACCCTTCCGTTCAGTTGTTGACGTTTCGGTTTGCGGGCCTACGCGCGACCGCTAGCGGGCGTGGTCGTGGCTGACGTGGCACGGAGTGGGCGAGGTGGGCGTAGTGGACGCACCTTTTTAGGCGGAGTTGGCGTGCGCCGGGGAGAGGCGAGGCGACGGGCGGTCAGGCGCCACTGCCGCGTCGTTTCGTTTTACTGTGCCACAGTAAATGCCGCCGCTCACGCGTGCCGTTCTCCGGAGAAAGGGGAGGGGGCCCCTGGTTGTCATTGATGCGCCACGCGCGCTGGGCCTGTCGCCGATGGTTTTGTGTGCCGCGGCGGGGATGAACTCGCTCCCTCCCTTATAAAAAGGAAAGCGGGGGG
Source organism: Echinochloa phyllopogon (assembly GCA_033239725.1). Taxonomy (NCBI): domain Eukaryota; kingdom Viridiplantae; phylum Streptophyta; class Magnoliopsida; order Poales; family Poaceae; genus Echinochloa; species Echinochloa phyllopogon. Next base: position 3,956,819 of record BTCW01000003.1, read on the forward strand.
AGGGGATTACTTACCTTCGCCATTCCCCGCACCAGCTCGCGCCTCCGCCTTTCTCTCGCTTCCGAGTCCGCTTGCTGCTCTCTGCTCGTCCTGCCCGCCTCGAGAATGCTCTTCACCTTGGTGTGAAGAAGGCACTCGGCGTGGTGTCGACCTACTACGACATTGACCTTGCGGCGGTGGCGCGCGGTTATTTTATCGACGCAGACCTGGATGACGACGCTGCCCTTGCTGCTCTCGACGAGGCCGATGACAGTGCCGAGGACGCCGCCACAGCGCTTGCCGCCAAGTTCTTGCGTGAGCTTTTTCCTGGCGAGGATGAAGATGAAGATGCGCGCGCCGACATCGGGCCCGAGGCCGTGGCTGCCCTCGAAGCCGAGGCTGATCCTGAAGCCGACGCCGTGGCGTCCCTTGAGGAGGCCATCGCCTTGGTGCGTCGTGATGACGATGGTCCTGGGGCCCTCGCGTCGGTTCCTTCGACTGTCGCCGCCGAGGCCGCCGCCCTGCGGGGTCTTGACACTGCCGCCGCGCCCCCGCAGGAAGGTGAAGCCTGAAAGGTTCAGGCTTAGAGATCCAGATGTATCTTAGTTTTTAGGAGACTGGCTCTGTACATAAACTAAGTTTGAATTTCGATTGTGCGCTTTGAACTTATTTGATTGTTCTATTGTGCTATTCTTGGCTTGGAGAGATTTTGACCAGGTATTTTGAATCTGCGAGTAATTAAGGCGTGAAGTGGAGAGGGAGATGACGTATCCCTTTGAGGGCGTAGGCGGTCTCACGGCTCAGCCGGTTCCGGCTTTAGTTAGCTCGCGCCCCGCATCTTTCTAAGCGTTCTGAGTTTTAGCACAATTTTAAAATTGGGACGATTAGGGGGGTAAACCCCCCTGCAGCCCCCGAGGAGGGCTTGGCTCTATCGAGACTAGGTCGAGGATAGGACCAAGTCCCCCTTGTTCATGCTGTTAGTAACAATGTTTCCATGTTTTTCGCAAACTTTTCATCGTTGTTGGCTAAGAACATGAAGTATTTACAAGGAATGCTGAGAATTTTAAGGATAGAAGCGACGTAGCTATTGGATGTTCCAGGCATTGGTGAAGATCTCGCCCTTCTCGTTTGCCAGCTTGTAAGTGCCAGGCTTGAGGACCTTGGGGATGATGAATGGTCCTTCCCATGGTGGAGTGAGCTTGTGGCGCTCTCGATTGTCCTGGCGCAACCTTAGCACTAGGTCCCCTTCGTGAAGGTCTCGACGCTGCACCTTCTGAGCTTGATACCGCCGGAGTGATTGCTGGTAGCGTGCCGAGTGAAGAAACGCCATGTCTCGAGCCTCATCTACCTGGTCCAGCGAATTCTCGCGGTTCCGCTGATTTTGTTCTTCTTGGTAGGCCTTGAGCCTCGGAGACCCGTACTCCAAGTCTATTGGGAGGACGGCCTCGGTGCCGTAGACGAGGAAGAACGGGCTGAAGCCTGTGGCCCTGCTTAGGGTTGTCCTGAGACTCCAAATCACCGATGGCAGCTCAGCTACCCATTTCCGGCCAAACTTGTTTAGCTTGTTGAAGATCCTTGGCTTCAGGCCTTGTAGTATCATGCCGTTGGCACGTTCTACTTGGCCGTTTGTTTGTGGATGTGCTACGGTCGACCAATCTACGCGAATGTGATGGTCGTCGCAGAACTCCAAGAATTTCTTGCCGGTGAACTGGGTGCCGTTGTCGGTGATGATCGAGTTGGGTACCCCGAATCGGTGGATGATGTTGGTGAAAAACAACACGGCCTGCTCAGATCTGATGCTGGTGATGGTCCGGACCTCGACCCACTTCCAGAACTTGTCGATGGCCACCAACAAGTGGGTGAAGCCCCCGGGCGCTGGGCGGAAAGGTCCCACGAGATCCAACCCCCAGACCACAAAAGGCCATGTTATAGGGATGGTCTGTAGGGCGTGCGCCGGGAGGTGCGTCTTTCGTGCGTAAAATTGGCACCCTTCGCAGGTGCGCACGACTTCATTCACGTCGGCTACGGCGGTTGGCCAGTAAAAGCCTTGCCGGAACGCGTTACCCACGAGGGTATGCGGCGCCGCGTGGTGTCCGCACACCCCGGCGTGGATGTCGCGGATCAACAGCTTTCCCTCGGGGACGGGGATGCATCGCTGCAGAATTCCTGAGGCGCTGCGTTTATACAGCTCGCCGCCGACCGAGACAAAGGTCTTGGCCCTTCTGGCGATGCGGCGCCCCTCGGTCCGGTCCTAGGGCAGCTCCCCGCGGTCGATCCACGCGAGGTATGGGCTGCGCCAGTCTTGCGGTCGTGTGTCCACGTCGATTTCCATGGCCTCGGTCGAAGAATTTCCAACGTCGAGGGCTTCGAGCCCCTCTTTCGAGGGGTCCTTTTCCATGGGCTCGCCCCCCTCAGCCCCTGAGGGCGTCTTGAGGGCTCCGACCCTTTGTTCGAAGTTGACGGAGGGTTGGTCGAGGTCGCGGACGAAGACGTTCAGAGGAACGGTGACTCGCTCTGACGCGATCTTGGCCAGCTGATCCGCTTCCTCGTTGTATTTGCACACGATATGGTTCAGCTTGAGGCCATAGAATTTGTCCTCGAGGCAGCGAACCTCGTTGCAGTACGCCTCCATCTTTTCATCGCGGCAGCTTGCGTTCTTCATGACTTGGTCGATGACCAACTGAGAATCTCCCCGGACGTCGAGGCGTTTGACGCCGAGGTCAACGGCGATGCGGAGCCCAGCGAGGAGGGCTTCATACTCCGTCATGTTGTTCGACGCCGGGAAGTGCAAGCGAACCACGTATCGGATGTGCTCCCCGAGGGGTGAAACGAAGAGGAGGCCCGCGCCTGCCCCAGCTTTCATCACTGACCCGTCGAAGTACATGGTCCAGCACTCGGCTTGGATCTGTGGCGGTGGAAGTTGGACGTCGGTCCACTCAGCGACGAAATCCGCTAAGGTTTGCGATTTTATCTCTTTTCGTGGCGCGTAGGAGAGAGTTTCTCCCACGAGCTCCATCGACCACTTCGCTATCCTACCCGAGACGTCCGGGTTGAGGACTATCTCCCCCAAAGGGAAAGTTGAGACCACGGTGACCGGGTGGGCCTCGAAGTAGTGTCGCAGCTTTCGTCGTGCGAGCACTACAGCGTAGATTAGCTTCTGAATCTGTGGGTACCGCGCCTTGGTCTCGGTCAGCACCTCACTGACGTAGTACACCGGCCTCTGGACCGGCAGAGCGTGTCCCTCCTCCGTCCTTTCCACGACGATGACGGCGCTGACAACTTGCGTTGTCGCAGCCACGTATAGGTAGAGGGGCTCGCCGTTCTGCGGCGGCGTGAGGATTAGTGCGCGTACGAGCGGCGCTTTTAGCCCGTCGAGGGCTTTTTGGGCTTCGGGGGTCCATGAAAAGCGTTCGTGCTTTTTTAGGAGCCGGTACAAAGGTAAGCCCTTTTCACCAAGTCGAGAAATGAAACGGCTGAGAGCCGCGAGGCAGCCCAGTACCTTTTGCACCCCCTTGAGGTCCCGAATTGGCCCCATCCGTTCTAGGGCTGAGACTTTTTCGGGGTTGGGTTCGATGCCTCGTTGGGAGACAATGAAACCCAACAGTATGCCCCGCGGCACCCCGAATACGCATTTCTCCGGATTTAACTTTACCGCGTTTGCCCGGAGGCAACCGAATGCGATTTGCAAATCGTTCACCAGATCGTCCGCTTTTCTGGTTTTTACAATGATATTATCTACATATGCCTCAACGGTCCGCCCGATGTGGCTTCTGAAAACGTGTTGCATACATCGCTGGTATGTAGCTCCGGCGTTTCGGAGGCCGAACGGCATAGTGACGTAGCAAAACATGCCAAACGGGGTGATGAAAGAAGTCGTGAGCTGGTCGGACTCTTTCATCTTAATCTGATGATAACCGGAATAAGCATCTAGAAAGCATAGCAATTCACACCCAGCAGTGGAGTCTACTATCTGATCTATTCGAGGCAAAGGGAATGGAACCTTAGCGCATGCTTTGTTTAAACCGGTATAATCTACGCACATACGCCATTTTCCGTTTTTCTTCCTAACTAGAACAGGATTAGCAAGCCAGGTTGGGTGAAATACCTCCTTGATGAACCCGGCCTGCAGAAGCTTGTGCACCTTCTCCCCGATGGCGCGGCGCTTTTCCTCGTCGAACCGCCGCAGTCGCTGCACCACCGGCTTTGAGCGAGGCTGGATGTCAAGGCAGTGCTCGGCGACCTTCCTCGGAATACCCGGCATGTTCGAGGGTCTCCACGCAAAGATGTCGGCGTTGGCGCGGAGAAAGTCGACGAGCACTGCTTCCTATTTGGGGTCGAGGGTGGTGCTGACCCTCAACGCCTTGCCATCGGGGGCATTGGGGTCGAGGGGCACCACCTTGGTGTGCTCTGCAGCCTCGAAGGTGCCCGCGTGCCTTTTGGCGGAGTCGACAGCCTCGTTCGCCATCTTTTCCAAGTCCGCCACCAGGGTCTCGCTATAGGCGAGCGCCTCCGCGCCCTCGACGCACTCGACGTCACATGCGTAAGCATGCTCGTACGACGATCCCACGGTGATGACGCCCTTTGGCCCCGGCATCTTCATGTTGAGGTAGGCGTAGTTGGGGACCGCCATGAACTTGGCGTAGCACGGACGCCCGAGAATGGCGTGGTACGCTCCTGGGGATCCCACCACCTCAAAGGTGAGGGTCTCCCTCCGAGAGTTGTCGGGAGTGCCGAAGCAAACGGGTAGGTCGATCTGCCCGAGGGGTTGGACCCGTTTTCCCGGTGCGATGCCGTGGAACGGCGCCTTGCTTGGCCTCAGCTGGTTCGTGCCGATGCCCATGAGCTCTAAGGTGCGGACGTAGAGGATGTTGAGGCTGCTGCCCCCGTCCATCAGCACCTTGGAGAATCTTGTGTTGCCGATGACGGGGTCGACGACAAGTGGGTAGCGCCCCGGATTCGGGACATAGTCCAGGTGGTCCTCGCGGCCGAAGGAGATGGTCTCGTCTGACCAGGCGAGGTAAGTTGGCGTCGCGGGGTGAATGGAGAAGACCTCTCGGCGTTCATGTCTTTGCTCCCGGGACGTCACGTTCATTGTGGGCCCTACGATGAAGAAGACATTCTCCACATGGGGGAACTCGTCGTTGCCGCCATCACCCGTACCCTTCTTCGGGCCATCCTCCTTCGCGGAGGTGCGCTTGTAGTAACCCTTGATCATCTCGCATTGTTCGAGGGTGTGGCTGACAGTGCCCTTATGGTATGGGCATGGCTTCTTCAGCATCTCATCGAACAGGCCTCCCCCCAGAGGAGGGCCTCGAGGGCCTTTGCGGCCTCGCTCGACCGCGAGGGCCTCATCAGAGTCCTCGCCCTGCTGCTGCTGCTGCGAGGTTTGCCGAGGCTTCTTACCTTTGCCACCTCGTTTCTGCTTTTTAGCCTTTCCCTTGGACTTGCTGCCCTCCGCGGGCTTCTCCTCCGCGTGCTTCCCCTTGGTCTTGCCGTCGAAAATCGCCCCAACAGCCTCCTCTCCAGAGGCGAAGTTGGTAGCGATGTCGAATAGCGCGTTGATGCTGGTGGGATGGTTTCGCCGCAGCTCGCGCACCAGCTCCCGACAAGTCGTGCCTTCAAGGAAGGCGTGGATGATTTCGGAGTCACCCACGCTCAGGAGCTCGGTGCAGCACTTGGAGAAGCGGCGGATGAAGTCTCTCAGCGGTTCGTCGGCCGCCTGCCGGCAACCGCGCAGGTCCCAAGAGTTTTCGGGGCGCACGTACGTGCCCTGGAAGTTACCCACAAACATCCTGATCAGGTCGTCCCAGTCGTGGATCTGGTTCGCGGGTAGGTGTTCGAACCATGTCCACGCCGAGTCCGCGAGATGAAGCGGAAGGTTGCGGATGATCATAGCATCGTCGGTGGCCCCGCCCAACTGGCAAGCCAGGCGGTAGTCATTGAGCCACGTCTCGGGTTTCGTCTGGCCCGAATACTTGGTAATGGTGGTCGGCTGACGAAAGCGCGGCGGGATGGCGTCCGAACGGATCTTCCGGCTGAACATAGCGGTTCCCGGGGGTTCCAGCGTCGGGCTTTTGTCCTCCTCGCTGTCGTAGCGACCCCCTCGTCGGGGGTGCCTACTGCGGGGAGGTGCCGCGTCCTGCCTCTTCTTGTTCAGGACGTTGCGCGCGTCACCGTCGTTAATGGCGCCTCGTGTGTCCACGAGTCGGTCCTTCGCGGACCTCCTCGTTTCGCGGTCGCCGGTCATGAGCACCTTCCCGTCGTTCGTCGGTCGGTGAGGCGTCCATGCGCCCCTAGGCGGGGTATGGATAGACTGTTCTTTATCCCGCTTGCTTCCTCCGGCTCTTGAACTGGCCTGGTGGCGCATACGGGATGCGGAACTTTCTGCTTGTTGAACAGCCGCTTCTTCGACAAGGGCCTGCACCTGGCGCCGCATGTCGCGCGCCTCTGGTGTCGATGGTTCGGGCATGGCCCGAATCAGAGTTACTGCGGCGACGAGCTTCTGGCTTGCCCGCAGCGGCATGACAGGGCTGGCGTCGTTGCCATCATTCATGATGCGCGCTTGAGCGATGCGCCCGGCGGCTTGCGCACGTTAGCCGTGCTCGGGCTGCCGGGCTTCCAGAGCTGCGCGTAGCTCCTGTACCTGCTGGCGCTCCTGTCGGAGCCTGGCTTCCAGCTCTTGTACCTGCATGAGCTGTGCCTGTGCGAGTGCGGCTTCGCCCGATGGCTCGGCGGGCGCTGGTGGCGTTTCGTTGTGTCCGGCCCGTCGCGGGTTTCTTCATCCTCTCCCACGGACTCTACTTCGCCGTCGAGGACGAAGCATTCCCGTGTGGGGTCGTATTACCCTTCGCTGGAATCGTCGGAACAGGTGAGGCAGAAGTCCGCAGCGGCCTGGAAGGAGGTAAGACCTTCGCGGTCACGTAGCCCGGAGTAGTCCAGGCCTGGGTGCTCCTGGCCGCGCACACTTTCCCCGTCGTCCGACTCGGGCTGGGACCCGCCGGGCGAGGAAATGTTGAGGTCGCGGATCGAACCCACCTGGTGACCCGGCGAATCCTCTTGCGCGTTCAGGTTGGCGCTGATTGCCGCGGAGTAGCTTGCGGCCGCGTTGCTCATTCCGTAACGGAGCTGCACCGGCCCGGCCGCATTTTCCCAGCGTGCTCTCTCCGCGGGAGCCGCTGGTGGGGGTGCGCTCCCCTATACTGCGGCAGCAGGCCGGAGCAACAGGTGTGCGTCCCAATCGGGGACGACGATGCATGGGGTAACACGTCGTTCCACGCGAATCTGCAGCTCGTGCAGTCTTCGACGTCTCCTGAGCTGGGGCGGCGTTGGTGGCGCCGGGGTAATGGCCATCATGTCGGGCGTCCTGGAGGCGAGCCGCATGAGGAGGCCCTCACCGGTCGCTTCGAACTCCAGGCTCCCAAACGTGATGTGTATGCTGAAACGTCTGCTTATGACATTGTAGTAATTAATAGTGCATTCAAGAACTTAGATTATATATTACTAATATAATCCAAAGAGATTTAGATTATATATTATTAATAGAATCCAAAGAGATGGTCTCGAATAAAAGGTACAATAGGCATAAGGGTTTTAGCTTCACACATGGGGAGGAGAAAACTTTTCTTACAAACTGCAGGAAGGAAGATTGAAATTGTAAAGCTAAATCCTTGATTAGTGAAGTAATGGCATGTGTGCTACAACAAGAGGTGGCATAAGTCAAGATTCGTGATCAAAATTTGAAATCTATGTCCTAGATTAATTGGTGAAGTGTATTATATCCAAAAAAATATAATGTTTATGCTCTTTAAATAAATCTGTCTCCTAAAACTGCTGGCCCGTGCTGCTGCACGGGTTGATAGACTAGTTTTGATAATTAATAATGTCGACATATGCATGAGGTTCACACTCGTCTTAAAATTATTACTTGTGGCAGTTTGACTAAAACATTCGCGTCGAACTTAAGAGGAGAGGTAAAGTCAGGCTGCGGGCGACATATATTCTCAAATCCAGCCTGCCCTTGACCCGACGGACACCAAAATGACCTCACCGGAAAGACTCTCGGCGCGTCGGCCGGCTCGCCAAGTCACTCGCGTCGCGGTCGTGGCCACTGGCCGTGACGTGACCACACTGACACGGTTCCGCGCGTGTGTTACACACACAGGAGTGACCAGCGGCTGATGGCATCGGGCACCTGGCAAACTTGACACGACGACTGCAAGTTCGAGCTAGGCGGGCGAGTGGTGGGGCCCCTGAGAGCTAGCTGCTGCTGGGCCGCATATATATGCGCGTCGTCGTCGTCGTGGTGCTCGTGCACGTCGTTGTTCTTGAGCGCGCGTGCAATTGTGTCATGGGCATGGCGGACCGGGAGACGGTGTTCAGATCGATCATGTCGCCGGCGTTCGTATTCAACAAGTTGTCGCCTGGGCGCGTCTGTTTGGCCTTTGCACGCATGAGATTCCAAGCACTGAAGGATCTAGGTCAAGAATCTCTCTACAGTACAGTTCACCATCACTGAGCTAGACCGGCCTGTACATGATATGATATGGTGCCTAAATTATCACAGTAACGACGATTCATGTGTTGGGCAATTTGGCTTTACTGTAATCACCTGGTGTTTGACAACGGCCCGATGCCAAACGTTTTAAGGTTGTCTTCCGTGAAATGTATTGGACCAGATTCTGATCTTTGCTTCAGAAGGAGCGGGATCGCGCTACGGTGAAGGCAGGGTGTAGGAAGATTGAGATAACTGTAATGGAGGTCTTCGCTAGGTACGGTTGGTGTTTTAGCAACAGAATAACTATGTGATTATTTTTATGGCGTATTTGATCGACTATTTGTCAAAACTTCTTTGTTTTTTTTGGCGCAGTGATCGTACAAAGTTTGTAATAAAGAACGACTATATGGATTAGTCGATGTAGTGGTTAGGATATGTTTAATATATTTCCTTCTCTGAAAAGAATGACGATTCATGTAAAAATGAAGCAGGGGTAGCTAGGGAACCACCAAGCAATAATTTGACATGAGCTATTTTGAAGGCTTTTTGGATTGCAAGAGAATGGGTTCGATTGTGTTGTGCTTGTTTATGTTTGAGACAAATCCCAAGCTAGCTTTGCTTGGAAGAGCTGAGTACTACATGTCTCTTAGTTATGTCTTATCCCATGTTTTTGTAGGTTAATAATGCAGTTAATGTGGCTAAGGCAAAAAGGTATGACGCACAAGAGGATAAATGAATTCATCCGTGAGCCACAGTGCCACACCGAATGAAACGTTTACCGGTTTATATATACTGACTGAATTTGACTGTTGGTACCTGTAGCAACACTGCTTGTTCGATGTATAGATTATGCCCCGGCCCTATCCTACCGCTTGTTCACCCCGGACGTTAGGGATTCACCTGGACGTTCTAAGGGCATCTCCAATTGTCGGTGCTGAGATTGGCCGCCCAACCTCAGCGCCACACAGAATGCGCTGTGTCCCGTCCCCTGACGGTTGATGCAAGAGCTCGCACGATGACACAAGAGTTTATCCTGGTTCCGGCCGCGGGGCCGTACGTCCAGCAGACTGTGCTCGCGGCACTATACTATCTTCCACCGAGGTGCCTGCAGTGGGGGAGGGGCTACAAGCACGGCGGGAGAGGAGAGGAAGTCTCCAAGTCCCTGAAAATGGATGTGAAAGTGATTGAGGAGAGTGCCAATATCGTGAAAGGCGGTGATCGTGTGCGTGTTCGTCTGTTTTCTCTCTCGCCCCCTTCCTCCTTTTATAGGCCAAGGAGAGGGGGGGCCTACAAGTACAAGTACAGTGTGTGCTACAGGGGTCCGCACTAGAGAGCATGGCGCCGGGCGTGCGGTCGTCCTTGACCCTGGCAGGGGATTTATGGCGAGCTCCGGCTTCTGCGGGTGTCACGGCCGTCTCTGTGCTTGTCCTGGAGTGGTTTCGAGGGGCGGTGCCACCGTAATCCGCGCCCAGCCGTCCGCCGCTGGTTGGTTCGAGGGCGTGGCAGGTGGGGAAGGACAGGAGTTGGCGGCATAGGGGTCGGCATGGTGGTTGCTGTTGACCACAGTGCGCAGCGTGCCCGGTTTACCGGGGAATGGCCGAGACTTGGTGGATTTGACCCGGCGTTCGTCATCACCGGGCCGCGCCTGACCGGAGTCCGTGCTTGGTCGCTGCTCATATATTCGTTCGAGGGTTCTTCACGTCCATTCGAGGGCTACACCGGGGGGGAGGACGGGAGCAGGTAGAATAGTGGTGCGGAATGACGCCTGCAAGTCTACACAGGGCCTTGCGCAGCGCCGCATGCGTCCGCACAGTAGCGGTGAGGACGCATAGTGACCGGAGCAGGTAGAACAGCGAGCTATGCGGTGTCAGCGGCGCGGCGTGGGGAGAGATCGCCCTTTGACTTCGGCGCCTGCCCGATGGGGCGGGCATTAAATGCCGTTGTCGGGCGGGGCGCCGGGGCGCGCCGCGTCGAGTAGAGGGGTGGCCTCGAGCGAGGCGGAGTTGGCTCGCCTGCTTGAGGGGGTGCGCGGCCCTCGAGCGAGGCGGAGTTGGCGTTGCGCCTGACTCGGGGGGTCCGGGTCCCTCGAGCGAGGCGGAGACGGGGGTCGCCACTTGGGTCCCCTCGACAGGCGAGCTCGGATGGCTGTTTTGGGCCATGATAAGCTGTGACGGGTCGCGCTGCCTTGGTGGCCCTTTCGGGCTGCTGGTGATTCGGCCCTCTGTGGTTAACGTTTTTTGAGGGTGGTTACCCCAATGGTTAGGGGACCCCCTGGGTCTGTCCCCGACAGTAGCCCCCGAGCCTCTCCCGGACTAAGGGTCAGTCGGGCAGAGGCTGATGGTTTGCGGGATCGTTCCCGGGCATTCTGCGGGGGTTACTCCTTCTTGATTACGCATGTTCTTCCGTGGGGGCGCGCGAGCGCACCTGCGGGTGTAGCCCCCGAGCCTTTGGAGGAGTGAGTTCACTCGTGCAAGGGCTTTGACTCCCGAGGGTTGTGTTAGTCGCTCCCCATTCGACGTGGTGGATTGCGGGGATGATACCGATTTATACGGAACTCGGGGGCGGGTCCTGCACGGCTTCGACGTGTTTCGCGCATAGGAGGAGGTGGATATGCTGCAAGGAGCCCCCCAGCCCCTGGCCCGAGCGGAGGCGATCAGGGGGGCTCTTGTCTTTGAGTTGCGACCCTCGCTTCCCCTTCGCGTGGGAGAGGGGTGAGGTCATTCGTGTAACCGTCGAATTGGGCCACGTACACGGATGCCTCCGTGAGCTGCTAGCGGGTAGTTCAAGTGGACGCCCGTGCCCCGTTCGCTAGGGGTCGGCCCGTGGTTCGGAGACTCGTCCATAAGAGCGCTTGCAAAGGTTTGCTAGGTAGGGCTCGCCCCCCTTCGATGGAGGCCGAGGGCGCGGAAGCTCTCCCTCGATGGGATCCCTCGTCTAGCTGCCCATGTCTGGCCTTGAACACAACAGGGACGTCCCCAAACTTCGCGTTCGGGGTAAAGTCCGTTGAGCATGCCCGAATCGTCCCTGACTCTATTGATCCGGAGCGCCTATCGAACCCTTTCGCGGGCCAGGCTTCGTACTCCTGATCAGTGGGGCCTTGCGAAAGGTGCAGGTCGCCCTCGAGCCGCGGGCTTGAGATTGGGTTGGTCGAGCGTGACCTGCAGCCTTCGCATCGCTTAATCTGGGTTGCTCGTCGAACCCTTTCGAGGTCTGGGCTTCGAGCCCCTGATTAGTAGCACCCCGCGCCTCGGGGGGGGGGGGCGTCGTTGTCTTACCTTGGAAGGAACCCTTCTGTTCGGTTGTTGACGTTTCGGTTTGCGGGCCTACGCGCGACCGCTGGCGGGCGTGGTCGTGGCTGACGTGGCACGGAGTGGGCGAGGTGGGCGTAGTGGGCGCACCTTTTTAGGCGGAGTTGGCGTGCGCCGGGGAGAGGCGAGGCGACGGCGGTCAGGCGCCGCTGCCGCGTCGTTTCGTTTTACTGTGCCGCAGTAAATGCCGCCGATGGGGCGGGCATTAAATGCCGTTGTCGGGCGGGGCGCCGGGGCGCGCCGCGTCGAGTAGAGGGGTGGCCTCGAGCGAGGCGGAGTTGGCTCGCTTGCTTGAGGGGGTGCGCGGCCCTCGAGCAAGGTGGAGTTGGCGTTGCGCCTGACCCGGGGGGTCCGGGTCCCTCGAGCGAGGCGGAGACGGGGGTCGCCACTTGGGTCCGCTCGACAGGCGAGCTCGGACGGCAGTTTTGGGCCATGATAAGCTGTGACGGGCCGCGCTGCCTTGGTGGCCCTTTCGGGCTGCTGGTGATTCGGCCCTCTGTGGTTAACGTTTTTTGAGGGTGGTTACCCCGATGGTTAGGGGACCCCCTTGGTCTGTCCCCGACACCAATGTATAGAAATGTTGAGGACAGACCCAAGGGGTCCCCTAACAATCGGGGTAATCACCCTCAAAAAACGATTAACCACGGAAGGCCGAATCACCGGCAGCCCGGAAGGGCCACCAAGGCAGCGCGGTCCGTCACAGCTTGTCACGGCCCAAAAACAACCATCCGAGCTCGCCTGTCGAAGGGACCCAAGTGGCGACCCCCGTATCCGCCTCGCTCGAGGGCCGCGTACCCCCTCAAGCAGGCGAACCAACTCCGCCTCGCTCGAGGGCCGCGTACCCCGTCAAGCAGGCGAACCAACTCCGCCTCGCTCGAGGGCACCCCTCTACTCAATGCGGCGCGCCCCGGCGCCCCGCCCGACAACGGCATTTAATGCCCGCCCCATCGGGCGGGCGCCGAAGTCAAAAAGCGATCTCTCCCCACACCGCGCCGCTGACACCGCAGAGCTCGCTGTTCTACCTGCTCCGGTCACTATGCGCCCTCACTGCCACTGTGCGGACGCATGCGGCACTACGCATGGTCCTGTGCGGACTTGCAGGCGTCATTCCGCACCACTTTTCTACCCGCTCCCGTCCTTCCCCCCCCCCCGGTGCAGCCCTCGAATGGGCGTGAAGAACCCTCGAACGAATATATGAGCAGCAACCGTGTACGGACTCCGGTCAGGCGCGGCCCGGTGATGACGAACGACGGGTAAATCCACCAACTCTCGGCCATTCCCCGGTAAACCGGGCACGCCGCGCACTGTGGTCAACAGCGACCGCCATGCCGACCCCTGTGCCGCCAACTCTCGTCCTTCCCCACCTGCCACGCCCTCGAATCAACCAGCGGCGGGCGGCTGGGCGCGGATTACGGCGGCGCCACCCCCCGAAACCACACCAGGACAAGCACAGGGACGGCCATGAGACCCGCAGAAGCCGGAGCTCGCCATAAATCCCATGCCAGGGTCAAGGACGACCGCACGCCCGGCGCCATGCTCTCCAGTGCGCGCCCCTGTAGCACACGCTGTACTTGTACTTGTAAACCCCTCCCTCCCCCTCTCTCCTTGGCCTATAAAAGGAGGAAGGGAGCGAGAGGGACAGAAAAAAACGGGGAGACGAACACACACACGATCACCGCCTCACACGATATCGGCACTCGCCTCAATCACTTTCACACTCATTTTAAGGGACTTGGAGACTCCTTCTCCTCTCCCACCTCGCTTGTAGCCCCCCACTGCAAGCACTCCGGTGCAAGATAGTACAGCGCCCCGAGCGCACTCTGCTGGACGTACGACCTCACGGTCGGAACCAGGATAAACCCTTGTCTCACCGTGCTAGCTCTTGCATCAACCGTCAGGGGACGGGACACAGCGCATTCTGTGTGGTGCTGAGGATTGGCCGCCCAATCCCAGCACCGACAGTGGCGCGCCAGGTAGAGGGGTTGCGCTGTGATCATCCCACTTCACCCGATCAGTTCCCTTGACGGCAAGCCACGCCAAGGCCATGTCGCCACGATCCGCCACGGGGTCCCCCGGCCCGCTTCCGCGCGGGTACCAGATCATGTTTGGGAGCCTGGAGTTCGAAGCGACCGGTGAGGGCCTCCTCATGCGGCTCGCCTCCAGGACGCCCGGCATGATGGCTACTACCCCGGCGCCGCCAAAGCCGCCCAACCTCAGGAGACGTCGAAGACTGCACGAGCTGCAGATTTGCGTGGAACGGCGCGTTGTCCCACGCGTCGTCCTCCCTGATTGGGACGCACACCTATGGCTCCGGCCCGCTGCCGCATTACAGGGGGGCGCACCCCCACCAGCGGCTCCCGCGGAGGGAGCACGCTGGGAAAATGTGGCCGGGCCGGCGCCGCTCCTGCATGGAATGAGCAACACGGCCGCAAGCTACTCCGCGGCAATCAGCGCCAACCTGAACGCGCAAGAGGATTCGCCGGGTCATCAGCTGGGTTCGATCCGCAGCCTGGACACTCCCTCGCCCGGCGGGTCCCAGCCCGAGTCGGACGACGGGGAATGTGTGCGCGGTCAGGAGCACCCAGGCCTGGACTACTCCGGGCTCAGCAACCACGAAGGCCTTACCACCTTCCAGGCCGTTGCAGACTTCTGCCTCACCTGTTCTGATGATTCCGGCGAAGGGGAGTACGACCCCACGCGGGAATGCTTCGTCCTCGACGGCGAAGTAGAGTCCGTGGGAGAGGATGAAGAAACGCGCGACGGGGCCGGGCACGACGAACCGCCATCAGCGCCCGCCGAGCCATAGGGCGAAGCCGCACTCGCACAGGCACAGCTCGCGCAGGTGCAAGAGCTGGAAGCCAGGCTCCGACAGGAGCGCCAGCAGGTACAGGAGCTGCGCGCAGCTCTGGAAGCCCAGCAGCCCGAGCGCGGTGAACGTGCGCGAGCTGCCGGGCGCATCGCTCAAGCGCGCATCATGGGTGATGACAACGACGCCAGCCCTGCCATGCCGCCGCGGGCGAGCCAGAAGCTTGTCGCCACGGTAACTCTGATTCGGGCCATGCCCGAACCATCAACACCAGAGGCGCGCGACATGCGACGCCAGGTGCAGGCCCTTGTCGAAGAAGCGGCCGTTCAGCAAGCGGAAAGTTCCGCCTCCCGCATGCGCCACCAGACTAGTTCGAGAGCCGAAGGAAGCAAGCGGGATAAGGAACAGTCCATCCATACCCCGCCTAGGGGCGCATGGACGCCTCACCGACCAACGAACGCCGGGTAGGCGCTCATGACCGGCGACCGCGAAACGAGGAGGTCTGCAACCTTCCGCTTCATCTCGCGGACATGGCTCGAACACTTACCCGCGAACCAGATCCACGACTGGGACGACCTGGTCAGGATGTTCGTGGGTAACTTCCAGGGCACGTACGTGCGCCCCGGAAACTCCTGGGACCTGTGCGGGTGCCGGCAGGCGGCCGACGAACCGCTGAGAGACTTCATCCGCCGCTTCTCCAAGCGCTGCACCGAGCTACCGAGCGTGGGTGACTCCAAAATCATCCATGCCTTCCTCGAAGGCACGACTTGTCGGGAGTTGGTGCGCGAGCTGGGGCGAAACCATCCCACCAGTGTCAACGCGCTGTTCGACATCGCTACCAACTTCGCCTCCGGGGAGAAGGCTGTTGGGGCGATTTTCGACGGCAAGACCAAGGGGAAGCGCGTGGAGGAGCTGCCCGCGGAGGGCAGCAAGTCCAAGGGAAAGGCTAAAAAGCAGAAACGAGGCGGCAAGGGTAGGAAGCCTCGGCAAGCCGCGCAGCAGTAGCAGCAGGGCGAGGACTCTGACGAAGCCCTCGTGGTCGAGCGAGGCCGCAAAGGCCCTCGAGGCCCTCCTCAGGGGGAGGCCTGTTCGACGAGATGCTGAAGAAGCCATGCCCGTACCATAAGGGCCCTGTCGGCCACACCCTCGAACAGTGCGAGATGATCAAGGGTTACTACAGGCGCACCTCCGCGAAGGAGGATGGCCCGAAGAAGGGTACGGGTGATGGAAGCAACGATGAGTTCCCCCATGTGGAGAATGTCTTCTTCATCATGGGGGGCCTACAATGAACACGACGTCCCGGGAGCAAAGACGTGAACGCCAAGAGGTCTTCTCCGTTCACCCCACGACGCTGACTTACCTCGCCTGGTCAGACGTGACCATCTCCTTCGGCCGCGAGGACCACCCGGACTAAGTCCCGAATCCGGGGCGCTATCCACTTGTCGTCGACCCCGTCATCGGCAACACACGATTCTCCAAGGTGCTGATGGATGGGGGCAGCAGCCTCAACATCCTCTACGTCTGCACCTTAGAGCTCATGGGCATCGGCACGAACCAGCTGAGGCCAAGGAAGGCGCCGTTCCACGGCATCGCACCGGGAAAACGGGTCCAACCCCTCGAGCAGATCGACCTACCCGTTTGCTTCAGCACTCCCGACAACTTTCGGAGGGAGACCCTCACCTTCGAGGTGGTGGGATTCCCAGGAGCGTACCACGCCATTCTCGGGCGTCCGTGCTACACCAAGTTCATGGCGGTCCCCAACTACGCCTACCTCAAGATGAAGATGCCGGGGCCAAAGGGCGTCATCACCGTGGGATCGTCGTACGAGCATGCTTACGTGTGTGACGTCGAGTGCGTCGAAGGCGCGGAAGCGATCGCCTACAGTGAGACCCTGGTGGCGGACTTGGAGAAGATGGCGAACGAGGCCGTCGACTCCGTCAAAAGGCACGCAGGCACCTTCGAGGCTACGGAGCACACCAAGGCGGTGCCCCTCGACCCCAATGCCCCCGAGGGCAAGGCGTTGAGGGTCAGCACCACCCTCGACCCCAAATAGGAAGCAGTGCTCGTTGACTTCCTCCGCGCCAACGCCGACATCTTCGCGTGGAGACCCTCGGACATGCCGGGTATTCCGAGGGAGGTCGCCGAGCACAGCCTCGACATCCAGCCTCACTCCAAGCCGGTGGTACAGCGACTGCGGCGGTTCGACGAGGAAAAGCGCCGCGCCATCGGGGAAGAGGTGCACAAGCTCCTGCAGGCCGGATTCATCAAAGAGGTATTTCACCCGACCTGGCTTGCTAATCCTGTTGTAGTTAAGAAGAAAAACGGAAAATGGCGTATGTGCGTAGATTATACCGGTTTAAACAAAGCATGCCCTAAGGTTCCGTTCCCTTTGCCTCCAATAGATCAGATAGTAGACTCCACCGCTGGGTGCGAATTGCTATGCTTTCTTGATGCTTATTCCGGTTATCATCAGATTAAGATGAAAGAGTCCGACCAGCTCGCGACTTCTTTCATCACCTCGTTTGGCATGTTTTGCTACGTCACTATGTCGTTCGGCCTCCGAAACGTTGGAGCTACATACCAGCGATGTATGCAACACGTTTTCGGAGGCCACATCGGGCGGACCGTTGAGGCATATGTGGACGATATCGTTGTGAAAACCAGAAAGGCGGACGATCTGGTAAACGATTTACAAATCGCATTCGGTTGCCTCCGGGTGAATGGGGTAAAATTAAATCCGGAGAAATGCGTATTCGGGGTGCCGCGGGGCATGCTGTTGGGATTCATCGTCTCCCAACGAGGCATCGAACCCAACCCCGAAAAAGTCTCGGCCCTGGAACGGATGGGGCCAATTCGGGACCTCAAGGGGGTGCAAAAGGTACTGGGCTGCCTCGCGGCTCTCAGCCGTTTCATCTCTCGACTTGGTGAAAAGGGCTTACCTTTGTACCGGCTCCTAAAAAAGCACGAACGCTTTTCATGGACCCCCGAAGCCCAAAAATCCCTCGACGGGCTAAAAGCGTCGCTCGTACGCGCACCAATCCTCACGCCGCCGCAGAACGGCGAGCCCCTCTACCTATACGTGGCTGCGACAACGCAAGTTGTCAGCGCCGTCATCGTCGTGGAAAGGACAGAGGAGGGTCACGCTCTGCCGGTCCAGAGGCCGGTGTACTACGTCAGTGAGGTGCTGACCGAAACCAAGGCGCGGTACCCACAGATTCAGAAGCTAATCTACGCTGTAGTGCTCGCGCGATGAAAGCTGCGACACTACTTCGAGGCCCACCCGGTCACCGTGGTCTCGTCTTTCCCTTTGGGGGAGATAGTCCGCAACCCGGACGTCTCGGGTAGAATAGCGAAGTGGTCGATGGAGCTTGTGGGAGAAACTCTCTCCTACGCGCCGCGAAAAGCGATAAAATTGCAAACCTTAGCGGATTTCGTCGCTGAGTGGATCGACGTCCAACTTCCACCGCCACAGGTCCAAGCTGAATGCTGGACCATGTACTTCGACGGGTCGGTGATGAAAACTGGGGCAGGCGCAGGCCTCCTCTTCGTTTCACCACTCGGGGAGCACATCGGGTACGTGGTTCGTTTGCACTTCCCGGCGTCGAACAACATGGCGGAATATGAAGCCCTACTCGCCGGGCTCCGCATCGCCATCGACCTCGGTGTCAAACGCATCGACGTCCGGGGAGATTCTCAGTTGGTCATCGACCAAGTGATGAAGAACGCAAGCTGCCGCGACGAAAGGATGGAAGCGTACTGCAACGAGGTTCGCCGCCTCGAGGACAAATTCTATGGCCTCGAGCTGAACCATATCGTGCGCAAATACAACGAGGAAGCGGATCAGCTGGCCAAGATCGCGTCAGAGCGAGTCACCGTTCCTCCGAACGTCTTCGCCCGCGACCTCGACCAACCCTCCGTCAACTTCGAACAAAGGGCCGGAGCCCTCAAGACGCCCTCGGGGACTGAGGGGGTCGAGCCCATGGAAGAGGACCCCTCGAAAGAGGGGCTCGAAGCCCTCGTCGTTGGAAATTCTTCGGCCGAGGCCATGGAAATCGACGTGGACACACGACCGCAAGACTGGCGCAGCCCATACCTCGCGTGGATCGACCGCGGGGAGCTGCCCTCGGACCGGACCGAGGGACGCCGCATCGCCAGAAGGGCCAAGACCTTTGTCTCGGTCGGCGGCGAGCTGTACAAACGCAGCGCCTCAAGGATTCTGCAGCGATGCTTCCCCATCCCTGAGGGAAAGCAGTTGATCCGCGACATCCATGCCGGGGTGTGCGGACACCACGCGGCACCGCGTACCCTCGTGGGTAACGCGTTCCGGCAAGGCTTTTACTGGCCTACCGCCGTAGCCGACGCGAACGAAGTCGTGCGCACCTGCGAAGGGTGCCAATTTTACGCACGAAAGACGCATCTCCCGACGCACGCCCTACAGACCATCCCTGTAACATGGCCTTTCGCGGTCTGGGGGTTGGATATCGTGGGGCCTTTCCGCCCAGCGCCCGGGGGCTTCACCCTCTTGTTGGTGGCCATGGACAAGTTCTCAAAGTGGATCGAGGTCTGGGCCATCACCAGCATCAGATCTGAGCAGGTCGTGTTGTTTTTCACCGACATCATCCACCGATTCGGGGTACCCAACTCGATCATCACCGACAATGGCACCCAGTTCACCGGCAAGAAATTCTTGGAGTTCTGCGACGACCACCACATTCGCGTAGATTGGTCGGCCGTAGCGTATCCACAAACGAACGGCCAAGTAGAACGTGCCAATGGCATGATACTACAAGGCCTGAGGCCAAGAATCTTCAACAAGCTAAACAAGTTCGGCCGGAAATGGGTAGCTGAGCTGCCATCGGTGATTTAGAGTCTCAGGACAACCCCGAGCAGGGCCACGGGCTTCAGCCCGTTCTTCCTCGTCTACGGCGCCGAGGCCGTCCTCCCAACAGACTTGGAGTACGGGTCTCCGAGGCTCAAGGCCTACCAAGAAGAACAAAACCAGCGGAACCGCGAGAATTCGCTGGACCAGGTGGATGAGGCTCGAGACATGGCGTTGCTTCACTCAGCACGCTACCAGCAATCACTCCGGCGATATCAAGCTCAGAAGGTGCGGCGTCGAGACCTTCACGAAGGGGACCTGGTGCTGAGGTTGCGCCAGGACAATCGAGAGCGCCACAAGCTCACTCCGCCATGGGAAGGACCATTCATCATCGCCAAGGTCCTCAAGCCTGGCACTTACAAGCTGGCAAACAAGAAGGGCGAGGTCTTCACCAACGCCTGGAACATCCAACAGCTACGTCGCTTCTATCCTTAAAACTCTCAGCATTTCTTGTAAATACTTCATGTTCTTAGTCAACAACGATAAAAAGTTTGCGAAAAACATGGAAACATTGTTACTAACAGCATGAACCAGGGGAACTTGGTCCTATCCTCGATCTAGTCTCGATAGAGCCAAGCCCCCCTCGGGGGCTGCAGGGGGGTACCCCCCCCCTAATCGTCCCAATTTTAAAATTGTGCTAAAACTCAGAGCGCTTAGAAAGATGCGGGGCGCGAGCTAACTAAAGCCGGAGCCGGCTGAGCCGTGAGACCGCCTACGCCCTCAAAGGGATACGGCATCTCCCTCTCCACTTCACGCCTTAATTACTCGCGGATTCAAAATACCCGGCCAAAATCTCTCCAAGCTAAGAATAGCACAATAGAACAATCAAACAAGTTCAAAGCGCACAATCGAAATTCAAACTTAGTTTATGTACAGGGCCAGTCTCCTAAAAACTAAGATACATTTAGACCTCTAAGCCTGAACCTTTCAGGCTTCACCTTCCTGCGGGGGCGCGGCGGCGGCCTCGGCGGCAACGGTCGAAGGAACCGACGCGAGGGCCCCAGGACCATCGTCATCACGGCGCACCGAGGCGATGGCCTCCTCAAGGGACGCCACGGTGTCGGCTTCAGGATCAGCCTCGGCTTCGGGGGCAGCCACGGCCTCGGGCCCGGTGTCGGCACGCGCATCGTCGTTCTCGCCAAGGAAAAGCTCACGACCGAACTTGGCGGCAAGCGCTGTGGCGGCGTCCTCGGCGATGTCATCGGCCTCGTCGAGAGCAGCAAGGGCGGCGTCGTCATCCAGGTCTGCATCGATGAAGTAGCCGCGCGCCACCGCCGCAAGGTCGATGTCGTAGTGGGTCGACACCACGTCGAGTGCCTCCTTCACACCAAGGTGAAGGGTGTTCTCGAGGCGCTCCGTCACGCAGCCTCTCAAGGACCTCAGGCGGCTGGGCAGTGACGACCCCGACTGCAACCCCGACGGGATGTCGACGCGCTGGATGTCCCGACACGCGGCGTCGGCGGCAGCCCTCAGAGCTTCGAGCTCCCCTTGAGCCTCGGAGTAGGCAGCTTGAACAGCTACCACCTCGTCCGCCTTCTCGGCCTCGGCCTTCCGCAGCCCTGACAAGGATCGAGCACGTCAAAACGAACTCCAACACAAAAACAGCCAAGGAAGCTAAGAAAGCATAAGACCATACCATCTACCAAGGTCGTGGCCTCGGTAAGCGCCGTGCGCTCCTGCTGGAGCAGGTTCTCCGCGGTGGCCAGCGCACCCTCCTTCTCCCGAAGCGAGCGGCCCACCTGTTAGGCCTCCTGGGCCTTCTGCTCTACCCGGGCCGTCGCCTCCGCGAGCTGAGACTGCGCGGCCTCGCGCGCCTTGCGCTCCTGCTCGAGCTGCGTCCGCTCCGCCGCGAGCGCCTCGCGCTCCCGCTGGAGCCGGCCTTGTGCATCCTCGCGCGCCTTGCACTCAAGCTCGAGCCGCTCCAACGTCGTGGCTAATTCCCGGGCCCCCCGCTCCGCCGCGCCTCTCTCGGCGTCGTGTTCCTGCTCCGCGCGAGCCTTGGCGCCCTCGTGTGCGCGGGCGGCCGCCTCGTCTCCCTCACCTGGGCGGTGAGCTGGGTCACCTCCGTGCCCAGGTCCAGGTTTGCCTGACGGTACCGACGAAGGTCGGCGTACAAGTCCACGATGCACGCGGTCTTGTCTGCCGCCTCCTGCCGTAGAAGCTGCACGAAGGACCATCAAGGATAAGCCACGAACTAAAAACGGTGACGAATTACCAAGCGGTGTGGATAAGCGCAGGGTTACCTCGGAAAGTTCCAGCGCCTGCCTGGAATGGAGATCGGCGGCGGCGGTGATGGCCCGCTCCAGGTCCATCCCGACCCGCTCCGCTCGAGCCCACAGCTCGTTCTCCTCCGCCATGCCCCGCCAGACTCGAGCGGAGATGCCTGGCTCCTCCGGCCATGCGCTCGGGCCGCGCCGACCCTAACGCAGCGCCGCCTCGGCCATATCCCACTCGGCCGCTCCCCCAGCCACTGGCGACGGCGGCAGCCCCCGGGCCAAGGAAAACGCCGCCGGCACCTCGGACGCAGCCAGCCCCGAAGGGGGAGCGCGCCCGCCATCATCATCATCCCGTGCCACGGTGGTGGCACGGCCCCCCTGCTCGCCCACCATCGGGGCGCCGTGCCCCGACTCCACATCCACCACCGGGGCATCCTGCCCCGGCTCCATAACCACCATCGGGGGCGTCCCCTCCCGCTCCGTCTCCATCGGCCGGGGATCTCGCGCCCCCGGCGCCGGCTCCACCGGCATCACTGTGGGCATCACTGCTGGACGCGGAGTCCCGCGCGAACGCGATCTCCCGGCGAGAGGGGAATCCAACGCTCCGACCTTCAACGCCTTCTTAGGCGCGAGGTTGGGGTTGGCCTTGGCAGCGCCCCGAGCGCTGAATTAGAAAGGAAAAACGGAAATTACGAAGTAAAAAACCAAACGGGGATGGAAAATCACGAGAAAGGCTCAAAGCGAGACTTACCGGACGCAGTTCTGCAAGGCCTGCAATTTCCGCTTCGAGCTGCCCGTTGAGGGAACCCTCCTCGAACTCGAGGACCCCCTCAACCCGCTCGGGGGCTGCGAACCCCTCGAGCCCTCGGCATCCGATCTGCTGCGGCGCGACTCGCCCGCAGCAGGGGTAGATGCCACATGCACCCGCGGCGCCACGGGTCGGGCAAGCGCGATCGCCGTCCGCGCCGCCACCGGTGCGACATCGCCAAGGCTCGCCGCGCCCGCCCCGGGCGGCGGCACGGTCATCTCCTCCTCCTCACCGGCGGGGCAGAGCCCCGCCGGCATCGATCTCCTCCTCCTCCTTGCTGGGAGGGTCCAGGGAGTCCTCTGGGGACGACGGCGGCATCCCGCCATCCCTCCTCCACCGGCGGAGCGCCGCCGAGTGCGCGTCGCGCCGGGCCTGCCTCCTCTGGCTGCTGGCCTAACTCGCCGCCTTCGCGTCCCTCTCACGGTCGCGGCGGGCGCGGTTCGAAGCGCGCACCTCCGGAGTCGGCGCAAGGGAGCGGTAGAGGCCGCAGTTCACCTCCTGAAACCACAATGAATCGAGAAAGGAAATCCTAAGTAATTAATCCGACAGCTCGGGAGGGAAGACGACGACTTACCGACAAAACGTGGCCCTCAACAGGGCGCAGCCGGAACGACCAGAGGTCGCTCGGCATGGTGTCGGGATGCACCGCCGTTCGCACCCTCGTGACGACGTACTCCTCAAGGAGCGGCTCCGGCAACATAAGCGAAACCGCCAGTGCCGCCGGGTCGGCGCCCTCTGTTATCCGGAACAGAGGGAGCTGCCTCTCCATGAGGGGAACCACCCGGCGACGGTGGCAGTACGCAAGCACGTGCGCCACGGTCAAACCCAGCCCCTCCAGAGTACGAAGGGCGTCGATGGCGGGGCGGAGCCTCTTCCGCTGACCGTCGCCAGAAACACCGTAGCTCCAGGAGTCGGCCTTCTCCGTCAGGATCTTGTCGGTGTACTCCAGCAACCCCAGGCCGTCGTTGCGAAGATAGAACCACCCCTTGGCCCAGCCGCTGTTGTTGGTGGTCATCCTGCAGGCCGGGTACAGGTGCTTCCGGGGCTCGAACGGCGCGAGCGTAAGACCGCCGGCGCACGAGGAACGGCGCACCCCCCTCCCCGCGCCGGACGTGCTGAGCTCGGCGCGGAAGAGGTGGACCCACAGGTCCCAGTGCGCCTCGATCCCCAGCACGCCCTCACAGACACCGATGAAGGCCGTCGCCTGAGAGATGGCGTTGGGGGCGAAGTTGTGGAGCTCCACGCCATAGTAGTGGTAGAGGCCCCGCATGAACTGGCTGGCGGGCACGTTGAAGCCCCGCTCGTGGAAGCGGATGAAGCTCACCACGTACCCCGCCGGCGGGTTCGGCACCCTGGCCGCCAGCGGCGGGACAATCCATGCCGGCCGCGCCGGATCGCCCCGGGGCGAGAGCTGCCCGCCGTTCACCAGGCCCTCCAGGAGGTGGTCGGTGGCGGTGGACGGAGTCCACTCGGTGACGCCCTCAATGACCACTATGGCAGACGGCGGAGCAGGGAGCGAAAGGCGACGAAAGCGGGCGGAATGAGCAGAAAGCGGCAAGCAGACTCGGAAGCAAGGGAAGCGGCGGCGCGAGCTGCTGCGGGGAATGGCGAAGGTAAGTAATCCCCTTCCCTACCCCCCGGCTTTCCTTTTTATAAGGGAGCGAGCAGATTCATCCCCGCCGCAGCACACGAAGCCGCTGACACACGGGCCCGGCGCGCATGGCGCATCGATGACAAGCGGGGCCCCCCTCACCTTTCCCCGAGAACAGCACACATGAGCGGCGACATTTACTGCGGCACAGTAAAACGAAACGACGCGGCAACGGCGCCTGACCGCCCGTCGCCTCGCCTCTCCCCGGCGCACGCCAACTCCGCCTAAAAAGGCGCGCCCACTACGCCCACCTCGCCCACTCCGTGCCACGTCAGCCACGACCGCGCCCGCCAACGGTCGCGCGCAGCCCGCAGACCGAAACGTCAAACCACCTAACTGTGCGGTTCCTTCCAAGGTAAGACAACGACGCCCCTCCCCCCAGAGGCGCAGGGTGCTACTAATCAGGGGTTCGAAGCCCAGGCCTCGAAAGGATTCGATGGGCGCCCCAGATTAAGCGATGCAAAGGCTACCGGTCACGCTCGACCAACCCTCGAGCCCGCTGCTCGAGGGCGACCTGCACCTTTCGCAAGGCCCCACTGATCAGGAGTACGAAGCCTGGCCCGCGAAAGGGTTCGACAGGCGCTCCGGATCAACAGAGTCAGGGACGATTCGGGCGTGCTCAACGGACTTTACCCCGAACGCGAAGTTTGGGGACGCCCCTGTTGTGTTCAAGGCCAGACATAGGCAGCTAGACGAGGGATCCCACCGAGGGAGAGCTTCCGCGCCCTCGGCCCCCATCGAAGGGGGCCGAGCCCTACCTAGCAAACCTTTGCAAGCGCTCTTATGGACGAGTCTCCGGACCACGAGCCGACCCCTAGCGAACGGGGCACGGGCGTCCACTTGAACTACCCGCTAGCAGCTCACCGAGGCATCCGTGTACGCGGCCCGATTCGAGGGATACACGAATGACCTCACCCCTCTCCCCCGCGAAGGGGAAGCGAGGGTCGCAACCTAAAGACAAGAAGCCCCTCTGACCGCCTCCGCTCGGGCTAGGGGCTCGGGGGCTCCTTGCAGCATGTCCTCCTCCTCCTATGCGCGAAACGCGTCGAAGCCGTGCAGGGTCCGCCCCCCGAATTCCGTATAAATCAGTATCATCCCCACAATCCACCGCGTCGAATGGGGAGCAACTAACACAAATCCTCAGGAATCAAAGCCCTTGCACGAGTAAACTCACTCCTCCAAGGGCTCAGGGGCTACATGCGTAATCAAGAAGGAGTAATCCCCGCAGAATGCCCGGGAGCGATCCCGCGAAACGTCAGCCTCTGCCCGACTGACCCTTGGTCCGGCAGAGACTCGGGGGCTACTGTCGGGGACAGGCCCAGGGGGTCCCCTAACCATCGGGGTAATCACCCTCAAAAAACGATTAACCACGGAAGGCCGAATCACCGGTAGCCCGGAAGGGCCACCAAGGCAGCGCGGCCCGTCACAGCTTGTCACGACCCAAAAACAACCATCCGAGCTCGCCTGTCGAAGGGACCCAAGTGGCGACCCCCGTATCTGCCTCGCTCGAGGGCCGCGTACCCCCTCAAGCAGGCGAACCAACTCCGCCTCGCTCGAGGGCCGCGTACCCCCTCAAGCAGGCGAACCAACTCCGCCTCGCTCGAGGGCACCCCTCTACTCAACGCGGCGCGCCCCGGCGCCCCGCCCGACAACGGCATTTAATGCCCGCCCCATCGGGCGGGCGCCGAAGTCAAAAAGCGATCTCTCCCCACACCGCGCCGCTGACACCGCAGAGCTCGCTGTTCTACCTGCTCCGGTCACTATGCGCCCTCACTGCCACTGTGCGGACGCATGCGGCACTACGCAAGGTCCTGTGCAGACTTGCAGGCGTCGTTCCGCACCACTATTCCACCCGCTCCCGTCCTTTCCCCCCCGGTGCAGCCCTCGAATGGGCGTGAAGAACCCTCGAACGAATATATGAGCAGCAACCGTGTACGGACTCCGGTCAGGCGCGGCCCGGTGATGACGAACGACGGGTAAATCCACCAACTCTCGGCCATTCCCCGGTAAACCGGGCACGCCGCGCACTGTGGTCAACAGCGACCGCCATGCCGACCCCTGTGCCGCCAACTCTCGTCCTTCCCCACCTGCCACGCCCTCGAATCAACCAGCGGCGGGCGGCTGGGCGCGGATTACGGCGGCGCCACCCCCCGAAACCACGCCAGGACAAGCACAGGGACGGCCATGAGACCCGCAGAAGCCGGAGCTCGCCATAAATCCCCTGCCAGGGTCAAGGACGACCGCACGCCCGGCGCCATGCTCTCCAGTGCGCGCCCCTGTAGCACACGCTGTACTTGTACTTGTAAACCCCTCCCTCCCCCTCTCTCCTTGGCCTATAAAAGGAGGAAGGGAGCGAGAGGGACAGAAAAAAACGGGGAGACGAACACACACACGATCACCGCCTCACACGATATCGGCACTCGCCTCAATCACTTTCACACTCATTTTCAAGGACTTGGAGACTCCTTCTCCTCTCCCACCTCGCTTGTAGCCCCCCACTGCAAGCACTCCGGTGCAAGATAGTACAGCGCCCCGAGCGCACTCTGCTGGACGTACGACCTCACGGTCGGAACCAGGATAAACCCTTGTCTCACCGTGCTAGCTCTTGCATCAACCGTCAGGGGACGGGACACAGCGCATTTTGTGTGGCGCTGAGGATTGGCCGCCCAATCCCAGCACCGACAAGAAACATCCCCGGTTCTATAGATGGGTCCCATAATGATTTGATGTCTACTGATATTGACAGCAATGTATAGAACTAGGGGGTGGATCTATAAACGGGTCCCACGCCTCCACCCTCTCTCTTTCTCTCTCTCACTTTATTCCATAGGACCTAGTTCCATGCATAGGAGCGAGTTCTATATAGAATCGGTCTCACAATGGTAGGAACCTGGTTCCATAGGAGAGAGAAACCTATGGAACGACCACCCATTACGGACGCCCTAAGATCTATAGCAACCACTTTTGATTTGCGGGTTAAGATTTATACTTCATAAAATAGTGATAAGTCCATGAAGTAGTTTCTTGTTGGTCTCATAACAGAATATCATCTTTAGTTACACCTTAGTTATAGTTAGCTTATCTTATAATTCTAACTATTATATTGGTTTAATTACACATGAGTTACATATTTTTGGGTGGAATTTCTAGCTAATAGATTGTGTAAGGTGTTAAAGGAGAAAAGGAA
The DNA here is from genome assembly GCA_033239725.1 of Echinochloa phyllopogon. Lineage (NCBI taxonomy): Eukaryota > Viridiplantae > Streptophyta > Magnoliopsida > Poales > Poaceae > Echinochloa > Echinochloa phyllopogon. The sequence goes on from BTCW01000003.1 coordinate 3,984,147, forward strand.
AGGAGAAAACGAGTGAAAGTAGAGACGGAGACACTAGCTGACCGCACCTCGGCACCGGCGACTCTGGCCAGCACTTTATTCCTCAGCTAGCTAGGCTCCAGCCTCTATTTATACACTGCAACTTCCCCTCCGTTCCACACACCACCTCCACTCAGCTCAACTCCAATCCTCTTCGTTCACACTCTCAACCGAGAGCACCCCGGAACGAGCAGCTCCTAGCTTAGCTTGGTTCATTCGCTACTGACCGAGGGAGCTCGATCTGCAGTGTTGATTCATGGCGCCACAAAACGGCATGCTGAACCACGTGCCGCCCATGGAGGTGTCGCTGGAGTCTGGGAACGCCGGTGAGGCCGCGTGGCTTGACGACGACGGCCGGCCTCGCCGGACGGGCACGTTCTGGACAGCGAGCGCGCACATCATCACCGCCGTCATCGGCTCCGGCGTGCTCTCGCTGGCCTGGGCCATGGCGCAGCTCGGCTGGGTCGCCGGCCCCGCCGCCATGCTCCTCTTCGCCTTCGTCACCTACTACACGGCGGCGCTCCTCGCCGAGTGCTACCGGACCGGCGATCCCAACACCGGCAAGCGCAACTACACCTACATGGACGCCGTGCGCTCCAACCTCGGCGGCGCCAAGGTCGTGTTCTGCGGCGTCATTCAGTACGCCAACCTCGTCGGCGTCGCCATCGGATACACCATCGCGTCGTCCATCAGCATGAAGGCTATCAGGAGAGCCGGCTGCTTCCACACCAACGGACACGCTGACCCGTGCAAGAGCTCGAGCACACCGTACATGATCCTCTTCGGCGTCGTGCAGATACTCTTCTCGCAGATACCGGACTTTGATCAGATTTGGTGGCTCTCCATCGTCGCCGCAGTCATGTCCTTCACCTACTCTTCCATCGGGCTATCCCTCGGAATCGTACAGACTGTTTGTAAGTTCTTAATAACCATCTGCATGCTCGATCAGGATATGCAATTTTTGCACGATTGATAGATGATATGTTACTGACATGATGAGCTCGGTTACTGGAATTGCAGCTAACGGTGGGTTCAAGGGAAGCCTTACAGGAATCAGCATCGGCGCTGACGTCACATCCACGCAAAAGATATGGCACACCCTGCAGGCCTTCGGCGACATCGCCTTCGCCTATTCCTTCTCAAACATCCTCATCGAGATCCAAGTAAGCAAGCAGCAATCCCTTACACTGCTCTCCATTTCTCTTGTTTATTTGCTGTGTTGCTAACAAAGCTGCTTGCTCTGTTTCATTAGGACACCATCAAGGCGCCGCCGCCGTCAGAGTCGAAGGTGATGCAGAAGGCGACACGGCTGAGCGTGGCCACGACGACCATCTTCTACATGCTGTGCGGGTGCATGGGTTACGCCGCGTTCGGCGACGCTGCCCCGGACAATCTCCTCACTGGGTTCGGCTTCTACGAGCCCTTCTGGCTCCTCGACATCGCCAACGTCGCCATCGTCGTGCACCTCGTCGGAGCTTACCAGGTCTTCTGCCAGCCTATCTTCGCCTTCGTCGAGCGCCGCGCCACCGCCGCATGGCCCGACAGCGCCTTCATCACCAAGGAGCTCCGCGTGGGGCCCTTCGCGCTCAGCCTGTTCCGGCTGACGTGGCGGTCGGCGTTCGTGTGCGTCACCACCGTCGTCGCCATGCTCCTGCCATTCTTCGGCGACGTCGTCGGCCTTCTCGGCGCCGTCTCCTTCTGGCCACTCACCGTCTACTTCCCCGTCGAGATGTACATCAAGCAGCGCCGCGTGCCGCGCGGCAGCACCAAATGGATCTGCCTGCAGACGCTGAGCGTCAGCTGCCTCATCGTGTCCATAGCTGCCGCCGCCGGCTCCATTGCCGACGTGATCGCCGCACTTAAAGTCTACCGGCCATTCAGCGGTTAACTTCACCGAGGGTAGCTTCTCAAGCAGCTGATTTTGGCTAACGCTCCAACTCCAAGGATTGCAACGAAGTAACACTAATTTTGAGAGCTGACGCTTTGAAGGAGAGAGAGGTGGAGGCAGCTAGCAATAGGCTCAGACAAAGACACACAACTGGGTACCAAATTATTGGACCATTATTCATGCGTACTAAGAGCGTGGGTTGTGATCAATATCCACACCTAGATTAGCAATGAGCCAATGTGGTCCTATACTTTTCAGTTGTCATCACTTGTCATCTATGGGTGTCATTGTGGGATTTCTTGTAATAACTTCAATATGAGCTTTGGTACCAGAACACTAAAGAATTTCTTTTCAGTCTTGTCAATTTCTGGTTCCACATTTCAATGAACTAATTCAATCTTGAAATTTCACTCGCTTCGTCAACGAATACTTGACATTTCCTTCATGGTTCCATTCAAACTTACATCTCAATTTTATAGAAATTTTACTCTCTTTTGTTCTTAATTTTTTCTTTTCTTTTCCACTATTAAATTTATATATATTTGCCTTTATGGTCCATCCAAAGTGCGTCATTTTTTCCTATCTTTTATTTTTTTTCAGACATTTCAGTTTTAGACATCGTCTTTTGAGGATACATCTACCACGGTATAATATATAGAAAGTAGGAACATGCATGTTCATGCTGCCAAGACATACTAGATCATTTTTCCAACCTTGCCATTTTTTTAAAACTAGATCAATTTTATACTGATGTTTCAAGGAATTTATAGAGAAGAGCCCAAGACCTAAAGAAGTAATGTTGCACATACACTAGAAAAAAAAGAACAAGAAGAAAAATGAAAATCTATCCCCACTTTGTGGTTTGATTAGTCCCCCTTCCCCGACTTGTTTTGTAATGTCAACTCCAAATACGAACTAACTTTAGTATAAAAAAAGTATGAACTAAGTTTGTCTCAACTCGAGCAATAGTAAAACCGGACCGTGAGCCAAATCCAATACAGGTGAACAGTACTCCATTAATTATCTGGTTGAATTGAAGTTAGGCTGCCCAACTAAACAGTACGTGCCGCATTTACTAACTTGCATACAGTACAAGTTAACATTAAACTAACCTCAACATCTTTTTCTTGTGGAATTGTACTTTATTGGATAAATCTTTTACAGATAGGTTCAGTTTGTTAGAGCTTCAATAATACTGGTCGAACTGGTTAATGTTTTGTCACCCAAAGTTCAAAGGAAATATAACTAATGTAGTAGCTGCTAGTAATGCTCTATGCATGTGCGAATGAGTATGCATGCATTGTTGTCATTATATTTCAAGTAATGACTATATAATACATAACGGCCCAAACATAATGCCATGCATGCGTTGATTATAAGCAGGAAAACTTTCACACAGCCCTGAGCCATGCCATTATTCTGCCATAACACGACTATGACTTAAGGTGCGTGCTAATGTGTTTGTTCTTCACTTGATCATATTCCGTATGATCAACTTTGATAGATATATACACTTGTTCTGAATTTATAGGCTCATATGCTTGACTTATGTGATGTCTTTAACGATAGCTGCATGCAAGTTGCGGGACCTTTTTGACGATTCGATCTTGCAACGTCGATTTTTTCATCATGAAATGTGACTATACAAACCCTACGTACACTATATTTCAGCTTCAAAGTAAACCAAACGATATACCTTTGCAAACTTTTCTCTGCGTCACCTAATCGATCGACTATATATATTCCCAGCCGTTTTGTTGGACCTTTAACGATCTATATATATCCTAGTATCCATGGGCAAAAGTTGAACTAGTTGCGTGTGGATATATGAACAGAGAGACCAGACTTCTGCATGCATGCCTCGATCTATTAAATAGTGTCGATCCATACATGGATATTTCTTGAGTGCGCGTTCATGATTAAGCTGCCTGCTGGCCTACTTCACCAAACAGATAAAGAGGTGGTGATGTATGTAGCGGATATGTATGATCCTCTTCATGTTTAACTACTTAAACATAATAGCATGGATAGATGCATTGGACCCGCACATGCATAGTCTTCACATGGGTTGTTTGATTATCTTCGTGAAATTGTATGATGCAATGAGAATTAAAAAAAAGAGTATTTGGTTGGTTGCATTTATGGATATAGTGATCTATACTATATATCTTTGAATCGGAAGTAATGACCCTGTGAAGATGATAGGTTGTTGTATGAGCTAATGCAGAGCCCCTGCACTGAAACTGATGAGTGGATTCGTAGAAGATGCAATGCATCCACTAGATAGAGATGGAGATATGCATTTCTCACATCTTCTCCTACAGACAATCAAAACGCTCTTCTATCTCCATGATACGTATCCATCGCTGTAGGATAACCCTTGTGCGATCAAGCAAATGCACCGTGCCCCACAGGATCGTGAGTGCATATTATTCATGAGTAGTTGCTCATTCTTATGAACTCTTGACAAGACAATAAAGCATTTTTTGCTTTCAGTTCCCGACCGAAGCAACTATCTGCGGCTATTAGCTAGCTTTTGGTAAATTGCTGGGAGCTGAGGACTCGGCGGCGCGATGAGATTGAAATGTACTCTGCTACTAGAGTCAATGCCGATCCTTGATGATCAATTATCTGTTGCTTTTTTTGTGTGCAGTTGTCAACGTTCTCCTGCCATGCGTATAGACTTGAGTTGGAAAACCCCAGAGGAGATATACACCGAACTTAGGCCTTGGTTGTTGGGAAACATATCATACGTATCTATACAGTGCATGATCTCTAATCCAAATGTAGTGTTGAGATGGATTGGCATAAAATTAGTCAGTTCATTTTCCACTCCAATTCAAGAACTTAGGCGTAGGCGGTAACCATGCACAGTTGTTTAAAGCAATATATGATAGGAGGTTAGTTAGTCACGTAATATACATGGAGAAAACATGCATGGTTTGTAGGCTACGATAAGCACTATATTATTGCGTTAGATATATAGTTTGTTTCCTGCATGATATTCCAGATTTTAGGTGGTGATCGGGAGGAGAAATTAAAGAAGACGACAGGAGAGGGTTTTGGTTGTCTTTTAATTATTTAATTTGTAGCATGGAAAAAATTAACTACTAGCATATGCGTGTTCAAGCCACCATAAAAAGGAAACTGGCCGGTGCAGTAGATGTAGAATCGACAAAGGGAATTAAGACAAAAGTTAACTTTGGTTCATATTATATTGCAGCACGTGCGGCACGCGGAGATAGGTCGATGGAGGCATGGAGCACAATGCACACAAGCACTTGAGAGTAGTCGCTGGCTCGCTGATAAGTTACCGCGCGCGGCCAAGTCGATCGAGCGAGTTGTTAATTATATTTGGCATATGTAACATACATACTCGATCATAAGGAGCATGAGTATGTATATAAAGTACCAACAAAATGATTGCCACCCCAGCTTGATGGTGGGTGGTGAGGGCTGCCACCAACACGTGTTCATCCCTTGCTTGCCCAACCAACAAAACAGGTCATCAGGTGTGGTCGGCACGCGACGCGACGACGACGACCCCTGCCGACCGATCGCATTATTATTAGATAGATGATGGATCGGATCATCAATCAGGCGGGCAGGGCAGGGCATGCCACATCATCCATGATCGATCTGTCGCGATCGAGCCATAGTTGCAGCAGAGTCTATACAAGGAGTACTATACAAGGAGGACACGGCCGGTGCGTCTCGTTGCAGCAGAGTCATCGTCGTTTGCCTGCATGCAGTCCCTTCAACAGAAAACCGAGACATACTCAGCGCCAAACAAAACTGCTCACGGACGACGATCGTCATTTCGTACGGTACCAGCAGGGGCGCTGAGGTACTGTAGTTAGGGAAGTGCACCCAAGGCATACCCAGACGTGGTTTGGGTTGAGTGAGGATAGACCAATATAATACCAAGTTGGGTCATTCTTTTGGGCCAAATAGCCCATTTAAACCCATATTTATTGTATATAAAAAAAGTAATTTTTATTCTACCCATGCATGTTTATTCTAGGAATGAAATGGCTTATTTAAATTGTTTGCAACCCACACCTCTAAACCCTGTCCATCTACATACGAGCGAGAATAAGTAAAGTTAATCGCCAACTAAATACTCGTCATTTCATTTGTTGTCAATATTAAGTACAACTTTTATCTGTGAATCCATAGTTTTTTTTAAACCTAACACTTATGTAGATGGCTATATGAATGCATGTAGCCACTCATATGAATACAAAAATGCATATCATCTTTATGAGTATGTACTTCTGACAGATTTTGCCAGCAAATCTCGAGATTGGGAAAAGGCAGTGGCGGATCTGTGACCCGGGCTACAAGCCTGCTGGTTATTATGGACCAAAATTCTACAGAAGCTAGCTTAAAAAACAATAGAAATATTAGAGAGAAAAATGAGTTGGTGTATATATATTCTAACAGGCTCAGCTCGGGTTATAGTTAAATACTTAAATTCTGGAGGATCCACCACTGGGAAAAGGAGTACACCTTTTTTATACACACCAGCAGGTGATCTTCGAGGAAAACAGTAAATACACCATTCTTTTTACATATAATAAGTGTCATGAATCGCTACGTAAACATGCAGTGAAATGTACGTTTGACTATATAAGCACTTCCAGTGACATGTTTAATCTCGCACCTCTCGATCAGGCAGCCTCATCGATCGGCCAGCATTGCACGCCGCCTCCCTCGACACTCGCTACAGCCGGCACGCACGCACGCGCCGCAGATATTCAGCGAGGTTTCCAGCCCCAGCCCACACACAGACAGAGCGGACTTGGCGTTGACCTCCGGTGGACATGGAAAAAGTGCTCTGACAATGGGAGGGAAATGGAGTTGACTTGCAAGTCCATTTCAAACAGCAAAGTAGATTGTGCGGCCTCCAAAAGGTGCGGTCGAAATGGTCGATCGGCCAAGCAGAGCAGCTGCATGCATGCCGACCGTCCAGCCTTCTTTTGCTAGGTGCTAGCAGCTACTCCGGCCAGTAAGCTAACGGCGGCGAGATACCGGCACTACGGTCTGGCTACTACCTAACCTAACCTAGGTTGCCGGGCCTTTTGAACGAGCGTCGTCGTTAACCTAGCAGCTAGCTTACGGGGAAAAAAGGTACGGTGCAAATGATCGCTCCTGCTCCTGCCGCCGTTGCCATCTATCGTGGGAGACGAGAGGATCGTCCTCGATCCCTCCCTTTTTAATTTAATCCGCGTTGCTCCACTTCCACCAGTACGTTATATTAGCTAGAATAGGAATGGTGCACACGCGATTTGGTAACCCTAGCTAGCTAGGTTGCATTGATGCTCTAGCAAGGTGTGGACGTACGTGTGGTGGGGTACGGTAGTACATGGATGCCGACTACCGGATCGACGACTCGTCCACACAAGTCTCCCATGATTGCTCGCCCTTACAGCTATAGCTTTGCAAAGTTACAACACTGAAAAATTTCGCCGATCCACTGAATAGCGATGGCACCGTAAAAGAGCTCTTTTTATAAACGGGTTGTGTTTAGTTCTCGAAAAGGGAATGTGAAGTTTGGTGAAAATGTCACATCGGACACTATAGCGCACTGTAGCACTTTTCGTTTGTTTGTGGTAATCGTTGTCCTACCACGACCTAACTAGGCTCAAAAGATTCATCTCGTCGTGTACATCAAAATCATGTACTTAGTTTTTTTATTTATCCATGTTTAGTGTTCCATGCAAGAGAGAGAGATTTGATGTGATAGGTGAATAGTGAAGTTTGGAGAGAGAATTTTTGGCTTTTTAAGGAAACTAAAAGGGCCACGTAGTAGTTGGTTAGATACAACTTAGGTGGTGTTTAGATGTTAGAATTGGGAGGTTGAATTTGGGAGTAAGATGTTACTTCGTAATCATTACGCTACTGTAGCATTTCGTTTGTATTTGTGAAAAATTATCCAAAAATTGATTAATTAGGCTCAAAATGTTCGTCTCGCAGAGTACAACAAAACTGTGCAATTAGTTTTTGATTTCATCTGCATTTAATACTACATGTATGTTATGACATTTTGATGTGATGGAGAATCTTCTTTTTGCATAGTGTATTTGGGAGTTACTTTTTGAACTAAACAAGCCCTGTACATTTTCTTCTGCTGCTTAAATAGTATGTCAGTGCTCCGGCTAGCTAGTTTCATATAGTAATAAAATGAAAAGAAAAGAGTTCTCTAGCTAGACTCACAAAATTAATTTAATAACCCCATGACAAACTATACATATATACTGTATCACCTAGTAGATAGTAAGTCCTCACGTAAAATTCGAAGAGCTTAATAATCATCACAAGATGATAAGTCGACAACAAATTGACAACGATACCACATGGGCAAAGATCCGAGGCGCGGCCATCATATCCCAGCTAGGGATTCCAATCTCTCTGGAGCCGTCCGTTAATTCCGATCCTCTTTGCCCGGAAAATAATTGAAAGCCATTCCATCCATCCATCCATCATACTCAGCTCGCCCTCCCGCGCCAGAAAAAGAGAGAGAACAAATTAGAATGGGACCGAGACGAAAGCAACACAAATGGTCCAGGTGAGCCGGGCCCCCGATGGCCGGATCCGTTCCTGATAGCTAGCTATAGTACGTGTGAGTGCCTGCCTGCATTCCGTCCGGCTTGTCTGACCACCCGTTTCCTCTTTGGAGCTTATCATGATCTATATCCCTCTGTCTACCTAAGATTCTCCACTTTCAATTCACATCGGCAAATTCCCTCCTCCGTCCTCGACTTGCAGATTAATGGAAGCCCGGCTTCCAGAATATTGTGCATCCATGATTGCTGCTTCCAGAGGCCTTGGCTGGCTGGTGCTCCATCGCCTAGCACCTAGCTATAGCCTATATGTCTTCCTATTGCTCATGACTTGACGTCAGGGGCCGCAAGGGGCTGATCGAGGAGGATCGTCCTCGATCAGTGAAGCTTCTGATATATATAATGCATGGATTTTGATGTCAATATATCGTTTGTTGTCACTTATTCTGACTTCTGTGAGAAAGAAACCCAACTGCATGCAAGTAGCTAGCTACTCTTTTTCGCAAAAAAAAAAGTAGCTAGCTACTCGTACTCTGTAAACTGAAATAACCCTTGCTTGCACTTGTTTGCCAAATTTGAATTCAAATTGTGCCGGTAAATTTGGCCCTGCGAGGGATTTATTCCTGGCGCAAGTGGCTTCAGAAATGTACGGTTGATAAAAGGGAGGAAAAATTAGGAATCCAGCAAGAAAAAGCTAATTTCTCATATTAAAAGAGTCCACCCTTTTCAAAAAAAGGAGCTTCGATCTCATGGAAGATAGTTTCTCATCAAAGATATGAGACGAGCACCCGCCAATGAAGACAATTAGTGCCTTTTCTTTAAGGAGTACTGAAGCCAATTATTGTTGGAGCTTTTAGGAGTTGCAACTGAATTAATTTGACGAGCCACGGCCTTATCATCCATTTTAACACAAATTTACACTGTGTGTACAAGGATTTAGGCTATTAACTTCTAGCTAGAAATGCACATGGAACTTACCCTATATATCACCCCATCTCAGTTTTACAGAATCTTTGAAATAAAAAGACGACATGATATTTCACCCCCTCAGTTTTACAGAATCTTTGGCTTCCACTTGATATTTCACGGACAAATCAACCAAACAAAAACAGAGTGGCACGCTTCATGTATATGTAAGTTTTTTTTTCTCTTCTCTTCATATACTTTTTTCCGGTACAACTGGTTGCACAATAGAACAACAAAAGGAGGACCACGGAAAAAGAGAAAAGAAGGTTTTAAAAAAAAAGAAATTTATATTTTTTTTCTCCAGACACCCTAAACTAGTTAGAGTCCATGACAAACACCTCCTGCCATTCTGCACACACCCCCATTAATTGTCATTGTCTTCCGAGCAATGCAGCCAGCATGTGCAGTTGTGCACAGGGGCGCCTTATGCTTCCACCTTAAGTAATTACTCTTTTCGACGAGGGCCTCTTCGCAAACAGCTCACACCATTAGCCAGCCATCCTGCTAAACGCTGTGATAATAATGCTGCATGCACATACGGCCATGCGTCGACAGTTAACTGCTGAACGGGCGGTAGACCTTGAGGGCGTCGATGACGTCGGCAATGGAGCCGGCGGCGGCGGCGATGGACACGACGAGGCAGCTGATGCTCAGCGTCTGCAGGCAGATCCACTTGGTGCTGCCGCGCGGCACGCGGCGCTGCTTGATGTACATCTCGACGGGGAAGTAGACGGTGAGCGGCCAGAACGAGACGGCGCCGAGGAACCCGACCACGTTTCCGAAGAACGGCAGGAGCATGGCGACGACGGTGGTGACGCACACGAACGCCGACCGCCATGTGAGGCGGAACAGGCTGAGCGCGAAGGGGCCCATGCGGAGCTCCTTGGTGATGAAGGCGCTGTCCGGCCATGCGGCGGTGGCGCGGCGCTCGACGAAGGCGAAGATGGGCTGGCAGAAGACCTGGTAGGCTCCGACGAGGTGCACGACGATTGCGACGTTGGCGATGTCCAGGAGCCAGAAGGGCTCGTAGAAGCCGAACCCCGTGAGCAGGTTGTCCGGAGCGTTGTCGCCGAACGCCGCGTAGCCCATGCACCCGCACAGCATGTAGAAGATTGTGGTGGTCGCGACGCTGAGGCGTGTCGCCTTCTGCATCACCTTGGATTCCGATGGGGGCGGCGCCCTGATGGTGTCCTGTTCAACAGAGAGGGCAGCAGCCTTGGTTAGGAACAGAGCAGAGCAATAATTGAAATCTCAAGTTGATCGAAGCAGAAATCAAAGCAGAGGACGTGAGGAGGGTTTGTTTTTTGCTTACTTGGATTTCGATGAGGATGTTGGAGAAGGAGTAGGCGAAGGCGATGTCGCCGAAGGCCTGCAGGCTGTGCCAGATCTTCTGGGTGGAGGTGACGTTGGCGCCGATGCTAATGCCGGTGAGGCTGCCCTGGAATCCACCGTTGGCTGCAATTGCATTAATTTAGCATACGTCAGGAACTAATTAAGAAGAACCTATCAATGACAGCACGAAATTTCCAGAAGTAGTACGGCAAGATTTGTTGATGAATCAAGAACGTACCAACAGTCTGCGCGATGCCGAGGGCGAGTCCGATGGAAGAGTAGGTGAAGGACATGACGGCGGCGACGATGGAGAGCCACCAAATCTGATCGAAGTCCGGTATCTGCGAGAAGAGGATCTGCGTGATACCGAACAAGATCATGTAGGGGTTGCTGGAGCTCTTGCAAGGGACGCCATGTCCCTTCTGGTGGAAGCACCCGGCCCGCCTGATGGCCTGCATGCTGATGGAGGACGCGATGGTGTAGCCGATGGCGACGCCGACGAGGTTCGCGTACTGGATCACGCCGCAGAACACCACCTTGGCGCCGCCGAGGTTGGAGCGCACGGCGTCCATGTAGGTGTAGTTGCGCTTCCCGGTCTCCGGGTCGCCGGTGCGGTAGCACTCGGCGAGCAGCGTCGCCGTGTAGTAGGTGACGAAGGCGAAGAGGAGCATGGCGACGGGGCCGGCGACCCAGCCGAGCTGGGCGATGGCCCAGGCGAGGGAGAGCACGCCGGAGCCGATGACGGCGGTGATGATGTGGGCGCTGGCCGTCCAGAACGTGCCCGTCCGGCGCGGGCGGCCGTCGTCGTCGAGCCACTCGGCGGCGCCGCCGTTCCCGGCCTCCACCGACACCTCCATCGGCGCGATGTGCTTGGGGCCGTGGTGCGACGCCATGATTGAATCGCAGAATTTGTCTCGGATTTGTTGTCTTCGGCTGGAACCGGGGGCAAGCTGGGAGCCTGGGCTAGACGACGATGGGGGTGCTCGGTGGCTGATGAGGCCGGCCGTGATGTGAGGCGAAGGTGAGCGGTGGTGTGGCGATGCCGGGGGGGAGTGAGGATGGTATATATAGCGGAGAGGGAGGAGAGCTTCGCTTTGCTTTTGGAGTCCCTTTCCCTTCCGGTGGGGAAGGGGAGGCAGAGGAAGGAGAAGGACTCTGCTGTCTCACGCCGCGCGTGTGGACGCCGGTCAGCGGGCGTGGCGTCTCTGTCTGTGGCGATTTCTTTTTCTCTTTTTTTTTGGAGCGGCGAAAACAAAATAAAATTACGCGCTATGTATTATGTTGCATCATTAATTCTATCCTGTTGGTTGGAGACTTGGAGTTTAGCGTTGGGTTTGGGCTGCAAGAGACGCTAGGTAAGGTCATGGAGAGCTAAAGATCGAATCCATAGAGGAAAAAAACAAACTCTCGTGACAGTGTGTGAGTTGTGGGCCGGGACTGTCATGCTGGATCTTAATTTGGATGCATGTGAGAGTGTACAATACGGGTTTGAGTTCATACTGCATTACCACACGTTGCACGATTAGGTGCTCCTCCTAACATACTCGGATACTCCCGGCCACCGAATTGGTTATCGATTTGAATTCAATGCACCAACACATTATGAGCAGAGAACCTAATTCATCCGATTGCATTTGTTTTGCCGTACTCGCCAAAGACTTTCGCACTAGTTGGGAATTTTTGTAGATAATAATGGAGGAGGTATCCCTCTTTCGCTACAACAATACAATGTAACATAGATAGAAAGGAATCCTTATTGGCAGCCCTTTTAGAAATTAGAACGACATGGGCAAAGAAAAACATGATTTATCCCAGGAAAGGTATCCACGCTACGCTAAAAGCGGGCAGTGGGCATTGAATAGTACATCCCTACGAAAGATAACAAGCACGGAGTACTTGTGGAACCGGATTCTTAGAAACACGAGTAGGAAGGCTATGTGGCCATGTAGCAAGGGAAAAAAATCAAAATTGTCTATGAACACAATTGCCAAAAAATGTTGTCCTGTGGAGGAACAAGTACGTACGTATATCCAAGTCAAGTCTAAAAAAAAGTATATCCAAGTCATGAAAAAGTATAAGTATTATTTTTTTTTGAAACGTAACGCTGGCAAGACTTGTCAGTATTATATTTATAATAAAAAAGGAAACATCTGCACAAATTACACGCCAAGCTTATTGTTAATTAATCTGTTACCGTGCTGCAGTCGGAATATCTGATCTTTCACGATGTGAACCGAGCGAGTTTGATGCGCGCTATATACCATGATGGTTGGTTGGCAGTCTTATTCAGTGAATATTTTTCGCACGTTCAACGTCGTTACACAGGATATCTTAAACAATTTGTCCTTTGCACTTTTACAGTGCGCTTTTTTAGCTCTTTTACAGTTTTTTAGGCATACTCTATTTTTTTTATTTACCGGATACTACTCCAGGCATCATATGGTACGATGGTGGATGTTGTTAAACACGTGGCTTTGCAGTTCCACCATTGGATTTTGGAATAAAATCGGCACCGGAGGCCGGAGGATCATATTATTATTACTGCCGATGTGGAAAGCCTTCAAGGATCATATTCGCCTTTTAATTTGGGCCGCCTTGTTTGGATGAGCCAAAAAGAAATCTCTCGGATGTGGTCCCACTACTGATGGAGAACACTGCGTGCTCGCTCTCAACAGAAATTTGTCAAAAAAAACAGTTCATAAAATATTTATTTATTTCGGTACAATTCTTTATACTCCCGATTTTTAGTACCTGCAGTGGCCGTCTTTTGAAACCAAAATCCCTCCTCTTTTCTGAAACTGCTGTCTGAAGTCTGAGTGAAACACAAGTTGATCGAGCTCGATCGATGGCTGATGTGTACGTGTTGGTGCGCGTGCGTCTCACTTGCTTTCACCGCCGTCAATTCGATCGGGTAGGATGAGATGTGTGCGGCCACACGCGTGTTGTTGCCGACGGCAACGCGCGCGCGCACGAGAAAGAACGCACTCAGCTCGTTCTTTTTGTGGATTGAAAATTTCCAGCTTCTCATGATTATTAGCTGGATAACTATAGTAGGAGGTAAGCTGCAAGAGAGAGTGAGTGAGTGGTGAAAGAAGCACTAAACTTGAACCTGATTAGCGTCAGCGGAGAACTCGCACGTTTAATTCTTTCCTAGCTGGCCAGACAACTTGCTGATGATTATGCTATACACTGTACACTAGCAATCTGCTCTGTTCTCGATAGATCTTCCAGTGGAGTTTGCACGTTCCCAAATGCTGGTTGGGACTTGGGAGGTAGTGCTAAGTACTATATATACCCTTGCTTTTCCCCTAACATGAATCATCAGTTATTGTTGGTGTTAATGTACCTCAGGCAACTCGTGTCTCACGTTGTATAGGAACTTTGCTATCACACTACAGATAGGCTTCTCATCAGTTGACATCGGAGGATATATTCATCACACGGACCTCTCAGATTCCAAGTCAACAGTATTATATTAGACTTTGATATGTTCTCTTTTAGTTAAGTTGTAATGAAAGTGGAACATCGGAGTTTCAGTTGCAGTGACTATATATACCGCTCTGCTCATGATCATCATCAGGGGTTGCTACTTCATACATACAACAACTAACAAAAGAAAGTCATACATGAAAAAGAATGGAGCAGTACGGTTAAAGGTGATGGGCAAATAATGTATATCTCATAGCCCATCACTTTGACAAGTTAAAAAGTAATAACAGGCTTTGGCCCATCACTTTTGTACGGTTATTATTAGTAGAGACGATGCATCCGATGGCTGGCACGATACCATACCCTAGAATAATGTTCACAGTTGGTCCCTCAAAATTTCGAGCTAGTCCACTTTATAAGGTTCCCCTTTAGCATAAGCACATGTGGTACTACGCGCGTGCTAGTCGAATAGACGTAGCCAAGTTATGTTCTCAGCGCATCACGACACGAGTAGATGACCTATGTTGATGCTGTGTGAACCGTGTGTTGTCGTCGCACATCTTTCTCCTCGAGTTTTTGTCGTGTATTGATATAGGCAGACTTTAATTATTACATGTGTGATTTAGGATCTACGACTGCCTGCGCTGCTCATTCTCAATTTAAAGAAATATAAGTAGACGTGCGTATGAATTAACATCTGCATAGTATGCACATGCACTATTATTTTGAAAAAAAGATAACAGCGTAAATATATCTCCATATAGTAGCAAATAAGGTTGTAGTAGTGCCTTTTGCGTACCGGGCCCGCGAGATTCTGCATGTGTATTGATATACGCATTAGAATACACGTATTAGAATATATACGTATATACACGTATATAGACGTGCATGCATGGCTACTGAAAAAAGAAAAAAAAAGACATCCGGTGCTATATCGTGGCGTTTTTTTTAACATACGGAGGTGATATATCGTGGTTGGCCGATGAATTTACGTGGCTGTACGTGGTTGAGCAGATACATCAGGCATGCATGTGAGGATGTATCATGATTGAGTGTGAGTGGGGGCTTTGCGCGCGGTTACATGATTCATGATTGATCAGCTAGCACGCAGTGGGCTTTACAGGTACACTGCATGCATGTCTGCATCGTGACTCGATCGATTGGCAAGTCAAGTGCACGTACGGCAGTCAACTCCTCCATTGACTATCTGCTATCCTGCAGTGTCAACTGTCAACGCAGTGCCACTGTCATCGTGAGTGAGTCAACGCGGAGTCCACTGCTCTGCTGAGGAGGTGAGGTCAAACAAAGAAGTCAACCCTAGGGAGTAGGGCCCATGCATGCATCGATCTATATGTATACGAGAGCACGTGCACGTACGTTGTTTGGGAATATATATGCTGGGCATGTACAGTGTGCCTATACATATATGGCCAGCGAATAAATAAGACCCAATAAATAAAGCAGGGGAAATTAAAGCTGTTTCGTGCTGTAGCACGGTGCGGTACCTAGCTACGTAGTAGCCGGGGGACAGATCGTGAAATGTACGTAGAAAACTAACGTAACGCATCCGATCCGCGAGGAGGTTGTACGCCACAGCTAGTGTTGTGATCAGCTACGCACGTACGCATGTTTTACAAATAATTTGCTGATTCATCAGTCAATCAGGAATCCTGTACGTGCTTGATGGGTGTGCGCTCTCTCGTGACCGTGATGAGATCGATGTCCTCCCATCACTAGATGTTAGATAACCTTCTCTTTCTTTTTTTCAGCATGGCTAGGATAAGTAACGAATTGAATTATCTGAACACATACTAACTACACAGCGAGCAGAGAAGTGATGTGTTAGGTGTGTGACCTGCCTGTGTTACAGTGTACGTGTCATCAGTGTCAGTGTGTGTGTGATTCGCAAGTGATCGATGAAGTGATGGAGAACGACATACGTGTGGGTCCCTCCCTCAGCTCCCTGTCATTAGCTTCCCAACAAAACAATAATGCACGCAACGCGCAGGCAAGCCGTCGATCACAGCCACTCAATTATACTAGGTGCAGTAGTGTGCATGCCGACAGAGGCGACAGGTATCGAGACCTGCCATTTCCGGTTCCGTTCCGGGCACGCGCTAGCTTATGCATCGTCATATCATTATCTCCTGATCGATATGATGATGTACACCAGCAAGCAGCAAAGCAAAGCAAGTGGAGGTCGATCAGCTGATCGGCCGGCAGATCGATCGAGCCAGACGTACGTACATACAGCAAGTGGCCGGAGTCATCATCGTCTCCGGTGGTCTCCATCTCGCCACTCCTCGCTCTCGGCGGTCAACTACGGAAACGTTGGGCGCCGCCGCCATATGTCCGATCCTCCTGCATGTATTTCACCAGCTCGATCGAGTGTGCAGTGACTGCACGCAGGGTAGCATATATCGCATCCTGATGACGACGCTGTGCAAGAATAGATGAGAGCATGCTAGTTTATTACTCCCTCCGGTTATGTAAAACAAGTCGTTTTGGACAAAGTTTGAGTCAAACATTGGGAATATAAATCATGGATAACATTTAAGTTGTTGAGTTTGAAAATGTGAAAATTATATAAATAGATTGGTCTTGAAAATTACTTTTATAAAAGTATACATATATAACTTGTCAAGAAATATTTTTATAGAAAAGAGAAGTCAAAATTTTGCTTTGGTGACCGTGTCGCTGTCCTAAACGACTTCATTTACCAAACTGGAGGGAGTATCAGTTAATTAGCTTCCCGCGGAGACAAGATGCATGCTAATTAATTAATTTAACCAAAGATAAAACGATATATATATATATATATATATCGATCCATCGAGCTAGAGAGGAACAAAATTAATGAGCACACGACACACGAGTACTGCGGTGCAGGCTCACTATCTATCGTCTTCTGTTCCTCTCTCTCTTTCATCTGCCCGTCTTGATCATCCAAACGCCACATACGGATCGGATCGGATCCGATGCACGCGGCGGAGGTAGGCACGCATCCATGTCCATATATGCATCTCTGTCCACCAAACAGTGACCTCTACTGCAGAATCAGTAGAGATGCGGCCATATCCACCCATGCCCGCCCGCCCAATAAAAAAATTAATGATCATATCACGACACAGATGATGTGATCTGAAAACCGAATGTATATGTACTTAAGGTTTACAATTTTTTTCTAGCTAGAGCCATGCATGATTGATATGATCGAGCTAGCAACTGATCGATCGAGCATACTACATATAAAGCTTAAGGATTGAACGTCGTGGTGCGCTTTGAGCTCAACTACTACAAGCGTCCAGAATCCATATGCGCTCAATAAACTGACCAACTTATATCTCAATAAATCATCCATCTCGAGTTGAAGAAAACTTGACGCACTAAATAATAAGCTAGCTACTTGCAGTTTCCCATGCGTGATATACTGATATACCCCCATTATATATTTGACAACAATCAATCAATCACGCTCGATTTCTCACCTTCACACGATATATATATATATATATATATATATATATATATATATATATATATATATATATATATATATATTGTCGCTAAGATGGGAAATGCTTAAAGAAGCTCTGGTTTTCGCTAAATTAAAGAATGAGATAGGATGTGCACCTTACCGGACCTATCTAGATATATTGGACTCCAACACACAAACGGTAGACTGTGGTGAGTTCTGGCGCGTTCTTCACTCGACAACTTCCATCTGCCATCATGCTACCAAGCTTTTTTACTTGTCTAGCTATCCTCCTTTTTATCGTGCCATGCAAGTACAATAATATATCTTTCTAGTAGCCTCTGATATGGATTGTATATTTCTCACTTTTGGGGGCATGTCCAGTTAACAGCTAAAGAAACTACCCGTGTGTGCAAAAAGCCAAACATGCATACACAAGTCAATATAGTGAAGTAACCGCGTTTGCTTCATATCTCGATCGGCTACACTACTACTAACTACTTGTCGCTTACCTCTTGAATAATAAGTGAAAACCAAATTATGCTCCGGTTTTCACGTGAAGTAACTACACACGTACACGACCTCAACATTGACCATATATGAACAAGAAAATTCTGTGCATCCAATAATTGAGCAGCCACCAAATTGCCCCTTAAGATCAAAATTTTTATTTGGCAACTTAGTATTGATAGGCTTCAGTCTGCTGTGTCTTTGAAAAGAAGGGGATGGAAAGGAAAGGAGACTTGCTGTCTGTGTGGTGGAAAGGAAGATACTGATCATATTTTTTTCAAGTGTTCTCTTGCTAAATTCTTTTGGTGCTGTGCTCGTGATATGTTCTCATGGGGGAGTTTCCCATCTTGTTGGGAAGAATTTCATGGTAGTTGGTTATCTGGAAAATTGTTAAGATCTAAAAAAATAGCATTTTTGTCTTTGCTGGCTTTTCCTGGGCAATTTGGCGAGCAAGAAATAGGATGGCTATAGAGAAGGTCTTTCCTAAAAGCCCAACTGACCTGATATTTTCTGGTATAATGTTTGTGCAGAAATGGTCTATGTTGTTAAGCAAGGATGATCAAGAGAAGGTGCTAAAAATTCTGGAATTCATGCGGAGCTGGTTGAATGTGACAGTGATGAAGAATAGCAACGCTTCTGATGTAGTGGAGCTTTAGTTTGTTTTGTAATAGCCTTAAGCTTGTTTTCTTTTATACTGGGTAACCCCCAGATCGACGTTGTACCCAAACCTTTTATATGCTTTCAAGAAAAGCAGAGGTTTATCCTCTTTTCAAAAAAATAATAATTGAGCAGCCGGATATGGATTCTCTGCGCTAGTGCACGCCCCAATATACTCCATTCTGTGTCCAAACACATCTATCGTTGTCGAATGCAAAGTTCCGAGCAACTTACAAAAAGCTACTAGCGAGATAGCCGCGTATAATTGCTCCATGAACTGAATGCAAATCGCCTTTTGACTTGTCAAGCTAGAGATTGGCAAAGGATAACAAACTAATGGAGATAAGCAAGTCGACATCTTCAACTGATGGATTGATGAAACATCTTTTCCTACAAAATGTCAAATGTCGACCAGCAAAAGATGCATGCTGAAAACCTTCTAAAGTGTAGGCCTAACTTCTGTTTGGTGAAACCAGATGAGTCTGATTGTTCAAGGTACAATGTCCAATGTATGCATGGATGTATTCTAATAAAATCAGATTTCAATAGGATCTAAATATATAGTGACACATTTTATCTGTCATGCACCTATAAGTTCAGTCCAAAAATTTAAGCTGACGGAAACGGAGAACAATTCACAATTCAATACAATAGCTTAATTTGATGGTGAAAGATGGAGAATTCCCATATATTTTAACACATATTATCTAACACATCGAGGCTGCCTGGTTAATATGCATATGTTCTTATATCCAATGGGTGAATGTGATACAATATACAAAGAAACCGCATGCGTGCTAGCATAAAAAAAACTTTTATTTCTTCTGGATAGATACTCTATTTGACAGATCATCAAGGTCTAAGAAAACTGCCGACAATATAAAGTCCTCAATTAGGTGAAGACAAGTTCGTAAAGAGATGGTTTAGAACTTTGCTGTTGAAATCTAGTGTAGTATATATAGCGCTTTCCATGGGAAAAAAGATGATGCTACACAATGGATTCGTCAAAAAAGGTCATGGCAATTTCCATTTTTCTTATGAAACAGGAGGGGTCCTTTGCCCCCGTACTGTTTATATATTAAGGTCACGGTAACTTGCATTGCATGCAATGCAAGTATCGTCAAAGTTATCACATAGCTCATTCAAATGAGTAACCTAGCTCCTCAAAAAAGGTGATCTCCAACCATACGAAATGGTGAAGTGAAGAAGAACAAACAACACGTTATTTAGCACCTAATGCAATGCCATAGTCATGGGAGAATACTACTCACGTACTCTTTTACCATTTATTATTATTATGGGGCATAAGCTTCAAGCTGACGCCCACCAAAAAGAAACTCAGAGGCTCATTCATACATGACAGCCGGCCAAAACCATTGCAGCTAGTATACTGCGCGCTAATCCGGGTGACGAGAATATACCTAATCTACAAAAAGTTAGCAAGACATAATTGCAGGTACAACTGGAATACTAGATCCTGCCTAGTTGAAGCAAGTAACAACGGAGGAATACATGGCAGGGCTACCCCGCCCTCTCTCTCGATCTCTGTCTCTCTGTATATACGCAAACAGTCCGGTGATTTTTAGTGCAGTTGCTCAGGTTCCTCCGTTTCAGATAGATCCTTGACGTTCTTCAATTCTGTCAAGTAGTTTAACCGCTGAATGGCCGGTAGACCTTAAGGGCGGCGATCACGTCGGCGATGGAACCCGCCGCGGCGGCGATGGAGACGAGGAGGCAGCTGACGCTGAGCGTCTGGAGGCAGATCCACTTGGTGCTTCCGCGCGGCACGCGGCGCTGCTTGATGTACATCTCGACGGGGAAGTAGACGGTGAGCGGCCAGAAGGAGACGGCGCCGAGGAGGCCGACGACGTCGCCGAAGAATGGCAGGAGCATGGCGACGACGGTGGTGACGCACACGAACGCCGACCGCCACGTCAGCCGGAACACGCTGAGCGCGAAGGGGCCCACGCGGAGCTCCTTGGTGATGAAGGCGCTGTCGGGCCAGGCGGCGTTGGCGCGGCGCTCGACGAAGGCGAAGATGGGTTGGCAGAAGACCTGGTAAGCTCCGACGAGGTGCACGACGATGGCGACGTTGGCGATGTCAAGAAGCCAGAAGGGCTCGTAGAAGCCGAACCCTGTCAGGAGGTTGTCCGGGGCAGCGTCGCCGAACGCGGCGTAGCCCATGCATCCGCAGAGCATGTAGAAGATGGTCGTCGTGGCCACGCTCAGGCTCGTGGCCTTCTTCATCACCTTTGCCTCCGATGGGGGCGGCGCCTTGATGGTGTCCTGAAGAATTTGAATTTAATAGAGCAACCTTGATTAGAGACAGAGCAAACTCAGGTTGAAGAAGAAATCAGAGCAGAGCATAGGAGGCTTGCTATGCTTACTTGGATCTCGATGAGGATGTTTGAGAAGGAGTAGGCGAAGGCGATGTCGCCGAAGGCCTGCAGGGTGTGCCAGATCTTCTGTGTGGAGGTAACGTCAGCGCCTATGCTGATTCCGGTGAGGCTTCCCTTGAACCCACCATTAGCTGCAATTCCACAGTAACCGAGCTCATCATGTCAGTAACATATCATCTATCAATCGTGCAAAAATTGCATGTCCTGATCGAGCATGCAGATGGTTATTAAGAACTTACAAACAGTCTGTACGATTCCGAGGGACAGCCCGATGGAAGAGTAGGTGAAGGACATGACTGCGGCGACGATGGAGAGCCACCAAATCTGATCAAAGTCCGGTATCTGCGAGAAGAGGATCTGCACGGCGCCGAAGAGGATCATGTACGGTGTGCTCGAGCTCTTGCACGGGTCAGCGTGTCCATTGGTGTGGAAGCACCCGGCTCTCCTGATAGCCTTCATGCTGATGGAGGACGCGATGGTGTATCCAATGGCGACGCCGACGAGGTTGGCGTACTGGATCACGCCGCAGAAGACGACCTTGGCGCCGCCGAGGTTGGAGCGGACGGCGTCCATGTAGGTGTAGTTGCGCTTCCCCGTCTCCGGGTCGCCGGTGCGGTAGCACTCGGCGAGGAGCGTCGCCGTGTAGTAGGTGACAAAGGCGAAGAGGAGCATGGCGACGGGGCCGGCGACCCAGCCGAGCTGGGCGATGGCCCAGGCGAGGGAGAGCACGCCGGAGCCGATGACGGCGGTGATGATGTGGGCGCTGGCCGTCCAGACGGTGCCCGTGCGGCGGGGGCGGCCGTCGTCGTCCCGCCACTCGGCGTCCTGGTAGTTGCCGGCCTCCACAGACACCTCCATGGGCGGCACCTCGTGCTTATTGTTACTCGCTCCGTTGTGCACCGCCATGGCTGCTGGTCGAGCTCGAGCGAGCTCTTTCTCTTTTGGCTTTCTTTCTCCTCGCGCGTCGGAGTGAGCTCCGATTATCGGAAGAGCGCAGCAGGGAAGAGTGATGCTACCGCTTATTGTAAGCGATGAGGCTGAGAGCTGAGGTGAGGTGAGAGGCTTGCTTGTGTGGGAGAAGGGAGGGCAGGGAGCAGGGTATATATAGATAGAGAGAGATCGAGAGCAGAGGAGGCAGAGGTCTCTGCACTCTCTGGTTTCTGTACGTTCTGGTCAGCGCTAGCATTTGTGTTGCGTCTGTCCATTTATTTCCTTTTTCTTTTATTCCTTTTTTCGGCGGGAATAATTTTAGTGCTTGGCTACATCGCTCTATCTTGTTCGCTTGAGCAGTCAGTGGTTTGTGGACTCTTGTGATATGGCTATACTGTGCCTTGTGAGTTGTGACAGGCATTAACCAAAAGAAAATGTTTACTAGATTTGGTTATTAATGTGGTTTCTTATAGCAACCAACACGTTTCAACCTTCGCCATCAAAACCGTTTAAATATTTGATTGTTTTTAAATGAACAATCGGATTTGTCTCTATAGTTTCATAACATATATACCAGCATTGTTCTATTCAGACCAGTTATTATTACTGATTCGTAGTCATCATCAGATACAGTAAGTGTGATGACAAGTGATAGCCATGTCTTCCTTTAGATGAAAAGGCAAGGTTCATCATGTTTATAATACAATAGTTGTGAATTTTTTTAAAATACATCACAGTATAAACTATCGATTGATGGAAACAAATTGCTGACGGCGTCAATTTACAAAGACTCACAAGACTGCATTATCGAGTATTTTTCTAGAAACAAAAAGGTATACACAACATGGGTAGAGTATTTGGTATTGAAAATGCCATGCGTTGTTGCTCTCATCTCAGAATAGTCAAGCATATCATGTGAGTATGTGACATGCAAGTTACACACATGGCAAAGCAAATAAATTCGAAGGACCGAACCACATGCACGATGCACCTCATATCCAGTTGGCACAAAATCCCTATGGTACCGAACCTACCGATCGACATAGGGTTCCAAACATGACTTGAAGAAAATGCTACTTATAAAAGGCATATTTAATTTGGACCATATATCCTATGCCATTATCCACTCTTTGTTCTTTGTCTACTTTGCCCTGGGCTCGAACCCAACGCGCACATATACACAACTGCACGGCCACAGACAGCAGCAACCAAACGCACACACTGTATGCTCAGACAAGTATGGATGCGTCAGCACTGTATGGCATTGAAGTTGTGTTTTGTCAAATTATTTTCAAAATGATATCTGCCACGCACGTTAAATACCCTTCAACGGCACACATGGGAAAGGGCCACCTTATTATTCTCAAATTTCTGTTCGTTGTTCTAGTAGGTTTGATTCAACCAAACAGCAATTTGGTGTGTGGTCCACCCTGCTTTTTGAATTTTATAGAAAGACATGGATTGTGCCCTATTTCAACACCAAGGCCTAAATGGTCATTCCACGTGGCCTCTTAGGAAAAGTGATCGAGGGGATAATATAATGATGTCGTTCGAGCTAAATAAGCCTGTTTAGGTATCGTCATTTCCTAAAAAAACATGCATTCTTGACACTGGATGAGACGATGACACTGCATATGGGTTCCCATGAATGTTCATCAGCGAGGGCAGATGAATTTTCCCGGAAAGGCTAGCTATATATGTAGCGCATGTGTGGTTCTGGGGCCCTAAACATCTGGGGGTGCAGGGGCCCGTGGGCTTTGGATTATTTTCTGCATGTCTGGGTCTGGGACTCTGTCTGGGTCTGCCTTGGGGTGGTCAACGCGCGCACGTCAGGCGGCTCGAGATGGCGGCCCCACACACGATATACTATACTCCCTTCGTATCGAAATATTTGTCGCCGTTTACTTTTTTCTTACAACTTTGACCATTCGTCTTATTCAAAAAATTACTGCAAATATGCAAAAGGGTAAGTCAAGTTTAAAATACCTACAATAGTAAAGCATGTGACAAACAAAATGCATGGTACTTGCATAATATTTTGAATAAGACGAATGATCAAAGTTGTAGAAAAAAAATCAACAGCGACAAATATTTCGATACGGACTACTGCAATCTCGGGCGTTGGCGAGGCGCCGCGTCGTTGCATGCATGCCGCGACATGCAATGCAGGTGATGAGTCGCCGGCCGGGGGTTAGGTTAGGTCACTGCTGTTCAGTGATGACTGATGAGTCGGGTCGTCGGGGCAGCTGGGGCAGGTCACTGACTTACGGTGCATATATATATAGTACAATATCATTGGTGTGTCGACGTTGGTTCTCTGCACCAGACACGCTGAAATGGATCCGTGAAGCAGGTCAATTTGGCGGTCCTATCTTGGATTCCAATTATGAGCCCCCTTGTCGAGCTGTGCCAAAGCTAGGATGAAGTGTATGGAAATTTACAACGAGCATCTAGTACGTAACTGGTCCCGACTATAGGCATGCAGAACAACATGTAGGGAAAGGGGGAGAAAGTTTAATTTTCATGTTACAGATGATATATATATAGACAACTGTTATACAGGACATATAGTTCATTATCTTGTTTTGCACTAGAGATACCCTACATGCTATGCTACGTATATTAACTACTCCCTTCCTCCGCATCGAAATATTTGTCGTCGTTGACTTTTTCTTACAACTTTGACCATTCGTCTTATTCAAAAAAACTATCACAAATATACAAAAGGGTAAGTCAAGCTTAAAATACCTACAATAATAAAACATGTGACAAACAAAACGGATGATACTTGTATAATATTTTAAATAAGGCGAATGGTCAAAGTTGTAGAAAAAAGTTAACGTCGACAAATATTTCGATACGGAGGGAGTAGTTCATAGTATATGATTCTCTTTTCTTTTCTGTGTTTCCACGCTTTTCATTTCCTTCCCCGGCACGGGGTGCGACTTTTCAAGCTTCCTAGTAAGAAGCAGATAGTCGGCGGTAGCTAGACCCACTTGATAGAATGATAGGAGAATGGGACTCCACAAGCAGCTGTAGGATAACCAAGTCCATATAAATGCTGATAAACCTCTTCATCATTAGCAGTGGGAACCCTAATATTCGACACGACACACAGCCAGTTATGCAGCTCCAGTTGGAAAAACCATATTAATTGTCTGACAGCGATTTATCATACAGCCAGGAGATCGAGATGCCACTTTTTGAATGTTCAAACCCAATTCAGCACACGGCATCCATATACTGATCTATATGCACTTGACATGTTGGACGTCTTGCTCTGTTAGCAGTGCTAGCAGTAGCTAGTGTCTCCACCTTCCGATCGTTCACACCTTAATCACCACACCCCCAATATATAATAATGCTAAATATAAATGTTTCAGTTCACAATGTGGGCAGTGACCTTCGCCACGGCTGCTGCGCGCTATAGGTGATGGGGCTGCTAGTGACATGGCCGTTGTTTGTCGCTATATGGAGAAGAAACATACTGCAACGATGCTGGATTTAGACAAACGAAAAACAGCAAATTCACTCTATCGAAATAGGACGCTTGACGTACAGCAATCGTCGAAGAAAATTACTACCGTTTTCAGTCACCTGGAAATTATAGCATAAACTTAAATTACTATCTTCTATCTATCTATTATATTAATATAATAGTGTTAAAAGGAGCCACCACGTTCGCCGAGAGGGCCAAGAAATTCTCACGTTAATCTAAAAAAGAGAAGAATATACACCGTCGGATTTTATGAAGATCTAACGGTCTAAACAAATCTAGAAATTACCATGAAAATCTAAAAAAGAGAAAAATACGAACCATCGGATTTTATAAAGATCTAACGGTCTAACAAATCTAGAAATTATCACGTTTACTGAAAAATAGAAAAATATGGACCATTAAATTTTATGAAGATCTAACCGTCTAGATATACACCGTCGGATTTTATAAAGATCTAACAGTCTAACAGCCTCCATTTAGTATTTGCCTACCTATTTTTAATATTTAGAGAGTCTGTTTTGAGAGGTATCGATGAAGTTAATCTTAATAATATAATCTTATTACATATTAATTGAAATAAAAATAATACACACTATTTTTTTTGATAAGATCTAACAATCTATATTAACCCTTAAAGTCCATTGGTTAGAGTAAATAAATAGTTAAATTCTAAATTAAATAAATAAGGAAATTATAAATTGATCACAGAATTAATATCAAATATTGTTTCATATCATGGGGCACATACATGATGATAAAAAATGATATGTTAGTTTGGGCATACTTAAATAAACCGTATTGATAATATAACAACGGATATTTAAATAAAATTGTATTTAAGTTTAAGAAACCAAAAATTAGTGTAAATAACTAGCTACCCGCGTAAATTTACGCGGGCCACCTTGCTAGTTAAATTGAAATTGGCCGAATATGGTATATACTATGAAGAATATACTCTGTTCTTCAGCATGGGGCGATAATGATAGATTGGCGGTCTTATTCTATACCTATTAACCGAATCCTGTAACTTTAATCATTTAGTTTTGTTTACACGCTGAACGTTAGCAAGCGGAGGAAATAATAAATTAAAGGATATATTAAACAATGTGCCCTTTACACCTTTTACAGTTATTTACACGAGTGCATCTTCTAGGGCATATTGTTTTCTCGGTTGGTACACTAAGCTAGCAGGCATGAAATGGTAACATGCATGGTGGACCTCGTAATCACGTGGCTATCAATTCCGACCACCCTTTAATTTGCGTTGGAATATAATGGGAGGTGGAGAATATCATGTACAAGTATAATGTCGTTACTGGTCCGGAAAGCTGCGTTTTTTTTCTTCTTTTTGAGACCAAAAAAAGGCTACGGTTTAGGACGAGGGACATGTAAAGCCTAGCTGTTCCTCGTAGCTATAAGGCCGTGTGTTTATCATGAGCTATTGAATTGAAGTTGATTACACGCTAGTAGTGGATCGGCTAGGTATAGGTCATTTTATCCCACCTTTTTTATGCGAAACATTTTATCCCACTTCTTCGATCTTCTTTTCAATTAATCCAATTTCGTTCATTCTAATAAGGTTGGGCGACCCAGTGACCTAAAGGAAACAAACTTTTCGTCACCAGTGGTATTAGAGATTTTGCCATGTCAACATCTTAATAATGTGTGTGCCGGGGCTGCTTGTCGATCACGACACACTCCCACACGAGAGTATTGGGTGCACATGTGGCTCGATTCGATCAACCACGCCCACACGAGAGCTGTGTATTACGCAACTAAGAATAGCTCCAGAAATACCCTACATACAAAAATGGGATCTCTAGAGAGACAAGGTGGAGGGGTGAAATTAGAGACATTTTCAAAATAGAGATTCTAATATAGAGTTTGTTGGAGTGTAATTTTTTAATTGACCCTTTAAATTGGGATAGAGACTTGTTTAGAGGGTCTGTCAGAATTGCTCTGACATGCTCCACATCACGCTCTTTTGTAGCTGGTACCTAGCGGCCAAGATAAAAGAAAAACTTTTAACTGCTTGCAGCTGCTCAAGATAACTTACCGATCGTGGCATTACATTGCTGCAGATCGACTGAAGAGCGAGTTCGCTGTCTGTGTCTAGCTAGCTATCACTGATCGAACTAGCTAGTAGTACGTGTCTCGTCGCAGCACGTTTCTTTGGCACGAGTGGTACGGTGTCGGTCTCTGTTACGACGTTGATGAGACGCACGTTAACTCCTTTATTCTGACTTGTCGGAATAACTAGGGACCTGTTTTTCCCTTTTATATTTCCCCTAAATCCTATGACTCGGTTGCTTTAGTTCCATCAGCACTCCAATTCGATCAGTAGTGCTCTGGCTGTTAATGATATATATACTAGTACTAGCACAGGTGGTCCCCTCTCGCACTCGCCGGCCACGTACGCTCTTCACATCACACGTATATATATATATATATATATATATATATATATATATATATACCGCGTATACGAGACACACACACTCCTGATAGATATCGCAGCGTCGACCAGTTAACCTCGCGGAGGACGTGTTTTGACTCGGTGCTACTCTAGCTTTTTCCCAGTGTAATCACATTAATTATTTGCCAGTTACTGTCCTATAGTCATTCTTCTTCTTCTTTTTTATCGAAGCAAATGCTTCTTCTTTTTATATACAGTACTCCGTAGTACATAATGGGTATCCCGGCCTCTTGCCTATTCGTTAAAAGACGATGAGCAAAAATGATCATATTGTTCTTGTCTTGATGATCAATATCTATCCGTTACGTTGTGGCAATAGATAGATGATAAATAAGCAGGCACCGGATGTAGTAGTGTGCATAGTAGCCTCGACGACGATCGAGTGGATCAGAGCTGAAGATGTACGTGCTGATAAAATAGCAACAAGATCGATATGCCGCCAGAGCACATATGCCATATTCGTCATCTCTCTCGGCTCCGGTGGCCATCGTCAAGAAGTAGTGGCCACCACGTCGCCGCCGCGCCAGCAGACGTGGCCGGTATATATATTCTCTCGCGGCGGCCAGTCGCCACTCGCGCGTGGATATGTCGGCAGCGTTTTGCCAGGCCACGCGTCGATCGCATTGCGAGTCACATAGGCGTTGGACGATGGTCGCCGAATTTTTCTAGGAGAAGAAGTTGCATAATAAGATATATATATATATGGAAACTGTGGAGGTTTTTTTATTAATATGACTAAGGCTCTGATGCATAATATACGATTAATATAACTAACTTTTGCATAGTACTTATGTGTTCAGTGTCACATGCAGTATGGGTTTGTGTTTTCTTTGCCTCATTCAGACTTTAAGAAAATGGATATGATGTTAATTATAAGTCACAATATGGCTGTATGTATTATTATGCAAATAATGCAAAAGGATGATGTTTTCTTCATGTACAGTGCTATGAATACATCATGTAAAAATATAATGTTAAAGAAGGGTGATGATTCCTGAATTCAAATTTGAGAATAATTTACTAAAATGCGAATATCTACGTAAAAAGTAGGCTAGTAGTATGGTTCCACCCCCTAGATTGATGCAGGCAAGCTAGAGCTGCCCAGTGGGCCCACCAGCGCGCGTGACTTTTCCACTAGCTAGCAGAGTGGCACCCGTCAGAGTCAAACAAGTGGAGTCTCCGATCGATCCCTCTCGGCTGTGGCGGTCAAGGACGTCCATGTCATCACCCTCACCCTTGATTGCTTACTAATATTCTGTTTCCACGCGTTAATTTGCTGGTCCGGCCGGGGCGGTCGCTCGTCGACGTGACCCGACACCACCACTCGACGCCATAGAAGTTGTAGCATCGCACACGCTTAATCCGTCTTCGATTTCTTCAATTCATTTGTATTCTACCTATATACAACTTCTTCAAAGTAATTAAAGAATTCGTACATATCATCTCGTGACCGATCGTATGCTATTCCATTCTCTAATGTCCCAATCGCGATCGACTCCGATTCGCCACCAACAGCAAAAAATCAGAAGAAGAGAAGATGAAATACTCTTCCACACGTACGTACAATGACCCAGCGGAAACTATGTGCCGTCCTATGCTTGAGTAAACCATAGCTCCAGTCTAATCATCTAGGGCCGCGGCATGATCTGATGGTCTCACCGCCGATCGATCAACTTCACAGACTTATTACCAAATAGTACTCGCGACGGTGCTCACACTACTACAATTAAAACAGGCAACCAGTGGCGGTTTTACATTGGATTATTATTGGTCTAAATGACCTCTGTGTGTGTGGATGTGTGGATGAACCACTCTAGCTACCTATGGTGATTTATACAAATTTGTTTATGCTGTCTGTGTGGAATGTCTTTGTGCTACTTATGTGACCTCTTTTTTTTTACCGATGATATTAATATCCACCGTTGGCTGAGAGAGAGTTTCATGGCATGTGATAAGTGTTTTCATCCTGTAAAACTCATCTTATTAGTGCAATATGCATTGAGATTATTGAATCTGCGCACTGATATCTTGAGGTTGGCCTAAACCATAGAGTACAGTACACTGTAGTTGAAAACAAGTCGACCCACGCGTTGCCCATCTTGGAATCAATGACTCACTCATGGCAGCATGGTTGAATGCTTTTTGATCGATGGAAGACATTGGCGAATATGACAGGCCGTAAAATGAAGTCTTCTGCTCCATCTATCAGGATATACATAATGCATGATTGTTCTAGTGCTGCTTTATGCTAGAAGAAGATGAGCTCGCGACAGGCACCACCAGTGTCCGATCAGAGCACTATGACAAGTGTGTTCTATCACATTTCACAGCGTCCGGCCTGTGTTGCACGTGCCTGATGTGAAGAGCCAAGCAGCTTCCCCGGCCACACCTGTACGTACTTTCCTAATTTGTGGCCTTTCAGTTAATTTCTCACGTTTGAGGGCGCAGAATGTACGTACACACGCATGTAGCACAGTTTAGAATGCCTGCTGCTCTGCTGGTAGGCAAAAAGCCAAACACGCTATATTGTAATGAACCGTGTGTTTACTTTGCTTGATTCCAGTTACGTAATCAACCACTTCTCTGTTACTCCTTAAACAATCGCTTCAGCACAAACTATGCTCCGGTTTTCCAGTGCATCAGTGTCTATACGTGTGTGACAGGAGCATTGAGCATAGGCACACTGCAAAAGCTAACCACCCATTGACTGCCCGAGATAGGACTTTGTAGTGCACGCATGTTCATCCAGTAGATGGACGACCAATCTTCAATGTACGTCCAGAGCCATATCGCTGTCAGATCCGAAGTTCAGAGCAACTTAATTTCAGAAAAGCTGCTACCCGACAGGGACGCATATGTGTATGATTGCTCGATCTCTTCTTCATGATCGAACTGATCAAGCAAAATGCTTATTGACTTGTCCAAAGTTAAAAAGTATTTCGCCAAACTAATTAATTGAGGCAATCAATATCGCGTTGCCAAATACGTAATACATTGCTGTCGAGGTCTCGATCAGTATTTTTCTACATGTTGACTAGCAAAAAGTTGCATGGCGTCATACGTACCTACTAAAGTGCAGATCAAACAATTTCCATAATATAATATAGTACACACCATGGCATCAAAGTCTATGTGACGAGAGTGTAATCATGCATGGCAGCCCATATTTGAATAGGATCGCTATCTACTCGGAGAAAGCTCTCAATCATGGACGATGAGCACTTAACAAGTATATCGATGTCACAGATCAGCACTATATCTATATCTACTGTTTGGTCACTCTGTTCATGTATCCAAATGAGAATTTTCTATACAAAAAGAAATCACATGCATGCAACTAGCTTGTCCGCCCCGGTTAGATACACACATCATCACCCAAGCAAAGGTCCAAGAAAGCTGCTGCATATATGCCGCGAATACACACACACACACACACACACACAGATTCGATGGCGAGATGAGGTGCTGATGGCCGGATCGACATGCATGGTTTGTAAAGAGAGAAATTGTTTAGAAGTTTGCGGTTCGTAGTGCTGTTGGTCTCACGGGACCAAGAGATGCCGCAGGACCGATTCGTCAAAAAGGTCGCTGCAACTTGGCATGCGTGCAGCTATCGTTGAAGAGGATCACGTAAGTTAATCATAGGATTGAAGAAACAACGCACAAGTTATAGCTATGCAGAAGAATGCAGGAACCAAAGCGTGCATATATGTTGTATATAGTTTTACCGTTCCGTGCTTATGAGATAACTTAGTTAATTATGTTTCCTTTTTGGATTAGCTAGTAGCTCAAGTATGAACGAGTTGATCGAGTGTGTTCTAAGATTGTGTATCTGACCTTGCCTACCGATTCCTGTTTTTTTCCTCCTTCCAAATAAAGTTGGTCTGATCGATTAGCTTTAATTTAATTTGAAGTACAAACATTAATTAGGAGCATAAAAAGCAGGAAAATGATAACACTAAGATAATTTTGAAAGAGATCTAAATACACTACTAGGACACTACTGTTTGCAAAATTTCTAGATTTCTTTTGGTAATGCTAACATTTTTAGACAATCGAAGAAAAGGAGTTTTGTGGAGGCACTTGAGCTGGGCCGATCGAGAAAGTTCAACACCATCCCGGCTGCCAGTTGTGTACTTTTTTTTTAGTGTATAGTCGTCATGTGGACAAAATTGGGCCCAAATATATTTTCACTAGTCCTGCGTATTTGCAGTTTTCTAAAACAAATATGTGCAATTGAAACAAAATACAGACCGAATGAAAACTTATGTCCAAAATACTCATCCATCGCTTCGTGCAGTTAAATTGGTATGTTTCACTTCGACGACACGCATGAGCTGACCGTAAATTTCCACAAATAACACAGGGGCGGATCTCTTATTTCTTCCTTTTTCTTTAACTACTATTTATTTATATACAGAAGAAGGGCAACTAATAAACATTCTTTCCATTTCGTTTTATCGAACGTGCACGTTTTCAATATTCAGAGTTGGTAATAATTTTGGATCTACAAATTATCTAGATTTCATGATGCGATGAGTGCCACTGGATTAATGTTTGAAAGCACTTTTCTGTTATTTACTTTTTTTTGCTACGGTATGTACTGCCTTTACAAACTCACAGCACTGTTGGCAGTGCATGCAATTTGGCCCCTTTTCTCTCCAGTACAGCTGCTGCTGCTGCTGCATTGATCAGTCTGGCCCGTGTTCGTTGCTTCGGTCTCGTGCAGACTCTGATCTCCCGCATGTCGCTGTGTCTCACACGTGCGTGTGCTCTGCTGCTAGTTTGTGGTACTGCTCTCTGATCGATCGCGAGCTCGTCAGTGCTCAAGGCTAAGCTGAACTTGACAGTCACAGCACAACCGGTGGAAGGGGCCGGGGCGTCGCCGTGGACCTGCGTCGAACACCTTGTGTGTGTCTGCCTGATGGAGGAGCAGAGCGAGCAGCTTGATGGCGGCGCCGTTGGAAGCAAGAGCCCCACATGCCTCATTCTTTGCTCGGTGGGGTAGCCTGCAAGACGTAGTCGTGGGTAGCGTCTGCCACAGCGCGCGCCTGATCGTCGTCGCATCGTCGTGCTTTGTTGCCGCTTGATCGAGCCGTCAAGCTTGAGGGAGGATTGATGCGTGGACGTCCTTGCCACGTCGTGCGTTGCTGCCATACTTGGGGTTGGACAAGGCTGTAATCCCACACTAGCGGCAGCGGTGGTGTACCACGGTCAGAAACGACATTCATGGTCAGTGTACACTACAGCACAGGCACAGCACAGATGCACTGCAGCAAGCAGCAGCTCAGAGTTTATCTGAATTTACCCGCACACGCATTTGTCAACGAATATTATAGATCCATTTCTCATGCCAATAAGAGCAACTTTTGTCAACATGTATCTGGTGCCTCCATACACTCACATAGCACAAACGGCATAAGCGCCCTCGCCACACATCACTATATGTCAGCGTTTCTCTCGACAAACTACCTATTATCCAACACCCTCAGATGCTAACAAAAAAGAAGTAACATAGTTTTTGGAGCTCCATTGTCTCGTGCCGTACTGCCAATCTTCAGTATGAAAATGGATGGCTCTGCTTGCAAGAGGCTAGCGGTGGTCATCTGCACCGACGCCATTGGATGTTTCATCCTCCTCGTCCAGGTCCAACGATTCATCCCTGACAACAGACAGCACAGAAAACGGTAGTTAATAATGGCAACTTCTACGTGCTTCTTCACCAACTAATTTCAATCATCGGCCCTCAGGATAAACATTTTAATCACCGGCCCTCAGGATAAACATAATAAGAGCTCAAGAAAGTATGAGACCAGTAATGTATACCTCAGCCTGTATCTTGTTCCGCTTCTAGTTCTGTCAGGTAAGGCTTCCTTATCTTTCTTCTTCTTTTCAGCATCAGCAGTGCTAGCCTCTTTTAGAAAACCACTCGGAATATCATCCAGATTTCTTCCATCGTAAGGGATCATATACTCATCACTCATAAGAATTTGTGCCACACCCTTAGCCTTGCCGATAAAAGCTGCTTATAGACCAGAACTACAAATTAGTTATACTTTCCTCTACTGACTACCATTGATAACAATAACTGTGACCACTAAGAGCTTTCGAAACATTATCATCCACTGCATCCAGTCACCACTTGTTCTTCACAATATGTCTAACAAACTCGACCCTGAGAACCAGTTCTTTCCTCTCAGCAGCATCAACTTTGACACCTTTCATCATATCTTTGATATTTCTTTTTTCCTTCCTGTAGTCCTCTTTGTCAACTGGGGAAAAAACACAAGTCATAAAAACCATAACATCTGTACAATACAATTTGATAAACACGAACTTCGTCAATACCTCACTTTGTTTGTTCGGATCAAATCCAATATCCTTTTCGACAAGATGAGTCTCCTCAAGCATGTCTAACAACCTTTTTTTCTTGGTCATTTTATTAGCATAACTTATGTCAAGAACTATGCAAAGGCTTTCCAGGGTTGAAATTAACATAGGTTAAAGAGATGTTTAGTGTAACTTATATGACGGACTGTGTAGAGGCTTTCTAGGGCTGAAATTAAATGAGCCTAAAAAGATTAGTTGAGTAAGTGAGTGGGTAGAATCACTACCTTCTGTTTTCTTCTAAATCACAAGCTCAATGGCATCCTCATGTGTTTCTTGATTGGTAAGTGTCATTGGTAAAACATTTTCAGCTGACAAACCATTCGACAAAGCCTTTTCAAGTAGGTTGCGCGACTTGATGGTGTACCTCTTTTCGATCAACTCATCTCTTTGCTTCCTTAATGCTGTGACTTCATCTCTAGCTTTTTTCACCCAATCCGTGACCAATAAATTGTCATAAGTCAACTCAGCAGCATCAATAGCATCTTTTTTGTATAGTATCCAAGTAAACTCTGACATCCTCTTAAAATGTGCCATGAACAACTCTCACTCTTTGATGATCTATTTTAAAACTTCTTTTTAAGCTTCAAACCATGTAACCGAGCTAATAATACTAACATGATATTACATCGAATCTAAGTAACAACAGAAGATAAAACGATGTCAATCTTAATACTCATTATTCAACATTTAAGCAGTGACATCTCTTCACAATACAAACACAAGTACTTTAAATCTGGTGTAGTCAACAAAATCTGGTGTAGTCGACAAGAAAGCAAACAACAAACACAAGTACTTTAAACACTAGAGAAATAGAGAAAGGGAAGTTTGCATGTAAACAACAAGAAAGCATTAGGTTTAGCCTAACAAAAGATCATGCGCATAGCAACTTAAGAAGACATATCTTATTTCCCTAAGCTATAACACATCCACTCTATATATTTCCTCTGAATAATTTAATCTATTCTCATCCAGTCCATAAATTAGGCATTTTTTATTTTAAATATGAATATGTATAATTGTTCTATCGTTAAGTAGTATTAATATATGCTTAAAAAGAAGTATTGATGTATCTTTATCGCCTGGTAGGGGGCATTGTCGACGAATTATGTCGAGCACGTCTAACCGGGGATACCCCAGGGAGTAGTTTTGTGTGGGTCTCGCCGAGTTCTAGGAGCGAAAGTACACGAACAACACAATTTAGACAGGTTCGGGCCGCTGATTGCGTAATACCCTACGTCCTGTGTGCTTGAATGTATTGCACGTGTGGTTGTATCTTCTTATCTGATCTCGTATGAGTTGTGTCCTCATCTGATCTAATCTACCGAACTAGGACCCCTGCCCTCCTTTATATATCCAGGGTGCAAGGTTTACATGGTAAGTATCCTAGTCGGTTTACAATTGGGAGTCCTAGTCCTAGTAGGAGTACACGAGTAGTTGTCCGAGTAGTTCTACTAGGACTCGGTCTTCTATCTTGAGGGTACCCGGGGATGCATATCCCACAAGCCCCCGAGCATCTTGCACCTTCGCTTCAAGTCTTGAATCTGCTTTAACATCTTCGAGTACTTGGAGCTAAGTCCAAGACGCTCCGATCTTCTCTGACGAGTAGTTTTATTGGTGTGCATCTGATGATGCACCCAATGGGTGTAGCCCCCGAGCCTCCGAGTACTTTTAAAGTAGTCGGAGGTTCAAAAGCAGTCTTCACCTTGAGTGTAGCCCCCGAGCCTCGAAGCGAAGTTGTTCAATATGGTCGTTTGGGCTCTAGCTTCACCCCTTATGGTTGAGTACATGACTAGATTGGATGGTTGGCACACTTGTCACCATCCTAACAATTCTTTTTGATAAAAATCTTTAAGTTAGAATTCTTCCAGGGAACATCAAACTTCCACACCTCTTATTGATATTCCCATGGTTCTATCCTTATTCATTGAAACGGTTCAGTCTTGAAATCTCAAAGACCTTCTCGAAAGTTCAAACTTATAGTATACATTGCCTTTTTTTCAAATGTTCATATGGTATTGCCACACCTTTGACCATCTTCAATACATAATGATAATTTGCATTAGTGATGGTACACCACTAGCAAAATTAGACATTATTTTTTTGCAACCGAACATTTCATGCCATTTATTTTTTAATATAGAAGATAGCGTAGTAGATCCATAGACGAAAGTCGCGAACTTAAAAAATCTATCTGAAAAGAAGTCCACCATAAGTCATATAAGAACCCTAAGATACAA
This sequence comes from Echinochloa phyllopogon, assembly GCA_033239725.1. Lineage (NCBI taxonomy): Eukaryota > Viridiplantae > Streptophyta > Magnoliopsida > Poales > Poaceae > Echinochloa > Echinochloa phyllopogon. Next base: position 4,020,919 of record BTCW01000003.1, read on the forward strand.
GTTCCATGCTTCACAGGCGGGTCAAAGGTTCCCCAGCCTATACCTTGTCATATATGTCATATATAACTAGAACATAAAAAACTATTGCAGTTTCCTTGCAAATAGTTCAAGCTCGTGCCAACATTGTTTTAGGATACTATGGGCAGATACATCGTTACACGTCAGCAGTCTGATAGATCATATCATGCAATGACATGTTAGATTTTTGCTGATATGGAGGGAAGAGAGCGAGTAGGAAGAAGAGGTTGTTGTTTCGAAACAATTCCATGAACTAAATTTTAGGAATATGAGAAACCTATCCTACTAGTATGAGTTGTTGCCGCTATGCGACCATATAATATTTCTTTTTTCACCAACTAGTATAGATGCACGTACGAGACTCAAGTGATATCAACAAATTTGTTAAATACTAACAACTTATTTATTTTGTAGCTAACAAATTGGATTGCATAAGGGAAATTTCTCTAGGGATTTATTTTGAGAAGCTCTTGCGATGCATCTTATTTCTTAGACCACCGCAACCTCTATTCTGGCTCGTCGGCGGCCCGACGACCGGTGCCCACGGTCGAGCGGCGCAAAGTAAGGACGAGGGCCTAGGACGGCGGTCCATACCCCCCACAAAGAACTATTGCCAGCGCATGCAACAGTGCCGGTCCCTTGTCTCTCCACCATAGCTGCTCTGCTGTTGCTGTAACAATGGCTTGGGTCTGGTACTCTCGTCGGTAGTGTTCATCTTGCTAATTTGATCATAACCAAAACACAGTGTGCTCCTGCTGCTGCTAGTTGGCTGTCCTGCTCTCTGATCGATTGCCAGCTCGTCAGTGCGGTGCTCATGCTGTTCATGGCAGTCACAACAACACATCTGGTAGTGTGGAGTGTTGACAGGTTGACCTGCCTGAACCCTGAAGCAATACGACTCTGAATCCGAGTCAAGGTTGCCTTCAACATTATGAGGGGAATACTATGATTTAGCCTAAAACAAATTCAACTGGAGCAGTTGAAGAAACCCCATCCATGATCTGCTCGATCGTGTTGCCCTTCTCCTCGTCGCTCCAGGATTGTTCCTGCGTCACCATCTCCCAGTCCCAGTGCCCCTTGTACCGAACATGCCCATTCTTGAACAGAGCGAGACGGCGCAACGCCGTGCTTTACTCCCACCACAAACTTGACGAGGGAAATCTGCCTCGCCGTTCCCTTGAAACCAGCCACAACAAACTCCTTCAAGTGACGCTGCGGAAGCTCCGCCGGTGGCCAGGGTATCTCTTCACCGGGCTCCTCCTTGTCCGGCACAATGTGTATGTGAAGGCTCTCGAGGGAAGGTGCTATCTCGAGTAGAAGACGAGGCCACATGACATCCCAGGATGAAGGCACGTCAGCAACCAGCAACCGCCTCAGATTAAGAAAGAATGCAGACGGGGAGCTCGATGGCACAATCCATCTGTAAGGACCAGTGAAGCAGATAATAAGGTCCTTTATGCCCGGGGTCCATTTGAGAAATGTGTCAAACTCCAGCTGAAGCTGATGCTGGACCAGTCCTTTGATGCCATGGCGTATAGTGAGGTTTCGTTGCTTGAGGCACGGAAATGAGGTAGACTCAAACAGCACTTCACTTCCGGAAGCTAGCCTTTCGAGGCAGGGAAGAGCCCTCAGCCACAGCCGGCGGAATGTGCAATCCTCCACCACGAGCTCCCTGATCTCTGACCTTGGGGCATCTGCCACCAACGTCAAGGATATGCCCTCGCTGCTGCTGCAGGCACAGGAGATGAGGTGTAACACCCTCAACTGCGGGCACAAGGTGAAGATGCTCTCGTAGGCCGCCGCAGGCGTTGTTCTCGGCAAGTCTTTCAGGACGAGCTCACTGAGTGAGCTGTACTCGTGCAGAGGAGGCAGCACGCAGCCACCGACGAGCGATGCACCGGGCTCTTTGCACAGGCCATGGCTGGCAAAGGAGTGGATGCCATCTCGCCGATTGAATGTTGGCTTAGCGACGACCGCCAGGTCCTCGACGCCCCAAGAATCTATGGCCTGCGCGATGAGCCGGTTCATGCAACCGGCGTTGCCGGTGACGACGAACTCGAGGCCTAGCCTCTTGACCTCCCGTTGAGGTCCTTCCAAGAAGGAGTCGACGGAGCTGGTGAAGGCGTGCATCGCTCGTCGCTCGTACCTCCTGACGATAGGCAAGAGATCGCGACTCACGGCGTGGCGAACAGTCCCCTTTTGCTGCAGGCGTCGCGGTAGAGGCGAACGCATCGGTGGTAGCGCGGCGGGAGAATGTCGCGGACCATTGCTCATATTATTTTTTTTGCATGTGTATGTAGAGCTCCTAGATACTACGTATTTTGCAGTTTCCTGTAAAAAAACATACGTATTTGCAGTCGTTAACGTAGATTATATACCGAATGAAAACAATAATGTTCCATCGCTAGCTCCATGCAGCTTTTGCAGTTTCGTCATCAAAATAAAACGAATTGCACGTGGCAGTGGTGCACAGATCACAGACCGAATGAAAACTCTGTACAAAACACCCATCGCTCGTTAAATTTGTATGTTCCTCTTCCACGAGATGCTAGTTCGCTGTCCTGTTATCGGATCGACCGTACCGCGACTCGTCGGTGCAGGTCGCTCGTGCCGTTCATGACCACAGTTCCACAGCACACCTAGCGTTGACCGGTGGCCTGGCTGCAGGAGACCACGCATGCCGACTCAGACAGAATCCGAGTCTAGGTTCATTTGGACATCACGAGGGAGTACAATTTTAATTATTCCATTTTTCGTTCATTTTCCTTTTTTCCCTAGGAAAAGTATACAATATATATGACTGAAATCAGAGGTAGGAGTTTAGCTGCAGTGTGAAAAATTCATTTTTTAGATAATGGATTTAAATAAACCCGGCCTTGACCAAGTTTGGCTACAGCCTCAGTTACAAACTGGCAGCCCAACCACTGCAGACTCAGAAAACCAAAATAACCACACTACAAAGTTTGATAAGAGATTTACAAAGCAATTCTATTGCTAAACCTCTATCCATGGTGAGTGAAGAGACGCATAGCCAAAACCTCCATCGCTTGACATGCATCTTTTATTTCATCTCTGTCTTGGTCACACCATTGTAGCTGTGCCCAAAACCGAATCCAATACGTCCCTCTAAATAGTACCTGCAAATAAGTTTTTTATCGGAGATTTATCAAAAACCATATCATTCCTATTGATCCAAACTGCCCAGCATAAAGCTGAAGCGCCAACTAACAGTTTATTCTTTAACTTCCTATCCACCCCTACCAGCCAATTATTAAACATATAATTAAAACTATTGGGTGTTCGTAAGTTAAAGACAATACGCACAATTCTCCATAAAAACCGGGCCATATGACACTCAAAAAATAGGTGTTGAATCGTTTCCTCGTTGGAACAGAAAGATTCCCTATACGGGATCCTCCAATCCAAATTAAGTTCAAATTTCAGCAGAGGCGGTCTGTCGTACGTCCGCAGGCACACTGAATTTTGCCTAGCCACAACATGCATAGGCTTCCCTATACTGAATTTAGGCCTAACGTGTGGCGAGCAGCTCTTGCGGCAGCTTACTTGCGGTTGTGCTTCCCGATTTTTTTAAAAAAATTTTCATTTTCATGTTTTGCAGAAACAATTGCTTCAAATATACTATTGTAAATCTATACTTTAGCTGCTTTCCATTTGCTATAGAATAGATTTATTATGAGATTTATTTTCAGTGATTCAAAAGGAAAAGAAAAAACCCGATGGCTTCTTGTGTGGTACTAAAATGAAAATACGATGCAATTGATACTGAAAACGGTGTGATTGTTCGTTTATGATTTTTATTCACAAGCCACGATTTTACATATAAGAGGGACAACGTTCGTGGTTGTGTTGCGTCCTGGAGGGGTGGTAATACGGATTGTTGTTGTGCCTGAACGGGGAAGCTAGCCTTACTGAATGTTGTGATTTGTGAATGTTGTTGTGGCTGATTGTTGAATAGAGATTGATAACTTGAGATTTTGTCCAAATATTGATGCCTAAATTTCGAATGGATTATTAAATGGTGTTAGAAATGTTATGCCTGAATGATGTTTATTGGATGGATTCTGAATCTAAATGCTCAAAACGAAAAACCGAAATCTGTTGCAAAATGCTTATGCTTGGACAGTGAACCGACATATATGTGAATGTTCTGAATGCATTGAGCGGTATTCAGAGATACGTAGTAGCTCCAAATCATTCAGATACAATTTTTACCTCCTTTTCAGTTGCAATTTCAGGCAGCAATTGCTGGTCATATCTTGGCATGAACTGGAACTCCAAAACAAGTGTTACAACAAATCTGACTCAGCTTAGAGCACCAGAACACACAGCTCTAAACTGGCTCTGCAATCGGCAGTGCTCCTGCCTTACGTTCAAAAAAAGAAAAAGGCTCTGCAACCGCAGTGCCTTTTAACTCTGTAGCGCAGACTCTCCTTTCCACGCCCGAACCTGAGCATTTGAATTAGATCTGGTTCCATATTGAGACAACTAATCGTTGTGCATCATGGCCTGATTGCCCATTGTTTGTTCATAAACGCAGCGACGTGAATAAATAGCTCGCATGATCGAGGCTCCATACAAGTTTACCAGTAACCTCGTCTTGATCAGGCGTCCAGGGTTTTGTTACCAAACAATAACAACAATATTACCAAGCAATAACAAATATTTCTGACACGTCCAACAATGATAGAGTTTACGGTTTGTTTGTTATCGTAACCATTCTTCCCACCCCTGAACCAATCAGAAAACGGTTGATTTCTAACAAAGTTTTTCTTTCGTTGAGGTGTAGTGCTTTTCTCCCCTATGCTGCCTATTGGTACTAGTAGATGATCAGGACAAAATAACAAATTCAAAGATAAAAACTGAACAAGACATTTGTCCCAAAGTCTAGCAATAAGTATCTGCCACTAAAAGTAATTTCCTAGAACATCACCACCTCGCCCTTGTTAGGAGATATCAATCACTCGTGAAGGTTACTGAGCACCTTGCTTGTAGCCAAATTTTGCATGGAAGTGCTGTACTTACTTCTGGAACCTGCAGCAAAAAAAGGCAACTTCTCAACCATAGGTTTGAAACAGAATTGAAGTCATCTTACACCAAGCAGTAACACAGTCATTCCACTCATCTGTTGATATAAATTCCACTACTGGTTCACAAGAGAATTTGCTTCAAGTAATGTCCTAAATGCAAATATCTAAAGTTACAGACTAAGCACACATGCAGATATCTATATGCAAACCTCCAAAGTTACAGGCTACTGATGATGCAAAAGCTATGGTGAGCTTGCAATGAGCAATTCTCCAAAACAGTACTAGTGGTATTATAGATCTTTCAAGGTATGCACCTGTCACTGCAATCTTCTAATGACATTGAGTTAATTGTAGCAGACACATTTAAAGTTTGCTCTTGAGCTTCCACATTACCATGCATTATATAACCATGCATAGATAAATGTTGTCAGCTGTTGTCATGTTGGGTGATGGAAGCAGTGCAAGGTACAGCTACAGGATGCAAATACTAATCAAGCAAGAGTTGCATATACATGAAAAAAGTAACACCACAAATCTTTCAATAATTGATATGGAAAAATGAAAACAAGAAACGCATTGTACAGAGCTCAACTTCTATACAAATTAGGCTGAAACTAAAGTTGCATTGGTCAGGGTACAGTCATACACATTTATTTTGACAACAGATTCATCACCAAAACAATATGCTAAGTAACCAAATTGCAAGCATTTAGAATGCCAGCATAATATTCATTGATCCAGTGGTTTGCATTTCTTGTTTCATATCTTCTTTGTCATTTTTAACAGGCATGATCCCAGCAGAGAAGTGAAAAGGGTTACTCATGCTACCTGCCACTTCATATGGCACGAAGCACTCTCCCTCAACTCTAATTTAGTAAGAGATTACCTCAATCTGGGTACGCTGTCCTACCAGAACGAGTCCTGGTCTTCTGTGATTGATCATTTGCATAATTGACAGCCTGCATTCGAAGGGTCCTAAGAAGATCATGAACACCTTGTCCATCATAGGATACATATTCATAAAATTCCTCGAACTCCAAGTTATACAGAATTTTTGAAGCTCGATCAATCATAACTGCTCAAAAGAAATACTATTAGTTCAATCAGTATGTGCAATAAACAGGTGCTACTGAGATTCTAATAGACGTACCATCTAGATCATCCACAGAGCAGTTCTTATTTGCTACACCTCTCCTCACCATCTCCACACTTAGAACTAACTCCTTCCTCATTGCAGATGCTGATTTGACATCTCTGATAATGCTTTTCAGGAGCTTTTTTTCATACTTGTAGTCTTCAATGTTCACTGGAAAAAGAAAGAAACAGCCACCTAATACCATTTAATATACTGGAAATTTTATATATTTGAAATGGCAGCAATAGAGACATAGAGTTCAGTACCTTGTTTTTTGATATCAAATTCAAAATCATTCGCCATCAGATGTGTTTCTTTAAGTAACTTCTCAAGCTTTTTCTTGAGTGTGGAATATTTTCCCTGAAGCTTCTTGCTCCTCTCCTTTATCAGCTTACTCACTTCATTCTCTGCTTTCTTGACAAACGCAGTAGACAAAATGTTGGACTCCTTCACTTCCTCAGCCCTTTCAGCATCAAGGACTGGCAGTATCCAAGAAAAATTTTCAATCCTACTGATTGGGGTGTTGTAAGTTTGCCAAGCTTCTTTCAGGTTGATGGAAATTTGCTTCAGCTGCAGGGCACAGAATAAAACAAAGATCAATTATGGATTGCATTCCATGCACTAGATGGAGTAATAGGACCAGTTATTACCTCTTTGAAGTTATTGTCCCTAGTTACTGTGAGAAAGTTCAGATATTCTTCAACCCTTTTGCTATCACGCATCGAGCCAAACTCGGACAATTTTGAGGTATAATTGATCCCGAGTACAACACACATAGCCTTGAGTTTGTCCAATGCTGCATCCCAAAAGAGAATGGAATCAATGGATAGATGAGAGCGATGAAGGGAGGAAGGAAGGGAGGGAGGGAGGGAGGGGCTGAGAGATGAGAATGGAGAGATGAGAGTGGGGAGGGAAAGCGTGAATACCTTCTTTAGTTTTCGTTGCTTCATCCAGGTTGCCCTCACCAGCAACGTGAGTACCACCTGACGCCTAGCATAGTATTGTTCACGGGTGGCCCATTTTCACCACTCCCTTCAACATCAGAAGGTGCCATTTCTGCAATTTTGGAATGTAACTAAGAAACAGACAAATAACTTCAAATTCTGGTAGCACCATAGCTGTAAAACCTATGAATGAAGTAACGAAGAGAGGAGTGCATCCCAATTAGCTCTCTTCACTTATTGTCTAATTTATCAAAACGCAAACACAATTCAAAATTAGCAAAACACACGAAGTGATTGACTACCACACTGGGGAACCTCAGCCAAGTCCTACTGGCTACTGCAATAATTCTACAAACAGCATTACAGTTTATTACCATGTCCATTCCATGAAACTGCAGTACAATACTTCCTAGTGGATGCATTCAAATATTCATATTTCAGAACACATTCACACAAATCAGGTAGACCAGATAAAATAGCTCTAGCACTCCTATAACAGAGTTGCTAAATGGGTAAAGTATCTCTGCATATAGAGTATCTGAATATAGAGAACCTCGTGCAATTAAAAGTATCTCTGCATTTCATAACACTATATTGACCATGCTAAATGGGTAATTGACACATAGAGGACCAGTACCTTTGTGACAAATTAGATGAAAGTGAAGAAACATAAAGATAACAGGCAGGATTTCATCACACCATATAAACAAAATGCTAAATGGGTGATTAACACAGAGGATCAATACTTTTGTGATAAATTAAATGAACACGCCGCATTTCATAACACTATATTAACCAAATGTCAAATGGGTAATTAACATGCAACAGATCAATGCAATTTTCTTGCAGTAGCCAGCACGCAGCAAAATCACAATTACCTATTCTAACCAGTTTAAGGTATACTGTCGGTACCAGTTTAGCATAAACTGACAATTAAAAAAACTAACCACATTCACACAAATCAGGTAGAGCAAATGAAATAGCTCTAGTACTCCTATAACAGAGTTGCTTTAAAAATCCGTACACTCTCTAAAAGAACATCCATCTGTGCATATTAATTAGCAAGGGAACACAGCTTCTCAAAGAGAGTCATACAAAACATATAACCCAATTTCCAAAACTATTTCTCACAGATGTATAGATCCACACAATACTGCTCGGCAACGTGGACCATCAAATTGTGGGAGAAGGCTTCTGGGGCTTGTGGGGGTAGCAAAACCTGCTGCAAACTTCCCCCAAAACGGCCTCAAACTTGTAGCTAGAAGCGGAACTCGAGAGGCTCTAAACGCGCTAGCACAACACAGACCGCAGTAAAATGCGCTAGCATAACACAGACGCAGTGAGCGATGCGGAAGGATTGGGAGGCTCACCCTGTGCGAGACGCGAGCTGCTGATATCCCGTCGGTGAACTGCAACAGATCCTCACGCGACCCTTTCCTGCTGTTGATTTCGCCGTAAACGCGGGAGGAAATTAGAGACGGGATTCAACCGAGAGACGGAAACAGAGAGAAAAGGGAGGAAGTAGTAGTTGCGGCCTTAGCGGGGCCGGGGACGAAGGCGCTCACCGACTCGCCGCGGTGTGGCGGCGCTCGCCGCACCACCGGAATCGGAGAAGGAGAAGGGGATTGTGCTTGGATACGGAAAGAGATTTTCCCGAGAGGGATCACAATTGCAAGTAAGGCGGCTTCCGGAAGGTTCGGGGCCAACTGAGGGAGGGCTCTGGCCTGTCACCTGTGGGGTCGGTTTGGGCTTTCTTCTGCGCCAAGAAGAACGAGCAGCACAGCACCGGGAATACGGTTCCGGAAGTTATTTTTAAGCCATCTAGCTTCTACACCAGAAGCCGTCGGATCATCTTCGTCTCCTCCTCCGTCGGATCTCTTCCTCCCACAGCTGGAGGGACGCGGTTTGCTGCATGCGGACGAATTTCTTTTAGATTTTGATTTTTGATTTTATTTTTCTCTCAAACTATAAATCATTTTCCAAATCTGTTTGAACCGTGATCTTAGTTAGAATTTATGCAACAAAATAAGCTCCAATTTGAATATATTTTATATTTGTGGTAGTTGTTTTTTTAAATCAACATTTACCGTATACTAGTTCAACATTTGTAATATACTATTTCAACATTTTTTAGAAAATGTTGAATTAGTTTTCTATGAATGTTGAACCAATATTATTGAAATGTTGAATTGGGTTGACAAAAATGTTGAATCTGGTATCATATGAAACTGTTGTAGGCTAATAAAATATCGTGCCAACAAATATTTGAATACAGTACGTATGCGACCTTGTTTTCAATGGAATGAAAAAAGTCTCGTGGATACACGGGTACTAATAAATAGTACTAGTGTGTTGGGCCTAAATAGGACTCTAAGCCATGTTGCTTAACTAGCACATAGAAGCCGTATAGGAGCCCCCGCATAGCATGGGGGATTTTTTTTTTATTTCAACCCTTAATAATCTAAATTTTAAATAATAACATATGCCGAACGGTATTTGAAAAAGGTAGCTTTTGTCACACCACGCTGCTTGGCAGGACATCCTGTTGGACTACTGGGACAAGTGTCCGTGCGGATAGCAAAATTTGGGTTAATCTAATCTTTACTTTTGGTCCGTAAGGAGACACGACGGGTGGACCCTCGTATCCCAAAAAAAAACAAATAAGGTTAGGATTTATGTCCGCTTTCAACATGATCCTTGACGTGCAAACAACAACAATGGCTCCATCATATAATAATATTTGATATTTGATCATAAGTTCTCTTGTCATGCGTCAGTACCCATCACGTAGCATCACACGGGCATATTTTCTAGTTTATTCCTATATAAAAAATTGTACAACATCTTCAAACAAACACAAAATGAAACTCGTAAATTTAGTAATATAACACCTGATCATTAATGGTTTCTCTACTCTTTCATTGCAAAAGTTAATTATACATCAAACCTTTTTCATACTTGTGACTAAAAATTAGGATATCAACGGAAAAAAAATCTTGAATGATTGTTTCAAGTAAACACTACTTCAAGTCAAATTGTCTTGGCAAACAAAAACTACCACGCATCCTTGTACACAATATGAAGGAACATCTTTCCACCCTTTCTTTTGAACTAGTAATTTGTGCACGGCTGAAATTTACACATGCATGAGGTGATTTGTTGTCTAATAGGCGGTTGCATGACACTTAATTTTAAGATGACAGATAATCCGTAAAATAGATTATCGTTTTGATTACCTCATAGTAATATCATATCCTTTAATTTGTGGGCGAAGGAAAAAGTATTATGAGTTGCATGACAACAACGGTCATACAATAGTGTGGAAGTTGTCTTGTAATCCTAAATTTAGCTTATTAGGCATTTGTTTCACGAAACGACTTTCTTCTCTTACCTCGCCCTCTTCTCCACGTTAACAAAAATCTAATGTGACACTGTATAAGGCAACATATCCTGATATATATAGTAATGTATTTCATGCCTGCTCTAAATGGTAATACGATAAAGATATATTTTATTACAATTATAGATGTAAATACTTATAGAAGCTAACAGGAGGTCCATGTAGTTCATCCAATTTTATATGAGATGGCGTTAGAAGGATGTACAAGATTTTTGAAAGAAGTAACTGCATAGTACGCAATACGACATTTAAAAGTACTTGTTATCCTGGTTGCATATCGTCTGCCCTGAATATTACAGGACCGGCGCGGCCTCTCTTTCAGCCCAGTTTAGGATATAGGAGTACAATCTAGGCCAAGACGGTGGTAAATGAACAGAGTTCTTCGACTTCATTGGCGAAGACGAACATCTTCATTTGTTTGGACCTGATGCATGGACTCCCTCGAGTAGGAACTCCTAGCAACGTCTTCATCATGTCATATATCTTGTGAAATCGATTACTACAGAAGGGATATAAGTATATAACCTATAAAACTATTATTCGGAGGAAAACTTGATTTGTATAGTGCAAAAGTGAACATCCCGTTGTCACTGTCACTCATAATTACAAATAAGCAAAAAAAAAGAAGCAACTTAACATGAGTCCTTAACTACTTTTTTTACAACGGAGTACTTAGCAACTTACATAAACAGATCCCGTTATTTCTCACCTTGCAAAATTTGCAAATAATTATTAACATATTTTCAAATTTTGTCTTCTGAAAAGGATATCCTGGCCTGACATATTACCATGACATTGTTAAGGACTTAAGGCCAGTTTGCACAGTTTCACTATACGATTACCTATACAGAAACTAGTAGCTGTGCCAAAAGAGATGAAACTCCTCTCACATACCATGAAAGTCTTCCTTCTCTCTCCTACACCACATCAGCACGTTTAATGTCATGAAACTCTCCGTAAAACTCACATCGAGACCGGCACATAATGACGATCAGGAGGCCCTAGAAAATCCAGTCTTACACGGAAGACATCACTTCAATTTTGAGGTTGCTTGCTCTGAAGCTAAAGATTGAAAATCTTTAGAGTAGTGGCCAAATAGACGATATTGTCCAAAATACAGTATGCATATTAGCAGTTGACTGAACACAGGAATCTTACCTGCATTTGCCTCCTGCCAACATCCAGCGGATACGTGGGGCTTTGTCCAAATAGACCAGCTCTCCACAAGACTACAAGAGAGCTTCAATATTACAGAATTCTAGTAATCGTCTGGAACTCGAGATTTAAAATATTCATAGATGTAAATTTTAAGCCAGCGTATTCATAGTAATCTATGGCCTGCGCGATGAGCCGGTTGATGCAACCGGCGTTGCCGGTGACGACGAACTCGAGGCCTAGCCTCTTGACCTCCCGTTGAGGTCCTTCCAAGAAGGAGTCGACGGAGCTGGTGAAGGCGTGCATCGCTCGTCGCTCGTACCTCCTGACGATAGGCAAGAGATCGCGACTCACGGCGTGGCGAACAGTCCCCTTTTGCTGCAGGCGTCGCGGTAGAGGCGAGCGCATCGGTGGTAGCGCGGCGGGAGCATGTCGCCGACCATCAGATCAAGGGCGCCGAGCTCGCGGGGGAGGTGCGCCCACCGGCTGGAGAGCGAGCCGGCGCCGAGCGCCGTGCGGGTGTCGAGACGGCGCAGGATGAGGAGGAGGAGGTCGTCAGGGAGGGCACTTATCCGGTCTTCACGGCGGGCCGACAGCGGCCGGCGCCGGGGCAGGATTTGACCCCTGCCGCTGCTTCTCCTCGCCATGGGAGCACTACTGGCCGCCAGCGAACGGCGCTGGAGCAGGAACCGAGCTGCCCCGGCCTTGCCGCTGCTTCTCCTCGCCATGAGAGAGGTACCTCCGCCCGCGCGACGAACCGCGTAGCGAGCAGATGCGCCTGGCTCGCGGCAGCGGTGGCGCTTAAATAGCGCCGTCGGAATCGACATCGGAACCTGTTCGGACTAGGCCCGACCGAAAAGTTCGCGGCTTTATTTGTGTGGATCAGCGAATCCGAACCGGAGTAGAAACGGATCCGCCGGCGAGAAGATCTGGCGTGGGGGACGGAGCGCCGGCGGCGAGTGTGTGGGCTGGGGTTGGGGGAAATGGACACGGAGCGCCTCCGATGCAGGGACTGTGAAAGAGACCAGCCTGGGTGGAGGAAGGCAACGGGCAGAGGCGTGCGATAGGAGCGGCGGCCGGCGCAGTGTTCGATGGCGACGGCGGCCGGCGAGCGGTGCGGGAGCAGAGTGTGAATCGAAGGCGCTGTGGTTATCGGCTTCGCCGCTGTTTGCTGGGAGGAGACGAGACGATGAAACTGATGGGTGGGCTTTTAGGTTTTTCGTAGTGGAGGCCCGTTAGAGGAGAACGTGTCCACACTGCCACAGGCCTGCTGGTCTCCAGCTCAGCTAAGCCATGGCCCGACAAAAAAGAAACTCAGCCAAGCTAGCAGTTAAAAAAAAGGGGGCCAATTGTGTTTTCACTAGGCGCTACTCACAGTTGCCACAGAACAAATGAAAACTCTGTACACTCATCCTTTTTTTAAGTTGTATCTTCAAGACTAGATCAGTCCACAAAAAGGAACAAGGTACAAGAAAATGGCAGGACAGGCAAGATCACCCATTCATCAAAAAGAATATGCTTCTGAAATTCCTCCAAGAAAAGACTTGGCTGATATATGAAAGATTAAACTGATCCTCTCTCTAACCCTATTCTCTGCTTCATGATCAATTTACCCACTAAACTAAACCGCTAAAGAGAGAACATACCTACACTAAACAGGGCTGCAGAATATTACTCTAGATTCTAGCTATGCACAATGCTTCACGGATGCAAAAACATCAGGTCATGCATGGCTATTTCTCCTTCAGTCAGCTACTTCTGCATCTGAAGATCACTTACGTCTCCAATCCTCCGTCTTCTTAAGTAGTCCTAACTCTGCACAATAAAGACATCCATCGTGTTGTCAGAACCATTTCTTAATTCTAATTTAGATTGGCACTGCATAGAAACTCCATACAGTTCAATCCTATTTGAGATAGCATTTTATCTACCATTTTTCATAGTACACAAAAAGCAAGCTAATACCTATCGAAGGACGAACAAAAAACAGAATTCAATATGAGACAAGAACATCGCCTACATGTATATATATGCAGAGGAAAAAGGAAATCATCCAAGATCAATCTCCTCCTCTCTGCTTGATTACAAAGTGATCAATCGATTGAGTAATTTACCTGCACTATACATGATGAGGAAGCAAGGGCACATCACGATGAGGGTTGCATGTTGAAGGCAAGGGGCGCCTCGCTCTCGTTGGAGTGCACCGACGAGGCGTCGTCCTTGTCCGCGGCGGCGCGCTCCTCCCCGAGCACGGTGGTGTCGCCGAACCGCACCCGCCGGGCGGCGCTGCTGGCGGTGGGCGACCCCGTCGACGTCCCGCTCCCGCCGGCGTGCCTCGCGCTGCGCGCGCTCTTGAGGCTCTTGCTGCTCGGCATCGGCGCCACCGCCTTCCTCGACGACGGCTGCCGCGCCACGGCCACCGGCGGCGCCGCGGCGGCGGCGTCCGACGAGCAGCAGCACCGGTACGCGCACGTGGCCAACCAGAACGCCCACGGCAGCGCGACGAGCGCGAGGCCGGCGGTCGGCAGCCACGGCGGCACCTCCGCCGGCGGCAGCGTGACGTAGAGCACCAGGCACCCGCCGCCGGCCACCGCGGCGAGGAGGAGGAGCACTGCCACCACCCACACGCACGCGCTCCCCGCCGGCCGCGCCTGATCCGGCTGCTGCCTCTGCGGCGGGCCCATCGATCCTTCCCGATCGGATCCAAACCGATGGAACCGATCAGACCCCAAGAAAAATCCAACACCCCCTGATCAACAAAGTGCGACCAAACGATGATGACAGTGTTTTTGCAAGATCAGATGGTCTTCACAATGTCATCGACCAACAAATATGCATATGCCGATCATTTCCGAGGGGCAAAAAGTTTTGATCTCTGTTGGTGTCGTTGCTCCTGTGGCACATGTCTGAGAGGAAGTTGGAAATGTTCAACCAAAGGTATCTGAAAACTAGGGAGCGGCAGTTGAGGGGAGACCCTATAATAGCATAGCCGTACTTTCATGCAATAAGATTTATTAATTTGCAAATAATTACCTGCATTACAACTATTGCTCCATACTAAGTTCTTAATTTGAATAATATACAAATAACACTAATGCAGATTTTCATTAAGCATCATACACAGTCACAATCAACAATCCACTCGCATAAGTATAGTCACAGAAATTTTAACTAAGAAAACAAATTTAAAATTAGTTGGTACTAGATAGTAGATACATAACTGCAGTGCAGATGATGATTATGCACAAGCACACCCACATATTTAACATGGACTCCAATGATCAACTCAGCCTAAGCAAGCTGTAAAGCTCCTTCATGTACATGCTCTCCTTGTCATTGGTCTTCCTCTTCTTGGAGAACAGCACGCCATTGATGAGCGGAACAACCAGCGGCACGATCGGCTTCTGCTTCTGCACCTTCCTCCTCGCCGGCGCTACCACCGCCCGGCCTCCGCCGCCGCCGCCGCCGCTCACCACTGCCTCCCTGTCGCCGAGCCTCAGCAGGTGTCCCAGCTGCGTCCTGCTCGGGGCGCGGCGGCGCTCCGCCCAGACCGTGAGCGCCGCCATGTCGCCGCCGCGTCCCCTCTCGATGCTGGCGCGCGCCGCCGCCGCGTTGTCGGCCTCCATGTGCGCCACCTTCGAGAGCGCGCGGTGGAGCTTCGCGTTCAGCGTCGCCATGGACAGCTCCATCTCCGCCAGCCTCTTCTTCAGCCGCGCCACCTCCTGCCTCGTCCTGCCAGCCTCTTCCTCCAGCTTCCTGATGGAGCTCATCACCACGAGGTCGGCTTCCTTGCGCTCTGCTTGCTCATCGTCGTCGTCGTTGGCCAGCGACGGCGACGACGCGAAGAACGGCGGCGAGGAGGGCACCAGGTACATTGGAAGATCCTCTGAAACTGGCCTTTGCACCGGCAACTGGTTTGAAGCAGTCTTGCTGCTGCTGTTGCTGCTGCTACTCCCCTCTTGCTTGGCGTTGAAGTTGAAGGTGACACCTGGCTTGGAGTAGCTTTCCCTGGGGTGAAGGCCAGAAACCCTGACGCCATCACTCTGCTCAAGCTTCGCATCCGAGGCGGCAATGGCGGCGGCATTCGCCCTGGGGTTCACCTCCCTGCCAACGCGACGGTCGCCATGCGCGCCGCCATTTGGTCTGAACTGTATGCGCTCCCCGAACACGGCGACGGCTTCCTTGACAGACCGGAACGCGCGGGAGGTGTCGACCTCTCCACGGTCCGACGCCATGGCGCTTGCCACAGCTTTCAGGGATGGATGGCTTCCCGGCAGGCTATGATGGGTGACTAGGAGGCAAGAACAAGAGTTCCTGGAGGGTGTTTTATGGAGGTGATCAATGGCGGCTTGCTTTGCTTCCACTACAATGGCGGATAGGATTGCCAATGCCAGGAAGCAAGAAGCTAGACTCGCCACCTAATAGGATACTTCAAGTAGAGACGAGGGAGAGTACAGCGAGCTGAAATAGGAATGCTTTCTGCGCAAAAAAGGGGACGCTATCTTGCACTGTCCCAGGAATATACAACAGATCATGATATATCAGATCAGATACTGTACAGCCTTGGCATCATGGAAGTGGTTGGCAGAAATCATGGTACTTCAGTTGTAAAACAACCAGATATCTGTGCGACACATTTTTACAGATATGAAGATTTCATTTTGGCACCCTTGCAAGGGCATCAACCATATTTCTGTTTGACAGGCATGTGAAATCAACCACAGGGTGGTACAAGGTACATTTCGTTCTTTTATCTCAAGGGTATGGTACATTGATGAGCGCAACAAAATCGACTATCCATGAAAACTCTCCAGTGAAATGATAAATATACCCATCCTTACACACCTATTTGACTTAAGAAAAAAATAAAAAGAATTTATTGAGAAACATACCAATGATGAGAAGGTAACCAGCAAAGCAAGCTACCTGATTCTAACGTTGGTGACAGCTTAAAGTCACTAATCCACATGACCAGACCACTACACATCTACTGACAGGTGAGAAGCACCCAACTCTGATTGTCCAGGGGAAAACAATCAATGTGTATATCTAAAACGTAAGATCCTTGGGATCCTCAATAATCTTGGAGAGTGTTTGCAGAAAAGCAGCAAGATCAGCTCCATAAATAACCCGATGATCAGCGGTAACATTGACCTAGATGTATTGAACAGGTCAGAAATTATCAAATTAAGCAAGAAAACACCAATTCAAGAACGTTTGGTGAGAACATAAATAGAAGTTCCATTGGTACAACTAATTTACCTGCATTTGGTTCTTGATCCCAATTCTACCATCTTTTGTACCAACAACAGTAGGTTCTGATGCTCCAACAGCCATGATTGCTCCCTGTTTTCAGTAACCCAAATACTTAACAAGGTGCACAACAATGCATGAAAAAATTTTTGGAGAAAATAAATTTCTTCTTACAGTTCCAGGTGGCAAGATCGCATCAAATCTATCAACTCCAAACATGCCAAGATTCGAAAGTGTAAATGTGCCTGTAAATTGAACATGAGAAGCTATTAGCATACACAAGTAACTTGGTTATCATATTGTATGTCTGTTGCGCTTAACACCCAGAGCACTAACAAGGTTTAAGAGATAACAGCTAATATAGGAACCTCTGCAAGTTACTAACCAATCAGTCAAATTTTAGGCAATTCTAAGTATGAGACAAGGCAACAGATGCAATTTTTTTTGTTTAAAAAACAAAACATCAATGAACAGATCAGTAGCACATTAGCGAGGTGCTTGGTTCACAACAGCTCATCCTATATAGGATGGTTCACCATCAGTTGATCCCATGAATTTTGGTGATGGATGAACCCATTCCATTCCCTAAACCAAACAAGAATGTGAATGAGATGATGATGGATCACCTCGTTCCCCAAACAAATACACTATACAGTGAACAAATATATGTTTCCATATCCTTATTTCACGATTTTGATTTCAGATTGCCATTCTTGCAAAAAAAAAGATCTCCAGAATTTCAATCATGTTATTTTATCAGGTGAACAAGCTTCACTCCAGTTCACTAGTTCATGACCATTTGGACTGAATATCATATTTTAAAAGCAGGGAAACAAATGGTCATAACTTCTGAAGAAAGCATATTACTTTACTATACCCTTAGAACTTCTTGTATGTGTCAACAGTTTTATAACTTGTAATTATCATACTGAAAAAAGCATATTACTCTACTATACCCTTAGAACTGCAGCTAATGGATCATCATGGCGAACACCTACGTTGTAATATAAGAGGGGCACATGCAAGAAAAATACTGAAGAAGTCACACCTAAGAAAACCTATCGTGGTTATGTGGTGCTCTTAGAGATATCGCTATCAGGGTTCAATTCTCAGTAGATAAAACTCATCAGAGGTTGCTGCCCCATGATGAATCCAGTAACTAATAATTTTGGGCTTTCTCTGATTTCATGAACAAAGGTTCCGTACAAATATTGCAACTGGGTAACTTGCAACCAGACAAAGAAATTTGATGTTACTTAAAATTCAGAGGACACCCATATTTGAACCAAAAATCTGAAGTTCACCAAATTAGATCTGGATCCTATTTGACTGGTTTGTTTCAGCAGGTCTCAATTTTGCTGGTGTAGAAAATACAAACGAGATTTATGGTATACCGGCAGTAGCTGGTAATTGGTAAATGAAACCAAGATCTTGATTCAGCTAATAAGATAATAAAGTTGATATAGAACTAGAAGCATACCTAAAACCCGAACATTTCTGACAATACCTAAAATAAAGCTACGATATATTGTGGTGGGTATTGTAGTATTTATTCGATACAAGAAATGAATAATAAGGGGCACTATCCTTAACTTCCACAACAGCCATCAAAATTAATCAAGTTGTATGAGTTTCCCCAATACAAGTTATAGTGACATGGCATTTCCCAAAACCAAGGATATTGTGACTCAGCAACTTATACGTATTTGGGGAAAAAAGAGTAAGCATACTTTATCAATGTTATCAATATTTAAAAGAGTTAATGCAACTTGGGACGAGTCGGTTATTAGAGACCTTAAAGAGTGGAATATCTCTAAGGATTTAGCTATGGATAGGAGCGCTTGGAGACTAGCAATTAATGTGCCTGAGCCGTGATCTTTGCTTTCTTTTCTGCTTTCCTCTAACTCTTTTTCTGTTTTTTTTTTGACCTTTTGGGTTTCACCTCTAGCCTACCCCAACTAGCTTGGGACAAAAGGCTATGTTGTTGTTGTTGTTGTATTACAAGTATGACAAGATGAATCTTAACTGAAATTAAATTCCCTCTACCCCACATGAAGAGAACTAGGCTAAGAACCAGGGGAAATATCAGGATTTTAGTAGGGATTTATTGTGTCTTTAGGGTAATACAGGTCTAGTACTAGCTAATACATGTCCAGTACTAGTACGCACCACAGTGTCATACAGATAATGAAGGACCTGATATACATCACTGTAGTGGTATACTGGTATGACACTTCATTTGGGTATCAGGGTACCTAGCTGGTATGATCGCATAGCATACATATAGAGGACTGCACCCTTACAAAACCTTATCCAACTAAGCTATATGAAACCAGAGCAATATCTAGCATGTACTTCCTCTGTCCTATATTAGATGTCGTCCTAGGGGTCATTTGAGGTGTCCATATTCAGCTCATTCTCTAGCCACCTCGAAGCAAAGTTTGTCCAGATTCACTTCATCTTGCATGCACCTGGTAGGAGCCTAGAACGACGTTTAATACGGAACAGAGGTAGTACAAAATTCTGCTGCCTAGGCCCCAATTAGAACGCATGGAGTAATACAACAGTTACCATCTACTCAGAACATATGGAAAAGATGCACACCTATGTGCTATGGTTCAAGTGTGTATCAAGCGGAGAAAAATACCAGAGTTGTACTCATGGGGCTGCAGCTGCTTTGCTCGCGCCTTATCTACCAACTCCTTCCATTTCCTTGACAGTGAATAAATGTCAACCTGGATAAACCAACAATGTCTATTTATGAAAACAAATATATCATTTCAGACATTAGTATTCAAAAAGTACACACAATGATTATGTTGGACCTTATCAGCATCCTGAAGCACCGGGGTAATCAACCCACCATCTATGGCCACTGCCACAGCAATGTTGATGCTACTGCTGTATGTGAAGCTCTTCCCATCCCTGCAGCTGGAGTTCACCACAGGATGTTGCACCAGCGCCATTGCCGTAGCCTTTGCCAGTAGCGCTGTCATTGTCACCCCCTTCGACTTAATCTGAGAAAAGCTCACTCTTTTATCCAATCATCAAATTCACAAAACAATATTCCTGACTACTGTGAAAAGACACTCACTTTCTTGTAGAGCTGATCGAGAGCATCAGTCGTGATGGTGTACCCAACTCTGAAGGTTGGGACAGCAAGGCTCTCCACCATGTTCTTGCTGACAGCACCCTGCATTGTCGTGAATGGCACTGTCGAGCCCAATGGCACATCCGGGCGTGCAGCAGCCACTGGCGCCGCCGCCTTCTTGGGTGCAGCAAGCGCGGCCTCAACATCCTTGGCCACAATTCGCCCACCTGGGCCTGACCCCGTGACAGAGAAAAGGTCGACGCCGAGGTCCTTGGCGAGCTTCTTGGCGTATGGCGACGCAACGACGCGCGCCCCGCCTTGTGTTGCCGGCGAGGGCGGCGCGGGAGCAGAGACTGCGACCGGTGCTGCGGGTGGAGGCGGTGGCGGGGGAGGAGATGCTTCTTGGGCGGCGGTTTCTTGCGGTGGCGGAGGTGAGGCGGCGGCGGCGGAGGGGGAAAAGGAGGCGGCCTGGGACTGAGCGGCCGGGATCTCCTCCTCGGACTCGGCGAGGAGCGCGATGGCGGAGCCGACGGGGGCCGACTCGCCGGCGGGCACGAGGACGGCGGCGAGGAAGCCGTCGTGGAAGGTCTCGACGTCCATGTCGGCCTTGTCGGACTCGACGACGACGACGGGGTCGCCCTTGTTGAGGCGGTCGCCCTCGGCGGCGGTCCAGGAGACGATCTTGCCCTCGGTCATGGTGGAGCTGAGCGCCGGCATGAAGATCTCCCGGATCTTAGCCTCGACCCGGCATCGGCGGCGGGACGAGGAGGGCCCTGGCGCGCCCGCGCGGCGGCGGAGCGCGGACGCCGAGGGCAGCAGCGTGGAGTGGAGGTGGAGGAGGCCGGCCATTCAGAGGTGGCTGGGGAGAGGGAAGGGAAGGGGCGCGTGGCGGGGAGGCTTTGCGAGGAGTCTGATACTCTGATGAGATGGTGGCTTGCTGCCGCAGTTGTTGCTGCTGGCGCTGCCTTGGGAGTATCGGAGGCGCGGCGGATTAGCCGAGGACGACGACGGCTGCAAAGGTTTGGGCTCGTCGCTGCTGAGCCCAACTTTGGGGATTGCTCCAAGGTCCAACAACAAGCCCAAGATTCCCAATCAATATTATCCTTCTTTTTTTCTGAGATATATTTTTCCTTTTAAAAACGAATTCTTATTTCCTCCTAAAAAAGGTATGCCTAGTACAGTTACACGAAATCTGCGCGATAATACTCTTTTGACGTTGCTTCTCCATTTCATGTTGTTCGTGATTTTCTTTTCTTTTTTTTTTGGGTAAGGGGCTGTCTATTTTAACATCAGTAGGGTTCCCGATTAGTAAACCATGCACTTTTCTAAGTTCTAACTTCTAAGGATTTTTGCTAGCAAAATGATGTGACAGATATATTGGCAATTAACATATGAAAGAGAAAATTTTGAAGTCTAAGAAGCTCAAAAAAATTTGAAACAGAAATGTGTGACAGATATATTAGCAATTTTCATATGAAAGCAAATTGAAGCATAAAAACAAATTTATTTACACAATGAAACTATTTGAATGTACAAATTGTAATTACATATGTTGCAACCTTATCTCAATGAGGCAACAGGATCTGAGATTATGATTTATTGTCGATTTCAAAGAGCAGAGTTACTGCTTTTTTTTAGTTGTACAAGCCATGACTAATGCAAAGCTTAGTTGAACTAGGCTACACAACAAAATAATGGATTACCTACTTCTTTATGAGCAGTAGCATATGACCTTTAAGCTTTGCTTTTAACCATCTCTGTCATGTTACATCACAGAAACCATACGGCGGTTCACTCCAAAAGAGATACCTAATTACCAAATTCACCAACATATAATGATCTACCATGAACCAAGGTTCTTTCTATCTTCTATAGAACTATACAAGAACAACCTATATACTGATTACTGGCATCCAAGTGAAGATCAGACTACATCCAATATTTATCTATTATATGATTGCAGGCTGCTCCAGCTTTACTTTGCATTGAAAAGCATTCTCAAGACATTGCGCATCTTTGGCCGAGCATCTGGTGAGAACGCAACGCAAGATAGAGCGATGTTCAGGACCGACAACATCTGGCTGTGAACAGCAATTGAAGTTCCTGAGACCCTGGTGTCAAGTATCTGCTCCCTCTGGTCAGGCCTGGCTGAAAGGCTCAGAGACCACTTGGCTAACTCAATGCCATCACTAACTGATGGCTTCCCTGTCAAAAGCTCCAGTAAAATGACTCCAAAGCTATAGACATTGCCAGCCATTGTTAGCCTCATAGTATACGCATACTCTGCAACCATGATGAGTGAAATTTAGGGTTAGCATAGTATATTAGATCTCTCATTGTTAAGTGAAATTCTTCGAGCTTGTACAAAAAAAGATCATATTTAGAATCTAGTGCTATTCCACATCTGATCCAAGTCCTAATCCTTAATAATCCTGACCAGAAGTAGAAAACACATTCTATTTGAGCAATGACATATTCCATATTGTGTTTGCGAAAAAAATAGACTTTCATAAGGAAAGATGAGTAACTGGATTCAAAGAATAAAAGAGGAAACTGCATGTCAGCATGTGGTAAAAATTTCAAAAAAACAACACTATCGCTGTCAGCTTGCACAGTATTCTGGGCTAACTGAAGAGTACATCTGCTATTCAAACAGGCAGTCAAGCAACTTATTGGATCATTTTGCCACCAATATCAGTCATGTGATTAGACAATTATTATTGAGACACATGAAGAATATATGCCCAAATACATTAGGCAGATCACATTACTGCAGACTGAACAGTGAACTAATGAGTCAACAAAGAATATACCAGGTTCAGAGACACTCGAAGCCGGAGGTAATATGATACATATCAAGAAAGAATGGCAGGAAACCACTTAATTCTCAACAATTGCATCGTAAGTTAAAATGAGGTACTCAAAATGAATCAAAGTAGGGTATGTCTTACCTGGTGGAATGTAACCAACTGTACCAGCAATGATCGAAAAGCTTCCAGTACTCCTGGAAGGGTCAATAATTTTGTAAAGCTCGATATCTCCAATCTGAGCCTCATTTGTTCACTTCAAGTGGATGGTCCTTGTCGACAGATCAAGAAGCAAAACTGGTTGAGTGCAGCCATGAAGAAACGTCAGCCCTTGGGCCACCCCGAAAGCAATGCTGTATCGTGAAGGCCAGACTAGAACATCTGGCTTTCCACCATGGAGAAAATCGTACACTGTGCCCTTGTACGCATGCTCATAGATTAGGTAGGCACAATCTATAGTCAAGATGTAGGCCAACGGAACCATGACATTGGAATTGGTCAGTTTCCCTAATACCTCAATGTCACGACCAAACTTCTCTTGGCTCCCAATTTGGAAAATCTTGTCGCTTGAATTAAGCTTCTTTACAGAGTAGGATGACCCATTTGGCATTACAGCCTTGTAGTAGGTACAGAATCTCGTCTTCAGAAAGATGTTATTATGATTACTGACTGCTTCTATTGCTTTCATAAATTCAATTGCAGAGGTGTGGATGCTGTTCATGGTTATAAGGTGGCCAGTGATGATTTGAGGAACATCGTCGATTGGTACTCCTTCATCCTTGACACGATAAATTCTTTTGGAATATGAGTACACAGCAACAGCGGCAAGCACCAACAGCCCAACGAGAGTGCCAGCAAGACTAAAAATGATGATTAGAGCTGTATGTCTCCTTCTGCTCGTAGAGGAATCCTTATTGTCTTGGGTGACATTCGTCAGACCAGGATTTCCATTGCTAATGACTGATACAAACGGACCAAAGTTAGGGAGCTGTCCAGAAAGCTGATTATAAGAAAGGACCAACACTGTCAGGCCTTTCAAGTTTGTAAGTAAGGAAGGTACTTGACCACATAGGTTATTGTACGAAAGATCAAGTATCTCCAAATTTGTCAAGTAGCCAAGATTTGGTGGAATAGACCCACTAAGGTAGTTGTGGCTAAGATTGAGAGCTGTACTCAAGCTGGCTGGCATTGTTGGTATCATACCAATCAGCGCATTGTTTGCGAGGTTAAGCTCAATCAGTGATGTCAATGTTGTTGGAATACTTGGAATTATACCACTGAGATTGTTGCCTTGTAAATTCACATTGGTGAGGTTTAACAGGGCGAATAGTGTTGGTGGTATCTCTCCAGTAAATTCATTCTGACTAAGATTCAATATTCCGAGGTTTGTCAAGTTAGAAAACACTGTTGTGATGGATCCACTGAGATTGTTGTCTTCGAGCTTCAGAACTTCCAGCTTCCCAAGGTTACCAAAATCACTAGGCACTGAACCTTGCAGCTTATTATGTGCAAGGTTCAAGAGGCTCAAGTTCTTGCAGTTGCCAAGTTGTGAAGGTATAATTCCTACCATCATATTGCTATCCAACTCAAGATAAGCCAAGCCCAAGGCATCACCTATAGTGTTCGGTATGATCCCATTGAGAAAGTTGTCACCAAGCCTCAGGCGGAATAGGCTGGGAGAAAAGTTACCCGGAATCTGCCCTTCAAAATGATTGCCGGTGAGATCAACAACTTCCAGCCCTGAGGGTGAGAGAAGGTCAGGGGGAATTACCCCAGTAAGATTGTTGTAACTCAAATCCAACATCTTCACATGCTTGGTAACCCCATTAGGAACAAAACCAGTAAACTGGTTCTGATTAGCTGCAAATCGGGACAAATTCTTAAGAGCTGACAAGCTTGCTGGTATCGCCCCGCTCAGATTATTACCAGAAAGGAGTAATGTCTGGAGCTTGGTGAGTTTGGCGAACTCTTGTTTGGCATCACCAGTAAGATTGTTCTGACTAAGATCCAGCATGGTGAGATTTGCAAACTGAAACAAATCATCTGGGATTGGACCACTGAAATGATTCCCAGACAACACCAACTCCTCCAAATCAAGAGACATGCTTGTGGGGATGCCACCCTCCAAATTATTATAACTAAGATTCAAGCTTCTCAATTTGGGCAAAGATTTCAATTCAGTGTTCAGACTCCCACTGAATAAATTGAAGGACAAATCAAGAACCTCTAATTTGGGGAAGACAGATAAGTTAGCAAGCGGCCCCGCTATCTTGTTGCTGCTGAGATTAAGCCTCAATAATCCAGCGCTCATTACACAAGGCAAGGTGAAGGATTGATCAGACAAACTGGGTATAGAGTTCTTCGATAGATCAAGGACCTGCAAGGTGTCCAGGGGGCATATGGTGGCGAAGACGTTGGCGTTGGATATGCCAAGGTCACGCAAGGTGAGGTTCTTCACGACCAAGGAGGAGCCGGGGCTGGACGCGGAGCAGTTGACTCCGCTCCACTCACAAGGATTCAAGGCGGTGGTGTTCCAGCTGTTGTTGCTACCAACGACACTCAAGAGATTCCTCATGATGGTTTCCTGCGTCTTGTTTAGTGATGGTTGCGAAGACGGCGCATCGGCGCCGGCGGCCATGGATGCATGTTGAAGCAATAACAGGAAGGGGAGAAGTACTAGCAGGAAGAAACCATGGCTGGCGCAGAGACACAATACCTCCTCATCCCCACCATAGCCATCCGATTGAACCTTCTTGCCTTTCCCCTGTCTGATTGTTTCGCCTCTTCTCCTCCCCTTACACTCCCGCTGATCTTCACCGGGTGGAGCAGCACGAGGAAAAACAAGAGTAGATTCTTTTTCTCCCTCTCTCTAGGCTCTGGGGTTCCGGGTGTGCTCCGCCATGGCTTTCTTGGGTTTTGTTCTTCAAGGAGACTGGGGAGAGAGCGGAGCAGAGGCTGTGATTTTCTTGTAATTTTTCTGGTGCCCCTTCTCTTGGGTTTTGGTTGGGTCCAGCGTTGACTGACTGACGTATACACTACCGAAAAGAAAGCGACCCAAAGCTGTTGGGAGCTGAAAACCCGCGAGCAAAGGCTACGGGACCCTGCACAGAATGGAATTTGAGGACAACTTTAGGCCAGTCTTAGTGGCATGGTCATGGACACAGTTACCAAGTCTGACACGTCAGCTTTTCAGAATGATGACCCTGTTACTCTCAGTGCACACAGGGTCATGGGCACATTTTCATAAATAGAATGCAGCATTTAAATCTCAGCTCGATATTGGCAACCGTGTCCAGCTCGAGTCATGGTGATGACCCTATGATATTCTCTTGCTTCATTAAATTAATGTCATGTCATCAAATTTGCCTATGTGACATCTAATTAATTCCTAATGACCCCTGCATTGAGACTGGCCTTACAGGTTTTTTGCAGAACGGTTCATCTTTTTTTTGTTCTCGTTTTTTGCATGCCAAAGATATTTTATCTTTCAAGTTCCAAAAAAAGGCTATTTTTTTTGTGTGAGTTTAGGCTGTATTTATTATCTATATCAGGTGCATAAGATTGAACACAAATTTTGTCGTAGGCAGTTTGATAGTTCCTTGTGCAGCTTTCAAACACTGCAAGTTTTGAAGTTCTGCAAAAATAAAAAAGATACTAGAGCAGCTTTATACTTTCACTAAAAAATTAGCAGTGTTAACCTTCTGTTAGAAGGCTAGCAGTTTTAGAGTTACCCTAAAATTAGAGCGGTTTTAACGTTAAGCTAAAAAGATAGAGCTGTTTTGGAACTCCACTAAAATGAAGCAGTTCTAAAGTTTCCCTGAAAATACAGCAACTTTATGTTTCTTAAAAATAGAGCGACTTTACTTTCACCTAAACCGTGAGAGTAAGTCCGATTCAAATGCTGCAATTTCTCCCGGTTCGGGTGAAAATTAAATATTTTGTGTACAACTGCAAATCGACCTTGGGATTTCACTTGCAGTCTTCAGATGCCGGGTCAAAGAAGCTGGAGATAGCCTCTTAATTCTGAAAAAGACTAGTCCTACCTAAAACTGTGATCACAATGGATCCAGGTAGGAAACGTGAACGGGATTGATGACACAAACGCAGGAATTGGAAGCAAACCGTGGACCAACCCAGGAAAAGGGCGACGCGTTGGAAATGCCAAAGAAGCTTGACCGAGACCTAGGTTTAGAGTGGCTTCAGCTTACCTGAAAAATATTCTAGCGGAGGGAGAAGAAATTGTAGCTATGTGCATTATTGTTCTCAAATTGAGCATTGGCCACATGTCACTATAAAAAAGAGTTTATTGGATTTATTTAATTTTATCCTTAGAAAAATATTTCTTAAAACTGGAATTTACTGGTATTGATATGCGTTTCTTTCATTTTGTCTGATCGTGAAGAACCTTTGCTATGAAACTGTGGCAGAACTTTTTACCTCTCCAACCTTTACCGATGTAATTGTAGATTTAGTATAGCTCTAGTACCATGAAAGTACTTCATTAGGCTCCACAGTCCACAAATATCATTCCAAGAAGTTTATCGATTCTTTTCTATCAAGTCGAACTAATGGAGAATTTTACCATCGGAGGCACTTCCTGTATGTTAATTCTCGGAGAGACAAAAATCCTATCAAGCAACCCAACAAATTCCAGCTCACACACAAACTAGTCTACATGTTCGTCCACGAAGAAGATAGAAAAGGACAGAATCACATTCCTATGTTACCACATGACTTCCTGTAATCCTACACACATGTTGTCCTCCCTACGAACTCCCATGTAGAAAAAATGGCTACAAGCAAATAAAATTACTAGTAAAAGCTGCAGTTAGTGGGGAATTTGTAAATAAATTAAGGAAAAAGAAATTAGGAAGACAATAATGTGTCTGTCCTAGCTGTTGATGTCATTTTCTCACCCAGTCCACACACTAGACGAGGAGACTTTGAACGGAGACTTCATCGCTTTCTCGCAGAATCATTTCGGCAGGATTCTGCACCACACCTAAAAAATGAGTGTCATGGCTCCGGTTTTTGCAGTGCAGCCTGACCAGGTCCAACAGATACCACGGCCAATCCAAAGAATGTTGCAACTTGCAAGTGAAAATCTGTCAGAAATATTTGCATTCAGTTTTTCGGAGTAAAATAAAAGTATGGAATTCTTGTTCAACGGTATCATATCGTAACTGACACTGGAGAAACTGAACAGGACGACCGTACCAACTTGGCAGTAATCAAGAGCAAAGACGAAAGCTAAAGCTGCAAATGGCGTTTGCTTCTGCATCAGGGAGGAACAAGCCGTGTTTGACGGAGAGGAGCCGGAGAAAAAGCAAAGCTTTTGTACTTGTAACTGTAGGCTCTACCCTCTCAATGCTCAAGCAAGGATATGATCTTTGGAGTTTTGGGTCTCGATGTGAAGCTGTCACTCAGATCCATAACACGAATTAGGCCAGAAAAGCAGTTAGCAAAAGGCTATACACTATTCGGGAGTGTTGAGTATGCCGCACTTCGATTCAAGCTTCTCCAGGTACAATGCACAGTGCCGAAAGCCTAGTATAAAAAGGATAAAATAGTTTGATTACAGTCTCGAGACGCAATCATCACTTGTCTCTGAGAATCCCAGTTAGATACAGAGTTCTTTTTTTGGGCATGTTTAGTTCCCAGTCGACTCATCAAATTTTTAAAAATTCTCTCTCCAAACGTCACTATTTATCTATCATATCAAATCTCTCTCCTCATGCATGGAGTACTAAACGTGGATAAATAAAAAACTAGTTGTATGGTTTTGATGTACACGACGAGACGAATCTTTTGAGCCTAGTTAAGTCACGGTAGGACAATGTTTACCACAAACAAACGAAAAGTGTTACAGTGCGCTACAATGTCCGATGTGACTTTTTCACTTCGTTTTTCACCCTTTTTTCAGGAACTAAACACCTCCTTGGTCAACTCACCTCGACGAGTTTGTTCAAAATCAGTAATCAAGCAATATGGCAGATAGATACTTTCGTCTTTAAAAGAAAAATTTAGTTGGCTGATTACTTCTAGGAATGATCTGGTTAAGAGTAAGCTTGATAGCAGCAGAGAGGATAAGAAGAATATAAAGCAAGAATCAAGATATTTACAGCTGAAGTGGTGTTCTTCAGGTTTCTTCCATATTCAAAAGAGGAATGCGTAAAAAAGAATTAATGGAGCAGCTTGCAGATGAAGTATCAGCAAGGTCAAGCACAAAGATTATTTCTTGATACGCAAGCTTTACCAAGAAACAGGGGGGCATATGTTGACACCCAAAATTGGCAGGCTGTGCAAACCGGTCTGACCAGTGTAACAAACCGGTCAGACCGGTTTGGATAATATGGTTAAAATGCAGATTGGACTTCACCATTGCGTAGCTCTCATCGAGACGATCAAGATGCATATGTAGAACACCTAATTTGGACTCCGTATGAGAGAGTTATGACTTCGGCAAGATCTGCACTCGGGAAAAGAGGTCAGACCGGTTTGGAATCCGGTCAGACCGGTTTTGAAGCTATAATTCGAGTAGGTTTAGGTTTTCTGATGTAATCCCATATTGTAACCGACTCATGAGGGGTAAGACTTCCCCGGCCTATAAATATAAAGGCTAGAAGGCCGATTGAGATATATCCAATCGAATCAAACATTACCTTTACCTTTTACCTCAAACCCTAATCTCTTCCAATATCCATGCTGTTCGTCCGCTGATCTCCACGACCAGAGATGACGTCCTAAGGCTCGCTGGTCGACCTAGGGCACGCTGGCGACGTTCACACCCTGACGGGGTCCCTCGCGGGTGAGAGCTTCGACAGTCTTTGCTAGTTTGCTCGTAAACTAGTCGTTCTTCGCCATGTAAGTGCGTTGATTATCTCTTTGCCGGTTTGCTCGTAAACCTTGCCGTCTTCCAACACGTAAGGTAGTTACCCTCACGAACAGTCGATTCCAGCAAAACCCTAGAAACCGGTCAGACCGGTTAAGTAAACCGATCAGACCGGTTCGTGCGAACTTGCTGCTCTTCAGTTCGTTTCAAGTACTCTCGTGTGTTGACCGATATTTGCGTCAACAGAATGCTCATCCACGAAAGACTATAGAGGGCATCAGGGCAACAGAAAAGAAAGCAAAAAGATGAAGGCGCCTTCCTCTATGTGCTTGGTGATCTTGGCAGCGGTGCTCATCGTCATTCTCGCCATGCATGTTGAGCTGGCGCAAGCAGGTATGTAGTGCTGATATGATGCTCGCGCTCCATTGGTTGCTAATTCAAGCAAGGCTCGTTTCTTCAGTTCACAAATTAAGCTGCTACTAGCTGGTATAGAACTAAACGTGAGAACTAAACTGCGTGCAGGGTCGAGGCAGCCGAGCATTACACCCCCGTCTCCACAAGGACATACAAACCAGCAGTCACATTGCTGCTAACGTAGGTGAAACAGAGACAGACTTCACCTCGTCGTTTGCTTCGTCGTCTAGAGCTCCCTGTTCCCTCTTCATTCAATTATTCTTCCACTTTTTTCTTAAGTTTTTCATTTATCATACTATAGATTTGTATGTATATTTGATACAGGGATACAAGTATAGTTTCATTCTTTATATGTAAAGAGACTGTATTGCAATTGGTTTCCCATCAAAGCGGAATATGGCCGAAAGGATCTAAGAGCCAACATCCAGTTAGGCACAGTGGAGAGTTAACTAATATGATACTAACCTCTATTTTAAATTATAGTTCATTTGACTTTTTTTACTCTAAGTTTGACTGTTCATCTGTCACACCCGGTTTTAGAAAACAAACCGAGTGTGCTCTGTATGTGTGCCAGGATCAAGTTTCACACATACAGTAAGCCAGAATGTGAATAACAGATAAAGTATCACGTATAATAAACTATATAAATGACTTACGAGTCTATCAGAGTATACAGCGTATCCTGGAAACGAAGGCTCCAAACTTCACAGGCAGTCGACTGGGGGTTGCGTACGCCTAGAACTCCTCAAAACCAGCAGTGAAAATCCTCTAAATTCTCAAACTGAGCAGCATTCCGGTTGTCGTAGACGCAAACAGAAGAAAGAAAGGAAAGCAACAAGTATGAGCACGTAACGTACTCAGCAAATGTAATATGACATACAAGGCTGAGGCAAAAAGGTTGGCTGACCATACTGCAGTAAGCATTTTTAGTTGGTCAAGTTTTATTAAGCAACTATTTACTAGCAAATGAAAGTATATACCACCCACAAATTAATGAATGTCATATTCCCAACATAACTCAAGTAACCACGATTTAGATCTTGTTCAAGTATGATTATCATGTAAGGGTCCAGGCCGCTCTTAACCGTGAGCACGGCTGTTATAACAGTTTTACACTCTGCAGAGGTTGTACACTTTCACCATAAGCCGCGTAAAAGTTCAAAAGAACTTTAAACCCAACCATGCCGAGGGGGCCAATCCTCTTAAATCACACTACCGAGGTGTGACCGCATAGGGACGCTACGAGGCCTTTACAAAGATTCCTTAGTAAATAGTAACCCGCTAAGGTTTCCGGTTCCGAAGCAAAGTATAACCCTCCCTAATGAGGTCTGTCTCTTACCAAAGCCCACAGCTCAAGAGGACCGAGCTATACCCCGTCAACCGCCGCCCCCCATGCCCCTTTCGGGTAAGGTTACCATCCACTAAAGTCTCTAATTAATCAGCCAAGACCAGAGCCATATAGTACTTATGGTTGCACTGTTTTCCTGGGTGGTTCTCCATGTTCCGATTAAAAGATATGATCTTGCCAATTAATTATTAAAAAGAGTATATGGAACATAGAGTAGGGGTTCAATTAACCAATCCCAGTTGAGCAAACTAAGCATCATCTACCATCAAAATTAATTAAATAACCCAGTTTGAGGGACAGGGAAAATATAGTGGCTAGGTAAATCCTTAAATAGGAACCCATCAAATTAAGACACATGCAGGGGTGGTGAAATTAATAATTATTAGGACATTTGCATGACATAATACACTTGCCTTTCTCCAAAGTATAGCTGCTCAGATTCTCTTCGAAGTCTTCTTCATTTGAACAACGCTCCGTCTACTCGCAGCAATCATCGAACACAAGCATGCAAGCATAAAACTATACAAGCAAACAAACAAGTACAACTAAGAACAATACACCAATTCAAAAGAAAAGCTTTTAAAAGAGCGTACTAACGGATAAGGCTCGTTACTATGGTTACGAGAACCTAAGGACCGCGAAAATCAAAGAGAGAAAGAAAGATACGAAGGTTCCAAGGCAGAGCTTTAATTGGCACAAGGAATATCACATGTACAGAGGATTTATGAATACGAGGATCTCAAACAATAATATATTACTTTAATAATTTAATTTTATATTACAATACAATGACATAGTAACTCACACCATATCATTGAAGCAATATAAAGTTAAAAATTAAAATAATATTGATTTGCAGAGAAACCGCAACATAAGAAAAGATCTATACTCAAACTTAGTGATATGGCTCAGAAAAGATAGACTAGCGTCAGGACTGCAGAAGAGAGTGCTGCGGACATTGGAACACTGGCCGATGAATTTATAGGATGTGATAAATATTGGAGACAGTTGATTGGCAAAACAGAATAGGGACTAAGTGAGAAACGTAGGGCGCACTAATAGGATTGGGTTTAGAGGCATAGAAAAGGCTGAGAACAGAACTACGATTGAAAACTTAAAACTAGCGGAAGACTTTAGATTATAAAAGGAAACACTATACGCTTTATAAATTTTAATCTGATAAAATCATATATAAGAGACTATTTCCTGGAAATTGATTTAATTATATATGTGAAACCAAGAATGTATTTTATTTATAATTTATTTTTGGCAGACATTATGTAATTAAACACATCACTTTAGTATTAAAAACAGATGCGAGCATCTAATTGATTAATTTTTATTGACCATGTTGAACTAATCAATATTATTGATAAAACACATTTATGTTGACAATCTCACAAATTAATACTCATTTAAGATAGCATTAAGTTTGACGCTAATCACCTTTTAGTTTGAAATCTAGTTTAATACTCATTAATCAATTTTACATAAGCTTATTAAAATCCGAAATATTACTTAATCATATTTTATAGAGAAAACTTAATAGATAGATAATTAATAAGCAAAACGAGAACACTAGAACAAAGTCACATTGAAGGTTTATTAATCAAATTACTTGAAAGTGAAACTTCTAAGTTGGCTTTAATTAGAAACACTAGTTAATAACCAATTAAACCAAGTAACGGTGATCTGTGAAAACATATGAAATCTAAATATAACCTTAATCCAAGTTACGTCAAAGTTATGCCTAGGTTTCCAATATTATAACTTGTTCAACTGTAACTTTTAAAACTTATAAAATATTAACCATATTAATCATTAATAAGAAAACCAAAATATAATTCTTAATTGGCTTTTAATTAAAGGAACATGTTTATCAAATCAAATAACTTTATATCTCTAGTTAAACTAGTCATATTTTTAATTGTAAATATTCAAGTACAAATTATTTTAATTAAAGTATTAACTTAAAATAAATTATATGAGAACATCTAACCGAATAATTTTATGAACGGTGTTGAATTAGTCAGTATTATAACTGTAACACATTTAGGTCAATATTTATCAAAGTTATCATTTATTTATGAAAAGCCGGAGTTTAATTCTCAATTAGAAAGAGCTATTTAAGTAATTATTAATCAAATTAATATCACTTTAAAAAATCAAGATGGAACTTATTTATATTTTATTCAGAAAACTCATGAATGATAATTATGTTAACATTAATCAAGATTGACAATTATTTATGAAAACTCGAAGTTTAACTCTAATTAGCTTTTAATTAGAGAACTAGTGATTATAAACATCAATCAAGTTAACATAGTTTTATGAAGCAACAAGGTAGAGCCTAATTAAATTTTAGTTAGAAAGATTATAAAATTAATATTAATCATGTTAATATTATTTAAAGAAACCAACTTCAATTTTATTTAGAACGCTCAAGAAATAAGTATTAATCAAGTTAATATTATTTATGAAAATCGAGATATAATCTTAGTCAACTTTTATTTACAAAACACACGGAATAAATATTAATCAATTTAATATTTAACAAGAAAAACCGATGTGTCAAACTTAATTAGATTTTATTTAAGAAAGCACATGTAATTACCCTTTAATAAAATTAATAATAAATAAATTTCAGAAATAAAACATGGTGTAAATAACAGTACTAACGCGTAGTTTAAGTTGATACGAAGCTAACGCAACAAGAACGGATTAAAACGGAGTTAAAACGTGAAAGATATGATTTTTCTAAGGTTTAGGGACTTGTTTGCAACGTTTTAAAACTTCCAGGGGCTAAAACAAAAGAAAAAGGACCTATTTGTAATTATTTTCAATTTAATTTGGACTGCGGGTTAATTAAAGAAATCTTCAGGGGCTCTTTAGCAAATGTCGCTGCGCTGACCGGTATCTGGAAGTTTGACTCGGGGCTAGATCTAATGGGGACCGTTGGATCGCGATCGTGTGGCTGGAACAGATCGGCGAAGGGGTATCGCCGGAGAAGACGGCGGCGCTGCGCCCTCCGCGGCGGCGCTCCGCCGGAGTTGGGTCGGAAACGCACTACACAGCTCAGCTTGGGACGAAACTTGGTCCTACAGGTTCGCTGGACCACGACGAGTCCAACTGGACAGCTCAAGACGACAGACTCGTGACAGAGAAGGCCGGCGACGATCTATGGCGGCGGAGATCTCGGGTGAACATGCGAACGGGAAACTAGGACTGCAATTCGCGCCTAGAACATGACAGGAGGGATGAGAAGGCGATGGCGAACTCACCAGAGGTGATCCCGACGAGGGGAAAAGCGACGACGATGCCCGGCGACGAACACGGCGGCGGCGGCGCTCGGGTTAACACAAACCAGAAGCTATGGCGGCCGAACTTCGACGAGAAGCTGCGGATTCGGCGCGCGACGGCGAGATGAAACTCCTGGCGGCCTTGAACCTCCACGACGAGCAACGACAACGGTGAATCGACGGCTATGGCGGACGACGGCTATGGCGGCTCAAAACTCGACGGCGGCGGCTCGGGTGTGCGAACTCGGTCGATTTCGATGGGTAGAGACCGCGGCCGATGTGCTCTTTAAGTAGGCCGGGGACCAAGGCAGGCGTGCGTGACGGAGAGGGATTCGGCGCGGCGAATCGGGCGGCGCTCGAACTCTGAGCAGAGTCCGCGTCGGGGAAGAAGACTCCGACAGGGGGGCCCACCTGTCGGTGACCTAGAGAGAGAACGACGGGGGAGTAAAGTGGGACGGGCCGAAGTGGGCCGAAAGTGAAGAAACGGGCCGGCCGAGGAAAAGGAAAAGGGATCGGCCCGGGGAGAAATAGCGAGCGAGAGGAAAAGTCCGGTTGGCTAACTTGGGCTGGGCCAACAGAGGAGAATGGGCCGGGGAAAAAGGGAAAAGGAAACGGCCCGGGAGGAAAATAGAAAAGAAAAAGAGGGACTAAACCTGGACTGGGCCGAAAGTTCAGGGGTGAAATGTAGACTTAGCAAAAGAGTTCAGAGCCCAATCTAACTCAACCTATTTAATTTCTTTTTTTTTTTTCTAAAACTCAAACAAAAGCAAATCAAATTCGAATTTAAACAAAATTTAAATTCCAATTTGATTTACTAGCAACCAAAGATCAACGCAACAGCATGAATGCAACAAAAACTTATTTTGACTAAAATAATTATTTAATGTGATATTTAAATTGATAAAAGGCTAGAAATTCCAATTAATTCCTAGAAAATTTATTTAAGCTTTAATAAATCTTAGAAAATTCATAGGGTTGCTTCAATTTAATTGTGATGAATTTTAGGGAGTTATAAACACATGTTGTTTTGATATTAGAATACATGTATTTATATTATATATATTACATTCCCTGTTAATTATTTAAACCTTGGAAAATTTTATAAATTAAACAGATTCATTCCAAATTTTATAAAATTTTATAAACTTTATAAATTTTATATATAAATATTTTATATATGTTGTTTTAATTAATTGTATTTATTTATATTGTTTATTCACATCCCAAATTTAGAAAATTTGGGGTGTGACAAGACTACCCCCCTTAAACAGAATCTCGTCCCGAGATTCGCAGAGACTAGGGATCAAGGAGGAGAACAGTACAGTAGATTTTTGGGAAGAGAGACCTTCTGGAGTTGGTTTACTAGACTTCATCTTCTTTGTTGATGAAGTTGCAAAGTCTTCACTCTTTATCTTCTTTAGCTTCATCTTTTTTTTTCACCATGAGATCAACTTTTCTTTTTCTCCGATGTTCTTTATCGACTTGTAACGAAGAGATAGCAAGGAAGCAAGGATGTACAGGAAAAAGAGGGAGAACCCAACTATACAATCAATGCAAAGAAGCAAATCAAACAATGGCATAATAACAGACATTACAAGCACACTCAACTAAGGTTAATCACACAAGCATATAAAACGCTGTTAGTCAAGGTTTAGGGAATCCTCCTAAATATGGGCGTATGGCACATCTTCAAATGTCTTGAAGCTGACTTCTTGGTTGTAACGTTGGTAGGCTTGATGCAGTCTTCCATTGTTCCCGTTGGACTTCTTGTAATATACTCATATCTTCATTCTTCAAGGTGATTTGGGCTTGCATTAAATGATACATGCATGCTATATTTTTAAAATAAATGAAGAGTAGAGGACACTTTGGGATCAAACCAAGGAAGAAATCCAAAGTGACATAAAAGCACGGAGGGTAAAATGAGGCAACAGGAGTAAATTGACTAATCTCAGGATGTGTGTGAGTAAACAAGGATACTCACAAACATAATATCACTTCAAGGAGAGAGGTTAATGATCAAGGTAAAGTACTTCAAAAGGAGAAGTGAGATGGTCAAAGATGCCAGATCAGCAATTTATCAAACCAAGGCGGAGGTGAATAATCTATGGTGAGAAATAAGTGATCAAGGCGAAGGTGGAATATTCAAGGATGTAATGACCAGAAAGATAAATCATCAAGGGGGTAAAATGCTCAAGGATAGCATTTTTTTTTTTACAAAAATACCAAGGATCGTGGAAGCAAGGATTATATAGCAAATTAGACCTTAATAGACGACCAGTTCTATCTAGGCTTACGTCCTACAGTCGATACAGCTCTGATACCACCTCTGTCACACCCGGTTTTAGAAAACAAACCGAGTGTGCTCTGTATGTGTGCCAGGATCAAGTTTCACACATACAGTAAGCCAGAATGTGAATAACAGATAAAGTATCACGTATAATAAACTATATAAATGACTTACGAGTCTATCAGAGTATACAGCGTATCCTGGAAACGAAGGCTCCAAACTTCACAGGCAGTCGACTGGGGGTTGCGTACGCCTAGAACTCCTCAAAACCAGCAGTGAAAATCCTCTAAATTCTCAAACTGAGCAGCATTCCGGTTGTCGTAGACGCAAACAGAAGAAAGAAAGGAAAGCAACAAGTATGAGCACGTAACGTACTCAGCAAATGTAATATGACATACAAGGCTGAGGCAAAAAGGTTGGCTGACCATACTGCAGTAAGCATTTTTAGTTGGTCAAGTTTTATTAAGCAACTATTTACTAGCAAATGAAAGTATATACCACCCACAAATTAATGAATGTCATATTCCCAACATAACTCAAGTAACCACGATTTAGATCTTGTTCAAGTATGATTATCATGTAAGGGTCCAGGCCGCTCTTAACCGTGAGCACGGCTGTTATAACAGTTTTACACTCTGCAGAGGTTGTACACTTTCACCATAAGCCGCGTAAAAGTTCAAAAGAACTTTAAACCCAACCATGCCGAGGGGGCCAATCCTCTTAAATCACACTACCGAGGTGTGACCGCATAGGGACGCTACGAGGCCTTTACAAAGATTCCTTAGTAAATAGTAACCCGCTAAGGTTTCCGGTTCCGAAGCAAAGTATAACCCTCCCTAATGAGGTCTGTCTCTTACCAAAGCCCACAGCTCAAGAGGACCGAGCTATACCCCGTCAACCGCCGCCCCCCATGCCCCTTTCGGGTAAGGTTACCATCCACTAAAGTCTCTAATTAATCAGCCAAGACCAGAGCCATATAGTACTTATGGTTGCACTGTTTTCCTGGGTGGTTCTCCATGTTCCGATTAAAAGATATGATCTTGCCAATTAATTATTAAAAAGAGTATATGGAACATAGAGTAGGGGTTCAATTAACCAATCCCAGTTGAGCAAACTAAGCATCATCTACCATCAAAATTAATTAAATAACCCAGTTTGAGGGACAGGGAAAATATAGTGGCTAGGTAAATCCTTAAATAGGAACCCATCAAATTAAGACACATGCAGGGGTGGTGAAATTAATAATTATTAGGACATTTGCATGACATAATACACTTGCCTTTCTCCAAAGTATAGCTGCTCAGATTCTCTTCGAAGTCTTCTTCATTTGAACAACGCTCCGTCTACTCGCAGCAATCATCGAACACAAGCATGCAAGCATAAAACTATACAAGCAAACAAACAAGTACAACTAAGAACAATACACCAATTCAAAAGAAAAGCTTTTAAAAGAGCGTACTAACGGATAAGGCTCGTTACTATGGTTACGAGAACCTAAGGACCGCGAAAATCAAAGAGAGAAAGAAAGATACGAAGGTTCCAAGGCAGAGCTTTAATTGGCACAAGGAATATCACATGTACAGAGGATTTATGAATACGAGGATCTCAAACAATAATATATTACTTTAATAATTTAATTTTATATTACAATACAATGACATAGTAACTCACACCATATCATTGAAGCAATATAAAGTTAAAAATTAAAATAATATTGATTTGCAGAGAAACCGCAACATAAGAAAAGATCTATACTCAAACTTAGTGATATGGCTCAGAAAAGATAGACTAGCGTCAGGACTGCAGAAGAGAGTGCTGCGGACATTGGAACACTGGCCGATGAATTTATAGGATGTGATAAATATTGGAGACAGTTGATTGGCAAAACAGAATAGGGACTAAGTGAGAAACGTAGGGCGCACTAATAGGATTGGGTTTAGAGGCATAGAAAAGGCTGAGAACAGAACTACGATTGAAAACTTAAAACTAGCGGAAGACTTTAGATTATAAAAGGAAACACTATACGCTTTATAAATTTTAATCTGATAAAATCATATATAAGAGACTATTTCCTGGAAATTGATTTAATTATATATGTGAAACCAAGAATGTATTTTATTTATAATTTATTTTTGGCAGACATTATGTAATTAAACACATCACTTTAGTATTAAAAACAGATGCGAGCATCTAATTGATTAATTTTTATTGACCATGTTGAACTAATCAATATTATTGATAAAACACATTTATGTTGACAATCTCACAAATTAATACTCATTTAAGATAGCATTAAGTTTGACGCTAATCACCTTTTAGTTTGAAATCTAGTTTAATACTCATTAATCAATTTTACATAAGCTTATTAAAATCCGAAATATTACTTAATCATATTTTATAGAGAAAACTTAATAGATAGATAATTAATAAGCAAAACGAGAACACTAGAACAAAGTCACATTGAAGGTTTATTAATCAAATTACTTGAAAGTGAAACTTCTAAGTTGGCTTTAATTAGAAACACTAGTTAATAACCAATTAAACCAAGTAACGGTGATCTGTGAAAACATATGAAATCTAAATATAACCTTAATCCAAGTTACGTCAAAGTTATGCCTAGGTTTCCAATATTATAACTTGTTCAACTGTAACTTTTAAAACTTATAAAATATTAACCATATTAATCATTAATAAGAAAACCAAAATATAATTCTTAATTGGCTTTTAATTAAAGGAACATGTTTATCAAATCAAATAACTTTATATCTCTAGTTAAACTAGTCATATTTTTAATTGTAAATATTCAAGTACAAATTATTTTAATTAAAGTATTAACTTAAAATAAATTATATGAGAACATCTAACCGAATAATTTTATGAACGGTGTTGAATTAGTCAGTATTATAACTGTAACACATTTAGGTCAATATTTATCAAAGTTATCATTTATTTATGAAAAGCCGGAGTTTAATTCTCAATTAGAAAGAGCTATTTAAGTAATTATTAATCAAATTAATATCACTTTAAAAAATCAAGATGGAACTTATTTATATTTTATTCAGAAAACTCATGAATGATAATTATGTTAACATTAATCAAGATTGACAATTATTTATGAAAACTCGAAGTTTAACTCTAATTAGCTTTTAATTAGAGAACTAGTGATTATAAACATCAATCAAGTTAACATAGTTTTATGAAGCAACAAGGTAGAGCCTAATTAAATTTTAGTTAGAAAGATTATAAAATTAATATTAATCATGTTAATATTATTTAAAGAAACCAACTTCAATTTTATTTAGAACGCTCAAGAAATAAGTATTAATCAAGTTAATATTATTTATGAAAATCGAGATATAATCTTAGTCAACTTTTATTTACAAAACACACGGAATAAATATTAATCAATTTAATATTTAACAAGAAAAACCGATGTGTCAAACTTAATTAGATTTTATTTAAGAAAGCACATGTAATTACCCTTTAATAAAATTAATAATAAATAAATTTCAGAAATAAAACATGGTGTAAATAACAGTACTAACGCGTAGTTTAAGTTGATACGAAGCTAACGCAACAAGAACGGATTAAAACGGAGTTAAAACGTGAAAGATATGATTTTTCTAAGGTTTAGGGACTTGTTTGCAACGTTTTAAAACTTCCAGGGGCTAAAACAAAAGAAAAAGGACCTATTTGTAATTATTTTCAATTTAATTTGGACTGCGGGTTAATTAAAGAAATCTTCAGGGACTCTTTAGCAAATGTCGCTGCGCTGACCGGTATCTGGAAGTTTGACTCGGGGCTAGATCTAATGGGGACCGTTGGATCGCGATCGTGTGGCTGGAACAGATCGGCGAAGGGGTATCGCCGGAGAAGACGGCGGCGCTGCGCCCTCCGCGGCGGCGCTCCGCCGGAGTTGGGTCGGAAACGCACTACACAGCTCAGCTTGGGACGAAACTTGGTCCTACAGGTTCGCTGGACCACGACGAGTCCAACTGGACAGCTCAAGACGACAGACTCGTGACAGAGAAGGCCGGCGACGATCTATGGCGGCGGAGATCTCGGGTGAACATGCGAACGGGAAACTAGGACTGCAATTCGCGCCTAGAACATGACAGGAGGGATGAGAAGGCGATGGCGAACTCACCAGAGGTGATCCCGACGAGGGGAAAAGCGACGACGATGCCCGGCGACGAACACGGCGGCGGCGGCGCTCGGGTTAACACAAACCAGAAGCTATGGCGGCCGAACTTCGACGAGAAGCTGCGGATTCGGCGCGCGACGGCGAGATGAAACTCCTGGCGGCCTTGAACCTCCACGACGAGCAACGACAACGGTGAATCGACGGCTATGGCGGACGACGGCTATGGCGGCTCAAAACTCGACGGCGGCGGCTCGGGTGTGCGAACTCGGTCGATTTCGATGGGTAGAGACCGCGGCCGATGTGCTCTTTAAGTAGGCCGGGGACCAAGGCAGGCGTGCGTGACGGAGAGGGATTCGGCGCGGCGAATCGGGCGGCGCTCGAACTCTGAGCAGAGTCCGCGTCGGGGAAGAAGACTCCGACAGGGGGGCCCACCTGTCGGTGACCTAGAGAGAGAACGACGGGGGAGTAAAGTGGGACGGGCCGAAGTGGGCCGAAAGTGAAGAAACGGGCCGGCCGAGGAAAAGGAAAAGGGATCGGCCCGGGGAGAAATAGCGAGCGAGAGGAAAAGTCCGGTTGGCTAACTTGGGCTGGGCCAACAGAGGAGAATGGGCCGGGGAAAAA
Source organism: Echinochloa phyllopogon (assembly GCA_033239725.1). Lineage (NCBI taxonomy): Eukaryota > Viridiplantae > Streptophyta > Magnoliopsida > Poales > Poaceae > Echinochloa > Echinochloa phyllopogon. The sequence goes on from BTCW01000003.1 coordinate 4,062,718, forward strand.
GGGAAAAGGAAACGGCCCGGGAGGAAAATAGAAAAGAAAAAGAGGGACTAAACCTGGACTGGGCCGAAAGTTCAGGGGTGAAATGTAGACTTAGCAAAAGAGTTCAGAGCCCAATCTAACTCAACCTATTTAATTTCTTTTTTTTTTTCTAAAACTCAAACAAAAGCAAATCAAATTCGAATTTAAACAAAATTTAAATTCCAATTTGATTTACTAGCAACCAAAGATCAACGCAACAGCATGAATGCAACAAAAACTTATTTTGACTAAAATAATTATTTAATGTGATATTTAAATTGATAAAAGGCTAGAAATTCCAATTAATTCCTAGAAAATTTATTTAAGCTTTAATAAATCTTAGAAAATTCATAGGGTTGCTTCAATTTAATTGTGATGAATTTTAGGGAGTTATAAACACATGTTGTTTTGATATTAGAATACATGTATTTATATTATATATATTACATTCCCTGTTAATTATTTAAACCTTGGAAAATTTTATAAATTAAACAGATTCATTCCAAATTTTATAAAATTTTATAAACTTTATAAATTTTATATATAAATATTTTATATATGTTGTTTTAATTAATTGTATTTATTTATATTGTTCATCTTACTCAAAATTTTATGCAAATTATCATATTTTTTGTGGTGGCTTGCTTTATTAATAAAAATTCTTCAAAAATGACTTAAACTTGACTATATTTGCACAAATTTTTTTAATAAGACGAGTGATCAAACTTGTGGTAAAAAAAATTAAACGAACGATAATTTGGAACGTAGTATAATATAAGCGGGATGTTCCTCTTGCCTAGCAGTGTGGTGCCAAAATATAAAAGTTCAGGATTGTCAAGATATTGATCACTTGCAGCACTTTGCATTGGACAACCGATGTCATTACGATGATAACATTTGTCCATTCGGCAAATGGAATTTTTTTTTTTGAAATACTAGTAAGGAAGGAGACGCATACGCATACATATTCACCCCTATGAATATATCATGAATATATCATGTAAACCCTATCCCTATAATCACCTCCAAGAAACTGGACCGGCACATCTAATCTTAATATTTATGAAGTCACCACAGGCTGTCTAACTATCGAATGGATATCACCTCCCACCGAAAAAATGTCAATTAATTTTTGATAAAAATTCAGAAAATATAAACACTTTACACGAAGCAACGAAGTTTAGCTCCGACGTAGTTGCTCATACAGTATACGTAATGCTGATAGAAGCTCCAAAAGTCAGTTCACAGAGGAGTCAACGAACACATGGAGTTGACGGCTGCGGAGCTCCCTGAGTTTGAGAGCAACGGCGCCGGAGACGGGTACCACCAGTGGCAAGAACTTTGATGCTTCACGATCACTTGCCAAGAAAACGCACAAATTAATAACAAGGTAGCAGCCGGGTCCGCGGGTGTCAGGAATCACACATACGACCACCAATATTAACTCTCAGCCAGTCATCACTCGATTTGAATCCACTTACCTTGCATTCTTGCATTTTTCGTCTTCTCAAGTTCTATGATAGTGTAGATTGAACAGTTCTATGATAATCAGAAAGAATTATTGCTGTGCACTGTTCTTTAAAGGCAAAGATTTCTTTGTGCAATAATCAAGACCTTGTCGACATTTTCATCTTCTTCGCCTCTGTTTTTTTGGTACGGCATGGAAGGCAGTCCAAGATTTGATATAGCGGGATATAATATCGGGGTTTCAATTTAACTGCCAACACATTAGTGATCTCGATTTCAATCGGTTTTGGACGGACCAGATTGTTTTGTGATTTTGTACAAGACTGTCTTGTACTGTGGGCCGTTTCATTTTGCTTAGTGGGCTTTCCATTAAGTTTCGGCCCATTAAAAAGGAACGGCTAATTTAAATGGAGATGAGCGCTAATTGTGGGGCATACTCAAAAGTCAGCGAGACGGGTACGAGCGGCATGAACGTTCCTGCTTGAGCAGCCAAGAAAACACAGATATTACCAAGTCAAGATTAACTTAAGAGTCAGTGATCACTCGTTTTGACCATGGAAACGTTGCCTATTATTCATGGCCGCCTAGCAAGTCGCCGTACACGATTAATGCAAGTCGAGCCATAGCAGAGAGGAAGCCGGCCTACAAATTAAGGAGGCGCCGCGCCGGAATGCACATCCACGAAAGACTATAGAGGGCATCGATCAGGGCAACACAAAAGAAAGAAAAAAGATGAAGGCGCCTTCATAGCTCCGTGTGCTTGGCGATATTGGCAGCGGTGGTCATCGTCATTATTCTCGCCGTGCATATATGTTGAGCTGGCGCAAGCAGGTATGTAGTACTGATATGATGCTCGCGCTCCATTGGTTGTTAATTCAAGCAAGGCTCGTCGTTTCTTCAGTTCACAAAGCTTCTACTAGTACAGAACTAAACGTGAGATAATTGAGCTTACTTGCATGTGCTTTTGTTTTTTTAGAATCACACAGTACAACGCAGACGTTCACACACGCACGCACACTCACCCCTATGAATACAACTCTTTTTTTCAGACGCTCACACACTCACGCACACTCACCCCTATGAATACATGTAGGCAAACCCTACCCCTATGAGCACCTCCGAAGAACTAAGCACCCGACATCTGGAGATTCCTGAAGTCACCATTGGCATCTCGTTGTCGACGGGAACGCCGCTTACCACTTAACGCATAGCGCCGGAAAATCCTGAAAAAATATAAAAAGATGCGAGCGCCAGAACTTGAACCCTAGTGGATAGCATCCCACTAACCATCCTACCATTGCATTACAAGCCCATCCATTCGCACTTGCATGTGCTTTTGATGCATGCATATATCCAACTGCGTGCGTGCAGGGTCGAGGCAGCCGGGCAAATCCAGATGGGTCGCCCACTTCCTAGGACCGCCCACAACATGTCGCCCACTAGATTCTCTCCATCCAATCCAAACCAAGGACTTAATTTGTCCAGCCAATTAACCACCTTGAATTCTCTATACCCCGGCCCATCGAAGCACCGAGGACGGGGCAGCAGCCATGGGGGATGTATTGTAACCTCTGTCCTGCCCATGGATCGGATTAAATTGGCCGTTGCAAGTGGCCAACTAGTAGCTAGCTTTAAAAATCCCCGTGGCCGAGCTCGGGTCAGCCACTGCAGCAATGGCAAATGAAGAAATCAGGTGGCTGGGTTTGGGGGCCTATTCCATTCCAAGTTGCATGGAAGAAACCGCGGAAATGGGAGCCGTTGGGAAGTCGGTCGGTCGGTCACGAGCGCTGTACCCGTCCAAGTCGCGCAAACCGCTGCACCGGCCACGCCATATGCTCGTTGCATCGTTGGCACTGGTACTGCAGAGAGGAGACCGACGATGTCCCGTCTATTGGGCTCCTGTGTGTCGATTCTTCTTTTATTGTCCGTCGCCTCAGGTCTCCCTTGCTAGAGCCATCTGCCGAGATAGATCGGAGGAGTATTTACGTGGGCCGTGTTTCTTTTTCAAATGGTAAAAAAATTATCAAAGAAAATCTTGCATACATGGAATACTAAACGAAGTATATTTGCAAAACCTTTTTAGAAATGAGTGTAATTTTACGCGACGAATCTAATGAGCCTAATTAATCCATATTTTGCTATAATAATGCTACAATAACCATCCTCTAATCGTGTGGTCAAAAGCCTCATTAGATATATCTCGCGAAATAGTGCAATGTTGTGAAGGTAGTTTTATAAACTGGTTTTATTTTAATATTTTTAATTATTAGTCAAATGGGCTGGCAATATAGAAACACGGCCAGTCTTATTTATCTGGTCGTTCAGTTTTACCACTATTGAGTAATTATTCCTGATGTAGACCACCAGTGCCCAGTAGAAAATGCCTCCATCTCCATCTACGCCATCTATTCTAGGGCCGTGGTGGAGGACTGGCCGGGGGCCACGGCCATAGCATATCCGGGAAGTTGGAGATCCACGCCCCTCGAGTCCCCAGCTCCAACACCATGGACGCAGCAACCGGGTTTTTTTTTGTTTGGATGAGCATTGCTGCCATGGGAACAGCCGGGCGGTCGAGCCCCAAAAATCTAGGGGTGGTAATGGTATAGTATGATTGATTAGTCTAAAATTGTTAAGGCCGACGTCTCCAACAAATCTATTTAAACTAGTTATTTGGTGTCATAGATGAGAGAGAACAAGAAAAATAAAGTCACCGGCTCTTGGCGTCTTTAGTGAATTAGAGAAATCGTTAACTGAAATAGCAGTGAGAGTGAATTAAAAAAGAAAAAAAAAGAAAAAACACAACTCACGCTAATCAAAGAAGGTGGGATCAGAAAGTCAGAGATACGATAAAGGTTTTCTCATGAAGTGTGCAAGCATAGTAATTTCTGAGTAAAATACACCAGCAGTCATCAAACTTGTCCCGAGGTGTCATATAGATAGGTTCTCAAACTCTAAAATGCACATTAGTATCCCTAAACTTGCTAAAGTGTGCAATTTAGATCCAAAATTCCACAATTATCCATATGTTGCTGATGTTTGTCCACCTCTTGATCTATAATTACGTTGTGGTACAATCAAATAAAGTTATCTAACTATTACGAGGAAAACAACCTATTTCATGAGAGAATAGTATGAAAGATCATGGTTAATTAGCAACTATGTCAAAAAAATAGATAGAGTATCATTTAAATTGAGCTGTAAAATAAGACTTGCTTAAATCCCGAAGCCACCATCCTTTATTTGGTATTGGGTACAATGCCGTTGCTACAGTAAACAAATAGGACTAGAAATATCGAGCATGTTCAGTTTATCTAGGTTTGACTTATTTTGGCTTATTACGGATCACACAATACTATTCAATCTACTGGCCAAATACTATTCATGCCGAACAGGCTCAATATTCCCTAGCAAATTGCTACTAATATGACGTATCGATTCTTAGTTTATTATAAAAAATACTAAGCCTTGTTTAGTTCTCAAATTTCACCCTAAAATTCCACTATACAAAAAGAAGATTTCCGTTACATCAAAATGTCGGTACATGCATGGAATACTAAATGTAGATGAAATCAAAAACTAATTGTACAGTTTTGTTGTGATTTACGAGATGAATATTTTAAGCCTAATTAATCAATATTTGGATAATTATTCATAAATACAAACGAAATACTATAGTTGCGCAATGATTATAAACTCTTAGCTTTGGTATGTCAAAGTTAGGAATAAGCATTTGGTTTCTATCTGACGAAGTTGGCTGGTCTCTATCAAAGAGTAAAATGCGCCAGCGGTACATCAACTTGGCAAGCAGTGTCATCCAGGTCCATAAACTACGAAAATGCACATCCAAGTCTCTAAACTTGCTAATCGGTTCACGTGAGGTCCAAACCTCTGTAATTTGTATTAGACCGCATACGTGGCAGGCTGAGTGTATGATGACATGGACATGCATATGTGGGCCCCACATATCAAGTCAATTTTCTCCTTCCTCCTTCCTAGTCCTCTTTCTTTCTCTCTCCTCATCCTTCGGACGCCGGCGCTCGGTCGTCTCTCCCGACACCACCGCTCCTCCGGAAGATGGCGCCGGCGCCAGCAACGACATCTCCCACCACGGAGGCCTCCCCCACCGCGACGGCGGCCCACACCGCGGCGGCCGCTCCTCCCGCGACGACGGCCGCCTCCACTGCCGGCCGGGAAGCTCCCGCCCCCGATGAGTGTCGGAGGTGGAAGGCGCCGGCGATGAAGCCCCTCCCGCGACGGCCGGCTGGCCGCCCGGCCGCGCCGCCTAGCTGGCCACGCCGCTCGGCCGCCAGCTCGAGGACGCCGGACGTGTGGGAGGGCGCGCTGCGGCGGCCGCTCGAGGGCGCCGGACTTGGCGGCGGCAGGGTGCTCGTCACGACGCGACGCGGCGTGGCAGCGTCGTCCGGGAGATGGGCGCCGGCCATGTCCACCGCGCAAGGAGGCTCGGCGCCGCCGCCGATTGGCTGCTGCTCCGCGCGGCCACCGGCGTGGTTGACGAGGCCGTGGCCGCCGAGCTGAAGGACGCGTCGGGACAACGTCGACCTCGCCGCTGCGACCGAGCATGGATGCCTCGTCGTCAACGTGCCCGCCGCCCCCTCTTCTCCTTATTCTCCGCAGGGGCGCCGCCGCTCCTCTCCTCCCTGACCGGCGAGGCGCTACTCACGGCCGTGGGGCGGCTCCGCGGGGCGGGCGGCGGTGGAGCGTCTTGGCGGGGCACCACAGCGGTGGGGCAGCTCGGGCGGGCGGCGGTGGAGCGCGTGGCGGCGGTGGCGGTGGAGCGCGCGGCTCGGTAGGGCGGGTGGCTCGGCGGCGGGGCGGCTCCCTGTGGATGAGTGTGGCGCCGGTCAGAGGCGGCGTCCTCCTCCCCCGTGGCCGCGGAGCTCGCCGTGTTCGTCGAGCGGAGCTCCCGAGCCAAGATGCCACCACTGTCCGCTCCTCCCGCGCCCAGGCCGCCCGCTCCTCCCCCTCCCTCGGCCATGTCCGCTGCCGCTGTCCTTCGTGCAAGGCCGCGTCCACCGGCCGGGCAAGCTCCGGGAGGTCGATCTGCACCGTAGGGAGAGAGAAAGGGAAAGGAGAGAGAAGGAAGGTTGACTGATACGTGGGGCCCATATAAAGCATGTCCATGTCATCGTACACTCAGCGTGCCACGTATGCGGTTTAATACAGATTACAGAGGTTCGGACCTCACGTGAACCGATTAGCAAGTTTAGGGACTTGGACGTGCATTTTTGTAGTTTAGGGACCTGGATGACACTGCTTGCCAAGTTGATGTACCGCTGGCGCATTTTACTCTCTATCAAATCAAATAAGCATGAGAGTGGCGAGCGGCCCACGAGAGCCAGAAACCATGGAGGACACGCGTACTTGTTGGGACAAGGAGGAGAAAGAGATAGGAGAGGGGGACCAAATCCAAAACCCGCCCACGTTATTGGCTCCCGCCCACAGAGGCAGCGGAAACAGGGGCCGTCGCTGTACGATTTCCACAAAACCGGGAGCTCATTTTCCACTCCAGGTCCGCGGTATGTGGCGGGCGAAAGCTCCCAGTCCCCTCCCCTGGTGGGCGCGGCGCGGCTGCCCACGGGACACTGGGAGGCCACGCGCTGCGGGCGCCTCCTCCCTCGGGCTCGGCTCCTGCCTTTTGGATTCTTCTTTCCTGTGCCACCACCCGCAGATCGATCAGATGCGCCGTGGGGTCTTCCTTTCTTCTCGTCGGTCGGTCCGGCTGATGAGTCATCGCCACGCCACCCAGGCCCCGGCCGGCCGCCTCCAGTTTGTTCGCTCGCTGGAATCCATTCCTCGGATGCGGCTTCTTGCCAAGGGGGGCGCCGCCGCCGAGCACCCGGTAACCACGAGGCGGGCCCCGCCCGCGATCTCCATCCATCCATTTCCGAAGCCCCGCGGCGCCGAATCCGCCTTCCCCAACCTTTCCGAAACCACTGGCGAGGTCTCCATCTCCCTATGTTTGTCCACTTATAAAACAGCCCACCCTCTGTCCTCCCAGCTCCACCACCATCGTCGCCATCTCGCCTGCTTCCTTCCGCATCCAACCAGCTGCAACCTCCAACCCCAAGTTCCGTCTCCAACAACCTCGGCGATCAACCAAGCGAGCGGTCGAATCGAAGATGCGGATGAGCTGCAACGGCTGCCGCGTCCTGCGCAAGGGCTGCAGCGACGCCTGCACCATCCGCCCCTGCCTGCAGTGGATCAAGACCCCCGACGCGCAGGCCAACGCCACCGTCTTCCTCGCCAAGTTCTACGGCCGCGCCGGCCTGCTCAACCTGCTCGCCGCCGCGCCCGCCGACCACCTCCGTCCCGCCGTCTTCCGCTCCTTGCTCTACGAGGCCTGCGGACGCATCGTCAACCCCGTCTACGGCTCCGTCGGCCTGCTCTGGTCGGGGCAGTGGCAGGCGTGCCAGGCCGCCGTCGAGGCCGTCCTCAAGGGGGACCCCGTCGTCCAGGTCGACGCCTCCTCCGATGCTGCCGCGGCGTCGCCGCCGCTGCACGGCGCGGCTGCCTGCTACGACATCCGCCACGTCGCCAAGGATCCCGACGCCGCCGCCGCCGCCGACCTCCTCCGCGTCGCCCGCGGCGGCCGCACGCGGTTCAAGCGCGCCGCCGCCTCGTCCTCCGCCACGTCCTCCAAGCCCCAGTCCCACCACAAGAAGGGCATCATCAGGGTCAACAAGTGCTCCGAGCCGGAGGAGGAGCTGGAAGAACATGAGCCGATGGTCGTCGACGGCCGCGCCTCCAGCCACGACGAGGAGTCCGCCGGCAGCCACGAACACCACCTGCACGGGTCGGATGAGGACACCGACGTGGACGCGGGCTCCCACGTCAGCCAGGCAGAGGCCCATGCGGAGGAGCCGGTGAGCAGCCAGGCAGCGGATCGGGAAGAAGCAGAGGATGTTGGGCTGGAGCTGACGCTCGGTTTCGAGCCGGCCGCCGCGAGGCACACCAAGGCCGCACGTCCTACGCGCTGCGACCTGAGCGCGGCGTCGACCCTCATCGGCCTGCAGCTTGAGCTGCCAGCCTGATCTGATGAGAGCTCACACCTCACAGGTCACACAGCCTCACAGCTAGTAAGAAAGAGGATGACAGTTTTGGGACCCGGCCGGCCTGTCAGGACTCGGGAGCAAACAGCAGCCAGCAGAAATAGATCGATTTCCTAGGTTTTCTTTTCCTTTTTTACCGTTGCCTTCTTTTGTTCCTTGCTTGTATAAAGAAAGGGTAAAGGCTGGTGGACTGCACAGCACAGCGTCCCATCCTAGGATTTCTTTGGTTACTAATGTTTCTTGGAGCTAAACTGAACCAATTCAGCTTTGTTTACACTTATCTTGCAACCTTTGATCATCTCATGCTATTTTGCTAGTACTTAACTATCGTGTGACCTCAGGAAAGTAAGGTATGCTTCTTGACATGTCAATCCTTTCGCTAGAGGAAGGGCTGCGTGCATCATTGACGATCGAATAAACACACCATACCTGCAAATGAGATGAGTTTATTACAAATAAAATAGTTTTGTATGCTAGTGTACATTCCTTTACATAGTGAGCTTGTATGGTCATTCTGAACTATTCCCGTAACTGAACCAATTGCCTTCAATATGTTCTATATATGCAGACGCATAGCCCAAAGAAATACCAATGTATTTAGGCTAAATTTAGAAATTGCAATACATTGAAGTGCATGCATGTTATATCAACCAATAAGTTACTTATATTATTTGGATGAAAACCAATTGTAATCCATCAGACGTCAGTTGCTTCATCTGCAAAAGGCAAACCATCATTTTTTTAAAAAAATGTAGATTTTGCAGCACAAAACCTACATGTACCAAGTTGCTGGATAATCATATGGGCTACTAACATTATTATAAAAAGAGCAATAGTGAGATAAATGTAAGGATCAACATAGAACCACAGGAACTGACAGTGTAAAAGTGAAGCCACAAGCATGTAGGCTATCTGCAGATTTCCATTTCAAAGCGTGTCTCCTATACTAAAAGAGAAATTCTCAGATAAACATGTGCCCTGGATGTACGTAAACGGGACCTGTATGTGAATGATTTGGATAACTTCAAAGTCCAATAGTAGTCTTCGAGCATTTGCCCTGCTTCAATCGATCTTTATTTTTTCAACTTTGTAAATTTATCTTCTAGTATTCACAAGTCAGTGATTTTGCTCTTAGTCTTTGAGCATTTGCCTCTGCTTCGATCGATTAGGGGGCAAAATCGTATTGGCTTGTTAATAGTAGACGATAAAATCAGAAAGTTGAAAAAGGAGGATAAATTATAATTACACTTTAAAGTAGGGGTAAGAACACAAATGTCCATAGTATAATCTCCTCCCTTGGTTCTAAATTATAAGTAACTTTAATTAGCATCTCTAGCTGCATAAATTTCGCTAAATATCTAGATATACGCTATGTCTTATTATATATCTAGAAAAGTTAATGTGATCTAAAGTTTGGACAAAGAGAGTATGAATAAAATGATTCGTCCATGTGGCTTCTGATGTACCTGCACTCACAGTTCCATGAATTTTTGGAACTACTAGTATATAGTTTCACGTGATACAACAAAATAAAATTATAAACAGGAACTTTGCCAAACAGGACTAAATTAGTGATCTCTGATTTCAATAGCTTTGGACGGACCATATATTGTTTTGTGATTTCGTGTGTGCAATGTTACAAGACTGTCTTGTACTGTGGGCCGTTTTATTTTGCTTCGTGGGCTTTGCATTAAGTTTCGGCCCATTTAAAAGGGACAACTGATTTAAATGGAGATGAGCAAGTACTGATTATTGGCTCAAAAGTCAGCGAGACGGTGCCGGAGACAATGGCAACGGGAATATGGGAAAGTCGGCCGGGATGTCCCCGTTGCCATCCATATCCTGCTTCACGAGCCAAGAAAACGCAGAAATTACCCTCAAAATTGACTTAAGAGTCAGTCATCACTCGGTTTGACAATGGAAACGTTGCCTAACATTCATGACCGCCAAACAACTCGACGTACACGACCAGTCGAGGCGCCATTGCAGAGAGGAAGCCAATGTCCAGTAGCCACCGCGACCTACAAATTGAGGAGGCGTCACGCCAGAACGCAAATCCACGAAAGACTAGAGGGCAAAGAAAAACAGAGAGAGAACAAAATGAAGGCGCTGGCTCTGTGCTTGGCGATCTTGGCAGCGGTGCTCATCGTCATTCTCGCTGTGCATGTTGAGCCCGCGCAAGCAGGTACGTACGTAGTATTGATGCTCGCGGTCCAGTTGGTTATTAATTTAGGGCTTCTTTCTTAGATTCACAATAAGTTGCTGGAGCTAAACGTGAGAATATAATTAAGCTGACTTATTTTTTTAGATTCAGATTAAGCTGACTTATTAATTGCATGTGCTTTTGATCTGCATCTGCGTATGTGCAGGGTCGAGGCAGCCGAGCTCACCCCCATCTCCACAAGGAAATCCAGGGTCGCATTCACATTGCTGCAAATAAACAGAGAGATTACGTATTGGTGATCGAAAGGCAGTGCCCAATTTTAGCGTTGTGCTCTTTATTAGTCCATACATGATACATGCTTCGTAATATATACTGTACTTAGAAGTGCTGTACTTGGAAACGGGTATCCATGATATCAAATGAATATATCGAAACTACACCTCGTCCTCTGCTTCTATGCTCCTCCTTCCCTTTCATTCTTCCACGTTTTCTTGAGCCCACACGGTACAATCTGATTATTCCTTCCGTTGAACATTTGTTCCTGACAGCTGCCTCGCATCGCTATGGCAGCAAGAATGGAGCTGCTTCAAAACTCCATGCTAAACTCCAATCTGCTTTTCCGGAGCGTCTGCTCGCAGCACTTGAGCAAAATCTGCAGCACGTCCTTCATGGTTGGACGTGATGATGGCAAGATGCCCGTACATTGCACGCCTAGCCTGAACACGGTCTCAATCTCGCTAGAGTAGCCTGCATATCTGATGCTCTTGTCTGTAACATCAAGGGTGCTCACACCTGATTGGTAGTGGTGCCGAGCCCACTCTGCCAGGCAACCAAGCTCGCCACCATCGTTGGCCTTCTTGCCGGTCGTGAGCTCCAAGAGAACAACACCAAAGCTATAGACATCCACCTTCTCATTCACCTTCCTCGTGTAAGCATACTCTGCAGATAAACATGAAAAATTGTAATATGAGGTCTGCAGGTACAGTAATTAGTACCCAGTTACTGTACAATATCCGGCAAAATGGAAGTGGAATCTGCCGCAATAACCACAAGGGAGAACCTTACCGGGAGCCATGTAGCCAAACGATCCAGCAACTGCAGACATCGAGTTAGGCTCCCCTGCCCGTGCCAACATCCTAGCCAGCCCAAAGTCCGCAACCTTAGCCCGGAACTCTGAGTCCAGTAAGATATTGCTCGACTTGACGTCCCGGTGAATGATGGGTGGTGAACAGTCGTGGTGCATGTAGCACAGCCCCTGCGCAGCCCCGACAGCAACTATGAGCCTCGTTGGCCAGTCCAATGGCACACGTTGCACAGGCCGCGCCCTCGCCATAGGGTGTGCTGCACAGAGGACGTAGTCGCCATGGAGCCATCTGTCCAGGCTGCCATTTTCCATGTAGTTATAGACAAGGAGCTTGGACTCCGCACTAGAGAGGCAGCACAGCAGCTTGATGATGTTGCTGTGCCGGATGTTGCATAGAATGCTTGCCTCCGACTCAAACTCACGCTCCAGCTCCTCGTCCAGAGACCCAATGCCTCGTATCTGCTTCACAGCCACCACCCCAGTGCTGCTGTTGTAACGATTGGTGTATGTGACTCGGTACACATGCCCGGAACCACCACTGCCAATGAGGTTGCCCTCCATTAGTCCCAGGGTTATGTCTGCAACCTCGAAGTTCAGAGCTTGGAAAGTTGTAATTCGCCAGTCATCCCGTTTTTTTTTCATGAACTCAATTGCCGATGTGTGGATGCTGTTCATGGTTGTAAGGTTCCCATTGATGGTTTCATGAGCATCTTCAATTGGTACTCTGCCTTCGTCCTTGACACGATAAATTCTCTTGGAATATGAGTACACAGCAACAGCAGCAAGCACCAATAGCCCAATGAGAGTTCCAGCAAGTCTAGAAATGATGATGAGAGCTGTGTGTCTCCTGCTGCTAGTAGAGGAATCCTTATTGTCTTGGGTGACATTCGTCAGACCAGGATTTCCATTGCTCATGACTGATACAAACGGACCAAAGTTAGGGAGCTGTCCAGAAAGCTGATTATAAGAAAGGACCAACAATGTCAAGCCTTTCAAGTTTGTAAGTACGGAAGGTACTTGACCAGATAGGTTATCGTACGAAAGATCAATTACCTCCAAATTTGTCAAGTAGCCAAGACCTGGAGGAATAAACCCAGTAAGGTGGTTGTGGCTAAGATTGAGAGCTGTACTCAAGCTGGCTGGCATTGTTGGTATCATACCAGTCAGTGCATTGTTTGCGAGGTTAAGCTCAATCAGTGATGTCAATGTTGTTGGAATACTTGGAATTATACCACTGATCTTGTTGCCTTGTAAATTCACATTGGTAAGGTTTAATAGGGTGAATAGTGTTGGTGGTATCTCTCCAGTAAATGCATTCTGACTAAGATTCAATATTCCCAGGTTTGTCAACTTAGAAAACACTGTTCGGATGGATCCACTGAGATTGTTCTCTTCGAGCTTCAGAACTTCCAGCTTCCCAAGGTTACCAAAATCACTGGGCACTGAACCTTCCAGCTTATTATGTGCAAGGTTCAAGAGGATCAAGTTCTTGCAGTTGCCAAGCTGTGAAGGTATACTTCCTACCATCATATTATTATCCAATTCAAGATAAGCCAAGCCCAAGGCATCACCTATAGAGCTCGGTATGCTCCCATTGAGCAAGTTGCCACCAAGCCTCAGGCGGAAGAGGCTGTGAGAAAAGTTACCCAGAATCTGCCCTTCAAACTGATTGCCGGTGAGATCAACAACTTCCAGCCCTAAGGGTGAGAGAAGGTCAGGGGAATTGCCCCAGTAAGATTGTTGTAACTTAAATCCAACATCTTCACATGCTTGGTAATCCCATTAGGAGCCGTACCAGTAAATTGGTTCTGATTAGCTGCAATTCGGGACAAATTCTTAAGAGCTGACAGTCTTGCTGGTATCGGCCCGCGCAGATTATTACCAGAAAGGAGTAATGTCTGGAGCTTGGTGAGTTTCTCGAACTCTTGTGTGGCACCACCAGTAAGATTGTTCTGACTAAGATCCAGCATGGTGAGATTTGCAAACTGAAACAAATCATCCGGGATTGGACCACTGAACTGATTCCCAGACAACACCAACTCCTCCAGATCAAGAGACATACTTGTGGGGAGGCCACCCTCCAAACCATTATAAGTAATGTTCAGGCTTCTCAACTTGGGCAAATATTTCAATTCTATGTTCAGACTCCCACTGAATAAATTGAAGGACAAATCAAGAACATCTAATTTGGGGAAGGCAGAGAGGTTAGCAAGCGGCCCCGCTATCTTGTTGCTGCTGAGATTAAGCCACAATAATCCGGCGCTCATTGCACAAGGCAAGGTGAAGGATTCATCAGACAAACTGGGTATAGAGTTCTTTGATAGATCAAGGACCTGCAAGGTGTCGAGGGGGCATATGGTGGCGAAGACGTCGGCGTTGGATATGTCAAGGTCATGCAAGCTGAGGTCGGTGACGGCCAGGAAGGAGCCGGACGGGTAGCAGTAGACCCCACTCCAATCGCATGGATTCGAGGTGGTGGTGTTCCACCTCCCGTTATCCACTACCCTGGAGAGATTCATCATGATGGCCTTCTGCGTCGGGTTTAATGGTGGTTGTGAAGACGGCGCATCGGCGCCGGCAGCCACGGGCGCATGGTGAAACAAGAACAGGAAGGGGAGAAGTACTAGCAGGAAGAAACCATGGCAAGGAAAGGGAAAATACCTCCTCCTCTCCACCATAGCCGTCTGATTGTTTTGCCTCTCTAGTTATGGGGTTCTGGGAGAGGTCTGCCATGGATTCCTTGGGTTTTGTTCTTCAGGGTCAGTGTCCTTGAAAGAGGGTGAGTGCGCGCACTAAGGCTGTTGATTCTTATACTTCTTCGTTTGAAGTAACTTAGCACAACAGTTTTAAATATACATTATTCTCAAAATACCTTTGATAGAAAATCTAACCATGCAGCTTTAGTTTTGTGCCTAACTAAACATTCAAAACATCATTATCAGTCAATGTTCAAACAATAATTTTCTTGATGTTTTCCTCACTTCATTAAATGGATGGATTGTGTCCCCGGTTGACTGACTGACGTACCCTATCATCTATTTCTTCTGAGCGAGAGACTGAGAGTGACACAACGCTAAATCTGTTCTACTGACAACTGTATGCAATGCCGTCTATTGAACGCTGCATATACGCGTACGGTGCAGGGTAACTTGCACGAGTCTATAAGCATTGGGTCATGGCTTTTACTTTACCTGAGGCAGAGACGGCGAGCGCGCACAGCACGGCACCCGAGTCGACGGTAAAGCCATGGGAAGGTTCACGTGCTCAATCTTGCATGCCCGGGCCAGGCGGCGGCGCTGGGACCGCGTGCGCGGCCTCCGAGTAATCCACGGTGAGGGACGGGGTTCGGTCGGTCCCCCGCCGGATCTATTGCGCTTCGGGCAGGCTGCGACGCCGGAGACGGGCCCGTATCTGGCGCCGGGGAACTTGGAGGGCGGGCACCGGCGGCGAAACCCGCGGCGCTGCCGCTCATCTCGTTGGGCCCCTTGCTGCATCGCGCCGCCGGTCACCGTGACCTCCGACGCCGGTCACCGTGAACACCGCATTTGTTTCTCAACTATGTGGTTAAAAAAACAAAGCTGAAATTCAACTCAACATCAGTATTAAACTATCAATTCCAAATACACAAAGTAACACTATGTCAAACAGAAGCAACTCCAGATAAACGGAACCTATCGGTCTCATGCACTGATGCACATGGACAAATTGAATCCCAAACACCAAGCTTCAAACAGCTTACAAATTGTACATGGCGGCAGAGGAGAGGGACAAGACAACGCGGGTCACGCCAGGATGACCTACCTGCCTCACAGGTGTCGCCTCATCGGATGCTGACGCGGCCACTGCCGCTATCTTTATCCTTTTGTCCGTAAAGTGAGCGGCGAGCGCTGACCTTTAGCTGAAAAGCACTGCCTGCCAGCCTCTATGCTCTTCTCCTCCTCCCTCCAAAACCATTCAAATGAGCTCCCAACAACACCTTCTACAGATAAAAAATTACTAGTGATTAGACAAACAAATCCTCTAGCAGTAACTGATAAGCATCACAATTGAGGATATCACAAACAAAGTGCAACCCGGCCAGATATATTCCCGAATGATGATTGGTTAGTTCAGCAGTTGCAGCTTACACTAATTCTATTTGTTATTTTTCAAATATTTGTTCAGTGAGCTGTTGCAGCTAATGTTCAGGCTAAGTAAAGTTATGTCTGAACATTCTTAGGCCCCATTCAGTTAATATCTTTTGCTCCTAAACTTTAGCTGTATTTATATAGATAATGACCTTGTAATGATGGAGCTTATCTGGCCACCTACACCACCCAACTGCCCGCCGGTGGCCACTCCGGCCCTGGCGTCCACCTGCCGGAGCTCCACGGCTCCGGCGACTCTGCCGGAGCTCCCCGGTTCCTGCTCCTAGCTTCCCACTCGTTGTTCCCCTGCATAGCTAGCCAAACCATCTAGTTGCCCGTTGGGGATCATCCTGACCCCGGCGAGCTCCACCCGCTTCCCCCTGCCGGCGATTAGAACCATCATGCCACCGCCACAAGGTCTCCTCGAGCTGAGCGAAGATGCACAACTGGCTGAGCTTGTCAAGGATTGGAAGTTTGAAGCTGGTCTCCAATTCCAGACAAAGGTGTGTCATGCCACCAATCAAGCAGTGCACCATGCTTCCTCCTCCAAGCATGGTGCTTTCTCTTTGCTTGCAGTATTCAGAAGGTACACTTTCAGATTGACAGCAGAGTCAGTCAGTCTTGCCCTCCATGCTTGCTTGGGAGGGTCACCAGCTGGATTCCATGTTTCTTACATTAAAGATCGGCATTTCAAATTTATGGTCTCCAGCAAAGCTGTGGGGTTTATGGTTTGTGAGCTCAGAAGAGTGATCACAGAACATTTTGATGTTTATTTCCACCTTTGGAGAGATGGAGGAGCCAACTGGAGCAAAGAAGAGAAACAGTGGATCAGAGAGGAAGAACAAAGCTGGACAAAAGTGTCATATGAGAAGAAGAAGAAGGAAATGAAGAAGAAAATGGGCATCAGTAATGACCAGCCGAAGAAAGTTGAGTTCTGTGAGAAATTGGTGCAGGATTCTCCAGTTCGCAAATTTATACCAAGGGATTGTGATTATACCAGTAAGCAAACCATAAGATTTGGCAGTTTTGAGTGCAATTTGCAAAGGCCAGATGAGACTGTTGACATAGCATATGGTTCTGAAGCAAGCTTCACCAACACTCATGGTGCTACAAATCGCCAGCAACCAGAGTGGAGAAAGGAAGAAGGAGAAGAAGGGGTGTCTCAAATCCCGTGCAAAAGAGCCTTTGGAACTCTCAAACGGGATCTTCACATTAATGACGGAGATCGCAGCTACTGCAAGGATAGCCACACCCCCTCATGGCCTAGCTGGCCTAGTTCAGTTATGGGCGCGTCATCCAACCGCGCGTGCATTCTCCGTTGGGGGTTATGTTTCAAATGTCTGGCTCAGGGCCACCATGTCAGGGATTGCACAGGTACTGTACGATGCTTGCACTGTTTTAATTTTGGTCACCGTGCTAAATATTGTGTGGGAAAGAAAGCCCATCTTAAATGGGCTCCAAAGCCCCTTAATCCCGTTAGGCATGCCTGTGAACCCCCAATCAGCCCTCACGTGCTGCCTGAGGAGTGCCCTCCGCCTCCCCCAGGCAATAAACCCTCTAATTCCTCTAGGCTGAAGGCTCACATAAGCCCCTCTGCCACTATTACTCTGACTCCCTCCTCCACACACCCATGCTCTCTGAGTAGCACTCGTGATCCAAACAATAACTTTAAGCTGAGAGACATCTCCACTCAGCAAAACAACCCCTCTTTGAGAGAAGAAGAAGAAGAAGAAGAAGAAGAAGAAGAAATGGCAGCCTTTGACATTGCTCCTGAGCGTTTCATCCCAACCGGGATGGAAATGGAAGATGGTGGGCAAAATAGGAGGGAAAGAGCCACAATCTGTTTTTCTGGTACTCCAACCAAGAGGCATGAAGATATGGCAATTGCAACGACTGAAGAAGATTTAGGTCCAGCTCAAAGTTTGGCCTTTCTGCATGAGGTACGACAATACATCACGGTTGAGGCTAGAAAGCAAGTCGTCTCTTACAGTCCCCACCCCCATGGCTTAGGAATTTTTCAATTTCAGTCCACCTGTGATAGGGATACTCTGGTGTTCAATAGTCCCCATCGGATTGGCAACCGTAGCTTTTCCTTTGTCAATCATGATGAGGCCATGAACTGTAGGAGGTCAGTTTTTGCTAGAACTGGTTGGGTCATGCTAGTTGGATACCCCCTAGACTACAAAGAGTCCCACTTTATTCACCAGGCTTGTACACCAATTGGAAGGGTCATTCAGTGGCATTCAACTGACAGTAGCAAGGCCAGGATTCTAGTTAAAACCTTGATTGATAATGTGGCTTTGGTGCCTCGGGTGATCAAGCTGAAAAGTGGAAGACCTATGGATGGGGAAGGAAGGGCTTGGCTGGTTAGAGTTTTTATTCTTAACAGTCAGTTTGCTGATCAAATAATTGATGATGATGAGGATGATTTCCCAAACAATGATAACAATGGCAATGGTGGAAATGCAAATGCTGAAGAAGTACAGTTTGTAGTCAACCTAGCTAACCTTCACCGGCAGCAAGCTAATGTGCAGAATCAGCAGAACAACCAGCAACAAAATGAAGGTGAAGATTCAAACAACAGTTCGGTCAATCAAGACTCTCTAGAGCAGGGATTCTTCAGCCCCGGTCCTGGTAGTGATGAAGAAATTGTATTAGAACAGCAGTTGCAAAGACAAGAGAGCTCCCAACTACATCCCAACAATTTAGTCCCAAAGATAGCCCACTTGTTGGCAGATAACCTGAGATCCTTGATTCAGAATTTGCAGGATAATCCAACTCAAGGGGCTAGGCATTCTGTGATACTTGACACTCTAAGTCTCAAACTAAATATGACAGGCAATAGTATTGAGTCAGTACAGTTCATATTTCAGCCAAAAGTCCAGGAACATGCAGCCAACCCTATCAACTTATTTGATAGTGGAATTCAGAAGGCAAGTATAGAGGAGGATGCAAGCTTGCTGGATCACAATACTGTCCTAGCCGACTCAGAAGGGGAGGAAATTAGAATGCTCACTGATGTTTCACCAAAAGATCCTAGTAGTGCAGCAGAGGCATCCCTGAATAATGCAGCAATAGAACATTTTACTTTCACTGCTCAGACCATCAAGAATGTCTACACAAGGAAAAGAAAGAAGGTTACAAGCCCAAATGTGACCAATCTGACTGGCATGAACCAAATCACTAGCAACTCAATTGAACCTGCAACAACTAAGGCACAGGAGTTGAAGACAGATAAATCCAAAAAAAGGAGTTTCTCTATGATGAATGTCCAAGCACCAACTCAACCCCCTAGAAGGAGTAGCAGGGTCAACAAGAAGTATAATGGATTCAAAGATAGATCCATCCTTGACTATATTGAAAATAAAAGTGCTAAAGCAAACAAGAAAAGAAAAGTGGCCAGCAATAAAGAACTAAGTGCAAAGCTTGTCTTACCTGTTGCCTCTCTGGTAAAAGATTTCCCTGGTCTGGATGATCTCGAAGGCACTGAACCATATCCTGAGATTAATACAAGTGCAATACAAGATGTTGCAACAACAAGATGTGGGTTGTCTCCTTTGGAAGTCACACATGAGCTGCTCCTTGCTCCTGAGGGGGGTCGCACTGCTGAACCAGAAGAGGAGAAATGATTTGTCACCTTTTGTGTCATTTTATGAGCAGGGGATGCCCTGCTATCTTGTTGTATTGGTGGGATAATTCCCTATGGAACCCTATGATTTGCTATTGGCTGAACTGGTTATTCCTTTTTCCTTTTTTGGGCATCGCCCAAATGTTGAGTGCTCATTTATGGTTCTCTAGAAATGCTACCACTACTTTTTTTGATCCCTTGGCAATTTTATCTCCCGGCAAAAACACACACAGTATGAGTTGCAATTGTTGGCTGACACATTATAAGCAACCTGTTCTCCTTTGGACTAGCAGAGACTTTTTTATCATACCCAAAGGAAATGAATAGTACAAACAATAAAAAATGTTGGAATGTGCTAAACTGGAATATCAGAGGACTTAATTCCAGTGATAAATGCAATGCAGTGCGCCAGAAAATTGATGAAAGCAATTGTGCAGTGTACTGCTTACAAGAAACTAAAAGAGAGCATTTTGACCCCTCATTCATCAGGAGCTTTGCACCAAAGAAATATGATAAATTTGCTTGCTCTCCCTCACAAGGTCTATCTGGAGGTATCATCTTGGGCTGGAATAGTTCCATCTTCAGTGGAGAAATTATCCAAATTTTGAGGTTTGCAATCACAGTCAAATTCACCTCAAGGCATAATAATGAAGTCTGGATGCTAACCACTGTCTATGGTCCTTGTCAAGGAAGTGAAAGGGAGGCTTTTGTCAATTGGCTGAACAATTTGCAAATAAATGATGATGAGAACTAGATGATTATAGGAGATTTTAATTTTTATAGATCACTAAGTGACAGAAACAAGCCAGGAGGAAACATAAATGATGTTTTTATTTTCAATGAGATTATCAGCAATCTGGGCCTGCATGAAATTCCTTTAAAGGGGAGAAAGTACACCTGGAGCAATATGCATGAGGAGCCACTCTTGGAGCAAATAGATTGGTGCTTCACATCTACAAATTGGATCAATTCCTATCCCAACACTCTGCTAATACCAATGGCAAAACCAACCTCTGATCATATACCATGTATGCTACAGATTAGTACAGAAATTCCCAAAGCCAATATCTTCAGGTTTGAGAACTTTTGGATAGAGCAGCTAGACTTTATGGATATAGTTGAGGATACCTGGAACACAGAGACAAGAAGTTCAAATAGTGTCACAAGAGTAGTTGCCAAATTCAAGCTGCTAAGAAAAGTCTTGAAAAAATGGAGCAAGAGCATTTCCAAGATCAACAATCTTATCAGCCAATGCAATGAAGTATTAAGCATCCTGGACAAGCTAGAAGAGCAAAGACCACTCTATATTCAGGAAAGAAATTTCAGGAAGATCCTCAGAAAACATATCTTGGAGCTTCTGAAAATCAAGAAGGAATACTGGAAGAAAAGATACACTGTAAGATGGACAAAGTTTGGGGATGAAAACACAAAGTTTTTCCATGCTGCTGCCACAGAAAGATTCAGGCAGAATACTATCACAAGTTTGGAAACTGAAGATGGAAGAATAATCTATGAGCACTGTCAAAAAGCTGCAATCCTGTTTGAAAATTTCAAATCTAGAATGGGCCATACAACTCAGCCTCAGATGCATTACAACTTGAATGAACTTATCTCCTCCCAGGAGGGACTGGAATCCCTATCAATGCCATTCACAGAGGAAGAAATTGACAATGTGGTGAAACTTATGCCAATTGACAGAGCACCTGGACCTGATGGTTTCAATGACCTATTTTTCAAAAAATGTTGGCACATCATAAAGGGAGATATTTATCAACTCTGCAATGATTTCTTTACTGGAAAAGTGAGCCTCCAGGATATAAATTCTTCTTTTATCACTTTGGTTCCAAAGACCAGCCATCCAGCAACACCAAATGATTATAGGCCAATATCCCTACTCAACTCCATCCTCAAACTGATCACAAAGCTAATGGCTAATAGGCTTCAGAAAGTTATAATAGCACTGATTCACAAAAATCAGTATGGTTTTATCAAGAATAGGACTATACAGGACTGCTTGGCTTGGACCTTTGAATATTTACATCAGTGTCAGCAATCAAAAAGAGAACGGTCATCCTCAAGTTGGACTTTGAGAAAGCCTTCGACACAATTGAACATGACAATCCTGAAAATCTTGGAAAAAATAGGTTTTAGTGAAACTTGGAATAAATGGGTTCAAGGTATCTTGGATAGTGGTACTTCCTCTGTCTTGCTGAATGGAATTCCTGGTAATCAATTTCAATGTACAAGAGGGGTGAGGCAAGGTGATCCACTCTCTCCCCTGCTCTTTGTATTAGCTGCTGACCTCTTACAGTGCATTGTAAACAAGGCCTGCACACAAGGATTATTCTCACTCCCAATTGAGGCTGATCCTAGCAACAAATTTCCCATCATACAATACGCAGATGACACCATCTTGATCATGAAAGCATCACAAAGAGAAGTTTTCTGCCTGAAAGGTTTGCTCCAGTCATTTACTGAATCCACTGGATTGAGAGTTAATTATGCCAAATCACAAATGATCCCTCTCAACTTGTCACAAGATCAGGCACTAAACCTTGCTAACACATTTGGGTGTAAAATTGGAACCTTGCCTTTTACATACCTTGGACTTCCACTGGGCACAACAAAACCAAGAGTGGATGACTATATGCCGTTGATGGATAGGACAGAGAGGAGACTTACTTCTGTATCTTCTTTCCTAACGCAAGCTGGAAGACTGCAGCTAGTTAATTCGGTCTTATCATCACTACCAACATATGCAATGTGCAGCCTGAAGATCCCTATTGCAGTCTTGGATTTCATTGACAGAGTGAGAAAGCATTGCTTATGGAGAGGGTCAGATATCAATGCAAAAAAGAAATCTCTAGTTGCTTGGCATAGAGTAATAAAACCTAAGAATAAAGGTGGACTAGGTGTGGTGGATCTCAGATCACAAAATGAGGCTCTATTAATTAAACATCTGGATAAGTTTTACAACAAGAATGATATCCCATGGGTACAGATGATTTGGCACTCATATTACTCCCAAGGGCAAATCCCACATGCCACTTCATTCAGACAAGGGATCCTTTTGGTGGAAAGACTTATTGCACCTGTGTGACAAATTTAGAGGGGTGGCAAACTGCATGGTGGGAAATGGTACAACTGTCCTTTTTTGGCTAGATGTCTGGAATGGTCACTACCTACAGGAAAAATTGCCAAGGCTTTTTTCCTTTGCCAAAAATCAAAAAATCTCGGTAGCTGCCTTCTTATCAGAAACTGATATGTTCAAAAATTTCCATCTGCCTTTATCTGAGCAAGCCTAGCAGGAACTTATATAGCTACAAGAAATTATACAGGGAATACAGATAAGAGAAGAAGATAAAGATCAATGGCATTATATTTGGGGATCCCATAAATATACATCAAAGAAGTTCTACAACCATGCTTACAAAGACTTTCAACCCCCAAGACCTTTCCTCTGGATCTGGAAGTCAAGACGCTGCAACAAACTAAGGGTCTTCTCTTGGCTATTACTAATGGACAAGCTAAACACCAGAAACTTGCTGAAAAGAAAGAATTTCAAGATTGAAGGGAATAATTACAACTGTGTTTTATGTACATCTCAGAGAGAAGAAACAGCCATGCATATGTTCTTCACATGTCCTTTTGCAACTAATTGTTGGCGGGAGATTGGAATCCAATGGCAATATGGAATCCCTTTCTTTCAGATGATGGAACAGACCAAACTCCATTTTAATGGTCACTTCTTCATGGAGATCTTCATTATTGCAGCCTGGCAAATTTGGAAGCAAAGAAATGATTTAATCTTTGAAAATAACCCAGCCAGCCTCAACAGATGGAAAAACAAAGTCAAGGATGAATGCCTCAATCAAGCTCATAGGATGAAAGAGTCACTTAAAACACCCTTCATTTCCTCGGTCAACTCCCACTTGTAATTATGCGCATAGCTTTCCTTTGTTTCTCTTTGTACAGCTCTCGTAGCTTCTGTTAGTAGGTGTGGTTTCCTGTTGTCAGTCTTTTTTTCTCTTGCTTGTACTCCAATTTACCCTTTTAAAATAAAAATCCTTCACAGTGGGGGCCTCCCTCGCTGTGTTTCCAGTTCAAAAAAAAATGATGGAGCATCAAACAGGTAGGGACCCTTAATTTTTCTCTCAGTGCTTGTCTGATTGGCATTACTTGACACAGCAATCTCACCGGCCAAGCATCTTACCAACCGCCATCGCCACGTTATAATACCCCCATTTGCCAACCATCACTCAACTTCAGACAATTAACAAGCCATATCGCTTCCTCTCTGTCTTCCTACATCTCTCTTTCTAGTCCTTTCCATCTCTGGGAATGTCAAGAGGTGGTAGATAAAGAAGTTGCAACCTCCATGACCTCTCCACATATACATCTTGCATACAGGCTCTCCCATTGAGTCAGAGCTAGACTGCTAGAGAAGAGAGGGAAGCAGCAGGACAGCAGCAGAGATGGAAGAGTTCACATTCCCCAGCGTTCCGTTCGAGCAATGCAACGCCAAGAAGGTCCACTTCACCTCCCCGTCGCCGTGGCTCGTCGTCCCCGGCGGCGTCGTGCACGAGCACGATCACCGGAGGAGCTTCTCGGCCGTGGAGCAGCAAGACGCCGCCGGCAGCTACCACCACCACCACCACCCGGGAGGCTACGACGGCCACCACCACGGCTCGGCGAGGTTCGCCGTGGAGGACAAGATGGACATGCTGTGGGAGGACTTCAACGAGGAGCTCGCCCGGGCGGCGCAGCCGTGCCCGGTGACCAAGGGGACGCCGTCGTGGGCGACGACGAAAGAGTGCTGGCTCGACGGCGGCGATGCCTATGAAGGCGCCGCCGAGACGCGGAAGCACGCCGTCGTCCGGCGGCGGCGGATGGGCCTGCTCATGATGCTGAGGCTGCTCAAGAAGCTCTTCCTGGCGCACAAGTCCAGCGAAGCCCCGTCGAGGAAGACGCCACCGATCTGATGCAGCAGCTGAAAAGTGGTGTCTTCGAGTGTGCATGGAGGATGATGTATCAGGTGTATATACGAGAGTGATCAATTGATCAAACCATGTTTCTCTCACTAGCAGAGGACCAAGAACATGGTTCAGAGCTGTCATTGGCTATGGCTTTTTGCTGATGAATGTTCCTGTTTCTCTGTTAGAAGTTCATCTTTGTCTGTGTGGTTGTTCAGACTTCAGAGTCTGATCATCCTAAATCTCGGTTGTGCCTTGGGTTTGGCTTAAGTTTGATTAGCTGCTAGGACTGTCTGAAATCAGGGCAGGGCATCTATCAGAATCCAGCATCGAACAATGTTTACAATCAGGCTGATTTTGCTCTTTTGCCAATTTCTTCCCTGGCTGAACTTTCATAGTTTTTGCGCCACCTGAAATTTCGAGACAATAAGAGAATATTTTGAATGCTACTGAATATTTTGAATGCTACTTTTGTAAAGAGTGCAGTAGAATTTGTTTCTCCTGTCCTATGTCCTATCTGGCATCATTATGCGAAGTTTCAAAATCAAATCTCAATTTTCCTGTGCCAATGGAAACTGAAGCACATCTAAATTAGGTATGCTAATCGCATCACCAGATCCATGTATAACTTTTCTGACCGGAAATTAAGACTATCTGACTCAGCTACAGTAGTGAAAATGACGAAAAAGGAGAACCCACATTTTGTAAATTCAAAAATACACCGCTCCTAGTCACACCCTTTTGCACATCAGCTTTCAGCCGTTTAGCCATCACTAATCCGACGTAAACAACAATAAAAGCGGGTTTTAACGAGTACAATCCTGTCATTACAAAGAGGGATGGATCGAATATTATCGGCCCCTCTCGCGCATACATAATGCTTGACTGAATTATGACATGAATAGAAGATGAGCAACAAGTTAAGGAACGGCCATGTGGAGTGGACACACCAACAAACCGGTTGGTCCCAAGTAGACAGCAAGAATTAGTTGTAGAGAATGTATTGTGCGTGTCAGCTTGAAGTCGTCGCATCCCATACCAATCTACACACTCGCTTGGTAGGTATTGCATCACACAGAAATATAAGTCCAAGTCTCAAGCAAAAAGTTTGTTGGATACAAAAAGTTTAACTCTTGTACGTGGCAGTACAGCACATCACCGAGTTGCTCAAAATAGGGTACTGGTATTCTCAGCAACCTGGAACTGACCACAAATATAAGGTGAGCAGTGTGATACTGAAATATTCAAGGGACCGCACAGTGTTGCTGATACCGTACATTCCAAGTTTACATCCCGATAGTTAGATTAGCATCCAAGACGTTTATCCAGATTTGATTTTCTTAGCCACAGAACCTGGCAGGGTGAGCATTGATACGGCATACAAAACTTGGGGGTCACACAATATCTCCATATGGATAATTGTACAGTATATATAAGTACATGGGATCCACTTATTTAGCTGTTCAAGACAGGAACATGGGGCTCTATGTATACTGTATAGTGTAGAGGACCACAGCAACTAAGAATGATACTACAGGTATACATGACTCGATTATAAAGAAACATCTATCTTCTGTTCACCTCAGTACCAAACAACTCAGCAACCAGAGCATCATCTTGCAGGTTGAGGATGGCTTACAGATAACCCCTACGAGTCATCCTGTGTGAAGAAGAAACATTATTTGTAAGTCACCCAGTCAACTAGTGATGCATGCGACTAGTTATTATAATAGCATGTAAACGGAATCTTAATACAGCAGGCTTAGGTGAACAGTACTAGAAGGCAGCATGAACTGCCATATTATACAATACCTTAAATCCATAAGAGAGATTGATGTCCCCCCTGAACTCCTAAGCTAACCTAAAAGAACCTGTAAAAGAAAATCTCAGTCAATCGTGTCTCAAATTCAATCTCACACATGAGTCAGAAAGTCTGGTAGTTATAACAAAGTTATTACAAAACTTCATTTGCATCAAAAAAAAGTTCTCCACTTTCAGATCTCACAGAGAAGACATTTCCCCCCGATATTCTTCTCTTTCATGTGCAGAGCAAAGAAAGTGGGATTTGCTACTGCTATCCTTGGCCCCACATGGCAGCATATGGCCAAGTTGGCATGCTTTAATCTAAGAACAGGGGCCACATGATTCTGCCGGCCAAATCTGACCATGGACAATAAATTCCAGGTAGAATCTCATATAAGAAACTGTCAAATTCTCCCTCAAGTTTGTGTTTAGCTTTCATTGAGTTTTTTTTTTATCGTTCAACCTTATATAACTTTGGTTATCAGGGTTCATGGATATCCGCATAGATAGTGCGGTGGTAGTATCACAGAAGAAATATCAATGAATTATATGCTAGCAATACCTCATAGTTATGACCTTGATATATTGACCATACACAAAGTATGTGATGATAAAAAGGGGCAGTAGCGGAGCTGCACCTAGGGCCACCTAGGCCGGGGCCCTAGTCGTGGCCCATGAAAGCCCATGTATCCTCAATAATTTTTGGCCCAAAAATCATGTCTATGAGGAATTTATCACTAAAAATTTATTTGTGTACGTTCTATAATCCTGTAATCCATACAATTATCAACTATTGTATCACATTAGTAAACAATTATTAGTTTATTTACCAATTTGGACCATTTGCTGCACATTTTACTATTACTTTACATCATATTATATACACGACCTTTTTAACGGCTAAATTTGGCCCTAGTCACGGGCAAAAGCTGGCTCCGCCACTGAAAAGGGGTGCTATCAGGATTAAGACAAAATGTAAAAACGTTTACTAGAATAACTCAAGGTCATGTAATCTATTTACATGCTATTATTTGCATAAAACTAAGATAGAGAAACCTTAACACAAGAATAAAACTTTAGCTAAATTCCAGCAAGAAAATGTTGAAAGAGAAACAAACTATAGTAACCACAGAATTCCTATGTGTTAATTCTTGAAACTTACTTTATTCAATGGCTGCAGTAAAACATGTTGGTATTGTTTCATCACTTTGAAATGTTCTTCAGTAATCCGGACACGGAACCACAGTGTGTTGATTTGTACTCGCACTGCTCACAACATGATTGAAGTAACTGAATAACTCTCACGCACCTGAAGAAACAAAACAAGCATGAATTTAAGCGCACATGATTATAATCACATAAGATCTCATACATCCTTATTTAGTTTTCATACTGGAAATTCATAAATTATCAGGTCCCAAGCCCTGGTAAAGGAGGAGGGTTGTGATAGGCTCGGCGAGCCAATGTAAAACCTAGCCACTCATATGGAGATGAAACCCAAGAGAATCCCGTTGGGGCGTAACCCTCTTAGCGACGCGCCATATCGGAACCCGGGTATGGTGTTAAATGAGCAAGGGCCGGGCCGTCTCCCCCGAGACGCGCCGTGTCGTGGTCTGGGCACGGTGGCAAGTGAGCAAGGACCGGGTCGTCATTTCCTTAGTGGCGCGCTACATCGGCGCCCGGGTGTAGTGAAAAATGAGCAAGGGTCTTTGCACTTCCCTCGACGGGTGCGAAGGGCAAGGAAGCTAGCCGAGCCAACTAGGTTTCGGGTGGGTAGTTGGAACGTAGGGTCTCTAACGGGTAAGTTACGAGAGATAGCCGAGGTAGCAATTAGGAGGCGTGTAAATATTCTATGCGTTCAGGAGACTAAATGGAAGGGCCAGAAGGCGAGGGAAGTAGAGGGTACTGGCTCCAAGCTTTGGTATACGGGGGCAACTTCGGGAAGGAATGGTGTAGGCATCTTGATCGATAAGAGCCTTAAGAATGGAGTTGTTGATGTTAGGAGGCAAGGCGATCGAATTATCCTAGTTCGGTTGGTAGTTGGAGATTTGGCTCTGAATGTGATCAGTGCCTATGCCCCTCAGGTAGGCCTTAGTGAGAGCACCAAGATGCAGTTTTGGGAGGATTTGGATAGCATGGTTAGTACCGTGCCTATCAGCGAGAAACTCTTCATAGGAGGAGATCTCAACGGCCATGTAGGTGCGTCTAATGTAGGTTTCGAGCGAGTGCACGGGGGGTTCGGGTATGGAAATAGGAATCAAGAGGGGGAGGATGTTTTGAGCTTCGCGTTGGCCTACGACTTGTTGTTAGCAAATACCCTATTTAGGAAGAGGGAATCTCATCTGGTGACCTTTCAGAGTGGACAACACTCGAGCCAGATTGACTTTATCCTTGCAAGGCGGGAGGATAGACGGGCGTGCTTAGATTGTAAGGTGATACCTGGGGAGTGTGTTGTCCCTCAACACAAGTTGATGGTGGCGGACTTCAGATTTCGGGTACGTGTCCAGCGGGACAAACGTGCCAAGATAGCGAGAACGAAGTGGTGGAAGCTTAGAGGGGAAGCAGCGCAAACTTTTAAGGACATGATGTTAAGCGAGGGGCCTTGGGAGGACGGAGAAGATGCAGACGACATGTGGCTAAAGATGGCAACATGTGTTCGGAAGGTGGCTTCAGAAGTGTTTGGCGTGAGTAGGGGAGGAAAACAAGAAGCGAAAGACACTTGGTGGTGGAATGACGAGGTGCAAATGGCTATTAAGGAGAAAAAGGAATGTTTCAAGCGCCTTCACCTTGATCGGAGTGAAGCCAATATCGAGGGCTATAAATTAGCAAAGAGGGCTGCAAAGAGAGCTGTGAGTGTAGCAAAGGGTCGTGCATATGATAACCTTTATCAGCGGCTAAGCACGAAGGAAGGGGAGAAGGATATTTATAGGATGGCGAGGATCCGCGAGAGGAAGACAAGGGACATCAACCAAATCAAATGCATCAAGGATGGGATGGATCGACTTCTGGTGAAGGATGAGGAGATCAAGAACAGATGGCGAGAGTACTTCGATAAGTTATTTAATGAGGAGAATGGTTCGACGCTTGAGCTGGATGACTCATTTGACGACGCCAACAGACGTTTTGTGAGGAGAATTCATGAGGCAGAGATTGCGGAGGCTTTGAAGAGGATGAAGGGAGGTAAAGCGATGGGTCCTGATGGTATCCCCATTGAGGTGTGGAGATGCCTGGGTGACAGAGCAATAGTATGGCTGACTAAGCTTTTTAACCTCATTTTTAGGTCAAACAAGATGCCTGAAGAATGGAGAAGAAGTATATTAGTACCGATCTTCAAGAACAAGGGAGATGTTCAAAGTTGTACTAACTACCGTGGGATTAAGCTGATGAGCCATACGATGAAGCTTTGGGAGAGGGTTATCGAGCATCGCCTTAGGAGAGTGACAAGTGTGACCCAAAACCAGTTTGGGTTCATGCCTGGAAGGTCGACCATGGAGGCGATTTTTATAATACGACAACTCATGGAGAGACATAGGGAGCAAAAGAAGGACTTGCACATGGTCTTTATTGACCTCGAGAAGGCATATGATAAAGTACCAAGAAATGTCATGTGGTGGGCTTTGGAGAAGCACAAAGTCCCAACTAAGTACATTACCCTTATCAAGGATATGTACAAGGATGCGATGACGGTTGTCCGCACTTATGGTGGAGACAGTAGTGATTTTCCAAATAAAATAGGTCTGCATCAGGGGTCAGCATTGAGTCCTTATTTATTTGCTCTGGTGATGGATGAGGTCACAAGGGATATACAAAGTGATATCCCTTGGTGTATGCTCTTTGCTGATGATGTGGTGCTAGTTGATGAGAGTAGAGCAGGTGTTAATAGGAAGTTAGAGTTGTGGAGGCATACGTTAGAGTCCAAAGGTTTCAGACTTAGCAGGACTAAGACCGAGTACATGATGTGCGATTTCAGTGGGACTAGATATGAAGATGGAGATGTCAGGCTTGATGGGCAAGTGGTGGCCGAGAAAGATACCTTTAGGTATTTAGGATCGATGCTGCAAAAGGATGGTGACATTGATGAAGATGTTAGGCATAGAATTTCAGCCGGTTGGTTGAAATGGCGTCAAGCTTCTGGTGTCCTCTGTGACAAGAGGGTACCACAAAAGCTAAAAGGTAAGTTCTATAGGACGGCGATTCGCCCGGCGATGCTATACGGTGCTGAATGTTGGCCTACTAAAAGGCGACATATACAACAACTGAGTGTAGCAGAGATGCGTATGTTGCGTTGGTTTTGTGGTCACACAAGAAGGGGTAGGATACAGAATGAAGATATTCGAGATAGAGTCGGAGTGGCACCAATTGAGGAGAAATTGACGCAACATCGGTTGAGATGGTTCGGACATGTCCAACGGAGGCCTCCTGAGGCGCCGGTGCGTAGTGGGGTTCTACAGCGGGCCAATAATGTTAAGAGAGGTAGAGGGCGACCCAAACTAACTTGGGACGAGTCGGTTATTAGAGACCTTAAAGAGTGGAATATCTCTAAGGATTTAGCTATGGATAGGAGCGCTTGGAGACTAGCAATTAATGTGCCTGAGCCGTGATCTTTGCTTTCTTTTCTGCTTTCCTCTAACTCTTTTTCTGTTTTTTTTTGACCTTTTGGGTTTCACCTCTAGCCTACCCCAACTAGCTTGGGACAAAAGGCTATGTTGTTGTTGTTGTATTAGCATGGTATCACCAGTTACTAGATGTGTGCTTGTGTGTCAAAACTTGACAGTGTCAAAAAACAAAAGTAGTCAAAAACCACTGTTTTTGCTGTGCCTAGGAACCATGCTGCTTACTGTAGTCTTAGTGTTGAAAAAAAATTCACTCCTTGTGAACCAAACACCTCAATGCTGATTCAAGATCCTGATGTTTATACAAATAAAATCTCTGTTGTGCCCAGACACCTCAATCTAAAACACAGTACAATTGAGAAATATAATCTCAACTCCAAGAAAACACTGTGTAATCAAACAAGGCCCAAATCCTTGTCATCTTAATTAACTTTCATGCACGGCATAACCCCAATAGAATCTTAAATCATGGCAAGACTATCAAACTCAGAGATTCAGACAAGTAGGAACAGATGATAATTATTAATTACTCATTCAACTAACCATAAAGACGTCATGATCAAATCAGTTTTCAAGGTCTATGGTCATTTGATAATGAATCATATTCCTTGTAACTAAAAGCAAAGAGGGTTATATGTCCATCGGCCTGAAAGGATTATAAAATTTTTCTGATGCAACATCCAGGATTCCAGGTAGGACAAATATGAAAGAAAC
Organism: Echinochloa phyllopogon; assembly: GCA_033239725.1. Lineage (NCBI taxonomy): Eukaryota > Viridiplantae > Streptophyta > Magnoliopsida > Poales > Poaceae > Echinochloa > Echinochloa phyllopogon. Next base: position 4,094,379 of record BTCW01000003.1, read on the forward strand.
CTAGGTAACACTCTAAACTTACACAGGCGAACCAATGAAACACATTATATGAGCAGAAATAAATCAACACAATCTGTTTGATAATAAGCCAAGGCATAAGCCTGTCAAAATGACCCGGAATGGCATCAATTACCATCCAACCTAGAGTAGAAGTTCCTCCAGGACAGCATGATGCTAACAAATTCCTTAAGAACATGCTAGTGATAAACAGCCAAGGGCCAATCTCAAAGATAAACATAGCACATTGACAGAAAAAAAGAGTATGTCAGAAACTTAGAATCCAGACGCTACCTGTTGTCCCTAGAATTAGCCAAAAACGCGGACAGGAGAAAAGGTCCCCAACTCATGATTGAGCATGCGAGCAAACATCCAAAGCAAGCAAGTGCCCATGGCCATCCATCAGAAATTATACACAGAATCCCCCCATTCCTTTGAGATAAGTACCACGCCAAGCTGTTAACAATACGTGGTCACCATCTATCCCCAATCTCATCAGCACAAGGCAAATTTACCAAGCCCGCCCTAGCACGAGTTCTCGGTGACCAGCTGACTGCTAACCCCGTAAACCTGAACAGCGCGCAGGCGTTCGGCCCAAACACCACACGGCGCCACCAATCCATTCATGTGAAAGGGGATGCTTACTTACTTCCTGGAGTCGAACATGTTCTTGGAGAGGCAGGCCTGGATGTCGCACGCCTCCTTCTTGCACGGCTCCTTGCTCGGCTGCGCCATCCCTCCTTCCTCCTCCTCCCGCCGCCGCCGGACGGACCAATTCAAGACGGCGTCGCGTTCTGACTTATGAGTTCGGACACGCACGCACCCGTGCCGTGCTGTTGAAGAAGACGCTTTCGAGAAGACTGACTCGCAGTATCTGGGCCTATTGGGCTCACATGTGAGTAGCCGCCGGCCCATACTGGCGCACCTGAGGTCGTGCGGCCCATCTCGGCCCGCTTTAGTTGTGGCTTCGCCCCATCATAATGGTCGCTCCATTTCCATCATCATCAGATCGATCGATCGCCTCGCCTCCAATTCCGACAAGAGCCGCCGGTGAATGAGAATCCCATCAATTGATCATATATATCGTATCGATCCCCTTTGTTCACAAAAAAAATCAATCCAATCCAATCCCGCAGGCGATGCAGACCTCCCGTTCCCGCCGGCAACGACCCGATGGGTACGTTATCGTGCTTGGCCCGGGGGGCTCCGTCTCGGAGGAGCGGCGGATCCCCTACGTGTCCCCCTTCCCCGGCGAAACGGAGTTCTTGTTCGATGAAGAGGATTTTGCGGCCGCCAACGCCGGCGATGATCTGCCCTTGCCCGCCGCTGCTCATCGCACTCGCGGCAGCACCAAGCGTGCTCGCGTCGACGCCACCGTCCTGCCGGAGCTGACGGGCTCCTCCCGCGAGGGGGAGGAGTGCGCCATCTGTCTGCAGGATTTCCGCGCCGACGAGACGCTCAGGGCGATGCCCTGCTCCCACGCCTTCCACCACCACTGCATCTCCAAGTGGCTCCGCCGCAGCGCCGACTGCCCTCTCTGTCGCCACCAGCTGCCCGACGAGGACGAGGAGCAGAGGAAGACGAAGCAGCTGCCCTCTCTGTCGCCACTAGCTGAGCATGCTTGACATCTGGGCCTACTGGGCTCACATGTGATTAGCGGCCAGCCCATACTAGCGCACCTCTGATAGATAGCTCGTGGCGGCCCAACTCGGCCCGCGTTAGTTGTGGCTTCGCCCGTTGATTTGTCCCAGGTGTCCTCTCCGCCACTCGACTCGCCCGCAGCTGCGCGCCACCCAGGGCCAGGGGTGAGCAATCGCTGGACAAGGAGGACGCAGAGATTTTGCAACGGGTGGTGGAGCAGCTCTGGGTGCCGTCCCTTCCGATACTTGGAGGTGGGTAAACCAACCCTCAGCTCGGTTGCCCCTTCCTGGTTCGTCTTCCTTGTGCTACCGCCGTGAGTGCGAGCCATGCCTACCATCTGCTCGTAGAAATGCTCATGTGAAGCAGAATCAACATAGCTAGATAGGATTTCTTTTGGGATGGAAAAAATTAGTATTATACTTACATGCTGATTACTGGAGATGTAACCATGTTATACTGAGGTGGTTTCTGATTACAATGTTAGCTACTTGTTTCTGTGTGAAAACCTGGTAAGATGGAAGGAAATGATTGGCAAATACCCTGATTTCCTATGGAGGTTTTGTTTTTACCAGGACTGTGCTGGTAAAGACGATTCGACTAGTGGTAGTTTCGTTTGTAGTTCGTTTCACGCCTAAAACTTGACTTGTCAGTTGGAAGGGGTAGAGTTTGGACAAATGTTTATTCAGTTCTTTATTCTGTTGTTTCACATGATGATATAATGATATAATGCCTTTCATAAGTCCTTTTCTTGTATCAGAATGATAATAATTTTTATTCCAAGTCACCAAATGTGGTGTGCAGCTGGTGCTTTGGTTACTGATGTCACCTTTCTGTTTTCTGTCCACATATGGAATAGTAATGATCACTATATCTTACATTTAGAAAACCCGTCCCTTCTTTTTCCAGGGAGGATGTTGCCTTTGCTCAGACATTGCTGTGCCTTTGGAATTCATCGTCCCTTAACTTGGAGGAGCATCTTCCAAACATCGGGAAGAGAACAAAAACAAATCAGGAGTTGGAGCGCACAGTGCTCGGCAAATGACGAGGGAGCTTCTTCATCAGAGAAAGACAAACCTCTGAAGAATTCAGTATTACCCGATAATTCACTTCTGGATGCTCGTATTCTCTACTGTACCTCTCCTGCCATTGGTCATAACAAAGTAAGCAATTTTTAGATTATGTTTCACATCATAATTCACATTCATGTTACATGCATGCTGTGGCACTCATTGTCACGAACTACCTGTTAACTGAAAACACGTTACTATTTCACTTAATTGTTCATTAATCATAACTGTTCCTAAAATTCATATTTGAGGAGTGCTTTCCAATTCGTGACATCATGTTGGGCAACTTAAACACTGAGGTGCTGACCAACATGCAATATTTGTAGCCTATAAGTGATTGCTAACTAACGGCTATGCTTAATCTTAAAATGCAACACATTTCTTTAAAAATGATACAATTAATTCATGATTCTAGTAAATTGCCTCATCTGTCTTACTCATAATTTTTCGAATTCTTTTGGTATTCAGGAAGCACATCCAGAATCTAACAAAAGAGTGCCTGCAATAGTTGATGCTCTCGAGAAATTGGAGCTTAGCCCCAAGGTATATCAGCAATATTGCTCTGAATATTGATAATTTCATAGCTTTGCCATACAGTGCATTACCTTAGTTTTGCTTTAGTTTACATTCAATTTAAAATCATGCTATAAAACTAAATCACATAAATGAATAGAACAAGCCTTTATCTTCCTCCATAAAATGAAAACCCACCCTAGATAGTGCATATATTATGCTTTCACTGAAATGACCTTTTTTTTTCTTTTGTCTTGGGAATCAACTATTGAGGACATTGTCTTGTACTCTTGTCCCACTATGTTCAACAGATAATTTTTGGTTCTTCAGTTAAACTCTTAACAGTTCTTGGCATGGTCCCTGCTTTTATCATCCACTTTGCATTTGACCGGGAAAGGATGAGTATGCTTAAGTTACATAGCATCTTATTTGTTTTGCTTTCAGCATCGTGGTTCACAGGTTCTTGAAATTCAAAACTTCAACCCTGCTTCTTTTGACGATGTTGCACGAGTTCATTCAAGATCTTACATCATTGGACTCGAAAAGGTACTTGTCACCGAGCTGCTCTTAGTTACATTTAACATGAGAGGATCACTTATGATGCTTTTCTCTACTGATGAAAACTTATCAATAGGATTTACAGATAAGACTGCTATTTCCACAATGTGTGGTAGAATAATTCATCTAGAGAGATCATTGGTGCAGGCAATGAGTAAAGCTTCAGAAGAAGGTCTGATATTCATTGAAGGAACTGGACCAACATATGCCACAGAAACTGTAATGCTCTATGCATTTCCTTCTTTTTCATCCTTTTGATGTTAAATGTACGTATCATGTACTATCTCACTGCTGTGCTATCTGCTGTCTATACAGATGGTTTTCTGTGCTATTGGTTTTGATTTTGTAGTCGTGGATGGCTCCATATTTTACTTCACCTACTGATGTGCATGCGATTAGAATCTGCAAGAGTTTATTATCACCTTCTTAGTTGTTCCAATTTTCTTATGTAGACTTTCCAAGAATCACTTCTATCAGCTGGTGCTGGAATCACATTGGTTGATTCAGTGGTAACTAACCTTCTCTTTGTTGACTTTACTAGTGGTTTCAGTATGTTTGTTATTTGATGATTCAGTAAATTTTCCCTTGTACTACTGGTTTCCCGAGAAATTTTGCATGTTTTCCTAGGTTGCAGCATCAAAGTTAGGTCCTAATCCACCCCTTGGCTTTGCGTTAGTAAGGCCACCAGGACATCATGCTGTTCCTCAAGGTCCCATGGGATTTTGTGTCTTTGGGAACATTGCGGTGGCTGCTCGGTACGCTCAGCATCAACATGGACTAAAGCGGGTGATGATAATAGACTTTGACGTTCACCACGGCAATGGGACATCCGACGCATTTTATGATGATCCAGACATCTTCTTCCTCTCAACTCACCAGGTTTCTTACCCCTGTTTTCTGCAGATTTTATTTGCATAACTAGGTTCTTAACTTTACCATGAAGTAATCTTTGTTTTTTGTGTTTGATTCATATAGCTTAGAAGCTATCCCGGTACCGGTAAGATCAACGAAGTCGGTCAGGGTGATGGAGAAGGCACAACGCTTAACCTGCCACTTCCTGGTGGCGCAGGTGATTATGCAATGAGGTGTGCTTTTGATGAGGTCATTGCTCCATCCGCCCAGCGATTCAAGCCTGATATAATCCTTGTTTCAGCCGGGTGAGATCCTCTTTCCATAAGCCTGAAATCAAACTATTCTGAACATAAAAATTGCTGAAAATTCTCATTCTCTTGGCTCTACAAACCTGCAAGCACGCCTATGCTAAGCAGAACTCATTCATGTTTTTACAGCTACGACGCACATGCACTGGACCCCCTGGCCGGCCTGCAGTTCACAACGGGTACGTTCTACATGTTAGCGTCTAGCATCAAGCAGCTGGCAAAGGAGCTCTGCGGCGGCCGCTGCATCTTCTTCCTGGAAGGAGGGTACAACCTGCAGTCCCTCTCCAGCTCCGTCGCAGACACCTTCCGTGCATTCCTCGATGAGCCCAGCCTTGCTGCACAGTTCGACGATCCGGCAATGCTTTTTGAAGAGCCGGCTCGGAAGATCAAAGAGGCGATTGAGAATGCAAAGGGAATCCACTCGCTCTAGGCTAGCGCCAACGTTTGAACTGGTGATGGTTGCAGCTATAGTTCGTGCTGCAGCAGTGCAGGAGGATGTGGAGTTGATTTCAGGTCTAGTAGCTAGTGTGCATATTTTGAACTTGACTTTGATCTGGTCATCTACGCCGCGCCGCTGCCGTATCGCGTATCGCGGACGTTTCCGATTCGCGATACGGCACCGATACTCCATCGATACTTATTCAGTACTACTATTCTTACTCTTCCTTCCTATTTTTTTAGATCAATTTTTTTCCTTTATAATTAGATGGCAGCAACCGATATCAGCAGTGTATGTGCAAGTGCTAAATGTTTCCAACAACAATCCAACTATTTAAGACTTATTTTATAGATTAAATTCTTCTATTTGAGACTCATTTTATATATTAAATTTAAATTCGAAACGTATCGACGTATCAGATTAATTTGAAAACGACGTATCGTATCAGCGTATCCGTATCCGATACCGATACACGTATCTGAATCGGCGTGGCCTAGCTGGTCATTTTCACTTCTAATTCTTGTGAAACATGAGGTCATCATTATATTCAGGAGTATAATAGTCCTAGTCGTATATATTGGGCAGTTGGCCACATATATGTATTTATATAAAAAGCCATGCCAGCCGATGATTTTCACTCGCGCATCCGATCCTTTAAATGCAGGGATGAAAAATAGGGGGCTGATTTGACCCATCTAACGAAAATATATGGGCTGTGTTTAGTTTCAAAAAAGAGTGGTAAAATTTAGCAAAAATGACACATCGAGCACTGTAACGCATTGTAGCATTTTTCGTTTGTTTGTGGTAATCATTGTCCTACCATGACCTAACTAGACTCAAAAGATTCGTCTCGTCGTGTACATCAAAACCATGCAACTAGTTTTTTTATTTACCCACGTTTAGTGCTCCATGTATGAGGAGAAAGATTTAATGTGATAGGTGAATAGTGAAGCTTGGAGAGAGAATTTTGGGAAGTTTGGTGGAAGTGAACACAACCGTGGTGGTCTTCTTCCTCATAGAGTTACAACCTCCCAATTCTCTATCCATTTTTTTTGAAAGAAACAATTCTCTATCCATGATAACCAAGAATTGAAGAGGGGGGCTCTATGATGTCCATAGGGACCAAGAGAATTGAAGAGGGGGGCTCCATGATGTCACAGACCGGACCAAGAATTGAAGAGGTGGGGTGGGGGGCTCCAGCCCCCAGCTCAGCCACTCTTTATAAGACGACGTGTGCGGTTGTGTGGGTGAGAGGAAGAAAGAGAGAGTGTTTATAAGACGACGTGTGCGCTTGTGTGTGAGTGAGAGGAAGAAAGAAAGAGAGAGAGAGAGTGCGCTTGTGTGTTATTGAGACGAACAAGGAAAGATAGAGAGCAGCCAGATTCATCCGTGATGTATTCTGACAAGGTGCAGGTGGTGGAGAGCAGCCTCGTGACCCCTAGCCATGCGACGCCAAGAGAGCAACTTTGGCTCTCCGCCCTGGACCTCCTGCTGGTCAACAGGGGTCACACCCCCACCGTCTACTTCTACCACCCCGACGACGCCGCCGGCGGCTTCTTCGACGTGGCACGCCTCAAGGACTCGATGGCCAGGGCCCTGGTGGACTTCTACCCGCTCGCCGGGCGCCTCGCCGTGGGCGCCGACGGCCGGTTCGTCATCGACTGCAACGCCGAGGGCGCGCTCCTCGTCGTGGCTCGCTCCGACCACACCCTCGCCGACTTCGGCGACCTCAGCCCGTCGCCGGAGCTGAAGAAGCACTTCGTCCCCCGCGTCGAGCCGTCGCCGTCCATCATGCTCGCCATACAGGTGACCTTCCTCGGGTGCGGCGGCGTAGCCTTCGGGACGGCGCTGCACCACGCCGCCGCCGACGCCATCAGCTCGTTCCGCTTCTTCCACGCGTGGTCGGCTCTGTGCAGAGGCGCCGCCATGGAAATGGAGCCACCGTGCCACGACCGCACCCTCCTCCGCGCGCGGTCCCCACCCTTCGTCAACCCAGACGCCTTCACCGTCTTCTGCCCGAAGCTGACCCTGACCCAGCCGCCGGCGGCCGCCGCCACCAAGGTCTTCACCTTCTCCATGGAGCGCGTCGCCGCCCTGAAGCACGCCTGCGGCGGCCGCGTGAGCACCTTCTGCGCGCTGAGCGCCCACGTGTGGCGGTGCGTGTGCCTGGCGAGGTCACTGCCGGCGGACGCCACCACGCGGCTCACCCTCCCGGCGAACGTCCGCCGCCGCATGAAGCCGGCGGTGCCGGACAGCTACTTCGGCAACGCGCTCATCTGGCTGGGGGCGTCGGGCGTGGTGCACGACATCACCTCGGAGGCGCTGGCCGACACCGCCGGCAGGATCAGGGGCACCGTCGCGCGGATGGACGACGAGGTGGTGAGGTCGGCCATCGACTACTTCGAGCTCGCGGAGAAGAACAGCCGGCCGATTCCGGGGAGCATGCCGGAGACGGAGCTGAGGGTGATCAGCTGGCTCGGCATGCCGGTGTACGACGCGGAGTACGGGTGGGGGAAGCCGCGGCTCATGGTGCGCGCCGAGTCGGAGCGCTCCGGGTTTGTCTACCTCATGAACGACGGCGCCGGCGTGCAGGTGGTGGTGTGCGCCGAGGCTCAAGTCCTAAAGGAATTGGAGAAGCTGCTCTATGCAAAGCTGTAGCCAGCATGCATGCCCAAAAAAGGGAACGCGCACGGGAGTACGGGACTTACCGGATTTGCAAACCTGCCAATTATGTATCCTGTGATGTACTATCTTCATGTCATTCTTCTATTCCTTTTATGAAACTGTATTTGTATGTTATACCCTCGCTCGGTTATGTAATACAAGTCATTCTGCGAGTATATATAAAGTTATGATATTTGTAACCTAAAACTCGACCTGCAGCGGGTATGACGGCCCCCCGGGTATTGTATCAAGAAGAAGACCTTTTTACACAGGTCAAGAAAACCCCCGAACCTTTGCCCCACCCTTACACAGGGGCCCGTCGCCCACGTGAGACTGGGCCGGGCCTTAAGGCCTATGCTTTGGTGTGGAGACAAATAAGGGGATTTTTTTAACCTCAGCCTGAAATTCGCTCCCACGGGGAGTCGAACCCAGGACCTAAGGATTGCCGTTAAGTCCTCCTAACCAGTTCGGCTAGGGGACCGTTCGCATGATATTTGTAACCTGCTGTACGTGCTTCGGTTAGTAATTTTAGAGACACTAGCAATATATTCGAGGGATGCTACCGTACAGAATATGAAATACTAATTGAGAATATGAAATTACGCGTACAGAAAAGCTCGGCCTAGCCTCACACGAAGCAACACAGGACAGTACCTGCATAAAAGTGCCATCTAGGTGGAGAGATTTGGGGGGCCACTCGATCACATAAGAAAGTATTATAAACGGTGGGAGATGGCTAAATCCTACGTGGGAGAGAGAAAGCAGGAGAGAGAGTGAAGGGAGCAGCTCAGGAATTGCCGGCTCAAGCGGGCGTATGTGGGGCTGCGAGAGCATCTATTAGCTGCATGCGCTGCTGCACGTTAAATGCTTGCGGGGTCTGCCACCACCGCACGGTGATGTGGCTCTTTCCCTGCCGGCTCCCGGCGAAACCATTAATCTTGTTCTAAAACCGTCCACGAAATCAGTTACGGTGTTTTCAAGAGCCTCGAAGCGACAGTTATTTATAAATATGCGTATTGTGATAGACTTTAATTAGCAACTGCATCTATGCACATTCCATCAACATTCATAGCCTTTATCTTTGCATGCGAAATACATGTTATAGTTAGAGGTTTTAAATTTTTTTAAAACTTTACACACACAATAGTACCAAGTAAATGTGAATTATACCTAAAGTTGAGATTCAAAAAACTTTTGTAAAAAATCATATGGCGGCTGAAATTTGTTTTTTTCGTATGAATTTTTACAAAATTTGTTTGAATCTCAATTTTTGATATAATTCACATCTACTTGATACTATTGTGTGTGCAAAGTTTTTTAAAAAAATTAAAGCTTTTAAGTGCGACATGCAAGACCATGCGTTTCTGTTTTGCATCGCACCTCTACGATATGTGTTCTTATACTTGTCCAATTAAAACCTTAGCTTGAGCTATGTGTAGAAACTAGAAACTAGTATTCTCATTGCTTCCTAGATACATACTTACATGATCTTTATGCTGACATATCATGCATGCACACCTTAAATTAGTATTTTATATGTGTGTCCATAGAACTGTTTACGGGACAAGCTTGAGCCCCATTCCGCTCTGGTTTTGCCCGAGTCTGCCCCACGCCAGCTGTCTGACAGCTCGGCTGAGTGAGCACATCGATCGGGTTTCTGGCCCACGCCGTGACACTGTCCACAGCGTGTGGCCGAGAATATGCGGGCGTGTTTGGCTCCTGGCCACAGCATGCCACAGCCACGGGTTTGGCGCTCAAAAACGACGCCACGAATTCTACTACCCTCCTGCATGAGTTTGTGGCGTGACTAGCGTAGCGTTTTACGCTGGGAGCCAAACACGTCCTAAATGCTCTGACACCTAATATCGATGCAGGCTTCAACACGTACCGCCAATGCTGATAATCAGGTGCACCCCAAGCAGCCAGACCCACATCCTAATTTTTTATTCATCAAGCACTGTGAGGCATTAACACTCGCAAGCCTTGTTTTTGTTTTTCAGCAACGATCCTTGCAGGCATCGATTTTCACCGCGATGTGGGTAGTGTGCCAAAGGAGAGCAGTGCTGCTCGTTGTCCACCCTCGGGCCTAGCATAAGAAATTTGCTCTTCATGGACCACAGGAGTGAAGCCAATCACATGCCCAATTGCCCATGCATGCATCAAACGTGGGGCCAACATTCAAAGAGAGAGAAGGGAAAAGGGCGCGCATGCATGCACATGGGCCCAACATGCAAAGCAGAGAGAGAAAAAGGCCAGTATGATTGAAAGTTTTATGAGAAATTTTATAGTATTAAATATGCTGATGTGGCATATTTTTTATGAAAAGAGAGAACGAAGAGTTTTATGGGATGTGGCGTAGCATGGGGATGGAGAGTTTCATGCTGATCTAGCTTGGTTACCTAGGGCTCGTTTGCTTGGGAGCCGGAGGAAGCTGTATGGCACAGGCAACAACCCCACGCGTTCGATTTCGTCGGCCTAGGGTCATGACCGCTGCCTGGGCGCGCAGCTGCCTGCCAGGCAGCATCCAAACAGGCCCCTAGTTTCTGACCTATATAACTGTGCCATGAAAATGTGTACTGAGACTGGCCTTAATAATCTCAACATTTGGTGTAAAAGAAAAAAAATCATAGTTTCTCAACAAAATATTCAGATCAAAATTCCATTGCACCATTGTGTTTCTCGTAATGAGGTCTTTAAAATAAGACCACACTCTCTATATTGTTCAGTTCCTCCCCGATCCTCATCTCTTTTCCAATCTGATTCAGCTTAGAATCAGTAGCACTTCGTTTCAACCTATGTACGTTCTTAGTATCAACTTAAATGGCAACTATATGAATAGGACCGCAGAGATTGGCAAAAAAAATGGCTTAAATTGACAGTACTATATTGCGGAGAATGCCACAAACCATGTCTTAAGTTGGTAGTATTAGACTATATAAAGGTTGCCAAGAAAAAAAATATCTTAAGTTGATATTATTAGACTATAGAGGTTGTCACAAACATGTCTTCAATTGTTACCATATACTGGGCATAGAGGTTGTTGAATGCAAATACATGGCATCAACTTGTATTTTACTGGAATTTTGAGTTTGAGATTAAACAGCATGTGGCTTGTTGAATCACTGTAAGATGAAAAAAATAGCAAAATAGCCCCCATGGCACCGCCGCCGCTAGCTTCCTGAGTGTCCAAAAACTATGGTATGCGGCAACCTCCTCCACTTCAAACTATACATATTGGAGTTTTAACATGCGATTTCATATTGTTGTGGGTGTTAATAAACTATACATGTAGGAGTGTCAACATGTGATTTCACATTATTATTGTGGGTGTCAACCTAATACATAAAAATGGATGGAGGTATAGTGACAATTTATATGCCTAGTTAATAAAAACGCGTGTGAAACTTATGTCCCTGCTTAATTAAAACTTGTGTAAAATTTAATAGCAACATATTAGGTTATAAGTTAGGAGCAAAAGGTTGACATACTTAATATAGGTTAATATGTACCAGGTTGATAGTTAGAAGGTGCTGACTTTAACATCCAAAAATACATAGGTTGACATGCAGACTCAATATAGGCTGCCATTAGAAAAATACATATGTTGTCATTGATGAGTAGTTGTCCTATGCCTCAGTCATGGCTGTGGTCTCTTCTTCTTGCTTCTCCTCATGCTTGCTGCACTATGGCCACCGTGACACTCCCGACCGTGCACTTTCTAGGCATCAACAACGGTAAGCTGGGCAACAACCTCCCACCCCCGCACTGCAGATTTGAGCTCGCCCCCCCTGCATTGCAGATTAGCGCGACTGGTTTCTTAGACTTAACGAAAAATAAAGTTCGGCACTAAATAAAAAGACAAAGAAAAAGAAAAAATTGCCGCGTTGAGATGGCCTCCCTATCACATGCTCGGCCTGCTCCTTGGATTATTTCCCGGCCCAAACTAACAAAGCCGTAATGGGCCTCTGGGCTGACGGATCGATCGATCAGCCGCCTCGTCGTCTGGGGTTGCTCCGTCCGTCGTCCCCGTCAAAGTAGCGAAGAACCCTAGCCGCCGGCCGCCGGCCGCCGCTGGGATCGTGGGACGACGGCGACGGACGGAGAGTAGGAGATATCCCTTGCATCTGCGGCTCTGCGCATCCGCTGAGCCACCTTGCTTAACTGCCTTCGCCTGCGTCTGCCATCCCGGCGGGCGGCCCCGGAGGCAGAGAGGAAGAGCTGCTTCGAGCAACGGGACGGCACAGAGCCCCCTCCTCAGGTATGTCTTGTTCAGTTCCTCCCCAATCCCCCATCTCTTTTCCAATCTGATTCAGCTTAGAATCTGTAGCACTTCATTTCAACCAAGTTTATATCCCCCAATTAGATGAGTACAAGTATTCGTTTCGACCAAGTTTGCGGTGCTAAGGGACACTACACCACTTTGAATATTTCAATTGTGTAGCAGAATGCTCCGATGTCCCCCTTTCAAGCTTGGTCCCAAAGAGGCGATCATGTTACCCACCTACAGGGGCGGGCCCACGTGTATTCATGGATATCCAGTTGAATATCCATTATTTTTGACAAAAAAATTATATATATAATATATATATCACATATGTATACCAAAAAAGCAAAAAATAGCAGACCTTTTCAGTCAATTTCTGCCGAAAAGCCCAGACGGCCCAAATCCAAACTCCATCCCCCTGCCCCCACCAGGCCAGCAGCCCATCTCTCCCGCTGGGCTGCTCGGCATCGCTCCCCCCTGGCCCCTGCTCGGCTGCTCGCGGGAGTCGTCCATGACGGAGACACGAACTCCGACTCCCGGCGCGGCAGCGGGCGCTAACCCTAGAGCCTAGAGGCGGCGCGGCCAGCAGGCGGCGGCGCGTGGCGGCCTGGGCGGCAGGCGCCCAACAAGGCGGCGGCGCGCAGCTTCAGCACTCCAGCAGCCCAGGCGGTAGGCGTGGCACCGCGGCACTCGGGAGGCCAGGCGCAGGCGGCAGGCTAGCAGCAGCAGGCCGGCATTCCAGTTCCAATATTCAATTACGGGCAGGGGCACAGGGCTCCAGCAGTCAGGCCTAAGAGAGGTGAGCCGATCTCGAATTCTCGATCTGAAAATTAGAATAAGAGTCCCTGCTGTTAGACTGCTAGTGCGTCTGTGCTAGTGGCGATTTACGAATGCCATCCATAATCCGTTTCTGATTGCAACTTGTGTGTTGCGTGATTGCGAATATTAGGTTCAAATCATGAAGAGAAAGAAGGGAAGTAGTGCTACAAAATACCTTCAAATTTGTAGCAAAATACCTTCAAATTTGAAGTAATTTTATTAATCGATGATGTTGGTACTCGATTTTGCGGTGTGCATTAACAATTTAGGCCGTCTACAAAATTTTGAATACCCATGATCAAAATTCTGGGCCCGCCCCACCTATCTGAAGAAGTAATTTGATCTCGTTTCAGGGTTTCAGAGCCACATGATGTCTTCGGAGGAGCTGAGGACAAGCTTTTCAGATTTGGTGGTGGGTTCGCCAGCCCGGACAGAGGGCCAAACTAATTCTTCAGGTGATTCGTCGTCCGAGGGGGGCCTGCAAGTCACTTGTTTCACAGAGGATCTTCATGATGTCATGCTTCATTTTCAGATAGTGAGGTTCTCTAAACAGGTAAGCAAGATTTCTTGTATCCAGTGAAAGTATCAAACTGAAAAATGTGTAAATTCATGGCGTATCACAAATTCATTGTTATGGTAAAAAATGCTTATGGGCTGGCTACTCTAGATGATAGGCTTGAATATTGCTCATTTTGGTGCTCTACTAGATGACTGTGCTCTTTCATCATTCAGTAAAGCAAACTTACTGGCATACCATGTTGTGACCTGAAAGCATGCTAGTTTTAGTATTTGGCAGACCCATCTTGTTCTTAGGAGCTAAGTATGTTCACATAGAGTAAACTATGTAATTAGCATGGAACAGATAGCTCTGAGAAAATTATGTAGTGCATCAGCACCTCACTTGCTTAATATTTGGAACAGAGTTTGCTTACTCTCTTCACCACCACAACCCTATTGGCCAATCCACACTGCCAATTGCAACACCAAAATGAAAAGCATTTACAGATAAGCTGGGGAAAAAGCCTTCACCTGGAAGAAATGTGCAAATGGTAATAACTAATAGTTGCTGCGTCGTTCACTTGCTCTGTGTTAGAGGGCAAAAGGAAGGTGCTATACCTGCTGTCTATCAAGTTTCATTTGGAAAATCAAGTAAAATTGAACCCTGAAGCTACAGGTGCATCATGTACATCTCTTCATCTGACATGAAAGCATGACACTCGTTAAATATTTGTCTGTTCCACACTGTCAGTGCGCCCAAAAGCTTGACATGTTTATTTATCTGTCATAGTTGTGATAGGGCAAATGCTTTATATCACTTGTAATAGTTTGGCTTAGAGCCTTGAATCTGCCTTGACAAAACTTGATCTGTTGTTTTACTCTCTACATTCAACACATCTTAGATGTATATTGGTTTTAATAATATCAGCTTTTTTGCAATGTGTTATCCCTCACGCTTCATTGGTGCATATAAAATCATTGTGTGAGTGATCGTGTTTGAGCGTTTCTTTTTTATTCGTTTTGATGCAGATCTACGTGTGGGTTGGATGCAACACAGCAAAATTTGGCCATCTGTATGCTGCTGCAACCACTAGGCCGGTAAGCGGTAATTGTTTCATTCTTAGAAATGATGTTCAGTTATTTCACTTTTATCATTTTTTTTCAAAGTTGCCTTATGAAAACTGATATTTTCTTGTTGTCCATTTTGCCATGTTGCCTTCTCATGGTCCTTGCAGGATAACAGAGTGAGCGTCACCTCTGTACTCGGAGGAACATCTGACAACACGGGGTCAGGCATGGCCCGCCGTCTAGGTACTGTTTCTTTTGGCAGATAGCTGGTGGTCATGCATTCATGTCATCTTATTAACAAGAGCAAGATTTGCATTGCTTCATGTCTCAGTGCTGAAGGCCGGTCTGAACATAGTCCTGGCATGCAACATCCCAAAAGACAGTCCCATGCTCGAGGTACTCACAAGCGGGCTTCATTTGTGCATAACAATCTTCTGAAACTGTGTATCTGACCCACATCGGTTCATGGTTTCAGGCTGCTGCGGAGAGGAAGCTGGTGGAGAAGCTGAAAGGTTTGGGCTACATCACACCTCCAGCTGGTGGGGAGGCTAACACTTCGACTGCACACTGATGGGTGGTGTGATCTGGTGATGTCTTGGTCAAATGTGTTCACCATTAGATTCAGGAGGAAGGCTCGTGATTTCTGCTGCGCCCAGTTGACTGGCCATCTGTGACTGTTATGTGGTAAAAGTATTCTGAATTGTAGTGCCTTCCAGGGCTCGTGCACAATTACGGCCAGCGATGTACATGGATGTTCTGAAACTGGAATGAAATCGAACATGTTGAGTTAGAACTGAACTAGAATGCAAATCGATCATTATCTTGCAACATTGAAATCCTGTGCTGAGCATTGTGATGTACGGGTTAGAGGAGCTTGGCATCGAAGTTTCTGAGCCTTGTACAAGCGTGGGTGGCAGCTTTGGAGGGCAACCACAAATTTACTTAATGAATACTTATTTTGTTTTGAAAATTTACTACTACTTGAATAAAAGAGAAGCTGCTAGTTACATGTTGCATGTTTTTCGTTGTGTGGAGGGTGGGCGAGTCATATGCATAACTGCATAATTCACATGGAGAAACATGTGTTTTTGGCCATGTTAACCTTGTCGGGTAGGTTTAAGGTCTGGCAGTTAGCTAGCAGTTGTTCCAGTGAAGTCATGACTAGTCTCTGTTCGTCCTTGGTGTGGACCATGGAGGAGATAAGGAGCAACACACGACACGCGAGCATGTCGTGCCTCGGTTTCCTGGGCCTGAAAGTGCAAGCCTGAAACTGTATAGGCAGATAAGTGATGACTGTCAACACTCCGTCAATCTATAAAAACCCATCGGCCACCTTCGAAACATGGTTCAGCAAGTCATGAGAACCGAGCAAAAAGTTCTTGTCCTGACCCAACAGTTTCTGTAAATTTGTATTCCTAGCAAAAAACTTCTGAACGTAATTAAACAAAACCTAGCTCAACGAAATTTCTGAAATACACCTGTTCCAATGTTTTTTTTTAAAAACCTGGCAACAACTCGCGCATAAAAGAGAGTTCGCTTAACAGACATGTGCCCGCTAGACAAGGATCTCGAGTTAGTTGCGCCACAACCAAATTGGATATATAAACACGTAGTGCGCACACAGTGACACAGATGTGTTCTCGCCACACCATGCATCCTAACATGCCCAAAATTGTTCTACTAGTACTTAAAAAATAGTAGTCTAAAATCTTTATCAAAACTTACTAAAAAGCCAAAAAAAAATCTACTCTAGGCGGGACAAGAATACTAATTAATTTTGGTTTGCTAAAAAAGAAGTAACACTAATTTATTTCAGTCCTTTTCGTTTTGCTTTCTCTCACAATCACCCTACGTGGGTACATCCTAGTATGTACAGCACATGGTTCACAACCCTTTCCTATCTCAGGCTCTCTCAGCTCCCAACCTACCGGGATCGATCGGTGACGTCGCTCTCTGTCACCGCTCCCGCCCCATGCCCATCTCCCCCGGCCCGGGCCCACGCGCCAGCGTCACGTTCCCTACGCACGCCGCACTCGCCGACATGTGGGCCCGGTCCCCCACCCTCTTCGTCGTCGCTCTCCCATCGAGCCGTGCCCGTCTGCTCCTCCATGCTCCCCGCCGCGCTCTCCTCTCTTCCCCGCAAAGCGCAAACTTATCTTTCCAGCTCAGTGCCCCTCGCTCTCTCACATCTTCCATTGCTCCTCCCGCTTGCTTGCTCATGTCGTCTAGCTCTACCCAATTCCAATCCCAACACTGCCACCTATAAATAAGAGAGCTGCCGCCGCGCCATTTGAGGGCCGGGGCATTCCAGCTTATTAATTAGCTGAGGGAGGGAGGGAGCACGCGGGAGGGAAGACCCCCGAACCGAACCGGCAGTAGTGTCTGACATGGCGGCGCTGTGGCTGGCGAGAGCGTCGTCCCAGCTGGCGCGCCGCGCAGCCAGGAGGCTCCCGCCGCTCGCTACGCGCCACGGCGGCGAGCCCGGTCCATGGTTCTTGGGATCAGCAGCAGCGCCGCCGCCGGTTCTTGGATCGCCACCACTACCGGCGGCGGTGGAGAGAACCGTCCGCCGGGGCTTCTGCTCCGTCCGTGGCTTCGCGGGAGAGAGCAGTGCCGCCGCCACCGCCGCCACTGACGACGAGGAGCCGGAGAACGGGTTCGCCGGCGACGATCAGGTGGGTCCCTGGGCCGCGTTAGCTAGCATGCAACATGCTTCTTGATTTGTGTGTTCCTGGAAATCGGGTTTGTCTCATCTGGATCGGATAGATTAATTAGCACCGACAATACGAAATTCTGAATATTCAAATTGCTGTGTCTTGGCCTCGATCTTGGAATGATGCTATGCTATCCCCTTTCTTGATTAAGCCAAAATTTGCAGGGATACCATACATACTAGAGGACACGCCTTATAATATGCTTCTGATGATATGGTTTGGTAAAAGGTCTATATAGAAAAGATAATACGGCATCTTTTTTCCCATCTTCCTGTTTGGCCTCCCCCAATTTGTTTCTCAACAATTTCTTCCACTCCATCTGTGTCTTCACGTTCTTCTCCAGCAGTCCCAAATTTGGACACGTCAATCTGATCGACTTGTCCATTCCGACGCCGCCAACTCTTTCCACGAGTACGGAGTACCACGTGAAAATTGATGTAAGAAGTCGCAAAGCACGATTATGGATAGAATTGACAACAAGTACTGTAGAGCTGACAAGGATGATGCCATGATGGTCCCTTTTGTCAATGGGTTTGGTTGGCGTGGTTGACTGTATCTGATAAGCTGATGGTTGTACGGAGTATATACTAATCTAGACAGGAACGTGTGCTTGCTACTAATAATCTATTAATGATGGTTTTATACTAACATTACTTTTCTTTCTCGAAATAATTATTACCTTCGCTTTCGATGTGAAACTAGTAGTCTCCCCAGGTCTTCACTACTACTGTTAGTTTTAAACAATTGTGGATGCTTCTGTATTTTGCCATGGTCAAGGTGGTCAATTTGTATTCAACGTGGGTAAATTTGTCCATTGCCTCCAAGGTCAATGGTAGATTATTGTTGATGTTCTTTTCAATTCAATGGAACTAGGTTTCTATCACTGATGCTGAAATAAATTTGTTTGTATGCGTAATACTCCGTACTAATTATTTCACACTGTTGGTATTGCAGGCGATTGACTTTCCTGGAGGGAAGGTTTCATTTGTGGCCGAAATGAACTTCCTTCCAGAGTCGCATGGGGAAAGGATCAACTGCTATCGTGTTCTTGATGATGACGGCAAAATTATATCAGGAAGTATATTCCGAGAGGTATGCTGCTCGCTGCACCATTTCAAGAAAAATTCTCTTGAGACATGCTGTGGGGTAGAATTTTGTTCTGAAGACTAATCTTACTCACACTTGTCAGGTCAGTAAGGAGGTGGCTCTGAAAATGTACAGCGAGATGGTCACCCTCCAGATCATGGACAACATCTTCTATGAGGCTCAGAGGCAGGGTAGAATCTCATTTTATCTCACTTCGAACGGTGAGGAAGCGATCAACATTGCCTCAGCTGCTGCTCTTAGTAGCGATGACATTGTGCTACCTCAGGTACATATCAATCTCTTTAAAGTAGTTCGGCTTAATCTAGCAATATTACTGATACAAGTGATTTACCCACTGTTTTTTCCTTGGCTGGAACCTGTGGAGCCAAAATGTAGTACAGGGAACCTGGTGTTCTTCTGTGGCGTGGTTTCACACTGCAAGAGTTTGCAAACCAATGCTTTGGGAACAATATGGATTATGGTAAAGGAAGGCAAATGCCGATTCACTATGGATCAAACCGTCTTAACTATTTCACAGTCTCATCGCCTATTGCGTAAGTCTGTAGTAGGAATATCTCTTCCCTATCTGGAAATTCTGGCAAGTGAAGGAAAGAATTCTTATCTTTCTTCGTTATTTTTCAGAACACAGCTCCCTCATGCTGTTGGAGCTGCCTACTCTCTGAAGATGGACAAAAAGGACGCATGTGCCATCACATACTTCGGAGATGGTGGCACAAGTGAGGTAGATGAAAACACACTAGAAACTTTTCTGTTGCTTGCCAGCAACATTTTATCCAGCCTTCCTGACAGATAAAAATGTTCAGGGAGACTTCCATGCGGCGCTCAACTTTGCAGCTGTTACAGAAGCACCCGTGATCTTCTTCTGCCGCAACAATGGATGGGCAATCAGCACCCCAACTACTGAACAATTCAGAAGTATTAAAAGTTTCATCATAATGAACCATGCCATTTACAAATGATTGATGTCATATTAAAGTCAAATGTTCTTGCAGGTGATGGAGTGGTAATCCGTGGCCAAGCTTATGGGATCCGCGGTATTAGAGTAGATGGAAATGATGCTCTTGCTGTGTACAGTGCAGTCCATGCTGCCCGGGAAATGGCTATAACTGAAGGGAGACCGATTTTAGTTGAGGTGCACAATAGTTCAACCAAATTGCCATACCTGAAACAACAAAACCTCACATATAAATTGATCTGAGTATTGACTAGTAAACTTTCAGGCACTGACTTACAGAGTCGGCCATCACTCGACTTCTGACGATTCAACCAAGTACAGACCAGTTGATGAGATTGAGCATTGGCGAACAGCAAGGGATCCAATTTCCAGGTACAGAAAATGGGTTCAGGGTAATGATTGGTGGTCTGATGCCGAAGAATCTGAACTCAGGAGCAGAGTGAGGAAAGAGGTAATATTGTTAACTGCACAAAATATCATCTTTCTAGCGCACTGCGGTACATCATACATGACATCTGAAACTGCCTGGTAACTTCTGTGCAGCTTCTTCAGACCATTCAGGTTGCAGAAAGAAGGCCAAAACCACCAGTTGCTGAGCTTTTCACTGATGTTTACGATCAGATTCCTTCCAACCTGCGAGAGCAAGAGCAATTTCTGCGGGATACCATTATGAAGCACCCTGCAGCCTACCCAACTGATGTACCTGTTTAGTTTTCCTGGCCTTATATGAGCAGTATCTTTGTGTAAGTATTGATGATTCAGATCCATAGCATTATAAATAATACAGTGATTCAGCCAGTAAACTGCTGATTCAACAAGCTCTCAAACAACAATTCAACCTGGCAGATGCTTCACCAAGCTCATAGATGTATTGTATTGTTGCTGGTATTTATGTGGAATAGAGCCGTACCAAGGTATTTCAATGCATCGCAGCATACCTTAGTAGCTACTAAAGCTGGATACGAAATATAAGTAAAGAGACAGATCACCTCAAATGATTCCCACCTATGGATACTATACTAACTCAAAAGCCCTCCAAGATTTGGCATCTAAAGAATTAACTCTCTGCCCACAAGATTCTCTACTCGATTGAGTCTGAAAAAGAAAAGATTGTACAGCAAAACAGGCAGAAGAGACTATACCTAACTAATATTTCTCTGGAAAGACGAAATATGCACATAAGAAATTGTAAGCCTAATTAGATAAATTCATATCCATTTATTGAGGTTAAGGACAAATATCCAACATATGATTAACATGATATAAGCATATGGTCAACAGGGATTGTTGTACTGTTTTCACGAGATTGTGTACAGCTGATATTGTGATACAGACGAAATTTTGGAACCAACTTCTTAGACTGCTACATGAGCACGGAAGCCTACTGTTCCTCCTTCATAGCCTCTTGAACTGCCTTTAGAACCATTGGCATTAAATATTTATTTGTTGCAATGATGCCTCTGTCACGATCAAGATATCTACCTTTGGAAAAATCCAAATCATTTCCTGATGCGTCTTTTACCATGCCACCAGCTTCTGCAAACACCAGATAGGGACCGATTAGCAAATAGATCTTTCAGTTGTCCAGTTAATTGTTTCTCAGAATAGAATTATCTTACCTGTGACAACAATTGATCCAGCTGCATGATCCCAAACTGTTTCTATGTAACCTTTGTGCGGAATGCGCAGAAAAATGGCACCATCCCCACGTGCCAGAGCACCATATTTTGCTTGGCTGTCCATTCTAACGGGAGGAGCTTGGACACCAAGTTTCTAATAATATAAGGAAAAAATGAGTCACTTATATAATTATTGAGATCTCTGGGAAAAGAAAATAGTCATGAAGGACCAACCTCTGCAATGGAGCTAGTTAAATCACGCTTGGAGTGTGATGCTTCAAAGGATTCAAAGAATGAGGCGTCGAGCGGATTGTTGATAGAGCAGACACTAATCTAAAATGTAAGTTAGAAAAAAAGGGTAAAATAAAGAAGAAATGAACTTATAAAAAGTGGAAGGCTTATGATTCATGAAGCAAATCAAAAGCGCTAACTACCTTTTGTGGCTCAGATCCCTCTAAGGCCTCGACTTCGGCTCCACAGCCAATTGTAGCAAAAAAGAGGCAACCCACTTGATTCCCAGAAGAGTTGTCATTGTGCTTGTTTGTTGATCTTAATGGAAGATTTGGACATCCCAACACACCCAAAACAACTTTGCCCTCATCAAGTAATCCAAGTGCAACTGCATACTGGTCCCCCCTTATGAAACTGCATCGAATTTTTACGATAAGGATTTCAGTTAGAAATAAACATTAAGGAAGAGTAAAGAAAGGTGCTGCATCATCAATAACATTTTGATAAATGGTACAAAAAATATTGAATGGCTCTATGGCCTCTTCAAAACCATTTGTTAAAAATACAAATTCAACTTTATTAATCTTACGCATTTCATAGTTAACCAAGTATGTGTATGAAGAGGCAAATCAGGGTGATACATTTTTTATGTATAAAACAAATAGTTGAAATGATATAAAATCATTATTTGATAAATCAAGTCATCTAGTGTATCTGGTTTACAGAAAAATAATGGGATACCACTGTGTTTTCCCATGTAAAGTTCTATTTCCATGTGTAACTGACGTTATGACTTCCAATCGTGTTAGTTTATTGAAACTAGCAAGATCCAGGGAAGCAGGATAAATTGCACATTGATGGTAAAGAATACTCGAGTATGCCAATATAATTTGGCGGCCTACTTTTGCTGAACCTGAGTACTACATATGTACATGAAATTAATAGGTGTAAGTTACCAAACTCACCCTTTAGTGCCATCTATTGGGTCCAATATCCAATGTCTCCCAGATGGACCTCCCTCAGATTTGCCGCCATCAATTGCAGCGAGCACATCTTCCTTAGATAGAGACATGTTGTATGAACCATCATTTGCAATTGTTTCATTTACAAGGCTGGTAATGTGTTCTAGAATTTCTTGGGAACCATCTTTTCTCAAGTCTTTTGAATCCTGAAAAAATACATTTCACCAATCGATTACATAAAAGTAGATATGTGATATTTGTACAATAATGGAAAAAGGGAAGCATATGAGGGTCACCTCTTCAGCTACCATTGAAAAGGAGTGAGAAGGTAATTCCTTTTTCAGGACCAGACTTACCAATACCTGTGATCCTGGTCATGACAAAAAAAAGAAGCACTTAAACCAAAGGTTCAGAAGATGCAAAAGCTCTGTATGTTCATCTATCTTTTTTTCCAAGGAGCTCCATATATTAACAACAGATAAATAGCAAGACATCAATAATATACTCTCCACACTCCATACATTAACTAGAACTGATAATAACAAGACATCAATAACATACTCTCCACATTCTTCTATATATGTTTTTCTTTAAAAAATCAAGTGTCGGCATGTACCATAATCAGCAACTGTGACAGGAGTCCTGTCTGCCTTCGCTTGAACGTCTGACTGCAAGATCCCCCGCTGTACCCTCTGAAGAAATAGTGGAAGGGCAAGAGGAAACAAGTAAATACAATGGCGATCGGCAAGCATCCAAAGGAACTACAGTTAATTGTTTGAGAATCAGAGATTCTATCTCATGATGAAATGCCAATTTGATCACCACAACAAAGATTAGAAAAGAAGACGGCCTGCGAGGTATCAGCCATCTATCAATGCATATCTTCCTCATCCCCATGCAACTTATCAATCAATGAAAAACAGAAAGCTGCCATGTTTTCCCCAATGGAACATCCAACAATTCAGAAAGCGAGTGAATTCCTAATTCTTTCAGAGTTGAGACCTTGAATCAGAGATTGCCTTGTCAAGATGACATGCAAATTTAACCACCACAGCCAAGAGCCTAAGACCATAAGCAATATCCAATAAGGCAAGAAGGCAAAGACAGACTGAAGACCCTGTCTTTTCCCGTTTGCAAGTTCCATCTAATTAGTGAGGGTTCACAAACTAACTGCTTCTTATTCATCATCGAACTAAAAATCTAAACGCATCTTGTTGGTGGCGATCTGTCCTGGCAAAGTGGCATCCAACTCCAGTCGAGCGGATCCCGCAAGGACGCAGCGGAAAATAGAGCCTAAGGTGTGGGATCAAGACCAATCAACCTCGCAGAGGCGCGCGGCGAGGGCGACGGCCTTCTTGGCGGCGCCGAGCTCGGCGCCGTACGGGTTGGCCGCGACCTCCGGAAGCTGCGACATGGAGCCGGGGGATGCGGGCGGAGTGAAAGAAACAGAGGAACAAGCAACAACTGCAAGCCACCAAACAGGATCTGACGCCCTTTTCTTCTATTCTTAATGGCACCACATTCAGTATCCTGGATAGTGGATGCACGTGTATTCTGAATGTGCATTGACTCGCTGCCATTACCATAGAATGATAGAAACATGGCATATTGGATATTTGGATGTCGATCAGGCGAGCCATCCGCAGATTACACCGGATGCTTTCCATCAGAAATGGGATGGAGAGTTTATGGATTATGATCGCAAACGCACGGCACGCAGTGGATGACTGGATGGGACGGCAGCAGCCGCCAACAGGATGAGCCCTTGGGTCGGGACCTTCTGCTAATCGATGTCAAAAGTGGAGTACATCGATTTCGAATAGAAACGAAAAGGCATGAAAACTTTCGGTAATACAGTGTGCGAATTCACAGCTCACAAGGAAAATATCGCTAGTAAGACTGTAACACCCTAAAATTCATCACAATTAAATTGTAGCAACCATTCTAATTTTTCTAGGATTTATTAAGGCTTAAATAAATTTTCTAGGAATTAATTGGAATTTCTAGCCTTTTTAGTAATTTAAATATCACATTAAATAATTATTTTAGTCAAAATAAGTTTTGTTGCATTCATGCTGTTGCATATATTTTTGGTTGCTAGTAAATCAAATTGGAATTTAAATTCTGTTTAAATTCGAATTTGATTTGCATTTGTTTGAGTTTTAGAAAGTTAAAAGTCGTTAGAGTTCGTTTTCGCCCCTTCAAGTCTCGGCCAAGTCCATCTTTGCCCCCTCTCTTCTTTTCCTTTTCACCCGAACCGGCCCGTTTTCCCTCCTCGGCCCGCTCCTTCTTACAGCCCAGCGCCGGCCCATCCCAATCCCCCCGTCGCTCTCTCTGTCTCTCTTCCGGTCACCGACAGGTGGGCCCCAGGGGTCAGGTTCTTCTTCCCCATCCGAGCCGGACTCTCCTCCGACGCCGAGCCGAGTTCCGATCGCCGCCGCCGCCTCCGTCTTCGACTCCGGGTCCCGTACGCCTTATCCAAGCCGGGCTCCGCACCTATTTAAGCGAGCGCACACCGCCCACAAATTTCCCATCGAACCGAGCCTCGAAACCAAAGTAACCCGAGCCGCCAGCTTCGCGCCGCCGTCGTTGACTCGCGCCATCGTCGCCGTTTCTTCGACCAGATCAACACCAGGAGGTGCGCCTTGAAGCTCCGAACCCCTTCTTCGTGTTCTTGCTCGGATAATTGCCTCGTTTTCGTGCTAATCGAGCTCATCGCCGTCTCCAGCGCCGCCGGCCGCCATTCGTCGTCGCCCGACGTCCCTGTCGCAAGATTCTCGTCGAGATCACCCGGGGTGAGTTCGCCTCCGCCCCCTCTTCCTTCTCGGCCAGTTCTCGTCGAGTTTGATGCTGCGTAGCCTCGAATCGACCTCACGCCGGCGAAGCTCCGCCGCGTTCGTTGGCGGCGCCGCCGTCCCGGCCGTCGCCGACGTCACCCCTTCGCCCTTGACCATCAGATCGGAATCCAACGGCCCTAGTTAATTCCAGCCCGAGTCAAACCGTTAAGTACCGGTCAACCTTGGTTAATTTGCTAAAGAAACCCTGAAGTTTTTCCAAATTAACCCGCGGTCCAATTTTAATTTAAAAATAATTACAAATAGGTCCTTTTTCTTTTATTTTAGCCCCTGAAATTATTAAAACTTTGCCAGAAAGCCCCTGAACCTTAGAAAAGCCGTATCTTTTGCGTTTTAGCTCCGATTTTAGTGATTCTCGCGCTCACGCGTTCGTTGTAACGTGTAGATTAGTTTTGTGCTGTTGTTTTCTCCTGTTGGAATTGTTTGGTGTACTGTTTCTTATTTGTTGTATTGTTTCCTTGCATGCGAATG
Source organism: Echinochloa phyllopogon (assembly GCA_033239725.1). Classification (NCBI taxonomy): domain Eukaryota; kingdom Viridiplantae; phylum Streptophyta; class Magnoliopsida; order Poales; family Poaceae; genus Echinochloa; species Echinochloa phyllopogon. The sequence goes on from BTCW01000003.1 coordinate 4,119,981, forward strand.
TGTGATGCGGTTAGGAAACGAGCAATTTGAAGATTTCTCTGAAGATCCAAGCTTTGGAGAAGGATTTGAGCAGCAACCAAGTTGGGAAGAAGGCAAGTGTATTATGTCATGCAAATGTCCTAATAATTATTAATTTCACCACCCATGCATGTGTCTTAATTTTGATGGGTTCCTATTTAAGGATTTACCTAGCCACTATATTTTTCCTGTCCCTGAAACTGGGTTACTTAATTAATTTTGATGGTAGATGATGCTTAGCTTGCTCAACTGGGATTGGTTAATTGAACCCACACTCTATGTTCCATTACTACCTTTTTAATCAATTAATGGCAAGATCATATCTTTTTAATCGGAACATGGAGAACCACCCAGGAAAACAGTACAACCATGAGTGCTATATGGCTCTGGCTTTGACTGACTAATTAGGTGCTCTAGTTTTTGGTAGCTTTACCCGAAAGGGGCATGGGGGGTGGCGAATGACGAGGTATAGCTCGGTCCTTTTGAGCTGTGGGCTTTGGTAAGAGACAGACCTCATTAGGGAGGGTTATGCTTTGCTGAACCTGAAACCTTAGCGGGCTATTATTTATTAGAGTGCTTTTGTAAAGGTCTCATAGTGAAACCCAGTATTCGGTCCACGTGGTGTGGGAAGGGTACAATGCTTCGGCAATGGGAATCACGGCTTATGGTGAAAGTGTACAACCTCTGCAGAGTGTAAAACTGTTATAACAGCCGTGCTCACGGTCAAGAGCGGCCTGGACCCTTACATGATAATCATACTTGAACAAGATCTAAATCGTGGTTACTCGAATATGTTGGGAAATTGACCTTCATTAATTTGTGGGTGGTATATACTTTCATTTGCTAGTAAATAGTTGCTTAATAAAACTTGACCAACTAAAAGTGCTTACTGCGGTGTGGTCAGCCAACCTTTTTGCCTCAGCCTTGTATGTCATATTACATTTGCTGAGTACGTATGTGCTCATACTTGTTGCTTTTCTTTCTTTCTTCTACTGCATCAACTACTACCGGAATGCTGCTCAGATTGGGAGAATTTTGAGGATTTTGAGGAGTTCTAGGCGAGTCTCCCCCAGTCAATGCCTGTGGAGTTGGAGTCACTTTGGCTTCGTTAGTTAAACGTTTATTTAAGTCTTCCGCTATGACCTTTGAGTCAACTCTGAGATTGTAATAAGTACTCTTTAATACTCATTCGTTATGCATGGTTATGGATATTCACTTGTGACGTCTACCATATGTGTGTAAACTGATCCTGGCGCACATATGAGATGCATCTGGTTTTGCCTTGAAAACCGGGTGTGACAGAGGTGGTATCAGAGCTGTGTTGACTGTAGGACGCAAGCCTAGATAGCAATGGTCTTTCTCTAAGGATTAGTTTGCTTAACTACTCTTGGTCTAGCTATTCTTGGTTTAATTTGCTAGTATTCCAGGCCATTGATAATTGTCTCCTCCTTGATTTTGCCTTTTCTGTTCTCTCTTTTCTCCATCTCACCTGATTCTGGTATCTTTAGAACTGTTTCTAACCCCTTTCTTGCTTAAACCATAGATGGTGCTGACAAGGCAAGGTGCTCGTAGGTTGGCAAGCACTCTTTCCTCGTTTGCGTCGCATTCAGTGAAAGAAGAGGAATCGGAACCTGAAGAGATGGAAGTGATGGACGAAGAAGTTAACTCAGGAGGGAATGCTCCAGCTGGATCTGAAGGAAGTGAAGGACCCTCTCCGCCGCCTGACATGTGGGTAGTGACTATTCATCACCACGACGGAGGCAACAGTGGGTTTCCTATGATGCTTCGAATGCTCTTCGAGCGTCTGAACTATCCAGTGGAGATAGAATATTGTGGAAGGAGGAGGACACATCCAGATCACCCAGAGGACTGGGAAGTCGCTGTATACATCAGGGAGCCTGATTATGAGTTTGGAGGAACCAAAGAGGCTGCAGTGCACCATGCCATCGCCATCAGATCAACTTTCGAAGCTGGAATTCAGGATGCAGCCAGGAGGGCACTCTCTGTGTTTTGTCATGAAGAGGCTGCTGAAGTAAGCCACACTGCTTGGGCATATCTTCCTCGAAGGCAGCAAGGCACTCCAACTGGTGTTGTACCACAACCGCCTGGCTTAGACTCTACACTCAACGTCCAGGTGGCATTCACCCAGATGCTCAACGTGCACGCCGATGACACTACAAGGGAACTACAAGAAGTGCGTGAAGAACTCGCTGCTGAACGAAGGAAGAACAAGAGGCTGATAGCTGAACTCAAGGGAGAAGCACTTCCGCCATTGGATGAAGATATAGAAGGATTGTTGGGTCATTCACCGCCTCGCTAGACAGTGCTTGGTGGATTGTCTAGTTGCTGCACCCATACCTATTAAGATAGGATACCCTTATTTTTGTTAGCTCTGTACGTTTAGACTCGTGCGTAACATGTGTTTTAGATCTGTTTAGGAGTGTATGCCTCGTGTTTGCTTTTGTGTTAATGTCTGATTTGGATCTTTGTAATGAGTGAACTTAATTGTGGAGTGATGACCACAATTGAGTAATTAATAAATAAATAAAGTTAATTAGTTTTGGGTTATCGTGGTCTCTGATCTTAGCCCTTGAATATCACTTCTTCCATATAATCGTACCCCTCTTATAACTCATGTTATGCGACAATCTGTTCTCGCCGCTGCATGATATCCTGGTACTGTCAGAATTGTTTCTGGAGCTTCAGAACCCCGTTTGACGTAAATCCAGTTGGGTTGGATTAAGGACTTGATACCCTAGGTTCTGGGAATTTTTCGTGATTTTTGGAGGTTCTGGCAGAGAGATATAATGGCTTTATTGGAGTAACCAGAATCTGTCACGTGGTCCTGACACAGTTGTCTTGTTTATTTTATATCTCGAGCTACAAAATTCCGATTGAGGTGATTCAAGTTGGGTTAGTTTCAGAATTTGATAATCTACGTTCTGACAAAAGATCATGATTTTTGGATAAACAGAATGAGAGTTACAACTGTTTAATTAGGACGAACAGAATCTGTTTCAGAATTTGGATTGGTCGACGTTGGAAACTCAACCACATTAACTCTTATCTGTTTATGATTTGAGTTATATTTTTTTTTACCACTTTCTGAATCTCATGTTCTAACCACCAGATGGTGAACACCAGGTCTGGAAGTGGAGTGGATCGACCACCTGTGATTCGTCAAGGACGTGCCAACCCCAATCCAAATCCTCCGCCGAATCAAGCACCGACAGCAATGGATCAAATCCTCGCCAACCAGACTCAGATTCTCCAGGGCATGGCTAACACCTTGGCAGCCATGCAAGCACAGAACAACAACAACAACAACAACCAGCAGAGGGACAAGCACCGGGAGTTCATGAGTCACAAACCTCCTACCTACTCCCACTCAGCAGATCCACTTGATGCTGATGATTGGCTGAAGACCGTTGAGAAGAAGCTGGATATGGCTCAGTGCAATGACAGGGAGAAGGTCCTGTATGCCTCAGGACGCTTGGAAGGATCAGCTTCAGATTGGTGGGATGCTTATCTTGCCGCTCATGCCACCCCTGATGCTATCACCTGGCAGGAGTTTAGGACCAACTTCAGGAGCCACCATATTCCTGCTGGTGTCATGAAGCTGAAGAAGAAGGAGTTCCTCTCACTCAAGCAAGGTGGGATGACCGTCAGTGAGTACCGGGATAAGTTCATCCAGTTGTCCCGTTACGCCCCAGATGAGGTGAAGGATGATGAGCAGAAACAGGAGCGATTTCTGGAAGGATTGATCCCGCCGCTCCAATATCAACTCATGTCTCATACCTTCCCGACGTTTCAGAAGTTGCTGGATAAGGCTATTGGTTTGGAAAGCAAGCGCCGTGAGTTGGGAGAGCAGAAGAGGAAGTTCATGTCCTCAGGACAGTCAAGCAGTAACACCCGCCCTCGGTTCCAGCAACCTCAGCAGAACATGCCCGCTCGTTTTGGTGGGCAAGGGAGTAATTTTGTACAGAGTCAGGGTCAGCGGTCAGCACCTCCACCGCAGCGTCCAGTATTTCCGCAGAACCGCCAGACCACCCCGACTCAGACTCCAGTGAAGACCCCTGCACCAGGCAGTACTCCTACTCCTCGTTCCTGCTACATTTGTGGAGATCCCAGCCACTATGCTCACAACTGTCCTAAAAGGAATGCTCAGACCCCACAGCGCCAGAGTGGCAGTGCACCTACTCAGAATACCCCTCAGCAGCAGAATAGGAGTGTGAACCAGACGCCCCAGGGCAACAAGGGCCAGCAGAATCAGATGCGGGGCAAGGTGAACCATGTTGCTGCAGAGACCGCCCAGGAGTCCCAGGATGTGGTACTTGGTATGTTCCTCGTCAACTCAGCCCCCGCATCGGTTTTATTCGACTCTGGAGCATCTCATTCTTTTATTACTGCTCAATTCGTAGCTAAGTACAATATACCCATGGTCCCTATGAAAAATAACATGCTAGTTAGCTCTCCTGGTGGAAACATGAAAGCTAACTTTATCTGTCCCCGAGTTAATCTGAAAATAGTTGGGGTAGATTTTCCTGCGGATCTGATAGTCCTGAACTCTGAGGGAATCGATGTCATACTTGGAATGAGATGGTTAGCTGCTTTTAATGCGGTGATTCAGTGTGCCAAGAGGTCCGTGTTGTTGACTAGTCCTCAGGGAGAGAAGATTGAATTCGGAGCCACACAACCCTCAGCTTCAACATACTCAGTGAATCAGGCCAGTGGTGTTCCTTTGGAGGATATCAGAGTTGTTTGTGAGTTTCCAGATGTCTTCCCAGATGAATTGCCAGGTATGCCACCCGAACGAGACATTGAGTTTATTATTGAGCTTTTACCTGGTACTGCTCCTATTTCTAAAAGACCATATAGAATGGCTGTTAGTGAACTAGAAGAACTTAAGAAACAACTTAAGGAATTGTTGGATAAAGGTTACATTCGTCCTAGTTCATCACCTTGGGGAGCACCTGTAATTTTTGTGGGTAAAAAGGATGGTACTCTGAGGATGTGTGTGGATTATCGTTCATTAAATGAGGTAACCATCAAGAATAAGTATCCGTTGCCCAGGATTGAAGACTTGTTTGATCAGCTAAAAGGAGCTAAGGTTTTCTCCAAGATTGACTTGAGATCTGGCTACCATCAGTTGAGGATCAGATGTTCCGACATTCCTAAAACAGCATTCACCACCAGGTATGGATTGTATGAGTTTACTGTGATGTCGTTTGGATTGACAAATGCACCTGCCTACTTTATGTACCTGATGAATAAGGTGTTCATGGAGTACTTGGATAAGTTTGTGGTGGTGTTTATTGATGATATTCTGGTTTACTCGAAGAATGAGGAAGAACACGAAGAACATTTGAGGTTGGTATTGCAGACTCTCAGAGAGAACCAGTTGTATGCCAAGTTTAGTAAATGTGAATTCTGGTTGAATCAAGTGTCTTTTCTTGGTCATGTGGTTACGGATGGAGGTATTGCAGTGGATCCAAGTAAAGTCAAGGATGTGTTGGAATGGGAACCTCCTACCACAGCCTCTGAGATCAGAAGTTTTCTGGGATTAGCTGGATATTACAGGAGATTCATTGAAGGCTTTTCTAAAATAGCGAAACCTCTTACTTCGCTATTAGAGAAGGGCAAAGAGTTTGTTTGGTCAGAAGAGTGTCAGACCAGTTTTGAAGAGTTGAGAAGGAAGTTGACTACAGCACCAGTGCTTGCTATGCCAGATATTCACAAGAATTTCGATATCTATTGTGATGCTTCTCGTAGAGGTCTTGGATGTGTGCTCATGCAGGAAGGCAGAGTTATAGCCTATGCATCCAGACAGTTGAGGAAACACGAGCTGAACTATCCTACTCATGATCTGGAGCTTGCAGCTGTTGTTCATGCCTTGAAGATCTGGAGGCACTATATTCTTGGTAACAGGTGTGAGCTGTATACCGATCACAAAAGTCTGAAGTACATATTCACTCAGAAGGATCTGAATTTGAGGCAGAGAAGATGGTTGGAGTTGATCAAGGATTATGATTTAGGGATCAACTACCATCCTGGCAAGGCTAATTTGGTTGCTGATGCGTTGAGTAGGAAGTCACAAGTAAATGCAATGTTTGGTCGTCAGTTGCCAGCTGAGTTGCTTGCAGAGATGGAAAAGCTGAACTTGGGATTCCTGAATCAGACAGAAGGTGTAACCATGGAAGTTGAGTCTACACTGGAACAGGAAATTCGGAAGGGTCAGCTTACTGACGAAAAGATAAAGGAAATCAAGGAAACCATGTTAGCTGGGAAAGCACCCGATTTCACCGAAGATGATCAAGGTACAATTTGGTTTAGAAAGAGGATATGTGTACCGGATATTGAGTCACTTAGAGAGCAGATATTGAGAGAAGCTCATGATTCTGCATATTCCATTCATCCTGGAAGCACCAAGATGTACCAGGATCTGAAGCAAAGGTATTGGTGGTATGGACTAAAAAGGGATGTGGCTGCCCATGTGGCATTGTGCGATGTTTGTCAGAGAGTTAAGGCTGAACACCAGAGACCTGCCGGTTTGCTTCAACCACTCAAGGTGCCTGAATGGAAGTGGGAAGAAATCAGTATGGATTTCATTGTAGGATTACCCCGCACTCGTGGAGGATATGACTCTATATGGGTTATTGTGGACAGATTAACTAAGGTAGCTCACTTTATACCCGTTAACACTACCTATACCAGTGCTAAGTTAGCAGAGTTATACATGTCCAGAATTGTTTGTCTCCATGGTGTGCCTAAAAAGATAGTGTCTGATAGAGGTACTCAGTTTACATCTAGATTCTGGCAGAAGTTGCATGAGTCTATGGATACAAAGTTGAATTTCAGCTCTGCATATCATCCTCAGACAGATGGTCAGACAGAAAGGACTAATCAGATTTTGGAAGATATGTTGAGAGCTTGTGCTTTGAAGCATGGAGGTAGTTGGGACAAGAGTCTTCCATATGCAGAGTTCTCGTATAACAACAGTTATCAGACCAGTCTAAAGATGGCCCCGTTCGAAGCACTTTATGGTAGAAAGTGCAGAACACCGTTGTATTGGAGTGAAACTGGTGAGAGTCAGTTGTTTGGTCCAGAGATACTGCAGGAAGCAGAAAGACAGGTTCAGATTATCAGAGAGAATTTAAGAACAGCTCAGTCTAGACAGAAGAGCTATGCAGACACAAGGAGACGAGAATTAACTTTCGAAGTAGGTGATTATGTGTATCTGAAAGTATCGCCTATTCGAGGTTTGAGAAGGTTTAAGGTAAAAGGAAAGTTATCTCCTCGTTTCATTGGACCTTTCAAGATTATTGATAGAAAAGGTGAGGTTGCTTATCAACTGGAGTTGCCAGCCAGACTGTCAGATGTGCATGACGTGTTCCATATCTCTCAGTTGAAAAAGTGTCTTCGAGTTCCTGAGGAAGAATTACCTTTGGATGAGTTGGATGTGCAAGATGATTTGACCTATAAGGAATACCCAGCTAAGATTTTGGAAACTGCTGAGAGAGTTACTAGGAGTAAGGTGATTAAGATGTGTAAAGTTCAGTGGAGTCACCATGCGGAAAGTGAGGCAACTTGGGAAAGAGAGGACGAGTTGATGGCAGAGTTCCCTCAGATTTTCTCTAATCCATCCGAATCTCGAGGACGAGATTCATTTTAAGGGGGGTAGGTTTGTAACACCCTAAAATTCATCACAATTAAATTGTAGCAACCATTCTAATTTTTCTAGGATTTATTAAGGCTTAAATAAATTTTCTAGGAATTAATTGGAATTTCTAGCCTTTTTAGTAATTTAAATATCACATTAAATAATTATTTTAGTCAAAATAAGTTTTGTTGCATTCATGCTGTTGCATATATTTTTGGTTGCTAGTAAATCAAATTGGAATTTAAATTCTGTTTAAATTCGAATTTGATTTGCATTTGTTTGAGTTTTAGAAAGTTAAAAGTCGTTAGAGTTCGTTTTCGCCCCTTCAAGTCTCGGCCAAGTCCATCTTTGCCCCCTCTCTTCTTTTCCTTTTCACCCGAACCGGCCCGTTTTCCCTCCTCGGCCCGCTCCTTCTTACAGCCCAGCGCCGGCCCATCCCAATCCCCCCGTCGCTCTCTCTGTCTCTCTTCCGGTCACCGACAGGTGGGCCCCAGGGGTCAGGTTCTTCTTCCCCATCCGAGCCGGACTCTCCTCCGACGCCGAGCCGAGTTCCGATCGCCGCCGCCGCCTCCGTCTTCGACTCCGGGTCCCGTACGCCTTATCCAAGCCGGGCTCCGCACCTATTTAAGCGAGCGCACACCGCCCACAAATTTCCCATCGAACCGAGCCTCGAAACCAAAGTAACCCGAGCCGCCAGCTTCGCGCCGCCGTCGTTGACTCGCGCCATCGTCGCCGTTTCTTCGACCAGATCAACACCAGGAGGTGCGCCTTGAAGCTCCGAACCCCTTCTTCGTGTTCTTGCTCGGATAATTGCCTCGTTTTCGTGCTAATCGAGCTCATCGCCGTCTCCAGCGCCGCCGGCCGCCATTCGTCGTCGCCCGACGTCCCTGTCGCAAGATTCTCGTCGAGATCACCCGGGGTGAGTTCGCCTCCGCCCCCTCTTCCTTCTCGGCCAGTTCTCGTCGAGTTTGATGCTGCGTAGCCTCGAATCGACCTCACGCCGGCGAAGCTCCGCCGCGTTCGTTGGCGGCGCCGCCGTCCCGGCCGTCGCCGACGTCACCCCTTCGCCCTTGACCATCAGATCGGAATCCAACGGCCCTAGTTAATTCCAGCCCGAGTCAAACCGTTAAGTACCGGTCAACCTTGGTTAATTTGCTAAAGAAACCCTGAAGTTTTTCCAAATTAACCCGCGGTCCAATTTTAATTTAAAAATAATTACAAATAGGTCCTTTTTCTTTTATTTTAGCCCCTGAAATTATTAAAACTTTGCCAGAAAGCCCCTGAACCTTAGAAAAGCCGTATCTTTTGCGTTTTAGCTCCGATTTTAGTGATTCTCGCGCTCACGCGTTCGTTGTAACGTGTAGATTAGTTTTGTGCTGTTGTTTTCTCCTGTTGGAATTGTTTGGTATACTGTTTCTTATTTGTTGTATTGTTTCCTTGCATGCGAATGTGTGATGCGGTTAGGAAACGAGCAATTTGAAGATTTCTCTGAAGATCCAAGCTTTGGAGAAGGATTTGAGCAGCAACCAAGTTGGGAAGAAGGCAAGTGTATTATGTCATGCAAATGTCCTAATAATTATTAATTTCACCACCCATGCATGTGTCTTAATTTTGATGGGTTCCTATTTAAGGATTTACCTAGCCACTATATTTTTCCTGTCCCTGAAACTGGGTTACTTAATTAATTTTGATGGTAGATGATGCTTAGCTTGCTCAACTGGGATTGGTTAATTGAACCCACACTCTATGTTCCATTACTACCTTTTTAATCAATTAATGGCAAGATCATATCTTTTTAATCGGAACATGGAGAACCACCCAGGAAAACAGTACAACCATGAGTGCTATATGGCTCTGGCTTTGACTGACTAATTAGGTGCTCTAGTTTTTGGTAGCTTTACCCGAAAGGGGCATGGGGGGTGGCGAATGACGAGGTATAGCTCGGTCCTTTTGAGCTGTGGGCTTTGGTAAGAGACAGACCTCATTAGGGAGGGTTATGCTTTGCTGAACCTGAAACCTTAGCGGGCTATTATTTATTAGAGTGCTTTTGTAAAGGTCTCATAGTGAAACCCAGTATTCGGTCCACGTGGTGTGGGAAGGGTACAATGCTTCGGCAATGGGAATCACGGCTTATGGTGAAAGTGTACAACCTCTGCAGAGTGTAAAACTGTTATAACAGCCGTGCTCACGGTCAAGAGCGGCCTGGACCCTTACATGATAATCATACTTGAACAAGATCTAAATCGTGGTTACTCGAATATGTTGGGAAATTGACCTTCATTAATTTGTGGGTGGTATATACTTTCATTTGCTAGTAAATAGTTGCTTAATAAAACTTGACCAACTAAAAGTGCTTACTGCGGTGTGGTCAGCCAACCTTTTTGCCTCAGCCTTGTATGTCATATTACATTTGCTGAGTACGTATGTGCTCATACTTGTTGCTTTTCTTTCTTTCTTCTACTGCATCAACTACTACCGGAATGCTGCTCAGATTGGGAGAATTTTGAGGATTTTGAGGAGTTCTAGGCGAGTCTCCCCCAGTCAATGCCTGTGGAGTTGGAGTCACTTTGGCTTCGTTAGTTAAACGTTTATTTAAGTCTTCCGCTATGACCTTTGAGTCAACTCTGAGATTGTAATAAGTACTCTTTAATACTCATTCGTTATGCATGGTTATGGATATTCACTTGTGACGTCTACCATATGTGTGTAAACTGATCCTGGCGCACATATGAGATGCATCTGGTTTTGCCTTGAAAACCGGGTGTGACAAAGACTTCAGGCCGGTAGACGACCCAAGAAAACCATCAGCACAAAGACGATGAAGAGAAGGGTTGATCTGTCATCTGTGGAGAAATAAATGTATTTTCTAAACCAGTAAACAAGAATTGCACAGAAGTACAACAGCATTCTCTTCTCTGGGTAATCTATCTAGAGAGGTTGACAGATGACAGAAACCATGTTCAGTCGGAACTACTAGTTACAATTAGTCATTATCCAAGAGTGCTTTCGCCAGAACCCGGGTCACAGGTCAACATGGTCCACTTTCATATCCCACCGTTCTCTTGTGCCATTGTCGCAACCCTCCACCTCTACAAATTCTTCCACCTTGGAGATGGGCCCATATAAATGATACAGAAACGCGAACTAGGAGCATTTTCAATATATCTTTTGTCACAGAAATCGGAATAAGACGGGAACACTAAGTCTGAGAAATGCAGTGTTTTAATATTCTTTTTTGGGAATCAATTGGAGCTACAGCTACTAATTTAATGACATTCTTATCAATTATGTGTATATGATATCAAAGGGCGAAACTTCATTTCAGGATAGTGTCTGAAAAGTTGCTTCAATCTTGTAGGTAAGCTAAATGTTGCTTCTTTACCAACGCTACAAGAATATCACTTTTCTGCGTACCTTTCACCGATAAATACACGAACCCTTTCATCACACATTACATCTCACTCTCACACCTGCCATTTGTGCAGAAATTGGATATTTTCTTTGATATGTGAATTACTTCTTTCTTTCTTCGGTTCACCAACTAATTTCTAATTTTCTTTTTGTTTTTTAATAAAGTTGTTGAGTTTTGCTTTTTCTTAAAAAAGTTACAATTTGTTACAGAGGAAGTTCAGTCCAGTCAATAATAACAGGAGTGGCTGCTTGCTGCTCTGCTTTCATCCTGTTCCTCCTGCCTCTTGCTCCTCCGCCATGATCAATCTCTAATCAACTAGAGTACTGCTAGATCATCTATAGTAGTATAGTACTCTATCTTGCTCCTCATCTTGTGCCTCTTGTGGCGTCTGCATGGCAGCTAGCGGTAGCAGCAAGCTTCATCTCCTTGTCTTTGCCCCCACATTTTAGGAACGCATATAGCCCCACGACGACTATGAACAGCGTCCCCGGCCATCACGCTTCACATCAAGAGATAACTGCAGGTAAGTGCTGATCCCTGTATTCACCTAAGGTTAGAAGGGACGAAGAAATCAGTAATTGTATTATACTACCTCGCCACGTAGGGAGTTGAACATTGGAGGGTAGATCGGCCGACGCCCACTGAAGCCCACGAGATGAGCACGAACGTGACACCCGTGTTGAACACACCCTGAAATTCATATGGAGCGCAAAGGATTAGAGCCAATTGATCACAACTATAGTACACATTTAGGCATTTAGCAATTGGCATATGCATATATAGAATTCGCGACTAACTCAGCTAATTACCGAGTAGACGACCGTAAGGAGCTGAAGGTCCCACTTGAGCGTCCATATATTCTGCTCTGTCGTGGCTTAGTCATATGCCCACCACAAAGGATTGGACGCTTCCTACCAGTGAGGTGAGCATCGTCGTCCAATACTTGCATGGGAACGCCGCCCTTGCAAGATTTGCCTTTTTTTCAAAACAAAAAAAGAAATAAAAAACAATCAATGATTGGCAGTGTCCAGTGAGAGAATCAAATACTGAACGCTGAATTAGTACGTCATACATGCTTGGAGCAAGACTGAATATATTCGCATGCAGTATATATACCTGCACAATCAACCATAGGGCATAGCTGAGGCAGCTGCCCGACAAGAAGAGCTTGCTGGCGACCATGCCGCCGTGGTGAGCGCCGGCAGGGGTTTACTGGTGCCTGGGCGTGAGAGTCTCCGAGCAGGTGAGTAGGCCACAGGTGCAGAAGCCGGCCTTTCAGCAAGCTCACCACCATGGTTCCACTTCCACCCACGGATAGCAGGAGCTCTTTCATCTTGCCAGGCCAGCTTCTTCCCAGCAAATGCAGCTTCTCTGCCCCCGCCCTGATGGAAGCACAAAGAAATAAGATCGATGCAGGTACGTCAGTGGATGGATAGTGTGTGGTTTCATGTTGTGACGGAAGAAGAAGAATACCTACCTTAGCACGACTGCGATGATGAATGTGGTGGCAATGGGGACCAGGTTCAGGAAGATGGCAGAGTATGCCGTCGCGCTTGCTGTACCTGTACGCTGACCGAGACCGTAGTAGTACAGCCCCATTGCTAGGACGACTCTGCTTGCAATGCAACCCATCATGCAATTATTATAATTTCGAAACAGATATATACAATAGTGTGTAGTGTGTTGTGTATAGAGTCAAAGTGCTTGACACAGCAGTAAGCTAGATAATTGATTATAACCACAAGTACGTGTAGGCACTACATCTGTACTAGTTGAAATCATATAAATGCAATCATCAGGTAGTTTTTGTTAAGGACTTACTGTATATTTTTTATTAGGAAATAGGTATCCATGGATGACGGTTGGAAGAGAAGGCCGTTCTTGAGGACAACCTCAAACTTGGCATGTTGTTCGCCAGATACGGGATCGTCGTCATCGTCGGCGCCGTCACTAAGCATGGACTGCATGACGAGCTTGTCAGAGAGGCGCAGGACGAGCAGCAGGGATGTCAGGTGGAAGTCGTCAGTGCCCGGCCGGTCGGCCGCCGGCGGCATGTGCCCGCCGGAGTTGGTGGTGCTGTGTCGTGCTGATGCTGCGTTGCAACTAGGTAGGAGTAGGGCTATATATAGTGCCTGTTCGTGAACTGAGAACCGGAGGATCGGAGCTTGCCTGATTCATGCGGTTGGTTCGAACCAACTAGGTAAGGCATATGGTTGCAGCCTATCTAGTTGCAATGAATGACTTGTTTCCGTTTTGCCGCAATGCCCGCAAAATTAAAGAAATTACCATAAACTAGGTGTGAACAAAAACAAACAAGTGACAAAGACGATGGCAAAAACCAGTCGAATCTAGAAGCAGGAAATAGAAAGACTGACAAAATTAAAAGGAGACCAGCATCAAATTTTGGGCAATCCCCACCCCTTCCAGTCGAACCTGCGGATAAATACCAAAGCTTCCAAGAAAGAAAATGAAAAGACATAGAAACGGTGCGAGTAAAACCCGTTTACCAAACAAATGGCATCTCTATATGGCAGCAACTTTATTCTGAATTTCCAGTACCAGCTCTGGCTCCAATTGCACCTAGCAGAAATAGATTAATATGGTTATCACCTATCACTATTGATTTTCTTTTCTTCGCATTGCGTGTTGCGGATGGCATTATTTTTCCTGGAAAATGATGTGACCGGATGGGATTTCCATTGAGTTTGAAACTATCCAAAAAGAAGAGGTGGGTTACCTACAAAGCTGTAGTTGGGATTCAGTTGGTGCGAGCGAACCAAGCAGGCATGCTGTTACGCGCTATACTGCTGCTAACAATGCCAGTTTGGTTTCTCAAAAAAGAAAACAATGCCAGTTTCCTCGTTGCGATCAAAAAAACGTGGGGTTCGTACTCGTGATACGCCGATTCTTTAGGTAGAGTAGAGACGATTCTTTCTGTTAGCGCTGATCTTCTTTTGGGCCCAGCAAATGTTCGTCATCCACCTGCCTGCACACGAAAGGGCGTCGTCACCAGCCTATGTTTTTTTCCGTCTCGCGATGTAAGATGTAAATTCAAGGATGACTGCTGTCATCACGGCTCGATTCGATCGAGCAGCAACTATGGAGGCATGGGCAGTGGTCATATAGACACACACAACCAAATTGAACGAAAACCTCCCATTATTTAGTGACAAAAAGAAAAGAATGGTTATCCGATCGCCAAGAGGCTAGAATCTGATCAGAAGTGGTACACAACATGAAAGTTCAATGTAGGCCGGGCACATGTATGACACTATGAACACGAAACAGTATTGCGACTCTACATTTTTTGCTGATCACTACAACTGTTACAATAGAGAAGCGGCCTGGTTCTTCTCCTTAATAGCATCTTGGACGGCCTTCAGGAGGGATGGCATCAGCTGCTTGTTCGTCGCGATGATGCCTGTGTCGAGATCAAGAAATCTCCCTTTGGAGAAATCCAGGTCGTTTCCAGCGGCATCTGTTACTATACCTCCAGCTTCTGCAAAGGCCAGAGTTGACAGAAAACATGAGCAAATCAAAATCCTGAACTGGTTATTCTGAGAAAAGAACAGAGAGTTTCAAATTAACCTGTCACAACGATTGAGCCAGCCGCATGGTCCCATATCTTCTCTCTGTAACCTTTGTGTGGAAATCGCAGGTAAATGGCACCATCGCCTCGGGCCAGAGCACCATATTTTGCTTGGCTGTCAATTCTGACTGGAGGAGCTTGAACACCAAGTTTCTGATAGCATCCAAGCACAGGATTAGTTATGTACTCTTGTGGACCTGGACTAAATAAGTATCTAGTTTGTGTCTAACCTCTGCAATAGAGCTTGTCAAATCATGCATGGAGTGTGCGCTTTCATAGGATTCGAAGAATGAGGCATTGACTGGATTGTCAATGGAGCAAACACTAATCTAAAATTATAGTTAGCCAGAGTCAGTAAAAAACCTAAAATTAGAAACTTAGCTAGCAAAAAAAATTAATATAAAACCCAGAGAGGAAGTAGGTTAAAATCATCATATCAAAAAAAGAGCTATAACCTTCTGTGGTGACGAACCATCTAGATGCTCTACTTCAGCCCCACAACCAATTGTAGCAGAGAAAAGGGCGCCAACTTGGTCTCCCGAAGAGCTACCATTGGGGTTGTTTATTGATGATAAAGGAAGATTTGGACAAGCCAATACACCCAGAACAACTTTACCTTCATCAAGCAGGGCCAGGGCAATTGCGTATTGGTCACCCCTTAAGAAACTGATTCAAGTTACAAAAAGGAAATTCGGATCAGCAAAAGGGCATTTATTAGCATCATAGGGAAATAGTAGTAGGAAAAGGTGGTATAAATAGGACAGCATTTTATCAACAAAAAGGGAAAATGAATGTCTGGAAACAACTCTACACATGTTTATGACTATATTACAATGTGGTCAGGCAGCTACCAATACCATCACTTTACATTTCTTATTTGGAAAGAGAATCGCACATGGTGTGCTTAGAAGTAGTTCATAGGTATAGTTTTGCTGGAACCAGTCTTCATAGTTCTGGTACTAGGTCGCTATGACATGCCAGATGTTAGTATCATTCCTACCAAATTGTTTGTGCTATGGCATGTCAATGGGAAAAAAAGGGTTTCCAATGTAGCAGTATGAAAGTATCAGTTTTCATGACAAAATTTTAATATTAACATAAAAACAACTGAATAGATAAGTACTGAATTTTTAGCTTTCTGTGTATTATTAGTAAAAAAGAATACATATTATTGTAACTTGCACTTGCCATTTAGTATATGGAAGCTTACATGCATTTGCAGAAAATGACCACACATGCCATGTTTGTCAATGACTATGCCATATTGAATTAGCAATCTAATTTAGTGCAGCCTAGACTTTCCATTATATGTCAATGATAAAGAAATCAATCACAATAAATGACCGCATCTTAGTGTGCAGATATTAGAGGTAGGCCAGAAGCTCCAGTCCGTGAAATGAAAACTGTAGTATCTGGTACCTTATTCTATTAGAAAAGAGCACATGAAAGCAGCGACGCTAGTTTTTAAACGGAAGACATTTCTATAGAAGTTATAGTAGATGGAGCAGTGAATGGTGGAGGGAATCTGTCATTTTGTTGCAGTACAAGGATCTGAAACCTGTCCGCTTAAGCTATTGAACTCACCCTTTAGTACCGTCGATTGGATCTAGCACCCAATGTCTCCCGGACGGGCCTCCCTTGGACTTGCCATCATCAATTGCTGAGAGGATACCTTCCTTTGTAAATGAAATGTTATATGTACCAGCATCAATGATGGTTTCATTCACGAGGTCAGTAATTTCTTCCAAAATTTCTTCAGCGCCATCTTTTCTCAATTCTTCCGAGTCCTATGTGAGCATTTGGTGCCAGTTAATTACAAAATATATTCATGAGTTCTGCATGGAAACAGGTAAAAGAAAGATTATAGTAACCTCCTCAGCCACCAATGAGAATGGGCCAGATACTTCCATCTTCAAGGAAAGACTGACCAATATTTGGGATCCTACATGAGTGAAAATAAATGTAACAAGTAAACAGCAAGTTTGGAGAACGAACAAGTTTCACACATTAAGATGAGCAACATATACATATTATTCCGAGTAATCTTTCCACCTCTAACCATTTCTGACTAAAACATCTCTACGAACATTAAAAACCTACTCATATTGAACTATAAGTGAAATGTCTGCCCTTCCTTATTACTTAAGATTTTGGAGCGAATTGGTTAGTGCAAGCCATAGGTGCTAAGCGCACTGCTGTTCCTAGTTACTTCCACGTTCTGGCTGCCACAATTCAAGTACACAAATTACAGCCAACCCTTATTCCATGTTTGAGACCTAAGGGAGCCTGCATGCGAGGGATAGTGTTTCAGTATAAGTGAATTTCCCATTTTATTTCATCAGTTTAAGTTTTGGTGTCTTGTGCAGGACAGAAATCACAGCTAAACAGAAATTCAGGCACTTGCAGATATACATTTGCAGGATCAGCGTGTACCATAATCGGCCACCGTTACAGGACTTTTGTCCGCCTTAGACTGCTGAATGCCCGAGTACACAATGTCCTGTTGCACTGTCTGGGAAGGAAAACACAAAGCAACGACAACTAATTCAAACTGCAGCATCAGGGATCAAAATAATCGCCACTGAGCCGCGGCGGAAAGAAGGGGAAGGCCGCGGAGGACGGGGGGAGGGGCGGAAGGGCACCTTGCAGAGGCGGGCGGCGAGGGTGACGGCCTTCTTGGCCGCGGCGAGCTCGGCGGCGTAGGGGTTCCCCGACGCCATGGCGCGTACCGCGAGGAGACGCGGCGACGCGCGGTGGGGGGCGGAGGCGCTGCCGCGGTGGTAGGTTGGGAAGGTGGGAGGAGGATAAGGGAGGAGGCGAGCACGGGACGGCGAGGTGAGAGCTCGCCCTCGGGAAGAGGAGGAGGCGAGGAGCGCGTGCGGGAGGACGAGGCCCAGCCGCGCAGCCATCTGTGCGGGTGGGTGGGTTGGCCTGGCCATTCTCCTCTTCTGTGGAGTAGAAAGAAGACGAGATTGAGAAAGACGACCAGCGAACCCAGCCCAACTCGGCCCAACGCGATTCCGCCGCCTGTGCGCGTGATGGAACGGCCCATAATGCAAGACGCTCAAAATGCAAACATTTCAGCCAACGAAGGAAAGGCACTCCAGACAGAAGCAGACAGTAGCAGGATGCAGTGCAGAACGTCGAATCCAAATTCAGATTTGATTGGAACGGTAGCTCGTGATACAGACAACTAGTTTGTCTCGTTTCCAGAGGCTAGGGTCGCTACAAGACGTCACTTAGCGATCGATCACTTGTGACACAAGGTGACACGGGTCTTGGTCCACGGTCCCTACCGCTCTGGTTCATTTCGGACACTACCAAAGGGAATTTTCAATGTGTTCTGCGAGAACCCCGACAACGAATTGATACTAATTTTCATTTATGTGTTTTTTATAAAATCGTCAAAAAAATCATTACCCTCTCACTGTTACTCCCTCTGACTGATCTCTTTTTTTTGTGAAAACCTCTGACCGATCTTTGAGAGTGACTGTTTAACTAGTGTTTAAATCCTTGATGGTGTAAGCCTGTAAGTTTGCCAGCAGCTGAACTGAGCCTGTTTTTTTCCCCGGAAAGTTGTTACTTGCTAGTGCCTTGTATGTTGGAAAGTTGTGCCATCAGTCATCCTCACATCCCATCGGTGTAGCTGACCCATATCCTAGCGACATGGCCCATCTCCACTATATTTTGCACCTTATCATTACCGCCACAAATCTGTCATTGCTATTGGCTAAACAACTTTGGGTCGTTCTCATGATATATCATAGAGCACTCACTCAACCCTTGCTTTCGGATCTGGTTGGCGGCTCGGGTCTAGACAAGGATAGATGAGCACACCCCAGAACCATACAAACCCTATCCCTCTGCACTCCTTTGTCCCTGACCCTGAGCCAAACAATCAAAACCCCCTATCCTCTCATTGCCATTCGTCCACTACCATCACTACAAGCTGCATGCCTATCCTAGTACCAGTATACTAGTAAGATAGAGGGAAAACAAAGAAGAACACTTTCATTCGCATTGTCAGTGCAGGATATGGCTCTGAGGCTGTGGGCGAGGTCAGCTGCTAATGCTCTCAAGCTCTCAGGCACTGGAGCCAGGGCTGCTGCCGCCCCGGCCTTCTCCATCTCCAGATTCTTCTCCACAGGTACGTCATCCAGCAGAACTCAAGATACTCTGTACGTCTCTTTCCGGAAACAAATAAAGATTGGCTTCTCCAATGTATATATCCTTGTTCCTTGACATTATTTGCATTATATCGTGACATTCTTGTCTGTTCGCAAACTGCTCGAGTTATTTAAGGACTGGACCGGTACGGTGCAGTGGTCCTTGCTGTGTACATGTACGTGTGGTTGTTTCAAAATGGGAAGGGGAAAGCAACGGAGGCTCTCTCCGTGAGAATTAATTCAGAGCATAATATATAGACCACAAGATTATTAACACATATATAGGCGTGCATATTTGATGTGCAGTTCATGAAGGGTTCAAGTACAGTCCCTCCCATGAGTGGGTGAAGCATAATGCGGACGGCGCGGTCACGATTGGAATCACGGACCATGCTCAGGTGAGGTGCAACACGCTTTTAGTTTTCATTCATGTGCAATATACTCGTTAAAATTGAAGAAAGTGCACTACGTACTGGTTAAAACTGAGATGATGATAGGGAGGAAAAGCCAATTAATTTGGAAATTTGCTAGTGGCCGGTATATATATACTACAGTAGATACAGTTTTTTACGGAGAAACAGTAGATACAGTATATTTTTTTCGAACAATTTACAGTATATATATACTACAGTGGAAATTTGCATGGTTTGTTTACTCGATCGCCACTGCACAGGACCACCTTGGAGAGGTAGTGTTCGTGGAGCTGCCGGAAGCCGGCGCGCAGGTCTCGGCGGGAGGAGCCTTTGGCAATGTGGAGAGTGTGAAGGCCACCAGCGACGTCAACTCCCCAATCTCCGGCGAGATCGTCGAGGTCAACACCAAGCTCACGGAAACGCCTGGCCTGGTACTAATACATACATGCCACTCTCCACCTCTTCATCATATATATATATATATATATATATATATATATATATATATATATATGTTGCAATGTCATAATTAATGTGGGCTTCTAATAAATAAATGAATAAATAAATATATCGTACAATATATCCAGATCAACACGAGCCCGTACGAGGAGGGGTGGATGATCAAGGTGAAGCCGAGCAACCCGGGGGAGGCAGACGGCTTGCTGGACGCCGCCAAGTACACCAAGCTCTGCGAGGAGGAAGACGCTCACTAGATCAGCCAGCACGCATGCTTGCTCGTTTGCTGCTTATGACGTGTACGCAGTGTTTTTTCGGTTCTTCCAGCCATCGTTGCTTTAATTCGTTGCAAAACCTCCACAGCAGTTGTCTCGACCTATCCGTAATAACCAAAGGCACCCACATTATCATGCCATTCCTTCAACAATAACGCATGTTTCCGTTGTGTACTCCGTTATTTGGCTATTTTGCCACCGAAACGCGATACGAAGACACTTGTGTACTGACAGTGACAAGCTAGCGCGAGATTATTACATTGTTGGCAACAAGCAAGCGTGATATGGCTTCAGATGGCAAGCCACGGGACGTGCATGCATGCATGGCTGATAATCACTACTACAACTAGATAACAAGTGAATTGATCATAGCACATGTGTCGTATTTTTTTGGATTTATTCTAGATTTAACAAGGGTTATTCTTTCTTACTTTCAGTGGTAACATCCTCATCGACAGCGAGACACCTGTGGTGACTTCGTAAATTCTAAGATTGGATCTGCTAGAAAGCATTAGAGTACGAGACTTCGTGAATTTCAAGATTGAATCTGCCGAAAAGTAGTACGAGACGTCTATATAGTGACTTCGTGAATTTTCAAGATTGGATGCACGGGGTGCTCATTCATAGGGGTGATGTTGCGGCGCGCCTTGTTGGCCCGGGTGGTTCATCTGTTTCATTTCTCTGAAAGCAGTAGAGACAGAGTATGTGATCTCTGCATGAGTAGACTTGGAATCTATTCGTCTGACTGGTGGCTGATGCTAATTTGTTCTAAGAGAAAAGTACCGATGACTGATAAGGCACAACGACAGATTGCAAGTTCTCTCTTTGCTTTCACCGCGTAGAGAAATGGCACTGATAAGTTAGGAACACATAAATATATTCACGGCGTTCTGGCGTTGTCCACCGGACCGGGTCTTGGCCCTGTTTAGTTCCCACAAACTTCCAAAAATTCTCTCTCTAAACTTCACTATTCACCTATCACATCAAATCACATCAAATCTCTATCCTCATGCATGGAGCATTAAATGTAGGTAAATAAAAAAATTAAGTACATGATTTTGATGTACCCGACGGATTTTTTGAGCCTAATTAGGTCATGGTAGGACAACGATTACCACAAACAAACGAAAAGTGATACAGTACGCTACAGTGTGCGATGCGACTTTTTCACCAAGTTTTACCCACCACTTTTTTTACAGCTAAACGCACCAAGGACTCAAGGCTCATCATGCACGTGAGCTGCACGTTCCACGCGAGTTGACTTGACCGCGCAGGTCATTTAGCCAACGCAACTAATGAACCACTACTGTTAATATATTTGTCGCTTTCGGACACCATTAGCTAATAGTAAGTGCTTAATCTCTGATCAATTTTTGACATACTATAATATCCTCCAATTCTTTAGTTTGGTAAAAGAAGTCGTTTAGGACTGTGACACGGTCACCAAATCATAACTTTGACTTCTCTTTTATAAAAAAATATTTCTTAAAAAGTTATATATGTATATTTTTATGAAAGTAATTTTCAAGACCAATCTATTTATATAATTTTCACATTTTCAAACTCAACGATTTAAAAATTATTTATGATTTATATTTTCAATGTTTAACTCAAACCTTGTCCAAAACAACTTCTTTTATCAAATCGGAGGGAGTACGTCCTCCCGACCCGGCCATATAGTAGCTAACTACATTAGCTAGTATCATTGGCATGCATCAGTGTACTCTCTGTAACATCAATCTAAGTGAGCTCCGAGAGAGAGAGTGAGAGTCAACTCGAGCCGACGCAGATAGGAGTGAGTTCGTCCCGGCCTGCTGCGAGCCTTCGAGGAGCTCTCAGGCTCTCAGCAGACCAAGCTAGCTCGATCTCGCAGTCGATCGCAAGGTAAACCCGCGCTTATTGTTCTTTGCTTCTTAATAACATTCGCTCGTTTCGCCCGTGTTCAATTGATAATGCTACATTGCTGTAGCCAGTCAAGTCACCTGACACACTGAGCTTCTCGATCAAATTTATTTCGTTTCGTGCATATTTTGGTTTGTTCTAAGAATAGATAGAAGAAGTGGGTAAATTATTAGATGCAAATTTAAATGGTAGCTTAGATTATTTTCATAATAACATATCTAGGTAATTTACATAAATTTTAGGAGGTATTTTAAAATATTTTATAACTAGTAATTTATATACGGATTTAGGTGTTCATATATACTACTTTGGTAACTAGCCCATGAGCTTGTGCTCCATATGGGCTAGGAATTTCAAGAGACATAAGTAGCAATATCAAAATTGTTTTAGAATATTTTAGTCTCCATATTTTTAAGTAGCAATGCAAAAGAAAGAGAGTGAGCTGCTTAGAAAATTGTTACTTAGGAAATTGTTTTAAAATTGTTGTATTAGCTCCATATTTTAGAATATTTTTTCTTTTACACTTTGCATTGCACCTCCTTTGTGAGCTTGGCATGTATTTAATTGAAATCTAAGTTTGATCTACGTGCCTAACATGTCAATCGATATTCTCATCGCTTCTTCCACATGTGTTCTGTGTGATGGTGATACACATCATAAATATATACCTTAATTTACTTTTTTTCTATATAAACAATCGAAGATATATATATAATTTGGAATGATAAATCAGTTTATTTTGAGACATTTTTATTTATAATGATATATGTAGGTAATTTAAACGCATGTTTATAGGGTTAATTTGGGCTTTAAAATTTACATATTCATGCAATTTAGACTAGGTTTTTTAAAAGACATGGGTGGGTAATTGTTTTAGAGGAAAAGAAGCTTTTCGTTAACTTAAAACCCAGCGATATTGCTGCGTGCTTCAAGTTATTTTCATAACGGTGGATGCATGCTAAATTTAAAAACATAACAATAGTTTCGAGTTTTTACAAAAATTTTTAGAATTGATCTCTTTTTCCAGCGCCTTAGAACTTAGAGTCTATTCGGCTGGTAGAATGAATAGTACTCGGTTAATATATTAAACAGTATTGTGTGAGAGTTAATAAGTCAATATAAATCAAAATAAGTGAAATTTAGATAAGCCGAACGGGCTAGGTTCTAGCATCAGTAAAGATCTGACCCGTTTGGGACCCATCCTACCGCCGTGGTAATGGAGATCCCTTTCCCGAGTACCGGCGGCTGGCGCGCGGCGAGGCAAGTGCGGCGGCCGCGGAGGGCCTGCCAAGCTGTCCGCCTGTCCGTCACGGTGGCGGGCAGGGGGGCAGGGGCGCAAGCTCAAACTAGACGCTGCCGTAGCCGTAGTAGCCATGTCTCTTGTTCTCGCCTGGTTGGATGCCGCCAGACGACGTCGGCTTCCCGGTTTCCGCTCCGAGCGCATCCCCCGTTCGATTAATGGGATGGGGATGTCGACGGAAGCATGGCGCACGCGTGGCCGTGCCTGCAATCGCGTTCGCGGTGGCAGGGAGGAGCAGGTAAACGAAGTCTGTCAAAGATGGCGCCTTGCCATTCGGGAGCTGCTCCAGTTTCTCTTTTACTTTTCAGTGATTAGATTCTTTTTTCCATAGCTTTTGCTGAGCTGTTGCCCTCTTAAATCGAAAACACAGGTTCATATCATATCTTTTCCTTCTTCTTCAAATCCATTGAAGCTGTACTGAAACTTGGTTCATTCTAAAACCTGCATTTTGGAATCTGAAAAAACAACCCTTTCAAATGGCAACCATATAAAACTTTGATGTTAGGCTTCAGAATTGTACGCCTGCCCCGAAGTTGCTTACAGAAAGATGCAAAATGTGCGATAACTGAAATCTTAAGTTCTCAGCTGAGCACTGAAATCTTAAGTTGTCAGCTGAGCCATTTAGGCATTCTGACGGGCAGCTGGTTCGGTCATGTCCACACTCCACCGAATCAGAGAATTATTGTCGGAAGACTTACCTCAGAGGACTAAATCCTAGTTTCTTCATATGTGCTGAAAGAAAGTAAAATCACTAGTAATCTGATAATTTTTTTTTGCAAATATGAAATATACCTCGCCAGTCACACCAATGAAAAATAAAGGGCAAATATTTCTCTAATCAACTTCAATAGGATAACTAACGCTGGCTCCCAATATGGTACTTTATTTATTCTATATTTTCTAAATAAATCTGCTTTGCTCGAAATAAGGTCCAATAATAAGTTACTCCACACATGTACTTGTCACGGGACTAGTTACTTACTCCTAATGCCTTCAGACGTGAAATATTCAAAGATTAGACTACACACATAAAACACTCAGCTTTAAGATTTTGTGTTTGAATTCGATATGGTAACTTCACCATAATAAAGTAATGGTAGAAATCATATATTTCTATTTTCTCTGTGTTACAGTTCAAAGTCAGATCCAAAGAAAGAAGCCATTACTTAAATTTTAGAGTAACAGGTCTTATGCAATTGAAATATCACCTAATAAGGAACCTGGTACATTGCAATTTTCCTTATCATGAATATACTATTTCTTTCAGCTCTTTCCTTGATCCACATATGAGTTGTCAAAACTTACACTCTTTTTTTATCTTTTCAGAAGGTATGCTCATTTATTTAGAACAGGTTCAAATTATGCACGTAGTATATTATAGTTTAATTGTTTTGTTTTCTAATAGTGGTGTTCTGTTTGTCAGTCTCGTTAAAAATAATCTAATATATTCTCGTAAGTCGTCATTGTTCGAATTCAAAGAACTTACAAAAGCCGTAGTAACTATTGCAGGCCATTACCAGTTCAGATTTGAAGATATAATGTTGAGGCTTAAACTGGTTGTGGAGGTTGTAAGCGCCAATGGCCTTTCGGACCGCCAAGAGCTACTGAATCCATGTGTCCAGCTTCGTTTTGCTGGGCAAAGTTTCACTACATCGATCAAAAGGATGGTTCGCTGCCCTGTATGGTCAGAGAGGACTACTTTTGATGTGCTGGACAAACAGAGGCTTCCTTCCCTTGCTCTTGAAGCTTCAGTCCATAATGTCATTGATGGCAGCCAGGTTTTCCTTGGCAAGGTCCGGATTTCTGGGGCTAGCTTTTCTGAATCAACTAATGAAGTCATCAAAGACTATCAACTGAAGGGTGGAATATTCAAGCGATCAAAGGGAGTGCTGCTTCTTAGAGTATTTCTAAAGAATGAAGCCCCTGTCTCACCAGTTATCCCCCCTCCAGTTCCACGACGACCCCTGCAGGTTCCTGTGGATGCTGTACCAAAGGAAATTCAACCTAAATTTGGAGATGGGATGATTGTTTGGCGTATACCATACTTGTTTGTACGTGTGGTAAAGGCTCGTTGTTTGCCTGATGTGGATGTCGATGAAAAACCTGATCCCTATGTAGAGGTAAACGCTGGTAACCTTAGAGGCATCACCAAGTTTGCCCAGGAGGAGCGGAATCCAGAGTGGAACTCAACTTTTGCCTTCTCCAAACGCCAGTTGGACAGCGCCCAAGTAACTAGAATCTATGCTGTTATCTATGATGGCATAACATTTGGCTTTATTGGGTTGGTGTCATTTGACCTAAATGACGTTCCTTTGCATTCCCAGAATGACGAACCGGTAGAACCGCAGTGGTACCGTCTTATTGACGAAAGTGGAAGGACAACTCAAGGCGAGTTGATGCTTTCAGTTTGGAGGGGCACGCAGGCTGATGAGGCATTCTCTGAGTCATGGAAGTCAGACTGGTTAGAGGCGAGTGTGACTGCAAGACCACACATTGTGCCCAAAGTGTATAATTTGCCAAGGTTGTGGTGTCTGCGGGTCCGTGTAAATGAGTTTAAATGTATTGCACTAGCTTCTGGAACCAAACTTGTAGAGGCATGGGCCAACGTGATTGTAGGTTGTCAGCATAAGAGGACAAAGATAGTGAAGAAACCACTAGCCCATTATGTCTGGAATGAAGAACTAGCATTTGTTGCTGCTGAACCATTTGAGGATGGCCTTCAAATTTCTGTCAAAGCACATCTAGTGCCTGGCCTAGGCGAGGTTATTGGTCGTATTGTTATACCCTTGGAAACAGTTCAGCCTCGAGTTGGGGGTCTCTCCACTGAACTTGAGAGGCAATGGTTTGATCTTCAAATTCCTCCCTATGCTTCAGCTTCCAGAGGTGATGCAGATGAGTTGACTGTGTCATCGTGCCGGATTAATCTCACTACCTGCCTGGACGGTGGTTATGGTGCCCAGTATGGCCTTGGAGAGTGCACAGAGCCTCCACTTGTTGGCTTGTTTGAGGTTGGCATTCTTGGAGCTCAGGGCCTCCCTCCTATCAGAAGAGCAAATGGGAGATTCTCGCTGCACCCATATTGTGTGGCAAAATATGGCCGGAAGTGGGTACGAACTCGTACCATCATCAACAACTGCCATCCTTCATTCAATGGGCAGTACTCATGGGATGTCTATGATACAGCAACCATCCTAACCATTGGACTGTTTGATAATGGCCAGGTGGAAGAGTCTAGTTCAGGCAAGTACAAGGATACCAACATTGGGAAAGTAAGGATACGCCTTTCCAATCTCCAACCTGGTCGGATCTATTCTCATGTGTTCTACAGCCTTCAGGGGTCAAGTAAACAATCTTCAACATTGTTTACCACAAGATCACTAGTAAACACGGTGTGTATGTATGCATCCCCCAATCTACCAACGATGCAGTATGAGGACCCTCTTTCAGTGATCCTGAAAGACAATAATCTGCAGTTCCCTGCTATCCAGATTGTCACATACCATCTGAGCCAAATGGAACCACCCCTATGCAAGGAAGCCGTGGAATACATGTTTGATGTGCAAAACAACTTCTGGAGCTTGAGGAAAACCAAGGTGAATTTGAACAGAATCATATCAGTCCTCTCAATCTTCACAACATTTTGGAGCTGGTTTTGCCATGTTCGTTCATGGCAGAATCCTGCAATCACTTTGCTGGCGCATGCTGTTTTCCTCTTAGCTCTCATGTTTCATCGGTTCATACTCCCATCAGTGCTCGTGTGTATCTTCTTCATTACAGTATGGAATTACCGGTGTCGGCCTACTTATCCTTCTCACGCTGACATCAAGTTATCTTTAGCAGATACAGCACATCCAGATGAGCTCGATGAGGAATTTGATACCTTCCCTACTTCTCAGAGCACTGATTTAGTAAGGATGAGGTATGACAGACTAAGGAGTATTGCCGGCAGGATACAGGCGGTCATGGGAGACGTAGCATCGTGTGGGGAGAGAATTACTTCATTGACAACATGGAGGGATCCAGCGGCAACAGCAATATTTGGACTCTTTACTTTAGCAGCAGCCATTATGCTCTATTTTACACCATGGGAAATTCTTGTTGCAATAGCCGGAGTCTACACCATGAGACATCCTAAGCTCCGATGGATGACGCCATCATTTGTCAGGAACTTCTACTGGCGATTGCCACAGAAGACAGACAGTTTGCTCTGAGTATCTTCTGTTCCTTCAATCTGTTGGTTGCAACTCTCTCCTGTGATCTCTTGTTGTGCCACTGGTCCTGGCTGTAAGATTTCATTTCCATGCTTAATATGTATGTACCTACACTGTACCATGTGGAAGTACCAGCCATACCGATTTTTTTCAGATGAGATTTTTGCCATGCACTCATAGCAGCAAATCCAGCTGAGATGCAGGAAAATTGATACAATCTAAAAGTGTGGGACTGAAGTGCAGGCACGAGAGGCAAAGGAGTACTACCAACAGGAATCAGGTAATGGTGGGAGATTTCGCGGTCTCTGGAAAAAGGAACCGAAAAATTGGCAAGCTGGAGGGATCCTACAGCGGATTAAATCTGAGTTATTGTTGGCCCAGCTCTCACAGCTCACGCTCTCACTTTCTTTGGAACACACCGAGAGAAGAGGCACAGATGAAGGAAGAGGACGAACAGCACACAAGGAACACTCGCACACAAGGAATTTCTCACTCGGCGCTGCACACCAGCACCAGCACTTGCACTAATTTTCTCTTCACCGCACAGCACACACACTAACGATGATTACAGACGGAATAAATAGACACACACGCAAGCCTGGCTGTTCCAGGCCTTTCACCCTGCCGTAGGAACCGGACAGCAGCTAGCTAAACACCACACGTGTCCCTCTCTACCGCACGACCCGGCTGCACGTTCACGCCATGAAGATCACTCCTTCCTGTTGGCCACTTCCATTCTTCAGCCGCACATATCGGCACTCCACGAACGGATGCACCTGCATGCAAATTGCCTCCACCTTGCATGTGCACGCACTCACCGCCGGTCTGCAGATGCACGCACTGCTTGCTTCTGTCCACCAGACTCTACACGTAACAACTCACACAGACACAACGCCACGCTACTTGGACTCCAGACGCTACACGACTCGAACACACTGTTACACAAATAAACTAGACCACATAACAAGATTAAGTCTAACAGTTATTGCTGCTGCTTATTGACTGTTCTTTAGTGAGGAACTGTGCCAATTCAATTTCAACATAATAAACTTGAGTGCAATCACTCCATGTTCCATAAAAGACATTCAACTATATTGTGGTTGGTAAGGGGAGAAAGTAGATGGAAGGCAACCATAGGGAATCTAATCCACTGTCATTTGGAGAGTCACTCCCTAATTAGTTATTTGGCCTGATTTGGCAGCCGACCATTTTTAGTTTAGATGCTTGGTAGCCGAGACGAAGTCAGTTTATGAAAGCGATTGCTCATTTACTCAATATATTCCTTTGACCTCTGTTCGGCACGTCAGCGGACGCCCTGTCGGCACTCTCGAAAGCACCAGTTATGGCCACTCCTGTCAATAGACATTCGGCGCGCGATGAGCGCCCTACCGTTTAAACAATTAAATGCAGATAATTATAAAGCAGTAAAAGGCGACAATCTATATGCATGATCTAAGATAGATTCAACACAAATCCATCACATATGAATGATCACATCCGGTAGAAGCACATCATCAACCGGCAACATAGATGTCTACAATGTTGTTGGAAAAGTGCCCCTCATACAAATCCTCATCAGAGATATGGAACAAATGGTATAACAAAATCACACCACATTTGTTTAGTCTTCCATTCAGCTCCACCATATATCTTCCCAGCACGGTGGTCATCCACGTACTCAAACTCACCAATGTAACCTACAAAATGGAACATTAATCAGGAACATCCACGGAAATAAGCAAGTGAAATGGAGCATACAACTGAGCACTAACCATCACACTACATGACCATCAAGAACTTGATGATAACCTTGGATGACGGCCTGATCATGACTTGCCTTTTTCCCCTCTTCTCAGCATTGTACATGGACTTCAGCGCATCGTTGAGCACACCGACCCTCACCATGCTGACCTTACCTGAAGGGGCCAAAAACTTATGTAAGTCCCATAGTGTAGGGAGTAGCATAGGAAAGAACCATATTTTACATCTATTCAACACAATCATTGGTAAAAGGAAAAATAACAAGTAACCATGTCAATGTATCAGTGCAAGATGAATATAGGTTACCAATTCAAACAGACAGTCAACTAAGACATCAATTAATCTATCTCTAGATTTAAATTCATGTATAGACCTATCGATAAAGCATATTTGATACATGTGCGAAACTGTAGGTGGTAACAACAAATTTCTATTGGAACAGCTCTGTTTTAATTTAAGCATTGGAACAGCTTAATCACATGATCTCATCAGTTGAAAATGGTAATAATAACAACAGGTTATCCATGATATTACAGATTTGGAGGTTGTAAAAAATAGCTACTCTACATGCGCGCCGTACATTAACACAAATAAATGTACATTTCAATATATAGACATGGCCAAAAAGTTAAACTATATATCTCATATTATATTACACTTTTGATCTAACCACAGCTCATCGAATAGCATTAGAATATGAATTGCATACTAAAAAAAAAATTCAAGCATAGTATTTCAGAGTTACTTGGAACTCCACCTCAACAGCGATCTCTGAACTAAGATCTGCACAAATTTACGTGGAGGAAATCAAAACCCAGCCAATGAGACATGAAAATTAGGCTATACATGCAATTCCACAAAAGAGGAAAAGAAAAGCCAAGATGGCTACCGTTTGATCGCATTTTGATCATGAAGCAAATCACAGAGTCCCAGTATCCATGTTCCTAATAGGTTCTAGACTACTGTTCAAGGACATGCCTCTCCAACTGGCTGCAAGAGTATCCACAATCGGCTGATCCGAACATTCAACTGAAAAGGTGACTAAAAGTGTAAGTTTAGTCAAATGCAGCTTTCTTTAACGTTATTATAAACAGAATGGAAATCAGAAAAAAATAGAAAGAAAATGCTAAAGCAAGCATCAAATGAGGAGGCAACCCAATTACGCTGAATAGTCATCTATACAATAACTTATAGACATAATGGATCACAATCAATGACTTGTATAACTTTCTAGGATTAGAAACATCGTGCTACTACTGAAAACCTCTATTGCAATGAAATTCAGATATTTAGATTCAGATTCAAAATACATTTTTAGCACAAAAAATTTTATCTCTGTTTTTCATCTCTCGTTGCAGATATATCCAGAATTAGTAGTCAAGTAGTAAGCAAGCACACAACTACATTTAGAATTTAGATCTTGATGGCACCGAAAGAGATGTCATATTGATATACTCCTACATTGCTTATTACAATTTCTGATGTCGTGTTACCCACACCTTCCTTGAATTCAGACATACAGATTTTGCATCTTAGTTCATAGAACCAAACATGTACTTAAAACTAAGAAGTAACACACCAACCAGAGAAGGGAAAGCTACACGGTCAACCACATCTATATTTGTCATGATAACCTAGTGGCCTTATTAGACAAAGAAATAGTATATTGGTCCTTTCTACTTCACTATGATTACTGATTCTTTTGTTAATTATGTACCACAACCATCAAGTTGACAAGCTACATAGGAATAGTTGTAAGCATACCAATGCTACATTTGTCACGGCCCCAGAGCATGAAGAGACCTCACCCAGAACTCAAGAAACAATTCCTTCAACCTTTAACCAGGAACACCGCAGCACTTTCCTCAACCTTCCTAGCAATGGGTGAAGGAATAAATGTATAGTGTTATTTGTGACTACAACAATCTATAAGAAAACATGATATTTGGAAAAAAAGGATTACATATAGAAGCACTTCTCATGATGAAACTAACAATATCAATCTTATGTTCTCAATTTAGCTAGTTCGCTCTGAATTGATTGTCGACACTAAAAACATTTGAGCAGGAGTTCCAAAACAACTTATATCTACAATTTGTGCCATGGTTCTGTTGTCACTATGTCACATGAATGTAAGAAGATTTTTTTTTGAATGAATGTAAGAAGATTGGAAAGCAATATATGCTCCTATTTGTTTCCAAGGAATGGAATATGGAATATCTCTTATTATCAACAAAACTTGGTGAAACTTACTTAGTGGAATGATGGTTTACCAATAATCTTAGTTTTCTAGCAGTTTTACAATGGCCAATTTGCCCTAAAGAAAAAGAAGAAATTAAAGTCAAATTACCTTGCCTGGCTGGTCACGTACTGCCTGCATATACATCCAAATGCTACTTCTGCCGGCCTGCCTCCGATGGATGATGGTGCTTGACCAGCCATCGATCTGGGTCGTGGCCACCTTCCCCCTCTCCTCGATGATATGGCCACAAAGGTAGTCAGTTCGTGGGCAAAGTCAAGAGCAGACTACGGGTGATTCTTCGATCTGAAGGGGAGGGAAGCCTCTCACCTTGGGCTGCTTCAGGAAAGGGCCTCTCACCATAGGCTGCTTCACGGAAGACAAGGACGGCGTCGGGCGCTTCCTCCTCTACCGGCGACCATGGCTGCCGCGGAGGCCCTTCTGATCTGCATACCGTTGGATCTCGGCGCGTGCACGCGGTGGCCCCTTGCCGCAGCTTGGCAGGACGGCTCTTTGGCGCGGCGGCGGCAGGCCGAGCTGCGACGACGGCTGGGATCCCATAGGCTTGGGGGCCGCGACCAGGCGGCAGCGGTAGCGGCGGCGGCCGGGGCCTCGGCGCGGCAGGCCGAGGCGGCGGCGATTTGGTAGGCCACGCGCTCGCAGGAGGGGTGGCGGCGCGAGAAGGGAGGGGCGGCGGGGCCACGCGCGAGCAGGAGGGGCGGCGGCGCGTGGGGAGGAGAGAGCGAAGGAGAGAGAGAGTTAGGGTTCGGGATGCGGTAGGGGGTTTTCCGAAAAAATGCCTCGGGGGTTTATGTAAGAACAGTAGTATTCTCAAATTTTCTGTTCTTTGCGTGGAAATAAATTTTAAATCAAGGGTCTATATGAAAAATATTAGAACGTGGTTACTGTACATGTTGGACGATCTGGACTGCGGATTGATTCTTGTAAAGTAGGAGGGTGTTTTTGCAAAATTTCCTATGTGTTGCTGGATCGACACGCGTCCCATTTTCACCGTGAAGCGCGGAGAGGAGGACAAAGGGCAGTAACTTTTAATCAAGCTGATTCCCACTTAAAAGACAATAATCTCCAAATATGTCGCTTCACTTCTGTCCTAGAAGAAGAAAACAGAGATTGTAGTCCTTTTGTCTTCAAAAAAGTTATATATATATACTATGCCGTATATCCATTTCTAAAAGGTCAAGCTGCACATAATAAAATCTTACCTGGATCAATCAGCAAAGCAATATTGTCAGTATATCCATATGTGCGGGAATTAAAATTGTTACACACTCCAGGTTGCATACATACCTCCACATTTTGATGATTCGTGCGCTGATACACAATCTATCTGTAAAATCGCTAAGTCAAAAGGTTAATGACCCAAACATTGATATTATTCTGAAAGAAGTACGATATTGGGATTGCTAGGCTCCAGCCGGCGCGCAAGCCGCAGTGCCGCCTTCCGGCTTGTTGTCTGGTCGGCACTCATGTTGAGTTATCCGGCGGTGTCCTACACCATCGGGCTGATGCAATCGAGCTCTGCCATCAATGAGCTCGTTATCGTCTGGGCTTGCTTCCTCCTTGGCTGCGCCGATGGCATTGCCTCTTGCAGCATCGACGACTCTGACCAGCAAGCCCGCACCATGCTGAACCAGGCTGCCCAGATCATCTATGTGTTCTTCCTCCTCTTTTCTTATGCCAGTTTCTTGCCATTGCATCTGAAGATTCTTCTCTCGTTGATCTGGCTGTTGATTGTCACCAAGCTTGGAGTGCGCGTGAAGAGCTTTATGTCAGTTGGTAGGGACCGAGTTCTCTCCATTGAGAACCGGCTCATCACCATGTATACGCGAGATAAGAAAAATCTCTTTGTTAGTGGTGAGGCAGACCTGGAGGATGGGCGTGGGGAGTACAAGTTCAATGTCACCATCGAAATGGTTTGGCAGTGCAAGGGGCAGTTACTGAACTCAGACAACAACCCAGAAGCAAGAAGACTAAAGGATCTCTGTCTTTCATTTGCCCTGTTCAAACAGCTACGGCGACGCCTCAGTGGATGCTCTTTGCGCCTGCGTGGGCAGACGCACTTTGATGGATCAACAGAGTACGAGAGACACTTCTCGTGGACTAGTTTTTTTTACTGCTCAACTCTTCTGCATTTCCTTATGTGCTGTATAATTTGCATACTGTTCATATGGAGTTGGGAAAATAATGGTATAGGTAAAGTGATTTTGAATTGACAGGCATGTTTAATTCATGCTTATGTAACTTAAAATGCATTTATACTACATTATCACAACCAATCATTCTGATGACAATGCCTCTCAGAATTTTCTCTGTTTTCTTTTATGCATAATACTCAGGAAACTCTAAAAACAGTTCTAAGCTAGTTATCACACTATTCCGTACCAGGAATTCAAGTTTCAGGAAAAAAAATTCATGAACAGGAAAAAACACTGTAGGAAAAATTCACGAACAGAAAAAACACTGTATGCTTCCCAAACGAGACACGGGGTGTGTTTAGTTTCAAAAAGAGATAGGGAAAGTTGGGTGAAAATGTCACATTCGACACTGTAGCGTACTGTAGCACTTTTCGTTTGTTTGTGGTAAACATTGTCCTACCATGATCTAATTAGGCTCGAAAAATTCGTCTCGTCGTGTACATCAAAACCATGTAATTAGTTTTTTTATTTACCCACGTTTAGTGTTCCATGCACGAGGAGAGAGATTTGATGTGATAGGTGAATAGTGAAGTTTGGAGAGAGAATTTTGGGAAGTTTGGTGATTAGATGGGAACTAAACACAGCCACGGGTGGCGCCCTTAACTACGTGTTCTTCCTCATTTTGAACTCTGTTGCACATGTAACTATCATGTTGTTATATGCTGTCAAGTACAGTTAGAGGAGAAAAAAATTCTAAACGCATTATGCTGATTGCTGAGGAGATTGTGATGGGATTTTATAGTCTGAGGACATGAGGACAGTAGGACACATTTTTTTCTTCGACCTTTGTCTGAAAATAGGATCAATGATCAAACACGTATGAATAATTGGATTAATTAAATTCGTCTCTTCAGTTGGTTATATAGTAGGATAATGTGCACAAAACGCGCGCTGATTTGCCATTTATAGGAAAGGGTGAGGACGAGCCTCTTCAGTTGGCAGAGGCTGGAGGCTGGAGGCCGGAGACAACCTCATTCTGCGGCGTTGATCCCACATCGCCCCCTAGCGAATGTTTGTGGACCAAACCGTGGGCTTTGTTCGGCCTGGCCCAATGCGAAGTGCTGATCCCAGGTGGCCCGATGGGTCTTGTGGGCTTCCTAAAGGCGGATGAAACAAACATGGCATCGCATTTAGTTTTTCATCAACACAAAACTGAGTTTCCCTATAAAAAAATCAACACAAAACTGAGTGAAACGAAAGTGGCTACCTTCTGCTCAAAATCAACACAAATCAAACCGTGTCGCTGCTGTGAAGAATGTACAAAAGAAATGGCTACTCATCAAAAGCTTCAGCTCATTTTTTTTTCAGCAACGGGCTTGGCCATTTGGCTCAGCTCATATCAATCTTCCAGCACAAAGATTGTTGCGTCCGCCCAGGAAACCTTGCCGCTAATAAGTTGGTTGTGTATAATCTCAAATTTGTTGCATGAACGGACATGGCTGTGTGATGTTTGCCCACAAACATCAACGTCATCAAATATCTTGGTTTGTAAAACAAGAGGCACGTGAAAATTGAGCATTACTAATACTACCTCCACCGTGTCCGTGTTGCTGCCCACGTTCGCTATGTATACAAAAGAATACTTGGAACGTTGAGCGCTCTGTTCCTCAAACAGCATGTTCTGCATTTGATCTCTCTTCGATACAAGATAGTGCTACCGATCATTTCTTGTTATGTTACTACAAAATACTATCCGAAATATGGCAAAACGAAACAGAGTGAAACAAAAGGATCGGTGCACGTACTAAAGTTTCCAAGAAGGGGAAAAAACTGTAATTTACAGTGCTAGCTTCTGATATTTACACGAACGCTAGCTGCTGTCTTCACATCTCTTTTAGTAGCGCTACTATATAAAAAGCCTTGCGCCTTCAAAATTTGCCGCGCTAACTAAACACGCTGGCTCCTTTAAACAACAAACTAAGCCAGCAGGCAAAAACAGCCAGGGAGAAGGGGGAAAAAACAAGAAGAAGACTCTCTAGCTAGGCTAGTACGCACGCACGCAGAGGTAGCCAAGAACTAGAACTAGCTAGAAGGGCGCGGTGGCGACGTCCCTGTCGGTGACGGAGCGCCGGCGGCAGCCACGGCCGCCGCCGCAGCAGGCTGGTGGTTTGGTGGACGAGTCGGATGATGAGGAGCAGCCGAGGTCGACGTCGTCGTCGGACGAGGAGTCGAAGGAGCTGCCGGACTTGCGGGCGACGGTGCAGTGGCCACCTGCACGGGCTTGAGGCCCTCCGTGAAGATCCGGATCGCCTCCTCCTCCGTCTTGGTGCTCACAACATACAGCGCCGCCTCCTGCAACATAAAAACAAGCGTAGAGTTAGTTAAAAATGACATCTTATTAATCTTCTTTATTTGTTTGTATTTCCTCCACTTTATTTTAATTCAGAAGGCAGGCCTAGTATATATGTAGTGCGCGCGCGAGTTGTAAACACGTATGGGCGTACGTGTACACAGTAGGTATGCAAATTTAAAAGACGTATATGGTGCAGTGGGTCACAAAAGCGCGCTACGCCACTTGCACATCACTGACTATTCGCAGCATATATATAATGCCACACAATCACTTGATGTGTATACGTATATACGTATGTATATACGTACGTACGTACGTACATGAGACACGGCACACAAAAGGTCGCGCGCAAGCAAGCATATGCATATATACGATACGAGAATATATAGTCGTCGTACATATGATGTGCAACGTGTTAACAGAACGCAACAGCGAATAAATTGTGGCGGGCGGGGCACGTCTCCGTCACGTCCGTGGACGTGTGTTGGGCGCATGGGGGTACACGTTCGCGTTGCGTGACGGAGACCCCTCATGGACACGTAGCACGCCCAATCATTGTACTGCATATACTATATTACCGAAGAGTCGTCGCCTCTGCGTAATTAGGCATATGCATATGCTACATTTCCTTTGTTTCTCTTGAGCAAAAATAATTACTCGAAAATATAATGTTCTATTTTGGCAAAAAAAATGAAAGACATTATTTGGACGACACACAATATTGATTGATATTATATATGGGTAGCGAAAAAAATCATTTTTTAAAGAGTCAGAACACATATACGGCAGACGATGAACCGTAAAATTTTGGCAAAAGGATGAAAACATACTACTATTCGATCGATTTCCCGTAGAGAAAATTAAGAAGGTAGAATGAATCATGATGCAATTCGATCTTACCCTTGCGTACTTGATCTGGTCGAGAGTGAGCGTCTTGGGCTCCCACTCTATGGACGGCATCCGCCCCGGCGCTTCCATACGGCTGCTCGCCGTCGTCGCCATCATCAATTCCGATGCCTCAGCTTATTGCTTCTAGCTCCTCGCTCCTCGATGGTAGTATGTATATATATATATATATATTAATAAATACGACCGAAATACCCCCACTCGTACGTACACGTACGTGCGTATATATATCCCGCAGCTTGCAGTTGATGATGCACTTGGATCTCCTGTGAGCGAGCTTGCGATCGAGAGCCGATCGATGGCGCCGGGAAAAGCCCAGGGCCGGGGTATATATACCATCCCATGCCCCGGGCAGCTAAGGGGGGTCTCCGGCCGGCGACGTGTCCCCGCCGTACGGGCGGCCCGGCGCATGCACACGTGGCGCCGCCGGAGTCCGAGGTGCCTGTGGCTGTGGTTCGGCCGGGGCCGGGGGGACACGTTGTGGCGTCCCCGTGGTGGCAACCTTCGCCGGCCAATGGCGCCTCGCCGCGTGCGCTAGCTGCTGTTTATAGATGTTCTCCCGCGCCTGTGCATCCATCGGATCCCGGGATATTGCGTGCCAGGACTCGACTCCCCACCGGCCGGCATGCATGTGCTGGCCGGTGTAGATAGCAGGCGGCGCGCCGCCGTCAGCCATTGGCCGGCCGAGCCTATGATCGTGTGTGCCAGCACTGCACGTGGCTCCCTCGCTAGCTCCAATATGGGGATAGATCGACACGTACGGATGCACGCATGTGCGTCCGTGCATGGCGATTCATCGATCGCCAAACATCTCGGAGCTGCTAGCATGCAGCAGATCATGCATATAATACGTACGACTACCTGCATGTGCACGTACTCAT
Organism: Echinochloa phyllopogon; assembly: GCA_033239725.1. Classification (NCBI taxonomy): domain Eukaryota; kingdom Viridiplantae; phylum Streptophyta; class Magnoliopsida; order Poales; family Poaceae; genus Echinochloa; species Echinochloa phyllopogon. Next base: position 4,157,679 of record BTCW01000003.1, read on the forward strand.
ATTACGTACTACGCCTTCTGCATGCAGTTGACAACGGCAATTCACATTTGGTGAGAATAAGATCGACCGGGTCGGAGGAGGAGGTGAAGTCGGACTTGGGATCGAGTTGTGGCCAAATGTGAATTGTTGTTGATCCGGCGGCCGGCAAAGCCATGACGCGCTGCCACACCTGACACCAACGCATGCACGCGTAACGTAACGTAACACGTCCTGGTACTACGGTCTACATACGGGGGGTGGTTGATGTGCAAAATCAAGCAACCAGAGGGACCATGATGCATGCCTGCCAAAGCCAAACCGAGCGAGAGATCTTTTGTACGTGGGGCCACTCCACTGGTGCATGTGGTGGGGACATGGGAGATTGTGGCGGGGAGGCGCTCCACGTCCGCCCGCCGGGGATCGTGCCCGTCGCGCTGCCGCCACGTTAGCCGCTGGATCCAATTTCTTCCCGGCCTCATCGCTTTCCACCCGATTCGATGCTATGCACTGCCAACATGTGTCGCTCGCTGCTCTTCCTCGATGAACATGCTTGTCAGCCACGTAATAAGCTAGCAGTGTACAACGAATGTATGTATGCAACAGCTATGGACGTATTTGATTGCTCGAAGCTCCTGCTGCTGCTTCTTCAATTAATTCCCGCTCCGACATTGATCGACACTGACTCGATCAACAGTACATGCCTGTCAGACACATACGTAATAAGGCAATAAGATACTCCCTCTGTCCCACGTTGACTGCAATTAGAGGGTTCAAATTTCTTCCCAGAATAAACACTCAATATGACAGTTTACAGGGAGGACATCAGATCATGGGCCCCATTTGTTAATTAAAAAACGAAAGCAATAGTACAGTTGGGCCTCAAAGGCCAGGAGCCCAGGACACTCTAGTTCCTTCTGTTATTTTTTTTTCTTGCAAGTTCCTTCTGCACTTTTCTACCGCAGGGCAGCATCCGCATCCGCATTCGAATCGTACTTACTCTGCAATCCCTGCCAGGGGTAAAAATGTAATTTCTCACCTACTTTGGTTTGCTCTCCCGGTCCTCAAAATGCATTTATAATAAGACGGAGGGAGTAGTGCACAAGCGATCGTCAAACTTTCAAAAATTCTCTCTCCAAACTTCACTATTTACCTATCACATCAAAATCTTTCTCCTCGTACATGAAGTATTAAATGTAGGTAAATAAAAAAACTAATTACATAGTTTTGATGTACACGACGAGACAAATCTTTTGAGCCTAGTTAAGTCATGGTAGGACAATGTTTAACACAAACAAACGAAAAATGCTACAGTGCGCTACATTGTCCGATGTGACATTTTCACCTAACTTTCTCTTCCTCTTTTTAAAACTAAACACACCCCGAATGAATGTAAGTATATGCAACAGCTATGGCTGTGTTTAATTCTCAAAATCCCATCCAAAATTTTACTATGCGAAAAGTCTCATCACATCACATCAAATATCTCTTCTCATACATGAAGCATTAAATACAGATAAATAAAAAAACTAATTACATAGTTTTGATATGCACAACGCGACAAATCTTTTGAGCCTAGTTAGGTCATGGTAGGACACAATTACCACAAACAAATGAAAAGTGCTACAGTGCGCTACATTATCCGATTTGATTCGACGTGACTTTTCGACACACGTTATCCGGGCTGAGTTTTCCTCTTACACGAGCTCTAGCTCTATATATGCATGATGATTGGAGTGGACTCGTGTAGCACTACTGTTGGTGAGACTCTCCATCGATCGATCTGTGTTTGTGCATCGATGCAGACTGCCTTTTCAGGAGAAATGCACATACGCCTTTTTATGTTACATGTAAATAAACTAGGTGGACGACGGAAGTGCCATTTGGTTATTGCAAGGCGCTCGATCTCGAGTTGACAAATAATATCTTCCAAGTTAGGCGTGAGTGATAGAGAGTTTTGTTGATCGAGGTCGGTGACACGTACTTGCGCCACCATCTCGATCACCCCCCCTCCAAAAGAGAGTAGGACCATGCAGGCCTTACGTGTAGAGTTCTCAGCTCGATCTGATCACATCTCCATCTGTTACCTAATAATAATCGGTGCAACATAATTATTCTATAAGCAGTTAGTTGTCGAATGATATAAATGCATGATTGATCTGGGTTATATATATTGGCTGTCCCGGCCGGCCGGTTCTCTACGCTGCATGCGTTTGTATATATCAAAGTGGCAGCAGAAAGCTCGATCAAGGAATTGCTAGCTTATTATGCGTACGGTACGTGTCACCTAGTATAGTTGCGTCGTAAGGATCGGTATACGTACTGTCTGTGCAACGGATGATTGCTCAACTCCATGATAGTGCAATTATTGATAAGTGTGACCAGCTAGCTGCTTATTACCTACGACGACTGATCGAGACGTGCACATATATACACATTTTCTTTTTTCTATTTAACCCCGGTCGATGTATATGCATGGATTCGGCTGTTTCAATTGGTGAACTGTGGAATCATCTGCCCTTGTTATGTTCTGTTTCCCCCCTCTTTCGTTTTTTCATTGCTCCTCGCGATACCAGATTATGGGGCTCAATGAACATATCGAGCTGAATGCATGTTTCCAGATTATGGTTGCATATCTTTGCATATATGCTCGGGAAAAAGAAGTTCATGTCTCGCGTGCGAGGACAGGTGCATATATGTTCTGCTAATAAGGATGCGTCGCTGTCAGAGAACTATCGTGTGATTCTACAGTGAGAGCAGAACCTGATCAGCGTCAATAATAATTGAACCAAAGATCTCTGTCCTTGCTGCATCCAATCCCTATTTTTCGTCTATATTTTGGCATATACAAATGCTTGGATTCCCTTTTAGTTTCCTCGTACGTGCTATATATTGGTCTCTGGTCATGCATTTAATTTTACTCTCATTACAACCATCCGTAGACCGTAATACTCTGTACCTTGCAAGTTCTTGACAACTGAATTTGGCTGAAGATCGAGATATATACGTAATCATTTTTCTAAAGTTCAGCGTTTTGCCAATTCTAATATCCAAAATTAAACACAATAAAGTTTGCTACATGATGGCATCACAGCGATCAGGCCGGATTCTCGTACACGATTATTACTCCTCTGTCCCAAAGATAAAAATTGTATCTTTGTTCTAATAAGGAATATTGTCCCAGTCTCCGGTGAAAACGTAGGCCAAGGAGGCGGTTCCCCCAAGAACCCAGAGCAGCTCAAATACAAGAAGCCCTAGTGCCTCCTTGTTCCTGCACGGGAGCTGCGTCGCAAGGATGAAGCCCTGCATATGTATATACGTAATATTAAGCAGTGTCGATCAGATCATCAGAATTACAAGGAAAATCAAGTATGTAATAGACGACGAACCCTCAGGGCGTCCCTCACTGCATAATGCCGCCTTGATAAGTCGTCGTCAGCATCGGCAACGGCTGAGGGCTCATCATCAGGGGGAGGGGGCCGTGCTCGTCCTTGTTCCAACAAGCTGCACAGGAGGCCGAGATCGTCTTGTTTCCCCATTGCCTAGTTACAAGTTTACTAATTTGCAGACCGCGTTTTTCGTCGTGTTAATAAGTAAGCTAATATAGTCTCCTTTTGCGTGCGAAAAGTATAGATACAGCGTACGGTCGAGACCAAATCTGGACGGGCGGACTCGGACCGGGCTTACACAACAACCTTGTGGCACACAATGCAAGTTATTACGTAGTATAATATAAGATTACTACATATCCATGTATAAATTTATACTGGACATAAAAGATATATAAGTTGATATCTTTAGAATACGACATAAGTTACTACATACTTGATATATAAACCGCTATTATGTGAATAATATAAGAGTTCGATACCTGAAACGTAACATAAGTTGATACATTAATTGTGCCTATAAGTTGCTATATGGTTTCGTACACCTTTATTTTTAATCAAGATACAACTTGATTATACAGTCGGTGTCTTTCATGCGGTGATAGAACCTTCTAATATCATTTAGGTGGACATGTTTCACCACAAAAAATCTAATCAACTGAACATATGTTATATCATGTTTACATAGGGTACTAGTAGCACTACACATAAGTTGATACATAGTCTCCAATATAAGTTGATGTAAACAGGTAGCCTATGTGGTATATACAAATTGATATAACACATGTACATAAGTTGCTAATACCATTATACATAAGTTGACAATAAAAATAAAAGTATTTCGAAACCTATGAAAAGTGGGTCTTGTTTTGTAGATAAAATCACGAAGAACGTAATAGTGAAAAAGGATTCGAAAACGGACGCTTCATGATAAAGTTATCACCACTCAAAGAAAATGGAATCAAGTAAATACGATGACATCAGCGCATCCACCCATTTTTTTCCACGTGAATTGCTCTGTCCCGTCCAACACTCTGCTCAATTTGCATGTGCATGATTGCTCGAACAGGGATCGCGCAAGCTCCGATCAGGTGAACAGGGTCGCGCGATTGTCTTAACGCTGCGCGATGAGTCGCGTGTTAACGCGGTCCTTTATTTATGCAAGTAAGACGCTCCCACAATAACCAGGCTAATGTAGCAACTCCTTCTAAAAACCGTTCCAGGTCAAAACCATGTACCATAACCAGGTACTACACCAAACTGGAATCATGTTCAGTACTACTCGGCCCTGTTCAGAAAGTAAACCCGGCCCTGTTCAGAACACAACTGCGTGGCCTGGCCTAACAAGCAGCGGGATCAGAGAAGCAAAACAAGAGCATGCCAGTATATCGTGGCATCATATGAATTTTTCTATACATGATCAGGATAAGGCGTCGTCTGGAGAGGTCGTGCCCTCCAACTCCGAGTTTTGTTGTTCAGCTCCCCGCCTTCCCCTCAGCAAGGAGCTCCCAATTGATTTCTACCCTGTAGCATCACAAATTGCCCATTAGTTCAAATACTGAGACATCAAATTTCTCATTGCTGAGCTTGATCTAATATGAAAAGCCCAGGTTTCTCAACTAAGAGCACCAAAACCCTCCATCAATTCGCACTGATGTTCATTATCTAAAAGAGGTGGTCTACACTGAAATTCCCCTGAATGCTTTCAAAGTAATCAAAGCTTCCATGGTCAAATTGACCAATAAGATATCAAAATTTTCCGAAGACAGTAATACTCCGTACCTTGCAAGTTCTTGACAAATGAATTTTGCTGAAGATCGAGATACATAATCATTTTTCTAAAGTTGAGCGTTTTGCCAATTCTAATATCCAAAAACACAATAAACTTTGCTACAAGAAGGCATCACGGCGATCAGGCCGGATTCTCGTAAACAGTAAACGATACTCCTCTGTCCCAAAAATAAATTTCATTATTGTATCCTTGTTCTAATAAGGAATATTATCCCAGTCTCCGGTGAAGACGTAGGCCAAGAGGCCATTCCCCCAAGAGCCAAGAACAGCTCAAAGATAAGGAGCCCAAGTGCCTCGTTGTTCCTGCACGGGAGCTGCGTCGCAAGGACAAAGCCCGCCATCATGAGGCCAGAGGCGATACAGAAGCCCTACATATATTATATTAAGCAGTGTCGATCAGATCATCAGAATTACAAGGAAAATTAAGTATGTACTACGTAGTACTCCGTAGCATATAGACGACGTACCCTCATCGCGTCCCTCACTGCGTAATGCCGCTTCCTGCGCCTTGATAAGTCGTCGGCGGCGTCGGCATCGGCTGAGGGCTCATCATCAGCGGGAGGGGGCCGTGCCCGCCCTTGTTCTAACAAGCAGAGGAGATCGTCTTGTTTCCCCATCGCCTAGCTGCAACGGGATAGATTAATTTGCAGACCACGTTTTTCATCGGATTAATAAGTAGTTAATCTAGTCTCCTTTTGCGGAATCATGTTGGCCCCCTTGGGCGGCTCGGGCGGATCTCCGTACCGCCGCCGCTTCCCTCCCTCCCCTCCCTCCACCTCGCCGCCGCCGGAGGGCGCCGCCGGAAGGTGGCGGCGGGGCGTTTCCCCGGCGGCGTCTCGCGGATCCGGCGGCGGCGGCACCCATGGCGCGGGGCGGCGGCGACGTCGCCGTGGTGCGCAGGTGTCGACGGCCGGCAAGCGGGCGGCGCTGCAGGGTGCACAGGCGAGGACGACCGGGACGGCGCCGGTGGTGGCCGGGGCATCGCGCGCTTGCGGTCGGCCGGGCGACTCGCGGCCAGCGGTGTCCAGGCGACTCGCGGCCGACGGTGTCCGGGCGACTCGCGGCCGGCGGTGGCCGGGCTGAGGCGCGCACGGCCGATGTGCGGCTGTCCTGCCGGCGTGGTGCCGGGCGCGGGCGGCCTCGCGGCGTCGAGTGGCGCAGCGGCCCCTTGCTGCGCTCCTGCCACCAAGGCTTCCCGGGGGATCAGATCTGGGGTCCGTCCCCTAGGTTTGCGTCTCGGACTTTGCCTTTTGCTGATGGGTGCCGAGGCGCGTTGCCAGATGCGCCTGGCGGCGGCCGACGTGGACAGCGCTCGACGGCGAGGAGGCGGCCCAGCGCCCGGCGCGGTGCGGCGTGAAGGCCGTAGCCGCGAACGGCGCATGGGCGGCCAGCGAGGGCTGACCCCGGGAGGAGATTGCGGAGGTGGCGGCGACGGCCAGTGACAACAGCGTCTCCTGGATCTGACGTCAGCTTGGCCTCCAATGGTGATTCCTCTCTGGCAGATGCGCCTTCGGCCTTGGTGTTGGAAGGGATAGTACCGGACTTTACAACTACATCTGGTGATGACATCATCACTTTCGCCTTTACTTTTCATATAAATCAGGAGACATGAGTCACCTTGGCTTCGTTCGCGGATTCTCTTGCTCGAAGACGGATTTCATCTGTAATTTATTCCTGGTGGATTATGCACGGGTACCCAGTGGCTACTTTGCAGTATAGTATCTCAGGTTACGAATTCAGATGGTCTGTCGGATTTGAAGTAATCGTGGCCGTCTAAGTGGGTCAAGGCTGGTCTATATGGAAGCATTGGCCTGGTAAGAAGGGGGAAGCAATACGAGACTTGGTCGTGGTGGTAATTGCTACTAATTCACCGGTCCGGGAAGAAATTCCTAGGTCTGACCTTAATTGGTTGAGCCTGGCAGTGACCTTGTTGAAGGCATTGTTTGGATTAAGATGAATTACTCCCTCGTGAAAACATTTGATCTGGTCTTAATTGGTTGTGTCATTACAATGTCGGCACGTGCGCGTGTCGTTTCCTCGTTGGAGGCATTGTCTTGGGAGCCTACTTCAAAGTCCAAGAGTTGCTTTGGTTTGTGACGCGGATGAAGATGAAGGCGCTTGTGGTAGTTTGCTAGGTCTTGGTGCTCTCATTTTTTATTTTTTTATTTTTCATGGGCTGTGTGCATCTTAGTTATGCAGAGACCGGGTTGGACCTTTATATAATTGTATCACCTCGATGTAATTGTCTAAGATCAATAAAGCTTCCCTTTTCCAAAAAAAAAGTCTCCTTTTGCGGGCGAAAAAATATAGGCACAGCGTACGGTCGAGACCAAATTTGGACGGGCGGACTCTGGCCGGGCTTAATTCGAGTTCTGTTCGACCCCGGCCTCCAACACATCTCCCCCCATTTGAGCTTTAGAAGTAAGATAATATATCAACATGAGAGGAGCAACTCCTTTCTAAAAAAACGTTCCAGGTCAAAACCATGTACCATAACCAGGTACTAAACCAAATTGGAATCATGTACAGTACTACCGACCAACACAAAGTAAACCCTGTTCAGAATCAGGACACAACAAGACCCTAAACTATGAAGCAAAACAAGAGCATGTCAGTACATCGTAGCATCATATGAATTCTATACATGATCAGTATAAGGCATCGTCTGGAGAGGTCGTGTCCTTTGTTGTTCAGCTCCCCGCCTCCCCCTCGGCAAGCAGCTCCCAATTGATTTCTACCCTGTAGCATCACAAATATAATTGCCCATTAGTTCAAATACTGAGACATCAAAAATACAATATGTTTCAGGCCCTGAAGATAAATCAATTTGATTTACGAGATCTGCCTTTTTTTGCTTTATAGTAGCACCACAAAATTCAAGTCTTATCCCCTTCATTGTTTTCTCATACAAGTACATTAGCTCATGCCAATTTCTCATTGCTGAGCTTGATCTAATATGAAAAGCCCAGGTTTTCTCAACTAATAGCACCAAAACCCTCTATCAATTCGCAATGATGTTCATCATCTAAAAGAAGTGGTCTACGCTGAAATTCCCCAGAATGCTTTCAAAGTAATCAAAGGATGTTCCTCTTTCAAGGTCAAATTGCCCAATAACCTATCAAGATTTTTGGAGGTAAAACAATTGCCACTAATTTGGATTTCTGAAGCTTATTTGAGTTGATAAATCAATAAAAAGATTTGCCCTGTCCCAATGATATCATCATTATTTTTCTTGTCAGAGTTCATAATGGGATTGACATCCCAACATACTCAGTGATCCCCTTTCAAGTAATAAGCATGAAATTCACTTAAGCAACAAAAACCTTCCTAAACTATGTTGACAGGACCATAACCACCAACCACAAGCATTCATATTATTGTTCTTGTTTCTAATAATAATACCATTATTGAATAAAACTCTAAGTTCAAAGGTATCTTTCTAATTAATACCACAGAGGATAGCCCCGGGAGCCTCCTTTAGAGGAGCCCACTTCCAAGTTCACCCCCATCAAACATCAGCCAAACCAGTAGGTAAAAAGTCTCTTTGTTTCCTGAATTCAAGTCAAATAAAACCCAAATTGATTTATCATTATTTTTTAGTGTAATCCTGTGTGCTCCTCAACCAATCCCCTTACCATTTCATGTCTAAACTTCCATTGATCATTATTGTGTAAATTATCTCTCCCCTGGGAAACTTCTCCTGCATCCCCATATGTTATTTTGCCCTCATACTGGTTTGCCATTACTGGCTTTACTATGCATTTCAGGGACGACAAGACAAGGTTCAGTCCATCATTACTGTGTAATTGTCTATCGTCTACAAATGATAGCAACATCAGAAAAGCATAACACTGAAAAGACGAGGGAAGGAAAAAAAACTAGGTTGCTTACGATGATGCTTGTTGCTTGGTACCAAGCCTCAGTCCTCGGTCACTATAGCTCCATATGTCTGTCACCCCCTGTATGACATCCCTACAGTGATAAAAACACATCAGTACTTTATGTGACTACAGCATAAAGACCAATCAGTAAGATATGAGTTGGTACGTACCATGGCCCAAGACAAGATATAGCCTGCAAAAACACAAAAACCAATAGCACCAAAGACAACTCTCCATACAATGAGATTGCCACCAGTATCGGATGCCGATGGTGGAGATAAATGTGATGTGGAGCCATTCCCACCACGGGCATCAATTGGCAGCACAGCCAGTAAATACATGGCATAGATGGTGAAAAGAGAGAAGCATAGTGAAACAAATCTCCCAATATGCCTGCTGCAATTTTTCTCCAGCCTAGAAGTCCCAAAGATCCCAACAGGAAGACCAATACTGCCAAGACCCCATATAGCTGCGAATCCAGCCAGCAATACTCTATCATATCCATCGGGAAGTAGGGGCCTAATGAGAAAAACAAGACCTGCAGCCATCTCAAGGGAAATAACATAGCCAATCTGCCGTTTGTACCACGTATCATCCTGCCAATATTGAAACAGTTGGAGCAACATGAATGTTCAAATCTACTACAAGCACCAATGAAATCACCTTGCGAGGTGATGAAACCACAAAATACCTGAGGCTTGGGTGTGGCAGTGGGGGGTGTAGTCACAGCAGATGTGGATGGGTCGCCCGGTGGAGCTGCACGCCGAAGAAGTGGAGATGTCAGCTGAGCATTGGCGCCTCGGTGCATCTGGACAATCTGATCATCATGGTAGGCTGTGCCTGTGCTACTGCCACCCATGAAGCCCTCATGGCTGTTGCACCGGGGAAGACGAGGATTGTGCATTCTTCGAGCGCGTGCTGCTGCCTCTTCCTCCAGCTTCACCCTCTTCTCCCTCAGCAGCAGGCGCTCCAGCAAGAGCGCATCCTCCTGCTGCTGTAGGGTGGCCTTCTTCTCCTTTTGCTCCTCCACCCGCTTCAGCTCCTCTGCTTTATCCTCAAGCAATCTCGTCTGATTAGCAACATGCTCCAGCCACCGCAGTGACCCCTCCTCCTCGTTTTCCACCTCCGGTTCCTGGCCGTTGAGACTGCTGCAATTTTCAATCACCATTTCCCACTGCAGGTCGATCACCTTCTTGCCCTTGGCCACCGCGGCTGCAGGGTGCCCCTCCTTCAAGCCATCTTCAGAGCGGGTAAGCATCATGGAGGTCGAGGGCACTGGCTTGCCATTGGTGATGTTGGAGTTGGCGACCTCCTTGCCGTCGATCGTGATTCTTCCAGGCGGCAGCGAGGGATCGTCAGCCAGGACAGGAGTAGAGGCACACGCACCGAGGGCAGCCAGCCCCCTCGCCGCGTGCTTCTCCAAAGGCTGCGCTGAGGCGCGAGAAGTTGACGCAGTGGATTCACCGGCTTCCCCATTCGTCTTGTCCACAATCTGGGAACCGGCTGCGGCCATCGGTGCGTGCGGCTCCTGCGGCCGAGGTGGCGTGGCCGAGCTCGAGGTGGGTGCGAAGCGGACCGAGCCCGAATCGGTGCAGAGCCGGCGAAGGGGCGTAGTCGGAGGAGGAGGGGGCGCATCGTCAGCACCCGGCGCGGTGGAGTCCTCAGGATCGCTCTTCTCCTTCTCGGTTGCGCGTGGTGTCGCAAGGCTGCCCACGGCGAGGTCGAGGTCGACGTCGCCCCTGCGTCCGCGGCTGAACTTCTCGAGGATAAGCGACGAGGCGTCGTCGGGGTCAGGGGTAGTGGACCACGCGTCGAAGGCAGCCGCCCCGTTCGCCGACGGCGGCGCTGGAGCGGTGGCGCGGGATGCAGGTGCGGCGGCGAGGGAGGTCGAACCGATGGGTAGGCCCACGACGCCGCCGGGAACCGCAAACAGAGCAGGGGAAGGGATCGCGTCGGCGGCGTCGGTGGTGCCGGGTTCATCATCATCATCCGCACCCGTCTTCTCGATGGACTCGGGATCGGCCGCGTGCTGCTCGGACGACGGCGGTGGCGCGATGGAGCGGGAGGTCGGTGCGTTGCGGACGGAGCCCAAATCGTTCGGCGAGCCAGCAGCGCGTGGAGGCGGGGCTGCATCATCATCAGCCCCCGTCGCCGCCATGTCGCCAGGCTCGCGCTTGGGCTTCTCCATGGCGGCCGCGCCGACCGCAGTAGCAGCACCCGCCGCGGGCTGCTCTTGGCTGCGGTGGATAGGGAGCGGGAGCCGCGAGGAGGGAGGGCGGAATGGTGGAGCGGCGGCCGAGCCGAGGATTTGAGGCGGAGCAGGGGCGGGGGGCAGGCTTAGCGGCGCCGTCTGCAACCGTCTCTGCCTGGGCTCTATTCGAATTTCAGTTACGCGGCCCCGTCCCCACTTGAACCAGCTGTCTCTGCCACCTGGACCAGCTGTCTCTGCCAAAATTCCCCACCGCTTCAGTCAAAATTCCACCAAAATGCTTCAAGTTTATGTGAAGGCAACCTCATAATAATCTATCCGAATTTGCTCACATCTGATGAATGTGTAGTAACCTGCAGAACTTCTCTCTGACAACCACTTTGGAAGAAAGGGTATGTTTGGGCAGTCGTCGCCTAGATCCTGACATTTGGCAAACTTTTGGTGCAGCTGCCGGTACGTGTATCTGTTAGAATCTGGACTCGACCAATATGAATATTGAGTTAACAATAGTACAATACTCATTCTTCGCATAATCTGATCATGTATGAAAGCAGGCGTCACAAAGGTACTGACAAACAAGCAAAATTGCAAATTATCAGTTGTGGTTTCTCACACAACAAAGCAAATGTGCATCTCTGAACTGAAACTTAGCCTTATGTCAGACATGAAGAAGCAAACTAATCTAACATGATAGGAAACCAAAGAGAGTGGAGAAAAAAGAGGATAGCATGCTACATTATCATATCAATTGTTACTATTAGCATCTGGTTTTGCAAATATGTTTAGCACAAAAGTAACGAAATAACATTGCCAACCTCCCACTTGGACATGCTAAACAGCTAGGTTTCGAAAAGCAGCAAAGACTGCCATAATTGCTAAATATATAAGGACTGCATTGTCACCTACAACATGTATTTCTTAACAAAATGCGTCCTATTAAGACATGCAAGACAGAGAGGGACGAACCTGCCACCACCGCTGCCTCCATATTGGCGGTAGAAGTACTTTATGGCCCGAGTTCGGAAAATCCCATCATTCACAAAGTTGTGATAGCTCCGAAATATTACTGATCTGGCTTGGACAGTAGCAGCAGTGTTAATCTCATCATTTGATGTGATAGTGAGGTCTTCCAAAGTTCAGCATTCTTGCATACCAACGCAGCTTGTTGAATGGGTTCAACAGACAGCACAGTCACCACCTTCAAGGGTGTCAGCAATCCTTACAATGCTAGCCGCCACCTCATCACTTGATACATTACCGCGGCTTTGCTTATCCTTTGGTGGCTGGCTTCTTGGTAGGTGATTTAGCATAGTTGCACTTCTTATGAGTGCTAGATTCATAAACGGGGCTAATGTGGGCAATAGCGTCATGATAATTCCTGTCGTCTTCCACTATCATAGCATAGTATTTCCTTAACACAATCTGAGTCATCAACAGTGGACTGATCAAGAACAAAGCAACAAACAGCTTGACCAAAGTCTGCAAATAACTCCTCTAAGAAGTGGTAGGACTTGATAGGCTGAGTAAGGTATTTGTATTTTGTAGCATGCCATGCATCACAAGACGAGAGAATAAACTACTTGAACAATCCTTTGCATGGAAACATAGCTGTAACAGAAATACTTACCGCAATCTAAAGGTTATCTTTATCTCAAGCTTACGGTTCTTTCTTGAAGGGCCAATATTGAATTTGCATTCTGATGCATTGCAACTCTTACTCCTTGGTAAGTGAGAGTACCAAGTGCCTCATCAAATATCATTAGGTCCATTCTCCAATATCAAGTGCTGAAGGGCGCAGCAAAAGAACAACCTTGAAATGTGATTTGAGGGGTATGAATGGCTTGTTACTTAGAATTTTTAATTAATCCTTGAGAGTACTAATGCCCACTCAAAAGCTGTTGCAAGTGAGAAAGGTCAATGGTTGGATAGCTCTTTGAAGATCATGACTCGTGAGGCCCAAGGAGCTCCTGTAGGTGATAGTGCATACATTGATATAGTGGCAATATACCTGGCCTCACATCATACCCAGCTTCTGTCATGTAAAATCTCCCTGCATACATGTACGAAATAGTTCCTAATAAGGTCAAACCAGTTACAGTGAGACCAACTACCAAACTCGGGTGGGCGGATGGCTGTGGTACCTCCATGTATTTTCAAGCCATTTGGGTAGTGACGAGCAAGAAGGCATATGTAGCACAAGAGAATCTGCTAGTACATTTGTGTGGAGTATGACTTGAGCTTCTAAACTTATCCACCATTTTAGTAGGCACACATGCCTTGATGAGCGTGCCATCTGGCACTCCTATACAACCATGAAGTATAAAACCGAAGCATATGTCAACTTTAGTTATATACAGCAATGTTGCAAAATAAAGTATTAGAACTGCAGTAGTAAGAATGACTGCAAACTAGGTATCTAAAATCCATTTGAGCTGCTAGTGATTTTAACATGTGTATCTGTAGACCTCATTTAAATGAGTTCATGATCTATTTCTTCAATGGCACGCAACACAACATTACAATACCTACTCATTGCCTCACCAGTCACCAGATCATCCAACGGCCAAATTTGTATGATGCTATGAAACCATCTTGAAAAATATTACAGCATGTTCCTCTACTGAAACACGAAATGTCTGAACTAATAGGCCATTTTCCCTAAGACAAGTACAGCTTATTGTGTAGAACACAGGTCCAAACATTCTTAACTGGTGAATACATGTCATATCTGAGTAGTGTCAACTAATCTAATTATCTCGCTTATCCTCCTGACAGCAGTAAGTTTCTGCATCTACTTCTCCTAGGATCATTGTTCTTCCACCATAGGAGTAATAGGAAAACAAGAACAACTAGTGCTGTGAGCCTAATGTGGCAGTAGTTTAAGATAACTGTTGTCCATCACTTCATCTGGTAATATATACATTGCATACATTCACTATAAGTTTGGCATTTGCAAAAAAAAAAGAACAATGCTAGGAAGATAAGAGTAAAGGAAGTAATTCACCTTTCCAAGAAGCTCAGATACCTCCAAAGAAAAACGAATTGGAGGGAGTGGCACAGCGCAAACATCTTCTTAAACAGCTATGCTCCTGTGGTTCTTGCAGGGCAACGAGATTTTTCCACAGCTTAAGAAGGGAAAATCAGCATCATAAGCAGATCTGGGGAGAGGAACACGTAAGGTGCAGTCAGATCTTCGATTGGTAAGGGAATTGCGAAGAGAAACTCTCCCAACCTTGTTTCATCTGATGAATTGAATGGGGAATGATGAGTAACACCCGTGTTTTGCCGTTCCCCAGCTGATTCCGCCCAAATTCCCCGCCCGGTAAGAACTGCTCTGTAGTTGGCTGGAAACGGACGAAGCTTTCCGCTCTGATTCAAAACGCCAGCAAGCAGGGAGGGTGGGTATGCTTGCCGTGCCGGCGAAGGAAGCCCTAATTGTGGCAATGGCTGAAGGGCGCGGAATACCAACCCAGCGCCGGCGTCGCCATGTGACAGCCCCCGGCTGCGGACCGGCCGGCGTCGGACTTAGCGCCGCTGCTCGACGAGCGCTCCGCATGGCTTGACCTGCCGCGTCGAGGGGACACAGCCCAGTGCGCAGGTGCTGCTCGACGTGACCGGCCGCCGCCGGCGGCGGCGGCGGTTGTTCTCCGCCGGTGTCGGCCGTCAGTCAAGTCCGACGCTGGCTCCAACTGTATCGCTACCATTCCTCGTCGTTGTTGTGACAGTCCAAGTGGGCAGTGGCATTCTGACGTCTCACTGATGACTGGGCCCTATGGATGAAGATATGTTTGTCTTTCGCATATTATTAGACTGTCAGCGTAGTTTAGACAATTATAAAATCGAATGTTGAACACATCCTAGAATTGAATACAGTATTCGAATTGAATAGGTACCTGTCCGTAATCGATTATTTTCAGACAGCCACAAACGCCCCCACAGCTTGGGACAAAAGGCTATGTTGTTGTTGTACAAACACGCCCCCACAATGCTCAATATACATGGAATCCATTCTTTAGGGTTTGGTTCCTAGTTAGGGACTAAATTTAGTCCCTTATGGACTAAAATTGTTGTTTGGATTCCTGGACTAAAAGGGACTAAAGTTGCTTTAATGGCTTGCGTAAAGACTATTTTACCCATGGACTAAAAGGGAGCAAATGGGCCGACGGGTGGGAGGAGGGGCATCCAGTGGAAAAGTGGTGGTTTTAGTCCCTGTAAGCTCCTCTTGTGGAAGAGTTTTAGTCCCTTTTAGGGGTTTAAGTTCCTTTTAGGGGTTTTAGTCCCAAGGGTTTGGATCTTTAGTCCATTTTAGAACTAATTTTAGTCTGTTTTGGTTATAGTTAGTGGAACCAAACACCCCTTTAATCTCGTTGTTCATTTACATTCACGCACTCTGGTTTCAGTTTCAGCACACACGAAGCCTGCAGAAAATGCAGATGTCTGAAGGCTTCGCGTATCTTTCACTCATCGATGCGACGATAGCAAGGCAGCAATAGTAACCAAGCAGCCACCGTAACGATGTGCTTGCACGATGTCACCACTCACCAGTTCCCAGACCTACTCTTAACTACACTGGAACACGACATGTCCGTTGTAGCATCCTCAGAGTTTCAGTAAACAAATTTCGACAAACATTTAAAACTACATCTACAGAGAACGGGATGTAAAGATTCCATCCCCAAGAACCACGCAAAGAGGGTGCTCCATTTCTCTTATTGCAGGGTACTATGCAAGTAACAGAAGCACAACACACTTTATTCCAGAATTAAGCTAAAAGAATGTTCAACAAGCTATAACACAAATGAAACATCAAATAATAGTACAAGGTTTCCTCAGGAAGCTGGTGCTAACTACTGGAACGATTGCACCTGCAATGCGAAGTTGCCATGGTTAGCGAAATGGCACAACACTTGTTACTTTTAATACTCATCGTGTAAATAAACTAAAGCAATTGACTCAGATATATTCAGTGTTTTGAGTCTTACAATGTCAGTATTTCTTAGGCGAGCTCAAGAACAAGTGCTGATGCTCCACCTCCACCATTGCAGACACCAGCAACACCAATCTTGCCACCCTTCTCCCTGAGAACCTGTTAAAATGAAACAATGGCTATGAGGAACGAGATGATATCCAAAATGATGACTAAAGAAGAACATATCGATGTGAAATTTGGATGTGGGTTTAGCTAAGATCCTAATTGCAGATATTTCGCATTTTGAGAAAGAACAATAACAGAACCCACTAGCAACCTAGAAACAGTAAGATGGTGATTTATCCTTCATAGCAAAACCTGTGATATGTTAGTATTTGAAATAATTCATTATTTACTCACAGATCGGCTTCTAGTTTTCTACTAGGAAAAACAAAGCATTTCTTTAAACAAAGGGTTGTAAATAAGATCATCAGAAAAATAGCATCTTAAGATAAAACTTACACCAAGAAGGGTGACCAAAATACGAGCACCACTGCACCCAAGAGGATGACCTAAAGATACAGCTCCTCCATGAACGTTAATATTTTCCTGCAAGCACATGTGTTGTTAATACATACAACATTATTATATGCTACTAAATGTTGCTGCTGCATAGCAAATAATAGAAGAGCAAGGGTTTATTTTCTGAAAATGATGTTTTAACTTTTGAACTTCACAAGGAATGATAGTTTAGTAAGGTGGCACTTACTGAAGGAATTCCGAGAAGCTTTTGATTTGCAAGTGCAACAGCCTGTATTGAGAAGTAAAAAGATGATGTTACTACCCCCCCAAAAAAAAATAAGTAGCCATTACAAGAAACGCTCTCAATATATACCGAAAAAGCTTCATTAATCTCGTAAAAATCAACATTGGATGACTCTAATCCAGCATTTGAGATAGCCTTTGGTATGGCAAGTGCTGGGGTGGTTGTAAAAAGCTCTGGAGCCTGTATAAACAGCATTCATGGTTAAAAAAAATAGTTTTCCAGAATATAAATTCCAGTTGATGAATTTTCATATCTAAACAGTAACATAAAACCATTTCAGAGAAAATAACTTCATATGTCCTTCAATATTTAGGTTACAAATGATATCCAGAAGAATGTCCTTCAATATTTAGATTACAAATGATATCCAGAAGAAGTGTACTCTACTCTTAAGTCTTAAGTGAGATAAAGCTAACCTGAGCTGCATCTGCATATCCTTTGATCCTTGCAAGGACTTGCAGGCCGAGCTCTTGAGCCTTCTGCCCACTCACCAAAACTAATGCAGCGGCTCCATCACTGATCCATGTAAAAAAATCAGATATGACTGATAGGCAGCACACTTGACAGTACCAGTAAATGAAAAAAAAGCCAGTGCAAAGTAAGATGAAAGTGTCTAAGAAGATATTATACAGGTAGGCTATTTTTCCTTGATTGAATGGACATAAGGCATTACGAAAATGTTCATACTTTCTTATTTAACAAAACAGAGCATAACAAGCAGTCAGATATAATATGAGAAGCAATTTGTAAGAACAAAAAGAAGTTGAATATGGCATGCAGATAGCAGCAACAAAAAGAACAAAATGCATGCATAATGTAGTAAAAGAATTTAATTGTCAACAATGAAAAGTTTGTTTCCCAGACATTCAGCAAAACAACATATTGCAGAAAAACTTAGGTCCCAGAAATAAAATAAACACCAAACCGTTATACCTTATACTAGAAGCATTTCCAGCTGTAACAGTACCACCATTCTCCTTGAAACTTGGGCGGAGTTTCTTAAGTTTTACTGGGTCAAACTAAGAGATAAAGAAATAATACAAGACATAAGTGAAAGTGTCAGGTGTGTTGATCTTACAATAACTGTTCGCAAAGCTCTTTATTTAAGGAGGCCTTGTACTCGTAGGAAGCAAAAAAAAATGATCAAAGTGCATGCCAATATTTTATCCTGTTAAGGGTATAAGAGTAAATGTGTCAAGGGTAGTTTAGTCTTTCCTATTGTCTAGGGTTTGGGTGTCCATGTACTTATAAGTTCCCATTTGGGGCTGGTCAATATATCCGACTTCACAGTCTTCATTCTATTCATAACATGGTAACAGAGCTCTAGGTTCGATCTAGCCCCACCCTTCGTCGATCCGCTGCGCCGTCCCCGGGAGCATCGATCCTCCTCCCGGGGGCGGCATCCTCCAGCCCCAAACCCATTTTTTTTTCCGTAGCAGCAGCCGTAACTTTTTTTTTCTCTTCCGCGCGGGGCTCGTCCGCGACGCAGCCCGTCGCCGCCGTCGCGGCCCTCCTCGTCTCCGTCCGTCGCTCCCTCGTCGCGGCGTCGATTCGTCGCCATCGCCGTCTGCCCGTCGCAGCCGTTGCCGTCCGCCGGCCCGTCGCTCCACCGCCGCTCGTCCCGTCCGCCGCCGGCGCGGCTCGGCGGCTCGTCGCTCCACTTCCGCGCGGGCCTCGTCCGTGCCGCGGCCGTCGCCGCCTCTTCCGCACGGGCCTCGTCCGTGCCGCGGCCGTCGCCGCCTCTTCCGCACGGGCCTCGTCCGTGCCGCGGCCGTCGCCGCCTCTTCCGCGCGGGCCTCGTCCGCGCCGCCGTCCATCGCTCCCTCGTCCGCTTCGTCGTCGCCGACGCCGTCCGTCTCCGCCTGTCTGCGCCCGTCCGTGCGCCAACTGTTGCGGCCCGTCGTCACCCCGTCCGCCCCTCCTCCGCCTGTCACGTGGCTGCTCCGCTCTGCTCTGTTCTGTTGGCCACCGCCCGATGCTGCACGTCTCTGTTTTGCATCACCTGTGTTGGTCAATTGCTTCTGGTTCATCTCCATATTTTGTTCTGCTGCTGCCTGCTAGTATCCTTGTTTGTCTTTGCTTCAGTTGAGTCAATCCAAGTCCACATACACATTCAGTCTATCAAAGCCGTGTGTCCACAAATTCATTGTCAGTCAGCCAATTTCTTCTTGTTTGTTTTATGGTTAGTTAAATCCCGTCGATTTGCTAATCATTGTCATCATTGTTGGTGCGACAATGCCATCTTGGTCCCTTTCGGAGCCGTTTTGCTCCACATCATGATCAATGGCCGTTTATTTGTCGTCATCAACATGTCATTCACCTGCTTGCCGTCTTGCAGCAGTGATCTCTCTGTCCTCCTTTTGGCTGGTTGACATATCTCAATGTCTTGTCAAGTTCAAAGTCTCCAAAGCAAGACTCATCTTTGAGGAGTCGACGTACTGGTTTGTGAAGACTCGCTTGTGGAGGAAATCATCTACATCGACAAGTTCAAGATTGCACGCTTTGATGACATCTTTGATTTCGGACTTCGGATGTATCTTGTGTCTTGTAATCATAGTGTTATGCAGTGTGTTTAAGTCTAGTGTTTAGTGTCAACTCTCCAAATGCAACGACATTGCATTCACGTTGCATTTGAGAGGGGGTGTTAAGGGTATAAGAGTAAATGTGTCAAGGGTAGTTTAGTCTTTCCTATTGTCTAGGGTTTGGGTGTCCATGTACTATATATGTCCCCATTTGGGGCTGGTCAATATATCCAACTTCACAGTCTTCATTCTATTCATAACATATCCAACTACAAAATTGTATTTTTCGTTGATAACACCTCTGTTACATGAAAAAAAATTACCTTGTCCAGGCTTTCATCTTTCTCAAGAAGCACTGGTGGTTTTCCCCTCCCAACAGGAACTTCAATCTGGTTGACAAAACATCAAGTATAAGCAAACCGAACAAAGCATATAATGTCTAGTTTCAACAATGAGAAAGAAAATCACCGGAACAATCTCCCATGAAAAAGCACCACTGTCACGAGCAGCAATTCCACGTTCGTTGCTTTGGATAGCAAAAGCATCCTATATGCACGAAAAAGTAAAATCAATTCTTCCAGAAATGGCAAATATATTTATTGCAATACAGAAGAAAATACATTGATCAGATACAAGAAGATTCCTAGGCAACTAATACAGGAAAATAATTGACAAGAAAAATCAAAATGCATACATGAGAATATTTGAGGTATAGAAATGTAATGTTGTGTACTGAATAGCAGCATTTAAGAGATTCATTCATATATATCTGGAACAGGGATACAGTACGAATAGTACTCATTTTTGTATGGCACATCGGCTTTCATCTTTGAAGCAAGCAAATGAATGATTCATCTACAGATCCGGAGGATCACAAAAATCCCACCATTGAAATCATGCAACAATTCCAATAGAAGAGCCATTAAACTACTAGTCAGTCATAAGATATTGAGAATGTAAATGCTAATCCAGACAACCTAGGATATTCACCCCAAGATAACAAAAGAAGAAGATGGTATTTAAACTGTACAGAACATGGTGGTAATAAAAAAAAATAGAGCACTCTCAAAAGAATTGCCATATTGACCACTATTAAATGCCATCACTATGCGTTGACAAATATAGAAATGAACTTATTAATAGGACAGCATTTACTATTAGCTGTAGTAAAAGACCTGATCTTCTCTTGTGAGGGCATGATTGTCAGCACAAAGCTCGGCACACATTCCCATAGCACAATCATTGTATACATCCCAAAGGCCGTCCTTAAGCATGGCATCGACAAGTGTGTCGTGTCCAAAACGAGAACCTTTCCTGCATTTGCAATTAGCAAGCTTATCAGATTATAGCAGTTGAAATCTGCTTTAACCAAGAGCATAATATAACTTGAAAATAAGACAATGGACATATTAATGCCAACTAGTGTAGAAACTGTGTTGTAAATAAGTAAAAATGCATGTATCCGCCAAATAGCTGCAGCTTATGCTTCAGTTATACAGCACAATATTGGATGTATCAAAACAGTAGTTTGCATACCTAGCTTCAGCAATGTACTTTGGGGCATTAGACATGCTTTCCATGCCACCTGCCACAACAATATCATTGATACCCAATTGAATTGACTGCGCGGCAAACATAGTAGCTGCAGAGAGTAAAGAAAAACAAGAGCATGGTCAGATAAAATGTCTCACTTGTGTAAACTGTGAGCAGAGTCGACAAGCACGGACAAATGAACTAGGCTCAAACCTTTCATGCCAGATGCGCAGACTTTGTTAACAGTGGTGCAGACAACGGTGTTTGGTATCCCTGCACCCAGAGCAGCTTGCCTTGCAGGAGCTTGTCCCAAATTAGCACTCAACACGTTTCCAAAGTAGACCTCCTGCACAAGGGCCGGATCCACATTTGCTCTCTTCAGAGCAGCTAATGGCCCCAACCATGGTCATGTCAGTGTTAGTGAGGGGAGCAAAACAAATAATTATACATTATTCAGATCAGAGCCGAGAGGGCGAGGATTTGGATCTCACCTTGAATTGCTAAAGAGCCAAGTTTTGTAGCAGGCATGGAAGACAAGGCACCAAGGAAAGCACCCATAGGGGTGCGTGCAACCCCAACAACACATACATCTGTGAGCAAGGAAGAAAAGGTTATGGACTGCAGAACAGATCGAAATCATCTAGAATGCACCTCCCGCCCACTATATCTTACAGTAATTGGTGTCTAATGGTACAAACAAACATGGAAAGCATATACTGTACCACTAGTGAATCGGCTGTTGGCACTATAATAAAACAAAGAAAAAAAAGGCAGTAGTTGCTTGCTACAACCAAGTAGTACATGTCTAGCACTCACTTGCCACTTATGTGCAATCTGCAATCCAAAAGGTGGGGAGACAGAACTCAAGTGTATTCCGTAGCGAAATCAGAAACTACAAACTTTGGAAAGCAATGGATGCTATCAACGACACTTTGGATGAGATCAGCCGATCAGGGGCATGGAGCCATAGAACTACATGGAACGCAACCGATCCCTGCCTTGCAAGGAACACAAACCAAAACAGAGGCGAAAGCCCACCCGCCTCCCATCCCAACATGTCGGTCAAGTCAGATACTCAGATCGCTGGAGCTGGAACTAGTACAGTGGCGTCTGGCGTGCCCATTGCCCGAGATCTCCCCGCAAAACCTACCGGCGGCTTTGAAGACTGTTTGAAACGGGAGGGGAGAAGAAACTGTGGTACCTCTGGGGGCGATCCCGTCGGAAGCCATGGCCGGCGGCGGAGCTTGCCCAGTCGTAGGTAGGTAAGGCCGCGAGGGAGGGAAGGCGAGAGGCGTAACGGGGGAGGAGTGTGCACGCAGCGGAGTGGTCAGGGTGTGGGCTTGGGCTCAATAATACCCACCCAGATTCGAATCAGACGCGAGGGCTCTTCTTTGGGTTTAACGAAAAACCGGCTCCGGTTCAATGGTCTTTAATGGCGGACCGGCTGGGACAGTTGGGTCGTGGCGGCTGGCGGCGCGCGCACGTGGGGGGCTGGGCTGGATGGGCCGTCAGGGAGGTGGTGGGCTGTGCCCGGGGAATTTACTTTTCTTTTTCACCCGGGACCGGCCCTATTATCTTTTTGCAATGAATTCGCACACAACTCTTGGGGCTGGATGGGCCGCCAGGGAGCTGGTGAAGCGCTGCTAATGGAGTAAGAACAAGGGTTGGCACATAGATTCATGGCGCGAGACCGAGACAAAGATGATTTAGATGCTGATGATTAAGCATTGGCGTGAAAGCGGTACGAACACATCATCTAGCACAAAATGGATGAACAAAGCACAGCTTGTATATTGTATACTACCTCACTAGTTGTACACTTGTTGCAGAGCACACAGACACTTTCCCCACCGAACCCATCAAAATGTTGCATCTGAATGCATAGAAAAACTGCAGCATACTATAACAAATCTAGAGCATGCAGTCGCTCCATAGAATCAAATAACTTGTCGAACACAGGAGTAGATCGAGCTGGATCTTGCCTCCACGGTCACCGGTCAATGGAAATAGTACTTCATCAACAATTAAAGCCACTACATATTCGTCCTCTGCCACCACACCGTATCAGTGTGTGTTACCTGACGCGAAAGCAAAGCAGAGCATTCGTGAATTGGAGATAATTTCCCATTGCCCTCCTATATTGTCTTGTTCAAGTCGGAAGCGAGAAATCTAAACGATACAGCCGGCGACGGAATGAATGCGTGCAGCCGTGGATGTGGCATCCGGCGCCTCCTTCGTGTCCTCCATGTGTTTTCTTTTGCGAGGGAATTGTTTTTTAAAAAAATTAACGATGTTGGGCGCGTGCGCCATGCATATGTTGGCCCGAATATACTGATCATTGCTGAATAATCACGAGGTGCTGCGTGCTATGATGCAGCATGTTACTGGGAGGCGCAAGTACGATGATCATGCAACTAGTAATCCTTCCGTCCCAAAATATAAGGTCCTGAAGCATTCAAACTCAAAAAATAACAGGGATGAGAAATGACCTCTATACCCCTCATTTTACACTATCCACCAACTCTCTATCTACCCACCAACCCTAGTTGGTTTTGTCCTATCCCTCTAGGACCTTATATTTTAGTACAAAATTTGAACCCTCCAGGTCCTTATATATTACGGGACGGAGGGAGTAGAATGAATAATCATAGAAGAGCATGCAGCTAGTAGAATGAAATGTCTCGATCGATAAGCTAACTAGGTGTACCATTTGCCTACACACCCGTAGAGTGTTTGGTGCCAACGCTCACCAAGCTAATTAAGCATCACTGTAGCTGTAGTATCAACAACTGGAATGCACAGTTCTATTGGTAGCAAATTAACAAAGGAATCCCCATGTGCGTGCGTGCATAAGAGACGACTTAGCGTGTACGCTTGTACCGGCCGGAGTGCGTGATCGGTAGAAGCTAGCGTAGAACGGCTGTGTACAAATTTGAATGTATACGCAAATAGGTCTCTCAAGTGGGCCTGCACCTAGATTGCGTAGGATGACGTTTTTTTAAACAACGGTTGGAGGGAGCATGTATAGTTGGAGTATGTTTATACTAATTAAGTTGCAGCACGCCGTTAGAGTGGGTAGTAACCCAAATCCGGTAGGAACAGATCGAGCTATGGTTATGGTTATATATGCCACTGCACGCTCTCAGCACGGTAGTTGCGGTTGCTAAAACTGCCACTAACGTACAAGAGCTAACCACCAATTCGGTCGTTTGGCTACTAGCTGGCGGCCGGGAATATACTATATACTCTGCACTGCACATAGATGTGGCGGCCGCACAAGTTAATTAGGGTTTAATTGTTTCCGCTGAATGAATTGAATAGCGGCCGCGGCCGGGGACATGTTTATTTGCTCCTCATCAATAAGAGTGTCTACTCGACCGTACGATGCATAGGTGCAAAGGTGGTAGATTTGTGTGTTGATTGTTTGTGTGTGTTGATTGTTTGTGTGCGCGAGGTGAATCTTTGAAACAAATCTTCCACGCGATCCCCTCAAGCAGAATCTTGGCGTCGTGGGCTGAGATCACAAATCCGGAAATTAAATTAAAAAGTTGGGACTCATGGAAACAAATAATAAAAACATCCGATGCTTATGCAGCATAATCATAATCCGGCAGACATACAAAAATAATAAAGATTTGATTGGCACTTGTTGACACTCTACACCTGATGAACAGCGCATGATGATGGGGATTAGCAACAGGTGGCTACACATATGTATAGCGTTCAGTGGCGGATGCAGGATGGGAGACAGGGGGGCTGAAACAAAGGAGATGTTGATTTTTATCAAGATTTAATGGTGATTTGAAGCTTTTGCTACAGTAATTAGTTAAGAAACCCACCCTCCCCCGTGGCTCCGCCACTGATAGCGTTGGTACAGACAGCAAAGCCAGCATACTATACTCTGTAGTCGTCATGATGATTAGCCGGTCCATTCGCCCTGTTTGTTTCCAGCGAGCCAACAGTGTTTTTCTCTCAGCGAAAACCAGCGCCAGCCACCAACCATCCAGCAGTGTTTTTCTCTCACAAAAACCAGTGTCAGCCACCAGCCAAACGAACGGGGCGAGAATTGCTGCTGCCAAACCAAACAGCACGTGCATATGCAGCGGCCAATACAAAATTAATTAAGCGACTTCGCTCAATGCAAATTCCTAACCAACCAACCATATACCAAACCAAACCAAAAGGAGCTTAATATTATTGCAGGTGGCCAAGTAGCTAGCTATACCTCGCTCTAACCACTGTTTGGTCGTCGACCGGATCCTCCTATCCACAGACTGCAACGCACCATCACCATCACATCATCACTATATACGCATCATAGCATGGAGCTGATGGCTGGAATGTTATTTGGGTTATTACTCATGTGCCATTATTTTAATTTACGGGTGTCGCGGATAAGTCGATCGTGTCAGGCTGGCGATCGAGCGAATCCAAAAGCGCGCGTAGCCATCGGTCGCCGGTGCAGCTGCCGCGCCGGTGATCGCGGGCCGCTCACGGGCACCTAAGCTTAAACGTGCTCGCTACTGTTCCACCTGCCCACCGCTTGCTTGCTTATTATTATTTCCTTCACGCTAGCTACTGACTCCTAATTATTTTTATCATGAACTTCTTCTAATTAATTATAAGCGCGCACAAAAAGTTAATTAAGCCTACACGAATTTTCATTGAAAAAAAAACTGATTCATAAGTGTTTGTTTTGGTATGGGATAAGGGTGCATGTATTATGTCAAGTTTCAATTCAAGTATTTCGTGAAAAGTAGAGGTGGGGTTATTATAAAGTTTACACGAAAAGCAGAGCTGATGAGTGAGTAGCATAAGCCGTGCATGATGAGTAGTGTAGCCGGCAACGGTAGGAAACTTTGATTGGCATCAGCCATGGGCCCTTGGGAGAAAGATTACACGAAAGCTCAAGCTTTTGCCGCTTAAACCAAGGAAAGCCAAGGAGATTGATGGGGGCGCGAGGGGCTCGGAGAGAGCAAAGCAAAAAATAAAATGAAATGATGCTGTTGCGTTGCGCACAAAAGCTGCAACGGCAACTTTGCTTCCCGCTTTTCCTGTACACCATCTTTATTATTATCAGCACGCCATGCCCAAAAATTGCTCCATTCACACGAGATCTTTACATAAAGGATTCATCATACTCCAACTGGCTGGAGACGAGATGCAAGTGAAGAAGATTACTCCGAGTCGAATTAATGTGCTTAAGCAGCTCGAGAAAAATAGGCAGAACCGTCATGCACTATGGGGAGTTTGTATTTCGCCGAAGCAACCGAACTCCACCTCATATGTATATCTTACTTAAGGTTTTTTTAACATGTCGAGGCACGTCAACTTGTGATACTAGATTTTATATAACATTGCTCACAACCCAACGAGCTTCTTTGGTCTCAGAAATGTATGTAACAAACAATGTAATCACACGATGTAAGAATAAAAAATAGCATTGAGTTTTACTATGCGGGTGTTAATTGGTCCAAAAAAACATCGAGCAAACAATGTAATAATTGTTAGTACAATGTAAAAGTAAAGTTTTTAATAATAAGAAAGGTAACATCGAGATTTACTAAGACAATGTGAACATTAATCTAGAGTGTCTTGCCTAAAACTTACCGATTGTTTTGGTGATAGTATCTAAGTCGTAAGATTCAGTTAGTTAATATGCATCTTCACTTAAGAGTTGACCCATTTCATAATTGAGGTATGTACGTTGTTCCTCATAAACATCACACCTAATTTAGTATATCATATTATTCAATCCAACTATAAGAGCAATAGAATATCAACATATGCGTACCGAGTGACTTCATGATCTAGGTTTAAAAATGATACTTTACTTGGAATCAACGGCATGAGATAAAAACTAGTATATTAGAGGATAACTTAACCACCAAGATGGGGATACATAGTTGAAGCAAATTTATTCAATTAATGGCAGGCGATTCACTTCAACTTACGAGCTAAATTTAGCTTGATTAAGCATAGGCTGTTATATTTGAAATATAGAAGTATAAATGCCCAAGTCCAAGATATGAGCCTATATTGATGTTTGATAAACTCAAATTACTACGATCTGGGCTCACCAAAATAAAATACATTAGTAGTTTCTTTTATTTTTCCAATAAATGATAATCATTTTTCGCAACAATTTTGTAGTTAGAAAACACCCATATTGAACAAGGTTTTTTATTTCAATTAATATTTCCTATGATGGTTGAACAATAAACAAAAACTAATCATAAATCTGAACATGATGTGTCCAACACAGGAATATAGTACAACAAATCCCCACTTATGAACAATCCCCATCATCATTATCGTTCACACCATTATACCCATCCTTGATGTACACTTGTGATGCCACCTAGCAAATATCGCCACATAAACGAACTCGTCACAGCTCGCACCTACATAACGTGCTCGCTCCCCTTCCGCTTCCTCCGACCGATACGCCAACCCAAATGCCGTCGACGACGACCGCGACGCCGGCGGCGGCCGCGCACCGCCGCCGGGGCCGCCGCAAGGCGCCCCCACCGCGCCAGCCCTGGTGCTGCTCCTTCGGCCTCGACCCCTCCACCGCAGCCACCGCGGCCGCCAGCCGGAGCCCCCTCCCCGTGCCGCGGCGGGCCAAGCCGCCGCACCAGCTCGCGCCGCCGCTCTCCCGCCGCATCCGCTCCCCGGGGCGCGTCTCCCCAATCGATGACCCGTCCTTCGCTGCGGCCGCGGGTTCGTGTGTTTCCGCGCGGCTGTCGTCCGTCACCGAGTGCCCGCCACCCGCCCTGCCTCCGCCTCCGCCGCCCCCGCCGGCGGCGGCGGCGGTGGAGAGGCCGAGGGCGATGCTGAGGTTGAGCCTGGTGGACAAAGGCGTGGTCTTGGAGGTGGACGAGGTGGAGAAGGTGCGCAGGGAGAGCAAGTTGGTGAGGAAGGTTCTTGGTGAACGAGGCGGCGAGTTGGCGGTGGAAGGAAAGGTCGAGGTGGAGTCCTTCAGGGAGGCGGTGGAGATGATGTTGGAAGACGAAGACGTGACCGCTGCGATGAGGCGGCTCTCTCGTGGTGGTGTCGCGCGTGCCATCGACGTTCTCGAGGTGAGCTCTCTGACCCTGTTTGTTGATTTCTGCGCAAAATTTTACTCTTTAGTTGTTGGATATGGTTGTTTTGTTCATGGTTTGCGCATCTTCGGAAAGATTGAAACTTTTACTGAGGTGTTAATCTGGTGTAGTGCAGAGTGCTAATTTTAGTATTGACCTCTTTTTACAATCTGGTAATATTAACACAAAGAGGTCTGGTTATTGCCTAGTTTGTTTGCAAATTGGCATATACAGTAGTAGAGAAATTCCGGTTTCATATCCTTGAACAACCTGCAGGGAACACCTTTCATGGTGGTTTGCAAATTTGGTCATCATTACATCTATATTTTCGTGAGTTTTTGTGTTATCTAAATGAGTACACTATACGTAAAGCATGGATGGTAAATATTACTAAAATGTGATATTTTGGTTTTCCCTCATTAGAACATCATCGGTTCACAAACATTAAAGTAGCTATTTTTTAAGTTCTGCCTTCATTCTTGGCTGTACTGTTATAACATTTTTTCCCTTCCCACAAAAACTCCAGTCTGTTTGTTGCCATTGTTTTGGCCACATTTCTTTTTTTTGTCTTATCAGTTTAAAAATTTTAAAGAACAATTTTTTTGGCTTCAGCATCTTGTACATGCCTGTACATCTATAATCTTTTATTCATGTTATGATTCAACCAACTTTTCATTATTGTTATTATTTTGGATTAAAGTGGATGTCAATATGTTCTCTGCTGTCTCAATTTGTTTTAAAAAATCATAATTTTTAGTTTGCATTACATGTGACTAGTGTTGTTATTTGCGCACTTTTCAGAATTCGCTGCTCACTCTGTTGATGCGAATCTTTCACTGCAGATGCAAAATCAGTATCATTAATGTGGTGACAAAAGTGATCTTGCTAACCATTTCTAAATTTGTTGGGCTGTCTTATGTTTATGTACTAGAACACGGTACTCTTCGAGTTATAGGGAATAAAGGCAGACCAACCGAGAGAAATGCTCTTCTTACTTGATGAATTAAAGCTATTAACTGTGCTTCTTAGCTAGTAGTTAATTTGGTTGTTGGTGCTTGAAATGGTACGGAAGGTTTGGCCCTCAGTTAATTGTGGCTCTGTAATAAGATAAATATTTTGTTCTTCACTCTGGAACATAACTTAGAGAGAATGCTTAGGGGTTTGAGGAAGTTACACCCTACCGATATTTAGGGGTTTCAATAACGGTTTGATAAGTGAGGAAGTTACACTAACTATACGTAATTAGATAAGTGAATCAAACCCCTAAATATCGGTGTCGATTTAAGTTAGTGTAGCCTTCTGAATCGACTAAGTTTCCACCGTCTTCCGTTCCTGCCTTGGTTTCAATATAGAATGTGCTTGTGTTTAGTGGATTACTAAGAATGCAATTGAAATGACTGCTTCATTATCTGATTGAATAACCAATACCTTATTTCATGTATCCCTGAGAACAGTAGAATCAATCTTGAATTTCTTGTTAGAAATTGACTTCTTTCCCGTTCCAGGAAACCCTATCTGCTTGTTCATTGATTCATACACTATTCTAGACACATCCCACCTATTGATATTTTTGGCATTTTGGGGACGAGTGTAGACCTATATGGCTATATCCTTTAGTTTGGTATTTCACCAATTGAAGAAATCATGGTACAGTTTGCTATTTGAATATACTATTCATAAAAGAGCTCAAAATACAGTGCTCCATGTAACAAAAAAAACCTATCTGCCTCATGTTTGAGATCTTCACTAATGTATGATGGCAAGTTTTCCAGTATAATTATTGCACCGAAAAGCTCCATATTGTTCCACTGCTTTGCAACAGCAACCATGATGCTAATAGATCTATTTTTATATTCTGAAATACTTTTGTATGATCTTCAAGAAGGCTAATGATTCAGTCTAACATTTGGGATGAAGACTGAAGTGGATGCAGATTCTTTTTTTTTAGAATTAAGTGGATGCAGATTCTGTGAAGTGTACTTTTATACAGAGAAGTTTATGCCATTATTGCATTATATTTACCTCATTTTATGTTTGTTAATGTATGTCTGAAAATGTGGATTAGTTTCCAGTAACCTATTCTAAACATATTTTACTCAATGCCTAAACAAATTTCTCAGGTATCCTTGTCACTTATGTTTGACAGAGGAGTTAACAACTGTCTAAAGTATCTTGACGCGGTTCCATGGAATGAATCTGAAGAGGACATAATCAAGAAATTGCTTTCTCATCATTCTTCGTACGAAGCAGCTTTCAGAAATCTGCTGGCAAGGTTACAGCCACAACGACCCACCCCATCTGCAGAACTGGTAGTTGAACTGGTTGATTCCATCACAAAGGGGACCAACAATAATGCTCGGAAAGAGCTGCGGAATTTAGTCAATGGTATCCTGTCAAAGTCGTCTGTCTACATAAAGGGCGATAAAGAGCTGGACAAGAGGAGCATTTACTGTATCTGCCATTCTTGCCTGAATTCTCTGGTGGGATTATTTGAAGAATCTTCGCATTTGGTCCCTGCTGATGAAACATCCATTTCATCAGTTGGAAAAGGACCGCTTGAGAGAATCTACAGGCTAGTTGAGGACACCAACTGGCTGCTGCAGATTCTAATAGACAGGCAGATGGGAGAGGAATTTGTTGATTTATGGGCCAACAAAAAGAGCCTCGGTAGTATGCACGAGCGGGTGTCACCGATGGTCCGCCATGAGCTCAGCCGGATTTCAGCGACGATTTTTATTGGCATGGGGAGCGGGAAGCTCCATTGCACTGGGGATAAACGGTTCAGCTTCTTTCAGGCCTGGTTCAGGCCAATGCTGGTAGATTTCGGTTGGCTCCGGAGGTATCCGAAGGGCCTCAATGTGACGATCCTGGAGGAAGGAATGGGGCAAGCGCTGTTGACGCTCACATTGGCGCAGCAGCAGGTGCTGTTCATGGAGTGGTTCAAGGCTTTCAGTGGGCAAGGCCGGGAGTGCCCGAACCTGATGAGGGCCTTCCAGGTCTGGTGGCGGCGGTCATTTGTAAAATCCTTAGGTAGTAATAGTAGTAGTAGCTGAGTGGGTTTCAGTCTTGCAATTCATCACCTGAATGTGTGCATGTGTATGTTCTTGGTTTATGCTGCGTGGTATATGGTATAGCTGGTGTGCCAGGTTTCCCTTGACGAAGGCCTGCTCGTCTGATCTGTAACTTTGAATTCTTTAGCTCTCTAGAGATGTAAGGAAAACATTCTTTAGTTCCTCCATGTGGAGCTGAAGGTATATATCTGCTGTGACGGTTGAGAAGATGCACTGGATGAGTAGTGTTCGTGCAACTTGATTAATAATAAGATTAAATGAGATAAGGACTGGGGTAGTGGGGTGGTCCATTGGTGCCCTAGTTGCAGCTTGCAGAACAAGGACAGGGTGTCTTCATAATTCTACAGGCAGCCTTGCAGGGAGCTGGAGCTTTTCTGTCTCCTTTATCTGGCTGTTAATCAGAGATCCATTTTCGCTTCTGAAATGCCATCTGTATTTATGGTTGCCGTGTTAATGTCAATATGTCCTGCTTGGCTGTCTCCTGGACTAGCTAGCATCATGGTTGTGCCCTAAGATTCATGTGCTGTCACCTGAATCTTGTGTGTATTCTCCCCAACTGTATATGCACTTGTGTAGTATCCATGGTTTTCTAGAATGGCATGTTCAGCTGGCATTTGGCAAGGCACATGTTTCTGTGGGCCACAGGCCAGTGCTGTATTATATTTTGTTCCCAGCCTGGTTTCTCATTGTTTCATTTCCTCATGTGGCATGCATACATAGACCTGGATGGAATTGGCATGGCGGCCAGATCATTTTTGTTTTCATGAATTGAGGAATCTTTAAGGTTTATCCAGGTGGACATGCCATATCATAGCAGTGATAGAACGGTATGGCGTTGAGTCCCAGTGGGGCAGGAGTGAGTTAGTATGGGCTTATTATAGCGATCGGTTGGAATGTCATCCCCAAAGCGTAGAGAGAAGAAACCATCCAAATACAACAACTGTCCACTGGACACGCGCCTGCTCGTGGCTGGCACAGCCACTCCTGTCATCCTGTGGGCTGTGGTCACCCCTGCTCTTGGCATCAGCTAAAAAACTGCTAAAAACTAAAGCTATAATAACTGATCTAAACATGACAACCTACTTTTTACGTATTAGCCAACCAGCTAGATTTTTGTAATATCATAAACTGGTCTCACCCAGCAAATAGATGTGCGTACTCACAACCAACAACCCAACTACATGTAAATTACAGTTTTCTTTTAGAGCTGTAGACTGTAGCTGATCCAAACAGGGACATAGAGTCACCGCTGCCATTTGTGCTAAGTTTGTCATCATACTCGTATACATACTGTGCTCTATTTGTCTTCTCTTCTGTAACAAAACTGGGGTGCAGTTTTGTCTGTGTTTGTGAAAAAGAAAAGAGAATCACCCAAGTGATGTTAATCTTCTGCATTGATGTAACTGGCCTTTAATTTGGTCAAGGACCAGTAATGCTGTAAGTTTCTGATGCTCATCCGGCTGTTTCTTTTTAAATACTCAATTTGCTCTTTGTATTAACGTTCCCTGACGTTCCATCTGAAGCGAAAGATGCCCGAAGGAGTTACTTGCTTCATGCCGCAATAAATTTCGAAACTCACGTAGTTGAAGCTTAGTGAGTTTCAATTCAATGAAAACAAGGAGAAAAGGAGTTATTTGTTTTAATTCAATGCCCACTAGCACATGGTTAAATAGCATTGGGGGTTGCGGTGCTTAACAAAAGCAAACCAATCTGGAGAAAAAGGAGAGCGTGAAATTAGAAATGGCAACAAATACTATTTCTCAAGTTGTCCCTTCTGCTGCTGAAGATGCCGCGGCTCTGTTGAAGGCTTTCCAAGGTTATTGGTTCCTACTCTGTCTAGTGTGACTTGTTCAGAGATTATACCTTCAGAAATCAGAAGTTGCAGTATTCTCCTTTTGCATTCCCCCCATGGAAGGGAGCATTGGCAATGACCTATTTTGTTTTTCCAGGATGGGGCACCGACGAACAGGCGGTTATATCCATCTTAGCTCACCGTGACGCGGCTCAGAGGAAACAGATTATGGTGGAATACGAAGAGATGTACAAGGAGAGCCTAATCCAGCGCCTGCAGTCAGAGCTCTCCGGAGATTTTGAGGTATGGTAGTACGGTGCTGCTGCAAACCACACACACGAAGATAGCAATTGTTTGTTCAGAGTATTATCAGTCTGCATTGTTCATGCGATTGGTACGTTACGATGATCCTGCAGAGAGCAATGTGCCAGTGGGTACTTGACCCTGTGGAGAGGCAGGCCACGATGGCGAAGGCCGCAACGAAATGCATCCAGGAGGAGTACCCGGTCATCGTGGAGGTCGCGTGCGCCAACTCGTCTGCGGAGCTCATAGCAGTGAAGAAGGCCTACCATGCCCTGTACAAGTGCTCCCTGGAAGAAGATGTTGCTGCGCGCGCCACGGGAAATCTCCGCAGTGTACGTCGCCAATAGTGGCTATATATATACTTCTTTAATTAGTTAGTTTCTTAATTACACTGTACTGTATGCTCCTCGATCGCCATCCTTGGGTGGCTAATCTGTCCTACTAGCTTATTTGTCTCCTTTTCGATTCAGCTTCTGCTTGCGCTAGTGAGCACCTACAGGTACGACGGCGACGATGTAGACATGGAGTTAGCAAGATCAGAGGCGAAGATCGTCCACGAGGCTGTGAGAAACGGGACACTGGATCACCAGGAGCTCATCAGGATCGTGGGTACTCGGAGCAGGGCGCAGCTCAACGCCACATTCAGCTGCTTCAAAGATGATAACAGCACCAGCATCACCAAGGTCAGTGTCAGGCCTCCTGCCCTCCAGCATCATCTCATGCATGCTTAAAATTTATTTTGCATCAAATCAATTAATGCGTGATTAAACCCTACCGCATTTAATTTGGGCATCTCGCTAGGCACTTGCGCATGGAGCCGATCCCACAGGCTACGTGCGCGCGCTGCGAGCCGCCGTGAGGTGCATTGGAGATTCAAACAAGTACTTTGCCAAGGTGAGATAACCAGGTGTCAAGTAGCTAGGATTAATAATAACTCGATACAAAAACCAAATAAACAGGTGCTTATTCAAATGATCGATGATCTGGTGCAAGCAGGTTCTGAGGAATGCGACGCGCGAATCGGGGACAGACGAGGATAGCCTGACGCGGGTGGTGGTGATGCACGCGGAGAAGGACCTGAAGGGCATCCGCGGCGCGTTCCTGAAGAGGTCCTCGGTTACCTTGGAGCAAGCCATTGCCAAGGAGACCTCGGGTGACTACAGGACCTTCCTCATGGCTCTCCTTGGAAGCTAAGCAACTACGAGTGAAGAAGAAGACCATGCCTATTGCAGAAACAAAATAAAGGGTAGCTGTTTCATTAGACAGTGACATGCATGGTTCACGGTAATGCAGTGGTGGCGCTTTTTCTTCAGTGCTACCTACTATATAATTTAATTTGTTTTAGAGTGATGAGAGGTACATGCAGTGGACAATAATAACAATAATTAATGATACCAACAATACTGGATTACTTGCGAAGCATATATACTTTGTATAATTGCGTGATCTGGAACACGAACGAAATGATGAAGATATATAATAACAAACCTGCGATCCACTGTTTGGTTATGGGGTACCGGGCTGTTTATAAATGGCTGTATCCTTCGTTGGAATGTCATCACAGAGAGAAGAAACCATCCAAATCACTGGACACGCGTCTCCTGGTGGTTGGCGCTGGCACTTCGTGTGGTCACCCCTGCTCTTTGGCGCGAGCAGCTTGCTTAACCCTACAAAATTCTGTAGCTCCGGATTGTTTTTTTTTTACCTTTTAGGATTGCTCCGGATTGCTTGCTTCTTGATAGGAGCAGTGCTAGTGTGTTGGAACGTACTGAAGCTGTACTGTTTATACTTGTCTAGAGTCGGGACACCCTTGGGGCAGGTACGATCAGTTCGCATCACTCACTATGGTTTGGGCAGCTTCAAGATCAATCCATTCCTCCTAGCAGGTGCGTGGAGAGGTTGCTTTTCAGATAACCACATAGGAGGGAATAGGCCTCCCCTCAAATTTTAAAAACCAGATCATTTTATACCTTTTTCAACTATATGTACCTCACTTAAATCATATATACTAGCAAGGTGGCCCGCACTAATTAGCGTGGGTAGCTAGGTTTTTTATACTAACATTTGGGTTTATTTACTTCAAAATAAATATTTTTACATGCTGTTGTTTCTTTTTTAATTATCATTTGTTTCACCCAGATTTTCCAGACCAAGTGTCAGCACTACGGGAACAGGGGTCCTCTTTGGGCTGGATATAAGGAGGACCTGACCTAGGCCCAACCCAATACACTCCACAGGGCCTCGGGTGAAGAGGAGTCAACCGAGGCCCGGACCAATCCAACTTGGCTTGGACCGGTCCAGCTTGGCTTGGAACGGTCTGACCTAAGTTCTCACTCAGGTTGGTTCGGCATCCTTCGAGGAGAAGGAACAGGAATCCGCCTTTAGCAACATGTTTGATGCGTTAATCCTGCCGCCGGCTGACACGACACAAGGATAGCGCAGCTTCCCCGTAAGACAGCATGATTGCGGAGATACGTGGGGCAGGCACCTGACACTTCAACGGTCATGGGTAGTCGAGCTCACGTGACTCCAGGACCAAAGGCTGACCCGGTGGCATCCCGGGACTACAGGATCCTATGAATTCGTAACAAAAGAGAATGAATTCCGTAAAAAATATATAGTTTTTGCTTTTATCGAAATAATATATGTTTTTCTCATAATGTGAATTTTTTGTTAAGAGTTATAGTTACGGTAACAAATTATGCTTAAATTTGTAAAATAAAATATGGGTGAGTTAGCTGTTGTTATCTAGTTCTTTGTTGATAGCCATTGGAAGCGTGGGCACTTTGGTGCAGTATAGAGTATAGACCAAGCAAATAGTATGGCTAGATTTATTATTTTAAATAATTTTTAGTGGGGACATTGTAAACTTGCAATTAGTTAGTAGACTGGATCTTTTAATTGATTTATAAAATATACTTGCATATGACTTTCTACTATGGAGCTTCTTCTTTTATTGATAATTCATTATTAGTGTCCAAGGACATATACTGAAATTGGTAGCAAAATTGGAAAATATGGACAAATACTGATTTTTTTTACTTCAATTCAATTGTACTCCTACTAATCCCTACTTATGTCGCCAGCGTCCCTTACCTTTTCCCATGTTATATTTGATAATTGATATATTCCTTTTTCTATTTTTCATCTAAATTTAGCTATCACGAATTCTGTTTTATATGAGCCATTTGTTTTATTCTGTTTCTTGAAACAACGTATGAAATATAATCTACAGACTTATTTGTTTAGCTTTACTAAAAACCTACGTATTTATTTGTGTATCTATTTGGCATAGAGTATTATTTGGTTTTTTTAATTCTAAAAGCCACATGCTTATCAAATTGTTAATTTTATTTAATTCTATTATCTACTTAGACTCATCTTTGATTTTACTTAAATTTAAATATTATTTATTTATTCCCCGTACTTTTATGAAAACCTTTTATTTCCTCGGGAGTAGAGACACGCGACTTCTTCCCTACGAGAATCTCTCTCTCTCTCTCTGTGTGTGTGTGTCTCTCTCTCTGCCTTTGTTTTCATCTCACCAATGCACATAGCTAAATCTTGCATCAGCTTGCAGTTGTGAAGCTTTTGTACCTTGCAAGGTGCTTCACCAGTTCCTTTTGGATTCTCACATCTGCTACACTAATCTTTATTTACATCATTGTCCGTATTGAAATCCAATACGAAGAAGTGGCTGTACTTCACTCTTGTCCCTCATCGTACCCCATCGATTTTATGAACACCAAATCGCTTATGCTTATCAACCACATACCCGAGGATAAGCTTGCTGCAAATGCAAGGTGGTGTCATTGGGCCAAATTGGGTGCCCTTTGATCTCCCTAACGTCCTTGAACTTAATGGGGCACAACCCTCTTGCTTGACTCTGCATCTGAATTTGGATTTTAATGTGATTGGTGTCCGGTGCCAAGGTGCAAGGATGCCCCATCTGAATATCTGATGTCTTTTGGTGGGCACATGAAATTTTCGCAGCAGTCATGCTATGTTGGAAATGTGCAGAAGGCCTAATGCCGTGAAGTCAATCTCCGTCAAGTGGGCTAGGTATGTACGCAAGAATATTTCGCCAGCAAGATTGTGTACATTTAAATGTTATGCAAAACTACTATACATCCCTTTCCATAAATGCAAACATATGACATAATTCTACTTAGCTTAAATATATTCAGAAATTAAAGATATGCCTACGCCTACACCATGGAACTCAACTCACGTACTTTTTAAAGCTGAAAAAGAGTCCTTCTCTATCACGTGGTGTCCCCATATATGACTCAAATTAGTATTTTATTTTAATATTCTTTATTCCAAAGTAACACTTTTATCAATTGTATTTCTTTTGATTAATTTAAACCGTTAGATCTTCATAAAATCCGACGGCCTATATTTTTTTCTTTTTTAGATTAACAAAATAATATGGACAGTTAAATCTTCATAAAATCCGACGGCATATATTCTTCTCTTTTTTAGATTAACGTGAGAATTTCTTGGCCCTCTCGGCGAACGTGGTGGCTCCTTTTAACACTATTGTATTAATATAATAATAGATAGATACCCCTTCTCGCAACAAATACATGGTAATTCAATTCATTTTAGACGCTTGAAATCGAATACCCGGGAGTGCTGCTCGTGGCAGCAAGGTTTTCAGGTTCCGAACCAAACAAGCAGCCCAGAATGCATCAATCAATTGGCACGAACTCGAAGAGAGTGTACCCTCGCGGACAAACTTTGAGACACGTCGTTCCTCAAATTCCAAACCGCAGTACAGCCGCGGCAGTGGTAGAGCAGGAGAGTGAGCGACCGTCGCGGCGCGTTCACACGGCGGGTGGGGTGACTCGACGGGCCGGACAAGTCGTGGGCGGACGTGACGGCTCCCATCCTGCGCGAGCGCTGGCTGGCTTCACTCGCCACGCCAGCTCTGCCTGCCTGCACCGCAGATGCAGCCCAGGCCGAGCACACACCACCACGCCGTCACGCGCCGCGCCACCGTCCGTCCCCACCCCTCTCGCGGTGCCCCCGCACCCCACGCCACTGACACCCCTGCCCCACAAGGTACCGGCTCCACCCGTCGGCGCCCGCCACGCGCGCCGCGCTGCGTCCGACGACGCGGCACGCGACCCTTTTGACTTCCCCCTTCGCGATCGCAAACCCAGCGGCGGAGAGAGAGAAAAAAAAGAAAGAAACAAAACAAAACAATCGCAAACGCGAACGCCTCCCCGCAAAGCCGCGGGGGGCGGGGCCCTCCTCGCCTGGCGTCACTGCCGAGTGGGCCCGGGATTCTCAGGGCCCCGCGCGGCAGCGAGGCGGGGTGGGCGGGGGAGGGGGCGCGGACCCTGGGCGGCGGAATCCAATGCGGTTTTGTGAAGGGGTCTTGACGTCCGCTGGGAGGACGGGCCCCGACGACACGCGCACACACAAACGCACCCGACCCGACCCGACTCGCCTCGCAGGATTTTCTCTCTCTTTCTACTGCCTTCTCTCTCTCCTACCCTCCCCTCCGCTTCGCTCGCTTCCCTCCCCTCTTGCGCTCGCGCTCGCTTCCGCTGCTCCCTGCTCCTCCTCGACTCCTCTCGCCCTCCATCCATCCATCTCTCCGGAGGAGCCCGCGTTCGCCTCGGGGGAGTGCGGGAGCCCTAGCCCGTCTCGGCGGCGCCATCTCGGCGCTGGACCCGGGGAGTTTCGCCCGGTAGGTTGGGCGCCGCCGCGGAGGATTCAGCTTCAGCCCCCCCCGGATCGGCGGTCCCGCTCGGATCGACGCCGCGCCGGGGTGGAATTCCGGTGCTGCTCGCCTGCTTGCCCTGTTCCGGGAGCTCCTGCCTGGCGGCCGCCGCCTAATCTGCGCTTCCTCCTGGTGCTGGAGTTTGCAATCTGCGCTTGCTACTCGCTTGCTCGGTTCCAGTGGATTTGAAGACGCAGGGAGGAGGGGTCGGTGCTGCGCCTCAGTCTCAGTCTCGTCCGTTTTCATCTCCTCCCTGCTCGGTTGCAGTCCGCGGTAGATTTGTTTGGTGCTCGGCGGATGCTTCGGCGGGCGGCGGATCTCGACCGCTCCTGCTGCGCGGAGTGAGGTGAAGGTGCAGCGTTCCCGGCCGGCTGGATTCCCGGAGGATGGTGCCGTCGGGGCAGCCCAACCCGATGGGGCCCGGCCAGCAGGTGGGCGCGTCGCTGCTCCGGTCCAGCTCCAGCCTCCTCGGCGGCGGCGGCGGCGGGGGTCAGCAGGGCATGGGGATGGGGATGGGCGGCGGCGGGGTGCTCCCGTCCCAGTCGCCCTTCTCGTCCCTCGTCTCGCCGCGCACGCAGTACGGCGGCGGCGGCAACGGGTTGCTGGCGGGAGCGTCCAATGTCGCGTCGCTACTCAGCCGCCAGCAGTCCTACGGGAATGGGGGCACTGGGGCAATGCCTGGCGGAGGCAGCGGCCTGCCGATGGGTGGTCTGCAGCATCAGCAACACCAGCACCAGCAGCAGCAGCGAGGAGGGCTCGATGGTGGTGTTGGTGATTTGGTTGGCACTGGAGGACCAGATTCCATGGTGTTCCCGTCCTCCTCACAGGGCAGTTTGGGCAATCAGCTTGGTCCCGACAACTTGCAGCAGCAGCAGCAGCTGGATGCACCTCAAGATTCACAGAATCAACAACAGCAACAGCATCAGCACCAGCAGCAACAGCAACTGTCCATGCCCTACAACCAGCAGCATATGTTACCACAAGGTCAGCAGCAGCCGCAGCCCGCGGTGAAGATGGAGAACGGAGGCGTCTTGGGAGGGGTCAAGTTGGAGCAGCAGATGGGGCAACCTGATCAGAATGGTCCCGCGCAGATGCTGCGCAGTTCCAGCGGAGGTGTCAAGCTTGAGCCGCAGATGCAAGCGTTGAGAAGCTTGGGTGCTGTCAAGATGGAGCACCAAAGCTCGGACCCGTCGGTGTTCCTTCAGCAACAGCAGCAGCAGCAGCAACAACATATGTTGCAGCTGTCTAAGCAGAATCCTCAGGTTGCGGCTGCTCAGTTGAGCCTCTTACAGCAGCAGCAGCGGTTCCTGCATCTGCAGCAACAACAGCAGCAGCAACAGCAACAACAGCAACAGATACTAAAAAACTTGCCTCTGCAGAGGAACCAGTTGCAGCAGCAACAACAGCAGCAGCAACAGCAACAGCAGCAGCAGCAGCAACAGCAGCAGTTGCTTCGTCAACAAAGTCTGAATATGAGAACAGGTAAAACACCAGCTTATGAACCAGGAACCTGTGCAAAGAGATTGACACATTACATGTATCACCAGCAAAACAGGCCACAGGTAAATATTCAACATTTGTTCCAAGCAGATAGTGACGTAATTGCAACCTAGTTGTATACTTATGATTCCAAATATGTTACAGGACAATAACATTGAGTACTGGAGAAACTTTGTCAATGAATACTTTGCCCCAAGTGCCAAGAAGAGGTGGTGTGTTTCTCTCTATGGAAATGGCCGTCAAACTACTGGAGTTTTCCCTCAGGTTTTGATTTCCTCTCTGACAATAAATATCGGCTGGTGGTTCTTTGTCATATAGTCCACTGTTCATAAAATATCAAAGCAGTATTTTATATAGAATAGTACAGTTTGCTCCGCTGGATTCTTATTTTATGCCGTGTAATGCCTTTTATGTTGTAGGATGTTTGGCACTGTGAGATATGCAATAGGAAGCCAGGACGAGGCTTTGGTGAGTATAATTTTGTTTTCATTCTATCCTCCTAAATATTTTCTGTTTCTGTGCAATTATATATCACTTCTGTTTGATGGCGCCCTACCTTCTATAGAAACTACGGTTGAGGTCTTGCCACGGCTGTGTCAAATCAAATATGCCAGTGGCACGCTTGAGGAGCTTCTGTATGTTGACATGCCACGGGAGTCCCAGAATTCATCTGGACAAATTGTTTTGGATTATACCAAGGCAATCCAGGAGAGTGTCTTTGAGCAATTGCGTGTAGTTCGCGAGGGGCATTTAAGAATTGTATTCAACCAAGACCTCAAGGTAATATATTCTCCACTTGAGATACTGTGTTATTTTTTTTTCATACTAGTGTTCCCCCATAAATAGATGTTTGTTATTCTAGATTTCTATGGTAAATTGAATTATACTCTGGTTCAGGTTACCACTCTAGCCTTATTAATTTGATTTCATCTTGTAGCAGAGCATTTTTGCTTCCTCATCTGATGAGAAATGTTTATAACTTAAAGCGATTGCTGAAATTTATTACTCTATCTATGCGGTCTTTAATGCTGCATGTACTATGTAAATGCACAGCCATAATTCAGAGGAAGTCTGTAAGGTTGCTTTTTGTCTGGTTTATGGAAGGCGGAAGGGTTTGAAGGGAAAATGCTAGTAAAGCCACCTCGAAACATAGGACATACATTTGTGGAAAAGCCTAAAATGACGAAAATTTATGTTGGGTGGGAGTAGTTTTTGCACTTCTGATAGATTTAATTCTGGTGGCTAAAATGCTGTGTTTTGTACTATCGTCAGATTGCATCATGGGAGTTTTGTGCCAGACGTCATGAGGAACTCATTCCTAGAAGATCAATCATACCACAGGTATTATTTTCCCAAACATAATGGAACTTGTGTTTTTCATTTGCATGGTGAATTTTGATCATGGGGGACTTAATTTCATCCACCTGGTCCTCTATTTAGGTCAGCCAACTTGGTGCTGTAGTGCAAAAGTATCAGTCTTCTGTCCAAAGTTCAGCACCACTCTCAAGTCAGGACATGCAGAACAATTGTAACTCGTAAGGACACTTCTTCAAAATGCCTATGCTTTTGAACTTTAAATTCAATTCTTTGTAAAATTCAGTTTTAGTTTTACTTTTGTTCTGAACTTAGTTATCCAATCTCCCTACGATACTATGCTGAGCTATCCAAACTTGTGGCACATGGTTTGTTGATCTATGAAGATTTTGTCTCTTCCATTTAAATGTTATCGTTTTGAATGCTTGCACCTATGAATTCATCGACCATGGGTTGTGATTTCAAAGTAGAACCAGTTATTTTCTGTTTACATGTCACAACATTCATATTAATAGGTAATAGGTATTAGTGCATGTTGCATGCGAGTATCTAGCATTTCAGATTCCAATGCCACATGCACAAAATGGAGAATTTTAAAGGGCTTTGTTAAATAAAACTTGGACAGCCATATAGTATGTATGTCATGCTTTGGAAGATGCTTTTATAGCACACATGTCATTTGCATGAGCAAATAGTCAACTCTAATATACTACAACATCAAGTCAGAAAATTCTGAAACTATCTTAGTGGAACCAGGCACACCACAATACTGCAATGAAAAATTAAACCTGTTAATATTGAATGTTTGAACCTTAACATAAGGATTGTACAAGGCACTGAACCACCGACCATTGCCGTATTTTCTATGGTGTTGCGATCTACCTAGCTTTTAAACTATATTTCTGTCTATGTAGCCAACATTTTATGCTTTAAGGGTCACCCCATGCATCACCCTTAATTACATGGCCTCTCATTGTTAATTGCATCCAACTTGTTTTGTTACTATTACCTTACCTGATTTGTTACATCATTTGTTTCTTGGTGCCGAGTTGATTGTCTGTAATGGACCGAGAACATTAATGAGCACCACAAGTAATGGAGTGTCCTGCATGGGTGTTGGGGTGTAGCTGCTCTGGACCCTAGGATGGTACAGGCGTACAGACTAACATAACGTGTAATGATTTCTTGCCATGCAAGTCAATGATCCTGCGGGCCATGTGAAGTTCCTATAGGTTATACGGTCTGGCTAAATATTGACAAACATTAGTTGCTCCTGTAAAGTATGCCAACAAAAACTAATATTTAATGTCATGTTACTCCCTTAATTAAGAGAACTGCTTATTTTCCTCATTATGATTTCTGCTTGTCTTGAAATTTGTGCACAATTGCTTTAATTCCGCAACTCCTTTTCAACAATTTACTCCTTACTATTAATTGTTCTAATACACTAAAATGTTGAACTAGGTTTGTCGCATGCGCTCGCCAGTTGGCTAAGGCGCTGGAAGTGCCATTGGTAAATGATTTAGGATACACGAAAAGATATGTCCGCTGCCTCCAGGTACCGACTATTTCACAAGTTCTTAGGCATGTCTCTTGTTGCAGTTAATAATTATGCCCTACTATCTTGCAATTTGTGTCCACAACTCCACATTATTCCATGCAGCCATGTAGATTTACTTACCAATTTTCATCTTCTTTCATGCCATCTTCCTATTTAAGCGAAGTGATATCCCTGACCATTCTTTTTTTGTCTAAATAATGATATCCAGATTGCAGAGGTGGTCAATTGTATGAAAGATTTGATTGATTACAGCAGGCACACTGGGTCTGGTCCAATAGGTGCGACATTACTAACTTTTGTCTCCTGTGCTTGTGGCTTGATGTATTCTTATTTTGGAACTTAGTTTGCTTCAATATGAAGAAAGAATGCCATCTATACCAATTGTCACACCTTTAGTGTGCAACCTCCAGCCATTTGTCTTGTTTTATTAAATTTTGTGAGACTACATCTGTTTTACCATCGATATTTAGCCATCCTGATTACATGTATCTTGTGCTGTCTTTTGACCCAATCACATTTAAAACAGTTTAGTTCTGTGTTTTGCAGCCCATACATTTCCGATACTAGCTTGTATAAGTTTTGGGTGTGTGATGTTTCAATACAGAAGCTGGGTAATAAAAAAATGTGGGCAGTTGGTAGGTCATCATAT
Organism: Echinochloa phyllopogon; assembly: GCA_033239725.1. Classification (NCBI taxonomy): domain Eukaryota; kingdom Viridiplantae; phylum Streptophyta; class Magnoliopsida; order Poales; family Poaceae; genus Echinochloa; species Echinochloa phyllopogon. Next base: position 4,201,724 of record BTCW01000003.1, read on the forward strand.
CATCGTTTCGTATGACTTTGACTTATCCAGATCTCCATATCTTAGTTTCTCATGGCTCTTTCCAGATGTAAAGGAAATAAAATATACTATTGACCATACTGGCATAGAAACTTAACTACAATTTAGCATTGCATTAGTATGGCACTTTTTTGGACGTTTTTTAGGTGTCAAGCCTTAATATTTATGCTGCTTCTGCTTGTTTCTTCTGCTGTTTTTTAACACATATCGTTATGTTCTTTTTTCCCAGATAGCCTGCATAAATTCCCTAGAAGGGGGGCTCCAGCGGTTAGTTCCCTTCAACCGCAGCAGCAACCTGAGGAGCAACAACCTGTGCCTCAGAATTCAAACCAGAGTGGTCAGAACTCTGCTCCTACAACTGGGATGCAGGTTGCTGCCGCTGGCAATGGTGATGCCACATCAAATAATTCACTTAATTGTGCACCATCCACTTCAGCACCATCTTCTTCCTCTGTCGTTGGTCTCCTCCAAGGCTCAATAAATTGCAGACAAGACCATCCAACAAGCAGTGGCAATGGTCTGTATAATGGTGGTAACAATGCTTCAGTTGCTAAGGCGAACTCAACAAACTCCATGCAATCAAATCCACAAGCTTCATTTCCCTCACCAGCGCCCTCAGCATCAAATGGCAACATGATGCCTGCTCCTCAGCACTCAAGTCAGATGAACTCGCCAACCATATCATCAAATCTACCTCCTATGCAAACACCTACAAGTCGACCCCAGGAACCTGAACCAAATGAGTCTCAAAGCTCAGTTCAGAGGATATTGCAAGAGATGATGATGCAATCTCAAATGAACGGTGTTGGACCAATGGGAGGTGATATGAAGAGAGCGAACACAGTTACCCCCGGTCTTAACGGGGTTAACTCTTTAGCTGGTAATCCCATGACAAATAACTCTGGAATCAATGGAATGGGATTTGGAGCTATGGGTGGCATTGGTCAATCAATGAGAACAGCAATGGGGAATAATGGAATGGTGATGAATGGAAGGATCGGGGTGAACCACAGTGCACACGACCTGTCGCAGCTGAGCCACCAGCAGCAACAGCGTGATATAGGAAACCAACTACTTGGGGGGCTCAGAGCTGCAAACAGCTTCAATAACCTTCAATATGACTGGAAGCCGTCCCAATAGAGTGAGCTGGAGTTGAAAGGCTTGCATCTGATATGATACAGAAATCCTCACTGGGTCCACCACTGACAACAGAAAAGTTACACCGCCACAGCCCGCCCTCCCTTGGAAGTGGCAGGCTCTTTACTGATGGTGCATGCTACATGTTACAGCAAAAGGAAACATTAGCGATGATCGGTACATGTTACAGCAACTGTCTGTATGGCTGTGTTCCTTTGTATTCCGCCTGTGGAGTTTCATGTTAGGCGATCATACCGTAAGAATGAGAGCCATGAATTAGATAGAAGCCTGCCTTCACTTGCACTGCTTGGAGTGAGTGTTTGGTGGATTCCAAACTGGGCGGAAGATGAGAGATGTCTTTCCCCTGTTTTTTCGGGTTGGATGACATGAGTTTCCTCTTCCTGTCTGTACTCTTTGTACAATGGCTCATCGGAAGTTGTGAAAGCATGTGTACCGCCTTTGATGGCAAGAATCTCATCGTAGCTGTGCTGTACTATGTATAATCAGTTATTTACTAGTGGAAAGCATCAGGAAATTTTTCTGACGATATGGGATCGTGAGTTTTTTGAGCGCTCGGATGATTGATTGTTTTAGACCAGCAGGTTGGCCTGTTGCTTTTACGATTTGTGAGCATGTCATTGTTCACCCTCTATTCTCGAACACCGTAGAATCAGAATGCTCGCTTGGAGCTGTGATGTGTTCGTTTCCATGTGTGACGAGATAGTTTGCACACAAATCTTTCTGGTTAGGTACTTAGGTTGAGGACATGCGCCTTCATCGGTCCATAAGGTCTAGGATGGTGTCACAAACTCACAATTCTTAACTTGCTAGCCAATGTATGTACAATTACTTACTGGAAGCAGAGGATTGCCGCAGCGGCGGCAGGCTGATGAAAGCACTTACTAGTGAGTGGTGGTGGCAGTAATCAACATGAATTGATTAATATATAGTGATCGAAATCATACACAATGCACTGAAACTAATTAATGGACTTGGATTTGACACAGTATATATAACCGAGCAGTAGCAGATCACCGCTGCCTGAATTAATTAACGTCATCCGGACTGTGCAAGAAGAGATACATGGTGTATACGCGAGGGCATGGACACGTACGTACTATGTTTTTACTTTGTCCACAATCATCATCATCAATCCCATCCCAGCTGAGAGAGAGAGAGAAACAGAGAGAGGAGCCGCCATGCATGGTGGCTCATCGATCATGAGCTGCCGATGTACTTGTCGATGAGTCCGGTGAGCGTGGACTTTGGCACGGCTCCGATGACGCTCTCCTTCTTCTCGCCGGCCTTGAAGATGAGCACGGTGGGGATGCTGCGGATGCCGTAGGTGCTGGCGACGTTGGGGCAGTCGTCCGTGTTCACCTTGCAGCACTTGATCTTGCCGACGTACTCCTTGGCCAGCTCGTCGATCACCGGCGCGATCATCCGGCACGGCCCGCACCACGGCGCCCAGAACTCCACCAGCACCGGCGTCTCGCACGCCATCACCATCCCGTCCCAGTTCTTCTCGTCCGCCACCAGCACTGCATATATATTCATTCATAACAAAATATCCCCAACCACACGCACGACGGGGTTCAGCAGCTGATTGTAGTTGCATGCCGGATGTATATTTATCAAAGCCAAAGGCATCGAAATATATATATTTATATATATGTATGTATACCTTCGTCGACGGCGTTCTTGGACTGGCAGACATGCCGCGGCCGCGGCGTGGCGACGCGGCCGACCGACAGGGGCGCGGCGGCGGCGCGCTTGGACGGCGCGAAGCTAGAGCTGCTGCTGCCGACGAGGAGCCTGTCCTTGGCGCCGGCAGGGGCGGCGGCGTGCAGCGCCCACGCTCTGAAGCACGTCTCCAGGGCCATTGTTCGTTGGCAGCAAGCACAGCACACGGAGAGGAGAATGTGGTGGTGACTAGGTGAGTGAGTGAGCGGCCGGAGGAAGAAGCAGTAGGTGGAATAGGATAGGATTTGTCTGCCCCATTGGATGGGATATCTGGGAGCAAGGCTGGTGTGGCATTGTGAGGTGGGCAGGGCCTCCGGGGATGCATGTGGATGAGGTGTTTTTCAGCTCCTCAAATGGGTGGGGTGTCGTTTTTTGTGGCACCGTTTTCCCTGGCCTCCTGTCTGGCTTGGGCCACCTCTAATTCGGGTATAAACATGGTAAAAGATCTAGGCAAAATATCAATTAAACCTACGTGGTACTAGGACTGTATACAAGGTGGGTGCGTATTCCAAAAGACAAAGTTTTATAGCTTGCCTTGGCACGTGTTTCATTAGGAGGAAGAGAGAACAGTACAGCCTAGGCGGCAACGTCATCAGGAGTTCAGGACTGATGACGAGCGCAGGATAAAAAGAAACAAGGGGAAAATTACATCCTAACAGTTTGGCAACCCCAGGAAGACTTAATGCTGTCGTGATTGATGCAAGGGTAGAAAAGTGAGCTTCAACCCATGCCCTGATCTCCTCTCTAATTGTTTGCAACAGCATATTGGCCGACCTTGCTTGTGTTCCAAAATACAAATTGCCGCTATTAGTCAACAATTGTGCTGACTATGTGGCTTATTAGCAGAAAAAAAATGTGTACACCTTTAGGTAAATCATAATTCATTGAAGTGAGCCGCGAGCACATTATAAACAACATATAGATACATGGATTGCCGCTATATATATCTCTGATCTTTATTTATTCTTGTTTGATAGAAACATGAGCGGCTAAGCAATGCCAGCAGCAAAACGTGAGAAAGGGAAAGAAATGATTAAACGGACAGCTGTTTCGCCGGCCCATCTGGCCCATTTACGCATAAAGTTTGCTCACCTTCACCTCCCGCCTCTACAAGCGGCCGCCGTCTCCCATCTCCAACTCCTCGCCTTAAAAAAAAAAAATCCTCGCCCATTCCTTTCTTCTTCCGCACAGCTAGCGTTGCTGCAGCCAAATGCACCCTCGCCGCCGGCCACCATATCGCACCAGTGAGCAGCAAATTCGATCGCCCACGTCATCCTCTTCTCCGCAGTGCAGTCGGGTTTCTACGGCGGCGGCATCGTCGGGTTTCTCTTCGCCGCCACAGCCAGTCGTCTTCTCCGACGGAGGCGACGACATAGCCTCTCCGCGTCGTCGTCGTCCCTCTGCCGATAAGGAGAAGCAGCCCCAACCCAATGCGATGAGGCCCAGTATGGACGTTTCGGCCCAACAACCTAACAGCGCGCATCCCTACTGAAATGATCAGCTTGCACAAAGGCCCACAAGGCCGCAGCCCAATAGTATCCCAGAAGAAGGCGAATTCGAAGAGGGCTACACCACCGTGTCGTTGGGTGAGAGCGAAGAAGCTTCTCTTCGGAGGGCTTCCCTGCAAGTTTCCAGAGCGGCAAAGCCCTAGAACCTCCCCCGCCTCGTCGACGGCGGCTACCACCATGTCGACTTCCTCCGGGAACGGCGGCGGCGCATCCGCGTACTTCGACATCTACGGCCGCAACGTACGTGCTCTATTGATTCTCCCTCCCTTCGGATTATTAGGATTTCGGTGTGATGTGACAGGGGATTCGTGGTCAAGCAAGTAGCGCTGAATTGGTTCATTGTTGGAAAAGATTGGATTTTTTCGTTCTCTGTTGCTCAGTTAGTGGAAAAGATTACTTTTCAATCCGTGTTGTATAGAAAAAACGAGTGACGAAGGTTTTTCCCCCAACTACAGTGTGTTATCTTGATTAATTGGAATTCTTTCAGTAGAAGTTCTGTTGAGATTGAAACAGGGGGATATGGCATTGCGCCATGATTCATGAGACTGTGATTGACCTCAATGTTGGTTGAATTTACATTGAATTTACTGTTGTGGGGCTTGAACTGTACCAGAAGTATGCCTTGTTGTTTCGAAATCAATTTGTGCAAATGGATGTGAAGCAATGCTGATATATGGGGGTTTACTAGATTGTTCCATTGACCAGCCTGGAGCTGGCTGAACATTTCTTGAGAACACAGCTTGGAAATCTTCATAGCTTGTAAGAATTTTACACTAGGAATTTGGAAAGTATGAACCCTGACTGGTTGCTTGCTGGTTAGCTGAGTAGGATTCATCTTGTCCAAATAGTAAAGGTTGATTGTAGTAATGCCATGTGTACTCTGTGTTCAGAGCCTGTTGGTGTCTGATTTACAAGTAGACACCGAACAGGTGAAAAATGGGAACTTTTGCTATTTTCTCATTATTCTGAATTATGTACAGGAGCCGCTTTTTATAGTGACGCCTCGACTTCCGTTTTACACTCAATACCCCCGGCTCACACCATACACGCCTACCTCTATTAGACAACGGCCGATGGTATTGAGGTAATTTTACACAAGAAGAGAAAACCAACTTGACTGCGCAACCCCGTTGACGCGTTCCACGCTTCTCCTCGCACCTTGTTTAACCCTGTGCACCTTTGGCCTCTTGCTGCGGGCGGCATCTTTTCTTTCCGTGACCTCTCCCAAGGAGTGCTCTTTGGGAGTCGGGGTCGCAGGCGCACGCCGTGCTGCTGGTCTGGATCGCCTCTTCCCGAATGTGTTTGTCGAACCTTCTCCGTAGCTTCGACCCTTTCGCCGACGCGTAGCTGCCTCCATGGTGGCACCTGTTTCACACTCGCCACCTTTCTTTTAGCCGGACCTTCCCTTGAAACCGCGCTCCCTCGTTCGACCAGACCTGTTCCGTGTGAACTTCGAACGAGGCTTACCTTTTTCCCAAGGGCTATTTGTTTGCGAGTTAGGGTCTTGTTGGCTTTTGTTCCTTGGAGTACCTGAGGTCCAGACCTATTTAAGGTGACTACCTTTTTGGCCATAGGAGAGTCCGGACCTTTCTCATGTATCGCTCGGGGTTATTTTGGCACTTAGAAAGATAGTCCCCAACAGAGCCTGCCCATCAACTTAGGGATCTTCTATGTTGGATCTGCAATCACTTGTCTGTAGTGGAGCTATCTACATGGCATAGTAATTGATTATTTGGTCATGGCATGCTGTCTATTTATTATGTACTCTCGAACCTTCACTTAGTTGGAAAGTTGTCTGTTAGTTGACTGTTTGTTGCTGAATAATTCTTCTTCTTCTGTCATTCTTACTTTGCTAATAGACATCTCAACTATGTTTTTTATCCTCACTGAAGTAGTGTGCTTCTAACTCATACTGTTTCTTCTTGTTTATCCTATCCAGGCCAAGCCTGACGTTGTTTTTAAGGAGGCTGCTTTAAACTCGAAGTTAAATCTGCAGGTTTATTCATAACAAAAACTCAATGAGATTTGACTTGTGAATACTATTCTTGTTTTGTTAGAGAATCATTTCATTGTAATGCAGGATGTTCAGGGTCTAGTCACTTGGGTTATTGGTGACGGCATGCTTCCTTCTTGGGTGTTTGTTAAGGTACTTGTCCTTCTGATTATGCTCTTTCAACATGTCTTACTTTTTTTTGAGGTATTGACATGTGACCTTAGTTTTCAATTTGTAGAGCTTGCTTTTTTCTTGATGTTATCTTCATCACACCCTCCATGAATATTCACTGCATGGAGTTTCATTGCATTTAATTTCTTTGTCTATTAGCTATAGGTTATTTGTCACATTCCACAAATATTAGCTCCCTTTGACACTACTAATATTTTCTTTTGGTTTTCAGAACAAGCCTCTTATACCGAAAGTCATCCTACTATATGTTCCTGGCCTAGATGCATCTTTATATATGTCACATACCCGGCTCCTTTCATCTCTGAAAGAATTATGTGGCAATCCAAAACCTGTTCTAGCTTCAAGGTATGTGCATTACTGCATTTTGTGCTGTTGTTTACAGTTAGTATAAATCTGTAATTTCTTCTATATGGATACATTTTACTATTTTGTTGCTAAAGTAATGACTGTTCTAGCAGCTGTATACCAGATGAGAGGCATACCATTGATGCACTCCTAACCTGTAGAGTAAAGAGAAAGCGTGATGTAAAAACATCAAATCAATCATCTAGACCGGATGGAGAAGGTATGAGTTCTTGACCTCACTAAGCATTCTATCGTCATTGCGGTTCAGAATGTTGAACTGGGTCATCGGGCTAGTGTTGGTCTTATTATTATGATAGCCACTGGAAGATTTGAGCTTGATTCTTGAGAATGTCATTCTTATTGAAGACTCTCTACTGTCTTGACAATTTCAACCCTTTGTATTGCCTTTGCCTGGTCACAAGTTTTTCGTTTTAATTTGACATTAGAGACAGTTTTTTTATTTATACCCTTCTTAATGTCAATTGTGCTTTTCTCCAGCCATATTTCATCACAAATTAACTGTCTTTGTGGCATCTTGCATTATGATTTGGCGACTATAGCAGTATTTTCCCCCAATACTAATATCAGAGTATAGCTAATCAGTCATATATCTCTTGCTGACCACTTATCATCTGCTTCTCTAACCAAGATGCCTCTTCTTTCTGTACTGATTTATTATATTTATTTGGTGTATATGTATGTTTATTGACATTATTGTATATATAACTTTCTCCATGGAAAAAATGGCACTTTTAAACCTAGATTGAGAATTTATAGTTTTTGCAACTGGTTAACAATTTTCTTTTGGTCTCAGGAAAACTATCAAGTCTAGATGATCTTGTGGACATACCATTTCCTGTTACATATTACACACTTTCGGAGAAAGACTTGGAAGAAAATGGCTACTCTTTCAATGCATCAGGTTACCTTCTATTTCTTTGTCCTTCACTGCGCCTTTTAATGCCGATTAATTCAAATGACATCTGTTTATCATTGCCCCTTTAGGTTTTGTCCCTACTGTTTCAGCTCCTTCAGGTTCTTCTCCCCATAAAATTCTCGCACTTGATTGTGAAATGGTATTGTGACTCTCCTACTTTCCATAACTGTTCACTGATGTATGTTTTGAGGTCTTTGTTTTATTTCGAAAGATATAGCGTATTGAACTGTTAAATTTCACCACTGCTATAGTGCTATTATATTTCGAGCAGGCATTACTATTATTTTTACAACTATGCTCTGTGTCCTCATTTATCATTTATTTATACACATTGCTAAAGGTTCTTTGAATCTATTTAATTATAGTTTGCAACCTTTGCAGTGTGTGACGCAAGCTGGATTTGAACTTACAAGAGTGACATTAGTTGATATTAAAGGAACGGTATGAGCTTTGCTTCCCTTAGCTTAGTTATTTGGTGTGCTTCTCATTTTTTTATGAAGTTCTTTGAAAAATTGTTTCCTTAGTGCTTAATTGAGAGCACCTGCCCTTCCTCACACATTGAAGGGATCCATGTCAGTAGAATGAGGAAAATTTTCTTGTGTGCTCCTGCAGTTACCATTTTTTCGTCACCCTTGCTGTGAGTTCTGACACTGTTCTAATCTTTTCAGGTGGTGCTAGATAGACTAGTTAAGCCTGCTAATCCAATCATTGATTACAATACAAGGTATTATGCTGCTTTTACCTCCCCTCTACAGCTAGCAGGCACTTAAGTTTTTTTTTCTTGATACATTTATTTTATAACTTGGTGTCGAAATACATGGCATTTGAAGATGTATTTGATACTTGTTCATTGTATTATGAATATCAATGAACTGATTATTTATATATCAACTTCATGGTTCTAATATATGCCTTTATTCTGTTCCCGTGAGATATTCTGAATGATATACCTACTAAACTCTTGGGTTGTTAAGGGTCCAATACATGATGTAATTGTTTTTGAATAGAACAGGTTCAGTGGAATCACTGCTGAGATGTTGGCTGACGTGTCCACAACCCTACAGGAGATTCAGGTTAGTTGCTTTTTTAATGACATTTCATATGTATATATTAGGATGCCAAGAAATATTGCCTGTACTTTACACTATTTTGTTTGTGTTCCTAGGAAGAGTTTGTTGGACTTGTCTATAAAGAAACCATTCTTGTTGGGCATTCCTTGGAAAATGACCTTACGGCATTACGGATATCGCATGGTTTAATCATTGATACAGCTGTTTTGTACAAGTATAATCGAGGCGCTCGCTGTAAGATTGCTTTGCGTGTCTTGACAAAAAAATTTCTCGGCCGGGAGATCCAGAACACTGGATCTGGGCATGATAGTGTTGAAGATGCAAGAGCTGCTCTAGAACTTGCCATATTGAAAATAAAAAATGGTAAGAGCTAACAAGAATCCATTTCAGCTATGGCTCCTGTTCAGTTCAACTTCCATTTCTGTAAATCGCTAATGCAATCAGAGAGACAACATGGCATAGGCATATCTGTTTGTTTTTACCTTCTAATAACCGGTTAACCAGGTCCTGATTTTGGTTCCCAACCATCCTTGTCAAGGCGGAAGTTGACATCTATACTGCATGAGAGTGGGAAAAAATGCTCCCTTATTGATGAGGTGTCTGTTCTTGAGAGATATTCAGATACTTCTTGCAATTCTATTGCTTCTTTTTCTGATGATGATGCCCTCTCCAGATCAATGAAAGAGGTTGGTGCAACACACTTTTAGGCGTAGACATCATTCTTCCCCATATGTTTACATGTTTTCATAAGTTGCAATCCTACTGCAGATGAAGAATGACAAAGTCAGCTTCATATGGACTCAATTCTCTGGATTGATATCCTACTTTCGCAGAAGAGCTCAGGATCCAGAAAAGTTGAAATCATGTGTCGCAGAGGCTATTGCATTAAAAACATGTGATGGAAAAACTGCTTCAAAAAAAGCAAGACGTCAAATTTGTCCTGAATTAAAGGAAGTTTTGTGTGAATTGGATAAAAAGATAAGGGAATTATATGGTGCCCTACCTGATAATTCTATGCTTATTATATGCACTGGCCATGGTGATACACCTCTGGTACAAAGGTAAGTTACTCATGGAAAATTGGCAATAAAGATGCCCTTTTCTCTTTCTAGTTTTATTTGGTCTGTTAAAATTGAAGTAAAGATGCTCACATGCTAATGAAGCTATTACTCGTAAGTTACAAAATCATTGTCCTGTGTTAGTGTTACCGATGCTCTTGTGTCAGGTAATCTGTAGTGTTAACATGTATATATGCACTGTATGTGTGCTATGGGATCAGGCCTGTGCGCTACAGCCGGCCCTATGACATGCTTATCTCCTGGTTGATTATGTATTAGGCAACGACCCCCTCGGATTGATCCTGTTTCCAGATTTCAAGAAGGCATACACCTCGGATCTCCTCCCCCCCCCATCAATCTATTATCCCTCCCATCTCTATTGCTTGCATGTAGAGCTGTTCTATACAATTGCTTAATGAGTTATGAAATACTTCCTTTAGAGCCAGTTTATGTTTGTTGCTTTGTGTCGCGCTACATTGTTGACTGTATTTTAATATAGTCCTGCTATTATAGCTCCAAAAATGATGCTTTTCGAATAAGTGCTTCTAAAAGCATATGCAATGCCAAATGGATCCATAGTAACTGTGTGCTACCTCATGCAGTTTGCGTAAAATGCTTCACCATGAAGAAAAAACAATAGAAAGCCGTGAAAATATTGTTCAAGCTTTGGGAGATTTACAAGCCCAAGCAGAAGTTGCTCTATGCTTCTGCTGTGTTAAACATTAATTGTAAGCACCCTTTTGCCCTCCTTTTTCCACATGTTTTTCTGGAACCAGAGCAATGCACCGTTCTGAGTTGTTTTGTTGACAGGCATCTTCGAGTTAATGTACTTATGGACATGACTTCATTAAAGAAGGGTGTCAGGCATGCATGCTGACCCTGCAGACATGAAAACTTCTGGTTGTGGATTGAATTTGGAAAGATATTCTCATGCTGCCCTTTTTGTCAGTTTAGGATTAGAAGCATAGATTGCAGGGTAGGGCATAGTGATGTATCATTGGAACCAGATCTATCACTGGCAAGCTGTTGGGCATGCCAGCAAATATATTGATAGCATCTCTTTCAGTTGAATATACGGAGGAATGTAGAAACTGTATTGTAACAATCAGATTATTGTGATATCAAATCAAGTTCTGCAATTTATTATGACTCATACCATTTACAGTTGCAAAAGATGTAGCAAGCTAAAGAGCGCTTTAGCATATATTGATAACAGTACTTTTCTCCTGAATATACAAAGGTAAGTAGGAAACTGTGTTGTAACAATCAGATTGTTATGATAGCAAACCAAGTTATGTAATTCATATGATCCTTACCGTCTATCAAGTTTCTGCTATAATATAATATATCTGTATGAACCAACAACTACTGTGAAGGGAAGCACCTTTCCAGATAACCTTTCACACCTTTCCAGATAATTCTGTCATCATTTTCATGCGCCTAGTCTAAATGTTAAAAATAAGTAAATGTATCCAAAAGTGGCTCTCTTCTAACTAGAAAGTAGTATATATGTACAAGTTAGTTTGGGTACCAAGGGAAAAACTTTGTAAATTAATTGTCTGCAACTTCGTGCAACATTGCTGAACTAACATAAGTTTATTCAAGTTGCCAAGTCAAGAACAGGATTACATCCACTGTTATACTTTTAAATCAGGCTTAGTCTAAGCAGTTGATGCATGGCATTTAATATACACGTGTGCATTTGTGCACTTATTTCAGCTCAAATTCTGTAACCACTAGTGCTCTTAAAAAGAGGGGGAAAATAGGACATCCACTGTTGGATGTCTGTACATGACTATGCTGTCAATGACCTCTGAAGCAGCTAATGCCTGACTCCCAAATATGGGCAGTTGTTGTGGTTGTTACCCCCAAATTGTTCTTGATAGTAGTACATGGCAAACAGTAGCTGGGAACTGAGGTGCGATTTTTTGACTAGAGAAGGTTATGGTTGCCGGTTGCTTTCACTGAGCTTCAAGTGGGTTTGTTGTATGATAGATAATTGGTTGTAGTTCTGGAGTCAAGTACATGGCTCTCTTACCATTGGTAACAGAAATATGCGTTGCTTTTTGCATGGATGCTCTCGGGCAAGTTCTTATTAGTCATGGTGTAGTTGTATCTCCTGTTGGCTTGTTTCAAGAACTATATAAATTGGTGGTAGGAGAGATGAATGCAGAGGTGAATCGGATTGAATAGCTGAAAGGAAACCAACTAATATTTTTGTAAATCATGAGGGTGGTGAGACCTCGCTCATGTCCTTGCATGGCAAAGGAATTGCTGAGAGTCAAAGCTTGCCATCTCTAACTTGTAAAATATTTTGGATATCTTTAATAAACAACATTTGTTCTTATAGCAACCATCTTGAGTATTGGTGTGAACTAATCATAATTCAGGGAGCATCAGATGATTCATAATTTTCAGCAAGAATGCACATGCGTTTGAATAGGCGATACATGCATTTCGCTTGCTGCATAACAACTGAGTTCGCGTGGTCCTTAGCATGCTACAAACTAAGTCGACCACGTCTAGTCAGATGATTGATCATAACTGATTTAACATTCCAATTGATGTCTTCAACAAACCAACCTCATGCACTCACTTAAGGCAGAAGCATTACATGATCAGGTTAATTTATTACACGGTCATGAACGCTATCAGTTGTCAGAATGCATGCAAGGGCTATCTCCCCAACTCATTCACACTGATGAGTTCAATTGTTAATCTTGGTTTGTATAAGTATACCTTTCACACATGCACCAAACCACCACAATATGTAAGTTGGTGTGAATTCAGTTGTTTATAACGAGACTTGCTAAAGGTTTGAAATGAAAACATGTACGGTTGTGGAGATTACTTCGGTTACATGGAAAGTTTTCTTTGGGATCCTCTTATCCATTGGCCACTGGTTGCTTGTTCCTCTCAATTCAACTTTGCCTTCGAAAAATAATGATTCCTCTCCTTACATTCTTCTCCTTTTGAGTCAGCCCACTATAAAATATGATAAGTGACAGTGTGAACCTTCTAAGCCGAGAAAGCAACCTCAACTTATTTTCTAGGTAATGAAAATAGAGTCATTTCAGCTGGAGAAAGAAATACAGAAAATGACACCTAACAAACAGAAATAAACTTTCCCTAGCCATGCACATGCGCCTTCTGAACCCATACAGATGAACGCAACACTTATAATTACAGTTTGTAATAATTCCATTGTGAGCTTCCAAACAAATGTTTTTTTTGTGATTCAGTTGATTAATAACCAGAATTATCTCAGTATACAAATGATATATTGTGGCAATTGCACAATACTGATTTGCCAACCTCCGAATTGCCTTTTTCATTGTTGTACCAGACACGAAATTGCTTGCATAACACTTCATTTAGTAGCACTCCCATTTGTTCAACTCCGACACCAGCTTTAGCAATAAATAATACTTCAAAAAACACTTCTTCACTATCACAAGTTAAAGCTACACTCTTAGAAAGATATATAAGCTACACTCAGAATGTGAGGCTGTTAAGCTTGGATTTGGTAACCATAAATGGTTTTTATATTACCAGCAGTTGCAATGGTGTTTTCAAGTTTCAGTGGTTATCATGACCTCGGCTGGGAGAAAGTGACCTGAATTTTGTTATTGTTAAATCACATAGTAATCGGTGTAAGTACTTGAAATGGGAAATTCATAAATAAGCGTTATCCTAAACGTCAGATGCTAAACAGTCAGGCATCTATCCTTTAGTTCTTTATTCGAACTAAACGGACATTTAAGTGGGTAAAACAGTACTGGCTAAACGAGTGATTAAACAAACACGGACGGCCACCGTGTAGTATTTAACAGCCGGGTACTCGAACACAGTTATATATGTCAAAATTCTGGTGTTTCCTTATAAAAACTCATGTATATTTGTGTTTCCTATAAATCATTTCCAAGTGAATGCATATATGGTAGTCCAAACTCCAAAGGCAGTCACGCTATGTTATTTATGCTCAAAATAATTGATAAAATCACTCATGCGGAGAACATATAATTGATCAGTGCCGAGAAAATTGATGAATGAACAAGAGCTAGGTGTTCAGTTTGAGGTGAGGTAGCCCATCAACTTTTCACTCCTCAAATGGTTTGAGAAATAGAATGGGTTGACCCATTACCATCTCATTCCTCATATATACTACACATAACTAGTACTCATAGGAGGTGAATAGGGTCATCTTACCTAAATTCATAGGATCAACTCATGATGCACCACCCCATATATCTAGGATGAGCTGATTTCTCAAACCGAGCACTAGAAAAATAACGCGGACGACCATTGAGGTGCAGTCGAATACGATCAGTTAGCCTTACTAATTAATTCTGACGTAAATATCTCGCTGATGACGAAAGAATATTATTAAGTTATTATGCATGCAAAACGTTAGTCTCCATAAACTATTATGATCAAAAGATGGAGGCTTGGCATTGGCAAGAGATGTGATAGGATGGTTTTGATTGGCCAATTGCTCAACACGCAAGTTGGTGAGATGCAAAGATGAGAAGACAAAATAGGTGAACTGAAGGAGGCCGCCGCTTGTTAAGCCGCCCTCTTGTCGTGTAAAAGTAAACAAGGGTGACCTCCACCCAAACCCTAAACGAACATGCTTACATATATATTACCATGCTCGATCGCCTAACCTCATTCAAACTCTCTCATTCATCAGTTACGTTACTCATCAGTTGTTTTGCCTAGCTTGTCCTTGCTCCGACCCATCAGCTAATCAAGGCACCAAACGTGTACCTTGGAAAAAAATATTCCTATACTAGAAGCTTCATCATTCCTCCACCTGAGAGACATATCATGGCGCCGCCGTCGTCGATGACGGCCACGCCCGATAGGGAGAACTCCAGGTCACCGTCGGCGTGCCCAAGGGGCCACTGGCGGCCTGGCGAGGATGAGAAGCTGAGGCAGCTGGTTGAGCAGTATGGGCCGCAGAACTGGAACTCCATTGCCGAGAAGCTGGAGGGGAGATCAGGTTGGTTTCGATCTGTACGTACTGTACCTCGATCAATTTCTGTGCTGCATGTTTCTCCTTCGTTTTCTGAAGCTCATGGGTATGAAGCAAAAGTTTGCACACCGTGCCTTTGTTCTTGTGCTTGGTTTTCATGAGAGATCGAGGTGCTAGATAATAATTTTCTTAAAGTTACAGATTGGTTTTAATTTCCTTTTTTAACGAGAGCTAGATGATAGTTTCTCTTTGTTTGTAGCTTTCGTAAATCTAGCATAGTTTTCTTAAATGAAGTAATAAGAGAAGAGGGGTGTTGATGAGCAATGAGCATCATCTGTATGTGTGTGTATATATATGTATGTAGGTGAAAGGAGAATCAAGTTATTGTTTTGTTATAAAGTAAGACACAATAATAAGGTTCCATGCATAACCTTGAATCATTTCAAGTTCATGATGCATCCATGCATCTTTGCATATGGTAATTTAAGCATTTTCCTTTCTTTTTATCATGCCATATAGAACATCTATCTTGGAGCTGCAAAAAAGTATATAATAGAGTAAAAAAATTAATGCAACAAGGCATGCGTGCTTGCTTGCTTAATATGAATTATCTTGTAGCAAGATTAATTTTGCTGTTTGTGCATGGGATCTCTCTTGATTCCAAAAGAACACAGAAACAAATGCTACGGTATGTGAAGCAAATTGACGAAATCACCTGCACTATTTTTTTTGCGAGAAATCACCTGCAATATTATATACAAGCAAGATTATTATTTGGCTCGATCGCGTAGTAACCATTCATGATATATATATGTGCTAATAACATGCCGAGGTTGATTTATTGGCAGGGAAGAGTTGCCGTCTCCGGTGGTTCAACCAGCTGGACCCGCGGATCAACCGGCGGCCCTTCACGGCGGCGGAGGAGGAGCGGCTCATGCAGGCTCACCGCGCCAACGGCAACCGGTGGGCCCTCATCTCCCGCTTCTTCCCCGGCCGCACCGACAACGCCGTCAAGAACCACTGGCACGTCGTCATGGCGCGCCGCCGCCGCAGCCATCGCTCCGCCGGCACCACCCTTGTCGCCGGCGCTGGACGCTCGCCGCCTCCGCCCATGCGTCGCCCGCCATTTCAGTACCTCCATTTCGGCGCCCGGCCGGCGGCGATGAAGACGACCACCGCCGCCGTCGGCGCCTCTCTGTGTTTCGCCATGCCCGGTGGTTCTTCCGGGCCGTCCAGCCTCAACAGCTCACCATCAGGAGCGTTCAGTGTCATCAGGAACAACTACTGCAGCATTGTTCCTCCCAGCCACTTGTCGTCTTCAAGAGAAGTGGCGGCGGCTGCACCGGACAACGACCACCGTCGTCATGGCATGGGCAAAGACGTCGTCGGCCATGGCGGCGCCGGCGACGGTGAGGATGGCGGCGGTGGCGCCGATGCCAAGAGGGAGGACGTGCCGTTCTTCGACTTCATGGGCGTCGGCATCTGAACAAAACTATGCATGGTGATTCAGTTACCTATATGAAGCGACGTACTCCCTCCGTCCCGTAAAGAATGCAATCCTCACTTTCCGAGAAGTCAAACCATTTCAACTTTGACCAAATTTATACAAAATAGTACTAATATTTATGTCTTCAAATCGATTTAGTATGAAAATATAATCTGTGATTAATCTAATAATACTTATTTTGTATCATAAATGTTAGTAACTTTTTATATAAATTCAGTCAAACCTGAAATGGTTTGACTTGTCAAAAAGTGAGGATTGCATTCTTTACGGGACGGAGGGAGTAGTATATTGGGGCTTTTGCGTTTCTGCCCCTGTTTTGAAGTCTAATGGTGATTTTACCCTTGTTTTTTTAACTGTGCGATTTTGTCCCCGCTTTTTCGAGACGAAGCAAGAATTTACCCCTATTCTGTGAAGAGCACTTAACGGTGTCAAATTTACTATGAAAGGATTAGTTTGCCCATGGGAGTTTGCCTCCGCCTACATCCACGCGGAGCGCGCCCGGGGCGCACGCCGCTGAGCTCGTCCACGCCCACGCCCGCCCGCCCGTCGCTGCGCCCACCTGTGGCTGCGGCCGTTAGCTCATCACCGCGCTCGCCCGTGGCCTCGCCCTCGCCGTGCGTGACGGCCGCTGCGTCCGCCCACCGTTCGCCGCACAAGTTAGCAGCTGCGTCCGCTCGCCGCTGCTGATGGTCGCGCCGCCGGTCGCCGCCTCGTCCGCCCGCAGTCTCGCCGTCTGCTGCCGCCGATGGTCGCGTCGTCGGTCGCTCCGCGCGCCTGCCGTGGCCTCCGCCCACGGCCTCGCCGCCCGCCGGCGCCGCCGATGGCCACGCCGCTGGTTGTCGTGCGCGCCTCCCGCAACGTCCGCGTGCGGCCTCGCTGCCGCGTCCGCCTGCGGACTCGCCGTTCTCCGCCGCCCATGGCCACGTTGCTAGTCGTCGCGCGTGCTTGCTGCTGCGTCCGCCCGCGGCCTCGACGCCCATGCCCCGCTGCGGCCGCCTCGCACGCGCATGAGCCAGGGCTGCGCAACCCATTCCCACCGGCCACCGCGCTGGGGTTGCGGCCGCCTCGCGCGCGCCCGCACTGGCCCGCGGCCGTCCTGCACGCACCACCGCCGACCAAAGTGTAAGGGAGAGTGCGGTCTTCTGTTGAGCCGTGGAGGTACGAGACAGATAGGATAAGGTAAGGGTAGTTAAGTCATTTACCATCGCTGTAAAAGTTTTGTATATTTATTTTATCTTTTTAACAACCGTCCATCTAACAGTGTTAAAAATAGGGGCAAACGGATGCTTCGTTTTGAAAAAGTAGGGGTAAAATCGCAGAGTTGAAAAAATAAGGGTAAAATCAACATTGGACTTCAGAATAGGGGTATAAACGCAAAAATCCCTAGTATATTACTCGTTAGGATGTTAGCTAGGCAATTGGGTGTTGGTGCACCACATGCTCTAGAGATGCACGATGGGTCCCACATGTCAGTACCCATGTCCTTGCACCCTTTTCCTTTTATTTCTCTCCTGTAGTCCTGTATATGTGCATGAATGGCATTTCAAAAATGAGAATGTGTCTGCCATGTTGCCCATGCATGTATATGAGCATTGAGGGAACTAATGAAGCAGTTATAAAAAAATTACGCAACCAGAAGATATAATGCCCTTTACACTTAATCCCTAGCTATTATGCGGATGTTCTAGTGCTTAAGCGAGTGTTGGTAGTGCGTTAGTTGACATCATTCAAAGGTTTTGCCATTTTTGTAATAATTTTTTAGTCCAAAATTGGGATATCAGTCAACTTACCTTGCTTCGAATTCTGAAACCAAGAGTACGTGCTGACTCTTTCTTGTTTCTTCATCACCTCACCAAGCCATCACCTATTGTGCATACATTATTTACGGAACCCGTGGTTTTTTTTCCAGATATTAAGCAAAATCTGACCCTGCAAAGCTGAAAGCGGTTGGTATCTCTGACGACTCTGAAAGTCGATCATGTGCAGGCCTCCATGCATGCCACATAAGCAAGCAACGCCCTCCTCAAGATCTACATGCCCAAGGGGCACCTGCCACGTGTCACACAGAACCCATGGCCATTTGGATAATGGCTGCCACCTGTGCCAAGCCCAACCAATAGGATGGAAGCAGCCTCACCCTATCCACGCCCACCACAACTCAGTTTCCCTCCACACCACACCACAGCATCTATCTGCCACCCGCGATCAAAAACAAAACCATCGCCACCCCTTCCTCTCCCCTGCCGCCAACCATCATCCAAGAAGCATCCACAGCCACGTACACCACAGCAAGGAGCTAGCGCTAGCAGAGGGCCATGGCCGGCGTGAACTCAACCAGCGTCGTCGGGCTCAAGCCCGCCGCGGCGGTGCCGCAGGCCGCCGCCGCCTCGCCGGCGGCGAAGAGGGTGCAGGTGGCGCCCAAGGCTGCCGAGGGCCGGCGCGCGGCGCTCCTCGGCCTGGCGGCCGTCTTCGCCGTCACGGCAACCACCGGGTCGGCCAAGGCCGGGATCATCGACGAGTACCTCGAGAAGAGCAAGGCCAACAAGGTCAGTTTCTTAATTCGTTGGGTAATTTGTGTTTGGTGTGAATCGATCAAAATCGTTGCTTGTTTCACTGAAATTTGACAAGATTATATATTGCAATTGTGCTCTGTGATCAGGAGTTGAACGACAAGAAGAGGCTGGCAACCAGCGGCGCCAACTTCGCGCGCGCCTACACTGTTGAGTTTGGCAGCTGCCAGTTCCCCTACAACTTCACCGGCTGCCAGGACCTCGCCAAGCAGAAGGTTCATCTCAATCACATATATATAGCTCAGTGCTGATCACGTAACCTCACCATCAGTCACCTGATAATCTGAATTCTGATCCTGAGTTCCTCACCTGAACGTCTCTGTGCTTGTGGTCCTGCAGAAAGTGCCGTTCATCAGCGACGACCTCGAGATTGAGTGCGAGGGGAAGGAGAAGTACAAGTGCGGCTCCAACGTCTTCTGGAAGTGGTGAAGCGTTTGAATGGCTGGGAACCGGAGGAGTGCATGCCGGTGTGACTTTGTGTACCTAGATGCCCAAACTGCAGGAAAAAAATTGGATGTGTGTAATTTGTGGTCATTATATTTGTATCATCTCATCATCAGATCTTGAATCTCTTGCATTGGGGAGAGTGAAATTGGTGTTCGTTCTTGGTTGCCTCCAGCCTCCTCATTTCATTGGCTCTTAATATATGAATTCTTCCATAAAAAGCGAGGGTGAGAAGATGAAGCTTTAGTATGAAATAAAGTTATAGCCTCACGTTTATATTACTCCTTGCCACACGTAAAGAGAGCATTTTTTGTGGTCAGATATATTTTTTCCTTCATTAAAAATACAATTTTTTTTTGACAAACTAGTAGAGACAGACACAAAATGCTCATACATACACGCATACTCATCCCTATAAATATATGCATGTAAACCTTACCCCTATGGACACCTCAAACAGACTGGATCAACAAATATTGAGATTGAAGACAAGCGTCTCGCTGTTTACACGCACATCGCCTACCACTGAGACAAAATTGTTTTGAAATGCGAACAATTATGCTGAGTCGAGGGCTCGGATTTGGGTGGAAGGTTTCCCCACAAAAAACCTTGCGAATTGACATACTTTTGCCTAGAATTACCGTCTTAAAGCCAATAGAAAAACAATGAAGATATTGTAACATGGCGACGGGTAGAGCTGGACAAAAAAGAAAAAAAATAATTCAGAGTAAACCGTTGCTTCCCCTGCTGACAATGAAGATGGGGTCTCGATCCCCACAAAGATGGGATCACACTGACACATGACACAGTACAGTTCAGGCTGCAGAATAGAAAAACAAAGAGGAGGGGGAGATCATAATTCAGATCTCGCGGGCACGGCTATACATTCACCTTCTCTCGCCCTCTCGGCGAGCAACATCCACCTTATTCTCTGGCGCTGACAATGGCGGAGGGGGCAGACAATGTTGATCTGCCCCAGGCGCTTGTCCAGAGCGGGCTGCGCGCGGAGCTGATGCCGCAGCATGTGGCGTTGGTGCTGGACGGTAACAGGCGGTGGGCGCAGGCGCGGGGCTTGACGACGGCGGAGGGCCACGACGCCGGTGGACGGGCGCTCAAGAAGATCGTCGAGCTCTCCGCCGCCTGGGGCGTCCGCGCCATCACCGTCTTCACCTTCTCCCAAGAAAACTTCAGACGCCCCCAGGCAAGCTAGGCCCCACTCCATATATCTCACTCATTCAGTCTCCTGCCGCTCCTGTTCATATATATTTGATTAATTTGCTGACACCTGTCTGCACGATCCGATCCGCAGGAGGAGGTCGACTACGTGATGGAGTTGATCGAACGGATGATCCGTAACATAGACGCGTACGCGAGGTGAGCAGAGAACGAGAACTTGCTCTGAAAATGAAAGATCGCGGCAGGCAACTGATGATTCTAATTTGTTGCGTACACTACTGCAGGGAAGGTGTTCGGGTGCATGTCATCGGCGACGCCTCAAGCCGGCCGGCTTCTCTGCAGGAGGCTGCTCGTGAAGCCGAGGAGATGACGAAGAACAACTCGCGGCACCATTTCATCTTAGCGACCTGCTACAGCGGGCGCTGGGACATCGTGCAGGCGTGCCGGGAGCTCGCCACCAAGGCGCAGGACAAACTGCTCAGGCCGGAGGATATCGACGAGGCGATGATCTCCGGCCATCTCGCCACGAGCGTTCTGGGAGATGAGCTCGCCTGCCCCGACCTGCTCATCAGAACGAGCGGCGAGATGAGGCTCAGCAACTTCTTGCTCTGGCAGTCTGCCTACTCCGAGCTCTACTTCACCAACACCATGTGGCCTGATTTTGGGGAGGAGGAGTACATCCAGGCGCTCAAGGAGTTCCAGAGCAGAGATAGGCGGTTTGGACAGAGAAAATCCCAAGCCGAGGTGTATGTAAACGCTTAAACGATTTGAAATGCAAGGGGTTTTAATTCGTCAATGGTAAGCTAGTTGCTGTGGCCTGTGGGGATGTAATGTTGAAAGGTTGTTCAAGAATAATAAGGAATCCATATATGGGGCCATGGTTGCATGTCGTCACATTTATACTTCAACTGCGGCGCACGGTAATTACAATTTCTTCTATATAAGAGCGATCGTCAAATAACCAGAAATGTGCCAAAGACCTAATAATACAATATAATATATAGTTTATTATCATAGCATATCATTTTACAAGCTTTAGCATTATTACACACCATTATTCAGAAATTACATACTATTATTAGGACACCACATACATACATTACACACCATTATTTAGGTAGTTTTTTTTTGGGGCAGTTCACACAAGCCAACAAACTTATTATAACCAAAATACACACTGGAACAGGGGGAATTAAGCAGCAAAGCCGACATATATAGTCGACCTCCTGGTATCTTATTCACTCCAAGGAAGCCAGCTAGTTAAAATGGACCCATCGCATCCACGATGGACTTGATGTCTGCAGCAACACTCTTTGCGTCATGAGAAATACCAGCCAAGCCTCTCATTGCCAGACCAACACAGTAGAGGCCATTTTCACCTTTCCAATGATTGGGGAACTCCCTCTTGGGCATGCCATTGTCGTTCAGCATGCTCTCACCATTCTGCATTTTGTTAATCGCATAAACTTTTGTAAGAACATGGCACCATTTATTTTCTGAAGAGAATTTGACGCATCTGGTAACATAATATGCAATACTCAAGTTTCTGGTTGAGCTAGCAAACAAAAAGGATGTAGCTTTCCCACAGGTGACGGAGGTTTGTATTTTATTTTTTAGTAACTGCCCCTCTTGTACGTATGTACAGAAAGAAGGTAAAATCATCCTAGATTTTTCATGGTTGGCAGAGGTAGATTGTATATTAGACGTTTATAAAAGGCTGTCACTCTTGAAGCATTCATAAAAAGGTAAAGAATAATTTCTTCATTAATGACTGCTGATGATGTACATACATACCTTAAGCCACCTGTTTGCAGTGCTTTTGTAACCTGTGGCGAATACAATAGAATCAAAATAGCACTTTTTTCCATCCTCAAATTCTACAGAATCTCCTCTTATGCAAGACATTGGACCAAGCACCTGCGTTGCACACAAACCATGAATAATTTTCACCAAGTTTAAATAGTATATTTTCCAACTTTTATACTATGAAAATACTCTCACCTTGATAATGCCCTTCTTTATTAACTCAGTTGTGCCAACATCTATGACTGCTGACCGTCCAGTCTTTGCCTTGAGAAGAAGGGGCCCCATATTGGGCCTGACAATCCCATATTTGGAGAGATCACCAAATTTAATGTTTGCAAAAGTCACAAGAATGAAATCCACAAATTTCACAGGAAGGCGCCAGTTTACTAGTTTCATCCCCAAATGAATCAACTCTTTGGTCATAACATGCAGCTGTATTTACATAATGAAATTAAGAGCATAATCAATAAAAGTATACTATGAATGATTTATATTCCAAACTTCATGAGAAAATAAAATCAACATATTTGGAAATTAGCGTAGTCTTTCATACCGGGCTACGGATGACCACGGAGGTCTCCACTCCATGGCTAGCAATGTCATAGGCAATCTCCATGCCAGAATTTCCACATCCGACCACTAAAACTTCCTTTCCAGCATAGTTATTCCATGACTTGTAGCTTGATGAGTGTATGACTTCACCAGGGAAATCATGTAGCCCAGTGATCTCTGGAATGATTCCCTCACTATTCTCGCCTGTTGCTACAACCAAGAACCTTGCTGTATACTCAATCTCCAGGCCAGTTACTTTGTCATGTGCCATGACATCCCAACAATTGCTCACTTCGTCATACTTGCAAGACTCAACTGAAGTGCTATACTTAGGGAAAATGTTGAAGTGATCAACATAGGCATCGACATACCTCACAAACTGTTCCTTGGGGATGTATGTAGGGCTATCACTTGGATATGACATGTGAGGAAGCTCACAAAACTCCTTGGCAAGATGGAGTTTGAGGCGATCATATGTTTGTTTGCGCCAAAGTGAAGCACTGCAATCCTCACGTTCAACGATGCAATAGGGAATGGAAAGCTGGCTGAGGCATGCGGCTACAGCAAGGCCCGATGGACCTGCACCGACGATCAAAACTACTACCTTCTCCATTGAGAAAACTAAACAGTGTTGTTCTTGGGGGTGGGGATCTTGGTTTTGTTGATGATGAGTTATGTGGGTGCTGTTTGTATCTATTTATTGTAGTAAGTAGTAACTGAAGCTTGGGTGTGTACAATGTCATATCTATCCCTTGCTACATAATTTTAATATATACAATTATTGTCATATCTATCCCTTGCTACATAATTTTAATACAAATATTTTCATATCTATCCCTTGCTACATAATTTTAATAAAATTATTACTGTGAACGTTATGCAAGACTATTTCACATTTTGCGTGATATGTATATGGCACCATCAACTCATTCTCAAAATTCTATATGATATCATTAATGGACATGCATGGAATATTTGATAGATACTTTCAGATAAGGGAAAATAAAACATATACATAGTAACATGATTAAAAGAAGTGTGTTCAATGTAATTCCTAAATTTATTGGTGGGAAGCAAGGATCGTATAATTATATATCTATTATGCATTAACTTATGACTTTTGTTCAATGTAATTCCTAAATTGACTTTTGATCATATAATCAATATCTATATAGGGAGCACATTGAAACTTAACAAATATCTAGAATTGTTGACAGCATTTTATATATTTTCATAGCTAGCCGATCGATTTAGAAAATACTTTTTCTACAGGACCATGAATATATACCTCTTGGTTGCTTAAACTAAGTTTAGAAATAGTGTTTTTAGCCATGTCATTTTATTCTTTGCAGCATATCTTTTGAGTTTTAGAACTCTTTTATTTGAATTGACAATTAAGTATGAACTTAAAATAAATTTTGTTTGCTTTAGATTAATTTTGGGGATTATGTTACTTCAAAGTACTTGTTTTATAAATATCCATTCAATGCCAAGTACTTAGATGAAAAGTGTCATAGTTAAGAATTTTTATTTCTTTATCAAATGATAATATATTGTTCCTACATCGAGTTAAAAATGAAGTATTGAATTTACTCATCATTAGAACTTTTAATGGAAACACATATATATTCTTTAAATGGAACAGTAAATTTCTACTCATTACAAGATAAAACACATTGTGACATCTTTGATGTTTGAAATCTCCTCAATTATAACCAAAATCTTTTGAGATTTACACTTTTTGGCCACGTATTGGATTCCATCGCTAGAGATTTTTTACTTTGATTTGACAGAGGCCCAATTTCCATGGGCCTTATATTGATATGTATCTGGGCCAAATTAAGTCAAATAATTCCGTTATAATGACTATACATGTAACTAAATGATAGCGTCTAGTGTGCGTCTTTGCATCTAACGCTTGTGTATATATATGTTGTTCGCACAAGAAAGTGCGCCGCAACACTCCTCCCCCCTGCCCCTCCCCCCAACTCCTGCACTCCCCCCCTCCCCCGGCCTCTCCTCCTCGCGTCCATGTCTATCTCTACCCGTCTGATATTCTTAGCAGTAGACACTGTAATCGATATTCCCCTTTGATTCTACCTTGCCACTAGGGCGACTTAATGTGTTTTCCCTTGCCATTAATTTGTTTTGTGATTCTTATCTTCACAGGGACAGCGCCGTGACGGCACAAGCGCTAGTGGGTCATGTGGGAGTACAGGAGCAGTGGAGCACAGACGGGCGGTGGTGCGGGAGGGTGCAGAGCAGCCATGCAGGAGCGAGCGAGCCACATGCCACATGGCGGTGCTGTGGTGGTGGTGAGGTGACTTTTTTCTTTTGATTTATGGAATTGATTTTTCTAAGGGTGATTGCATGACTGGTCCTATAATAAATCACTGATTTTCACAGCTCTATATATTGATTTTGACCGGCCACTGAAATGGACTGTGGTATAGTGCATAGTGCGTGCCTTACCCCATTACACCACCAGTGATCACTGAAAGCTGGGTCTGCAAGACATCAAGAAATTAGCATATGATCAGATCTGCAACTGCCATCGGCAGAGAGGGTGCTGGCTAGGAGGAGGTTTTTCATCATCTTATAACATGTTTCACTTCATTGTTAAATTCACTATTTTGGTCATTTTTTTTCACAAACACTTTCACTCTTTTCTCTTGAAGTGTGCAGAAAGATTCAGATTAATATTATTGAATTATCCAAATTATGAAACTATGTTTGTTTGAAAAACTAGAAGCTTGACAAAGTATGCATGGATAATATTTTCATTCTGCTCGCAAACGTATTATATCCTCAAAGTAGACTAGGTAATAATTATTTTATTAGTTCTTTCATGTGGTATCTCTCCTAATTATTTTGCTTATTTATGTCGGTTTCTGATTCAGAAATATAGGAAATTAATAATATTGAACTTCAAAATGCAACTAAAATTTTGGAAGCAACATACATCACAAGGAATAGCTTTCTTAGAGTTTGCTCCGGAAGAGGTGGGTTATTAACTTTGAAACTGTTGCCTTTTGCTGCATGTATATCCAATCCAATAGACCATGACCAAAGGGATTAAGTTGCCAAATCGATCACTGCTGCCATGGTAGGAAAACCAAACTTGTGGAAGTGTAATACGAAACTTGTGGGGATTGTAAAGTAATAAAGTTGGAAACTGAAATCGCTTTTGCATATACTACGGAACACTGTCTATGATCACAGTTTTTTTGCTCTGCATGTACGTTTCATGACATTAGATTAACCTGTAAACTTCCCATTGTTTTGTTTTGTCAACATGCACTGGTGTATGGTTTGCCCAAAGACATGTGTCCCTGTGGAGTAAAAAAAAAGTGGGAAAGGTAAGTAATAATAAAAATGAAAATCTTTTTATATGCTATATGAACCTGGATACATAAACGGGGAAGAAAAAGTTGAAGGAGTAGCCGTGCATGGCATGTCAAGAGGGTACAGTGTGTGACATATCTGAGTTTAGGTTTGCGGTACGGTATGTGTGAGGACTGTTTATCAGTATGTACAGGTGTATGGTCACCCAGATGTTTATGGAACCGTGAGCAGTATGATCACATTGTCTGTGTTCAATGTATAATGCCATATCATGCTTTTAGTATTACTTGTAAGTATTTCTTCTGTTGAGTAAAGAAAATTAAAGGAAGCTTTACTTGTGCAATTTGAGTTCTCATATTAATTAAGCTCTCAGTATAACTTGTACGTACATACAAATTTTAACGTTGTGTACAGGTGTATGGTTTGCCAATTGACTGCGTTTCTATAAGGAAGCTTCGTTTGTGGAATTTGGGAATATAATAAAGTTGGAAACTGATATCTCTTTACGATACCAATCTAGAAACACGGAAAAGGTAGAGGAAAACCTATCCCAGTCTAAACACATATCATAATTAATCATAGATTAACTTGCCAGATTTATTTGCAAAGATTCTTATCCTTATATGTATAAGTGTATATGGCTTGGCAAATGAGTGTGATCAAGATCGAGTAGAGAAAATTATGACAGGGGTTTGGGTTCCTTAAAACAAGTAGTAAATTTGAACTGTAAAATCACCTTTTTTTTGTGAAAGACTGTAAAATCACTTTATACACCATGAAACAGAACCACCTGTGCAAACATGGAAAAGTTAAATGCAGAAAGATTTCAGCCTTATGATACTTAGTGCTCCACATATGTGTGCCTATCTTACACACCCTTATTTTAGTTTGCATGTTACACACCCTTATTTTAGTTTGCATGTTTTTTAGTGATTTATTCAGAAAATTTGTGAATGCAGTTTTTTGTGTGTGCATGCGCTGGGAATGACAGTGTGTACTCACGTTCCTTGCCTTGATCACTGATGAGTACACGAATACCTTTAATTTTCAAAGGCTTCTTCCTTTTCACTTCCATTCTAAGGGCCCATCAGTTTTACCTTTTTAAGGCATATACTATACCTTTTCTTTGGGAAAGAAGCCATACACTTTGACTCTTTCTTGAACACGAAAGTTGTGCTCCTTTTCTTCCGGAACTGAATGCATTTTTAATTTTCTTTTCTTTTCTCATTCTGTGACTGGCCCGAAGGCCGGCAATTAATGATTTTCTTTCTCATTTCTTACCAGCTCATGAAAACAAATCAGTGAAAAATACTTGTGTGCTCACAAACCATTGGCACCGTGGATCGAAAGAAGTACTTGCAATTAGAGGGTTATTGTTTGCGTGGTGTACTTCTTGAGGTGCTGCATATGAGGAAACAATGCGAGATACTGTAAATGAGGGTATTGTAGTAGTAACATTCTTTATTTGTTAATTGACCATATATATCTTCAATCTATTTTCCATAGTTTGAGTGGCACTTTCATTTGAGCAGCTGTGTGGTATGTATGGTTTTGGGGCAGTGGCGCGCGCCTTCACCATCTAGTAAATGGATCAGAGAGAGACACTATATATCCTCGTTGTGCACGAGTGGAGGTGTAGTGCACAAGTGTTGAAAAGGAATTATTTCTGCCAACTTGCAAGCGAGAGTGTGCAGCATCAAGGTCTCCATGAACATATAGTATATTTGATCCACCATGACCATAATCTCTATTATCACTACCAGGTTAAGTCCACCTAGGTCATTACCCAAATGCTTGGAAATTCGTTAACAGGAAACATGCATGTAGCATAAGAGAAAGAATGAGAAAGACCAAACGGATGCCATCCATTATTGATCGGGCTGTCAATTGTAAGATGGAAAAGATCAAACATCTGTATGTAAATCAGATCTGGAGGAGAAGTCTGCAATGTCATCTTCTGTTGTTGCTAGGAGTACCAAATGACATGGGAGGTTGTGGTGTGCCGCTAGCTTCGTTGGCTCATCTGGTGCCTCAAACATTTGGTCCATCTGTCACGCTCAACCCAACATCAAGCTCTGGTCGATCTGAACCGTCCATTTTCAAGATGATTCCTGGCCATTCCTTTCAACGAATGGGGGCCGGTCATCACGATGGCACGTCTCCAGATTTCAAACTTTGAACAGCCTCTCAGACCTTATCTCTCATCCGTCCCTCGCTCTCTGCCCGACCGTATCAGACATTCAGACGTCGGCATGTAGTGAGCGCCACGCCTCGCCGCCGCCCTGCCCATGCAACCTCCAGCGCCGCCGCCGGTCGCCGGTGGTGTAGCTGCAGCCCCACTTCCGCCGCCACCAAACATCTCGCAGACGACGACCTCGCCATCATCAACGAGAACAACAACAACAACCAGAAGGCGGCAGCTGGTCGTGTCCGGCGGCCTGCTCCTCGCGGCCGGCAGCGTCGTCAGTACGACCGCTGGCGGCGCCCGAGGTGCGGCGGCTTTGGTAGCAGGGTACGACGGGCCGCCGGTGGTGACGGAGGCGGAGCGGGCGGCGAGCGCGACGGTGTCGCGGCGCGTCGGGGAGGCCGTGGGCCTGCTGGAGCTGGGGCGGGAGCTGCAGGCCCGCGGGGAGTTCGGGGCGGCGCTGGCGTCGTTCACGCGCGTGGTGAGGGAGTACGCCGACCTGGCGCTGTCGGAGTACGCGCGCGTGGGGCGGGCGCTGGTGCTCTACGAGATCGGCGACCGCGACCAGTCCATCGCCGAGATGGAGGACGTCTCCATCGCGCTCAAGGGATACCCAGGTCCGGTACTATGGTGCGATATATACATATATATTATATATACATCTCTAGCTGCATCGATCATTTCTATATATATGCATAGATAGGTGATGGATATATATTAACTTACAGCAGAGATCCACGCGGCGCTGGCGGCGGCGCTGTACGCGGACAAGCACGCGGCGCTGCTGGCGGAGAACCAGTTCGCCATCGCGACGCTGCTGGACCCGCACTACACGGACCTCGCCTACGTCAGGGACACCAAGCACTGGCCGCCCAGCCTCGTCGCATCGCTACACGACTTCATCACACTCTCCTAGTCGTCCATCGTCTTTAGCTTTTAGCTAGCAGCTCCCATGCATTGCTATCTCCCAAAATCTCAACTAGTGGTTGTATACTAGCTTGTATATAGCATTTAGCAAGCCACCTATATATATGGTATGGCCATATTGTTTTCACTATCCGCCGATTTCATGTCAGTTCATTCAGGAGCTCAATATGGGTCTGCTTACTAATTTTGTCTCGCCGTCACTACGGGAAACCCCGAATATGCCGAGTGCCTAGCTCTTTGCCGAGTGTATTTTTTCGGACACTCGGCGAACAAGCTCTTTGCCGAGTGTATTTTTTTACACTCGGCAAACAAAAAACACTCGGCAAAGAGCTTGTTTGCCGAGTGTCAAAATAATACACTCGGCAAAGAGCTTGTTCGCCGAGTGTCAAAATAATACACTCGGTAAAGATCTCCTTTGCCGAGTGTATTATTTTGACACTCGGCAAAGAATTAAATTTTTTTCGTTTTCGAACGGCAAGTAATAAAATATAAGAAGTAAAAAAATTATATGCATGTTGTTTGCCGAGTGTCAAATTAATACACTCGGCAAAGGGCTCCTTTGCCGAGTGTATTGTAGTTGACACTCGGCAAAGAAGTAAGTTTTTTTGAACCGCAAGTGATTCAAATAATAAAATTGAAATGAGTAGAAAAATTATATGCATGTTGTTTGCCGAGTGTCAAAAAAAACACTCGGCAAAGGGCTTGTTTGCCGAGCGTTTTGTTAGGCATTCGGCAAACAAACTCTTTGCCGAGTGTTTTTCCCTTGACACTCGGCAAAGATTTAATTTTTTTCCCTCTTTTGGCTTCCAAACTTTTTCTATTCTCCACATACAACATATGTTACTCCATATTAAAATTTGGTACATTTTTGTAATTTTTAGCTATATTTAATTAATTAATTACATTTTAAGCAATTTTTTGAATGAAGTCAAATTTGAACTGCAAGTGGTTCAAATAATTGAATACAGTGAGTAGAAAAATTACATTAATGTTATTTAGCTCCGTTTAAGGCCTTACCCATGAAATGAAAAGAAATTTTGAACATCTTGTTCAAAATATATGACAACTAATGTGGATCTGAATGATTTTAAAATTCTAAAAAAAATAAATGAAGTCTGAAAATCATGAGATTTGTCATGACATTATTCTATCATACGTAGAGTCAGTGGTAAACAATTGAGAACGTTTCGGATAAGTTGTCGTGCACGTTGCTCGTAAATCGAAGAATCTCCAAAGAAGTTTCAGAGAGTTGAGAAGTACTCGTTAGGATTTGGAGTAAAATTGATGATCGAATTTGAATTTGACTTCAATTCATTTTATATAGGTCATAAATTATATAAATTATGTCATACCAAAATTTGATTATTTTTAAAATTTATTTGATAATTTTAATTTTTTTTAAAGCATACTGAAAAATTGTTTACCGAGTGCCTGTAAAAACACTCGCAAAGTAACACTCGGCAAACCATCCACGTCATCGATCCGTTCCACTGGAATCGCGCCTTCCTATTGGTGCGCAGCTTCCCCTCCGGATCCTTCTCTTCACGAGCGACACAGGCAGGCCACCCCCTTCGGATAAGCCCTCCCCCCTCTCGTCCATTCATCCACCCACCGCCTGCTCTCTCTCTCTCATCTCTTGTCTCTCTCTCTCCCTCAGCTCTCTCCTGCCTCTGGCAGCGGCGCGGGCAAGCGGCGGCCAGGCGGGGCGACCGGCGCGGGCAGGTCGTGGTCAGGCGGGGCGGCCGGCGCGGTGCGGGCCCCGGCGCGGGCAGGGCGGCCGGCGCAGCAGCCCTGGCGCGGCGCGCGGCCAGCTAGGCGCGGTGCGGGCGGCAGGGCGGCCGGCGCAGCATCCCCGGCGCGGCGCGCGCGGCCAGCCAGGCGCCGGGACGGGCGGCCAGCCCCGACGAGTCGCGGGTGGCAGGGCGGCCGGCCCCTATGCCGCGAGCATCCTTGCGTGTGTATTGTTGCTGCGTTTATACTGCATCCGTGCGTGTGTGTTGCTCCTGCGTTTGTACTGCATCCTTGTTTCTTCCTCGATGTGACAAGCAGCGAACGATTCCTCCCTGCTCCAAGCCTAAAAGCTTCCATCTTTCAATTTATTGTTGTTTCTTTTCTGCAATTTATTTTCCATTTTTCTGGCGATGAGCATTCTGTTCCTGCTCGATAGTAGATCTTTTCCCCCGATTGATTGCAGGTGCCCTGCCGGATTTCCCCTCCCCGTGCTGGCGTCTTATCGCCTGCTGCTGCTGCCGGATTTCCTCCGTTTCTGTGGAGGGATGCGCGCGCGAGGGCCAGGCGGGCAGCCAGCCCCGACGCGGTGCGAGCGGCCGGGCGCGGGAGAGGCACGGGCGGCGGCGGCGGCTGCTTTTTTTTTTTCAAAATTTCTTTGCCGAGTGTCGGCCGCCTTTTTTTATATTTTCTCAAAATGTGTTCGACGAGTGTTGTCTTTGCACTCGGCGAAGGTAGCGCCCGACAAAAAAACACTCGGCAAATAGCTTATTTGCCGACACCTGATATGCCGAGCGCTGTTCGCCGAGTGGGCGAAGAGTTTGCCGAGTGTTTTTGGCTTTCGCCGAGTGTCCAGAACACTCAGCAAACATGTCGTTTCCCGTAGTGCGTGATCGACTTCATTCTCATATATAACTAATGATTTTAGTAGGGTGTGCATCTATATAGGTTATACAGACTAAAAGCACCATCAAGTAGAAAGAGGCCAAGTGGGAAGGCAATAAGTGAAATTTAGTGTTTAGCGAAGCTCTATTATTATTGGTGATCTCAGATTGGTTGAGCTGCCACTTCATGGGCTGCAGTCTACATACATGGTCCAACAAACAAACACAGTAGACAGTCCCTTCTCCAAAGGTTAGACTAGTTCTTTGTTTCCAATCGCTAGACTTTCTAGATAGAGTTCAGAGCACATGCCATGCTTAATCAATATCACGATAACATATTCCAAACGGGAACAAGTTTTCCACGTGGAGAACTTCTGGTTGGAGCATGAAGACTTTACAGGTACTATTTGGAGATGAAAATACATATCATGTTTTTGCATGGCAATACAAACAACCATGGAATACAAATAAGGGAATGCCATCATGCTTCTGTGTTTAGATTCCGATCGATGTTTTTGCATGGTAATGCAAACCATGGAATACAAATAAAGGAATACAAATTTAGTTTGGTTTCTTGAAACTTAAAATCTTGAATATCCTGGAGTCACAGGAAAAGTTTTTTTTTCCGGTAATGCTAGGACTCGGTCGTCCGATGCATCGGACGGGGCACCCATCAGTTCGGTTCCCTACCATCCTTATCTTTTCACGTACAGTATATTTTCGATAAAAAAACTGCATTCTGCTCCTCCGCAGGCCAAGAGCCGCTGCCGCATCGGCTCCAGCGCGCGTCGCACGCGGCCGCCGCGCCGCTCCTCTGCTCCGCCGCGGCCTCTCTCGTCACCGTCGCCTCCCTCGTCGCCGCCGT
Source organism: Echinochloa phyllopogon (assembly GCA_033239725.1). Classification (NCBI taxonomy): domain Eukaryota; kingdom Viridiplantae; phylum Streptophyta; class Magnoliopsida; order Poales; family Poaceae; genus Echinochloa; species Echinochloa phyllopogon. The sequence continues at coordinate 4,234,692 of BTCW01000003.1, forward strand.
CTCCATCGTCGCCTCCCTCGCCGTGGCTCCTCCACGCTCCTCCACCACGGCGCCGTGGCCTCTCTCGTCCCCGTCGCCGCCGCCTCCTCGTCGCCTCCCTCATCGCGGCTCCTCCTCGCGCGCTGTCGTCTCCCTCGTCGCTGCCTCCTCCTGCGTGCCTACATGTGCTCCCTATCCATGCTCCTCTGTGCGCCGCTCCTCCGCTGCCGTAGACGTCACCGCTCCTCTCCTCCGGGGTGCCGCTGCCGCTCCCGATGCCCCCAGGCAGTGCTCGTCGGTGGGTGGCCGGTCGCGGGCCACCGTTCCCCGCGGCGTCCCCCGCGCCGGCCGCCAGAGAAGCTACAGGCGACATTCATGGCGTGCAGCAGGTAGGTTTTGGTGCATGTTGCTAGGGTTTGCTCCATGTTGCAAAAGCATGTTTCACATGTTTCGGATGTTCCAAAAAAATGTTGCAAGTGTTTGATGAGAATGTTGCAAAACTAGATTTAGGATGTTCCAGGGTTTCATTCCATGTTGCAACAGTTTGTTTCACGTGTTTCGGATATTTTAAAAAAATGTTGCAACTATTTGATGTGAATGTTGTAAAAATAGATCTGGAATGTTGCATATGTTTTGCATACATGTTGCAAGTGTTTCATCCGGATGTTGTATTTTTTATTGGGAATTTTTTGACCGCTGTCGTGCGTGGCGAGTCGTGAGCGCGTGTTTCTAGTGTGTTGCAGATACTATTGTTTGATGTTGCATACGCTGTTATTGGATGTTGCAAAAATTTTTACATGTTCCATGTAACATCATGTCATGTTGCGCTGGAGATTTTTTTGTGCATGCTACAGTACCCGTCAAAGGGAAATACTTGGTTGTGGTTGCGCCACGTCACCCTCTTTTTTTTCCATCTGTTTTAACTGCCACACGTGGTTTGAATACTTGGTTGTGGTTGCGCCACGTCATCCTCTTTTTTTTCAACTCTGTTCAAACTCCCGCTGGTGAAATGAAACGTTTGGCTCTCGTTAAGCCATGTCAGCGTCCGATATTTACGCCTGGATCGGACGTCCGGGCGCTAGTGCAACCGTTTTTTTTCACTGCAAAACGCTAGTCACGCAGGGTGAACCACTTCCACTTCAATTGTAGAAATGAACTTCTTTCAAACGGAAATATAATATAGAGTTTATTGCATAACACTTATGTAACATAGATTGGGTATATGTGATACCTAGGTCTAACACTTATTTTTCCAATCCAAATGATCATTAAAGCATGCTACAAATCATGCATGGTTCCTGGCTTCCTGCCATATACTTGTCCAGAACCATATATATTATATACGCATATATGTACCATATATTATTTACGCAGCAGCTGGAGCAATTCTAGTAACGGGGTGCAACACAAGGCTGGTTTTCTTACATGCAACCAGTCCTACAGTCTCCGATACATCGACGTCCTTAGGCTCTGTTCCCTTAGGAAGGTTCCAATCAAAGTGGTAGAGAAGGCTTGCCAGTGCAAGCTCCATGTTGGCCAGCCCAAGGTTGATGCCCGGGCACATTCGACGGCCAGCACCAAATGGGGTGAACTCAAAGTTTGTTCCTCGGAAATCAAGGTTGCTGTCATCAAACCGCTCTGGCTTGAACTCCTTGGCGTCATCCCAGTATCTAGGGTCTCTACCAATTGTCCACACGTTTACGAACACGGTTGTGCCTTTGGGGATGTCATAGCCCATGATTTGACATGTCTCGCGACATCTGCGTGGGATGAGGAGTGGCTACCCCAAACTGGATTTGCCTTGGCGGCCACGGATTTCCTTGGCAGCCAAAATTAAACCGCCAAGAAAAATGTAGTTTTCTTGGCAGGATTAGTAAACAGCCAAGAAAATGTATATATCTTGGCGAGTGTTGAGAGACGCCAAGAAAATAGTGTATTACCTTGGCGAAATTGCTGAGCTGCCAAGAAAACAGTACATTACCTTGGCGGGTGTTGAGACACGCCAAGGAAATAGTGTATTACCTTGGCGAAATTGCTGAGGTACCAAGAAAATAGTACATTACCTTGGCGAAATTGTTGAGCTGCCAAGGAAAAAGACTGTTTCCTTGGCAGTTTTACTAGGATGCTTGGCGGTTGGCAGCAAAGAAAATGCTTGTTAAGCATATGACATGCTTGTTTTTCATATATATTTAAGTGTTTATGCCTTCAGTTTATATACTCATATGGCACATAAGGTTCCTAAGTTGACTTAAACATAATGGCTTTTCAATTTGTTCACTTAAAACAAAGATGACACTTAAACTTGTTAAGTTCTGGTAAACATGAGGGACAATTGATTTTTTTCATTTAAATATACATGAAATACTTGTTAAGTTAACACATAAACTTTTCATATACAACCAAAATGCATCCATATAACATCAAAGAAAAAGTTTCATCAAGAAAATCAAATTGAGGTATGGTTTGCTTCATTTGGTGTTCACTCTAGAGTATATGTTTATTATGAACTCTCTTCTCACTATGGCAAGATTGAAGGTAGTCAATAGGTAAACTTATATTTTTTGCATGTAAGTTCAATACAAACTTGATATAGTGTGTTTTTCTTAGAAATAATCTAATATTCATCTTTGAGTAATAATATATAATTTTGGAATTTAAATGTAGTTATGCCTATTTGTTGGAACTGCTTCTAAAATTTACTAATACCTAAATTTCTTCAATTTTTTTTGAAATTTGGCCGGGGACCTAAATATATCTGTATAATATCTCATAAAGAGGTTTCACTGAGTTGAGGTAAAGTTACTTCATTTAGTCCTTTTGAGAACTAAAATGTATTTTAGCCTAACCAATAAAAATCCTATAAATTTTATTAAACGGGCCGAAATTACTTGGCCTGGGCCGGTTTTTTGGTGTGCCATTACGGCCTGCGACGGCCTGGTTCCTCCTGTCCGTCCATCTGCGGTCGACGGTTCAGATCGCGCCCGCCTGGAATCCGCACTCACATTCGCTGCTCACTTACATCGCCGCTCCATGTGCGGGGGCAAGCGCCGCCTCCGCGTCCGAACCTTCGGAGCCGCCGCCGTCAAGTAGCCCTCGCCTTCGGAGCCGCCGCCGTCGATCCCATCCATCCGTGGCTGGGTGGGGGCGGGCTGCTTGACTTTCTGTGGCTCCGGGGCAAGCTCAAGGAAGACGGCTGTGCGGGCTGCGGTGGCTCTGGGCCGAGCTTGAGCTACGGCAGCTGCTTGTGCTGCTATGCCTCTGGGAGAGGCACAGCCGCAGCGTCTTGTCTCTCACAGTCTCGCCGGTCAGCCACCAGATTCTTCTTCAACCTTTCCTGTTGCTACTGTGTTGTGGAGGAGACGAAGGATTGCTACTGCTCGTCTGTCACCCCTTCACCATTTCATACTGTTACACTTTTGCTAATCTGCTAGTAGTATCCAGCTGTTTGATGTGTTAGGCCTAAGATAAGTCAGTAATGCAGCTATATGTCTATATATACTCTACCGATTACATTTCATTGGGCTATTGTTATATTTACAAAACATTGTGTATATGGAATCAGGATGTGCTTTAGTTAGCTTTTCAAGTCTCCAAATTGATACTGTCTTCCGTATCTATCTTCTTTATTACTGAAACTGGCACTGCATCTATGTTTTGGAAAATGTAGAATTCGATGCACTCATTTTGTCTAGATAAATCATTCACTTGTAGTGTCTCAAATTGGTTTCTTCATACCACTTGTTTAATGTTGGTTTCTGCTGAAGGTATTGGTAAGTAATCTAGTCATCAAGATAAGTGTATGTCGCATCTCCCAATGTGCTTGGCCCTGAACCGGATGTGCAATAACAGCATCACTCTATCTTCCTCAACTTGTCTTTTCACTATTTTTAGTTTTCTTGCCTTTACCTTCTAATCTATTCTTTGCTTCTGACTAGTATATTTCTTTTTATAGTACATCCTACATAATATTTTCTATAATTAGTACTGATATTTGCCATATTATTATCTATGACATACTAAAATCGTTATGAAATCTTGTTGAGCAGGAATAGCTTGTTGAACATTCACTTGCAAAGTGGCCACCACCTCCTTGCCTAGATACAGTTTGCTGAACATCATGTGCGAGCACATCCAAGCCTACTGTGGATAGATGGTCCTTGATTTTTCATGTAGTGATATGTACCTGTAAGCCTCCAGAAGGTTTTAATCTGAATGTGCAGTTCTGAAATTTTTTAGATGTATACTAGAAATTTGTGTACCTTCATAATGTCTTTTGATGGATTTGATATAGGGGCTAGTCATGTGAAAGATGGACTTGTAATGTAACCACAACATGAATTGTTTATATGAATTGTATATATGGATGCTAGCTTGTCATTGAGTTATGTTGATTGTAGTATTGACTATAATTCTAGAATTTGATTATTGCAATTTTTTTTATTGGCAGTCCGTGTTTCCTTGGCGGTTGGCAGCCAAGGAAGACACAACTTCCTTGACGGCAAACACCTGCCAAGGTAATAGTTGTTTCCTTGGCAGCCATAGACTGCCAAGGTATGTTGTTTACTTGGCGGCCATGGACCGCCAAGTAAAGATAATTTCTTGGCAGCTACAACATTTTCTTGGCATTGTGTACATTTTACCATCATTCTAGTTTTCTTGGCAGTCTGACCGCCAAGGCTGCCAAGGTATTTGAATTTCCTTGGCTCTCTATTCTTGGCGTATTTTGCTTGGCAGTCGACTGCCAAGGACAATTTCCTTGGCGGTTTTTGGCTGCCAAGGCAATTCTGATTTGGTGTAGTGGAAGTGGGATGCAGCCTCAGGCCGGGTTTCTTATTTGAACACCTGCATGAGGTAACTAAGCCTGATCCCGGCGATGTCATCCCCGGTGATGATGCTCTTCCCTTTGAAGGCCTCTCGCACCTCGGCCTGCGCCTTGGCCATGGCAGCTGGCCACCGGATCAGTTCCGTCATGGCCCAGTTCAGTATGGTCGACGAGGTATCGCTGCCCGCAACTAGCATGTCCTAGAAGAAACAATTAATTGGGCATGGTATGAGCAGGGAGATGTATATGTGTTGGTGATGTGACATAAATGTGAGTGTGAGACGACCGAAGAACTTACAAGCATGAGTGCGATGATTGTGTCGTTGGTGAGCGAGATGGGCATGGTAGCCTCCTCCTGAAGCCTGAGCAGGACGGCAACGAAGCTCTCGTGCATCACCTGTGTCTTGTCGTCGCCGCACTCCATGCTGGCCATGGCTTCCTTGTTCTCCTTGATAATGAGCTCGAGGATGCGGTCGATCCTCTGGCGGCACGCGAGAGCCTTGCCCGGCGCCGTGCCGAGCATCTGCATGATCCTAGACGATGGGTACAGGTCGGCAATGGTTATCCCCGACAGCAGGCGCATCGCCAAGTGCATGGCGTCCAGGAACTCGTCCTGGTATCTGCACCGGCTGCCGACGCACTCCATCACGAAGGTGTCGTTGATCAGCTTGGAGACCCCCCTGGAGAAATCCACCGCGCCGGCGCCGGCGCCGGCGGAGGCGGCGACGCCCCGCACGAACCGCGCCACCTCCGCCGCGCGGACGTGCCTGAACGACTGCACCCGGGCGGCGGTGAGCATCTCCGTGACGACGACCTTGCGGAGGTGGCGCCACCGCTCGCCGTAGGGCGACATGATGAGGTCGGTGGCACCGTAGGTGACGGTGGCGAAGGTGGCCGGGGTGAACCTGTCGGCGAACGCGGCGTCTTGCGTCTTCATGACCGCCCGCGCCGCCTCCACCGATGACGCCACCACCGCCGGCACCTCGCCGAGGCGGAGCGCCATGAGCGGCCCGTGCTCCTCCGCGAGGCGCCGCAGGACGCGGAACAGCAGCGGGCTGCCGGCGAGGTGGTGGAGACTGCCGATCACCGGCAGAGTCCACGGGCTCGGTTAGATTCCGGAGAATATTCGAATTTTGAAGCACAAATTTCGTTTCGGTCCTCACCGAATTTCGGTGAATTTCGGTGAAATTCGGTCATTTCGGACCGAAACCCAGATCCCTGGGGAAGACATGATGAGCTTTACGCCGAGGACCACGAGCAGCACGGCCACGGAGAGGAGCACCAGCTTGTCTTCCATTGTGATGGCTAGCTTATTAGTTGGGTTTATTAGCTATTAGTATTCGGCCTGCATGGGGGTGGCTGTCGCTTCGATCATTTAGAGTTTTATAGTACGTCAAGAATACAACGGCTACTTGATCGGCAGCTTGGTATTTTTTTTCCCGCACATGTGTTTTTTGTTTTTGCGACCGTTCCGCACATATGCTTTGACGAGCTAGCGATGGCGCGGCTCGATCGCGTAGCTCACAATTTTCAGCCCTTGTGTTCTCGGAGGACTTTGGATACATGTACTGTTGTCAGCTCGATCGATCATCATTTAGACTCTCCTTCCCGCAAGTCCACAATAACAAACGCCGTGTCGATCAGCAGCGTCCACGAGTAGGGTGATAATAAATTATAGCTCTCATGCTCGTTTCACAATCTTACTTGACTCTTTACCAACCCTATCCACGGGCTGGGAGGCAGGTTGAGGCTGCATAGGGTAGAGCAGCTTCTTGCTAGCTTGTCTTCCATTATTGTGGCGGATTTGTATTCAACATGGCACCAGGCGTTGGCCGGTTTAATTTCTAGAATATCGATGCAATATTACTGAATTGCTTAATTTTTTTTCTCTAATTGATATGCAGAAAACCATTTATATCATAATATTGAAGGTAACCACCTAGACCGAAGCGTTTCACTCTCACCTAAATAAAGTCCGTGAAAGTGTGATTAGTTAATAACTGTGTTCTGGACTCTGGTGGTGGAAAATATACAACAGCTGCTCTCAGCTCGATCAGCTTTGACTCTGGTAGGCGCATATGGTTTGACGAGCAGTGACGCCGCGCGCGCGGAGCTCAGTTTTCAGAGCGCATGTGTTCTCCGAGGACTTTGTATATATCTGCAATCAACAAAATACACCTACATCTACAAAATTAAGACTGGAACTTTGACCTTTCCGTTTGTTGCATTCGTTATGGCTGGTCTCCAGTGTTTATCCGTAGATCAATATGGACAATTTATATTTCTTTTAGCTTGATTCTCAACTCTCTCTTCCAAAATTTTACTTACTAGAGACTTTATTGAAGCTTCCATGCACATTATTAGTCCCCACGAATGCATTCAAAAGAACAAAATAAATCCTAGAGATTCTCCTAAAAACACCCAACCTTTTACGAGATAGGCTCAATCACCATGAATAATAGGTCTTAAATTTCCTAAAACATTACTCACAATGTCTTATTATATGAAAATAGTATACAGTAACCACCTAATTAAGCCTACATCTAGGTTATCCAACTTTTCCATTATGAACACTGTTAGATTGCTCAAGGGATTCTGGCCCCGCCCGTTATACCCACGACCCGGCGACCCATCAAGACTAGGTCAACCGGAGCCCAACCAACCAAGGCCTTGGGCCTAACTCAACCAAAAAGACTAGTCTAATAGTTGAGGGCTGCTCCCGCCTTATATATGTTGTGCTCCCCTTCTTCTCAAAAAAAAATGTTGTGTTCCCCTACCATCAATTTCCGTTGTCAGACTAAACGTAACAATCTCTCCCGTCATACATTGTGCCCAACTCATATGTGCCAAGTCGAGTGCTTGAGAACTCAGGCGGACATGTTCTACCACAAGGAGATTTTCCAGCTGAGCTACGCTCAGTTCGCATGTAGTGTGTTCCATATTAAAGAAACAGGATTTAAAAACCTAGCATGGGGATAATAATTTAGACTATATTAAATATACTTTAAAGGGTTAAATATATGGTTATATACTTCATGAGATTACGTAGACCAAACTCAATAGTTTAGGGGTAAACTAGAATTTTAAATTTGTCCTTGCCATGTCACTATACATGTGTTGCCATGTAGGCAAAACCGCTTCTAAAAAAACTATTGGACGGGTGGGGTTGTGGGGCTGCAGCCCCACCCTGCTGGCTGCATCCTCCATTATTGGAACAAAGGGAAGCTAGGGTGGGATCGAGAAGGTGATGAGAGAAGAAGATATAGGGATATATGAGGTGGGGAAGAAGAACAAAAAGATCTCAGCCCTCGTGTAGCTGCTGGCTGGGTCCACCCCTGATATTATTGGAGATGGACGATTTTTGTTAAGTAGTTCACGGGTACAATACTTGGTTTTATAAATAATGAGGACATTGTGCAAAACCTAATAGGCCACAGATTAGATTGCCTTATTAGAGTATCTCCAAGATATTCTTTATATCTTTTCTATCCTACAGAAATATAGATTTTGATGAAAAAACACCCTCCAACATCCTTTTTCAATTGGATATCTAAATATATATATTCTCTATTCCGGATTTCTTACTAGCCAAAGATGGAGAGCGAGATGACTCTCTAGACCGTGCACAAGATACAGAAAAGCTGTTGAAAAGTATAAAGATATAGAAAATAATTTTTACTTAAAGAACTATTCAAATGTTGATTTGGAATTTAGATAGACTCTTGGAGATGATAGGAGTAACGTACACTTTGCAGCGAACGGAAGCGTCAAACGTCGGCTCCAAATTTCCATTTTCCATAAGTATGTAGACACGCACGTGCTTTGTTCGGTAAGAAGAGTCTCAATGGTGATCGATCGCGGATTCGAGGTTCTCAGTATATGGATGCAAAGTCCTCGGAGAACGCATGCGCGCGCTGGAAACTGTGAACTACGCTAGCGACGTACGGCACTGAAAAAAAAATCATGCCAAGCCGATTGATTACCCGTTGTAGATGATGTACGGAGCACTATATAAATCAAGCCATGGCCGGCCGCCGTCATGTCGAAAATATATACGAGAAAGAATTGAAGCCATAATAATTCGATCATATCGCGATGGAAGACAAGATGCTACTAGCCGTGGCCGTGGCCGTGCTGCTCATGGTCCTCGGCGGCAAGCTCATCAAGTCTTCCCTCGCCGCGAAGAAGACGACGTCGACCAATAAGCCCAATCTTCCTCCGGGCCCATGGACGCTGCCGGTGATCGGCAGCCTCCACCACCTCATCGGCAGCCCACTGCTGTTCCGCGTCCTGCGCCGCCTCGCGCAGAAGCACGGGCCCCTCATGTCGCTCCGCCTCGGCGAGGTGCCGGCGGTGGTGGCGTCGTCGGCGGAGGCGGCGGAGGCGATCACGAAGACGCACGACGTCGCGTTCGCCGACCGGTTCACCCCGGCCACCTTCGCCACCGTCACCTACGACGCCACCGACCTGATCATGTCGCCCTACGGCGAGCGGTGGCGCCACCTCCGCAAGATCGCCGTGACGGAGATGCTCACCGCCGCCCGGGTGCAGTCGTTCAGGCACATCCGCGACGCCGAGGTGGGGCGGTTCGTGCGGAGCCTCGCCGCGTCGGCCGCCGCCGGCGACGCCGTGGACTTCTCCATGGCAGTCTCCAAGCTCATCAACGACACCTTCGTCACCGAGTGCGTCGGCAGCCGGTGCAAGTACCAGGACGAGTACCTCGACGCCATGCACTCGGCGATTCGACTCACGTCGGGGATGACCATGGCCGACCTCTACCCGTCGTTTAGGATCGTGCAGATGCTCGCCACGGCGCCGCGCAAGGCTCTCGCGTGCCGCCAAAGGATCCACCGCATCCTCGAGCAGATTATCAAGGAGAACAAGGAAGCTTCCATGGCAGCCATGGAGTGCGGCGACGACGACAAGACACCGCCGCAGGTGCACGAGAGCTTCGTCGCCGTCCTGCTCAGGCTCCAGAAGGAGGCTACCATGCCCATCTCGCTCACCAACGACACCATCATCGCTCTCATGTTTGTAAGTTCATCACCATATGCACCTAATATAATAATTCCCCCTCCTCATATCATATCCCAGCCGGGACTATATATTTAATCTTGGAATTAATAAGCTAGCTGTTTCTTCTAGGACATGCTAATGGCGGGTAGCGATACCTCGTCGACCACGCTGAACTGGGCCATGACAGAACTGATCCGGTCCCCGGCTGCCATGGCCAAGGCGCAGGCCGAGGTGCGGGAGGCCTTCAAAGGGAAGAGCATCATAACCGGAGATGACATTGCCGGGTCCAGGCTTACCTACCTCGAGCAGGTGTTCAAAGAAACCCTGAGACTGCATCCTACTTCGCCGCTCCTCATCCCACGTAGATGTCGCGAGACATGTCAGATCATGGGCTATGACATCCCTAAAGGAACGACCGTGTTTGTAAACGTGTGGGCAATTGGTAGAGACCCTAGCTACTGGGATGACCCCGAGGAGTTCAAGCCAGAACGGTTTGACAACAACAACCTTGATTTCCGAGGAACAGACTTTGAGTTCCTCCCATTTGGTGCTGGCCGTCGTATGTGCCCGGGCATGAACCTTGGACTGGCCAACATGGAGCTTGCACTGGCAAGCCTTCTCTTCCACTTTGATTGGAAGCTTCCTAAGGGAATAGAGCCACAGGATGTCGACACATGGGAGGCTGTAGGATTGGCTGCAAGCAAGAAAACCAGCCTTGTGTTGCATCCCATCACTTTCGTTGCTCCAGCTGTTGTGTAAATAAGGTAGATATATGCATAATATGGTGCGTGCATGAACAAGTATGCCATGGCAGGAAAAATAAGCGTAAGAAATTTTATGAACCTAATTTTGTGTTGCTTATTTCACTTGTTTATTCCACGGATTGATAAACCGGCCTTGGGGGAATATTTTCATGAAAAAAAACTACAACTAATCTATGCGCTTGCGCACTACGGGAAACAGGGCGTTTGCCGAGGCAAACCCCGATATACACTCGGCAAACCCTTTGCCGAGTACGTGTTACACTCGGCAAAGGGGACTCGGCATAGCCAGTGTCGGCAAACAGCCCCTTTACCGAGTGTCTTTTATCGGGCACTCGGCAAAGGCTTTGCCGAGGGCAGAAGCCGACACTCGGCAAAATAAAGCACTAACAGACGGACGCGAACGGCACGGCGCCGTTCGCGGCCGTCTGTTAGTGCTATCGTGTCGTTCGCGGCCGTCTGTTAGTGCTAACGGGGTCTTTGCCGAGTGTCGCACTCGGCAAAGACTCCATCATTTGCCGAGTGTTGCACTCGGCAAAGTGCTGTCCAGGGGCCTGCCCCAGCCAAGCCTTTGCCGAGTGTCACACTCGGCAAAGCCAACAGCCTTTGCCGAGTGTGAGGCACCGACACTCGGCACCGACACTCGGCAAAGGCTGGTGTCTTTGCCGAGTGTCACACTCAGCAAAGGCTTGGCTGCGGCAGGCCCCTGGACAGCACTTTGCCGAGTGCTATGGCTTTAAAACTCGGCAAAGAGGCAGCCTTTGCTGAGTGTTAGGGCAAAAACACTCGGCAAAGCCCGCACACTCGGCAAAGGAAGTTCCAACAATGTCAGAAACAACTTGTTTGCCGAGTGTTATGGCCAATACACTCGGCAAACAGGCCCTTTGCTGAGATTTTATTTATTTATTGCGTTAAAAGGACCCCTCAACAAAAACATCAGAGACAGTTTATAATAGGCATCACAGACAGTTTATAATATGCATCACAGACAATTAATATATATATATATAGCCATTGAACCATCACACAACCATAAACAAACACATATAAGTCACTAAACCATCCAACATCACAGAAATGTCACAAATTCCAACAGGCTGCATGTGCCACAACATCCACCAAAGCCTCCTGTCCCGGGACGCATCTGTAAAAGTCCTACGTATATATACACGATGGATGTTGCATTATTTATAGATTGTTAATAAATGTCCTGTGTTGAGCAATGTAGTGCAACGAATACTTACCCACAACTCGCCCATTACCCGCTCGGCCTTGTTGTTGAAGATCATGCAGTCCCAGTCCTCCTGATCGCGAGCCACACAAATATGATAACTTCAAATGAAGCAATCTACGTCGTCTATTGCCTATAAAAAGTTATGAACTCAAACTCTAATTCAACTTCAGTTCGTTTCGAAATCCAGTTGTCTCCTTCTCAACTCTCCGAAACTTCTAAGGGGATATGCTCCAATTGGAAAGGACCGTATATATAAAGTTTTCGAAATCGTCCCAACCTTTTGCCACAGGCTCCACGTAAGATATAAAGAGCCTTTGACAAGTATCATTGGAAAAAAAAGATTGGAGCCCAAAAACATAAGTTTAAATAGAAAGGGCTACCCTTTGCCGAGTGTTGCACTCGGCAAAGAGATGCTTTGCCGAGTGTTGCAGTTGAAACACTCGGCAAAGAGTACGTTTGCCGAGCGCCAGAATGCAACACTCGGCAAACCTACCATTTGAGCCATCCAAAAAACTTTTGTATTTAAAATTTTCAAACTTTTTGTGTTTGAATTCCAACGATTTTTAAAAATGTTTCCAAATTTTCAAATTTTTTGCCGAGTGCCTGGCAGCCGGCACTCGGCAAAGAGCTAGCGCCTCAAACGACATCCAACGGCCGTTGGCGGGCGTGGCACGTGTTTGGCACGTGTCACGTCTTTGCCTAGTGCCAGGCTTCAGACACTCGGCAAAGAGCGAACGTGCCAAACGGCCGCCCGCTGCCGTCGGCGGCCTTGGCACGTGTGGGGCACGTGCAAGCGCTTTGCCGAGTGTCTGACATTTGGAACTCGGCAAATATGTGGATGTGCCGAGTGTTTTGTTTTTTACGAGTGGATTTTTGTTTGACACTCGGCAAACTCAATATTTAGCCGAGTGTCTTTTATCTGCCGAGTGTCTGGCGCCTGGCACTCGGCAAAGACAGGCTTTGCCGAGTGCCCGACATTTGGCACTCGGCAAAGAGGTAAGCACTCGGCATATAGGGGATCGGCGGTATAGTAATTGGCGCCAACATGTAAGTCATGTGCCAGTGTGAGGAAACAATAGACCCGTTGCTCGAGACGACAACTGACGTGTGCATCGAACTAGTGGTTGTATACTTGTATAACATACTAGTCCACCATCCTGCGCAACAGCACAGACTACTGGTTTGCAGTGATATGTTCCTTGCTCAATAGGCCATGTATAAAGAATTAAGAGTTTGAATTTTCATACTATAATTTAGAATTTAGTGATAGAGCGTGGGAACTATTAAAAAGAATTAAATTAATAACACCTGATCGAGTAGAAGATAATGTGTAAATGCGTGTCGGGTCGTTCTTACAAATATATATATATATATATATTTATGGAACACTACATAGAAGACACATAAGTACGCAAGAAAATTGAAGGAGTGAATTATGTTGCTTTTGAAGCAGCCAAACTACGTCATGATCAAACTGCGTGTTGGTTTTGACGGTTTGGTACGTTTACACGGGTTACGAATTACGATCGTCTTCTTCCTTGACGTCCCTATATATATGCACAGGCAGTCTCGGTCCGACATATATGTTTGCTAGGCGCTCATCTGAATCTCTGATTCGAGGCCACCGTACCGCGTGCTGTTCCGGATCCGGATTGGAATATCTGATTAGAGGCCACCGCTCCGCGTGCAAAGAAGACTCCGAATCAGTTGTCGATCTGCACCCCGGCCGATTCGAACAAAGTGCCGATTCGGACTACTCCACCTCCACCCGTGGTCCTTATAAGCAAGGGAATCAAAAGCGACAAGCTCGTCGATCGCAATCGCAAGCTCTTCTGGTTCTGGTACGGTGCTAGCTTTTGATCGAGCTCTCTCCGATCCGATCCGATCCTCACCGCTCGGCCGCCGGTGATCTGATCGACGATATGATGGCGTCGCCGTCGCCGTCGCCGTCGCCACCGCACTTCGTCGTCCCCGCGCGCGCCACGCGCTCCAACGGCGACTCCCTCCTCGTCGCCGCCGTCCGCAACGCCGCCGACCTCTCACGCGTCGACGTCAAGCTCGTGGACGTGGCCTCCGGCGCCATCGTCGGCCAGCTGCTCGGGCAGGGCGCCGGCCACGTCGCGGCCACCGGCGGCCTCATCTGCCATGTGCAACAACCCGCAGGTGGCGGCAAGGCGCCGGCCGTCCGCGTGCTCAACCCGGCCACCGGCGCCGTCACCGACATCCCCGCAGGCACCACCACGGCGGCGGATGGCCAGAAGACGACGACCTCGTCGGCGGCGGTGTCATACGTCTTCGGGCATGTCCCGGCCACCGGAGAATACAAGGTTCTCCGCATCACCGCCTCCCCCACCGCCGACAGCCGCCACGATCCCAGCCAGCAGTCATGCGAGATCCTCACCGTCGGCGTAGGCCGCGATCAGCGGTGGAGGCCGGCGCCGAGCCCTCCGGTGATCGTCGCCGGCGGCACGCCCATCGTCCCCCGGCACAGGGCGGTGGTCCAAGGGCACGTTCACTTCTTGACCTCTCCTCGCAGGGCGGCGGCCCAGCACGACGACATCATCGCCTCGTTTGACCTAGCAAAAGAGGAGTGGAGGCCGAGCCTCCTCCATGGCCCGCTCCCCTTCGCCGACCGCCATTGCTGCCAGTCTGCCCTGAGCTTGGTCGAGCTGAACGGCTGCCTTGCCTTTGTGCACCATGACTATAAATTCTCCTGCATCGACATGTGGGTGCTAGCGGACCTTGAGAAGGGGACATGGCTGAGGATAGAGTCTCTCCATCTAGGATCGATTCTCTATGGCTGGAAGGGTGAGCTCAAGACGAACGTTCACCCGTTTCTTCCTCCGCGCCGGCTAGAAACGTTTGCGCAGCCATTGATGGTGCTGGATGACGGGAAGATCGCCTTCTGGGTCGGAGTTCCAAATGGAGTGCTCAAGGTGTATGATCCCAAGACGCGCAAATGCAAGGAGGTTGGTATGGGGAAATTATGTAGCATTGCTGGGTTGTATAAGGGGAGCCTCTTGGGAGTCATGTAGTAGCTAGGGCTAAGAGAGGCGAGTGATATAGCATTTGTTTTGTTTTAAATAATTTGTTGATGTATTCAGAATAATATATTTTATCTCTATTTTGTTTTTGAATAATTGGGTGTTCCAAGGTCCATGATTGAAATTTTTCCATGAAATATTGGGATTTTAATTAACTACCATCAAAAGTTTATACACATCAATTCGCTACCAAAAATATTACTAGCCCATCCAGTCTGCATTGTGTCCATAGCACACTAAATTCATTTACCAAGAATTTCTAACATATAAATAAAAGTTAATATACAACAAACTTCCTCGTAGAGTTGTTGTGAAATCATCCACCATTACCATTGATTACATATATTGTTTCACGTTAAAAAAATTCTCCAGATCAGCAAAACAAATCAAGTGCAAGAAAGACATTTCTCATCAAATTCTATATTTTCTAGGGCTGGAGTTGCATTTGTAGCCAAACATGTTGAGTCAGCTCCATGTTTGATAGAAGTAGGCGGAGTGGAGCTGAAAAAGGTGAAGTTGGTATAGCTAGAGCTGGTTTTTATGGAGTAGAGCTCTCCCAAACAGGTGCAAATGTTTTTTTGGTGATTTTAGATTTAGGGCCATCAGATATCCTAAGGCTTCGTTTGGATGTTGATATTGGTGGGCATGGAATTGAATTGGGTTCAATATCAAATCAACCATGGTATTGAAATGAGATGCAATTTCAATTCTATTGTTTGGATGTCATTGTATTGGAGTTTGGAATCATAGCAAAAAACTCAATTCCATTTTCTGTTTGGATGCACACAAGGGTAGAATTGATTCTTACCAGCTTCTTCCACTGGCCGACGAGTGACGACCACTACTCCGGCAACCCCTCGCCGGCGGAGGGGCGCGGGGCTCGCCGCGGAGGGCGCGCCCGTGGAGGGAAGCAGGGGAGCAGCCGCCGCACGGCTCACCGGCGGAGTGGTAGCCCACGGAGAGAGGAAGGGGAGAAGCCAGCGAGGGAGAGGAGGACCGGGACCGAGCCGTCGCGGGCGAAGGAGAGGGCCGGGGCCGCGCCGCCGCGGGCGAGGGAGAGGTGGGCAAGGGCCGCAGCGCCGCGGGCGAGGGAGAGGAGGACCGGGGCCGCGCCGCTGCAGGCGAGGGGGAGGAGGGCGGCGGCGATAGAGAAGGGAGCTCTGCGCCGTCGTCCTCTGTCTTTCTTTTTTTTCGCGAGCAGGCGCGGCCGATTCAGCCCAATACGGAGACGTGGGGGTCCGAATCGTGGGAGGGGTTCCGCCAGTGCTGCCGAATATCTTGTGGTATTGGTTTCCAATTCTCTCTCCCAATGCCTACGCCTACCAAACAGCTGTATTGGGGCTAGTTAAAACCAATGCCAATTCCTACCCCTCAATATCTACTTCCAAACGGGGGCTAAATGTTTTTTACTCAGTCCTGGGCAGACTATTTCGCTTAGTAGGCCTACTTTCCCACATGTCTTGGGCTTCTCGTTTGTGGCTGGCCATGTCCATTTCTGACCTGTTTTTTCTTTTCAGAATTGACTGTTTATTGGGCCCAATCTAAGGCTCCGTCTTGCTTCTGCCATATTGTAAGTAGCCTACAAAAATCATGTCCATTTGGGGCCCTGTTTGATGGGCTGTTAGCGACCACGTTGAAAAGCACAATATCAGCCTTGATGCTGGTCCGCTGCGGCCCGCCTGACCAAAATGAGTGTGTGATTTTAAATGTAATTAAAGAATGTCCTAAAAAAATGTAATTAAAGAACAGTGGAAATAAGATAGTCTAAAATATAAAATATTCTACGCAAAACAAAACTAAAGGATGATGATTAGATGAAGGTGAAGGCAGACAAAGACTAGGATGAGTTGGGTGAAGGTCCTAGCTAGCTTGCACGTGAAGATGAATAAAACGATGACGACGACAAGGATTTATATAATTTGTACGGTGAGAGTCAAGTAGATAATGATCTATCAGGTTCAGAGAAAAATCATATTAGGTTCCATTTCTATCTACTAGTATCTCAATTGATTTTGAAAATATAATAGTTACATATATTGTTTAGCATTGTCACACGTTTGCATGATGTAAACGTTTGAATACAAATGTCCGAAGTCCCAGAGATGGGGCTCATCTAGGAGACATGTCATATGGACACGTATCAAACCCCTCAATCTTATTGAAGAAAAACTTTTACTACAACTTAAGAGATAAAACGGGAAATGACGACAGTACCAATTAACAAAAAAAAAGGTATACGTAGGGATTAAAATATTAAATAGAAACAAACGTGCACTGCTGCGAAGCGTGCTTATTGGACACGTGTTGTACACGTATGGCAAATCATGAAGAAATTAGGAATGAACGGAGCTAGGTGCTTGGGCGACGATCTTGTCTACGGCCTGCAGCGCCTGGATAGCGTTGCGGAGGTAGAAGGCGAGCTCCGTGGAGACGGCCGCGAGCGGGTTCGCCGCGATCACCTCCTTCTTGACGTCCTCGTCGGCGGCGGGGTCCTTCTCGAAGTTCTTGGCCTGCCGCTCCCAGTACGTCTCCATGCGCGGCGTGGCGAAGAGCCGGACGTCGTCGTGGGCGGCGACGGCGGCGTAGCGCCGGCGGCGGCCGTGGCAGGTTTCGGAGGCGAGGGCGTAGGGGCGGCCCTGCGCCTCGTAGAGGTCCTTGGTCTCCATGAGCTTCACCAGCTGCTCCAGCTCGGCATGGAGCGAGTTCACCAGCTTCTTGCCGTCATCCAGCTCCTCCTCCGCCTCCAGCAGCTTGCACCGCGCCTCGTCCAGCCGGCCGTCGTCGGCCAGCAACCTCGCCTGCCTGATAGTCTCGGCATGATGCTGCCTGGCGATCTCCGCCTGCACCTGCCGCGCCTTCTTGCCCTTGCTGCTCGCACTCACATCACCATGGCTCGGGACCTTATCCAAATTCTCTATGGCCTGCAGCGACACAATAGCGTTGCGGAGGTAGTAGGTGAACTCAGGGGAGATTGCGCTGAGCGGGTTGGGAATCATCATCTCCTGCTTGGCATCATCATCCTCATCGCCGGCGGACGGCACCGGCGGCGCGACGATGGGGTCATTGTCGAAATTCCTGGCTTGCTCGAGGTAGGTGTTCATGCGCGGCGTTGCGAAGAGCCGGACGTCGCCGTCGCCGTCGCCGTCGTCGCCCCTGGCGGCGTAGCGGCGGCGGCCGTGGCAGGTTTCGGTGGCAAGGGCGATGGGGCCACCACCTGCTTGTGCCCCGTAGAGTTCCTGCGTGTTCATGAGCGTGGTCAGCTGCTCCAGCTCGGCGCGGAGCGAGTTCACCAGCTGGCCGTCGCCCATGGCCTGAGACGTCGCCGGCGGTGTGCGCGTGATCTGGATGCCCTGCGGCCTTTGGAGGTCACGCTGTTTCCCCTGTGCGGTGAAGCTGTGCTGGACCTCGGCTAGGAGCGCCTCGTACTCCTCGCTGGTGGCGCCGCTCACGTCTTTCAGCGCGAGCGTCACGACGACCCTGCGCCGTTCGCCGGCGAAGAGGGTGCCGAGCTTGACGGTGACCACGCCGGTGTCGGCGTCGGTGTCCAGCGTGTAGCCGGCGCCGGGGGCCACCGCTACGGTGTCCACGTCGCCTTCCTCCGTCCTGGGCGTGACGGTGAGCTCCACGTCCTGCGCCACCACGGTGACGAGCCCACCCAGCAGCTGCGAGAACGGCAGGCTCACCATGGACCCATCGGGAACGGAGCTGAAGGTCCCGCCGGGTGAGCTCATGGCGATGTCGCTCATCAGCTGGTGATCCGTGCCCTTGCCGAACCCAAACGTGTAGATGGGCACCTGGCCGGGATCGACCTGCCTGGCGTCGCCGGCGGTCTGGTGCCTGTCGGACATGAGGAAGATGCTGGCCGTGCGAGCTTTTGTGTGGACACGATCGGCGATCACAGCCAGCGCGGTCTCCAGGCCGGCCTCGATGTTGGTCCCACCGCCGGTGAGCAGGCCGTTGACGAGGGAGATGAGGTTGTTCTGAGCAGCCGGGGTCATGGAGCGCAGCGGGCTGAGCCTGGTGGCGCCGTCGGAGAAGGAGACGATGGAGAGGCGGTCTACGGCGGTGAGCTTCATAATGACGAACACCATGGCCTTCTTCATGCTTTTCATCTTCTCCCCGTCCTTCGCGCCGCTCATGTCGAGCACGGCCACCAGGTCAAGACCTTCCCTGACGGCTGTGGAGGATGTGGCGTTGATCTCCACCTCCGCCGTCACCGTGTCGGCCGTCAGCGACGCATCCTCCTTGAAGAACTTCGCCGGCGTGATAGTCACCAGACCCCTGGTGCTTCCTACACCACCGCACAACCATGAAAAGTAAGTGACGATTGAATCAATTATCATCTTTCTCTGTTTTAGATAATGGAACAAGTTCCGGCTTCAAACTCCTAACTTGAGAAGCATCAGTCCAAAATTATTACAAAATATAGCATACTGTTATAATCACCACAATGTTTAACAAACAATCGATCTAAAAACTAATGCGTAAATTTAAGGACCATCCATTAGCACTGAAGAAATGAAGAGCAGCCACTTCAAGAATGCGACATGCCGCCACCATATGAGTTCTTGATATATATCTATTCGGTCGTTCTTGCATTTGTATAAATGGAACGAAATATAGAACCAGGGGTAACAGATTAATGTTGTACCTGTATTGCTACTTGGAGGCATCTCATCGTCGTTGAACGCCATTACTGAGCCTGCTGGCTGCTAGGACTAGCAAATAGCAATGAGGGATGATCGAGAGTGAGAGAGATAGCAGAGAACACCGTCTGCCGCGAGTCTGTGAATGCATAACGCACCAAGCCACCAATATATTACACATGGAGTGCTACATATCCAACAACCACCATGCTCTCTCTCTCTCTCTCTCTCTCATCTTTGATTACAGCACACGATAGACGTTTAAAAGAATGACCTGAAGCTAAGACTTGATATATAATTCTGAAGAACAAAGAACATGGCTTATGATACCAAAGAGAGAAAACAAAGACCGCTTGCAATGACCTAGAGTTAGTCTGTTAGTTTAATTAGTACGCGGCAATTAGTTTTGTATTAAAGTGCAAACTAGATAACAACTGGAGCCAAATAGCTTGGGTGCATGATTGGAAAAGGTGGTTGTACTCCTTGTTCACAAGGCGCAACATGGTCATCTGCAGCTATGTATCAAAGAAGTTCATATGGGTAGGTTGTACAGCCTTAGTCTCTTCCATAGAAGTTCATATGGGTAGGTTGAATTGCATAATTGTGCATTTGCGGGTATGTCTATGTGGCCTGGTGGATAGACTTGTGAATAATAGAGGACAAATTCACAAAGTTGAATAAATGAAGGCAGAATCACAATTGCACTTCAAAATAGGGGCAAGAACACCATAAAACCTTTTATCTAATAAGAACAACCGTTGGCCTTTAATATTAGAAGGCATCAATAATACTAAGAGACGACTTCAATCCATGTCAAAAAAAAAGAGACGACTTCAAATAAGCCATCCCAAATGTTAGTACTTCGCAAGTCGTAGGTCACATATGCATGCATGTGTGAACTACCATTATTTTGTCCCTGATTGATTAGCCGATCGCAACACAATATGATCTATTTTCTCAAGAATACATAAAGACGAGGACCTGGAGGAACACGTCATTAATGGCACCGATAAGCTAATGTCACATGATTCCAAATAAGTAATTAGTAACCCATAAATCTCTCTAAGATATAAATAATATAGAGAAAGTAAACCTGGTCTACCATGTCTTACATTATCTCTTTACAATCTCTCCGACAAGTTGCAAGAACATTGTTTGTTGGTGCTTAAAACGTATTTATGCGGCACCGACCAGCATTCATGTGCTAGCAGAAATCACCAACTGCCAGCACCAATCAATTTTAACTATTTTAAAATGTAAAGACAAAATAAAATAAAATAAAATAATATACTACCTCCGTTCTCAAATATATGTCGTTTAGGACAAGCTATTTAGTTCAAAAATGAACTAATTTGCTTGTCCTAAACGTCATATATTTAAGGATGGAGGGAGTAATATTTTAGTAGGCATCTACACCTCCTCGCTCATCTTTTAAGACAAAAAATCAAACATAATATAATATTTTTTGAACACATGCAGTGTATAAAGTTCAAACCCGTAACCTCCCATTTTACACATTGTTTCCCCTACCATATCACCTGCACATTACAGTTGTCTTTGTCAGGGATGTTGTTGTTTTGACATCGCTTTTATGAAACTTATATTGCATTTTTATACTCTAAATAACCTCAAATAAAAAGTCATGAACTACAAAGTTTTAGGTCGCATCAAGTATTATAACTTCGGTATAGACTATAGAGTTCTTCATCCGAGGTTGTTTAAAAAAAGAATTCAAAATTTTGTTTTTTAAAATTAGATTTCAGAGATGGTAATGAATATTTGGCCTGGTGAATAATCTTGAACAAAAAAAAGTTGACAGTTACAAAATTTTAGATCTAGTTGATCTCTATAATGATATAAGCTTTGTTTTGATCCAACTTCATATAAAAAAAATTTTGGTAAGAAAATGTTTCTTTGATTTTTACTCGTGGGCCACATAAGCAACATATTGCTTCTCTCTAGTTCCACAAATGTAAAGATGACCAAGTCATTTTGGACCAATTTAAGAGGATGACTTAATCATTTCGAGAAGTTATATTGCTGAATGTTTTACCACAAATATATGATAGATGTTTTATCTTCCATTCAACTCAAGCAAATGCCTTAAAAATTAGAGAAAATTCTTTATTTGACACTGAAAAAATAACTCGTTCCTTCCTTACCCCCCAACAAAATTTCCTTCCCTATTTGACTCCGAACTTAACTTTTGTTACCTTTTTGACACTGCCGTGAGATGTGAGTGCTGACACCGTTAAAAATGACATGAAAAGACGATTCTGCCCCTCATACAGTTTTGTGTGACTAACTTTTGTTGCATCATTTGGATCATTTGGACTAAGATTTTTCTTCAATTATGTGGACATCATTTTGTTTAAACTACAACAAAAAACAGTACAACAACATATTGTGAACATGTACAGCAAAAAATCTCAATCTAAATGATCCAAAAGCGTGGATATATGTTGGAAGCAAAATAAGTATGCACTCCAAAAGCGTGCTTATTGGACACGGCGTATGGCAAATTAGGACGACGAAAGGAATGAAAAGAAAGGAAATTAAAGAGCCGATGTAGTTAGCTAGGTGCTCGGGGCGACGATCTTCTCTATGGCCTGCAGCGCTTCGATAGCGTTGCGGAGGTAGTAGGCGAGCTCAGTGGAGATGGCGCTAAGCGGGTTGGCAATGATCTCCTGCTTGACATCCTCATCAGCAGACGGCACCGGCGCAGTAGGATCCTTCTCGAAGTTCCTGGCCTGCTCCCGGTACGTGTCCATGCGCGGCGTGGCGAAGAGCCGGACGCCGCCGCCATCGTCGTCGTCGTCTCCCCTGGCGGCGTAGCGCTGCCTGCCATGGGAGGTCTCGGCGGCGAGGGCGTAGGGGCGGCCCTGCGCCTCGTAGAGCTCCTGCGTGTCCATGAGCGTGATCAGCTGCAGCAGCTCGGCGCGGAGCGCGTCCACCAGCCTCCCGCCGTCGTCCAGCACGACGGCGTCCTCCAGCGCGTCCTCCGCGTCCAGCAGCGCGCACCGCGCCCCGTCGAGGTCCTCGCCGTCGGCGAGCACCCTCGCCTCCCTGATGGCGTCGGCGTGCCGCCGCCGCGCGATCTCCGCCTGCACCTGCCGCGCCTCGCCGCTGGCGCCGGGCGTCGGCGACGGCGCCGGGGTGCGCCGGATCTGGATGTCCTGCGGCACCTGCCGGTCTCGCGATCTCCCCTGCGCGGTGAAGCTGTGCTGGGCCTCGGCCAACGCCGCGTCGTACTCGTTGGCCTGGGTGCTCGACATGTCCCTGAGCGCGAGGGTGATGACGACCCGCCGCCCTTCGCCGGCGAAGAGGGTGCCGAACTTGATGGTGACTACGCCGGTGGCGGCGTCGGTGTGCTTCGTGTAGTCGGTGCCGGGCGCCACGGCTACGGTGTCCACGTCGCCGTCCTCCGTCTTGGGTGTCACGGTTAGCTGCACGTCTTGCGCCACCACGGTGAGCAGCCCGCCGAGCAGCTGCGAGAATGGCAGGCTCACCTTGGACCCGTCGAGCACGGAGCTGAAGGTCCCGCCGGAGGAGCTCCTGGCGATGTCGCTCATCAGCGGGTGGTCGGTGCCCTTGCCGAACCCGAACGTGTAGACGGCAACCTCGCCGGGGTCGACCTGCCTGGCGTCGCCGGAGGTCTGGTGCCCGTCGGACATGAGGAAGATGTTGGCGGTGCGGGCCGTGGTGTGGACGCGGCCGGCGATAACGGCGAGCCCAACGTCGAGGCCGGCCTTGATGTCGGTGCCGCCGCCGGCGCGCAGGCCGTCGACGAGGGTCTTGAGGTCGTCCTGGGCGGCGGGGGTCATGGAGCACAGCGGGTTGAGCCTGGCGGCGCCGTCGGATAAGGTGACGATGGAGAGGCGGTCCACGGGGGTGAGCTTCATGAGCACGAACGTCATGGCTTTCTTCATGCTGTCGATCCTGTCGCCGTCCATGCTGCCGCTGACGTCGAGCACGGCCACCAGGTCAAGACCCTCCCTGACGGCGGTGGAGGAGGTGGCGTTGATCTCCACCTCCGCCGTCACTGTGTCCACCGCCAGGGATGCATCCTCCTTGAAGTACTTCACCGGCTTGATCGTCACAAGACCCTTGGTGCTTCCTGCACCCACCATACCAATGAAATGCAAATCATTCGATCAATCATCATCGTATCTATACATCATTCATTGATTCATGCATATATGGGATCGATTGGTGGTGATGGACTGGACTGTACCTGCATTGGTAGTAGGAGGCTTCTCGTCGTCCTTGAATGCCATCACGACTAGTGATAAGGAGGGTGAGAGAGATCGTGAGTTCAGAACAAACGAAAACAGAGCACACTTTCTGTCTGATTCTGTGGATGATCCCCCCCTCCCCTATATATGTACACAGATCCAGTACCATAATTAACTTGTTGGCCATTTTCACATTCCACCACTCTCCCTCCCTCCCTTTCTCATTTTTTTTTGAAAACGGAAACCCTCCCTTTCTCATGTGACGCTACTTGATTACATCATACCAAGAGCAATTGTTTTTCCAGACCCTAAGGACCAAGAAGATAGGACTCGGTTAAGTCCATGAATAAGGCTGCTGGCACTGGGTTCCCGGAACCGTTTCTGCAGGAACGCTTTAGAGGAAAAAACGCTGCAGCGGGCTCCTGGGACGCTTCCCCTACGGGAGCGGAGGCGGGCCGCTCCGCCACAGCTAGGGAAGTACGGGCGTCTCCCCGACCAGGCCACCGTGGCGGCGGGGCCCACGTGCCCAACCACCGCGCGTGGGGAAGGGGAGCCTCTACTGCCGCCGCTGGAGCTTGTTGGGGAGAGGGTGCCGGGTCGCCGTCGCAGCACGCCCCGCCGGCGCTGGAGAGGAAGCACACCTGCCGTGTTGTCCGCTGCGGCGTGCCCCGACGAGTGCCCCACGCTGCCGTGAGGACGCCCACCTCGCCGAGCTCGAGCAGCCATTCGCCGCCGCCACGGTGGCCCATCGCCGTCGTCCGCCATGGCAGAGAGAGAGAGAGAGAGCAGAGGAGAGTGGAGCAGCACAGGGCGACGAGCGGTGGGAGATCCGGATCCTCGCGGCCGCCGGGCCACCTCCTTGCGCCGCCCGGATCCTCGCGCCGCCCGGATCCTCGCGCCGCCGCCCGCCTCCTCTCGCCGCCGCCCGGGTCCGCAGGCTGGGCTCCACCCGCCCGACGCGAGGAGGGAGGAGGCAGGCCCGCCGCTCGGGCGTCTTGACCCCAGGCACAACAGCAGGACGGCGCGGCGCACAACAGCAGGGCGGCGCGGTGCGGAGCACGCGGAGCCACGCGGACGGCGGCGGCGCCACGAGGAGCACGGCGGCGCCGCGGAGCACGCGCACGACGGCGGCGCCGCGGAGCTCGGCGCTGCGGCGGGCCCGCGTGGGCTCCCGCTCGGACTTGCGAACGGGGAGGGGAAGGTGCGGCGGGGGCAGCTGGCGGGGGGAAGCGGCGGCGTGGGTGTGGGGCGGGGGAGCCGGGGGGTGCGGCGTGGACCGACGAAGGAGGGAAGGGAAGCGGGGTAGGCAGAGAGAGAGGGGAGGGACGGAGGAGAGAGAGGGGTAGTTGGAGTAATAAAGAATGAGAAAAAAAATTGACATGTGGGGCCAGTAGGTGGTAGTTGAGATAGGGGAAGGAGTATAGAGGAGAGACGAGTGCGGAAGAAATCGGGATAGAGGAAGGAATCTTGATGACCAGGACAGAATATTCTGTTTAGGGGAGGGAAACAGAGGAACACACGAGTGCGAACAGCCTAAGAGGCTTAACGAACAGTAGCTTGTCATTTGCTTGCATCGAGAAAAACCAAGAATATTTTAATGACCTAAACTTAGTCTTCCTAAATTATTGCATAAAACAAATGTTGCTCATTACTATTAAGTTGAGTACATGGAGTTCATGCAGAATGTTACTATTACTAATAATCGGAGGCTCTTTCATGTTAATCGTCGTGATACAAGCCAGAAAAAATATATATCCTAAAAAGTTTATAAAAATCAGAAGTACTGGTCTATTAATCTAGTAGACTAAGATAATAATGATGGATGATAATAGCCAGTGGATCGACCTATTATGTTTTCTAAAACCAGTATCCATATATTTTGTCATTATAAAAAAGTCTAAAGTAACACACTAAATGTATAACTAAATCACCCACATCTATCAATACAAAAATAACCTTAACAAACTCTTAATATATTTCTCTAAATTCCTGATCTATGACATTTTAAAAAATAATCTAAAGTAACCCACTAAATTTTCAAATAATTACTCAAATCTGGTGTTGTAAAAAAATAATGTATGTGCATCACCATATATACCATGCATGTATACAGGTATGCATGAAGTGATGAGAATACCGATTTCTTTGTTAAACACACTAAAGATTCAATCAAACACATACCTTGTCTAATATAGTGAATTAGGTATTGCAATTTCAAATGGAGGGAAAATCCTATAAAATGGGTTCCGGATGCTACCTTCTCTAGTGCCAATTATTATACATACCCAAAGACTACGGGAGGATCAGTCTTTTTTCGCTTCTTAGAACCCCCAACGTATGCACGGAGTACATGCATGTGGGTACGTGTATATTTCAATAGAGCTAGCCGGTAACATGCTTGAGATATGATGAACATGATCTCACATGTGACGATACTTGATTACATCACACCAAAAACAATTGTTTTTCAAGACTTTTGAAGGAAGTACCTATAGAAGAGAAGACTCGGTTGATTAAGTCCATTAATAAGACAAGTCTTAGCAAACAGTAACATGTCATATGCTTGCATTAAAGAGAAAAACAAAGAACGTTTACCTAAACTTAGTCTTCCTTAAGAATATGACTGATGTGTCTGGAACTTCTTTGCTTATTCATTGGACCTTTGGTCTTGTTGCAGCTCATTGTGTTGCTTCGAATTGGTAATTTGGGCCTTCATTATGTAGTATGTTATTTGCAGATTAATGATGATCTTTAGACCATCCGTTTCTTCCCATTTTTTGTTGTTGGTATTAGACTTGTACCACCAGTCCGGGTACTACATTTTAACATCTTCTTTATCAATATATTTAATAGGTAGCTCTCTTGCTTGTTTGTTTTCAAAGATTTAAAAATATTACAGAAAACAAACGTAGCCCATTACTATTAAGTTGGGTCCATATGGATTTCATGCAGAATATTTTTTTTTGAAGCCAATTTCATGCAGAATGTTACTATTACCAATAATTGGATGGTCATTCATGTTAATCATCATGATACAAGCTAGACGCTCAATGAATTGGATGGTCATTCACAATACGGAAGATTATCTCCTAATGAATTAGTAGAGCAGTCGCTCGATGATGAGATGCCACTCTATCTCATTGACGTTTAGATACAACATTCCAAAGTCGATCAGCATCACTAGCAACAATTAATGTAATAGACTGGACGCCAGCTCGCCGTCCATTTTAAAATTATTTCCTCATACCTCGATCATTTCTCCTCGTTGGTGACCAGCTCTGGAAGAACTAGCTGTCACTTCTATATATACCATACCATGTCCTCAATCCCAGAGCACTGCAATTTCATTGCGATCACAAAAGAAATACTCTCACCCACACTTGCTACCTACCGCAAATCCACGACCGGCGGCTCAGCTCGGAAGATGGCGCTGGGGAGTTTGAGCTCCTGGACCTCGCGAATCTGGCGCAATACCGCTCTGGTAACTAATAAGAACACCCGTTGTTGATTAGGGCTAGTTTTTCTATTAATTAATCAATTACTCACTCTGTCAAAAATAATTATAATTTATTTAATTTTTTTAAATATATATTTTGTACTATGTATATGTATAATTTGATAATTTGGAAGGGAGGGAGAAGCTATAACAAGCAGAGATCTTGATCGAGTAACCACATACAATAAATGCTTGTAATATAATTTAGGTGGAGGTAACACCAAGAACCGGATTCGGAGCGGTGCCATGTGGCAAGCCGCGCGAAAATTTCCCGGTCCTATTGCGGGTCACGGCCTCGGAGGAGAAGAGCTCCACGCCGCGCCACGTCGGCGTGGACATTGTAGCGGTGCTCGACATCAGCGGCAGCATGTTCGGGGACAACAAGCTCGAGTGCATGAACGACGCCATGAAGACAGTGATCGACAAGCTGGGGCCCAAGGACCGGCTCTCCATCGTGTCCTTCGAGAGCACCGTGGATCGCCTAACGGAGCTCACTTACATGTCCGACCAAGGCCGGGTCGCTGCTCGGAACAAGGTCGACGGGCTGTTCACCAAAGGTGGGACCAATATGGGCCCTGCTCTACACGAGGGAGCTCAGGAACGTCGATCGTCATCATCTCCTTGCAGACATACATATATAGTACTCTTTAATTACATACCTTGGATGAACAATGTATAGAAAATTATATATATATATATATATATATATATATCATTTCATTAGGACAAATATTCTTTATTAACCAACAATTACATTGCTTGTTATAACCGGAAGGCCAAAATTTCAGACGAAATTTGATGAAATATTTTCTGGAATTT
Organism: Echinochloa phyllopogon; assembly: GCA_033239725.1. Classification (NCBI taxonomy): domain Eukaryota; kingdom Viridiplantae; phylum Streptophyta; class Magnoliopsida; order Poales; family Poaceae; genus Echinochloa; species Echinochloa phyllopogon. The sequence continues at coordinate 4,262,744 of BTCW01000003.1, forward strand.
GAAAATAAGTACAAATTCAATCCGAACAAATACCAGAATTATTACCAGTATGTCAATTTACCGGTGGTAACCCGTATGACCAAAATTGGTCAGTACAAATTAAGTGATTCTGCTCAGTATAGCTACCAGCGTGGAATAGACTGCTGCATGCAAGATGCCAATGCCATTCATGTATTCATTTGAACTAACGGGCACCAGATTGTGCCTATTCATTCATGTATTCATGAACGGAAAGAAATTCTGGTTATGATCATATCCCAGATGGATGAACACGCCGCCATCATCAATAGTTTCTCTGTAATAATAGTTCTTATATATATATATATATATATATATATATATATATATATATATATATTGTTTGAATGCTTACTAGATTCTACGGGGCCGTCGAGACGATGAGAAGAGCAGCCGTGTAGGCTGCATCCTGTTCCTGTCGGATGGCTTGGACGGCCAGATCTACACCGCACCTATCAGCAACGACTTCCCAGCACACACGTTCGGCTTGGGCGCCGACCACGACCCCAAGGCCCTGAAGCACATCGCCGACAAGACCAATGGCACCTACTCCTTCGCCAACAAGGACGTGGCCAAGATCAAGGACGCCTTCAACCTCTTCATCGCCGGCCTCACCTCCGTCACGGCCACATCCGTGGAGATCACCCTCAGGGCTCACGACGGCGCGCTCATCTCGCGCATCCACTCCGGAGGCTACTCCAGTGAAATCAGCCCCGACGAATGCTCCGGCAAGATCTGCATCGACAACATGTATGCCGGCGAGAAGAAGAACTTCATCGTCTACCTGAAACTGAAACCCACGGCGGAGGGCAAGCAGAAGCTTTTGAAAGTCGGCGGCCAGTACCGGAGCCTTGGTGCGAGCAAGAACCTTGCTAGCACTGATGTTTCAGTGATGCGGCCAGACTGCAAGGATGACAGCCAGGCTGTCGTCAAGCCTGCCCCTGATTATGCAAAGGAGGCCGCACGAAACAAGCTGTTCACGGACATCTCCGAGAAAGTGCCGATCACTGAAACGGCAGAAGCCAAGGCTGTCAGGTCCAAGCTGGAAGACGTATGGAGGGCTTTTGAAAACTCCAAAGAGGCCAAAGACGCCCCTGAAACTACGGGGAACTTGAAGAAGCATTACGAAAAGATGAAGAGCGCCGGCATCGACGACGCCGAGTACCAGAAATCAGGGCTGCCATACCTGTTGTCATGGCTAACGAGCCACAAGTGGCAGCGTGCAACCACCAAGAACGAGCCGGAATCTCCCAATTCCGGTGATTTCTTAACCCCAAAACAAGAACGCCTCATCCAGGAATCTCAGGAACCCAAGGATAGCACCAACACTGCTGCTGAAGCTACCAACAACGATAATGCAACCACCACATGGGAGAAAATCAGAGATCAGGCGAGGAGCCAGCTCGGCTCTTTCTTGCTCTTGGGTGTTGCAGTTATCCTGACGATGCTCTACTCTGTGTCAGTTCTATTTGAACATTGATACATATAGGATATGTGCATCTGGTCGTGTATGTGCGTGTGTGTGTGCTGTGTTCGTGAGAAACAGCGAGAAGGGGTCGGTGCTTACCATCCCCGCCGGTCGTGGCGGCTCCAGTCGCCATGGCCGGTTCGCTTGGGGAAGTTCTGCACAAGGCAGCGTCGCGCAGTGCAGGCGTAGATGTAGGTCGAGGTAGCAGGTCGCGCCGGCCCTCTGGTCGCCAACGGCACTGGCCCGGGGCGGCGACGGAGTACGGTGATGACGTCGTGGCGGCGGTGGCGGGTCTTCCCGTCACTGCCCGCGCTAACCCTAAATCGGATAGGTGTGTCGGTGGGTCGTGGCGGCTCAGGTGAACCTCGTAACTTGAGTCGGCAGCCCCCACCTTTCTTTATAGCGCGGGGTGACAGGGGCCCTCCAACCATGTAGGATTGGGCGCCCCCGATCAGGGCGCGGACTGGATCAGGCCCACGGCCTTTGGGCCGTGTGGGCCGGGAGATCAACCTAACAATCTCCCCTTTGATCTCACAATCGCTTTTCTTTTACTTTTACAATTTTCCTTATTCCATCCTAGATTTGTGCACAGAGCATATCTCATCGTCCCGACTCAATCGTCGATAGAATCAATAGCTACTGTACACGCCCCTATTCAGAAATAGATTCTTTAATCTATGGGCCCTGTTAATCCAGAGATCATAGGCAATACCTTAGTCCCATGCCGGCCACGTGTTCCTTGAACACGTTGGGTGGTAAGCCTTTCGTTAGCGGATCCGCGAGCATCTTCTCTGTTTTAATATGCTCGAGACTTATGGTGTGATCCTGGATTCTATCTTTAACAGAATAAAATCTTATCTTTATCGACTTGGTAGCCGTACTTTTCTTATTATTATGAGCATAGAACACTGCTGGCTGGTTATCGCAGTACATCTTTAGTGGTCTTTCTATACTGTCTACCACTCTCAATCCTGGTACGAATTTCTTTAGCCATTCAACTTGGCAGGATGCCTCGTAACATGCTATAAATTCAGCATACATCGTAGATGTTGCTGTCACTGTTTGCTTGGAGCTTTTCCACGATATAGCTCCCCCTGCGAGAGTAAAGATGTAGCCTGTCGTGGATTTACTATCATCTCCATCTCCCGCAAAGTCTGAGTCTGAATACCCTTCAATCTCAAGGAAATCAGTTCTTTTATATGTTAACATGAGGCCTTTTGTGCCTTGCACATACCGTAAAGCTTTCTTCACTAATTTCCAGTGCTCAAGGCCTGGATCTTTCTGATATCTGCCAAGTATGTTGGTAACAAATGCAAGGTCAGGGCGTGTGCACACTTGTGCATACTGTAAGCTTCCGACAGCTGAAGCATATGGAACTGTCTTCATTTGTTCCCTTTCATAACTGTTCTGAGGACTCTGAAAATCCCCAAATCTATCGCCCTTGACTATTGGCGCAGGAGTAGGCTTACTCCTCTGCATACAGAACTTTTCTAGAACCTTTTCCAGGTACGTCTGTTGAGATAATCCTAATACCCCATCTGATCTATCTCGGTGAATTTCGATTCCCAAAACGAATGAGGCTTCACCAAGGTCTTTCATATCAAAGTTCGAGGACAGGAACTTCTTCGTTTCCAATAATAGGTTGACATTGCTACTTGCCAGTAGAATGTCATCCACATAAAGGATGAGGAAAATGTAACTTCCTTTCTGGAATTTTGCATAAATGCAATTGTCCTCAACATTTTCATTAAACCCGAAACTCTTTATCGTTTCGTTGAACTTCAAGTACCACTGTCTCGAAGCTTGTTTTAACCCATAAATGGATTTCTTTAGGTGACATCCCATGTGTTCTTTTCCTTCCACGACAAAACCTTTGGGTTGAGCCATGTAAACTTTTTCTTCAAGATCCCCATTAAGGAATGCCGTCTTTACATCCATCTGGTGCAATTCGAGATTGAAATGCGCCACCAATGCCATTATGATTCTGAAGGAATCCTTACATGAGACCGGAGAAAAAGTCTCATTGTAATCTATTCCTTCCTTTTGTGTAAAACCCTTCGCCACAAGACGCGCTTTAAATCTTTCTACATTCCCTTTGGAGTCACGTTTCGTCTTGTAGACCCATTTGCAGCCTACTGTTTTGGCTCCTTTAGGAATTTCTTCTAAGTCCCAAACACGGTTGGTACTCATCGATTTCATTTCATCTTCCATGGCCTCAAGCCACTTGGATGAATTTTCGCTTCTCATGGCTTGTTCGAATGAAATAGGATCATCCTCCATTCGAAACTCTTCTGTGTTATACACTTTATAATCATCAGGAATTGCTGACTTTCTTGCTCTTTGAGACCTTCTAGGGGCCTCTACATTTGGAACATTTTCTATTGGAGGCTGTTGATGCTCCCCCTGATCTGCAGCAACATTTTCTATAGGAGCCTGAGGGACAGGTTCCACATTTGCATTCGGTGTTGCCATAGGAGGGACTATCACAGGAGTTGGAGCCGCAGTGTCTGGCACCGTCGGCGTAGGCTCAACAGGTAGTTCGAAAAATGGCTCCTGAATCATTGGATTGGGTGCGCACACCCGCCTCTCCTCAAGATCAATCTTTCGAGCTTCCATGCTCCCCCGTATCATTTCTTCTTCAAGAAAAGCAGCATGTCTCGTTTCCACAAACTTTGTGACGTTATCTGAACAGTAGAAACGATATCCTTTTGATTTTTCTGTGTATCCAATAAAATGGCAACTCACTGTCTTGGGATCTAGCTTCCCAATGGTCGGGTTGAATATCTTTGCCTCAGCAGGGCTCCCCCACACCCGTAGGTGATTCAAAGAGGGTACTCTGCCTGTCCACAGCTCATACGGTGTTTTTGGCACCGCTTTACTGGGAACTCTGTTGAGAATATAGGTGGCGGTTTTTAAAGCCTCCATCCATAAACTCACTGGTAGCGTAGAGTAGCTGATCATGCTTCGCACCATATCCATGAGGGTACGGTTACGTCTTTCAGCGACTCCATTCTGCTGTGGATCGCCCGGCATAGAGTACTGGGCAACTATACCTTGTTCCCTTAGGTACCTCGCGAAAGGCCCTGGAACTTGGCCATATGGGGTGTGCCGACCATAGTATTCCCCTCCACGGTCGGAACGGACTATCTTTATCTTTAAGTTGAGTTGATTCTCAACTTCAGCCTTGAATATTTTAAACTTATCCAACGCTTCTGACTTTTCTTTTATTGGATAAATATATCCATAACGGGAATAATCATCGGTAAAGGTAATGAACGAGTCAAAACCATCTATACTTTTAACTGAAAACGGACCACAGATGTCTGTGTGAATTAACTCTAAAGCACCTGCGGTATGTTCAGCGTTTTTCTTTGTAATCTTTATGTATTTTCCTTTGATGCAATCAACGCATTTATCTAAGTCTGAGAACTCTAGAGGAGGAAGAATGTCATTCTTAACCAGCCTTTCTATTCTCCCCCTCGAAATATGGCCTAAGCGACAGTGCCATAATTTCGACGACGTGTCTTGAGTTCTCTTTCGTTTTCTATTATGAGCTGTGGGTTGGGATACAAGTGCATTCACATCACATACGGAATTCACACTTTCACGTAGTGATAACAAATAAAGATCATTTTTCTTAAAAGCTATAGTAGTAACTGTATCTTTAAAATCTATTACACACATGCCATTTCCAAAATGACATCCATATCCATCATCATCTAGACGAGATACACTTATTAAGTTCCTCTGTAAACTAGGCACAAAGAAAACATCTCTAAGAAATAAATCAAATCCGGTGTCGAGCTCTAGGAGAAGGTCGCCCACCGCCTTCACTTCTGCTTCGACTCCATTTGCGACTTTAATTCGCCTTTCGTTTCTTTGAGTAGTTCTCGTCGAACGGAATCCCTGTAAAGAGTTTGCAACATGAATTGTTGCTCCTGAGTCAATCCACCAAGTAGATGTGGAATAATCTATATACAAAGATTCATTTACGAATGAAATAACATTCTCACCTTTCCTTTCCATGATCATCTTTAAGTAGGCGGCACAATTTTTCTTGTAGTGCCCCTTCTCCTTACAGTAGAGACACTGATCTTTCTCCACTGTGGTTTGCCCATCCTTAGGTCTGTGCTGCTGGGAGTGCTGAATGCCTTTGCCCTTAGAGGAGGGATTTCCTTTTGCGTTGTTAGACGCATTGTTGTTATTTTTCTTCTTTTGCACGTGGTTAACATTGTTACCCCGTGCTATCTTTATCCTTTCCTCCTCTTGAGCCAACATCGCTATGGTCTTTTCTATGTCCCATTTCTCAGAACTAACATTGTAGTTAACAACGAAGTTCTCAAACTCATCTGGCAATGAAGCAAAAACCAAATGAATGATGGTACTCTCTTTCAAGTCCTCATCCATTGGTTTGAGCTTATTGTTTATGTGAATTAAGCGATGTATGTGCTCTCTGATGCCGCCTGTGTACTTGGCGTTGATCAACTGCTTGATCAACTGAGAGGCGTAGGTCTTTGAAGAGCCAGTGTACTGACTCTTTAACTTCGCCAAGTACTCAACGACATTATGACAATCTTTAATTGCCCCAAAAACAGAAGGCTCTATGGTGTTCTTGACCACTGCCAAACATTTCTTGTTAGCAGTAATCCATTTGGCATTCTCTGTGTCAAATTTCTGTTTGCTGACCGTATAGGCCTGCTCTGTCTGCTGCCAAACAGCATCTGTCACATCAGCCCCTCTGACCGGCTTCTCAGGTTCAACTGGAACCGGTGCAGTGAGGACCCAGTCCAGCTCTGTCATGGTAAAAAAGAAGTCCACCTTCTTATACCATTCATTGTAATTATCTCCTTTAAGAATGGGAATGTCCTTGATGGAAACCATCATGGAACCCGCAGCTGAAATTAATTCATATTAAGTGAGAATATTATAACATAATGACAATGCCTTATTACATTAAACTTCATCACCTTTGGGCAGAAAAAGTAATAATGCAACAATAAACATCTATAAAATTATAATATTGTTATTATCAACTTTGGTCAGAAAATAACAATATCACAATAAATCTGAAATTTTATCTGTGACTTGAAATTAAATTATCCCTTTGGTTCAAATTTAAATGCAAGTCAAAATAAATATCTAGCAGCGGAAACTTTAAATAAATTCACATGGACAGTAGCAAAATACTCTATTTACCCTCTGAAATTATCCCTTTGGTTCAAATTTAAACAGGGGCAAATTCTATTCAAATTTCTATTCAAATTGAGCAAATTTTACTGAAATCAATTCAAATAAATGCGAAAAGCTACTGTGCAGAACTGTTCCTGTTGGGCCAAAAACCAGCTCGCGGCTGCGGCCCAATACTGTTTCGGCCTGCTGGGCAAGCCCCTCGCGCGCGCGGGCCGCAACCTGGGCCTGGGCCGCCAATTCTGGCCCAGCGCCGCAGCCGCGCCCCCGCCCGCGTCGATCCCGGCCGTCCATCATATCCGACGGTCGAGCGCGAAGTGAGGAGGTATAAAAACCCCGTCGCGTCGCGGTCGCCCGAAACCCTAGCTCATTCTCTCCTCCCTCGCGCAGGCGCGCTCGCTCTCGCGCGAGCCAGCGGCTCTGCTCCCCGGCCGGCGGCCTCACGCCGCCGTTCCGTAGCTTCTCTGCGCCACCGCGCCATGGCCGGTGAGCCATGGCCGGCGGTGCTTCTCTTCTTCCTCCCTTCTCTTTTCCCCTTCTTTCTCTGTGTTCTAGCCGTAGCTAGGGTTTAGCACGCTCGCGCGCGGTCGGTGGCCTACCGCCGGCGCGCCGCCGGATCTCCGCCGCCACCATGGCCGGCGAGATCCGTTGCGCTAGGATCTGTGCGCGCGGGAACGGCGTCGTCACGCCGCGCCGCCGCTCTGCGCCCTTGCGGGCCTCCTCGCCGGAGTCGCGTGCGTCTCGCGCGCGGCTCCGTCGAGGAGATCTGTAGGGGTGATTAGGGTGGCGGTGGCGCCGCCCGTGGACGGCATACCGAGGTAAGTCCACTCTGGATCTAGGGTTAGGGTTAGGGTTTGAGTTCGATTTGCTTCTTTTTCTCGGATTTCTCGTGTTTCCCGAGTTGGATCTACTAACAACGAGGCTAACTGATACCATTGTCAGTTCTATTTGAACATTGATACATATAGGATATGTGCATCTGGTCGTGTATGTGCGTGTGTGTGTGCTGTGTTCGTGAGAAACAGCGAGAAGGGGTCGGTGCTTACCATCCCCGCCGGTCGTGGCGGCTCCAGTCGCCATGGCCGGTTCGCTTGGGGAAGTTCTGCACAAGGCAGCGTCGCGCAGTGCAGGCGTAGATGTAGGTCGAGGTAGCAGGTCGCGCTGGCCCTCTGGTCGCCAACGGCACTGGCCCGGGGCGGCGACGGAGTACGGTGATGACGTCGTGGCGGCGGTGGCGGGTCTTCCCGTCACTGCCCGCGCTAACCCTAGATCGGATAGGTGTGTCGGTGGGTCGTGGCGGCTCAGGTGAACCTCGTAACTTGAGTCGGCAGCCCCCACCTTTCTTTATAGCGCGGGGTGACAGGGGCCCTCCAACCATGTAGGATTGGGCGCCCCCGATCAGGGCGCGGACTGGATCAGGCCCACGGCCTTTGGGCCGTGTGGGCCGGGAGATCAACCTAACACTCTGAACTTAAAGGAGGCTCCTTGGCAAGGAACAACACAGCACCACTGCACTACCCTATGCTCTCCAAGAGCAACTATGCTTCTTGGGCCATCAAGATGGAGGCATACATGCGCGCTCAAGGTGTCTGGGATGCAATAGAGGCCAAAGATCCCAAACAGGTTCCAACAAGGAAGAACCACATGGCGTTGGCCGCCATTTACCAAGCTATCCCAGAGGGCACGCTGTTCCTGTTGTCTGGGAAGAAGACAGCCAAGTCGGCATGGGAGGCGCTCAAGACCATGAACATGGGAGCCAAGCGCTTAAGGGATGCCAAGCTGCAAACCTTCAGGTTACAGTTCGAGGGGCTGCGCATGAAGGAGACCGAGTCGGTTGATGAATTTGCCGTCCGGTTGACGACAGTTGTGAACAAGATTCAGTCACTCGGTGAGAACATCGAGGAGTCTTATGCCGTGAAGAAATTCCTCCGCGCTGTCCCTAGTAAGTTTCTACAGATTGCTTCAGCCATCGAACAGTTTGGCGACCTCGAAACCATGACGCTCGAAGAGGTTATTGCACGCCTGAAGGTGCATGAGGAGCGCCTAGAAATGAAAGTTGATGAAGCCTAAACACCAAAATACTCCTTCCTACGAAGACCAAATTATTGCATGTTCTCCTGAATTCGTCTCCGGCAAAGAATGGAGGACGTGACAATAGGAGTCCAATAATGAACCTATCGTTGGTTCTTGACCGCCTTTCAGCTTTGCTATTTCAATTGTTACTCTATTTTCTTATCATCGGTGTGCTCATAACTATTGTTGTTATCGTCTATAAATAATGTATTTCTAATCATTTCAATTGTCTTCATCAGATTATTTTTCATGAGCTCAGCCTATTATTACAAATATGGAAAGAGAGAAACTCGACACTAATCATACTCTCACTACTCACTAGTAGAGAAAGCAATATTAGTCCCGGTTCCAAAGCGCCCTTAGTCTCGGTTACCCCTTTAGTCCTGGTTTTAAAACTAGGACTAAAAGAACCATTTAGTCTAGGTTGGTAACACCGGTTGGGGATTAAAGGGCCTCCAGGACTCGGGATATATATACCAATCCAGACTAAAGCTAGCATTAGTTCTAGATCCAAATATATCCAGAACAAATGTAGAGGATGAAGAGTTATTTCTCTACTATTGTATAGATACATCGTGCTAACCCATTGGACTTGCCGACTGATATATATATATATATATATATATATATATATATATATATATATATATATATATATATATATATATATATATATATATATATATATATATATATATATATATATATATATATATATATATATATATATAGGCTCAACAGTACCATTTTCCGAACTTTTGGTAGAAGTCAGCTCAAAGAGATTGATGACGTGCTATTATTCAAAGCCTATGATTGGTTCTTAGTGAATTAAGAAATTACTAAGTCTTGGTCACTGAGAAAAGGTTTTGTTCTCCAGGACAGGCCACATCGTTTGTTGACATGATATATTCATATTCTACATGCTTATCACATACACCGTTAAATTATTTGGAATCATGTGGTCAACAGAATCATATCTAGTCTTGCATGGCCTACTCTTCCCAAGTCCTATTTTTAATGCAGTCTTGATCAATTAGTTCATATTGTGATGCGATCATCGATCTAATCAGGGATTAAAAGTCAGCTCACATGCATGCTTGTGACGCGTATGAACATGCAAAAATGTGCTTTAGGTGCTGCATTTGAAGAAAGTCATCATCTCTTATGTTCTTCTAATATTAAAGGCCTATCATTGTCTTGTAGTCATTAAACAAAGAAAAGACTATATCTAGGTCATTGCAATCAGTGTGGGGCAGCTTGTGTATAAAATGAATCTATTATATTAATACAATAGAGTTAAAAGAAGCCACCACGTTCGCCGGGAGGACGAAGAAATTCCCACGTTAATCCAAAAAAGAGAAGGATATTAGCCGTCGGATTTTATGAAGATCTAATGGTCTATATTATTCTATTAATCTAAAATAGAGAAGAATATATGCCGTCAGATTTTATGAAGATCTAACGGTCTATATTATCCCGTTAATTCAAAAAAGAGAAGAATATATATCATCGAATTTTATAAGATCTAACAGTTTATATTATTCCATTCACTGTGGCTGCCGTGCAGCCATCCGTGTTCGCCGTATGAGGACTCCACCGTCACCGCGCGGCCATCCGCGTCCTCAGCGGGAGCCCTCCACCGTCGTCGCGTTGCCGTCTGTGGTCGCCGCAAGAGTCCTCGCCGTCGCCGCGCGACCGTCCACCGCCATTACCGCCGTGGATGCCATCCACAGCCGCCGTTTGAGGCCTCCAGCGTCGTCGAGCGGCCATCTGCGTCCTCCGCGGGAGCCCTCCACCGTCGTCGCGCCGCCGTCCGTGGCCGCCGCAGGAGTCTTCGCTGTCGCTGCGCGACCGTCCGCCGTTGTTGCCTCCGTGGAAGCCATCCTCGGACGCCACGGGAGCCGCCCGCACGCCTTCGGAGTTCGGGGTCCGGCAGCTCCGTACGCCGCCGGAGGCCGGCAAGGCTGAAGGCTACCGACTTCCATTAATTCAAAATGAGAAGACTATATATCATCAGATTTCATGAAGATCTAAAGGTCCATATTATTCCGTCCGACACCGCCGCCGTGCACCGTCCATGGCCATCATATGAGGCCTCCACAGTCGCCGCGCGGCCGTCGTAGGAGTCCTCCACCGCTATCGCGAGACCGTCCGTGGCCGCCGCGGGAATCCTCGCCGTCGCCGCGCGACCCTCCTCCGCCGTTGCCGCCGCGGGAGCCACCCGCATGCCTTCGGAGTTCAGGGTCCGGCCGCTCCGCCGCTGGAGGTCGGCATGGCTGATGTAACAACCCTAAAAATCCCCTTAGGATTTGTTGAGTGCAAAAATGTGAATTTAAAAATTTTTTGTGAATTTTGTGCAAGTCAACAAACATATAAGAGTGTCTTCTAATTGCTCCCTAAATTCCTAGGCAATTTAAATTCAAATTAAAAATAATTTGAAGTGCTAAGGACCAAATAGATGTAATTTGGAGTTAATTTGGTTTTATTGGATTTTTGGTTGTGTTTGAATTCAAATTCTAGATTTGAATTCAAACAAATACTAACTAAACTAATTGTAAACCCCAACTAACCTTAGTGGGCCGAAACCCCTAACCCAAGTCTAGAAACCACCCTCGAATTCCTTTTCCCGAGCGAGCCAGCCAACCGGCCCAGCCGGCCTTGCGGCCCAGCAGCGGCCCAATCTTCCTCCGCGTCGCCTCCGCATCCCCTTCACCTCTCTCACTAACAGGCGGGTCCCGCCTGTCAGCTTTCTCTCCCTCCTCACCTTCTTCCCCGCGCCGACGCCCTGCTCTCTCTCTCTCTCTGCTGAGCCGCCCGTGACGCGCTCCGCGGCCCGTCGCGATTGAGACGCGTGGCCCGAGTGGGCTCGCCTAACCATCTCGCCGTCTGTGCCCAAACCCTAGCAGCCGCCGCCCTATAAATCAGAACCGCCGGCCGTCTTCCCTGTTCAAGCCGCCGCCGCCCCATTGGGGTTTCTGTCCACGATTCGAGGGAGGAGAGGGAGGAGGAGGACCAGAGGAGGATAGGAGGAAGAGGAGAGGAGCCAGAGCCGGATCACGACGCCGCCGCCGAAGTCGTCACCGCCGCCCGTGGGGACGCCGAAGAGGAGCCGGACCCGGGACGGGAAGAGGAGCACGAGCACCGGAGGAGCACCGCGAGCACTACCCCGAGCTGCAGCGATCGCCTACGTAACCCTAGGTGAGCCGCCGCCGTGCCTCCCCCTTTCTCCCCTGTCTCCGGCCAAGCGCCGCCGCACCGCTTGCTAGCCCTCTGGGACCCGGTCTTCGAGCCGAGGCCGACGATCTTGTGCAGGACCCCGTCGTGCCGCTGTCGCACCCGCAACCCGCCGTCGACCGAGCAGCAGCCAAGGCCGCCGCGGCCGAGCACCGCTCGCCGCGCGCGAACGCCGAGGCCGTGTCGCGGCCACGGGCAGTCGTGAGCCCGCGCACGCGCACCCCCGCAGAGGCCGCGACGTCGCGTTCCAGCACGCGCTGGTGTCGCGCGTGCGCGAGCCCTCGCAGCCGAGCCGCTTCCGAGCCTTTTTCCGCCCGCGCATCGCCGGCCGCCGTGGCGCCATGGCCGTACTGCCGCCGCTCGCGTCGGGGAGCCCAAGCCGAAGCCAAGCCGTGGCCTTTTTCTCCCCGCTCGTGTCCACCGAACCCTAGCCGAGCCCTAGCACCGCTTCTAGGCCAGCGCCGAGCCATTTCCCGCCGAGTTTCGCCGTCGACCGTCGCCGCCGGCCGTGCTCTGGTGCGCGCCGCGCGCGCGTCGCGTCGCGTCGTGGCCAAGCCACACGCTGGACCACACCAGCACGCCACACGAGCACCCGCAGAAGATCCCGTGGCGGCCACAACTTGATCCCGTGCACCTGGCTCACGTGCACCGCACTCACGGCTCACGGTGGACCAGGTCCACCAGAGCAGATCCAACAGCACCCCCTCCGTGGGCCTAAAGTTCGCGCTAAAGTCCAGCTTACCCCCCTGGACTTTCCTTTCGGCCCAATTCCGGCCCAGCAGCTCAGAAAAATATGAAACCAGTTTCTATATTTTTCTAAAATCATGACCTACGTGTTAGTGTAGAATTTGGTGTTATTTGGGACTTCTTTCATCGCTGTTTTGGTGTTTCTTTGCTAGTAGCCGCGCCTTATTTTATTTTTCCGCAACCCTAGGAGTTCCGGAGAGCCAGGAAGAGCCAGACCACTACGACAACTGCTTTGACGAAGACGAAGACTTTTGCCCAGGTTCACGCCCGACCAAACTCTGAAATACCTATTAGACATGCAACTAGTATGCTAGCGCTTTACTTTACTCGCATGATAAACATGCACTGCCTTTGTTAATATCCTGTTACCTTGCTACCTACCACTCACTTTTTGTAATATGCTATGCTATGCTTGTGTTGGGATGGTTGTGATTTGATCCTCTTGGCGTGAGTTGTGGGTGGTATGGGAGGAGTAGTGCAGCTAGGCGGTGTAAGCGAGTAATAACAACTCGATCGTTTGATCGAGGTGCTGGGGGACTGCACTCGGGCAGTCCCTATGGGGTACCTGTTGCGGTTACATGGTTGTGGATACTTGGGTTATTTGAGGAGTTTGGGCGGCAATACCTGTTATGGGTGCCGATTGCGGACCGTTGCGGCGGATCGCTTATGACGCTGATACTCGCTTTACCGACAATTAAGGACCGAGTCGAGTTCCAACTTTGGACGTGGGAATACCGTGCTCACCATCTACCCAGTATAGGGAGGGTTCCAGCAAGCCTACTCTAGTGCGGCGCCGAGACTGTAGGAGAATCGAGCTTGATATGTGTAAGGGGGACTCGTTGCGGCGTACTCTCCCTGATTTACCACGGCCCCCGACTGGCCCCGGCTGAATGGTGCGCGCTATGCTCAAGGATGCGCGCTATGCTCAAGGATGCCTGTGGAGGAGTGGTCCCTGATTATCTAGCTACCGCTGCACAGTGTTTCTTATTGTCAATTTAGCCCAGAGGGCTTGTACCAGACGCTATGTTTTATATATGTCATGTATTGAACCTTTTATCGTTGTATGGATGTGATATTCTACTGAGATGAGTTCTGTATGAGATAGCTGCTATTCCTGGGACTATCTCGAGGGTACAGGGAGTCGGATTCTCGTCGTCGAGAATCTGGTTCGTTTCAGTTGGTATCAGAGCCATACTTGACCGTAGCGCGTAACCCTTAGATCGGAAACCTAGGACAGAAGCTCTAACTGAGTCCTCTACTGTATATGAAACTTTTACCCTTACCTTACCTTACTAACTTGCTAACTTACTAACAACCCACTAATTGTCTGGCAGATGGAAGCAAGAGGACCAGCAGATGAACGACGGGAGATCAGGACCACAGGGGCAGACTGTGGAGGTTTGGCAGTGCTACTGAGGGAGGTGCTGCGTACAGTGGGGATAGACATGGACAACGTCTTCTACGAGGGCTGGACCTACGGCCCTGGTGAGGGAGTACACACCCGGTTGCAAATGGAAGTACCCAATATCCCTGGACGGCCAAGGTCACTGATGCTACGGGCAGCTACCAGCGAGAGCACCTTCAGTCGGGCAGTGCAGACTATAGCCATGAGGATAATCCGACTTGCCACATTTGTGTACCAGAACCAGCTCAGCCACACTCATTTCCGGTACCTGCCGTGGGCTCTTGAAGATCCAGCTGACAGAGACGCAGTCCGTTTGCAGGCTCACGCAGCTGACCGAGAGCGGAACGTGACCCTGCGGACCTCAGTTCAGTGCGTGATCGAGCAGGAATACTTAAACATTGGCTTAGAAGAGAAAGTTGCCAAGCTAAGAGAGAAGGTATGGAAGCAAGACATCCAACTGCTGGAGAAGGACAACAGGATCGCCTTACTTGAGAAGCGCCTCGAAGCTAAGGCAAGGGAAGTCAGAGCCCTGGAGTACGAAGCTTACAACAACAGGCAGTTGGCAGGGCTGATCTTAGCAACTCACCGTGCTCGAGATGTCCGTCTAGAAGATCAACTCACAGAAAAAGACAAAGCACTGGCAGCCAAGGAAGAAGAGATAGAGGGACTGAAGGAAGAAGTATATTGGTTGGACAGTCACAACTCAGAACTTCAGGAAGAGGTGGATAGCTACAAGGAGAAGAGTGGGCGAAACTACCAGCTGATGAAGTACTTGAGTCTTCAACAGATTATGGCAAAGGATGAAGCTTGAAGGACCCTTAGTAGTTGGGTAAGGTCAGACAGGAAGAGGGTAGCAGAGGTGATCACAGTGAACCAAAGACTTCCAGAAGAACGCAGAGTTGAACCCAGAACAGAGCACTACAGGGTCTCACCAAGCCGGGTTGAGCCGATACCAATACCTGAGGCTCGAACCCTTACCCCCGAGATGACAAGACTGAGACAGGAACTGACACCCCTAGAGCAGCAGTTGGCAAGACCTGAGGTGGACACAGTGAGGTTGGCAGCGCGCCTCACGGACACTCTCCACGACGACAGGCAATGATCAAGCAGCAGACAAAGACTGAGGCTGTGAGGTTGGCAGCGCGTCTCACAGGCACTTTCAGCAGCATGAGATGGATGCAGTAGGCAGTATCAGCAGATGTCAGCAGTAGTGATGAGACTTGTATCTATCTTCATGAGTAGATGTTTAGACTTAGTAGATCATGACCACCTTTTGGCTCAGCCACGATGTAGCATCCGCTTAGATGTACTATCCTCAAGGTTCCAGGAGCTGACCTCGGGATAGTACCCATGTCTAGGGTGTAATGCTGTTATGAATGATCGATCTTTGTGGCTGTTCTTGCAGTTTTATTGATGTTCATCTTGAGTGTACTTTAGTGTTGAGTCTATTTCATGTGTGCAGCTCCTACTCTAGTTACTCTAACCTAACCATTACCGACCGCCACTAAACCTGCTCTAAGAAAAATACAGCAAGATGTCGATCCGAAGATCCAACCGACTGCTTGCACGTTTTGAGGAAGCTGAGCAAGAAGAGGCAGCAGGGGCAGCTAGGGGCAGAGGACATGGCAGAGGTCGTGGTCGCGGAAGAGCAACAGTTGCAGTTAGAGGCAGGGGCCGTGGACGCGCAGCAGGCGTGCTCCAGCCCGAGTACAATGCACCAGGTGGAGAACATGAAGTGGAGATGGAAGAGCCAGCAGAGGAGCCTCAGCAGAACCAGCAGAACGACCAGCAACCACCGCCACCGCCTAACTTGGTAGAAGTAATGACTACTCAAACACAGCTGATGCAACAGATGTCACAGGCCAACACACAGATGATACAAGCTATGCAACAGATACAGGGAAACCAGAACCAGAACCATCAGGGACACCGTGAGGAAGACCTACAAAGGAAGATTGAAAGGTTCATCAGGCTGAAAGCACCCACCTTCGACTACTCGGACGAGCCACTCGACGCGCACGACTGGTTGCGTACCATCGAGACGAAGCTGGACATGACTGACTACACTGAAGAGGGATGTGTGGCCCTTGCGGCGCACCAGCTTGAAGGCGCAGCGAAAGCGTGGTGGGAGAGCTACTGTGACTCTCACGCGAACCCTGCTCAGATCACCTGGCTAGAGTTTTGTGAAGCTTTCAAAGAGTACCACATCCCAGAACAAGTCATGGTGCACAAGGCAATGGAGTTCAGGACAATGACCCAAGGTGGTTTGTCTGTAGCTGAGTACGCTCGACACTTTGCTAAGATGTCAAGGTACGCTCCTGAAGACGTCAACACTGAAAAGAAGAAACAGTTTTGGTTCCAGCGCGGCTTGCACAGAGGTCTGAGGACAGCGCTCGCAGCGAGTTCACACAGGTCACTCAGAGAGCTGATCGACAGGGTTATCGCAGTTGAGAAGGAAAGAGTGGGTCTTGAAGATACTTGGCGAGAGAAGAAGAGAAAAGCAGAACAGTTGCACAACCACAGACTGAGTCAGAGGCCGAGGAGTGGCCAGAGCAACATGCTCAGGAGAAGCTTTCAGCAGAGCAATAGCCAAGGAAGCTCAGGGTTCAACAGAAACAGTTACCAGGGTAACCGAGGCAGTAACAGCAACAGCTTTGGCAGCAGAGGTAACAACTACAGCAGTTTTGGCAACCGAAACAACAGCTACTCAGGTCAGGGAAACCCCAATTGGAAGCCAAACAACACGCCCAGAGTTGGTGGAGGAACCTCAATAGTCTGTTTTGCTTGTGGGAAGCCCGGTCACAAGTCCTTTGACTGTCCGGAGAAGAAGAACAAACAAACCCTAGACAAGGCACCGGCACCTGGAGGACAGGACAGGCAGCCAGCAACAGCGCAGAGGGGACGCCTCAACCACCTGACAGAGGAAGAAGCCGAGGACGCTCCCGACGTTGTGCTCGGTGAGTTTTTAGTAAACGAGATTCCAGCTTTGATACTGTTTGACTCTGGAGCAACTGGATCTTATATCTCGACAAAGTTTGTGAAAGAGCAGTCACCCCCGACGATACCTAAGGCTAGACCTATAGTCACTACTTCTCCCTTAGGAGAGCTTAGGTGCACCTTAGAGTGCCCAGCAGTTAGACTGATGATAGGTGGGAAGGAGTTCGTAGGAGACCTGACAGTCCTGAAGTCGGACGGAATTGACGTGATACTAGGAATGGATTGGCTTACAGAGCACAAAGGGGTAATCAGTTGCTCGCCCAGAACAGTTGAGTTGACACACCCTAGCGGAGTCAAAGTAACAGTAGAGCCACGAAGAAGAAGAATAGGGAAGAGATCCAGAACATGTATTCTGAGACAGTTGGTATACTCTATCGAGAAAAAGATGATCGAAGAAGTGCCTGTAGTATGTGAGTACCCTGACGTGTTTCCCGAAGAACTACCAGGGCTACCACCTGACTGAGACGTAGAGTTCATAATCGAGCTGCAACCAGGCACAGGACCCATTGCCAAGAGACCGTACAGAATGTCAGTGGAAGAACTGGAGGAACTCGAGAAGCAGCTGAAAGAGATGCTTGAAAGCGGGGTGATTCGACCAAGTGCATCCCCATGGGGATCGCCAGTGTTGTTTGTGAAGAAGAAAGATGGGTCAATGCGCATGTGCGTAGACTATCGATCCCTGAACGCAGTAACGATCAAGAACAAGTACCCATTACCGCGGATTGATGACTTGCTAGATCAGTTGAAGAAAGCCAAGTACTTCAGTAAGATTGATCTGAGATCGGGATACCACCAGATGAAGATTAGAGAAGGCGACATTCCCAAGACAGCCTTTGTGACTCGGTACGGGCAGTACGAGTTCACCGTTGTGTCCTTCGGTTTGACCAACGCACCCGCTTACTTCATGAACATGATGAACAAGGTATTCATGGAGGAACTAGACAAGTTCGTGGTGGTGTTCATTGACGACATACTAGTCTACTCAGAAACAGCCGAAGAACATGAGGAGCATCTAAGGATTGTACTAGAGAAGCTGAGGCAGCATCAACTCTACGGGAAGTTCAGCAAATGTGAATTTTGGCTGGAGAAAGTAGCCTTTTTGGGTCACGTGCTGACGGCTGAGGGCGTAGCAATAGACCCAGAAAAGATTGAGGCAGTAGCAGAATGGAAGCAGCCGAAGAGTGTCACGGAAATCCGAAGCTTTCTGGGTTTGGCCGGTTACTACAGAAGGTTCATTGAGAACTTCTCCAAGATTGCCAAGCCAATGACCGAACTACTCAAGAACAATGTCCCGTTCGAGTGGACAGACAAGTGTGAAAGAAGTTTCCAAGAGCTCAAGCACAAACTCACTACAACGCCAGTATTGACCCTGCCAGATATTTGCAAAGATTTCGTAGTCTATTGCGATGCTTCGAGACAAGGTTTGGGATGTGTTCTAATGCAAGAGGGCAAGGTTGTTGCTTATGCATCAAGGCAGCTGAGGAAACATGAGGAAAACTACCCCACACATGATTTAGAATTGGCAGCAGTGGTCCATGCATTGAAGATCTGGAGGCACTATCTGATTGGCAACAAGTGCGATATCTACACAGATCACAAAAGCTTGAAGTATTTCTTTACCCAATCCGAACTAAACATGAGGCAGAGAAGGTGGTTAGAACTGATCAAAGATTACGACTTGGAGATACACTACCATCCTGGCAAAGCCAACGTAGTGGCAGATGCCTTAAGCCGAAAGAGTTATTGCAACAACTTGATGATAGAAGAAAGTCAGCCAAAACTAGCAAAGGAATTGTATATTCTGAAACTCGAGCTAGTAGAAGAAGGAAAACCCCAGGAAATGAGGGTGAAGTACAACCTAGAAGACCGAATCAAAGAAGCTCAAGGAAAGTGTCCAGAAATCCAAGAAGTAAAAGAGGATATCCAGCGAGGAGTGGCACCTGACTTCCGAATAGATGAAGCAGGGACGGTATGGCTGAAAGATCGTATTTGTGTACCGCAGGACAAGGAAATCAGGAGAACAATTCTCTCAGAGGCTCACGAGTCCAAGTACTCGATACACCCAGGATGCACCAAGATCTATCAGGACCTGAAGGATAGGTTTTGGTGGAAGAAAATGAGAGAGGACATAGCAGAGTATGTAGCCAAGTGCGACTCTTGTCGAAGAATCAAGGCAGAACATCAAAGGCCAGCAGGACTGCTGAAACCACTGGAAATTCCAATGTAGAAGTGGGAAGATATCAGCATGGATTTCGTGGTTGGCCTACCTCGCACTCAGAAAGAAAATGATACCATTTGGGTCATAGTTGATCGGCTGACAAAGGTAGCCCACTTCATACCAGTCAAAAGCACATACCCAGTAAGCAAACTAGCAGAGCTATATATAGACAACATTCTTAAGCTGCATGGGGCACCAAAAAGTATTGTGTCAGACAGAGGACCACAATTCACAGCTCAGTTCTGGAAAAGCCTACATCAAGCCATCGGGACAACCTTGGAGTATAGCACAGCTTACCACCCTCAGACAGATGGGCAGACCGAAAGAGTGAACCAGGTTCTTGAAGACTTGTGGAGGGCATGTGTTCTAGCTTACAGCACAGACTGGGAGAAGAGTCTATCTTATGCAGAATTTTCCTACAACAGCTACCAGGCCAGCCTACAGATGTCCCCCTTTGAGGCACTATACGGCAGGAAATGCAGAACGCCTCTAATGTGGTCAGAGGTCGGGGAACGAACATTCTTTGGACCTGACATGATTGTAGAGGCAGAAGAAAATGTGGCCAAGATCCGAGAGCACCTGAAGGTAGCTCAGAGCCAACAAAAGAGCTATGCGGATAAAAGGAGACGAGACCTAGAGTTCGAAGTAGGAGACTTCGTCTACCTAAAAGTGTCACCCCTCAGAGGGCATAAGAGATTCCAAGTGAAAGGGAAGCTAGCACCCCGTTTTGTGGGACGGTATCAGATACTGGAGAGAATAGGAAAGCTAGCCTACAAGCTAGACCTACCAGAGGACCTAGCTGGAGTACACCCAGTGTTCCATGTATCACAGCTGAGGAAGTGTCTAAGAGTACCAGAACATGAGGTCAAGACAGAGGCATTAGACCTACAAGACACCTTGGAGTACCTGGAGTACCCAGAGAAGATACTAGACAGAGCAGTCAAAGAGACCAGAAGCACAGCTATCCCATTTTGCAAAGTGCAGTGGAGCAACCATTCACAAAGGGAGGCTACATGGGAGAAGGAGTCAGTACTAAAAGAGAAATACCCCCACTTGTTTAAACCATAGGTAACCACAAATCTCGAGGACGAGATTCTTGTGAGGGGAGAGACTGTAACAACCCTAAAAATCCCCTTAGGATTTGTTGAGTGCAAAAATATGAATTTAAAAATTTTTGGTGAATTTTGTGCAAGTCAACAAACATATAAGAGTTTCTTCTAATTGCTCCCTAAATTCCTAGGCAATTTAAATTCAAATTAAAAATAATTTGAAGTGCTAAGGACCAAATAGATGTGATTTGGAGTAAATTTGGTTTTATTAGATTTTTGGTTGTGTTTGAATTCAAATTCTAGATTTGAATTCAAACAAATACTAACTAAACTAATTGTAAACCCCAACTAACCTTAGTGGGCCGAAACCCCTAACCCAAGTCTAGAAACCACCCTCGAATTCCTTTTCCCGAGCCAGCCAGCCAACCGGCCCAGCCGGCCTTGCGGCCCAGCAGCGGCCCAATCTTCCTCCGCGTCGCCTCCGCGTCCCCTTCACCTCTCTCACTGACAGGCGGGTCCCGCCTGTCAGCTTTCTCTCCCTCCTCACCTTCTTCCCCGCGCCGACGCCCTGCTCTCTCTCTCTCTCTCTCTCTGCTG
This sequence comes from Echinochloa phyllopogon, assembly GCA_033239725.1. Lineage (NCBI taxonomy): Eukaryota > Viridiplantae > Streptophyta > Magnoliopsida > Poales > Poaceae > Echinochloa > Echinochloa phyllopogon. The sequence continues at coordinate 4,283,737 of BTCW01000003.1, forward strand.
AGCCGCCCGTGACGCGCTCCGCGGCCCGTCGCGATTGCGACGCGTGGCCCGAGCGGGCTCGCCTAACCATCTCGCCGTCCGTGCCCAAACCCTAGCAGCCGCCGCCGTATAAATCGGAACCGCCGGCCGTCTTCCCTGTTCAAGCCGCCGCCGCCCCATTGGGGTTTCTGTCCACGATTCGAGGGAGGAGAGGGAGGAGGAGGACCAGAGGAGAAGAGGAGGAAGAGGAGAGGAGCCGGAGCGGAGCCGGATCACGACGCCGCCGCCGAAGTCGTCGCCGCCGCCCGTGGGGACGCCGAAGAGGAGCCGGACCCGGGACGGGAAGAGGAGCACGAGCACCGGAGGAGCACCGCGAGCACTACCCCGAGCTGCAGCGATCGCCTACGTAACCCTAGGTGAGCCGCCGCCGTGCCTCCCCCTTTCTCCCCTGTCTCCGGCCAAGCGCCGCCGCACCGCTTGCTAGCCCTCTGGGACCCGGTCTTCGAGCCGAGGCCGACGATCTTGTACAGGACCCCGTCGTGCCGCTGTCGCACCCGCAACCCGCCGTCGACCGAGCAGCAGCCAAGGCCGCCGCGGCCGAGCTCCGCTCGCCGCGCGCGCACGCCGAGGCTGTGTCGCGGCCACGGGCAGTCGTGAGCCCGCGCACGCGCACCCCCGCAGAGGCCGCGACGTCGCGTTCCAGCACGCGCTGGTGCCGTGCGTGCGCGAGCCCTCGCAGCCGAGCCGCTTCCGAGCCTTTTTCCGCCCGCGCGTCGCCGGCCGCCGTGGCACCATGGCCGCGCCGCCGTCGCTCGCGTCGGGGAGCCCAAGCCGAATCCAAGCCGTGGCCTTTTTCTCCCCGCTCGTGTCCACCGAACCCTAGCCGAGCCCTAGCACCGCTTCTAGGCCAGCGCCGAGCCATTTCCCGGCGAGTTTCGCCGTCGACCGTCGCCGCCGGTCGTGCTCTGGTGCGCGCCGCGCGCGCGTCGCGTCGTCGCCAAGCCACACGCTGGACCACACCAGCACGCCACACGAGCACCCGCAGAAGATCCCGTGGCGGCCACAACTTGATCCCGTGCACCTGGCTCACATGCACCGCACTCACGGCTCACGGTGGACCAGGTCCACCAGAGCAGATCCAACAGCACCCCCTCCGTGGGCCTAAAGTTCGCGCTAAAGTCCAGCTTACCCCCCTGGACTTTCCTTTCGGCCCAATTCCGGCCCAGCAGCTCAGAAAAATATGAAACAGGGAGTCGGATTCTCGTCGTTGAGAATCCGGTTCGTTTCAGCTGAAGGCTACCGGCCTTACGTTAATTCAAAATGAGAAGAATATATACCATCGGATTTCATGAAGATCTAAAGGTCTATATTATTCCGTCCGCCACCGCCGTCGTGCAGCGGTTCGTGGCCGCCGTATGAGGTCTCTACCGTCGCCGCGCAGTCACCACAGGAGCCCTCCACCGCCGCCGCGTGGCCGTCCGTGGCCGCTGTAGGAATCCTCGCCATCGCCGCGGGACCGTCCTCAGCCGTTGCCGCCGCGGGAGCCACCCGCACGCCTTCAGAGTTTAGGGTCTGGTAGGGCTGAAGGCTGTCGGCCTTCCGTTAATTCAAAACGAGAAGAATATATACCATCACATTTCATGAAGATCTAAAGGTCTATATTATTCTGTCCGCCACCGCCGCCGTGCAGCCGTCCGTGACCGCCGTATGAGGCCTCCATCGTCGCTGTGCGGCCGCCACAGGAGCCCTCCACGCCGCCGCGTGGCCGTCCGTGGCTGTTGCAGGAATCCTCGCCATCGTCGTGCGACTGTCCTCCGCCGTTGCCACCACAGGAGCCGCCCGCATGCCTTCGGAGTTCGGGGTCCGGTCGCTCCGCGCTCCGCCGGAGGCCGCCGGGGCTGAAGGCTGGCGGCCGGGATACCGGCACCTCTCGCCGCCGCCGCCGCCACTATAGAGGGGGGAGATAGAGTGAGGGAAGTGGTGGCCTCAATGAAAGAGAAGGAGAAAACGAGATGGGTGGGTTCACGCGTTGGTAGTTGATATAGAATATGAGATATAGAGGATAACGGATGTGGAAGAAATTTATATATAGGTTACAATCTCAATGACTATATATGAAGGAATAATTCTTTTAGATGACGAAAATAGAGTACGGCAAGTGCGGACAGCTTGAAGCCCCATGTGGCCTAACCTGTTCAACAATGAGCGGAGTACAACACGTCGATCTGCACAGGTACCTGATGAAATGTGCTCGGAATTAGGTCGTCCAACAAGGTTGTGAGCAAAGTAGGAGAGAACAAATCTCCATATCCGAAGGGAGCGAATCATTGTCGGGATTGAGCACCATAGCCGCGTTCAACACTCAGTGTCTTTGCCAACACAAGTGGAAGATCATCAAACGGGTTAGCCGCACTCAAACCAATATTATTCCATTAATCCAAAAAAAGAGAAAAATATATGTCGTCAGATTTTATGAAGATCTAACGGTCCACATCAACCCAATGAGTCGACCCAATATGAATTAATAAATAGACAAAGAAAAATAAGTAACATGAGAACTCTGTGTCAAAATTGGACCTATGTACATAATTTTTTTTTACCTTGGAATAAATGTAACTCTATCATTTGAATTCCAAACAACTCATATGAATTGTCAAACGGAATGAATTTGACGAGCTCTACGAGTTGATGGTCTCTAATTGCCCAATTAACCAACATATCAAAAGCCCGAATTTTACATCCTACGAAGTATTTCCTCAACCTTTAATTCTACAGTTTTTGTATCTATTATCTTAGTGTCATTACCAAAATTTATATAAAATAAGCGACCATATTTGTCAAGATGTTTAGAAATTATTTAATAAAAAAAGATACATATGGCGTTTTTGGATTTTATGATGATCTAACGATATGATTATTAAAGAGTCGATATCTAAAACCAAAAACTAAATCATATAACCATAACATAAGAGTTTGTGTTTACACAAGAGTTAGCTTTCTAATTATCCACTCTTTCCTCTTATAAAAATAAAAAATAAATAGCATAGTAACAACATACGTGTGCCATCAAATAATCTAATTTGCAACGGTATCACGTTACGAAACATAGTGAAAAACTAGGAGTTATTTCTGATGCCTTGCAACGGTATCACGTTACGAAACAAAGTGAAAAACTAAGAGTTATTTTCGCTGCCGAGGCATCGGCTCTAACTCTCGCTATGTTGTGCACGTTTTGGATTCAAGAAAGAGAGCTGAGAGAACATAGAAATGTAAGAGAGGAGCTTCGTGCCTGCAGTGAAGTGAATAGCTGCTGAAGTTGCTATGTAATAAAGAAAAACGTCCAACAACTGACAATTCTTGCACATCAAGGAGCAGTCAACGACAATAACAATTTTTCTTCTCCAAATTGTAAGGATGTGTCGTATGCTCATCCATAAATGGGTACAAAATTTGTTGTGCATTTCTTTCAAAAAGAAAAATAGTGAACGTTAGGGAGAAATAGACATGCCAATGCCGATTTCAAAAAAATATTGAGAATCAACTAAAAATATATGAAATTTGTATTTAAATTTGGAGTTAACATTGATTTTGTTGTGAGGGGAAGAGACATTTCACCGTCCACTATTATTTCACCATTGTGTGGGGAAGTAGGGAACCAAAAGAAAAGGATCAGAAACTTGGGGAAAAAATGTGCGGTAGATGTAAGGGTATGTAAGCAGTTCTGATTATTTGTATGTTGCCATAAGAAAACTCTACACTGATGTAAGTCATAAAAAATAATTTATCACCATATGTGAAACTCCGTGACATAAGTTTATATTATAGGACAATACAAAATTATAATACTTTGAATAAATATCAAAAATTGTGTTGTATATAATATGTTTTCTTTTATCATGGATTTATATTTCGTGCCACATAGTGTGATGGTAAAAAAAGTATATGGCGTGTATAGAAAAATAGTATAATAAAAAAATCATTCAGATAAATATATTATCATGTAAAAACCTATCAAATTGTTAGCATAAAAAACCTAGCTAGCCGCGTTGTTTACGCGGGCCACCTTGCTAGTTTGAGTAACGAAAACGGCGAAAACACAACAACGGATTGCTTATTCGGGCGCCATCCAACCCCAAATCCTCTGTTTGCGGGATTAAAGGACCGAAGAAAAGGCCCAGATAGCTGCCAGTAGGCTAGGCCGAAAAGGCCCAAAACTTTTTAAAGCCCATGTGTGTCCTTCCACCCTGGTCTTCTAGTTAGAAGAATTTGAGTGTTTTTTTAGGCCAAGAAGAATTTGATTGTTTAGCTATTAGGCCTGATCGGAAACATCTAGTGGCAGCTGCGTATTTGTCTATTTTGCATTCGCTGTTTTTGCTTGAGCTGCCTGCAGCCGAGCAGCAGCAGCAGCAGCAGCCAAAAGCTGCAGCGAGCCTGTTATTGTTTGACGATTTTTCCCTTCCCCTTCATTGATCTTCATTCTCAGCTAATTTGAACATCTTTTACCTTGTGTTCTACTCCGTATGTGTGAAAAAAATAAAGTTTTATAAGTGGTATAAAAAAATGTTGCGCCACTGTTAGGGGATGGGTGGTCGAATTGACAATGAGGGTGTGAGCAAATGGGCAATCTCAAATTTCTGTGTCTTTAGACCCCAAACGTCCGAAAGGCCAATACATAGCCTGCTAGAAGTTCTGTGTAAGCATGCAGGAGTGGACCAAGGTAAAATTTTGCATTTAAATTTTCAAGAAATTTTTATACAGAGTGTTGGCTGAACCGCAAGCCTTTCAAAATCAGATGGCCAGCAACGTAGCTTTAACACGTTCGCACCAGGCGCTGTTAGATTATTTAGTATATAATAATTAATACGCTGTTAAGAGTACAATTTAGTATTTTGTCGGTCATGATTAGTAAACTCGTGATGCCCTACGTATACACGATTACGTCTTCCACTCTTCCCTCTCGTTTTACATGATATCACGCTTGGCTCTCCCCTCCCTCCAAGATCCAACCCACAACCAGAGACTCGTCCCAATTCTCAGCTCTCGGTCACAACAATTATCTAATACCAAAGCAGTACCAATTCCCTGCTGTTCTACATACGCCAAAGCAGCACATAACAAAGCAAACACAACGTAGAAACAGAGAGAGCACATACTAGCAATGTTCCATCACATTTAATTTTAGTTCTAAACGACCCAAATAATACACACATAGCCTCCGCTTAAATATTGCAGAGCACTGAATCACCGAATCACCACAGAGAGCAACAGAGGATACACAAACGAGAGCAAGTAGCGGCGGAGCACAGGACGCTCACGCGCATAGACCAGACCAGGCAGCACTTCCATCACACGGACCTTATTATGCCAGGGCTATAGGGATGACGGCCAGCGGAACCGTCTCACTGGAGGACGAGGCAGCCTTCTGAGACAGGCAGAGGGGCGACGTGAACGGGTGCATAGGTTGCTTCCTCACCCTCGCTGACTTCCTCCTCATCGGCCTGAACCAGACCAGCAGCAGTGAAGATGTAGGCCTTCACTTCCTCGAAGCGTTCTTCAGACAGCGAAACCTCAGCGAGGAGCTTCCACGCAGATGTTTCGGATGCCTCCTCGTAGTCGCTCCTCCGCTTAAGCACAATGTGGCCACTGATCTCCCACACGGCTGGGTTCACCTGAGTGTCCAGCAGCTCCTGGCTCACTTCGCCCAGAGCCTGCTTCTCAGCATAGCACTGCATTATACGAACAGATACAGAGTTTTTGTTAAGACATTGTAAACAGATTTCCAGCAACGCAGACAGAGCTACAGATAATGTAACATGTTATCTCATCGGTTTCCTTGAACCATCATCAACCATCCAAAGTCCTACTATACTACAACTCACCTTGTAGTGTTAACTAACATGAATAAGTGTTGAGAAGAAGTACAAAATTGTGTAATGGTATCTACCTGGGGGAACAGGAAGATCCTCTTGCCACAGTCAGAAATGAGCACATTGTAAGGCACATTGTTGTCCTGCAGCCAAATGCAAGCATTGGAAACCACATTTGCCAGGTCATTCAGCGTGTTCCCTCCCTCAAATACCAGGCCTCTCACAGGATAATTTATCAGCTTGGACACAGTCACCCCACTCTTCATTGTGTCCTCAGAAAGAGGGATCTTGTGGGTAGCTGCCTTCTCAACAGGGAAAGGCACTGACAAGTAGTATGCCTGTGAAGAAAAGGTTCAGTACTAAACATTCAGATCAAAATGCATATGGCAGTTTTATTGCTCTCCAAATGTACAAAGTTCACTATCACTATGACAAGTTACCACAGATACCTCAACACTGAGCATTTGATGATTTATCAAAATAGCAGGAAGTGGGCATGACATTAAGGCAATACTACTATCTAAACAGTACTGGATGCTCCAATTTGGTTACCATTTCGTTGTGAAAAGTAAATTTAGGTACCATGCAAAGTTCAATACCTGAAAGTGGAGGTGATTGATGGTAGCAAAGGCACCCAAACTATTGTAACCAAGCCTGAAGTACGGGCTAGCTGCCTCAGCTGCCATCTGCAGCGCAAGCAAGAAGCTCTCTTGATCAATCCTCTGAGGCAGGCGGTCCAGAACACGAGGAATGAGAAGCACATGTCCATATTCAATTGGGCTCACCTGTAAAACCATTGCAAACAGCCATTGGCATCAAGAATAGACAAGATGGAATGGAAGTAAGATTATCAGTGTGACTGAGATGCATACATTGATAGCAACAACATTTGGTGCACGATCAGTAGCAGTGATTGGAGCACTATCCAGGAAGTAGCTGTCATCGCCAGCACCATTCTCAAATTGGAAGAGCACCTCTTCCTGGCCAACTTTGGTGAAGTTGAACTTGGCAGGGTCAAATGGCTGAAGCACACGGTCCACACGGAACTCGGTAGGGCGCTTCTTAAGGTGGCGCCCTTCATTGAGTTGCGCAACAAACCCAAGGTGACCAGGGATGACCTTGGTCTCACAGGCAGTGACATCGTAGCGGAATAAGCCTCTGGCCATCCTGTCCTCCCACTGTTAGGATACAAAGCAAAATACTGAGCTCAGAATCTAAATCTTGGAAAAGGAATTTGAGAAAGTAGACTTCACTATCCATCTAGTTCAGTAAAATTTCACACTACAGCATCTCCTACTACTTGTTTATGATGTCTTACATAACAAGGAGTAAAGCTGCCTATATGTTATTCAAAACTAGAGGTAGACATTTAGATTCACATGTGCCATATTCGACAAGTTTTTATTCATCGTATAAGTCATAATTGCAATGTATTTGCTACTGCTCAGGTAGTCAGGTTCACTTTACATGTACCCATGACTAAGCTACAGATTATTACCGAATATATTTCCTGAACTTTTTAAGAGATTTACAGATATCTTACTACATGTGGGATAAAATGATTACAGAAACTAACACAGTTAAAGTTCAGTAACGTTGTGTGACCAAAACCAAAAAAGCTTTTATTTACCTGAGTAAGGAGGATATTGACAAGGGAGTTGGATGAAGCATCCTCCTGTGATGCCTTTGCGGGATTTGCCTTGAAAGCATAGAGAGGAAGCTTGGAAACTGCTCAAAGAAAGGCACGGATATGTTAATTCAACAAAAGTGTAACTTCCATGTCAAGTGAAGCAAATAGTACATTTTTTTGTGCGCAGAATTGATGTCTTAGTGAGGTTTATAGTGAATTATTTAAAAACATTTTTCCAGAGAGCTATAATAAAAAGACGAAGCACAAACAAAAGGTACAATCAGCACATATACAAAATTCGCATAAATACAAAAGGATCTCGGATTCGCTTGCTGTGTGATGACATGGGGTTGGTGGCTGAGAATTTTATTTTTAGAGAAACGAAAATATCTAGTTTATATCCTTTTTAATCCAACGAACCAGAAAAACTGCCAGTTGTTTGGTTTATTTTTAACCGGGGTTGAGTTAAAAATAGCACAGATAAAAAAAGAAAGGACACCCTGTTGTTATGGTTCAGATGCAAAGGCTCCCAGCTTTGTGGAGCTAGCACAGAGAGACCTTTACTGTACAAAGTTCCAGACATTTCTGAAGGAATCATGTGCACAAATCCGTAGTAAAATTTTAAATGGTGGGATCCATAGAGAATGGTATTATTAATAATCATCCGGATTTGTGACGAAAACGACGTTCGATTGACCGTAAACAAATCGAGAGGGAAACGAATTGCACAGGGGTGGGGGAGGCGGGGTAGGTGGCTCACCAGGCAGGCAGCAGTGGCCGAGGCAGTTCCTCCCGCAGCCGGCGCGCGGCTTGTCGGCGGCGTCCTCCTGATAGTTGGAGACGACGGTGGGCACCCTCCTGATGGTGAGCTTCATCTCCATGGCGGCGGCGGTGGCGGTGGGCGTGGGTTGCTCTCGGGGCGGGGCTAATCTCTCTGTTTCTTTCTCCCGGGTGTTTGTTCGTCGGGGGTCGGGGGGGTCAGCAGGGGTCGGGGCTATTGGAAAGGAGAAGCAGAGGAGGAGCAGGAGGAGGAGGGGAGCGTCTCAGATGGCGCGACGACCGCCGCCGGCGAGGAAGAGGAGGTCGGACGGGCTCCCTCCGGCCGAGGGCAGCGCCCCGCGGCCGCCGTGCGGGGCGGGGCTGGTGGCGACGGCGGAGGCGATGGTGCCCGTGGGCTCCACCTGCGCAGCTGCGGGGCCGCGCCGGGGGGCTGCAACGCTAGCCGTGATGCCTACAACTCGGCCACCGCGGGGAAGGGGGGAAGGCGGCTTGCCGGGGGGGTCGGGCGGGGAGGTCGCCGAGGCTCCTGGAGGGGACTCTGTTTCTCTCCTCCTTGTCTTCTCCGGCGAGCGGCGGCGGGCGGGGCGTTGGGGGTTGCGGGTGCGCTGGGGTGGGGTTGGGCTTGGGAGGCGAGAGGCGGAGGCCTGGGTGGCATTAAATAGGAGGGCGGTGAAGGATTTTGTGTGGTGGATCTGGACGGACACGCTCGCGCCGGATCGGACTCGGGGCGGCCGGTTTCTTTTTTTTTCCTTTTAGTTTCTTTATTTTTTTTGTATTTTCGAATTTTCTTTTCTGTGTGGTGGTGTCACGTTTCGGATGTGCAGGAGCATGTGCTTTTCCGGCTCGATACGTCGTCGATGCAGCGGTAGTTGAAAGAGAACTGAACTTTACAAGGACTTGGGAGTGGGAAGAGAAGACAGATTTTGATTGAGCAAGAAACGCATGTGTTGCAGATATATTAGCGTTTTTTTATTTACTTCTACCCGTAGTCTCTAACTCTAGTTCAAATGCTCTGTTATGTATTTTTAGTAACAAAACTGATGAAGAAATGTTTGTTTTTTTCTCATTTCTTTTCCTTTAGCGGCATGTTTTCGGCTGGCTGGTGGCTGATGCTGATTTTTGCTGAGAAAAACACTGCTGGCTAGTTGGTGGTTGGTGGTTGGTGCCGGTTTTTGCTGAGAGAAAAACACTGGTGCTTGGTGGCTGATAAGCAAAACGAACAAGACGATTACCTCTTCAGCATGCATCAATACAATGGCGTCATTACTTTATCCATTCCTGATAAAACTAGAATATATATGATAATCACATACAGGGGATACAAAGAATCACTCCATCCAAACACACCTCTCCGGTTTCGCACAATCATCACTTTCGTAAAACTAGACAAAAATAAACTAAAGCGAAATCAGTTTTTTTTTTGCATCCTCCCTCCAAACGGCCCTTAGTTGACTATAACCGCTTCTCCAACCCTAAACTTGTATGCTTTGTTGCTCTTTTTTCTCATTCTCTTGTGCTCTCAGTTTTTATTTGGGTATAACTTGTATCCATTGTTCCTGCCTTTTCAACTCGTTATGTCGTCTGCAACCTAAATATGGAAAAATTATCCCTTCCTTCTTGTCCAAGTGTAACCTTGTGCACTATGGCAACAAATGAGTTTTAGTCAAAAGCAATTACCGTTTTACAAAGGGGAACAATCAACGTTCATCCTTTCACTATCATAATAATCTAATTTTTAACTTTTAACAACAAAACCGAATAGCAATAAGAGCTATTGTGAGTAGAATAAAAAACACAAGAAACAAGAATAAATAAGATCAAGATAGCTAACATCCAAAAATTAGCATGAGTGGCATTCAACTACCAACTTATAACTTTCAACTAAAAAATATACTCGCCTCGGTATTACAAAAGTTATAAATAACACAATTGACTAGAAAAAATAAAACATACTCCCTCTGTCCCTTTTTATTTGTCGCCGTCGGTTTCCGTGTCACGATTTAAATTCGATTTCTAAAATATGTGCAACATTTTAATCTCTAAAAAAATTTGTTAAAAAACTAGATTCGAATATCTATCTAATGATATTTATTATGTACTATAAATATTAATATTTTTTTTATATTTAATCAAAGTTGTTTCTCGAAAACCGTAAACGACAGATAAAAAGGGACGGAGGGAGTAAGAAACAAGAATAAATAAGATCTAGATAACTCCAAATGGGGCACCAAATCATGATATCAGTTTTACTTGAAATTTAGTCCTTTTATTTTATATGCACTTCTTTTTTTCTATTTTAACTACCAGTTCTTTATTATTTTATTTTCAAATTAACCTATATGTAATGATATTGAACATAATTATTATACTAATCTAAACCCTAATAATGTCATACTAATCTATTTTGCTCATTACTTTTCTATTATCGTAATCTCAGACTATATTTAAAAAATTATCTATTAAATATTTTTATTTTATGGAGGATATTTACTTGTGTAATTGGCTTCCCAAAACCAATAAAATAAATGTATTAGACATTGATTCTATGAAGATCTAGTCATGCCAATATTTAATTCCTTAGTGCCCTTGTCATCGATCCATTGTTTGTCGTGTATCTAAAACTACATCTTTTTCGACGTCCTTACCACCTATACACTCATGCTACTTAACTTTTTTTAGAAAGATCCTACCCCTATGAGCACCTGCGACTGGGCCGGGAAAGAATAGTGTCGGTTAAATTCTGAAATAAATCCAAAAAAATACGACACCAATGCCGAGTCGAGCACTCGAACCTTGGTTGGCAAGTTCTGCATTGGTGTATGCTTGTGTTATCGTCATCACCATTCCACCCCTTCTTTTCGTCTTTTCTAAGCCTGACCAAACATTCATTCCTATTATCGTTGGTAGAAGTTATGTCCAACTTTTGCACGCAAAGTTTTACTTGCTTATACGATATTTGCGATATTTGAACGTGTTTATGTTGATTGATTAGATAAAAATCACAATCTTGACGCTTCCAAGCCACTTGTTGTTGTCGAATTCAAACAGGTTTGAGTGTGGGAAACCATTTGATGATCTGCCATGAGTGTTGAGCCCACCATGGTAAATTCCAGCAACGATTCACTCTCTTTGGATATGGAGAATTTTTTTTTCTCGTTGTGCTCACAACCTTGGTGAATGCCCTAAATCTGAGCACCTTTCATTAGTTACATGTGCAAATCAACGTGATGTCTTCCGCTCATTGTTCAGTTTCTTCATTTTGTTTTTCCTTTCTCCACTCCTTCTTGCACTAACTCGTTAACAAAGACCATCAAACGGGTTTGAGTACGGGTAACCCGTTTGATGATCTTCCACTTGCATTGGTAAAGACACGGAGTGCTGAGTGTGGCCATGGTGCTCAATCCCGGCAGCGATTCGCTCCCTTCGGAAAGGAAGAATTGTTCTCTCCTGCTGTGCTCACAATCTTGTTGAACGCCCTAAATCCGAGAACCTCTCATCAGGTACACGTGCAGATCAACGTGGTGTCTTCCACTCATTGTTAAACGTTGCCTCCTATATATAGGAACGTGGTAAGGCACATAAGGCTTCAAGCTGTCCCCACTCGTCGTATTCTATTATCATCCTCTAAAGGAAATATTTCTGCCTAGTCAATGAGATTCTCCGCTCTATATCAATTTCATGTACAACCGTTATCCTCTATATCTCATAGTCTATACCAACTACCAACATGTGAGCCCACCCCATCTCCTTTTCTCCTCTTCTTTCACCGACGCCACCACTCTAACTCTCTCTATCTATCTCCCCCCTTTCTCTAGTGGTGGTGGCAGCGGCGAGGGGTGCTAGTCTCCCCGGCCGGCAGCCTTCAGCCCCGAAGGCCTCCGACTGCGTGCAGAGCGGACGGACCCCGAACTCCGAAGGCGCGCGAGCGGCTCCTGCGGCGGCGATGGTGTCGGAGGGCCTCCCGACGACAAACGGTCCCGCGACGACGGCGAGGACTACCGCAACGGCCACGGACGGCCGCGCGCCGGCGGTGAAGGGCTCCCGCGGCGGCGACGGCGAGGACTCCCGCAGCGGCCACGGACGGCCACGCGGCGGCAGTGAAGGGCTCCCGCGGCGGCGACGGTGTCAGACGGCCTCCCGACGACAAACGGTCCCGCGACGACGGCGAGGACTCCCGCAACGGACACAGATGGTCGCGCGGCGGCGGTGAAGGGCTCCCGCGGCGGCGACGTTGTATTAACTAGCAAAAGTGCCCATGCGTTGCCACGAGTTACAGGATCAGACTCCGTATTCTGGTCACATATGAGAACATAGGGTGCGGTCCAATATGTATTGTGATCGGACTCGGTATTCATCATTGTTTAAGATCTAGAGGAATATCTCCTATATTTTTTTTTCAAAAAATAGGATCGGCCTATTGTCACTTACATATACTCAGTGTCTATTTTAGCTAGTTCTTAATATTTAGAGATATATCTTTCCCAAGTTGTTAGTATCATCTAATATATATTCAGTAACAGTGAGTATCATATATTATAATAATATATAATGCGCCTAGTCATAGTAGTGAGGAGAACCTGAACATATAGTATCAGTCAGTCAATAAACTGTAGCTAAATTCCTTCATAAAAGAGAAGAGATTACTACTACTACACAAGAATGTTACCATCTTCTATATTTGTTTGTCTCCAGAACGCTACAACACTCGTATCAATCTACCAATGTTGTATCTAAGCTATCATCACAGCAAGTGAACCGCGAGGGAATTTTGTTTTTAGGCTTTTAGCACAAGAGGATTAGAGTAGTAGTAACATATACAAGTGCATTAGGAGTACATGCACCGCTGCGACAGTGGCAGCAGCTCCAGCTAGCATCCATCCAGGCTTGGCCATGCACCGGCCTCGAGCGCCCGGCTACGGCTGCCCACGAGCACCTGTCCAGGTCTGATTGTCTGAAGGACCAGCCGCCGCCATCGATTGGGAATGGGATGGGTTGACCATCAATCCACCATGGCCAGAGGCCCAGAGGTACCGAGGGAGGGGAACGCAGTGACCTGTTTGTCGCGCTTGAGATCCAGTGCAGGAGAGGGCTCGCCGCCGGCCGAGGGAGAGGAGTCGAGCGCTGCCCTACCCGCAGGTCGGGCTACGCGCCGCCGCTGAGCGCGCTGTTCCTGCGGATCGATGGCGCCTGCTGCCTGCGGCCCCGCGTCAGCTGCGGAGGTCGCGCGCGCCGTCTCCCGTGCCGGCGTGGCTGCACAGGTCCGGGGACGCGGCGTGGGCGGCAATCCGTGCGGCGTCGACGTCGGCCGCGGCCCCGCTGAGGACGCAGGACTTCCGGCTGCTGGGCTGCATCGGCGGCGGCGACATCGGGACCGTCTACCTGTGCCGCCTCCGGGACGCTGTGCAGTTGGATGGATCGCATCTGTAGACCAGAGTAAGCGCCATCGCCCATCGGCGGGTCCTGAAGTCCGGCAAGGCTCGCGGGCGGCGGCGGGCGGGGCCCCGGAGATTGGCACTGGGGACGAACAGGTTGGTGGCAGCGAGGATGGGGGCACAGCTCCACGGGAGGCCACGACATGGATTTATACAGGCGATCTTGGCTCTCGATCGGTGACGGAAGAGGAGTCCGCGTCGGGGACGGGACCTTGCCGTATGCGGCTCGATCGCCGACAACAGCAACAAACTGAAGGAAAATCGGAAAAAAATTCGGTGGGGACGGTCCCCAAACTGTGCTTCCTGAGGACCCTCTCCGGATGCCCATCTGAATCGGCTCCCTCTGCTCGGCTTGCAGCGAACGCTCGGCTCGTGCAACCCGCTACTCGGCTCCTACCTAGATAGATAGTTGAGCAGAATCAAGCAATCAGCTCGGCTGCGTGCCGCGGCCAGCCCTGTCGCCTTGGTCTGCCATCGCCCTCCGTCGTCTGCTCAGTCCCTTGTCGCATGAAAACTAGCTGTCCTTTAGAAATTAGGTGAACACTGCCCACGATCAGTTGCAGACATCTATACTAATCGGTGAAATGCAGATGTATAGTTTTCCAAATTTATTTAACAATTTAACATGGTATATATCCGATTGATTGCAAGGGGATCCACCAAGCAATGATAAGAGGGAACTCGATTGTTGTGCAATTACATCTGAAACAAAGAATCAAACTGATCTAGACCCCTGCCGCGTGTTCTTTGTCGAGGATGAAGGGGCTAACAACAGACGACGGAGGGACAGGCGAACAAGGCGACGGCGGCGGCGGACGAGAGCAGTTACTGCACTGTTCGCCTGGGAGCCGAGCAGCGGGTCACATGAGCTGAGCGTTTGCTTCAAGCCGAGCAGGAGGAGCCGATTCAGGTGGGTGCAGCGTGCAGGTTGAGATGGTCGTCCGATTGATGGGATTGCCACGAGGCATACATCTGGGGAGTGTCCTCACGAATCACAGTTTGGGGACCGTCCCTACTGAATTTTTTTCCAGGAAAATCAGGGAGGACGCGATGACGTAGGCAGGAGCCGAGATGACGTCAGCGACGTACCGCAGAATCAACCGTTTCCTAGGTACCGTGGAAGCAATCTTTGCTTTATAATTAGGTAGAGATATAATAGATTAATCGACATTTTTAGATTGAAGTAACTTTTTAAATTTTTAGAAAATAGAAAACCACCTTTAAAACCACTCAGCGGATTAATTAAATCTGTTCGGCTTTGAAGCTTGGATGGCCCTCACCGTTGGATCGGATCAGATTTTCATGGTGATTATTGTTGGAGGATGAACACGTTAGACTTTTCTCTTAACAAATATCTAATAATCATCAAATGGCTTAAAACCTCGGCAAACTTTGGTTCACGCCGCCTTTGATTAGTGTCAACAGTCGATGAGGTACGGTCCCAAGTACCCGTGAGCTCAAACAGATCGAAGGCTAGGATCTAGGCCGGAGTAGCTAGCAAAGAGTGAACCGATCGACGTACAGCGAGTGGCGCATGTTAGATGGCACGACCACAGCCACGGGTCCAGAAGGAGAGAGTGCAAGTGGCTACGAGCCTACGACTACGTACAGAGAATTGAATTGAAGAAGAATAAGGCGATGATGTTTGGAGACGACGTGTTGTTGGTTGGATCGATCAATTCCCAACGGTTAAAATAAATAAAATGTGTATATATCGTCGACGACTGGGATCGAAGGAATATAATCCAACACGCAACTCTCGCACGGACTCGTGTGTTTATTTCACATATATTTTCACCTATATATATGACTGATGCATGCGTTGTTGCATGTGTACAAGTCGAAGACGCTAGCTAGCTAGCACAGGGCCGGCCAGACGGGCGGCCGGCCGGGGTTGTTGCTTGTTGGTCGATGATGGAGCAGTATTGTGAGCCACGTAAAAACGAAAGCTGGGCGCGGGGCCAACGTGGTGACATCCCCAGCCCCGTGCTTTCGAGTGGCTCACAATATATGATCCGTCGTCGTCTCGTCAGCTTAATTTCATCCACACCTACAGCAACGACGACGGTGCACACACTGGCAACGTACGTATGTACGGGACCACGTCGCTGATCGATGATGCATATATGGCCACTTGTACGTCACTTTCGAGTGATATATATATATATAGGACTAATAACAATAACGTTGGCCTGGTTGTAATTAAGATCTATCTGGATGGCCGGATTCAATCAAATCGATCAATTTGACATTTTAGGCATATATGGCCCGGATATATGTGTGGCCTTTGCAGCATCACCAAGCATGACTGCAAAGCTAACGGCCGGTCACCTAGCAGCTACTCCGGCCAACATCTACCCATCACCAAACCGGAGGGAGTATCGATCAGTAGCATATTGTTTAGGACATACACAAATTCAGCCGTTGATGACAGCTTCCCCAGCGGTCGGAACGTGTACATATTGTTAGTTATTTTGGGACCAACAAGACTAATCTCAGGTCTCTGTTTGGTTATGGCCATTATTTTGCTGCCTAGATCAAGCGAGCGGCGTGGTTAATTAGGTTTGCAACCAAGAAGACCATATATGCATGCAGGCTCGAGACGTGGACAGGCAAGCACCGAGCTGCGTAAGGCCTGCTGCAGCTAGTGATCGATCTGGAATTCTAGAGTATCTTGCACACCGACAATTTTGCATGCATGGAATATTAAATGATCTAGCTAGACCTGCTGCAGCTAGTGACCATTAGGCCTTCTCCAATGGTAGAGCTAGCACGCTAGCTCTAAACAGACAACTCCTCCAATGATCTAGCTCTTAGCACATAGCTTATAACATGAATGACCTCACACGTCATCCTTACATAATCTCGAAATGCGTGTACGAGACTATCTCTTGAACAAGAGATAACTCTTAACTTTTTGCACTGGATTAAAAAATTTATGAGCTAGCTTAAAAGCCCGCCATTATTGGAGAAGGCCTTATATCCGGGAATTGGACGTCTATTCCCTCAGTAATGACCATTGTAAGTAAAAAAAAGAAAGTGTCCGTGACGAAGGGGAAAGCGTTGGGAAGGAGCGCCCACCGTCCATGCAGCAACAGTGGCAGCTCATGCTGCAAGGCATTGCGTGGCCATTGTGCCCTTTTTTCCTGGTCTGGCATACAAGTGGCCTGCACTGCACAGGTTGCGCGACCGATGCTTGCGCCATACAGGACACGATTGGCAGGCATGGGCGTGACTCGGGGCGGCGTCTGTTCTGCCGTATATATCTTTGGTTAATTGGTTTCATATGCTTCCATGTTTTTTTAGATTATGGATAAAATCCGGTTTCTATATCCACAAATGGACATATACAGCCAAAGTTTATAAAGAGTACTTAGACTCAAATCTTCAACAAAGAGGAGCCAACACAAGAAAAAAAAACTCTAAGACCGCAAGAAAAAACCCGAAGACTAAACTTCATGCTTCTTCACCATCCTAGCTTCGTTCTTGCATTGTCTTCATGCTTCGCCAAGTCACATCTTTCGTCTACTTAGAAACTTGACGATGGACTTGAATACTTGTCTTCTATGCTTGCACAACATACTCCATTGTAGGTAAAGAAGATCGGATTAAATGGCTTCCAAGGCGACGCCTTCAAGAAGGACTCGACGTCAAAGACACCGTCGCTGCCCATCCGGCAAGCCGGATTACAGTTTTCACCTAGAAGACCAAAACCCCTGCAGAGAGCCTCACAACAAACGCCTCAAAGGAGGAAAACGTCGCTTGACCAACGCCGTCGTTGTTGACATCGAAATCGTGTAAAGCTTTCGCTCGTAGCTCCTGCATGACCACATCAACACCCCAAACAAGGAATATGCAGCAATCTTGTGACCAAACCTGATGTGCAGCCCTGCATAATCGTTCTGACCACACCAGGAGGCACCGAAGACAACTTCACCCCCTCCAACAATGGAAGACGCCCAGAAAAGGCGCCCTCACCAGTCGCCGCCACCTCCGCCATGGGAGGGGAGCAGCTCGTCGAGCAAGATCCCTGCCACCAACCCGCATCCCGTCCACTCCGCCGGCGCACTCAATCGGCGACGAAGGCACAAGCTTGGGGGAGGCGGCCGGGCGGTCACGGGGCGTGTCCCTGTGCACGGGATGCTTAGATCCATGGCCAGGGGCATCGCCTCTGCATGCCGTTGCAACCGCCACGGATGACGGCCCTCCCGGCGAGCATCTCCACACCGCCCTCATGGGCGAGCACCATCGCCGGCGAGCCTTTCCCCCGCCCAGATCTGGTCACGCAGCCCAGATCCAGGTCTACCGCCGTGGCCCGTGGTTCGCGCCGTCGGCGATGGGGGCTGCACCGGATCCGCGAGTGGAGAGGCCAGATCCGGCCTCCCCCTGCCCACGGCCGGCATCCAAGCCATGCTATGGCTGGAGCCGCCGCCGCCGCCGCCCCTCAGGAACGCCATGAGACATGCAGGGGAGGAAGAGGACCACGCGAGATCCCGCCGCTGCCTTCCTCGCCACCCGCCGGGCTTCCGGCCATGGGCTCCGGCAGCGGCAGGGAGAGAGGAGGGGCAGGGAGATGGGGCAGCGCCGAGTTGGTTCGCCGCCCGAGTCGCCCCACGGAGCGACGCGGGGGCCAAGCGAGAGGAATTTTCAGCCGAGCTTCTTCATCAGATGCTTCCTTGTATCTCTCCCCAT
The DNA here is from genome assembly GCA_033239725.1 of Echinochloa phyllopogon. Classification (NCBI taxonomy): domain Eukaryota; kingdom Viridiplantae; phylum Streptophyta; class Magnoliopsida; order Poales; family Poaceae; genus Echinochloa; species Echinochloa phyllopogon. Next base: position 4,302,117 of record BTCW01000003.1, read on the forward strand.
CTCCAATTTCATTTCTTCACTAGCTATAGCAGCTAGCGTTTGATTTTTTTTTTCATTCTTCTGGCGGGGAAACTCTTAGTTCATTGGTTCCAAAGAGATGTTGATTTTTTTCTTCAATTTGTCAAATGCACAGATGATCCTTCCCTCCATATTCCCCTGACCCTGAGAAGAAAGAAGCTTCCTAGTGGGGAGTGGTTGGTGGAAAGTCTTAACAATAGACGGCTGGGATCAAGGGAGATGGACGGTTCATGTTCATTACATATTCACATCCATGCTGGCCGAGTGCATGAGCTAGGGGGTACATTTTTAATTTACAAATAAAATCGATTCTTCTCGATGATCTAATTCAACTTCAAATGCACACCTCACGTGCTAGCTAGGTTGACAGAGGGAGTAATTACAAGGAGTAGGTTTGACAGATGCACACATTCTTAATTAGGAACATTGCTATCGTGCTATGCCAATCATCTATCTCATTATCTCAACATAATGCATATCGAAAATCTCAGCAGATAGATATCCGTATCTCAATTTGGATTTGACATTTGATTACACACCCCAAGATCGATTTATATATATGTATGTATTATATAGGGCCTGCAATCTTGGACAAGTTGCTGCCAGGGGACCAACAGTGACCACAGTTTGTCTTAACCTAAATTCCAGTAGGTGTCCCCACATGATAGGATCGGATGGCTTGTATGCTACTCGTACCAATGTACTCGACCACAATCGTGGGGGAAAATCATTCATCGCCGGCCATCAGAAACAAGAAAGAAAAAGCTAGGCGGCGTGGCCCGGTTTTTTAGTCCAAGTACTCGTGGCTGCTAGAGTTTCTTGCGATGTTTTATATTTGTTGTCAAAAAGAGTACGGGAAAGACATGAGAGGTGGTGAGCTAAGACTTATTAGGAACCTGATTGATGAGTAAAGTTCGACTTCAAACAAAGGAGGGTTGATTATTTTACACGGAGGACAAAATTATAGTACTGTGAAGTCGTTCTCAAAGATGGAAAACATGCAAATGCCTTTTGACTTCCCTTTCAGGCGTATGTATGCGGCCAAAAAAGCGCAGAGAGGATGATATTCCAAGAGAATTGTTCTGAAAAGGAGCAGATTTTGCAGGTTGTTCCTATTTTCTCCGCTCTGGAATTGTTGAATTGCTTCTTAATGAAATGCTTGCCAAAGCAAAGTTCCCGAAAAAAAAACAATTCTTGAAAAAAGAGAAATTATTGAAATGGTCGAATTGGAATCAAATAATGCTCATGCAGAGTTTCCTATATTAGGACTACTGAATGGTGTGGCGAAGTTCTCAAAATTATTTATGCAGAGTTTCCTATAATTTTGCGCTAGACGAATACTATGATGTACATGACGCTGCCTATTTATTTGAGAACTCGATCAGCTGGTCCCCTAGCTTGTATATGTGGTGTGAACAAAATTATTGATGCTGAGAATCAAAACGATTTTGTTCCATATGCACCGGTCTTTGTCGTCGGATCAAACTAGAGTACTCCGTATATTGTATATATCCCCATTTCGTGGTCATGCGAGTCTGGCTGCTTAGAGACCATGCGGGTCGTTTTTGGGCAATTTCTAATCACGTGGGTTCGCTCTTGTAAAACTACATCTGGCCCGATCAGTCACAAAGGTCTGCTCTTCTGAACTCTTGAACAAATTCATCGAACCTATCAAAACTGGCCAGGACAATTAATTGACTAGTAAATTTAAATGAATATCCCATTATATGGTGAGATCCAAACACCATATACTACGTAATGAGCTTGTTGATCGGAGGCCGGCGGTCGGCACATGATGAGCAAGCGTCAGCCATGGCGTAGGAGATGACCTCAGCACGCGATCCCCTGTGTTTTTGTACTAGTAACACTTGAAAGCGAAACGAGTATTTTTTGTAACAACTTGAAGATCAAGAGGAAGGAGCGATCACGTCGCAGGAAGCTGCAGATCGATTATATATAGTATTGCATAGCAAAAGTGACGACGATGGATGGATTATGCTAAACTAGCTAATTGAGCCGGCGCGGCGGCGATAGTTCCACTGAGCTAAAAACTAGGAGACCACCGTACCTGAACGAAGCCTATCGCTACTAGGCTGAGGAACATCAACTGCAAATTGAAAATCAAACTCAAGGACAGAATCTATTCACCTAATCATCACCTTCTTTTAGTTGACTCTATGTCACATGCGACATTAGCACACAGGTAACAATGAAACAATACCCTCGGCTGATTGATGTCTACAAGATTTATCAGAGTGCTGACCAAGCAAGACCAACACTTTCACAGAGTGCATGCCTTCCATTGTAACTAGGTGGTACCCCGCGCGTTGCTGCGAGAATTTATACAAAATTTGAAGATGCAATTTGAAAGTAGAAACATTGCAATATTTTTTTAAACAACAATGTAGAGGAAAACACATTCATTTTATTGAGAGAGAACTACTTAGAAATTTGTAGCATGGTACTCGCAAAGATTAACATAATGCATAGCCGCAGAAAATCAGTAGAAGACATAAATTTACAATTCTAGTGGATGGTGATGTGGACAGCTTGCATGTTGAGAGGAGATCTAGTAGATGGTGACGTGGACATCTTGCATGTTGAGAGAAATCAGCCATGACATGTTAGTGGGTATCAATTATATAGGTTTTATAGATAACATGAACGGTCGCACGGTTACCTGTTAGGTACTTAGGTTATTATAACTAGTATAGTTGAGATTCAGGCGTTCAGCGCAAGATTGAAAAAGCATAACATTTGCACAAACCGTGATTTGGAAAAAGAAAAAGCAAACACCTCCTTAGTTTGAAGAAGCTTAGTCAAAGTTCCTCTTAGCCCGGAAGCAGACCCGAAGCTGCCTAGCTGCATGGCTGCATATATCCTCCATTGCAGCGTCATCTCTCAACCAATCGCTGGTATATGATTCATTTAGAGATGTTTAGGTTTTTCATTTCTGAAAAAAGGGAGAGAATCGGGCTGAGAGCTTTTGAGATTAAATTTAAATCGACCAATTTTCTCGTAAGAAAAAAAAAGATCAATCGTAAGCATTTGGATGGAGCGCAGAGTTGTTTGACTCATTTTCACATGGGAAGGGTTCGTGCCCCTCCCCTCAAATCAAATATTGTAATTGTAGCAGCATTTTTCAACCCGGTGATGGTATACAAAGTACAGTATGATTTATTTTTCTAAGCAATGGAAAGCCATCCAGAGTTTCCAAAGGAAATATTTCAGGCCTCTTTCACTCTGTAACATTCCACTAGAGTTTATTTTACAGAGTAAGTATTAGGAACAAATCACTGTGAAACAAGCTTGATTCTTGATTTTTTTAGAGACGCTTAATTCTAGATGAACCATTTCCCTTTCTCAACTCATCCCGGGCTTATTAAGCCCATTACGTTGGCCTAAAAGATAAGCCAACGTATCAACTCGTCGGCCCAATAAAGAGGCCACAGAGCCTAAATAATTTGCTACTGGGCCGGACCCATCCGATCCAGCGTTCTCTGCCACTCCACTCGGCCATGGCGAACCCCCGCGGGGCGCCGCCGGCCCTCCACCTCCGCCTCCGGCGGCACCTGCGCTCGCCGATCTCGCGCTGCGCCTGCCTGCTCCTCGTCTTCGCCGCGCTCCTACTCCTCTCCGCCCTGCGTCAGGTCGCGCGGGTCGACTTCCCCCGCCCCCGCCCGGACGCACCCCACCAGGCCTGTTTCGTGATCCCTTCATCTCCATTTTCGTTACCGCTAGCTTGTTGCTTGCTGCGGTTTCACCGCACGGATTGGCGCTTTAGGCGTCGGTTCTTGGCGCAATGCGCTTGCTGAATGCCCGCATTTGCCTTGCTTGTCTCATGTTGGTACTCAAGGCTAATCCCATTTCTTTTGATCTGTGGACATTTCTCTGGGCCAAATTTCCCCCGGTTGTTGATGGAACGGCTAACTGTGCAATGTAACATAGAGAGAAAATTTTTAGTGTTCTTCAAACAAAATGTTGGAGCGGCAGAGAGCAAATTGTTTCTGAAATTAATACCACTATAAAACTAGTTGTAGGTGACAATAGTGGACCAAGATTGAGCATTCACAGCATCTTGAGACTAAGAATAGGCCAATTATGGATCGTGTTGCTAAGGGAAAATCAAATATTGTAACTAGGGAAAGCATATCGGAAATGTTAAGCTTTTGAGAAACTTAAGAAGGGCATGGTCTCAAAGTTTGATGCTTGGTTTTGGCACCTTTATTTTTGATAGTCAAGTTAGGTACCAGATGTACCATGTTCTTTAATGATTTTTTTGTCCTACCAATATTTTCTATGAACAAGCATGTACAATTGAAGATCACAGGCTACCTGTAGGCTGTAGAGGCTCATATATCTTTGGATGTTATGCACCTGAAGTTACTTTGCATGCTTGCATCCCTGTGAGACAGAATTGATATTAGTAGATTGATTCATGGAGGGTAGTGATACTAGTACTTTTACAAACCCGATTGTCATTGAATTGAAGCAATAATTGATCTTCAGGTGTCAAGCGAGCAGCTGTGGGTGTCTAATGGCTACGGTTATAATGCTTGTATTACACCAACCACTAAATATAAGGGTAAGCTTCTTTCTACATTCTACTTTTTTTGAAAAATAAATTCAAGCTTGTGATGATTCCCTTTTCATTCTACAAAGATGGAATACTCTAGGTGCCTGTGACATACAAATGATTTGGCTCTTTGCTCCAGCTGAATTTAAGCTACAATTTTTTGAAGAGACAAACTCTTAGTTCTGACGTCAACTTCATGTATATGCTTCATGCTCCTGATTTCTTCCTTTTTCTCATTTTCTGAAATGATTATGATTTCTTTGTTGGTTTTAGTAAAACTTTTCGATCTCCCTGTAAGTTAGTAATAAAACACGAAGGTTCAATTTGAGCATTTCCTACTTTCTTAACACGGACTTTTTTTTTTGAAAGGTTCTTAACATGAACCTTATCTAGACTAGGAACATGGGGGCAACACAACAATGATCAAGTTGTAACTCATCTTGCAATATTGTTCTTCTTTTCATGCAATCTGATGTAGGAACAGTACTCATGCAAAAATGATGCACATATAGGCATGTGGTATTGTAATTATTCTGTTGAGGCTCTAACAATGCGGCTTTGCTTTATCAGTTCCAGGTGAGTCAGATCGCTATATGACTGTCAGAAGCAATGGAGGACTCAACCAAATGCGCACTGGAGTAAGTCCAACACACCAAAATTTGGCCTTTTTGCTTCATCTTCCTCTGTCTTATGTCAGCATGCTTTAACATCTACAATTGTGTAGTTCTTGTTTAAATAATAGCTTCATGTATTTTTGGTGATGTCTTCTGATTAATCTGTGCTGTTATGTTTGTCAGACTGTTATTATTTTTATTTATACTTTCTATAAAATTATGGCTTTATATTTAATTGGAGCCTAATCTTCCCTCTGCAGATCTGTGATATGGTTGCAGTTGCTCGTTTGGTGAATGCAACACTTGTTATCCCTCAATTAGATAAACGATCCTTCTGGCAAGACACCAGGTACCAAGTGTTAGGTTATTGTGACATATTCTGTCTGATTACCCCTTAATTTTTTGTTTAACAATTTGCACCGCTGTTTACAGTACATTTAAAGACATCTTCGATCAGCCTCATTTTATTAAAGCTCTGGAAGGAGATGTCCACATTGTGGGAGACTTGCCTGAAAGCTTGCAATCTGCTCCAAGAGCCCGGAAACACTTTACCTCATGGTCTGGTGCAAATTATTATGAGGAAGTGAAAGAGCTATGGAAAAATCAGAAGGTAGTTCTTCAATTAAATTTTGCAGTTGATCCCGCCAGTAGTTGTGCATAAGAACTATTGTGTTTTCTTTGAAATAAACAGTGAGTTTTCTGTTTAATTAAACTATCCAAACTAGTTTTTCTGCTTATTATGATATGTTGAACTTATATGATCTGATAAGATGGTCTTGGTTCATGGGAAATGACTTGAGAATGTTATGGTATTAGCTCTTGTTGCTATCACTGCCTTATGCTAGAGGACGGGAGGGAGGGAGTTATAAGAATTTTCTATGCTGCAAACATAATTGCATGGAGTCTTGATCTGCCTTGCAATAAGTTAGCTACTAGCTATTCCTACAGCTAATTGTCGGTCGAAAGACGACTATTTATCTTGCAGCCAAATCTGGTATGTAGTTTAGTCAGTGGCTCCTGTCTACTGGTGCTAGCAACAGGACAGTTGACAACAATGGTTCTTAGTTCTTAGCATCGCTCTTTTACTTGTGCAAGCCAAGCAGCAGCCATTGTCTGTGTTAACTTTTACATGGCTTTGAAGTCTGAAACTCATTGTATGATCTTATCTCACTACGTCTTGCAGGTAGTTCACATCCCAAAATCTGACTCACGACTGGCTAACAACGGTCTTCCAATTGATATACAGAGACTGAGATGCCGCTGTCTTTACCAAGCACTGCGTTTTTCAGATCCAATTGAGGACCTAGGAAAGGCATGGATAACTCTTAATAAACTATACATTTCTTTCACTCAATTTGCAGTTGGAGATTTATGGCAATCTCTAAACTAGGTTCTGAGCCAACATAACACTTACACAACAGAAGCTGGTGGATCGTCTAAGGTCTCGTGGAAAATTTATCGCTCTTCATCTACGATATGAAAAGGATATGCTAGCATTTACAGGATGCACTTATGGTCTGGGTGATTCAGAAGCAAATGAGTTGAGAAATATGAGGTATGCAGTTATGCACAACCCAAGCACATCCGTATAATTCTATTTCTACATTCTGGTTGTATTAGTTTGCTTTCTCTTCTCAATAGGGAGAGAACAAGCCACTGGAAATTGAAGGACATAAACTCAACTGAACAGAGATCTGAAGGCAACTGTCCACTGACTCCAAATGAGGTGGGCATTTTTCTGCGCGCTATGGGCTATCCTGAGTCCACGTGGATCTATCTTGCAGCAGGTGAAATTTATGGTGGTGATAAGTACATATCAAAACTGAGATCATACTTCCCAAATCTGGTTAGCAAGGTAGTTACACTTTGCCTGTTTTATTGGTTGAATTGGCCACTTCCTAGCTATGCTACTAATCTTACAGTTTTACAGGAGATGCTAGCAACAAAAGAAGAGCTTGAGAAATTCAATAATCACGCTTCTCAAGTTGCAGCCCTTGATTACATAATTTCAGTTGAAAGCGATGTGTTTGTTCCATCACACTCTGGCAATATGGCAAAAGCTGTAGAAGGCCATCGTCGCTTTCTGGGGCATCGCAAAACTATCACTCCTGATAGGTAAAGATGGGATTCCTTTTCCTGAAAGCCTGTTTTCCTTTATTGAATATTGCTACTTCCCTGATTTCTGACTTTGTCTATTTTCTAATTTTCTTACAAAGCAAGTCTTTTATGTAAATAAGCTCACTGTTGTTGTCACATTGAAAACATTTCTTATTTTTGTCTGTACGCATCTGCACATGTGGGTGAAGTTCTAAATCTTTTGGTTGTATTCTACCCTTGTTTTTTTCTTGATATTCGGGTATCAATTTTCAACATGTATCAAGTGCTTGTTTAGTTCCTTTTCAACATTAATCTTGTTAATCTGCAGGAGAGGATTGGTGGAACTCTTTGATTTACTGGAAAAAGGGGAACTCATGGAAGGTCCAAAGCTGTCCTCACTTGTTACTGACATGCATAAATACAGGTGATGTTATTTATAGTAAATAATAGCCATATGTGTGGCACTTCTTTTCTGCGACTCAAAGAAACTAAGAATGCATTTCTCTGTTTGCAGGCAAGGGGCTCCAAGGAAAAGATATGGCTCCTTGCCAGGAAGCAAGGGCAGAGCACGGCTTAGGACCGAGGAATCTTTTTACGAAAACCCACTTCCTGAGTGCATCTGTTTGACTGGGAAGCACTGATAAGCAGTATAGGTATGCATCTATCAGTCATAATATAGTACTGTATGATACTAGGCGTTATCTTTGAGATACAATGCTGTTGATTAAAGTGTCCTATCCAAACCTTAGCACCTGAAAGAATCTTTCTGGGTGAGCTGACATCTTTTCTTAATTGCAGCTTTGTATGATAACAACCGCTTACTCGCATTGGAAGTGCACTAGTGCTTTTTTCTGGCCATAGGAGCTCTTCTGATGTCTTGGAACTAAACAGATGACATAAGTCAGTGAAGGATGCCTTCCTTCTAGTGATCATCATCAGTGACCTTGTTGGCCCAGATGGAGGACTGGCTACTGTAACCAAGCAATTGTACATGGATGGGTTCTTTGCCACAGTTGAGAGATTTTGTGTAGGTTGTAGCCATGAAAGTTTCGAACAACACACGTACATATGCATTGAATTTTTTTTTGTAGTTACAAGCATCTGGCCTTTAAAGAGCAAGTTTACACATACTGTTGAACTGCCTCAGCTTTCTATTTTTTAGTGTTCATCAAAGCCGATGCTCACTTGCCCTCTCTACACAATAGCACCCCTCATGTCCTCTAATCAAAAGATAGGCGCTGTGAAAAGAAGTCATCAAAACCCTACACGACACGAAATGATTCTGCTATTTGTTTCAGATCCTTGTAATGCCTCTTCCATTGAAGACCTGTATAAATTCACAGCTATTGTTCAGGATCAAAAAGTTCATATGAAATACCATACGTTTCTGAAATTGAGAACAAAGGTTTTACCATTTGCAGTTACGTTGAACAGGTATAGCCTGTTCCCAGCAGCAGTAGCTGTAATGAACACATGGGGTGGCTCCAGCTCAAACTGGTAGTAAGTTCTTCCTGAATGTTCTGCTGTTGCTGAGGACAAGACCTTCCCTTCCACATTCTCTCCGATGACCTCTGGACCGAAGGCGCTAATCACCTTGTCCGGGCTGCCGATCTTCTCAATGGTCGCATCATCAAGATCATCTGTTTTGTTTTGACAGGATTATCAGTGATCACCATGTTTTTATCCTGGGAAGATTCAGCAGTTACAGCATCTTTTTCAGAAGGAATGTTCCTCACCTGCAAACCTGCGAACCGGGGCTACGACGACGGACAAACGGCCTTCCTTTGGGTTCGCAAAGCGCAGATCAATCTCTGTTCCACCAAGATCAGCAATTGACACAGGGACCTGGAATGGAGCCATGGTAACACAGCACAAGTTTCGCATCAGAAATCAGAAAGTAAGTGTCTGTTAAGTGAGTCTGAAGTTCTGTCAGTAGCTTCAGGTCTCACCTCGTCCCAGCCATCAGGAACTTTGAAGCTGTAGGGGATGATGGGGCTCCAGCCGACTCCGTGGCCGCCGGATTTGTCGTCTGGCCTACGGTATGTTCTCCAGCCTGTCTGAACAATCAGCATCATGAAAACAATTTAACAGTATTTCTGTCTGTACTTTTATTGTAGTTTCTCCAGAGTTAGAATCACACACTACACTACTGCTAGCATCAAATGTTACAGAAGTTAGTTTCTGAAGCACTTTCAGAACATTTGTTTGTCTCGAACTCTTATATTCTGAACTACTCCTATAAACCCACAACAATCAATCAAGTTCAATCACAAATGAAAAAAAAGGGTCAGAAGAGTTTACCATTTTCATCAGGTTCTGACAAGCCGGGGATCCTCCCTGCCAGCAGCCCCTGAGTGGCCGCCAGGCCATGGCCTGCAAACCCAAGCACTGAAGCTCCACAGGCTGCAGCTGCTGCAGAAACCAATGCACGCCTCCTCCCCACCATTGCTATCCCCTCCTCCTCATGCGACACTGACAGGGCGGGCTCACTGCTGCACCTCACAGGCGCCGCCGCGGCCGCCCTGCCCTTGGCGAGAGGAGAAGGTTTGGTGAGGAACAGGGAGGAGCTCGGCGAGAACAGCACTGCCGTGCTGCTCATCTCTGCGAGTTGTGTGTGAGAAACCTCTGTGATTCTTCCCTGGTCTGCCTCTCTGGTTGTTCTTGGAGGGGCCTAAGCTTCTGGTGTCGCCTTTTTGTGTTCAGTTGTTGAGTCATGCTCCATAGGCTGTTTTGGACCACAAGGCATGAGTGGACAGGATGAGAAACTCCTCACCTAGCTAGATTGTTTGAGTGTCTGCTCTTCATTTCCAAAAAAAAAAGTGTCTGCTCTTCACTTTTCCCCCTTTATTCTGGATGGATATAACCTGAGGCAGAAATCAAAATTCAGATTTTTAAAAAGAACAAAAGAAACGAAACTTCAGATTCTTTTTCCCTTTCCTCTCGTGAGGACGGGGATGTGCTGTTCCTTTTTTTGTTTTCAGTATAATTCCTCACCACTATGTTGGCGTGGAAGACTTTGAAATAAGTAAAAGTTAAAAATTGCCACATGGAAGATGGTTTTTGTGGTGCATGGTGAAACATGTGTAAGACTAGCAGGTGTCGTCATTGACAAGGAATATTTTTCTGCGTGCATTGAAACCACTAGTCTTGGTATCATCCTCATTGAATATATGTCTGTAAGATATACACACCACGTACAAGGGATAGCAACCGGTCACTCAGGAACAGAAATAAACAAAAGAAAAAACCATCTTCCCAGTTTATCAAAATATTAAACAAAATTTTATTTTCAGATATTAAAATAACAAATAGTTCTAGTTGTTTTTATATTAAAATATGAGAAAGTGCACTATACCAAAATAATATATTATTTTAAATATTTTTTAAGAACTAATAGGTTCACCGAATGGACAGATTTTAAAAGATGGTTATTTTGCATATATTTTATCATATAACTGAGATATAGATCGTTGTTTCTTAAAATATGGTTATTTTGTATATGTTTTATCATTTAACTGAGATATAGATGAAAGTACACATGTATAAAAATATTGTTCTTAAAATATTTTCTACAACGATTGAACCATAGAGCATAATGCAATATGCGTTTGTAAATAGCTATAGGATAATTTAAATGGAGTAATAAAGCTCAGAAAGTCATAGTTTATGGTTACAAATTAATTTGAGAGGGTTAAGCGGACATTGAATTAAAGTTAAAAGGGCTATTTGAATTTCTTTCAAAAGTTAACGATTACTTAACGCACAACAACGAATTGATCGTAAATCAGTAGGTAAGGTTTGTTGTGGTGGAACCTGTCTACTTAGATTTGAGACCTAATCTTAAGATTGGATCTGTTGCCCCCATTCATAAGGTGTGAATGTGTGTGCGTATGAGTGTCTACGTTTATAATGTCTTTCAAAAAAAAAACTTAACACACAACACCCCATTGTCCACCTTGGTCCTCACTATCCTCCACCCCTTTCTGGAAGAAATCTTTCATCCTTGCTGCTTGATCCTCTCTAGTCTCTATCTCAGCGAGAATCATTTCCTTTCGGCAAGCTCTCTTCTTCCGAATGAGTTTACGCGCAATGTCTTCTCTTCCCACGAGATCCCATTGATTTCGGGGACGTATTGTCATCCATCTTCATATTATTTTGGTGCGCATAATATGATTTATGGATTTAGTAGCCAGATCTATGTCATGCATATCATCGGCTCTTCCCCTTCTTTTCTTGTCGATGCTACGTGGTTCCCCTTCATACTCATACTCAGAGAGCTAGGGTGGTGAGAAGGTTGCTTATCCCTTTCATGAGCTCCTCGTTTATACCTGTATATTTTCTATCTCTGTTTTAGTCTCTCGTAGAAACAATTATAAGAATAAAGGTGATAGTTTTTTTTTGAGACGGAGAGAATATTTTTGTTTTTTTATAGTTAAATCTTGCTTTTTTATTCAATGAGATCACAACCCATCGTAATGTTTACAAAGTTTAGGAGGGATCTATCGACACAATTGGTTGATTTGTATTGAGTGAACTGAAAGTGGTTTCTTTCGTTTTATATTTTTTATAAAAGGAGAAAACTATATTCATCATTGTTACACTCTAAAATCATATACGGTGTTATTTTATAATAAGAAAACGTATTTCCAAACGCATACATTTAAGCCTTCTTGTTCCATCCCTACAGTCAACCCTACCGCCGGCCGGACTCCTCTCCATAGCAGTAATAATTCCAGCCGTTGGATGCATGTTGCACGGTGAATGAGATGCCTAAAGTTGCGTGGTGCCGTCCCGACCCGAAGCAAAGTTACTGAATCCCACAGCCGCGCCGCGCCGCGCCGCGCCCGCCTTCTTCTCCGTCCGTGCTCGGCGGCTCTCTCTTCCTCTCCTCAGCTCTGGTGGGCAGCGGCAGACGACCGCCGACGAGGTGAGTCCTCCCCTCCTGCTTCTCCTCCCTCTCTCGGACTGGGGCATGGTGGTGGCTGGATTAGGGTTAGGGTCTCCTCCTGCTTCTCCTCCCTCTCTCGGACTGGGGCATTGGCTGGATTAGGGTTAGGGTTTCGGATTCGGGGTTGTCGGGGGAGGGCTCCATGGCCGGCCGGGTGTCAGATCGAGGGTGGCGAGGCGAGGCGGTGTGGGCGAGCGGCTTCCTCACTTCGCCAATAGCAATAGCGGGGTGGAGGGCGGTTTATGGGTGGCGCAGCCGGCGGCAGGGGGCTGCGGTGTCAGGCGCAGTCCGGCTTCATTGAACCTCCATCTGACTCATGAAGCTAGATCTTTCAGAAAAAAATATTGGATATAGGATTCCTTAGATCTTAAAGCAGTAACTGAATTGGGATCTGTAGTTAGCAACTTGGCAATGCCCTCCCTTTGCGACAGTACTGTCTTTATTATCTAAGAAAAGAAATATATTCGTCTCATGAACATCTACAGGAGTAAGCAATAAACAGATCCGGTTTCAGTTTATTTATGAACTTGAGAGTGGGAAACTGAATTTGATATTACAGTTTAAAATGTGGGGCTAGGTAGCAGACATGCAATGCTTTCACCTCTGTGCCTGGTTGAAGTAGAGATATACCTTTAAGTCCTAGCTAGTTCAAAAGAATTATGTTTCCTTTGTTTCTGGCAGCTGTTGACGCTGTTCCCAGCCAAACACAGTAATGAGAATAGAAAAACGTTAGTTAAGCAACCAAACATATGGTGTAAAGTTTTTCGTTACACTGTAATAATACCGCTTCTATCTGATTTCATTACCATTAACACTCCCTGGCTAGAACTGAACAGCGTAATAAGCATTACGAGCAGGGAGATAGAGTGATTCATCAAGATCCATATGCATCCGCCTGCCATAACTAACTACAGTTTGTTTGTTCATTCATTCATGGTTTAGGGTTCTCTAACAACAGAAGGGAAAAAGAGGGAGGGGACAAACAGCAACCGAAACAATGGCTGCAGACTCTGGTGCTCGTAGGCAGCCAGCCTTCACCAAGGTTGACCAGCTCCGCCCAGGGACCCACGGCCACAACCTTGTTGTCAAGGTCGTCGACTCCAAGATGGTCGTCCAGAGGGGCCGTGAGGGAGGACCTCAGGGCAGGCAGATGAGAATCGCTGAGTGCTTGGTTGGCGATGAAACCGGCATCATTGTCTTCACTGCCAGAAACGATCAAGGTTCTCCTGCTGCTTTACTCTGTCTGGTCTCGTTTCACTGTGTACATTGTTAACTTGCCATGCTAATTTTGCTCAGATTTTACCTAGCTGTTTCAAAGTTCATACGTAAATCATTGTCTGTTTCATCTTTTGTACTGTTTTCCTTGTGATAGCAGTAACTATATCCGATATCTTGCAGAAGTCTGACCTGCTTGCTTCTAATATGCTCAAACTTGCTGGATCTTTGGCCTGGATGTACATATTGTATTGTATATATATGGAATCCTACATATCTCTGCTTCTAGTAAAATGCTAGATAGATGTCATGTTCTTTATAATTAATCATTCAATACATGCATTTGTTCAAGCCAGGCACGCATACAGCTCATTTTTATTGATTCTTTGGTACTCCAATGATCAATATCACTATTTGGAATCTCATTGACGATTGAGTTTATACCTTTGGTGACCATCATGAGTCTTGACATATATCTACATGATATAAGTGTACTTGCCAAATCCAACTAACTGATTGGGTTATTTTCCCAACACCTTAATATAATGTAACTTTGCATTAGAGGACAAGTGCCACATACATTATTCTCTTTACTACAGCACTCGGTTTTCAAATGTTAGTGTGGTTCCTTGTGCTTTGCTATATTGAAAAGGCAAATGTAGAAATGATGGCTGAAGATGTTTTTTTTGGTTTGACAAATTACATGTCACCCGTGCCAAAAATGAATTAAAAAGTTGCTGGTTGTGGCTTGCATGCTTCTATCTGTGAGGGCTGTTAATAGTTGTAATCTGTTTGCAGCATTATACTACTCTCTCATCTTGGCTACTGTCCGTTTCCAATCCAATGGATTGACCTAATTTATCTACATTCAGATAAACTTACCAGAGGAATAAATCTTTTTCTCTCTTTTTCGCAGTGGATGTAATGAAGCCTGGAACAACTGTTGAACTGAGGAATGCAAAGATTGACATGTTCAAGGGTTCAATGCGGCTCGCGGTGGACAAGTGGGGAATTGTGAAAGCTGCTGAAAGCCCAGCAGAGTTCACAGTCAAGGAGGACAACAACCTGTCCTTGATTGAGTTTGAGCTGGTGACCGTGGTGGAGTGAAAACACCTTTGCGTAGGAGAATGGCATGTTATGTTTTGTTATTGAACCTTTGTTGCCAACAAAAAATAAATGGATCATGGTTGATGTTCTCCTATGTACTGGTGGTTGGCTAGCATCATGTTTAATTATCAAAACCAGCTGAGTTGTGGACGATGGATGATGGCCAGACGGCATGAGATAGATTTCAGTGGGATAGCCCATTCTCGGGCCTGTCATAATGTTTTTGTTGCCTATTGCCGTACCATGACTCCTTTGCGTGTCTCCTACTTTTGTTGCTTTGCCTCGCCGCTACATTACTCGATTGCTGAATAACAAGGTCCATCACAATGGGTTCCTTTAAAAAAATATTGTTATCAAGCAATGTCGTGTGATACAGTTGTGCACACATAAATACTTTTCTTTGTCTATTTGTATCAGGTGATCTGAACTTTTTGAATCTCTACCCAACTGCCTTTTGATCTTGCTTAGTTTCATTTTAAGTAGAATTTGAAAGTTGTAAAGAAGATGCACAGATATGGGTTAATGCTACACATGTAATTATTAAGCATGATATACATCGAGAGTATTTAGAAACCAAGCACAGGGAAGGGAATATACAAGCAAAACAGCGCATATGAGCAAAGGAAGGCAAAGCAAACAATCTGTTTGGCAAACCACATCATGATATAGCCAATTAATGGCGGTGTCCCTGGCCCTAAACTACCAGCACCCACAGAACACGGTGCCTCATGACAGCTGATTAACGGCGGTGAGGACTAGCTCATGAATGTCGCCCTTTTTGTTATGTAGATTAGGATGCTTATATGTTAATTGTGTATTTGCTCGCAAAAAAAAATGTTAATTGTGTAACTGGACGTGGCCTTTTGAAAATGATGTAATAACTCATCGGGGTAAATTAGTCACATGAAATCTACCGAGGTCTTCCATATAAAAAAAAATCTACTGAGGTCAAACTACGATCTTGTGAACACAGGTTTTACATTTGCACGTTGTCGCTGCAAAAACCAACATGTATTGATCTTGGTCCTGATCAGTTGCAAGGAAGTGAGTCATAGGGTAGCTATTTTCCTGTCAATGAACCTCCTGACTTGACCTGCATAACTCCCATGATGGATTTGCCATCGAGCACCGGCTTCAACTTCCACACCCCATCAAGATCTGGAGAAGAGAAGCAATAAACCTGAACAAGTAAAGCTCCATGCTTGAAGTCATTGAAAACGCACCCAAATTCCATGGCCATCATTTACTACTTTATCTAGCCATCTAGGTCAGTTATGGAACTGCCCAGATCTGATGTATTTCTCTTTCGTCTGATGCAACTCATCCTAAATGTTGAGGATGTCAGCAGCATTTTCAGCTTCTGGTTACAAGAGAATGGATATAAGCAGTGCCACCAGCCAAAAGTCCTTTATGTCACGAAGAATAAGTCCTGAAATGTTGAGTCTCCCATGCTTTAGTCCAAAATAGTACTCAATCAAACTAAATAAGAATGTTATGACATTTAATTAATCAAATTTAATCATTAGGAAATTTGCAAATACTGTAATGAAATAAATGTAATAAACAAATGTATGTCACTATATTGAATAATCAAATTAAGCATACACCAAACAGCATGAGATTACAAAATATATATCAGTTCAGAAGACCTGACAATATAAAAACTAGCATGCTGAATACTGACCTGCAAAAGCATCCTTCACACTATCTGTAGGTATCTCAAGATATTCATCTTCCAGCCTCTGTTTGAGAGTTTCCACATCAACGTTTGACTCAAGAAGAACAAACTCAGCAAACTTTTCACTAGCATCATGTATGTTGACAAACTTGAGCACACAACATCATGACAAATTAATTTGTTGTCAAAGTACACAAAACTGTCAGGAAAAAAATGCAGTTGCGAGCAACTCAACAGAACATATCATTTCAGCATCTCTAGCTTTTAATTTTAATTTTGACGAGTCCTTAATAATGTAGCAAGAAACAGGAACCTGCTGATGATGCAAAGAGACTATTTAGTTCACAATTTAAAAAAATAACACAATGAACGGGAAATTTGAGAGCAGCTTTATTTGTTGAAGTGGATTTTAAAATTCCAAATTTATTTGCTCATTCCTTAAAGCTGGACACACATTTAGCAGCCGAAACAAACACCAAAATATTTACAGCACAACATGCTACCTAGTCATCAAACTTCAAAGGAACTACTCACTGTATGGAGGTCGGATAAAGCAATAAATTATCCCACTACAGAAGAGAAGCTATGCATGTCAGCTTCCCTGAGAGTTGATGGTAGGTAGCAAGCATGCAGTTGTAAGAGTACCAATTTCCACTGAGAAGGAAAGTGCTCAAAAGGGAGGCAATGCTCCAAGAGGTGGATTGGACAGATACATTAAAATGAACTTGAATATACAAAAGATAATAGATGCACTTCATCTGAAGTCCAATTAGCAAGCAGTAGCAAAACTATGACTGCTTTGATCAAAAGTGATATTATTTGGAAACTGAACTAATAAGTGTACCCAATTACTATCTTAGAGCAGTTAATTGTTCACTCAAACCAAGTACTCCATCCATACAGAAAAACAAGTCCTCAATACTTTCACAATGACAGAAATACAAACATTGTAAAATGGTCACATCAATATGAATTTGTACCACAGAAGTACTACCAAACTTCTTCCAGTTAAATCTCCCACCAAGTTATTGTTGATATTAAAGAATAAACTGTCAAAGTTAGAAAAAGGAACAAAATAAGTATAGCTTTCCTTCAAAACTTTGATTTCAAACTAGAATTATTATAATTGCAATGATGAAAACATAACTTTGGAGATACAACAAACCCTCTGGAAATGGAATATCAAGATATTACCTATTATAATTGGTAAGTCCCTATGGTGTGCATATTCTCTGACAGTACCAATCTTCTGCAAACATGCCATAGCCAATAGAGTGACATTCAACAATGATAAGTTGTCGGTAGGCCAAATTGTTACAACAATCGAAGATCTCCCCTTTAGAGTCAACAGTTACCAAAAACCCAGCGAACCTTACATCATCGGAAAAATTTGCTACCGGACATGCAAAGTGGAGCGCGTTTGCTGAGACACACCGTTGACCGCGTTATATGTTGGTGGACACTCTCGTTTTGTGCTAATTTGCTGGAAGACACCGCCTCAATTAAATTAATATTTTTTGGCTGAGGAGAGAGAAATGTGAGAAAATATCCATTTTACGCTGGTCGCATTTGTCAGTTCTTCTTCCTTCCCACCCGCGTAAATAACCGAAAAAGGGTGTTTGGTGAAAGGCTGCGATGGGAATCCCACCCGCAAGGATCTGCGCCGTACACTTTGCATCCAGCGGCTGGCGTTTCTCGGTAGCGCGGTCAACCCTCTCACCGGACTCGTCTCCACAGCCACAGGCGATCAGGCGCTGAGCTGAAGCTCAGCTCAGCTACTCTCTCTTCCTCTCCTTCCGATTCGTGCTCTTCCAGCTCTGGTGGGTAGTGGCAGACGGCCGGCGACGAGGTGGGTCCTCCTGCTTCTCCTCCCTCTCTCCGATCGAGGCATGGTGGTGGCTGGGTTAGGGTTAGGGTTCCGGATTCGGGGTTGTCGGGGGAAGGCTCTATCTATGGCCTCCGGGCTTAGAGGAGCGATAGGCATGGGGGCGGTGGCAGGGGCAGTTCGGGTTCATTGAACTGGACTGTGCCCCAAATCTTGCATGTGCAGGCGTTAGTAAAGTCCTAATATGCTTGATTTAGGATGTATAAGACATGGTTAGACTGAGCTGTTAGAGCACGGTTATGGTTAAAAGAAGTTTTGAGCCTATTTTTCCTTTCATAAAATATTTGATGAATTCGATATATCTGTCAATTTCTGATTGCAGTTTGTTCTTGGTTAAAATGCTTAGAAATTATTTTCCTTCATTAAATTGTTAGAAGACTGAACAATGGGTGCTGTGAGGCAATAGTGCGCAATCTTTCCCTACTGAAAGAACAATAGAACATACCTTGACTTGGATCGGTTACACAGTTGTAAATGGCAGCACCAGAGATGGAACTTCGAAGAGAAAACCACGTTTTCAACTCCAATTACCAGCACATAGTTCCTATATTTAAATGAAGCGAAGAGTAATGCAGTCCAAATTTGTTTCCCCCTCAATCACGCATTTGTTGGTGGCAAGTGAAAAACTGCTCACTGTTTAGTAACTGAAAATGGAATGTTCATAACCTGATTAGTTCCAGTGCCTTTCTGTGAACAGTATGGTTTATGTATCTCATCCAACCTTTCGCAGGTAGTGCTTTGGATATTCATTGCTGTGGATCAGTCCTCGGGTTTATGCATGACAGCCCCTGTGGCTCTTCCAAATGAGCTAGAAGGGGTCTCCCATTCTGCAAGGGTCGAGCTATTCCGAGACTCTAGTTGCAACATTTCAAAGGAGTTGGGAAATGGCCAAGATTCAAATGCTGCCGGCACAAATCCTGGCTTCAGAGTTGGAGAGATCAGGTTTCCTAATGGAGATATTTATTCCGGCACATTGTTGGGGAACACACCAGAGGGTTCAGGCAGGTACCTCTGGTCAGATGGTTGCATCTATGAGGGTGAGTGGAGGAGAGGGATGAGACATGGGCAGGGGAAGACGCAGTGGCCATCTGGAGCCACCTATGAGGGCGAGTATTCTGGTGGCTACATATATGGTGAAGGCACGTATACTGGACCGGATAACATCATCTACAGGGGACGATGGAAGTTGAACCGTAAGCATGGGCTTGGATGTCAGACATTTCCAAATGGAGACATTTTTGAAGGTTCATGGATTCTGGGAGAAATAGAAGGTCATGGGAAGTACACATGGGCAAATGAGGGCACTTATGTTGGCAATATGAAAAATGGCAAGATGTCGGGGAAAGGAACTCTTACATGGAAAAATGGGGACTCGTATGAAGGCAACTGGTTAGATGGCATGATGCATGGTTATGGAATCTATACATGGAATGAATGTGGCTATTATGTTGGAACGTGGACAAGGGGACTGAAGGATGGGAAAGGTACGTTTTATCCAAAAGGTTGCAGAGTTCCTGTTAATGATGAGATGTATATCAATAATCTAAGAAACCGAGGTGTACTGCCTGATATTAGAAGGCAGAATCATAATTCACGCATACTTCACTCTGCCTCGGTTGATATGGGAAACATGAAGGTTGGCATGAGTAGGCAATCTTCAGATGTTTCGATTAAAAGGAATTCAACTGAGCAGCCTCCTTTGAAGAATGTGTCTTTGGAAAGACGCTGGAGTCTTGAGGTGGCTATTGAAAAGTTCATTGGCCATGAATCAAGTGAAAGTTCTGGTCTAGAAAGCTTGGAAAACTTGAGTGATTCTCGTTTGCCTATAGTAGAAAGGGAATACATGCAAGGTATTCTAATCAGTGAGGTGGTACTTGACAGGAATTTTTCAGACTCCTCAAAGAAGGGGAAACGCCGCCAGAAGAAAATAGTGAGGGACACAAAAATGCCTGGAGAGGCAATAATTAAGGGACACAGAAGCTATGATTTAATGCTCAGTTTGCAGCTTGGAATCAGGTAGCACCTCCTGAATTCTTGTTTTAGTTTGCAACTTTTCATTCTTTTTCTTCTGTTTATTGTTTGTTCAGCAATTTGAAGGGCATACCTGGCACAGTAGTAGTTTCTGCACGTGTGTTCTGTGGGTTTGAACCAGCCTCTTTGCAAATTTTGCAAGGGTAAGGCTGCTAGAAATTCCCTTCCCCAGACCCACCTTGTGTGGGAGCTTTCAGCATTGGGTATACCCTTTTTTATTGTTCGTCAGCTATTACTGGCCTAGCTACTCCCTGCTGCTTAATGCTCTTGCTTGTAAAATAATCTTCCAACCATATGGTGAAAATCACGGCATAGTGTTAAAGATTCCTACTCATCTGGCTCGTGGAACTAATCATTCTGTGTTTAAAAACATATGCTTGGTACCATTTTGCTTCTGAAAAAAGTATGCTGTTAGGTTTGGTTTATGTGCTAGCACCAGCAAGTAGTGGTTACCAGCTCCTAGCTTGCAACATGTGCTTCCGTTTCTGTTGGGAATTGCTTGCTCCTGCAACATACGATTTTAGTTGATTCCAGAGAATGATATTTACAGATCTTTTTTAAGTATATTTTGATATAGGCAATGTTTTGTTGTACTTAGGTACACAGTTGGAAAGATTACACCAATTCAAAAACGTGAAGTTCGTGCTTCAGATTTTGGACCAAGAGCAAGTTTCTGGATGAACTTCCCAAAAGAAGGATCTCGGCTTACTCCTTCACATTTGGCAGAAGATTTTAAATGGAAGGACTACTGTCCCATGGTTTTCAGGTTCTTTTTACTGACATTTACGCCAATATGTGCTTCTAAAAAATGACGATGCCCTTATCAGCTGCAATATAAGTGATATTTAGATTTTGCACACTTAGCTACCACAATTTTCTTCATTAGGACCTATTGTTGACATATTTTTGTTTCTCTTGACTTATAATTTTCTTTCTGTCCCAGACTCATACTTTTGAAACACGATGCCGATCCACTTTTGTAGGAATTTGAGAGAGATGTTCAGGATTGATGCTGCAGACTATATGATCTCCATATGCGGGAATTCTGCTCTTAGGGAACTATCTTCTCCTGGGAAGAGTGGAAGTGTCTTTTTCTTATCACAAGATGATAGATTCATGATTAAGACTCTTCGAAAATCTGAAGTGCAGGTTCATATTCTATTTAAACTACAGAGATTGAGTTTCATAGCTGTCATGATTCTTTGGATAGTTCATGTGTATATAGTATGACCATTTGCCTTAGGGAGTGCAAATTGAACTTTTCATGATTCTATGTTATCCTGTAGGTTCTTTTAAGAATGCTTCCAAACTATTACCATCATGTCCGTACCCATGAGAACACCCTCATAACTAAGTTTTTTGGCCTCCATAGGGTTAAACCTTCTAGTGGTCAAAAGGTAACGATTGACATCACCACCAGTTTCTTTTAATGTTTCTTTGAATTAGTTTCCCCCCTTCTTTTTTTAATGTAATGATCATTTGTTAATATTTGCAAATTGCAGTTCCGGTTTGTTGTAATGGGAAACATGTTTTGCACTGAATTGAGAATTCACCGGAGATTTGACTTGAAAGGCTCATCTTTAGGGCGCTCTACTGACAAAATCGAAATAGATGAGAACACAACTCTGAAGGATTTGGATCTTAACTATTCATTTTATCTTGAACCTTCCTGGCGTGAGGCTCTACTTAAGTGAGCACATTTTCTCTAGAAATCATCCTTATGCCTTCTGTTATGCCATTGCATTATACTTATCTCAATTTGAAATGTTTATTATTCTCCAGGCAGATTGAAACAGATAGCGAATTTTTGAGAACCCAGCGGATAATGGATTACAGCCTACTGCTTGGTGTCCATTATAGAGCACCCCAGCACTTGCGGACACGTGCATCCTATCGCCGGAGCATGGCAGCAGATAGATTGACTGTTGTTTCCGAAGAAGGTAAGGACAGACCCAACACCTTCCATAAAAGGCCGCTCCCTACAGTATCCATTGCACATCTCCATGAGTGTAAGGAAAACATGGATTGGTTTTCGACATGTGAAATATATCTACTCTCTGTGCGCGTCTGGAGCCTAGTTGCCAAGCTCTTGACCATTTTTTATTTTTTATTGTTTAAACAAAAATTGAATCTTGTGCGTAGTCCTTAACTTAATTTCAAAATCACGTTTTGAGTTAGGCAGCCTCAAGTTATCTTCAAGCTATATTCGGTGAGATGCACAAAATTTGTCTGGTAGTTGTTATTGGTCTGCAACATCGCTTTTATTGCTTGAACTTGTTCATCACATGCAATTCCATGTTCAGTTCTTATCAAGATTGGTGTGCTAATGTTCTTGGTCAATAATGGTTTGTGCAGATGCTCAGGAGGATGATGCCTTGAACTACCCGGAAGGACTAGTCTTGGTTCAAAGCAGTGGCGAGAACAGTGTTGTTGTTGGTCCTCACATAAGAGGCAGCCGTTTGCGTGCATCAGCTGCTGGATTCGGGGAAGTAGATCTCCTACTGCCTGGTACAGCCAGGTAAGACAGCCATTTCTGTGAATTGTTTGTGGAAATCTGCTTGTAGTTACAAAGGGGGAGAATTATGACCGCTGTTTTTTACTGCCTTTCTTATGTTTGTCAGGCTTCAGATCCAGCTAGGAGTTAACATGCCTGCAAGGGCAGAGCAAATTCCCAAGGAAGACGAAGGCAAACCATTTCGCGAAATGTATGATGTTGTCCTCTACCTGGGCATCATTGACATATTGCAAGAGTACAACATGACAAAGAAAATCGAGCATGCTGTCAAGTCCATGCAGTATGACTCGGTCTCAATCTCAGCCGTGGACCCCCAGTTCTACTCGGAGCGTTTCTTGAAGTTCATCCAGACTGTCTTCCCTGAAAATTCGTAGCTCATCAACCATTTGCGTGTTTGAAAGATGCCCACTTGCTGCCTTTTTGTTAGTGAGATGTTGGCCAAACACATGAAACCAGATCCCCAAGACAGTCCATTTCCTCGAAATTGGGGCTTGCAAGCATCACAACAGTATTGCGTCCTATTTGGCTGCCTGTTCCTTGTTGGATGAACTGGCAGGAAGAATGGCGAACAAGATGAGATTCGTCAGGGCAATTGTGCAGAGACAACCGGATCTCTGTGGTTTGACCCGAGCCCCCGGCTGGTGTCAAAGCCTTGCATTCATGCGTCATTTGTACATTCTTGAGCACTAGTGCACCATTTCATCATGTGGTGCATTGCTTGACCTTGTTTGAGGTCTGAGATTCAATTTGAAGTCGAGTAAAGAATTGTTTACTCAGCTGTAATTATAAAATCCCACATGAGTTATGGGAGTTGATGTTTATAGATGAACACTTGAAAGCATTATTTAGTCTGCCTCTGCCAAATTTGAACTAAATTTGGCTATCATTCAATAATTTATCGAGCCTGCCCAAAATGGCTAATGATCAATCTGTGGCCCTAAAATAGCACAATCAGTTTTAGTTTATTGAAATTTCTCGGCCGCCAAACCTTGAGGCCCTGAATGCGAGCGACAGCCAGCAGCATCTGCCGGCGACGAGATTGAGCTTTTCCTACTACCTGTTCAAGGAGGAGTTCGAAACTTCGAATTCATCCTCGCAGCCATTGAGTTCATTGCGGCATACTGTCACCGTTTCCTCCCTCTGTACAAATTCGACTGGACCACCGGTAATTGGACATTCCGAGAACAGGCAACCAAGTACAAAATCATGGAGGAGCTGGGTGTTGCTGCAACTGTGATCTTCTATTCTTCTGAATCGAAATGACAAGTCAAAGGTTGCAGATAAACCAGAGAACAAGCGTGGGGTTTATCGTATCGAAGGAAGTTTGAGAGCTACTTGGAGAGTGCCAATAAACTTGCATTCTCCTTACCAAATATCAATAAGCAGATTCAGTGTCCCAAAGGGGTTAGACCCTGACATTATCCTTTTTCATATTTAGTATATCTAGATATAGAGGATTATGAGGATAAGACTACATATTGGCTGATGATAATTTTAGTACTTCACGAAAATGAATTCTCTTGATAACGTGTACGTGAATATTACTAGCTAGTCCAATTTAATCAAGTGAAACACTAATTTTTTTTCCAGAAAGCAAACATATATAGGAAATGGCTCATAAACTATGATAAATGATGTTCCCAGGTACACCATATGCTCCTAAAGGTTTCAACAACGCTGACTTTTGGACATTAGCTTTGATCATTTATATTATTTAGAAAAAATTGTAAGTATTATTTATTTTGTTTTGACTTGTTTTATAACTAAAGATACTCTAATCATGAGGTGTATTTTTTGCACACTTGTGTAATTTTTTTAATAAGATGCATGGTCAAATATTATGACCAAAAGTCAACCATGTCAAACATGGAACACACATGATAAGAGTGTTTTGGCTGGTTATATAATTCTTACTGTAAACCAGAACAAGAAATTAACGAGACTAATAGACTAAGGATGTTACACCAACAATAATTCATTGCAACTTGTGCCTTTTTCTTTCTGTGTTATTGATTTCGTGGTAATGCTTCTAGATGTGAAGCAAAAATTCCAAGATAATTGTTTGGTAACAAATTCAATCAGTACAATGAACGAGAACAAGAAGGGATTGGATTCAATTTCACAGTATTTAGTATGTAGGAGACTGTAAGTATTATTTTGTTTGACCATATAAATTAAATTATTATTGTTTTCATATATTGGTGCAGATGTGCACCAATAACAACACTAATTGATACCTTGCCATCTTCATCGAATCATCTAATCATATGACTTAATTAAGTTTGCACACAATGTAATTAAGTCATATGCTGAATTATTGAAAAATGAGCAAACAACATTATTCATGTGAATAAGGCTTGTTATCTCAGCAAATGATTTTTGTTAGTTGTTTTATGTGTAGTCATCACTCTTATCAACTGTGACGATATTGATGAAGCATATAAGTAGGTAACTGATTTTGATGCATTAAGTATTTTTTAGGTCAATGGACCTGTGCATGGCAGTGACTGATTCTATTCAATCTTTCAAAGCTAAAAGAAGAAATGGAAAATCTCATCAAATCGCCACATCATGTCCTTATGCAAGTATTTCTATGTTCTCTTCACCTAATTTTGCCTATGCTGGTCATTATTTTTCGGTTGCTGAAGTTCCTGGAAACTCAGTTTTGTGTTGTTAGGCTCACCAACATTGCAATTTCAGATAGTTAGCCTTGCAAGTAAGAAATACTATCCTCATGTACCACAGTGCTAGAAAAACAAGGGCACGGATTCAAATTTTGACTCAACAGAGTCTGACTATAGTTCGTCTCAATCTCGATGAATTCATGCATGCATGTAGTCAGATGTCGCAACATTCGGTGTAGTTAGTTTTCGGAATATGATGCCACCTAATGTGAACGTCAGATTAGGACTTCATAGAATTCTTGGAAACTGCTCTTGCTTTCATCTATAACTTCCATATTCCAGGTCTATGCTCAGGAATATGGAGGTTATATAGCTGAAAGAGAGAAAGCAGTTTATGGAGTCCTAATAATTCTGGATGATTCTTAAAAATCAAGTGTCTCATATATCGTAATACTCTTGTAATAAAAAACATGATCACAAAATTGACTCTGATCATTCTGAAAGGAACTCAAACAAAATCGAGGCATTTGACAGAGTTTGGCTTTGGTTCCTGCCCACTTAAATTGAAGGATTAGCTGTGCTCACTAGTTCCTATGCTATATATGGTTTTTGGCATTCAATTTTAATTTTCTTAGGATACAAGAACAAAATTAATTAATGTGGATAGTCTGTTTTTTCTACCCAAATTATATAATCTAGCTTATAACCTATAAATTGAGCAGCTTATTATATTATAATAATCTGATCCATGGTTTACATTGTTATAATTTGGAGTCAGTTTGTTTCAACTTACATATTATAAGCTTGATTAGCGGGGAGCAAACAGGATCCGAAGTCTGTATTCTCCTTGTCGTTTTCAATACATATGACTCGGTCCCTGTTTTCTTTTTTCTATTCTTTGTGAAAAATCTGGACAGTAATTAATGTATATGGATAATTTTATTCTTATATACAATAATACATTTTAAAGACAAAACAGCGAGCTGTGATTTAGTAGCTAAAACCAACAATTAGGTTTCGAGTTGACAAACTAAAAAACAAAGCAGTGGAGTAGCAGTGCACATGCATTGCAGGGGATGGGGTCCAAACTAACTCAACGTCAACCGGGAGATCAGCGAATCAGTCAACCATAGGAAAAACCTTTCTTCCCGCCGCTAGTTTCTGCATGCTAGCCATCTAGCCAAGAATTAACTGCTTGGAATATTTTCATTTGGTCAATTTCAGCAGCACTCATCATATGCATGACTGTGGACTAGCTGCCTGATCTAGAATTCAAGATACTACTGCTCGCTGATTAACTTTCCTGCTGTCACTCGTGCAGTAGAAAATAGAAAATGCGCATATTGCTAAACAAAGTTACAGTTCATTTGTTGAGTTGACTGATGTCACAAAATATGTGAACCCAATGCTAAGCAATTTCGTTTTGTTTGAAATGAAGCACAAACATAACATACACACGCATCACTATGAATATACATATCATAGTATCATACTACTTTGAGAACCTCAAAGAGATTAGGTCGGTAGATCTTGAGATGCAGGAAGTGACTACAAACGCATCACGGTCAAAGGGCAATGTCATGCTTACCATTATAAAAGACACCGCAGATAATTTCTAGAATAGATGTAAAAAAATATGATAATATAGTTTGACAGGTTCCGCCCATAAGGAATCAAGCTAACTATAATCTTCTTTTACAGTAAGATTTCATAACTTCAATTTCGTGGTACTTCAAAAATAGAGAACACCGCAACCGTAAACTGACTCATGGCAAATAAAAGAATTCAGGATATTGCGCTTGTGTGACCAGATGCGTGTTGGTTTGGCTTGATTTGGTTTGGTTTGCGAAAAGATAACCCTTCCGCGTTTAGCTGTGTTCCAGCATCCAAAGTGTTTTGTGCCTGACTTCTCCAAAATTTATTTGTACTATTAGCATGAAGTGCATCTAGCTACCTTTCACACAGACATATTGGGAATTTTCCATTTGTTTCTCTCACATGATTAATTGATTATCTCATACAAAAACAGGCCGTTTATTTGAGACAACTAGTATCTCATATAGGCTACAACCATCAGAGATACAATTTTTAATAATCAACGTATATATGTCGAAAAAATAGAAAAAAAATTAGACCCGGAAGGCCACATCAGAGCTGTCACATGGTCACACATAGGGAGGCAAAAATATCCTAGTAATAATTTTATTTTCTAAAAAACAATATTTCCGCATTATTACAGGGTGACAACAAACACATCGCCAAAAAAAAAGACACAAATTGGCTTGCCATTCAGCTCCACGTCGCACTTGTTGCCACATGGCTAAATATTATTTTAATGTTCTCCATGTCGCTATTGATCAGTGGGCCACTAGATTGCAGATTCAGACGGGACAGATATGGTGGTTAGTTAATTACTTGTTCAGGGAAGGCATTAGTTCGGTTGTGCCGTGTGTCGCAGCTAGCAGCAGTACGTACAATTATTTTTTGACTTTCATTCCCCAGATCTTAATATCCTATTAACATGAATGCATCGAGCTAGCAAGCTTTCGTACATATATAATATAATATCTCCAGAGTTCGTTTGTTCTTTCACATGATTAATGTTTTTAGTACTTGTATTAATATTAAATCATGCTTTTTATTGGATTAATTAAAAATGTACACAATGAAATAAGTGATATAAATTATTTAAAATGAGCAGACCAAAATAGTCCAGTGCATAATGTTTTATCCCAGCAAATCATTCCTGCTATTCTTATCTAGCCATCAGTCTTATTCAACAGTGATACTAACTGACAAAGTACATAAGTAGTTGGTCCATTAATTGTCAATCCCGCGTGGTTGAACTACATTATAAGGTCAAGCATCCTAGCTCACACGTACGTGGCAGAAATGAATAATCTCTTAGAGTCGACTGATAAAATATATACATTTTACAAAGTCTTCCTATATGTTCCCTTTCACCCTAATAAGTCCTTGCTTGTCATTATTTTCCATTTGCCAGTTCTAGAAAGAAACCATTTTCTTCCATAGGTTAGGCTACCCTAAATCTTATCTGAAATTAGCTTACGTAACTATAACGTGTTTCAAAAGAATGTTAGCCTTGCAAGTAATAAGAACCATTACAAGGCATGGAAGTAAAAAATGATGAGATCATCAAAGAATGTGAGCGCTTGACTTCCCACATCGATTATTTACAGGAAGAAGACAGCATAACAGGTACAGATAGATAACGGGAAGCCATATTCTGTTTGCCTCCTTAATTAGTGATATTAGATATAGTTAGAGAAATAGACATTACTTCCACAAAACCACTTGAAATATGTATGGAAAATAGCACTGTCATGACTAAAAAAATGGGATCAATTTCCTACACATGTTTATTTTCTCAAAGATTTACAACAATTAGGTTAACTACTCTGATTTTCAGCTAATACAACTTTCACATACTCCTATATTTTCTTTTGGCGAACTCAGAAGCTCTGAAAGCTGTGATTTGTTGTTATAAGCATAATAGCCTTTTTATATATGAAAAAGAACCAAGTCACGGTCAACTCCTTTTGGAATACTAACAACCTGATGACTGACATCTGGTAAGGAGAGCGCAATCTTCTTGGCACTCTCTAAGTAGCTCTCAAACCTCTTCTGGTTAACCCCATGTTTCTTCTCCAGTTTATCTGCAATCTTTGACGGTGCATTTTCAGCCAGGAGATCAATACCAGTGGCAAGATG
Source organism: Echinochloa phyllopogon (assembly GCA_033239725.1). Lineage (NCBI taxonomy): Eukaryota > Viridiplantae > Streptophyta > Magnoliopsida > Poales > Poaceae > Echinochloa > Echinochloa phyllopogon. The sequence continues at coordinate 4,331,157 of BTCW01000003.1, forward strand.
ATCAAGCTCCTCCTTCATGATTTGGTACTTGATTGCCTGCTTACGGAATGTCCAGTCGCCGGTGATCCAGTCGAATTTGTATAGTGGGAGGAACCGGTGGCCATAAGACGCGATGAACTCAATGGCGGCGAGGATGAACTTGAACTCCTCCTTGGACAGGTAGTAAGAAAAACTCAACCTAGTCCAACCTGGCTTCAGTCCACTATAACCCTGAAAAATGTGAAAATAACAAATAGTGATATTGTTAGTTTACACTACTACACCACAAAAGTAGTATATGCTTCAAACCTGCAGCACAATATAATTCAAATCATACCTGAAGAATCATGGACCGGATTCGAAGGGAGAGCTCATTCTCAATATTGAGCAATGTGTGCCCATAGGGGCCTGCGCATGCGCAGCCACCCCTTGCCTGGATGCCGAAAAGGTCATTAAGGAGCCTTGTGACAAAACGGCCATGGAGAGGGAGGCGCTTGTGCCTCACATCAACCAGTGAATTGGACACCGGAGGGTAGATGAGGAAGGAGAAGATTGGTAGGCGTTCTACGTTTGTGTTGCCAAGCACCCTTACATTCGGGTTGCTGACAAGCCTTTTCATTGCCATCTCGGAGTACACTCGCTCTCGGATGCTCATCATGTCATAGCCAATGTACTCCTTGACCCAAAATGCAAGCGATGCACGAATCTTTTGGATGATCGGTGGCGTACCGGCATCCTCCCGCTCCTCGATGTCGTCGTAGTACAATGTATCCTGCATTTCACAAAACCATATTATATACAATTTGAACATACTAATTCATGGTATGAGGGTGTAACCAACCATATATAGCAAAAGTAGTAAATATAGGCATATATAGCTGCTCACATTCTCGTTGAAGCCATTCACATAGGCCACGGTGCCACCACCACAAGTTGATGGAGGCTGGGAATTGAGCCGGTACAATGCTTTGTTCATCAGAAGGATGCCTGGTGTGCCTGGTCCACCAACAAATTTGTGTGGGCTCAAGAAGACTGCATCGTAGCCGTCAATTTCACCAGATTTCATATCAATCTTCACGTATGGTCCACTGCATTAAGACAATATATATAGTTAGAATTGATGCACCGATATTTTTTTATGCGCTCATGGATAGATACAGAATTGAGGACAGGCTAATATTTCTGGGAAATTCCTATCTCATATATAGTTATTTATGTGGAAAAAGTTTCAATGACGACTTTATGATAATATTGAAAATAGGAAAATTCATAGTAGGCCTAGAAGTCTATAGTTCTTATAATGTTGGTCCTCCAGTCAGAGTCATTTTTTTCCCAGTCAAAATGAATAGATCTGTTGCCCACTATTTCCTCCCCATTGACATTAGAAATTCCGCCAAGCAATTCAGCTTACTTCAACACGGAAACATGATACACAGAAGGTCAAGATATGTAGCTCCGGTTCATACATAACGTGAGATATTACTTGCATCAGATTGGCAGACTGTGCTGTTATAATCAATGCAGAGTGTAGATAAAACGAGCTGCATTGATGAGTCAAATTTATATGTTGCAACATTAATGTTTACGTGTATGCTATGTAAACAGCAAAAAGTATTAAAGAAAATAAATCTAAACCTCAGTTTTTTTGGTAAAAAATATTTAATGTAATCCCATGTATCATGTATGTTCTTTTATCATAAAAAACTTTAACAGTATGCATGTTTTATAAAGTGAGTATTATTAGCATATACAACAATACTGAGAAACTTACAGGGTAATAAAACATACTAAGACAATATATACCAAGTTGTAGCCTTTCTTTGAATTTGTAATTATTATTATAAATAAAAGAGCTGTCTCGAGCAACTATGCAATTTTAATGACGGATTTGCTACGCTTAACTTAGTCACAAGAGAGTTTTAATTTAGATCATGTTGATAAATCTGCCGGATCCTAGAATGTCAAATCCATCCTTGTCATGCATATATAGATATTCAACGGAGTTGATCGAGAAAGACATCCGTTCTGTCGCCCTCATGGAGTCAAGTACGATGATGCATTTGCTTTCTTTAATTATTTTTTTAATTATATTTGTTATTCTGCCGGCCGGTCGTCTCTCACCTCGCGGCGAAGTCGAAGCACGCGAACGCGCCGTGCTCGTGCAGGACGCGCGCGAGCTCGCGCGTGTCTGCCATGACGCCGGTGACGTTGCTGCACGCCGAGAAGGAGCCCAGCATGGGCCGGTCCGCGTACTCCGGCGAGGCGAGCGCGCGGCGGAGCGCCGCCACGTCGACGAGCCCGTCGGCGCCGACGCCGATCTCCACGACCTCGGCGAGGCTCCGCCGCCACGAGAGCAGGTTGGAGTGGTGCTCGTAGGGCCCCACGAAGACGACCCACCGCTCCTCCGCCCGGAGCTGCCCGCCGGCGAGGAGGCGCTCGCGCAGCTCGACGGACGGCGCGGCGATGCCCATGACCTCCTGCAGCCGCTTGATGGCCGCCGTCGTGCCGGCGCCGCAGAAGAGCAGCGCGTCGCCGGCGCCGCCGCCTATGCAGCGCTTGACGTAGCGCGCCGCCTTGTGCACCAGCCGCGTCGTCTTGCTCCCGACGTGGCTATCCTCCGTGTGCGTGTTCCCTACGATACATGAATAAACATCGTGTGGATCAGATTGTGATTTTCCAAAGTTTGTAGAGAGGGTTCGTTTTCATCTGATACGTTGCCAAACATAGTGTTCAGAAGTATATATATATATATATATATACATATATGTATGCAAGCTCGATCATGTTCTTGTTCATGTAGGAGGCGTTCGTGCGTGCTCACCATAGAAGGGGAGGACCTCGCTGACGAGGTAGTCCTCGATGTAGCGAAGGCTCCGGCCGGACGCCGTCTGGTCGGCGTACGTGAGAAGGCGGCGGCCGAACGGCGTGTCGAACTCGACGTCGTTGCCGATGAGCTGCGACCGGAGCCACTCCACCTTCTCATCTTCCCCGGCTCCGGCGACGCTCTTCGCTTCCGCCAGCGTGCTGGCACGGAGAAGGTTCAGCAGGGTGGCGGCCATGCTCTTGGTGGCCTCTTCCGCCGCCGGCGACACCTTCACCGTGGCGGCCATGGCCATGGCCCCGTGCTGACCTTGAACTTGAACAGATGGCATTATATATACCCTTTGCAGCAACTGTTGGCTAATGTACTGTGTATATATATCAACGTCAATGGCAGTGGTGAATTCTTGAAGCAAATGGCTTGTAGGCTCGTAGCTGTGTGTGTTTATGGCTTGAAGCTTAGTTTGCATGGAGACAGGTTTATATAGCCGTTGGGTTGCGTTGCACCGCACGTGAGTTGAATGGTATGGAAAACAGGAGGAAGAAGAGAGAAGAAACAGGAAGGAGCAAGGAAGAACGCAAACTCAGTGATGGTGGTTTTGATTTAGTCTAATGCCGGGTCAATGCCAGTGCTTTGCTTGTGGTGACCAAATTCTTGCCCATTCCTGCGTGAATTTCAGTGGGCATTCATTGCATTGGCTGCTAGCTGCGTCAAATATATTCAGACTGGACTTGGGCCGAAACATTTGTATCTTTTTTTTAAAAAATATCGTTTGAATGCTTCGCGTAATCGATCTAATTAATGTGCATGATGTGCCGGTCAAAGTGAGTACAGAGCGCAAACTCGATGGGCTGGTTGACATTTCGTCGCACTTTTACGTGTAGGCCGAGGTGAATAGAACTACGTGATTTCAACTCTCGCAAAAAGAATATTGATTCCTGTAGTGAACCAATAAATATGTAAAAAGACATATGTATCCCTGGTAACTCTTGATTTTTCATATGTTTTGTAACATATGTATATATGTACTTTTTCTTTTTGTAATATATTCACACGTACAGTTGCAATTTGCTGACCTCCCGCTAGCGTTTCTTTTTTCTTGATTGGAAAAGGAACCAGCTGTGTCCGCACCAGCTACTCATCATTCCCTACGGTGTTGCGAATTGTTTATGTACTAAAGTGCCTCAACAGAAACAAGTGCTAACCTTCGCCGTGTATCAAACATTTAATTAACTAAATAGCCTCAACGACAGAAACAAGTGCTAACCTTCGTTCGTGTAGCAAAGACTACTAACCTGCCTTGTTCCGAATCCCCCAGTACGCCTTCCCGTGCCGACCGTCCTGCATTGCAAAAACCATAATAATAAACCAATAATCCAAATGGACCGAGAAATCAAGGAAAAAATCGAATAATCAGCGCATGCAAGCGATCGAGAGGGCTCGATCACCTGCTTGTAGAGGTTGATCTCGGTGATCTGGAAGGAGACGTCAAACCAGGTGGTCTTCATGGCTACCTGCTTGCACCCGACGCCCCACCCCGGCAGCCGGACGTAGACTGGATCCATCCCAACTAAAGTTTAGCCAGCTAATTTGTAGTGGTTTATTTTAGCTAGCTAAAGAGTACCTACCTAAACTTTAGCTGCGAGTGTTTGGATCCATCAGCTAAATAAATTAATTGGACTATCCTAACCTTCATTAATTATGGACATAATCATGTGACGGTCGGAAAATTCCATAAATATGTTGGGGTATTTTGGTCTTTAAACTCGTTTAGCTGCGTTTAGCCAGGCTCAATCAGCTAAAGGAATCGTGTACCTTTTGGCATGCAACTAAAGTTTAACTGAATTTTAGCTGCCCCCGTTTGGATCCCCAGCAGCTAAACTTTAGCTGCTAAACTTTAGCTGGTGGATCCAAACAGGGCCGTACTTGGGCCGAAACTTTTTTTTTTCAAAATCGATCGTTTAAATGCTTCGCACGATCTAACTAATGTGTATGTATGTGCCGGTTAAAGTGCGTACAGAGCGCAAACTCGATGTGCTGCTGGCTCCCATTTCGTCGCACTTTTACGAGTAGGTAAATAGTTATACGTGATTTCAACTCGCAAAATTAAAAAAAAAACTGAAAAGAAGATCAGAAACATAAGGATAATGCCGTGCCCGTGCGCTGCCATTTGTTAAATCCAGGTTTTTAATCACATTTTCATTCTTGTGCGAATAATCAAATAAGAAAAGAGAGAATAAAGCAGGTATGGATCATCATGAGGAGACATTGTGCGCGTACGTGGAACTGTACAGAAAGTAGACACTTATAACATGTGATTGATTTATTCTGAAAAACACATTTAGTGTGATTTTATATTCCCCAAAGTTCCACGTGGTACCTATGAAGTGGGGCGTCCCTTTTGACCAAAGAGAATTTGACCAAATAACAAAACTTGAACGGTCAGCGCTCGTACGGGGATTTGAAAACACAATAAAATTGCAGGTACTAGACTAGAATGATTTCATATGTTTTTTTAATATATATAATTTCATATGTACGTGGGGTTTTATAACCCCTACTACCTTTTCTTCCCGATCAAGTTAAAGGCAATATGCTCGGTTTTTATTGCAAACCTTAACATATATTTTTCCTAAACTCTTATCTTAAAGGTTTTTTTTGCCACTTCCCCCTTGTTTTAAGAAAAGCTAGTTTACATTAGGAGTAAACAAACATGAGAGATATAAGTGGTTGCCAAGTTGCATGCATGATACTACTCCTTTTTTTATATTAAAAAACAATGATACTTTTATGTAGGAATTGTTCAAGGTCGTCAGTAGTCCATATTTTGGGGATTGCTGCTCTCGGTGCGTTCAAAAGAACAGTACTGTGAGCCCTTCAATCATCTCTGTTTGTATGTACGACAAATATCTGTTTTAGTTTGTTGATTTGAACCCTGCAATTTGTCGTTTTCTGCATCCGAGCCCTTTCCACTTCGCATTCAAGTTTATTTGAGAACCCCACACCAGCATTCAAGTTTATTTGTTCTAGCGCTCGGTTTATATGACCTAGGATTTTTGAATCGAGCCCTTCTGTGTTATAATTTGTTCAATTAATGATACAGAACTACTCAGACATTCGCCCTGTTCGTTTGGCTGGTGGCTGGTGGCTGGCGCTGGTTTTCGCTGAGAGAAAAACTTTGTTGGCTCGCTGGAAACAATCCAAACGAACAGGGCGATTGTAATTTGTTCAGCTAATTAAAACCCAACATATTAGAAGTTCTTTCATGTAGAACTTTTTGTTTCGACTTTACAATTTGAGTGTTTGGCAAGAATATTTTGTGATTTGGATATTGACATGTCCATGTAATAATTTGTTATCTTATTATTTCTGCAAGTACTATATAGTACATTGGCTCAATCACATGATTCTTGAGGTTCTATTTGGATAAGCATAAAGCGGAGGGGAGGGCCAGTAGTGCTTCTGGCAATGAAACAATTTATGTTCTATTTGCATGCAAAGTAAAAAACATGGTTTTGCTCAATTATTTGGTTAATATTTGTCAGTCGACGTCCCAAAGCTACTCCACTTAGAATTGAATTGAACTCGTCCCAAAGCTGCATATATGCATATGGTTCGATGAGCTGAGTATGCAGCCCTGAGCATGCATAATTCATTTGAAATGTTCAGCAAGAAAAACGTCGTCGCTCAAAGTCCTGAGAAATTCGTGCCTCCCTTTTGACCTTGAATCGATTGGTCGCGTTCTTGATGGTACCGATGGATGATACATTCACCGACGTGATTCTGCATGACAGATGGCAGGATGGAGACGGATACACGGCTTACCTGTTTATAACTTTATATGATGCAGTCATAACTTCATATATAACATAAAAGCTAGCAGATTGGTGTACACCGCCATGATTTGGGGTAAACTTACATATTGCGCTGATAACTAGTAACGCGGTTAAAACTAGTTGCGCTATGTATCCTAGACCAGTAAATTTTCATTTAGCAACCCGGCCAGTTCTGGATCCTTGATTTTTCTTTTAAGTTCATCATGCCCAAAACTTTGACCACTGCACACGCACTTACTACGAGATAACAATAATCGCATGCAGCAGCTCATCAGTGAGAGCAACGCAACGACACGTCGACACTACCCTGTTGGGTGGGTCGGGAAGCAGTTCCTCTACAGTTAAGTCATCTGTAGTTGGGTCACTGACAGATGGACATCCCTGCATCATGCATAGCCACTTTCGTCTCATACATGCATTCTCGAAAGAAAAACAAATCTTCATGATATGTGTGCTGGCGACCATGGAGAATTACGCCCACCAAAGTCACGAGAAAATCAATTCTCTCATTTGTCCTTGGCGGATGCACCGACCTGGCCGGTTGTGCGTATACGCGCTTTGGAACTAGCTGGGGGTCGTCGGTACGGTCCGCTACCGGTCGAAATGCATATGCAAGCGGGTAGTTATCTAGCTGCTGGAGCATACGTACTCATGTCCAATTTCTATGATATGTGAACTGGATTGATATGGCCGGGTTCTCCGGCCTGTTGTTATTTACATCTGAAAGTCTTGTTGGTTAATTACTTGGTTATTCCATCCCCCAGGTGTACTAATGCAATGTGACTTTGACCATCATTAGTTTATACGTAAATCTAGAAACAATTTTGCACCTTTGCCTTAACAAATTCAAATACCAACGAATAAATGATCTATCGTAGAGTCAATCGTGTTTGTGACAGCGTCATGGACGACCATGTATATGATGGGAGTCAGTCTCTGCTCCTCAGGTCGATCAGCTGTCTTCCAGCATTGACGACCAAACCCTTTCTGATCTCCGCCCCTGGTTTCTACTCCGAACGCCACCGACAGACCGGTAATGCTCAGTCTCAGCATACTAGCTTGAAGTAAACGGATGTCCTAACCAGCCATTAACCAAGAACAGAGAGCAGCATATATATTGTGATGCTAGGAATTAGTAAAAACGTACCATTGGAAATCATGTTTTTTCATAGCCAGTCTCAGTCGGTCAAGATCGTAGCACTCATCGTATGAATTCAAGATACTGCTGCTTGCATTGCTGATCAACTTTCCTGCTGTCACGCGTGTGGTAGAAAATAGAAAAACAATTTTACTTCCTGCTGAGTGGAGACGGGAAGCCATCGATTAGAGTTCCAGCGACAGTGGGAGCACTCAGGATCCGACCCTGGAAATTAGTAATCCGTAGTTGGAATCATATGCATGCATATTTGGCTCGGCGTGACAAAAACCAAACAGACCGGCCGCTTGCTGGTCGTGTTCATTATCGGTCAATTCGTATCAGCTCCAGCTGCATATGACATTAGGACTAGCCCGATGCATGATCCCGGAATTCAACATACTACTGCGCTGGTTAACTTTTACTGCTGTCACGTGCAGTAGAAAATAGAAAAATATATACAGCCCACGCCCACTGTCTGACTGGACAAGTCAAGAGAGCAAATGTCAAAGTCCTTCCGTATCAAGAAGCCATGAATTGTCTTCGGCGCGCGTGTGCAACCATGCAGGGGAAAATGCAGAGTGACAGCAAGTATTATGTAATTAAAGGGAAAAAACTACGGAAAAAAGTATATGTCTAGCCGAGAGAAGAGGCCCTGACACCAAATGGAAACTTGAAAACGACCAATAGTTTCTCTCCGAACCGAACCATGGGCTAGCTGTTGAATGGTTTGTCTGTTTGATTGACAGAGCTCTAGAGTAGGTTCTATAGGATGATTCCTAGGGACCTGATCCAAACATTGCTTTCTATAGAATTATTCTTGTAGTACTAATTCTGTGAATTGTGGTTCTATGAAATGAGGTAGGATGTTAAGAGTTGAATGTCCAGATAAGTAAATAACCAGAGTGGAGATATTCGACAACTCTGAATGGAAGTTTAATAGTTGCCTGCGTTAAATAAAGGGGAGCTCTCATTGAGCACAATGACATTCAAGAATTATATTTGTTTGCTTTCGCATGCAGTGGGTGCGGCTATTACAATAGAATAATATTGACGACCACATACACCAAAAACTGTAGATCCGAGGATGGGGTAATTTTTATTTCCATCATTAAAAGAAGTCCAAAACCAATTAGGTTTCGAGTTGACAAGAGCAGGACATGGGATCGATCGAAATCCTAGCTGACAACCAAAATTAAAGATCAACTAGGAGGTCAGTCAGTCGGTTGCTCATCATGGTCTTCCGTGCGGCGTGATGGAGGTCGCTTGCTGTTCAGTATGGTCCAGGTCACCATTCTAGATACTAGTGCGCTGGTTAACCATCCTGTTATCACCACGTGCCGTAGAAATTACTAGGAAAAAGAATTACTGCTTGATGGAGGTCGCTTGCCATTCGTGTTTCCATGAGTTTTGGCTGCTGCTAGAGAAGAGTCGCAGTAGGACATTTCTTTTTCTCTTTATTCATGTTTTTGCCTTTGTTTTCCCCTTTCGAGATAAAATGCCACGCTGGTCCATGGACTGGCTGGCATGGGCTAGCAGCGTTTATACCTCTTGAAAAATATGCTATGCCAAATGTAACTCGTATCGGGTTTTTTGTTTTGTTCAGAATACGCATTTGCATTTGTACTCCCTCTGTGAACTAATTTGTTTAGCTCGAACGTTATATATTTTAGTTTTGTGAGTCAGATAAGGAAACGGAGTTAGTATTTATCAGGAACACGCCTTTCGTATCTTGTACGGAGTATAGTTTAACAAGACCGTGTGGGGGAGCGGGGAGAATTGGAGGAAATATTAAACATGGCCCTCCAGCTGAAGTCCAAAAGGGTGGGGAGCCAGCCCAGATACAAACGGTCAATTGGCCCATGTCCACCACAGCTTCTACCTGACTACCTGAGACAGAGAGATCAGCCCATTGATGCTACAGTTAGATCAAGGGATCCACATTAATATGGCCCATCCTAAGGCGCCGGGGAGTGGGAACGAAACAAACAAGGTGGCTAGCAAACTCAAATTTTGGCCATTGTTTTGGATAGATCATTTGTACCTAGAAAAAAGAGAGATTTATGGAGATAATCCTCAAAATGTAAGAACAGAGCGAGAAAGGTACGATAAAACAAAACAGGTAAATCAGAGGTAAAAAAAACATATGAATTCGAAGAGAGATGAAGCACGAACACAACTTTACACGACGAGGTTGAAGCTCATATTAGATTTCTTCCAGATCGACACGGATTCATTCATTCTTCTATTTAGAAATTCCAAAGAATTCTAAGGTACTCAATACTTTTGTTCCAATGGTCCATTTAGGAAAAAAAACTCCCGTAAGATCCAAATCGTACAAAACTCCTTTAATAAATGAGTAAATTGCACCCAACATACAATAACTTGTATAGTTGTATCATTTTGGTCCAACAATTTGTAAAACATGCAAATTAATACACAAACTTGTTATTTTTGTGCATGTACGGTCACATGTATACCACAACGTATTTCGTGAGCGGTTGCTTTATGTTAAGGAAAACTATGACAATACTATTATCTATATCACTAAAAATGGTAACTTTTCTGTGTTCTAAAAGACATTTCCTCTTTTGAAAAGAGTTAAAAATAAAATAAAAAGCTTCAAACAATTACGATATCCATTTCGAGTTTCCATGAAGCCAACAACATAAGCCTCTCACTCCACGGAGCACCCAAGGATAACAGCAGAATAGAGTTTTACTACGAATACCTCTTTGCACTGCAAAGTGCTAAAGATCTATCATAACCTCTAATTCATGTGACACATTGCAATGGTTCACTGAATTTCTGAAGAAATATGCAATACATGGAAGATGATGCGCTCAGCAGCGAGAGGGTGAGTAGCAAATAAATGGATAAATTACCAGTAAAAAACAAATATGAAAATTAGTGTGTTTGTGATGGTGCAAAAGATCGACGCATCCATGCGCAATGCTCAAAGTTGATCTTGGGTGACATCCATATCTCTTTTACTGAATATATATTAATAAAATTATGAGAGTGTAAAATAAAATTGGGCGTAGAACATGATGCCATCTATCCGCCACCTGAAAATCAAACTACAGTCCATGTGGACTGCCATCATGGCAAAATACGCCCCGTGGCGTTTATTTGACCATAGATGCGCGCGTACTTAACAAGTTTATGTACCTATTTGTATGTTTTGCAACTTATTAGACCAAAATGATACAACAATACAAGTTGTTGTATGGTGGATGCAATTTACTCTTAATACTCCTACGTAGCAATATTTGCGCCTCTCTGTTCTTAATTATCCTGACCTAGATCTTTGGGGAAAAAAAAACACCAGGGATCCCCTTCGATCCGTACGTTCCTTCTCCTCGCCCCACCCGGCGCATCCATGTCGGAACCACGACGGCGAGCACCACCACCACCGCGCATGGTGCTGGTCGACCGCCGCATGGAAATCGTCGACGAATTCCAGGAGATCATGGAAGAGAGAGGCGACCTGCCGCTGAACCGGTTCCTAGAGTCCGCCGTCGCCGCCGCCCTCCCGGCGGACGGCGGCGGCAGCCAGGCGGAGAGAGAGCAGCGCGGCGGCGCAGGGCCATGGAAGAGGCGACCGGAGCAGGTGGAGGAGAAGGCGATGGCGATCCTACTCGAGCGCAGACGAGCCTCCCGCTCCCGCCCCGGCGGCGTCATGCGCAAGGAGCCCTTGGCGCCCGGCGCCGAGGCCTTCTGCTACGGCGACATACTCGCCGGCGTCGAGCCCCGCCTGCGCCTCCCCCGGCGGCCGTCGGTCTCCGCCGCCGCGCCCCCCGGAGCCGTGAGCGTGACCCGCCTGTCCCTCCGGACCTCCTGGCCGCCCAGCAGCAACCTCCGCGCCTACGCCGCCTCCGTCGAGAGCTCCCACCGCCACCTGCTCGTCCTCCGCGTCGACACCCGCCGCGCCGGCGCCGGGCACGTCGTCGTGCCCGACTACTACCTGACCTACGACGTCTTTGCCAACTCGGTCGCCGTCGTCCCGCCGCCGCCCTCGCGCCCCCGCGTCGACGCCATGGCATGGGAGGGCGTCGGCGACGTGGTGGACGCCGGCGGCGGGGTCGCCGTCCTCGTATGCAAGGACGACGGCGACGGCGGCGACTACGTCCTCGCCGAGCTCTTCCTCTGTACGGACGCCCGGAGCCGCCTCCCCACAAACACGGCCACGCTCTCCATGTGGGAGCGGGGCGGCGGCGGCTCGCACCCGGACGACCGCCGCCAGTGGATGGAGAAGGAGGTGGCGCTCCCCCTCCCCCTCAGCCCCGCCGCCGGCGACACCACCACCACCACCGCCACCTGCTCCTTCCATGCGGACATGGTGCTCGCCGTCTCGTCCACCTCGCTCTGCTGGGTGGACCTCCTCGCCGGGATCCTGGTCTACAACCACATCGACGGCCGGGAGTTCCACTTCATCCCACTCCCGGAGGAATGCGACGACGCCGGCGCGCGGAGGAGGTCCGGCCGGCCGCCGGAGGAGTACCGCTCCACGTGCTGCGTCGACCGGCAGACCTTGAGATTCGTCTCCATGGACTACGACGACGGCAGCTACAGCAGCCAGCAACAGCAAGCCTGCCGCCGGAGCCCGCGCGGCAAGGGTGAGTTGATGACGCTGACGACGTGGACTCTGAGACGGCCTCTGAGTCCGACGAACTGGAGGTGGGAGAAGGACGCCGCCGTGTCGCCGGCGTCCTTCCGCGTCCAGAACCTCCTGGACGACACACTCTTCTATAATCCTAGCAGCAAGGACGACGACGATGGCCTGAAGCTGCAGCCCAGTTGCCCTGTCATGAGCACGCAGCAGCCTGGCATCGTCTACCTCACCGTCACTAGGTACAAGTACGGTCGCCGTCGTTCGCGCAGGCGGCCGGAAGCGGAAGACAGAGGAAGCTACGTGCTCAGCGTCGACATGGATCGTGGCAGGGTCGAGTCCGCGTACGAGGTCCCTCCTGATGAAGATGGGATTGTTCGGCACCCAAGGTTGTTTACTTCTGACTTTACAAGCTACCTAGACACGGCAGAAGAAGAAGGGATGAGAATGCCTGATGAATTAGGGGAAGGAGCTTGGTGATTATGAGGGAGAATCAAGGAGCAACGTAGACATCATCTACTCGTTACACGGAGGGAGTTGATCTTATTATTGGCATCAAGTTATTCAGGCCATGTACAATACAGAGGCTCTTACAGATCGAGGCGATTAACAAGAGAGCAGAGAAAATAGTATATCATCAAGAGTGTAAGAGGCTCTTGCAGACTCGGTGCACGTCGTATCATAACCACAGTCCACACCTCCTCGCCCAACTGTAGTCGGACCAAGTATAGTAATTAGTGAAAGGGGCTAAGCTACCTGACCTCGCCGGCGTCTTCGCCGGTGATGGCGCCGATGCTGCCCATCCTCACCATGGCGGCGGCGAAGTCCCGCTGGAAGCTCCCCGCCGCGGGTCCCAGGTACGCGTCGAGGAGCGCGCGGGTGGCGTTGCCGGCGGCGAGCGCGGCGTCGGAGGCGATGACGGCGAGCCCCGACCGGATGTTGCGGAGGATGGAGTCGTCGAAGTCTCCGCCGCTGCCGCGGTCCAGCGGCAGCCGGGTGTTGAAGTCCCCCGGCGGGCACCGCGCCTTGAGCTCCGCCGCGAACGCCGCCGGGATCGACGGGTCGGTGCCCGTCCCGCCGCCGCCGGGGAGAGGGTAGCCGTACAGGCGGTCCTTGACGAAGAAGCACGCCGTCGTGCCGACCGTGTGCGCCGCCGTGAGGAGGACGAGGTCGCGGTCGTCGAGGCCGGCGGCGGCGAACCTTGAGCGGAGCACGCTGATGGAGTCGGCGGCGTCCGGCAGCACGTCGGCGTCGCGGAGGTTGGAGGTCAGGCCGTCGCGGCGCCCCGTGGGCACGTCGAAGGACGGCCCGCCCGTCATGGCGACGGCGTCGCGCGCGGCGAGGGCGATGATGTCGGCGCAGGAGACGACGCCGGGGCACAGGTCCTCGAGCTGGGCCTTGGCGGCGTCGACCACGTCCTGCCCGCGGAGGCCCTGGTTCTTGCCGTTGTTCACCTCGGCGTCGTTGCTCGCGCTCCTGATCAGCACCGACGCGTCGCACCCCTGCAAATATATGCCATTCGCCATTCAATTCGCCCGGCGGCGCCGCCGGCCGGTGAGCAAACAAACAAAGAGAAAGCTAGCACTACCCGGCCGGACCTTGACGAAGCAGTCGTGGAACTGGAGGCGGAGCAGCGCGGGGAGGATGGTGGGGTCGTTGCCGGCGGCGTCCTGGACGGCGGCGGTGACCGTGTCCTCGGCGTCCGGGCACGAGTCGGAGTAGAACCCCACCTGCAGCTGCCCACGGGCGACGCCAGTGATCCCAACAATAAGCAACAGCAGGAACGCCACCGCTGCCGTGCCGCGGCCGGCCATTGATCGATGATTCCAAGAAGATGAGCCCTGCAGCAACCCCTGATCTGCAGGCCGGCCGGCTCGCACGAACGAACAAGAGACCAGAAAGAGTCTCTCACTTGTAGTGCCAGCTGATTCGGTGAATGAAGAATCCGTCTTGACGAATGTCTTTATACACCAGAGGTAGATCCTGGATTCAGGATTTATCGATGAAGCCACTCGGACAGTGACATGGAACAAGTGCGCATAGTTTAGGACAAGAAAAGGGTGTGGTGTGGGGTCTCACTTCACTCTCGCTCTCGCATGCATGTGGCTCCTCCATGGTCATGGACCGCTCGATCGACTCATGTACCAGACGAGTAGTCCCGAAAAAGGCAATCTTTAAGCGAATTAAGGAGCTACTGTACAGAAGATATTTGGAAGCACACGGTTAGGCTGCTGATCTGTAGGATAGCCAGTGATATGATGTGCATATGCATGATTTGGCTGTTCATGACCGCCATAACTACTACTTGCATGCACCTCCTTTTGCAATTTGTACCATCTGGTGATTTGGACTTCGCAGCTGGCCCTTTTCAATTCAGAGATCACACAGGCAGTACAATTCGAGAATGTAAACATATACTACCTCCGGACCTGAATAAATGACGTTCGGACAAATATTTTTGACTTGCTGTAGTTCATTCTGCCGGCCCGAAACGTCAAATATTTACTCTGGTATTGGGCCAAGAGTAGCATCGTTGATGGGCCATAGAAAAAGTGAAAATGGCGCTGCGGGATGCTGGACGAAGGACTGAAGGAGCGAGGGCTCGGCTCGTTGCGGGGCGACGGATGTGCTCTGCTTCGGCTTGGCTTCGGCTCTGGCCGTAGATGCTCCACGTAAGATGGATTACATGGCATAGAAAAGAGTTGAATCGGTCAAATCAGCTTTCATGTAGGTAAAACTCCCGCTCAGGGGCTGAATTAAGCTAGTATAAATAGGAGGAGGGAGTAAATTGAGCTAATATTTTGGTAAAAGGGAGTAAAATAGACTTTTTCCATAAAGAAAAAATATCAAAATGTATTCAAATAGAATTGCAGAAAAAATGATATTTTTAAGACGATATATGCGAATTTCAACTAAAGTATATTGGTTACCTTGCTAGCTACCCTCCCATCGGCTAGATTGCTGCCATCGACTTGCTGGTGTCCGGACTCAGAGCGCGAATTCCGGAACCAGCGGGGATTGGCTGATTTGGGCGTGGAGACTCCCTGCTTCTCCTCTTGCTGCTGTGTTTTGTCCCCAGGCTGCTCCTCACAGCCTGCTGCGGTTTTGCCTTGTGCTGTTTCTCTGGGTTGTCTGTAGTGGTGCTGCCTCTGGTTCGCAGTGGCAGCTTGTTGCTCCCTGGTCAGTAGCTGTTAGTCCCAGGCTATTTTGCTGCTGTGTTTCGTTCTGTGGAGCCGCTGGTCCTGTCTTGGTTCCGGCTGTTGTTTTGTGGCAGGTTGCTGTGGCTACCTGGTTGTAACTCTGAACCTCGTTTTATTCGTTAAGCTTTATATATAAAGCAGGCCAAGGCCTTTCCTGGAGATTGCTGCCATTAAAAAAAGACCTTATAGCCTTTTCCTGCTCAATTGCTATGCTTAACATTACAAACGAAGGGATTTACTTTGGGCCCAAGACCTGTTTTGGGCTGATTGGGTTTGGGCCTAGCCCAGTTTTAATGGTTCGGTTTTTTCTACTTGGGTTCACTCAGTTCGGTGTTAAATGGACCGAGCCGTCTAGTAGGCCAGTGGATTGGTTCAGCCTGGTTTGGTTGAACACCCACCCTGTTAAGGCCTCCTTCAGCAGGAAAGGAATTGTTCCGGACGCTGTTTCGTTCCCTGTCCGGATTGGGTGGATCCCCACGCGTCCACTCAATCCCTGTCAGGTTCCATTCCACCTGGTAGTACTAATTCCTTGCTCCCTTTTTCTCGTTCGGTTATGTCCAGCATCAACGCAGAGATGCAGCATGAATATGGAGATAAGAAATTAACATCATACAGTTATATCCAGATATTTGGCTAATGCAACCAAACAAGACCAAGCTTAAAACAGTTCAAAGTACCATTCAAAGCAAATCAAACTGAAGTTTGACAACCTGACAGGCAATGCTAGTCAGCAAAATACATAAGGAAATGGAAAAATAAATGAATATCCATGACAAGTTCCACCGGCAGATGTTAGTATTACTGCTTATGAGCAAAGTGTATTAGACAATATAGATACAATCTTTTGCAGAAATACCTCAGAGCCCCTCCATGCACAGCACAACAGCAATAAGTTTCAGGGCAACATAATTTTGCCAATCAGAATTACAAAGTGCGCATATTAGAATCATAACTTAGGAAATTGTATAGCCAAAAGAATCTTCCGTCCTCTCAAGAGAGTACTTAGAAACATCTAAACCAACAGGTGACTTGGCCAAACCTAGTCAAGTGACCACACGCTTTGTCCAGTAGAGCGTTTCTTGATGATTGACTTATGTACTCCCCTGAAAATACCATCAAGTTTATTCAGATAAAGATGTGGCTTTAAAGAAAATTGAAAGTAGAAGTACATGATTCACCTAAATATTACTGCTGCACATTAACAAATCAGATAAAAAATTTTGCATAAAAATGATAGCTAAGTGGTTACATAAATTGGAAGGACACAAATCATGAACTAATTTTGTCATAACCATACCATTTCGGTGCAAGAACTAGTAATACATCCCTATAAGCCACACACAAGGAGAACTACGGATTAAAAAACTATGGCCTAGCTACTATTTTTAAGAAACTGACTCAATATTTCCCGCCTCTAGCTGGAAACCGTGATTACTACCTTTCCTAATTAAGTCAGTCTGAGAGATCGCTTATTTTCTTCCCAGCTATTTTAGATATGTAAAACAGTAGTTTAAATGTCCTACGCTCTATTGGATCATTCTAAAATGTTAATTCACCATTCAAGTGTGTTCACTGAGTTTACCAACTTCTCAATAGGGATACAATACTGCATTCAGAAAAGAAAATTGGAAAGAGAGAACAGAAAAGGGCACGTTAAGAAGCCAGGAAATGTCTAATGAGCGCATAATTCCTCTATTGACTTCCTCGGTATAAATCACACCTAACAGAAAATGCCAAGCATAAGCAAAAAGGTTTATGCCCGTCCTACTCTGGATGGGTCGTTTTCAGGTTTATACTGACAAACAGCTTAAGAACCGCAAGAAACAAGTGGCAACTGCTAGGAAGCAACACGCTTTTTTTTTAGAAAAATGGTTACACAGAGATGCTAAATTAGTTGTTGTTTGACATTGATAAGCACTTGATTCCATGAACAAACAGATAAAGCTAGACCAACTGTGCATGTTTGATTCATTCAGTTAGCGGCGACTATCCAAGTGCAGGTCATGTCAATGTTGCCTTTTTGATTTAACAAGCTCATACCATACATATCCAGCGACTTCGGTACAAACAGAATCAGTACATAGATCAAATAAATTCCAGTTGTTTTAAGTCTACATTGTTCAGTAATTCATCTATTGCACTTTCGATATGCTTTTACTCATCAAAATCAGAATACTATTGGCCCATGGCATTCTCGAATGAAATGAACCAATATAACTACGTAGTTAGTTCAGAAAGTTGGCACTTTGCTATTGGATTCACTAGAGCTCTGGGCCATGCATCACCGAGCAAGCTGCGACATACAAGATGTTCAAAACAATCAACAGGGAGCTAGAGATCGATACACCCACAAGCGCATGTAGCCTGGACGCACGCGCATCTGCTCGCGGTGCTCGTGCGCTCTCCAAGAACAGCGACGAACCAGATCTGACGAGGAGAGAAGAGGAGATGGGAAGGAAGGACGGCGCGTTACCGGGGAGATGAAAACATGAGGCTCCTGCAACTTATTGTTTTTTAAAAGAAAGACTTTCCAACTCCTGCTCTCATGCTTCGATGGCTATGGCATGAATGGGATGAACAGGACAGACCTTGGAAAGGAACTGAACCACCGGTTTCCCTTGTGCTCCATGATAACCTGTGCTCCCTGAATAGATCAGGAAGCGGAGCATAGAGATTTAACTTCTTCTAAATGGCAAGATAGAAATGGAAGTTGCTGAGCAAGGGGGAGGCTTTCACCAGGTTGTGGATCGTTTCAGCCATCGGCTACAATTGCTGCAGCAGGATAATTAAAGAGGGTGGGATCTACTTTGAGGGTGGAAGAAAGGAGAACTCAATCTCATATGCTTCATGTGTAGCTGGAACATTTTTATTTTGCACCTTTAGTTTCTTTTGTGCTGGTTGTTCAACTTGTTCGAACATATATATACTGGGTTCTGGTCATTTTCTGTAAGCTGGCTTTACCACCAGTACCTTGTTTAAGCTTTCAATTCAAAAGTGGGGCTGAGGCCTATTATTTAAATAATTTGTGCTCCCTGAACCACAAGAAGGCTACAGCTGATAATTTGTCAGTGCAATCCCTTGTGCTCCCTATGTGGTCTGAATCAGGAATACATCTCCTGAGGTGCCCGTTTGCACTTGAAGTCTGGGAGAGTTTTTGTCTGGTTTCTTGCATACCAGATCAAGAGTTGGACTTGCTGGACTGGTGGGGTGTCAAAGCTAGGCTGCAATGCTAATGTATTTTGCGTCGAACATTTGGACTCAAAGCAAAGATAATGCTGCGCAAAGGTGGCTTGTGGAAGCCTGGAGTTAATTGATTCAAATGATTACTGTTCATCATCCTAGCTAGTTGTACCTTTGAGCACCTAGTGCTTTTAAGTTCTGTAATATAATGTTGTATTGCAAAACTTTAGAACTCCTGCTCTCTTCTACTTTAAATGACAGTGCGGTGGTCCCACAACTTATTAAAAGAAAGAATTCAGCGAAACTTATTTAAAAGGGAGTGGATTGGAAATTGAGTTATTAGTTAACTTACCGCTGGCGCCTTCCCTTTGCGCCGACGCTGAATCTCCAATGCAGCATGCTGACCTGTATATATTGGGCATTTATATGTTGATTAGCAAACCTGCTTGTTCAGATCAAGCTATGTTAGAAATCAAATAGGAAGAACTGATGTTGTAACTTGAAAACTCACCCTCCGGCTCCACGGCATCCGGCTCCACGACCTCCGGCTCCATGACCTCCGGTTGTGGAGGTAGCCTCCGCTTCCTGCACCAAAAGACCAGGCCGATCAAGTCGGCTATCACAAGGATAGCCACGACTGCGCCCAGTGCGTCTGTAACCCAAAGCAGAGTATGCTTGCAGTGCTTGTGCTTTTCCTCCACTGCTCCAGGCAAAGTCGATCCTGTAATGATCGACGTAGATAATATTAATTATTGCTAGTAAGAAAGAAAAATTCCAAAAGTGACGCATTTCTCGATTGTAAACCCACCGTTTACGGCAATGTCCACCATCGGCATGCCGCTGAAGAAGGACTGTGGTGCAAAGCGAAAGTTGCACCACAGCCGGGCTGCCCTCCCTGCCGTCAAGTTTTGAGCCAAGATGGTCTCAAACCACTCCCCAAGACAGGTGTCACAGTCCTCGGCTGACAAGGTCGGCGGACACTGGGCGAGGGCATAGATCTTCACCTCAAACTCTGGTCCGGTGAAGTTCATCTGGCCCGTTGCAAATCGCCCAGGAGAGGCTGCTGTCCTTGGGGCCACACCTTTCATCAGATCAACAAGGGCGGCGTCGAACGTGCTGCTCTGGATAGTAACAGGAGATTCGTCTGCCTTGGTATTAAGAGTGTCTAATGATATGTCCTCCGGAGACAGTACTGAAAGATTAGTATTGTAGTATCCGATGGTGCACCAGCTGCGATACACCACAGCGCCCTCACTGAACCCGCAAAGAACCCTGCTCAGCTTGAAGGCTCCCGTGAGGCACCTTCGGCATCCCTTGATGCTGCGGTCTCCGCGGCATTGGGCGACGGCGTACAACGTCGCCTCGCCAGCAGCCGCGAGGCCTCGCTGCTGCTGTTGAACAGCAAAGGGGAGGAGGCTGTCCCGCCGGGGAGAAGCGCAGCGACCGCGTCCAACCGCCTGTCATACGGACTGCCCGGGGTGAAGTTGCCCCCAGCGCAGTTGAAGCCCCAGTAGGAGCTGGAGCTGCTGCCGAAGGTGAACTGCAGAGCAAGCACGACGACGACGGCGCTAACAAGTAGCAGCTTCTTCTTCACCTGGAAATAAAGTAGACGTACGGTAATCAAACGGTTAGTTAATTAGGTTTTAATAACTGGCGCGCGGAGGGATCAGTAATTAATACGTATATGCATGAAAGGATTCTACTACGGCCTAAACATTTTCATCGTTATCTAGAGAATGGTATATTAATTCTGATTCAAGCAGGCACAAACACAGAGAGTACAGGACGACACTCGATCTTCTCAGGCTGAGACCTTGCTAGCATGCACATCTATCCCTCCCTACTGGTCAATGCAAGAGACCTTGCATTAGGCCGTTAGAATTGCATGAGCTAGCTAGCAATCATATATAGGCGTAGCCAGCTACCGGCAGGCCGCAGCACCGAACGAACACCCCTCCCTACTCAATGGCAAAAACACCGGAGGCTGAAGAAATGAAATAGCAGGCCATATTGGGCTGGCGGATGGGAGGTCCAAGTGGACAGCCCATTTAAATTTTAGGCCCAATAGTGCCCATTGCCCTCTGTGCTATATTCCCTGTCTCGCCGTTTCCCAGCCCCGAATCCCCCGAGGAGGGAACGCCGCCGGGACCTAGCGGCGCCGCGCCGCCACCAGTCCGGCTCCGGCGGCCGCACCGCCATTCGCCGGCCTGGGCCTAAGCCTGATTCATGGAGGATCAGGACGAATCGACGGCTGCGGCTAGAGAGGCAGGGGGGCGGGACGAGCGGCGGCGGCGGCTTAGCTGCTGCTGAGCGCGGCCGCGGCCGTGGTTGCGGAGTGGCTCCGGCAGGGCAGCGGCAAATGGCGATGAACGATAGTCTGCCCCAGCTAAAATTCGGGCGAGCTACGCCACTGCTACTGCTACTGCTAGCAATAGGATATATACTACAATATAATACAAAGAAGCAAGGTTTGATATCAGTGTTACGTTGTACGTACGGACCTCCATTGGAGCGCGGCGACCGGCGTGGAAGAGGAGGAGGGCGGCGACCGGCGAAGGTGGGGGCACGGGCGGGCGGCGGAGGTATGCGAGGGAAGAGGGCGGGACGACCGGCGACGGGAGCGGGCACGGGCGGGCGGCGGAGGTGTGCGACAGTGCGAGCGCGGAGGGAGGAGGCGGACGACCGGCGACGAAGGAGGAGCTGAGCGACTTTCTACTCGTATCTTTCTACCCAGCTGTGCTCCTGCTCCCGTGGTTGCTGCTTTCTGGTATCTTTCTACTTTCTACTTTCTTCTATATGGCATGAATGAATGAAACGTACTAAGCGCCATGCATGGGCTAATTAATTATTCGTCCTAAGATGAGACACACAAAAGAGAAGAAACAATATATACTTACAGGTATACTATAATTAATGCAGAAAATTAAGAGAATGCAATCTCCATTTCCAAATCATGGCCCCATATATATAACTATATATTTAAGTACTATATATGTAATATAACCTAGCTAGCTATTGGGTGTTGTAGTAATACATATATATATATATATATATACATACGAACTTCATCTACTTAATATATATATATATAAGGTCTTTTTAAATTTGGCTCCCTTTTGTTTCAACATTACTACTGTGTGCTTGCACGTTGCGCGATCAAGAATCCAGTTCCACCGCGTGGGCCCCACCATCATGCACGGGTGGTCGGCCGCTCCTGCTCGCGTATGCTGACGCCATCATCTACATCACATCTTCTCAGTCAGTTGTGCAAAACTTCACACAAGGCCAGGCTCGCTCGCTCGATCTATTCCAATTACGTGTACTTGGTAACTCCTATCTCACGGTTCAGCGCAATTTTATTTTGAACCGCAAGTTATTGGTACGTCAAGCTAGCGAGGATCTCAGCTGGTTTCCGTGCAATATGTTCCGTAATAATATCTTGCTTTAATTTTCATCATTAGATAATTAAGCTAAGTCACGGTCTGTTGCTAAGTTTCACATATTTTGGCCGTACAGGTGTTGGGATCATCAATCATCGGTCCCAACCAAACCTGCTTTTCTTTGTCTTTCGTTTGAAACTTACCTCCTGTTCTTTGTCGTCACTCACCACCGGCGGCAGTAGCAGTAGCAGTAGCATGCATCTTTTGTCACTTCACAACGGCAGCAGCAGCAGCAGCAGCTTGTAGCTTTGGCGCCTAAAACATGGGCGGGACTCTTCAAAAAAAAAAAAAAACATGGGCGGGGCCGCGTCGGCGGTGGCGGAATGACAATGTGGTCCCCAAATGCTACTTTTTTTTTTGTCATAATACACTTCATATGGGCTCTGCTCTGTTCAACCAAATACAACTATACAAGAAATACAATACGATCTTCTCTCTTGTTATCATCGATCCATCCGGGTGGTTCTGAGTTTGGCTTTTAACTCCGGTATCTATGTAGTAGCAATTTTTGGAACATGTGGTTGGCTGGCGAATTTTGAGTAACAAAATGTTCACTGATGGCATACTAGTTCCACAATCACCACATTTACTATCAATGTTTGTGCTTTTCTGCAGCACAATTATCAGTCACTGCAGTTTTTTTTTTGAGAAGGAAGATGTATTGATCTTAGCACAGTACGTTGGCCTTTTTACAAACAGGAACCTAAAGAAAAAGAAAATTACAAAGAAGTCTAAAACTCATATTCATCTTCCTCGAAGCCCTCGGAGATCCGTTCGTCACCACCGGCAAAGCCGCTTCCCGATCATCGCCGGACGTCAGAGCCAATCTCCACAAAATGGAGGCCGCAGAGGAGGGCTTACTTCTAGGCACTGCATTGAGGGACCAGGGGTTGATGCTTCAAGTGCTTGAAATAAAAAAACTCAAGAAGCTGTAACAAGGCCGTCAAAATCAAGAGAGAAGCGTGCTACAGGTGGGGGATAACACTCTGTTGCTTGGTTTCAGAGTTGGTAGTGAATGTAAATCGAAGGGAATCTTGAAATTTTTGGTGTTCTGGTTTCCTGCCGCCAATTTGCCATTTGTGCAAAGGTAGCTTATCTCCTGGAATTAGTTTCTATCAGTGCAAGTTTAACTGCTCTGATCTTGTAGATCACCATTGTGCCCACTTCTATTGGAATAACCAAGTTAACTGTTACCATAATTTTCGAATAAGGCACGTTCATGTCATAGCTCATAGCAGCATCTATGTGAATGAGATGTTGGATTTCTAGTTTACAAAGACTCATGCTTACGAGATTGCTGTTAGGAATACTTTGTCAGTTGGGAATGAAATGCAACCTCAATTTGAGCAAGCCCTGTTCACCGATGAGGATGGTAAAGTTTATGGGTACTAGAAGCCAGTGATCTTTTCTGTGAAATCGCCACTTTATGCTGAGAACAAAGTTGTTGATTGCACACATTGTATTCAGAAAGTTAAACCGAATCTTTCTACTTGGTTATTGTGTTGGAGTTTTCTCCATGGTTATTGTGCTCCATACGATCAATTTCCCAATAACCAAAACTTTCTACATGTTCAATATTTGTTCTTTTTTTTCTGTAATTTTAGTATGTTGGAAAGAATGGTTGAAGCTGGACCAACTGCTCTGAAAAAAAAAGAAAAAAAGCTGATGATATAGTGTTCATTTATGCCATTTTCCTGTGGAATCAGCTGAGGCAGCAGTGTACAAAAGCCGATGCTGATGCCTGATGCTGTGTTCTGTCCTCAGCTGTTTCGCCATTTTCTTGACAATTATAAGCTTAGAAAACCCAGTAAAATGAAGTCATTACTTTACCAGATGCCTGCCTTGTTCCTGTGCCTAATGTTGCACATTTAGTAGCTCTGATCAGTTAAATATCACTTAATAATATGGAAGACTGGAATGATGATATATGTTTTAAGCAAAGGGATACTCTCCTCAGGAAGTTTGAGACATTCTTCTCCTAATGATTTGTGCAAGTGTAGCTTAGTGGTGCCTACTTAGCTGTATAGTATAACTTGTTGGAACATGTGTTTGGTTGGTGAGTAAAAAAATGTTAACTGATGGCATACAAGCTCTGCGATCAGTAGATCTTGTTGTTAATGTTTATGCTTTTCTGTAGCACTGGGATCGGTCGTCGCCGCACTTGAGGGGGCTAGAGTTGATGCTTCAATTGCCTGAAATAAAAAACCCTACCTGCTGGAGTAAGTACAAAAATCAAGAAGCAAAGTGTGCTACATGCTGAGTGGAAACTGTGCGCCAAATTCTGGTACAGGTATGGAACCATTTCTTGTATTTATGAAACTTTTCATTTTTCAGCTGTTTTACAATAAAATTGTAGTTGCCACTTAATAGTTCATTTCACAAATATGGGAAAATCCCCATACCGTTTGATGAATCATACTATTGTCAATTGTCATGATGAATCTGTGGGCAAACACTCCACTCCAGCATCGAGACCTTGAATCCTCCTCGACTTGGCCTTGGCCACCGCCGCCGGTTCGCCGCCTTCCGGCTTCCTGCACGGCTGCCGCCACTTGAGTCCAACAACTCCAAGAAGTGCGGCCGAGTCCGGCGTTGCCTGGGATCCAGGTGCCGTACCCTCCCCGACCTCCTCCTTCGCATCATCCCCTCGGCCCTCCCCGCCTGCTTGGCTCATCCCTTGCCTTGTTGCTAGGTTTGAGAGGACTGGGCGAGCAGCGCGGAGCGGGATTGAGTGACTTTGTGAAGCAAAGTCACGAAACACTGTAGCGGTAACTTTAGTTACAGACCGTTTATCCTGAGATCGACAGCTGCAGCAGCACTACATACTGTAGCAAATACTGTGCCGATTTGTACTGTGTATCACTGTAGAAAAACACTGTAGCGCTTGAACTGTGCACCGGTCCTATAGCCAACATTGTTCATGTGCTTCTAGCTGTAGATCTCGGAATGGACGGTTTATAGGGGGCTGAAAGTTACCGCTACAGTGTTTCGTGACTTTGCTTCGTAAAGTCACTCAATCCCGCTCCGAGCAGCGCACCCTCACGCGGGCGCTTTGCCGGCATCAAAATGTACGCCCTTCCACTTCCCCTTGCCTTCAGATCCAGCATTCTACTACTCTGCAAGTCCCATGTGCATATGCCGTTTCTGCATATTTTTTTTCAAAGCCACAAGCTCTTGTTCTGTTGAAATTGGCATTCACCTCAAGGTTGCCTATGTATGCTGGAATAAAAGTGAAAAACCTAGGTCTGTTTGTACTAAAATGGGGGTAAAATTGGTACTGAACTCTGATGATCAAAGGGATATAAGGCATTGTTATGACCCTGGAGTGTTATCACTTATCAATAGTACAGATGCTCCTGTCCTTTTGTTAAATCTACACATGTTGCAGTTTGATACAAAAGTAAAACAGGAGTCATGCCTAACATTAATATTCTCCGAAAATGTAGATAAATACTAAGCCATTGCAAAACCTGTCAAGTGATAAAACATTGGTGTTTTGCAGGAATTTTTTACTTGATATAACCAGAAGTTTACTTTGTGATATTTATTCTACAACTGTTTATTTTTGTGAAATCAATAGTACAGTAATATTTTTGCCGACAATGTATCATTGATCAATTATCATGTTCTATCCTTTTTTGAGTAAAATTTCACTTTTTATTCATTTTCATATTAACACTGAACATCCAATTTGCGACTTTCCTCTCCATTTGAAACTACCCCTGTTCACCTATCACTAATACACTGTATAGTAGATTCTTTTCTCAATTATAAATCCTTCTTTGGTTGCATATGTTGAGGTAACCCTGTTGTTCAGGTCTCAATTTTTCCAAATAGTTCAGGCAATGGTTAGATATCTTTCTTTATTATGATAAACTTCTGTGGTACTGTCTAAATAGTTCAGGCAATGGTTAGAGATCATCACATTGCTGATTTCAGTTCTCAGTACACTCTTGATGATACTTATTGGGAAAAGCTTTTTGAACTGCTGCTCTCATATGTACATTTATAATATGTACTTAATTTAGTGTCCACTTACATGTATTTCAGCTTTTACTTTACTGGGCATGCGAGACACTATGTTTTCTATCTTTGGGCTGTGTTTTTTTTTTTGCTGTAAATTACCAGTGTTCATTGAGCTGTGTTTTATGTCGCTGATTCAAGTCTCGTCCTCATGTATTATAGATTACCGTTTTAGTATCGACTCTTTTTGTTCAGGGTCAGTTTGTTTCAGTTAAAAGTCAGCTAGGAAGCTGTCAGCAGAGTCCTGGTCTACAGAAAGCTATAACTTACAAGAATCGTCTCGTCAGTTTGCCCTAGTCACCAGCCAATCATAGAGCCACGTTTTAGTGACCTCTGTTTTTTCGTTTATTCAAGAAGGGAAACTGCAATGAGGAATGAATGCAATTTTGCTCCATGCATCGTCCAACCCTCAACTGTGTCTACAATTGTGTGGCCATATGGCCCTAATCGTCAGCTGTATTGATCTTCCTTTTTGTTTGTATTCATAGCCAGCTGTTAGAAGGAGAGTTAAAATCATACTACTACGTGACTACATGTCCATATGTAAACTTGGAAGGAAAGCAACACACCTCTACCTTTGCGGCTTTGCCTAATCGAAGAACACAAGCACCTCAGCAAGAAAACAACCTTGCATCCCTGTCAATTTAGGAAAGTTTTGTTTTGACAAGTCTTTCTGGGTGCACTGCTCTAGTTTGAACATGATGTGGTCATGGTTTGGAAACTATAGTTAGATTTACATCAATAGACTTTAATTAGCTATCCCTGTTTTGTTGATTACTTCCATGTTTTATGCTTCACCTATTTGTACCTACTCTGTGCCTGCCCAATTGACACATGCAGTGGCAACTGAATCTTTGTCTGTTCCAGTCTTCTAGGTGCATGGAGGGATTGATTAGGACACATCACAGTTCAGATTATTTGCGTATGATTACTTGTGGCAGAACTATATAGCTTGCTTTGATTTATAATAATCAAGTTTAAATTTAACTTCAAATTAACATTTGCTTGTTAAACTATGCAGATGTTAAATACCACTAGCCTCCTGGGTTCAGGGAGCACAGCTAACGAAGGGATCGAGGAGCCAGAATTCCTCAGCATTGATGGAAACAACACATATTTTTCAATTAAGAAAAAAAATCAGATCGTGGAATGCTTGGATGTATGCGATGAGTTGTGTATATATTTATTTGATTTCACTAATTTTAATGTGAAATATGAAATGAAAGATGAATTGCTTTGATTTATAGTAATCATTTTTTTACTACCGGGCGTTTTTTTAGGGGAACTATCGGGCCTAATTGGCGCGGTACACGTCTCTCCTCTCAAGCGGGCCTTTGAGGCCTGCATTCCACTATTTCAGTGCGGCCTGTCCGCGGCGATACGTGGGTTTGTTGGGGGCTTGGGGCACAGGCCGAGCGGCTAAAATATGACGGAAACGCTTTCTTAGTGGGTTAAAACTATAGTTTGACTAATGGGTGTGCTATGATATGGGCTGAAAGAGCATTAAGTTTGCCAGTTTGGGGTGGTTTGGTTTCTGCGGGAGGAAGAAAGTTGGACTGTGGCATGTTACATTTGAGCTGATGTGATTTTGGTTTGGATTCCCCGGCTGGCCGGCTGTTGTGATTTTGGTTTAATTTGGATTCCATGGGATTCACACTCACGCCTAGCTTTTAATCTGCCACTATTTCGGCCTTCAAATTATGTTTCCGTTTTGATTTGATTACATCCAGCTGTATGTGAGGTTTTTTATCTCGTAATTTTTCATTCGTGTTGGGAAAGTATTTGTGCCTACATAATAAACTTGAATCGATCGGATGAAATTCGTGGAGATATCACATAATCTGAGATATGTATATGTTTCATATGCTACTGGCCGGTGGCCATATCCAGAATCTGTCGCTATAATTTGAGAGTGGTTTATCATTTATAATGGCCTCTTTAACTTCAGGTTCACAATAGTTTTGTTTGTTAGACTTTGTATTAAGGATTTAGCAAATGAAATCCTGAGGTGTCTATAGCAAAAGTAATAAATTAACTATATACTCCCTCCGGTTGTATATTAGAAGTGGTTTAGAACAGCCACACGGTCACCATACTCACCAAAGCACAACTTTGACTTCTCTTTTCTATAAAAATATTTTAAAAAAATTTATATATGTATATTTTTATAAAAGTAATTTTTAAGACCAATCTATTTATATATTTTTCATATTTCCAAACTCAACGAGTTAAATGTTATTCACGATCTAATATGTAACCGGAGGGAGTAAGAGCTGCAATTTGTATAAAGAAAATGTTGGGAGATCAGATATTGATCGTCTTTTGCCCCGACTCAGCGCCGCCGCGGCCGCGCCTTCCTCATGCGCTAGCGCCGCTGCCGCCTCCCCGCGCCTTCCTCATGCGCTAGCGCCCCGGTCTCTCCCCTCCCGTTCCTCACATTGCGGCGGCAGAGAGAGATAGTGACGGCGCCCCTTCTCGTCTTGCCGGTGTCAAACTCCTTCCCCGTCTCCCCGTCTTCCGCTCGGATCTGAGCACAGCGGGCGAGCGCCGGTGGCCGCAGCCGTGTGCGTGTGGGGCTCGCATCCGTTGCCGATGGAGGGCGAGCACAAGTAGGCGGCACGGCGCCAACTCGCGTCGACGGTCGATCCTGTCCAACACGTCCGTATTCTCGTCGGAACTAGCATCTTCTCGGCATCCAGTTCAACCCGATGAAGCTCCCTAGGGATCCAGCTCAGATGAAGGAGTTATGGGACAGGGTCGTCAGCTCCACTGGTATGACATACTGCCGAAGCGCTCTCTCTCTCTCTCCCTCTCCCTCTCCCTCTCCCTCTCCCTCCCTCTCTCTCTCTCTCTCTCCCTCTCTCTCTCTCTCTCAATTAATCAATCAACATAAAGCAATCTCTGAATTTCTGATAGAAAGGGTCGAAGAAGCATATGCATGTGCGAGCAATCCCAGCCTAGCTGCGTCATAGTAGTATTTGTGGTAACTACAATACCTACAAGAAGCTGTTGAATGTCAGTGCTAATAAATTCTATCATAGAAACGTCTGCTAAATTTCATGATTTCTCTGAACAATGAATACTCTGTGCTCAAAAAATTATTGCTTGCTAGGTAAACAATGGTTAGTGTTGGTGCATCTTACAATGGAACAAATGTCAGACTGAGGTAAACAAATGCTAACTCCTAAGATTCAGAGCAGTATTCTTATTATGTTTTGTTTTACATTTTTACTGCCATTGTTTTTACAAATTTCTCTTTTGCAAAGACTCCTGGGCATGGTTAGTGTTGGTTCATCTTCACAGGCAATTGGAAATGTCAAATTTAATTGTAATTTCGAATTTTCCTGGTTATTAAATACTGTTAAGTACTTATTCAATTTTGTAAATCTAGATTTGAATATTCGAATGCCAAGATTTAGTTTACCAGTACCCACTGGAAAACTTTGTGTGTCACAATGTGTGATCTTTTGACTAATTGATTGATTTCTGCTTCTCTATGATAAGGATGCATGATTGACTCACTATTTTATCACATATAGCTTACCTTGTCGCAACAGATTCTTGAAACAGGTGAAGTCTAGTATTTTTTTGGGGCCTGGCAGGCTTTGCCGTGAAGTCAAGTCTTTTTGCGGGGGGCTCTGCATCGAAGTTACAGGGGGTGTTTAGTTTCCTGGAAGAGGTAAAAAAGAGGGGTGAAAATGTCACATCGGACACTGTAGCGTACTGTAGCACTTTTCGTTTGTTTGTGGTAATTGTTGTAAGCACAAGTTGGATGACTTGGGCAAGGAAGAAGTCGATCACCATGATTTGTAGTGACGTGAGGTAAATCTTAGTCTATGGGTAGTCTAGGTAATTGATGCTGACTTATGTATTGTGATGTATGGGTCATAGGGTAAACGGATTTGATATGAGGCTTAAGAACATGAGATGGAAGTGGAACTGTGTTTGTATAGATGGATCATAATGTGTATAATGAATACCTTTTGTACTGCTACTGTATTTCAATACATAGAATAATGTGTATTATTTTGTGACAATTGGATGTGGCTGATTAGTGCTGGCCAAAATGTGCCTGGCCAAGAATTATTTTTTAATCTTGAATCCACTATCACTGCCGGTTCGAACCGACAAGTTAGTGGCACTATCAGTCCCGGGTCAAGCCTTCAACCGGCACTAATGTACATGTTATGAGTGTCGGGTCGACCCGGCACTAAAAACCTCATTTTCAGTGCCGGGTTCAAAAACTATCACTGAAAATGATATTATCAGAGCCGACTTTTCAGCAACGCCTCCCAAAACCGGCACCGATGGGGTTTAAAAACCGGCACTGATGAGCATCCTGTAGTAGTGTTTTGATGATGCAAGTTGTGCTCAAAGTTGCAAGTTGACAGAAAAGGTAAGAGGGGAGGTGCAGTTAGAAATATTATTTTCTTATACTTAGTTAGAAATATATTGTTGGTATACCTGAAATAGTTGCTATTATAACATCAGAAACTTTATTATCTTATTCCACAGAATTCAAATGTTATATTGATTTTCTAGCTAATTTCATATACAACATGCAACTCAATAAATAGCCAGAAAAATGATATATGATCGATCCGCGCGTGTCAGAAGGCGACCTCATCTTCTACTTCCCGCAGGGCCACATCGAGCAGGTACTATCCTATGCTTCCTCCTCCTTTCTCGAGCAGGGCGCTTCGTGGGATTCGAAGCACACCTGAGAAGGAAGCAGTAATGGCTTGCATGCATCGGCTACCCGAGCATGATAGGAAGCGTGCAGATACGCGATTGCTTTGACTCACAACATTCTTAGCTCGATAGACGAAGCAGGAAGGAGCCATAGCAGGAGCAGACAACCATTGGTTTACAGCGCCTTGATCATCTCATCCGGCGACTTCCTCGCTTATGGCATTGTATGTAGGGCATCTGTTGTTGCTCCCTTTTGCACATGATGAGGATGACAAGGCAGATGATCATATAAGAAGCCAAATTCTATATTCTGTTTAAACTTGCTTCCAAAAAGTTTTCCATGGCTGCTCACATTCCTAATTGTTGCATTATAGGTTTTATTTTTGAGTTGGTATGGTAGATGTTTCAGAACACCTGTCTGGACAATCCTGTGAAGTGATGAATGTGAACAGATCATATTTTGCAAGAAATCAGAGCAATCACACTGTTCTATAAGTTGATAACTACAATACTTTCCAGCTGCAATGACATTCTTAGCTGAAACTCATTCAGTTCAGAAGCTCATTCTGAAGTTCGTTCAGTCCTGCGACATATATTCCAAAGGAGGCAGTGTCGGGAATATTTAATTTTTTTGCCATCGTTACGAATGGCCACTCTTCAAATGTCAGTTTTAGAATTGTTCTAACATTTTTGCCATTGAAGAGAGAAGAATTCTTACATTTTTACCAAAATCGCTTATGTGGCATGACACGTCGCCAGTGTGGACAGACCAGGTCATGAGAAATGTCCATTTAGCCTTGCTAATTCACTGCTTCGGGATATTTAACTTTTTACCATTATAACGGATGGACACTCTCCATATATCACCTCAACGGTTGCCGCTATATTTTTACCCTCGTTGTTGGAAAAGGCCTACATATTTACCACTTTCGCTCGCGTGGCACGCCAGCGCAATTGTCCACGTTGGATTGAGGGCATCCCTGCATGTAAAATGTCCCTCACGCCCTTTTGTCTCCTTCCTCTCCTCTCTCTACCGTCACTTGCACGTGGGACCCACATGTCAGTTCATCTTCAACCTCCAGCGATTTCCCTACCTGCGGCTCCGCTTTCGCGCTCCCTCCGCCCTGGCCCCCCCGCCCCCGATCCCGCCGCCGCAGCTTCGGGTGCCACCGCTCCCAAATCCGTTGCCCCTGACCCCACCGCCGCGCTCTTGCTGTTGCTACCGCCAATGCGGATCTCGCCCCATCTCGCGCGCGTCGCCGGAACCGAGCGCCGCCGGCCATCGTCGCCCTGATTCGCCGAGCCTCATCACCCTCGGAGCAAGCCAGCAGCACAACAATGATCCCCTGCCGCCGCCCGTCGCGTTGGCCCCCCTCTGGCTCCTGCGTTGCGCCGCCGAGCTCCGGCCACCTCGATTCACCACCTCGGTCGCCTCCAGGTTTAGCGGACACTGCCATGGACTTCTCCTCGTCGAGCATAAGCTCTGCCGCCGGTCGCTGTCGCCTTCTCGCCGCCGGCCGCGGTGTCCGCCTCGGGCCGAATTCCCACCATTGCCGTCCAACACCGCCGCTGGTGAGCACCTCTGCGCGACCCTCTTGACCTCCTCTTTGTTTTCCCCGCCTCGCCGGAGCCTTAGCCCCACCGAATCGCCGGCGAGCCAGAGGTCTAGAGCCATCGGCCGCCATGGCCAAGAGCACCCATGAGCTTGAGATTTTGCAGTTGACCCCCTGAAGAATTTGCATGGAGCGGGCAGGTCCAGCGCGGCTAGCGGCATCGAAGGTCATTAGCCACCCCCGCATGCGTTGGATCCAGCGTGGTCAGCTGACATGGCGTGCCACGGATGCAAATATGGTATTTTTGTAGCGCGTTTCTTCGTTGCATGGTAAAAGTGTAGCGTCATTTGTTAAGCTGCTATCTGAGAAGGCGCCAATCGTTATAATGGTATACGGAGCCCACTTGTCATCCCTAACTTCTCTCCCCATCTCCTTCGTATGGGCCTCGTCTACCCGGCTCCTCCGCGTCGTGGCGTCCATCGTCGTGATGGCGCCAATGATGCGACAACGAACGTGAGCAGCAGAGCACGGAATGGAGGTGTCGGGAACGGGCCCCCATGGTGGGGCGGGGCTGGCGGCGACCGCGCGCATCTCAGCGACGCAGCGACAACGTGATGAGGTAGAGAGAGCCGATGACGGATCAATGGATCGCACAGCCCTGCCCCGCGGATTATCCACCACAACAACCTGCTCCGCGGCTGGGACGGATCGATCGGAATCGCGCCGCTACCGCTGCCATCCGCGCCCGCGGGATCCTTCCCCCTACCATGCCGTGGCGCTACGCCCTTGGCCGACCGCGCCGACCCGCTTCCCACTCCCCGACCACCCGCCCCTCCTCATCTTCTCCTTCATCTTCGTCACCACCTAAATCCGCCCCCCTTGCCTCGTGCTGCTCTGGTGGTGGCAGTAGCAACGCTTCTCCTGGTTTGATTCCTCGGCGGCGGGGCTGGGAGCGCGCGGATCGCAGGCGCGATAAGCTGGGTGGCACTGGGTGGCGTAGAAGCTCGATCTCACCGGCGGTGTGGGGATCGGGGTGCTGTCACTGGACCTCCTGAGGCATGTGGTGGACCACCTCCGCGAGGCGCAGCACCTCGAGGGGCTACCGCGGGACTGCGCCGTGTCTCTGTCATAGAGAGGAAGGGTGCAGGAGCAGGGCAAAATGGACATTCCGTATGGTCTATCCACATTGGTATGCAGATGTGTCATGCCATGTATGCAATTTTAGTAAAGATGTAAGAATTCTTCTCTCTCCAATAGCAAAAATGTTAATACAAATCTAAAAGTGGTATTTGAAGAGTGATCATTCGTTGGCAAAAAATTAAATATCCTGCAGTGTCGTTACAGACAAGCTCCTGGTATGGCATACCAGGGCAAGAAATACAGGTCGCCCTCAGCGCCAAGCACGAGGGAGATCGAGGAGGAAATTACCAGGTGGACCATGGTCTTTGTTTGTTGACAAATCCAGTTGTGAAGATCGCGAACCACCAGCTTCAGGATTTCCAGCACGGATGCGTTTAATTTTGGCGGTTCGAAGATGAGTGTTTTTAATTTCTGCCCTTCCAGAGTTGCTATAGGGATAAGCAGCATCACATCCCCTTCATTCTCACCTGGTCGGGAAGAGATAACACTACCAGAAAACGTTGTATTGGCACCGGTTGGAAAATGGCTTTAGCATCGCGTATCCCAACCGGTGCTAACCTTTCGAGTCTAAAGGGGTACTCTTTGCCAAAGGCATTCTTTAGCACTGGATCCAAATACAACCTGGTGCTAAAGATTTTTTCCCGCAAAAAAAATACTCCTCATCCATTTCTCTTCCCCTCTCTCTCCCGTTCTTCCTTAAGAACCAGACGAACAAGAAGATTCATAATCCATGTACCCATGTAGAAATAACTCTATTTATTTACATCACAACATTTAAGATCCAACAAGAGTTTACAAC
This sequence comes from Echinochloa phyllopogon, assembly GCA_033239725.1. Lineage (NCBI taxonomy): Eukaryota > Viridiplantae > Streptophyta > Magnoliopsida > Poales > Poaceae > Echinochloa > Echinochloa phyllopogon. Next base: position 4,365,567 of record BTCW01000003.1, read on the forward strand.
ATCCAAGATCCAATAATTACAAGTTTACAACATCCAAGATCAATTTAAATGCTAACAGCAATGATTATTTCACCAAATCCAAATAAACACATTAACTAAACTACCTGCAAGCTGCTAGCGCCGGCTGCTCCAAATCCAAGATCCAGCTAGCGTCTGCAAGCTGCTGCAGGCCAGCTGCTCCACCGGCCGCATGCAAGCAGCTCCGCCCGCCCGCCTGCAAGCTGCTCCGTCCGCCTGCAGCGCGCCGCCCGAGCCTGCAGCGCCCACTCGCCGGCGCGCCCGCCCGCCTGGACAAGACAAAGAAACGAAGTGAGAAGAGGAGGAGAAAAGAGATAAGGTTGGAGAGAAGAAGAGAGATAGAAAAAGAGGAGTGGCCGTTGGTGGGTGCTCATTAGCACCGGTTGTAGCCTTCAACTGATGCTAGATGAGCTTGGCCAAATTAGCACCGGGTGGTGGCTGCACCCGGTGCTGATGGGGGACCTTTTAGCCTTTTAGCATCGGTTGGTAATATAAACTCAGTGATAAAGAGGGTCACATGCTACTTAAATGTAAAACATCTTTTACCTATCACATGCGCTGCGTAGGTGAGATGGAAAAGAGGGTATCGCGAGCTAAGAGTTACCGAGTTTGAATCCTAGCAACACATATTTTTTTAACAAGTATCCATTTTTAACACCGGTTATTTGATCCGGTCAGATAAAAGTGGGCAGCTTGGAAGATGACCGATTCATGTGTATGCGTATAAGATCCAACCAAGTTGTTACTGTTGTACGTGTGCATGTACTGAGGAAAGGGTTTTTGTCGCGGCAAAAGTTTCTTGGGCAGCTTGGAAGATGACCGATTCATGTGTACGTGCGTATAAGATCCAGCCAAGTTGTTACTGCTGTACGTGTGCATGTACTGAGAAAAGGGTGTTTGTCGCGGCAAAAGTTTCCTGTTTCTGTGTGCATTAGTTTATGTGAATTTGCGGCTGCATCAATCTGATCGTTTCCAGGGCGTTTCCAACACGGCAGTCACCATAGTAACCCCAATGAAGGCAGGAAGAGAAGATGTGTGTTTGTCAGTTTCCAAGGTGCCATTGTATCTGTCGCAGACTCGCTCGCAGTAGGAGTCCTCCAAAATCTGAACATTTCTTTTTTTTTAGCAAATACAGCATGTGCTCTGCCTTTTCATTGATAGTAGAAGTTACCATATGTACATGAGACAAACTAGCTACAAATTACAAAAAGACTCCACTCGGTCTGTACAAATTTACAAATACACAACACATTGATTCATATCAGCACCAGATCAAGCCGTATCCGACTCCCTACGTGCCTGCCTGTATCCTGAGACATCATGTTTGATCAACACCATCACCTGACTCGAGTTCAGCGCCTTGTTGTCAAAGATCCGCCGGCAGCGTTCCTTCCAAACGTTCCATAATGTGTAGGTGAGCTTCTGCAGATGTTGCGGCAAGTCTGCCTGGCTAGCTTCACACAGAAGCTCCCACCATTTGTTGATGTTCAGTGCACCGCCTCCCCTGGAGGGTAGCTGGAAGCCCCCCCCCCCCCCCCCCCAGCGTGCTACTTTTCGCCGGATGGCCTTGGTGAAGCTGTAAGTAGCCACCATATACACTACCAGAATGATCAACATCTGCACCGGTTGGGAACCGGCTTTAGCACCGGGTATCCCAACCGGTGCAGATCTTCCGAGGCTAAAGGGGTATCCCAAGAGGTTGAATAACCGGTGCTAAAGGGTCCATTTAGCACCGGTTCCAGACACAACCCGGTGCTAAAGGGCCTGCCCCGCAACGCCTTTAGCAGGGCCTTTAGCACCGGTTCCAGACACAACCCGGTGCTAAAGGCCCCGGATTTCTTTTTTTTGCTTTTTTAGTAGCCATGCATGCACGTCTATATACGTGTATATACGTATATATTCTAATACATGTATTCTAATGCGTATTCGGCCGACTCTGTATTCATATTAGCTGACATTTCATCAAAATAGAAGACATATATATTACAAAAGTAGATATTCATGCATGTCAACTCGAGTTATTCCGCAAGTAGATTACAAAAGTAGATATTCCGCGACGGTGGACGACGGCGACGGCAGAGGCGGGCCGGCGGCGGCGGCCGGGGACGATGGCGGCGCGGGGAAGACGGCGAGGGCGCGAGCGGCGGCACGGGGACGTCGGCGGGGACAACGGCGACGAAGAGCGGCGGCGCGGCCGGCCGGGGACGTCGGGCGGCGCGGGGACGACGGGCGGCGGCGCGGGGACGACGGCGAGGGCGCGGGCGGCGGCGCGCGGACGTCGGCGGGGACGACGGGCGGCGCGGGGACGACGGGCGCAGGCGCGGGGACGACGGGCGGCGGCGCGGGGAGGACGGGCGGCAGGCGCGGTGAGGACGGGCGGCGGCGCGGGGAGGATGGACGAGGCGGCGGCGTGGGCGAGGGCGGCGGGCGCGGCGATGAAGTGCTGCGGGGGCGGGGGCCGGCGCGAGGCTATATAGATCCGGGGCATTTAGCACCGGGTGCATCCACGACCCGGTGCTAAAGGCCCTTTAGCACCGGGTCTATACAGCACCCAGTGCTAAAGGCCGTAACTGGCGCCAAACAAAAATTGGGGGCCTTTAGCACCGGATTTTAGATCAACCCGGTGCTAAATGCCCCAATTTTCGTTTGGCGCCAGTTTCCAAACCGGCCTTTAGCACCGGTGGCTACTATTTGGGAATCTTATAAATATAGTTTTTAATATATAGTTATTAATACTTGTTTTAATTCAGTTATTAATACCTATTAAAAATATATATTAAATAAGAAAATCTTATAAATTACTAGAAAATCAATATAAAATGCTAGAATTAATAAAAACAATCTTATAAATCAATAGAAAATCCTGCTTACGTTCTTCTTTGTGCCTGCGCATCAGTTTGGCATGGTCTTTGTTCCTGAACAAACCCTTCAGACGGAGTATCACAGGGAAATACCACATCACCTTCGCAGGGATTTTTTTCTTAGAACGCTCTCCCCCAACATCACCAGGGTCGTCCCGCCTTATCTTGTATCGTGCGCAGGTGCAAACCGGACAACGATCCAAGTGTTCGTACTGTCCGCGATAGAGGATACAGTCATTAGGACACGCATGTATCTTCTGCACCTCCAAACCGAGAGGGCAAACAACACGTTTTGCTTGATACGTCGTCGATGGAAACAGAATAATTCCTCATGAAACCGTGCCTCATCAAATGCACCCGAAGACAACCTCTTTGTTTGTACGATTGTATATTTTTACAATGGGTGCATGGGCAGAACATGAAACCGGACAGCGTCCTGTTAGCCTCGGCGGCATCGAGAAACGTCCTAAGGCCATCACGGAACGCCTGAGCGTGGGGGTCCCCGTGCATCCATTGTCTATTCATCTGCATTATTAATCAATAACAAATATACAATACAATTTAAAGATAAAAAAATTTAATATATAAATAAATACATATTATAATATATATTCCATTATATAAATAAATTTCTAAAACTACATTACTATATTCATTAAATAAATAAATATACCTTCTGTTAAATAAATAAATAACTATTCTACCTTTTAATAAATAACTAATAATATATATTTCATTAAATTAATAAATAACTATTCCAACTTTTAATAAATAAACCTCTCTAATAAATAAAATACATAAGCCTTATAACTATTCACAAGTCATACAAAACAAAATACTAACTAGCTTGCCTTCTCTCTCCATTTAAAACACAACATGAACACTCTCTCCACCATGAACTCAAGCTCTCTCCTCTCTCTCCTCCAAGAACACAAGCTCTCTCTAGCTAGCTTTACTTTGATTCACAAATCCCTCTATTTCTAAATCATAGAAGGATTACAAGCTAAATAAAACATTAGAGAATGAAAGAGTGTACCTTGTAGTGCTCCTTAGATGAGTAGAATCTTCACAAATTTTGAAAAAAATTTGGGCAGCACCTCCCCTCCCACGGCCAAGCAGCATGAACACAACGCCTAAGTGTTCAGCTGGCTCGGCCGGGGGAGGAGGAAGGTGCTATATACAAAAGACATTAGCACCGGGTCGTGGCAAGACCCGGTGCTAATGTGCACCAATTAGCACCGGTTGCAGCCAGCAACCGGTGCTAAATGGCCTCGGGCACATTAGCACCGGTTGCTGGCTGCAACCGGTGCTAAAGGGGGAGCATTAGCACCAGGTCTCGCCACGACCCGGTGCTAATGTGTCCGCCCTGACACCCCGCAGCGCCGCCCCCACTCCTAGCCGTTGGACCCGGTGCTGAAGCCCCATCAGCACCGGGTCCAAAAATGGCCGGGGCGGAGGAGGCGGGCGGATGTGAAGCATTCTGGTAGTGATATGCAGCGTGTTCTCATCTACAGAGCTTACATATTGGATCCACTTGCCCTCCTCTCTTGTTGATTCTGTCAGATGTCTATAGTCTCTGTTGGAGTAGTAACCACATGAAAAACCAACTATTGGAGTAGTAAGCACATGAGAAATATAAACATTTCTCATTGAGAAGAAAGCCGACTCGATCAGTTTTTGCAGGCAGCAGTGGTGCAAATGTAGAGTACTATTGAGTATTGACTATTGACTGCGTTAGAATTAAAAACTATATAGCAGCAAGATGCAGTATTTTGTTACCTTTTTTTTGAAATTAAAGGCAGGAGCACTGCAAATTCATTTAAAAAGAATAAGCAATTGTACATCACACGTCGAAGTGAACGTCACCACACACAAACAACGCACACAACAAGACACTACACCACCACAACCTCGGAGAAGAGCCAAAAGTAAGCCACCATAACCCACGCCGTCGTCACCAACGCTGTGTCACGACCAAAGCCGTAACCCGCTGCAAGCTCCAGTGGCCACCTGAGCTCCTCCATCATGGGTTATCACCATCAAGCCGCATACACCGATCGTCGATCTCCCTGCTCCGACATTGCCTCGGCAGAACACTCCCATCGCAGCACTAATGAAACCACCGATCCTGGCCACTCTGCATGGGGGCCTCGCCTCATCCACCGCCTCACTCCTCTGCCAAGGACTCTGGTACCTCAACCTGCTCCGAGAGCAACACCTTCGCTCAGCCGACACCGAGATCACCACTGCACCAAGCGCGCCAACCCCAGGCTACACCCCCATAGACCCTCAGCACCTCCCTGTTGACACGGACCAATCACACTACCACAGCCGCAAACGCACAAGGCAACACCACCAGCTAACCACCACCACTGCCACAAGCCGAGACGGGTCACCAAATGCGACGCCTTCAAGAAGGGCACGACGTCAATGACGCCATCGTCGCACGTCCAAGAGGACTGGGTTTTCACCCTGGGACCCTTGTGCTGCAAGGACTTGGTAACCCTCAATGATGCCCTCCAACGGGGAAAGCGACGCCACGAGGGCGCCGCCACCATTGCCACCGACAGTGGAGGCTTACGCCCGGAACACCATTCCTGTCTCACACTCCCAACCAATGACAGAAGGCCGCACCCCACTGCAACCACGACGTCTCAACCGAGAAAAGCCCGGCACGGCCCAAGACGCCACCACGACACCACCGGCGAGTACCTGACAGCCCCCGACCCCACCACCAAGGCGGCGCCAGACCAGCATCACCGTCGAGGAGGAGCACCACCATCTTGCCGAACACCGTTGCCCGCGCACCGGATGCCTCCGGCCCCATCATCTCCAGCCACCAGGGCCCGGGTCAGACAGGAGACAGCGGGCCCCAGTCGCCGCTATCGCCAGCGCCACCGTACCAGCCATGGCCGCCACCGGCCGCTGCCACTGCCACCATGCCGACCGCCGCCGATGTGGCCATCCGTGCCAGCCACAGCTGTCGCCTCCGTCCCAGCGACGACTGCCGCCCCGCCACGCACAGCTGCGCGCCCCAGCCGCACAACCTCCAGATCCGGCCGGGGTGGCATTAGATCCGGCGGCCCGAGCCTCCGCCACCGCCATAGCCGCCGGCGAGAGGAACTCCGGGCGGCCGGACTGCCGCGCCCGTCCAAAGCCACCAGAGGAAGGGGAGGAGGATCCCGCCGCCACCTTCATCGCGGCCGCACGGGTGGCCGGCGGACCGCTCGAGCGGCGGCGCAGCTGGGGGAGACTCGGAGAGGAGCGCGGCGGCGGCTAGGGTTGTGCTCGCTCGGTCGCCCGCACGGGGGCAACGCGAGCGGTCAGGCGTTTTTTTGTTGCCCTTTTCAAAGACAGATTTTGAATGTGAGAGCCATTATTGCTAGTAAGTGAAACAAAAAAACTTAGAGGATTTTGAGAGCAATAATCAAACTCTCCACAAAAAAGCCTGACTATGTACTCTTTCTCTGCAGCCTGAAGCGCTGAACACGAGGATCAACAACTCTTCATTCTTCTGCAACCTGCTCAGCCATGCAACTCCGCCTTCATGCATGCTCTTCCATCGCCAGATAGTCTCCTCTCCTTTCCCAGGTCCTAGACTCCCAGGTGGTTCCTGTCGACGAATTATGTCAAGCACGTCTAACCGGGGATACCCCAGGGAGTAGTTTTGTGTGGGTCTCGCCGAGTTTTAGGAACGAAAGTACACGAACAACACAATTTAGACAGGTTCGGGCTGCGAGTAGCGTAATACCCTACGTCCTGTGTGCTTGAATGTATTGCACATGTGGTTGTCTGATCTGATCTGATGTACCGAACTAGGACCCCTGCCCTCCTTTATATACCCAGGGGGCAAGGTTACATGGTAAGTATCCTAGTCGGTTTACAATTGGGAATCCTAGTCCTAGTAGGAGTACACGAGTAATTATCCGAGTAGTTCTACTAGGACTCGGTCTTCTGTCTTGAGGGTACCCGGGGATGCATATCCCACAAGCCCCCGAGCATCTTGCACCTTCGCTTCAAGTCTTGAATCTGCTTTAACATCTTCGAGTACTTGGAGCTAAGTCCAAGACGCTCTGATCTTCTCTGACGAGTAGTTTTATTGGTGTGCATCTGATGATGCACCCAATGGGTGTAGCCCCCGAGCCTCCGACTACTTTTTAAGTAGTCGGAGGTTCAAAAGCAATCTTCTGTCTTTATCTTGAATAGTTCAATGGCGTGCACCTAGTAGGTGCACCCATTGGGTGTAGCCCCCGAGCTTCGAGTAGTTTCATGAAAACTAGTCGAAGGTCTTGAATTGATCAACAATAGGCACAAAAAATGTGTACCCCTTGAGTGTAGCCCCCGAGCCTCGAAGCGAATGGTTTGCATTCGGTCCGAGGGTTAGGAACATAATCTTCAAAAGTACCGACTTGTTTAAAGTACTCGGCTAGCACTGTAGCGCCTCGCCGTTTGAGTACCGACTGGTGCCAGTACTCATCTCCATGTCTTAGCTAGCTTGCGATGTGTAGCCCCCGAGCTTCATACGACTAGATAAAGTACTCAGCATGTGAGCACCGACTAGTATAAGTACTCGATCGGCTCCGCAGCATCATGAAGAGGTGAAGTGGTGCCAAGTCTCACTGATGTGAGTACCCAGCTGTGAACCCTGCAATTTAAATATATAGGATGAGTAGTATCCGATCAAGAAAGAGTGAATAATAGTATTTGTAATGCTTGCAAAACAAATAATAGCACTTGTAATGCATGTAAAGGTTTTTGCTCGTGCTCTTTTAGACTTTCAACCACTCAAGTAGTAGCCATGTTACGTTTAAACACTTGGTCCCGCTTAACCCGTCCTTTAACGTGAGACTGGTGTCTTCTTTGACGTGTAGGTGCGTAGGTGTTGCAAAGGAGCCGAAGCTTCATGAATTAAGGTGCATGCTATCGAGTGGTGTTTGGTTATTAAGAGATGACAACAAGCATAAAGTAGTCGACATGCGACAAAAGTATGCGTAGTACGCAAAAAAGTAGTCGGTGAGGACTTCCTCCTGTTGGAGAGGTCGCGCGAGGGACTTGATACCCATCGGCGAAAATTATTATTGTTGAGGGATGTACTCTTTTAGAGTAGTCGGCTCATGGCCAAGCATGTTTTTAAAATTAATATGAAGAAAAATAAAATAATTATTAAATAAGACTTAGCTTTGTTTGCGGACGATTGTCGACGAAGCCGTGGCGGTTGGTGATGAAGCCGACTAGTCGGAGTCGAATCCGACTAGTTGTTGATGAAGCCGTAGCCGTTCTCGACTAGTTTTAACTAGTCGAGATGAGTAGTCGAAGTAGTCGTACGTCGAGTTGATGTAGCCGGACGTTGATGTAGTTGTACTCGTGTACATCTTCTCGCGTGCATCGAGCGAAGATCTTGTAGCTTTCTTGGTAGCCTTCGGTGCGTGTAGCAATATTTGCATTAAATTGCTTTTGACTAGTCGCATGCAGGTCTTCACGGAGCTTTAATCTGGCTGGTGCATCTTTGTGTGCTTGTAGCAGAAACGCGATAATAAATATTCTTGCTATGTGCATGCACGCAGCGCTCCTCCTGGCCGCTTCCCTGCTGCAGTTCTGATTTCTTGGACTCCGCATCGAACTCAATCTCGGTGAGTGAATCATACACCGACCCGAACTCGTGTTCCAATAGGACTGTAGTCCGTCTTGAAATCGATTCAAATAGCTGTCCGCGATCTTGATGCTGTCGGCGAGTTGCAGGAACGTCGGAATCCAATTTTCTTGCAAGTAGACTTGATTTTGATAATGATGTTGAAGTTGGTCTCATCGCGCCTAATGTTGAACTTCGGCGAGCTGGCCCCATGGTGGGCGCCAAGTGTCGACGAATTATGTCGAGCACGTCTAACCGGGGATGCCCCGAGGAGTAGTTTTGTGTGGGTCTCGCCGAGTTTTAGGAACGAAAGTACACGAACAACACGATTTAGACATGTTCGGGCCGCGAGTAGCGTAATACCCTACGTCCTGTGTGCTTGAATGTATTGCACGTGTGGTTGTCTGATCTGATCTACCGAACTAGGACCCCTGCCCTCCTTTATATACCCAGGGGGCAAGGTTACATGGTAAGTATCCTAGTCGGTTTACAATTGGGAGTCCTAGTCCTAGTAGGAGTACACGAGTAATTGTCCGAGTAGTTCTACTAGGACTCGGTCTTCTGTCTTGAGGGTACCCGGGGATGCATATCCCACAGTTCCTCCCAAGCTAGCCCCTACCGCCGTCGCTGGTAGCAGGAGGACCTCGCTGGGCTAGTGAAGCTCGTCAAGCGCAAAAGCGCTCCCCTCTCCCACGATGGGAGGCCCCTGACCTTGAACCTCTTCAACCTCTGCCGCCACCCGCTAGGGCCGCACCTCCGTCGACGCTGCTGTCCCCGTACTGCTTCCTGCCACATCGTGCTGGTAAACGCTATGCTTGGAAGCTTACATTATGTCCTCCCACCTTCTCCGCAAGAAGGTTAACTAGGGAGCTCCTTGATGCTCGCCGTTGAGCTTTTTCTTTGGACCGGGCAAGACAAATTAAATGCCATGGCTCTCGGTGTCTCATTGCATGGGAGCGTGCCTACTATAGATGGCCAAACGGGCCGAGCCCGCTGGGCCGGCACTGGCCCGGCCCTATTCAGCACGGCCCGAAGCACGGCCCGGCCCGTAGCAATAGTGCCAGTGTCGTGCTAGTGGCTGACCCAGGGCCGTGCCTGGGCCGCATTCTCGGCCCGTGGAACTAGCACGGGCACGACACGGCTAATGGGCCGGCCCGGCAGTGGCCCGCTAGCGGCACGAGGAGAGGCACGACAGCCATCCGATCCCCTCCCCCCGCTCCATCCGACCGTTGGATCGAGCCGTTGGGGGGAGGGGCTATATAAGCCGCCGCTCCGGCCGCGCCTCCCCCGACACTAACCCTAATTCATTTTCCACCTCGGCCGGCCGCCTTGCGCAGTCGCGCCTCCCTCTCTCCTCTCGCCTCGCTCACCGGCTCGCCGCTCCTGTTCGTCTTCTTCGCCTTCGGCCTCTCCTCTCTCGATCTCCTCTCCTCTCTTGCATCCGGTGGTGGTCTCGCACCACCGGGCGCCGGCACTGGCACACGGCACGGCCGTCGCGCGTCGTGATTTCGATCTCGGGACGACGATGGAGTATCGTCTTCTCGTTGTCGTCCTCGTCCATTCCGTCGCCGTCGCCTACCTCGTCGTCGCCGGTCTCTGGCCACTCTGGTGCTCCGGATCTTGAGTAAGTCTTCCTTCCTCTCACCTCTCTCCACTCCCGCGCTCCAGATCTGACATTCTTCATCGTTTCTTTGCTTCTGCAGATGCACACTTGATCAGTGGAGGGACCAGGGGGCTGGATCTGTTCGTCGTCGTCGTCGTCGCCGGTGTACCTGGTGCTCCAGCATCAAAGGTACGAGAAAACCCTAACCCAAGATGTCTAGATCCGTGCTTTCTTTGTCTAGATCCGTGCTTTCTTTGTCTAGATCCGTGTTTTAACCATATACTTCTTTGATGTTTCCTTGCGCTGCAGCTGTTGAGGGACCAGGTCGCCTGCGAGTGACGATGGACAGCTCCGACGATGAGACCACCATTGAGGTCGGCATGAACGAGGAGCGGCGGTTGTGCGGACTGGCCGGAGATGATGACGAGGATGACCTGCGCGAGGACCGGGAGGCTCTGTTTGGCCCTGGCCTTAGCGTCAATGATCCCATGACCGTTGACGGCGCCGAGCCAGATGAAGAGGCCCCTCCTATCACCCGGAGCAGCGCCAAGCGCCCCCGCCTACGTCCCTCTACGCCTCCTGTCTGGGATGACAACGAGAAGCTCTACAAGGAGGTAGATGGTAATAGGGTCAGGTATGGTGCTAGGTGCTTGCATTGCTCTAAGGAGTACTCTGCACTCTCCTCTGGTGGCACTGGTCATCTTACCCGCCACGTGAAATCTTGCGTTAAGAGGCGTGAAAAGACTCGTATGTCTCAGTCTCAAATCTCTTTTAATCCTGATGGTTCTGTGCGTAATTTGGACTACTGTCCTATTGTTGCTCGTGCTCAACTTGTTCGACTGATTGCTAGACTTGATGTTCCTATCTGTATTGGTGAAACTGATGCTTTTGAAGAATACATTAAAACTGCTCATAATCCTAGATTTTCTAAAGTGTCTAGGCAAAGCACCACTAGAGACATTGCTAAACACTTCACTGAGTGTAAGGCTAAACTTGTTGAGACTCTTGGTGGTGCTTCTGTTAATTGTGTATGTCTCACCTCTGATATTTGGTCCGGTAATGCCAAAGAGGACTACCTTTCTGTTGTTGCTCACTATATTAATTCTGATTGGCAACTAGAGAAGAGGGTTCTTGGTCTTGTTCTTATTGATGAGTCCCACAGTGGACAAAACATTGCTGATCGTGTTGCATCTGTGCTTGCTGATTATGGTTTGTCTGAAAAAGTGTTTGCTGTTACTTTAGACAATGCTTCATCTAATGCTTCTGCCATGCAAAAACTGAGACCTATATTGTCCAAATACCTTGGTTTTGAGGTTATTGATGATCCACAGCCTGCAGGTAACCCTACTGAGGTAAACTTTTCATCTAATGCTGTTAATTCTATGTTCTTGCATCAACGTTGTGCATGTCATATCATTAACCTGATTGTTAAAGAGGCCCTTGTTGCTCTTAAGCCCGTGGTAGAAAGATTTAGAATTGTTGTATCTTGGTTAAATTCATCTAATCAGAGAATTGATGCATATAAAAGTTACTGCATTGCAACTGGTGTTAGGCCTAGAAAGTTTCAGCTTGACATGGATGTTAGGTGGAATTCTACCTATTTAATGCTTAAGCATCTTTATCCTCACAAGCATTGTTTCAGCACTTTCATGCAGGCTCAGTATCCTAGGGCTGAAGGTGAGCCATTCCTGTTAGCTGATGAGCATTGGGCTCTGGGAGAAAAGGTCCTTGCATTTCTTGAGTTGTTTTTTGATGCCACTGTTGCATTGTCTGGTGTGTATTATCCTACTTCACCACTTATGATTCATTGGCTTCTTAAGATTTCTCTGCACATGCAAACTTATGCTAATGATTGTCACATTAGATTTGTGGTTCAACCTATGATAGACAAATATAACAAGTACTGGAGGAACATACCCTTGCTCTATTCTGTTGCATTTATCTTGGACCCTAGAGCTAAAATGAAAGGTTTTAATAGGGTGCTTAGAAGATTGGCTGTTCTCTCTGGTACAGATTACAGTACTTATATTGTTACTACTAGAGCTAGAGTGACAGACATATACAACAAGTATGATGAGAAATATGGTGTTGTTAGGTTGAAGAGGCCTAATCCTCCTGACCCGGGTGCTGGTAAGTCCAGATCTGCTTGGGATGAAATTTATGATGATGTTCTTGTTTCCGGTTCTGGTTTGCCTGGTGGTATCTTGCCTGGTAGTAGCATTAACATGTCTAGAGATACTTCTGCTGTTTCTCTGCTGCATGCGGTAAGGTCTGCTGCCTCCACTACTTCTGAACTTGTTTCCTACTTGGACTGTGACACGGTCAATCACTTGACTCCTGACTTTAACATTTTGAACTGGTGGCATCAACACAAACTTACATATCCAGTTCTCTCAATCATGGCTAAAGATATCTTGAATGTCCCTGTCTCTACTATATCTTCAGAATATACTTTTAGTATGACTGGCAGGATCATCGAGGAGCGGCGGAGGAAGCTCAGTTCAGACAGGGTGGAGATGCTAACCTGCATCAAGGACTGGGAAGCGGCAGAAGCAAGGCTGCAACAAGCTGTGGAAGACAAGGAGCTTGAAGAAGCTTTTGCAGGACTTTTTCTAGATTAGTTGCTTTAGTTACCTATCATTTATGTAATGGGACTGTAATATTTTGTGACTGCTGGACCTGGAGGTCCTGAACTTGTGCTGTGGATGTAAGAGAAGACATTGAACTCTATTTTGGAGCTTGGCTGTACTCTTTTCCTGTCTAGGGTTTCTCACAAGGGTGAGTTTTACCTAGCCAGGTTTTTAATGAGGCAGCCATTGCACAAGCTCCCTATTTATTTGATATTTTGTTAACTTCCTGTGTTTGTGATGTTTTTTGGAGTTTTGGTTGTGTTTAAGTTATTGTTGGTGGAATGCTGATCAGATTGATATGTATTTGTGTTTTGTGTTATAGTGCCAGTGTCGGCACGAGCACTATAGTGCCAGTTGGCATGGCATGGCACTGGCCGCTGGCCTTAGTGTCGTGCTAGTGCCTGGCCATCGACACGGCGGCACTAAGTGGCACGGCACCACGGCTAGTTAGCCGTGCTACGTAGTGCCGTGCCACTTAGTGCCGTGCCAGATAGTGCCAGTGCCGTGCCGGGCCAGCACGGCCCGTTTGGCCATCTATAGTGCCTGCCGCGCCGAAGTACCACTGCCTTCTCATGAAATTTGTTCACAAGCTGCACGAGCCTGCTTTGCTTCCTTGGAAACATTGGTTTCTTCTTCACTCTGGACCAGACTTTGGTGATACACGAGACGATTCCTTTCTTGCTCGTTTAATTCAAGAAGAACTTCCGACCTATCGTTCCTTGACAACTGTAGAACAGTAAACGGAGATATATCGTTCCTTCTGGCTTGATTGGTTGTTGGTTGCTTAACTCCGATTTCGGAAACTTTCCCCGCTCTGTTCTCTCACTGTACTCGGCCAAATATCTCCGTTTATGCTGCCTTGCTTACACCCTTTGCTACTCAGCTGAGGCCCCGCCTCTCCACCATTGCAACGTCCGAGCACCATCTGCTCTCCGATTGTCTTTGTCCTCAACGATTCCCAGACAAAAGGTTCGTAGACTCACGCGTGAAGGCCGGCTTCACGTCTCGCTCTGCCTATGAGATGCTCCATCAGAATGATGCTCAGGATCTCTGGATCCTCTCCGTTTTTGGGAGGTCAAGTTGCCGACCAAGATAAAATTCTTTGGTTGGCTTCTTCATCATGGTCGGCTCAACACCAGCGCCAACCTCTACTACAAGAACATCCGGCCGGTTGCAGATTTTATGTAACCTAGCTGTAATACCAAATTTCAGCAAGCTTGCAAGAGGGCCTGCAAATATGATCGTATTTCGTTGTTCTCTTGATTGTGGTGAGTTCTGCTATGCTTTTCAAGGGCCGTATTTCCTCTCCAACAAATGAAACGACCAAAACTAGCTCAAAATAAATTAAGGCTACAAAAAAACTAGATTATGAATGTTCATTGAGCTGTAGACTGAATATTTACTAAAAATAAGTGAATTGATCAGTAGGTAAATTTAATAACGGATTCAATGGTAATACTTGAATTGCATTAATTTACACAACAAATCCATGTCATTCATGATATTTATTCGGTAATATGCAATAAGTTGGCTCTCTATTTCTTTAGTATAAAATAACTCCGTGCTCTTATGCATCATATATTTTTTAAGCATAGATTTAATGACATTCATAGAATAACATTGATTTACAAAAAAAATAAATGCACGCCATTCATGATGAACGCTTCCTTCAACTATATATATTTCTTCAACCGGATTCTTTTTTGTAACCATTGCAATACAAAACATACCGAGTGGAAAGTGGCCTATGCCGATCATTCAGCAAGCACTCATGGGAAAAATTACAAAGATGTTTATCAACCTTATAATCATTCTTGCATACGGCAGCCTTTTCAGCCAAGGTTTGTATTATCATCCATCCTTACGTTATCAAGAAAACATCAAAAAATTGTAGTGGAAATTGTATGTCAAGTCCAGTGTTTGCTGGTGGTGTTTTGTTGTACATACCATGGATATGGACCAATTTGAATTCCTAGGCTATAAATAGTTTCTTCTCTGAGTTCACTATGCAACCATTACCTTTCATTTCACACATGATGTACAAAGACTGAAACATATTTTATCTAAAAATGTATGTGATAAACAGGTGTAGCGGAGTACGACGGCTCCATGGCACACAACCCAGCACAGTCGCCATTGTCTCATTTGCTTGATACCGCGCATGCTCCACTTCAAACAAGGATAGTATGTGCGCCATGCCAATGTTGTCCACCTGGGAGTTTTAAAAATTGCTATCAAGCACCAAAGTGTTGCATACAGATGAAATGCAACGGGCCTCAACCAATTGGCACTTGTCAACTAAAGCATCTCGCTTGCAACTGTGACAATTGCCCTGTTACTTAATCTTGTTTTCTTTTATATAATGAAAAGTGGATATCAATAAAGCATATTTTACTTTTAAATGAGAGTAAATTGCAGCGTGTGTATACCAAATTAAACTTGCTTGCTACAAGCATGAGTCATATATATGGAAGTAGTAAAAACATGTGTAGATTCATCATTGATTATGTACTATACACTAGGCAAGACAATCTGCCTCACTTGGAGGTGACCAGAGGCTGCTATATTGGCATTGGATCGGAGTAGACCATGTGCACTGCATACCCTATGTAAGCCGTTTGCATATATATGGATTGGTCGGGGTTTCTCAATTGGGAATCCCTACCACCGTCCCAAGGAAATCGTTTTTGTTGAGTCTAGCAATAACCAGCACGTGTTTAGGTGGTCTATCTTTCGAATACGCAAGTTCTACTCATGGTTGCAAGTCGACAGATGTAGCCCATCATCGTTCAAGAACAACCAAGAATATGATGCACACATAAAGGTCACTCAAACAAATTCTTTTTATATAGAAATAATTGGGTTACAACACATACATACACTTGGTGCATGCATTGGTGCTTTGGTCATCCTTGATCAGTGATTTGTTTTGCTTTGCGAACTAAATCGTAATAGAATGCAAGTGGGTACTGGAACATGCGTATGCCTCACTGGAATACATATTTTATTTTTTTCTTTTATTCATTTCACGTTCACCCAAAGATTAAAACAGAAGTTACAGGAAGATGTGTATGCCTCACTGGAAGTCTGTATACATTGAACGAAAAACAAAAATAATAAATTTACATTACATTGATCAAACGATAATATGTTGTTTACAGGGAATCAGGCTGCCTACGAATTTTGACATAAAGGTAAACGGCAAAGTGAATCCATCTTGTCTTCTTCGCTGCAACCCTCTCACATTGTCAGAAACCTTGGGTAGTAAATCAAAATCAAGAAAATATCAAAGCAGATTAGAACCCTAGGATATAGAAATTTGTTTGTATATATAACGATATAATAATAAAGGCTTTTATCCAGGAATACCTCAGCGTGGCTATCTCTTTGGGAAAATGGCGAATCCTAAAAAAACAACAAGCATAATAAGAGCGCATTATTTTTCTATAGATGGATTCAAGCAAACTTTTAGGCTATTCCCTGTACCAAGGATGGATGGTGCAAGAACTAGGATGGTTGTCAATGGTGATAAATAGTAGCCTCGATCTACAAATTTTTTGACGATAAATGCTGATGGTGATCCAATAAGCTTATCTGATATTCTCTAACAAACGTAATGCATGCCCACGGACAGTGGATTTTGTATCAACTGTGTTCATGCTTTTAGCCGCGAGACTGTGTCTGCACGATGTGTGGGTTTGTAACCAGTGGCGGAGGCAGGAATATTTTCTAGGTGTGGCGGGTTTGTAAATATCAAATATATATAATACAACTATCAACTATACAAGGCCGGCAGACACCAAACTGTCAAAGCAGTCAAGTAGATTTACGTATTGGATCATTGATTATTGCCTAATAAACAGACATATATCATGCACGTGTATGTATATTATACATATATTCAATATTTTGCATTTGTTTTAGGTACGGCGGAGGCCAAACCTTGCCAAATAGCTGCCTCCGCCACTGTTTGTAACCTAACAAACCACACGTACTAGGGGTGGTAGACAATCTCTACACAAGTCCATACCATCTATTCATGTCTTCTCTTCTGCTAATTCACAATATCCAACGTTCAGGTGATTTTTAATTTTCTTATCTTTGCAATCAAAGATTATGTGGGTTGGCTTAGTTAATTAATGCCTTTGTGGTGGAATCTGCTTAGTCCTACTAGTCCATCAACCCTTGCTCCTGCACGGGTTAATAATTTTTAGAGACATAACTATTATAAATTTATGAAAACAAATTAGATCCATAACCCATAGCTAATAATCAAGATTGTTTTGTGCTCTATTTCATTTGTTATATATTCTAACACAGTACTCATATACACATATACTTACCTTTATGCAACCATGACAGATTTTAGTTAGTTATATATGCTTTCATCCGCTAGTTTACATTTCAATTTTTAACGCACATCTATGTGTGTTTAATTGAACCCTCATAGTCTAAAATGGAAATGGATATTTTCATGGTTTCCTCAATACATGTATACATGATATACATTGTGACACACATCATGCCTAGCTTAAGTTATTATTATCTTTGTATTAACAATGACATAAATACTGAACTTAGAATCATATATTGGTGTCCTTTGAGGTGTTATTTTCCATAATGACATATGCAGGTAATTTATACTTAGGGTTACTTTAGGTTATACTTAATTAAATGTAGGTAATTTAGATGTAAACTTAGATGTTATTCTAAATTATTTTTGCAATCATGTAGTGGTGTGCTTTTGGGGTAATTTGTGTAATGACATACTCCCTCGGTCCAGTAATATATGAATTTTGGGACATTGACATGGTCTTCAATATGTTCTTTTGACCAATAATATCTGAAAAAGAAATCATTTTAATATGAAAAGGTTACATATTATTATGCTTGGTTTCATAATCAATGTAGTAACATCATTTTTATATTGTCAATATTTATAATTTTTTTTGCTATTGATGGTCAAAGTTAAAAATGTTTGACCTTAGCCAAAAACAAAAAATTCTTATGTTTGTGGATACATAGAGTATAAGGTAATTTAGATTTAAGGTTAATTTATTTTATTTTTAAAAATAGTGGATTTGGATAATTTACTTGCAAAGGGTGTTATTTGTGTTTTTTTCATAATAATTTAGGAGAAGCTTAGGTGGTTACTTTATGATGGAAGAGGTGTAATTTAGATATAGATTTAGGATGACTTCAGATTTTAGATTGGTGGGTAAAATTTTATAATACATAATACATCCGTTGGTATGATTATTAGAGTCTATCGGATTTTTCTACGACTGCATATTTCAATACGAGAGCATAAGAAACAAAACGACATGAAAATGTTTGCCAATATGTCCATTGAAGATAAATAAACAAACAAGGTCTTAAAGAATCACACTGCGCGTACTCATAGTAAACATTGTATGATGCCATGCATTGACAAAAAACACTATGCTAAAAGATATTTCAATGATAATGCTAAATTTGGGTACTGACATTACACTTGATGTTTGCATAATTAGATTCCCCGGCTACCGAGACTCTGGAGTTTGGTACGTCCACATATGAGGTCATGTTTTTGATGTTTTGAACGCACCTCGTAATAAAAGTGCCGGCAAGTGTATGTTGTTCTCAAAAAGGAGGTACTAATTTATGTATATAAAAGTTCGTTTTTGTTTCATGGATACTATTTAAAAGTTCTTGTTTGTTTTACCACTATCATGTTTGTAGTCTTAAAACATTTTCCATAATAATGCTAAACTTGTTAGCAACGCTGGGCAAACTCACAACTGATTTTTTGAATATAAAATGTGAGTTTTTTGGATGTGTATATTTTGTATGTTATGTGTGAGATCCAAAACTTTCGACAGCCAATGAACCCATCAATCATTGAAACATTATCTCTCCTACGGTCCCATAATATGTGTCAGGCTCTTTTTTCGTCAAACCACGCTTCACGAAACAGTAAAACCCAGGACTACTCATTGTCAAAATATACAAGAACCAAAGATGACATGCACTATGAAGTATGAACTCAGGATTCCTCATCGTCGAAACACCAAACGTCGTGATCGCCGGCATAATGAAGGTAGCACAAGCGTGCCGTGCGAGCATATTTACTAGTACTCAATGATACTGAAACAATTAAACTAAGCCCAGAATAGACCCAAACAAACCCACCAAAGCTCAAGCAAGGTCCGCCACCGTTCATATCTTCTTTATGACCTTGCATGACACACCTCACCTCGCTTGTCATAGAGCTGTGTCACACACCATAGATCGAGCAAGCCGACGTCACTCACCATAGAGCTGTGTCGGAGGTGAGCCAAACACCATAGAGCAATGCCACACACCTGCCGCTCACTGATCCGACTCTCCAAAATAAATTAAAATGGATACTACTTGATACACATGAATGAATGCTATAATGTATACTCCCTCCATACTGGTAAAGAAAGCCTTTTAGGACAGCGACACGGTCTTCAAAACACAACTTTGACTTCTTATTTCTATAAAAATATTTATCAAAAAGTGATGGATGTATACTTTTATGAAAGTATTTTTCGAAATAAATCTATTCATGTAACTTTTACAATTTCAAACTCAACAACTTAAAAGTTATTCATGATTTATATTCCCAAAGTTTGACTCAAACCTTGTCCTAAACGGCTTTCTTTACCAATACGGAGGGAGTACATTTTTTCTTTCCCTCTCATAACAATCAAAATCTGTTAGCTAGTATAATATATAGATAGATAGATAGATAGATAGATAGATAGGATAGATAATAACTTTACTAATTAAGCACATTATGCATAAAAATTCGGCACATCTTATTTTGTAAACTAAATAAAGAAGAATAAAAATAAAAACTACTAGTACTACTTCCCTGCAAAAAAAAAGGTAAAACTGAGCCAACCGGCCGTCAAACCCGCAGGCGTTTCCAGTTGGGGCTGCATGTCAAGCGAGGCGAGGCGAGGTCACATATATGCTGGGCCCGCACGCCAGCCTCTCCCTCTGCCCACCCACTAGAAACGAGGAGACGGCAACGAGCAAGCACGCACACACACGCAGACCAGCCGACGAGAAGCCTTGGAGCCTTTCCATTTCTTGCCTGACCCCCGCAGCCGCCGCCGCCGCCGCAACAGGTTCCTGTCGCACTCCCACCCCATCCCCTTGCGCTCAGATCCCCAAAAAAAAACACCAGCAGCTAGCTCGCCCGGCCGGCTGGGCGCGTCGTCGATCGCTCCGTCCGGCCCGGGGTTGTTTCGCCGGCCGGCTTCGTTCGCCGGGAACGGATCGGTCGGAGGAGGGACGACATGACGAGCAGCTGGAGGGCGACGCTGGGCGGCGACCCGGTGGCGGAGATGGACGAGGACGACAATTGCTGCTTCCTGTGCAAGGACGGCGGCGGAAACCTCCGCGACTGCGACTTTAGGTAAGCTGCTGGCCGGCTAGCTAGCTCGTTCCGGCGATCTCCGGCGTTGTTTCTAGCTTGGCCGTGCGCACTGCCTGCAGCTCTGCCAAGGGCCGGGTATGGCGGCGACCATGTAGCATCCGAGTTCCTATCTAAGCGCAGCGCATAGAAGCGCGCTGATGTCACGCAGTGGTGGCAGGTTGTGGGGGCGGTGATGGGAGAAAAGGAAGGTAGGCAGCAGTGAGGACGGACGAGCTTGTTGTGGTCCTCGTCGATCGATCCTGAGCCTTCTGCGACGGGGCTTCCTCTACCACCGTCCTCCCTTTCCTTTCCTCTACCCATGGCTGACGGCTCCCGCCTCCACCATCCCCACTCCGCCTACAGCTAAACCAAGACAATTTGTTGCCCAGCCTGTCGACCCTGCCCATCCGGATGTCGATCTTCCTGCCGCCTCGGCCGGCGGCGCCATCTCGCCCACCGCCACCCTCAAACAAGCCGGCTGCTCTTGAGCCTTTTCTAAGCCGGCGGACATAGGAGAAGGTCAACTCCTATCCCTCAATCCCTAATCCTTTGGCTTCTCGCCGGCACATGCGAGAACGTGGGAGCCAGTGGCGGTGCAGTGCACGGAAAAGGGAGAGGTACGGACAAGGAGAAAAACCATATCGGACAGTCATATATATATAGCTTCATGCACCAATATTAAACACCGAAAAATTAGCTATGTAATAAATGCTTGCCACACGTGCAGCGCATGAGTCCAAAAATTAGGCATCGCCCAACTGGGCTGGCGAACCTAGCTTTATGCCCTTGTGGGCTTGTGTTGTCGTTCTAGGCCGAGCGTTTGGTTAACTTAGTTAATGGGCTCAATTCCAGCTGGACCAATGCGAATCGCTCTACCACCGTCCTCCCTTTCCCTTCCTCTAGCCATGGCTTACGGTTCACACCGCTCAACACCTGCCGCCACCATCATATCAACTTCATCCATCGCTAACCAAGACAATTAATAGCCCCTGTGGTCAACCCCATCCATCCAGATGTCTTCCCGCCACCTCAGCCGGTGGCCCATGCCATCCCATCACCATCAAGCTGCCCATTGCCACCGCCGAGCAAGCCGGCTGCTCCTGAGCATCTTTCTAAGCCGGCGAACATACAAGAAGATCAACCCCTATCCCTAAAACTCTAATCCTTTGGCTTCTCGCCGATACATGCAAGAATGGGGGAGCATTCGCAGCCTGTGTGCGGAAAAAGGAGAGGTACAGAGAAGGAGAAAAAAAATGGATCGAACAACCATAGATTCACACACAAATCTTAAACACTGAAAAATTAGAAAAAAAAAATGCTCGTCTCATGCAGCGCATGAGTCCAAACACATTACAATCGCACAACTGGCTTGGCGAACCCTTGTGTCCTTGTAGGCTTGCATTGTCGTTCTGGGCTGAGCGTTTGGTTAACTTAAGTACGTAATGCGAGTAGATCGGTGCAGCAGATGACTCCCTCCAAAAAAAAAAGAAGATGATGATGATCGTGGTCTGTGGATGCCTAGATGGTGGTTCTCGGTATGGTAGATACTGATGCAGCGTTTATATTTCATGGTGGATTATATATCTAACCTGTTTGCATATTTCTTTGCTGGCTCCTAATCATTGCCAATAGATCTGCCACCTCACTTTTCCTCATGGTGTACTTTGCAGGAACTGCCCCAAGACGTACCATCCCTGCTGCGTGGAAGACAAATATGACATTGTTCCTAGCCCTGATTACCATTTTGTTTGTGGTGAGCACTTATAATGCCCATACTCTTTATTTTGCATGATCTTAAAGCTAGTCTTCCTCAAAGTTTGCTCTGCAACAATGCTCCAACCTCGGAGGTCTTACGTGTACGTACAGACTGCATATATACGTACTATTAGCTTCTATAATGTGATATCCTAATGGCATTAATACTTGGGCCTAATTTTGGATATGTACGTGCAGGTTGGCACATATGTTTCAACTGCAAAGGAAGTTCACATTTTCAGTGTATGTGCTGTCCCATGTCGGTTTGCCATGACTGCCTTGGCAAAGTTGAATTTGTCGAGTTGAGAATGCAGCGAAAAGGATTTTGCATCGACTGCTTGAACAAGGCTATCTTGATCGAGAAGAGTGCTGATTCTCATCCTCATCACGGGATAAGTGTATGCATATATACCCCACTTGTTTTTTGCATGACTGTACTGAATTTCCATTAGTCAATTCTGTAGATGATTTCACAGTATACTATTCCCAGCGTTTAATCTGTGCTGTTTTTTTAAGGAATGGTGCCGAGGTTGTTTAGAATTTATAGCATAATTCGATTTTTACCTCTCCAATATAATTGCCTTTTGTGTTGTCTGACAAAGTTCATATTCATGTACATGTGCAGGCGCAGAGTGATTACAACAATGTAGAGATATATGATATTTTGTTTAAAGATTACTGGCAAGATGTTAAAGACAGAGAACACGTAACGTTGGTTTACTTGGAGGAAGCCCGCGTTATTCTTAATAGAAAGCTTTTGTGCAATAGAGTGAATTCAGAGAAATTACATGATGAAGATCACAAGTCAGATGCAAATATGTTTTATGAAAATGCTGCCATTGAAAAAGCAATTCCTTTTGACTGTAAGGAAAAACAGAATAAAGTGAACACGTCGCTGAAGAAGAACAAGAAGTCAAACAAGAAAACATATATTGGCTGGGGTTCCGAAGAGCTAATGCAGTTCTTGTCAAGTTTTGGAATGGACACATCAAAATCTCGTGATGAATTTGAAATTTCTGGATTTATCATGGGGTACATCAAAGAGAAGAATTTGTTCAACGATAATAAGAAAAAATCTTTCTTGTGTGATGATAAATTGCACCATTTGTTTGGGAGAAGAAAAGTGAAGTGCAAAAGTATCCGTAGGTTTCTAGAAGTGCATCTAGCTGCAAATGTTATTTCAGAGGATGGAAATTTTGATTCATCTGAAGATGATTATGTCACAGTTACAAAAAAGAAACCTCATTCTGATGGTTCTGAAGATGATGTTCCAATTATGAAACGGGAACCTCGGAACAGTCTGGAGTCGAAGATTGCTAAGAGGGTTTCAGAAAGGAACAATAGATGTTTTGCCTCCCTTAATGAGAATAACCTAAAGCTCATTTATCTGAGAAGAACTTTAGTTATTAATCTTTTGAATCATCCACAGACATTCGATCAAAAAGTTATTGGCTGTTTTGTTCGAATCAAGAATGGCCCCAAGGTTCACATCTATGAAATGCCCAAAAAGCCTTATCAGCTAGGGCAAGTGACAGGTGAAAAAATGGTTAATTGCAAGCATTGTTTCTTATCCATGATGGTCTAGTTTTTATAAATTTGTTGAGCATGCACAGGATGTTTATAGTATTAATAGTGCAATTCATATTTTGTAAACATCTCTCTGACTTGATCCTGGAATATGTCATTTACAGGCATTAAAAAATCTTCAGAAGAATACAAGATAAACGGCACATGTACCAATATTCTCTTATGTGTTACTGGTTTGTGGGAGGATGTGAAGATCTCAATCCTCTCAGATGAGGACTTTGAGGAGGTATGATTTTCACAATCCAGCACCATTATTGCTGCTATATTGTTAATTTTACTGCCGAAAACAAATTAGTGCTTGTTTGAGAAAAAAACAAATTAGTGCTACCTCTGTTTTAGAGGATTATCATTACTAAATTAATAGAGTAGTATACTTTATTTTGGTTCATCAATTAGTTATATCACTTTACTTTTAGATATATGTGGTGACATAAGTATGCCTTTTCCCTTTGTAACAGGAGGAATGCAATGATCTTGTTTCTTTGGTTAAGAAAGGAGTTCTGAGAAGGCCTACCATTGTAAGATCTGAAATCTTCACCTTAATGCAGTGCCGAACCATTTGAGTACTATGTGGCAAGAGTTATCATGCGATTGATTAAACAATATTTTCTTTTCACTATCAAATTCATTGGTCTAGCGATGAGGATATTTTATTTATCTTCTTGTGTTTCATATGTGTATCCATTTATCATGCTCACCCATTCTATCGTATTCACATGGCCAATTACTAGCCTAAGATAATTTACTCTGCCTATTAGACCATCTATAGAAAATATTGACTCAATTTAGTCTATAAACTCATTCTTTTTTGTTTCTTATTGTGCAAGTTGTGTTTCATGTTTGAATTTCATGGGGTGGTAGTTTACATTATATCCTATGCTAAAAAATAGTTCATATTTTAGTCAAAATTTGAGGCAAAAAAGGGATTTTTCACTATGTGGATAAATTGGACTAATTTGAATTGCTATGGGAGTAAATTGACTCAATATTTTGTGTCAGTTAAAAGAGAACCTATTGTAGTCATCTCAAGATTGGTCTTCATGCATGAGACCACTTATAATAGACGATAGCACTGTATTTCTATAATGTGCATATGCTAAGTTCCTATTTAGTGCTCTTAGTTCCCTCTTTTTTACAGGCTGCATTGGAAGAGAAGGTGGCAACTGTACATAAAGACATAGTAAACCATGTAAGTGCACTCAGAAACCAATAGATAGATGCCACTGGTTTGATACATGCACTATTAATGTTAGATAGCATTTGAAGTCTGAAGGGAAAATCATGGCTTTTTGAGCGAAATTTAGAACTTTCTTATCATTTCTAGTAATCTATACTTCTTTCCCTATGATTCTGTTGAATGTATCCACTCCTATTGACCAAATTTCCATCTTTCAGTGGATTGAAAAAGAACTTGTGAGATTGGAAAGAGCAATTGATAGAGCATATATGAAAGGGTGGAGACCAGAATATCCTTGTGAGATTGATTGTGATATACATACTCCGTGCATGTTAAAAAATGTGCAAATATTTTATTTGAAGATGTATTCTTGCTTTCCTATTTTAGTATTAGTAACATATTGTCTTGGACAACTTAAGAAATTAAACTTCCACATGGGTTCTTCCTTGACTGATTATTCTGTTACATTTGAGAAACTAATGCAGCAAAAAGAGCTGCTTAGCACAGAAGCTGAAAAGATCCGCCGCCTTGAAGAGGTTCCTGAAATTGTTGCAGATACAGAACAAGAAGGAAATGAAACGGAACTCAAAGTTGCGGAAAGCAACTATTCTCAAGAGAATAGAGGTCCAAATACTTGAAATTTGTCTTCTTAAAATATATTTCTATCCATTGTATGTTTTACATTCATAATACCTAAGTTGTTACATACTTAATCCGACATCTCGCAAGGGGACACAAACACGAACATAGCTAATTTACTTTGTCGGTGCATCATTTTATAGTGAAGTGGCATTGGAAATCCTTCATTAAAGGGTTTTAACCAAACGTTTGTCTTGATACTAGAAGTTCATAATCTTTATTCCAATAATAAGAAAACTTTGCATTAGAACTAACCATTATGACATATAATTGTTTCCCTAAATGGTTACTACTAGCTATTCTTAACTTTATTTAGTACATGCATGGTGAGTTTTTCTGATCTATAGGTAATATAAACACCTTGATACCACCACCCATTTCTCATGGAGTAGAACAACAAGGAGCCAGTAGTTTAAATGATCTTCATATGGAGCTACCAAAAGGTGATTTAAACTATAGTGTTGTTTTTAGTACATTATATATTCCTCTTATTGTTTAATTGCTAGACCTAAATTTTGTACTAGATCTAACTAATTGTGAGTTTGTGTCTCCAGGTGCAGCAGAGGAGGAAGTTGCATCTTTAGGAGTCCAGGAGAAAACAACCAAAGGTTTGCCTTCAATTGATAATGATATAAGGTTTAGACTTACGTATCACAGGTGTAGAAGAAACTAAATATTTCGATCAGAAACCAAATTGGCTTCAGCTAAGCCTATGGTTAGTTTCCGGAGGTTTCTTATGTTGCATGTTCGGCTCCTAATTTCTTATTTCCATGTTTGAACATGGTGATAGTGTCCAGTAGAATTTAGATGACCGAGCATCATGAAAGCAAATAGTTTATAGCAACTTTTTTCATTCAAATACATGGACTATTATTTATTTTCGATTGTATTGGTGTTGACCAGACCCCCACTCCTGTCAATGCAGATGGAGACTTAACTGAAGTCATGGACATTGACAAAGATGAAAGCGAGCACTCCAGGTGCAAGAACGGCGGGGCAAATACTGAAGAAGCTATCAACCTGGGCAGTGACAAAGATGAGGATCTTCAGATATTGGAACATTGGCCAAAAGGCAACACCTCAGATGCTCCTAATGGATCAGCTCTTTGCCGGCAGCAGCATGAGGCAGCAGTTTGTGCAGCCATGGATAATGCGGTCTCACACAACACACCCCTGTGGAATTATGTGGATCCTCAAGGAAACACCCAAGGGCCATTTCCACTGACACGCCTGCTTGGTTGGGCCGGCTTCTTCGACAAGGACTTCAAAGTTTGGAGGACGGGGGAGGGTGTGGAGCAGGCTATTTTGCTTACGGATGCCTTCCTCTCCCTTCCTCATGGATCTGTAGCGTGCTCTCCCAGTTGAGCCTTCCGTCTTTAATTTTAATCTGGAACTGGAACACCTTATTAGGTTAGGTCGTCATTCGATCTGCCAGAGAACACCGAAGCATTTGTTGATATGCGTGTTGTAATTCAGGCAGGCATATGTATGTTGAGTCAATGGATGGTGCAAATTAATGTTTAGTCTGGTCTGGACGCACAGCTTGTGGTGTTAACTTTCCCCATTACATTACATAGTTAGTGAACTTGACTAAACATGTACAGTGATAGCAAAATAATACTATGTTCAGGTTCAGCTAGGAATGCGATGCGTGCGGCAGGGAGATCGCCCAAGCAAAATATGTTCAATTCGGCATGGATCAAACTCTTATAACTGCTCCACATTACTAGACTGGACTACCTGAACCGTCAGATTTTCATCAGTCCGATGCCTGTCATCGTGATTGCAAGTTCGCTGCTGCCCCTGTGCCTGGAATGGATGCTCCTTTTCACCATCCAGACACCCATCCCCAAGCATACTAATTACTACATCTGCCTTCACATCCATAGAAGAAAAGAAAAGGCAGAGGAAATATGTACTATCATTTCTCTTCTTGATGTGCAAATTAAGCACAAAAATTAGCAGATCCTGACGGCCTGACTTATCTATCACTCAGGAAAGGCGTGCTAAAATTCACAAACGATTAATATCTAACATCACTCATGATTCACTAACACGCTAGTCGTGCATATAAGAGCATATGGACACCCGGTTAATTAGTAGCTATACTCTACTCATCACCAAGAAAAATAGTTAGCTGCACGCACCTGCACCTCATATATTCAACAGTTCAATCTTCAGTCTCTTATGGTTATACTGGTGACAGGCTTCCAACCCTTTGGTGATGCAAGGACCTTTGGGTAGGAATCTCAGTCCCCCTTGTCCCTCAACTGATTCCAATAAGCTACACATCTGAAAAATCACTTCCGTGTCTGTCTTCGGCAGGCTCCACAGCAAACAGTTGCTGAAGTACTGCAGAGAGCGTGCGATAAGGAAATCAAGTGCACCAGCGCAGTCTTTTACTCTGTTTATTTGCAAATATCGACGTAACGCCACCGTGCCGCCGGCTTCTCCTCCACCACGGCGAGGCGCGGCGCAGCGTGCGAAGTGGACGCCACCGCGTTCCAGCGTGCGGCGCGCTGCTCCGAGCACGCACACGGTGCGACAGAGCACCATGGCGGCCGGCCAACTGCAGCCTCGCCTGGCGCACTGCCGGGCGGCGACGTCGCCGGCGCGCAACGAGGCAGAGAAGAAAGAGGCCTCGGTGATTGGTTACGGCAAAGTCGGCGGCGGACGCCTCGAAGAGTACTCTCCTAGCATCGCTTTCCGGCTCTCGGCTCGCCGGCAGTGGCCTCGCCGGCGAGCTTGCCAGCCAGGGGGTGGTCGGTATTTCATTTACCGTCCACCCCTTGGGGAGCTCACGGCCATCCGCTCCGCGACGGACGGTCAGGATGCACCCGTTAAGACTAGCGAAGCGAACGGAGCGCTGTCCCGCCGCGCCGTCTCGTCAGGTCGTGATCCCGCACGCCGCGCGGCGGTGCTTCGCCGGCGTCCGGCGAACTCCCAGAGCCTTGCATATGCACGAGCCTGCGTCGAGCCGGAGTTCGTTCGATCATCTGGACAGAAAAAATCGAGGGTATATATAGCATGATATCTTTGTTACAAGTATTTACTGTCTTTCATATGGTATACCTTCGTGCTGTCGGCAGTGATTTATCGTGGAACAAAGATATATCATCAATAATCCTTCAACATTTTTTTGTAAACCATTGACCAACAAGAGATATGTGTCTTTGGCTCATAGTGCTACATTATTGTCCCTTTTGAGCATTTGAGCTGCCTTACGCAACAAAAAAGCAAGTGGCTTTTGGGTGACAACTGACAAGCATGAAGCATGTTTTGGTAAACTTTTCACAGGTGACTTGCACTTGCATCACCTGTAGATGAGGTTGTCTTGTGTATTCTGCATCAGTTGTATGTGAGAAACTTCATCAATAATTTGCAAATGTATCTTTCTTATAAAGAGGAAGATAGAACAAGGAACACACGGTACCCTAATCATCCTCAAGAAAAAGAAAAGATGTCCTCCTTTACACCAAGCATGCAGTGGTTCAGGTAATTCCCAGGGTGCATCTCTTTTCTTCAAAATATAAATAATTTGAACGTAACTGATATCTCTCCCAAGCGACTTGCTAGCAGTTCTGAATCTTGAAAACTATCACTTGTCGCACAATGGCAAACACAAAGACTGAAACAATTAATGTAGCTAGCTTAGTGGAGAAGATTAAGATAACAAAATAAACTAAACATCCGATCCATTCGAAGACAGTCACATGAGTCACATTTCCTGCAATCTTCTTTTATCCACTTCTTGCAAATCAATGATATGTATCTGTAATGTCTACTTCCTCGCAGGGACCCACTAGTAGGAGCGAGCATTTCTTGAAAAAAAATTGTGACCCAGCATTCTGGACACCGATTGGTATCCATGAAAAGGTGAGGTCGATCATGAAGACCACAGAGACATTGGCCCTCTTTCTTTTTCTAAGAAAGAAGAAACTAACAGAAATAAATGGTGTGCATGGACAAATTCAATTGACGTTGACTGAGGGCCTGCACCAGAGAATCGACCGGCATCAGCTACCACACAATGAATTGCTTTAATAACAATTGTGATAACTTTGTTGGAATACATTCAGAATTAGCAAGAACTTTTCATGATGCAGCTAGTGTCAGACAGTGATGATAACCGGCACTGAGTTAGTGCAATTACATAAAGCAGTACTAATCACGATCAAAGTATATTCTACCTTAATTAGCACAAAAGTGGACATTTTAGTAGATTAGTTTATATGTTGGGGTGAATGATAACCGTAGCATTATGGACTAATTAGCACACGTCATTGGAGCTGAAGGCCGCAATGCACGTACAAATGGGGTTAATATACTGAGATATACTAATTCATGGGATAATATACATATATGAATAACTTAAAATTTAGCACAATTTGGAAAATAAGTTAAGTTGAATACTGCCCAATAATGTTAAATATCCATAAAGGAACAAGACTAGATTTATGAAAATGTGTAGCCGAATCAATATAGATATATACTAGATAAATGCTGAAAACATTGTTAGGGGTCAATTTTGGTTAGGGGATAGAATGGACAAAGTGAATGATCGGTAAGGGGAGTAAAATGGACCTTTTTCTTTTGGACACATTTTAGCAGCTCCACTACATGATGTTATAGGAGTACAACCTACCATGTTACGTCTGACTTCTGAGGGTCATTTTCATTTCTACTATATTTCTCTCACACTTGTTATGTTTATTTATAAGTCCTTAAGGGAATAAAATAGAATCAGAGCACAAGTACAGATAGTCTCTAAAGAAAAAACAAGGGGACCTGAACATGTTCAGCTCGATCACCAGTGTTTTTTTAGTTTCCGTAATGAGTTAATCTCTACCTAATTATAAAGCAAAGATTGATTCAGCGGTACGTCATAATTTTGTAGAAAACCCCCTATTATTTTTTTAAATTAATTTGCAGTCCTTATCCCAAACACCCGTGCACAACCCCGTTAACCCTCTGCTTGCCCATCAGTGTCCATCGAGAATCCAATTCAGCATCAATCAAATCGATAAATAAACTCTAATCCTACTCCTACTTCAACGCACGAAAAATCATCGAATCAAAACTTGATTGGAGAATAAAAAAGGAGACGGACTTTGATTGGTACACGGCACGGCGACCACGGAGCGCTCCCAATTTCGCATGAGGATGTCGTCGGCGTCGAGTCCGGTGGCCACGGCGCCGCCGCCTGTATTCGTCGCCTTTCCAATCGTGAGAGGAGCCTTTGTCGCGGCTTCTGGTACGCACCAGCTATCTCCTATCTCCTCATGTACCATCCATGAATATGACCGCTCCACATATAGGAAACGCAGTTCCCCGCTCGAGGATGCGACTGGCGTACATTATTTGTTTTAACCTTAGCAAACTTCAATCCTATTCTTTTCCTAAGTCCCTTTCGACCTATTTGGCTTCTTCAGATTAGGATAAAAAATTGTCTAGAATTATAAAGTAAAGAATGGATACTCAAAACCGAAAGTGTATCATATTTCGCTGAATATGCCAATTTCAGAGATTGTGTGATGTCAATTTCGCATGCTCAATGTTCGGGGTACAACGTCCACTGATGGTATCTTCTTTATCATGCTTCTCAATCAACAACGTTTATGGCTCTCGCATGCTTTCGCTCACGAAGTCCCTTGCATCCGTAGCAACGCACGGGCATATTTGCTAGTGAAATTATATGTGCATGTCAGTCTCCATCAAGTAAGATCCTTAATATGGAAAATAGATAGATATAGGAGGGACCACATTGGAGTGCAGCAAATATTGGCCGGAGGAGCAGAAAGTACGTTTCTCCGGCCTGAGGAAAATAATGTTGTGATCGATGCAATGTTTCGATGCTGAGAATATGTATCATGATAGAGAGAGATGGATCCTAATAAAGGCGACAGAGGACAGTGTACTCTCTTCTTTCAAAAAATATATGAAATGATGCTGGCTGTGAGTGAGGACCTGATGCACTCGAGTCGGCAGGCACATCATCATCAGCATCACACGCCAAAATAAACAGCTTTTAAAAATACTTCTTTGTTGGCGCCCATTTCCTTAGAATCGTGCTAGCTTTGTTGGCATCCATTTCTCAAGAATCAGCTAGCAAGATAGAACACTCTTCATGATGCAACTAGCTGCTAGTGTCCAACACAGTCGCTAATGCCTTCTATTTTTGGTAGTGCAAGTTCATGAAGCAATTAATTTAGTGCTAATCACAATCAAAGAATATTTTCCCTGAATTAATTATTAGCTAGCACAAAAGCAGACATGTCAGTTGATTATTTCATATTTTTATATGTGAATATATAGCAGCACGTACTAGCATTACTCTTAGAGATATAATGTTGATGGCATGTCAGTTGTGGCAAATGGTCATTTCTTTTCTTGCGTTGCTCCGTACCGTACGTAATAATCTGGCTGGGTTACATATATATACTTCTACTTTCAGAGTCCAAATCAGCTAGCACAAGAAACAACTCTCTACTTGATCGAGCATATTTGCCAACAAAAAGAAAGAAAGCAAGGCCCCCCTTCGTTTCATTCCATCTGTCATCTCACAGTTAACAAATTAATTAACAGCGAGTTAATTAATTCATTAATGCATACTAATGGTAATGGATCATATATATCTCGATCAGTCGGAATTAGTCTTGAAGGGCGCGGCTGCCTTGAGGTTGTGCACGATGTCCTGCACGGAGCCGATGCTGGCGGCGACGGAGATGAGGAGGCAGACGAAGCTCATGGCCTGCAGCATCCACCAGCGCGCCTCGCCGCGCCGGATCTTGAGCCTGGCGACGTGCATGCTGACGGGGAAGTAGACGGAGAGCGGCCAGAAGCCCAGCGCGCCGATGAGCCCCAGCACGGCGTTGAAGAAGGGCAGCAGCATCGCCACCAGCGTCGTGAACATGATGAGGATGGTGCGCAGGACCAGCTTGAGCGGCGCCACCGCCACCGTGGTCGGCGCCGCCGCCGCCGACGACGACGACCGCAGGCACGGCACCCGCACGTAGTAGGTGGCGTTGATGAACTTGGCGTCCGGCCACCGGCACGCCACGCAGCTCTCCAGCCGCGCGAAGATGGGCTGCGCGAACACCTGCGCACGGGTTCTTGATCATAAATATATATATGGATATATGTATATATACATATATAATAAGTAATAACTAAGCCAAATCCAGCAGAGTGAGAAATCAATCAAGCAGAATATATATGTACCTGGTAGGCGCCGATGAGGTGTACGATGACGCAGATGTTGGCGATGTCGACGAGCCAGTACGGCTCGTAGAAGGCGTAGCCCGTGAGGATGTTCCCCGGCGCGTCGTTCCCGAAGGCGGCGTATCCGGTGCATCCGAGCAGGAGGTAGAAGACGGTGGTCATGCCGAGGCCGTAGAAGGAGGCGCGCTTCATGGTCCTGTTCTCCGCCGGCGGCGAGCGAAGCGTGTCCTGGATCTCGATGAGCACGTCGGCGAAGGTGTAGGAGAAGGCCATGTTGCCGAGGGCGAGGAGGACGTTGAAGGCCTTGTCGCGCGGCGCGTCCATGGAAGCCCCGGCCAGGGTGCCCCTGACGTCGCCGTGGGAGGCCCACTTGGCGGCGCAGAGGCCGAGGCTGATGAAGGAGTAGCCGAAGGAGGTGGCGACGGCGACAACGGAGAGCCAGGCGATGTTGTGGAGGCTGGGGAGCTGCGACAGGAGCAGCTGGAACAGCCCGAACACCACCATGTACGTGCTCCCGGATGGGTTGCAGTCGCCGCCGCCCAGGCCCGAGCGGTGGAAGCAGTTGACGCGCTTCACGGCGCTGCATCATGATGCAGTAGTGATTTGTTATTGGTTAGTTAATTAATTACGTACTGTCATGAATGGTTTTATTATTTACTACATATCGATCGATCGAGATTTTGCAGATCGAGAGATCGATCACGACGTAACAACAGTGGTCGATGATATGATCGATCAACTGTTTGGATTTGGACGACAGCAGCATGCATGATATGGCGCGCACTCGATCCCAACGAACTCCTAGTGCACACCGGATACGTGCCAGGGGAGCCGTGTGACGCATGGTCCGTTCATGCGTGCCGCATCGGCATTCGCAACGGATTCTCGGGCTGGTTTCAGGGGAGAAAGCGGCTGAAAAGGCGCATCACACGTCACACGCGAGTCATGAACCTTCTCTCAACCTAGCTAGTAGCTCGTGAAATGAACTAGCTAGGGCCCATGTGTCAGCAATGAGCTAGACGACATGGATCGGAGTGGCAATTAAGAAGCAAGGTTGTCGATCAAACACCATTAGAGATCGAGAAGAGAATGATGAATGAAAACTCACATCATGCTGGTGCTGGCTGTGATGGTGTATCCGACGAGGGTTCCCCAGAGGTTGACGTACTGCGCGCAGCCGCAGAGCACGACGCTCTTGCGGCCGAGGTAGCAGCGGACGGCGTCGATGTACTCGCGGTTGACGGCGCCGGCGACGGGGTCCGGGTACCGGTAGCAGTCGGCCAGCAGCGCCGAGGTGTAGTAGGTGACGCACGAGAAGCCCAGCAGCACCAGGGGGCCCACCACCCACCCCAGCTGCGCCACCGTCCACGCCAGCGCGAGCACGCCGGAGCCCACCACCGCCGCCACGATGTGCGACGTCGCAGTCCACACCGTCCCTGTCCATCATGCATCCACACAGTGCAGATCGATTGCATTCGATCGATCACTAGATATACGGTTACAAAGTGATGAGATCGTTACGCTCGATCATGAAATTGAACTCCATACCTTGCCTCTCATGATCGTCGCCGGCTTCAGCATCGTACACCACCGTCGTTCTCCTCTCCATTCTGATCGCTCTCTCTCTCTCTCTTTCTCTCTAGTGTTCTTTCTTTCCCTCTCCACTTCCTGGCCTAGTTCTTTCGATCTCTCCCGTGACCTCGCTCCTCTCTATACTACGGGTGATGAGATGAGATGAGAGTAGTGAGTGAGTTGAGTGCGTGCCGAGGCACGAGCCACCGGATATATATAGGCCACGCCAAAGCACTGAGAACTGGCCATGGACCCATCTTTTTTTAATTTCTCCCGTCACGACAGCCTCACAAAACAGTAGTGAAAATGGAAAGAGAGATAAAGCAGCTAATAATCAGAGCAAAGGTAAGATTATTTGTGGTGCACAGTCTCGATCGGCCGATCGGCTTTGATTTTGTTGATCTGGATTGCCTCAATTATGGGTGGGCAATGCAAATCGTCTCAGCTAGCTCTGCTGGAGAGCATGCAGTTTGCATGGTCGATTTGGGATGAGGGAGGAGCATTGTATTTGTCCTTTTTGCTCTAGATACAACAACGTACATATTGCTCCTCTCAACTGAACGTGTGGGGAAGTCGTAGTTTCTTCGCTCTGACCCGAAAGAGAGGAATGTATGCAAGTTATTGTGCAACCGTTTGTAACTGCAAACGCTTCAAGGTCTTTATGGCTTTCTTTCCGAAAGAGGGTCGATATAGGTGGCCGATCACCTTGTTGCGTGCTTCCTACTATCTTTTTGCAAATTTAGGGATGCTAGGTTTCCACAACATCATAAAGGAAGTCCATACATTTAGAATTAGACAAATGAGTTAGCTCTGCTCATATCGATCACTACCAAAATTTGGAATAGCCCTGACGGATACGTACACATCTTTTTGGTGTGCCGTGTGCCCGTCTCTTATATTAAAAATGGTATCCATCACCTACCACGAGTCCACACACCTCATATCATTAATTTAAAGTAACATTAGAATGATGATATGGGGGAACAAAGTAAATGATACAGTTTTAGGTTGCATGTAAAATGAACAATAATGCATGTATTGCAACCATCACCAAATTTACCATGTGGAATTTTTCCTTGGAATAAGGCAAAGTTGTTTACCCCTGCTAAAGTTAAAAGTCACCACATGTGTCATTCTATATTGAGGGGTAAAGAATACCAGCCGGTTAACTTGAAATTGCAAATACGAGCACATGTGCTGAGTCAAGGACAATTAAACCAAGGTTCACATGTTCCACCATAAATAACTTAACTAGTTGAGCTACACTCACTTCATATATCAATTTCAATTTTTTATGGATTTGAATGTGCAAAAAATATACAGTGGCGACATGCAAGAAAAACTTTTCTAAGCAGAAAAGGATCACACTTAAAGGAGATAAATCTATTCTCAGTCAGTCCTCGTTCCCCTTTTAGAAAGGTATTCTTTTTATTTCAACCAGTTTATAAAAATGGGTGGATTCCGGTGGAAAACAACGTGTAGGTTGCCTATTCGGTGAGCTAGGAGCCAATCTAGGAGATGCAGCCCAGGAAAAGCATGTAAAATAAGCTCTCTTGTTTGTGAAAGGTATAAAATAAAGTCAATTTCAAAATATAGGATTTCTTATCACTATCGAGCCTACTGTGAGATGCATCATATAAAACAAGAAATGTGTATTATGTGTGCTTTACCTATTTAATTAACTTATATACCATACTTTTTGTAGTGATCGACGTATGGTTTGAATACTCACATATATATTGGTTTGCTTTGTTAATAAGGTTTCTGAAGATAGCTAGGGTGTAAGATGTATAATTAGAGGTTTTGTTGCGTACAAATATGCATATACAAACAGCGTGATTTAGATGCCCCCATATGTATATGTGGATCAGGATTGGCAATGCATACTTTACCACCAAAGAAAATCAATGCAAAGTTTCCTCTCAACTAATTAATTCTGAAATTTCTGTTTATCCTCTATATGACTCAGCAATATTCTTTTTCAAGAACAGTAAACTTCCTTGTGGAATGTTATAGAAATTGGAAGTAGCAAGATAATATGTCTTGCAGGGTTAGCTTGTTTGCTGTTTCTATATGTTGCACTATGAAATCTAGTTAGTTACCTACATAGGTATTTGTTACTTTAAGATTGTTACTGCTCTTAAGCAATTAATGCATCCACAGATAGAAATACACAATGTTTTTTTTTTGAAAGGGAACCGCATATTATCAAACAGCACCTTGTGTATGTGTGTTAAGTATGTGGAACCCTATACTGTGACGTTAAGCAAAAATGCAATGATTTAGTTTATGTGCTTTTGTCACATAAAAATCATGGTTTTTGTTCTACAACTTAAAGATTAATTACCTACGACACATGTCTGCTTAAAGATATGAACTAGGACTAAACTTTCATGGTTCATCATAATATATGAACAGGATCTTTGTATTATGGAGTGGCAACAACATTACCTAACATAAAGAGGGGAGATTCCTGCATCACTAACTCTTTGGAGACATAGACTAGGGAATCTAATATTATATCATAAGAGACAGGTACTGATAGAATTTCCTGGGTCTTGTTTGCAAAAGGAAGCATATTATTCATATCAATCTGAGGATCCGTGCACAAATGATCCTGCCAGGCAAAAAAAGCATATGACATGACCTGTATGCGGTCCACTAAGCATGGCACTATGAGACTAGGGGACAGTTTTTGAATCATTAGAAATTATGACATCGTTGCAGAATGTAATTAAGTTTTTGATAGCCTGAATTATATTCATTACCTATGGTAATGGCTTGAATGCGTTTTTCTCTTTTGACGATAAGGTACAGATATTAACAATCCATCCATAAATGGGAAAAATGTCTTGGAATTCTGTATGTGTGTTAAATTCATTTTAATTATCATAAAGAAATGATACTAGAGGGAGTTAGGCAAAGGCTTCAAGCTCAAGTTGAGGCTTAGGCAACAAAAAGAATCTATCTGGCTAAAGAAATTTGACATGACATTTTAGCAATCAGCACTAAAAAGAATCAGTTCTTAGGATGAGTGCATAACTGACAAGGAAACCATTTAAGTTAATCCACGTAGATTGGCATGGTTTGGCTTACGACCTTATCACTATCTTGTAATCAAGTTCTCTTCTTTTATGCTCATATATTAACCAAACAATTTATTACTGTCTCTGAAAAACATTAGGTATATGATCTAATTTGTACTCAAGGAAGACTTGCGCGCACTTATTAGACCTTCAATTTAGAGCACACCAATTTTTGTGTTTGGTAAGAATTTGCAGTTAACCAAACGTGCCCTTAGAGTTTACAATTTGGGAAAGATACCTTAATATACCTGGTGTAAACTGTTTTGGAATAGCCCACCAAATTGTAGTAAAGAAATATTTATGGTAATTTTTTTCTGAATGTTCCTGTCCCGCCTAGAAAATCAGTTTTGTTCAAACCAAAATGCACGCAACCTAGAAAAAATCTAAAATAAATCAAAATTACCACTCTCCTCCAAAATTATCCATGTAGTTATATAGATATACGGGTTACATCACTACCCAATGATAGCTAGCCTCAAATCCATGAAGGGTATAGGGAGAAAGGGAGATGCGAGGCATGGTTGGGTGCAGTCCGCGCTGGATACCTATTGCTCTTGGAACAAACACCCTTTTGTGGCAGGCCCTCCACTGCCATATGTTTATTTTTTTTAGGAGCACCAATTAGTGCTCTACAAACTATCATATACACTCACATCACATCGCTTTACCAAAAACAACATAAACATTTGTAGATTCAAAAGAAAAAACTAGAGTCGTTGTGGACTTGACACTACTCAAGATGTGAGGATCAATCAGCAGTCTACTCTTATGCACTGGAGGGATTTCATTTTATATACTTGCGAGAACTACCATATGTACACACAATCACATCGCCTTTGCTAAAAACAACATAAAAGATTTAGATTGGGAAACCAGGGTCATGGTGGTGGACTTGACACTCGGAATGTGGTCCATTTATATTACTGAAAACTCAGGATCAATCAGCAGTCTACTCTCTGTTCTTTATTCGCTCTTTGATTTGCATTATATTCACATCTCTGCAGAAGACTTTGCAAGAAAAGTCAGGTCTCTGTTCACCTGGTCCAGTCGCAGTAGAGACTAGAGAGTATCAGACAGGCAGGTGCTTTGAGGGGGGTGTGGGGGCCCTTGTATGAGCCAATGGGAGACCCGGTCGGCCCACTCTGATCTCGTCTGAAGATTCGTGCTTCTTTATTTTTATCCGTATCCCTTTCTCCCTCCTTTCAATTGGACGGCGTCTGGTCGCGATTGTTTTACCGGCAACTTGCGTCGGTGAGCACAGACGTCAAGGCACTCCTCACTCGGCTTGGCTACTTTGGTGACGTCGTCAGTTATGTGGCGAGCTGATAATTGCCATGGATATGGATGCGCAGCCTAGTAGCTAGTACTATAATATAGCACATGCTTTGCTGCAAGTGATCTTGTTCGCTTTTTGAGGGCATGTGTTTATTTGCAGAGAATGAATTCGTCTGGAACCAAATCCTTTGGGATCTATGCTTCAAGTTTAAGCTATATATCTGCGCAAAGATTACTAGATCAATCTGTTAAAAAAATTACTAGATCAATTAGTGCTAATCTTGCCTGATAGGTAACAGAAACAGTGTGTGCTTAGACGATGAGCAACATATATATATTACATAATGCAGTAAGCTCATTCGTTCTTTCACATGAGGCCACGAGGGTAAACTGAAAGCCGTGTAAACCTACATCTGGGACAGAGTCGCAGAACCAAAGAAAACTTTTAGATCTTGGTAATGCATTGTATCTAGCAATTAGCCCACTCAACCACTGCACTTTGTACATTCATTTCTTTCTCAACATGTACCATCTGTCAACTAACTACACTCGTCCTCCCTCAAACCTCTTTACCTCTTTCATGCTTTCATGCTTTACCTCTTTACCAGCTCTGTGCGTAAATGAAGAGCGTACACTTAAGCATACATACACGTGTAGATAATAATCTATGGTCTAGTGAGACTAATATCAATACTTACTCTTGAGTGGGAGCAAGTTCTACTATTTTTGTTCATGGTTTCTCTGGCTAGCTATATGGTTTATATGAGGGGACATTAAGCTTCAAGAATTTGGGAATGGTCGGATGAGCAAGGAGCTTTTCCATCTCGCCAATCAGGCCATGACGGCATGCATCCAACTGTAAATTAGTGGTACCATGAATCATTGAGAAATGATACGCCTTAGGACCATATAATGCATTGCTTGCATTGCATCTACCAATTAACCCACTCCACCACTGCACTTTGGCCTATTCATTTCTTTCGACAAGTACCAGCACCACCTGTCAACTATGTACTACGCTCTTCCTCCCTCGAACCTCTTTACCAGCTCTCATGCTTTATGAGCTCTCTCTTTTTTCCCCCCTCCGGAACATGCAATGTCACCACTTTATTATATACATAGATGACTCGTGCATGAGTATTTACGCGCGACGCTACCCGACAATGCATTTCTGAATGTGTTTATAAACTTATAGTACATGATAACTATGACCACCAAGCCAAGTCCAAAGTAGCAACCCGGCCAACCGATGCAGGCCACCGAGCAGAAGCGCACTGAACCAACCGAGGAACGCGTGTAGGCTTCTTGTGGGGCAAACGAGGCAAGGAGCCAGCTATACGGTTCGCAATCTCCTGCCGACACGGAAAGGAACCTGGCATATTGGCACCGTGCCATGTCTCACCAAAGCACGAGCTCGATCGGTGAAAATACAACAAAGTAACCTGATAGACTCGCGGCATACCTTGTCTCCCCCCAAAGCACGTCGGCGAAAATGGCGGCCCATCACCGCTCCTCATGAGCGCCTTGACTAGCATCCCTGGGGTGTGCTCTCTTTTCTGGGCGAACTTCTTTAAGCATTACATGACAGGTCTGAATTACATCCGTGGCGTCCACTTATTCGCACATTACATCAGACAAGACACCAAGGAAAGGGAATTTAGAGAGGCTGGGTGCAAAATTGGTTTCAATGCGCAAATAAAAAGAAATATGCTATCGATGAAAGACGAATGCCTTGTGGTGGTTACATTTGGGGAAATAGATCAGAACTGCAAGGCACAATCCATAAGGAGCTAAGCAGTGTGTTATGTCTCAAAATGTTAAGATGCATGGAACACTTCAACCTTCTAAAGCATGTACACAAAATGCAAATACCCGATCATTTGAATACATAGCAAAAACTGACTAGAATAAAGCAGGTCCTTTTTTCGATTATGTTGCCTATGGATTCATGACGATTCAAGAACCTGATCCTGGAGAGAGGAAGAAAATGTATAAATCTTCACACATGCTTAACACAAGAAAACTAGAAGACAAATTGTTGCCCATTCCTTTCTTCAAGAAAGTTCTCATGGTCAATGTAATTTATGAAGGAACAGAAAAAGGTGTTATCATGGTCAATATAATTTATTAAGGAACACAAAAAGGCACTTTTTAAGTCATCATTATTAATGCTACATACTCTGACTACCAGATAGTCCGTAGGAAACTGAGAAATAAAATTTGCAACTATCAGTCTAGCAACCACAACCCAAAGAAATCAAGTGAAACAAATTAAAATAGAAACAAACTGGATAGTTGAACTTATGTTAAACTTAATGAAGCCAACTAATTAGTTCACAGACAAAACTAGTCTATGTTTTTAGTCGACATGCAAACTTCAATGCACAAATCAGACAATACAAAGAGCTTTGGTTAGTGGCAGCATATTTCCTGATCAGACTAGACAGTACCTCACAGGACCTGACATAATGTGTCAAGTCAACCATCCTTCATCAGGCTAAGCTTATATTAGAGGCCATGTTTGGGTTGCTTATTGGCCCGACAAAGAGGCTTGAAACCTCCAGGTGTGCTATTCATAAAAGTTGGATTCAGGCATACCTTTGGTATCCAGCAGCTGAGAAAACTTGGGATTCCAGTAACAGAAGCCATTTGATGAAATTTGCCTTCAAACGCTAAGGTCATATTTCACATTAGCAAGGTATAGACCACAAGCAGGTGCCATAGGAGGTGCAGCAGTCACCGTCTTTGCATTGAAAATTCTCTCAACTGCGTCAAAGGTAATATCCACTTCAATCATCATCCATGAATCATAAAAGCAAAAAAAAAAGGTACTTAGTGTAAGTTGAAGAACATAAGACCAGACCATCTGCAGTTGTTAGATCGCCCGTCCCAACAGATTTTAGAAGACCGACCATCAACCTAACCTGCATTGGATAGGACATCAGAAAAATAGCCAAAAAGTAAAATAGTAATACAAATAATAAAAGAGGACAGGGTGAGCAGATTTCAGTCCAGAACTGACAGTCTGATAATCAAGTAATAACATGGTAACCAAGAAGTTATGAAGGGTATGTGGTGCCAATGCCAATGGAGTGGTATCAATACATCCATCGATGCTTAAAGGTCCTCAGATACAAATATTATGGTATCAGCTATTGAGACAGGAGACATGGCAACTTGAGACACAATCTGGTGATTTCCCAGTTACCAGAAGTCCAGAACATATACAGCACTGGGTTGATTTCCCAGGAAACTCAACCCAGTGTTGTACATCTGCTACCTGATGCAATAACTCATCATCCAATATATGTTGCTACTAATCATGCAAGATTTGTTCTTAATTAAAACTGAAAATCAAAAAACAAACAGAACAAGAGTAACTCACAAATAGATGAACTTCAAGGAAAACAAATTAACCTGGTGGTAAAGAAAAGACCGTGCTCTTGCAGTAACAACAAAGCAGCGGTGCCTTAATCTTGTTCCAAATTCTTTTCCTTTCTCAGATTCTGATTTCCCACTCGTAGTACAGGAACCATCAGATTCTTTCCCAGAAGATTCCAAGGCTGGTGTCCTCGAATAAACAAGAGATCCATCTGATGATTCCATCTCTGATCGTTCTATGCTTGAAGGAAAAAACATGAAAGGGAATACTTCTGTAACAGTAAGTTCATCCAGAGTTCTCATTGGTGAGTTTGCCTGCAAGCAGTAGTCACTAAGAAAAGTTCAATGACCTGCAAACAGTGTTCTATCTAAGAAAACACTTGAGAAAGTAATGTTTTTTTCTTTTACACTTTAAAAAGCAGCCACCTAGCCTGCCTAATTGCCAGTTGCCACCTAAGCACTAGCCCATAGGCTGCCTAGCGCCTATTGCTTTTTAAAGGACTTATTGTCCATTGAGTTGCAACAACAAAAAAAGGCAAACATAAATAAATTGCTAAAGAGCAACTTTACGTAAATGAAAATTTAAGAAAAGTGTAGTTTGCAACTTTGCATTCTGAAAGATCCATTTGATTTATTAATGTGGTTGCAGCGGAAAGGCGAAATGTACCTACAACAGGGGTGTCTCCTAGGTACAAACCTAACACCTCAAGTCCTCAACACCATGATTAAAAGATAAAGCATGCCTTCGCCTACCACACATTTCTTTATAAATTCCATGCAATTTAAAAAGATAATAGAATGAGTTCACAATAGTTAAGAAGGATAATATAACCTGACATCCAGCTGCCCGGAATGAACTGAAATCATGATGCCCAACAAGTATGCTGCATGCTTTCTGAACAAGAGCCGCCATCAGTAAAACCAGCAGTACAATTCTACATCAAAAAACAAACAAAATTCAGCCACAGACTTCACCTTCATTGCCTGAATATCCAAATCCTCAGATATGTGCCAAGCAGAATTTTTCTCGAAGACTGATGTTGATTCAGGTCCAGAAAGCAAGCGATAGTGATATCTTCATGAAAATGAGTAAAACAGTAGTGTAAGCATTTTCAGCATTTCAGAAGGCCAAACAGAGTTACCTATAAGCTATCTTAGCTCTTATATTATAGCATACATAGCATGTAACCACTCTTATAGATGTAACCCTTTCCATAACGGAGTAGGTACAGGAACAAGATTAGTTTTAAGCATGCCCCTATTGCATTGCATATTCTGCTACATACGTTCGCTCTTGAGCTTTGTATCTAGCATGAAAATCTGGTGCGACGGAGCGAACATCAGTCACCATTATGTCACCTTCATTCCTCTGCAAGGACAAAAATATTGACCACAGATGAATACCAACTGCAGGTGACCAGTTATAAACAAATAGGGAAGCCCAGTCAAACAAAATTAAATCAGCAAACCTATTTTTGTCAAGAAAATGTAAACAAATGAAAAGAAAATCTTCAGTGTAATGAACATTGAGGGTAATGTATAATGTCAGCATATCAGGTGCAACCAAAATGGTGTGATCAACTTTCCTTAAAACAAGGTGTAATCATACAACCCAGCAAATAAATCCTGAAAACAATGGCGTAGCCTATGGTGTACGAAGTACCCTTTAAAATTTTGATGTCAGACTCAAAAGTTTGTCAAAGAAAATGTGTTCTGTGAACAGTAAACTTTGCCCCTTGTTTTATTTGAGTAAATAGAACCACAGTTTCATTTAGTCCAAAACATACCTGTAGAAAGTGATTTACAGCACGTTTTACAACTCCAGGCTCATGAGGTGTTAACTGCAAATACGGAAAAGCTCATCAGCAGGTAGAGGCTTAGAAAGAGGTATAGCTGTTCTGAAAACATTTTCTTATTTATATGAAAAAGAATATTTTTGTAAGTTTTTTTTGGTAAATATAAAGGTTGTAATCTGAT
Source organism: Echinochloa phyllopogon (assembly GCA_033239725.1). Lineage (NCBI taxonomy): Eukaryota > Viridiplantae > Streptophyta > Magnoliopsida > Poales > Poaceae > Echinochloa > Echinochloa phyllopogon. Next base: position 4,409,407 of record BTCW01000003.1, read on the forward strand.
GTCATGGCACTGGTTACTGACATAATTAACATGCAAAGGTCAAAAATTGAAATACAGACAAACTTAGGGTGCCAATGGATGCAGACAAGGCCTGGGGGCTAATCCACTAATCCCAGTTAAGAACATACCGCCTCCATATTTTGGGAGTTATCTTCAAGTTTACACTTTGACCACTAGTTCTCTTATAATATATTTGTTTGTGGCAGCAAAGTTTGATCATTAGAAAGTATTAGTAAATACAAATCCAAGGTCGCCACTTTTGTAGCATAAACTTTTCATATTGTTAGACTAACTGTTGCTCAACAATTATGAAGTTGAATCTTGAAACTTGTGTGTGCCTTATATTTTGGGACAGAGGAAGTAATAAGTTTTGCATACAAACCACTTCACCAGGCTTTCTTTTACTTATCCGCTCCACATCAACATGACAAACATTTGACAAAGCATGAACACCTGCATCCTGGACAAAACAAAGGTCAATCAACACATGAAAATAGATCTCCAAAGAAATATATAACCAGTACAAGAAGAAAGTACTGCAGAATACTATCTGTCCATAATCAGTAAAACCTATACGCTAATCAGATCATAACACTATAGCAACAATCCAATAAACTCCATCTGAGCAGCAAGGTAGATATGGCACTAAGGAATAGATATATAATGGAATAAATAGCATCCTGCATAAGATTTATTACATACTTAGCTTTACAACAAGATAAACAGTCCGTTGAATTTATTGCCTTCACAAAATAATGCGCACTCAAACAGTTGTAGAAACATAATATATTGCAACAAAGATACAAACTGAACTAGAAGGCATTAACTTTATTAAAAAATGCAGTGAAGCAAGTTCTCATACCGTTCGGCTTGAACAGAATATTGAAACTGGCTGCCCAATGAATTTGTGAAATGCCTCCTGAAATAATAGAAAGAAAAAAGGACAAACTGTTAAGCGCATCCAAAATCCACTCCCAAGCTCTTACTGCTATGCTATAGAAATACTGAAGTAGATGAGGAAGAGGCACGGTATGTATGATTCACTATTTTGCAAGTGATGTTATAAAGAAACATAGAGAAGACTTGTTGCTACCATGTTGACCGATTGGTAACGGCGACGTTAGGGTTTAGTATATCCGCTCTAATACCATGTTACACATATAGAGAGGACTTGTTGCTTTTGTAGGCCAATTTACAGAGGGTGTAGGAAGACAAGACAAACAAGAGCACTGATCCTAACATATCTGCAAAACATGTTTTATTGATAACACACAAGGCTCTCCAGTTCCCTGCAGATTGTGGAAGGAGACAGGCAGTACGAAATTTCCTTCCCTTCGACCTTCGAGCCAGCCCCTAATATACATATTGGCATGTCTATTTGAATTCCATGGAGTCAAATACATCTGCATTCTTCTGACTGCAAGAGAGTCATGTTAACTCTCACATTATCTAAGATTGCAATTTCTCCTCTCCAATAAGGAGTCACAAAACCATGGCAGTCTTCCACCCAGCTCACTGACCAAGCACCAAAAACTAGAGATTTGTTCACACCATAGGTTATCCTTCACATTCATCTTAGGCTGATCACAAGACCCAATTATCATCAGCCATTGCCCTTAAGTATCAGATCAGATTGCATGATATAACAAACCTAAAGTTTAAATGTCATAGAATTTTCCTATTGTTGCATTTAGAGTCCAGATTTCTCAATTTCAAACATGTAAAAAGGCAGCTCTAAATTCAAGAGATCTCAGAATCAACTGAAGCACCCAACAAAAAAAAATCGAGCTTCTAAATCGCTAACCATTTCATTCAGAAATCAGAACCATCACATTCACAGCCACAGATGAAGCAGTAATTCCTCCAGTGTCATCCAAACAAGGCAGCTACAGCCCATCCTATTAGCAAGTCATTTCACTATTTGAGGCAAGAAATTGACCTTCGTCCAATCGTCCCTGCAGTGTCATCCTATCAACCTCAGGGGAATCTCTAAGGGAGCCTTTGGGCTTCAGCATTGTCATTTGCATTTGCATTTTCATTTGCACTACACTAACATCTTCGGTTATCACTCTGAATCTCTGATCTCACATCTCATACTAAAAGCAAAGGCCCTCACCTCGAGGACGCCGACGACGGTGCGCTGGTTGGGCTGCTGCTGGGAGCCGGAGAAGCGGGTGCCGACGTACTCCACCGCAACCAGGTACCGCTGCGCCCGAGGGTTCCGTGCGCCGGCCATCGCCTCGCTGTCCACTTCCACCGCCTCGCCGCCCTCAGTGGCGCCGTCCGGGTTCCCAGCCAGCGCGGGGACCGGCGGGTCGGAGGAGCGCTGGAGCTTAGCTGGCGGCGTGGGGTCGGGGAGGGAGGGGTCACAGGGGCGCTTGGTTGAGGCGGCGGCGGAGTTGTTGGTGGCGCTCATGGCGATTGCGGCATGAATGGAGTCGGAGAGGGTTTTGGGAGGGGTCTGCGAGTCCAAAAGGTCATTTGAGGGGGAAAGGGTAAATTGACCAGATTAAACTAAATTTCAGAAAAGCAACATACTCCGTGTAGCTATAGGGTAAATTTTAGTAGTAATAATAATCCGTAATTTCTGAGTGGATGAAATTACGCTGTGTTAGGAAACAAATTCCTGCTAAAATGAATTTCATAACCTAAAGATTGCTGCTCTTCTGACATCTAAATAGAAAAAAAAGATTACTGGAGAAAGCTTCTTTTAGTGCACACAGTTCTGTACTTTATTGTCTCTAGCACAAAACAACTTATCACAAAGGATTTTGCCAATTCGCTTGAATAAAATATTTTTGTCTCGACGAAACAAAAAAAAGCGAGGGCAGATGCGTCTTTTCTTATTTTGACATTAATATAAGGAGGGAAGGGAATTGCATCCCCCACCAGCAGCAACGCCGCGCCGCTCCCGCCCCGCCGCCGCCCTCGCCTTCGGCCCCGGCCGCGCCTGCAGCACCTGCGCCTCGTCGCCTCTGTGCTTCGCAACCAGGTAGAGCTGTGAAAGAGCCTGCTTTCTCCGTGTTTCGGTGTCCGATTCATTCGGACTCTGTTGTTACTCTGCTGGTTTCTTGTCGGGGCGATATGAATAAGGGCGTTCGTTCTTGAAGGCAGTGAGCGATGGAGCACGGGTCGCTGGAGGATTTGAGCGCGTCAACGTTCTCCATCATGGAGGAGGACCACACCCTCGCCAACTCCGTCAGATTCGTTCTCAACCAGGAGTGAGTCACAGTTTCTTTCTCGTTCCAATCAGTAGTTTTATTAATTGTAACCTTTTGACTGTACATCAGTATATGTGCGAAGTTGGCGGCTATTCACTGATTAGATGGTTTTATAGTGCACTTCCACACAGTCTGGACTCTGTTATTAGAAAGCGCAGTGTAAACTGATGTTGAATTGATTTTATGATGATGAATTGGGGACAGTGATACAATGGAAGATTAAGTTTCATGTAGTGCAATCTGATTAATAAGTTGCTAAACTAAAAGCAACCGGGCTTTGAATTATGGTTACGGCTATGGGGATGACATGCAGTGAGGAAAAGAAAACTTTTCAGACCCCTCATTTTTCTGTTAGTGCAGCAGGAGCTTGCCTGTTTTCTTTACAGTTCTTTATGTCGGCTGAACATGGATTGAAATCAACTACAACTTTAACATAGATTACAAGCCTGGAGTCAAATTGAAATGCCCGTTGACACTAGTTCTTTTATTGTTAAAGCATATTCAGTTATTGTGAGGATAGCAGTTTGAACTTGCGTGGTTCTATTTAATTTATAGAAAATATGCAGAGATGGCACTTTGTTGATCCCAATATTTAATGTTGTTTGACCTTGCGTTTGTAAGTGGCAGCAGCAGGCATTCATCCAACCATTAAGGATTAGTGGTGTCTCCATTAGATTAATGATGTGTACATCATGTGAACTATATATTGGACTGGTTCAGATCATGAATTTATAGTTTCCCTTGTTTTAATCAACTGTTTTCTTTTTCCTATCAATTCATATCTTTTCGACCCAACTTCTCAAATGTTTGGGTTCTGGTAAATACAGTGTCAGTATAGAAACACTTCTCACTATAATTGTTTCTGCAATGTTACAGCCCAAGGGTGGCATTTTGTGGATACAGCATCCCTCATCCTGCTGAAAACAAAGTTAACATAAGGGTTCAGACCACAGGTACTATTCAATGGTGTATGATCCCAAATTCTCCTTTCATTTAATATTTATAATCCACATTGAGCTGATCAGCCAAAGTCATGTGTACAGACTTCTTTTCTAACATTTCTCGCATGAAGATTTAAGAATTAGAAATCACATGTTTTTTGCTTCATTACTATCAAAATAATATAGAAATTCTGCTCTGTAAAAAATATACACAATTTTGTGGTATCTGCCACATTTTGAGTAGTAATCACTGACATTATTTATTGAAATGTCAAGAGGTAATTCCATTCATGCTGTCCGCAATTCAAAAAATTGTAATTCTGAATCATTTGCCCTCAGCTAAAGCAATTAATCGTCCACTCATGTATGTTGGTGGATACTTTGGCAGGAGATCCAGCCAAGGATGTTCTGAAAGATGCACTGCAGGACCTTACTGTGATGTGCCAGCATGTAAGGGGGACATTTGACACTGCAGTGGCTGATTTTCGGGGGAACAAAACAGCAGAAGCCATGGACATCGATTTGAACTAAAAATAGATGGTTCTGGATGATCGTTAGCTGATGGCTGGATTGCACAGGTGTTAGTGTGCACTGAGTCATAAACTAGTGTAGTTGTATGGGATGCAGTCCTTGAACCCAAATCCCAAAGTATGAAATGGCATTGGCACAAGGGCACTTAACACTATTACTTAAGGTTTCTTGGTCAATGGTTTTATGGCTCTTGCTTGGAGAAAAAAGTAATCCCGTGTAATCACCATACTTTATTGTTTGTGCGGAATGCAGCTAATTGGAAGTTTTAAGAGACTGGATTCTATGTGCCATATCAGAATCACATCTGGCAACAAAAGTGTAGAAAATACTATTTTATTTCAAAGAAGCATTTTCAGCTTGATTTTACCATGAACAAACATCATATGCCATAAAAAAAACCAAGTCCAAAGCATTATTAATCCCACAATTACATAGATAATGATCAAACATAAACGCAGTCAATTTTAAAGAACTTGCAAGTTTGCAACCAGTTGTTGAAACCAACACAACATTGTATGTGCCATTGAAACCAACACAACATTGTATGTGTCAGAAACTTGGAAGATAAGTGAACTTGCAGGATTTCATGTAATGTCATCAAGATGTGAGAACACATACAACATCAAATAAATGTGAGAACCGGAGTATCCAATATCTTGTTCTGCATATCACAAATAAAATTAAACTGAACTACAGCTCTTCAACCTCACTAACTTATTGAACATGCTGACACATTAGTTCTCCAGGATGTGGCATTAACCTAAAGAGGACCAGCTCACATTCCATTCATGTGTCAAACCAACTAATACAAGCACTACATGGTGCCTAAATTCAAGAAGAGAATCAACTAAAAAGGAATGAATTAGAACCTTAGTGTTCTAACTTCAAACTGATACAAGGATCCATAGAAGGCATCAATCTGCATATAGACCCTAAACACCTCCGACTGGTCGAGCTTCAACAATGGACAGGAGCTAAGGATGACCGTCAGGTGCACACCCCGAAAGAACTAAAGATTGGATCAACAGTTATTAACCTTTCCAGCTTTATTCACCATGTGATGTGATTCCAGGTTCACTGCTGCTGCTGTGCTCTTGATGCACCAGCCACAAAGAGTGGTGTCATGAGGGCAGCAAGTTGTGAAACTCAGAGAACCAAAAGCTGGAAAAAAAATAATCTTAAATGCGAAGGCCAGAGACAGCATCTCGTGCAGAGTTGGGATCACTGTGTTTCAGAGACAGGCTTGCAAATTGTGAATCAAGGTCTCTGCTATTACTGCGGCTGTGGGTAGGAGCCTGCTGCTGTGGTGCATGCTGTTGTTGCTGCTGCTGCTGTTGCTGGAACAATGATCTAAGACGACCAATTTCCCGCTCAAACATCTCCTGCTGATCTGCAATATTAGAGAAGAAATACATATATTCTTAGTTAATTGTTTCCAATAGAACAATTTTTTAATGCCTGGTGAAATTCATCTGTGCAGTTATATATTGTATAATTTAGATGCAATCGTTCAGATACTTCCAGTATCACATCACAGAGGTAACATAATTGTGTTTTAATCAAGACAAAATGTTTAGTTACCAGTCACCATCTGTTAAGATTTTTTGGCAAAGCAATGGTGCAAGATGTTGACTTCTGATACGCCACATATGACAATTTAATTTGGTGTCAAAATATTTTATAGTTAACACCTATATATAGTTTGATAGACCCCCTGTGTATTTTATCATAACTTTAGAATTGACATCCTATAACATGAGCATGAAAATGATCCGCCATTTCTTAACTTGACCTAGAACATTATTGGAACTAGCCAACTGTAGGAATAACTGTCAGCAGTTAGTTTACTACAAAAAACATGTTTTTACAGGTTCATCTAATATCTACAGGTCAATCAAAAGATATTTTAAGATGATATTATTAACAAATAACATCCATTCAAAAATTATTTTATAATGATACATTCACCAAAGTCATACAGATATGAAACGATTTCTACCCTATGGAAGTCATAAGAGATCGTATCGAAGTTCAAACCAAGAAGACAAGTTGCCAAACAAACCATACAAGGTACTCACATATGGGTTAAAAAGAGGAATACTTACAGCGTTTAATAAGATGCTCCTGAGATAGACTCTCAAGCCGTTGCTTCAAGGCCTTATTTTCCAGGTCTAACATGATATTTTGCTGACCGAGAAAATCCATTTCAGCAGTAACTTCTATCCCCTCTGTCTGCAAGTATAAATTGAAGAATTTTCAGTGACGTTTAAGGTCATCCTAACATGTGCAAGAAATAATTGATATTGTTCGCTTGAAAACAAGGTTACCTGTAAGGACTGAACTCTTCTCTCAAGCTCTGCAATATACTGGAGCTTCCGAACACGAGATCTCTGAGCATATTGTCTGCAATGTACATGAAAAATGAAAGTTAAATAGGTATAGCAGGGTCTATCAGCAATTCAGCATCTATCAATATGAATACTAGACATGGAGCCTGCATTTTGTTAATCCTTTTGATGGAGGTGTAAATTCAAGTTTCCATATTTTGACAACAAAGGGAAATTCAAAGTACATGAATATGTGCACCTATATTGCATTCAAGGATTTTCTAAAATTAAAGATGGCAAACATTAACAGTGCCACAAATACAGTTCCAACTGATTAGGGCTTCTACATCTTAGAAAGCTAGAGAATCTTCCACAGAATTGGTTTGAACAAGATCCTCTAATGTAAAAAACAATCATTTTGTCTTGAGATTATCTCGCAACTACTTAGCAAAATTCTACTATGTTCAGCTCACTTCAAGTTTGTAGTAATGTGGAATTGCTAAAGCAAATACATCAATAAAATGTCTATCCAAATATATAGACAAGGCATTCAACACAAACACATTTGTCATATTTTATAGCATTTACATCGGTTCAATAACAACATCATCACAAGAGAAATCAACCTAATGTGCAACATACAATATAACTATGCATCCACATTTTCAGCTAACAGAACATTGCAGATTAGACTGAAGGCTTCACTATGGTGTTTGCAGTAAGTAGAGGAAAGAATGCCACCAGCCTTCTCCAAACACTCATATTAGTACTAATGATGTTTTATGAACAAAAAAATCTACAAATTGAACATAATTCTTCAAATTGACTGAAACGGTAAAATCAATCAAACTCACTGTTTGGCGCGCTTGGTGTCTGCCTCCGACTGTGAGTGCCTGAGACCTTCCTTTCTCTCTGCTCCAATCCTCTGGTCAAGAGCTGCATCACCATGGCCTTTCATGTCCACCCCATTCGGCAAATGACCATGCTCATGATCACCAAATGAGCTTGACGGACCATGGCGCACACCATTCTTATCCCTCCCTGGCATTTGCATACCACCACCCTGCTGGTACATCTGTCTGGACTCCCAGGGCCTGCCCTGAGGCCGAGGACGCCCAAACGAGCTCGGCTCTGGGAAGAACTCCGGCGCACCGGCCCAAGAAGCCACCTGTCCTCCTCCTCCTCTCATGCCATCGAGCACATTGTCGTACATGGCCGCCGCAGCGCCTCCGCCGCCCCCACCTTCGAAGAGCGCGAAGGAGTCGCTGGACGACCTGCGGTGGCCAGGCCGGCCGTGCCCCCGCGCCGGCGTCTCGGGCTCGTCAAGCAGGTCGTCGAGCCACGACGGCTGCTCGTCGGCGAGGAAGCTCTCCGACGACGTTCGCTGGTGGCCGTGGCGGTGGTGCGCGTCCCGCGGCCGCGCGATCGGGCCGAGCTCGGCGTGTGGCGGCGGCGCCGGCGCCGCCGCTGCAGGGAACGGGCTCCGCGGCGGCAGCAACGCCTGCTTCTGGAGCCTCCCGTTCGCCATCATGGCGTGCTCACCCAAGCTGCACAGAGGAATTGTGGATAGAAAATGGTGAGAAAAGCCTCAAGATTTGAGAAATCTTAGCACGTAGGCAACATCACGGAAAAAGATTAAATTGGAGCGGGATTCCTGCGGCTCCGTTCGCAGATCTCATCTAGGAGTCACCGCATGCGCCAGAAAATTCGAAATTTTACGGCGAATTCGCATCAAGGACGCTCCATGAGTCCATGTCCATGGTGGACAGGACGAAGCATCGAATAGTCACAAGAAAAGCCCAAGATTTCCGAGAAATGGAAAAAAATCCAATAGAATCGGCGAAACCAAAATATTTCCGATGGAATTGCGTGAATTGAACCGGATCAGGACTGGCAATCCGTACAAGAATCACGACAGTAAATTGACCAGCAAAAACAGGGGGAAACGCATACGCACCAATTGGGGCGCGACTCCAGCGCGTGGCGTCTTCGATTCCTGAGCAAGAATCCCAATCCAAAATCCGAATCTCGGGCTCCTGTCCCTCCTAATCTTGGGAGGGATTGGCGAGCACGAGGAGAGGAGAGAGGGGAAGCGGATAAATGGCGAGATAGAGAGGACGGAACGGGGAGAGAAAAGTCAAATAAGAATGGGTGCTATTTATAACGGCAGAAAAATCAAGGCTTTGAACGGCTGGGATCACACGGATGTATCCAGATCGAGCAATCCTGGCCATCGATTGCGAAGTCTAGTGAGGTGGTAAATGTCGTGGGTAATAAAATGCTTTTTTATATACTTAAGGGTAATAAAATGCTTTGGATACTAGTCGTGTGATGGGGGAGAAGGTTAAAAACTCGAGGTGCAACAGTACAAATGCATGTTCGGAGATGCATCACATGGTGTAACTTTGGGTTGGAATAGATTATGGTTTTATCCACGAGCAATATTGTATGGTTATGGGTTAAAATATGGCAGATGGTAGAGCTAGCAGCTGGATCTGTAAACGTTGGTAATAATAACTTTATGTCGACAGGCAGTCAAATTATAAGCTCTAAAATTGCAGAGAAAATGCTAGTTCGTTGCTGTCATGAACTTGGACAGCCTGTGTACCATTATTTTCTTAGGACATGCTCATGTGTAATAATATCGTTTATTTTATTAAGCATCGGTGGCATTTTTTCAAAATAAAATTAACCGAATAATTCCCACCTTATATAAAATAGAAAATACCAATGAGCTCAAAATCAGTCTGCAAGTCTACACTCAGAAAAAGGCACTAGACCTTATACATAACCAGGTTGCAATTCGAGATAATGCCTCTTTTAAAGAAGTACTAGCGCCTGAAAATGCAGTGATAGCAATCCCAACAGTCGGATCGGCGCCGGCTATTTCATTCCCAGGACAAAAGTACGTACAGCTAGTTCTGCAAAGATATTTATTCTGCGAAGAGAAGAAGATATTTGCATATAATATGCAAATTATACTCCGTTTGAGCAGCGCAGAGATGGGTCGTGCATGTGCTGGTACGAGCTAGGGTGTTGGGCGTTGGCAGGAGCGACAAGGCAAAGCCGACGCGGCCGTGTCGACCTGTCTGCCTGTTTCCTCTTGCTCCTGCTCCTCCACCTCCAGTGCATTGCTATTTCTAGCTCGTGCTCACACAGGCAACGCAAGGCAACCCAGAGGCAGGTAGCATCGGCAGGTGGCCAGCCGGAAACGAAAACGAAACAGCGGCGCCAACACAGGGACAGCTCGAGATCCAGCTGCCGCTGCCGCCGCCCCCACTGGACACTGGGTACCTGTCTGCACGTGTGCGCTGCATTTTTCGTCCTGTTCTTCTTTCTGGCTCTTTTTCTTTTTTGCTGATTTTATTCTTGCTGTATTGGCTTTTTTTTCTCTCCCTCTTCGATCTGTTGTGCATTATATTGTTGCTTCTTTCGGTTTAATTTCGTGCTGTCAGCTATGAATGAGCTGCTGCCGAGTTGTGAGGCGGATCAGGGAAGGTATACGATGGTTGGGATGTCCGTCTCGATACGGCTGGATGGGACAACGGACAAGTATCTTTTCAGGTACAGCCACCCTAGAATTTTTTTAAAAAAAAAAACTAAGAAGAGCCTTCAGGCACACCATACTCCTAGAATGTTGACATAAATGGTGAATCTTCCGCTTCCACGACAATATAATCTTGTTCTCCTCAAGATTATTTACTTGCAAAAATATGGTTCACTCCAAGGATGAATTGCCCTTTACCATAATCCAGCGTTCCTCCTTTTGGGGAGAAAAAATGTTTGACGCTCTAGACAGTGTGTTGTGAAGTCTAGAGTATTTGGACTACCGGACAGAGTAAACCCAACCTCTAAACACTAGGCCCAGGCCTGTCTAAGGCCTAATAGTCCTTCTGTCCTAACGATAACATGCTACTAGGCCCAACGCACAAATAGGCTTACGACGGCCCTTGAAGATGCTATAGAACCTGGATATGTCATGATTTTTAAATCTTTTCTACTGTCATCTGCTTTGGTACCCATCTGCCTCACTTGCTGCCTTCATTTTCTTGTAATCAGCTATCTCCGTGAAGTCTCTATGCATATGTTTATGGCAATCTCAGATGTCTCTGCATCATGATCAGTTGATCACCCTCAGCAAACCATACACTCTCCAGCATTATCATACAACAATCTGCCTGTATGTCAACAAAGTCCCTCGCAATCCTTGTCCACCAGTCCATTATGTGTCAATCTGGTATTCTAGAAACTCCTAGTTGCAGCATAACCTTGCTTATAAAATTCCTTGATCATGGAGCTTCACCACTGGGACCAATCATACTGCCCAGAATATAGTTCACCTGATCATGTCCTTGGTGTACTGATAAATCTTCCCATGTGAATTCCAGCACAACTTCTCACCGTATGACTCAGAAAGTGGTTGGTTATGTTCAGTTCTTTGCAAATTTGCATAACATCCAAAGATATCCGTGTGATGTAAGTGGAGCATTGCATGGCATTTTTTTCTTCATTCACATGAGTGTCCGAACCCTGCAACAACAGCAACTGTAGGCGCCTTTAAATATTTTAAACTCCTGTCTAACAGTATTGCATACTGGCTACCAATACATGATAATAACTATATTATTACCTGGCATTGGCATTGAGATTCTTGCATTGTATTATAGAACTCTTGCGCTTCAGCCACACAATAAAAGATGTTAAACAGTGTTGGTTCAAATATGTATTTAGTCTTCCTTGATCCAGCACTGCGCAGTGCCCTCTCAAAGGCCCCCATTGGAATATATATTTAGTTTAAGTTACTGTAAGCAGATTTGTCGATTGAAGGAAAAAATGTCAAACAAAAAGGTTGAATTATATACACAAAACATATAAATTTACAAACTTCCTGTCAGATCAATTTTCTTGGTCATCTTTACTCCAGAAATCCTAGCCAAGCTACTTCATGTCGATTTTTTTTTGTACTAAAGGTTAATCTGCTCAACTATAAGGAGGTGATACAGATTTAAGCTACTGAAATTATAGAATACTTGAACTACAGTTCAAAAAAAACAAATATGCACATCTGCGCAGCTAAATGCATCTTGTGTACCTCGTTTGTTCAATATGCTTCACTGGTGTCAGGCTATTGTCCTCCAGAGTACATAAATGCCAGTCCAGAGCAGTCTTGAAGACCTAAAAAGGTTTAGCAAGAAAAAACAAAAACAAATATTCCTGTGCAGGTTACAATGAGGTCATGTAATGATATTACCCAAGACATCTAGAAAACACAATAGGAATCACAAAGTAGCATCACAGGATTGCAACAAGTTAGAAAATTCACGTTTACCAACCCAACATCGAGTGCAAAAATACTAAGCTCTTGCGTTAAAATTTGCGTTTGTAGACAAGTAAACTAGAAAGAATTGTCAAGCTTAGTATCACACCCCAAGCTTATTGATATGAATTATGCATGTTAACAATTAATGAAATAGCTTCAAAAAATGTTGAACCTATAATTTCAAATTATCTAAATGCACATATTCACGAAATAATGAATTATTGGAAGCATGGAAAGAAAGATGGAATAAAAAGCAAGAAATGGAAAAAGAAGACGGGGAAAGAAACTAAGCTAGGCTGGCCTTTCTCGCGCGCTGGGCCAATCTGGGCCTTCTGCCCCTGCTTTGTCTGCGCGGGCCTCTTAATGATGTGCGGTTCTCTTGTTTCTCCCCTCCCCCACGCCTTGTCCTCTCTCTCTCTCTCTTTCGGTCTCGGCCTCCTTTTCCTCGTAGCGGCGACGATAGGGCGAGTGCCGCCGCCCTTGGCCAGTTCTTCGTCGGGCGCTTTGCCGGCGACGAGCAAGGGTATGCCCGCCTATACCCTTCCCTTCCTGCCGTGCGGAATCGAACACCCAAACCCCTGACAGTGCTATTTGCATTCGGATCTGACCCATGTCCTATACTGGGTCCGCTACTGGCGCCTAGGGTTGCTTGGGGACCGAAGCTGCTGATGTACTGAAATCACCTCACGCTAATATTGTGAGGGTATTATGACCTGCGGGGTAGAAATTCAATGGAAAAATTTCAGCTTTTGTAAAATTCTGCCGTGCCATCCCTGTTTATAGTAGTGCTGTTTGTTCAGCTTAAAAGTACTGACTGCAAGCTGGTTGCATGCTTTTGATGTTATAATCTGCAAAGTCGGTCACTAAGAAGTCACCGATACTGTTGTAGGAATTTCTATTCATCTCAGGGTGGAAGACTTATGCCCAACTCATACCTTTTGTGCTAACCTGGGTAATTTTAGGTCTGATATGTGCTTTATTTTAGCAGTGTTATGCAATGTCAGATATACCACTGTTGTTTCACTTGATGAATGCACTGGCTTTCATGTATCTGTAATGATGGATCCATAAAACTCGTATTTTACTTTTGATATATTTTTTTCAGGTCAAGACACCAAGCATCATGTCAGAAAGAGGTCGCCCGCCGCGGCGTCCCATTGATGATCGCAGGGCGTACCATGAAGTCCGTCTTGTTGAGCCCAGAGGGTATCCTGAAGTCCATGTGGTTCATGAACGTAGGGGCTATCCTCCTGATGAACGTAGGGGCTACCCTGGTGTTCGTATTGATGAACTTAGGGGCTATCCTGCTCCTGCCATTCGTGCTGATGACCGTAGGGCCTATCCAGACATCCATGAAGGCCCACGCATGAGGGGAGCTCCTCACCCTCACCCAGCTCTTCTAGAGGAAGAGCTTCAGTTACAGGAACTTGAACTCCGGAGGCTTTTGGCAGATAACCGTGCTCTGGCTGAGGAGCGTGCAGAGTTAAACAGGGAATTACAAGTTGGGAAAGATGAGGTACGCCACTTGAATGTGATCATTGCAGACATTACTGCTGAGAAGGAAGCTCATATCAGTAAGCTTGTGGACAAGAGGAGGAAGCTTGAAGCTGAACATAGAGCAAATGAGCACTTACGTGATGAGATCATGCAGCTTCATGGTGAAATTGAGAAGCTCGTTGCTGCTAGGAAAGAACTCTCAGCAGAGGCTGCATCTCTCATGGAAGATCTCAGCAGGGAAAGATCTGCTAAGCAGCAGCTACCTATGCTGAAAGCAGAGCTTGATGGTCTGCAACAGGAATTTGTTCATGTGAGGTACATCTGCAGCCTCTTTTGCATTCCATCTGATTGTCAGGTACTCACCAGTTAGTCAATTGCATGTATATATATGCTTTTTTGGTCATTGGTTTGTCTTCCACAGGACTGCTTGTGAACTAGAGAAAAAAGGGAATATTGAGTTGGTGGAACAAAGGAAGGCAATGGAGAAGAATATGGTTTCTATGGCACAAGAGATTGAACAGATGCGAGGTGAATTAGCTAAATTTGAAGTGAGACCATGGAGCACAGGTATGACATTGGGACTAATTTACCTCACAGTATTGCAAATTTTCTCATCCTCGTTGCATGCAGTCCCTCCTCTCATTGGCGGGAGATTGTACTATTGTAGTAGTCTGTTTATTTGACTGACTCTTTGTGCATGCTTCTGTGTTTCTTTCAACCATTGACATTACTATGCTGAGGTTTGTAGAAGTAGCAGATCAGGTGATGGATTCTTTATCGTGGGCATAACAATTCTATCTAGGGGTCTTCACTTTTGACCACTCCTTAGTTCTGTCTTAAAATACTATGCGAGGTGTGAAATCTAGCTATAGGATAGCAAACCTACTCTGAAGCATAAAAGTTGCAAAAGTTTGATGTTCTACACAATGATGTTATATCTCTGTATCAAAAAGCACTGCATGCAGCCCAAACACATTATTAATATGTCTTAACACTCTTATGAATTTGTATACTGTCACTTAGAAAATGCTGTATTAAAATTAAAACTGGACCTACATATATGGCTGGCATTTAATAATCCTATTGGAGATATGCCTTTGTAAACTTGCATCCATTTAGAAACTTTCCGACAGATTACTAGTCATGATAAATGACCATGTTACCCCTCATTACTCATACCTTCTAAATAAATGCACTGCATTGGAACTAGGAATACAACATTAGCTAACTATTTGATTGGCTCCATGCGCTTCCCTATGTACTTGTTATTGTATATGAGAGTTGCATTAATTAGATGTATGCATCCTTAAAGTTAAGAGGACACTTTTTGCGGGACAAAATTTGAATGCCAAAAGGACTCTTATTGGACGAGTATGTTTTAAATAGAACTTTATGTCCATATTTTTGGGCAAAATAATCGCTCAGTTATGTGCCTTTTGAGTTCTGTTGAGTTCGATAGTCGCAATGGATATGATAACTAAAAAATGAAACAAAATACATGCAATGTGTTACCTGGACATGTCCAAATGTATAATAGTTATAATAACCTTTTTCTTTATGTTGTGTCTAAAACGTGTTCTATGTTTGTGGCTATTCTTTTGTGCTGATGTCGAATGATGTAACCTTGGGACATGCAGAATCGATGATTGATAGTCTAATAGTCTGTCGCTTTTCATCATTGGCCTTTATATGTCTTACTCAACAATTACTTGTTTAATTGGCAGATAAGAATGGTTGAAATTGATGTATTAGCGTGCCATAATCATTGTCCCCTAGGTGCTAGTCTAGAGGCAGAGGAGCGATGAGCAGTTGATTGGCGATTAGGCATGGCTAAGCAAGGTTTGATGGCTGCTTAGGCAGGCTAGAAAGGCTAGGCCAGATGATGCTGCCTAGGTAGGGTAAGCCAGATAATGCTACCTAGTTTGGCTAGGTGTGGTCTTGGGCAACACTTGCCATACTAGGAATGTATTAAAAGTTTTATCATGGTGATTTTCTACAAAATAGGCTTCCTGAAATATCATTTATCTTGTCAGTATCGTTGATGTTTTGTGTTTACCATTTTCTATTTCTTTAATGTAAGGTTGAATTCTCATGCTATTTATTTGATGTACCCTTTAAGGTGGAACATATGGGATGCAGATGGGCAGCCCTGAAATGGCCTTCACTAAGCCCTATGAAGATAGTTATAATATCCATGTGGTATGATCTCCTAAATGATAGCGATATGTGACCATTAAATTCTTCCCTTATTAACTTAAATTAAGATAGTTCCTAATATATCTGTAACTTTCTATTATGTTACCAGGGGGTTTCTGAGAAAGGTCCTTTGCATCCTCCTGAATCTAGTTCATGGGGGACATATGACAAGAATCGTCTTCAGTACCGCTAAGATCGCAATTATTATAGTTACCTTCTAGGTGTTAACTATCATGTCACATGGTTTACAGTACCTGAGCTTTATACTTGCCTGCTTTAAAATTAAGACTTGTCTTGTTTGAATGTTTCTCATCATTTTAATTTCTATACTAGTCTATTAAAATTTTCCAATACTATCTAATTACAGAATTATTGCGTACAATATGGCTAAATAGTTAAAGTATTGATATCATGATGTCTGGATTTCTATAGCTATATGGATCTATGACTTAACTATTTTAATAGGGCTTGGACATATATGCTATGCATTTGTTAGAGTGGGTTATACATGCCCTATATGGCTTAGGTAGCCTGAACTGATGTTGAGGTGAAATGTTGAACCAGATGCGTTGAACAAAATACTTACGTCGTACAATAGATACCATTGTCACAAAAAAAATATTGAGTGAGAAGCTATCTGCAGTTCTGTAAACCTCGTTCTATATTAGTTTTAGACATAAAGGAGATTTAGACCACATTGATCTGAATGCGTCATATGGTCCAAGATAGCTATATAGATAAACAGATACCACACGATCAGGAGGTTCTGAACTGAGTTTGAGAAGGTGAACATGATGTTGAACTTGAATCTAAGCTTTTTGTGGAGAAGTAGGTTGCTTGAAGATCAGAATTCAGAAGGCAAATATCGCTGACGAAAGATGCACCACCACCAATGAGCTTATTCAGAGTTTCATGAGATCATTAATAATTCTGAAAACTGCACTGGTGTCCTAGGCCAAAGAGTTGTTCAAAAGGGAGCAAGGCTATGAGTCCTGATGGTAGCCTAATTATTAGATATAAATAATAGTGCTTCCTTTTGAAACTGCAGCCTATTCGGCTCCCCTTGTAACTGCAGCCTATTCGGCTCTTATTGTAACTGCAGCCTACTCGGCTCCCCTTGTACAACTATATATATGAAAGGCACCCCTCCCTTCAAGGGTGTGGTGCATTGCCTAAACATCCAATACTAATCGAGGTGCGGACATGCCTTGCCGCTGTGGTGATATCACTATAGTATAGCTAACTAAGCTGTTCAACCCAATTTAGCTAACAAGATGCCAGAGAGTGAAGAGGTATATTAGCAGTTTAGCCCCAAGTTTCAAGAACAAAGGAGACATTCGAAGTTGTAACAATTGCCAAGGCAGTAAGCTGCTGATTTGCTAAGCAAGACCATGAAGCTATGAGAGTTATTGAGCACTGTTCAAAAAGAATTTAGCGTGTCACCATGAACCCATTCTGTTTCATGCCTGGAAGGTCGACCATGGAAGCGATTTGGTATGTTCTATAGAACTGCGATTAGGCCTGCAATGTTGTATGGTACAGATTGTGGTCTACTAAAGGGCGACATGTTCAACAGCTAAGCATTGCAGAAATGCATATGCTGTATTGGATTTGTGGGTCATCCAAGAAATGTTTGAGTGTGAAATGACGATATATGTGATAGGCTAGGGCTAGCACCAATTGAAGAAAAGCTTGTCAGACACCATTGAGATGGATTGGACATGTCCAATGAAGACCTCTAGAGGCCTTGGTAAAAGTGAAGTGTAGAAATACTCATAGTTGTGCACAAAAAAAGAAGGATTAAGATCATTAGGATAATAACTTACAAAACTGAACCATAGGGCTGAGCTAGGCTTGAGGTGTTTCCTTTAGGCTATAAATAAGGACCATGATGAAGTTGACAAACGTAGCCGATTGGAGCCTTAACTTGGAGTTGATTCCATGTGTACATTAAAATTAAGAGAGACATTCTTCACATCCTTATGAGATATCATCTACGATGAGGTGCCTGCTTCTCTGGATCCATGCAACTATGATTAAAGTTTGCAAGAGCTGTCATTTGTTAGATCCCAAAGAGGCAATATCTACTCCTTGCTCCTCCTATCCATGTCATGATCCAAAATTTGCCGGTCAATGTTTGGTTTATCCCCTAGAATTAACGCATGTATGTATGGATCTTTTGTTTTGCTGTTGCTGTACTCCCGGAGGCATGAACAGTATTTGCTCCAGCAGGGAGTACCAGAAGAATTATGAGGTTTTCATGTGATACAGTGCTGAACAGTAGAATTTAGATATTTTGCTGTTGTAGAGGTAGTAAGGCTGTTCGGTGTGAAGCACTTGTATTATCCGTGTCCCCAATTTGGGACATAATGTAGGAATTGCTGTCAGTCATAAGGGGGAAAAAAGGTGCTAGAAGCAAAGATCCGTCTTAATTAAGGACATTCTAGTACTTTCACTGCATTTGGAAGAAAGTAGAAGCATTACTTGGAATGAAGCTGGTAGATCTGCCCGTAATGCGTTTATATGTTAAGTGGCACATGGAAGTTTTGCAGTATGAAAATCTTTGGTAAGGCTATGAGAAGGGAAAAACTCATGTATGGAAGTTGAAGTTTGATGCTTTCTTCTGCATGATGCAAGCACACTGTATAGTTGAGTACAAGCTGGTTAGAGATTTTGGTCCTAAATAAGTCCTATCAGTTTGGATTATCCCATGTATTGAGCTAGTGAATGTTAATGTTGGTGTTCTAGAATGTGAGGGCCTTTCTAGCTTGTAGTGATCAATCTGGGTTTAATTAAGCAGTGAAGACCATTCCAAAGTCTTTCAAATGACAGATAAGCTGGTGATGGCTTACAAAATGACGAGGCAAGTAATTTCTCCATCCAAGCAGAAGTTGTACTGCATTTCTATCTACGTTTACACGTCTTTTGTAGTTCTCCGTAGATTGTTAATTTGCAACTTTTTTAGGATATTTTGAAATGGTGATTTCTGTGTACTCCTAAATGGTTATTTTATCTAAATTATAAGCTGCCCTGTGCTTATAGAACCTAGAGACTATTATCAATATTCTCTTTAGGTGCGGTTTATAATTCATATATCAGGATGGAGTGTGCCTATAATGCCACAAGGCCATTCCCAGTGGGGAGTTCCGTCTCGCGGTTTCCAAGAGTGACAGTGATCTAAAGAAATTTGAGTTGATAAATGAAACAAGGCCTCCAATGCACAGTTTCATAGGCGAGCCATCGCAAATTGCCATGTACAGGATGAAATAAAACCATCCATTCATAACATTTTTGCCTGCTAGTTTCACTATGTTTCATAGTCTTGTCAACAGTGTATAACCATCCATTCTCTCTTCATAAATTCCTTGCCATGTCACCATTTTTGCCTGCATGGCACCTCAGCTAATGAGAATGAAACCCCTATAAAACCTCCACTTAGAATGGCCTGAGCTGACAACAGTATAGCTCTATGGATCTTATCGTGCAAATCAGATGAGCGTTGTTGGTCCATAGATGGAACAGGAAACAGTTAGCTTCATGGTTAGCAGCTGCTTCTCCTACCACTCCAATAACTTTGAGAAGCATTGTGATCTTAGCTAATTCTCTGGCAGCTATCATGGAGATTGGAGAGAGATAAGCAAAGTTGGATATACTACCTTGGGAAGAGAATTGTTACAGAACAGAATCATATAACAAAGATTCACCCATCTTCTTTGCAAATATTGTTCCACTACATTTCACTTTCTTGAGCTGTATTGGCTATGGAGGAATATACAAGTATCATAGTTTCACTCTGCTGATGCTTTGAGCACAAGCTGATAGAAATAGCAACCTTGTAATTGGGGACAATGAAATGAAGATTACACATCTAGCATGCTTTCACATACTCGATTCTGAGAAGGAAACACCAAAGTGCCAACTCCTTTGATATTAACAATTTTGTATATTGCTTTGATATTCCAGTGATCAGTGCATCCTTCAAGTAGTTAGCTATGTTTAATTTCTGTTGTTCATTCCATTTTGCCTATTATGTTTCTTGATGTGGTTATCCTGGGCTCATGGATGATTTGGAAGCATAGGAACGCCTGTGTGTTTGAGGGGGCTGCTCCCTCAGTCAATTCTATAATGAGGAAGCGCAAGGATGAACACAGTCTATGGTGTCTGGCTGGAGCTAAGAGACTGCAAGGCCTGGGCTTAGCTGGGCGACTTTAGTTTGGGGGTCTTAGGTGTTGGTCATGATCTTGTGCTCTTTTTGTGTTTAGACGGTCAAGGTGTTGTAATACTGTCTCTCATATCTGTTCCTGTATGAGAGATAGAGGGTGTTGTATGGGAACTTTATTCTTCTCTCTCTCTCATACAATGAAACACAGCTCTCCTGCGTTTTCGAAAAAAAAATGTTTCTTGATGTGGTGAAGCACAAGTGTTTGCGCTACGCTGGTCACATTATAATTTCTTTGGTGCATGCTGTTTTATAATACTATACTTTGTTATGTCCTTTTACTATTGTGCAACTCTACATATCTTTTTTTTTCATTTTGGGGGGACTCAAATGCCTAATTTTGTTGTTTTTTGTCCTTGCAGGGTGAAATTCTTAGTTCATCTGGTTATGTACTGTTGGGGCGATGTCCTACATCAAGATTTGTTCACAGGAACCCAAGAATCAGATGGTTTATGAGTTGGAGATATGAAAAAAAATCCTTGGGGGATCATGTCAAGGCACAGCAGCACAACATCAAATGTTGCAATACTTCAGAATATGAATGTGACACCATGGGCGACTTGGTTCATAAACAGACATTATTTTGTGGCAGTTCCCTCTGGAGCATGTGAAAATGGTTTTCAGTGCATCACAGCTCGGAAAGTTTGGTTTAGTTGGAAGCTTTTGTGCCATGTCATAGCATGATTTTCTCTTCAGGGAAAATGAATACAAGCTGCTAAAATGAGAGTTTTTACTGTTTTGTTCATTATTGGGTTGACTTGTATGAGGCCTTCAAGTTTCTGAGCTAAACATATTCAGGGTGTTCAGCTGCCAGCCCCTTTTGCTCCTGGAACAAATCCGTTCACTGTTTGTAGATCAATGGAGCTTGAGATCAGTAGAGCCTGTGAGCTTCTGTAATAAAGAATTCAAGGAAAGCCAAGTATTTGGTGCAAGAGCCCTTATTTATTTCGAACAGAGTCCATGACCTGAGGATGTGATTGAAGCCAGAATGTGGCATTAGGGTGCTGATGCTGTTGGTGCCCGTGTCATGTTTTTCACTAACTGTGGTCATGACTGCACTCATGGGTGTCATGGCAAAACATAGTTGCATGTGAAAGGGCTTGCCCACGGAATATATTGCCAGCAAGTTGTGTACATGTCATGTTTACGCTGCTTGCTTTTGCTGTGATACCTTCGCTAAAGCTTCGCCTGGATTGAAGATTGTTTAGTACCTGTGTCCGTATGTTTATTGGAAGTTCAGGAAGGGTTTGTATGTAGGTGCAACGCACAATAGAAAGTGCACACAAAACTGTCTACCAAAAGGAAACCGAGGATTTCAAAGCTTGATACTCCGTACTACGCATAATCATTCATTCACCATGCAGTGTCCCGATGCGTCACAATTTAGTGCCATGTGTCTGCATATTAACTACCCTGAATTGATCATTTTCTGAAGCCAACTGCAAAGCCGTGTAGTGTTTGGACCATTGTTGGAAGAAGTATGGAGACTGAGAATGTCAAAATGGTAGCTTCATGAGTCCACCTCTGTTGGCATTGGCCATGCCCAGTGGTTCGATATGGACAAACTGAACAGTAAAATGCCCACTGCCATGCGTTTTACAAATTAACATGCTGAGGTCTCTGCGCGTTTTCTCATCCCTCCCTATCTGATGACTAATCGGTGCTTCTGGCAGAATCCGTCTGATTGGAAGGTTGGTATGTCGCTCAGCTGTCTTTGCTGGTCGCTAAGCAGGACGCAGCAATACATGACGAGCGATCTGTTGCAAACCGGGATATGATGTATCATTCATCTCTGATATTTAGAAAAAAAATGAAAGGGGGTCCTCTAGACACATAAATGGGAAAGGGGGAAATTGATCTGTTGAAGTTGCTCCTCTTTGAAATGCATAGAATCCTATCCTACAAGAAATAAAAAAAGAACACAAAATTTATCAGAACATACAATAAAAAAAGACAGTATTGGAGCGCTCATTCAATTAGAATCCTATCCTATCCTACAGAAATAAAAATTGCATGAAACATTACAAAAGAAGGGTTTGGGTACACGAAGGGCACAAGAATATAGTTTTTAAACAATCCATTTCTATATTCTGTTTGAGTAAGGTGTTTTAGGCCCAGCTGATTCTTAAATTAGACATCACCGAATGATTTAAGCTCTTTGATCTTATGTTTTGTGAAGTTGCACAAAAGGGTTCGTTGTTGTAGCGGAACTCCGAGATTGATATGTTACTGGAAGATGCTTCACCACATCAGGTGTTTTTGGCAGATTGGATTCTTTTGTGATGCTGTAGTACAGTTGTACGTGTATCAGTGTATGTAGAACGAAACTCTACGTAATTGATCATCTCTATTATGAATCATTCTTTAATTTGTAGCCGGCCAGCCGGCCAAGGCATTGTGTTAACCGATTAATGCTAGCTGGAACTTGCTTGAGATTGAAGAGAGCAGCATTGGGGGTGCCATATGCTGACACTGCAATGTTTTGAACGATGCTTCCAAAGCAAGGGCCATAGGAATTACCTGTAGTCTGCTCTGCCACTTAAAGTCTTGGCCCCATCGCCTATAAATTCCATATACCACATTTGCAATAAGGACCAAATACAT
The DNA here is from genome assembly GCA_033239725.1 of Echinochloa phyllopogon. Lineage (NCBI taxonomy): Eukaryota > Viridiplantae > Streptophyta > Magnoliopsida > Poales > Poaceae > Echinochloa > Echinochloa phyllopogon. The sequence goes on from BTCW01000003.1 coordinate 4,432,263, forward strand.
CTACCGTGAGTGATCGTTTTCATAAGAGAATACATATTGTGAGTGATCGTTGGAAAATACTGTGAGTGATTGTTTTTCAAAAAAGAAAACACTGTGAGTAATCTGTCTCTTCTCCAAACACTGATCAGATGACATGTTCTTGCAACCCGTTCGTCATCTCTTTTTTCTTGTAAATTTCCAGGCGATGGCAGCCAGTGGACAACAAAGTGCCGGCGGCGGTGGCGGTGCGGCGAAGGATTCCTGGCCGGAGTTGGTGGGCCTGTCGTCGGAGGAGGCGAAGAAGAAGATCAGGGAGGACAAGCCGGACGCAGACGTGCAGGTCGTCCCTGCTGACGCCTTCGTCACCATGGACTACAACACCAGCCGAGTCAGGGTGTTCGTCGACTCCAACGACAAGGTCGCCAAAGCTCCTAGGATCGGCTAGCAGGGGAGCATTGCTGTTCCTGACTTCCAATTACCAGAATATATAGTTTTGTACTTAATTTGTGTAACTGAATAATAATATATACATGCGTGAATGTGTATAATGTGTGTGATAGCCTTGGCCACACTGTGCATGTATAATGAAGCTCCAAGAAAATAAGTTTCTTTGTTAGTCCGATATCTGGCATAATCAATAGCCAAATTTGAAAAAAAAAGAAAATAGAAAACAAAGTCAAAAAGAATAAAAGAAAAAGTTTGTGTGTTTGACTCATCCATCCCCATCCCCAGTCTTGGGCATAAACTTTCCCTCCACTTGCTGATGGCGTCCGTACAAGTAGCCGCCGCTGCCCTCGCCCCGCACCGCTCCTCCACCGCCGCGGCGCTTCTATTCCCCTCTGCCTCCTCACGGCGGGTCTCGTCTTCTCCGACATCCCGGCCGCGGAGGCTCGCGGTGACGGCGCGCGCGATGCCGTGGCCTCACGTGCTGACGGTGGCCGGCTCCGACTCCGGCGCCGGTGCGGGCATCCAGGCCGACATCAAGGCGTGCGCGGCGCTAGGCGCATACTGCTCCTCGGTCATCACCGCCGTCACGGCGCAGAACACCGTCGGCGTCCAGGCACGTTTTGCCCCGGCCCCTCCGCTTCTTGGTTATTTTGCTCGTTAGCTTTATTTCCCTACGATTCGACCAAGAAAAGGGGATGGATGATCCGGTGGTGCTTTACTGTAGGGGGTCCATGCTGTGCCGGAGGAGTTCGTGGGAGAGCAGCTCAGGTCGGTTCTCTCGGACATGTCGGTGGACGTGGTGAGCCCTCTAACATTCAGTATTATCTATTCAGTAATGATGCCATGATTCAGAAATGTTGTATGAGGGGTTAGTTCTTCCTTAAGCTTAAGGCCAATGATTTGCGATGTGGCAGACCGAGGTCTTGTCATTTGGGACAGGTTATTGTTGTCGTGGATTACTGGCAAAGTGAGTCATGGAAGCTTGAAGGTGTTCCATGAATCAGATGGTTTTGCAGTGTAATCGGTAGCTTACATTACATATCTTTTTGAATAAGGTGACCAAGGGCTTCAACATTGTAATTGAACCGTATTCCGGTTTCGCATCGCCAAGGGCTATCTCCACAGTTTATGATTACCAATGATATATCATGTTTGAATTGTCCGCAATCCTAATCCTTCATGCTTGCAAGATGAATTTCTCTGCCTCAAGCGTGGTGTTTGGTTGACATAGTGTTTTATGCCAAAAGACCTGTTGGTTATCCAAATATACTCTTTGTTAAGGTTATAATGTGAACCTGGAATGAGTTTGGTGATAGTGTGATATGGTTTAATCTAATTGATTTCCATCCTATTCCCACTTGGAACTCATGCAATTTGTGTCTTATGTTCTTGATTTTGTTAGGTGAAAACGGGCATGCTCCCTTCAGCTGGAATAGTTAAAGTTCTGTGTGAGAGTCTTAGGAAGTTTCCAGTCAAAGGTATGCTGTATTGTTTCATGTGTACAATGAAAGCATACTGTGCTTATTCAGTTATTTACTTGCAATGAAGGCAGCTTTAGTGGTGGATCCGGTTATGGTGTCCACCAGTGGTGATACTCTTTCAGGACCATCTACTCTTGCTACATATAGGTACAGGACCAATATTTGTTTTGTTATGTGTCCATTTATGAGTTCTTGTTGGACTGTTATTGTTGTTCCATCCTCAATATCATAGCACTAATGGACATGCTCTTGCAATTGTTTTGAGCAGAGATGAACTATTTCCTATGGCTGACATAGTCACTCCTAATGTTAAAGAAGCGTCAAAGTTACTTGGGGATGTGTCATTGCAAACAGTTTCTGACATGCGCAGTGCAGCTGAATCCATTTACAAACTTGGTCCAAAGTATGTTGTATTATGTATTTTGTAATTTGTTTTGTTTACTTTATGTGTTGTCTTACCCTACATGTACACCATCACATGTTTGTGCGTCCTGATATAAGATTTAGATTTATATGGCAAATGTTAGACTGCTCGTAATATGAATCTTTTAAGTAAATCATTCAAAGCAAACTGTTTGCCATAAGTGTCATAGTAACCTTATAATTTCTTGTGCTGTCTAATTGTTCCTGGATATGCATAATTTCCCTCTGTACCTGTTTGAGGAGCTAGCTACACATGGTTCTTGTGTTGATTTATCACGCTGACCATGGTTCCAGCTTGAGTAACTAATGGCCCCTACCATCACAAGTTTTTCTGTGATACTTATTGTTGCCCTCTCTTGGGTAAGTGCTAAATCTTGTCACTGAGCACTATCTGAAATATAGTCATTTGACAGCATTGTTGGTTGCATTAGTGAATGTGTTCATATAGTGATTAATGAGTAAAGTGACTGATGAATAATTTGCTAGCATAATATTTCCATTTGCAGACATGTGCTTGTGAAAGGTGGGGATATGCCAGATTCATCAGATGCAATTGACGTATTTTTTGATGGTATATTTCAGTAATTTAATAGTTATCTTATTTCATTCCTTCCTCTTCTGGCAATCTGGCAGCCTCATAGAAGTTCTGACCTATTTCATCAGGTAAGGAGTTCATTGAGCTTCGTGGTCTACGTATAAAGACCCGTAACACGCATGGAACTGGTTGCACTTTAGCCTCATGTATCGCTGCTGAATTAGCAAAAGGTGCAACAATTCTGCATTCTGTTGAGGTTAGTCTTGTATTTCATTTTTTTTCACACCAATAGAGAGGCAAAAGGTATCCAGTGAAGTGTTCAGTACTACTAGCAATTTAGCAAAATAATTCCTTAGCAATTAAAATGACATACATTAAAAAAAATATTTGAATCATACTCATAATATGTCATTGAGACCTTTTTGTTCTCTGAAAGTTGTTAATAAAAGAACACAATATGATTGGTGACTCTTTAGGACTAACTTTTGGAAAATTAGTATGTGAAATGAATAAATGATAGTAATTTGGATTGTTTTTTATTGAAAATTGCAGTGCACATTTACTGCATCTGGCATCTTGGCCACTAACCAGCTAGGCTGGTTTGGATAGTTTGCTAAGAGCTGTAATTTTGGGTCAAAGTGTGCATATAACTACAAAATTTTTACAATTACCAGATCTTTTTGTTGTTTATATAAACACCAGTCTTGGTCGTTCCTATTGGTTTCTGGAACTTGATCAGGGCTACATGTATCCTTTTAGGTGTTCTGCTTATAAGAAAGTAGGATCTTAAATGTGTCCTTTTTTTCACACATGGTCTTGGCAGGTTGCAAAGAAATTTGTGGAGTCTGCTCTTTATCATAGTAAAGATCTTGTGATTGGAAATGGACCTCAAGGCCCTTTTGATCACCTCTTCAGTCTCAAGTCTCCATTATACAAGATGGGATCACTGCACAAGTTCAATCCAGATGACCTCTTCCTGTATGCGGTGACAGATTCTGGGATGAACAAGAAGTGGGGTCGTTCGATAAAAGATGCCGTGAAAGCCGCCATTGAAGGAGGCGCTACAATTGTTCAGTTGAGGTATGTTTCTTGAAACAAAAAGGGAGATAAAAGTTTGCTTGTGATTAAGCCTCTTGATTGCACTTCACTGACATACCATGAATTCCCAATGTTCAGAGAAAAAGACACTGAGACACGGGAGTTCTTGGAAGCTGCCAAGGCTTGTGTAGAGGTCTGCAGGTCCAGTGGAGTGCCACTACTGATCAACGACCGCATAGATGTTGCTCTGGCATGCAACGCGGATGGCATCCATGTTGGTCAATCAGACATGCCGGCATGGGAGGTGCGGGAGCTCCTAGGACCAGGAAAGATCATTGGCGTCTCATGTAAAACCCCTGCTCAGGCGGAGCAGGCCTGGAAGGATGGTGCGGACTACATCGGTACTGGAGGTGTCTTTCCAACCACAACCAAGGCAAACAATCCCACCTTGGGATTTGAGGGGTTGAGGACCGTGTGCTCGGCTTCAAAGTTGCCTGTGGTGGCCATTGGCGGCATCAATGCCGGAAATGCAGGCTCAGTGATGGAGCTTGGGCTCCCAAATCTGAAAGGTGTGGCTGTGGTCTCTGCTCTGTTCGATCGGGAATGTGTCGCCACCGAGACAAGAAGCCTCAGGTCCATCCTGATGGACGCTTGCTCCAGATCTTAGAGCAAGTTTGCACTGACACCTGTCCATTCCATTTCATTTCTTTAGGCAGAAATAAGTTTGTGATCAACTTTTCACCATTCACATTTGTCAAAAGGGGAGACAAGGTGCTCCCTTCTTCGATAATTTGGAGACATTAATTCGAGACTTTTCAAAGGGGCTGGATTTGTAATAATAAACTAATACAATGCTTCAGAACTGTATTTCATGCACGGTGAATTCTCTTTTTGTTTCCCAGCAGTTTGCACTTTGCAGGGATCTACTTCAATTATTTCGTTTGTACCAATAAAATGGCTAAAGATTTGCTCCCAGAATTTGTATATTTATTATAATTTATAATAAAATATAAGAAACAGACGTGTGGACGTGCCCCTGGGCCACTAATTAGATGCTAGTAGATCTAGCAGTCTCCATCACCATAATCAAATGCTGAAAAAGATCTGCTATTTTCTTTCTTCTTCCCCAAAACTTGCCGACATCACGGATCGATCTCACCGCCGTCTCCTCCCAGTCCGGCAGGCAAGATGAACGACCTCATGACCGACTCCTTCGTCGCCGCCACGGCCCAGGCGCAGCAGGGCGGCGCGTCCGCCTCCTCCGCCGGCAGCGACGACCCGGAGCTCCGCGCGTTCCTGGCCGAGGCCGACGCGGCCAAGGCCGAGATGACCGCGCTGCGGGACGAGCTCTCCCGGCTCCGGACCGCGCACGAGGCGTCCAGGAACGCCGTCGTCGTTGGCTCCGGCGTGGGGCGCGCCGCCACGCAGGCCGCGCTCGTCCGGCTCCTCGGGTCCGCGCGCCGCCTCCGGGCGCGCCTGGCCTCAATGGACCGCCGCGCGCCCGCCCCCGCCGCCCAGGCCGCGGCGGGGCTCCGCGGCCACGTGCACGGCCTCACCGCGGACGTCCAGGCCCTCCGGCGCCAGGTCTCCGCCGAGCGCCGCGAGGACGCGGCCCGACGGTACCTCGCCGTCTCCGGGGACGCGCCCACCGAGGAGCAGCTGGACCGCCTCCTCGCCAACGCCGACGATTCCGACGCGGCGATGCGGGCGGCGTTGCTGTCCGCCCCACCGGCGGTGGCGGAAGAGCAGCAGGAGGCGGCGAAGGAGGTGGCGGAGGTGGAGCGGGGCCTCCTGGAGCTGCAGCAGCTGTTCCTGGACATGGCGGCGCTGGTGGAAGCCCAGGGCGCGCCGCTGGACGACATCGAGCGGCACGTCGCGGCGGCCGCTGGCGACGTGGGTGCGGCCGAGGCGGAGCTGAGCGAGGCCCGGCGGCTGCAGGGCGAGGCGCGGCGGAGGCGGGTTAGCCTGGCCGGCGGCATAGCGGCGCTGCTGCTCGTTGCCGTTGCCATCGCCGTCGTGGCCGCGTTCGTGCTGGCGCGCCGGGGCGGTGGCGGCGGCGGGAACCTTGTGCCGCAGGTCGCCGAGGACTTGCCCGCGCGGTGAAATTTGGTTTCACCTTCGAGATCACGTGATTTCTGGTGTGGGGTTTTGACAGTAAAAATGCCTGACTGGCGCGCTGTGTCTAGCTGATTAACTTTTCGTGCGTGATTCTTGTGACTGTGAGTTGCCAACGGCAAAGTTCGTGTTGTGTGATTGATGTGAAGATTGGTTTTGTATGAAATGGGTGTGTTTAGTTCCAAAAAAAGGGAGAGACAATTTGACGAAAATGTCACATCGGACACTGTAGCGCATTGTATGGTAATCGTTGTCCTTTCGTGACCTAACCAGGCTCAAAAGATTCGTCTCGTCGTGTACATCGAAACCATGTAACTAGTTTTTTTATTTAACCACGTTTAGTGCTTCATACATGAGGAGATAGATTTGATGTGATAGGTGAATAATGAAGTTTGGAGAGAGAATTTTGGAAAGTTTTTGAAACTACAGCCTCGAAATGAAAGAAGTGTTGGCATTTGCAACGGACAGGTGCTCACTCAAATTTCCGACCGGCTCAAACTCAAGTGTGAATCTACGATGTGGACTGGATATGTGGATGGGAAAGAAAAAAGAGAAAAGGTTAAAAATTTAACGACCAGCTCAAACTACTGTGAATCTGTGATGTTGAGTGGATCAGTGGATGGGAAAAGAATGAAAAAATGAAGTGGATCTGTAGATGGAAAAAAAAGAAAAGTAAAAAAATGAAAAAGTAGAATATAATCTCCGTGATGTTGAGTGGATCTGTGGATGGAAAAGAAATAAAAAAATGAAGTGGATGTGTGCATGGAAAAAAAATAAAAAGTAAAAAAAATGAAAATGAAGTGGATGTGTGGATGGAAAAAAATAAAAAGTAAAAAAATGTCTGGAGATGCGGGGGATCGAACCCCGTGCCTCTCGCATGCAAAGCGAGCGCTCTACCATTTGAGCTACATCCCCTTTTGTGATTTATTTCCTGTATGATTAAATTAACTTCTTTAGTTTCCAACTGCTACTTGCTTCGTGACAGGTAACGGAAACGTTGCGGATAACCGGAGCACTTTACTCTCCCTTCTTTGGCTACGTTTAGTTCTCAAATTCTCCAAAATTTCTCTCTAAACTTTACTATTCACCTGTCACATCAAATCTATCTCCTCATGTATGGAGCACTAAACGGGGTAAATAAAAAAATTGATTGCATGGTTTTGAAGTACACGAGGAGACGATTTTTGAGCCTAGTTAGATCATGGTAGGAGACGTAGGACAACGATTACCACAAAGAAACGAAAAGTGTTACAATATGCTATAGTGTCTGATGTGACTTTTCGACCACCTTTTCACGGGAACTAAAACACACCCTTTGCTCATGGACGAAAGTTGGTGGTTATCGTAAGTAGCCATGTCCATGTTTTTGTTCTCCAATCTCCATGCTTTTGGACTTTTGGTAACCTTTGTGCCCAATACAGACCAGAGAGAGAGAGAGAATAAGCGTCTCAAGCTTTATAAATCATCTAATTGCAAGGATAAATTTTCATAAAATTATTTCTGGAAATTCGTTTGCCACAGGCTTGCATGTAAATACCATTTGTCTGATACCTTTGAAATATAAACAATTGAAAGCAAAACTAAAATTATCTCCGGACATTTTTATACGTATATGTCTTTTCCAATGACTACTAACATGGATTGATGGACGAATGGGGTACCAAATTCTAATCAAACAACAAAACCGTGGCCATTCCACGCCAGCATCTGCATAATCTGCATCTCCTGTCACCGTCACAGTCTTCAGCGGCTCTCCCTTGTCATCTCTCTCCCTCCTCTTCACTCCGTTGCTCTGCTCGCTCGCTCATCCTCAAGCAAAACGGCGCAATCAACATCGACACGGCGGCTCACTTCCACGAACACGAGGCACTTGCTCAGTTGCTCGTCAGTAGCCAGTCAGTGAGCCATGGCTGGTTCTTGGACACCGACGCCGCTGATGGCAGCTGCGGCGTCGCTCCCATGGCTCCTGCTCTGCTGCGTCTGCGTGCTGGGTTACCCTGAGTCCGACCTGGTGCGGGAGCTGCCCGGGCAGCCGCCGGTGGCGTTCCGGCAGTTCGCCGGGTACGTGGACGTGGACGAGCGCGCCGGGAGGAGCCTCTTCTACTACCTCGCCGAGGCCGACGGCGCCGCCGCCGCGTCCAAGCCCCTCACCCTCTGGCTCAACGGAGGTGCGTACGTCATGCATATCAGCTCGACCGATTACTGTCGGTGTTAGAGGAGAGTAGTAGTTGTTGTCGTCAAAGTTGTCACCTTTTATTGATGTTATTAGTTTCCTTTCCTATCGACTGCCTTTGCCTTCCAGCTCAGGGTATCTCTGTTAGAACAGAAGAAAAAAATTACTAGTGATTCTCGTTAGCAACTGAAGCAAATTCAGGTGTTCCAGAGCTCAGTTCAGTTCAGTCGCTAATTGTCATTTCAATCTCCATTCTCTAGCAGTACCGATTAGTGTTCTTTCTTGCCTTGTTTCCTGAGAGAGATGGTACCATCCATAATAAACTGCATCGTACAGTTGAGTGAAAACATGATAACATCCAAACGCATATTGTTGATTATCAATCCAAAGGCCCTACACGTGCTGGCCCTGCCTATCTCCTCTGCCCACGCTGCTTCCCGGATGTTTCGTTTGATCTTTGATCTGTTCGGAGTGGATCCATATTGTCGTCTTCCATGGCAATATACTATTAGATTGTCTTGGGCTGCTGGAAGATTGCCCACGTTGGGGCAGTCCATTTTTTTGACTGCACTGCTCCATCACCAGCTGTGAAAGTTGAAAAGATACTATTAGCCGCCTGATCTGTCAGCCAGGACAGAATGACAAGTTTATCGGTCCCTAGTACTGTGCTCTGTAATTGTCTGTGAGTCTATGATATGCTTTAAATTACTGCTTGGCAGTTCAATATTTATCATGACGACAGATATGTGAATCACAAAGCTGTTCTTTAGCTTTTGGTATTCCCAAGGCTTGTTAAGTTTTCATTTCCATCTGGCATGTTGAAATGGTTCAGTAACGGTGAAGGTCTATGTTCCAGCAAATGCCGTAGCCAGCTTTATAGATAAAGCGATGGAAAAATACTGGGGTTACCAGTTTTACAATAAAACCCACGCCGCAAGACGGCCAACATCCAACAGATACTAGAAAGGACCCCCTAGTCCTCTCACCAGAAAAAGTCCGGGACTACTCTAGGCGACCAAACTAAAGGGACATGAGACCAAAGCTCCATCTATCGGACCCGAACAACCGCGGAGCCTAACACTCCTCCACCAACGGCTACAGGAAGAACTCCAAACAACGCCTTCAGGCAAAGGCGCACAGCGCCAACGTTTGGTTTTCACCACGGAGAGCTTCCACGAACCGCCGTCGAAACGGACCCTGCGATGCAGAGGCCATGGCCGCCGCGTGGCCGAACTGCCGCCCGCCGGACGGGAGCCAGATCTGGGGGTCGCCCCCCAGATCCGGCCAACCCTAGCGACGTCGGCAGCTGTCGAGCTCGGCCAGCACCGCCGTCGCCCACACCGGGCCGCCGACGCCACGAGGAGGAGCAGAGTGCCGGAGTGGCCGCCGGACGCCCGCACACCGCCGGAGTGGCCGAGAGCGCCGGAGTGGCCGCCATGGGAAGGAGCGAGAAGAAGAAAGGAGGGGGGAGGCCCCGCCGCCGCCGTCCTCGCGGCCGCGCGCGGAGGCGACGGCACACTCGGGCGGCGACGGGGCTGGAGGCGTGCGCGGCGGGGGCTTGGGGAGCGGCGGCGGCGCGGGTTCCGCCCGCGTCGCCCTCGAGAGGAGGGCGACCGGGCCTCCCCCGGAAGGGTCGTCAAAGAGCACGGTGAAGGTCTAGGTTGCTGTGAATAACTGAAAGATGATAAATAACTTTTGATATTTTTCTTCAATCTGTTCGATGTGCATCGATGGTTGAAATCGTCACTTTGCATATTTGTCAGGTCCTGGTTGCTCTTCAGTTGGAGGTGGGGCTTTCACAGAACTAGGCCCATTTTATCCAAGAGGGGATGGTAGAGGCCTTAGAATAAATGACAAGTCATGGAACAAAGGTTAAAATTTGTTTGATAATCTGGTCACCTGCTATCAAGTTCAGTGACAGAGCCACGTTAACTTAATGTTTCATCTTCCATTTTGCAGTGTCAAATCTTCTTTTTGTGGAATCTCCCGCTGGTGTTGGATGGTCCTACTCAAATTCATCATCAGACTACAAAACTGGAGATGACCGCACCGGTATTTTTTCCCCTTAACCATTGGTTTACCTTTTGATGCCACATCTTCTGATGTATCATGCAAGTGCAAAGAAATTAATTTTTAAAAATTTAAAGCAATATAGTTTATGGTTCCCTGAACAAACACTGATGTGAAATTGTTTTTTTCCTGATTCTTGATACAGAAAGAATTGATCTGACTTTGTTTAAAATAAACAATGCAGCTCGTGACATGCACATATTCCTGCTGAAATGGTATGAGAAGTTTCCAGAGTACAAATCAAGAGATCTTTTCCTTACTGGAGAGAGTTATGCAGGTATCAGCACTTATTTTGTGCACTATGTATTGTGCGAAATTGCGAATGTTTCTTGACAAAGAACATGGCCTGCAGGGCATTACATACCACAACTGGCCAATGTAATTATCAGTCATAATAAGGAATCAAAGGATTTCAAATTCAATATCAAAGGAGTTGCTGTAAGAACATACATTCATATGAATATTACTACTTCAGTATAAAAATCTAGAACTTCAGTTCACTGTTTTATTTCGCCAATTCGGTTTTGACCTTTCTAGTGTTACTTGAACAGATTGGAAACCCACTCCTCAAGCTTGATAGGGACATCCCCTCAATCTATGATTACTTCTGGTCTCACGGTATGATCTCCGACGAGGTAGGCCTAGCGATCACAAGTGCATGTGATTTTGAGGATTACACCTTCAGCAGCCCTCACAACGAGAGTCAGTCCTGCAACGACGCGATTGCAGAAGCAAACAAAGTGGTTGGGGATTACGTCAATAACTACGATGTGTTGCTAGATGTCTGCTACCCATCAATTGTTATGCAGGAGTTGCGACTACGGAAATACGTATGTTTTTATCTCGTACGAAGTTTTACTACACTTAATTCAGAACCTTCTCAATGTAAACATCCCTTGGCAATTGCAGGTAACTAAGATCAGTGAGGGAGTTGATGTCTGCATGTCCTATGAAAGATTCTTCTATTTTAACCTTCCTGAAGTTCAGCAGGCTCTCCATGCTAACAGAACCCGATTGCCATACATATGGAGCATGTGCAGCTCGTAAGAATCTCTGCTTCTACTTATTTTCAGTTCTTTTGACATGAAACCAAAAGATCAGAATATTTATGGTTTATTTTTTATGGCTGGGTGCTCAACTAGTACGATATACTGAGGGGGTAAATAAACCAACTAATATTTGTACGATCCAAGGTCACTCCGAATATCTACTACTTTTGGCAGGGTTCTGAACTACAGCGACACTGACGGCAACATCAACATTCTGCCGTTGCTGCAAAGGATCATTGAGCACAACATACCAGTTTGGGTATTCAGGTACTGTGAGATAGTTTTAGCTCAACTACTTTGCTTCAGCACAGCTACGGCTTTGGTACTGCTGACTGAGTATTAAGATGAATGGACATCTGCAGTGGGGATCAGGACTCTGTGGTGCCCCTCCTCGGCTCGCGAACCCTAGTGCGTGAACTAGCTCATGACATGGGCCTTGGCGTCACTGTCCCTTACCGCACTTGGTTCCACAAAGATCAGGTACAGTCGTCCTACTCTGAATACTGAAAAATCAATTCCTAGAGTACGGATTTCAGTTACGTTTAGCAAGATTTAGCTGCATAGTTCAAGTTCATTACTCGAAAATGATGTAAACACGGTACGGTGAATGCATAGTGAATTGCCAAGTTCTTGACAGCATTTTGAAAGCTCAAGCAGGTTGCCGGGTGGGTGACGGAGTACGGGAAGCTGCTGACTTTCGCAACAGTTCGTGGCGCAGCTCACATGGTGCCGTTTGCGCAGCCGGACCGGGCTCTGGGCCTCTTCCGGTCGTTTGTGAACGGACAAAAGCTTCCAAACACAACCAATCCGACCACTTGATGAATGGACAGAGTTGTTGAATTGATACAAGCATGATTGGTGATGTCTCAGGCTGGCAGTTGGTTTCTGATCTGATCTGATCTTCAGAAATGTAGCGCAAAGCCCCATTGTTAGTTGTCTGTAGTTTTATTGATTGATAAATGGAACGGAGACAAAGAAAAGATGATGTAAATGTTTAGTTGTCTGTAGTATTATTTTTGTTCTGATGACGAAGAACAGAGTTTCCATCGAAAACAGCATCGTCATCCTTTGTTTGTTGAAAAAAGAAAAAAGAAAAAACACAGGTGGGAAGGGAACCGAGCAGGCCGAGTCGAGCTGGGCCTTAATGTGATGGAGTGAGTACGAGTTGTGTAAATATATTCCGGCCCATCTAAACGGCCCTGGCCAGCCCATGACCCATCGTGCACCACCGTTTCGCACCAGGAAGGCGCACAGTTTGGTTTGGTGGAGCATTTTAGTCCCATACCGGCGAGCGACAAGAGGTTGCAGTCCAGCGTCGGCTTTAAAATAGGTCGGGGTGCGGCCTTGAAGAACCATGATCCTTCAGGCAGTTAAAGGGATATGAGGAGTGGTACAAACTCGCAATTTATTATGCGAGAGGGGTGTCCGCTCCAACTAAGCCTGTTACGACACAGGGGCACCCCAATGACTTTACCATCTGATCCCGACTTTAAAACAAAAAACACGTTTTTTTCTAGAGTAGGATAGGATGGGATAGGAAACCTACGCATATCTAAGGGTAGGATAGGAAAACGCCCTTCTATTCGAAGGGTTTTTCATGCTACATATTTAGAGTAGAAAACGCTTTAACAAATGCTTTTTTGGGGTTAGGAAGTGGGATAGGATACCCTGTTCTTCTAAATATTTAGAGTAAACTTTTCAAGTCCATTGGATAGAAAAAAAGTGAACTGATATATATTTTTCAACTTTTTATTCATTGAAAGGATGCAAAATGTAATATTTCATTAACTTGTTAATCAACTTTGAGATGGCACTCCCTATATTATTATGTACTACCTCAAATATTTGTCGCCGTTGACTTTTTTCTACAACTTTGACCATTCGTCTTATTCAAAATATTATACAAGTACCATCCATTTTGTTTGTCACATGCTTTACTATTGTAGGTATTTTTAGCTTGACTTGCCCTTTTGCATGTTTGCGATAATTTTTTGAATAAGACGAATGGTCAAAGTTGTAAGAAAAAGTCAACGGCGACAAATATTTTGATACGGAGGGAGTATTACTGTGTGCAGCAAGCTAGTTTGAGATGGCACTTCCTATATTTACCAAGTATCACTGTATGCAACAAGCTCAAAATCTGTTAGAAGTTAAAAAACAAAATAGAGCGAAATCCGCCGACCGTGGGGATCGAACCCACGACCACGTGGTTAAAAGCCACGCGCTCTACCACTGAGCTAGGTCGGCCACGATGTGCTATTTGTTCTAGTACTAGAAGCCATTCATTATTAGTGTTTCGCGTGTAACTAAACAAACAATGTTTATCGTTTCCCATCTCGTTTATACTGTCTTTGCCAGATCATGTCTGGCCTCTAGCACCAAGGTCATTTATACTATCTTTATTTTAAATTATTATTACCTGTTTATTCATTTATCTTATTTAAAAAATTATGCCTATCATAAAATTGTGAGCATTACTTATTCCTTTCGTTTCTGACAGGCATACTGATATGATTAGACCAGTTATCGAGTGGACTGAAACTGTTGGAATGGAATGCTGGCCGTCATATTATTATTCCAGCCCGTCCTGCCGTCCTTTCCAAACCCCAGGGGCTGCCTGCTTTCCTGTCCACAAATCAAGATCCATGATGCCGCCGACAGGCCTGACCTTGACAGAAGCGGAGAGCAAACGGGAGGGTCTGTGGACTTGAGCAATTTGTTTTGTACGAGAGGGTTTTTATTTATCTTCCGAATCGATCCAAAGATGCATGTGCTTATTCATTCGACCTACCGTGCTGCCTGTCCAGTCAGTCTCTGGGGCTCATGCGTTATGCGTGAGTTATATGCAGGTTATTACTACAGATCGATCGAGCCCATGCATGTATCAATCTCAATCACATTTTTTATGCACAAATGATTAAGGGAGTGGGTACCGCGAAGCCAACCGAACGAATCATATGGGGAGCAGTATAATGCATGCACGCAATGCTGCATAGGATCTCGATCATCTTATCTTCAACAACCTGTCTGTCTGTCACTCCATGAGGTCAGTTCCGCCGCTCCCCTGCAGTAGTATATACAGAGGAGAGCCCTCCACAAGATAGACCACGACTGGCAACACTAGAAGCATCATCGATCAGCTTAACGCACGCTTGGAGCTAGCCATGGTTCTCGTCTGCATCGTCGTGCAGCTCTGCGCCGCCGATGCGTTCGGCCTGCTTGCCGCCGGCCTCTTCGGCAACGGCGGCGCAGGGGTAGGTGTAGGTGGATCACTGGCAGCAGGGGCCAACATCAACGCCGGCCGCAAGGCAACAATCCCCGGTGGCAACAAGTAACAAGAGAACCCGACCAACCTCTCTAATTACTATGTACGGTTCAGGTATCCATATATGTGCTGTATGTTTGGTAATTTGTTCTCACAAATTGCTGTGCGAATAAATGTGTTCAACTTTCAGAACAAGGAATGTACGTAGTCCTACCCATATATAGATACTGTATGTATATTTATGTATGTGAAGTGTGTTTGAGTGGTTGTTACCGAAAATTGTTGTGCAAAAAATGTGTCCCTCCTGTCCTGAAGATCTCGCCATCTTTTCGGGAAAAACAAAACAGATCTCGCCGTGACAACAAATATTCGACAGACAATGCTAGTGCATTCGCCGACTCGCCGTCCGGCAATGGCACGTCATGCTCAAGTGCACGGCGTTCATGGTCAGCACCGCCTAGTCGGCGGCCGCCAGCCTTGAAATAGAAATGAAATGCCGCGCGGGCGTGGTCTCCTCGCGCAGCTGTTCCGCCGCGCCACCTCCACCTCCACCTCCACCGCCGTCCGCCGCCACCAGCCGTGCGCCTCCCCGCTGGCCCTCCACCCTCTCCTCCTCAAGTCCGGGCGCGCCTCGCACCCCCACACCGCCACGCGCCTCGCCGTCGCGTACGCCAACTCCGGCGACCTCCCCCACGCGCGCAGGGTGTTCGACGAAACGCCGCGCAAGGACCTCGTCCTCTGCAACGCCATGGTCGCCTGCTACGCCGCCCACGGACTGCCGTTTCACGCCTGGTCTCTCGTGGCCTCCATGCGCAGGAGCGGTCCCGACCTCGCCGGTGATGGGTTCACCTTCAGCGCCCTGCTGCGCCCTCCTCGGCGGGCGGACAATGCCGATGACGCAGACCTGCTGCTCAGGCTGGGGGCGCTGGCGCATGGCCTCGTGCTCAGGCTGGGCCACCTCGCGGACGTGGTGGTGGCGACGGCGCTGCTCGACATGTACGGCAAGTATGGCCGGGTTGACGACGCGCGCCGGGTGTTCGACGCCATGGTAGTCAGGAACGTAGTCTCCTGGAACGCCATCATTGTCTGCTACGGCAGCCATGGTGAAGGCAAGGACGCCGTCGAGCACTTTAGGTGGATGCTGATGGATGGGAGCTGCTGCCCGGATGAGCGCACTATTGCCAGCGTGCTCAGCTCCTGTGCCAATATGGCGGCAGCGAATGAGGCTACACAAGTTCATGCATATGCACAAAAGAGGGGGCTGCAAGGATTTCTGCAGGTGGCCAACGCTCTCATCATGGCGTATGGTAAGAACGGTTTTGTTGGAGAGGTGAAACGGATATTTGCCATGATGGATAACCCGGATATAGTCACGTGGTCTTCCATGGTTTGTTCATACGCTTACCTCGGACATGCCAATGATGCCATTCATGTGTTTGAGAGAATGCTCGAACAAGGCGTACAGCCTGATGGCATTGCTTTCCTTGGCATTCTTTCTGCCTGCAGTCATGCTGGGTTCGTTGAAGATGGCTTACACTATTTCCTTATGATGACGAGGAGCTATTGCATTGATCCTAGTCCACAGCATCTGGCCTGTCTGGTTGATCTCTTAGGGAGGGCTGGTAGGATTGAAGATGCTTACAACATTGTAGCCAAACTTTCCTGTGAAAGTAACACTGATATTGTTGGAGCGTTCCTTGGTGCTTGCAAGATGCGGGGCAATATCGAGTTAGCAAAGTGGGCTACTGATAAGCTTCTATGCCTGGAGCCAAACGAGGCGGTAAATTATCTGCTTATGTCCAACACATTTGCTGCTGCAGGAGCTTGGAATGAGCTTGCGAAAGTAAGAAGTGTGATGAGGAACAGGTGTGTCAACAAGGTGCCTGGCTGTAGCTGGATAGTAATAGGTGGAATGGTTCGGACATTTGTCTCCAATGATATGGTGCTCCATCGGTCATTGGAGATGCAACAAATGATGGAACTTACTATTTCAGAAGTGCAAAAAGAGTGCAATGAAGATATATTTTGTGAGGATCCAATTTTCATTTGATAACCGAAATGATACTTGCTCATACATTCGATTTGTTGATCTGTGTCAGTTCGGCATCTGCAGTAGTCTTTTTTTCTCGAACTCATCTGCAGTAGTCTCAGAACCTATCAATTTGACGATTATCATGGAAGTGGTATATCTTTAATTTAGTGTATTTGTGCCAATAGATCATAACACTATCTAAATTGCCAAAGCTTCCTTGATTAGGTGCACAAAGAAAGTGCCACTATTTATCTAATATATTTCTGTAGTGTTGTATAATTATTAAAAATTTCAAATCAATCATATGTGTTCTAGAATATCAAGCTATTGATTTTCATGAATTTAAATTCAGTGAAATAATCATTACTGCAGCAAACAGGTGACAGCTCTTGCATTTTCTTCAGAACGGACAATTTCCTTGCCAGAGATCATGCAAACAGCAGCGGCTCCTTGCAATAAATTTTGTTTTCCCTTTTGCCATACAGCAGTTAATTTTTTATTTATTTATTCACTCTGTTTCATTTTATATTAAACATTTGCTGTACTTTTCATTTGCATTTCATGAGTTGGTAAGATGCTTACGCTGGGTAGTCCTTGTGGAGTGCTCTTTTCGAAAAATAGATATCTAGCCTGATATTTCTATTTGATACCCATTTTCCATTATTCATGTGTTTTTTATTTGGTAAATATGGTTAAAATTCGCAGATTCTTGTTCTGATGTTTTGCTACTGTAATCCTCTTACTGATTTCCATTTGGCCTCTAGAGTAATAGTTTTCTGTGCTTCTCTCAGGAAGTTGAAAATTGTGTTACCAATGTTGGTATTTTAGCCCTCAGCAAGCGTCTTACATAATCTCCAGGTTCATTTTTTTATAACAGTTTTCAATAATGATATTCTTTGATGCTGAGAAGTTGGTCCAAGCTTTGCAGTCCTGCATGCTGTTGTTGTAGAGTAACTGTGCTGAATGATCTTTATTTGGTTTAGCAGATTATATATTGTACTTGTTAATGTTTACACCAGTCATGCGTTAAGGATACTGTTGACTGGGAAGAGGGTACATATCCCATCTTGTTTACCGAAACCAACAGCTCCCTTTAGGATTTCATTCAATTTCAAACATTCTGCACTGAATATGTGATTCCGAAGGACTACAACAAGTTAGTACAGGAGGTCAATTTCTTCTCCCTGCACGAACTTAATGTTTCTTTCCTTTCTTCGTAGCTTTCTTGCCCCGGTATTCAATGTTTTGTCATTCAGGTACTCGCTGACATGACTGATGTTGGAGTTAACCAAAGTGTTGAATGTACAGGCCACATTGAGGTTATGGGTTGTGTGCTTGAATGATTTCATAATGTAAGTTCTAAAGATACCCATGAGTTACATTGCCAGTTGAGCATAGTTTCTTTTTCTGATAAAGGTCCTTAGTGCTGCTCAACTCTATTCAGGGATAGGGTGTTGAGCTGTGCTGGTTAGTGTACATGATGGAACCATATGTCAGTAGTAGTTAGATTCAGGTGGAAACTTGAATGGTAACACCTCTTTTGAACAATCAAAGATGAATTTCATATTTCGCAAAAAAAAGATGGGTTGCATTTATAATAAAAGAGGGAATTGCATTTATAATAAAAGAGGGAATTTATTTGTAATGTGATTTTGAATGATACAGTCAAAAGCATCCAGCTAGGGCAGGCTGTTACAGGGTAAGGAAGTCCTTCGGTGGAGAGAGACACATTTGTTTGGGTAAATATTGGGTGCAAACCAGTTACTGGGTGGAATCCTGGAAACATGAATTGCATCCGTCAAATGTCAGATGCGTGGTTCAGATGAGCCAGTGAAACCCCAGCACACTTTGCGATTTCCACCCCGCGCTCCATTAGACCATTTCTCATGGAACACCCTGCTCAATGGAACATTTGCACATGAAACTGTCCTCTGAGTTTCTGACCTCTCGTTCCCCGTCTGTTTTTCTTATACTCTCGTTCCCAATCTGTAGCCTTTATGGACATGATTTTTTTCTGTATCTGTACCGTCAGATTCGAGTTGATATATGCCATTGCATTTATTCCCAAATACATGCATTTCACTCAATAGTTTCCACCTCAAGAATACACTGACAGATAATAATACAATGCTCACTGCTACCTCAAGCATGCCCAACGACATGTGACTGACAAATACATAATCATGAATGACTGAGATAGGTACAATGCTCACTGCAACCTCGAGCATGGTCAGCGTGAGTAACTTATAGTTTTTTTTATGAGCATATAAACAATCAGCACATTGAATTGGTCTTTCAACCTTTGACAGTCCAATGAAGTTGTTGCCTTATCAAGAAATACATATACCAGTACAAAAATTAGAACCACTACATATCATTAACAAAAATCAAAGTCATGGACACATTGTTGAACAACTTGAGCTTTCTCCTTTTCTTTCTTTATTTCTTTATTGATGTGCAGTCAAGCCAAGGCATTGTAACAGCTTCCCTACACAACATTTGCCTAGCTTCTATGGACCTTCGTGAACCCAAAAACCAACATGGTAAGCATAAGATTTGTAAAAGTCTTGCCTTCCTTCAAGCAATTATTGGAAACTATGCTGATTGCAGGCTTTAGGTTGATGTCATAGCAGAAACATACACGGAACCCTGTGAGAACCCAGTCAACTTCAAAATTTATGGAAATATTAGTAACGCAAATTGAAGAAATGAAAACAGACACAAGTCAAATCACCTACCATGCAAAGTCTTGTATTTTGCACAAGTAGAACTCAGCCCATACAGTTTAAAGCAAGTACCTGGTTAACCAACTGTACATATAATAGGAGCACATGAATTAAAATGTCTAGTATTAGCAACAGATATGTAGCAAAATTATGAACAGAAGAATGGAGAACTAGCGTCCCTGCTTTTGCCCTCTAGACCAAATAAGGGGGAAAACATAGAAGCCTACACTTGATGCTTGTAAGGCTGACAATAGCAGGTTCTATGTAGCTGAAGAGCTCAAGTGATTCCTCTAACCCAAGCATCACAGTTTTCAAAATAAGAACTAATCTTACATCAACCCAATTAGAAATCCAAAACACAAAGTGTCCCTCTAGTAGTTTCTTTAAATAACTCATCAGATTTTGTTCAAAAACTAATTTTACATGTAAATGACAAAGCTTAATTACAATGGTACTGTCTACAATGAACACCTGGGTTAATCACCTCTTCCATTCCAACCAAATGATGTCACCTAACCCAAAAAGAAAACTTATGAATCTGTGTGATTCTATAGTCCCTGGAAACAGCCCTGCACGGTTGCACCTGAATCGAGCCTCTCCGGCCCATTACCCTGGGAGCAGTTTAGGGCACTAGCGGGAACAATACAGCTGTGGCAACACTTCAATCGTGCAAGTTAGGCTGCTGTAGTCTCCTCCTGCCCCGGCCGCCGCCTCCTCCTCCTAAGCCATCGCCTTGCAAGCTGCCGCTGACCTCTGAAATCCACACAAAATCCGCAATAAGAGAAGATCTAGCAAATACACATTTGGAGGATACTCAAGAGGGATAGATGGTTGGAGGAAAGGAGCAGAGCTGACGCTTCCACGTGAACCCTAGCTTGCTCCCTTTGGGAGGAGTAGAGCTGGTACAGAACTCAGCTCGCTGGAGTCGGGAGATGTTAGAGGAGGGAGGGCTCTGCAAATATTTCCTTGGCCAAGGTTCCTTATGCGAAATATTCCTAGTTGAGGCGGGCGGCTAACCGGAAAAGTGCACTAGTAATGCAGGAAGCTCATCTGAGCCGAAAATTTTGCATCCGACGGATGACAATTGGGTTTCCAGGATTGCACTGAGTACCTGGTTTGCATCCAATATTTACCCTGTTTGTTTTGTACTATGCTTTTCCTCTCGAGCTCTGTAGACCAATTATGACTTGTTTTACTTTAATATAAAATCTACTGTAATGTTTCAGATTTATTTTCAATTTGAAAAGACTCTAGTTATTAGTCTGAATTTGAACAAAATCCTAGGTATTTGTAATAAAGTCCCTTCTATATAGGTCCCAAGAATAGTACACGATTGGCCTCACTTCCATGAATTCTAAACTGCGAAATAGGGCAAATGTCAAGTTAATATAAGAAAAATGAAATGAAATGAAAAGCGTTCTCCAATTCCTTCTATTTTCTATTTTTTTGTGCAGAAAAATCCAAAGAGAAAAAGACCGCGCTGACCTATTGAGGGTCCTTGCTCACCAAGGTAACTACTCCACTATAGCTAATCTTGTCAATATGTTGGACTTATCCTTGAAATCTCCACAAAGCTTGCGTCACAAGGACTTGCCCCTCCCCTATATTATATAAACAATTCACAGCTAGCAGATTAGCAGAACAAACACAACTAGGAGATACAAAGCAAAAAACAAGTGTGATCGAGAAGTGAAGAGGGATCCATATATAAGATCAAGGATCAAGATGGTCCTGGGCTTGGATTGCTTTGGTTTTATGGCGAGGAAGGCGCCAAAGTCATCTATGCAGCAAGAAGATGGAGACACGGTGAAGCAGAAGGAGAAGGATGCGGCAGAAGAAGAAGCATCCACAAAGGCTGGTGAGAAGAAAGGGGAGAAGGCTTTGGAGAAGAGTAAGAAGGGGAAGGACACAGGGGCTCCCCTTGTGGTACCTCACTTCCCTCAGCGTTCTACACCTGGCTTGCTCTAGTTTCGAGTTAATTCTGTGGTTCTCTCGTGGTGTTCTTGCTGAAGCTAAGTAGGCAATTAGAGTGAAAATATGAATGCAGTTCCAAATGCAAATTACTTAACGTGGATAACAGAGCTAGCATGCTGAGTTGTCAGCTTGTTGATGGATCATCTCGTGCCCAAACTTGAGTTGATTAGTGTTCATAGTGGCTCAATAATAACTCATTTTAGCTCTGTTTCTCTGAACCAATGAATTATATATTCAAATTGAAAACACGAAGATTGAAGGCCAGCTGGATATACGTCAGTACGTTTATTTTCAGTCAACTGTTATACCTTTCAGAGATTTTCGGTCCGTACATAGTATTTCCTGGATTTTTTATGGGAAGCTGCAGTCATAATATCATGATGTCAGTTCATAGTATTTGCAGGACTCCATAGTTGTACGGAGTAACTGGTTTGTGATTTTCTACATGGTACATGCTGCTATTATTCTCACGAAATAATGGTCCAAACCTCAAAGTATATTGCTCTGAAAGTTATTTAGTTGGAGAAACCACTGGTCTGATATCACATTTTGTAACAAATATGCACCGATTTTGGAGTCGAATACAGAAAACTTCATGAGTTCATTAAATGGAGAAAAAAATATACAATGATCCTTGAAGATTTCCATCTTGAAAAGAACAATCAAAGATAGAAAAAAGTTATGAAGCTGAGGTCGAAAGCTTTCACTAAAACATCTAAATGTATTCTGAAGACATCCCATTCGTGACTAAAAAAAATTGCGCTAGACAACTTTTAACAAGATGGCTCAAACAATTAAGTAGGGACTGAGAAATATGAACTAGACCCTTTTGAATTAGGGGGTACAAAACACAAATCTCAATAACATCACAAATGCCTCACGGTATGTGTACGAGAGACTCAAGCTACATTAATTAAACACACGGCATTAGACCTTCCAACCATCAAGCTTTGCTTGGTTCTTGGGGTGGAAAAGGAAGGAATTCAACAAAAAAACAATATTTAAATTTTATATGTTTTCTACAATATTTGTCAACAGACCACTCCTAGATTTTATCTTATAAAACGGGTAGACCGTTTGGCCATGCTAGGAGCGATGGGGGCTGCATACATATTGATGTTGCCACACCACATGCATTTGCTAGATCGGCCTATCTTGTGCGCGCCGGACCATAAATTGAATTAAAGGTGGAATGGAAGCCCCGGCCAAGAAAGTCTCCATGCCTACCATTAAAGATGTTGATCTATACTAGAATGTGCTTGAAACAGAGTAGGAGAGAGGGAGAACACGGTAGGAGGGCACATTCTGCCATGCCTGGGCTGTGGCAACCACACCCCATCCATGTGGTATGCCATTCTTTGATACGTGCGGCCCCTGTTGCCGTCGCTTTTTTAGAACTCAAACTGTTGCCGTGGTGGACAAATCCTCTAGTTTTAGAATTAGGTTTAAGAGAATTATAAGAGGGCCCATTACCAAGATATTGTGTCGATATGTTCCTATTTAAAGCTTATAATAGTAGTGCAGGCGGCCCACCGTGAGGTCCTGCATTGAAATCTCCGGTGAATGTGATGGCAGGCCGAGACAAAGTTGCACTGACGGTCACGGGGGGTAAAAGGAGCTCGAGAAAGCGACGGTACACGCTGTCCGAAACCGGGCCGCCGGCCGTCGCGTCAGTAGATAACACGAGCCCGTGGGTTACATTCTCGATATGTACATGCTTGAGCCTGCCCACAGAAGAACATCTTAATTTGCTGGAAAGCTGCTGACGGCGGCAAGCAAGCAAGAGCTGCTCGATCGATTTGCAAGGGGAATTTGTACACAGACAGCAATGGCGATTCTGCAGAAAAGGCACCCGTATGCACTAGATATATAGTATGTTTACATTCTCGAATTGTACTGCCTGTGTGATCTCTGAATTGAAAAGGGCCAGCTGCGAAGTCCAAATCACCAGATGGTACAAATTGCAAAAGGAGGTGCATGCAAGTAGTAGTTATGGCGGTCATGAACAGCCAAATCATGCATATGCACATCATATCACTGGCTATCCTACAGATCAGCAGCCTAACCGTGTGCTTCCAAATATCTTCTGTACAGTAGCTCCTTAATTCGCTTAAAGATTGCCTTTTTCGGGACTACTCGTCTGGTACATGAGTCGATCGAGCGGTCCATGACCATGGAGGAGCCACATGCATGCGAGAGCGAGAGTGAAGTGAGACCCCACACCACACCCTTTTCTTGTCCTAAACTATGCGCACTTGTTCCATGTCACTGTCCGAGTGGCTTCATCGATAAATCCTGAATCCAGGATCTACCTCTGGTGTATAAAGACATTCGTCAAGACGGATTCTTCATTCACCGAATCAGCTGGCACTACAAGTGAGAGACTCTTTCTGGTCTCTTGTTCGTTCGTGCGAGCCGGCCGGCCTGCAGATCAGGGGTTGCTGCAGGGCTCATCTTCTTGGAATCATCGATCAATGGCCGGCCGCGGCACGGCAGCGGTGGCGTTCCTGCTGTTGCTTATTGTTGGGATCACTGGCGTCGCCCGTGGGCAGCTGCAGGTGGGGTTCTACTCCGACTCGTGCCCGGACGCCGAGGACACGGTCACCGCCGCCGTCCAGGACGCCGCCGGCAACGACCCCACCATCCTCCCCGCGCTGCTCCGCCTCCAGTTCCACGACTGCTTCGTCAAGGTCCGGCCGGGTAGTGCTAGCTTTCTCTTTGTTTGTTTGCTCACCGGCCGGCGGCGCCGCCGGGCGAATTGAATGGCGAATGGCATATATTTGCAGGGGTGCGACGCGTCGGTGCTGATCAGGAGCGCGAGCAACGACGCCGAGGTGAACAACGGCAAGAACCAGGGCCTCCGCGGGCAGGACGTGGTCGACGCCGCCAAGGCCCAGCTCGAGGACCTGTGCCCCGGCGTCGTCTCCTGCGCCGACATCATCGCCCTCGCCGCGCGCGACGCCGTCGCCATGACGGGCGGGCCGTCCTTCGACGTGCCCACGGGGCGCCGCGACGGCCTGACCTCCAACCTCCGCGACGCCGACGTGCTGCCGGACGCCGCCGACTCCATCAGCGTGCTCCGCTCAAGGTTCGCCGCCGCCGGCCTCGACGACCGCGACCTCGTCCTCCTCACGGCGGCGCACACGGTCGGCACGACGGCGTGCTTCTTCGTCAAGGACCGCCTGTACGGCTACCCTCTCCCCGGCGGCGGCGGGACGGGCACCGACCCGTCGATCCCGGCGGCGTTCGCGGCGGAGCTCAAGGCGCGGTGCCCGCCGGGGGACTTCAACACCCGGCTGCCGCTGGACCGCGGCAGCGGCGGAGACTTCGACGACTCCATCCTCCGCAACATCCGGTCGGGGCTCGCCGTCATCGCCTCCGACGCCGCGCTCGCCGCCGGCAACGCCACCCGCGCGCTCCTCGACGCGTACCTGGGACCCGCGGCGGGGAGCTTCCAGCGGGACTTCGCCGCCGCCATGGTGAGGATGGGCAGCATCGGCGCCATCACCGGCGACGACGCCGGCGAGGTCAGGGACGTCTGCTCCGCCTTCAACACCAACTGATTGATCCACGCATCGTCGTCAGCCGGTGCATGCGGCGGCGTGACATAGAGAGAGAGAGAGGGACACAGAGAATTACTATTTGTGTGTACATTTGATTTCTAGTCATTGGTTTTCGAGATTTTAACCACAATGAAATTCTAGAGAAATGGTTTGCATTGGAAAAGAGGGCCAATCAAATCATGGAGGAATTGTGCGGTGGAATTGATGGAGAACTTTTGTTGCAGCAATGCGATGCAAGTACTGCGTGCACGTGACGATTTATTAGGAGCTGTGCCTGCGTGTACTACGTGCACGGGTGTCCTAAAAAAAGATTATAAATTGATAAGCTCGTGCACCGCCAATAACAAAACCGCGTCTAGTACGTACTCTAGTCACAAGATTCTGCTGGAGATTAAAATGCGGGTTGTGGCAGTGTTGTTTGTTACCGAATCTGGGAAACCAAAGAGATTCACTAGATTATTTTACCCAACATCTTATTAGCACGCACTGAAGTTTGCTCACCTGTCTCTTGCCTTGTAAGATGATCCATTTTGTGTGACTCGAATTTCTTGAAGACACACGTAAAGAGTTCTGTAGGATTTGGATCTTATGATAATTTTTCCTACATGGACTTTAAGAAAGGAGAGATTGAGTATCTTGAGATATATTCTATGATATTACCGTTGGATTTAATTGGACTTGATCAATTTATTTTCAATTAAATCGATTAAAGTCCTTTACAATGGTACGTGTTTTACAAGTATCAGGACCGGGATGAAAGTATCAAGCCTTCACCTCGTGTAAAGTTTTGTTCGTGCTTCATCTCTCTTCGAATTCATATGTTTTTTTTACCTCTGCTTTACCTGTTTTGTTTTATCGTACCTTTCTCCCCCCTGTTCTTACATTTTAAGGGTTATCTCCATAAATCTCTCTTTTTAAATCTAGGTACAAATGATCTATCCAAAACAATTTCCAAAATTTGTCGGATTTTGGTCAGGGGTTAGTAGGTCGCCAAGTGCAGTCGTGAGATGTAAACTTTTGCTGTTTCTAACCACTAGCAAGAACGCACGTGCGACACACACGCTTATTGATGACATGTAGGTACTAAAACAATATCACTTCACTTTATTGCAAAGCGCTTTTAAAAATACTTTATATTCGCTCTCTCATGTATGGAGAGCTTTAGATATTCTCAAAACTCATGATAGTTGGAATTTATTTATATGGAGAAAACTCTATAATTTATTGTCTTTTAGTAATACGGGATAATTGTGTATAGACGTGGGTACAAATATGGGTATATTTAGGTGGGCCCTTTTTTGGGTGAAAAAAGTTTTGGGTTTAGAGGGAGAAATCAATATAGGAATGTCCATCCCCCCTCTTTTTTGACCATTCATCAACCAATTTTCCCGACAGATGGGTCCTATGTGAGGTGGGTGTAGGTTTTTTATTGATGAGAAGTGTTTTCAAATCTAATTCTCTTTATAGTATACATAGATAGATGAGCTGTGGTTCTAGGGCCATGGGGCACTTGTAAAACTCTCCTCCTCTTAATGAAATACGCGTTTAGACGCGTTCGCTAAAAAATTTCTAAAATTTGGGTTTGCTAGCCGCTTAGCCCCGGTGAGCCTCAGGATGGGCCATATTAACTTGGATCCCTTGATGTAACTGCAGCATCAATGGGCTGATCTCTCTCTCTCTCTCTCTCTCAGGTGGAAGCTGTAATGGACATGGGCCAATTGCCCGTTTGTGTCTGAGCTGGCTCCCCACCCTTTTGCAGTTCAGCTGGAGGGCCATGTTTGATATTTCCTCCAATTCTCCCGCACACGGTCTTTTCTTTCGTAAAGTCTATTGGACGATCGCGCGACTCACCGGCCCATCGCGCCGAGGTGAGGTCACGAAATCGCGGGTCAGGGCCAGTAAAGTTTGTTTGGCCGAGAGCCTGTTAATATCGTGCTACAGCAGCATACTGGTTAGGAATCTACGGCCCTACGTGACCATCCAGATGCGGGTTGGCCCGTTTACGTGGGTTGGTCATCATATGGGCTAGACGAAGTTAATGCATGGTGATGAATAGGCTAACAATAAATTAAATCATAGTATTACCATAAAAAACTTAATTATTGTACAGTTAACTAGCCTATGTGCATTTGAGTTGTTAAACACCAATTATAATATAGTCAAAAACTGATCCTACAATTAAACAGCAGAGGAGAGAACTGAACCTGATCAACGTGAATCAGAAAAATACATTTCGGATAGAGATGAATTAAGCTACAGGATTAACTCACCCAAGTTGCAGCCAAGAATGTGCTACACAGAAGAACTCGTATCCATAGCGAAACAACTGAGGACAGAACACAGCATCACCATCGGCTTTTGTACACTGCTGCCTCAGCTGATTCCATAGGAAAATGGCATAAATGAACACTATATCATCAGTTTTTTTCTTTCTTTTTTTAGAGCAGTTGGTCCAGCTTCAATCAATCTTTCCAACATATTAAAATTACAGATAAAAAAAAGAACGAATATTGAACATGTAGAAAGATTTGGTTATTGGGAAATTGATCATATGGATCACAATAACCATGTCGAAAACTCCAACACAATAACCAAGTAGAAAGATTCGGTTTAACTTTCCGAATACAATGTGTGCAATCAACAACTTTGTTCTCAGCATAAAAGTGGCGATTTCACAGAAAAGTTCACAGGCTTCTAGTTCCCATAAACTTTACCATCCTCATTGGTGAGCAGGGCTTGCTCAAATTGAGATTGCATTTCATTCCAAACTGAGAAAGTATTGCTAACAGTAATCTCGTAAGCATGGGTCTTTGTAAACTAGAAATCCAACATCTTATTCACATAGATGCTGCTATGAGCTATGACATGAACATGCCTTATTCGAAAATCATGGTAACAGTTGACTTGGTTATTCCAATAGAAGAGGGCACAATATGGTGATCTACAAGATCAGAGCAGTTAAACTTGCACTGATAGAAACTAATTCCAGGAGATAAGTTACCTTTGCACAAATGGCAAATTGGTGGCAGGAAACCAGAACACCAAAAATTTCAAGATTCCCTTCTATTTACATTCACTACCAACTCTGAAACCAAACAACAGGGTGTTATCCCCACCTGTAGCACGCTTCTCTCTTGATTTTGACGGCCTTGTTACAGCATCTTGAGTTTTATATTTCAAGCACTTGAAGCATCAACCCCTGGCCCCTCAACTGCAGTGACTGATAATTGTGCTGCAGAAAAGCACAAACATTGATAGTAAATGTGCTGATTGTGGAACTAGTATGCCATCAGTGAACATTTTGTTACTCAAAATTCGCCAGCCAACCACATGTTCCAAAAATTGCTACTACATAGATACAGGAGTTAAAAGCCAAACTCAGAAATCGTTCAGAAAATATTGACTCAAACTTCCTGGGGAACGCCTCTTATTGTTTGGCACACATAACATATCCATATATTGCTGACACTTAACTGATCAGAGCTAAAAGGATGTGCAGGATTACACATAAGCACAGGGTCGTAGAGATCTCGAGCACAGAGTACTGTGTTTTTCAGCCTAAAAAATGTCAAGACCTCAACATGTCTGCCAAGACCTCATCATGTCTGTAGGATGCATAATAGATTAATAAATTCTAGAGTATGTGTAGAGACCCATCACAGTGCTGTTGTAAGACAAATATTAGAAATAAAACCGGCTGATTGCAGAATTGGTATTCCGTCACTCAACAATTAGTTATTCACAAACAAGCCACATTTTAGTAACCAAGAAACACTAACTGACTAACCTATTGCCTACAGTGGACCACTGGTTTCAGCCACACTTGCACAAATCATCGAGAGAATATTGACTCAAAGCTGCTGAGGAACACCTCTCTTTGCTCAACACACGTATCTTTCATGTTATTATGTGCAGCATTTAACACAAGCACAAAGCATACATATGAAGCGTAGGGCATTAAATGCATTTGTTCAGCCTAAAATGTTCAAGACCCCATCATATATAATAAGATGTACTACTGTATAACAGATGAATAAATTCCTAGGTGTCTGTAGCTATCTTACTTTCATAAACTCACAGAAGAGAAACTAGTGTGACACTGTCTATATTTTCATGTAATAATGTAACCAACTGAAATAAAAAAATTGTCCAATCACAAACCAAGCAAAGTTGCACCTGGGGAATAGAAGCTCATGTAGGGAGAGGTGCCGTAGAAGCAATTGCCCTCGCATACCCCCCAGATTTTAGATCAATAATGGATAGGCGTCGTAGGGAGACGAGGAGGATCCCAGACTTGAGAGATCAGGAGCGTAGGGCCAAGCGCCCAAATCCGGGGGCAGCTCCCACCGATCGTCTGTGATGTAGGGGAGATCAGGAGCGTAGGGCCTTGATGCGGATGAGGGCGCGGCCGTGGCGGGCGTCGAGCGCGCGGCATGGACTTGTTCGGGGAGGTGGCGGGGACGGGCGGCGAGCGGTGGAACTCGAGGAATCGGCGGCGGCACCATGGCATGGCTAGCAGACGAGCACGGCGGGGACGAGGCTCCCGTGCTCGGTCCTCCGACGGCGCCATGCTGCTTGCATTGCTTGGTGGGAATAACCCGGCGGGCGGGCGGGCAGCCAGAAAGGTGGCGGGGACGGACGGCGCGGCGGCGTGGTGGTGGTTGGGCCTGGGCTCCCCACTCAGTCCAGGCTGATGAGGAAGAACGGGCCCGCCAGGTGGCCGAGGGGCGGTTCTGGCAAGTGGGGCCAGGGAAGAAGCCAGATGACAATCCGCTGGACCAAATAACAGTTCCAGTTAATCGGCGGGAAATAGTCAGCTCATTATCTACCACTATTCATGAACACGCTCTAAACAGTGTTGTGTCTAATTTGTACTTTTACCAGATTATTATCCACGAAATTGGATATATCATAATTATAAATAATTAACAACTTTAATATTCCGATCGACTACTTTTAAGCCACATGATGGTGAATCAAACTAAAAGTATGGAGTGATGTGGAGCATATGAAATCTCAGTGTTTCAGTTTTCTGTGTCTATTTCTTCTTTATTAATATAATCTATTGGTTTCAAAAGAAGTTTCCGGTGTACTACATTTTCGTTTAGTGTAGGTAATTCCAAACACTCTTTATTAATAAAGATAATTTTAGACAAAAAGGAACCATATTCATCCATTATGAAAGGGTTATATCAGCTTACGTATATCACTAGAGAACTTGATAAACGACACTTGCTGGTTCAGAAATTGATTGGCGCTCGTTAAAATTTTGTCTGGCTAACTCTAACCCAACACACAACCTGCTGATTATGGTATATATGGCTAACCAAACGAGCAAATAAAGACTAAATTCCTTTATTTACCACCCGGTAACAACCGCAATTGGTTGGCCACTAAGACAAGATGGATTGATGATAACCACGAGAAGATCGTATTGTATTTCTTGTTTTTAGTTGAACAGAGCAGGGCCCATATATTAAGTGTATTATGACAAAAAAAAGAGAGTAGCATTTGGGGACTACATTGTCATTCTCACAACCTAGAGCATTTTAGAAATGTCTTAGGTTTCCCTTGGTCACATCCGAGCATGTATATATCTAGTATTCTAGTGGGGACCAGTTTTTGGTCATTTTGGCTTGGCAAGATGAGGCCACATACCAAAATGCCTTGAAGTCCAACATGCTATATTCACATGCAGAGCATTTTCTTTAGCCTCAAAATTGTTCCTGCTACCTCAAATCGGAGGGAACTCAGTTGTTATGGTTTTACTGTGAAATATGCATGTCTATTTAAGTTTGAGTCTCTGATTCGGCGTCTCTTAAATCTATATACATGTTAAGCAAACAGCGTCCATATTATGTCTAAAAAGACAATTCTACTACTGTCATCAAGCATACCAGCTCGTATTCTGGCAAAAAGATAAGTAAGAAATAAGTTGTATCCTGGCAAAAGGATTAAAAATTCAAGAATAGTTGTTACAATTTCGAACTGTATGTAGCGTGGAAACCAAGATCCATTTCTTTGTCTCCCGCCACCGCCGACGCGGCCCCATCCATGTTTTAGGCGCCAAAGCTACAACCGAACGTGTCAAGCTCGCGAAGGAAAAGCAAAGGGGGCAAGTCAAGTCGGTCTTTTCATATTGGGTGCTGCTAGCTATCTCATGAGTACACTGTACACTGATTTTGGTTGGGTGCTCTCTCTTTTTTTTTAATCAACATTGGGTGCTCCCTTGAACACCGCATGGGAACCCACCGGTACCTGCGGGCCCCAAGACAAAGTAAATTCTGAAGTTCCCCGTTCCCATGTTTTCTTATCCATCCTTCTAATGTCTAGCGAAAATTTTAAAAGTATTTTCATCAAGTTAGTAATTTGTACTTATAGTAGTTGAATGCACTTGTTTTGCAATAGATAGGCAAAGAAATAATCCTTTATATAGATTAGGTACATGTATTTGTATATATAGATTATGTACAAACCCAGTCTAATAAAACCAGCGTGAAATGTCAAATGTTGGAGATTTTGGATGGCGTCATCGTTTGCGTCATCTTTGGTGCGACAAAATGGCGAGAGAGGACTATGATGGTCCCTGACCGGTCATGCATATTGGTCGGTCGGACTCGGACCCACTAAGTGGCTCGTGGGTTTCCGAACGAACTCCCCTGCACTGCAGAGGCTGCAGCAACCAGTATCTTGTTCTTATCTTAAATAAAGGTGCACTCGTGCGTGCATGCTACTGCTGGTGGTGAGTGACAAAGAAAAGCAGGTTTCAATTCGCTGGGATCGAGATCGATGATCGCAACACCTGTACTGTACGGCCAAAATATGTGAAACAAATGCCACCATCCGTTAGCAACGGCCCCACACGTCAGAGAGGGCCTACCTCCCATTTCCGCACTCCATAATCCTCTTGCTTGCAGCCACAGACCGACGCGAGACCCACCGGAATCTAATTCTAAAATCCTGGTAGCAAAGCAAGCGAATGATTATTTCAAAAAAAGCAAGCAAATGATGATGTGACGTTTCTCTTTCTCATGGTGGCATGGAAATGGAATGGGTACACATTATGTGTTGGACCAACAATCTGTCAAAAACCGAGACATTTTGAAACTGAGACATCTGGCAAATTTTTGTGTTTTGGTGGAATATAATGCTATGTTTCCTTTGAATCCCGCATCCCTTTTCATTGAACGAGGAAGCAAGTATGGACGAGGAACTGCAATTAACCTTTTGTAAACTTGATCTAGCAACGAGCGAGATCGACTCACCTTGTTTCACCGTAGAAGAGCAACGTACGGAGTACATTCTCTTGGTAATACTCCCTCCGGTTCTCGATTAGAAGTCGTTTAGGACAACGACGCGGTCACCAAAGTGCAACTTTGACTTCTATTTTTTAAAAAAATATTTTTTGAAAAGTTATATAAAGTATATTTTTATGAAAGTAATTTTCAAGACTAATCTATTTATATAATTTTTACATTTCCAAACTCGACGACTTAAATGTTATTCATGATTTATATTCCCAATGTTTGACTCAAACTTTGTCCAAAACGACTTCTAATTGAGAACCGGAGGGAGTATATACTAACTGACAACTGTATTTTCTAGAGGCCGGGATACCATTTGTTCCATCATAAAAAAAAACCTGCAACTGTATAAATGAAGGTACGTATATGCGAGATGAGGCAGACAATGAATTTTTTTTCCTGTGTGTCCTTTATTACTGATCATCATGTCTGAAAAGGCCTTATTATCTCAAGTCTGAAAAGGCCTTATTATCTTCGTATATGCAAGAAGAATTGAAGATGATTGCGTCATCATGTCTAGTCAGGCGGCAACAAACGTAGGGCGGGCCCAGCAGAGGAATCTAGCTCTCATTCGCCCACCGGAGACGCACCCGGCCTGCGCGGCGGGCCCGTCGTACCATGAACGATTCACGCTGCCAGTTGGGACCCGAAACCCGCGTCCTCCTGACAAGCCAATTAATTCCTCGTCAACGTGATCGATAATCGTTAAAGCGATTTTTTATTTATAATCGTCAAGGTGAGAATTTTAATCTAACTTACATGCTCTGTACATTCATATTCTTAAGTAAAATTTTTCTTCGGTGTCATTTAATTTTATGATCCTCTCTTCTATACCGTTAAAATTACCCTTTCTTTGTCGTAAGGCTCTTTGATTTTACAAAACCATTCGAAACATCACATCTCGTTTATATGTGCATCTTATAGAAAAAATTAGAACAAACAACAATATGTGCAAATCCATTTTGTAATGGTACGATTTAACAAAATGATTTTTAATCATTTTTTAACCCTGCATATGTTTAATTTATATTGTAAGGTGTTTGGCTTTGTGGGAATAGAAGATATCAACTATGCTGGAAGCCACGGCTTGGATATCAAAATTTCCACCGCCACTGCAAGTACCAGCGAGATAGTAAGTATCTTTCGGATTTTGTTTTGTCATGCCATGTTCATTGGATCATTAAAAATTACATGCATGTTTACTGTAGGTCGAACAACGTGGATCCTACCAGCCGGCGGAGCAGCACCTCGCGACAATCAACAAGGTTTGTAAATCTGTCTGAAAACAAGAATCAACTAAACTAAATCGTAATATATGTAATGGCATTCTAAAAATAATTGTACAATAGGTCTACAACTCTTTGTTGAACGCGATAGAAAATATACACGGGGCCACTGTGGAGAGCAACAAGTACTGTGTGTCCGTACACTACCGCAACGTGGCTGAGGAGGTAGGACATACATTGTATTTGCTTTCAATTTTCCCGATTCATATGAACTTCAATAAATATATAATAAATATAATGAATATTTTCTCTTGTTTTGTTTGCAGGACCACGCCCGTGTTCGTAAGGTGGTGGAGGAGGTCTTGTCCACTCAGAGTGGTGACCTGAAGCTAACGGAAGGGAAAATGGTAAGTTTTGCTTTCTAAGAAGATTTGGCTGAAATCATTTGAAACAATTATTATTAATAAGATTTTTTATCATTTGGATTTGGATATTTAAAATGATACAAGTAGATTTATATGAAAAATTGTTTTGATATGTGTTACAAATATATAACAAAAAAACTATTCAATTTGTCAAATTAATCGAGTGTTTAGGTGGGGGCATAAGCCATTTGGTCTGTTATGCCCTCCAATAAACATATCAGTTTGTTTGTAACTGTTTGTAATTGTTAATATGTTTTCCTACTGCAAGGTTTACGAGGTCCGTCCACGCACCCGTTGGAACAAGGGGGACGCGGTTTTGTACCTGCTTGAGCACCTCTGGCTAGGTGACTCTAGCAGAGTCTTCCCCATATACATAGGGGACGACACCACATACGAGGACGACTTTAAGGTATATTTCTAAGAAACCTGGATTGCTAAATGTTTTTTCACAAAATTTTTCTAATTTCTTGCTAATTATAGGTTCTACACGACAGAGACTGGGGACTGGGTATCCTTGTCTCCGAGGCGGCTAGGGAGACTGACGCCTTCTACTCGCTCAAGGACCCTACCGAGGTAATTATTCTAAATCATCTCTAGTTATAATCTTTTACCACTTGTGATACTGACGATTCAAAAATTCAGGTGATGGAGTTTCTGAAAATTTGGTCGGAGGGAAGACCCTCGCGCTCACACTTTGAGCTAGTACCCTGCCAAGGTAATTCTTTTAATTCACCTCTAGTTAATTCAGGTGGAAGTGTCAGAAGCAGCTACGCAAGTACGGAGTACTAGGGATGACTTTAATGGCCGCCGTAAAAACTGTATCTCCGTTCAATCCAAGGCTGACATGACTCATGTAGTTTTGCTGACTAAGGCTGACATAGTGACATGCCTCATGTAATTATTATATATGCTGACCGAAACCGCATCGTGGTATTTCCAAAACATCACTCCACGTCATACTACAAGCTTATATACTGTTTCGTAGAATTTTCGACCGAGGGGAGTGCTAATTAATCCAATAACCTGAGCTAGTGCTTTCACCAACGATGACAACACTATAATACTAATACAAATATGATATTTCCACACCGGACGATTCCATCTACAGCTGGTATTAACTCCATGACCTCTACTTTTACGTACAAGCTTACAAGCAAATTCTGTAGCACGCTTTATATACAAGACAACACAAAGAACTGAAAGCAGTACCAGGCAAGCAACATGTAGAAAATGCTACACATGTTTAATATACTACAGAAGTCAGACACCGTAAGTTTAAATCTCACATCAGAATCTCAACAAAGATTATATCAAGAAAACATCATAACTTAAGGCACTACTTCAACAGAAGCTTAGAAGCTTTATTCATCACGTGAAGCGGATACGCAAGGGCTTCTTGGTGTTCAGTTGTAGCAGTACCTGAGGCAAACAGCTGCAGCACAAAAACATGCAACATCATTGGCATTAGTTTCAACCAGTAGGATGTTTGACACCAGTGGTCGTACTTCTTCACACCAGAATTAAGATTCTTGACATCAGTGGCATTAGATTCTTAACAGCAAAAGCATTTTCTAAAATGGCAAGGACCAACATATCTTCTGAAAATTCTTCATGCTTATTTATTCAGTCTATGCCGCATCAATGGGCAACTCACACATACAACAATGCTAGATAAGATTTAAGAACTGATGCTGCAACCTGCTGAAATCAGGTACCAGAACTAATGAACTTGCAATAAGAACTACCGGAACCAATCTAACAGTTTAATAAATTTCAACCAACCTGACACTTATCTCTCAAGTTATATACCAAGATTCCTTCTAGACTAGTCGCATACAAAATGTACAGCAACCATAATGGGTTGCAGCCTAATGAGCAACATATGGCGTGCAAATCCTCAGACTGACACATGAATTCACATATGTTCACAGTACAGAGCTACTAGAGAGCTAGCTTTTGGGCAATATACAGAGTAATAGAGAAACATATCAGGCTTCAAAAAGTTATGAAAAATCTCTATGTATAATTAGAAAATTATATATCTTGTATAACTACAAGGAGCCATTCAGAACTGGAACCATTCACTGAACATGGACTTATGCAGGTGTGACCAAACTGAATAAGGATTCAGTACTTTTGGCAAAGTTCATAGCTAAACTTTTTTTGAAAATAATCTCTGAAACTAGTTTTGCCTCAAGTCCTGATCTTGGGTCATGGACACCACTAGAAAATAGAACAACTAATGCAAGAGATAAAAAGGGAGAGGTGATCTCTGCGTGTTTTAAGCATCTACTCAGCCACAAAACTAAGCTATTTAACTAAATTGTTATTAATAGATAACAGGAAAAATATATACAGTGTAGGTGTGGCACAACTAGAGGAAATTGCTAAATTGTGTAAACTGATGAAGAACACTTAAACAATGGTAATGCTATTGGTGAGGGTGTGGTACAATTAACCAATCAGCAATAGAATATATCATCCACATGATTTGAAAAAAAGAAAATCAAGCACATGGTCCCAAAATAGTACAGGTATATAATCAACAATAGAATGTGTCACTCACTTCCTCTTGAAATGAATCGCCTGTCCCTGATAACACCAAGATTTTGAGTTCCACTAATGCTTCAGTTGAGCTGCCAGTGAAATATGTGAATTGTTAGCATGCGGCAACAGAAAGAAAGTATAACAGTAAGCAAGCACAAAAGAAAGAAAACATAACAGTAAGGCAACCGGTGATGCATATCAGTATATCACTAAAACAGTCTCATATCTGACCCCTACAAGAAACCTGCAGCAACCGGCAACAACTGAAATGGGTCTCAGCCTGGCATTCAAATAAAAAACTGGACTGTGTTTGTGTGCATAACTCCAAGTACTATCTCCAAGCAAGGCAGGACTTTATTTGCAAAATTACTAGCAGAGATATTATTTAGCTTATCAAGCAACAAGGCTACTCAAGACATGAAAATTTCACTGATGGGGAAGCAGCACATCCAAACGAGTTCACTTTCACCACTGAGAAATTAATCCCAACAAAAAACATTTCAGTGAACACACGAGGCATAGTGTGTTACGTGGTAGTCAATAAAAAATTCCAGAATGTAACTGAACCATAAGGGAAAGCTAGTGAGGCGTCAAAATTCAGTTTAGCACAATAACCTGCAGCCAGTGAACCACAGAGATATTATTAAACCTGGTATGAGGTCTCAGGTCTAAGGTCAGAAGGCTGGACAAGCATAGGAATCTGAGGGAACATACCTGAGAATGGCCGTCTCGCAGAGCAGCTTGTCGTAGGTGGCCTGCTTTCCCTTGCTCCACTTCTGCAAAATCCACTTCTGCAAAATTATGGGCTCGGACTAGTAAGCAAGTGGTTTAGCACACTGCCCTGCTTCAAACAAAGTTTAACTCGCCGTCCATTGCATTTACATTGGTGCCAATCCAATGCCAGGCTTTGAGAAAGCCTATTACCATATACCATACCATCCAGCCGGTATACTCATCTACCACACCTCACTAGATTGTCAAAGCGTGACACAAGAACCTGAGCACATAAAGACCCCTTAGCCTGTATAGGTTCTTATCATTGTTATTAGTATTTGTGTGTATACAATCGAAATTAAAATATCTTTTGATCAGCCTATAGAATCATATAAGAAACAGAAACATGTTGTAACTTACAGAAGTATTTAATTCTACTAATATGCATGAACTCTAAAGTAGCACCTGACGGCAATTGCAAACTAAGATTTGCAAGTGGAACAAAATCTTAAAACTTAGCCTGTTCCAGGCCGAGCTAAGCATGTGAAATGGTAAAGCATGCTTGGCACTAACACAATAATCTCTAGAGCTATGGAAATGTCAAGATCCAAAGAGCCATTGCTGCTGGATCAAGAATCAAATGAGCATCAGCCAAAAACACACCTGACTGTACCTTGTGCTAAGGGGACGTGCTTCTCGAAGTGGTCGATGACCTTTGGACATGATCTTGAAGTTCACAGTCCTTGTCACACAAATCTACAGGAATTAGGGCGTGAGTAGAGCAAAACCTAGGCCAGATGAGACAATGGGGGTAGAGAACTCACATCGCGGCTGTGCCGAGGAGGAGGACGACGAGGTGGAGGTGGAGGGGCGGAGGCTGAAGAGCATCGGAGGGAAGGCGCTGGACGGGAAGGTGGAAGGGCACTGCCGCGTTGGAGGGGGAGCGGCGGCAGCGTCACCTCGTCGGCGAGTGGCGGCGTGTAACACCCTAAAATTCATCACAATTAAATTGTAGCAACCTTCTGAATTTTCTAGGATTTACTAAGGCTTAAATAAATTTTCTATGATTTAATTGGAATTTCTCTCTTTAATCAAATTAAACATCCTTAAATAATTATTTTAGTCAAAATAAGTTTTTGTTGCATTCATGCTGTTGCATTACTTTTTGGTTGCTAGTAAATTGAATTGGAATTTAAATTCTGTTTAAATTCAAATTTGATTTGCTTTTGTTTGAGTTCTAGAAAAGTTAAATAGGCTGAGTTTAGTTTTGGCCCCTGAACTCTTGGCAAGGTTCGCTTTTGCTCCCTGGACTTTTCTTTGCCGTTCGTGTTTCCTCCCCGCTTGGCCCGTTTACCCTCCGCTTTCGGCCCATTTGCGGCCCAGCTTGAGTCGCCGTTTCTCTCTCCTACCTGTGACGCCGACAGGTGGGACCCACCTGTCATCTCCTTCGTCTCCGCGCCGGACTCCGCCCCGACTCCGAGTCCTGACGTTGAGTCCCTTCCCTGCACGCCGCCGAGGTCCGGTCCGAGCCCCTATTTATAGCCGCCGCCTCGCCCGTGGTTTCCCCAACCGAGCAACCCCTCGTGATCCTTGTTTTCATCGCGCCGCCGCTCAAGTCGCCGCCGCATCTGAGCTCGTCGTCGTCCGTCGCCGTCGCGAACCTATTCGCTTCAAGTTTGACTCTGGTGAGTTCGTCGTCGCCTTCTCATCCTTCCCGTCTGTTCCTAGTCGCGAATTGCAGCTCTGGTTCCGCGTTCGCGTGTTCACCCGAGAGCTCCGCCGCCGCGCATGGCGCCGCCGTCGTCGTCCACCGCCTGTGCGCCGACCCAGCCATCCAGATCACCTTAGTTGGACTTGTCGTTTCCTCACGAGTCGATAGCGCTTGATCTCGTCGCAAACCGTGCACCGTAGCCTTAGATCGGCTTTGCTCCGGCGAAGCGCCGCCGCGGAGGAGAGCGGCGCCGCCGTCTCGGCCGTCGCTGTCGTCGACCCGAGATCCTGATCTCTCCCGCCCGTCCGATCGTGATCCAACGCCTCAGATTGGATCCGTCCGCGAGTCAAACCCGAGCGTACCGGTCAGCCATGGTGTTTTTGCAAAAGAGTCCCTGAGTTTTCTGGAAATCAACCCGCAGTCCATCCTAGTTCAAAAATAATTATAGATAGGTCGTGTTTCTTCGGTTTTAGCCCCTGCAAGTTTTAAAATTACGCCCGAGGTCCTGTTTTGGTCTTTTTACCCGTAAGCCCTTGAGTTTTTATACAAAATTATGTTTTCGCCCTCGGATTTTCGCAGTTAAGCCCCTGGAACTTTTAAAACTTTGCCAGCATGTCCCTGACCCTTAGAAAAGCCATATCTTTTGCGTTTTAACTCCGATTTCAGTGATTCTCGCGCTCACGCGTTCGTTGTAACGCGTAGATTAGTTTTGTGCTATTGTTTACTTCTGTTGGAATTGTTTGGTGTACTGTTTCTTAGTTATAGTATTGTTTTCTTGTATGTGTTCGTGTGTTGCGTATAGGAAACGCGCCGTTCGAGGAAGTGTTTGAAGAACCAGTTGTTGAAGACTTTGAGCAGCAACAGGGTTGGGAAGAAGGCAAGTGTATTATGTCATGCAAATGTCCTAATAACTATTAATTTCACCATCTACGCATGTGTCTTAATTTGATGGGTTCCTATTTAAGGATTTGCCTAGCCACTATATTTTCCTGTCCCTGAAACTGGGTTATTTAATTAACTTTGATGGTAGATGATGCTTAGCTTGCTCAACTGGGATTGGTTAAATGAACCCCTACTCTATGTTCCAAATACTCTTTTAATTAATTAATTGGCAAGATCATATCTTTTTAATTGGAACATGGAGAACCACCCAGGAAAACAGTACAACCATAAGTGCCATGTGGCTCTGGCTTTGACTGACTAATTAGGTGCTCTGGTTTATGGTAGCTTTACTCGAAAGGGGCATGGGGGCGGCGGTTGACGGGGTATAGCTCGGTCCTCTTGAGCTGTGGGCTTTGGTAAGAGACAGACCTCATTAGGGAGGGTTATGCTTTGCTTCTGAACCGGAAACCTTAGCGGGCTATCATTTATTAGAGTGCTTTTGTAAAGGTCTCATAGTGAAACTCAGTATTCGGTCCACGTGGTGTGGGACGGGTGCATGCTTCGGCAATGGGAATCACGGCTTATGGTGAAAGTGTACAACCTCTGCAGAGTGTAAAACTGTTATAACAGCCGTGCTCACGGTCAAGAGCGGCTTGGACCCTTACATGATAATCATACTCGAACATGGATTAAATTGTGGTTACTTGATTATGTTGGGATTATGACATAAATTAATTTGTGGGTCGTATATACTTTCATTTGCTAGTAAATAGTTGCTTAATAAAACTTGACCAACTAAAAGTGCTTACTGCAGTATTGTCAGCCAGACTTTTTGCCCCAGCCTTGTATGTCATATTACATTTGCTGAGTACGTCATGTGATCATGCTTGTTTTCTTTCTTTTATTGCATCAACTACACTCGGAATGCTGCTCAGATTGGGAGAATTTTGAGGATTTCACTGCTGATTTTGAGGAGTTCTAGGCGAGTCTCCCCCAGTCAACGCCTGTGGGGTTGGAGTCACTTTTGCTTCGTTAGATGAACGTTTATTTAAGTCTTCCGCTATGACATTTGTGTCAACTCTGAGACTGTAATAAATACACTTTAATACTCTTTCGTTATGTATGGTTATGGATATTCACTTGTGACGTCTACCATATGTGTGTAAACTGATCCTGGCAATGCATCTGGTTTTGCCTTTAAAACCGGGTGTGACACGGCGGCACCTCGTCGGCGAGTGGCGGCGGCGCGGTGCTTGTGAATCGACTCGTCGCTCGGAAAGGGAAGGGGAAGCGGTGCCCGGACCCTGCCCCGGCGAAAATGCGAGGAGCCTCCTGACGTGGGCTTCCAAATGGCTCGGAATTTTGGCCCGGGGCCGATTACCGCGGGGGACGCCTGCCCAGGGAAAAGGGTGGGATGCCTATGTATTTCGTACTACGAAAGAAGAATGTCAGGCAGATACATGTATTGTATTTGGATCCCAGTACTCGCGTAGGCACATCCTTCTTTCAATGGCACATTACCTATGAATTTCATTTCATTGCGATAGAACTATCCAGAACAAGAAAGTTCATACATTCGATGCCAATACAACCAGTGAACCAGTCTATCTGACAATTGAAATTTTAAACAATCAGTACGATTATATCACATCATACTACCACAGTCCAAAAATGTCCCAAAATGGTTCCATGGAAAATTTCAGTACAGAACACGATCGCATCCAATGACCTTGAGGCATTGAATGAACCATGACAATGAAGATGTACAGAATTAGGAAAAAGGATGCAGTATTGTACAGAGAAGGTAAGTAACAACATACAATTCCTTTCACTCCAAAGATTTGAGTAGCCGGAATAAACCAGCTGCTTCCCTTATCCGTGAAAATTCAATACAGAATGTCTGTACCTCAATGAAAAGATCTTGAACTGCACTCAAAGAAACATGCACAAAATTATCTCACTCGCCCACTTGAAAAGAAAAAGGGAGAAAACTAAGCAATTAACTTCGTGGTGACTGATGAGGTACAGACTGCAGCAGACCAGCCATCAACAGTCCCACTCAGCTTCTTTCACAAAGTGAAATAAAAACATATGTTGCATGCCAATACTGGATATTTTAGGAAAAACAGTCTAAACCAAACTATATTAGTACATTCATGGCTGTTCGCTTGAGATATAAGAGACCTGTATTGTTCATAATTTTCAGACTGAATATAGGCATGGCATTACATCCATAAAAAAAGGGAGCAACAAGAATCAAAACAGGTAATTCATTCAAAACAAAATAGCCAACTTGGGATGTTCTAACCGTGTAGGCCAGCATGTGGTTTAAGAACATTTGGATTCTCAAAATGCTGGCAGGAATGAATTGCAAGATAAGCAACTCTAGCCTTCAAAAGTGTCAGAAAAAAAACATAGTGGTAAAGCACTAAAATATAGGTGTACAATCAAATATTGCACAACCAGGTAGAAAGCAGGGATACAAAACTCGTAATCTTCTACAGAATATTTTGGATCAAGGATGCAGAAATTGTGACATTTCATCAACAGCATGCAGATAAAAAAGATTTTGTCAAGCATAACAGTGAACAATAATATGCTCATCATTTATAATCTTGTTTCGGATGAGACTTTGCAGGAAAACACAAACTAGTCTCACCAATCTGTTTTGCATGTACTTGTCCTGTTCACAAAAAAGAACCATTAAAATAAAACATTTCCCATGAGAAGTCCAGAATAGCCAATAAGTGTAACACCGTTTAAAGGATTGAATTTACCGCAAAAAAAAGTTTAAATGAGTGAACCACAACATTCATACACCACTGGGTATTTATTTTGCAATAAAGTAAAACACGTAACAGAACTGTAACCTCAGCACACATCACTAGTGATTTAACAAAGTAAGCATAAAAGCACTGTCACACTGACATTGCTCACAGAATAGTAGCACTGAATCACTTATTACTGGCCATTGTAATCAACAGGTACATGGAGAAATAGAAGTCTGGTCAAGTTTAAGTTTCCCCCACTGGAACATATCCATCATCAGGGGCGGAGGCACGCCCCGTGCTGCCCGTGCTGCAGCCAAGGTACTAAATAGCGAGGTGTCAT
The DNA here is from genome assembly GCA_033239725.1 of Echinochloa phyllopogon. Taxonomy (NCBI): domain Eukaryota; kingdom Viridiplantae; phylum Streptophyta; class Magnoliopsida; order Poales; family Poaceae; genus Echinochloa; species Echinochloa phyllopogon. Next base: position 4,475,053 of record BTCW01000003.1, read on the forward strand.
AGCGAATTTGGTTTGTATAGCGGATCGCGGATAGCGAGTGCTATAGCGGGCGCTAAGTCCAAATAGCGTAATTTAACAAAAATAGTCAAAATTTAGAGCATACATGAATATTAGCATCAAATTTACTTAAATAATCATCAAGAAGAAAATAATTTGTGATCCTTTATTCTTCACCATAGCCTAAATTACTATTTTCAATATTTTTGTTTTCTTCCATCCATCGTTTTTTGGTACCTTCAACCATCAATATAGTCAATAATGTCTAACACGAGTAATAGCAGGCGCAATAGCGGGTGCTAAGTGCAATAGCAGCCTGTAATAGCAGACGCTAAGTGCAATAGCGGCTGCTAAGTCCAAACATGCTATCTTGAGTCCGCTACCTTGTAGCGGTAGCGGTAGAGGTCCGCTACCGCTATAGCGGCTGCTATTGCGGGCGCTACCAACGCTATTTAGTACCTTGGCTGCAGCACGGGTTTAAGCTTGCTGATCTCATGCAAATCTATGTATCATTTATACCTAAAATACTATAATTTAGTCTATTTTTCAATCAATTCAACGTTTATCTACTAGCCCAGCCCTGGTTGGCAGGCTGTTCTAGCTCCGCCCCCACATCATTAACAAAGTATTAACACTCGATTTATTTAACCATGAAGTTAAGATATGGTGTCACGAACTTCAATTAAATGAACCAAAAGATGAACAAACCTTAATGTTTTGACATGATTGGATACAATTTGTGATGTACTCGTGGACAAACTCCGTTGGAAGTTCAACAGCAGTAGTAAGCCTGTTCACAACTTCCATAGAATGCAGGCTCATGTCCATATGCACAAGAACTTCAAAGTAACTAAAAAAACAAAAAGGATTATTGATCAAATAAAGGACAAAGAAGAGGGTGGATCGTGATAATTAAATATATGACAGAGAAGAAACAATGGTAATTAAACATATGACAGAGAAGAGACATACTCTGAAATGTCAGGAGAGTTAATTAGCTTCGAAAGAACCTCAACAGCGATGAGTGGATTATGCTCGACAAGATCCTGAAACCATACAAAAATTCTGACTCTTAAGACCAAATTATGTGAAATATGTGAGAACTTTTAAGGAGTATTCATACTTGAAGCTTCTGCGGAGTCATCCCTCATGTAATAAACCAGTTTAGGATCCTTTGCCAGTTCTAATATGACTTGCTGCAATAAGCTGCGAACAAATTAGGCATGTATCATCGGAAATATCTTATGCACCAATGAATGTGTATGAGAAAAGAGGGTGATAAAAGCCTAGGTGCAATAAATTTATCCATCACTGAGGCTAATGGAAGTTATGAAACTACATATTTTATAAGGAACAAAGAGAGGGAATAGAAATCCCCATCTAGAACAACCATTATTATCTAGAAGAAATGTTAGAATGTAGCAGCGAACCTCCTGTTGGGCAGGTGCAAGTGGACCTTTTAAGGCTCTTGCAATTAAATCGCGGATAGCAGCCCCTCGGCTCGTATCAGCACACATGCTATAATCCCATAATAGCTCATGGTTATTGTCAGGGTTCAGCCATTGTAGCTGCATGTTCAGCACAATGGAAGTTAAATTTAGAAAAGAAAAGCAGGTATGAAGATATGCAGCTTTTGAATTGAATATTTTACCTCCCCGTCTAGTACAGGAAGTCTTGGGGGTGTTGGCCGAATCCACTGAGGACCCAACCTTCCCCCTGATTTTTCTTGGAGTAAGGCAGCAACAGCAGAATCTCTATCATCAGAAGCAGATTTATGTTTGCTTCCAGGTAATGATATCGCGGACCTTTTAAGATTAAAAAATCAATAAAGAAAGGAGAAGAATAGGGCAAATGAACTCCATAAATTAAGGTGAGGGGGCGTGTGATGAGCCTACATACTCTGATGAATTTGAGTTCAAGGCAGCATTATGTTCTGTAGCAGTGTGCTGAGGTTGGCCCAGGGCAACATATCCATGGTGCACATACTATCCTTATTTGAGTAGGGGTCAGCAGGCAAAAAGCCCAGTGGCTCGAGTGTTTTCATGGACTGGGCAGGAATGTGTCCGTGACATCGTCGTACTCTATTGCACCTGTTTCGCCTGTTCGCTTAGATCATCAGCCACCAGCCAACACCGTTTTTTTCTCAGTAAAAACCAACCCCAGCCACCAGTCAACCGAACCAGCCAGCAATGTTTGCCACGAATAATTTAACCTCAGTCCTCTTAGGGAAGCCCAACGCAACAGTGTGGATGGTGGCCTCAACCTCCACGTTTGCGCACAGTAGCCACATCACATAGATTAGTATCCTCGTAGCATGTCAGCGAGGCTTGCAGGAGCAACGAGAGCTCCATCTGGCGTTGCAGCAAGGGGTTTCTTGCGTACTTGTAAATTCCATTCCGGAGGTCATTCTGTTTTTGCTCTTGGAACGGAACATTCCGGTATCGGCCGATACCGGTGTACCGTTCCTGACTTTATTATATTAAAAATATATGAATATACATATACATAAATATTCATATAAATATATACTTACGGCATAATTACGCTTCATCACACTGACATTTTTACCAAACTCACATATAATTCATTAAGTTCACCTGACCATAATCATATTTCATACTCCATAGCTCATACATGGAAAATAAAAACACAATCATTTGGTTTTAGCCCGGTACCAAAATGAGCGGAACAGGCGTTTCGGCCGGTATTGGCCGGAATGGCCGGAATTGACCGGTATTTGACCCGGTACGGGATTTCAGCCCTTCTATGCCGGTTTAGGCACCGGAACGGGGCATTCTGGCCATTCCGGCCGGTACCGGAATGGAATTTACAACTATGGTTGTCCCGCGCCGGGACCTCACCCACCCACCTCTCTTGAGCATGCGTTCTCTTTTTTCTCCTGTAACAGAACAATATAAAAGCTGACAACCTTGGCTTCCGTTAGGATGTAAACAGCCTTGTACTTGTATGTCTATATGGCCTGCTACTTCTCTTTGGGGCTAATACTCTTTAGACACTTTTCTTTGGGGCTAATACTTCTAGACATTTGCGTTGGGCCTGCCCTTATATGAAACCAAAAGGTAATTGGACACTTGGTACAGTGAGGCAACGAGTATATGAAAAGTACATTTTCACCCATATTTCTCATGCCCAAAAGTATGTTTTCACCAACATGGTGAAAATTAATGTTGTTTCTCCTGCTATTACATGAATATTTATTTATGGAGGTGATAGTACAAACCTTGGATGCAGAGGGTGGTGTAGAGAAAAAGGATTATACTGCCGAGAAACAGCTTAGTAGCTTTCGCCATGGACGCTTGCTGAATGATATAGAGCTAGGCTACTTTTTGAGCTGGTATGTTTTTTTGTATTGTAATGGTTAGAAAAATGGACCAGGTGAATGTAATATATATACTCGAAACCGCATATCACGGTGCATCAATGCATGCCAAGAATTGTTTTGTACATAATTGAAGTAATGCAATTGAATTTGTGCTAAAGATTACCTATTAAAGGATCGCAACTTTATTTCAAGTGTAGAGAATTTGGTCATTTTATTCTTCTAATATAGTAAATATTAATTTATTGCATTCCAACTCTCTAAAGGTGGAGTAAGTCTATTTTCCCTTCATTTGAAGTCATAGTTATTAGAGCAACTTCAGCGGGCCCTCTAACATGCCTCTACCCGAACAAGTCAAAAAAAACACTCCAACAAACTCCGTTATGCTCCTGTTTTGAGAGGCCTCCGAATTCCCTCCTCCACCTTCATTTGCCTGTTGCGGCAGTACAACACTGTGGCTAGGATCAAAATCCCTAAAAACACCGTCATACCCACGGCGTCGGACACCCAAATTGCTATATCATTTTTGGTGTACTTCTTAGCACTTGGCTTGGCATCTTCTGCAAACGCAACCACACATATATGTATACATTGTGTCACCAAAACAAATTGAAAGAAACACACAAATAAGATTTCAGTTGTGTTCTGTCTGTACCGTACAGAAGGTCGCTGCAAGAGTGACACTGGGCAGCGGCGGAGGCAGGATTGCCCCTTGGGGGATCCTCTTCATACTTCTTCTCCTCCTCTCCCCTCATTTTTCTTTTTTTCTCTCTATTTTCTTCTTCCTCTCTTTCTTCCATGACAAAAAAAATAGAGAGGGCTTAGGGGTTCCATGGGTTACATATGGGTAGGGGGGCTAAAGCCCCCTTTAACTCTGCCTCTGACAATGGGCCGGCCTGCGAAGAACTGGTGCGTAGCCTACCCGTACCTGCACCAAAGTGTGACGGCTCTCCCACTGGCAGTCTTGTCAGCTCCGCGTACGTCGTGCTTTCGCTAGCTGCCAGCTCGCTGCTGTTGAACAGTACAGGGGATGAGGCCACCCTGCTGGGGAGAATTGCAGCCACGGCGTACAAGCCGCTGCCGTACGGGCTGCCCGGGGCGAATGCACTGACCTCAGTTATTGTGGTTCTTTCACCGGCAGACGACCATTAATCGGCGAGCTCCGCCACCCCCCATCCACCGGTGCCGCTGCCGCCCACCCTCTCGGCCCCGGCCCCCTGCGCGCGTGGATCCGAAGGGCTGAGGGGTGCTAGACGGCTAGGGGTGGGTGGCAAGGAAGCCGGGTCTGCTGGTTGCGCGACGAGAGGAGCGGCCAGGCGAGAAGGGCGGGTCGGGTCACGGGAAGAGGAGCAGCGATCCGATCGCGAGCAAGGAGCAACGGGTGGGCGGCGAGGAGGCTGGGTCTGCTGGTGGCGGGAGGAGGAGTTGCGGACGGACCGGCGGCAAGGAGCGGCGCCGGGGAGGGGGGTGCAAATGCACCCACAACAAAGATGGGGAAAGGTCTTGCTCGATCGGCGGTGTGCAGGGGTGAGGCCGGCGCTGCAGTTGGCCTCGCTCTCCTACGTTGAAATTTTGTCCTAAATGGTGAGGCAGGAGGGAAAGTTACCCATTCCCAAGGGGGTTTAGCTCCGTCCCCGTCACTGCCGCTCGGGCCAGCTCCCGCAACGGGCAAGCCCGCGCGGGTCTTGGCAAACTTCGGTTTATATATATATATATGGAAATCGATCGAGCATCTCCAGACTCTCCATTTACTTTTTTGGGCTAAAAAAAGAAAACGGATAAAAAGACCCCGTCCAATGAATGGAACAGCCATCCGGTTGGTTATCTTTCCTCGCTCGCTGTCGGCGCCCATCCCCTCGGTATTTTTGGCTACCGTCGCCCCCTCGCCATCGCCTCCTCGCGCACGCACGGCCCCCGGCGCCGGCTCATGTCGGTGCCTGAACTCGGTTATGCTCATCCTACGAGTCGATTCTGCAGATTGGCAGATTGCAGAACACCGAACGAACCAATCACCGATCAGCCAAGGAGCTACCCGACCTAGATAGAGTAGAATGCTCACTCCGTGCAGGTAGCCTTATCATCTGCCCGTCATATATATTTTCACCTGCCACTACGGCTTCAGCTCTAGTAGTTAAACTTACCTATCTCTTGCAACAGAAAAGAGAGAGGCAGGTACGATCCATCAGCAAATAGTATTGGGACAACTGTACAGTTCTTTATGCGCGTTGCGGTACAAGTGTGAAAGTACGTACATGGTTAACGTTCGGTTTTTGTTTTTCTATTGGAGGTATGACTAGAAGTGTCACTAAAAAATAAAAATACATTGGACGCTATAGAGAGCATGTTTTACTCTGGTTCTACGTTTGCTATCGTTGTCAAAATAGATAATTGCAGTTTGTTCTAACTTCTACGAGGCTTCAAAGTATCTCCGTTCAATCCAAGGCTGTCATGCCTCATGTAATGTACAGAGAATGGAGGAGCAATTCTGAAAAATGTATTCAACTATAGTGCACTAAGCAAACACATCAAGACTATACAAGAAAACTGATTGCAGGATTGTTCCGTTACACTGAAAATACAGAAGATTGAGGTATTATTCATTGCCGTAAAGATGCGCCTACAAAATACAAACTGATCTCAACTTGCACCAACAATTAATAAGACATGTTATCCGAATGAATGTCTCTGCTCTTGGCATACTCTTTCACCACTTTTTCAAGGGTATGCACGGTAATCAGTAAGGGTGCCACAGATTCCACAAGAAAATGATGCACATAACGTACGAAGTGGTCTTGAGCACCCAGAGTGGCCATAGAACTATCCAGAACAAGAAAAGTTCAAACATTCGATGTCGATACAACCGGTCTGACAATTGGAATTTTAAAAATCAGCACAATTCTATCACATCATACTATCACAGTCCATAAGGTCCCATGGAAAATTTCAGTACAGAACATGATCGCATCCAACGACCTTGAGGCATTGAATGAACCATGACAATAAAGATGTACAGAATTAGGAAAAAAGATGTAGTATTGTACAGAGAAGGTAAGTAACAACATACAATTCCTTTCACTCCAAAGATTTGAGTAGCCGGAATAAACCAGCTGCTTCCCTTATCCGTGAAAATTCAATACAGAATGCCTGTACCTCAATGAAAAGATCTTGAACTGCACTCAGAAACATGCACAAAATTAGCTCACTCGCCCACTTGAAAAAAGAAGGGGAGAAAACTAAGCAATTAACTTCGTGATGACTGATGATGTACATACTGCAGCAGACCAGCCATCAACAGTCCACTCAGCTTCTTCCACAAAGTGGAACAAAAACATGTTGCATGCCAATACTGGATATTTTAGGAATAACAGCCTAAGCCAACCATATGAGTACATTCATGGCTGTTGTCCAACAACACCTCCAGATCTAAGAGACCCATATTGTTCATAATTTTCAGACCGAATATAGGCATGGCAATACATCCATAAAAAAAGGAGCAACAAGAATCAAAACAAGCAATTCATTCAAGGGTAAAGTTTTAACAGCTGCATATGTGTAGGTTTCCAAATCAAAATAGCCAACTTAGGATGTTCTAGCTGTGTAGGCCAACATGTGGTTTAAGAACATTTGGATTTTCAAAATGCTGGCAGGAATAAAAGGCAAGATAAGCAACTAGCCTACAAAAGTGTCAGCACAAAAAATAGCATAGTGGTAAAGCACTAAAATAAAGGTGTACAATCAAATATTGCACACCCAGGTAGAAAGCAGGGATACAAAACTCGTAATATTCTACAGCTAATATTTTGCATCAAGGGTGCAGAAATTGCAGCATTTCATCAACAGCATGGAGATAAAAAAAAATTGTCAAGCATACAAGTGAACAATAATATACTCACCGTTTATAATCTTGTTTCGGATGAGACTTTGCAGGAAAACACAAACTAGTCTCACCAGTCTGTTTTGCATGTACTTATCCTGTTCATATAAAAGAATCATTAGCATAAACATTTCTCATGAAAAGTCCAGATTAGCCAATAAGTAAAATACTGTTCAAATGAGTGGACTACAACATTCATACACCACTGGGAATTTATTTTGCAATAAAGTAAAACATGTAACAGAACTGTAACCTCAGCACTCATCACTAATGATTTGATAAAGCATAAAAGCACTGTCAGCACTGACATTGCTCACAGAATAGTAGCAATGAATCACTTATTCCTCAGGTACATTAAGAAATATAAGGTTAAGTTTCCCCCCACCGGAACATATCAACCATTCACAAAGTATTAAAACTCGATAAATTTAACCATGAAGTTAAGATATGGTGTCACACCAAAATGCAGGTCAATGTCTAATGTCGTGAACTTCAATTAAATGAACCAAAAGATGAACAGACCTTAATGTTTTGACATGATTGGATACAATTTGTGATGTACTCGTGGACAAACTCTGTTGGAAGTTCAACAGCAGTAGTAAGCCTGTTCACAACTTCCATAGAATGTAGGCTCATGTCCATATGCACAAGAACTTCAAAGTAACTAAAAAAGTAAAAGGATTAGTTATCAAATAAAGAACAAAGAAGACGGTGAATCATGATAATTAAAGATACAATAGAGAAGAGACTTACTCTGAAATGTCAGGAGAGTTAATTAGCTTCGAAAGAACCTCAACAGCGATGAGTGGATTGTGCTCAACAAGATCCTGAAACCATACAAAAATTCTGACTCTTAAGACCAAATGACTTGAAATATGTGAGAACTCAACATTTTTGGGGAGTATTCATACTTGAAGCTTCTGTGGAGTCATCCCGCAGTAATAAACCAGTTTAGGATCCTTTGCTAATTCTAATATGACTTGCTGCAATAAGCTGCGAATAAATTAGGCATGTATCATCGGAAATATCTTATGCACCAATGAATGTGTATGAGAAAAGAGGGTGATAAAAGCCTAGGTGCAATAAATTTATCCATCACTGAGGCCAATGAAACTACATATATTTTATAAGGAACAAGGAGAGGGGAAAGAAATTCCTGTCATAGGAACTACATTCAGTGCATATCAATCTACTAGAACAACCATTATTATCTAGAAGAAATGCTAGAATGTAGCAGCGAACCTCCTGTTGGGCAGGTGCAAGTGGACCTTTTAAGGCTCTTGCAATTAAATCGCGGATAGCAGCCCCTCGGCTCGTATCAGCACACATGCTATAATCCCATAATAGCTCATGGTTATTGTCAGGGTTCAGCCATTGTAGCTGCATGTTCAGCACAATGGAAGTTAAATTTAGAAAAGAAAAGCAGGTATGAAGATATGCAGCTTTTGAATTGAATATTTTACCTCCCCGTCTAGTACAGGAAGTCTTGGGGGTGTTGGCCGAATCCACTGAGGACCCAACCTTCCCCCTGATTTTTCTTGGAGTAAGGCAGCAACAGCAGAATATCTATCATCAGAAGCAGATTTATGTTTGCTTCCAGGTAATGATATCGTGGACCTTGTAAGATTAAAAAATCAATAAAGAAAGCAGATGAAGAATAGGGCAAATGAATTCCACCCACCACAATATAGATCTAGGTGAGGGGGGCGTGGATGAGACTACATACTCTGATGAATTTGCACAACTACGAGGCACATCTGGATCGGGTATAGCACTTCTAACAGAAGCAGCTCTGAAACTACTAATCTGAGCCTGAGATTGTACACCATTACTGCAGTATTGCTTCTCAAGTTGTTCCCGTGGCAACAAGGCCTACACAAACAGATGTGTATATGAGCAATTGTATGAATGTTGCATCCAATCAGTTCCTTTACTTAATCAAAACTGAAAAACCTTACGCTAAGCAAAAGCTCACCTGAGATGCTGAAACAGACCCATTTATGTAATCTACGGCTGACTGATTCAGGACCTGAGAAACAAAGACCACTGCTGAAATTACCAAAATATGCAAGCATGCAGTTACGTTTCTCAAAATCGATAAATGAAAAGACAATGTCCAAGTTGTTGGTTGCATCTGATCTTATAAATATTCATAGTAGGGTTGCCTAATTATTGAGCTGTATGCACCAGCAAGTTGCACAAAAGCCTAAGCTGCTGGGGGAAAGCGTGCAATTCACTTACTTCAACAGTAACGGACCTTAATCAGTATATGTACGTCAGCATAGGAAAGGAGAATATAAAAACTATGACATGGTCGTCCTATGTTCCACCAAATTCCGCATCGTGTTTATAAAGAAGTCCAAGAAATAGAAAAGACCTCGTTATTATCGTTTCCGCTTGATGAAGTCAATAATAGTTGGACAAATGCCCGTTCTGATTTCTCTGATGTTTCATCGCAGGCTGCCTGTGGATAATCAACACAAAAAACTAAGACTCCAAGCATGAAAATGTTTAGTCAAGAATAATTGATTAAGACAAAAGAAGGATATCAAGTACAGCTGAAGCAGATGTTTGGTCTGTGTTGCAACCATATTCAAGAATAAGAACAGCAGACGGCTGATAGGGCTGGAGGCAAAAGATCACTGCCATAGAAAACTAGCAAAACAAGTCGCAACGTATATTTTTTCAACGTGATGCTAACTTATGACAGGGAGTACTCAATTCTGTTTCCACGCCACTAAAATTCCACAGTTAAAAGAGGCAAGGATCCAGCAGCTACATAGAAAGTTAATCAAAGCCAACAAATGAGGAACACATGAATATATGATTGTTTCGAACAAAAACCTATTCTGAATGTGAAGCAAAGATATTCTTTAATCTTTAAAAAAAAGTACTTGTGCTCAGAAATTGCTCTTGCAATTCAAGAAATACCGTACAGGCAACATTGACTGGTCCAATTGATTTAAAAATGGTTAGACATGTAAACAGTTACATATGCTAGTCATAAAAAAATAGGAGCCTGTTAGACAGGGCTCCAAGGTCCAGCTGTTTGATTTACTTAATGCATGCAAATCAAATGACGCTACAAGTTCACAATACCAAGAACAGATTCCAATGATAGAGTCCGGTGGTTAACATAAAATAATGCATCCATAATGTGGACCCTCGCTTGTCAAGTGGGCCAGTGAAAATTGCAAGGATCCAACTTATATGTGCCAGAATCTAAAAGCAAGCCTTGGCCAAATGGGAAGTGAAGGTTTCGTAGAAGAAAGACAATGTACAATAAAAAGCAGAATTTTCAAGAAAGGAGCTCCGCATCAGAATAATGTAAATGGCTAAACCTTTGAACCACATAACCTGAAAGGAGAATGGCCTCGCATGCAAGCTACATTACAACGTCATTACTGGATCAGAAAATAGAGCTAAAACTGGCAGCTCAGAGACGTGTTTGGTATCAATCATAAAACATATGGAAGAATATTGCACTTCCAAACATTTATATGTTTCAGTATGCTGAATAGGAAAAAAAAGGGAATTCTTCCATAACAATCCAAATCACAAATAATTGGGAAAAAAACAAGGTTTGGAGCTTACATTTAACAATATAGGAACATATGGATTTGCTGTCTGTGGTGAATAGCTCTGATGAAGAATTGCAAATGCAATTAAACGACCAGTAGGATGGAGCATCTTCTTGTCCTAGTCAAAGGGCAACATAATACATGAGATTGGCAGCATTATTCCTATGAAAGCACATATATCTAGAATATCAAAGTGAACAGAACAAACCCCGGACTCCTAAAATGAAAACGAGGTAGGTGAACATATCCCTAAATTTTGCAAACGCAAGGTGAAAATACGCTGTTATTAAGAAGAGTTACTTTGAAAACGCCAACTGAATTGTCACAGCATGATTTGATCAGAAGTATCGAGGGCATTGTTTCCTACAGGACATAATACCATACACGGGGCAATTGTCAGTACATGAAAGGTTCTTCAGCGCATCCCAACGCTTGCCGCACTGTACCAACTACATTTCATAACCCACCACCATCACCACCAAAAAAAATAACTAACGGAGAAATTTGGCACATTCTGTAAGGAAAGAATGGTAGCTCTCAAAATTATTGAGCCTTGAAAGATGATAATAATCAAGTAACAAGCCTGATTTTTTTTCTACACATGCTAAAGAAATCAGAAGGTTGCACAGCATCTAAATATGGAACCATTTCCTCATTCCATAACCGACCAGTGGTAGATCAAGCTGAAATACTAGCCATACTTGCATAACTGATTTGGTAGTATTTACTCCCCACGGGACTACAAGAAATAAGAACACATACAGATTCTAGTTTCAGGTCACATGAACCCTTAGCAGCATGTTCAATAGGATGGTCCATTTACAATCAATAAGAAAGGAGAGTGGATCTATGAAGCTAGCAGTGTTAATTGCCCACTCACGCACTTAATGCTCTTGTGGTCTGATGGCATCCTGCGAACAGATGCGACGAATAAACCTCAACATTACCGGTGTCTGTTTGAGTTCACTGTGGAACACAATTGTAAACCTCGGTGACTCAATATCATCAACGCCACTAAAGCAGCTACAGCAATGAATTCAAATAGAGTATCCAAACATATGAAATTCACACCACGTAATAAATGCGAACAAATTTAACTTTAGCAGCCCCAGAAAGAAACTCGAAGGCCCTAATTAACAAAGATCATGGAAATGGGCCTAAATCTACAAGTCTAAGCGATCCATTACAGGTCAGGATTCAAAATTCAGAAGCAGGAAAACCGAAAGATGACGAAAGATGACGAGTTTGGTAGCCTCCAAAACCCATAAATGTCACTTGATTGAACGACCCATCAGTCCATTCCAAGCCATGAAACCCAATTAGCAAGTGCAATCGCTAAGAATGCACCAGCAAAGTCATCCCGATTCGTGCCTGAAACCCCCGAACTGAAATAGCCTCACAGCCACAGCGGCGAGCCCAAAACCCACCGAATCTGGCTACCGAACGCAAACCCTAACCTAGCCAACTCAAACAGGCCCCCGATCCGTTTCCCGCCGCAAAAGCCCCCCGCCCAATCTGACGAAACGAAGCAAGCGGGAGAGCTGGGGGAGGAGAGAAGGAGAGGGGGGAGGGCACGGGCACGGGGGCAGTGGCTTGCCTCGAGGAGGAAGCAGAGTGCGCCGCCGACGCGGAGGCGGCGCTCGCGGGGGAACCGCGAGAGGAAGTCGGTGACGACGTCGGTGAGCGGGCGGGCCGCAGCGGCGAGCAGGGAGAGGAGGTCGGACCGCTCGTCGGGCCGCAGCGTGGGGACGGGGGCGCACGCCGACATGGTGGGCGCCGTCGTCGTCGTCGGGGTCGAGGTCGCGGTGGCCGTCGCCGTGAGGGACGGCGGCGAGGATTTTTCCTTTTTGTCTTCGGGTTTTTTTTTCTTTGCCCCCTTGGCCCTTCGGGACAGATTCAGTGGGAGGAGTGGGCGCGGCTCGGGATGTGGATCGGACGGGTGCGGCTGTGTGTTTGCTTTTCTTTCCTTTTCGCCCAGATGGTTCTGGACCGGCCCGGTTGGGCTCGACCGCGCCAGGGCCCAGGGCCGAGCCTGTGGGCTGCTCAGTACGCACAACACAAGTAGCGCAACCTGGATCCAATCAGGCAATCACATAATTTGTGAACAATTAAGTTTACTCCCCTTCAAATTAGTCACTGAAAAAAGTAGCTAAAAGTTGCCCAACAAATCAATCGCGAGGTTTTCAGTCGTTGTAGACGTTAAGGCAAAGTATCCCTTGCAATCAGTTACTGGGCCTTTTAAATATGCAGTCACACGTCTAGAAATCAATACAAAGGTCGCTCTCACTTTTCGTAATGCTGCTCCTCTACTCGATTGTCGTCGTCTCGCCTACGCCGTAAATGCCCTTTCATCGTTTTATAAAGGGCTTTGCTATATATCATGTTAATTGTTGGTACATCTCGTGCAACGTTAACACACCAAACATATATAATTCAACATTTCAACGTTCGTACAAGTTTTAGTTTCCTTCACTTTCAAAGGACACCCTAAACTTGTGAAGTCATAGTATGCTATTAAAACATTCCTACAATTTTTTTTGCGAATGCCTACAAACTATTTTTTGATATAGAGCTCCACTTCAAACCGTACACGTATAGCCGTATAGGCCTCCTATAACTCTTCAACACGGAAGCATATACTACTCTCTGTATAATGATGTTTGTATCCTGGCTTCATTTCTTCATCACGCTATTTATAACAATTACCACGAACCATAAAAGTCATCGACATATGGATATACGTAAGGCTATTAAGCATGAGGATCCAACAAATAAATTACTTTCCTTTTTCATAGTGGAATTTGGGGGTAGAATTTGGGGTGTGTTTAGTTCCCGCGAAAAGTTGGTTGAAAAGTCACGTCAGACACTGTAGCGCACTGTGTGACTTTTCGTTTGTTTTTGGTAATCATTGTCATACCATGATCTAACTAGGGTCAAAAGATTCGTCTCGTCGTGTACATCAAAACTATGCAATTAGTTTTTTTATTCATCCACGTTTAGTGGTCAATGCATGAGGATAGAGATTTGATGTGATTTGATATGATAGGTGAATAATGAAGTTTTGGGTTGAAATTGTGGGAACTAAAAAAAGGCCTATCTGTTCAGCATACGAGAAGTGAGGGAGAGAAAGAGGGAGGGAGTTACATCGTATAGCCAAGTCAGATGAAGCAAGTCAAAAGCCCAAGGCTCTAATGACGCTGACATGTGGGACCTCCCTAGTTTCGCTCGGTGCTTCCAGGAGTTGACTCGTTGACCCAATCCCCACGCTGTCGAGGAGGTTTCTTCAAAAAAAAACGCGGTTTCTTTCACACTGGCCAGTAGCCACGGCGGCGCGAAGCTACCCAAAAACCTGGGACCCACTTTAGCAGTTCAGCAGGGGAGGGGCGGAGCGGGCGCATCTCTCCACTCACCGTCGCGGCGTCTGGCCTCGCTCAGCCCCCCATCTAAAACCCCACTGCTACCGCTGGAGCGAGAAGAGGCGCGCGGTCGATGTCTGGGTCCGGCGATCGCCGCGGCGGCCGAGCTCCCGGCTCCGGTGAGCACCTTCCGTACCCCCGTGCTCTGTGGCTGGACGGAATCCCCCGCAATGCCGGATTTTATTTGGGGGTGGGGTAGAGTTTAGTAGGGTGGTGGTTCATGGATTTTTATTTGTTTTGGAGAAACGTTTTGTCCCGTGCGTGCGAGCTCGCGGTGAGGCGGACGAGCAGGTTGCTCGATTCCGGGCAGTTTGTTCTGGAGCGATTGAGGTTTGTGGACGAGGGGCGAATTAATCACCTAGTTTTGGGTGGGATTTAGGTGCCTTTCTCTCAACTGCATCTTTCGAAGCTGAATTTGTCAGCCATTTTTCGCGCTGTCAGCAGCTTTTCTAAAAGCAAAGAGGAATTGATCCTTGCTTCACAACCTAATTCCTGGAACTCTCCTCACATCTTTTAAGACTACAAAATATGCAATTCCGTAGTGGAATACGCAATTCACACCATAGATAAAATTGTTTAATTTATCTAGCACTGCATAATACTACCCTGTATACAGACAGTGGCTGGGAAACTGTAGGAAAGAAATCGAAGAAACCAGGGCAAGCAGCTGGGAGACCAGGGGCACCGTCGAGTTCTACAAATGGTGCACATAACTCAGCTAGGCCAGCATGGGGCGGCAATGGTTCCCCGCACTCTTCTGGAAACAGTAGGGCACAATCTTCACGTCGTGCTGCTGCTAACAGAGGCAATCCTAGACCACCACCACAAACAAGGGCTGTGGGAAAAGAACTGCAACCATCACGCCCTGTTGTGGTTCACCCTCTGTCAAATGGTTGGCAGTGGCAGGCCAGGCCTCGCCCATCTGCTTCTGAGGGCGACAATGGTGATGCTCCTCCGTCTGGTTGTGACCCTGGGTTGGAGAATATTGATGGTAACGGTACATCAGATGATGATGATTTGAGTGATGATCTCAGTGATAACTATGATTCAGATGCTAGTGAGAAAAGTTTTGAGTCTCGAAAAATGAACAAGTGGTTCAAAAGTTTCTTTGAAGTCTTGGATACATTGAGAGTGGAACAGATAAATGAACAGACTAAGCAATGGCATTGTCCGGCATGCAAAAATGGACCTGGGGCAATTGACTGGTACAAAGGGCTGCAGCCTTTGATGACTCATGCTAGGACAAAGGGTTCTAGAACGGTTAAGCTTCACAGAGAACTGGCTGCATTGCTGGAACAGGAGCTATCTCGCAGGGGTATTTCGGTGGTACCAGCTGGCGAACAATTTGATAAATGGGAAGGACCACGAGAAAGCACTGATCGTGAGATAGTGTGGCCACCAATGGTTATTGTTATGAACACCTTATTGGAAAAAGATGACAATGATAAGGTGACTGAATTTTTACCTTTCACTATGTCAATACATTGTTTCATTTCTGTATCATTTCATATTGTGTTCATGTTCCCTGTCTACTTGGAGGTTATGATGCTTCAATATTGACTAGATAACTTGGTTGTATGGATTGCTACTGATTTTAAATACAGATTTTGCAGTTGGGTTCCCTCTGTCCTTGTAAGCATAGCTTTATGCTTATTGATCTTGTTATCAAAGCATTTTATCTGACTATAAATCTGCAATATGCTTCCTACACGGATCAGTTACTCTGAATAATGTGCTATTTTTCTTTATACCTAAATGTATTATATTGTTGTCTTGTGCACTGCAAGTGTCAATCAAACATGTTGATCCTCTTTATTGTCTTCTAGTTAATTAGCATTCTAAAATGGAGTTCAATGCATTCTGTCCCAATAATACTTTGAGATGAATCTTTTAAAATATTTACAATTATTATATGGTATTAGGCTGGAGGCTAACCTGCAATATTTATTCACTTCTGTGATTATTTTTCCACTTCTTTTTGCACTCAATGTTTGTTTCTGCTACTTAGGGTTTACTAGATATAGTTAGAGCGACTAACTGTGGATCATAAATGTGTCTTCAAGGGCTGTACAGTTGATTTGTACTGTATTCTGATTTCCATTTATTCTATGACATGCTGTAGTGGAAGGGCATGGGGAACCAGGAGCTCCTCGATTACTTTGGTGGATATGCAGCAACTAAAGCATGCCATGCGTATGGTCCAATTGGGCACCGTGGCATGGGCATGTTAATATTTGAAAGCTCGGCTGTGGGCTATATGGAGGCGGAACGGCTGCATAATGACTTAGTAACTCAAGGTACAGGTAGGGATGGATGGCACTGGCAGCGCCACAAGGTTCGATTCTTACCGGGTGGAAAAAGACAACTATATGGTTTCCTAGCAAACAAAGAGGATATGGAGATATTTAACAAGTGCCAAGGTAGCGTTTCTTATAAATTTAATGCCTTTTATTCTGTTTATATGCTTGTTTTTATTGTAAACTTTTCCATGAATTCTTTATGCCTTGAGTAATGATCACTGTCAAGTGTGAATTGAACTTGTACGCATGTGTGGAATATACTTTTGTTATAGTAATCATAAGGACACATGAAGTTGGACATTTATGCTTGACATCTGGTAATCATTTTGTTCACTCACTGAGAGAGCAATAGCAGCAAAGTCTTGCTAAAATTTGTAACAATCCCCCCATCTAATTGATCTCATAGGGCAATACAACAACGGAAAAATGACACTTAGTTTGAGTAAGAAAGATACTCTAGTCTGGAGTTTTATTTTTCCTTTTTATAGGCCAATCAGTTCTGAGCATTCAATTGGTTAGTGCAGCTCTCTTCTTCATAAGGATGACCCCTCCATGTATCCAAGCATGCCATTAGGTTGCTTCCTGTGTGGTGATAACTTACCATTCGTCGAAGCAGTTCTCCTTTGTGTGCCATTATTGTCTAGATTTTGTGAAAATGGGCCACCCACACTTTTGACCAAAGGCCGAAGCCGGCTTTATAGATAAAGCGGAAACCAGAACCAAAGTACACAGGATGACAGGAAGCCAAAACCAGGAAACACCACGCGAAACAAAAACAAGGGAGCACCGTTCCAGGGGCACACAGACCCCACAAAACCAAAAAAACAAACAAAACAAACAAAAAAACACCAGCACCACAGGAGGCCCAGGGGGGCCACCCACACTTATGACTGAACTATTCATAAGCACGTCACTTTCTTAGGAAAAAGCCCAGGGGGAGTCTCCCCATGGTTGAATTTGTTTTTTATTACTGAACTATTCTCTATTATATTCTTTTATATGACTTATAGAACAGTACAACGTTGTCCACTTAAAATTGTGATATTTAACCTGTTATTGAAATGAAGCCTCCAAGTTCAGCCATGCCAGTTGTTATGTATCCACTGAACAGTTACTTTTAGCATTTTACTGACCCAATAGAAGCATTGCTAACAATATTTCATCTTCACTATAATTTCAGGAAAAGGCCGTCTAAAGTACGAGATGAGATCTTACAATGAGATGGTTGTGATCCCAATGAAACAGATGAATGAAGATAACCAACAACTGAATTATCTGAAGAACAAGATGGTTAAGACAGGGCAACGTTCTAAAGCAGTGGAAGAAACACTGGGTGTTGTCACGCAGAAGCTCCGGGATACTATGGAAGAGATTGTATTTGTTAGGAGTAAAGCCAAAGAGAAGCACTTGGAGTATGAGCAAGAGGTAATATGGTTTCTGTCAATGACCAACACACATCTGAGAATCATTTTCTTTCAAGTTTCTGTCAATGACTAACAAATGATTAGGAATTTGCTGGGAGTCACACTTCTCTTTTTAAAATCTAGAACTTTTGCCATAAAATTCATGTGGTCATCAGTCTCCTTTTACCTTTTCCTTGCTATAATTTCACCTTTGTTTCCATACATTGCAGATGAAGTACCAGGAGCAATTTTTCCATAATCAAATTGAGATTATTCACAAGGCCACAGAGGATAAAGAAAAGGAGTTTGAAAAGTTGCTGCAGGAGGAGCGCTCAAAGGCTAGAATGTTTGATGTGGACTCTGGAACTACTGAAGATCACAAACTAAGGTGGGTGACTACCCGCGATTGGAGTTATGAATAATACAAACTGTGATACATTTGTTTGGGGAGGAAATGCTTCATCTCAATGCATCACTTGTCAACCTTGATCTGTTTCCCCCTATCATCTCATGTTGACATTAATTTCTAAGCGGGTGCCAATTGCTGTTTTCCATTCTGAACCCATGCTGTCTTGTGCAGGAAGGAACATATACAGAAGTTTATCGATTGCCAGGTGAAGGATGTAGCAGAGTTTGAGGCTGAGCGGGACAAATTGATCAAAGCCCATGAGGAGAAGAAGATGAAGCTAAAGAAAGAGTACATGGAGAAGGAGGTAGAGCTGGAGAAGGAGCTCGACGCTGCCCTGACAAACCTGATGGAGAAGCACAAACCAGACACCTTCCAGGCCTCCCGCTCATGAAAGCTCCTCCGTGTCCCCTGCTCGGAACCAATACCGTAGATGCTCCTCCGTGCGCCTAGACATTCTTTTTAGATAATGGATAAACTGATCTCCACCGTCAGATTGTTCTCCGAGCTTACAACCAAGGAGTAAAACGCAGCACAAAGACTGTCTTACAATTCAAACGATACCAACCTTGGAGTGCCTAGACAGTAAACACTCTAGATGATGCTAAAACATGCCCCCGTGGCGGCCGCTTGCCTGAACAACTCTGTATGGTCGCCGTAGCATGGGAGCGTGAAAGACTGGGCCACGTCTGCGAATGTGAGGCTAAGGCCAGTAACGGTGGGGATTTCATTTTTGTGTTTCCAAGGATGCCACATAAGTAAGGAGACAATAAATTTATAGATGAAATGGTTCATACAAAGCAAAGTTTCATTTTGATGTTTCCTAGGTGATGCATGCAAGATACAGACTTGTTGGAAACTGTGTATACAGAGTTTCATCTAGATGAAACCCATTTCATCTCTCTCCTCATTAACTCCTTGCCACGTCATCTAAAATGCTGAGTTGACACCCTATTTAATGTGCATGAAACCTCATGAAACCTTGCACTGGGACTGGCCTAACCAAACGTGTAGAGGCTTGTCTGCAAGAGTGCCATTTTTTTTTCTAAAACATTAAGAGCGCCATATTCCAGGGCAACGTCACTACGTGTGTGCAGAATGGTTCACGGAATTTGGTGCACAAAGAAGTTTGAGTTGAGCGACATTCGAGAAATTGCAAGCACTGGTCAACATGTGAACGGTAATAAATAGTCAAGTTTGCTGTAAAAAATGTTATTTTCGTAACAAAAAGATGTCGAGCGGGCCGTGTTGGCAGCTGGCATGTTGGGGCTTCTCTTAGATCTGAGCCTAATTGGGAAAAACAAAAAATGTGCATTAATTTCCCTCAAAAAAAGGAAAATAAAAAAGAAAGCACCAATAATATTGTCTGGTGAAAGGTGTAAGTAAGATCATCTCTATCATATTATTCCAGCAGTTGCGTCACCTGAAAACCATCACATAGTGCCCAGAAAATAATTCATGAAAATAAAAACAGCGAAATAATGCAAGATGAGATCATACAAGGGGAACACACGTAGGGCATGAATCCGTCGACCTGTTTGTGTAGACAACTAACAGATTGCAGCCATGACTGATTGACCACTGCATTTTTTTTTTTGGCAAAGACGATATTGCAGTTTTCATATCAGATGCTTCTTCAAACAAGTGTTATTTTCATCCGATTTACATAAAACACTGTTACTAGTTTCCAGTGCGTTCTCCCTCTTGAATCTTACCAGTGTTTCCCCTTCGTGATGCATTTGAGTTGCTTTACATATACAGAGTACGTATTTTGTACCCAACATACTGGCACAATATCAATAGTTCATATGAGCATGGGCATTTAGGATGAAATTGCTTCATTATTGATGAAACCACCTTATTGTTATTCGATTTTTTTAATTAGGCTTTCATTTCTCTAAATACGAAGAACAGTGTTGAGTTTGGGATTCATTGAGCGTATGATGGAGTAGGCGAGAGAACAAACTAAGGAAAAGATAAGACCCAGATGGACGCTCACTCTTCACCAATCATTGGTGAAAATTCATCCTGTAATCCCTTCCAAACTGCAAACATTATGCGGAAATGTAAAGCCGAAAGAAAGGGTACCAAACATAGCAAAGCACCCGCGCGAAGGAGGTAGTAGCACATGAATCACTGTCCTACGCACACAAAAGGTGAAAAGAAACAGCCATGCAGACCTTTCCCTCAACACCACATCATGTTCCGCGAAAAAGAAACACCATCTGCATGAGAAGTGGCAGAGAGCGGAGAACATTGGAGAAACTAGAGCAAGCACCAAGCAGCTAGTAATAATGATCAACGTAATTACAGCCTCATCAAACGCTTCATTCAAATCCTCACCAAACCAAAGCCAAATCAAGCCAATCCCAACCATCAATGACCAATAGTCCAAAATCCAATCAATAAAAACCCAATCGTACTTTGCCGACGCTGACATCCGGGCCCATCCCTCTCTCGCGCGGTGCTTTGCCGTGGTTGACTCATTGACTCCCCACGTTCACGCGGGACGGGCGGTCAGGAGGGCGGACCGCGGGCCCCACCTGGCAGCGTACCTCATTGATCGCGCATGATACGGTGGGCCCGTCGCAGGCCGGGTGCGCCTCCCCTCGGGACGAGGAGCGCGGGGAGCCCGTCACACCACAACTAGAACCTACCCTTGCAACTGAACTGCGGGCCACACCTCAGGTGGACCCATAGTGTCAGTGAGTTGCGTCGTCGAGGGAGAGGTGGACCGGCGGCGAGCGAAACGAGCCCACCGTGCGCCGCGGTGCGCGCACCTCGAAGGGGTGCCGTTACCTCGCGCCCGCGGCGTCTGGTGGTCTCCGTCCCGATATATAGCCCGCCCCCCCCGCTCCGTTCCGCTCACCGTCACGGCGTCTCGCCCCACTCGGCCACTTCCCCCATCTCTTCTCAAAAACGTAAAACCCCAGTACGCAGCGGAGGAGAGAGAGGCGCGCCCGATCGATCCATGTCTGGCTCAGGCGATCGCCGCGGCGGCGGGCCTCCCGGCTCCGGTGAGCACCTCCCGCCTCTCCTCACCTCCCTCTCCGTGGCCTGTTGGTGGACGGATCGCGCAATGCCGGATCGTTTAGGGGGTGGGGGTAGGGTTTAGGGGTGGCGCTGCGGGGGAATTTTTGTTCCGAGAATCTGATTCGTCTCGTGCGTCTGTGCTTGCGGATTCGTCTAGGCGATTGATTCCTTAATCGCGCGGTGCGGGCGATTTGCTTGGTTTCGGGGTGCGCTGCTCGATTTGGGATTGTTTGTTTTTTCACTTTGTTCGTTTTGCGCTTGTTTTCGGTGGGATTTAAGCATTTAGGTGGGATTGTGTGCTCGGTACGAAGCACAATTTATTAGTTGTAGTCCTTTCATTTTTTTTCGTTTTAAGATTTAAGAAATTGTGGATATATTCCATTGTGTATTAATTTGTGGCGTGTATGTTAGCGGGTATTTTAATCGTAAATAGACTCTTG
Organism: Echinochloa phyllopogon; assembly: GCA_033239725.1. Classification (NCBI taxonomy): domain Eukaryota; kingdom Viridiplantae; phylum Streptophyta; class Magnoliopsida; order Poales; family Poaceae; genus Echinochloa; species Echinochloa phyllopogon. The sequence goes on from BTCW01000003.1 coordinate 4,496,843, forward strand.
CATCTCTGGGACGTCCTCTTATTATCCTACAAAAGAGGTATTAAAGTTTCTCTCGGTGGTAGTTGTGGTTTTTTATTGAAAATGTTATCCTACAAAATGAGGGATTATAAAGTTTCTCTCGGTGGTTGTTGTGGTTTTTTATTGAAAATGTTATCCTACAAAATGAGGGATTATAAAGTTTAGTTGCATAGTTGTTGGTGGTGACTGGTTTTTGTTGTTTTCCGCTCCCTGATTTAGCTAACTTAGAGTTTGGCTGATTCTTCCATGGGGGCCTGTTAACAAACTGAATTACTGTTGATAAGTGATAACTAATATGAATTGTGGAAAAAGTTTGCTAGTACACACCGGGTTTGACACTGCAGATCTGGCAAAGTACCTTTGTGTTCATTTTAACAACTCTAGAGTAAAATACTTGATGGAAGGGATAAGAGTTGTGATGGCAGTATGTTGTTCCTACAGTGGTGTTGTCTATATCCATTTTGTGACTGTTATATATATGCATATTTTTCTCTGTAGTGTAGTACTCAGTGCCATAATAACTTGATTGTACAAGATGTAAACACTTTACCAGCTCGTTTCATGTCATGTTAAATGCTTATGCATGATCAGCTACCAAGTGATATCTTGATGTCTATTGAGCCTGTAATGGCAGATGTATTTCTTGACAATTAGTACCATGTGATAGCTTTTGGCTAATTTAGCTACTATAGAACTATGATAGTTGCGAGATTACTATAACCTAGTTCCTGCAGCTCTCCTTGCATCATTTAAGAGTTAAGACTATGCACCGTCTTTCTGTTTCAAAGTGGAATGTGCATTAAGACTAATTTATCTAACACTGTACAATTCTATCTTGCACACAGATGCTGGCTGGGAAACCATTGGGAAGAAGTCAAAGAAACCAGGACAAGCAGCTGGAAGACAGTGGGCACCTTGGAGTTCCGCAAATGCTGCACCTAACACAGCAAGGCCAGCATGGGGTGGCAATGGTTCTTCACGCCCTTCTGGAACTAGTTGGGTTCAATCATCAGATCGCGGTGGTGCTAACAGAGGCAATCCTAGACCGCCGCCACAAACAAGGGCTATGGAAAGAGAACTGCAAGCACCACGCTCTGTTGTGACTCCACCTCTGGCAAATGGTTGGCAGTGGCAGTCCAGGTCTCGCTCATCTGGTTCTGAAGGCGAGAAGGATGCTCCTCCTCCATCTGGTTCTGACCCTGAGTCGGAGAATGTTGATGGTAACGATCCATCAGATGATGATGATGATGATTTGAGTGATGATCTCAGCGATGATTATGACTCAGATGCGAGCGAGAAAAGTTTTGAGACTCGAAAAATGAACAAGTGGTTCAAAAGTTTCTTTGAAGTCTTGGATACATTGAGCGTGGAACAGATAAATGAACAGACTAGGCAGTGGCATTGCCCGGCATGCAAAAATGGACCTGGGGCAATCGACTGGTACAAAGGGCTGCAGCCTTTGATGACTCATGCTAGAACAAAGGGTTCTACAAGGGTTAAGCTTCACAGAGAATTGGCTGCACTGCTGGAAGAGGAGCTATCTCGCAGGGGTACTTCAGTGGTACCAGCTGGTGAACAGTTTGGGAAATGGAAAGGGCTGAGAGAAAGCACTGATCGTGAGATAGTGTGGCCACCAATGGTTATTGTTATGAACACCTTATTGGAAAAGGATGATGATGATAAGGTGACTAATTATTTTGCCTTCACTATGTCAGTACACTGTTTACTTTCTGTATCATTTCACCTTATGTTCATGTTCTTTGTCTACTGGAGGTTATTATTTTTTGATATTGACTAGGTAACTTGGTTGTAATATTCTTTTCATGTGAATGCTATTGAAGTTTAAATACAGATTTTGCAGTAGGGTTCCCTCTGTCCGTGTTAACCGCTATTTTATACTTATGCATCTTGTTAGACCTTTTGTTGATATGCTTCCTAAGTGGATCAGTTACTATGAATAATCTGTTTTCTTTGCGAAGATGTTATATTGTTGTTTTGTGCACTTCCACTTGATCCCATTGACCCTCTCTATTATCTTATAGTTAATTAATTAACACTCTGAACACTACTTTTTGTGCTGAGAGTTTTAAAATATTTACAACTATTATATAACATTTGTCTGAAGGCTAACCTGCACTAATTCTGTTTTATTTTTTTCCACCCTTTTTTGCACTCAAATGTGTGTTTCTGATACTTAGGGTTTAGTATAGTTGGAGCAAAATGATCATCTCATCAAGGGTTATACAGTTAAATTGTACTCTGATTTCTGTTTATTCTTTGGTCTGCTGTAGTGGAAGGGCATGGGGAACCAAGAACTCCTTGATTATTTCGGTGAATATGCAGCGACTAAAGCACGACATGCCTATGGTCCATCCGGGCACCGTGGGATGAGTGTGTTGATATTTGAAAACTCGGCTGTTGGCTATATGGAGGCAGAACGTCTGCACAGGCACTTTGTTGCTCAAGGTACAGACAGGGATACTTGGCAGCACCGAAGGGTTCCATTCTTACCTGGTGGGAAAAGACAGCTATATGGATTTCTAGCAGATAAAGAGGATATGGAGACGTTTAACAAACATTGCCAAGGTAATGTTTCTTATAAAATTTATGCTTTCAATTCTGTATATGTTGAACAACTGGATTTTTGTTTTGACATGGTAAAGAACTGGATTTAGTGAAACCTTCCCGTGCCATGAATACTGATTGCTGTCATCATTGAACAGAATTTGTACGCTTGTGCAATCATAAGGACATGTGAAGTTGAATATTACTATTCTTCCATTTCATTGCCATGTTTATGCTTGTTACTTCAACTAGTAATCATTTTGTTGACCCACTGATAGTGCATGTTTGTTGAACAGTATACTGGTACTATTGTATCTGTTTGTGCTTGGTCTTTCCTTTTACATTCTGCTTAGTCTATGAAGGCTGAGCAAGGTCCTTATAGCAATTGAAACATAATGTCAGTTTTGTTTCATTTGATTTTTATAATTGCATCCATCTATGCTCTGATTGGAATTGGGCTTTTAAAAGCACTTGAGTATTTGTAAGTTCTGGTTGGAGCACTTAGATGAAAGCATCTTGTATGTAGTGCCATAACAGCAAAATCTTGCTAAATGGTGCTTACTTTGAGTAAGGAAGATACTCTAGTCCACCGATTTCTTTACTTTTCACAGGCTAATCAATTATGGGTATGCATTTTGGTTTAGTGTAGCTCTCTCTTTAAGCTCCTGTTTAGAAAGGGAGGGTTGCTGTAGCAACTTTGGGAATTTAGTCTTTTGAACTAAATCATAAGGGTGATCCTAGTTCCATGTAACCAAGCAGGCCATTAGATCCCTTACTGAATGATGATAACCTATGAATCATCAAAGCGATGCTTTCTTGTGTGCCATTGTTGTCTTTTTGTGAAAACACATCACCTGCTCACCGCTCTTGAATGGCTCCAATTTAACAAGTAGTGTATTATTTTTGTAACACATAAAGCCACACTAGTTATGGTGCATCTATCAGACAAGATCTAGTTTTTCTAACTTACTGGGTGCATATTTCATCTTCACTATAATTTCAGGGAAAAGCCGGCTGAAGTATGACATGAGGTCTTACAATGAGATGGTGGTGATCCCAATGAAACAGATGAGTGAAGATAACCAACAACTCAATTATCTGAAGAACAAGGTGGTTAAGACAGAGCAACGCTCTAAAGCAGTGGAAGAAACCTTAGGTGTTGTTACCCAGAGGCTTCGTGAGACTATGGAAGAGAATATATTCATCAGGGTTAAAGCCAAAGAGAAGCACTTGGAGTATGAGCAAGAGGTATGTGGTTACCTGAGTGGATATAGTATTTTCTACCATTGCATATCTGTACATTGAACAATTTTTGTCTCCTACATCTGTGTCAATAACTTGAGTAACAATTGATTAGGAATTTGCTGGGAGAGTCACACTCTCTTTTGCACACATGTTACCATATCTCATGTTACCCCACGTCTTGACTTTGTTTCCATGCTCTCATGTTACCCCACGTCTTGACTTTGTTTCCATGCTTTGCAGATGAAGTACCAGGAGGAATTTTTCCACAGTCAAATTGAGGGTATTCACAAGGTTACAGAGTCTAAACAAAAGGAGTTTGAGAGGTTGCTGCAGGCGGAGCGCTCAAAGGCTAGACGCTTTGATGTGGATTCTGGAACTACTGAAGATCGCAAGCTAAGGTGCGTGACTAATTAACAGTTGGATGGTATTGTGCTGCACCTGCAATTGGAGTCATGAATATAGTGGAACATTTGTTTTGGGGATGGAAATGCTCTGTCTCAATGCATCACTTGCGAAGATTGCTTCTGTTTTCTCCTTCCAATCATCTCATGTAGACATCGTAATTTCGAAGTGCATGTCCGTTGCTGTTTTCCATTCTCAATCCACGCTGTCTTGTGCAGGAAGGAACATGTGCAGAAGTTCATCGACGGCCAGGTGAAGGACGTGGCTGAGTTCGAGGCTGAGCGGGACGAGCTGATCAAAGCCCACGAGGAGAAGAAGATGGAGCTAAAGAAAGAGTACATGAAGAAGGAGGTGGAGCTGGAGAAGGAGCTCGACGCTGCCCTGACAAGCCTGATGGAGAAGCACAAGCCGGACACCTTCCAGGCCTCCAGCTCGTGAAGAGCAAGCTTCCTGAGCTTACCTTGGGTCTGTAGCCAATCTCGTAGATGTTGATGCTCCGCATGCATAAACGAATGCCTAGACATTCCGTAGATGATGCTAAAACGTGGTCGGTGTGGTGGCCGTGCGCGTGATCTGGAGACTTAAACCTGGGCTGCGTTATATGGCCGCCGTAGTATCTCTATCGTAGCGTGCGCTTCGCCTGTGATGGCAAGCCGTTGAACTGCAACTGAAGTATGGTATCAGGTATCCTGACCCTGCGCTTTGCTTTTGCCGCAGAGTGGTGGTAATGTCTATGCCTCGTATAAATTGCCGCGATGGTTTTGTGTCTGGTTGCAATGTGTTGCAAGGCGCTTGAAAAGTTTTTTTTTGTGCATAGTGATTAATGGTCCATTAGTTTGTACTCCTTCGTAGTGCCATAAAATTTTAGCACAACAAAGGTAAAAAAATACTACAACGAGGTCCAGGTACGTGTTTCTTTGCCCCCTTTGATCGTTAATTAAGGGTATTAAATAAAAAATAAAGAGGTAAAACTATTCACAACCCCGGGTTAATTCGCGAGACCTAACCGTATGATTAGAGGATACAAATTAACCGTATGATTAGAGGATACAAATTAATTATGGATTAATTAGGCTCATTAGATTCGTCACGTAAAGTTACATTCATTTGCAAATAAACTTCATTTAATACTCCGTACTCTATGCATGTAAGATTTTTTTGGAAAAAAATTTCCACAAAGTTGTGAAACACAACCAGGATAGAAAAAAAATACTACGAGGTCGTTTTCATCCCTTCGCCTACGCAAACTGCTCTCCGATCCCTGATTGTTAAGATGAGCTTCATGCACTGCAACGAAGCATTAATACAAGAAAGGCATGCCAACTTTCCAAACAAAACGATGGCATGGCTAAGAATCTTATCTTTATCTCTTGTCAATAAAATCTGTGCTTTACTTGCAAAAGACTGGACCAAAAAGTGAGTGGCTGGATGTCAAAACTCAAAATTGCGCCTGATTACATTATTTAAATCTAGCTGCTGGCCTAGAGGCGGAAGTGCGGAACAACTCTTCTCATGGAAAACACCACCTTCATATCTATACTCGATTCATATACACGAATTCTGTACAAGTTGGAGCCCTAGATAGAGACATGCACATGCCATAGCTTCACAAAGTAGCAGTGAATCTTGATGCTGCTCAACATTAAAAGCACGGTATGGCTGTCTTCTCTTTATATCTGCAATCTAGTCATCCAGGTAGGTGTCAAACTGTTGCTCGCTTTTATCAGCTACTCCTGATCTTCTCCTAAAGAACTGGATCAATGAGACAACTGCTATCAGAGCTATCTCAGCATGATCTGATGTGCTAGTCCTGATGCTGAGCTTGCCTAGATTTCTACTGTTTAGGTTAGCGCCAACCGACATTTTCGATCCACGGCCCACTCGGAAGTCCGAGTGAAGGTTAGCCCCAATTACAGTTTCTTTTTCAAAGGACAACGCATTGACCGCGACGGTGATGCTCTCTTCCCTCACAGGGTAATCTTTTCCCCGTGCTGTTATCTCCACTCCACATCCATGTGCCACCTGTCCACAGCCAGCCATTCTACCAGCGTTGGCTACCAGCTGAACTCGTTTCCCAATGATAACAGAGTCTTCTAACTTGGCCCCAGCAAAGTACTTGTTGCCAAACTTAGTAACAGAAATGCCACCTGCAGTAGTGTTCCAAGGCAAATTGCGGAATTTGGCATCCCCGTGAACAGTACAAATCAAATCTCTGCTCGCTGTTTGCATATCCATACCCCCCATCAAGGAGCAGCCTCTCTGATCAGAATAACTTACTGAACATTCTGAATGGATATACATGTCTTCTTTGTCCTTTCTCATCTGACCTGCAATTGCTGCAGAGACATTCTTTTTCAACTCTTGAGATGCTTCAAAATTGATTGCATCAAACCCAATATCATGGTCCCATCCTTGGGGATCCAAAACTGGTCTAAACAACTGATCATCTGTTATGATGTGGCGGTAGCGATGCACAGGATAATCAGAGTCAAAATTTAGTGGAATTTCCATATCTGACATGTGCACTACCTCTGGGGACGCACTCTCTTCATAATCATCTGCCAATTCATCATTTTGAGCTTCAGTAAGCTTTTGCCTTCTGATTCCCACTTTCCACTGTTTCTTTAGGTACAAAGTCTCGCGGTAGTCTAGCTCATCAAGATATGCAGACTTTTGTTCATTTGTCAAATTTTCATATTCAGATTTCTTCAGAATGCGGAAGGGTGGTAGTTGATCATATTCATCCTCCTCATCTGACATTTCTGTCAATTCACTGTCAATACTATCGGAACTTGATGAAGAATTAGGCTTAAGGAGTGAAGATAGAAGATGGGGCAGAGAAGGCAGCCTGTTATTTGCCTGTGACAGTAGGAAGCTATCTTGGAACTTAAGCAAGGAATTTGCTTCTGCCAGTAACTTGGTTGCCCCACACAGCAGCAGCAGTTCTGATACCCATACCTGCCCATTTGGTAAAACTCTTTCACCTTTGGTGTTTCGTCTGCACATAGGATGATTGTCTACCAGAACAACAGGATTATCTAGCTGCGTGTTGGAAACTGCTGCCTGGATATGCCGCTGCACCACATTCTTGCAGTAACGAGTATAGGCGTCATATTCCAAAGGATAACCATCTGGCCCTTCAGGAGGAGATGAGGAACAGTGGGTCATAACAAGGACAGTATTGAACCACACCGAAGAACCCAATATGTCAGTCATAAGCTTCAGCAGTGGGTAATCACTGTATCTGCTGTTAATATGGTCCAGTCGCTCAAAGTATAAGACGATATCAGGCGGGGAACGTTTAATGAAGCGCTTGACAGAATTCAGAATCTTCCTGTTCCTCCTTTGGCCATGATAATGAGGCATCAGGCCAGGTGTGTCGATAACTGTGACTCTTATTCCTTTGATTGTTCCTTCAATTTTCTTTATCCTATGAGTAGCAGGAACTAGCGCATCAGTAGAAACCTTTCTTTCATCAAAAATTGAATTGATTGTGGCACTCTTCCCTACACCAGTCTTTCCCAGAAGAAGAATCCGCAAGGGGAGGTCCAGATCAGGTCCACCAGGTGCCTCTTGCTGTGCAGCTATAACCCTGGCTTTGTTGATGGCGAGGTTGGTTCTCCTGGCATCTGATTCACCAGCTTTAATCAAGTTTGCAAGCTGTAACCTGTACAGTACCTGTGCAACTACATCAGTACTGGGAGGCACTCCAGTCCTGTGTACTAACCGCAGAAACTTGATTTGAAGCGCCTCAACTTTCATCAGTGGATCTGGCTTCATGTTATCATTATCTTGTTGAACAGGGCCAGGATAAATTGCACCAGCATTAGAGTCAGTTGTGACCTCTGAAACCCGAGTATCATTGGAAGAAAATCTATTGGCAGAGACAGTCTCTACAAATTCATTGTGTGTTGTACCTGAACAATAAAGTTCAATAAGCAACTCACGCTCAAATTATTATGAAAAAGGAGGGTAAACTGTAACATAGAGTTTGAAATATGAACATATGTGATGAAATTGAAAATGATAAGTAGCAAAAGGGCCTTTGAGGACTGTAAAGATAATCAGAATGTAGCTGACAGGAAATAAGAAGCAAAACAGTAATTTTGTTTTGTCAAGAGCACAACATGAGATGGCAGAAACATATACAACCTGAAGCAGCAATTCATTCTAACAGTGACAGTGGCAAATCTTAATCCCAAGGCATGCTAAAATCCTAACAAGAAAAGCCTTATCTCAAAGAATCCCAAAGCATGCTAAAAGCCCAATATCAGTAACCAAAATGTAAGGCCCCAAGGACACATGCCAGACCAACTCTCCTTGCACATGCACAATAACTAGACAGCCCCCTAAATAGAACACCCTACTTGTAATAGGCCATCTGGTTAAATTTATCCTATTCCAATCGTAAGATTGAGTTGTAGTAGGTTTTAAGCCTAACGACATCAATAATATTTTCTGCAGGAGCAGACTAGACTGCAAGATGGCATTTCAGAAACAGGGCTTTTAAGAGGCGCGAGGCACGGAGCTCCTATTGGAAATGAAAATTCAACGTTTCTAACTACTGGCAACGCATTAGTTCAAACAAATTATCACCAGGAAAAGAGGGTACCATCAGCACCACCCTCGGAGGCGCCGCCGTCGTCCCCCGAAGAGAGCGCGAAGGGCCTGGCGGAAACCAGCGACGACCCGAGCCGGTACGAGATCCAGTCCCTGAAGTTCATCATCCTCCTCCTTGACCTGCAAAGGGAGGAAAGGTAGAACCAACTGAATCAGAGAACAAATCTCCCCCATAGGTTCAAGCGCGAGAAGGCCCCAATCTTCCCCCCTCCCCCCCCCCCCCCCCCCCCCCCCGCGTGCCTCGGACCCTCGAATCCCCCGCCCGCATAAAGACGACAACGAATCATAAAGGTTAGGCTGCGGAACCCGATGGTACCTGGTCGGAGAGGCGGCCGGCGGCGGCGGCGGCGGCGTTGTTGGGAGGAGGCGATGCTGGAGATGTGGTTGGTTTTTTTGGTTATCTTTTTTGTGTGGCTCGCTCGACCAGACTGGAGCGAGTCCGCGGCGACCAGCGCTCGTTTTTGTCACAATTTGGTGGGGGAGACGAGAGAGACCCGGTGGCGGGTGGGCCGTCGTAAGTACTTTCTATATAAGCACCAGACATGCATATCGTACAGGAAAAAGTCCGTTCCATAACCCTTATCTATCGCCGCCGTCTGATTTTAGACCCTCAGCCGAAAAACCAGCTGTTCATGACACTCGAACTATTGAAACCGTCCATTTTTCAATCCTCGATGGTTTTGATGGCTGTTTTGGCATACGTGGCACCACATAGACATGTCTGACGTGGAGTTGGGTCTGACGTGGAGTCGGGTCTGAGGGGGAGGGCTCCCCGTGCTAGCCCGCCGTGTAGGAGCCGCTGGACGTCGCCGCAGCGATGCCGTCCACGAGCCAGATTCGGCATGTCGGCCGCCCCTGCTCACCGCCGCCAGGGAGCTCCGCCAAAATCTGCCGCCGGCGCGCCCCCTCGCATGCACGCCACGGGAGCCTAGTCCTCAAGATCTGCCGCCGTGGCCACCTCGCCGACGTCCTCGAGCTCCGTCGCCAAAGCCAGCCGTCGTCGTCGCCATTACGGGAGAGGGCGGGCGGAGCTCGAGGCCGCGGGAAGCTCCGCCGTCGCCGGCCCGAGCTCGAGGCTGCGGGAAGTCGGCCACTGCAGATGCCCTGGGCCCGCGCAGGACGGCCGGCGCTGCCCGACGCTCGTCCTGGCCGCCGCTGGCCGGCGGAGAGGGCAGAGCACAAGAGGAGCAGGAGGAGGGCAGAGCAGGAGACGGGGAGGGAGGGGACCAGTGGAGAGAGAGGGGGGATACCGCCCGCTCGAGCTCCTCGGACGTCGGATCCATGTCGGCGGTGGCGAGGACGGAGGCGGGGGCGTTCCGGGCCAGGCGGCTCACCTCGCCTCACCCGCGGCGGCGGGCGAGCATGGTTTTGGCGCGGCGGCCTGGGGTGGAGGCAGGGCCACGGCGGCCGAGGGACGAGGCGGGGCTGCGGCGCGCGGGAAAGGATGGAAGGGGCTGCGACGCGGGGGATGTGGAGGGCGGCGACGGGGGAGGGGAGGGGGCGGCGGCGCCGGTGGAGTGGGGGAGGGGCGGCGGCGCCGGTGAGGTTGGGGATGGGGAGCGAGTGCGGGCGAGGCAGAGGGAGGCGGAGGGAGGGAGGGAGGGAGGAGAAGACGTAAATAAATATGACATGTGGATTCCACGTCAGACTCAACTCCACGTCAGACATGCCTATGTGGCGCCACATAGGTCAAAACAACCATCAAAACCACTGAGGGTTGAAAAATGGACGGTTTCAATAGTTCGGGTGCCCTGAACAGCTGGTTTCGCGGTTGAGGGTCTTAAATCAGACGACGACGATAGATGAGGGTTGTGGAATGGACTTTTTCCTGTCGTATATCGATGCTCTGAAATTCTGACCCATAGCCAGAGGTGAAGACAACGCACACAAACGTCCGTTCTGAGTTTTGACTGTCGCAAGGGCCAGCCGGACAAGCTCACATCTATGGATGGCAATTTTACCCGCGGATACCCGACTCGACGGGTAAGGGTACGGGCATCAAATTTCGCCCGCGGGCGCGGATACTGGCACCAAATTTCACCCGCGGGCAGCTAACGGGCGGCAAACTTCATCCGCGGGTATGCCCGTTACCCGTTGCAATACAAAGCCCATAACAAATATGGCCTAAGCCCACCAACAAAAACATATCCTAACCCTTCTCCTTATCCTGTGACCTCTCGTCTCATATCTCTCTCGTATCGTTCCAGGGCGCTCGCGGCGGCGTCCGCGGCCGAAGCTCGCGGGGGGTTCGCGGCGGCGGCGCCCGCGGCCGAAGCTCGCGGCGGCGGCGCCCGCTGCCGAAGCCCGCGGCGGGGCTCGCGTTGGAGCTCGCGGCTGCGCCCAAGGCTGGCCACGGCCAGATCCCGCGGGGCTCGCTGTCGGCGCCCGCGGCCGAGCACGCGGTGGCAACCACGGCCGGACTCGCGTGGCGGCAGCGCGCAGGGGAGAGGGCGTGCGTGGACTGGTGGAGGGAGGGGCAGTGGCGGCGGGTGACGGGTTTACCCGATACCCGCGGATATCCGTCGGGTGCGGGTAAGGTTTTTTACCCGCGGGCACCCCTGCGGGCGGGTAAAGACTGTCAGTGCGGGTACGCTCACGGGCGGGTAAATGCTTTACCCGCACGTACCCGACCCGCTGCCATCCCTAACCGCGAGTCACATCACAGATTCACAGGCCTACACGTACTTTGGCCCGATACGAAGAACTGTAATGAGCAAATAAGAGTGTGTTATAAAGGCGTGCACCCACGGGTCATCTTGGGATCGTACGTGGCCGTCTTTCGCCGACAATATGTGGCGCGAGGCTCTCCGGCTCGTCCTCCCGGCAATACTGGCCGTCTTCAAGAGGTGCCTTCTGGCGCCATGGCGAACACGAGGAGGTCTTTGCGAGGTGAAGGCCCCGGCGGCGCCTCTGCTATGCTACTGGTCATCGACCGACCCCCGGGGCTGCTGCTTCTCCGGAGGGGAAGGGCCCGCCGGAACCCTGTTGTGTTTATAAACCTGCAGTACTTGTTCGGGTTGCTGTTGTTTTCACCGTGTTCTCTTGGCCTCTTGCTCTGTTTGCTTTCATTTCATCCCCTCTCTGTACTCTGCTTTGACAATTCCTAAACTCGTTTCTAGAGTTCATTCATCAGGTGCCGGCCTGCGACGTCGCCGTCCACTCCGCGGGCGCCCACGTCGCTCCGCGGAGTCGCGCCGAGCTCCGCCATCCGGCTTCCGAGACCGGAAACGACCGACCGTGCTAAATCCTGGCCGCAGATAGCCGATCGAACGTCCCGCAGGGGTGGACGGTAAATGAAATACCGTCCACCCCTGGCTTCGCTCCAGCTCCATGTCTACTTGGTGCCCCGCCGATGACTCGCCAGGCTGCCAGAGCGCCGCCGCGTTCCAGCCGCTCCCCGCCTCCGTATCCTTCCTCGCTCCCGGTGGCCGACGTCCATGGTGAGCCGGCCAAGAACAAGGTAGCTAGGCCTCCAGGCTCTGATGAACGAAGGCTCGCCGTTGGCCTCCAACAGGAGCAACGACGGCGCCACGCCGCCGGCGAGTCCTCGCCGACACGACACCGTTCTGGGACACTCCCAAAGTAGTACTCGGGGACGCACGTGCGCTGTTCCAGGACGTCTCCTTCGACATCCCGGATGGCCACGGTTGGTGGACACCTGCGGCGCCCCCGGAGCTCAACAACAGGGACGCTCACCGTGGGCCGCCGGCGGGTGCTGGAAGCTGGCGTGTCCGACAACGCCCCTAGCTAGCCGCGGTGTCACTGGGCTGGAGCTCCCATGAGCATGGAGCGGCCACGCGCGCCATTCTCAGCTCGCGTTTGTCCAGAACTCCGATCGGCGCCGATGAAGGTGATGTGCCGTGTTTTGCTAGAGCTCGCTGGACACTGGCTGGCCCCGGGCCAGGCGTCTAATTCGGATTCGGCGCTATTCATTGTCGACGAGTCAAGATGAGAGAAGACGACGACGGTCAACAGTGGCAGTGGAGTGAGTTCTTGGCTGACGACGACGTTGCCACGGCAGGCATGGAGCTGTGCTGTCCTAGCCTGGTGGCGTCATGTTCAGGGTTCGAAGAAGAGAAGGGGCGCTCATGCATAAGAAACTTGAGAAGCCAGATCAATGCACCATGCATGCCAGGTGAAATCGTATGCTGAGCAATCTGACGCGGTGGGGTGGTGTCGCTGCCGGCAGCCAATGGGGCCCCGCATACCAACCCCAACCAACGCCGCCGGCTTCAAAGGACGCAGCGGCAGGGCTGCCGGCGTCCTCGAGCATGCAGCGTGGCCGCCGTCGAGCTCCGCCGCTCGCCATCGTCGCGCGATGCCACCTGTAAATCGCCTCCAGAGGCCGAAAACGACCAAGTCAAACACCGGCTGTGTCGAATCCGGGCCGCACGTACCCGATCGAACGGCCTAAATGACCCAAGGGGAATACCGTCCACCCCCGACCTCCCCGAGCTTGGCGCCTCGACTCGCCATGGCGCCGGGTGCGTTCCCGCCGCTGCTCGCCTCTATATATCCTTGCTCCCGGCCGCCGACATCCATGGTGCGGCGCCACCTGCGGCTATAGTGACGTTGTCTTCTTCCTTCCTGTACAGCGCTTCCTCATTACCGGCGTTCGCGTCGTGCCGGCGTCGAGGGCCACCGGCCAGTCCTCGGCAATGGCGGCGCGGCGGGCGTCTTCATCCCAAGCACCAGCCGTGGCAACGGCCAACGGGAGCAGTGGTCGTGAAGTGAGCTGAGCTCTTGGCCGACGGCGAGTACGAGCGGCGAGGAAGGCATGGCACACCCTTGTTGGAACGCGCTCTGGAAATCCAGCATTTTCCGGGAGTGTTTAGCTCTACTCCAGAACTCTGACGCACGCGTGTTGTTTCCGCGATGTCTCGATCGACCTCTGCCGGTCACGCAAGGGCAAGGTGGCTCGAGATCAGAGAAGACGGCGACGGAATCGATCGTCAATTCAGAAGCATGCCGCCGCTCAGTAGTCTGCTCTGCTAGCAGTGCAACAATTGGTTACAGCAGAAAATTCAGTACCAAAGCTCCGTTGGCGTCCATGACGAGCGACGATCACGGCATGCATGGCGCCGGTGCGGCCTCGCGGATCGACGTCGTCCGGTACCACGCGCTTTCGTGCACAATCCAATCCCGATGATCTAGCGCAAGATGTTCTGCTCTGACGGCTAGAGCTCCATCGGGGGTTGGCCGCCGTCCTTGGTGGGCAGCAATTTAGTTCCAAGTCAGGGTCGGCTAAAGTCGAAACTTACTACGAGCCTGCTTGGTTGGATGTCAATTTGTGCCGAGCCAAAACCATGGCAAGCCAAAATTATGGCAAGCCAAAACTAGGACAGACCAAAATTAGGACATGAAATTTAGGTATTCACTTGATTTAGGGTCTGATTGATTTGAGTTCAAAATTTGCCATGCCGTTGGCATGCAAAAATATGCGCATGACAGAAAATTTTATCAAAATCTGAACAAGAATTTAAGGTTGTCACTTGATTGGATACTAAAGTGTGATAGCCAAAAAAATTTGGCCTTAAACCAAACGAGTGTCATAGTTTTTGAACTTGCCCTCATTTTAGCTTGGCAAGTTTTGGATCACAACCAAGCAGGCCCTACAATCCGGGCCAACCCAAGCCACAAAATGGCAGGCTTGGTCACTTGTTCGTAAGGACAACGAAATTAAGCAAAGCCGGCGCAATATGTACGCACATATGTCTCGAATTCAGCAAGTACACTGCAACACAAGCAAGAAATAAAGGGATAGCAACAAACTGCAGGCGCGGGCGCGCGGCAAGGTTAGTCGTTCGGACTGCAGATGAATTGAAACATGGGTCCCATCCAGAGCCTTAGTTATTCCGGAATTGTCTGAACTGGGCGCAAAGCTTGAAGTGCAGTGCGTCGTCCCTGATCCCTTGGCCTCCACGAGCGCTTGCTTTCTCTGAAAACGACCAAGTCAGACATCCAGCTATGTCGAATCCCGACCGCACATACCCGATCGAACGGCCTACGTGATCCAAGGGTGGACGGTAAATGAAATACTACCGCTTCCACCGACCATGCATTAGGTCGATCGCTACATTCCCAACGCCGTCGTCAGCGGCCAGATGATGCCCGTCGTCGACGAGCACGCCGTGCAGGAACTTCGGGTGGTGGGCCCAGACGTTCCCCTGCGTGTCCTGCGCCTCGGCCCGCTCCAGAGCGCCCCCGCTGGTGGACGCCGTCGTGTGTCCGACCGACGCCCCAGGCCGTGCTGGGCCTGACCGCGCCGCCGGCGTGGAGACAACACTTGGCTGAGGGCGATTCAAGAGACGACGGACGAAGCCGTCACTGCGGAGACGGAGTCGCGCGATCAGTTCCTCTGCGAAGACGAAACCATAGTTTATGAACGGTTCCTCTGCTGCACGGTGGAGCAAATTAAACACCAGGTAATTGTGATCTCATCAGCTCCTATCTGTTCGATCTTGTCAATGAAGCCAAACTAACTGCCACTTGCACATAAACCCAGTCATGGGTGTGTTTAGTTCCAAAAAGAGATAGAAAAAGTTTGGTGAAAATGTCGCATCGGATACTGTAGCACTTTTCGTTTGTTTGTGGTAAACATTGACCTACCATGACTTAACTAGGCTCAAGAGATTCGTCCCGTCGTGTACATCAAAACTATGTAATTAGTTTTTTTATTTACCTGCATTTAATACTCCATGCACGAGGAGAGAGATTTGATGTGATAGATGAATAGTGAAGTTTGGAGAGAGGATTTTTTGAAAAGTTTGGGAAGTGAACACAGCCCATACAATCTACCGTACAATGTGAAGCAAAGAATTCTCCAGTTTGCCTTGAACAACAATATAAAGAACACCGTCCAGAGTCCAGTTGCAAATCTAGAACCTGTTGCAACGAAGAGGAATACATCGTAGTTCCTATATCGGTGGTCTTCTGGAGTAGCAGCGGCTGACCCAGTTTCTGGACATTTCGTGGAGAGAGGAGGACCGCAAAGGCCGGGGTTGCCAATATAGATTGTGGTCTGGTCATCAAGCACTTGCAGTTGATTGCCTCCTGTTAGATTGTTGTATGACAGGTTCAAATGGCTCAAAGATGTAAGAGCTGATAAGCTTGTAGGGATTTCACCTGATAGCTCATTGTGTGATAGGTCGAGAGATTCCACTTGCACTAGGGCACCAATCGTTTTGGAAATTTCTCCACTGAAGGCATTCCAGGACAAGTTCAAGGTCTTCAATGCGATAAGAGTACCCATCTCTTCAAGAATATTTCCAGTAAGATTGTTACATGATAAATCCAGATTCACCGTATATATGATTTCTCCTGTATACAACCATACTTGGCCTTTTGTGACTATTGTGATGTTGTCAAAGTAGTCAATCGCAGTACTACTATCCATAATTGTCGAATATCCGATTCCATCTACATTAATTGCTGTTGGAGTTTCCATCATACCTTTGAGGTTAACCAAAGAATGAGGTATGCTCCCTGATATGTAGTTGTAGGCAAGGTCCAAATATTGAAGTTTAACTAGCTTTGTAAGGCCCACAGGGATAGGACCGCTAAACAAATTAGATCGCAACCTAAGGAATAGCAAAGAAGGAAGCTTTTCACTGATCCATGGTGGCAGAGTCCCATGAAACTGATTATATGTGAGATCAAGAAAGACGAGTTGTTGGCAACTCTGGAGAAATGAAGGAAATTCACCAGACAACTTGTTATATCTCAAGTTCACACTAAGAAGGCCTTGTTTGTGACTGAAAATATCCAAACTTGTCTCCTTTGTCGTGGATACATTGAATACGCACTCGGGACTTGACCCAGTGTGCTCATTTTGTGACAGGTCCAATATTCGCAACGATTGCAATTTGCACAAAGAAGATGGAATCATGCCGGAGATTGCATTGCCAAATAGAAGAAGTGTTTCAAGACCCAAAGCTCTAAAGTTTGACGGTAGTGGTCCATATATATTGTTTCTACTAAGATCCAAGTCAGTCAGATTAATGGGAGCTTAGGTATTGGCCCGCTGAACTAGTTAGATCCAAGATTCAAAATTGTCATTACCATAAAGTCCATTCTAGGTGGAAGGAATCCTCTGATCTTATTATTCCGCATGTTTATATAATCCTCTGAAGAAAATGCTTCCCAAATCCAATCCGGCAGCATGGCAGATATCCTTGTATTTGATAGATCTAGACCGATTACATTCGTCTTCCCTCTAAGCCATGCTGGAAATTTGGGCCCCAGCTGACAGGATCGAAGGTTGATTGTTTCTAGGTTAAAGGGGGGGGGGGGGGGGGGGGGGACCCAACTTGAATTAGTAATGATTGCTATAGAGCAATCAGATATAGCAAAGAATTTTAACCTCTCTAAACATGAGAAATGGCCTTCATGCATTACACCGTTAAGATTGTTAAAGCTAAGGTCCAATTTAGTTAGCTTTGTAAACTTAATTTCCTATCGATGGTAGGATCGGACCAGTTAGCCCATTCATACTGAGATCAAGCGATGCCAAGTTACTCAAGGTTTCCGATAGTTTAGCTGACAGGCTTCTTGGTATATTATTCCTCGAACAATAGGGTGGTAAACGTTGGAAGACTTCTATCAAACTCCCACTGATATTATTGTAACTCAAATTTTATTCTTCCAAGTCACAGAGATCATTCAAATGTGAAGGTATCATGCCCACAAGGTTATTATTGTGTAAATGAAGGCTCACAATTGATGTCATATTCCCTAACTCGTAAGGAAATGGGCCGTAAAAATAATTCGCTGAGATATCAAGTTTCTTAAGGTTAGTCAAATCCCAAAACCAGTTGGGCGTTATACGCCCTAGTAAAAAGTTGTGCGAAATGTCAAGAGTTTCGAGAGATGTCAGATTTAGATGTAGAGGAGACTCATGGCTTTCTGGAAGAAAACATTGCTCAAGGCCAAGACTTTTAAGAGAAGGAAGCATGTTTACAACAGAAACCCAGTTCACAGCGGTACTCAAGTTCACGCTGTGCATGAAGAGGTGCTCGAGGGAAGATAAACATGATAGCCAATTGACATCCGTGGAGTGCAAGGGAACATATGATAATAAACCGTAGTTGGAGTCAATAATCTCAAGACGGGATGCAAGAGTGAAGTAAAGCAAGTGAGAGAGGTTACCCAACTGCGGTGGTATCCTTGAGACGAAGCGTGACATGGATAGGTCAAGATATCTCAGTTCATGGAGAGAGCCCAAGAACTCTGGGATTCGCATGTTATCGAACTGGTTGTAGCTGAGGTTGAGATACCTTAGATGACGTAAACCAAGCAGTGAAGAGCTCATGTTGCCTCCAAGCCCTATACCGCCGTCATAGCAGGCATGACCATATCCTAGTCACATGACCGGTTCTGTTGCTACAGTGGACACCATTCCACTGGCAGCAGTCGTCGCCCTCCCATGATGAGAGGAGGTTGCCGGGGTCGTATAGGCCAGTTCTGAAGGCCAGGAGAGCTGACCACTCCTGAGCTTTTGCAGAAGCTTTTGATGATGGTGTGATTAGGATAGGTACAGGGACGGAGCCAGGAAAAGTTTTAGGAGGGGCTGAACTATAAAGCTATATCGACGTAAACACTACTATGATCTTTTAAAATAGACAAATATAACAGTTGAGCCCCTCCTATTATACGTATTTAGCTCCGGTGGGGCTCTACGTATGTGCGAGCAGTAGGGGGGCTTGAGCCCCCCCTGCGCGCTACCTCTGTCGCTGGATAGGTAGTGGAGCTCGTGGTGGTCTTTACATCTGCTGCTTATGTTCTCTGTGTCTGGTGGCCAGGTCAGTTGTATATATACAACTCGAGGTCAGGTTAATACCGATCTGCTGCAAAACTTTCCATTGAGGAGAGTATGAGACCGGTCGAAAGAGTCGGGTTATCCGTTGACGCGTAGTATGCGGGAGGTCCTGACAACATTATTTGGCCCGTCCATGACGGTGCCCGGCGTGTGATTACCGGCGCTACATACCGTACCTGAAGCCGCCGAAGTGGACGGCGAGTACGTATCATCTAATCATACAGAACTATGTTTTAGCTTCCCACTAAGAAATTCTCTCCTTCTCAGCATGCCACATCAACAGATAATGTCATTCATTTAATTCTTTCTCCCCCTGTCCCCCACCAGAAGCCTAGCCATCCACTCCCATCGCAGCCTCCCGTGGCCCCATCGCCTGCCCACCGCATCAGCTTCCACCGCGCCCCTCATCGTAGCCTCCCTCAGACGTCAGACCCTCAGCCCCCTCACCTCCCTACCACCGCTGCCCTTCCGTACCCCTTCGCCTCCTCGCTGCCTCACCTCCCCACCGAGGTCGCCTCGCCTGTCTCCATCCCATAAAATCGCCGGCGACGCCCCTCATCCACCTTCCCTCGAGGAGGCAGGGACTGGAGCAGATCGATGAGTAAATCAAGTCGCCAAAGAAGCAATAGCTGGAGCATAACGAGTCCTCAATGCTAGAGAACAAGGTGAATTCAGGGAATGCGCGACGTTGTCGATGCACCTGTTGATGTCGCCGGAGAAGGTGGTGGCGTACAGGTCCGCGACGCCGGCGTACATCACTGCAGGACACCCTATTGTGCTTGGCATCAAGGACTGCCGCAAGTGCAGACCAAGCTGTCCTGGGCGTCCAGCTACTTCCTGTCCTCACCGCGAGGTGCCGAGGACGTCAATGAACTGACCTTCATATTGGTACTCAAGTTGTCTGAATATTCCATGTTTGTGGATTTAGGTATGCCCTGAACTCTGAAGTTTTACCGTGTCATCTAAATTTACTATCTAAATGATTCGGACTAATATTCAGCAACCGTAAGTCAGGTTTGAACAGCACATAAATGACCTCTGAACCTAGGCCATCCTTCCGAATATGATGAAGCAATATTCAAACCTTCCCTTCCCCGGCCAACAGCCTGCTAGATGGGTTATTTTGCAAATAAATTAGTTTAACATTAGACAGATTAATATGCAATGCTTATTTGCTTTTGTTGGTCGATCTGCAGCCCGGCCACCTCCTACAGGTAATGGTACTCCCCTCTAAGGTTACTCCCCTCTTCCCCTCTCTTTGTTCTTCCTACTTCTAGATGGGCGATATTGCAAACAAATTAGTTTAGAGTTAAGAAGATTGTTATGCATTCTTCTTTGCGTTTTCAGAATGGCTTTGTTTGGTCTTTGTCTTCATTTAATTCAGGAACAATCTTTTGATCCTGTTGATCTTTTCCAGCATTGTAGGAATAAAGTATTTATGTATATGGTGAATCATTGCATATTGAACCTGATGGGTGAATAACCTTTGCTATTGATCCAAGGGGAAGCTAGCTAATCTCATCAAATCAAAATTGAAATACTTATTTGCTTTGCCATATTGGCTGATCTGCAAGCCAACCACCTCCTGCAGGTAATGGTACCCCCCCTGTTTTTTCTTACTGCTGCTAGATGAGTGATATTGCAAACAAATTAGTTCAGAGTTAAACAAATTATTATGCATTGCTTCTTGCAGTGATTGATTCCTCAAACATAATCTGATTATTAGGAAAAGATCACCATATACATAAATATTATTATGTGTCGCAATAGGGTGTCCTGCAATGCACAACACGATAGGGTGTCCTGCAGTTTTGTATGATTAAGGAACAATTTTTTAGTTTGGTTTGTTGATCTTTGCATGCATTGCAGTACTAAAATATTCCTCTATATGGTGAATCATTGCATGTTACACCTAATGGGTTAATGACATTTGCTATTAATCCAAGGGGTAGCTAGCTAATCTCATCAAATCAAAATGGGAACCAGTAAAATTGTGACAAACAAACGCCAATTAATTCAACCATATCAGAAATTATTCCACTATTTTCCCAGTTTTCTTAATTAACAAACATTTAAAACTTATATGTAAATCGTTCCCATATGTAGCACCATTTCATGAAATGTTCATTCCAATATATAGTATCCTATCATTCCAAGAAGCCATCACATTGATTCATAATTTATAAAAAAACCCCTCAAATCCCGCAGCAACGCGCGGGGAATCACCTAGTTACTACTGTTGTCAGTATAAAAAAAGTTACTACTTATCTTGGCCTCGATCTTGCATTCCAGGACAGGATCGAGACGATCATGCCCGTTGTCTTGGCCAACTCCCCATACAGTACGCGTTCATGCCTGTTGCACTCGATGTCGTTGCTTCTTTGGCCGTGTTCGTTTGACTGGTTGCTAGTAGCTGGTGCTGGTTTTTGCTGAGAGAAAAACACCGCTGGCTGGTTGTTGGCTGGTGCCTGGTGCTGGTTTCTGCTGAGAGAAAAGCACTGTTGAGTGGCTGAAAACCATCCAGACGAGTGCATGTTCTTGCTTTCGTACTGTGTTTGAACTGTGTTTGAGGTCCCTCTTGTGGGGTAACGGCGAGTGCCTTCTTTATCTCATCCTTATATATGATTTTCCGGTTCCTCAATTTCTTCTCTCAATCGGATTGGAGAGAGTCCACATCGATCAGTTGATTAGTTGAATCCTTTACCAGGTGGATCGGAAGCAATTCGTGAAAAAAGAAAAAATAGCGTGTTTGTATGATTAACTTTTCCATTAACCTTTTATTTGGGCCACTTGGTTTCCGAATGATTCGATCGACAATGTGATCGAACCAACATTTTGATATGAGAGCTAAGCCTGCCAGCAGCCATCCTGCTTCCGGTGTTCCTGAACTGCTAGTTACTCATTCCTGAACTGCTAGTTACTCATTATTACTCTTGGTGAGCTAGGACGACGATGTGAAGTACGTAGAATAGCTTGGCAATGTCTCGGAAAGATCATATGCCTTGGATGGATATTGCGTCATTGCACGTGATAGCGTCGACTTGTATGTATTTACTAGATTGTTGTTGCTAAGTAATTGCATTACTTATTAGCTAGGAGAATCAGAACCCAAATCTTTATGATTTTGAATATAGGAAAAAAATAAATCAGCGTCCTTACATAAGTCTTCTGTGTTGACTGAAACCTCGTCGCGGTCCTTGTAAAATATTGTTCCACGTCATCTGATGTCACTTCAGAATTCTTGGCCGTGCGATACCAATCCAGCGTTGTAGATCGTCGAAGAGCTGAGGCACACCGTACAAACAGCTTGTTCGGTTCTTAAAAAGGCACACTTGCCGGCATACGCGTACAAGGCCACAACGCCATTGCCCCAGCCAGCCTTGCGCGCGCGCCGCCGGCCGCGTGAGGCACTGCAGAAGCCTATAAAATGAAGCGGCGTGGCGAGCAGAGCAAGCAGGGCATGCGCTTCACTGCTGCTTCCTTTGCACTGGACTTCTGGAGACGACGCAAATTATTCTCTCGATGCTCTCTAAAATTATTCGTCAAAAATCGTCACTGTTTTTTTGACAAGGTATGATGAGGCAGAGGCTGACGTGCAAAGGCTATATAAATATATATATGACCATGATTAGCAAGAGCTAGTCAACTGGATGGGGCTGGCAGTATGTAGTAACCGTACTGCTGCTGTTCAGGTCCTTTGCCATCATGCGCTGGTGAGGACCGCAAAGATCAAATATAATCCATCTGTGTATGTGTATGAGTGTATCGGAAATGCTGTGAGATGGAATTTGGAGTCAAAATGCACATATGCTTAGTGCGGAAAGCAAAAGTGTCTTTTCTGTTTTGATTCTATTTTATTAACCCCAGTGCTCAGTTTTACGTAAAAAGTTTAGCGTAGTTATGGTTTAAGAAAGCTGGCTGAGTCCATTTGAAGATTATGCTATCAATCAAAATAAGAACTAGCAAGTTGTGCCTACATTACAAGGCTTTATAGAAACATGAACGTTGTTGCGTGGTTTGCCTTTTTTTGCTAAAATTCCAAGGTATGATAACCTTATTTTTATTAACAGCTAAAATGAATACAGAAACGAATTATAAATTTATCTTTCATAAAGTAAAGGTGCAGGAAGGAAGCATAAATGCTAGCATCAATTTTCTATGCTCGGTGTTCTGGGTTCCTGAACGTCACGCGACCTCGGTCATAAACGATTGAAATTTGCTTGAGCTTATGAACCGCAACAAATTAATTTCTGTCTCACCGAGATATAGTGTGCCTTTACTATGTCAATCAATCCTTGCTATTAGCATATATTTCAGTGTTTGAAATGATAATGAATGCAAACATTATACTACCTCCGTATCGAAATATTTGTCGCCGTTGACTTTTTCTTACAACTTTGACCATTCGTCTTATTCAAAAAATTATCACAAATATGTAAAAGGGTAAGTCAAGCTTAAAATAGCTACAATAGTAAAGCATGTGGCAAACAAAATGGATGGTACTTGCATAATATTTCGAATAAGACGAATGGTCAAAGTTGTAGAAAAAAGTCAATGGCGACAAATATTTCGATACGGAGGGAGTACAAAAAAAATGCTTCTAGGATAGACATCCACAAATGTGATGGAAGATTTTATTTCAGTACGTGGAATATGTGACCGGAGTGCTTGTACAGTGCATTACTGATGTTGCATAGTTAGCCATCTCTCTGTAACGGGACTTTGATAATAAGTATGAAGGCAATGAGAGTGTTATTATCCTGCATCATCCACATATAACTATGCGAAAAATACTACATCTCATATATATTTCGACTATAAAGAATGCAGTAGCGAGGGCTACCTGCCGCGCCAGATTTCTAGTATGACTGAATTCAGCTGCCGATCGACCCAAGGTAATGGAGGTAGATACAGTGGATATCCCATGGATCCACTCGATCTAGCTAGTAGATTGATCGATAATCAGTGGATCATGCCCTTCCCTGGATAAGTATCATTTCAAACATCACGGTCACTGTCAGAGAAATATGATGCATGATACCTCGTTCTATATAAATAATTAATTCAATGTCAAGTTGTCAGAGAAATTAGAGAGTCTCGATCGAGGCGTTGACAGCGCCCTTATGAGTCCGTAAGTGAGAATCCGCCTGAACGGAAGCGGACGTGTGAGAATCCGCGGACCGCCGCCGGTGTCTGCCTCCCGGATTCGCTGCACGTTTTGCTTAACCAGCGGCCGCGTCCCACGATTTCGCAGCCGCCCCCTGGTTCACCCACCCTGCCACTTTTCCGGTTTCGTCCGTGCATTTCTCTCCTAATTGTTATTAAATACCAATCGTGTTCATTTGTGCTGATGACAGCCACGTCTCGTGTGAAATCCCTTGCGGAGTCCCATTCAAACATTTTTAAAAAAAATGCAAAACAACAAAAAGGTGTATGACAAGTGGACGGTGCAGGGGAGGGACCGCAATGCAAAATCCAACCGCGCGCCTGCAGTACAAAAGCGGCGGCGCGCCACCGCGGCGAAGGAAGGCCAACACACACCACACCCGCCGCCGCCGCCAGTCCGATCGCTCCTCGTCTCCTCCAACTCCGAGTCCTCTGCTCCATCCGGCTCCGCAGGTAAGAACTGTCGGCAGCATTTCATCTCACGGGCGCAGCGGCTCCTATTCGATCTGCTGCTGCTTCACGATCTCTCGCGCGAGCTTTAATTTTGGCTAGGTTGGCGTCTTGGCGGTTGCCTGGTCTCTTCATCTCTTCTCCTCTGTTCGGTTTCTGACCTCGTTTGGATCTTCAGTCACGGGATGGATGGCGTTCTGCAGTGCATGTTTTTGCCGGGATCGCGCGCGCTGCTGCGGTGTCCGCCGGGCAGGGGGGAGAGCGCAGGGGCCGTGCGGGCGTTTCGTCGAAAACTTAGCGCGCGTCGGGTTGATAGCTCGCGCTGATTCCTTGCGCAGGGGTGCCTTCACTCGTACTGTTTTTTCCTGTACAAGAAAAACACTCCATGGCATTAGCAGAAGCGACATGAATTTAAGCTGGATTGATATCAGAATCTAACTGCTGCCTTCATCTCTCTGCCTAATCTGTGGTGAACTGAATGCTCCAGTTGCTTCTTGCTGTTCTGACTGCAGAAGAAAGAGTGATGGCATGCATTTCTCCAAGCACCAAAGTTTCGCTCCCCAAGCTCGGAATCGGAGCTAAGGCGTTCACGAAGAGCTACGTGCCTGGTTACCTCAAGTCCATAGTGTCTTTGCCCGTTCCTCGGACATCGGATGGTCTCTACTCTCCATCTCCCATCCGAGTGGAGAATCGTGCCTATGGTTCAAACCTGATCGTCACGGCTTCCAAGAGCAGAGGCCTCAACACAACACTGTCTTCGGCTAATGGCAGCCTCAAGGTTCCTGGTAAGATATTCTTTGGAGCTGTTCCAGTTACCGATAGGGAATTTGATCCACTTATTGCATCCGCAACAGAGATTAAATTCGTTAAATTATTTAAGCATCACGCTTCCATTTTTTTTTCTCTCTTGGAGTTGAAGCACACATGATGTCTTTTGAGCACAACCTCAAACTTGATGCACTCTGAGAGTAGGTTGCTTTAGCTGATCATCACCATAACAAATTGAGGAAAACCTTCATGAAATTTGATCTGCTGCTGAGATCCTGAATAGAGGGAAATTTCATTGAATTATTTACACATGGCGCTTACAATTTTCTTGCATTTAATAAAGTACCAAGGGCATGGTGCCTTTTGAGGAAAACATCCAACTTGATGTACTCTTGAGATAGGGTGGTGAAATAAAATAATAAAAATAAGGGTTCCTTTTCTCTGATCACCAGAGCAAATTCGAGAAAAAATATTTATTAAATTAATCTGTTTTTTTATATATCCAGATCCAGAAGAGAGGGTGACTGTACTGGTCATTGGTGGAGGAGGAAGGGAACATGCTCTATGTTATGCCTTGGAGCGCTCTTCATCTTGTGATGCAGTTTTTTGTGCACCTGGTAATTCTGGCATCGCTCAGTCTGGAGATGCCACATGTATACCAGACCTGGAAATAACTAATAGCGAAGCTGTCATCTCATTCTGTCGTAATTGGGGTGTTGGATTAGTCGTAGTTGGACCTGAAGCACCTCTCGTTGCTGGTCTTGCAAATGACCTTGTTAAAGCTGGAATACCTACTTTTGGTCCTTCATCTGAGGCTGCAGCATTGGAAGGATCAAAGGACTTCATGAAGAAGCTGTGCTATAAGTACAACATTCCCACAGCAAAGGTACATTCTCTTTAAATTTGTGAAATTTACAGTTATTATGCTTGAACTAAAGCTGACTTGCTTGCTGGATGACTGATTAGATTGGTTGTATGTCTAGATATGCCAATGCTATTTTCTATGTGTGAATTTTACCTTTGTCTTCGGAAACAGATACTCTTTGTTATAGTCGTACACCTCCATTTTTCTCATCTCACAATTTTCAATTAAGGTTTAGTAATTTTCATCTGTAAAGCATCAAGGAGTCCATTTAGCCATTTCCATCTATTAATCACTACTATCTTACAGAGTAAATTTCATTTGTTAGGGATCAAGGGACCTATTAGCTATTTCCTTCTGTTAAGCATGCTACAGTTCAAACTGAGTACTTGTTCTGTATGTGCAGTATCAAACATTCACAGACCCTGCTGATGCTAAACAATACGTAAAGGATCAAGGAGCCCCTATAGTTGTTAAAGCTGATGGATTGGCTGCTGGGAAGGGTGTAGTTGTTGCTATGACCTTAGATGAGGCGTTTGAAGCCATAGACAATATGCTGGTTGAAGGTTCTTTTGGTTCTGCTGGATCACGAGTCATCATTGAAGAATTTTTAGAGGGAGAAGAAGCATCTTTCTTTGCATTAGTAGACGGAGAAACTGCTTTGCCTCTTGAATCGGCCCAGGACCATAAAAGAGTTGGTGACGGTGATGTTGGTCCAAATACAGGTGGTATGGGTGCATACTCGCCGGCACCAATAGTGACAGAAGAACTGAAGAAAAAAGTAATGGAAAGTATAATTCTCCCAACTGTTAAAGGTATGGCGGCCGAAGGATGTAAATTTGTTGGTGTGTTGTATGCTGGGCTTATGATTGAGAAGAAGTCTGGACTTCCTAAGCTTATTGAATACAATGTACGATTTGGAGATCCAGAATGCCAGGTTTGTGGCCCTCTATATTACTACTCGCTTGAGTTAGCATATCTTTACTGCATACTAACACCTTGAACGCTATTTGGTCCTCTAAATATCTATAGGATTTATATACTACCCAATTTACACCTGCTTATGCTAGACTACTACTAGGCACCGCTGTTTGGTTGTTTAATAAGGTTCATGCAGCAAGATTTTGAATGCCAAGCTGATGTTTGAATCCATGTTTCGAAAACAAAATGCCCAGATTGTTATGTGTTTATCAAGTAGCATTTTGCCGAACAATCGAACACTAGAAGTTCTGAGTGGTAAAAGTTTTTAGCACATTCATTGCAGTACCAAGATTTCATTTCGCAGTCTCTTTAAAGAAATAAATAACTTAAAAATTTATTTACCCTAACATGTTCACAACCTAAACTTCTGGTCAACTCTTCTCTACTAATTCATCTTATTTGACTCAGGTTCTGATGATGAGGTTAGAGTCCGACTTGGCACAGGTTCTGCTTGCTGCTTGTCGTGGAGAACTAGGCAATGTTTCTCTAACCTGGTCGACTGAGTTGGCAACAGTGGTCGTGATGGCGAGTGAAGGGTATCCTGGGGCTTACAAGAAGGGGACTTTGATTAAAAATCTTGATGAGGCTGAGCAGGTTTCTCCTGCAGTAAAGATATTCCATGCAGGAACCGCCTTTGATACAGATGGGAACTTTGTAGCGGCCGGAGGACGCGTTCTTGGGGTTACTGCAAAGGGCAAGGACATTGAGGAAGCAAGAACCAAAGCGTACGATGCACTTGATGTTGTTGACTGGCCAGAAGGGTTCTATAGACATGACATTGGTTGGAGGGCGCTGAAACATCGTCATATGGCTGCACACTGATAAGAAGTCCCTTGAATCTCTGTAATTGCATCAAGCTTGGCAGTGGTAAGGAAAAAATAAGAAGAAATTGCAGCCACAGCTGTCGTTGTGGGTGTATGAAAATCGATTATGAAAGTATAGTTGGCGTGGCGCAGTTCCTTGATCGAGGAACAACCAACATTTGATGGCTAATTTTCTTTTTGGTAGTTGTAAGTACCATTTCTGGTATTCATCAGTGAGAAACAAATCCTTGTATGCAGCGTTGTAAAGTGTTGGGAAATGTGTACGCAATTCAACAGAGTTCAGAGGCAAAAAGAGGCAGCGTGTATATTCCAAGTTGAAATGTCTTGTGCAAAGGGGCAGTGGTGGAACATGAGATAAAATCAAGAAGGGGTGACCAATTCTGTGCTATGTATATTGTACATACTACACAAATACAAAGTGGTCAATTTAAAATAGCTATACAAATGACAAATGCTATGTTTTCTTACAGCTAATTAACAAACTCTATCATCTGAAACTTGAAGAACAGGATCTAATAAAAGCAGTAGTGGATGCAGTGTAGCACCAATGCACCATAGGAGGGGCTAATCCACCTCATGATGCTTCTTGTTTCTCTTTTCCCTCTCATTTCTCTTCTTCCTCTCTATTTTCTTTCTTCCTTTTTTCTCCTTCTTCCATGACAAAAAATTATAGGGGTCATCATGTCAAACCCGTGACTACCTACATAGTTTATTTCCATAATTTCGACAAAATCTATTAGCTAAATAATTGACCCCAAATTTTTCAAAATATAACACCTCATATGCTTAAATAGCTATTTTGAATTTATAGCATACCTTCTAACAAGCACATCTACTAACAATATGAGTTCTCAAGAAAGCTATGACTTTTCTGATAATTCCTCCCACATGAAAGCTTTGTCGCGGTTGTTGACAAAAAACGTACCATCATAGTCTAGAAATAGCACAATTCACCGCCTTGGCACCAAGTTGATGACCTACCTACTCGAACAAACTCAAAGCTAAAGGACATCCATTCTGCAAACAAAATAGAAAGAAAATGAACAAATTCTTATGACAGGTGCAGGGGGCTCAAGCCCCCTACCCCACAAACAATAGCCATTGGTCTGCATCCGGGCAAGGAATAGCGAGCGGCGAGAGGTAGTAATATCTAGCACATAGGAGACAATAACGATCTCATTTGAGGTGTTGACCAAGTAAAATGTTGTGAGCGATTTTCAGACACATGTATACCGAACCCCCTCTGCTCCTCCTAGAGCACCTGATCAAAAGATGGACGCATTGGATAAACATAAGCTAGTATTTAATTGCGCACACTTTTCATATAGAATAAATAACTTAAAAAACATCATCGTATGTCCGTTCATCTTCGATGCACACCGTGTTTTCTTCTTTAAATGTGATTTAGTGTCTGGGGTGTGTGTTGGGAAGGGTTTTTATTAGCCTTTCACTTTGTCTGTACATTTTGTACGTCTTCCTTTCTTAATGAAATGATGCACAATTCTCCATGCATCGTTCGAGAAAAAAAATATGTTTTCGGAGTTGTTCAAGCCATTCATTTTAATACGGCATGCCCCTTGTTCCAATTGATCGGAGGACGTAATTCATAAATCCTGCACTACAAACAGTCATTAGTACTCAAACCATACCTACTCAAATGTTAGATTTTCAAAAAATAAAAAGACATTAGTTTGGTTTGGGATGAGAGTTGGCTGGGGGTGGGGGTTGGGAGTTGTGGTGGGGGGCATTTGTACCTCCAACTACATACTCCCTCCGTATAGGATTAAGATGTCGTGTTGGATAAGATTTTAGTCAAACATTGAGAATATAAATCATGAATAACTTTTAAGTCGTTGAGTTTAGAATTGTGAAAACTACATAAATAGATTTATCTTTAAAAATATTTTTTATAAAAGTATACGTATATTACTTTTTTTATAATTTTATTATGGTAAAAATAAGAAGTTAAAGTTACATTTTAGAGACCGTGTTGTTGTCCAAAACGACATCTAAATCATATACGGAGGGAGTACATGCTTCGGTTTCTTATATGGTTGTTATCAGCTTTTAACTTGCTAGCCGGTTTGCCTAGTGCATGGGCCCATACCCAGCAATGTAGCCATGGAGGATGACACCTCACTGATCCAAAGCAAACTCAGGTGTGCTCCAGGTACTAAGTTTTAGGTTTCCTGACAATCATTATCATCATCAAGAACGAATTTATGAAAAATGCAGCAGTGAAATTTCATAAAAATCTTTGTCGGTTGTACCTAAAGGCAGTCAATCAATTTTGTGGTTAGGGCAACTTTATCCGATGGCTCAATCCAGTGGATCACTACTTGTGTTCGGTGTTCCTGAGATGAGAAACAAGTGTAAGCAACTATTTAGTTACCACCGGTGGAATGAATTGAATCTTGTTGTGATAATCAAGTCAATGTGGAAGAAAACAAAATCATAATGTGACCAGATGCAGCTTTCCAATGCGGGATAGTATGGTCTTGTGGAAACCAGGATTCCTGGGCTGTTTTAACTTTAGGGCATGTACAGCCCTTAGACAGTAAGTCGTCTGTAGAATCTCGAATTGCGCATACAGATAGATGTACAGACAGTTCATACAGCCTATAGACAGAGATGCCGTCTGTATCAGCCTATAGACAGAGATGCCGTCTGTAAGCTGTTTAATGCTTTGCATGGAACTTAAATCAACTACAAATGCATTTGTGTACACCATTGTGTGGCACATTTCAGAAACTGACGCATTTGACATTTCATGCACGGCCACATTCAGAAAGAAATTGACACACTTTCCTTAAAAAAAGAAACTGACGTTTTCATCAGTTCGCATTCACCAGTGGGATGCATTCACATTCACTATTCAGTTCACATTCAGATACTCAGCAAAATGACAAGTACTATTCATCAAATTGAAGTCCTCAAAGATGGAACAGAGGTAGCATGACAGTTCAGATACTCAGATAATGATGCATGATCAGTTTCTCAGGTTTAGTAACACGTAGAAGAAAAATGGAAATGGAAGCTTGTAAGAAGAACAGGTTCCATGTAGCACAGATAGCATGATCAGTCCTGCACAGAAAAATATTTGATATCAACACTTGGCTGTAAGAAAAACAGGTAGCATGTAGCATAGATTCAGTAAAATATTTGAAATAAAAGGCTGCTAAGTAACACAGATATCATATAATTGCCATTTTTAGTTCACATTCACATGGCAACTACGCATTCACTTCAGATTGGCATGCATTACACAGGCACATGGCATATTCATTAAACATCATGCACATGGCATAATCAGTAAACACAATTCATTTACATGTTCTCAGGTTCACAAAACATTCAGCTGCTGATCAACACATGTTCTCAGGTTCAGAACATTCAGATCTCCATTAAGAAAAAGTGACACTACTAGGTCAGGAAACTTGAGAAACAAAGACTTCAGTTTGCATTGCTAACACTACTATCAGTTCAGTTTGCATTCCAAGTACCAAATGCTGAAAATTAGCAATATAAGTTCAGAAATCTAGTTGCATTTAGCAAGACAGAAGTTAACTGTCAAAAACATGAAGCCATATTCTGCATACCAAATAGACATGAACATCTTGCTAGATAGGTAACAGGTTCTTAAAGTGCTGGTATTTTAGTTCCATCTTCACTCATATCACCACACATTCAGTCGCTCATGGTCCATATAATTTCATCTACACAGCCACCATCAATGGCTTCACACAGGACAACAGGATACTGCAACAACCCTTCAATGGTTTCACCTGCAGTTCACAAAAGCAAAATCAGTTAACTTAAAAATATTAGTGCACAAGATAGCTTTTATTATTCAGAGAACTGACCTCAATTTTAACCAGAGAATGATTTGTTCTTCAAATATTTCTTCTTGAGCAAGCTGAGAAAATTATACTGCAAATTGACAGCAAAAAAATGCAATAAACAGGTTTCGTAAGTTCTTTTTCAAGAGAAGCAAACTGGGTTGATAGTGTAATCAGTAGAGCATTAGCATTTGTGTACTAACAATCAAGGCAAACTGTGGATCTGAGAGGCAGGAGGGCAGCCAGCCCAGCGCGGCAAGGCCGACATGCCCCAAGCAGCCAACACGGCGGCGGCAACAAGCTCGGTGCGTCCCGGGCCTGCGTCCAGGCCAGCGCGGCGGAGGCCCTCCTCTCCTGTGTCCGGCCTGAGCTCCTACGAAGAGAGAAGAAAAGACAGGGAGATTCTACAGAGAGAGAAGACAGAGATCTAGAGCCTGCCGGCGACCGCTGCCTCTCCTGCGGCGACCCGCCATGGGAGCTCCGCCGGTCGGGATTTGGCATAGGGCTCGGCCGCCGCTCCTCCCCGCGCCGCCGGCGTCACCTGCCTCTCATCTCTGCGACGGATCCGACGACGGCGAAGGTGGGCAGGTCTGGCGGTAGATCTCTCTTTCCCTCTCTCCTGGGGCTGCGGCGGGGTCTGTGAATGGCGAGCGCGGTGGTGGCGGGAGAAACTACCGCGCGCGGGCGCGGGGGATCCGAGCAAGTCGTCGTCTGGTGAAGACGACGGCGTACAACCCGCCTGCAACCGTCTGCTCCGCCTTGGGGAACGGGACGACATCGTCGCCTCGCGAGACGACGGGGAGGCCGTCTGTAGGCCGCGCTGGGGGGCGATTTGCAAATTTGCCAATACACAGACGGCTCCAATCGACGAGGCTTTTACGTGTGTGCCATTAAGATAAATGTCCTGTACCTATGCCACAAAATTTCCATCTGACACATGTGTGCCATCCACTCTTATTTTGATCACCAGTGTGCCATCCATTCAGTCCAACTTATGTTAGAACTTAACCCATGTTTTAAATGGCGCGCTATTGAATTTAGCGTTCCCCATTTTCTGGATGCTATGCCGCTATTGCGACCGTTATAGCGGCGCTATTGCCGCGCTATAGCGGCAGCTTCGTGCTATAGCGGCAGATCGCTGCTCACGCTATAGCGCCGCTATATCGCCGCTATAGCGCGCTATTTGTTTCCAAAAAACATGATCATAAATTCATAATTTAATATAAGAATATCTGATAAAGTGATAACTAATAATCAAGTGATTATAACTCAATATTGCACACGCAACAATCCAACATAAACAAAAGACTAAGGACTAGGGTTCCATGGAAGCCAAGGCTGAATTGGGCCGGGCTTTTTTTTTACTGGGCCGAATTCACCATATTTGGGAAAGGTGGAAATAGCGCCAGATTTAGCGCGCTATATCGGCGGTAGCGCCAATAGCATGAAAAGGCACAATAGCTTTGCGTTGGTTCTGGTTTGGCGCTATAGCGCCGCTATAGCGCGCTATTTTTTCGCGGAACTTAACAGATCCCTAGCCCTGACACGTGGGACCCATGAGTGAAATGACCATTTGCCCCTAACTACATCTCTCTTTCTCTCCATGTTCCTCTCGTTCTCTTCACGGCTGCCGGCGTGGTCTCGTCGGGCAGGGACGGCGGCGCCTTGCAGGACGGCGGAGGAGGGGCGGACGGCGCAGGCGCGGCGGACCGGGCGCGCGGGACCTGGATCTGCGGCGGCGGGCCTGGCCGGGATGGCGGCGCAGGGCCTGGCCGGCGACGGGGCTGGCCGGGCTAGCGGTGGGGCAGGGCCTGGCCGACGGCACCACAGGGACTGGCCGGAGGCGGGGCTGGCCGGGACGGCGCCGCAGGTCCTGGCCGGCGTCGGGGCGTGCCGGGGCGACGTTGGGGCAGGGCCTGGCCGACGGCGCCGCAGGGCCTGGCCGGCGGCGGTGGGGCAGAGCTGGGCCGGCGGCGGGGCACGGCCTGGTCGGCGGTGGGGCTGGCCGGGACGGCGGCGGGCCTCTCCTCCTCCGGTCGGGCACGGAGACGAGACAGGGAGGAACATGAGAGAAAGAGATGAACACGGGGAGAAAGAGAGTTGTAGACAGGGGCAAAATGGTCATTTCACATTGTGGGTCCCATGTGTCAGGGCTGGGATCTGTTAAGTTGTAACGGAAGGTGATTCAAATGGCACACGGGTAACCAAAATAAGAGTGGATGGCACACAAGTGTCTGATGAAAATTTTGTGGCATGTAGGTATCAGACACTTATGTTAATGGCACACAGGTAAAAGCCCTTGCAATGCTGAAAACTACCCATGTTACTTTTGCCGCACATTTATTTTATTTGAAAAGCTAGGGTGCCATTGATAATGCTTTTGCTTCTTTTTTATAGGACTGTACGCTGAGCACTGAAGTCTTATGTATTTTATTTGCTACTTGCAATACATTTCGTTTGTGTGATGATAGCTCAATTACATTGCATTTGATGTGTTATCTTTGCAGTATTTAATTTGCTTATTGCTAGTACCAAAGCTTACATATAGTTGGACTTCGGCTGAAGATTTTTAGTTCAGTACAAAGACTGGTAGTAGTGGTTCTGCTCTGTGCTAGACAAGAAAATAGGAATTTTTTCCAGGAAGTGTAATGATCTTTGCACAGTAGTGTTTCTTTAATCCGTTCCATTTGGCGCCTGGTAACTGTGATGATGCCATGATGGTACTGAACCCAGCTGATATTATTTATGAATTTATGCAGCAACTGGGACGCCTCTACACGCGAGGGACCAAGAGTGAATGCATCGAGTGCTTGACAATCCAAAGGTTCAGAGGTAAAGGTTTCTTGGCCAAGGGAAATTTAGCAGTGGCAATGGAAAATTGTATCAGCTTTATAGTGAGACGACGACTCTTGTGAGCGTCAGTGAGGTCAGTTTCTGTCAGGCTTTTTTTAGATTAAGGAAAAAAATTTCAGCCTCTATATCCAAAGGTGGATATATACGGCCGAAGGTTTCGACCCCATAGCACTTAGACTCTAATCCTCGCACCAAGGTAAGCCAAGAAACAAGAAGAAAAAACGCACTAACAAAAAGAAAAAGGAAGACTAAGCTTCAATCTTCTTCTCCGTCCATGCTCCAATCAAACCTCCAACCGCTCACCAAATCGTTCCTCCACAGTCACTGCCAATCACTTGATTTCCAATGCGACGCCTCCAAGAAGTATACGGCGTCGAAATCGCCGTCGTCGCCCCTCCGGTCAGCCGGAGAAAGGTTTTCACCTGGAAAATCAAAGACCAAGCAGGGAGCCTCTCAACCAACGCCTCCAAGGAGGTTCACGACATCCGAAGACGCCGCCGTCGCTGACCCCGGCACCAGCGCCAGAGTAGACTTTCGCCCGAAGCTCCGCCCAATGCCGGTCCGTCGACGAAGAACACAATAAACCACAACTCTGGCCGCAACCGCCGGTATAGTAAGGGACGAGCACTTAGGCACCCCTCAACCTGACCGCCGACGAACGACACGAGAGTCGTGACACCCTGCTCAGCTCACCGCCGTACCGGTACAGACTGGTGAGGCCCTTCTCTTCACACGGGAACGTCGAGGATGAAAGCAACCCGCAGCAGTCGCCAGCCGCCACCGTGCTGTCCGCCGGCGGACCTCCGCTGCACTTAGGCCTCGGAAAAATCCGCACGCTGGAGGTGAACCACCGCCGCCGAAGCTTGCATCACGCGATCGGCCGCGACGTGCACGCAGCGTCGGCCCGCCGCCGCCGCTGCCACCCCGCGCTCGCCGCCATCCGCCCCAACCGAATCCGCCGGCCTCCAACTCCGCACACGGCTGCCGTGCACCCAAGCACCGGCGTCTACGCTCGGCTCTCGCGACCCCGTGCGCGGCCACCACCGGCCACCATCTCCTCCGTGCACGGCCGCCACTTACCGAACGCCGGCGTCCTCGCGCGGCGGCCACCGGTCTCCATCGCGCGGCCGCCCAGCCCTCACGGCCCCGCGCGCGGCCACCGCTGGCCGCCGTTTAGCCCTGCCGCCACCTTCATAGCTGCCACACGGACTTCCGGTGGCTAGCTCCGGTGGCGGCGAGGCAGGGAGAGGAAGGGTTGGCGACGCGCGTGGGGGAGGGGGAGCTGAGATCCGCTTTTTCTGGCGACCCTCAGTTTCTGTCAGGCTTGTTGCTTTGTTAGTATGCCAGAGAGGATAATCTTGATCTCGTGAATGATCTTAGCTTTCCAAGAAGGTTCAGGATGCTGAATATAAAAGGCCATTCGGTGGGCTGCCCTCACGACAGAGGAGGGTGTCCAAGAGACCAAGAGGGTCCAAACTCAAGTGTCAATCTTGTCCAGATGAGATGAATAGACAAACAACACAGAGTCATCGAACTTGAGAGAGAAAAAAACGATGAGATCATCAAAGAAGGAGCAGTACTACCCATATTCAACGCATATGAAAGGTTGAATAATTAGCAGAAACACTTGTGCCCCGTAGTCCATATACAGCTGATTTTTAATGTTCATGGTTTATTTGTATGCCAATTAGAGAGCTATCGTCATTGTTGCACCCTTCAGCAGCAGCCTCACAGCAAAGAATCTGCATTTTCCTGTTGCTGAAACGTGGAATCTGTATATATTTAGCTATATGCATGTTTCTGGGTTCGCTGCGACTATCTACTATTGTCATAAGAAAATGAGGTTTTTCAATAGATGGAGTGTGTTTGTACGACATAAATCGGGTTATATTACATCGGTTTTTAAGTGTATGGCGATAACTGATCACCTTATCTTAAAATTTATATATTTAAAATTAGGGGGTATTGATTTTAGGAACGCGGTGTCCTCCAATGAGTAAATGCGAGGACAAATGACTCTTCCGTCAAAATAAAAGAAAAATGAGAAAAAAAATGGAAGAGATAAAAAAGTGAGTAGTTGAGGAACCAGTTTACGAGGTTCATCCATGCATCTCCGGCGTACTAGTTTCCTGCATTAGCTTCTGTGCTCCAGGTACTAGTTTTAGGTTTCCTGACAGTCTAGTACATCTTTGTTTATTTGTTCTCGAGAACAATGAGTTTCTGAAAACGTAGATTCTTTTTGTTGTGTATAACAACACTCTTGGAACTATCTAGATATTTATGGGCTTAACGACGATCCAGTGGCAGATGGGCTCCCGACAGCTAGCTTGAGATGATACTGGGTACCAGGCCCATCGATCATCCCTTTGACTTCAATGCAGCCCTGACGGAACAAGTAAATGGCCCATGCAAGTAATGGCCGCCCTCGGCTGCTGGAGGCCCGGAGCCGCGGTGGCTGGCACGGCCACGGTGCAAGCCCAGCGGCACCGAGCTCGATCTGCCTCTCGCTCTTGCTCGCGCCCCTGCCTGCCTGCTGCGGCAGCCCACGGCTCCGCGCTGCTGCCCCATGCGGCCATGCCGGATAGCCCAACTAGCCTCGAGTCCGAACAGAAGCATGTTGCCAGTCTGAATCATCATCGCTTCTTGTGCATTAAGTCTAACGCGCAACCAGTCGCGCTCCGCGCGGAGCGCGCGACCGCACGACGGCCTGGCCCATCTGGGCTTCTTCAGTGCTCGGGAGTATTCAGCGAGGGCCTTTTTTATTTTTTTCTCGTGAAGAGGGTGCGACGTGCGCATTGGGCTTGTGCAGCCCGATGGAAAAAGGTGCCATGTATTTTTTCTGTTTATTCGCTTTTAAAAATGCGATAACTTTTGATTGAAGTGTCCGTTTTCAATTCCGTTTGCACCACATTATTCCTTACGGTAAGATCTATAAAACTAGATCCATGATGCATATATTTTAAAATAATTTTTATATGCTAACATTTTATGTTAAATGTTTAGTAGCTAGTTATATGTTAACTATGTAGCAACTTATATATAAACCTATCAACGTAAGTTGATAGTCTGACTTTTTTGAATAAGTTGATAGTATATTAAATACAGATTGATGCATTGTATAAATAAATGATAGTTTACATTAAAACATAACTTGATACTATAAGTTCATACATAGTTCTTATATTACTAAGAAATATAAATTGATAGAATCATTATGCATAAATTGATAGCCCTGTCATGTATAAGATGTTGACAAGTAGACATACCATATAAGTTATAACAAAATTTGAAGTCTTTATATAAGATGATACATAGCCTCTGCATAAGTTTGATACACAAAAAAATAGATATAAAGTTTATACGTATATTGATAATACTAAGTTGATACATTGTATTTACATAAATTGACAACTGAAAGTCACACAAATTGATAGTTCAAACTTACTCAAAATAGGTTGTTCAAACAACACACTAGATGATAATAAACAAATTGATAATTCAAACCTATTCAAATTGATTCATTAAAAACACATAGGTTAGTAGGTTGCTAGGCAGATACTCACACATCATATAGGCTGATAGTTCAAACCTAATCAAATTGATTCATTTATAGCACATATGTTGCCATCTTCATATAATATATATTGACACATGTACTATAAATTTTGCAAAATATAACATGTTAACAGAGAGAAGTTGGCACA
Source organism: Echinochloa phyllopogon (assembly GCA_033239725.1). NCBI lineage: Eukaryota > Viridiplantae > Streptophyta > Magnoliopsida > Poales > Poaceae > Echinochloa > Echinochloa phyllopogon. The sequence continues at coordinate 4,534,957 of BTCW01000003.1, forward strand.
CTATGTTTCACCATAAAAAAATAACACGTGTTTCACCATAAAAAATCTAATCAACTAAACATATGTTATATCGTGTCTACATAAGTTGATACATACTCTCTAACACCAAGTTGATGTACATAGGTGTCATACACGGTCTATACAAATTGATATAGCATATGTACATAAGTTGCTACTGTCGCTATACATAAGTTGACAATAAAAATAAAATTACTTCGAAACCCATAAAAAGTGGGTCTTATTTTGAAGATAAAATCACGAAGAACGTAACAAGTGAAAACGCATTTGAAAACGGACATTTTATGAGAAAGTTATCACCATTTAAAGAAAACGAAACCAAGTAAATGAGATGACATCAGCACAGCACATCCACCTGCTTGTTCCCGCATGAATCGCTCTATCGCATCTGGTGGTCCGTTCCGTTTGCATGCGCACGATTGGTCTGAACAGGGGTCGCGCGATTTGTTTTCTGCGCGACCCGTCGCGCGTTATTGCAGTCCCTTCTTGTGGCCGGGCACTTGCAGCAAGGGTGTAGCCGTGTAGGCATGCATGCAGATGCTCGAGATGGGCGGCCGCCACGTCGGATGTGACCACGGACGCGCGGAACCGTCGGGCAGCTTCAATTCCGGCGCCGGGATCACGAGCGAGCCCATGGGGGCGCGCGCGGGATCGAGTACTACGACGACCGCCGGCTGGCCACCTACTACATACTACTGCAACGTAATGCGCACAAGGCCATATCCGGCCTCAGCTCGTCAACACCGCCGGCATGCCCCACCCAATGAGCGAGCCCATGGCCCAGGCCGGTCGATTCCCGGCATGTTGTTGCTTTTTTGCGTAGGAAAAAGTCTATTCCACAAACCTCATCTATCGTCGTTGTCCGATTTTAGACCCTCAACCGCAAAACCAGCTGTTCGATGCGCCTCAACTATTGAAACCGTCCATTTTTGAACCTTCGGTGGTTTTGATGGCTGTTTTGGCCTATGTGGCGCCACATAGGCATGTCCCCTCCCCCTCTTTCTTTTCTTTTTTACCGGACGGCTCGCTTCCCTCCCCCCACGCCGCCCCTCCCTTTCCCGACGGCGCCCCCTCCCCCGCCGCTCCACGCCGCCGTCGGCGTCCGCGCCACCCCTCTCCTCCCCTCCCTCCTCCAGATCCACGCCGCCATCTCCCTCCCTCCGGCGTCGCGGCGCGCCGCCCGCTCCGCCACGCCGCCTCCCGCTCGCCATCGCCGCCCACCCTCACGTGTCGTCGTCCCCTCCCTTTCCCGACGCCGCCCCCTCCCAAGCCGCTCCACGCCGCCGCCGGCGTCTGCGCCACCCCTCTCCTCCCCTCCCTCCTCCTCCAGATCCGCGCCGCCGTCTCCCGCCCTTCGGCGTCGCGGCGCGCCGCCCGCTCCGCCACGCCGCCTCCCGCTTGCCATCGCCGTCCACCCTCACTTGTCGCCGTCGCCGTCGCGCCATGGGAACGGCCCTCCTGCTTGCACGGCGGAGCTCGCCCACGGTCGGTGAGCACAGGGGCTCGAGCTCGACGACGACCGGTGAGCACAGGGACTCAAGCTGTCAACCCGTGTGGCCTCCTTCGCATCATCACCAAGCGTTGGGTCTCCACCGCCGGCGCATCCGTCCTTAGCACGGTCGCCATCATGCACGCTTCACGGGCGAGTCCAGCTCACGGTCGTCCACCTCGCCTCCGCCCATGCCTCTCCTCCTCCGGTGGAGGCGGCCAAGGCAGGGCAGCGGGGTGGCTCCGGGCGATCGTGGGAAGGCGGCCAGCGGTGACGCAGATGAGGCGGGGTGGCGTTCGAGCCGGCCCAGACGAAGACGAGGCGGGGCGGCGGAGCACGATGGCGACGCGGAGGACTCCATGGCCTCTGACGCGTCCTCTGGCCCTGGTAGTGGCGTATAGGGGCGGTGTCCGGGGGTGCGCGGAGCAGCCAAGCGCGGCGGCCAGGCTCCGACGACGAGGGCATCCGGGGGCCCAGCGGCGGCACGAATCATCCCACTCCTCCGGGGCCCACCTCGCCCCCCCGCCTTCGGTGGCGCACGTGCAACCTCAAGTCCCGGAACAGCTCCGCCGTCAGCACGCCGCGGGGCGGCGACGGCGTGGTGGGCATGCTCGCCACGGGGTCCGCATCCGGGTGGGCGGCGATGGCGAGCGGGAGGCGGCGTGGCGGAGCGGGCGGTGCGCCGCAGCGCCGGAGGGAGGGAGATGGCGGCGCGGATCCGGAGGAGGAGGGAGGGGTGGCGCGGGTGCCGGCGGCGGCGGGGGAGGGGGCGGCACCAGGAAAGGGAGGGGACGGCGTGGGGGAGGGGAGCGAGCCGGCGTGGAAAAAAGAAAAAAAAGAGGGGGAGGACATGCCTATGTGGCGCCACGTAGGCCAAAACAGCCCTCAAAACCACCGAGGGTTGAAAAATGGACGGTTTCAATAGTTGGGGTGCATCGAACAGCTGGTTTTGCGGTTGAGGGTCTAAAATCGGACAACGACGATAGATGAGGGCTGTGGAATGGACTTTTTCCTTTTGCGTACGTACGTGATCCAGCGGTTAATTTCCATGTTCGGCGAATTGAAGGAGACGATGGCGGCAACCGCACGCGGAGGGCCTGCCCAGTGCAGTGCCCACGACACACCCGGGCGCTGCGCCGTGCACAGGCGGGCTCGGGCCGGGCCAAGTGGCGTGGCGCGTGGCCCAGCCGTGTCTTTCTTGGGCGGCCGACGACGACGGGCCATCGCCGGCCCTGTTCCGGCGCGCCGGCAGGTACCTCGCTGCGTCGGTGTTGGACGGAGTTGTACATGCTCCGACCATGAGTAGTAGTCGATCGATTGGCGTCTCCCTCCGCCCCTTTCTTCGACACCACTGTCGCCGGCCGCCGCGCGCCTTCGGGGCCCGCGTACTCCTGACCGACCGCCAGCCAATCGATCAACTAATATTAATTCTTCTTGTTGTTGATTTAATTTAATTAGCTGCTTCTCTGCTTGGCGCTGCTAGCTCGTGAAAAATCAATCAACTAATAATATTTAGTAGTACGTAAACAACAGCGGAATCCTTCCTTCCTGTGGTCGTGAATGGCAGCATGCTGCACACTGCACACGAGTGACCGACCACCGGTGCGGTAGGGCCAGGAAGGAAGGCTGCCGTAACACTGTTGTTCTGTACACGTGACAGGATCAGATCAGGCTTTCCGTGCGCGCAATGCAGCAGCCATGCATTTCGCATTCGCAGGTAGCCATGAACTGACGCCAAATATTTTTTAGCACTATATATCCACCTCAAACAAAATCTGGGTCCATTATTTCACCTCAAACAAAGAAAGCAAGTCAGTTTATCTATAGAAATTAAAATCTAGGTCCATCCAAGTAATTCTCAAAAAAAAATCCAAGTAATTTACCCCATGCGGTTTTTCTTGGACACAACTAATCTCACTGCCAAGTGGCGCTTTTCTGAAAATGCGAGAACATGTCAAGCAAGTTCTTATACTACATTATTATTGTAAACTCAAACAGTGGCAAGAAATTGTACATTATTTCTGAGTTGTCCTTTCCTCCTCCTCCTCCTCTTTTTCTTCTTGTTCCTCCTCCTTTCCTTCTTCTTCCTTTTCATTTATGGTTAGAAATTATAGAGAGACTTAGAGGGGCTCCATTGGTTGTAAGGTGGTAGGGGGGCTCCAGCCCCCTGGCCCCCCTGAACTCAAACTTTCCCTAGCAGAAGCATGAAACAAATAACGTTTCAGTGCATAGTTTAACTGTATGCTTACCTAGACCAAAACCTAGCAGGTAACTGAGTCAAAGCAGTTTCATGGTGATATGAAACTCCTCTCACATGATATGAAACTCTTTCTTATCCCTCATGTGCCACAACAGTATATTTAATGCTATAAAATTCCCTATGAAACCCCTACTGAGACCGGCTTAGATAGATTTCCAAAAAGAAAAAAATATACATAAACCAAAGTTTGGGGGCCAGCTGGCTTGCTCGTTGCGGGGAGCTGGCCCGGGCGGCAGTGACAGGGACAGAGCTAAACCTTCTCGCTTCGGGAACGGGTAGCTTTCCCTCCCGCCTAGCCAATTAGGGCAAAATTTTAGCGGAGAGGAGGGACACTAGCTGCAGCCCTGCCGGCCTCACCCCTGCACGCCACCGATCGAGCAAGACAAGACCTTTCCCCAACTGTTTCCCACCATGTCACGCGACCACGCCCGATCCGGCACTAACGTACCCCTCGCTCGGCCGTAGCACCCCCCCCGGCGCCGCTTTTCACCACCGCCGGTCCGTCCGTCGCTCCTTCTCCCGCCACCAGCATACCCAGCCTCGTCGCCCTCGCCGCCGGTCCGCCGCTCCTCTCGTTGAGCGACCAGTAGACCCGGCCTCCTTGCCGCCCGCCCCTAACACCCCTTGCCCCTCCGAATCTCGGGGGGGGGGGGGGGGGGCTTGGGGGCTCCAGCCCCCTAGGCCCCTACTGGTTCTGCCCCTAGGTGGCGGAGCTCGCGGCCGACGGTCGTCCGCCGGTGAAAGATCCACAAGGCCGTGTTCGGTTGGCCGGTGGTGATTTTTACTGAGAGAAAAACACTGTTGGCTGGTGCTGGTTTTTGCTGACAGAAAAACACTATTAGCTGGTGGCTGATAATCTAAACGAACAGAGGTCAGTGCATTCGCGCACCAATTTCACTACCATGGACATGCAAGAACTATTAGTAGTCCAGCGTCGTCTTGCGGTCTTTGCCTAACATAGAATGAACTGCACACTCGACACTTGAGCAGCGCTAAAGAACTGCATGCGCTTCCTGTGGACACTTGAAGCAAGAGTGTAGGCATGCATGCAGATGCTCGAGATAGGCGGCCGCCACGTCGGATGTGACCACGGACGCGAAACGGCCGGATCAGGTACGATCGAGCCCATGGGGGCGCGGGAGTACTACGACACTAGCTACTACCGGCTGGCCGGCCACCTGCTACTACTGCAACGTCATGCGCATCTTCTTGTGGGCACTTGCAACAGCGGAAACGGAGAAGGCCTCCTCATCTCCGACGCCGACGATTGCATCTACCTTCTCTGGCGCCACCGCCCTACGTACGTAGCCGCTAGGCTCGTTAATTCGTCCCTACTATACCGCTGTTGTTAGGATTTTACACGTACCATTCGATCGATTCGACGAGCCGGCCTCCTCTCCGAGTGGATGACATGGATATAATCGTCTCACCTCATCATCTGCCCAGGCTGCCAGTCTGCCACGCACCGATTCGATTCACCAACATGCTAGCGAAAAGGAAGAACACAGGGGATAAGATACGCACGGGCCCTCAGCTCGAAGATGAGGAGGCCTTCTCCGTTCCGCCTTGCACGTACTGTGCCCGAGCGTAGACACTAATTGCTCTGGTGGCCGGCGGCGATTCGATGATGCTATGGTACGGAGGGCCAAGGACTCGGCTCTGTGTGCCAAGAACTTGGTCATGTTGGAGTCCAGTTTGATTCAATCAATCAAGGAAAGACAGGTGCCTCAGACGGACCAAAAACTTTTTAAGGTAGAGTACACGAGGATTTGTTACGTGCTTTTAGATTAGGGGTAGAGATATGTTGTGCTGCCCATCGGCGCAACGTGCGTTTACTTGTTCTCGTGTACCTCACGAACATCGTTATTACTCGAATGAAATTTGCTTGTATCGGTTGCCTTTTTTTTCTTGAGCAGAGCTTGTATTAGCAACTCTCGACCGATCCGACCCCTTGCTGATTTTGCTCCCTCCAACACCTCCGTCCGTCGTCTCCATCCTGCAGCATGATGGCGGCCAAAAGATTCCCGGCGCCTTGGTCAGACCTCCAGCCAGAACTTGTGGGCCTTGTCCTCCGTCGTCTCCCCTCCCTAGCAGATCGTGTTCGGCTTCGAGCAGTCTGCCACAATTGGCGCCGCTTTACTCGGCTGATGGAGCCCGGCCTGCCCCCTCCGCTCCCGTGGTTGATTGGCTCTTCTTCCAGAACAAGGTTGACGGCATGTGCTCGCTCATCAACCCTTTCTCCAAGGACGTTGTGCAGCTTCCTCGGCTAGCCTCGTTTCACCTCGTCCGATCATGGGTCGTGGAGTCTTTCTTTAAGCTGGTGTTGCCCTCGTCCGGGCACCTAGCACCAGATTCCCTTTTCGCTGTACTCATCTCTCTCGTCACAAGAGACGATGATAGTATGATTTCTATTGGTCAGACTGCGACTGCTACTGCTACTGCATCGTCATTCAGGGTGCTTCATGAGCTCATGTGCGATGCTGCATTCTTCGACGGGAAGCTGTATGCGATCTCACGCAGCAACAGTGGTGAGAACTATCAGACTTGTGTGATATTTGAACTGTGAAAAATAGTCTTTTCCCACTTCTATAAATTTTCCCAATTCTATAAATACCACTTGTCTCTTGAACTGTATAAGCTATAAATTTTGTTATCAACTGGAACTCAAAGATTAACAAAGTAGAATCTTCAGTTGAATGCGCACCTCGTAAAAACCAAAAGAATGAAGTCCCTAGGCTCCGTTTGGATGTCGATAGTGGACGACATGGCATTGAATTGGCTTCAATGCCAAATCAGCCATGAAATTGAAATGGGCACAATTCCAAATCTGTTGTTTGGATGACCGTTACATTGCCTTTCTGAATCCTAGAAAGTATCCCAATTCAATTACCTTTTGGATGTACAAAGGGATGGCATGGAAATTGGGTCACGCACAGACTGGAGGAAGAATAGGAGGAGCCCTGCCGCGCGGTGAAGAGGAGGCGGACGGACGCGAGGAAGAAGAGGAGGGCCTGCCGCACGGTGAAGAGGAGGTGGCCGGACGCGAAGGAGAAAAGGGGCCCTACTTCCCGGAAGAAGAACAGGGGGGTCGACGGAGGAGGGGCGCAGCGGCGGCTCGACGGAGGGGTACAGCGGCGCGGCTCGTCGGAGGCACGCGCTCCTCCCAAATCCACGGCACTAGAGGGGGGCAAGGAGCGCTTGGAGGAAGGAGGCCGGCGGGGAGGAAGAAGACCGGCGGCGAGGATGTGGGCAAGAGGGAACCCGCGGTGGCGACGGCCTTTCCTTCACGTCGCGGTCCCGTCGCCTTGCTCCTTCGGCGGCGGCACCGAGCCTTTTTTTTCACGGAGCGATAGAGCGGAGAGGGCTGCAGGGGAAGCCAATACCGCGCAAAACCGAGGGGGAGGGGTCTGAATTGCTCGCGGGCTCCCACAAGCAGGCCAAATGTCGCGCGGTATTGGCCCATGATTCCACCAGCGAATGCCTAGCTGGCCAAACAGCTGTATTCATTTCTCTCCAATTCCAATACCAATACTTTTGGCCCCAATACATACATCCAAACGGGCCATAATGGGTCAAGCTAAGTGCAAACCAACATGTACTAGATCAAAGAAAGTACATATATACTCCGTTTATGAAAAACGACTTTGAAAACATATAAAGGTCTAATCTTGCAAATAATCACTAGTAAATTGATTATAATTTTAAAATGATTTTAGTACAAGTTTCATAAATCTTTTTAATTTAAAATGAAATAGTTAAGATTTGTCGAAGATTAACGACTTTTTATTAATTTGAGGGTAGTAATTTAGACTCTTTTCTATTAATTTTAACAGCTGCATCGCACGCCAAACCTAGCCTCCGCCTCCCTCGTCCTCCAATCTCCTCCATCTGCGCCACTGTCTCCTCGCCCTTCCCCCACGACTCCAAAAGAGGATGGCCTCTGCCTCTGGACGCGGCGAATCGGAGGTCGGACACGAGAGGATGGTCTCTGGAGGCGGCAAATCAGAGGCCGGGCCGCGCTCATCTGCGGTCGAGCTTGTCCCCAAGACGCTCGGTGACGTGGGGCGGAGCGGTGGGCGATGGCCATGGAAGGCTCTACTCGGATGCGCGGGCCCGAAAATGGACCGGACGGGCTGTCAGGGCCCAAAAATTGAGCTGGCTGGCTGCCTGCGGAAAACCTATATGGCTTCTAAATATTTTTTTGGTAACATAGTTTTTATTGTTTGAGATTGGTGCATAATTAATGAACAAACAAGATCGATGTAGAAGGGTGAGCTGGTCGAGAGATGCACATGAACAATTGTCCCCACGCGGCTGGTCACATGCACGAACTGGACGGAAGTGATTCCTTCATTTTTCTCTCAAATTATAAATCCATTTTCGAATCCGTTTGAACCACGGTCTTAGCTAGAATTTATGCAACAAAATAAGATCCATTTTAAATATATTTTATATTTTTGGTAGATTTTTTTTTTAAAAAATCAACATTTCCATTAAACTAGTTCAACATTTTGGTTACAATGTTTCAATATTTTATGTAAGAACTATTGAAATAGCTTTTCGAAATTGTTAATTATTAGATTTAAATAAATATTGAATCTAGTCAACATTAGGAATGTACTACTTCAACACTTTTCACATTATGTCTCAACATTTGTAATATATTATTTCAATATTTTTTTAGAAAAATGTTGCATTAGTTTTCTAAGTGTTGAATCAATATTTTTGGTTGAATTAGATTCACAAAAGTATTTCATATGGTATCAAAACAGTTGGAGGCTAGTAGAATTTAGCACCGAAACAAAACGAAATATTCGAATACAACTACGTGTACGTCTTCCGTTTCCAACAGAATGGAAGAAGTTGGCACTGTAGGAGATGCGCGTGTATGAGTACCTGATTGATTAGTTGGGCCTTTTCTAGTCTTTAGTGGGCTTTAAAGCCAACATGCTTATATAGCTTCTGTGCGCTATATAGGAGCCCCCGGCTGGCTGACCATCCATTTAAGTCACGTCAGTAAAAAAATATCCACCATAGAAAATATCATAGTTGTAAAAAGTTATCTCTATTATTCTAAACTCTTCTTCGAACAAAGAGAAAATAAACTGCAAGCCTACAATCGTATCGTTGTGTTAGGCCAAGGTAGCAAAGTGAGAGAAGCCCCATCATGGACAGGCAGGTAGAGGTATTAAAAGCAAAGGGAGGGAGCCAATGAGCTCACTGTTCATTATGTTCAGCGGAGAAAAATTACACAGATAATTAATATTCTTTCTTGGTTTCTCAATTTGATTTTGGTACTTATTTAAGAATTTGGCAAACTTGTATTAACTATAGTATAGGTATTCTGCAACCCATATTAGCTTAGTTTAAATCAAACCCCTCATATAAATCTGAATTAAAAGTTTCCAAAGAGAATAATTTTTAAGTGCCATGTTAACTTTTACGAATTCAATTTGATTTCAAACATAGATGGTTACGACTATTAAATGTCTAGAATGCTCTTCATTACTATAGCTGTAACTAATAGTTGATTTTAGCTAGGTTAGGCTAGCTATTGGGACAATATTTAGCTAATTTTCAACTAATTGTTACCCGATATGTTAGCAAATTTTCATACAAAATCTATTTAAAGACATAGATTTTAGTATTTTTTATAAATTTAATCAAATTTAAAATTGTTTGACTCCTGAAGAGTCGAGAGTTACATTTTTCTTAAACGGAGAGAGAATATATTACCAACCTCTCGAAATAAATTTTATAATAATTAAAACATTAATACCCAGTATTTTTAGGATGTAAACTGTAGGGCTATCCACAACGTCTAATTCTACTCGCACTGAAATTTCCCCGCCTTGCCTTGGCTTCTAAAGACAGACAACCAAACCATGTCAACAAACTCTTCTTCTCTGCTCACTTCCTCTCCGCACGACAAAAACCAAGATTGCTGTCCATGGTGATCTTCCCCATCGGCTCCACCTGCGTCCGCAACCATGACAGAGTGGGACGAGTGGGTGATGGATCACCTGCAACGCCATGGCACCGCCTACGTTGTCCTCTGCAGTGCCTCCAACGGCGGCTACCTCGCTGCAAAGTTTAAGCGCAACCGGCACGGCCTCCGTAACCGATTCGTGCACGTCAGACCCGCCGAAGCGCCGGAGCCTATGTATGCCTTCACCCTCTGAGAGGTCTTGAGGACAGCAGTGCCGGGGACGACGTTCTTTCAGCTCCTACTAGGCGAGGGAGACTTGCGTGCTTCTAAGACTGCACCACTGCCATTTTTTTCTAGTCAAGGATATCAAACAAAAAGACGAGTGTAGCTACACAAAAAATACGCGATGAGTACGTATAAACATACTAGAATAAGTTCCGATTGTTGATCCTAAGGATATGCATATATGACTATCTTACTGTCAAATATACAAGGCTGTCTAGTGCCCACAATTCTTTTGATGAACCATCATATCATAGAAATGCAGCTACCTATGAGTCTAAATGAAATGCAAGTAACATACTAACATGGCCGTTTTAGCGCCACTGACGATATATTGATACATGAACCCTTCGAATGTTTATGCTCAAGAATGCTATTGTGGGACCCATTTTATAGCAATTATTATTTTTTCATTAATCATGGATTCGTATACTCAGATCAGTGTTGAATTGGCGCTTTCAAAACGTCCGATTATGATTCCCTATTCAGAAAACTAATCTATTATATTAATACAACAGTGTTAAAAAGAGCCACCACGTTCGCCGAGAGGGTCAACAAATTCCCACGTTATTCTAAAAAAGAGAAGGATATGAGCCGTCGGATTTTATCAAGATCTAACGGTCTAAACAAATCTGAAATGACCATGTTAATCTAAAAAAGAGAAGAGTATAGGCCGTCAGATTTTATGAAGATCTAACGGTCTAAACAAATCTAAAAATTACCATGTTAACCGAAAAAAGAGAAGAATATGGACCGTTGGATCTTATGAAGATCTAATGACGTATATGATTCTATAAAATCTATATTTATTTTATAAAATACACTTTGAATAAGTTATGGCGTCAAAACATGTATATCTAGGGAAGCATTAGTCTGATGGAGCCAAAACTTCCAAAAATGTAAGTGTTAGACTCCATTTATTTGGTAGCGTAAAAAGGCCTCTGGTATTTCCTACCACTAATCGGACTTCACATCATCTTTCCATGCATCTTGCAATCCAAAATTAGAAGAGGTGATATCACAAAAGGTTAGTTGTTGTCAGGTCCAATAATAAAAAAGGAAAAGTCATATCGTGTAAGTTTCCTATTACAGATCTGTTTCATGAACGACTAGAACACAAAAACATTCACGCTAAAAATATATATAAATAGAACATCAACGCAATTAGTGTAATCAACTTGGACCTGGATAATGAGGGAAACGGGCCACCCGCCATCGCGCCAGTCGTCTTCCTACTCCATCCAGTGCCCCCACCGCCTCCTCCGCCACCTGGCTCCGGCGACCCGCCGCCCACCAACACGGCCCACGCGAATCTGTTGATCCGTCACCCCCGCCGTCTTCTCCGTCGCGCGGCTCCGGCGGCACCCCGCCGCCTCCGCCGCCGCCCGCTAACACGGTCCACGCGAATCCGTTGAGCTTGACGCCCACCGTCTTCTCCGCCCGCCAATGCGGCCCACGCTAACCCGTTGAGCTTGACGCCCCGCCACCGCTCCTCGGCTTCTATCATCCTCCCTGCCCCCTCCGCCGGCACCACCCACCGGGGGTCCCCCGCCGCCTCGGCAAGCAACCCGGGCCCTAACCTGGGACCCTAACCCGGACGGTGGCGCTTGGCAGTAGCGCGCGCTCTACAAGCGCGCAACGAGTCGTGAATTAGACTTAACGAATCAACTTGGTATTGCACAATCTTTTTTAGTGTTAAAAAAAGTCACCACGTTCATCGAGAGGGTTAAGAAATTTCCACGTTAATCTAAAAATGAGAAGAATATGCACCCTCGGATTTTATGAAGATCTAACTATCCATATTATTCCGAAAATTTTATATTACCAGGCTAAATATAATATATGCCTGTCGGACTTTATGAATATCTAACGGTCTATATTATTATGCTACATAGAATAAAAATAAAGATATAGACCATTAGATTTTATGACGATCTAAATTAACCAAAAGAGTAAATGTCAATCTAGAATCATAATTTGCTAACTTTGGATGTAAAATAAGAAAAAAAATATTCGTTTGATTTTCATATTAACTACTCCCTATAATAATATAATAATGTTAAAAAAGCACCGCATTCGCTGAGAGTGCGTAGAAATTTCTATGTTAATCTAAAAGGAAAAAACTTACTACACCGTTGCATTTAATGATGATCTAACAGTCTATGGTAATTTATAGATTTTTTGCTAAATACGACTACTGACTATATATAATTTCAAAATAAGTAGAGTTCGTGTTGAATAAGAGAGCACCCGCGGAAGGAACGAATCGATGCCCATGCATTAGGGCATGCAAGTAAGATATATAGGAAACAAATCGTAATCCAGGCCAAACAAGGTAGACGACAACAAAACACAATGACACGTATTTGGTGCAATTTAGCGGGAAGCTGTCAGCGGTAGACAGGTGCAGCCAAGTGATAAGACATCGTAGCAAAAATGTTAAGTCAAATGTTGTTGCGTTCTTGCAGACTTAGGTGATGAAAATGAAACCACGTCCGATGTAAGCCTAATGGATTTACAGTGTAGTAAACTGAACATGCACAAAAATTCAGATACCGCACATATGGACAATGAAGTTTTGGCCTAAAAAATATACGAAGTAGAATTTTAACCATAAATCTTGAGTCACGGAGGCAATTCCTACTAAGCATAATAAAGATCCATAGGGAACAACAACACATGCAAGAAATTTGAAGCCACAAATCTAAAAAACGTTATGCCACCAATGAAGGCATCTGGAGTAGGGTGGGCACAAGATTTGGGCCACCTTAGTATGCGCTCATTGCCCTCAGCCCTTGAAGCCTCGACACATGTGCCCACCACTAAGCTACCACCACAACACTTGCTCGCTTTTGGTTCAAATGGAGAAAGGAACAGGACGCGGTATCACAAAGTTTGCGGATCAATAGATTAAGAAACATGGAGGTTGGAATATAGTATACTACTTAAGAAATATTTTACAAGGTATGGACTAAATTGTTCCCGCGTTTCTGAATGAGAACGACACTATGATATAAATGGAAGAAGGTGAGTAGGAATTGTGTCGCAGAGTGAATCGATCTAGATGTAGGGGCTAGAAAATTGAATTAAGGCCTAAGAGGCTGGATTGAACTACTTTGCCACTGGCTAGGAGCAGGGTATGTAGGAACGAAGATGTGGGCTACTCTTTCTTTTCGGGCTGCGTTCCTTTAATAGTACATTATTTTGTGTCATTTTTAAATTTTAAATTTTTAAATACATATAAGTTGTACATACTATATAAACATTTTTTTTAGAAAAATATTGGATATTCAACTAAATAAACTTGAATTGAAGTGCCTCTGCATGTATCCTGAGTCAAAGCAACATCACACACGTAAAAGCATACCTCAAGAGATAAAAAAGATAGACCCAAAATATGGCCTACTTGCACACATAGAAGTAAATACATAAGAAATCAAAATAGACATGGGAAACAAATAAAACAAAAATGGAATAGATATAGGTCCTCATTGACAAATCTAAATAAAAGATATAGGACTAAGATATATGCTAAAAAAATTTAGAAATGAATAATTTTGTATGAAGTTTAGACTAAAAAACTTATTCTAAAAAATATGTAACCATTGTACCCATGCCAAAAATAATGTACAACTAAAATTGTTGATTCAGCTGTAACTCCTAAAATATAATGACAATGAATGAACAAAAAATTCTTCTAACAAAAACTAAAGTTAAAGAAAAAAAATTTAGATAACTAAAAATACTTATAAAACATTATAAATACTTAAAGGACGCGGCTAACGTACGGCCGGCCGTGCGTTAGGCCAGCTGCACAGCCGCTTTATTTTAGGCAACAACGATCCTCTCCAGATATTTACTTTCCTCTTTCGGCAATAACTAGCATATGCGGAGGCACGGAACGCTGGTCTGTACAGCTCTCGCGCCAGGAGACTAGTCCGCTCAACAAAATTAACCGCCACCTACTGCATCAATCAACCATAGAAACGTCCAAGAAACACACAAAAATAAGCAAAAAAAAGTACACAGGTGTGGATTCCACCTAGATTTGCTTTCTCCATGCAATTCTAAAATCATTCATACGCAGTACATATTTGCCAAAACTGCAAAAATATTATCCAACTTTCAAATGAAGTTCTAAAATCAAACACAAATCTTCATATGGTACAGGTGTGTAGTGCAGTCATGAAGAATACAGAACCAGGCATCTTAGAATCAACCAGGCATCTCAGAATCAACCAGGCATCTCAGAATCAACCAGACATCTCAAAAACACAGCATGCACTTCATATTTGCTTCACTATAACATTATGCCTCCTCCATATTTTCTTCCATATTAGACATTGTGATGACCTGCAAATGTAATGATAAAAAGCACAAAAATCAGAGGACATTAAAATTGCCAAATGGAGTAGTTTCTATCTATTCATGACTCTGAAATTGCATAGTTCTGAACCACATTATTTCCTACTGAACTTGCTAAAATCCATAACACAAAAATTCTTAACCAATATGAATAATTTGCTTGTTTATTTAGCATAGGTTGCCTATAAACGAATCCAATGAAGATGTCTGGTTTGTCGAAATTGGAGCCGCAAAGGGAGGCCCAAATAGCATTGACAGAGGATGGTTGAAATGCATGATGAATATTCCTAGTTTTGTATCGAATCCAATCAACTAAAAGTGAGAAACATGGAAGGGCAAATTTATAGTCATGATACAACAAAGAATAAAACTAATAAAAACGCATAGCAGGCATAATTTTGGCAAATTCAGAACCTCATCTTTCAGATATATATAGACAGGGAACTCAAAACTACCAGTATGAAAAATAGAAAGCATATTATTTTTCCTAACTAATAACACTACTTTGCTTATCAAAGAATAAAACTTTGCCTAATTGATAACATTAATTTGCCTATTTGAGAATGGTACCTTGCCTAACAAAGAATAACACTATGCGGAACTGAGAACACTACTCATTTATTCCTATGAAAATTATAGATTTCATTTGGGGAGTGCATAAGTAATTTATAAGATGCACCGTACACTACTAGTTCCTAAGAACACACTGCCCAAAAAAAACACAGAGAAATCATGCTTAGTACAGTAAAAGAAATGCAGAAATGCAAAAGGTCTTAAACTAGCAATTTATTTTTTTAATATGCTATTCACACAAACAGATTTGCCTCCCCCTCCTTCCCTGAATCGAAAAACACAATATCACAGGTGAAACTGATGCAACAAGAAAATGAAGTCCTAATGCAACAAGTAGGTGTCAAATAAGTTTGAAATGTAGACAATGAGAAACAAATGTGAATCAAATCAGATTGGCAATTGGCTGAACTCATATGATAAAAAAGAGAAGGTAATGTTAACATGAACAATACAGGTGGCAACTACACCTATATTTGGGAATAATACTTTCCATACTATAATAAACTGAAGAACGATATTTTGCCTAACTAGGAATAATAATTTGCCTAACTAAGAACAATACTTTGCCTAGCTAAGAACAACACTTTGCCTGACCAAGAATAACAAAAACTAACACTTTGCTGCTAGCACCAAGCATAAATTGAATCAGTATATCAGAACAGTAAAGATGCTAAACCAAAATGAGTAATTACCTTGTTGATTTAGCATGAGTTGACTACAAAATAAAATTAAAAAATAATCAGTAGAATCAAAAGGGTAAAACCATCAATATACTGTTCAGAGTAAAGGAACTACAGATTTCTTATGCGAATTCGTGTTAGGGAAAAACACATATTTATAGAGTTTAAAAATCCTAGCAGGCGATGACCTGTTACTACATACTTGAGTAAAGGAAGAAATGAATCAGTGTGACATATTTTCACACTCCACCATAGGTGATTCGAAAAGAAAATGCAGATCTAGCACATTTACTTAAAAAAATCTATCATTGATGGTAACCACATGATATATCAATCTGGTTTGCATATTCTAATGGAGAACCATATTCTGCTTGATTTCTATCCATACATTAGATAATATGGAGAATGAGAGAGAAAGGATGAGTTGTTGCATCAAGAAGGATTTATATATGTGTCTATAGGTAAAAAAGTAGCATCAGCAGGAGAGTAAGAAAAGGAAAAGTACATGAACATGAATGACTATTAGTGAGTGAAAACATGGATAAGCTAACATAATACATAAAACAACAGGGAACAACAGATCTTATGTTGCCTAAACAGATCTTATTGATGCTATATCATTTGATATTTTTCTGTATCCTGGTACAAATGCTGATGTCTTTGCATAGAAAACTGAGTACAATAGTTTTGCCTATATCAGTACCATATTATTGCCTAACCAGAACTATATTATTGCCTAACAGAAACCATATTATTGCCTACATAAGAACTAGATTATTGCATAATTTATTGTCCACGTGAATGAGAGAGAAGGGTGAGCGATAGTAGCAAGATGGGTGCATTTTTGCATTTTTATAGTATCAAAAGCAGTAAGGGCATCAGCAAGTAGTAGTAGTACATAATGACTACTAAAAAACACATGAATGAGTTGACAAGCAATAAAAAAAACAGACAGCAAGGAAAATTCAATCAAATGACAGCATTACTTTGCTTGACTAATAACAATAGTTTGCCTACCTAAGGAGGCTAAATTACCTAACTGAGAATAATACTTTGCCTAACCAAGAATAACAACAGCAAATCTAATGAGATACACTGTAAAGAAAGTTTTGTACTGTTGCACCATGTTAGAGGCACTGCATTTGTGCATTGACCAGTAAAACAAAACATTTTTCTGGTAGTGCTACATGACCTACTGTTGAAGACATGCAGCCAAAGAAACAAGAAAATGATCACTAGAATTTTAAAATGCTCAATCACATTGCATAATGAAGTACAATATTATATCTAATTTAGAACTATGTACTAGCTAGAAATGTCCTTATTACTAGATTTATGTTAGTTAGGGAACTACATATTGCTTGTGTGAATCTGTGTTGGGAACTGCATATTGCAGACTATATTATCCCCCAAGTACATAGCAGAAGCAATTTGTTACCACATTGGAGGCACCGTGAGACCAAGCTCACAAGCCGGTGGAGGGGCACGTGGAGTCCGGCCAGATTAGAGTCATTACCATCATAGTCTTCCCTATTCAGTAAACCATATTTTTGCCTAATCAAAACCATATCATTGCTTCATCAAAACCATATTATTGCCTAATGCGATATATTATTATGCCTATTTCCGAATCATATAATTGCCTATTGAGTAACAAAAGATGGATGACCACTAATAACTAGACATGAAGAAAAAATATCAATACATAGTTGAGACACCTGTTCTATAAACCAAAATCAAGTAAAATATGTTGTGGCGACAGATAAAAAAAAGGTAATGAGTTACAATTGGTTCGAAGAAAAGCTACAAAATATTAAGTCTGAATTTCCACATACGTAAAACATGCAACCAGAAAAAAATAGACAACAGAGATAGAAACTCACATAGCGCCTCTTCTTCCGGAAATCAGTCCAGCTTTACACTTTCCCTCTCTGCAAAAATCAGAGAAACAAAAAACAATATCAGACACACAAGAGAAGCTTCACCTATCTGCAAAAATCAGAGCAACAAAAAACAATATCAGTTTTACAGAACACACAAGAGAAGCTTCAAAATCCTCACTGGATTGTAGCTTATCCATCAACATTCAGAGGCATGCTATGCACAAAACACACAAGACGAAAATGAAAAAAAAAATCCCCCAAACTATTACAAACGGATGGGATCTGACCTTGTTGTGATCCACTCTACCTGTACCAATAGATTCGTGCGTGAAACTCTCTAACCCAAATCCTCCCTGGATTGAAGTTTCTACATCAACAATCAGAGGAGGCAACATGTGCGTAACACACACAAATGAGATCATGTCTAAAAAATTCCTCATCTATGAGCAAACGGAAAAATCCGCAATACAAGCCATCTCACCTTCATGTAGATCCGCTCCTCTCCTCCATGACCCACGCATCCAGTCATTCACTAGATGATAAATGGATCCATCCACCCAGATAAAATCTAACAACCACTGATTCACCAACATGAAAGGGGATGAGAGATGAAACGAAATGAGCTTACAGTGATAGGAGAACTGGTGAGGACCACACGTATGGCACCATGTCGTGATTTGCCATCCGCATGCCTCGATCTGCCTCGATCTGAAGAAGTTCGCCTCTGCCGGCGTGCTCACGGCAGCACACGTTGTCGGGTGGAGCCGAGCCGACCATCGTCAGGGGGATCGACGCCGCTGCTAGCCTCCTTGAATGCATCCCCCAATCCCTCGCTCTAGGGTTGCGTTGTTGCTGCCTCCCCGTGTCTCCGCCCTCACCGTCTTACCGGGGCACCGGCCGTAGTGAGAGGAGCGTAGGGGCTCCGGGTGTTGGGGCCCCCTATGGTGGCGGTGCGAGGTGCTCAGGCTGCCGCCGCCTGCGGCCAGCGGTGGGCAAGAGAGAGAGAGAGAGGAGGGAGACAAAATGAATCGTCCTGATATTTTGGTGGGAGGTCGCCAGGTCGGGTAGACGGAGGGATGGAGGCGGGGTCCGATCGGAAGGTCGATGGAGGCGGCCGTCCTGCAGCGCTAGCGGACGGCGGGCTGGAATAAAGTCAATACCATACTTAAAATATTTATCGTAAAATGGCTAGCTATCCGCGCAAACAGCGCGGGTCACCTTGCTAGTTAAATAAACAGAAGAGTATACTCGAAGGGTTGGCATCCATTCCTCCGTGTCAAGGTACAGTTGAATGGGTATGCAACCATGAATTGTGCGATACATGAATTAAATAAAAGAAACAGAGTAAGGAAGTAGCAAGAACAGAGGACCCAAACAAACTTGTCGTCTTGAACATTTGGAATAATTCACAGTGCTGCAGCTTCTCGAAGTGCTGCTTGCTAAATGCTAACTATGGAAATATTTCTCCTGAAATCCTGATTAACCAACCCCCTCCTTTGCTTCCTGTAACCTTTGTGCGGTGCGGCAGGCTACGGCGCGACGCAGCAGCAACAGAGGCGCGCGGCGGCGACCTCCTCCCAGTCGCAGTACCGCGGCCGAGGATGAGGTGCCCTCGCCGTCGTCCTCCGGCCTGACGCGCCGCCAGCAAGGCCGGAGGCGCGGAGCCATGTATGCATACGCGGAGTACGCAGGCTCATGCAGAGCAGCGGCGGCGGCGGCGACGCGACGAGCCCAGTGGCAGTGGGTGGTCCGGAACGCCAAGGCCAAGCAGAAGCAGCACGTTACCTCCCTCTGTCTCCTGCAGCGTACGTACAGCTTCACGGCATGCAGAGGGCGTCACACCGTGGCAGTTGAGCTTACCTCTCGGCTCTGGCCGCCGCAGAGCCAGGCGCCCAGGCACCAGTACTATGGGCGGCTCGACGAACCCCGGCGTGGCGGTGGGCAGTCAGGTTGACGGCAAAAAGGGGGCCGGCCGGGGCGCTCGCGATGCCTACGTGGACAGATTCGGTCAACCGCGTGCGCGCCTCAGTACGACGGCGCCTCAGTTTGCCACACCACCGTCTCTACCGTACCAGTAGCTTGTTTAGCCAATTCATGAGCCACTCTATTGCAAAGTCTATTAGAAAAAATAAAGGAAAAAACTTCAAACTGTTAACTGTAGACTCCTCTCTTGAATTTGCGTGAGAACTGGCGCTAGCACCAATCGACCTGTATGTCTTCGTTCCCAGAGAACAACTAGCTCTTTGCAGTCAGTTTCGAGCTGAAGTCGAGTCACACCGCACCTCTCAGCATATTGCGACTCTGGCGTATCATATGGTCCTTCCTATTCTCTGCTCTGCCCCAGACGCCATCCGGAGACATTCCAGAGCAGACTGGATTAATTAACCGCGGGATCTGATGGAGAGGTTACTGCTGAGTGACTGACGGTACCGGCTGAAAACTACTCAGATACTAGATCACAAATGAAGAGAAGGGGCGCACAGATCGCGAATTGCTCAAAAGACAGTGAATAGGAGATTACCAAATAACTTACTCCAGTTTCCCGTATACAATTAATCCAAGTAATCGCCGGCTCGTGCTCTCGATCGATGCACGCACGTGCATAGCCAGCCAGCAGCTAAATCACCATCAAGGTAGATACAAATACAAATCGCTAAGAATAATCGCCGGCAGCGAGCTGACGCGACGGCATCACGACGAGGCCGCCGCCGCCGCCGCGAGGCCGTCGTCGTCGTAGCCGCGGCAGCGCGGGCTCTCGGCGAAGTCGCCGAGCGGGAAGGAGGTGGCGACGGGGCCGATGTAGAAGCTGAGCGAGTCCCCGGCGCGGTCGACCTCGCCGACGCCGAGCCAGAGGAAGAGCACCTTGACGCTGATCCCCTGCAGCGCCGTGAGCTTGCCGGCGGCCACCGCGCCGGAGACGCGCGCCTCGTAGCGGACCAGCCACCGCCGCGCCAGCAGGAACTCGCAGCGCCGCGGGAAGTACACCTCGAAGCCGCCGTCGGGCCGGAGCTCGTATCCCTGCACCCCCGCCGGCAGGATGCCCCGCGGGAAGTCGTACCGCTCCAGCATGTCGTACGCCGTCGGCGTCGTCCCGCCGCCGCCGCAGCTCGACGCCGCCGTGGCGGCGAAGGCCGTGGACGCGAGGAGGAGCAGCAGCGGCAGGAGGGGGTAGGTGGTGGCCATGCCGATGGAGGAGGGGTTCTTGCCTCTTGGGTTCTTGCTGCAGGGTTGAATTATTCCTAGCTGGCTGCTCTGCTTACTTGTCCACTCGGAATGGAAGACCTGTGGCTTTGTAGCTTGCTATTGGGTGGATCGATGTGCATAATTTTTGTAATAATCTCAACTTGTTTCGCTTGGATCGTGATAAGCTGTTGTTTTAGTTGGGCGTAACGGCTTGACTATGTATAAAAAAAAGTTGAATGCTTAATAAATTGGTTGATGTTGATATATAGTTGACTAATCCTTCATTGCAGAAATTGTACTTGTTTTAATTGGGGACCGTGGAATAATCTCCATCACGTTTTACAGTGCAAGTTACTGCACGGCATCATATTTGTTTTCTCTGATTGGACTATGCATGAATATGGGCGGCGATGAGGGTATTGGGCGACATGGATAAACAATGGTATGGCGTGTCCCAATATGCAATATAAATTGCAAAGAGTGGTATATTCGGAGCACTATCGATGATTGAATTTTTTATGTACCCGGGTTTGATTCTTAGTGTCGACACGATTAACATGGTGTGTTTAAATTAGTTTAATTACTACACACTTGCTCTAGTGTTTTTAATGGCAAAGCACATGCATGATCATGCCCAAACTATAGTAGTATTATTTTTCTTATATTACACTTTTTTATGTCATAGACGAAGGTTTGAGTGGGCCAGATGCAGTCTTGCAGATGGATGGATATAGTAGTTCAAGAAAACTAGAAAAATAAACGATGGAACCTATCCATTTGCATGTTAGAACTTTAGGGACAGGGACGTCTGATTTCTTTAGGCAGAGAGCGGGCCACAACAAAGAAACATTCGTCCATGAACGACACCACCAATTATCGCTAAATCACTCTTTCTCTCCCTCCCTTCTAAAAAGAGAGTAATTCTGATAAGCAGCGAATTGCTGATGGTTCAAAATTATTAAGCCGACTAATCAAAATCCAAAAGGCCGGGGACGCAATGGTGGATGTGGCACGGTACCAGCGGCGGAAGATTCTCTCTCTTCCAAGATGCTGATTTTTTTTTTCTCTCTCTTTGGCCGAGTCTGATTGGGCAATAATTGGCTGACTGATAGGCCCAGATGAACAGCGGATTAGCTGCTGCATCGCAGCACGACCGCGGACCGCCTGCGGCGCGCTCCCAAGTAGCCCTCCGTGTGGTGCAGCATGACATGATAGTGATGGCGTGATGCTGATCAGTGATCATACCATATTCCTTTTGTGAAGCAACATGGCAGCATGGCACAGGTGTTCGGCGCTGCCGTCCCGTTTGGGTTGCCTGTCTAACCCAATTCTTCATAGATCATGCTCGGTTGAGGGTGACATGTCCTCTTTCGCCATTTAATCTTCTTAGGTTGTGCACCACTAAGCCTAACGAATCCAAAACTTTCGTACTTATTAAGTGCTGGAGTGGGCACTGGCATTTACCCAATAAAGGGCTTGAGTGTCCGCAGCTAGGAATGGCATTTAGCTCCAATTGCTCAAGCCACAATGAAGAGAAGCCAAAGAAAGAAAGAAAGGCTTAGGGCATGTTTGGAAGAGGAATGCAAATCATAGGAAATGAATAAAACATAGGAATACGACGGGAACGTAGGTGTAAAAGAGAGAAAAGAAAAATAGAGGATTTTTATAGGAACAAGTGTTTGGAACACAGGAATTTGCATGTCTTGGATTTTAGGAATTTACAGATAAATCAATGTGCTTGGACTAATGGAGTAGTAAACACTAATTTCTCTTCACAAATCACTTATAATTAATAAATTAGAAATCAGGAAAATAATAGAGCACCGACAGATGGACCAAGACCAACTAATTTGATGCCCCCACATGGCAGTGAACAGAGTAACAATTTTATCTGCTCCCTTCTCCCAGTCTCTCATCCACTCGTTTGTGCCTTTCTTTTCCTTGCGACTCCAGCCAGCAAAATCCCCAACTTCCCCCATGAACTTGCTAATCCCAGCCAGAATCACTCTTTCCTATGCTCTAGCCTAATGTCCTCCACCAGATCCGCTGCAATCTACAAGCAAGCTGCTGTGGCAGGATGGGGCGAGCGAGACGACCTCGATCGAGCTACTGCAAGTCTACAGCTGCTGCGAAGAGGCGAGATGCAGCAAAGAGATTAGGGGGAAGATGCAGGCAAGCTCGAGATGCTGCTGGTGGAAAAGATGCCGGGTTATCGTCAACCTCGTCGGAGTGATTTGCGCGTCGTAGAAGAGAGCTCCGGCACCACGGCCCTAACGTTAATGTTTGCCTTTCACAAGATCAAGATCATGGGCTCAAATAGTCGCCTCATGGGCCGAATTGCTCCGTCAGGCATAGGACCACAAGCCTGATCTCGTTTCAGCCCAAGGTCCTCCTAACCTCTTCTTGCTCAAACCCCAAATCCCGCCGGCCGCGCCGCTCCCCCTGTTCGGCTGTTCGCTCACTCCGCCTCCGTCCGCCCTCCCCGTCTGCCCTCTTCACTGTTCGCGTCTCCTCGGCTTCCCGCCCCAGCCGTCCTCGCCGTCGCCTATCCGGCCACCGCCTCCAACAGTAAGGTCGGTTGATTTCGCTGCCCAGAAGCCGAGCTGCTCGTTCATCTACGCTGTGGTCACCTCCCCTACTCACTAGCAGCATATCAGCTCTTTATTTCCTGCTACCTTTTGTTTCGGTGGCAGCGGTCAAGGTGTTCGACGAAAGGCCTCTGAGATCAGTTGTTTTGGTTTCCGTCCCTCTGTGCCCAGGACGATGGTGGGGCTCTCGGAAGGGGAGAAGCATTTCATCCGCGGCGGCATCGCGCAGGACATTCGCACCGATGGCCGCAAGCGGCTGCAGTTCCGGGCCCTCTCCGTCGAGACTGGAGTCATCCCGCAGGTAGGTTTCTGGGTTTCTGCTTGTTTGATCATGCTCTGCTTGTGTTCCCTTTGTTTTTCCTTCTTCTGGAATGCTGTATGTGGACTAATGTTGCTTTGGATTGGTGCCTGTTATTATAGGCGAATGGTTCGGCCCGTGTTAGATTGGGAGACACTGAAATCATTGCTAGTGTCAAGGTGAGTTCTCGCACTTTGCTGCCCAAAATGGCTTTGCAAATGTTCTTGCGTGATAAGTTCAATCCTCAGGAAGGAATCTTGTACTGATATTTGCTTCACAATTCGTACCAAGCAACTGTTATTTTCCCAAGGCATCCAGGTTATCAATCATTGGTTAATTTAACATTAGATACCTGTGCTGTTGTAATGTAAAACCTATGAACCCTCGTATCACATTGCTTGTTTTATTGAACCATTCCAAATGACAGTAAATGTTAAGCTAGAGTACATGGTGTTGGTGTTTGTCTGTTGATATTATCAGTAAATTTGCCCCAAAATAAGAAAAACAGCTTGTAGCCATTGCATGTTGTACCTCTTCCACATATCAGTTTATTTGGCTTTTGTGGTTTTTGATCAATTGGAATCTGCAGGCTGAATTGGGGAAACCAAGCATTCTTCACCCTGACAAAGGAAAAGTTTCCATATTTGTTGACTGCAGTCCAACTGCTGAGCCTACGTTTGAGGTTGGTGATTTGTTGTGATTGGTTGAAACTGAAAATGAGTATATTTTTTTTTTCGGATGTCTAATGTTTGGCAACGCGATTATGGAGTCTATTTCAAAATTCTCAGATATTTTTTAATAGACATTCATATACATTTGCTTCAGTTTTACGATTGAATGGTAATGCTGTGACTTGAATATGAAGAAATGACAAACTTGTTGACTAGGAAAGTAAAGAGGCCACTACAACTAATTTGAAGAAGCATATAAGAAATCGTTTTTCTGACTATATAACATATAAAAGCTATTTAATGTTTTGTTATTTATGGTCTTTTTGGGTGCTTTTGTAGGTAGCTCCCTTTTCAGGATGTGCTCATTTGATTCCAGTTAGTAGGAAAACACAAAACAGTCACTTAATTTGTACATCGACTATCAGTTCCCTGTTTTTTTTTTCAATAACACTGTTGCAAAGGAATTTATATTCCATTTCCATTATTGAAACTCTGACTTAATATAACTTATGTTCCTTTTAAGACTTCATTCTGTTTGAAATCTCTACAATTTTAATTCTGTGTGCTTATCTTATTTGCACTATTTGGATTTTTCTAGGGTAGAGGTTCAGAAGAATTGTCTACTGAGCTCTCTGTTGCACTGCAAAAATGCTTGCTAGGTGGTAAAAGTGGTGCAGGTAATATATAATAACTCCTGTGTTCGACGTTGACATGGTCTCACTGTACGCTGCTCCCTCTTAGTTTGATACTCCAAATATATTAATTGTTTCTACTCTATCATCAGTTACAACTACTGTTTGACAATGAAAGGAAATCATTATTCTTGTCATTACAGTTGGAAGTACAGTTAATTATATCTACCTTCATTGGGCTAAGCTTTTGCTAGCCATGGAATTGGACATAATAATTCGGATGTATGCCTGTATGGTACCAGTCTTAACCAAGCTTACTTAGATAAACAAACTATAATGGCATTGCACAATCAATTGCCATTGTGATGCCTATTTAATTGCAGGCATAGTACTTCATGTTATGATAAGTGTTATGGAGGATAAAGATAAACATAAACACAAGCTATTATTTCTACTGGGCATCCTACATTCATAGAAAGGTGATTTAAGTGCATTGTAGTTGCTGACATGCCATTGTTGTGTCTGTTACTTGAATTTCTAGGTTATTGGTAGGTTTAATTAGAGATTAGTATGTTAATCAATTGCCGTTCTGTTTCCTAGATTATAGTCAAATTGGTTCTCATTCTATTATCTGCCTGTTTTTGTATACATTTTTTTAATACAATCTCATACCAACAATACCTTTTTTGCCATTAACTAACTACAATGCATCAAATTATTTCAGGCGCTGCAATTGATCTGTCATCCCTAATTGTTGTTGAGGGAAAGGTCTGCTGGGATCTGTACATTGATGGACTTGTGGTCAGTTCTGATGGTAATTTACTAGACGCGTTAGCTGCTGCAATAAAGGTGAATATTGCTTTGTATTTTTGTTGCTTGCAGCTTTAATTTTCATCTTTTTTGCAACTGTTTCGGTGGAGCCCAGCAAATGTACTGGTGGAAAAGTGTATCTGTTCCCTCATAGATAATTATCATTCAACAGACATGGAAAGCTTAGAATGTTTAATAAAAGGCTAATGTCATAAATTTGTTTGGACTCTATTTTGCGTCATTAAATAGAGGTCCTTTCATACACTAATTACTCTAACATGATAAAAGAAATGTTAAATTGCCGTCGAGGACCAAGCTAGAGCAATTTTTCAGTTTTCATCTGTTGGTTCAATTCTTGAATAGTACTAGGAAACCATGACCACCTGCTGGTTAAATAAGATTACTGACAGGCTTCTTGGCCATCAAATCAGGTCGAATGTGCATAATGTGAGGCACAAGTTTTAAGTTTCTAGTTAGAGAGCATATTGAACACTGTGCTGCTGCTTAATAAGCTGATATTTTCTTCACAGGGAATCAACCTGTCCTGCACGCACCACCTCATTTTCTTGTATTTCTTTTTTGATTTGGGTGTAACTCCAACTTAAGTCTTCAGCTATCAAAAAGTACACCTTTGTGCCTCAATTATGACAAACAATCTGTCTAAATTGCAGGATTATTTGTTGTTGATGTGGATCAATTAGCAACTAAGCTTAGACAACCGTGTAATAAAACATATCATAATTTACTAGCTCCAATTTTTGCTACCTCTAGATTCACATAGGTTCTTTCCTAAACCCTAAACTTAGGAAGTCAGCATCATGAATCTTTCCTTCTATTCAACTACTTTTTCTCTATCTTCTTTTTCATTATTCTTTCTTTAGTGAGAAGATTCTTTTCTTTTAATCAGGTGGTTTCAATTTGTGTAGAATGATTAAGTTACTACTGCCAAAAAATATGGATAAAATCGTTCTGGAACAAAGCCACCTTTTATGTTTAAGGGTCCAGTCAAGTGACATGACATTCTTTAGAATGGTACTATTTGAAGTAAAGTGCTTGTCTGAATGTAAAACGCAAAACACTATTGCAAAAAAAGAGAGCATAAATTGGAGTTACTTTGCAAAGCTTGGATGGATCAACATGATTCTGGCACCTGCTGACCAGATTTGAGTTGTTTCTGTGCATAGAAGTTTCTGATATTCTTACATTACTGTCATATTTCCTTGCTATGCTTTGTTATACTGCCTGATAGCCAATGCATTAGTTGGCACTTGACACTGACATAATCTGTACTTTTTTTTGAGGGGACACAATCTGTACTTTTCCAGGTGCTAACATTTTGTGTACCTGCAGGTTGCTTTGAGTGATACAGGTATACCAAGAGTCACTGTTTCTACTAGTGCTGCATCTGATGAGGAACCTGAAGTTGATGTAAGTGATGACGATTTTCTGCAGTTTGACACCTCCAGTGTGCCTGTTATCATTACATTAACCAAGGTAATGTGTTTTTTTGTTTATTCTTTGGTGTTGAGTAGACACATACTTACTGATTATTGCAAGATGATCATATTAAAATTGTTTGGAAAATGGTCTAGCTTGGCACTAAAGTAACTGCTTAGAAGCTTTGAGAGTCGCATGTGCATTCAGAGTTTGAGTTGTTGACTATGATCCATTCTCATATTGAACTTGGATAGCTCATAGGAATTCCTGTACCAGTTGAATCTGCTCATTGAGCCCCACCAAACAATTGTCACTACCCAGCAAACACTTGAGCACCACCAGCAACATTTGCCTTTTACTTTTTTCCTGCAGTATCTATGATTTATGTACAAATCAGTGCCCTTTGTTTGTTATGGCAGGTGGGTCGGCACTACATTGTTGACGCTACCTCAGAGGAAGAATCCCAGATGAGTTCTGCAGTGTCGGTATCAGTCAACAGGCATGGCCAAATATGCGGGCTAACCAAGCGTGGTGGTGCAGGCCTGGACCCAAGCGTCATCTTTGATATGATCTCAGTCGCTAAGCATGTGAGCCAGCAGTTCATTGCTCTCTTGGACACGGAGATAGCTGCTGCTGAAGCAGCGGAGTGAAGAAACAAAGGGGAGCGGGGAGATGTTCTAATTTCTAAGCCCCCCAATACACATGCGCTCAATCTTAGTGACAGCTTAGAACATTATTGCTGTGTATGTAGGAACGTGTAAGATTTGGTTCAAGTTTTGCATGCCAGCACATCCTATAAGGATCTGGCCAGAATTCCTTTCCAGATAGTAGTGTGTTGCCTGGGCTTAGAAGAAACGTCAACTTATTTTTAAAGTTTTGGTGATGTGGAGATGTCGTATATGCATGATGTGGCTACTGACTGTGTTGCTGACTTGCTGGGTTGTGGTTGTCCGTAGGTTACATAATGAACTCCATTTTTCCGTAGTGGTACACTGGTACCCCAGTTGGCCTCAGGCCTGCTGACATATAGTACTTGCGAGCCACCGTAGAATGAAATGTACACTCTTTGGTTCTGAATTTGTGTTCATTTGAACTGGTGAATTGCACAATACTAAAATAGACAGTTTCGTGCAAAGAAAAGTTTTTTGTTGGCTTTGACCATGTCATGCCGGTGAATTATATTCCTACATACTATTGTCTTTGAGAGCTACTGCAACGGAATTGATTCATGCACAACGACGTCCCTCGACCTGGTCAATGGACCAATAATCGAGGCCACTCTCTCTTTCTCGTCCTTTATAGACCACGACTACTACTGTCAACAATAACGCACAGCCAACCCAAAGCAGACAATACCCATGGCGGAGGTGGAGCTCACTCGCCTTGTTCTGCTCTGCTGCATTATTCTGGGCGCCACCGCGGTGTGCGCCCAGGACGACGACGCACGGAGTCCCGGCTGCGCGACGAGGTGCGGCGACATCCACGTCCCCTACCCGTTCGGCTTGGACCCGCAGTGCGCCATCCACGACGGCTTCCTGCTCATCTGCACCACCGTCGATCACACCACCAAGCTGTTCCACGGCGACTTCGAGGTCATCAAGTTCTCCGTGCCCGACGGCAAGGCCTGGCTCGAGAGCTTCATCTCCCGGCAGTGCTACGATCCAGACACCAAGGGGATGCTGTACACCAACGCACAGTTGGACGTTTCCACATATGTCTTGTCGGCAGAAGATAACAAAGTCATCGTCATCGGGTGCTCAAGTCTCGCCTACATGTTGAGCGACTCCGTGAGTATACTCTATCTCTATAGTCTACCTGTCGATGTTCTTGAGTTCTTCATTCAGTAGTTCAGTTCTCTGGTGGTCTAGAGACTCCAGCATGCAGAGGCGCGGTGGTTGGGTGCGTCAGTTTGGACGCCCCAGATCAGGGCTCAAACCCTGAGTTCTGCACAAAGAAAATCCCCTCACCGGTAAAGTCGGGGTTCGGGGATTTTCATAGACCAGGAGAAGGCCCTTCTTCTTAAAAAAAAAGCTGTGGGGGCAGTCATACCTCCACCGGTCTGGTCCTTTTAGAGACTCCAGCAGCTAGCTTGCCAGCTGATGATTCATACAATCCTCAATAACTAACCCATATGAATGAATCAATAACTAACCCATGCAGTACATAATCGGTTGCTCGTCAACATGCGTACAAGAACTCAAGAACGGCTAGCTCATGCTCCGCTGCTGCTGGGTGCTGCCAGGCGGATCTCCCGAAAGGTGTGAGGTACTACACAAGCTACTTCAACGAGGAATACAACACCAGCAAAACATGGAGGACGTTCCCTTGCAACTACATCGCGGTGATGGAAACCGCAGCCTTCAGCTTCAGCACCACGTATCTCACATCGACGGTGTTCTATGACACGGACGACTCGCGGAAGCCGGTCGTGATGGAATGGGGGATAGCACGGAATACATGCGCCGAAGCAAGAGTCGATAAGGTTACTCCATATGCATGTGTTAGCAACAACAGCGACTGCCTCACCAACGAGGCAGGGTACCGCTGTAAGTGCTCCAAGGGATACCAAGGCAATCCATACCTAATCGACGGATGCAAAGGTATGTACCGTATATATACCACCAGTTTTAATTTTGTGTCTGTTGTTTTGTTTAATTTTCTCTACTATTAGTGAATGAAATAATTAAAGCAGAAACACTGTAACGATGCACGATTTTAAACTAACCAAGCATCATTTCACGATTTTCAGATATTGATGAGTGCCTTACTCACCCATGCGCTGGGATATGCGAAAATACACCGGGGAACTTCACTTGTTCATGCCCACGAGGAAAAAGTATGATCAATGGCCTATGCGTGAAAAACCAAAAGTCCGTTTGGGCGGCCCCAGTTGGTAGGTTGCGATGATTTGCTTACTCTTGGCATTTATTTGATATAGTAGGTATAGCTAGTATTTAACTTGTGTGTTGTTTTTGTGTATGTCTAGATATATGTTGTCATATCTATTTTTTTTCTTTTTGGCCGTGTGCATCCTAGATATGTAGAGATTGGGAATAGTCTTATAGCACATTTGTATCATCTAGATATATCTGTCTAAGATTAATAAAATTTTCCTTATCGAAAAAAGCTAGTATTTAATTTAGTGATTGACAGGGTTTAATTGAAAAGTATAATAAGCTGTTTGTATAATCTTGCAGGTGCAAGCGTTGGACTCGTCGTTCTTGTGATTGTCTCCACCTGTGCATATTTAATCCGAGAAAGACAAAAGCTACACCGCATCAAACAAAAGTATTTCCGACAGCATGGTGGTATGATGCTATTCGAGGAGATGAAGTCACAACAAGGTGTTGCATTCAAAATCTTCTCCGAAGAAGAACTACAGCAAGCCACACACATGTTTGATGAGCATTCAGTCATCGGCACTGGAGGTCATGGAAAAGTCTACAAGGGAGTCTTGAAGAGTGATGTTGAAGTAGCTGTGAAAAGATGCATGACAATAGATGACCAGCAAAAGAAGGAATTCGGCAAAGAAATGCTAATCCTATCCCAAATCAATCACAAGAACATTGTCAAGCTCCTTGGCTGCTGCCTCGAAGTTGAAGTGCCCATGCTGGTGTATGAGTTCATCCCAAATGGAACCCTTTTTGATCTCATGCACAGGAACCATCATGACCGACACATCTCCTTGGGCACTCGCTTGAGGATTGCATGTGAGTCTGCAGAGGCCTTAGCTTACCTTCATTCTTGTGCATCTCCACCAATCCTCCATGGTGATGTCAAATCTACTAACATACTCCTGGATGGTGACTACATAGCAAAAGTCTCTGACTTTGGTGCATCTATCTTGGCACCAAGTGATAAGTCACAATTTGTCACACTTGTCCAAGGAACTTGTGGGTACCTCGATCCAGAGTACATGCAAACATGCCAACTAACTGATAAGAGTGATGTGTACAGCTTTGGAGTTGTTCTTCTCGAGTTGCTCACGCGCAAGAAGGCATTTAACATTGAAGGGCCTGAGGATGAGAAGAGTCTATCGATTATGTTTTTACATGCTATGAAGGAAAACAAGCTCGAGGACATCCTAGATCATCAAATCAAGATAAATGAGAATATGGATATTTTGGAGGAGATTGCAGACTTAGCAAAGCATTGCTTGGAGATGAGTGGTGTGAATAGGCCATCAATGAAGGAGATTGCAGATAAGCTTGATAGGTTGAGGAAGGTCATGCTGCGGCATCCATGGGCACATGAGAATACTGAAGAGTTGGAGAACTTGCTTGGAGAGTCTTCTGTGGCCAACTCGGCTGTTAATACAGAGAGTTTTAGCGTTTCACAGAAAATTTCTATGGGCTTAGAATCAGGGCGATAGTCCCTCCATGTGATATATATATATTTTTTGCAATACATATCCCTCGACTGTGCAACCATTTGTAGAAGGATATATATGTGCTAGTGTATTGTTTGGTTATCCTAAAATTAATGAAAAGGTGATGTTATGTTAGGTTGTTTTCCTAGGAAGTAGGCTTTATATAAGAATTAATTGTTTGCTTGTGAAATTTGTTGTGGGTCTTTTTCCACAACCCCAGGTTTTCTGGTCCATACTACATCACAAGAGCACAAAACCTGTAATCAGTGGCAGAGCTTGGAGTGAAGATGAGAAGGGGCCAATCAAACATACTGTGTTGACTTCTACTCTTTATGATTGAGTCCCTGATTATAAAAATACAAGAACAGAGAACATGCGTGCTGGAAACTCTCACGCGGGAACAAGACAGGGTCATTGGGTCAACCATACTTAAACAAGCACAGTCCTTTTTGTCGGAGAGCCGACAGCTGATGGATTTCATTCCTCGTTTAGCCCGAATTAAATTAGCAAAAACAATCTTTGGAGTTACTAGCAATGCTTTATGTGTGTTTTATGAAACAAGTTACTGAAGTTATGTAATCTCGTGTGGCAAATATATACTTATATTTGAGATGACATTTCGCTACAGGGAAAAAAAATGACCAGCAAGCTGTGGATAGCTGCTTTCTACCACTGATTGCAACTTTATTCGTCCTCGTACTCTCTTTTGCGTGGATAAGCATCTCCAAGAGTGACCAAAAAAATAAAGTTCCAATACACTGGTTTTGGGACCTTGTCAAAAATTATTGGGCACAAAAAATATTTACTCTTCCAAAAGTTTTTTTTAAAAATAGTCCCCAAAACGATTTAATTGCTACCACATCATCCATATGTGGGCCCCATGGTTGATTTTTTCCTCCATGAACAGTAACTCGGAATTTTTCTTTTTTCCGGCAGTTTGTTTGTGGGATTGGGAGTGCTAAAAGGAGAGGTAAATTTGGCTCAAGATGGGGCAAGTATTGGGCACGCAAAAAAAAATTGGGACCCATGTTAGACAACTGTTGGAACACTTTTTATCATCTCCATTCCCAAAATCAATTATTGGAAATATTTTTTAGGTACTGTTGGAGATGCTCAAGAAGCGAATATCTGACCAGTCTCTGAACTAATACTCTATTGGGTATACAGTACGAATGTTTTAAACTATTCGGACTGTTGGAAGATGGTTTTTCAGATGTCTGGATATTTTTTTGAATGTTGGATATGAATTCAGATGTTTTGTTGAATGTTGGATATAATTCAAATAAGGAGTGTGGTATCCATCGGAATATGTTACAAAATATCAACTCCCTCTGTTCCAAAAATACAAAACATTTTGTTTTATTTTAAGTCAAACTTTTCAAGCTTTGGTTAAATTTATAGAAAAACCCTATAAAATCTACAATACCAAAATATTTTTAGTAATACATCATGAAATATATCTTGATAGTGTATTTATTAGGTATTATAGATGTTGATATACTCCCTCCGTATATGATTTAGATGTCGTTTTGGACAACGACACGGTCTCCAAAACGTAACTTTGACTTCTTATTTTTACAAAAATATTTATTAAAAAATAATTTATGTATATTTTTATAAAAATATTTTTAAGACAAATCTATTCATATGGTTTTCATATTTTTCCAAACTCAATGACTTAAAGGTTATTCATGATTTATATTTCCAATGTTTGATTAAAATATTATCCAAAACGACATCTAAATTCTATATGGAGAGAGTATATATATTATTTAAAACTTGTTCAAAATTAGATAATTTGACTTTGGACAAAACTAGACAACTTACACATGGAAATGAGGGAGTGTATATGAGAAAGCAGCTTGGCCCGCTCCCTAGTTTTCCTCCTCTCTCTCTCTTTCTTTCTTTTCGCTCAGGCCCAGCCCCGGCCTCTCTTGCCAGAAAGAAAAAAAAAGGCCGGCCGCGCCCATGGGCTCACGCCCATTTATCTAGGTGGGACCACCCCCACCCGAGCACCGTTCCACGAGGTGAGGAGAGAAGAAGCCCTAGCAATTACCGCAGGAGACGACTCCGCAGGAGGCTGGTTAACCTCGCGAGTTAGAGTTAAATTTAAAATTGTCACAATAATATATATAATATAAAAATTATAGTATTTATATGATCTTAATACCTCTAAAATCTACTATATCATATTATAATAATAAAATATAACCATAACATCATCTAGAACTACGTATATAGTATACATATATTATTATTAATTAATAATTTATTTATTAGTTTATTAAACCTTCTAGCTCGTTTGGCTCGCGAGCCGGCTCGAACTTCTCGTCTTGCTCGGCTCGTCAGGAATATGCATCGAGCCGAGTCTAGCCGAGCCGGCTGCGATCCGAGCGAGCTAACGAGCTTCGAACATTTTGTCCAGCCCTATATAACACCGTATACAACATCGGAAAAAAGGATTCCACAATAGTCAATTCCTGCAGCAGAGTACCGAGTGAGAATAATATGACGTTGAAACATTCAAAAACAAGGACCACAACATTAGAAAATGGGAGATTTGACAACGGAGGAGGAAAACAAAGAAAATAGATCATGCGACATCCAGAAAATCGCAATTTCTATATTTGCAAGCTGCAGTCCGCAGACCATCTCATCATAAATTTGTTGGGCAAGCGGCGGGGAAAGCGGAGGCCGCAAATTTGATGCGGACTGCGGCTGCTTGGCAGCGCGCCCTTGAGGGCTGACGAGGCACCAGTGTCCGCTGCGTATGCCAAGAAACACCCGGCGCGCCCATTGAAGCTAGTTGGCTTATAAACCCATTGAAGCCCACCAAACCATGCATGGGAGAATAGACGAGCGGACGGTCCAAGAAAGAAAGCTACAATTTAGACTGTTCTGTAATGTTACATACAAAGTCGTGTATTTGGACTTTTTTGTAGTGTGGAATTCTATTAACCTCTAACAGTTTCATGTGATACCAGATCAAATATTTTTTATCAACCCGATTCAATATTTTAAAAATATTGAAATAGCATATTACAATTGTTGGTACAACATGTGAAAAATGTTGAAGTGGTACATTAAATGTTGGACTAGATTTAATATTTATTGAAACCTAACAATTAATATTTTCAAAAAAACTATTTCAACGGTTCTCAAGTAGAATGTTGAAACAACGTAAAGAAAATGTTGAACTAGTTTAATGTAAATGTTGATTTTTTAAAAAACAAATAAAAATATAAAATATATCTAAATTGGAGCTTCTTCTGTTGCATAAATTGTAACTAAGACTATGGTTCAAACGGATTTGAAAAATAATTTATAGTTTGAGATAAAAATGAACGCAAAGATCAAATTATAAATGGAATCATTTCAATTTATACCGTGCATGTTACTGGCCGCGCACCAACCGCGTGAGGACAGCTGTCCATATGCACCTATCGACTGCAGCCAGCTCATCATTCCGCGTTCATCGTATCCGTTCATCCAATCCACACGAATATAAAACAGTGGAAGCTAACTTGACAAAAAAAACTTACGGAAGCCTATAGGTTTCCCGCCCTTGAGGTCAGGCGACCGTCATAGTCTCACTTTTAGCCCAGCTTGGCCCGCTCCCTACTTTTCCTCCTCTCTCTTTCTTTCTTTTCCCTCAGGCCCAGCCCCGGCC
Source organism: Echinochloa phyllopogon (assembly GCA_033239725.1). Lineage (NCBI taxonomy): Eukaryota > Viridiplantae > Streptophyta > Magnoliopsida > Poales > Poaceae > Echinochloa > Echinochloa phyllopogon. The sequence continues at coordinate 4,570,094 of BTCW01000003.1, forward strand.
TCTCTTGCCAGAAAGAAAAACAAGGCCGGCCGCGCTCATGGGCTCACGCCCATTTATCTAGGTGCGCCGACCCCCACCAGGCATCGTTCCACGAGGTGAGGAGACAAGCCCTAGCAGCAATTACCGCAGGAGACGACTCCGTTCATCTTTATCTCTCTGTTTGCTTCCCAGATATTTCCATCCGAGCGGGATTGGATCGATTCTTCTTTCGTGGTAAGTATACAACTCTGATGACTGGATGTTCGATTGCTGTTTTTTTCCCTTTGTCAGAGTCGAATTGCCTGCTAAACTTGATTCCCCTCCTTTTTTTTGACACTGTTATCCTCCTTCAAGCAGAATCTGCTCCGAGGAGGCAATCCAGGGCCGGTCCTGAGGTTCTAGGGGCCCGGGGCGAAAATAAAATTTGGGCCCTAACGATAATAATTTATATCTACTATCTTATATAATTTTCTTCTAACATTTTCTTTAATACAAGCAATTCATGTTAGTTTGTTGCTCTATAAAAATTAAAAAAATCATTTATATTTCTTAAAATCATCGTATATCTTAAAAAGTTTGTGGATGGATTTTGCTTGTTTTATCTCCATTCACACTGCGTGATGCAAACTATATTAGAGGTTTAAAATTAAAATAATTGTGCTAACTAAAAGCTAGCACAAAGCTATTCACCAAAACGAAAATATTACATTCATAGAATAACATCTAATCCTACCGTGAATCCCGAATGTCTAGCTAATTGACGAGAGTTTAGCACTTACAGCAAAATAAAATATCCATAGCCTGGTGGTCTGCTACTTGATTATTGGCTTCATGCCTGCTCGCCTGTGCTGGTACCGCAGCTTGGATTCACGTTGCTCGCGCAAATGCAAAGGCAAGATCGCAAGAACATCATCAGGTCATCACGCACATGCAGATGCAGGGCGGTGCGATCGGTCCTCCGGCGGAGGCAGAGCCATGAACAGGTTTACAGGCCGGATCGCGGTGCCGGCGCCACGTCTCCGCAATGTTGCCGTCGAACCGCGCCGAGAGAGCTGCCGACCGCCGATTGCGCTTCGATTAGCAGCTCTTGCCCTCTTCAGCCTTCGATACTTGACATGGTATGTGGTGTGGTGTGGTGTGTCTGCCGGCCTGCTGCGTTAATAACGCTGATTACTCCGGACTCGAAGCGACGAGGCGGACTTCGAGGGAGAAGGAAGATTCAAGTCTCGAGGAGTGAGCGGCGCGATGACGTTTTGATCGCTGGGCCTAGACTTTGGGTGTATACACTACACAGGATGTTAAGCTCCTATACGCCTATACCTACTGCATACCTAGGGTGGGGCCCTTGGGAACCGGGGGCCCGGGGCGGCCGCCCCTCTCGCCCCCCTCCAGGACCGGGCCTGAGGCAATCCAGAAAAATTTCGGCGAGATCCGGGTCCCTCCTAGATGGCTGGCCACTTCTTGTTGCAGAACCTCTCCTCCCGGATCTCTTCTACATCGAGGAGCCTCTTTAAGATTAAGTTAATGGGACAAGCAGCTAGCTTGTGCATAAATATTGCTAGAAATTTGTGTGGCTATCTTGTATTGGTCAATTAATGTACAGTATTTACCAAGTTCACTCATGACTTCTGGTCTTGCTTAATGCAGGCTGCAAGGTACCTCAACACACAGCCATGGTCATGTCCTGCTGCTGCAACAAGCAGCCCAACAAACAGCGTGCCCTCAGTTGCTACCCATCGCGCCAAACCAACAATTGTGGGTTCTGCTGGAGGAGTGAAGGCAACTTTTTCATCCAATGCACCCACCAAGGATACTAGTACTCTGGAAGGTAAGTGTACAGCTCGTAAAACTGAAACGGAATGGTCAGCACTCAAGTATCGCCCTGTCACCAACGCTGAATGGGAAGCCGAAAGCAAAGCTATTGCTGATGACGTTAAAGCTTGGAAGGCTAAATCTGAGAAGTAAGTCTACTTGATCATTCTGTGTTTATTGTAGGTAAACTATGCTTTCACTTTTGCATGAATGTTGCTTTGTACTTAACTTACTTCAGCCTGTTCTGTCATCAAAGTTGCTCTCTTCACCATGCTCTTGTTGTTTTTTACAAAGTAAGGTCAAACAGAAAAGCCTATACATCTATATTGTACGGTTGACATTATACTTGTTTAGAATTTAGAAAAAAACTGCAGACTTTATTAATGGGTAGTCAAATTCAGAATAATATAAAATGCACTAAATGACACATCTTAGTACCTGGCAATAATTTGTTGAATATCAATCAGCACAAGTTTGTTGCATGGTGTCGTGCATATATATTATATGCAAATTTCTTTCTTTGTGGCATATATATACTCCATATTAGAAAGCTTTTTTTTGTCCCTTAATGGAGGTTGAATTTGGTATCTTTGAATTGCGGGATTAAAGTCACTGTTCAAACATTTTCGAACCAGCAACTAGACTAAGAATATGCAGAATGACTTTTGTAGGTTTGTTATTCACTTTATTATATTTCTTTCTGATGTGCAGGGAAGCTGCTGATTTCAGTTCGTTTGTAACACGTACTATGGTTGTTTGGACCCTTCTTGCCACTAGTTTTATCATTGAAACTAGCTGCCGGTGAAGTCTTCTGGCAAACGCAAAACCTCGGAAAAAGCTGCAAGTTAGAATTCAGTGGTTCAGGATCCTAGGGCGTCATGAAAATTTTTAGCAAGTACTAGTATCAGGCAGCTATGGTTTGCCTTAATTTGTATCTATTCAATAATCCTTGGTGACTTACTCTCTTGGAGCTGGCTTATGCTACATCCATTACACACCTTTTTGTTGTGGTAACTATGGAATAATTGTGTGATATGTTTAAAACTATTTGCATTTTATGATCCCAGGAAAAAATGAAACGTTTTCTGCTTCTCGAATTCAGTAGGAATTTAAGTATCAGGAAACTCTGAATCACTCTGTTCCTCCATGGCCAGGTCTAGTGGCCCTTGGCCTCTTGGCCTGATCTTGATCTTGATGAGACTTGGCTTGATCTTGTAGCTCCATCCTTAGTATGTGAAGGGAAATTACGGAGATAAAAAGAAATGTATAAAAATTTCATTGCTGTGTGTTCAGGAGAGTGCAGCTGATCGTTCAACCATGTCTGATATCGTCACAATGCTATCAAGTGATGAGTTGCTGGCTCTACCTGAGCCCAAACAACCAGCATTCTTCAATGTAAGGGCAACACATAGAGAGCTGTCTACTCGCAGCAGTATAAATGATCTAACAATGACTGTTGTTGATGGCAGATAAGAACATAGTCTTTTATTTGTATCGCATTTTTTCTTGTAGTTTCAACTTTCAAGTTTGTTTATCTTGCAATTGCTTTAATGGAGACAAAGCAATATATATATATGGAGACACTAGAGTGCTTTGTACGCAGCAAATGATTGTGTTCAAAGGTTTTTTACCCGAACAAGAATTAGTTTACTGTATGCGAGTGCCTATAAGAGAAGCTATCAAAATATTAGAAATATTAAAGCAACCTGAGAAAATGATTTCCCTAATGCTCGGAGAACAAAGGTTGACAGAAATGAAGAAAATACGGAAGAAGAGAGATTCAGTTGGGTCAAAATTCAGACGGCACAGTAGAGTTTTAGGCCTAGTAGCTGCTGTGTTTCTTCTCTATTCAGACATTTTGGCCAGGCCATACAGATGCGGCTGGCCCAACCCAAAATGTTTCAAGGGTTTGGCCACTCTGGTGATGAAACTCCAGAAACCATTTTCATGGCGGAGTTTCGCTGACGGCCGATGAATTTGCAACATGAGATTTGGCAAGAATTTCCCTCAGCGCTCACAGATTCTTTCCATGTTGATACTTTCTACGGAGTATAAGTTTACTATATTTTGACTTGACAAACTAGATTATATATTTTAGAAGACTGATAGTAACAAAGTATGATATAGAAAGTACCGATTCATTCATCTCATCAAAAAGCTCATCAATGCTATTTTACACGTGACGCTATCTCTCCTGCACTTTCCGAAGAGTCCAAATCCAATTAATCTCTTCAGAAGGCAGCCCTATATATCGTACTACTACGTACGTACAATCTCTTGAAAAATCATTTACAGTAAAATCAAATCACCGTGAAAGTGGAAAAGAAACTTTATAATCGGATAAAACGAACACTAATTTCCCCAGCCCTATTATTATTGCAGGAACCGCTGCAGATCGACGACCATGACGGTGATGTCATCCCGGCTGCCCCTGTTCTTGGCCAAGGCGACCAGCTCCTTGCACGACCCCACAACAGAGGAAGACGCCGCGGCGGCGGCGACGGCGTCGACGGCCTCCTGGCAGGAGACCTTGTTCCAGAGGCCGTCGGAGGCGAGGACGAGGAACCGGCAGTCCGGGGTGAGGCGGCGGCGCGACACCTCCGGCTCGCCGGTGACCCAGGGCTTCATGGACGCGTCGCCGAACGCGCGCGACACCGCCAGGCAGTCCTGCACGCGCCACACGCCGCTGCTGCCGCAGCTCACGTACCCGCCCTGCTTGTAATATATAATCGTGCACCGGTCAGTAAGTGCCGCGGCTCGATCATATATATGGCATTAATTGATTGATTGATCTTCTTGTTCCGTTTTCATCGGCGATCAATATTGCTTACCGAGCTCTCGATGCGGCGCCTCTCGTCCTCGCGTCCGGCGGTGTGGTCGCTCGTCAGCGCGGTGGCGACGCCGCCGCGGCTGCCGAGGACGGCGCGGCAGTCGCCGACGTTGGCGACGTAGAGATCACCGTCCTTCACCAGCGCCGTCGCCGCGCATGCGCCACCGCGTACGCCCTACATACACGCGTAAGTAAGATTGTAAGAACAGGAGAAGTAGAAATTAGTTTTTTTGCGACCAAGTACTGATTAGATATTAAGCCGCTGCATTCAGTTTCACTAATCATACACAGCAGCTGCTGCACGTACTGATCTAAGACTGTGTATGAACACCGGCCATACGCATTGGGTTGCCTAGGTCGACCTTGATGTTACTGCAAGTAATATTCATGTAAAACCACATTTCTCTTAATTAGCTAGACAGGTACGGTGCTAATTAGGATTCTCATTTATGTGTGACATACATTTCTCTTGAAGCTAGCACGTTGTTCTAATTTTGACCCCTAAACTGAGGTAGAATTTCTATGAACACTGACTTTTTCATATAGTAGTACATTATGGGGAAAGCAAGAACACAATTAGTCCAGAGCCATTAATATATGGCATTAACTTTGGAGGAACAAGAGTTGTCCAAAACGTATATATCAATGACCAAGAGGGCCGGGAAGCAGAATTCAAGCCCTACATCAACTTGGAAATTCCCCGTTTGAAACACGAGACCCCAGTCGTGCCGTACGCACGAGGCTGCTTGCGATTTCGGTGCATGCATATATGCCATGCCATGACCAAGAGGAGGTCAGGTCAACGTCCGTCGTCAATGTGAACCAGTACATGCCACCAACAGCCGCCTCTGCATGCATTCTATGCCACGGCATGCACCAGAAACCACACGGCACGGGCATCCTGATCCTCTAGCTGCCAGATCATCACATGTCTGAACCATACCACTTACTGTAGATTATTTACCAAAGAAGGCTAGATCAAGCCAAGCGCCGCTACGTCTACGTATCTACGTGGCTACATATATTATATATATCAAATAAAGCTAGCTATGCCGCCATATATATCGCCATCGATCGGTCAACGTCCAGCTGACAACAGCACGCACGCACTAAACTACTAGACAGGGTTTGAATCGTTCAAACCTAACCCACACCCATGCAAAGACTCGGTCAAGAGACAAAGTGGTTGCTGCTCTTGCTTTGCAAGCTAAGCAAGCTATCTATACACGGATGGGAGATTCGATGCTTTTTTTGCTTACCTGACTCAAGAACTCGCTGTCCGTGGTCAGGTAGGCCGCCCTGATCGCCGCCACGACCTCATCTTCTTCGCTCGTCGGCGGCGACGATGGCGATTGTTGCCGGAGTGCGGCGACGACGTTCTTGCCGAGCTTGTCGGCGACGAAGTCCACGGCCGCCCTGCCGCCGTGCCCGTCGTACACACCGTAGAAGGCCTGCGCGCCCACAAAAGCAAAGAAACAAAAGTTGAATTTGCATGTATTACATATATACGTACTGTGCGGCGCTAGCTTGATGAGGATAATACTGATCTTGGCATCTTGCATGTTGACGATTTTTTTTAATTCTGCCGTTTGACTACCATCCTGTGCTCTAGACTCCTTTAAGAGGAAATAGAAAACTCATGCCTACATTGGAAGTTTCACAGCTAAGCAATGGACTGGTTCGTTCACCCTTGGTGTGTAGCTAGCGTAGTTTCTTAACAATTATGGATTCGTTTCTTGGTTGACGACGTTTTTCCTAGGTCACATACATTTTGATCTACGTACATTTTTTCTTTCACCGTACATGCTGCTTTTTGTGCAATAGACGACAACTACGAACGACCATACTCTTCGGTCGTTTCCCCCTTCTCATCCCTTTGATTGACAAATTATATATTGTGAACTGGGCGGAAATGTGTTTCATCTGTCTTAATTTTCAGATATACGTACCAGAGTTATTTGCATCCCATGAAATGAAACGGATACAAATCCACGCTCATTTTCTTCATTTGTAATCGGTGAATTAATATAAATTGGATCGTTATATCTTTTAAACAGCTAAAATATATTAACATAGTACTCTGTTACCGTTGTATATATAAGCAAGCCACATATATATTGTTCATACTGGTATACGTTTTTGTGACCAATTTCTATTTGTGGAGCTCAAAAATGTTTTTTTGCAAACATCAAATTTGCTGAACCATTCACAATTTTTAACAGTTAAATTTTGTTTTCAAACAAAGTAAAGGCAGCAGCTCTACACATTGAGTATCGTATTAATTCAAGGACTGATTTATTTTGCAAACATCTACACAGTACCACACTACCACTCCTTGCTAAAAAAATGTATCCATATAAATGTTGTTATGTTTAGCATTAGAAGATCACAAAATCACTCCCTTGCTAAAAATTATATCGATATCAATGTTGTTATGTTTAGCACAAAATCACAGTTTAGGAACATTTTGTATCCATTTAAAATTTGAAATTCATACTACCCCTCTTGTCTTAATCTCATCATTTTCACACATGCATACTAGTTCCCATGCAGAAAATCTATAGTACCATCTATAATCATCACAATCTACAGTTAATTATACGTATTTTGAAATGAAAATGAGAGCTCAATCTAGAGGAGATAATAAAATGTGTTTACCAATTGGGAGCTGCCTGATCCTCCAATGTTCTTCTCAGTGATGACCCCATAGCCATCCTCCATGGCGTGCCTGACGCCTCTCCTGCTGGCCAGGCAGAACCCGTCGCCCTGCAACTCCAGCTCCGTCGCCACGTCCGTCTCCCGGTCCGCAGCCGCGCCGAACGGATCGACGCCGGGAGCGCAGGCCACCGGCGGCGGTATGGCCAGTCTGGGCGGTCTCCCCCTCGCCGCCGTGGCCTTCGTCTTCTCCGCAGCTCTCTCCCCATGCAGCTGCTTGAGCGCCGGAACAACGACGATCGGCGGCGGTGACGACAGCGGCAGCTGGTGGTGGTCCTTGTTATTGCTGTCGTCGACGGCCAGCGCCGCCGCCGGGTGCACCTTCGCCCTCGACGGGTGCCATGGCGCCGGGACCGTGGCCGCAGCCGACGTCGGGGAGCAGAGGGGCATGGCGAAGAAGAGCGTCCAGGCGTGCGCGAGGCGGGCGAAGGTGGCGGCGGCGGAGCGCAGGAACCTGACGCCGAGGAGCATCTCGCGAGGTCGTCCGATCCGGGCGGTCAACGGGGGGACGTCGTCGTCGTCGTTACGGCACCGCCCACCGGCCGGCGGTGGCGCTAGCTTGCTCGGATTAGGTGTGCTATTCCTGTGGGGGGAAGGGAAGGGAAAGGAATCAGAGAGGAAGACGAAGACGAAGACGAAGCGGGTGGTACGTGGCTTTTGCTTGAACGGGATGGGCAGCGTTTATATAGGTGGCGGGAACCGGGAGAAGGGGTCACGGGGTTGACCGGTCAAAGCATGGCTTTTTGTTCACGGATCGATCCGATCGGTGCATGCAATAAAATCAAATTTTGTTTGTGCGAGTGAAGGAGTTTGGAGGGATACAAACGGTTCATCTTTAATGTCCCTTGACCAGCAGTAATTAATTGTTTTCTATCTGTTGCAGTAATTATGCTACGTATTTTTTTCAACCTGAAGTAACGACTGATTCTGTAGGAAAAAAAAATACATGGGTTAGTGCAAAATGAAGCAAGGAAAAACAGTCGATTTTATAAAATAACGTTAAAAATGCTCGAGCAATACTAACAAACAACTATACTTGCCCTATTTCCTCTTAAGAGTGATGGGTTTAATTGCCGAAAGGTACGATACATGTTACGTTACGAACATGACAATGTGAAAAAGGTAGGGATCTACGCGTTATGTGATAATATCATAATAACATATTATCATCAAAAGAACAGAGCTCTACCGTCCAATTAATTCAAAAAGGTGTTTCAGTTTTCAATCTCACTCGATCTGTTCCTTTTTTTTATCGTTTTAATTCCTTTCTCTTCTTTTTGTAAGGTATTGTGTCCTTCCTGAACCGGTGTGAACCATCAGTAACAACACCAGTGTGAAAACCGTCGGTAATTAAGCCCAAATTACGGCCGGCCAGAAGAAGTAAAACCTCAATTACCGACACGCAAGGACGGATCGATGCCGGCCGTCGTTCAGGTGTGAAAATATGCTACAAACTCCGGCGCTGTCAAAACCTCCTGCAGAACCATTCAAATTCAGGGACGCCCTAATAAAAACCTTAATTACTCTACCAAGCTATAAGCAGGTCGGCAGCCACGGCAATGCAGCTACCAATTGCATGCCAGCGTCACATCGCCGGCAGAGGCCGCGTAGAGAAGAAGAGGTCGTCGTCGTCTAGCTGGCATTCAGGCTGGCTCTCGCTTGTCCCGCGTGGCGTATCGGATAAGCTGATGTGGCGAGTCCTGGCTGGCGCCGTGTGCCGATGGGACCGTCTACTACGGTGACCTGGCGTGTGAGCTGGAAAGTTCGCGTGCATGTGTGGGTGGGTGGGCCCTGGAACGTCGTCGTGTTGTGTTGGTCAGGAAATACTGCCGGGCTGCGCTGGAAAATGGCTACTGGACTGCGGTCCCGTCTCCTCTAGAAAAAGCCTCATATTGATTAATAATCAGCTAATTTTCCTTTATTTTGGGCTAATACTATTTGTACTCTTGAGTTCATTTTACGGTCACTGCCTACTGGGGTGGTGGTTTTGCAAGTCTATTTTTAAATTTGTATATTCTTAATAATATGTCGTTTAATTTATGATCGAGCTGGGTATAATTGTGCTATTATCTGCAACATACTACTCCCTCTATGGCTCTATCCCTTTTTTACATAAATCATATTAGGATTCGGAAAGTGTGAAATTTTTTATTTTCTAACTAACAAATTAGTGAAATTGTATTATATGCATATTTAATTGACGTATGCAAAGGAGTATCCACTCCCTTGCGCAAAAAAAATTCCTATTCCAAATATATATATATTGACATAATTAATGATCAATGTACTTCGATATTTGAAATATTTTCGAATCTAATACATTCTATAAAAAGGGGCGAGTACTATTTCCTTGCATATTTGCACAGCTTCCTAGTGTACTCCCTGAAAGGTTTCATTTCCTTTCATGCTGCTCAGCGTAAAAAGGATCAGACTGAAACATGACTCATGTGGCGGACACGAGACAAAGTCGTAGGAGTTGAAAATGTTAATTAGGTGGATACGTGTACTTCATCAGTTGTCGCACAATCGAGCAGCAGCTCTTAACCCAACGTGTGTCAACCATCTGCATACAAGAAAACAGGCAACATGGTATGCTTGTCAGACTAATGCCGGATCCGGACCGTTGGGTGGTACACGTATTGAATCAAATACTTGAAAGCTTGTTTTGTGAAATTTATATGAATGAAAGTGAGGCTTTGGAGTGTGAATGTTTAAATGTAGACATTGAAATGTGTGATAGTTTCGTCAAATGATGTAGTGAGTTTTATTTATTTTACTTAATATTCAGTTTTTTACATATAGAAAGTTGAATTGTTAACATCGAGTTTTCTGATGTTAATTATGAAGGGCATACTGTTTAATTTATTAATTTGGTCTATGACTTGTCAGAACACGCTTTTAAAAACAAGCTGTTCTAGGATTCCATGCAGCAGTAGTGGACTTGTTCAATGTGTCCCTTTCATATGATGCAACTCAATCAGTTACTGTTAAATAAACCTTTTTGTAATGAAATTGTGAAAAGGACAGCCACCTGCAATGGCAAGTAATACCTACTTTGTTTGAAGGCACTGAACTTCCCCTGCAACTCAATTATGTCTTTTATCTTTTTAAGATGGCTACTGTCACACCCGGTTTTAAAGGCAAAACCAGATGCATCTCATATGTGCGCCAGGATCAGTTTACACACATATGGTAGACGTCACAAGTGAATATCCATAACCATGCATAACGAAAGAGTATTATAGTGCAATTATTACAATATCAGAGTTGACTCAAATGTCATAGCGGAAGACTTAAATAGATGTTCATCTAACGAAGCAAAAGTGACTCCATCTCCACAGGCATTGACTGGGGGAGACTCGCCTAGAACTCCTCAAAATCAGTAGTGAAATCCTCAAAATTCTCCCAATCTGAGCAGTATTCCGGTTGTAGTTGATGCAATAAAAGAAAGAAAGACAACAAGTATGAGCACATAACGTACTCAGCAAATGTAATATGACATACAAGGCTGAGGCAAAAAGGTTGGCTGACCATACTGCAGTAAGCACTTTTAGTTGGTCAAGTTTTATTAAGCAACTATTTACTAGCAAATGAAAGTATATACCACCCACAAATTAATGAATGTCATATTCCCAACATATTCATATAACCACGATTTAGATCATGTTCAAGTATGATTATCATGTAAGGGTCCAGGCCGCTCTTGACCGTGAGCACGGCTGTTATAACAGTTTTACACTCTGCAGAGGTTGTACACTTTCACCATAAGCCGTGATTCCCATTGCCGAAGCATTGTACCCTTCCCACACCACGTGGACCGAATACTGGGTTTCACTATGAGACCTTTACAAAAGCACTCTAATAAATGATAGCCCGCTAAGGTTTCCGGTTCAGAAGCAAAGCATAACCCTCCCTAATGAGGTCTGTCTCTTACCAAAGCCCACAGCTCAAAAGGACCGAGCTATACCCCGTCAACCGCCGCCCCCATGCCCCTTTCGAGTAAAGCTACCATAAACTAGAGCACCTAATTAGTCAGTCAAAGCCAGAGCCACATGGCACTCATGGTTGTACTGTTTTCTTGGGTGGTTCTCCATGTTCCAATTAAAAAGATATGATCTTGCCATTTAATTAATTCAAAGAGTATTTGGAACATAGAGTAGGGGTTCATTTAACCAATCCCAGTTGAGCAAGCTAAGCATCATCTACCATCAAAGTTAATTAAATAACCCAGTTTCAGGGACAGGAAAATATAGTGGCTAGGCAAATCCTTAAATAGGAACCCATCAAATTAAGACACATGCATGGGTGATGAAATTAATAATTATTAGGACATTTGCATGACATAATACACTTGCCTTCTTCCCAACTCTGTTGCTGCTCAAATCCTTCTCCTACAGTTGGTTCTTCAGAGAAATCCTCGAACTGGTCGTTTCCTAATCGCATCACACGTTCACATGCAAGGAAACAATACAACAAATAAGAAACAGTACACCAAACAATTCCAACAGATCAAAACAACAGCATAAAACTAATCTACACGTTACAACGAACGCGTGAGCGTGAGAATCACTAAAATCGGAGTTAAAACGCAAAAGATATGGCTTTTCTAAGGTTCAGGGACTTGCTGGCAAAGTTTTAAAAGTTCCAGGGGCTTAACTGCAAAAAACTAGGGACTAAAACATAATTTTGTATAAAAACTCGAGGGCTAAACCATAAAATAACAAAACTTGGACCTCGGGCATAATTTTAAATCTTGCAGGGGCTAAAACAGAAGAAAAAGGACCTAAACCTAATTATTTTTGAACTAACTAGGACCGCGGGTTGATTTTCAAAACTTGGAGGGCTTCTTTGCAAAATAGCCACGCTGACCGGTATTCGGCAGGTTTGACTCGGGGCTGGAGCGGCTGCGGTTCGTTGGATCTTAATCCGACCGTCCTGAATAGATCGGGCCTAGAGCTCGTCGGCGGGGAAGGAAACAGCGGCGGCGCCGCTCGCGTCCACGGCGGCGCTCGGCCGGAGCAAGCTCGATCTTGAGCTTCGGGCGCTAAACCAGACGAGAGTAGGTCGAGGAGAGAGAGGAGGGAACGGCGAACTCACTCCGGGGGTTCTTGACGACAGCCTCGCGACGGAGACGGCCGGCGACGAGCTATGGCGGCGGTGGCGCTACTGCGACGGCGGCGGGCGAGATTAGAGCGGCCGGAGCGGGGAAACAAAGCACGAGCAGCACGGGAGGGTCGAGTGGGCGACGGCGAACTCACCAAAGGCAAACTCGGCGAGGTTCGGCTCACGACGGCGACGGACGACGGCGGCGGCTCGAGTTCGGCACTGGCGGCGGCGCGGGCGGCTCGGGTTTGCGGGCTCGGCTTCGATTTAAGGGGAAACAAGACGGCGGCCGCGATAAATAGGCCGGGGATGGGTCTCGGGCCCTCGCCTAGGCGTGCGTGCCCGGGTAGGACTCGGCGGCGCGGCGAAGACGGACTCGGGGAGGAGTCTAGGTCGGCGACGTCGGGGAGAAGAAGAAGCTGACGCGTGGGCCCCACGCGTCAGTGAAAGAGGGTGGAGGAGAAGAAGAATGGGCCGAAGTTGGGCCGGGAGTGGAGAAGAGCAGGCCGGCCGGGGCGGAAAGAGACGGGCCGACTCGGGTGAAGAAAGAAATAGAGGGGGCACACTTGGACCGGGCCAAGAGTTGGAGGGGCAAAAACGAACTCTGCCTATTTTAACTTTTCTAAAACTCAAACAAAAGCAAATCAAATTCGAATTTAAACAGAATTTAAATTCCAACTTGATTTACTAGCAACCAAAAATATATGCAACAGCATGAATGCAACAAAAACTTATTTTGACTAAAATAATTATTTAAAGTGATATTTAAATTGATAAAAGGCTAGAAATTCTAATTAAATCCTAGAAAATTTATTTAAGCCTTAATAAATCCTAGAAAAATTCAGAGGGTTGCTACAATTTAATTGTGATGAATTTTAGGGTGTTACAAACCTACCCCCCTTAAAGAGAATCTCGTCCTCGAGATTCGGATGGATTAGAGAAAATCTGAGGAAACTCTGCCATCAACTCATCTTCCCTTTCCCAAGTTGCCTCACTTTCCGCATGATGACTCCACTGAACTTTACACATCTTAATCACTTTACTCCTAGTAACTCTTTCAGCAGTTTCCAAAATCTTAGCTGGGTATTCCTTATAAGTCAAATCATCTTGCACATCCAACTCATCCAAGGGTAATTTTTCCTCAGGAACTCTAAGACACTTTTTCAACTGAGAGATATGGAACACATCATGCACATCCAACCTCACCTTTTCTATCAACAATCTTGAAAGGTCCAATGAAACGAGGAGATAATTTACCTTTCACCTTAAACCTTCTCAAGCCTCGAATAGGAGATACTTTCAGATACACATAATCACCTACTTCGAAAGTTAATTCTCGTCTCCTTGAGTCTGCATAGCTCTTCTGCCTGGACTGAGCTGTTCTTAAATTCTCTCTGATAATCTGAACCTGTCTCTCAGCTTCCTGCAAAATCTCTGGCCTAAACAGCTGACTTTCACCTGTTTCACTCCAATACAAAGGTGTCCTGCACTTTCTACCATAAAGTGCTTCAAAGGGGGCCATCTTTAGACTTGCCTGATAACTGTTGTTATACGAGAACTCTGCATATGGAAGACTCTTGTCCCAACTGCCTCCATGCTTCAAAGCACAAGCTCTCAGCATATCCTCCAAAATCTGATTAGTCCTCTCTGTCTGACCATCTGTCTGAGGATGATATGCAGAACTGAAATTCAACTTTGTATCCATAGACTCATGCAACTTCTGCCAGAATCTAGATGTAAACTGAGTACCTCTATCAGACACTATCTTTGTAGGTACACCATGGAGACAAACAATTCTGGACATGTATAACTCTGCTAACTTAGCACTGGTATAAGTAGTATTAACGGGTATAAAGTGAGCTACCTTAGTTAATCTGTCCACAATAACCCATATGGAGTCATATCCTCCTCGAGTGCGAGGTAATCCAACAATGAAATCCATACTGATTTCTTCCCACTTCCATTCAGGTACCTTGAGTGGTTGAAGCAAACCGGCTGGTCTCTGGTGTTCAGCCTTAACTCTCTGACAAACATCGCACAATGCCACATGGGCAGCCACATCCCTTTTTAGTCCATACCACCAATACCTTTGCTTCAGATCCTGGTACATCTTGGTGCTTCCAGGATGAATAGAATATGCGGAATCATGAGCTTCCCTCAATATCTGCTCTCTGAGAGACTCGATATCCGGTACACATATCCTCTTTCTAAACCAAATTGTACCTTTGTCATCTTCGGTGAAGTCGGGAGCTTTCCCTGCTAACATGGTTTCCTTGATTTCCTTTATCTTCTCATCAGTAAGCTGACCCTTCCGAATTTCCTGCTCCAGTGTAGACTCAACTTCCATTGTCACACCTTCTGTCTGATTCAGGAATCCCAAGTTCAGCTTTTCCGTCTCTGCAAGCAACTCAACTGGTAACTGGCGACCAAACATTGCATTTACTTGTGACTTCCTACTCAACACATCAGCAACCAAATTAGCCTTGCCAGGATGATAGTTGATTCCCAGATCATAATCCTTGATCAACTCCAACCATCTTCTCTGCCTCAAATTCAGATCCTTCTGAGTAAATATGTACTTCAGGCTTTTGTGATCAGTATACAACTCACATCTGTTACCTAGAATATAGTGCCTCCAGATCTTCAAGGCATGGACAACAGCTGCAAGCTCCAGGTCATGAGTAGAATAGTTCAGCTCGTGCTTCCTCAACTGCCTGGATGCATAGGCTATAACTTTGCCTTCCTGCATGAGCACACACCCAAGACCTCTACGAGAAGCATCACTATATATATCAAAGTTCTTGTGAATATCTGGCATAGCAAGCACTGGGGCTGTAGTCAACTTCCTTCTCAACTCTTCAAAACTGGCCTGACACTCTTCTGACCAAATAAACTCCTTGCCCTTCTCTAATAGCGAAGTAAGAGGTTTCGCTATTTTAGAAAAGCCTTCAATGAATCTCCTGTAATATCCAGCCAATCCCAGAAAGCTTCTGATCTCAGAGATTGTGGTAGGAGGTTCCCAATCCAACACATCCTTGACTTTACTTGGATCCACTGCAATACCTCCATCAGTAACCACATGGCCAAGAAAAGACACTTGATTCAACCAAAATTCACATTTACTAAACTTGGCATACAACTGGTTCTCTCTAAGAGTCTGCAACACCAACCTCAAATGCTCCTCATGCTCCTCCTCATTCTTAGAGTAAACTAGAATATCATCAATGAACACCACCACAAACTTATCCAAGTACTCCATGAACACCTTATTCATCAGGTACATAAAGTAGGCGGGTGCATTTGTCAATCCAAATGACATCACAGTATACTCATACAATCCATACCTAGTGGTGAATGCTGTTTTAGGAATATCGGAACGCCTGATCCTTAATTGATGATAGCCAGATCTCAAGTCAATCTTGGAGAAAACCTTAGCTCCTCTCAGCTGATCAAATAAGTCTTCAATTCTGGGCAATGGATACTTATTCTTGATGGTTACCTCATTCAATGAACGATAATCCACACACATCCTCAGAGTACCATCCTTTTTACCCACAAAAATTACAGGAGCTCCCCAAGGTGAAGAACTAGGACGAATGTAACCTTTATCCAACAATTCCTTAAGTTGTTTCTTAAGTTCTTCTAGTTCATTAACAGCTATTCTATAGGGTCTTTTAGAAATAGGAGCAGTACCAGGTAAAAGCTCAATAATAAACTCAATGTCTCGTTCGGGTGGCATACCTGGCAAATCATCTGGGAAGACATCCGGAAACTCACAAACCACTCTGATATCCTCCAAAGGAACACCGCTGGCCTGATTTACTGAGTGAGTTGAAACTGAGGGTTGAGTGGCTCCGAATTCAATCTTCTCTCCCTAAGGACTAGTCAACAACACGGACCTTTTGGCACACTGAATCACCGCATTAAAAGCAGCTAACCATCCCATTCCAAGTATGACATCAATTCCCTCAGAGTTCAGGACTATCAAATCAGCAGGAAAGTCTACCCCAACTATTTTCAGGTTAACTCGGGGACAGATAAAATTGGCTTTCATGTTTCCACCGGGAGAGCTAACTAGCATGGAATTTCTCATAGGGACCATAGATATATTATACTTAGCTATGTACTGAGCAGTAATAAAAGAATGAGATGCTCCAGAGTCGAATAAAACCGATGTAGGGGCTGAGTTGACGAGGAACATACCAAGTACCACATCCTGGGCCTCCTGCGCGGACTCTGTAGCAACATGGTTCACCTTGCCCCACATCTGATTCTGCTGGCCCTTGTTGCTCTGGGGCGTCGAGTTCACATTCATGTTCTGCTGCTGAGGGGTATTCTGCCTAGGTGCACTGCCACTCTGGTGCTGTGGGGTCTGAGCATTCCTCTTAGGACAGTTGTGGGCAAAGTGGTTGGGATCTCCACAAATGTAGCAGGTACGAGGAGTAGGAGCACTGCCTGGTGCAGGGGTCTTCACTGGAGTCTGAACCGGGGTGGTCTGGCGGTTCTGCTGAAATGCTGGACGCTGAGGTGGAGGTGCTGACCGCTGACCCTGACTCTGCACAAAGTTACTCCCTTGCCCACCAAAACGAACGGGCATGTTCTGCTGAGGCGGCTGGAAACGAGGGCGGGTGTTACTGCTTGACTGTCCTGAGGCCATGAACTTCCTCTTCTGCTCTCCCAACTCACGACGCTTGCTCTCCAAACCAATAGCCTTATCCAGCAGCTTCTAAAATGTTGGGAAGGTATGAGACATGAGTTGATATTGGAGCGGCGGAATCAATCCTTCCAGAAATCGCTCCTGCTTCTACTCATCATCCTTCACCTCATCTGGGGCGTAACGGGACAACTGAATGAACTTATCCCGGTACTCACTGACGGTCATCCCACCTTGCTTGAGTGAGAGGAACTCCTTCTTCTTCAGCTTCATGACACCAGCAGGAATATGGTGGCTCCTGAAGTTGGTCCTGAACTCCTGCCAGGTGATAGCATCAGTGGTGGCATGAGCAGCAAGATAAGCATCCCACAAATCTGAAGCTGATCCTTCCAAGCGACCTGAGGCATACAGGACCTTCTCCCTGTCATTGCACTGAGCCATATCCAGCTTCTTCTCAACAGTCTTCAGCCAATCATCAGTATCAAGTGGATCTGCAGAGTGGGAGTAGGTAGGAGGTTTGTGACTCATGAACTCCCTGTGCTTGTCTCTCTGCTGGTTGTTGTTGTTGTTGTTGTTGTTCTGTGCTTGCATGGCTGCCAAGGTATTAGCCATGCCCTGGAGAATCTGAGTCTGGTTGGCGAGGATCTGATCCATTGCTACGGATGCTTGATTCGACGGAGGATTTGGATTGGGGTTGGCACGTCTTTGACGATTCACAGGTGGTTGATCCACTCCACTTCCAGACCTGGTGTTTACCATCTGGTGGTTAGAACATGAGGTTCAGAGAGTGGTAAAAAGATATAACTCCAATCATGAACAGATAAGAGTTGATGTAGAACGAGTTGCCAATGACGGGCAAATCAAATTCTGCAACAGATTCTGTTTGTCCTAATTTAACAGTTGTAACTTTCATTCTGTGTATTCAAAAATCATGATCTTTTGTCTGAATGTAGACTATAAAATTCTGAAACTAACCCAACTTGAATCACCTCAATCGGAACTTTGTGGCTCGAGGTATAAAATAAACAAGACAGTTGTGTCAGGACCACGGGACAGACTCTGGTTACTCCAATAAAACCATTATATCTCTCTGCCAGAACCTCCAAAAATCACGAAAAATTCCCAGAACCTAGGTTATCAAGTCCTTAATCCAACCCAGCTAGATTTACATCAAACGGAGTTCCGAAGCTCCAGAAACAATTCGGACAGTACCCGGATATCATGCAGCAGCGAGAACAGATTGTCGCATAACATGATTTATATGAGGGTACAATTATATGGATAGAGTGATAGTTAAGGGCTAAGATCAGAGACCAAGATAAACCCAAACTAACTAAATTTATTTATTTAATAAGTACTCAATTGTGGTCATCACTCCATAATTAAGTTCAATCATTACAAAGATCCAAATCACACACTTAGCACAAAAGCAAACATCTCTACCACACTTTTAAACCAAACTAAATCACATGCTACGCACGGGTCTCAACGATTCTAAACGTACTGAACTAACAAAAGAGAGGGTATCCTATCTTAATAGGTATGAGTGAAGCAACTAGACGATCCACCGAGCATTCTCTAGCGGGGCGGTGAATGACCCATCAACCCTTCTATATCTTCATCCAAGGGCGGAAGTGCTTCTCCCTTGAGTTCAGCTATCATCCTCTTGTTCTTCCTTTGTTCAGCAGCGAGTTCTTCACGCACTTCTTGTAGCTCTCTTGTGGTGTCATCGGCGTGCACGTTGAGCATCTGGGTGAACGCCACCTGGACGTTGAGTGTAGAGTTTACACCTGGCGGTTGTGGCACAACCCCAGTTGGAGTGCCTTGCTGCCTTCGAGGAAGATATGCCCAAGCAGTGTGACGTACTTCAGCAGCCTCCTCATGACAAAGCACAGAAAATGCCCGCCTGGCTGCATCCTGGATTCCCGCTTCGAAGGTTGATCTCATGGCGATGGCATGGTGTACTGCAGCCTCTTTGGTTCCTCCATACTCATAATCAAGCTCCCGGATGTGCACAGTGACATCCCAGTCCTCTGGGTAATTTGGATGTGTCCTCCTTCCACAATATTCTATTTCCACTGGGTAGTTCAGACGCTCGAAGAGCATTCGAAGCATCATCGGGAACCCACTGTTGCCTCCGTCGTGGTGGTGAATAGTCACTACCCACATGTCAGGCGGCGGAGAGGGTCCTTCACTTCCTTCAGATCTAGCTGGAGCATTCCCTCCTGAGTTGACTTCTTCGTCCATTACTTCCATCTCTTCAGGTTCCGGTTCCTCTTCTTGCACCGAATGCGACGAAAAAGAGGAAAGAGTGCTAGCCAATCTACGAGCACCTTGCCTTGTCAACACCATCTATGGTTTAAGCAAGAAAGGGGTGAGAACAGTTCTAAAGATATCAGAACCAGGTGAGATGGTGAAAAAAATAGACCAGAATACAAAATCAAGGAGGAGACAATTATCAATGCCCAGGAATAATAGCAAAATAAGCCAAGAATAGATAGACCAAGAGTAGTTAAGCAAAATAATCCTTAGAGAATGACCATTGCTATCTAGGCTTGCGTCCTACAGTCAACATGGCTCTGATACCACCTCTGTCACACCCGGTTTTAAAGGCAAAACCAGATGCATCTCATATGTGCGCCAGGATTAGTTTACACACATATGGTAGACGTCACAAGTGAATATTCATAACCATGCATAACGAAAGAGTATTATAGTGCAATTATTACAATATCAGAGTTGACTCAAATGTCATAGCGGAAGACTTAAATAAATGTTCATCTAACGAAGCAAAAGTGACTCCATCTCCACAGGCATTGACTGGGGGAGACTCGCCTAGAACTCCTCAAAATCAGTAGTGAAATCCTCAAAATTCTCCCAATCTGAGCAGCATTCCGGTTGTAGTTGATGCAATAAAAGAAAGAAAGACAACAAGTATGAGCACATAACGTACTCAGCAAATGTAATATGACATACAAGGCTGAGGCAAAAAGGTTGGCTGACCATACTGCAGTAAGCACTTTTAGTTGGTCAAGTTTTATTAAGCAACTATTTACTAGCAAATGAAAGTATATACCACCCACAAATTAATGAATGTCATATTCCCAACATATTCATATAACCACGATTTAGATCATGTTCAAGTATGATTATCATGTAAGGGTCCAGGCCGCTCTTGACCGTGAGCACGGCTGTTATAACAGTTTTACACTCTGCAGAGGTTGTACACTTTCACCATAAGCCGTGATTCCCATTGCCGAAGCATTGTACCCTTCCCACACCACGTGGACCGAATACTGGGTTTCACTATGAGACCTTTACAAAAGCACTCTAATAAATGATAGCCCGCTAAGGTTTCCGGTTCAGAAGCAAAGCATAACCCTCCCTAATGAGGTCTGTCTCTTACCAAAGCCCACAGCTCAAAAGGACCGAGCTATACCCCGTCAACCGCCGCCCCCCATGCCCCTTTCGAGTAAAGCTACCATAAACTAGAGCACCTAATTAGTCAGTCAAAGCCAGAGCCACATGGCACTCATGGTTGTACTGTTTTCTTGGGTGGTTCTCCATGTTCCAATTAAAAAGATATGATCTTGCCATTTAATTAATTCAAAGAGTATTTGAAACATAGAGTAGGGGTTCATTTAACCAATCCCAGTTGAGCAAGCTAAGCATCATCTACCATCAAAGTTAATTAAATAACCCAGTTTCAGGGACAGGAAAATATAGTGGCTAGGCAAATCCTTAAATAGGAACCCATCAAATTAAGACACATGCATGGGTGATGAAATTAATAATTATTAGGACATTTGCATGACATAATACACTTGCCTTCTTCCCAACTCTGTTGCTGCTCAAATCCTTCTCCTACAGTTGGTTCTTCAGAGAAATCCTCGAACTGGTCGTTTCCTAATCGCATCACACATTCACATACAAGGAAATAATACAACAAATAAGAAACAGTACAACAAACAATTCCAACAGATCAAAACAATAGCACAAAACTAATCTACACGTTACAACGAACGCGTGAGCGCGAGAATCACTAAAATCGGAGTTAAAACGCAAAAGATATGGCTTTTCTAAGGTTCAGGGACTTGCTGGCAAAGTTTTAAAAGTTCCAGGGGCTTAACTGCAAAAAACTAGGGACTAAAACATAATTTTGTATAAAAACTCGAGGGCTAAACCATAAAATAACAAAACTTGGACCTCGGGCATAATTTTAAATCTTGCAGGGGCTAAAATAGAAGAAAAATGACCTAAACCTAATTATTTTAGAACTAATAGCCACGCTGACCGGTATTCGGCAGGTTTGACTCGGGGCTAGAGCGGCTGCGGTTCGTTGGATCTTAATCCGACCGTCCTGAATAGATCGGGCCTAGAGCTCGTCGGCGGGGAAGGAAACAGCGGCGGCGCCGCTCGCGTCCACGGCGGCGCTCGGCCGGAGCAAGCTCGATCTCGAGCTTCGGGGCAGACGAGAGTAGGTCGAGGAGAGAGAGAGAGGAGGGAATGGCGAACTCACTCCGGGGGTTCTTGACGACAGCCTCGCGACGGAGACGGCCGGCGACGAGCTATGGCGGCGGCGGCGCTACTGCGACGGCGGCGGGCGAGATTAGAGCGGCCGGAGCGGGGAAACAAAGCACGAGCAGCACGGGAGGGTCGAGTGGGCGACGACGAACTCACCAGAGGCAAACTCGGCGAGGTTCGACTCACGACGGCGACGGACGACGGCGGCGGCTCGAGTTCGGCACTGGCGGCGGCGCGGGCGGCTCGGGTTTGCGGGCTCGGCTTCGATTGAAGGGGAAACAAGACGGCGGCCGCGATAAATAGGCCGGGGATGGGGCTCGGGCCCTCGCCTAGGCGTGCGTGCCCGGGTAGGACTCGGCGGCGCGGCGGAGACGGACTCGGGGAGGAGTCCGGGTCGGCGACGTCGGGGAGAAGAAGAAGCTGACGTGTGGGCCCCACGCGTCAGTGAAAGAGGGTGGAGGAGAAGAATGGGCCGAAGTTGGGCTGGGAGTGGAGAAGAGCAGGCCGGCCGGGGCGGAAAGAGACGGGCCGACTCGGGTGAAGAAAGAAATAGAGGGGGCACACTTGGACCGGGCAAGAGTTGGAGGGGCAAAAACGAACTCTGCCTATTTTAACTTTTCTAAAACTCAAACAAAATCAAATCAAATTCGAATTTAAACAGAATTTAAATTCCAACTTGATTTACTAGCAACCAAAAATATATGCAACAGCATGAATGCAACAAAAACTTATTTTGACTAAAATAATTATTTAAAGTGATATTTAAATTGATAAAAAGGCTAGAAATTCCAATTAAATCTTAAAAAATTTATTTAAGCCTTAATAAATCCTAGAAAAATTCAGAGGGTTGCTACAATTTAATTGTGATGAATTTTAGGGTGTTACAGCTACAACATGCATATTTCAGTTAATTCCCTATTGATGGCTCTTGTTGCGCGTGTAATAACTCTTTGAAAGCTTTGATTTACATTTTTGGATATAACATTAAATAGTGTCATTTTCGTTTCCCCCTTACCTTTGGTATCTTGGCAAACATTTAATTTTCGATCAACCTTCAAACGAACTTAGCTTGGAGTTATTCTGAAATACAACTTAAGACCAATCGAAACTAGCCAATACCAGAAATATGCACTTCTGGAGTCTACCAAATCTTTTTTTGCTAAATGTTGGTAACCAACTTGTTTCCACCAGGTTTTGCTTTATAACTACAAAACGTTGTGGGAAGGAAGTGAACCTATCCCAATTGATTGGGATGGAAGGTGTGGTTGTGCCTGTCCCAGTCACCCAAATTTGAGTGCCTATTTTCTTCTTCCTAATGAAAACCCATTTTGTTTCTCCTAAGCTATATCTCGTTTTCACAGTGTTGCGGGAAACGATAAAAATTCATCCTACTCAGTAGTGATTACGCAACAAACTACAACAACTGCAAACTTGCTCTAAGCACAAGAGAAACTGGTTCATGCGTGCCTAATAAATTTGGACCAGGACAGTGTGCATGGCTGTTGCAGCATACTGCAGTCATGACGAAATTGATTCCGGCCAAAAGAAGTAGTAGCTGTCAATAACACCAAGTCTTCTCGAGAGATTAATCCAACTGTGCCATTACGAAACAGTTAAAGGAATAAACAAAATCAAAATAAAACAATGACCAACCACCCTGGAGCAGAACAAGTCCAGTGTGTAAGCAACGAGCACATCTATCCACACCACACCTACAAATGGCTCCAGATAAGTGAGTACAAATAGCCATTGTCTTTAACGCTTTTTTCCAAACGATATACAATACAATAATCTAGGTTGAAAGAATGTTTCAGAAAGGTTCATTCCGCAAATACACTCACTGTACAATTTAAAAATCATGAAATACTGGATCAAAGAAGTGATCGACAAGCGAACAAGAGAAATATAAACAAAATTATTATGCATGCATGCATGTATACTAGCTAGTAGTTCACCAATAAGAGCTAGGTCAATCCTAATAGATTTGAAGAGTTCAGTGCTCTAGTGACAAGGCCTACTACTACCATCTGCAGACAAAGAAATTTGAAGAACTGATGATAATTTGACCCCATCAAAACCAAACAAAATGTAGTAACACAACAAGAATAGGTTGGAGAAAACAAAAAGATGATGTCTTGCTATAGCCATCCTCCTACCTGAAGAAATAATCAAAACTGTAGAATTTGTAAACCATCACTGTTAGAGTGACTTCATGAACTAGTGACTCGGCAATATATACTGCATAACAAAACTTGCCAAAACCACCCAATCAAAGAACAAGTCTATATATGATTGGGTAGTTTCGTTTAGCTCTCACTGTCATTTCTTTAGAAAATTATATAGCACTTCAGTTAGGCAATCGATTGATGGTGCACGAAATTAAACAATTAGAAGACTGCTTCATGCATTCTGCATGCCTTTGTGAGCCTCTAGGGTTCACATGAGAATGATTAGCAGATCATATAATTTATCCATGAAGATGCAGTCATGGAGATTGACATATATGCAAGAGACTGGGACCTATATGTATTATTGGCAATTTGGCATTACATAATCCACTAATCTGAACCTCTGTTGCAGTTCATTCGATCACTGAATTGGTAGTCGATGGCGAGCGCCGGCCATACCATTTCAAATTCTTTAATACTATAGGGAGTGCGATAGTACTCGACTGCTGGTTCTATTTGTTGCAAGTAGTCACAGAGAAAAATAATAAGAAGGGCATGCATGCCATGAAGTCGTTGATATTGCACTTCAGCTTCAATCTTTTGAGCTGCATGTGAACAGAAAAAAAAACAGAGGAATTTATCCTAGCATTTCTCAACATTCTAACTGGAATCAAGTGTACAGATGAATTCAGTTGTTCCTCTTGCAAACAGTTACCTGTACCAGCTAACATGGCCAACCAAAGATATTATTGGTATGTCTGACAACAGGCGATAGACCGTAACCTTCTTATCTGAAATTTGAACATAGACACCAATATATATTGATGACTAAAGATTGGAAACCTTAACCTCGCAAACATAATTCAAGTAGTCCTAAGCCAAGCAAATTCTTCCAGTTCTGTAAGCTATAATCAGTATCGACAATCAGGTATCAATTCTGTAAACTATAATTCAGTAGAGCTATGCTGGATTTGGATTGAAATGATCTTTTTGCCTCTCTAAGCTACATCAGATAACATATTGCCATTCTAATCGTTTTCCGACCTGTGTGTGATGTTATCTAGCTCTAGTAAGTAAAGAGTTGGGAAAAAATGCCAAGCCCAGGAGGAGGCAGCAGCACACCGAGATGCTTGGTCGGAGATTCAGAATCCTCTGCGCGCGCTATGACCACTGACCAGAAGCGGTGTTCTGAGCGTTTGCCAGCGGCACAACCCAAAGGAATAAGCTCGGTCGGAGACGAACGCTGTGTACGCTCGGAACGCGCGGCGGCGCTCTAGCGCTCCGGCCACCCACGGCTCGAAGCGGAGGAGGCACATATGCTTGTCTCCTCGTGACCCATGGGGTGGTCGTCGTGTATGTGTATGTGTATCCGCCCTTGCCTGCATGCAAGGTGGGGGCGGCCGCAAAGCCGGGGAGCCTCGCAAGGGCCGGCCGGAACGCGGCGGCGCTCGGGCGTGCCGCGGCGTTCGCAGGCAAAGGGGTGGACGGTATTCGAGATACCGACCGGGTGGTCGGTATTTGAAATACCGTCCACCCCTGAGGTCCTACGAGCCGTCCAATCGGACTTGTGCGGCCCAGATTCACCGCTGCTCAGCAGCCATCTCCCTCGTCAAGCTCGATCCAAGGGAAAGGAGAGGCCGTGCGTGCGGCGGCGCGGGTCAGCCGGCGCAGGGGAAGCAGACCGCCTGCTCACTTGCCGGGGTGAAGATTGACGGCGGCGGCGGCGGTGACCCTGAGACGTGTTAGTTTGTAGAGATGTTGCAGCCTCGGCTGAGCCTACCAGTTCAGTCGCCGCCGGCCGCCGTCGGGAGCTGAAGTCTGTAATCCTGCATGCAGCTGGCTCCGATCCGCCGGGAAGCCGAGGTTATATTCTCAGCGGCATGGATCGATCATGCAGTGACCGGAGACGAGGAGGGAGAGGCACCTCGAGTAGCTGGACGAGACGCTCTCTCCGGCGCGCGTACCTGCCATGGCAGGGGGCGCGCCACCGCGGCATGCTCCGTGAAGTGCAGTGTGCAGGGTGGGAGGGATCTCCTGTTCCGTGAATTCTGATCCTTGTTATGGTCGCCGTCGCCACGATCAACACGGCTTCTGAATTCTGATCCTTGTTCCGGCGATCTGAGATTCGGTTGTGCTCTTTACTTGTACAAGTATCTGTTGTTGAATTAATCAATCAATCCACATGTTCCGTCGCACAAGAGCAGCTTTGCACGTTGTTGCAGTATATGACGACGAGGCCACGAGGGTGGGTGCGTGGCGTGTCGAGAAAAAGGAAAAAAGTTTCGCAGGAAGGAGAACGAAAGGCTCTAAATTCGGCCCGCACATGAAGGCCCGCTAACAAGTCAGCCCATGAAAAGCGAGCGGTTCCGACTCCGAACCGTTACGCAGCAGAGAGGCGCCCTCGGTGCTCTCGATTGTCCCACCTCGGGGATTCGAGGATGCGAGGACGGGAGGGACGGCTATAAAGGAAAGGCCAGGGGCAGCGCTGTTCCATACTTACCTGGACGGGGTCGATGGCCGATCATGTAGGGCCATGGCCTAGGTTAGTGGCCCACATTGCACTTCGTGGGTGCGATGGCCTACCATCTCCCCGAGTGGGAGAGTGGACGTCATAATTTGTGGCAGAGGGGGTACGCGTTCGCGCGGCCCCTACTAAATCTAAGAATTAATATTTGGTCCTCGCGCCTTGCATTAAGGTCCTTGGGTGGCCTGAAAGTTAGATGATTTGGTTCGGTTGTCCGCTAGGCCGAACACGCGCGGCCCCTACTAAATCTAAGAATTAATATTTGGTCCTCGCGCCTTGCATTAAGGTCCTTGGGTCGCCTGAAAGTTAGATGATTTGGTTCGGTTGTCCGCTAGGCCGAACAATGAAAAATTGGACACATGCTGCTATGGGCCCAACTCTACAAATTCAGCCCCCGTCCAATCGGGCTTGTGCGGCCCAGATTCACCGATATCAGTGTTCGGGGTTAGATCGCCTGTCAGCTACATCGTCGTCGCCACGAGATCAACATGCATGGTGTTGGGTAGCGAGGAGGCTACACTAGCACACATAAAAACTCATTCACCCAAAAATAGGAACAACAGCAGTTATAGATCGCAGATTGTTACCACTAGATGCGCAGTTGCAGCGGAAGCCGTCTCGATGTAGACGAACGCGTCGAAGTGGCAGTGCAGTGCAGTTGCTTACATCCGTCTGGTCCTGCACGTGCAGTTCGTCCTTGTGCTTCAAGCGCAGCACCTCCAAGGTATCCACACGTACGAGGATGGAAACGTCGCACGCTGGACTGCTAGGTCCGCGAGCACGATGGGAGAAGTGCAACTATTGCTTGGAAGTCATGTCTTTCTCAGGAGGGGTTTGGTTTCTATTTATTGGGATGAAATTCCCCACCCCATCTTCCATTAGCAATATGGGACTAACAGATAGTGTACCCCTTCCCCTGATAATGGGCTTCACAACATTTGTGGCCCATTAAGACTTTGAGCCCACTAGTGGATCGAATCCAGTTGGCTCTTGGGCATATTCCCAACAGTCTCCCACTTGCACTAGAGACAATCTCATAAGCAAGTTTTCAGTGTTCCAAACCTCTTAAGTGTGTGACCCTATGGGTTCACGTACACATAGACATGGTTCGAGTACTCCTACTCGTTTCAATAGTTGATAGCGGCCTCTAGCAAGACGTGTCAACTCCCATGCATACGTAAAGATCATATCAGACGAACCACCACAACATCACGTACAAGCTATTCCCTTTGCCTCACGATATTTGGTCTAAGTCAGACCTCTCTTTCTCGAATCTGTGAGTCGGATCCTTCAAGAGGTTAACACTTAACCTAGCACGGCCATGCATTTCTTGATCCGATCACTCGAGGGGCCCAGAGATATCTCTCTCGTATAGAGAGGGGCAAATCCCATCTTGATTGACCATGCCTCACAGCATGCTTCCTGACAAACCCGAAAACCACCTTTATAACTACCCAGTTACGGAGCAGCGTTTGATAGTCCCTAAGTAGGTCAATTCACATCTCGAGTACATACGACAATCTCAGGTCTAAGGACAAAGCATACGCGTTGTGAAGAAGAGATAAACAAGTCTCAAACTGGGTCAGTCCAGCCCCATGTCATACATGTGCCCACATTATTAGTTTGACATCTCCATGTCCATGACTTATGAAACATAGTCATCAACTAATACATGTGCTAATCAAATTAGGGACAACTTTTTGAATAACCATACAAGTATAGAGTTTCACAAACAATTCACATAATTGCTAATCATATACAAGTTGCCTTTCATGGATATTCAATAAATAAATAATATGTCATAGATACCAAACATTGTCCACTCACACTAGAGCTAATCTAAATGATATCTAATACCCATAGCTCTCGTGTGTGATTCATGTTTAGGCTGTGGAAGAGCCTTTGTCAAAGGATCAGCAATATTCAAATCCGTATGTATTTTGCATATCTTTATCTCACCACGTTTAACGAACTCTCGAATGAGGTGAAACTTCCGCAGTACATGTTTGTTTTTCTGGTGATTCCTCGGCTCCTTAGCCTGTGCAATTGCCCCATTGTTGTCACAGTAGAGTTCCAATGGGCTAGATGTATTGGGAAACACACCAAGATCAATGAGAAACTTCCTCATCCAAACACCTTCCTTCGCCGCTTCCGAAGCTGCGATGTACTCGGCTTCCGTTGTAGAATCAGCCACAGTATGTTGCTTAGAACTTTTCCAGCTTACAGCACCACCGTTTATCGTGAACACGAATCCTGATTGCGACTTTGAATCGTCTGGATCAGTTTGGAAACTAGCATCGGTGTAACCCTTTACAATGAGCTCTTCCTCACCTCCAAAGACTAGGAACACATCTTTAGTCCTTCTAAAGTACTTAAGAATGTTTTTCACCGCTGTCCAGTGACTTTCACCTGGATTAGACTGGTGTCTGCTCGTAACACTTAGAGCATATGAGACATCTGGACGAGTACTTATCATGGCGTACATGATGGATCCAATTGCTGAAGCATAAGGGACCTTACTCATGCGCTCCCGCTTATCAGTCGTCGTAGGACACTGAGTCTTGCTGAGGTGTACGCCGTGTGACATAGGCAAGAACCCTTTCTTGGACTGTTCCATGCTGAACCGATTCAGCACCTTGTCAATATAAGTATCTTGGCTTAATCCTATAAGCCTCCTTGATCTATCCCTACAGATCCTTATGCCCAGAATGTATGCAGCTTCCCCTAAGTCCTTCATAGAAAAACTATTTTTCAGCGAAGTCTTAACGGATTCTAGCATAGGAATATCATTCCCAATCAACAATATGTCATCCACATACAAGATTAGAAATGCAACAGAGCTCCCACTTTCCTTCTTGTAAACACAAGCCTCTTCTTCATTCTGCCGGAAGCCAAACCCTTTGACTACCTCATCAAAACGAAGGTTCCAACTCCGAGATGCTTGCTTTAATCCATAGATTGATTTCTGAAGCTTGCATATTTTTCCAGCATTAGTTGGATCGACAAAACCTTCGGGTTGTATCATGTATACATCCTCCTCTAGTTTCCCAATGAGGAAAGCTGTTTTGACATCCATTTGTCATATCTCATAATCGAAATGCGCAGCTATTGCTAGAATGATCCGGATAGATTTAAGCATCGCTACTGGAGAGAATGTCTCGTCGTAGTCAACTCCTTCAACTTGTCGAAAACCTTTTGCAACAAGTCGTGCTTTGTAGACGTTAACATTTCCGTCTCTTTCTCTTAAAGATCCATTTGCACTCGATGAGTCTCACACCATTAGGCGGGTCAACTAAGTTCCAAACTTGATTTTGCCCCATGGAATCTATCTCGGATCTCATGGCACTTTGCCATTTCTCGGAATCTGGGTCCATCATAGCTTCCGCATAGGTCCTAGGCTCATCGTTGTCCATCAACAATATGTCGCGCTCTCCCGTAACTAGGAGATTCATTTTCTGTGTTGCGCGACGTGGCCTTTCCGACCTTCGTGGTTGTGGCGGTTCTTCTCTTACCACAGGTGCCTCAACTCGTTCTACTACATTAGCATCACTCATAAAGTCTTGCCTCATAGGCTCATCTCGAATTTCTTCAAGATACACCTTCTGTCTACTTTTCTCGCTTTTGAGAAACTCTTTCTCCAAGAAAACACCGTTCCTAGCGACAAACACTTTGCCCTCTGATCGGTTGTAGAAATAATATCCAATTGTTTCCTTTGGATATCCCACGAATATGCACTTGTCCGATTTTGGTGTAAGCTTGTCCGACTGAAGTCGCTTGACATATACCTCACAACCCCAAATTTTCAGAAAAGACAAACTGGGAGTCTTGCCAGTCCATATCTCATATGGTGTCTTCTCCACGGACTTAGATGGTACCCTATTTAGTGTGAAAGCTGCTGTTTCTAGAGCGTAACCCCAAAATGATAATGGTAGGTCTGACTGGCTCATCATTGATCGCACCATGTCTAACAAGGTTCGATTACGTCGCTCGGACACACCGTTCCTCTGAGGTGTTCCAGGTGGCGTTAGCTGTGGAATGATTCTGCAACTCTTTAGATGAGTGCTAAACTCGTGGCTCAAATACTCGCCTCCACAATCTGATCGCAAGGCTTTAATTTTCTTACCACGCTGATTTTCAACTTTATTCTGAAACTCCTTGAACTTTTCAAAAGTCTCTGACTTGTGCTTCATTAAGTAGACATAGCCATATCTACTAAAATCATCAGTGAAAGTTGTGAAGTACTGAAATCCACCTCGAGCTGTCGTGCTCATTGGTCCACATACATCAGTATGTATGAGTTCCAACAAGTCTTACGCCCTCTCAGGAAAACCTGTGAAAGGTGCCTTGGTCATCTTGCCTAGCAAACAAGCTTCGCACGTCTCGTATGATTCAAAATCAAACGAAGTTAAAAGTCCATCAGAATGGAGCTTCTTCATGCGCTTCTCACTTATATGACCCAAACTACAATGCCACATATAGGTAGGATTCAAATCATCTAGCCGAGGCCTTTTAGCAATTATATTACAGATAGGTGAATCATCAAGATTTAAAATGAACAACTCATTCACAATGGATGCAAGAGCCACAAACATGCCATTCTTTGAGATCACACAATCATTGTCTTTACTCGCGAATGTATAGCCATCCTTCATCAACCATGAGGGAGATACAATGTTTCGACTCAGACTAGGAACAAAATAACAATTATTCAATTCCATGATAAATCCTGACAGAAGGTGGAGTTGCATCGTCCCGACGGTCAAAGCAGCAACTCTTGCATTATTGCCCACGCGGAAATCAACTTCGCCTCTTCCCACGCTTCTACTTATTACTAATCCCTGCATGGAATTGCAAATATGAGCAACCGATCCGGTATCAAATACCCAGGAATTAATAGAAGAATCAGCGAGAAAAATGTCTGTAATATTAATGTCAAGTGTACCTGATGCGGAAGTACTCTTACTGCCGCCTTTCTTCAGAGAAGCCAGGTACTGCTTGCAATTCCTCTTCCAGTGACCAAGTTCCTTACAATAAAAGCACTCCTCTTTTTCTGCAGCTGGTCCAGACTTAGCCTGGGGCGTTGGGCTTGGCTGAGAGATCATATCTTTAGCCTTGCCCTTCTTCTTCCAAGATTTGCCCTTCTTCTTAAAGTTAGGCATGTTTTGGATGGCCATCACATGGCTGCTGCTAGCGCTTTTCTTAATATCAGCCTCTGCTGTCTTGAGCATGCCACACAACTCATTCAATCCCTTCTCCGCCCCATGCATATGGTAGTTCGAAATGAAGTTCCCAAAGCTAGGCGGAAGTGATGCTAAAATAAAATCGGTGGCTAACTCTGGGCCAAGTGGGAAGCCTAGCTTCTCCAACCTCTGGGAGTAACCAACCATCTTGATCACATGCGGCCCTACAGCTGCGCCTTCTGCTAGCTTTGTTTCCACAAAGGCCTTTGAGACATTGAACCTTTCAGTCCTGACCTGAGTTTCGAACATATCCTTAAGCGCCTCGATCATATCGTGCGCCTCATGGTTTGTCTCAAACTGCATTTGCAGCTCGGGTTCCATACAAGCAAGCATAAGACAACTCACTTCAAGGTTTACATCGCATGCCTTCTTGTAAGCAAGTTTTTCAGCAACAGTTGCGTTATCATCAGGCTCATCTGGTAATGGGGTGTCTAGAATATCTTCCTTTTTCTCAGCCCTGAGAACAATTCTAAGGTTTCGGATCCAATCCGCATAGTTTGTTCCATTCAACTTATCCTTCTCAAGGATCGAACGCAAAGAAAACGGTGTGCTAGGTGCCATTGATCTACAACAGAAAATAATGCAAAATACTAAGACAACATATCTATGACAGAGTAAAATACATTAAACAATTTAACGGAATTTACTCCCACTAAAATCAATATCCCTCCATTGATACTTAGTGATTCAGGATCCACAACTAACAAGTCGACTAATGAGCTTTAGCATCACCGCTAGAAGACATGGTAGATCGGTAAGCAACTTTTGCTAATCATATCATATATGACTCCTGTTGTTGGTTGACATCTCTATGTCTCGGCGTCCAACCTTTATGTCCCAAGGTCCTTAACCGTTAAGATGACCTTGTTTAAGTTAACCAACCCTTTATGCGAGTAAGTATCCGATACAAACCCATCTAGTCAAGGAAAACTAGTGGCACCCTAATTTCATAGACCCACCACTAATTGTACAAGACATGTGATGGTGCAAGATTTAGTTGGGAGGACATTCAAAACTTAAACATTTCTGAGGGATCGTTTTCAAAATTTTAATTTCGCCGGACTGTCTGACGTTCCCTGCGGACCGTCCGCCGTTTCCTTGCGGACTGTCCGACCTGCTCTGGCGGACCGTCCGACCCTCTGAAATGCTGGAAAACGCTTCTGTCAAAATTCCGACCGAATTTACGGGCCGTCCGCCGTTCTTGCGCGGACCGTCCGCCGTTTCCCACGGACTGTCCGATCCGCTCCGCGGACTGTCCGATCCGCTCCGCGGACCGTCCGACCGGCTCTTGTGGACCGTCTGACCCTCTGGAACGCTAGATAACGTCTCTGTAAGATTTTTGACCGAATTTACGGACCGTCCGCCGTTCTCTCGCGGATCGTTCGCCGTTCTCTCACGGACCGTCCGCCGTTCTTGCGCGGACCGTCCGCCGTTCTTGCTCCCGGCAATTTACCTAAATTCGATCCGACCAATCACATTGATCTATATCTCACCATGCCTGGGTTTACGTGTATCACTTAACTCCGATGGCGGAATTCCGACCGGTAGGAGTAATTCGTTACACTACCATCATAGTGGATCCAATCAACACCGCCGTGCATCGACATGCGACGCGGTCATTGATCTAAGTTCGATTCGGCCAATCCAATTGATCTATATCTCACCATGCTTGGGTTTACGTGTATCACTTAACTCCGATGGCGGAATTCCGACCGGTAGGAGTAATTCGTTACACTACCATCATAGTGGAGATCACGAACCGATCAGAGACTAATCTACATCCAAGCATATCTCCATATGCATACATCCGAATCTATAACGAAACAGCTACGACTCTGATACCACTGTTGGGTAACGAGGAGGCTATGCTAGCACACATAAAAACTCGTTCACCCAAAAATAGGAACAGCAGCAGTTATAGATCACAGATTGTTACCACTAGACGCGCAGTTGCAGCGGAAGCCGTCTCGATGTAGACGAACGCGTCGAAGTGGCAGTGCAGTGCAGTTGCTTACGTCCGTCTGGTCCTGCACGTGCAGTTCGTCCTTGTGCTTCAAGCGCATCACCTCCAAGGTATCCACACGTACGAGGATGGAAACGTCGCGCGCTGGACTGCTAGGTCCGCGAGCACGATGGGAGAAGTGCAACTATTGCTTGGAAGTCATGTCTTTCTCGGGAGGGGTTTGGTCTCTATTTATTGGGATGAAATTCCCCACACCATCTTCCATTAGCAATATGAGACTAACAGATAGTGTACCCCTTCCCCTGATAATGGGCTTCACAACATTTGTGGCCCATTAAGACTTTGAGCCCACTAGTGGATCGAATCCAGTTGGCTCTTGGGCATATTCCGTTCTGTTCTTGCTCTTGAGCTGTACGTGCTGCCTGCTGGAGAGCGATCAGATTCAGAGCTACTTGAGTGCGATTTGCTCTGGCTTGCTTATGCGAGGCGGCAACGCTGCGTGGTGAAACACAATACTGTTATCTCATTGAATGGGCTGGGCGGGTATGTTGTCTCATTGTCAGCCTAGTACTGTTATCAATTCTTTTTGTTTTTTTAGATAATATCAATTCTTTTTGTTTTTTTCATGGATTATTATCTTTTCTTTTACTAGCTAGGACTTCCATCTTCTTTTGCAGCCAAAAGATGATGTTAGTTTTACGTTTCTATTATATCTCAAAGAAGTCTTGATCGTTGCTGTCAGTCGGCTTAGAGTGTCTTTCAAGCACCACTCACAAAACATGCTCGGCAGTTTTTGGCTAGTTAGTTGTAGCAGAGGAACGTGCTTTTGCTAGAAAATTTTACTCCCTCAATGAACAAATTTGGACGATGACTCGCAAAAGGAGGTGTGTTACTGTCACCGATCATATAGCGAGGCTGCAAAAACTGCCAGTAATGTTTGCTCAGCTAAATCTGGCTGAAAATTCTAGCTTCTTGCAAAATTTTCTCAAGATTCTATTAACATTACCATCCTAAATTTTAATGAGTTTATAATAACATTTTCATCCAAGTCCTCATCCCGCCAATTAACGGTACAATTTTCTTGCAATGCACAGCTTCCTAGTGTGCTCCCTGGAAGGTTTCATTTGGATAACTTAAGCTCGCAAACCGAGATTGGAATACTCGACATATTGAAGTCTTAAACCATGCAGATTCTTCCAGTTCTGTAAAATATATTCAGTATGAACAAATCAGAGGTTAGTTACAGTTTCAGTAGAGCTATGCTGAAGTTGGATTGAAACAAAAGTCTTTGCCTCTCTAAGCTACATTAGAGCATTCCGTTGTTATTGTTGTTCTACCTGTGAAGATATCTAGCTCTAGCAGGCAAAGAATTGGGAAAAGTGCCATGCCCAGGACTCCAGGAGCAGCAGCAGCACTCAGGCACTCCGCAACGCGAGGAACTGGCTGGAGATTCAGAACTCTATCGACTGAGCTTGGGCACCCGCCATGACCACCAGCGGTGTTCACGCCATTTTCGAGCTGCCAGAAGCTTTCTCGGAGACGAAAGCAAGGTACGGCCGTCCGGAACGCAGCGGCACTCCGGCCAGCCACGGCGCCATGAATCGGAGGAGGCATGCTCGTTTCCTGTAACCCCTGCTCCATGGGGTAGTCGTCGTTTGACCACCCTTGCATGAGAGGTGGGCGCGGCCTGCCGCAAAGCCAGAGAGGGCCGGCCGGAGCGCGGCGGCGCTCGGGCGAGCCGCGGCGTTCGGTAGGGGGTGGGCGGTATCTCAAATACCGACCGGGTGGTCGGTATCTCAAATACCGTCCACCCCTGGGGTCCTCGGAGCCGTCCATTCGGAATTGTGCGGCCCAGATTCGACACAGCTCACCAGGCGTCTTCCTCCTCGAGCTCTGGCTGACGCTAGAGGCCGTGCGGGTCAGCCGACCGGCGCGGGGGAAGCGCGCGGATCGCCCTGCTCACTTGCCGCCGGCCATCCGCTCAGCCTCGGCTGCGCCTGGTTCTTCAGTCTCCTCCGCCGGGACTCGCCGGGAGCTCCCTGTCCATGAGCGGTCTCTGAAATGTTGCAGCTAGCTCAGCTCTGCTGGGAAGCCGAGATGGGAAACGATCAGCGGTCTAATCTAATGTGATGAGCGAGCTCTACTCCGTGCAGCTCCAGCAGCTGGATGAGACGTTCCGGATCCGGGAGTGCGACAGTACTCAACTGTTGATTCTATTTGTTGCAAATAGACAGAGTCAAAGAAGGATAACTAGAGTGCCGTTCACATCATGAAGAGCTTCAATCTTTAGCATTATATGGGAACAGAGAAACAGAGGAATTTATCCTAGCATTTTTTCATCTCCTCTGTCAAGTTCATCATTCTAACTGGAATTTAGTTGTTCCTCTTGCAAACAGGGCTGGTATGTCTGACAACAACCAACAGGCTATAAACTGTAACCTTCTGAAATCGGAACACAGTCAACAATATACTTTGTTGGTGTAATATGACTAATATTGGAAACTTTAACCTCGCAAACCGAGACTGGATGTACTACTTGAAACATAATTTTAGTAGGCTTAAGCCATGCAAATTCTCCAATCAAATCCTGAAACCTACATTCAGTATCAACTCTGATTTGTTGATAGGAAATCAGAGGACAACTACAGTTTTTTCAGTAGCTCGGATTGGGATCGAAATAAAAATCTTTGCCTCCCTAAGCTACAACATTCTGTTCTTTTCGTTCTTCGACCTGCGATGATATATATCTAGCTCTAGTAAAAGTAGTAAGCAAATAATTGGGGAAGATGTGATGCCCAGGAGGCAGCAGCAGCACTCAGCGCGGCACTCCGCAATGCCGAGGAATTACTCGGAGATTCAGAGCCCCATCCACTGAGCCGTCCACCCCCTTGGGGTCTATGAGCCGTCCAATCAGACTTGTGCGGCCCAGATTCAGCCAGTGCAGAGGAAGCTGATTGACGGCGGCGGCGACCCGACAATTGCTTGCAGAGATGTCGCTGCAGCTGAGCCTCGGCCGGGCCTGGTTCTGTGGCCGACGCTGTGTGCTCTGTACCGTGTACGTACGTGAGCGATCTCTTCTGAAATCCTGCAACTTAGTTCTGATCCGCCGGGAAGCCGAGACGATCAGAGGTTGCTGAACCAGCTCCAGGCCGCCATATCACGTGACACGACAAAGATTTGCCTGTAGTCTGTAGAGGAGGCAATGCACTGTATTAAGTTAAGAGTCTGCAAATTTCACTATTTGTACAATATACTGGATGATAATACAATACCTTAACATGGTGCTGAAGCGTTTCCTGAACAATTGCTCCAGCAACGGAAGGCTAAGAAGCACTCCCCAGACAGCACAGGTTCCTCCCCCCATTGTTCGATGCTAACTCAACGCCCTTGCAATTGTCTCCTTGTTGGTTTGCCCACAAAGAAAGTGTATCACTGCCCTTATACCTGATACAAAAAATCGATAATTTCAAATATATACAAAAAATATTCTTGAATAAAACATGAAATTGGTAGTGTACACGAAGTAGAAAATTAAGACCTAAAGGTGATTGTACATTATCACTGTACTAAGAACTAGCTTATAGGTATGAACTACTAATGAAATATAGACAATCTACAAAAAGCTTGAAACAATCACATCATCTAAAGAAAGATATATATAAGCAAGATGTCTTTCCACAAGCCTAGAATGAAGAAATTACTAGGTTAATGCTTTTAAAAAGTAAGATGTTAGACCATCATTTGCATGTTGCCATGTGAAAGATCGTAATAACATTTGTCTTGCATTAACATCAAGTCATATGTATGGCCTTTAATAACAATAGTTGGTCATATGGGAAATAAATCTTTGGGAACAGGAAAATCAATGGGATTTCAGTTGTGGTGTGTGTGCACCACAGTTTGTTTGACTCTAATGAAATAGTGTCCAGCGTATATGCTAGAGATCGGATAGGATCCGGTTGTACTCTCCAGTCTAGTCTTAGCGTCCGTATTGCTCACACTACGGCCGTGAGGGATGTTAGAGTATAAGGTACAGATCCGCTAGGATCTGGCTATTATGATAGGATAGGAATAGTCTCCTGATCAGTTTTCATCCCTAGGACATTCTCTCAATGCTACTTTATACATATTGATAGCAACAAATAGAAGAAAATATATCAAGTAAGCTGTATTTTTGTTATCAGTTTATCTGAATTATTCAGAGTGAAAAGAGGGATAAATTGCTTGTCTCTCTTCAAAGAGTGTTGATTACCATAGCTCTTTAAATGTCTCCCTGTTGCATTGCTTGCCCATGATGAAGTATGAATCTCCTACATAGGTTAGTAGTCAAGTAAGCAATGCAATATCAACGGTAAATAATCTCTTCGAGTAATGTAACTACAGTACATGAAGAATATCAACTTAAGGCAAAAAAAATGTCGGTACTGGCTCACTGAGGCTGGGAAAAAAACATAAATGTGATGCAGGAACAAGAAAGGTTGCTGGAAAACTGTGAACAAAAACAATAATAAAAGTTGGACAGAAGATAGAACAATACAGAAGGTGCAAGGATGAGACTGAAAGGGTTTAAATTATGAATAGAAAGAACTCACAAACTGGACGTACTAGGACACAAACATACAAAACATTCATGGATACAAGACTGGAAGTGTGAGATACCTATTTTCGCTCGCTGGACATTGCAAATCTTGTTCCGTTCAGGGCTTCCAAATTCTCCAAACTTCTTCCCCAGCTCCCAGTGGCATCCCGAAAGATATAATTCTTTCAGAGAGGAGGGTAGATCTGGAAGTGATCGGAGTTTGCCAGCTGATGTTATGCGCAATTTCTCGAGAGAGGAGAGGTCTCTCAAGCTAGACGGGAGCGATTCCAAGTACTTGGCTTGTAATAACTCTAGAGACTTGAGGGACAGGCGGTTCTGTAGTAGCCATCCCTCAGGAATGCTCTCCATCTCCGACCCATCAAAAATAATTAGATGGCTAGTATTGCAAGGCTTGTTGAGGGGCTCAATAAGCAGTAGGGATGAGTGATCGATTCGAAGTTTGATGATCTCCCGGGAGCTTCTAGGAACCACCAGATGCTCTTCTCCACCACCAGATACATCCAGATTAAGGGACCGCCCTGCTTCTGCGAGTTTACTGCATCCTTTGATTTCTAAGGATATGAGGAACGGGAGGGATTCGAGCCCACCCAGGGACGATAGGCTCTCGCATCGAACAATACTCGCGTGTGTCCATGACCACCCGAATTTTGAACTTGTTGATGATGGCGGGAGCTTATCTTCCGCACCTCTCAGTGTCCTTAACTTTGGACAATTTGATATGCTAATCAGTTCAAGTTTTTTCATTTCTTCAAATGGTAAGTGTGCAGACTCCAGTTGTACACAGTCGCTAATGCATAAAGTAGTCAGACTTCTCATGCATTGTTTCTGCTCAAAAAGACTCCCCTCCAGCGAAGTTAAACTTTGACAAGATTCGACACTGATGGATATGGACTGAAATCGGTCTGCATTCCCGTTATTTAGCTGTTTCATCCGTGGAAGCTTGGTCAACCCAACCTCTTCTATATCCAGCCGCCGCAACGTAGGAGGTAGAAGAGGCATTCCCTTAAGACTTGGGCAATCTCTTACCTTGAGACTACCAAGATGTGGTGGCCAGAACAACTCAGTACGCTCATATCCTGAGACATCCAATTCCTGACCAATTTGTTTCAGTCTATGCAGATTTTCTAACCATAATTCTTGGAGCGTTAGTAACTTCTCAAGGGCTAATTCCTTTAGTTTTGGGCAACCTCTTACCTTGAGTCTACGAAGATTTGATGGCCAGAACAACTCCTGACCAATATTTTTCAGTTCGAGAAGATTTTCTAACTTCAATTGCTCACAACTTTCAAATCTTTTGAGCTCAAGACACACAAGCTTTTGATCCACGAGTTTTTCAGCCCAACGTGGAATTCTAGTGCCACTGCAGTTTGAGACACATAGTTCCATAAGATTTACATGTGCCTCAATGTTCATAACATCTCTAATAAGTTGTTTTCCATCTATCTGGACAAGTCTGCACCTGAGTGTTGTCAAGTGATATAGTTTGTCAACCCCACATATACTCTCTCGTGGAATCCACTGCAATTCAAGGAAACGTAGGTGCTTTTGCAATGCAAGTTTTCCTATGAAATGAGATGTGTGCCCCAATTCCGTTTCCAATAGACGCAAGGATTTTGAGCTCTCTACCAGTTGTTCCACTATATTTAAAGTAACCTTGTTAATCTTCTGGCAAACACCTTTGACAATAATGGTGCGCAGTTTTTTCAAATGAGTGATTTCCATGATCTTTTCCTCTAGCAAATCATTGATATTTCCAATATACATGTGCCGTACTGTGCTCGCAACATTTTCAAGACTTGCAACATCAACTATTCGGGTACATTCACCCAGAGAAACATACGTTGCCAAATCATGCATCAAGTCATGCATGACATATTTTTCTTTTCCAGAACTGACCTCAAAGAATGATTTTCGGGTTAGTTGATCTAGATATTGTTCCCCAATACTCATTGGACTTTCTGACCCGACTGCAACCTGTGATATCAACCCTGAGCTCACCCACATCTTCACCAGTTGTGCCTTGTCAAATTCAAAATCTTGTGGGAATATGCTGCAATATCGGAAGCAAGTTTGCATCTCTGTGGGAAGGTGGTAGTAGCTTAACTTGAGAACATTCATAACATCCTCTGCAGTTCCACGAGAATGTTCCAACCTTTGATTCAAGAAGTCGTTCCAGTACTGAAAACTCAGATGGTCTCGCAAATGTGAAGCAACAACTTTTGTTACCAAGGGACATCCTCGGAGATTCTTTGCAATTTGTTCACCAAGCGGTTGCAAGGCTGTGTAATCTTGAAAAGGTTCTTTGGGAAAGGCATGGTGGTTGAAAAGCATAATATTTTCGTATCCATTAAGACCTTCCAATGGTAGGTACTTATTTTGACATCCCAATGCTTTCGCTGCCAAATTAGCCACTGATTGCATATGGGTTGTCAGCAAGATCTTGCTTCCACTCTTCCCTGACCTCAATGGAGCAAACAACTTCTCCCACTGATCAATTTTGTTGTCATCCCATACGTCGTCTAAGATAAGCAAGAATTTTACAGACTTCACTTTCTCTTCAAGAATTTTGTGCAATGCTTCTAAGGTAACGGCATTAGGTGTCGCCCATGTAGCAGATTCCAATATCTTGATTGTGACAGTCGTTGCATCAAAGCTCGTCGATACACATGCCCAGATGACTATTTCAAAATGCTTTCTGACTGAATCTTCTTGGCATATGAGTTGTGCCAGTGTAGTTTTCCCCATCCCACCGTGGCCAACTATTGAAACAAGAGATAGAGGGTTATTGCTGCAGCTCACCTTAATTTCAGTATCTTCACATGATGTGTTTGCCGTCAACCATCCAATCAGTAACTCCTTCTCCTTGTTTCGACCAAACACTTGAGGAGCAGCTAGCTTGGAACTTGTTTCCCGCTCCTTCAGAAACTCCTCTTTCTGCTGACTAGTGCACCTATTGAGGCGTTCAGCCAGTGTGACGAAATCAGCAACACCTGCAGCAGCCTTGTCTAACCCCTCTAAAGCCTTGCGCAGCCGCATGAGAGAGCTACGATGAGTCAAACCTTTGATAGCCTTGTCGACAATGGTAGTCTCTTTAACAGACTTGATAGCGTTATGCATGATCTTATCAAAAGTGGAGCCCCAGTCACTAATCTTTTCATCTTTAGCCTTCTTCTTGAGCTCGTAGTACTCGACCTCATCGAGTGCATCCTCGGCCTTCTCGACGGCATCCCTGAGCTTCCACAGCCATGCATCTAGCGCTCTGCTCTCACCCTTGATGCGTTCCGGGTTGACGACATCGAACACAGCCTGGATCTGATCCAAGAGGCCCAGTATTCTGTCCTTCATCTCCGCCACATCTTCCGCCTTGCGGTACTCATTCAGGTGTAGGTGAAGGCCTTGTTCACCAAGAAGGAGATGGCCGGAGTTGCCACTGACTTCCCGGCAAACACAAGAGCGGCTGAGGTCGCCATGGCATGTACCTCCGGCTCCGGAGGAGGGCTTTGCTGATGTGTCGGGGCGAGAGCGAGAGCGGGAGGAACAGGCGAACCGCTAGGTGGAGGTGGAGGTGAAGAGGAGGAACTGTGAAAGAAAATACCGCTGGAATGGATGAGTTGAAGTCTGGGACATATCAAAGCGCAGGGAGAGAAGATAGCAAATTAGCAATAGCAGGAGGAACGGGAAAGCTTGAATGGAGGAACTGTACAGCTCGATTCATTGTTTTTTGAAAAGCTAAGCCTTGCGATTCATTAGTCAAAGTCTGGGTCATCAAAACAAAGCATCTGCATCTCCGGTAAAGTAAAGTGGCATCCCCGTCTGAGTGGCCGACAAAGTCACAAAACTAAACTTGTGTGACAGCAAACAGTATCAGATGCCGTTCCTTCAGTTTTTTTTTTGAACGAAATTCCTTCAGTTTTGGGTGCTGGACTGCTGGCGTACCCTTGAAATCATATATTATTACTTTTTTTTCGTGAGAAAAATTATAGGTTACTTTATTTGACCTGACGTGTCAAATCTTAAATACGTCCATGAGTGATGCAGATTGTGATGCAGTTTTTTTCAGTTTTGGATGCATGCCTAGGATTTATACACGCGCTAACCACATAAAATCCCCATCGACAAAACGAAAGGAAGAGCAAATTGTGATGCAATTTTACCGCAACTTTTGGGACGACTACTGCAGCTAGCTACGGTGTGAGATGCAAGTACTGAGAGAGACGGGCAACCTGACGTACCAGTTCATCCGTTCGTTTCCGCACCGCCGGAATAAGGTGGGGGCGCAACGCCGCCGCAGATCAGAACACTGGATCCCTCCAACTCTCCAAGTCGTCGGAGTCCCGGAGGGCGCGCGGCGCCCAAACCGACGGGATGATTGGGGTGGCTAAATCAATGCGCGCGAGGCAGGAAGGAATGGGGAACGAAAGAACTGACAAGTGGGGCCGCGGTTGAAATTTCAATTTACAGTCGATTTTTTTGTTATATTTTACTGGCTTGCCCTCCCTGCGATTTGTTATGTTAATTCTAAACAGCAATGTGGTTTAAACTTGATCAGTGGCGAGGCCGGTGACAAAATTATCATAGTGCAGTGCTTTATTGGACACGAGAGAACATAGATAAAATTAGAAAAAATATATGGTAAATAAGAGTATGCTTGTAGGGGAGATCATTTTCCAGCAATGTTCTGCACGAGGTACATGTTTAGAGATTTCGTAGTCCAGCCTGCACGCACCATCTCAAATACAGGAGGTACATGTTCAGAGATTCAGTGCCGTTTGCGGCGTCTCGATCTCGCCCGGAGAGCCGCCACACGCCGGCCCCTTTACTTCCTCATGGCGGCGTCGTGGCGTCAGAGTTCTGGACTAGAGCTAAACATTTCCGGGCAATGCTGGGTTTCTAGAGCGCGTTCCAACAAGGGTGCCATGCCTTCGACGCCGCTCGTAGTCGTCGTCGGCCAAGAGCTCAGCTCACTTCACGACCACTGCTGATGGCCCATGGCTACTGATGACCGTGCTTCGTTCGGCATGGTCATCGGGTTGCCGGAGCGCTGCCTGCTGGGAGAGATTCCGCTCCCGTTGGCCGTTGCCACGGCTGGTGCTTGGGATGACGACGCCCGCCGCGCCGCCATTGCCGAGGACGTGGCCGGTGGCCCTCGGCGTCGGCACGACGCGAACGCCGGTAATGAGGAAGCGCTGTACAGGAAGGAAGAAGACATCGTCACTATGGCCGCAGGTGGCGCGGCACCATGGATGTCGGCGGCCGGGAGCATGGATAGTGCAGGCAAGCAGCGGGGTAACGCGCCCAGCGCCATGGCTAGTCGAGGCGCGAAGCTGAGGCGGCGCTCGGGGAGGTCGGGGGTGGACGGTATTCGACAACACAGCTTCAGATTGTTCTCCAAATCGATTCCGCACGGGATCTAATCGTTTCAGAATGAGCACCTATTCAGACTGTTCTGCATGGTCATGCCAACGGCTTCTCAGTTTTCCTTAGGAGTTCTCTTCTCTTCCGCGAGATCAATGAGTCTGAACTTGGACGGTGCAGCACACAAGCAAGGGCGTCTTCACCGTACCGTAGCTGTTGGTTGGTTGTGAGATCTCAACTCTGAACCAACTAACTGAATAGGTCAGCAGATGACATATATAGCTGCTATTAGTTTACATAGCCATGAGGCATGAGTGTTCCCTCAAAAAAAGAAAAAGTTCACATAGCCATGAGCCCATGACATGTTCAGAGGTCAGGGCTGCAACTAATTTGGCACTGAATTTTTCAATCGCAACCAGTTCCTTTTCCCAAGAGACTCGAGCAACTGCATGCTTCCGATGATGAAGGCAGTGTCGTCTTCTCTGATATTTCATAGCGCAGAATTAGACACCTGGTCGGGTCCACCCATCGAGCTCTAGCCATGCACGAACGGCGCCGGCGCGGCGAGGCCGCATCGATCGGCTTGATCATCGCGGCATCGCCTCTTGATACTCCTTGGCTGATGCAACGGGGTCGGCATCCAAGCCATCCATGGGAGCTCCAGTCCATCTCCACCATGACTGCGTCGTCTCAGCCCCAGCCCCACCAAGGGCTAGGGACGTCGGACACGCCGGCTTCCAGACTTCCAGTTCCAGCACCCGGCCGGGGCTGCTCCACGGCGAGCGTTCCAGTTGCGCTCTAGGCCGCCGGGCACGCAGGCGTCCATTAACCTTGGATCATCCATGGCGCCGACGACGCCATC
Source organism: Echinochloa phyllopogon (assembly GCA_033239725.1). Taxonomy (NCBI): domain Eukaryota; kingdom Viridiplantae; phylum Streptophyta; class Magnoliopsida; order Poales; family Poaceae; genus Echinochloa; species Echinochloa phyllopogon. Next base: position 4,614,423 of record BTCW01000003.1, read on the forward strand.
CAGGAACAGCACACGGGCGTCGGCCTCCCCGAGTTGGGAGTGGCCCAGAATGGTGTCGGTGAGGGTGAGGCCTCGCCGGCGGCGTGGCGCCGTCGTTGCTCCTGTTCGATGCCGATGGCGAGCCTTCGATACCTGGTTCTTGGCCGGCTCAAGCCAATCCACTGTCGACGTAGGCCGGAGGGCCGCCTGTAGCGGCAGGAACGCGGCGGCGCTAGCTCCGGCTTGGCGGCGTTCATGGCGCCCTTGCCCAGGGTCGGGGTGGACGGTATTTCATTTACCGACCACCCCTTGGGCCCTGACAACCGTCGGATCAAACGCCTACGGCCCAGATTTTCATGCCCAACCCTCTGACTAGGTCGTTTTCCTGCTGCATGTACTTATAGACGGCATGGATCACGCGACGGCGCGAGCATATGGCGGAGAGCGGCGACGGCGATGCTGGAGGGCGCCGGCAGTCTCACCGCCGACTTCTGAGGCACCGGCTCTTCCATCTCGCTCGTTGCTCGACTGGTGCTGACGACCTCTCTCGGCTGGCGTTGTAACTGCAGACACTGAAATTCTGACACAATTCGACCTTCATATTTCTGCAGAGACAAAAGAAGGAAGATTTCTATGAACGTCTGTCAATGAAGATCGACAAAGTTTCAGATCGCCTGGATGAACAATCACGTCTGCTGAAGCATGCACTGGTTGTGTTCCTTTGACCTGCAGGCATGGTGGAGCCATTGACCTAACCCCGTGGTTGTGTCGATATCTGCATCTTTCTTTGTGTTTGCCCTTTACAATTTATGTGCAGGGCTGATAAAGGATGGGGGCAAATGGCAGGTGCAAGTAAATCTCTGTATTGGGGTTGACTTGTGTGAAGTCTCTGTTTCTTTTGGGAGGGAAAAATGGAGACTTTGTAGTGCCTCAGATATCAGAGGATCATCAGGAACAATTCCTTTTTTCAAAAAAAAAGATATCAGAGGATCATAGTAAAAGTTTTGCCTAAGAATACAAATAGAGGATTACAATATTGGTTGGTAGAACAGGGAGTGGCCTCTGTTACCCTGGTTGAAAACATATGATCACCTGATGGGTGATGTTTCTCTGTTGGGAGAAACTTGGAATATGCCTTTTGGTGAGAGTAGTCCTATGGACATTTGACAATTTATGGTTTGAACATTAAAAGTTTTGTTGTAGGCTAGGCGGCAACTGCACCTAATAAACATTAGCGCATTGCTGAGGAGTACAGCTTCTTAGATTTAACCTCAGAAAGCAGAGAACTAACTAGTGTTGAGAAGGTTAGCAAAGATCTGGAGGCCTCAAATGGAGCACTAATCAATGACAAATATAACCCAGATTAGCTGATGTGCGAATTTGTGAAACACGAGGGGGAGGAAAGAGCAGTAGCATGCTTGGTCTCTGATCGGGCCTATGGAAGGTTTGTTCAGTGTTGTTTAGGTACCTAGCTATGCTTATGTGTATGTCTGAATAGAAGTATGCTAGGTTTCTCGACACTGATGAGGTGTACGATGAGCTTGACTCGGTTGTAGTTTGTGAACTTGCATTGTGAAGACATCTGCTATCATTCACTGACGTTGTCTACCAATGTTGCAAGTTTGCAGCCAGCTGCATGAGAACTTGGTAGTCAGTAACCTGATAGTATAGTACAGTCATTTCCCAAAGTTGATGCAGGGTCAATTTGTTTGCCTCAAAGCAAACCGTTTTATGTAATTGGTCTCAACTCTGAACCTGCTGTTCTGCAGCCGCGGGCACTGGGACTCTGTCATCTAATCTTATACTGTTCTAATCGATCAGTTTGCTCCCGACTGGCTCCGTGCTCATGGGCGCCTCAAGCCCTCAACCAATCCTGCGCAGCATCGACGCCGACGGCGGCGGAGACGCTGGTCCAAGTCTTGCCGGCACCCGGGGCGCGCAGTGACACGGCGTCGTCAGCTAAAGTGGATGCGTGGCCAGTGCTGTAACGCCTGACTTCGACAGCGTCGTGGCCGCGGATGGCCGGGCAGGAGCTCTGCGAGTGGCAGCCGGAACGCGGCGGCGCTCTGGCGAGGGACGGCGCTCAAACTCATGGCGCATCTGGGGTCCTGCACTCCTGCCCAGGGTCGGGGGTGGACGGTATTTCATTTACCGACCACCCCTTGGGCCCTGACAGCCGTCGGATCGGATACTTGCGGCCCAGATTTTAAAGGATACCGCATTGACCTGGTCGTTTCCCATCCACGTCCGCATGGATCGTGAGCGGCGACGGGCAGTCTCGGCGCAGGAGCTTCCAAGTTCCAACTAGGTCGTCGAGGTGCTCGTGGCTTACAGCGTGTTTCGCCTACTCCCCCGTGGCGAACAGCCTGGTGGAGTTCGACGCCGTGTGGTCGGCGGCGGCGTTGAGGAGCACGCGGACGGCGGCGTCGAACACCTTGGCCGGCGAGCTCACGTTCTGCGCGTTCATGAAGATGATGAGCTCGTTGTCGTTGCCGGCGGTGTCGTCGAGGAAGTTGGTGTTGCAGAAGCTGAGGTAGCAGGGGTGGTCGTAGGAGACGCGGTGGCGTCCTTTTTGTAGGCGCAAAGCTGCTGGGCGGCCAGGAACACCGTGGCGACGCAGGATCCATGAGCAGGCCGTGGCGTTGACGTCGCCGCGGCAGAGCGCGAGCGCGTACGCGATCTCCGGGACGGTCCTGACGCTGCCATTGGCGAAGAGCGCCGTGGGAGTCGAGGCGTTCCGACCGGGAGAACGCAGGGAGCTTGTTGACGTTCGCGTCGCGGAGGCAGGAGGACGGAGAGCGGGGTGGCCGGGAAGGACTGGGGATGGCGCGCCGCGAGCCGACGGCGGCGGAGGCGGAGCTCGTGTCGTGGCGCACAGCCTTCAACCGCCTGATCTTCAGTAGCTTCGGGTGACGCGGCGGCGCTCTGGGTGAGAAGACGGCCGGGACGGAGCGTCGCCAGTAGCATTAGGAACCCGGCGGCGCTCGGCCATGGCGACTGGCGAGTGGCGAGGCACGTAGCACTGGAGCAGAGGCAGGGGGCATGGAGCCCTTCCCCATGCGGCCATGCCCAGCCGGCAACCAACCGCGCTGCTCGAAGACGCCGGCAACAGCCTCGGGGAAATTAAGGAGACGGCGTCTCGCCCGGAGCTCCGCCACAACAGCGGCTGATCTCCGTCCCTTCGCCGTGCTCTTGCTGGCCGTTGCAGACTTTTAGATGCAACTTGGAGCGTGGCTGTTAACATGGTGCTCACAGCTCCTGAACTAACTGAAGAAATTTATTTGTCTCGCTGTCAACATTGTGGCTACTATTTGTCGATCTAAGAATACCAGTAATTATTATGTGTTGCCAAAAGGCTCTAAGAAGTGCTTGGAACTTTTTTCCCGGAAACAGAGCGGTTTATTGAGGATTAAGAAATGACATTACAAATACTCAGGAAAGAATGATTTTTTTTTACTATCTTTGGACCTAATAGCTTAGTGTTTCACCTGATAAATAAACATGTAAATAAAGCACATGTTGCCTACTGGATAGATAATTTAAAGCCAATTATTTTTATATCAACCTCTGTTCTTACTGAATAGATACGATGTAAAAGCAAGGCCATTCCAATACATCATCGGAACTGGATCTTTCTTTCTTTTTTTTCCTTTTTTTTTTCTTTTTCTGCCCTTCAAAGACAGTATCGGATAAAGAACACCCTGAATGCAGCAGATCAATATAAACTTTATTACTGTTTTTTTTTTCTACTTTACGAATGCTCCTGTGGTACACTTTTCGTTTTGCCTTGCCCGCTACATATATGTTTCCTTGTTTGCATGTTAATTTCCTGTTGCAATTACGTACCATTTTATATTTGCTAATCCTGAAGAATCTGACATTTGGTGGTCCAAGAGGCTAAAGCTAACAAATCATTTGCATACTTCAGCTGATGCCAGGAATCAGCTAGCTTAAAAATGATCTCTGAACATGCATGTCATCCCGTCAGGCTAGAGCAGTCAGGTTCAGACTTCAGAGAGGCCCGCAGGACAGCACAGCTCCATGCCTGCAGTGGCAACGTCGTCGTCGGCCATGGATTTGCCGGAGCTCTGCTGCTCCCCGTTGACGCTGCTGGTTCTTGGGATGATGACGCCGGCCGCGCCGTCATATTTCCGGGGACATGGTGGCCCGGCCTCAACGTCGCCGACGCAGAAGCCACTGATGAGGAAGCGCTGTACAGGACGCCGTCATTGTGGGCTTGTGGCCAAAGGTGGCGCAGCACCATGAATGTCGGCCGCCGGGAGCAAGGATATACGAAGGAGAGTAGCGGCGGGAACGCGGCGGCGCCATGGCGTGTCGTGGCACGAAGCAGAGGCGGCGCCCGTTGAGGCCGGGGGTGGTCGGTATTTCATTTACCGACCACCCCTTGGGTCATGTAGGCCGTTCGATCGGGTACGTGCGGTCCGGATTCGGCACACCTGCTACTTGACTAGTCGTATTCTGTCTCTGGAGCCGCCTCCAGCGTCAGGATTGAGGAACGACGTCTGCAGCGACGCCAGGTCCACCAGCACCTCCAGCGCGCGCGCGTGCGTCGCCTGGCACGCCGCCACCTGATGCCCACCGCCGGAGAGCCCCGCGAGCGACGCCGAGGAGGATGACGCCGTCGGCGAGGTAGCAGCTCTGGAAGCACGGGAGGCGGACGCCGGCGATGTGTTGTCCTGGTGGGCGCGCACGCGGAGCCTGGCGGGGCCGGAGACGGACTGCTGCACGGCGTGGCGGAGCTGTGCGCCGGCGGCGTAGAGCGCCTCGGCGAGGGAGAGCGAGGCGGCGCGCACGGCGTCGCCCATGTCGCCCTTGGCGGAGACAATGCGCTTGAGGATGGCACGGAACTGCACCGTGAGCGCGTCCGACTTTTTCTTGAGCAGCGCGTGGCCGCGGCTGGCGCCGTCGAGGCGCGCCTTCACCACGCCCAGGGTCGTCACCGTCGGCACCACGTCCAGGAGCTGCCACTGCCCCGCCGTACCCGCCTCCTTACTTAGCCTCGCCGGAGACGATCACACACGTTTCTTAGAGCTGTCATGTTTACGATGAACGGCGCCATCCAGGACGTCGTAGGAGACGTCCTGGAACAGCGCTCGTTCATCCTCGAGTTGGGAGTGGCCCAGAACGGTGTCGCCGTGTCGGTGAGCCCTCGCCGGCGGTGGGGCACCGTCGTTGCTCATGTTGGAGTCCAACGGCGAGCCTTCAGCAGAGCCTAGATGTAGGGCGGGTTCTTGGCCGCCGTCGTGACCTGGTTTTTTTGGCCGGTGCAATCAAGTAGGTCCACCATGGACGTAGGGCGGAGGGCGGCGGGAACGCGGCAGCGCTCTGGCGAAGCTCGTGGAGAACTGGAGGCCACGCCTAGGTCGGGGGTGGACGGTATTTCATTTACCGTCCACCCCATGGGTACATTGAGACCGTTCGGTTGGTACGTGCGGTTGGGATTCGGCACATTCGTTCGTTGACTAGGTCGTTCTCTGGTCTTGGGAGCTGGATGGCAGAGCTCCGCCGCGGCGACGACGCTGCTCTACGACGCCGGCAGTGCTGCTCTGCTTCCTTGGATGACCATGGCTCGGCGGAGCGCCGCCACACGCACACGCCGGTTCATATCGCCTCCCTTTACTATCTCATTCTCATGGCGGCGTCGCGGTGGTCAGCAGCTGCCGGGAAAGGAGATGTCAGTTGGCCAGCCCGTCGAACGCCTTGACAGTACAACAGCCGCCTCGGCGCCGTCGAAGCGAATGAACAACCTTCCCCGGAGGACGCTCGACGGTGGCAACGCTGCATGCCGGAGGACGCCGGCAGCCCCGCCGCCTCGTCGTTTGACGTCGGCGTTGGTCTCTGATATTTCATAGCACCGAATTTAGACGCCTGTTTGGGCCAACCGATCAAGCTCTAGCCTCCGGAGCAAACCACCGTGCGTCAGCTCATCAGAGCTACTATGCACAAACATCGCTCGTGCTGGAGACCAACGGAGAAACCTGTGCCTCTGCATACTCCTTGGCCGATGCAACTGGATCGGCCTCCATGGGAGCTAAGTCCATCTCCACCGTGACGACGTCGTCTCAGGCCTACCGCGGCGGCGCGGCCTATAGTCGTCGGACACGCCGGCTTCCGGTTCCAGCACCCGGCCAGGGCTGCTACTCCACGGCGAGCGTCCCTATTGCGCTCCTGGGCTGCTCCAGCACAGGGTATGGAGGCGGAGAGCGGTTGGAACACGGCGGTGCTCTGGCGGAGCCGCGGCGCCAAGGAGAGGAAGCTCTAGTCGTGGCCCTACCCAGGTCGGGGGTGGACGGTATTTCATTTACCGACCACCCCTTGACTCCCCTCGGCCGTTCGATAGGACATGTGCAGCCAGGATTCGACACAGTCATACGTTGACTTGGTCGTTTTTCGGCCTCGAGAGCCGGATGGCGGACCGGACATCACCGGCGACCGTGGTGCTGTTTCCTTCGATGGCCGTGCCTCATCCATGGCGCGGCGGGGTCTCGCCCGGAGTGCCGCCACACGCCGGTTCATCTCGCCTCCCTCATGGCGGCGTCGGGGCCGTCAGCAGCTTCGCAGGCTAGCGCCGCTGCAAGTTCCATTCGCAATGGCGAGCAGCACCGCGGTCGCCAGATTGCCCATTGCAATCGAATTCACTTCCGAAGATCAAAAACAAAGTATGAGCCTTTTCATAAAAAAAGAACAAAGTATGAACCTGAACATTCGTTGTGAAAGGCTACAATAGCAGGAAGAAGCGGGCGCTGATTCAATCTGATGAGCCGAGCGTGCAGTAGGTGCTGCTTGATGAGGCTCCGATCCCAGCATTGCTTGCCTATGCAGCTCTGCTGTCTGGAGAAGGATAAAGTCTGATCCTGAACGCTGTGGCTGGCATTGTAGCACAAGAAAGAACAGGGTTACAGGTTCCTCACTCCTCGCCTCTCGCAGTCTCTGCCCCAACCGAACGAATGTGTTTGGCTTGAATTTGTTATCTGCGGTGGCTGCTGTCCTCGAAGAAGACAGCCTCGCCGCGGCGTTCTACCTGCCGGGTGACTCTCGCCGCCGTGCGGCCGTGGCCGTGACGCTGCCGTTCCCGTGCCCGAGCTGGCTGGTGGCGATCTTCTTCTTCGCCGCCCGCCGAGCAGGCGGACACCGTGGCGGCCTACAGCCTGCGCGACGCCGACAAGCAGAGCGTCCGGCGGCGCGTTGCCAAGCAGGCCCTGTCCTTTGCGTAGCGAGAACGCGCCCGGCGAGGCACCGCGGCGAAGGTGGCGCAGCACCATGGATGGCGGCCGCCGGGAGCAACGATATATGGAGGCGAGTAGCGGCGGGAACGCGCCCGGCGCCGCGCTCAAGGAGGTCAGGGGTGGACGGTATTTCATTTACCGTCCACCCCTGGGTCCTGTAGATCGTCCGATCAGACATGTGCGGCACGGTTTGGACACGTTCGCTCGCTGACTTGGTCGTTTCCGGTCTCGGAAGTCCCGGAGGTCGGTGCATCCCGTGAGGTGAGGATGACGAGCGGCGGAGCACGACGGCGGCCAGGCTTCGTTCGTTGACGCCGGCGGCGTTGGTTGGGGGTGGTATGCGGGGCCTGTTGAGACGGCCAGTATTGCCGGGAGTACGAGCACGAGAAGGCTCTTGCGCCATTATTGTCGGCAAAAGACGACCACGTATTGCGTGGAAGCAATACACTGTATTTGCTTACTGTAGAATTCTTCATATCGGCCAAAGTGGTATACGTACATTTGTGTGGCTGGCCGATGCGCGCGACAGTCGTCAAACGGACGTTTGTGTGCGTCTCCATCCCTCTGCTCCAGCCTACCTTCCACGTTTAGTCTAAGTGGTCCACCTTTTTTTTTCCCTCTCTCCCTGAAGATGAATACGGTAGTGTATGGTTTGAAGAATCACTTCATCTTTTACGAGGTGCTAGATCCATTCTAAAAAAAACATATGTGCATGTACAGTTTGTCGAGTTAACACACACCAGCAATGAGACGCATAGGATAGTATTCCAAACAATGTACCGGGCCGTCTGGAAAATGGACATTTAGTAGGGAGTCCAATATATTGAGCAATAAAATTCGGACATTGTCATAATAACGGTACATGAGTACATCTGAACACGGGGGGTGTATGGTTGGAGTAATCACTTCAGCTTTGATAAGGTGCTCAATTAAGTTGATTCTATGAAATTTGGTGTCGACATATTTTGAAGTATTTCATAAACCAAACAAATAAGGAGTTGAGCCGACTATATGGACCATGTAATTTCTGAAACCAAATGTTGTCCCTAAAATCCCAACTCAGGACAGACATAGCGGAAAGCACAAGTATTGTGCTCATTGGCCTACTACATACTCTACCGTACTCCTTCCGGAGTCCTGACTCAAACACTCGTGTTTATAGTCTTGACTGTTATTCTCTGTAAATTATTATGATGAAACACAAGAAATTGTGATATCATGAAGCAATATTTCAAGGTAAATATGATTATATAATGTCTCAACTCTCAAGTCTAAAAACTATTTTGAAGGACGGCATTGATAACAAAATGGGCAGTATCGCCGGAACTCTATCCTTCATCTATCTAAAAATACAGAAAAACAAATCAAATGCAAGGTTTACAATGTTGTCGTAAGCAGCATAAATTGTGAAAGTAAGCAATAATGGAATAGATCACTAAATAGCATCAAAATTGCACGGAGATGTAATCAAACCTGCGAAAATACATCAGAACCCTGAAAGCATCAACTACTGAAGGTATAAAATAATTTAAATAAAAATCGTTAAAAGAATCAGCAAAGCGTGACAAAACAAATGAAATCGATTGATCAGGTAGCCATGGTCACATTCTGTGGCTTCTTCCCGGTGTTGAGAGCAGCCATGGCCTTGTCGAACCCCTCCATGCGTCGCCATGGTCACAAACCCAAACCCTCGTGATCGCCCCTTCTTATCGTACGCGACTTTGGCACAGGCGACCTTCCCATGCTTGCTGAACATCTCTCGCAGACGGGAGTTATCCACTTTCGGGGCCAGATCGCCGGCGTAAATCTTCAACTCTTGTCCCCGAGAGCCGCCGCCGCCGCCGGTCGCCGGAACTCCCTGCTGCTTAACAGCACCACGGATCGGAGATATCTGGGGATCCGGCAAGAACCACATGCACCTGGCGTCGTGCCATCCGGGCGGCAGCGTCTCCACCAGCGTCGCCGCGCCGCCGTCGTGGAAGCTGTACCTGTACACCCTGCACGGCTCCGTCCGATCGCCTGAGTTGTTGCCCATGACGAAGTAGGCGGCGCCGCCGCTCACCGCCCCACCGAACCGCGCGGCGTCGACGGCGAAGCTGCCCGGGAAACCCAAGAACAGGACGTCGTTGCTGAGCATGCTCATGTCACCGTCGTCCCTCCTCGCCCACTCCACCACCGGCTCCTCGCCGCCTGTTCCCACTTCCAGAGCGTGCAGCGACACCGACAGATCGCCGGCGAGCCGGTCGCCGGCGGAGCGAGCCTCCTGAAGAACGCTGGCCAGCAGGAGCTCTTCGCCACCGCGAGACTCCAAGAGGTAGCTCCACCGGCGTACCTTGCCGGCGGGCTCATCCGGCAGCGGTGCTCGCGTTGTCAGAGTCGTTCTCCAGCCCGTGTACCAATGCGCGCCCTGCCAGAGGATGTAGCAGTGTGCCAAGTCCGAGCACACGACGTCGCCGTGGCGGTAGACGGCGGCGCAGCAGCTGCCGGGCGGCGAGATGGCCTGACACTCGCATCCATGGCTCGTGGAAGGGGCAATCGTCGTCGGGGCAAAGAATAGCTCCGTCGAAGTCTGAGGGGGTATGAGTATAATGGTGAAATTTTATTGGCGTCTGTGGAGTGAAGTCGTAGACGAGGACGGTGCCGTCGCCGGAGACGACGCGGTTCGTGTGAGCTGGCATCCTGCGTGCCGTGCGCCTGAGAGGGGAGGCCGGGAGGGCAGGTCGGCGGCGGTGAGAGGGTTGACGAGGCCGGGCTCGAAGCTGCCGCCGACGAGCCACGCCGCCGTGCCGTCGGCGCACGCGACCCTCCTGTCACGGATGCAGATGCCGGGGGCGCGGTAGCTTGTCTTGGAGAAGACGCAGCGGCACCGCTGGTCGGCTAGGTCGACGGCGGCGACATCGGCGTCGGACGGCGCGAGGAGCCATGGCAGGAAGGTCGGCGGACGGTGGAACGTCTCGCGCCACGACCTGCAGACGGCGTGGAAGCGGACGGAGTCCACCGCGGCATGGAGACGGCCGGAGATGTCGTGGAGAAGGTCCGGCGGGAGCTCCGACCAGTGGGATTCGCCGGCGGCGGCGTCCGTCGTCGTTGCGAGCATGATGGGATCGGGTCGATAGCAAGATTAACTTCTTGGGGAAGTAAGAAGTATGATACTACTATGAGTAGAGTATTCCATTGTCGCCTTAATAACGAGTGAAGTAATTTGTATGGACTCGATTTATAAACCTAGCCCTTGTTTAGTTCCAAAAAGCAACTCACAAATTTACTATGCAAAAAAGAAGATTCTCTGTCATATTAAAATGTCATAACATGTATGGAGTACTAAATGTAGATTAAATCAAAAACTAATTGCACAATTTTGTTATACTCTGCGAGACGAACATTTTGAGCCTAATTAATCAATTTTTAGATAATTTTTCGCACATACAAACCAAATGCTACAGTGACACATTTATTACCTGACTGACGGGTCAGTCCCAAATTGGGACTCCCGATTCGGGAACTAAATACGACCCTAATAATAATGTCAGATCTCATGGAGACCTTTCGAATCCCGAAGTAACCCAAAATTGTACTAGTTACTTTTTCCTTTTTCCATGATTATGTGCATTCCTTAATAATATGTAAAGTTCTTTTCTTTTCTTCTATATAAGAAAACGGTTTGTAATTGCCCAGTGCATTACATAATCTAACATTATTATAGGTCGAGGCTCGTGATCTATGTGTTCACACACAAAAGCAACAACTAAAAACTAGACACCAAAACTTACATTAGACACCACACATGAGTTGAATTCATGCAGTGAAGGACTACCAGAGCTATCCCAATCCTACAAGAATCCAGTAAACATAGTAGCTTATGCTTAAATGATTATTTGTTATTACTTTGTCCGTATATAGTCTCCTCACTGCATTCTTTCCCGTACATGAAGTAATAACCACCTACAAAAGGTTATCTTTAGTCAATATATTGTCGAACGAATTTGAGTAAAAATATACCGTTGAATAAATTGGATATATAATCATTGAAGATGAAGTACTGGAGGTAAACACAGCAGTCTAGGAGAAAAGTTGGTGGCATGGAGGTATGTACAAACCCCCACCATCTAGGTTCAAGTGCTCCCCAATTTTATTGTCTATTTTCTTCTTAAGACAAAAGAAGCCTACTTTTACATGGTGTTTTTTGTTGCCCCTTGAAACTAGCTTTTGGTGATTAGAGGATGAAAATGTATACAGAAAACATTATCCTAACCAACAATTTAATAGAGTACTATGGATGCAAAATTGTCATGTAATATTAACTTCGAGAAGATATTTGTTCATCCTTCAAACAAAGGCCGGTAAATCGCAAGCCTTTTCAATCTCTCTACACACAGCACTGAACAATGGAGAATTTTAGTAGAAAACAGTCAAAACTGAAATGAAAAATACTAGTGACATGGAGGCGGTACAGGGATAGATTTATTTGAAAAACTTGTAGCACTCGTGAGTATAGCAATTGTTTATGGATCAGAGAGATGCATACATACCATGAAAAATGTGTGGCTGAGACTGGACAGGCTTGACAGCGGCTATATGCACCTTGGGAATGTGGGAGATCTTATTCCATTCAGGGCTGTCCTTTACTCTAATCTGTGTCTCTAACTCTTGACAGCAGCCCATGATATGGAGCCACTGCAAGGAGGGGGGTAGGTTTGGAAGTGATTGGAGTTTCCCAGCCCCTGATATCAACAAGAAGTTGAGTGCTCTCAGCTCACACATACGTAACGGGAGAGACTCCAAGGAACTGGCACTTAACACCTTCAGTGACTGGAGTTCTCTGTGGTTCTGCAGAAGCCATTGCTCTGGCAAGCTATCCATCTGTGATCCACCTCCAATTACCAATCCTTTGGTGTGGCATAGACTACTGAGGGGTTGGATGTTCAACACAGATGGGAGATCAATTTCAAGGTAGTCGATCTGCAAGGAACAGACCGGCACCACCAGATTCTCTTCTATAATACCATCATCATAAGCAGCAGCAGCAGCATTGTCATCAGCACTATCAGGTTCACATGGGGCTGTGAGATAACTGCAGGAGCTAATCTTCAGCGAAATGAGGGACCCAAGGGCACTGAGTCCACCAAACGATAAGAGATTCTCACACCCAATTATCTCCAAAAACTTTAGTGACTTGAGACTCCTGCACACATTAGCGGACGGAAGGGATCGCAGGCCTGGGCAGTTTTCTACTTCCAGCTCAGATAGCTTAGCGAGGCCATGGAGTGACTGCATCAACAAATGCCCTAGATCACCAGACTGCTTGATTATAAGTTTTTTAAGTGATCGCGACAGGATCATGCTTTCAATCTCGCTAGATGCCCTCAGCTTCAGACAATTTCTGATATTGAGCTCTATAAGGCCACTCATTTCATCAAACAGAGGTGCAGACTCCAGTCCTTTACAGTCGCTGATGTTTAGGGAATGGATAGTTCTGATGTAGTGTTTTTGGAACAGAAGGCTTCCTTCAAGTAAGGTCAAACTTTCACATTCTTCAACACTGACAAACTGCAATTTAGATGGCCTGGCTTCGATGCTCCCACCATGTGGATTGCCTATCCTTGGGAATTTGGTCAATCCGACCTTACTTATTTCCATGTGAACCAAGCTAGGTGGTAGGATTGGCAACTCCTTCAGTTCTTTGCAATATCTTACTATCAGTGTTTCAAGGTGTGGAGGAAGGTATGAATCAATACAACTATTGTTGGGCCGCTGCGATGATTGACCAATCTGTTGCAGGCTAGGAAGGCGCTCCAGCCGAAGTTTCTTAAGGCATTCTAATTCTCCAAGTGAAGGTAGATGTTCCCAATATATACATCTCAGTAACTCAAGTGACACCAAGTTCTTGACACGGAGGTTCTCAATCCAAAGAGGAAGTCTTGCGCCACAATAACCAGAAATCTTCAAGTTTCTAATGTTAGCATGTGGCTCAAGGTGATCAAGAATCAAGTCATCTTTCCCATTTTCCACATTAGCACGTGCTGTCCACATCAGAGATAGAGAGTTCAGATATTGTTTTTCATTTAACTTGGCATCATCAGCTTCTTCAAGACTTTCAACATTCTCAAGGCCGAAAACTTCTAGTTCACGGAGAGTCCTCATGTTCTTGATAGCACTTATTTTGTTACCTTTACTTCCTTGTACGCGGTAGTTGCGCAGCTCCTGAAGAGAAGTAAGTCTTCCAATTGGAAACTCACCAATTCTACTTGCCCCGTAATTTACATATCGCAGATGATCAATGTTCCCGAAATACATCACTTGTCTCGGTTCTTCCCTCGAAACATTTAAGCAATCAACTAGCAGTAAGTGATAAAGTTTAACAAGCCCAGTCATTCCCTCAAGTGATATCTTATGCAGATAGACATAACGCAGGTGCTTTAAATCAGCAAGTTTAGGAAGATGGAACGTGTTCTCCAAATTTGATCTCAGTAGACGCAAGGATTTTGATTTTTCTATAGAATTCTCAACCACACGTAACATATCCTTATCAATCAAACCTGGACCATCAATAATAATAGTGCGGATATTCTGAAAACGTGTTATTTTCTTGACCTCCTCAGTAGATAATTTATCAATGCAAGCAATACGCAAGTGTCGAATTGTATCATTCTCAGTTTTCAACATGATAGGATCAATTATTGTTGTGCATTCACCAGCGGATACATATTTTGCTAGTTCATGCATCAGGTCATGCATTATGTAATATTCTTCTTTTCTCTGACTATACGGATCTACCTTGAATTTCATTTCAAAGAATGACTTTCTAGTTAGCTCAGCCAAGATTTGTTCCCCAGTATCCTCAATCCTTCTCGGTTTGTTTCCATCTTGTGAAATCAATCCTGAACCCATCCACATCAGCACTAAATCTTTCTTTTTAAATTCATAGTCCTGTGGAAATATGCTGCAATATCGAAAGCACATCTGAACCTCTCCTGGTAGGTAGTAGTAGCTTAATCTTAGAGTTTCCATAACCTCATCTTCACTTCCTTTAAAATGTACCAGACCTTCATGTAAGAAACTATTCCAGCACTGAAAACTCATATTACACTGCAAATAACCACTGACAACTTTCGTTACCAACGGACATCCTCCCAGTCGCTTTACAAGGTCTTCACCTATGAACTTTAAATCTACAAAATCTTGTGGATTCCTACCAGAATAGACATGATGATTGAATAGTTTACGATTTTCATCTTCTTGCAGCCCTTCTAATTCCAGGTAATCTCTTTCAACCCCCATAGCATTTGCAGCCATATCTGCTACTGACTTCATTCTGGTTGTTAATAGAATTTTGCTCCCACTCTCTGCTTTCCTCAGGGCAGCAAATATACTTTCCCATTCATTTTTTTTCTTATCTTCCCATACATCATCCAGAATAAGGAAAAACTTTACAGACCTGAGTTCCTGTTTGAGTTTCTGCTGAAGCGCATCTAAATGATCTGCACCAGGTTTTACCCCTGTGGCAGATTCCAGGATTTTACTTGTCACGGACGTTGCATCGAATCTAGTAGATACATGGACCCATATAACCTTGAAATTATTCACAACATCCTCCACTTCACATACATATTGGGCTAATGTAGTCTTCCCCATTCCACCATGACCAACTATAGACAGAATAGGAATACGATGAGTACTCCTCACAATTTCAGAAGCTTCCACTGGTGTCGCATTCAGCCATTGAACTATTGCTTGTTTCTCCTGTTCCCGTCCAACAAAATATGGTTCACTCAAGGTTGAACCAGTGTCAAGGTAGTTGTTCATCAAATTCAGCTGCCCCTGACTACCAGAAGCAATGTCCTTCAGATGTTGTGTGACTGCCAGAATAGCCACAATATCGGTAGCCGCCTTTTCTAGTCCCTCCAAAGCTTTCCTCAGCCTCTTGAGTGTACCACGGTGAGTAAATTCTTTCATAGTCTTATCCACAACCCCAACATGCTTAACAGATTTGACAAACTTATGCTTAAGTTTAGCAGAAGAGGAGCCCCAGTCACTGACCTTATGATCCTTTGCCTTCTCTCTAAGCTCGTAGTAGTTAAGCTCATCTATCACATCCTCCGCCTCCTCAACAGCATCTCTAAACTGCCACAACCATACATCAAGAGCGGAGCTTTGTTTCTTGATGTATTCAGGATCGACGACATCGAACACAACCTGGACTTTCTTCATCGACTTCAGTACCCTGCCCTTGACATCTTCCAAGCCTTCAGCCTTGCAGTAGTCGGTCAGGCAGGTGAAAGCTTTGCTGATCCAAAAGGAGATGGTTGCATTTGCCACCCCGGTACCGGCCAACTTCCCCGCGAACATGATTGCGGCACCAGCAGCCATAGATTCTGTGTGTATGTGAGGGGAGATATCTAAGGGGAGATCAAAGCATATGTGATTTTTTGCTTGTGCAAGACAAACAAAGCAGAGGGAAGACTTAAGCTGGTAGTTTGATGAAGAAATTGTTCCTGCGAGAAAAAAAAGATGAAGAAATTGTTAGAGACACTCTGGTATCTACACAGATCGAATCTCCACCTATTTGCCTGGCTGTGTGGTTTCATGGTATTACCTATTCACTGAGAGTCACATGGGCCAAAGGCCAAAATTCAGCATCACATACATCGGACAGGGTGCACTTTCTGGGTAATTGGAGCGATGGCACATGTTCTGACTGCAACTTTCTTTGTGGTTGGTTGTGATGATGGTGACTGAACTAGATGCAATATTTTTCTTTGTGGTTGGTTGTGATGATGGTGACTGAACTAGATGCAATATGTTCGCAGAAACTTCACAGCTGACTTTTTCAAAAGAGAAAACAATGTTAAGCACCAATACAGACCGGATGTAGACAGGAAAGCCCCCATTACATTTTACAATAGCTACTTGCAGTACTGTATCCTGTATTGCTGAATCATCTGAGTTCTGACCATGAGTTTGCATGCTATGGCTGAAGTTTCGACTTTTCTCAAAGGAGAAATTTCCTTATATACATAGAAATGACTTGAATCCAACAAATGTCACTGATTGCGATGGCATCTGTATCAAGATGGGCATGCCTCAGTGGTGGAGAAATGGAACCGTTCCCAAGTCAAAAAAAAAATGGAGAACTAGAGGCGTACCGTTTCCCCACTGCACGAGGCGCCGCCGCCGCCGCCGCCTTGCGGGCTCCTCCGC
The DNA here is from genome assembly GCA_033239725.1 of Echinochloa phyllopogon. Taxonomy (NCBI): domain Eukaryota; kingdom Viridiplantae; phylum Streptophyta; class Magnoliopsida; order Poales; family Poaceae; genus Echinochloa; species Echinochloa phyllopogon. The sequence goes on from BTCW01000003.1 coordinate 4,630,847, forward strand.
TCGGCGCGACCGACCGACCGGCTGTGGCCTGCTCGCCGCAGTGGTCGAACCGTGTCCGTGTGGGAGCGGAGAGTCCAGGGGGGCAGGAATCGATGAGGGATCTAGGACTGGGATCTCGGATTCGCCAAAAGCGCAGCTCAGTCCTGGACCTTTGAATGGCGTCTGTGTCAGGTTTTCAATTCCGGTTTTAAATTTTTTTTGATCCAGCGATAAACACGAAATTCCGGGAATTTCGGTACTGTAGCATTTTTTTCAAAAAATAATTAAATTTGTAATGAAAAATAAAATTTTGGAAGATTTTTTGTTCCAGTATCCAGTGAAAAAACCGAAATTCAGGTTTTTCACGAAATTCCGGTCGAAATTGTGAACCTACTCTGTGTTGTCGCATGTTTTACCACTCCTGGACCCAATGCCACCACTCCTGTAATAGTGACAACTGGCAAGTCAAGAATGACACATACTCCCTCCGTTCTCCGCTCTTGCAAAACCGTAACCTTAGTTCCCCAACTTTGCCACCAAATTTCAAAAGAAAGATTTTCATCACATCAAAATATCGGCACATATATAGAGTACTAAATGTAGATGAAATCAAAAACTAATTGCACAGTTTTGTTGTACTTTGCGAGAGAACATTTTGAGTCTAATTAATCAATGTTTGGATAATTATTCACAAAGTACAATAAAATGCTATAGTGACGCATTAATGACAAAATGTCAACTTTGACATGCCAAAGTTGAGAAGGCCCGTGACAAATGCTCCCTCCGTTCTTCTTGGCCTCCGCTCCTGCAAAATACTCTCTCCATTCTAACCTCCGAGTCACTCCAACTCTCTTGAGGTTTATACGATAAACTACTAACATTTATAATATTAAATAACTATCATTTAATTTTTTTATTAAATATTTTTTATAGAATATTTATTTGGTACCATAAATCTTTATTAATTCTTTTTATAATTTTAGTTGGACATTAAAAGGTTTAACTCTTGATAATTTAAAATTTAGAACGGAAAGAGTAGGAGATTTTTTTTCTTACACTAATACAAACACACATACTTATAGGTATCTCGAGATTAACAAAGTCACCGTAATCACCTCGCTGTCACATTGTCTTAAATCTTAAAACTCAAGCTGGGTCAATGACTTGAACCGGACGAACATGTTCCACTACAAATAACTTTACTAACTCAGCTACTATCAGTTCGCACGACAAACAAGAGATATATAAACAATCTTTGATGACCTTATAGTAGATTAGTAGTGAATGTTAGCTACCTTGATTAAATGGAGTAATGGACCAATTAATAATTTGTCACATTAACCGCCTAATAAATGAATTAACAAAATCCATTGACCTATAATAAGGACTAGTATCATTCCATCGTGATCAGGATGTCATTTGCCAAATGTGACTATATATGAAATCACATAAGTTGTGGGAGATTACTCCCTCAGTAAAAACAAGTTATTTTAGGTTTCAAAATTATGGAGTGGCTACCAATAGTTGTGGGAGGAAGGAGAAGTCCTTGGCAATTTGCCGATGCTCTACCTAGTGGAAGAGACAAGAACCACGTGGGACATGCAATGCAATAACCCACTCGCGCATGGGGGAAAGCCCAACGGGGAAAGCCCAACGGCTATCCACAGAGTTATTTAACTAGGGAGCAAGGTACTTGTATGGGCATTACCTTGAGAGGAGCAGCAAGGTCTTTGCATAGATATACCCTTAAGAGGGGCTCCAACAATGAGAAAAATATTGCTTTGAAGTAGCGGAGTTTGCGTTCTCCACCCTTTGTATTCCACATTAGTTCTTGCGCTACTTTGCGCATTTACTATTTTTAAAATTATCATTGGTAGAATCTAGCTAGGGTACAAAACTTTGAAGTAGTAGAGATAAAAATATATAAAAAATCTAGCGTATATTTAGACAGAAATTAAAATAAGTTTTATATGTGTTTGAAGTTTTAATTTTAAGAACATCTAATTCGTCTGCTCTTAAGATGTCAGGGTGCCTTGGAACTTCCAGTAGTACATCAAAAGTTGGGGACAAAAACATTGCAGCGCTAACTGCGAAAGATATAAAATAATGCAAAGATCAACAAAAGAATCAAGAAAGCGAGAAAAACAAGGTGACGATGACGCTAGCACGAGGTATAAAGTATTCTCTCTGTGTCAAAAAGAATGATGGTTTTAAAGTTTTATAAACAGATTAGAGGTGGATGAAAAAGACGTATGTGCCCTTAGTTGAGTTTATATGTAAAAAATAGAAATAATCTATTTTCATTTAATGCATGCCTGAGATTTATTTCCGTTTAATCCTGTATGCATGCTAAAACATCATTCTTGATGAGACAAATTTTAAATGTTAAAACATCAGTCTTTTTAGGACGGAAAAATACATATTGAATCCCAGTAGGGCAAAGGAAATCTAAACAATATACTATATATTTGGTCTATACAACAAACTACAACAATCTTAAGACCAGCCAATCCTATCCTGATACTCTCTGGTTTACACAGAAATATCTAACAAGAATCAACCAGAGGAAACTTTGTTCAAGGGTTTTGTACTAAGAACTGGGCGAAAGTGGAAGGCTGATGCAATCATACACGGAAGACGAAACGGTAGAAATAGTCCGGGAAATATATCACAACATTTTGCACATTGTTGTTCCCTCGGCCTTTTATGACAACATAGAAATATTGCTCCCCGGCTCTAATGTCTTGTAAGATGAGGTAGAAAAATTCAGGTGTTCAATATATTATGTCTTAACACCTGATTTTTTTGTTGATACATTAGTTACACTGCGTCTTATTTGAAGGGGAAAGCTATCAATCACATATGCCAAATAAGGGATACCATAAGTCACTTTAATTTCTATCAAAATTATTTGTCAGAGGAGTAATGAAGCTCCTGTTAGTCTGCTACACTATAGTACATAAAAAACCTCGCAGTGTAGTTTCAGAGAGAAACCTTGCAGCGCTAACTAACCGCGAAAGATGTAAATTACCGCAAAGATGAACAAAAGAATCAGGAGCGCGCAAAACAAATAATTGAAGATCACGCTGCCATCTGGCTCCTCCACGGCGGTGCTGGGACTGAGAGCAGCGGCGCCCATGGCCTTGTCGAATCCCTCCTGCGTCGCCATGGTGACGAACCCGAACCCTCGCGATCGCCCACGCTTGTCATACGCCACTCTTGTGCTGGCCACCTTCCCGTACACGCTGAACATCTGCCGCAGCCGCGAGCTATCCACCTTCGGGGACAGGTCGCCGGCGTAAATCCTCAGCTCCTGCCGGCGATCAGCACCACCACCGCTGTTTCTGGTCGCCGGAGTTGCCGCCGGATCGGAGTCGGATTCCTCGCAAGGATCAATCGGAGTCGTCGGAGCCAACAGCTGCGGATCCGGCATGAACCACATGCACCTGGCGTCGTGCCATCCCGGCGGCAGCGTCTCCACCAGCGTCGCCACGCCGTCGTGGAAGCTGTACACGTACACGCTGCACGGCTCCGGCGCCGGCGACCCTGTAGACTTGTCGTTTTCGACGACGAAGTAGGCGGTGCCGCCGCTCACCTCCCCGCCGAACAACGCGGCCTCCGCGGCGAAGCTCGCCGGGAAACCCAAGAACAGGACGTCCTCGCCGAGACGGCTCATGTCGGAGTCCGACTCGTCCCGCCTCACCCACTCCACCTCCAGCTCATCGCCGCCGTTCTGACCATGTCTGAGACGCAGCTCGTGCAGGGACACCGACAGGCCGCGGCCGGCCGGCCGGTCGCCGCCGTCCTCCTGAAGAATGCTGGCCAGCACCAAACTGCCGTCATAAATCTCCACGAGGTAGCTGCTCCGGCGAACCTTGCCGGGCTCCTCCGGCAGCGCCGCCCGCACTTCCCTGGTGTTGTCTATGTAACAGTACTGCCCGAGTGATTGCCGTTCCGGCGTGAGGACGTGGCAGTTTGCCAGGTCAACGCAGACGACGCGGCCGTGGTCGTAAATGGCGGCGGCGCAGCAGCGGTCGGTGGCGCCAAGACTTGACCGCACACGCCGCCAGTTTTCCTCGCCGCCGGGATGATGGCGGAAGGATGCCCGGAATCTGTACTCAGAAAGGTATCCTTGTAGCGGCGCGTTCGGGTCGAAGTCGTATAGCAGGACGGCGGCGCCGCCGTCGGCGGAGACGACGCGGTGCCGGTGATCGAGCCACTTCTTGTCGGCGTCGTCGCTAATCAAGCCTCCGCCGGGGAAGGGCAGCCGGTCGGCGGTGAGAGGGTTGACGAGGGAGATCGTCCCCTCCTTGCCGCTGACCAGCCACGCCGCCGTGCCGTCGTCACGCGCGACCCTCCGGTCACGGACGCAGATGCCGGGCGCGCGGTAGGTGGCCTTGGAGAAGACGCAGCGGCAGCGCTGGTCCTCCGCGGAGTCGTCGCCGGCGGCCGACGGCGCGAGGAGCCATGGAAGGAGGCAAGGCGGGTTGTAGCTGTGGTCGTGGAGCACGAGGCGCCAGTCCCAGCAGACGGCGTGGAAGCGGATGGAGTCGGACGCGGCGTGGAGGCGGCCGGAGATGTTGAGGAGCAGCTCCGCCGGGAGATCCTCCCACTGCGGCGATGATGCGGCAGCCGTTGTTGCCGGCATGGTTGGTGCTGCGCACGCCGCGCCGCACGCAATCTCTCGTCGTCGTCGTCTCGTCGATGGGCTGGGCACTGATCAATCCAATTGTTTGTTGGTTTCTCTCGGCATTGACGCGTGGATTTATATATATAATAAAAGTGGGCGCATCCATGCAAGGCAAGATCGAGACGACCTTCCTATGCTTTCGGACTCGACTCCGAGTTTTATTTCTCCCCATCGCGTGCGACTCCGAAATTAGAAATGGAGAATTTGATTATATATACATTTTTAAACAGAAGTAGGTGAATCGCAGGCCTTTTCAATATGTATACATACATATCTATCTATCGGTAGATGCTATTTAGCAACCTGGGTGTTGAATAATACTCGGCACCACGGCGGCGCCGCCCGATCCACCGGCGAGGAAAAAAACGGACCGCATGCATGCGTAACCGGGAATAAATACCCCGCTAATGCAATCACAATCACCAACCAGTAACGACGTACATTAATTATTGTCCGCGAAAGTACCGTAGCATACTCCACAAGCCTACTGGGTAAATTTACATGTCACGTGGCAGTAAATATGTTAATCTTTTTACTTTCCTTTATATGGCAATTCCACCGCTGTTTCAAAACCATCTGGAATCACGCCATTAATGGCAGTTTTTCCTCCTGATATGTCTCTGGTCGCCTTGAGAGGGAGGAGTAATATCCTGTGTCCTGTCTCATGATAGATCTACTATTACCCTGCGAACCTTTTTCCCATTTCAATTTTCCTCTTGCGTGCAGATCAAAGATCTTGGAGCGGAGGATCTTGTTTCCTTGGCTTGATTTGTAACAACTACCGATGTGCTTTTGGACGGATACAGGATGGTAGCGCACAACCATACCAGGCAGGTTTGCTTCGGAGGTCTCCGTCTTTCATCCGGTCGGCAATTGGAACACACGCTGTTGTTTGGAGTAATTTTTTGGAGATCAAGGTAGTAATCATTAGGAGTAATTCAGAATATTACTTCTCTCTTTTTAAAAAATACTCCTTCATTTGTACATTATTACTATTCCTGATTTTATCCACTAATTACTCCATTTGGGCAAGCAGAACATAAAGAAAATTACTCCTTGTTTGCTAAACAATTTGCGACTAGAACGATGATCAAAGCATGCAAGTACATCCAATCAAAATCATCCTTGTACGTCGGCAGTAAATTCGATCTATTTTTACGGTCATGGAGAGACAGATCCGATCTGCCTTTTACGGCCACCGGGAGTCTGGCACCTCCCTGGAGCAACGATTGTCAGATGCTGTACGAATCAGATAGCATTTAATGCAGCTTTTAAATACTTCTGAATGCACCCATTATATTATTTTACTCCCCTGAGCGAAAGGGAAGTAAATATCCAACCAAAGGTACGGCTACGCGGTATACTATTTTACTCCCCTGAGCGAAATATATATTTCATCCGTGACAATTTTAAATATGAATCATACGTTATGCCAACCATCCGGAAAAAATAACACAAAATCTTTTTTCAAAGCAATTTATTACGGCTTTAATGGCAAATGGAACACCTCAGAATTAAACTCCCTACAAAATACTCCGACATAGTACTTTTACTCCTCCACACGAAAAGGAAGTAAAAAGGTGCCAAATTAATGTGGCCGGAGAGCGAGCGGCGCTCCGCAGCAGCGCTAAATTATATTTAATGCGCAGCGCGTCAATTAGACGGACCCTCTATCTATATATATATACACATACTATAAAGATCCAAAACTTTTGAGGACGACGGGCCCATAAATCAGCCACAGTAGAATTTTTTCGAACCCACGATTTTCGTCGGACTCTTTAGTCACACTTTTAAAGAAAGCATAAAACGTTACGTCTCGTCACGGTAAAAAAACACGTGCTTGCGTGGAATCGTGAGTTCGTAATCAGTACGATCTCTGACCAACTATCGTTATATAATCTTATTTTCTATTAAATGTGTGTTTGTATTAAATGTGCGTGTCGCACGTGCGTTCTTGCTAGTAGCTCATAACAATGGAGAATTTGATTAGAAAGCAATCAGAAATTAAATGGAAAGATACTTGTGAAATGGAGTTGGTACAGGGAGATTTATTTAAAGAAACTTATAGCACTCGTGAGTAGAGCAAATGTTTATCATCAGAGAGATGGGCACGGACAGCAGGCTGTCCTTCACTCTAATCTGTGCATATAGCCGCTGTCAAGCCTGCTGTCCTTGAAACTTTAATATCCTTGAAACTTTAGACGATGGCTCAAGAAGAATGCCTTAGACAAATTAGATTCTAGTTTGTGCATCCGTATGTTTTATATGGCATAAAAACATATGGTGTTTCTCCTGACAGAATTTCCTTTGGCTTTTTTTTTTATCATCAGACATTAGATATTTGGAAATAGTGTGACAGCCGACGTGTTTTCGTCCACTGTTTGCAATGTCCCGTTAGTATCAATACTTTTATGGTAGTGTGAACTTATAGGTTCACAAATTCTAGGCTAGCGAAGGTAAATTCTATATCAAAGAAAAAAGCGATGACCAAACAATTATGAAGGCCATGTACTATATATTTCGCTTTATGCCTACTGCCACATCTCTCTATGTCATAACCCATTGGTTTTGCATCTCAATATAGTTTAATAGTAAATAGATAACCTTGCACTATTTAATCCTCTTAACTCCTAAATAGTTTTTTCTTAAAAATGATATACAAAATTCCATCCTGAAAAAATAATTCGTTCTAGGATTCAAATTTTTTCCAAAAAAAAACAAGTTATTTTTACCTCATTTAGTGTTTGCATGTTGCATATGGAACGACCAATTAGTGCAGTTAAAAAATAGGGCTAAACATGGTCATTTTACCCTCATGTTAACCGTAGAATTCCTAGAATGTGTTCTTTTTTGGATGAGGGAGTACAAAATTTTTCAACCAGCCAAGCCATTAATGCATTAGGCTAAAAGATTAATGCTGTCCATGGATGACATTAGATTGGAACAATAAAAAGAAATGGGTTGTTTTAGGCCCAATTTGTTTAGGATCAGTGACATACACCTAAAAGTAGAATGGGTTATTCTAGTTTATGCTTCATTTGTTAAATGTAGTATAGAGTTAATATCTACATGTTAAAGAACAAACATGGCCCATTGAATTGTGGAAACTAAAGGACCACATAATTATTGACGTGTCGTGACTGACAAGCTAACTAAAACAGCGTGGATGATCCCGCACAAGAACACTATAAAAGCCAAACCAGGTTCTGGCATTGTTAATTATGAGGCCATCCTCTTCATCGTCATTTACTTTTTTTTTCAATAGTTCCTAACTCCCTCCATCAACGAAAAACATAGGTGCGATTAGGTACAATTATATATCCAATCAACTATTTGACGATAGTAACTTCTGCTGACGATAAGAAGAGGTAAGTTTGTTTATCCTTTTTTACAATATCTTTGTTATATGAAATTAATAGTTTCTTTGACTATGATTTATTGTTTTGTCATATAATAGTGGGTGAGATACATCTTATTGAGGATTGTGGATAATTGAGATATGATTCATCCTCGTGAGATACTGAATCTTGTCCACATGATTTTCACAAATGCAAGTTCTTTCGATGGATTCATTTTTGAATGTGCTTGCGATTATTTGTGGTATTGGGGAGGTTGTGTGTGTTACCCTTGTAATCGAAAAAATTGGTCCATTCTCGTGCAACTTGTGTTTCAATTCATTCATAGAAAGGGGCCAAAATGCTAGCAAATGGCAAGATTCTTTCTTATGTTACGAAGAAGCAGAAGCTACAATTGAACAAAAGCAACAGGGGCCCACCTACTTCTCTCATAAGCTGTCTTCATGCCATGCATCATAGGTACTTCATCTACTTTTGTGCCATCCCAATCATAAAGATTATCTTGAATGTGTAACTTTTGTAAGGAAGCATGCCATTTTATCAATAGTAACACATCAATAATTATAGCTCCAAAGAAAAGTACGTATTTTCAAATTCACTTTTTTTTTGAAATATACAAGGTGATAATTTGTCTCAAGTTCACAAAGTATAGGTGGTCATCATGAAAGTTGTTAATCCTTTTTGTGCATATCTTGCATGGCATAGTCTCTACGACATGGATAGCCAAAGTAAGAAGTAAAAAACCACATCATGGTTACAACAACCATGACTCAACAACATACAATGTATAAGATGCATATGAAATGAATCCATGATCTAGAGGAAGAGAAAGAAAATGACTAGAAAACACACCAACTAGAAATGCGCATCCATTGTAGTGCCACATAAGAACAAGGTAACCTCTACACCTCAAATGATGGGATAAGATAAAGCAAATGACATGAAAGTAGACCTTTACATCACAAACAGATATCCACTAAAGCGCCAATTAAGAAAAAGGTATTCTTTTAAAAATATAACTTTATACCTCGAATGACGGAAACGATAAAGAAAATGACATTGAAATACACCCACGTCACAAACAAGCATTCACTCTGATACTACCAATTAAGAAAAAGCTAACCTTTTAAAATGTGTCTTTACACCTCGAATGACGGGAGAAGATAAAGAAAATGACATGAAAGTACACCTTTACACTAGAAATAGGGATCCACTAGAGCAGTGCCAATCAAGAAAAAAGGTAACATTTTAAATTGAACCTTACGCCTTAAATGCTGGAAAAAGATAAAGCAAATGACATGAATGTATACCTTTACAGCACATAGAAACATCCACTATATAGTAGTCAATTAAGAAAAGTAACCTTTACACCTAAAATGATGGGAAAAGTCAAACTAAATGATACGAAAGCAAACCTTTACATCACAAACAGATATCTACTATAGTGCCAATTAATAGAAAGGTAACCTTTTAAATAAAATGTACTTTTATACCTCAAATGACGGGAAAGGGTAGAGTAAATGACACTAAAGTACACCTTTACACCACAAACAAACATTCGCTTTGATACTTTACACCTCGAATGCGGGAAAAGATAAAAACAAATGACACGAAAGTACACCTTTACACCACATATAGGAATCCACTATAGCATTGCCAATCAAGAAAAAGGTAACCTTTAAAAATACGCTTCAAATGATGGAAAAAGGATAAAAGCAAATGACATGAAAAATACACCTTTACAACTCAAATGATGGAAAAAGATACACCAATCACTTGAAAGTACACCTTTTCAACACAAACAGATATTCATTGTAGCATTGCCAAATAAAAAATAGAGACCTTTCTGGGAGTGTCTATTATAGATTGCACAAAATTCAGTTTCACCTTGAACCAAGCATTTGACCGGTGCCTTTCTTGTACATATAACTAGTAACATATTGTCACCAACTTGATCATCTTAGTTATCATACGTAAGTACAAAAGTAATATCTAGAAGAACTGGAAAGTTGTTGGATACATCTAAAGCAACCATCCAAATATAAGCAAAAAAGGTGGTAAATGACAAACTAACTATAGCTAATGGATATAAAGCAAAGGTGCATGGATAACATCAATGGTGAACTTGTGCATGAAGCATTGATAAAACGGTGGAAAGATGTTTTTATATTTTAAAAGAAAGCAAATACAACAAGAAATCAATCAGCACACAACAATCATTATTTCTTTAAGGTTTTATTTATTTTATTTTCAACAAAAGGTGACCCCTTGGCTGCCTATAAAAACCAGTGTACCTGGTGGCCATCCTCATCAATCACCATAGTGCTTTTGGTGTATTAGTTATTTGGTGCTTTTGGAGTTCAAATTAGTTAAGGTACAACACCTATCTTATTATTATCGAAAGTAATTTATGTAGGGGCTTGTTTCCATATATCTTATATATCATGAACTTTGATAAACTATGTTATATTTACAAATTTTTCTTATTTTCGCTGACAGTGGTGTAGAATGGGTTAATCATTGGTTCAACCAACAGTTCATTTTTTCATTACAATACCAAGAGTAAGCAATAACTATATAAGATTGTGTCATATATCTAGGTTTGTTTATCAAGGCCAAGGAAGAAACAAATGGATCGTCCTATTTACATTCGTACATTACCAAGGACTCCCACTCCATTATCTGAGCAACAAATGATAAAGGGGTTTTGGATGAACAAACAACAAGAAATTGATGCAATTGAGGACTTTGGAGAGCGAGAAATCCCTATGACCCGTCTTAAAAAGGTCATTTGCGCCGAGAAGGGTAAAATGATGATGACATTCGACACACCATCCTTCTTGACAAAGGCATGTGAGATGTTTGTGCAGGAACTTTCATTCCGTGCTTGGATGTGTGCTAATTCCCATCACCGTAACATCATACTTGACTCTGATATTGCTGAGGCCATTACTTCCATTGAGTCCTATGATTTTCTTCATGATGTTCTATGCACACATCGGGAGGATCACAACTCTGCTCCTCACCCAAAGTCTACTAAGAAGCCCAGTCAGATTAGGTTGACGCAACAACCATTGATATCCCATCAACCTCCTCCCGCTCAATACCCAACACCACAATTTGTTCCTCAATCTACTAGTTATTCTCCCTTTGTTTGCATGTCTCCTCCCTTGCCACCAACAAATGCTAATCACATGCATGTTCCCTTGCCATTTCAACCACAAGGAACAAACCCCCCGATGGAAACAACTATGATCACACCAACACCCATTGTGAGTGGAACAAGACCACCTATGACCTATGTAGGCAGAGATCTACGGTTCTTTGGTGACAACACAGATAACAATATTTCTACTTTAGGTTTGCAAGAAGTTCCTTCAGGAGCACTACCCAATATCCCAAATAATGCTTACATGAGCACAATTGCATCTACTGATAAAAATTGTGGTAGTTATCCTAGCACTAGTAATGCTCTTGCTCAAGATGGAGGTGTAACATTCCATTACCCCCATATTCCTACAACCCCTCCACCATTGGCTAATGGTACTGTCCCTAATTCTACCGGTATCACTGAGTTGAAGCATACAGAACAGGACTTCGCACATATTGGGATTGCCACATATGCTTATAGTGTCAATGATGGTCAACAACAGGGAGAAAAAATCACTATTGCCCATCACCAAAATGTGGTGCACCAAAGTGTAGGTGCTAAAGTTGTTGCTACTACCAATGTGAATGGGGATATCAACAACATCAATTGGGATGAAGTTGAAATGGCCAATGATTCCTTGCTAGCTAAGTTTTGGGAGGATGTCATGATGAAGGAAGACCTGGAACCCTTACCTGCTTCTACCTCTAGCAATGATCTTGTTTCACTTCCTTGTGATAGGATAGAACTCAATGGATTTGGTCATGAATAGTATCTTCTTGATGACATCATCTCCATTGCAAGTACAACTACAAGGCATAGCTACATGGGTTTAATGCAGGAGAAGGAAATAAGAACATCCACTTCTGATTTTTTTGTTTCCTATATTGTTGTAACTCCTTTGGCATGTAATAATTGGTTGATTGGGCCACCATGCATCCAACATCTACATATGCCGATCCTAGTGAATTCATTATGAGATTGTGCAAAACTGTCATGCTTTCAATCCCGATGAGCACTTTTGCCGGCATGATGACATTGGTGGATCGTGACGTCGTGAGGTTATGATGAGCTGCGAATGGAGATCGCCTCCATTGGCACTTGCAGCAAAAGCGAGTCCCAACAGGGACTTCCTAACTGGGCATTGTTAGCTAGATGCATTAACGCCTCTACCGACTAGCCATAGTAATTAACACATTATGAAATTGGCCATATATGAGTATAGAGGGAACATCATCATTAATCAACATAATAAGTGTTGATGTGAAGCCAATCAATAATCCAACACTCACAAATTGTAATACCAACGGTACAAGATACAATTCTTCTGTCATAACCTACGGCACTATGTATTTCTTATGTAACATTTGCTACTCCGGTTCAGGATCACTCAGAGAACGTCATGAGCTCATATGGTAGAATCCTTCATCAACTCCTACATTGACCCTAGCTAGCTAGCTTAGCCTCTTCTATAGAAAAAAGAAATGTTTTAAGACCCTCACCATTTTTATTACATTGTTTTCAACTAATAAGCCGAGAAAAGGGAATTAAGAGAATTCATGTCCACATAATTTTTTAGGAGTATAAGATAATTTGTCTCTACTTGACAAAGTATGGATAATCATCATGATTTGAGTAGATCTTGCATGATGTATTTCAAAATCATGCATCCATTGCACATACACCTTCTACTTTGCGTCCTTCATTACCTTTCGACCACAAATAGACACCCACCATAGTAGTGCCAAATCATAAAGGTAACCTTTTCAAATACAACCTAGCTCATATCTCAAATGATTAGAAAAGATAAAACAAATGACATGGAAATACACCTTTACACGTAAAATAGACATATCTTATAGTGGTGTTCCCTGGAGACAAATAAAAAAGGTAACTTTTTTAGAGTGTTTATAGCTTGCACGAAACTCATCTTCACCTCGAACCATGTGTTTAGCATATGCCCCCTTGTACATGTAGAATAAATCCAACAAGTCACATACTCTTACCCACTTGATCATCTTAGTTGGCATATAATAGTACACAAATGATATCTAGTAGAACCAGAAAGTTGTTGGGTACACTTTATCTAAGCAAAAGGATTGTAGACGATAAACAGAATATAGCTAAACGATATAAAGCGAAGCTAGAAGGATAGCATCATGCATGAAGTCATGCATGAAGGCTATCACACTATGTAAATTACATTGTTTTTATCCTAAGAAATATTATATAATGGATGGTTAAACAATATTGTGAGCCCTGGTGCCTTTTTGATAAATCGGTGGAAAAGATCCATGTATGGCTAAAACTGATAGCAAAACCAACAATAAATCAATCAACAAGCAACAAACTTTTTTGTTTTCTTTAGCTTTCCTTATTTTCTTTTCAACAAAAGTCGATCCCGTAGTTTCCTATAAAAACCAGTGTACATGGTGCACATTCTCATTCATCACTACTACTGTTTTCATACTACTATTTATTCAGTGCTTTTGGAGTTCTATTTTTTTGAGGTACAACATATACCTTACTATTCTTATAAGTAGTTTTTTGCGGCTTGTTTTCATGGTATCTTATTCTTATACCATGCATGACAAAGTATAATACCTTGCAAAGTTATCTCATATTCCGCGATAGGGGAATAGAACTAGTAAGGTTGTTGGTTCATCAAGTTATCTCATGTTTCACTACAACAGAATAGAACTAATAAGGTTGTTGTTTCATCATGATATAGAAATGTAACTAATAATGAGGTTGTTAATTTATTGATTGCTTGTTTTTGCATTACAATATTAAGAGTAACCCGTAACAATATAGTTGTGTCTTATATCTAGGTGCATCCATCAAGGCTAAAGAAGAAAAAAATGGATCGTCCTATTCAAATTCGTACATCACCAAGGACGCCCATGCCAATGCATGAACAACAAATAATGGAAGAATTTTGGAGGAATAAACAAGAAGAAATTGATGTGATTAAGGATTTCAGCGAACGTGCAATCCCCATGACCTGTCTAAAGAAAGTTATTTATGCCGACAAGGGTAAACAAATGATGACATTTGACACTCCATCCTTTGTAACAAAGGCATGTGAGATCTTTGTGCAGGAACTTTCACTACGTGCCTGGATGTCTGCCAATTCTCACCATCGTAACATCATACTAGACTCTGACATTGCTGAGGCCATCGCCTCCATTGAGTCTTATGATTTTTTAAATGATGTCATACACGAATATAAAGGTGAGCACAACACTTCGCCCTGTCTAAGGCCTACTAAGGACTTTCATAGGTTGACAAATCATCCATCAACATCTCAATCTCATTTTGATCAATATCAGATGCCACAAATTAATCCTCAATCTTTCAGATATTCTCCCTTTGTTTGCATTCCTCCTCCTTTGAATATTTGTGAGATGCCTTTATCCTTGCCGCTTTTAACACAACAATACCCCTTGATGCCAACCACAACCACACCCATTATGAGCGGAACAATACAACCTATGACCCATATGCCCATTGGTCTAGGGTTCTTTAGGAACAACATCGGTTACAATGTTGATGCTTTTGATGCGATGACTCCCCCACAAGTACCTTCAAGAGCATTGCCAAATATCTCGAATAACTCCTACATGAGCACAATTGTTTCTGCTGCAATATATCATGTTGGTGGTGATGCTACCACTGATAATATTGTTTCTCAAGATGGGGGCATGCCATTTCATTACCCTTATATTCCTCCAACTATCTTGCAATTATCATCTCCTTCGACAATGGCTAATAATAATGGTCCTCTTGTTAATGGTGTCATGGAATTGAATTATTCCAAACCAGAGGTTGCACATCTTGGAAGTGATATATATGATCATGGTATAGCCAATGCCAATGATGGCACCGATCTAGAAGCTACTATTGTTGTCGATGACAGTCAACAACAACAAGGAAAAGAAAACTCTGTAGGCCATCAAGTAAATATTGTGCATGGAAGTTTAGATGCAGAAGTTGTCACTGCTACTATTATGAGCAGGGATAACAACAATATCAATTGGGATACGATTAACATGGCCGAGGATTCTTTGCTAGTTGACTTTTGGGAGCAGGTCATGATGAATGAAGATATGATGCCTTTGCCTAGCACTACCTCTATTCGTGATATACCGGATCTTGAGAGACTTGGTGGCCATGAACCATATCTTCTCGACGACATTGTCTCCTGTGCAAGCACCAACATAAGGCGTAGGCGTAGCTAGATGGACGTAGGATAGGAGAAGGAAACAAGAATAATAAGGAGAGGCAAGGATAATATCACAAAGTTCCCGGGTCGATTGGGTCGAGGAACGGGATCGAGGGTCGATGCTTTATAAAATTGTGGTACGGAGGGGGTATACCTCTTTGAGACGAAAATTCATAACATGGTACATGAACCAAGGAGTATCGGGTCGATGACCCCGGAACGTGGTATAGAAGAGTCAAGAAAAACAAAGAAAATGGAGAGAAAGATAAAAGAAAAGGGTTAGATGAGCTGTCCCAAAGTCATCGCGCATATTCATTGCCCAATCTATACTGCAACATCACCCTGCCTCATGTTGGAGCTTCTCCATGGCGACCTATACTGCAACATCACCCTGCCTCATGTTGGAGCTTCTCCATGGCGACCTCCACGACCTTGACCAGAGTTTACGACCCTACAGGGTGGGGACGATGATCCAGCGAAAATTGGGACGATGACCCATGGTGACCCCGATCCACGAATTGGGACGACGTTCCCGGGTCGTGGAACGTGGCACCGACCCCGTTTCCTGTTACTATGTTGGATGTAACAACTTGTGTTTTTTTTGAATGTGTCTGATATAGTGTGTAATTGTGTTTGTTTCTAGAAAAAAAACTCTATAAAAATTTGAGCAATTATTTCTTTGATTTTCTTAAATGAAGCGCATCTGTTTATGTGAACTAGGTAAAAGTTGCATTTCTCTGCTTATTGGCCGTTAATATCTGATCCCCTCCCCTCTATCCAATTCAACCTCTCTCCCTCCATAAACCTCCGCGCTCCGGCGATGCCATCCATGGCGTCCTCCGCCGCCTCCTCCACCTCCTCCCTCGCCGCCATTCGTCACCCCCATTTTCTCCCCGCCAAGCCCGTCTCTCCTCCCAAACCACTCACTCATCCCTTCCCGGCGCGGCGTCCACCCCGCGCGCAGCTCGTCGGCGCCGCCTCCACACCGCGCACGTCGCAAGCAGAGCTCCGTCCGGACTCCAAGAACGCCTCCGCGCTGTCCGCCGAGCTCCGCCGCCTCGCGCGCGGGGGGCGGCTCCCGTCTGCGCTCTCCCTCCTCGACCACCTCTCCCACCGTGGCGTGCCGGTCACCTCATCCGCCTTCGCCGCGCTCCTCTCGGCCTGCGGCTCCCTCCCGCACGCGCGCCAGATTCATGCGCACCTCCGCGTCCACGGTCTGGACACTAACGAGTTCCTACTCGCTAGGCTCGTGGAGCTCTACCTTGAGCTCGGCGCCACCGACGATGCGCGCGGGGTGCTCGACGCGATGCCGCAGCAGGGGTCGACCGCATACTCTTGGAACGCGCTCCTGCACGGGCACGTTCGCCGAGGCCGCGGCGAGGCAGCGGGCCCTGTCGCGGATGTGTTCGCGGAGATGCGCGCCGCGGGGGCCCACGCCAACGAGTACACCTACGGCTGCGTGCTCAAGTCCATCTCCGGGAGCGCCAGGCCGTCGATGGCCATGGCCACCGCCACGCACGCCACGCTCATCAAGAACGCGTTCGTGGGCGCACCGGGGATGCTGATGACTGGGCTCATGGACGTCTACTTCAAGTGCGGGAAGGTAAAGCTCGCAGTTAGAGTGTTTGAGGAAATGCCTGAAAGGGACGTCGTTGCTTGGGGCGCGGCCATTGCTGGATTCGCGCACAAGGGGATGAAGAGGGAGGCCCTGGAGCATTTCCGGTGGATGGTGGAGGATGGGGTCAAGGTCAACTGCGTGGTGCTCACGTCAATTGTGCCTGTCATCGGAGAGCTGCGGGCACGCAACTTGGGTAGAGAGATTCATGGATTCGTGGTGAAGAAGTTTGGATATGGTAAAGATGTTGCAAAGGTCCAGGCAGGGTTGGTTGACATGTACTGCAAGTGTGGCGATATGACCTCAGGTAGGCGAGTGTTCTATGGCAGCAAGAAGAGGAATGCTGTGTCATGGACAGCTTTGATGTCTGGGTATGCATCAAATGGCAGACCTGACCAGGCGCTGCGGTGCATAGCTTGGATGCAGCAAGAAGGGATCAGGCCAGATCTCATTGCAGTGGGGACTGTCCTCCCAGTTTGCACAAAGTTGAAAGCGCTGAGGGAGGGGAAGCAGCTCCATGCATATGCTTTAAGGAGGTGGTTCCTGCCCAATGTCTCCTTATGCACATCACTGATCACCATGTACGGTTCCTGTGATCGCTTGGAATACTCTCACCGGGTGTTCCATGATATGGACAAGAAGACTGTACAAGCTTGGACTGCATTGGTTGATGCCTACCTCAAGAATGGAGACCCATTAACTGCTGTTAGTTTGTTCAGATCAATGCTGCTGACAAACCGTAGGCCAGATGCTGTTGCCATCACCAGGATGTTGAATGCCTGCTGTGATATTGGGGCATTAAAACTCGGCAAGGAAGTGCATGGTCAGGTGCTAAAGTTGCGGTTGGAACCTCTCCCTTTAGTGGCAGCAGAGCTAGTAAATATGTACGGAACATGCGGAGACCTCAAAGCAGCACAGAGGGTTTTTAATCGAATTGAGTCCAAGGGATCCCTGACTTGCACCTCAATTATAGAAGCTTATGCAATCAATAAGAAGCATAAGGAAGCACTGGATCTCTTTGCTTGGATGCTATCAAACAAATTTGTTCCTACCAAGGCGACTTTCGATGTGGTTCTGAGAATCTGCGATGCTGCAGGGTTGCTTGATGAAGCCCTTGAAATTTTTAACTCCATGGTGCAAGAATTCAAACTGGAAGCATCTCAAGATAATTTTGACCACATCATCCGCCTTCTTGCTGGTGCCGGTAGGATTTCAGAAGCACAGCGGTTTGCTGACCTGAAATCTACTCTGTTTAGTTTACCAACTCCAATTTTGGACTCTGAACAGCAATGATATTGTACAGGTTCTTTCCATTTTACCTCCTACCAATATGTGTTGTATGATTTTTCAAAGTGATACTGATACTTCTTTTTATAGTTGTAAGTCTGCTGCAAAGCAACATTCTTTCTGACCAACTAGCAATTACATGACTTGTTGAGTGTATAATTTAACATTCATTATACTGTACTAGCAATTCTGAAGAAATAACATCGTTGGTATTATTCTCTCAGCATTCAGCAACAAACATGATTTGCGTGAGAGTCAAATATGAATTTTATTTTAGTTTGTTGTTGTTATTAACTATTATCATTATGAACTGTTTGCCTATGTTAAAGGTTTTCAGAGTCTTATTTAATATGCTACGAGCAACTAAGTTCCCCTCTGCAGCACTCAGTGAGGCATAACAGTAGTTTTTTTTTAGATTGAGAAAATATTCCATTAACCACTACCCTCAGCCAAACTGTTGGAGTCCCTCAGCCAAACTGTTGGAGTCTAGGATCTAGACAAAGTTTGACTGATGACCCTAGCCAATTTATTGTACCAAGGGTAACAGGAACCAAGGCTGATGCTAATTCACACGCGCGCAGGTCGTCACACCAAACAACTCGTTCAAAACGAAACGATGCAAATCTCTATAAATCACACGTAAAGTCCTAAGAAAATCCGTTCAAATCTGCAAGCACATATTGTTGCAATGATCAATAGCAAGGGACAAAACGTACGAGTTTACCACCATAATAAAACCCAAGTACGAGAGTACATATAGCTTGTTCTGAAGACAAGCAAAATATACGCTTGTTGTTCAAGTTTCAAATGTATTAGCCAAAACATATGACGTGATGGAGGTTATTTGCATGCATTCACTGACGAATATCCGCAATTCTGCTAACGTACCGGCCTAACATTGGAAGTAGTACGCTACATGAAAGTCAATATAATGCGTAACCACGTAGGGCAGGACACACCCAAGAACACGTTCAACGAAACGAGGCAAGTAAATCTTTAAAAATCACGCGTATGGTTCCTAAAAACAATCCATTCAAATATGCAAGCACATGTAAGAGAAGAAGTTACATCGATCTGTATGCAACTGGACCAAAATTGACTGCTAAGACTTTATAGCTAACTAAAGAAACCTTGCCGAATGCATATATATACTCCGTAACAAGTAATTATATTTCTAATCTTTACCTGAAAAACTAATCTAATAACCATGTACTAATTACTTTTAGAGCCAACGAGGCCGACGTAGTCGAGTTCCACCGAGCCGAGCCACAGGCTGCTGCCCTTCTGCGCGATGTCGCTAAGCGTGACGCCCTTGGGCGCCGTCATCACCTCCTGCTGCACTCCCTTGCCGTCGAGCCTGACGCCGACGAGGTGCTCGACGGAAGACGCCGCCGCCGCCGCCGCCTCCGCCGCCGTCGTCGCGTTGAGCTTCTCCTGGTTGAGCGCGAACCAGTAGCCTCCCTTGTTGTCTCGCCGGACGTTGTCGGCGTATCCCGGCAGGTCGGCGAAGAGCTCGTACTGCCCTGCCTTGGCCCCCCTGATCCAGTACCTGAACGCCTGGCACGGCCCCGTGTGCGCCACCACGACGTGCGTCCTGTCGGCGCTCACCGCGACGCCGTTCGGGTACGGCAGGCCGGACCTGAGCACGGCAGCGCGCCGGGACCGCGCGCCGTACCTGAGCAGCCGCCCCGACGAGTCGCGGTTGAGCATGATCTGCGTGTTGTGCTCGCGCGTGTAGGTGGCGCTGCTGGCGGTGAAGTAGACGTCGCCGGTGGCCTGGTCGACGTCGACGCCGTTGACGAAGTTGAGCGGCGCGCCGCCGGCCTCCGACGCCAGCACCGTGGCGGCGCCGCCGGCCGGGCCGACCTTCAGGAGCCCGAGGTAGGCGTCGGCGATGTAGAGGTCGCCGGTCCTGGCGCAGAACTGCAGGCCGAGGGGGCGGCCGCAGATGCTCTCGGCGCCGGCGGGGCGCGCCGTGGACGCCGTGCACATGGCGTTGCTCATGTAGTTGGGGTGGTAGGCGAACGTTGTCCAGCGCTGGGAGCTTTCGTCCCACTTGAGGACGCGGCCGTCGGAGACGCCAGCGTAGGGACCCTGACCCCGGCGGTCGAAGGCGAGGCTCTCGCCGCCGGTGACGCCGTCGGGCAGCGGGAACTTATGTATGGAGAGGGGCTTGGTGGCGCCGCCGGGCTTCGGGCCATGGAGGCTCCATGCTGCTGGCTCGGCTGCACACGACGACGACGACGAGAGGAGGAGACCAACGAAGAAGAAGAGGAGGAAGGAGACGTGGCGCGACATTGCTTTGTCGATCGAGAGCTAAGGGTCTCGTTTTGTTTGGAGGATGAAGATTAGGGGTATGCCGGCACATATTTATTGGGCAGGCAGGTCGGCGTGTTAGGATAATTGTTCCGTCAGGACTCGTGACAGTCCAACACTACTACAAAGTACTACCGGAGTACAAAGTGAAAGGAGTACAAACTGTTGTTTCTTTTAGTAAAACAGAGGAGAGACAGAGCCCATTAAACCACCGGTGGCTGTTTACTGCGGAGGGCAACGCGTGTCGTGCCGTGCGTGGCCATCCTACGCGCGGCTGCGGAGAGATAGCTATCGTGCGCGGTCGAGAAACAGGATATGCGTACAGTACATTTTAGCCCGTTGACCAGCCCATCATCGATAATATGTTCCCAAGTGGCCCATTAATAGTTCATAGGATAGTACAAGAAAGAAAAATAGTAATACGGCCCATGTTGCACTTTGCAGCCCATTATGCTATATTTCGATCTTTTGTCTTTCTTTCTTTTCTTTCTCTTTTGATTTTTTCTTCTCTTTTGCCTTTTTGTTTATATTTTATTTTTTGTATTTAATTTATTCTTCTTATTTTTTTCTATTTTAAATTTATTTTTTGTTTTATTTTTTTGATTTTTTCCCTTATATTAACAATGTAACATTTCAAACCATATGAGGAGCAAAATTAGATTGGCAACTATTTTACGTGCCATATATGTAGCAAGTAACAACTAAAATTAACTAAAAAAGATTAAAACCCCACATACACGGCTAATGTTTGGATAGTACATACTGTATAATATATATATACATTTGACTTATATCAAAATCATTCCACTTCTATTCATCATCACTCTCACAAAAAGTATCCTTTACAAATGGCTCATCCCACTTATTTGTATTCGGGGTCAATGAACTAGATCCTTTAGGCAAGCACTTGCCTCAAAAAGAAACCTACCACCTCTGTTTACCTGTGGCTAATGCCAATATGTAGTTTGTAGATTTTTCTGCAATGTGATCATAAAAAATAACTAACTATGCATGATTCCATTTTGTGTCCATGAAGTGAGACCAAAGAAAAGAAATATAATGATCACTATTTTTAGATAATAAGTATGACCGTTACTAATTTTAGCCCTCAGAAACTCTCTCATCCATTCTATCGTAATACCTGTCCATTCGTAACTTCTTATGGTTTGCTTTTTTTCTCTTTGAATTTTTACATTTTATCTTATGTATTTCTCTAGAAAAAAATAAAGAATTTTACAAAATCATCTTACTTGGAATCTGTCTTCTATCGTGAATTCAGTTTTACTCTCTGTTGTTATTTCTTGCAATCACCCCTCCGTCCAAGTTCTGAAATGGGGAGTGAATGCCACAATGTTTTCTTGAAGGGGGAGAACATATCAATACCATGTTTTTGTTCTTGTTGCTAGCATCTTCCCTCACGACATGTTGAATTTTCTGTCATACATGCCTTATTGTCTTCTGCTTATGGCTATATGCTCAACAAACTATCCATAGTGTCAGAGCTCTGCTTTTTCCCAAAGGTGAGATTTCTATAACGTTTGGTGCTTCATATTTACGTAAATAAATGTTAAAGAATTTGTGAGCAGTTCGTTTTGTATATTGGTCGGATTCATACAATTTTATGTAGAGGGAAAGAATTGACTGACTACCATCCTTAAAACCGTTACCTTAATGTTCAATTTGTGTCTTCATGCATTTCAGCTTCTCTGCAATCTATGTCAAGAAATGTTCAAGAAATTAAACATTTATTTTGTTTCTCGATATTATCTGAAAAGCATAAAAGAACTCATGTCATCTTGTTTCAATCATCGTTTGGAAGTTCAGGCAATGGTCGTTTCTTGTCAAGTGCAGAGATTAGCAAGAAAAACTGCCAAAATTGGTCTCAGCGCAATTAACTCGTTGAAGAAGAAGGCATTGCATCTTATGGGCTGCCTTTGCTCCAAAGGCGCCAAAGATGACAATGCCACTTCTGCACACACACCATCAAGGAGAGATGACTCTATGGTTGCAACAAGTACCAAGACTAATAATGCAAAGTTCAAAGAAAATACATTCAACTCCAGCACATTAGATTCATATGGTGGAGCTAAGGTGGTAGCTTTAGATGCTAGGATCAGCAGTGGTAACAATGCTGACCTAAAAGGGCTCCCAGCTGAGCATGCAATTGTCGGTTGGCCAGCTTGGCTCATAAATGTGGCG
The DNA here is from genome assembly GCA_033239725.1 of Echinochloa phyllopogon. Taxonomy (NCBI): domain Eukaryota; kingdom Viridiplantae; phylum Streptophyta; class Magnoliopsida; order Poales; family Poaceae; genus Echinochloa; species Echinochloa phyllopogon. The sequence continues at coordinate 4,653,665 of BTCW01000003.1, forward strand.
CCTAAAGCAGTAGAAGGATGGTTGCCTCGGCGAGCAGATTCATTTGAGAAATTGGCCAAGGTAAATTACTGAGCTAATGATTTTTCCTCAATGCAAATTACTTGAATAATTGCATTGCATGGATTCTTTTATGTTGTAGATTGGACAAGGAACTTATAGTATCGTGTATAAAGCTCGGGATCTCGAGTCAGGGAAAATTGTCGCACTAAAAAAGGTGCGGTTTGTCAACATGGACCCTGAAAGTGTGCGCTTCATGGCTAGAGAAATCCATATTCTTCGGAGATTGGATCATCCAAATGTCATAAAGCTTGAAGGGATCATAACATCTCGTGTTTCGCAGAGCCTCTATCTTATCTTCGAGTATATGGAACACGACCTTGCTGGTCTTGTTGCAACTCCAGGCCTCAAGCTCACTGAGCCGCAGGTGGTTATCACACTACTCTCCATCATATCGATGATCGATCACTTAGAAAACATAATTAAACTAAAACTATAGCACAAAATATCAGATAAAGTGCTTCGTACAGCAGCTGCTACTTGGCCTCGATCATTGCCACAAAAATGGGATTCTGCATCGAGACATCAAAGGCTCAAACCTGTTAATTGATGGCAATGGAACGCTGAAGATTGGAGACTTTGGCCTGGCCATATCCTATGATCCCAACAACCCGCAACCGCTGACAAGCCGTGTTGTGACATTATGGTACAGACCACCAGAGCTTTTGCTTGGTGCTACGGAGTACGGTGTTGCTGTAGATATGTGGAGTACAGGGTGCATTGTGGCAGAATTGTTTGCTGGCAAGCCTATCATGCCAGGAAGAACAGAGGTTTGTTATTTTGCTTCTGGACAGAAAAGAATAAACCATACAAGTTTCTTTTCAGCTTTTTCTTTAGATTTTGCCAATTGAGTTCTCATAAGTCCTGTTCCTATGCTAGGTGGAGCAAATTCACAAGATCTTTAAGCTATGTGGGTCACCGCCTGAGTTTTATTGCAAGAAATCAAAGGTGCCAGAGACAGCAATGTTCAAACCTCAGCAGCAATATGGGCGGTGTGTTGCTGAGACTTTCAAAGATTTTCCCCCTTCAGCTGTAGTTCTCATAGACTCCTTGCTTTCACTAGAACCAGAAGTTCGTGGAACAGCTGCCTCAGCTCTCGAAAGTGATGTAAGTTTGCACTTCATGATAATCGTTCGTGTAGCGTGAGTTTCCTGGCTCGCAGAACTTACATCCGGATTTGTAGCACTTACGTTATGTATCAAACCTCTTCCAGTTTTTCAGAACCAAACCACTTGCTTGCGACCCTTCAAGCCTACCGAAACTTCCACCAAGCAAAGAGTATGATGTTAGACTCAGGCAAGAAGAAGCAAGGAGGTACGCTGCAAACCTTATTTTTCATGTTCCATCTTTGGATTCCATAACAACTTTGTTGGGGTTCATTGTGACACTGACATTGGTTCTTCTTAATGTTTCTCCAGGCAAAGAAATGCTGCACTTGGCGGACGAGGAGCTGAATCTGTCAAACCCGGAAATGAGAATCATGTAACAAGTCGTGCCATTGATATTACTGCTCAATTGAAGGTGAGTATGATACATGGACAGTCCAAATTGCTTCAATACTTAATTGAGTAGAGACTGACATAAATATCAGAAAATGTTGGATGGTTTGTAAGCTCAATATTTCTAATGTTAGAAATTTCAATATCTAAAAAATTAACAAATTTCAAGAACAGTTCCTCAAAGAATGGATTCTCCATACCTTTACATCATCTTTTGAGGACTTGCACGTTCAATAGGGCATTATTCATCAACTCTGACCCCTTTGTCACTTTGCAGCAACCCACACATAACACTTCAAAGAGCACCTGTGAGAAGTTTAACCCAGAGGACAGTGTGCCAGGGTTCCGGGTGGAGCCACGGGGTTTGCCAACCTCAGTGCAGGTTCCTGAATGTGGATCCACATGGAATAACATGGGGGGTTACGCTGATCACCGTGCAGTTCCTGCTCGTGTTTGCAGCTCTGTTCGTGTCACAAGGAAGAAAGGATCATATGATGAAACAGATTTGAGGAATGGTATTGAGATTACCGATCACAACCAGACAGCTAATAGGCCAGCGTCTTCTCAAAAGAAGGACCTGCAGGAGGTTAGTACTTTACTCTTAGAGCAGAAAATTACACTGGGTTTATTTCATTTCACATGGATTGTACCTTATGTCTGTGACTTGCCGTGATCAGAATCATGGAAGGAAGTACAAAAGGATCCATTACTCTGGGCCTTTGATGCCGCCAGGAGGGAACATCGAAGACATGCTCAAGGAGCACGAGTGGCACATCCAAGAAGCTGTGCGCAAGGCACGCCTTGGCAAGGGGAGCAGATAGCTAGGAGAACATAGAGCAGTCCTAGTAGAAATGAACCAGGATTCAGTGGTGCTACTGACACTTTCAACACTTGGAATTCAAGCACAGCACTCTTGAGCAAAGCTGCCATGTCAAGCTGCTGCAAGAGTTCGCATGTAACATGGTAAGGCAATATTGCTCAATACGATCACAAAGATCCCTAAGTTGGAAGCATCATACTACAGCAGGGAGTGAGTGGATTACATCACAAATATCAGTAAGTTCTCAGGTAGGATAAAATTGAAGAGTGCAGAGAAATCGGCAAGGGGGATTGCAGAGCCTGGGTGAGTACAGTTTTTCTTCTTTATTCAGTTAAGATGAGCACTTGAATAGGCTTATTTGTAAGTTTTGATGCAGTTGTAGTGTTGTCATTGTAAATTTGTTCATCCCTTTTGCTGACAACTCTGGACTATGAAACATGAGCTGGATTTTAAGTTTGAAACAACAGTTTCATGGGACCTGATTACTGGCTGAGGATGATGCATCTAGAATAGCATGATGTATTTCAGGTTAGCTTGAGTTCTTAACGAATTAGTCAATGCTAAGTATCGTAAACATTGGGTAATAACAGGAATTAATCAACGTTTTGAACCAGAAAGGGACGGGAGACTGTTGCATATGCATAATAGAGTGTTATTGGGGTCTGAACTCTGAGGCTTGTGGTAGTTTATGTAAAAGGATTGCTAAGCCATATCACCGACTGAACACGTTTGTTAAGGGAGCAAATAAAGTTCCGGAGTTTGTTCTTTGTACTCACATATACCACAACAGTGGTTGTGTGCGTCTCGTAACATTGTAGCACACAGCAGACGAACTGTTTGAGCACAACATGATGCAGATGGAATAGCACTACAGACATAGTTCACAAGTTCTGAATTCCCTCAAACTCGGTATAAACCTTCATACAACAGGCAACATCGGTTCTCCATGCATTGACTATTTGCAGCAAAATCATGGACTGGGTGCTTTTCCTACAGAAAGTTGACACAACCAACAGAAGTGCACTTCCTTTCCGCAGATTTGAACCCTCAGAAATCCAAGTTGTGGCATAGAGCTGCTGGGGAGATTCTTTTCTTTCCTCACTTGTTTCTCTTTTATTTTAGGTCAAGGGTCAGGGAACACTGGTGACAGAAAACCAATAGTTAGCATAGAGAGCAGCTGCAAGAGATAGTGGTAAAATAACACCGACGAACTTAGTGCCAATATGCACCTAAAAACTTTCAAAGTGGTGAAGCTCAGGTCTCACTGGGACCAAATTGCTTCTGTATGTCACTGAATGATATGGTCGCAGAACCCCTTCTCTTAGCCTTTTGCTGTGATGGATGCTCCCTCCAGCCAGTCATGTAAATTACCTGAGCAAACAAAAAAGCATTTGGCAATCAGTGGCCCAGTTTGAATACATTTCTAATACCGAAAATAACCGTTTCTAGCCCAGATTAGCAAAAAGGATTTTCCTGAATCAGTTCAGATTCAAAAAGGTAAAGTTTGCTTCCAACAAGACAAGTACAGAACTTGAAAGGTTGCTGGAATAGATCCATCTTCTAAGCCAAACATTGACTGGTAAATTGCTGCGGTAGCCAAGGCTGTATCCCTTTTTAACACCTGACAACACAAAACCAATTCAAGTTAAATTGCTAGGATAACTAAAACTATTAGAATTCAGCCCTTTTCAATAAACGATTATGATATGTAAGACACTCACAGGATTTCTTTGAAAGAGAGCATTTGTTTCCCCCATTGCTCTAAGATGTTCCACAAGTTCCAAAGCTAGTTAACAAAAGCAGCAAAAACATCAGCAACAAGTAGTAATCTCCACAATAAAAATCAGCATATTTCTTTGGAATAGAATGTACTCTTATAATACATTATTTCTAAATGCAGATCACAAGACTAATACATGAAGTGACTTCTGTCTGATAGATGTAACAGTAATCACACAGACGCAAAGCCCTAGAATTGAAATACATGGTACTCAGCAGAAATTTTAAGTTTTCTTTTTGTACAAACCACTGTTGTATTTAACGGTATACTGATCAACATCAACCCCTGAAAGGGTGAAACCTGCCCTTGTCAAAAGGTTTCCTGCATCACGGACCTTGAAATGTGCAAGACAAAGCCACAGTCAAGAAAAATAGAAACAAAAAAGCCAAGATAGAGTAATTGTGTGCATGTAAAACTGAACCTAACTAGTATAATACATGGCTGCCTGGTCTAAATCATAAGAAAAACTTCAGTAGCATTTCACCGTTAAGTTGTATATCAAATATGCAAAGGAAGTACAAACAAATGCCCTTGAAGCAAAAATTTCAGAACATCAAGTAGCCATACTTGTGCTAAAGGTGACATTCGAGGACTGATGCCACCCTCTCGTTCCATTTGAGCAACTGTGCATGCAATTCTAAGCTCCCTAATATAGAAAGCGGTGAAAGACAAGTCAGACAAGAAAAATAAAAAATGAAAGCAAATAGAAATTCAAATTTTCACTACAATTTGACAGGTCATCACTTAAGTGTTTCTCCGCCAAGAATTGCTGCTAGAAAGAGACCATCAGGTTTGAGGGCCAGCCTACACTGCAACCAAAAGGCAATAATGCAAGTTATCAATAGTTAAGGTATTTCTCTAGTAAACAACTACTTTCTGAAACCAGATTAAGAAATTTACCTGTATCATTGCTCCAGGAAGATCATTTGTCCAATGAAGCCCAAGACAGCTTATTATCAAATCCTGTGAGCTTCAGAAACCATGAACCCGGCTAATGAGTAAATGTTGCAAGATTTGCCTGTGTGTTGATGCTAATACTTTTGACACTGCAACTGACTCACTCAGGCATGAGTATAAGAAATCACACAAGAACAAAGAAATTCCATTGTTTCGCATGTATGCGCTGATCTATAAGCAGTGTATGAGGAGCGTTGGAAGCTGATCTGCTTAAGGAAGAATGCTTTCCTTTTTGTGCAAGAGAAATACTGTAGAAAGGTAGCATCTAATTTTCTTCATATTCAATTCTATGATACAGATTTTAAGTTGGGGGTGGATAAACTGCAAAATCAACAGTGTACAAAGTCAGTTGATTGCCGAACCCCACAAGTGCAGGAGGTACGTTGCAATCTCAGAAAAACTATTTGTGGGTTCAGTACATTTTACCCTCAATGTACTCCATAATGAAACCAACCAAGAAAGTGAAGATATAGCTGGCATTTGATCCTCACCTCTCTTTGATTGGAAGGAACTCCTCGTCACCGACGACAAAGTGCGTCTCAGGCCTGTCTTCGGTGGCATTCTCTGACTCTCGCCATTTCCTCACCATGTCAGCCGACATGTCCATCATGATCAGCTTCTCAATTCCACCTGACACGCAAACATTCAGTTCATTTCCGGCTAAATTAGGCGGAGCCATGACGACGGCATGGCGCAATCCGGCGACTAGCACACATGAGGAGGCGAGCAGGATGCAAAGGGGGCTCACCGCGGCCGCGGAGCAAGCGGCGGACGGCACCGGCGGAGCCGCCGAGGCAGAGCGCGGAGGGGAACGCCTTCCTGCAGTCCTCGAGGCGGTCGAGGAGATTCTCAGCGACAGCGTCCACGAACCCGTCGGCCTCGCGCATCGCCCACGCCGCGCGGTCCCGGTGGCGGCGCTTGAGGTCGCGGTCGAAGATCTTGACGCGGCCGCCGCCTTCTTCGGGGCCATCGTCTGCGGACGAGGAAGAAAGGTGGCGTTTGGGGAGCAGGTGGCCGTGGCGGTGGCGGAGAAGTAGGAGGCGGCGAGCGGCGGCGGCGGCCGAGGAAGCCATCGCGAGCACCGGCGATGGAGGAGATGGGGCCACGGATTGCTACCATGGAGCCTTTTGGGCCTCGTAATTGGGCTTTTCTGGAGACTGGAGCTCAAAGTGTAACTGGGCTGGTTTGTTTAAAAAGAACTGGGCTACTTTGTTTCTTTTTTTTCTAAAATTAGCAAATACGCAGCCTGTGTACCGTAAGAATTCCTGCGACATTGTGCTATGAAAGTGAGGATAGATAGCTGGTAGATAAACCATGGAACAAATTATATGAAATTCATGGCAAAAGAGGACACTGAAATTGGAAGATACTCCTAATATACTTAAAAACTACAAAAAGATCCTAAAAAAGAACTAAAAAGAAAAAAAACTATGTGGCGCATAAAAGACAGCACCGAAGCTAAAACTGATGTACTGGTTCTCTAACATGTAGGATGACTGAAAAACTAATTATTATTTCCTCATTGGCTAACATCCCATGGAAATCCAAGCTCTGTCTATCTCTGTCGTCTACAAAGTACCGCACCGGACATATGTCACTTTGTTCAGCAAAAGGCGACGCACTGAAGAAACATTCCAAGGATAATCTCAGGTCACACCACACACCAGCTAAGCACTGTACATGAACACAAGTACACAGTACCAGCAGCAATTGAACTCTTTTCAATGGTCTGCAGTGCCTGAAGGCTGAAGCCATGGCGGCTTCAGTCTGCCATGTTAATTAGACCCCTCACCTAATTTTATTTTTAACCAAACTATGGAAAGTGAACACTATTCATCTATACTGTTGGCATAGTTGGTGGCACTTCGATGAGGATCGAGTGTCCTACTCCTAATCAACGACTTAAAGTTTCAGCCACAGTCCAGGCGAGACATCTCCTCAGAACTTCATTAGTAAACAACATGATCAAATTTGCACGTAATCATGAGGATTTGGATGAAAATAAACTACTTTTTCAACCATGTATATCGTTAAGGAGCAGCCAAATTAAGCAGTCCCTGCCTGATACCCAACCGGGCATGCTTGTTGTCTCTTCAACGAAAGGGGCGGTGAATGAACCCCAGAAACACAGCAAAACATCAGACTCAGGTCAGGTGTGTGAGACTGAGACTGATCATCAGGTAGCCAAAGACACAGCAAGTGTAGTAGTATAAACTGTAAACCCGGTCATGGCTTCAGTCCAGCAGATATTATTTTTTTTTATGATGGCAGATATTATTATTGGCTCTCTGCCCTGACCTGAACTTTCCAGTCAAATGTGCAAGGTAGCAATACAGAACTTAGTATTGTTATTCATTTGTTCTACAATAAAATGTATTTGAATTAGTATCCTAAGTGTGACACTTCGATAAGTAGTGTCCCACTCCAACACAACTTGCTGCCCTTCATGCACTCCAGACGATAGCATATTCACAGCAATCACACAAACACGCTGAAATGAAAACGCATCCTTAAATGTATCTTAGGCAAAATCTGCACTTTCCTACTCTCTAAAAATAAACTGCAGAGAGATATACATCTTAGGCAAGAAGCCAAAGTTTGAAAAATTGCATTTATTTTGGCCCATGTTATTCATAGAGCATATTATGCTTATTACCGTTACTAGTGCTTCGGTTTTTTTAAAGAAAAAGCCTATATATATAGTTACTGGACGTACTGGTAGGTACAGGAGTAAATCATTTCCTACCTGCCTCTGCAAAGGGTCAAACATGGTTCTCTTCTCTAATCGACACTAGTGTACTACATAGGATTACTTTTCATGAATGAACAAGGTACGACTCCCCAAGGTGATTTCCTCTTGGGCCATCATGCCACCATGAAAATCAAGCACATGCCTACAAGGCTACAACAAAATGCCGAACTCGAGCATGTCACATGTTCTGTTGTTCAGCATACGGTTGATGGATGCACTGCAGAAACATTCCAAGATATCAGATTCAGGTCACGCTCACCAGTTGTCCTGGCCAAAGAGTACAGCAGTGAGCAGCAATTGAACTTTCATCAGTTGGTAGTACCTGGAATGTTGCCTTCACTCCAACTCATGTTCAACTTTTTATAATCTGAATATCTCATCCCACTATGAAATTTCACAATATTTGTCTTAGTTACTTAGTATTATTGCAACCGGAAAGAAATATCTTTCGAGGGACACCTTAGGTGTGACGCTTTCAGCATGGATGTCGTATTCACGCTCAATTCTCAGCGGGCGCTCCAGACGATAACAATCTTCACAGAGATCGCACGTACCCTAAATTAACTTCAAACAAAATCTATCAGAAACATCCGCGAATAATAGTCTATTTCACCAAGTTCGCACATACTCTAAATAAAAATGGGAAACATTATGTTCGCAACAAAAGAACAATTAATCCTGATCCACCACGTCCATTTTCCAATCCGACGCCACATGCAAACTTGATCCACCACTTCAAATTCTATCATAATGCATCCTTGACCAAGCTGTTATATAGTAATAGCAGCAGTACACAAAGAATCAATTCCTGATGTCTGGTGGTGTATGTATTATCCTTTTGTAAAGGAAAGCAACATTATATAAAGTATCTTTTGATTGACACTTTGACGAGTGTCCTACCCCTGCTCAACTCTAAGGCACCCAGTCCAGATGATCAGAGTCCCTTAGCATTAACAATCAAATAGGCTCTAATAAAATAAAAAGAATCTGCCTGATAAATGTTTCTTAGGCAAAACCTGATCTTTTCTTCTCACTGGTTACAAACAGCAGAGATTTGTGCAGTCAAGGAAAGGAGACTGCCTGATCTCTGCATCGGTGATTTTCTTGGAAAATTATCTTGCCTCTCTGAACCCAGGTATGGCTAGTCACCTGCTACCTCAGTAAAAGGCAAAGACAGTTGTGTTCCGGATCAGCCCTTACCCCACCAAGAGAATATGAACACCACCACTAAAACAACTCCTTGGATGCCACCTCCCCCGGGATGGATAAAGATTAATGTGGATGCCGGTTTTGACCCAAAGACAAATTTTGCGGGTCTCGGCTTCATCGCTAGAAATCATCTGGGCAATGTTGTCTTCTCAGGATGGTCAAACGATCGGCTCTGTGGCAGAAGAAGCTGAATGTGTAGCTGCCCTAGAAGGTATTCACAAAGCTCTATCTGTCTCATAGGGGCCTATTTGGTTGGAGTATGACTGTCTAGCAACAGTGCAAGCATTTACCGATTCTTCTCCAAACCGGTCAGAGAGCTGTTTGTCGTTGAAGAAGGAAAAAGATTGCTTCGCTTGTTTTAGAGTTCTAGAGTTTCCTTTTGCTTTCGTGGTGCAAATGAGGTGGCTTATGGGTTGAGCCAAATAGGTAAGAGAGAAGCTTCTGAGGGTTTTATTTTTGAAGGTGTCCCGACCTCCGTGTCGGCAGCTTTCGATCATGATTGTAATTTGCTACTATTAAAGTAATATAAGCTTTCCCTGCTTTCAAAAAAAAATTAAAACTTTAGATCATATAGACCATAATCGAGTGAAAGGAAAAAAACAACCAAATCGTCCTTAAATGGCCATGTTTTCCTTAAAACTACAATGTTTGCTATTTTTACTTAAGCAAACTCTCCCTTGAGTTTCTGTAAATAAAGAGAAACCCCTATATTTCTTTTCGGCTGACGTTTACATCTTTTTTCTTAAAACAAGTTTTTGGCTTTGCTTTACTTTCGGGGTGGTTGGTGAAGCAGTACCAAAGCACTGCTTTCTGGTTTGCCTTTGATTAGGGCCAAACATGGTTCTCACTCACTCTCCTCCATAGGATGGCCGCCATGAATGAACTAGGTACGACTCACAATGCAAGGTGATTTCCTCGTTGTCGTTGGCCACCGTGCCATGGAAATCAAGGCCCTGCTCATAAAATGCCCAAGGGGCATGTCGTCACTTGTTCAGCAAAAGGCCATTCACTGCAGGAACATCCCAAGATACTGGTCCCAGTTGGTTAGACACCAGTCAAGTTTAGAGACAACAGAGTGTCACAGGCAGGATGAGTTTCCCCTGCAGTTTGACTCACTGACAGGTGGGCCTGATTGCAACTAGACCCACCTGTCAGTGACTCAACTGCAGTGACTTAAAGTCAGAGGAACCTCTTCCAGGCAGGACTTGCACTGAAGGTAGCAGCTGGAAGCCTGGAACCGATGGCTCCAGTGCTCCACTCCAAATCCATATTCAGCTTTGTGCCCTGAATTTCCATCCGAGTTTGCAGGCTGACAGTATTCATGGAGTATTGTTCTGTTTTAAAACATAGCAATATCTTACATCGACATCTTTAGGTGTGACACTCCCATCAGGGGTGTCTTTTTCCTGCCCAACTCTGAGCCACTCACTGCAGATGACATATCCCTGGTAGCAGCTAGTAATGGCACAAAACTCTGAAACAAATTTACAAGCGAAATCCATCATGAACATCCAACGATAATAGTTCGTTCGCCATCAAGCAAACTGATGGGCAACGATAATACCCGGTTCCAACAGGGTATGAGTATGAGTATTGAGTATGATCATGACCCCCAACCCCAAAATTCTACTATATCATGGGACATGTGCTTGTGTAGCAGTAGTAGGTACACTAGTAGCAGCCAGTAGTAGTACAGAAAGAATGAAGAACGAATTCCTGATGGGCAGATGGGTGGTGGTGTGTTAATTATCCTCTTCATGTTTGGTAAAGCAAAGCGATTAAGCATCAAAGCAAAAGGCTCGAAAAGCAGTGCTCATCAAGGGCAGAATGGCGTGGCGTCCTTCTCCCTGTGCGACGGGATGACGAAGTGCCTGATCCGGCCGACCTGCTCGGCGAGGTATCCTTCGCAGAGGAAGGCCTTGGAGAAGGCGTCCTCGACGGGGCGGTCGACGTCGTGCACGAACACGTCGGTGTTGCCGTTCCCGGGCCGGCGCGCGCGCGCCACCATGCCGGCGGTGTAGATGGCGCCCATCCTGCCGGGCGCCTGCGGCGTCCACCCCGTGGGCGCGTCAACCATGATGAGGTCCCACTCGAGCTCGCGGAACACGGGCGGGAGGCCCCCGAGGGCGAGGCGGCAGGAGGCGGCGGCGGCGGCGGCGAGGTCCGGCTGGTCGACGCAGGCCGGGTGGCGGCGGAGCTCGAGGAGCGCGTCGGAGTCGGAGAGGACGGTGTCGTAGGCGACGTGGTAGGACTCGAGGGAGGGGTGCTTGGAGCGGACGCTGGCGATCCACGACGCGTCCTCCTCGAGGAACACCGTCCGGCCGCCGTGGTTGAGCGCCGCCCACATCGGGCTGTCGAACCCGAGCCCGAAGACGAGGAAGTTGCAGGGCGCGCGGCGCTGGAGCACGCGGAGCGAGACGCCGATCTCGTCGGCGGTCTGCTGCGGCGTCACGTTCGACGTCGTGTAGTGCACCAGCGCCTCCGCCACCGCCAGCGGCAGCCCCGCCGCCTTGCCGCCTTCGACGCCGGCGCAGTCCGCCGTGGCGGCGGGCGTCGTCGCTGTCTCCTGCCGCAGGGACGGTGGCGAAGATGGGGAAGGGGAGGAGAGGGAGCGCGCGGCGAAGACGAGGAGGAAGGCGGCGAGCGCGGCGGCGAGGAGGAGGCGGAGCGCGAGGCCGCCCTTCCCCTGCGCGCGGAGGGACGCGAACTGGATCGCCTTGCGGACGTGCATGGGGCTCGACATGGATGCCCTCCTCCCCACTCCTCGCAGCTGATCGATGACACCAATTCAATCTACTACTTGCACCTTATTGAATCTTGATAGGGCTGCCGCTGCAAGATTTGATTTTTGTTGCGATGGCGTTCGGTGAGGCGGCGATGATGGCGACGGATAGATAGATGGATGGATGGTGCACAAGTGAAGTGGAGAGGCGAAGCAAAGCAGAGATGAGCAGAGGATTGGATGGCGAATTGGTAATGAGGACTGAATGATGGATGAGGAGGTAGAGCAGGGACAGAGCGAGCACCTCTGCTCTATAAGTTTGGTGACGTGCTCGGAGCAGGGGTTGCTTTCAGTTCAGCTTGGAGGATGAGGGGGAAGAAAATGCAGTGCGCCGGGGGCGCACGCGCGCTAGGTTGCGCCCCCGCGCGCATCACCGCACAGCTTTCATCCAACGACGCCGAGTCCGCACGAAGAATCACGCCAGGGAAAACGGCGACCCGGCTCGGCTCGGCTTCTTTCCGCGTCGCGGTTCTTTCCGGACTCGCCGGGTCGCCGTTTTCCCTGGCGTGATTCTTCGTGCGGACTCGGCGTCGTTGGATGAAAACTGTGCGGCGATGCGCGCGGGGGCGCACCCTAGCGCACGTGCGCCCCGGCGCACTGCATTTTCTTCCGATGAGGGGGTATTCATGGAGGGTGTGGATGCATTTGGACAGATGATGTGAGATGGTTTATCTTTTTCATGATTTTAGTTTGATGGATGAATTGGAGGAAGATATATAGTTGTGGAAATTAATGAGTGGTATATTTGGATTGGTACGAGAAAGGTGTATGTAACTTGGCCTGTGGGATACGCAAGGCCGGCAAGGGTTGGAGTTTTAATCTGCTTTTGAAACGCCTAACTAAACAACACTCCTTTCATTTATTTTTTGTAAGGCGTACTGTATTAGGATGCGAGGAACACTGTTGAAGTGGCCATTGATTTCTCTCATGATATAAATTATCAACACTTTCTATGAAGCCAGGTCTTATTCAAAGATAACTGAAACACAAATAATCTGGTGATAAATTTTTATATACTATGTCTATAATTTGATCCACTGTAAAAAAGTTATCATGTTTCACCTAACGAATTATTACGCTCTATATTCTGAAACACAGGGAATAGTACCTTGATTACCTTGATGAAGAGATCGAGAAACTGTACCCTCAGTTATAAATAGAATTCACCTGTTGGAGACCTCTCGAAAAAATGCACATGCTAACGTTAAGTTGACTGGAGATGAATATGATGGTATAAAACTTGTGCGAGGATACAAGAGCTTTGAATTTCTTAGCTTACGGTGTGGTACCTGCTGGTGTTTACTCAGTTGATCGGGTGCTGCAACCCCCCACACCCGGCTGAGACGATATATTCAGAAAACATAGGATACCCACACTGGCAGATATGGACTATGGAGATCTATGGAGTATATATTAACTAGTTATAGGATGAGAGTTTAGGCCCATGCTGGTGATCAACGCCAACCATGGTGTTGGGCGTCGGTAGGTGCATCAATTTGTGGCAACAAGTTATTCTGGTTGGATTTAATCCCTCCCTGTTACAAACCCTGGTTGTCAGAGGCCAGTTACTCACTTACTCTTGGGTGCGTAATGTTTGTGTTGTGATGCGGGTATTCTCCTGTGCATGGTTGCATAGTGGTGGTGCCAAACCAAAAATCGGTCATATGGTTGTATAAGAAAAAATAAGAACAATCGGTCACATGGTTGTATTAGAACATGTTCCTCAGTGTTATCCTTTTTTGAGCGAGTGTATATATGCTATACAATTTTAGTCCCTTATTTATGGCTTCCTATCTTTTTGCTAACTCGTATATATTCTGATCACTTTGCTCCAAACACAAGGACGGCAACCTAATCTTGTAATCCCAATTTTTGTGGAACAGAAACGTCCAGGTGGGATTTCTCTTCCGAATGGACGAATGGCCGGCCATGATCTATCGCCTAGCAATCAAACCAAACCAATGCAATGCATGTTGCAATGAGAGAACTCAGGGATCGATCAATACATGTGATGGGGTACAATCACAAAGTGCATGATTGAACCATCAGTTCAGGGCTTCAGGCACCCAACGCATCGATAATACATGATCATAAAAAGTACCAGCAGACTATGGTGGGGATAAATAAAGTCCTGTCGCTGCCGCAGCTGTTGGGAAAATTGCCACGGATGAACAGAGCTGCTGTGCCCTGTGACGGAGATTCACCACCTGATACTGCTAGTGAAGGTGAAGCTCCATACCTTCCACTGCAAGCGAATTTCCGTCGCTTTAATCCTACTCGATCGATCAGCTCGATCTCAAATAGAATGTTGAGATCTGAGCAAGCTGTTTGGGGGTGACAGGTGTTAGTCACTCTGATTAGAGTAACGATTTCAGGTTGTATAATACTCCTTTGGGTTGGGATTTGGGGTTGCTTTCTGTTGGGATTCTGAATGGTGAGGATACCTGCATTGGGGCCAGATGGGATGATGAGTTGGATTCCTCTGCATTCATTCGTTTGTACGTGATGGGTATCTGATCCTATTAATTCTCTGATGTGCTCTGCTCCACTGTAGGGGGATGATACCATATATGACACTGCCAATCAATTCATTGTGCTAACTGCTAAATACATATACATCATGTAGTTAGTATGAAAAAAAAAGAGAGCTAGTACTGTGGCCTGAAGGTTGGAGCTCAAGCTAGAGGGATTTATTTACATTGATATTTACAATTTTTATAGACATTAGCTGAATATACATCTGGAGATATCCATGGTCGAATTACCAATGCATGCATTTTATTTTCTAATATACTTATGAGGAAAATATATTTTTTTGCAAAGTATGTATGAGGAAATTACTCTTTTATTCATTTAACACGAGCTCATTCTTTTCTAAAAGAGTTTGAAAACAATTTATAACCTAGTACTCCGTATGTGCGTGACTTATGACTTGACTAGTGTAGAGAAACTGTCTTGGTTATAGTGTGGTGAACTTTTTTTTACAGGTATATATATACTGTATAGTGTACTTCAGGTCTTGGTCATGCCGTGTGGCGGGAAGACATATGTTGCCTTGGTCGTGCTGTTGACCATGACGCCGCAGTGGAAACAAATGCCCATGACGTACGGAAGCAGTAACGATTTGTGAAAAAGTATAACTATGTCTGCATGTAGTTAGGCAACCATCTGTCCAAATGAGTTGAATTGGCAGTCGACTGATGAGCTACAAATGCAGGGCGTGTTTAGATGCAGAAAGGCACCGCCCGATTCGGGCCGGCGCACGTCAGACCCGCTACTGTAGCGTTTCGTTTGTATGTATGAAAAATTGTCCAAAAATTTATTAATTAGACTCAAAATATTCGTCTCATAGAGTACAATAAGACTGTACAATTAGTTTTTGATTTCATCTATATTTAGTGCTTCATGCATGTTATGACATTTTAATGTGATGAAAAATCTTTTTTGCATAGTAAATTTAGGAGTTACTTTTTGGGAGCTTTTAGAACTAAACAAGGCCGCAATCACGCACGCACTTGCATTCAGAAGTTCAGAACCACGCATCTCTGTAAAATAAATGCATGATTGCACCATCATTTGGGGCTGCAAGCGTGAATTATATTGATGAATGAATCTTTGTACTAAATCGAAAAGCTGTGTCCTCGGCAAACTGTTGCGAGACTGCTACGGGTCAAGAAGAAAAGTTGTATCCCTGTCCTGTCCTCTGAGCTAGAGCCATCAACTAATTAACGTGTCCTCTGCATATCGATCCCCTAGCATCCATGGACCGAAACCTTCGTTGCCGTCCAGAGGAAGCGATCGAATCTGTGCGCTTGTACGTGCTGTGTTAAATGTTGTTCATCTTTAAACGAGCGTCTACGTGTCCAAGATTGGTATGAGAGAGTAGCTTTCAAAGTTATTGATCGGTACGCCTGTTATTGATTTCTAGACTTGGACGTGACAATTGCCGCTCCCCCCCTGTACGTTCCAGCGATATTGATCGCATTGGTATAGGATTTGAAAGCTAAATACAAATGCGATCAATATGTCTATTTCGTGTCTCTTGGATAAAATACTACCGGTTAATCGATTAATATATTGATCATCCATCAATCACCGTATTTTATCTCTCAATCCACATATTTGTATCACAAAAAAAATATATCTTGTTGTTGCAACAGATATCTAGTGATGTTGCATTACACAGTTAATGTTGCATGAAACATGGTATCATGTGTTGCGGTGGGAATTTCCCAATTTAGGATTGGACGTTAGAGTCATTTTTATGCACATTTTTAAATATCGACGTGCTCTTGTTGCAAAATGTATTCCATGATGTTGCAGTAGATTAGCAACATTACAATAGTCGGTGTTGCATGAGACATGATGGCATGTTACGGTGGAAATTTTATAATCTAGTGTCAGATGGCAATGTCATTTTTATGCATATTTGTTAATGTTGCAACCGATCATCTCTAATTTTGAGACAATTAACTTCTAATGTATCAACAGTGGGATCAAGTTATTGACAGGTAAACAAAGTATTGATAAACGTTTTGTTTTATTTTAAGTATTATACTTTTTTGTAATAATTGCAAGTGTTATTATACTGTTTTGCAACAAGTTAAAAATTAAAATGGTGGGAGAAGTTTTTCTTTGTATTGGAAGGCCATGGAATAAAAGAATCGCCTGTATTCGGTGGCATGCACCGTGATTCGCAGGAAGGCACGATGATCACCGGCCCAAGCTAGGATGGCGGCCTGAGCTTGACGACGTTGCATTGGAATCAAAGTGAGCACCTTTTTTCCCACAAGGTTGTTGGGAGCTGATGAGGTGTTACGACCCACTTTGATTAGACTAACGATTTTGAGGTTAACTAGTAGAATATATATGCGGAGGATATGATCTTTTAATTTCTTTGGAGTGAAGGAGAGTGAAACTAGGAACAAAAAGGACAAAGATTCGGTTAGAGTGGTTGAGAAACAAAGTATAGCTAGTAGATCCATGCACGGAGCGGGCGCAGTGCATGTTCCAAAAAGTGCTTCATCCTTTGATTAATAATTTGCAGGTGACATCATTACTCTTCTAGAAACGATTCCTTGGAACCAAGGGGGTGTTCACTTCCTCGAAAAGAGGGGTGAAAGTTTGGTAAAAATGTCACATCGGACACTGTAGCGCACTGTAACACTTTTCGTTTGTTCGTGGTAAACATTGTTCTACCATGACCTAACTAGGCTCAAAAGATTCGTCTCGTCGTGTACATCAAAACTATGTAATTAGTTTTTTTATTTACCTACGTTTAGTACTCTATGCATAAGGAGAGAGATTTGATGTGACAGTCAATAGCGAAGTTTAGAGAGAGAAAGTTTGGGGAGATTTTTGGAAGCGAACACCGCCCAAATAAAACAGGGTAAAAAGCGAAGACATGAACATGCGATTTGGTGGCGTTTCTCGATTTGTGAAGCTGTTTCTGATTCTTTTTATCTTTTTGTTCAGCCAAAACCTTATAAATGAAGCTCCTAAACGATTCCGTCCCTTCTTCTAAAAAAAAAACCGATTCCGTCCCTAAAAATAATATATGCTGTTCCATTAATTTGTACAGGGGCTGGGGTTTGATGTAATGGCGGCTGGAGGGTCTCTGTTGACCTAACCGTGTCGTGTGCGTCCTGCGTAGGCCTAATGCCGCCCTGTTTTCACAATCACAAGACTAAATATGCCAAAGCTACATAAATGAGAGTCGGTCCTTGCTGACTCTATCTAGCAGGTGACAGAAAAGAGAGACTGTGATCCAGATGCAGTGGCCGGTGGTGCCGGGTCCTATAATACTGTCAAGCTGCCTAGCTAATCAAGAGTGTTTGTCGATCACCGCCTCCTTTGTGTTTTGTGTGTATATTTATAAAAACTTTCCGGTTAGCTAGCTAGGATAGAGGCACATATATCATCACCGGAAACCGACGTGCTCGCATGTTAGTTACACACACTGCTGCGCTAACTCTGAACCAAACCAACCACGCCCACCCACCAGTGCGGCACCTCGCACGCCGGCCACCAATTAACTCCGGCGACGCGCGGCGGCGGCGGGCAGCCATGATTGGCCGCCGGGTTGGTCTGGTGCCGACGCGCCGCCGTGCTCGATCGGCGCGTGTACGTACGGATGCCGGCAGATAATCTATCTGCTTTCTCTTTTTTTTTTAAAAAAAAGAATATCTCTGCTAGCTGCTGCAGTGCTGCGTCGTGCCGCTCCTGTACTGTACGTAATGCGCTTGGTGGTTGGTTTCCCTTAACCTGCGCGCGCTTTTGGCACGCTTAAAGCCCCCAAAAGCTTGCTTAGGGCACATGCATACCACGACCTACTTACATATTGTCTTGATCGACATCCATCGAAGCTGCCATCCAGCGCGATCTATCCTATCCAATCCCAATCTCATCAATCTAGTGCGGGCAGGACGATGAACACAAAAAAATTGCCTCGTCATCAGCGTTGGGCTTGAGCATCTATTTGACGCGACCGAGGGAGCAATTAACTATAAATAAATCAACTAAAGCAGGCGATGATGCACCGCTGGAGCAATGGTGCGTGGCTTTGCCGGCCGGCGATCCCATTCTCACCTGTGCAGCCGAACCGTGGAGTTTGCCGCCTCGAGATTTGCGTCACTGAGACTCTGTCGAGGACTGGGATGCGATGAGAGGTAGTATTATTTTTTGCTTTTTTTTTATCAAAAATAAAAACAGCTGTGACGCTCTTCATTTTGTATCTGATAGCATTTTAAAGGTACAGTGCTTGCACTTTTATTTCGAATCAGTGCACTTTTATTTCGAATCAGAGTCCAGATTTTTCTTTTTTTTAGGAATCATAGTCCACCTGTCTGTAGTAGTAGTGTAATCTTACTATTACTAATTGGAGCCTCCACATTAATCCTCGCGAGTAGCGCTAGAAAAAAAAAGATAAATCCTAGAAATTCTCACAAAAATCAGAAACATCTAGCCGTTAATCCATTAGACTCTAATAATCGTTATAACGATAGCCATTGGATCTATATTATGTTTTCTACAAAATTACCCACTATGCCATTATGAAAATAGTCTAAAGTAACCCCCTACATTTATATATAAATTACCCATCTTTGCCATTATGTTATTATTATTACTACTACTAATTTAATTGATTGCTTTTTTGAGCCTCCATGCTAATCCCGCATGTGATGTGCTATAAAGGTAGGATTGAGAAATTCTCTTCACGAAGAAACTATCTAGCCCTTAATCAAGTTCTCATGTAATTCAAAGAAGATATATGTTAAACTAAGTGTTTTGATCCGTTACATGCATGCTTCAATGCCCACTTAATTTGTCGAATCTAAATTATTTTTTCTTTAAAAATACAAAGCAATTTTAACAAGCACGCTTATATTATATATCGCACAAAGACATTTGACATTGGATATTGTGTTCATTCTTACTTTATTTATGACAAAAAAAATCTATTTTAGTGGCTTTAACACAGTAGGACAGTAGCCTCCATTCATATAGTAGCCTCTATTTTGACTCTTGCATGTGTCATTAATTAATTATGGCTTGAGACATTTACCACTTATACAAAACTGTAACACAAATAGAGTAAGAAACACATTAATTTTTGTACTAGAAAACATAAAGGCAGCATTGACCAATTATTTTGTACATCATTATTGTGTAAGACATTTTGAAATTTTATATTTATATTCCCATGAACATTACCTAAATATATCACATACGCATCAATTAGTACACAAAACCATGTACATTGAAAGAAATCAAAAAGTCACGGCAGTATCTGATACAACAGCTTCCAAACTCCACATAGAAAAGTGAACTTACTACTAGCTAGGCAACTATTTATGGTGAAAACTGAAAGGTTAACTTCTTTATTTTTCTTAAGGAGCGATGCTTATTTACAAGAAGAATGCAAGTAGTCGTAGTCGGTTCAATGGTAAAAAGAATGGGTATCTTTTTAGTTGCCTTAACTAATGGTGCTTTGTGGCAGAGTAGTATGAGAAGCAAGTTGTTGATATCCATGTAGTGAATGAAATTATCTAGAGTTTATGATGAAAAAAATTGAATTCTAATTTAAAATATAGAACATATCTTATTTAATTAATATTATATTTTAGCATAGAACTATACTGAACATATTTTTGCATGGCTCCTATGCAATTTTGAGATATTTACTGTTTAAATAAATTATGGAAATTAAAGACAATCATTAAAACATCACTTCATAATGAATCACATTTTAAAATCAAAGAATGCTTTTACCTTTTAGTGCTGTTGGCAAGGCACTAGGATGGAGCGTCCCATCAAAGCTCGAGCCCTTGACCCTCTTGAATTCAAGGCATGGTGAGTTGTTTGATGATCCCGTTTTGTTAATATATATAAATATATAAACCACCATCGTATTTATTAGATTTATTTATTTTAAAAAATATCTAATAAGTCCGTGCGAATGCACGGATTGACGGACTAGTTTATGCAAATGGAGTGGGCCTTCCGCCAAGCCCACGCGACGTTAGCGAGGGGTGTGTCGTTCAGTGCGGTGGGCTCGCATGCACCACCAGGGCCCACAAACTCCCCGCTAACCCTGGCTCGTTGAGGAGACAGGGCAATGGCATGTCCACACTCCACACAGCTCATGTGGATCAGCAGCCTTCCCTCAAAAAAAAAAAATCAGCAGCCGTGCAAATAAGAGATAATGTAATTCTTATTTTTTTTAAAAAAAACGACGTTCAACCATTGAAACTATGTTAACTTTGCCTGATATATACAACGCATTCCGAACAAAATTCATAAAACACATACGTTCCGTGAGCAGGAAAGTACGTACGGTACATGATTTTGGCTCTCCAGAGTAGAGTACACGGCGGTTTGTCCAAAAAAAAACCCTGTTTGTTTGTGGCATACAGTACGGGGCAACTCTCTTTCACGGCCACGGCCCACGGCTAACGGCTTCCACTACATCGACTAATGGCTTTGGACCGTCGATTCCAGATCTGATGGATCAAACGACCCTCCAGCTCCTTCATCCACCACCGCAGCTCGCTTCTGCTCCCCCGTGGTGCTCCTCCTCCTGCCTCCCATGGCGGCACACGCCGGAATCCTAGCTCCGCCCCTCCTCCGCCTCCCGCCTCGCCCGCTACCCCACCCCAGATTCCCCAACCTAGCCCCCTCCTCCTCCCTCCGCTCGCGAGCCCCACGCCTCCCGGTCGCCCGCGCGGCGTCCGGCGGCAACGGCAACGGCGATGGCGACGGCGGGCCCCCGGCGGAGGGGGAGAGGGAGAAGGAGCGGAAAGCCCCATCCTTTCCGGCGCTGTCGGAGATCCGGTGGGGGGAGCTGCTGTCCCCGGAGCCCGCCAACGCCGCGGCGGTCGTGCTGAGCGGCGCGCTCGCCTGGGCAGGCGCCTCGCTGCTGCTGCAGCTCGTGGTCATCTTCGCGGCGATCTTCGCCGCGGCGGTCAAGTACTCCTTCGTCGCCGCGGTCCTGCTCTTCGTCCTCATCGCGCTGCTGTGACCGAGACTGCGCCCAGGTGCCCCCCTCTTTCCTCCTCCGCCGTCCGCATTTCTCCGCAGTGCACTCATGCCGCTTGTTTGCGCGTAGCACCCACTGAACCGCGTGGAAATCACACTTTGGTTGGAGGAATAGAGGGGGCATTGGACCAATTTATCACCTGTTTCTCTGTATTCCCTATCCCTGCCTCACTACTTCTTAATAGAGGTCTTGTAATTTTGCAGCACCATCATAAAGTTGTAAATTCACACAAAGCATATCCATTCAAATATGGTCATAACGTGATGGATTCAATTTTTTCTTCGTACTTAGGTAATTAGATTGCAAAAGTAGTTCCACCAAACAGGTGGGCATTGAGAACCCACAGAATACAGTACTCTCCAATACACGTGTTATTCATTACAACATGCTGTCTGAAATTTGAATGATAAAACCATGTCTAAACGTGTTCAACAGACAAACACATCAAATACCAGCGACGAGATTGCTTCAGAACAGTTATATTGTAGACAAGAAACTCTCATTTGCATCATAACACGTCGAATGTGAAGACCCAGAAAAGACCGAGCAGTTGTTCATAAATTGATTCTGTTCATTCACCTGGCGATAGGAAATGAAATAGTCAACAGGCTTTACCGTTAACATTTTGTACCTTTGTAATGAAACTAATCCTATATTCACAATCAGTTGGAGGATGCAGTCTAACTTATCTATAAATGTAGGGTTTGTTTTGCTAGTTGCTACTTTGCGAAGTTTGGTGGTTTGTCCTAGAGCCTGAATTTAGGATTCAAATTTATTGTTCTCTCTTCCTGCTAAATGTGTATTTGAAATTCTAGGTTGCAGTTTGTGTTTAAGTATGTATAGAACTATAAAAGCACTACTATGTAAGGCTAAGCAATTGCCATTATCCGAATTCCGAAGAAATGCTGAAAATTATGTCTATTGTGTTACCTTATTTCGGAGAATTTCATTTGCTTCTTGCAGTATGCCTTCCTGCACATAAAAACCATATTATCTGTCACTGAAAGCTCAGGATTTTAGAATTGCATTTTAAACTACTTGTCTACTTAACCTATTCCTACTCCTAAATATGTACTTTAACTTTGAGTTTGCAGTTTTTTTTTTTTTTAAAAAATACAGATTGCCTATCATGTAAGGCCAAGGATTTCATTTCCAAACAAATATTCCAAAACAACTGCTTTCTATTACCTTATATTGAAGAATTTCATTTGCTGATTTTAGTATGCTTTCCTGCACATAAAAAATGTAGTGTCATCTTCTGCTAACAGAGACTCCTTTTTCTTATTTATTTGTCTGATGAAGAGAAACAAGATATGTACTGAAATTAAGGTGCTTTTGTAGAACCATCAAGGAAGATTATGAAACATTGAGGCTTACCTTATTTTTAAGAACATGAATTTCTTGTTGCATGGCCTGCATCTGATAAAAGATGTTCAAATCGGTTTATTGCCTAATGTGAATAAGTTTGAAAAATGAAAATAGAAGGGGGAACAGCTGTCTTGCCTTTGTGAACCGTGTCTGGTAATACCATAGTTCAAGACCTTTCTCTAGTGCATGCAGTCTATCCAGTCTCATGTCCTCT
The DNA here is from genome assembly GCA_033239725.1 of Echinochloa phyllopogon. Taxonomy (NCBI): domain Eukaryota; kingdom Viridiplantae; phylum Streptophyta; class Magnoliopsida; order Poales; family Poaceae; genus Echinochloa; species Echinochloa phyllopogon. The sequence goes on from BTCW01000003.1 coordinate 4,676,641, forward strand.
GCACCACCTCCAGTGGACCTGCTTTGATTCATTTGTCGTTTTAAAGTTGGATGAGGGTAGCAATCACTTCGAAAGTTTCTCTGCTCCAATTTTTTGTGGAGAAACTAAGAGATTGGAACTAAGTACCGCAGCCTAAGGCTTCATACAACTTTATTGGTATTTAGCATGTGTTGCATTGCATGTTGGTCATGCCATATTGCTGTTGTACTTAGATTGCTGCTGAAATTTTACGACTCACAATTCATTGCTGGGATTAGCAGCGCAAGTGGCATATCTTAGCTACTCCTGATATCTCTTTGGACCCCTACAGGCTACAGCCCATCCATGATGCTAGTCCTGTATTCGTTCACTATCTTGAACATGAAGCTTACCTTAAACCATGTTGTAGTAGACCTATCTCATGCCTTAACAATGAAATCCATTGTTCTGTCACCTGTTATATTGTGTAAAAAAGATTGTCAGTTATATTCAGCATCATTATCAAGAAAATTTTCTATTTTAGTTTGAGTACCAGAACAAAGGTGAGATTTTTTTTTTTGCTTCAAAGGACATTCTGTTTTTCCCCAGCAAATTGCACATTCACGTTATCCTTTGGTTACATCTAAATGCAATGTACTTAGGCCCATCTATTTGCTCACTTAAAGAGGTATCATGTTAGTACCGAAAGATGGATGGACATGTCCCTTTCGAATAGTTACAAAATTCTAAAACATTACACGGTGAATAGGTAGACCTGGCTTTGTAGATTCTTCCTTTCCATTTGACCTCTTGCTGCGATGCTCTGGTACCTCTCTACCAAGCTTTGCATATTTCTTGCATTTTAAGCGTAAATGGGAAACATCTCAGAAGTGCTGTCACACTTAAGATTCACTATATCACTATATAACAACATGAATTTTTGGAAAACGCACCCGTTAGTTGCCAGATCATGGACTTTGCCAGTAGAGGAAAATATGATGACACCTACATCAGCACCACAAAGCACCGAGAGTTCTCTTGCCTTCTTGAGCAGTCCTTCCCGACGCTTGGAGAAGGTTACCCGTCTGTGGACAGGGTTCTCAATTTGTCGCATTTGAACCTTCCCTCTGACCATTGTTTTCTCTCTGCCTGCAGATAACCTTCACTTTGATGGACCTTGAAGAAGAGATGTCACTAGTTGTAAACAGACACTGACTCAATATTTCACTGGCTTCACGTTGCTCTCAAGTTGAACACACATGCAGTGGTGAGGCCTGCTTTTATATAGCAATCCACCTTCAAGGGAATATGATATTTGGTCATTATTGGTTGCATTGCTACACGCCACTTGAAAGCACCTTGCAGGTCATTGTGCATCTTTATTAATGCTCTTGTAGATCCTCATGAATATTGTAATATGGTATATCTTGTATACTGGTTGTTTATTTATGTTGTGATTAACTTAACTCGTGCTGTGAGATCCTGTTCCGCATGTAAGGACAATCCGTTGTCCTCCTCAATAAATATTTCTTACCTTGATCATAGCGATTACACGTTGGCAGATTTGCTTTTTATTGCAGTCTTTGTTTCTGGTGTAAGATTAACTGCTACTACTGTTTCTGTGATCGAACAAGTTCCTGTACTAGAATAAGATTCTAGCTTTTCTGTCAGAAGTGAATGAAAAAGTAGAAGTCTAGGTTTCAAGTTACTTTCTCCAGGATACTTTACTGGTTTTAGGACTTGTTTCTAGATCACATATTCTAGAACAGCTAATCATTCCTTAGGCTCTCCTTTGGATAGTGAATTTATGTGATAAATCCACATGCCCCTGGTGTAATCGACTTGTATTCACCTACCAGTCAGTTTACCACAGTAGCACTTGATCAAGTTAGTCTAGATACATTTCTCAAATTTTCTGTGTTTGATTATAAGTTTTTGGTAAAATTTATTTGTATTTATTGTGACTTGTTTCATATGCCTGTATGCTATCATTCTTTCATGTAACTGCGTTAGCTGTGCTTCAGTATTTATTCTTGAAGCAATTGGCTAACATATATGGTTCGAGTTACTAGCCTCTTGGTTATATGGGTCCGTCACCTCTGTGGGGCACGTGCCACAGGGTGAGCTCGTTTATACTTCAGCCTGGGCATCTCCTAGAGTAACTCCTCCTTTTGCTTGTTCTTGCTTTCTTCTAGGTTTCCTGCTCCTGCGTTTTGTTTGGCCTGCACCCTTGGTCGCTTCCTCTCCGTATTTGTGATTGTATGTTTGTTAGTTTGTTGCAGACTCCCCTTTCTCTTGATGTTCCCGAGAAAAAAAAACTTGCTAGCCTGTTTCTGCTAACTGTGGCAGCCAACCTCCTCAGTTTAATTCTTTAGAACTTGCTTCCTTGTGAAAGGAAGTGAAATGTGGTACCTTTCTTCATGTACCCAAAAAATATTTTACAGTGAGTCAGTGATTAAGTATGCAATCTGGAGCGGTTTTCAATGAGTATGCATACTTTTGAAATCCAGATGAAGACTCTTTTCATTTTTGTTTCAATGGGACAGTTTGTTCCACTTAGGATTTGGAATAAAGTTTCATGAATCAGATTCAGTTATTCCTTACAAAATGTAAAAGACACTACATTTTTCTACTAAACTGTTATAAAGACATTCCCTTCTTGTTGTTGACTGGGGATTGGTTGTCTTCTTATCTATGAGAATATTTTACCAGTGCTGCTGGTGGCATCTGTTCTTTCTGAAGCCATTAATTTCTCCTACAAATGAAGGAACATGATTTGGATCCTATCTTCTGCATTTATAGATGATTTAATATGTACAATTTATACCTTTTTGTAGTGCTTAGGGAGCTGGAATATATATATCAATGGTGAATGCTTGCGCAAATACTGAGGTGTATATTGAAGTCGTTTTTTGTGTTGAGTCTCCCGTAAGTAATCGAACTTGTAAGTTGGGGTTAACTTCTGTTTTTATACCTTTACTTTCTGGTTGGACTGGACTACTGTTTCTCTCATTTGTGCACACATGTTTAAACATAAGATCCTCATTACACAATAGTACTGTGATGCTTACATACATGATAGCATTGCTCTGATGTTTCCACAAAAAAGAACCCTTTAACCAGAAACTCTATGGAATCTGAACTACTTCATGCAGCTACCACATATTGACAACATGTATCTTTTCTTGTTGTGGCAGCTAATAATAACACTGCATAAAGTCAGGTGGAGTGCAATGCTGTACATTCGTTTGCTTCACAAAACTAAAGTGTTGCAGTGTGGGTACAGATAGCCATATGGCCAAGTCAAAAAGAATTTATTTGAATGCATGCATGTCCGGAATCATGATATCTCCTGAAAAGTGCCCATGGTTTCTATGTAGGATGTTATTCCTGCTGGCAGATCTCTTCTCTGTCTTGTTGTTTGTTAGGTTTAGGTCAGAATAGTATGTTGTTTGCATTTGGTGCCCCCCCCCCCCCCCCCCCCCCCCCCCGCGCGCGCGCGCGCGCGCTGTCATCTTCGGTGAGGTATGTTATTGGATTGAAATTTGATTCATTTTTTTTACCAGTGGTGTTGGTGCCATTTGTTCTTTTTGAAGGTACCGATTTCTCCTACAACTGAAGGAACATGATGTGGCACATCTCTTATATACTTAACTGATTTAATATTTATAAGAATGTGCACCTTTTCTGGTAATGCTTATGCAAGTGATACATCAATGGTGAATGCTTCCACTAGTAGCAATGTGCTCCAATGTGTATACTATTAAGCTGTTTTCAGCCTTTTGAAACTTTGTCGAACTTGAACTTGTAAGCGTAGGGCTGAATTTTATTTATACCTTACGTGCTGGCTGAATTAGTCCACTGTTCCTTTTGTTTGTATGGCCTTGTTAGTATTACTTTTGGGCTCTTAGATGCTTATATGATGCATTGCTCTGATATTTCTGGAGAAAAAGCTAACCAGAAGCTCATGGAATCTGGGTTAGTTCACCAGGTAGAATGCATTGAGCAACAGCTGGTATTTCTCGTGGTAGGAGGTGATAAAGAGCTATGTTGGCATCTTTGTTTAAGCCTTGGCTTTAGCATTGCTTAAAATTAGTTAACTAGGGGGTCAATGCAATCCAGTTGTTTGCTTTTCATAAAACCCAGACATTTCAGTCGTTAGGTAAAGTTGTATGTGGCCAAGTCAAAAGATTTTTTATTGTAATGCATGGATGGAATCATGATATCTCACGAAAAGCGTCCAGGGATGCTATTCCTAGTTATTGGAGAATGTTTGACAGTCTCTCCACTGCCTTGTGGTTAGTTAGGTCAGAACAGAAAGCTGTTTGCAACAGCTGTCTGCATTTGGTGTGCCGCTTTCCTTTGTAACCCCAGATTACCATGGGCTGACTGAGATTGTACAGATTCAGCTTTTTATTGGGTGGTTTATTTTTTGCATATGTTTGCTTTAAATCTGCTAACAGAAATATTGGAACTCACCTTGCACATTATATATTTGTATTTGCCTCCTAGTCAACAGACTTTGCATGGGTGGATGGAACCATAACATCTCATGAAAAGTGTGGGTGATTTATTGCTAGATGCTATTCCTGATTATTGGAGAATGTCTGATGGTACCCGGTCCCTCCACTGCTTTGTGGTCAGTTGGGTTAGAACAGAATGTTGGAAGAACACCTGTCTGTGCTTCAGTGCTGCTTCTTAGTAATGCGCTGACTGGACTTGCAGGTTCAGATATTCTGTTTCCAGATGATGATCTCTCTTTTGCATGCAGAATGGTTTTAGCCTGTGTAGCTGGGATCTGGAAACCCCAGCTTCGCACTGCACACTCCAAAGTTGAAAGCTGGTGCTTGGGACTGTAGCAGGACACTTGAAGCTCTTTTTTCAGCATGTATGGAGAGGCCTGATCTGGTGGGTTGGATGGTATGGTAAAGACTTAAGCCAAATGACTTAAGCCATTTGCTGTAAGGATCGTAAAGAAGACGTGCAAGTAGATTTTCTGGACGTATGTGTACGGTGTACCAGTGCTCGGCATGCAAATGGAGCAGACCAATGTATTCACCGAATACGACTGCCATGGCATTACGTGGGAAATTGAGGAATAAGAAAAACTGCCGGGACGGGTCGATGCTCGGCATGCCTACCACGAATGCATAGGTCATGATCGTTTTTTAGTCCAGAAAAAAAAATATACATATGCAACTTATTTGGGAAAAAAACAACTAAAACGTATCTCTCTTGTGAGGCTAAGTTTATCCCAATTATTTTTTGTCTTTCAGAAGGTTCGTAAAATAAAATAGCATTATATCATCGAGACTATATACTAAAACTTTGAAACTATTTTTTAGACCAAAGGTTCCCCCTGTTTTATTCCTGAGGAATAAAACGATTGTTCAACATTCAGGAATTTTAGCGTATTCGAAGCGCGCCCGCTTTTTAAACTGCAGCATTACATCACCACATTCACATTAGGACCATCAAGCATAAGGAGCATTTGCAGCTCTCCAGAAATTGATGAAGCGGCTGCTCCCATCACCACCGAGCTTGTTATCTCAAGCTCCCCAGCTTCCTGCCTCCATCCAAGTCTTGGTAGCATTCCAGTCACTCGTCGCATCACCATCTCCACACCCAACCAGCTTGTCCCCTGAAAACAAAAAGCATTTCTTAGTTTCCATAAGCTCCATAACACCGCAGCAATACACATATTATTCAGACAATGTTTTTTTTTGGCAAATCCACCATTTGGCAGTGGATTCAAAATCCCTGCCTACATCAATATTAAGCACCCCAGAGCAGACCTGCCAAATGATAGTAGCCACACAAACATTCAAAGAACAGATGATGGATAGTTTTATTTTCAGTACAAAATAAGCATGTTTTGTCCTCCACATGCCTCCTCTTATTTAGATTATCTCTAGTGAGTAGCTTGTTGTTACTAAGCAGCCAAAGGAACACTTGCACTCTAGGAGGGATATTAAGCTTCCACACTAATGGTGTGTACACTTGCTTGATCCCTCTAAAGCTAACAATAGCATATAGGGATTGGACAGTATATACTCCTTTAGAATCAAACTTCCAAATCACAGCATCACAATCCTTAGTTAAATTGATGGATTCAGCTATGCCCACAACCTTGCACCACAGATTCATCATTTGCGGTGACACCGTCCTTCGAAAGGTGAACTTCAGGTTCTCACCATCCCATGCATTTGCCACCGTAGCACCTTTTTCATTGACCATCATATACAATGGCCAATATTGGATAGCTAAACTGGACGCGCCAAACCACTGATCCTCCCAAAATCTAACTTGCTGCCCATTACCAATCTTCCACTGACAGCCCAACTGGGCAGCTTTGCAAGCCCACACCACACCTTTCCAAAGGGGGAAGCATCTAAATCATGACAACAGAACAGGTTGGAATCCCTTGTTCTGTACTTAAAGTCTATAATATTTTTTCATAAGACATTCTCACTCAAGTGATATAAACTTTGAAACTATATACTAAAACTATATTATTTTGTGCTTAAATATGAAAAACTTTGAAACTATATACCAAAACTTTACATATTTGTAGTATAATTTTAATTACATAAAAAAGTTTGTACATGAATGCTAGATACTTTTAAATACTATTCTAAAACTTTATCAATCCACAATTTTCTAAGAGAAAATTTAATATTTTATACCCCAAAATTAAGAAATTCTGAGCTAGTTTTGGAATTTTCTGTATCATATCTTTCAAATCACAGAATTAAGAGTTATACTAAATTCAAAATTGGGAAAATATCTTCAAAATTCAATTAACACACTCAATAACTTGAATATCCTAAACTTTTTACCATAAAATCTTGTATATCCTAAAATAAAAGATTGTCATATCTTGGAAGTATATATGATCTTTTATACAAATCTAAAACTTTAAACTTAAATATGAAAAACTTCCAAACTATATACTAAATCTACGTATTTGTAGTATAACTTTCAAAACTTCGCACATGAATTTCAGATACTTCTAAATATTATTATAATTTTTTTGTATCATCAATTTTCTAAGAGCAAATTTAATATCTTGGCTGCAGCATGCATGGTGCATCATATCATTGCTTTTATTTGGTTTGGGATTATCACAGTCAGCTTTCTCTCTCACATGGACTCTCTGGTGGAGGATGGAAGGCAGCAGCTGCTGCCCATCAGGCTCAGCATGCTGCTTAAGTGTGCAGCTAGCAGCAGTGCAATGCGCCATCCATCAACCTCATCAATCAAGTGGCATGCGGACGCAGACGCAGTGGTGGTGGAGGTGGTTGCAGCTGGCCGGTTGATGCGGCTGGGTGATGGATGGAGCTGAGGGAGAGGCCGGGAAGAAAGCGAGGAGGGCCGGGGAGAAAGCGTAGCACGGAAGAGGGTGCTGTTTCCGGGGAAGGCTTGTGGCGCGGGATCAGGTGCTGCCTTCCCAAACTCGGCAACTCGACACTGACCTCCCATTCCTCCATTCATCACTCAGCTCAGCTCTGGCCCAACCCCAACCCAACACCTCTGCTAGCTTAGCTGCTGGCCCATACCATACCCGTCTGGCCGTCTGGCCCCTCTCTCTCTCTCTCTCTCTCTCTCTCTCTCTCTCTCTCTCTCTCCTCTCTCTCTCCTCCCTCTCTCTCCCTCTCTCTCTCTGTCAGCTGCTGGCCTGGTTGGCTTTACCTTTTGTTCAAAAATCTCTGATGATATCTTTCACTCTCTCTCTCTCTCTCTCTCTCTGTACGTGCTGCCCCTGACGAGGAGTCGAGGACCCTGATCAGAACAACTGATACATGACAGCGGTGATATGTGACCTTTCATATGCAATATGAATGCGTGCTGCGGATGAAAAACAAGTTCCCATCTTATTACTAGGGTTAATCATTAGCCATACATGATAATCATATGTATATATATGTACAATGTCCAATAATAGTAGTGCACCCGGCCTGTAATGTAAAGTACAGCTCTACTGATCGATGGTACACCCACATCCTTTTTTCTTTCTTTCTTCAAACACATTTTAGTACCCACTTTGTGGACATATATAATTTTCATCCAATCAAAACTCATGCATGGTAAGAGTAAGAATAATAGTGCGAGGAAATTAGTAATGTGCTTGGAGGATGAAAGGTGGCAATAATCCTTTTTACCATCAAAATCCTGCTAAGGCATGCAAAAGTTAGAAACCAAGCTTTTACCAAAATGATGCCATCTGAATGCTTGGAGCAACATAATGGATGCAAATGTTCTCCTCCATCCTGCTGCCCATCATCATTAACACAAGAGCAGCAAGCAGCAGAAGCAGTCAAATCTGGGTATCAGAGGGGGGCAGGCTAGGAGAGAGAGAACAAACAAGCCAATGCAAGAACTGCATTGAGGTAGAGTGTAGTGATGAGGAGAGGGATTTGCACTGAGTATATGCATGCATGTGACTGCTAACTTGCACAAGAACTCGCCATGGTTTATTTTGCATCTCGTCACAAGATGAACGACAGAAGCTGCTGCTGCTGCTGCTGCTGCTGCTGCTGTATATCATTGCTTTTCATGCATGTGATCGAAATGGCAGGCAATTGGGACTTTGGAGGACTACCAACTACCATACATGCAAGAGCTAGCAGTAGGGATATCATGGATTCATGCATGTAACAGAATAAAAATTATTGGATGCATATGGGTTTGGATATGCATACATGTCAAAGGATACAAATATATAACGACCAAAAAGGAGTATGCTCCGATCCAGAGAGTGTATGGTTTTATTATGTGCAGGTTGCATCCATGAACACATTGCCTTTTCTACCACACCAGTTAGGAAATTCCAAATATGCCGGATAAACATAAGATCCCATCATGTAAATTTGACGTAACGACGACCGGTTATATGCCAGATTTATAGTTATTTTGTTGTCGCCCCCTCTCTGATGAGAACATGGCACACATGTGATAATAACGGGAAAAACAAGCTTTACATCTAAACATGCTTATAGATTCTATAGATTCTGGAGTCGTTCCTAGTCAAGACTAGCACTAAGCCAGAATTATTACCACTGCACGCATGACCAAATCTCCAAGTACAGAGTTTTTGCGAACTGAGTTGGATTTTGCTGCACTAAAATTAGACAAGGATCCGAGAGGGTTTCTATCAGTTCATATATGTAAGTTTTGTTTCTGGCTATACATACTGCACGTTACTAGTTCTTGCAGGTACAAAACACAGGGAGGAAAAGGAGAGGCCATAAACCAAAAGGCTTTAAGAATATGTAAAGATGTCTAAATGGCTATATATGGGTAAGCAAGATAACAAAGGGCTCAGCAAAGGAGGGCACAGCTCTGGTCAGTAGCAGTGTGGCCTTTTGCCTCTCCCTGCCCTCACTCACTCTCTCCCCCCTTTCTCTCTCTCCTGTTGATCCCATCCCTTCCCTTCCCTTGCATTTCCTGGCCTGCTATTAAACCACTTTACCCTCACGCTTCAGGGAGAGGGAGAGAGAGAGCAACCAAAGTAGCTCCCTTTCCTTGCTTGCTTGCAAGTCCAAGAAACGAGAGGAGGGAGACAAGGTAGAGTAGTCTTGCTTTTTCAGCTAGGTTTGTCTCTTTACATGCTAAATTCCACTCGTATTTCTGCAGAAGTTGTGTGTGATAGTTGTGATTCGGTTGGTTTCTGCTCAGATCGATGGATCTTCTTTGTACTTTCTCTCTTTGCGGAAAAAAAAATCCTCCCTTTTCTGTGCTTCGAGTTCTTGCAAGAAAAACCATGGCGGCTTCCACTTCGATGCTTCTTTGTTTAGACTTGATCTCCATTTTTCTTGCTTTCTATATGTATATCTGGGCGTTCTTTCCCTGCTACGTTACTATAAGCTTTAATTTGGAAGGTTTCAGCTTTTTGCTTCTGAGATTTCTCCTCCTAGCAGCTCGATCGCGCTAGATCTTTGATCTTGGGCATAGGGGAGGAAAAAGACAAGACGAATTTTTGCGATATATCCAGCTCCTGGCAGCTTCTTGCTTTGCGATAATTTTTCGTTGCCCAAATTATATTCTTGGCTAGCTAGAAATGTTTAAAGTTTACCTGCTAAATTTAGCTGCTATTTTTGCATCTGATCCTTTATCTTCTTCAACTAGTTTTGAGTTTCTCTCCCCCTCGATCCCCAAATAAATCTAGCGTTCTTGTAGTGGCTGAGTTCGTTGGATCTGTTGTGTTTACATGATCGTCTTGCCTTGAATCTGTGTTCCTTTCCCGGCCGATAGAAGGGAGGAGCTTGACTGATTGAGCCCTGCATGCTAGCTAGGCATCGATCTGTCCAATCGGTGTTATAGGACATCACACTTTTTTTCATATATGCCTGCAGATTTGATCCACCTATCAAATCAGGCAAAATTTGTCATGTTTTTTTTTCTAGAAAAGAGGCTTGGGTTTCTCTGTCGTTGCTGATGCCTCCAGCAGCGCTGGTTTAATTTACTGAATCAACCCGTGTTCCTTTTCCCTTTTGGTAGACGCCCATGAAATTGATCGTAGTTTAATTTGCTACTAGCTGCTGTGCGTTTACATCTTTGAATCTCCTCTCTTATCTGCTTCTGATGAACTGAATCTGCTCTCTCTCATACATGTGAAAACTTTTCAGCCTAGCGAGATCTCCAGCATGGGGAGGGGAAGGATCGAGATCAAGAGGATCGAGAACAACACGAGCCGGCAGGTCACCTTCTGCAAGCGCCGCAACGGACTCCTCAAGAAGGCGTACGAGCTCTCCGTCCTCTGTGACGCCGAGGTGGCGCTCATCGTCTTCTCCAGCCGCGGTCGCCTCTACGAGTACTCCAACAATAGGTGCGTGGCTGTGCATCGATCTTGCATCTTGGTAGCCTGGTGAATGCTTTTGATTCTTCTAGCATATGTCATTTCATGCTCAAGTTAGTGATGATCAACTTTGCTGTTGCTTCATGGCTACTGTTGATGAGAAATCAACAGAAATTAAAATCCAATTTGTTTCCTTATTTGGTGGTGGCGTGGCACTTTTGAAATTTATGATGCTTCAAATTAAAATATTTCGAAGCAATTCCTTCATAAATTTGCTTAATGTTTAGGCAAATGAACTGATTAGTAGGGATTTGAATAAGATTAAAGGATTTTTTTGTTAAAGTCATACATATCCGTCAACATATATCTAGAGTACTTGTGTGATCACTGATAAGATCATCCGTGTTAGGGATTTCTCAAGATCGTGTGATGGTCAGGAAGGCACGGCATTTATATATGTAGTAAAAGATCATTTTATTACTATGGGACCTTATGGAGCACTTCTCTAATTTAACTGGATTTTTAATCTGTGTTGGATAATAAACTTGATTAAAACTTGTGCTACTTCTTTTAAGCTACCAGCCACAGATCAGAATGTGCAATGATGTATCCTTTTCGCTCTTTTCCCGTTATGTACGTACGTCTTCTTTTTATGTACACAAGGATTTGATTTGACACACATCAATCAGAATTGACTGTGCCAAAAATGGGTGTTCCTTCCATTTCCTGATCTGAACTTCATACATTGTCTACTATTCAGAAGTTATTATTAGATATTAGAAAACACCACTGTCTACTATGGCCACCCATAATCATACATTTCAATCAAATTGATAACAAAAAATGCACATTTGCATAGTGCTAGATTCTGGAACACAGGACAATATTTGCAGAAGTTTGTCCATGTACACGTCTTCTGTCCAGTCAAATGCATTTCCATGGTAGTCTGCGCGCTCTCTCTGACTGAGAGGACGTTGCAACGTACAGTGACCTGACCCTAAACTAGCTGTCAAGAGTTTCCCTTTGTTCGCTTCCCCTCCCCATGTCCCAACCATATACACACAATTGATGCTTAATCATAACGTACACCTCGGCGTCAGCAAACCTGCACCGGCTCAGAAACTGCACCGTACGCCCTCCCATATTCGCCGTGTTTGCTCCTCTCTTATGCAAAAGTGTCAATCAACAACAAATGCACGACACTCCATTCCTTTCATGTGCTTTGTCAAGTTTTTCAACAGCACAACAGTAGCACACTGCTGCATCATTCTTTGCACAATTTTGCACCGAAGTAACCGGACACGTTTTCACATGCATTGACTGTGTACATGTTTCATAGATATATATGAATTTCACTACACAATAATTAGTGAATTTCACCTTTTTGGTTGCTGTGGTCTTTTGGCTTATGAACATATATACTTTGTCGTGTATCAGTGCCAAGAACATAGAGATTCTCACTTCAGTACATACTGGCTCCATCTCAATGCCTTTTGTTTTGTTCTACTGATCTGTTGCAGTGTGAAGGCTACAATTGAGAGGTACAAGAAGGCACATGCTGTTGGATCATCATCTGGGCCCCCACTATTAGAGCTCAATGCCCAGGTATAATACTATAGTCATGGACGGTTATACATACCTTAACAACCATTCTTACAGTTAATATATGTGGTGCTTATTTTATGGTTTGCATACTAAAGTCAACCAGTATGCATAAACTGAGTTTGCATAAGATTCTTCTGAAAGTAACTTTGACACATTAGTACTAGCCTGTAGTGCATATATATATAGGTTAAAGTTAAACATGTTCATGTCCTAATCTGTGTGTACCAAATCAAGAGAGGTAACTGGAGAGATATGTACCACCAAATCATTCTTACTAATTGCTGAATCATTCTTATTAGTCTTGATCTGCACAAATCCATATTTCTTATGATCATGCTGAGCGTACTGGCTTGCATCAGAATTGTTAAATATGATTTGACGATGACCAGAAAAATGTACAAAGTAGTTGTCAGCAACCCCCCCCCCCCACCCCCCCCTCCCCCAACCACACACACACACACACACACACCCACCCACCCACCCACACACACACTGGTTATTCCCTTTTCTCATTTGGCCATAATGTACATAATGTGAGATCCACCTGATCATTTCTTCCGATTCTTTGTTTTATCTTCTGAAGCAATATTATCAGCAAGAATCCGCAAAATTGCGCAACCAGATCCAGATGCTGCAGAACACTAACAGGTAAGAGCAGCCTTGTTGACAGCATATATTGTTTACTTTCTTGGTTATTATGTTGAGAGGAATGTAATAATATAAGTGGCTGAAAGTAAGCACTGCTTGTGTATATTTTTATTGCTTTGTCTCCATGTGAAGGCACTTGGTTGGTGATTCGGTGGAGAACTTGTCGCTCAAGGAGCTGAAACAGCTTGAGAGTCGCCTCGAGAAAGGCATTTCGAAGATCAGGGCCAGGAAGGTAAGAATGTACTGATGTAGTGATGTTATCCAATCCAATCATCTTCATGCAAACAAATCATTAACAGACAAAGGGTGTTTAATTTTTTAGATAGCATGCACGTGTATCTAACCACTATTATTTGCTTTCCAAGATGGTTTTGTTTCAATAATTCAATTTATGATGTACCAATTGTGACCGCTATGTTATTGTCGATTCTGATGGCGCGCTGTTCTTGTTTCAGAGTGAGCTGCTGTCTGCAGAGATCAATTACATGGTCAAAAGGGTAATAGATACAGTATATGTCACCTATATACTCTTCTCACTTCATTTATTAATTTAGCTAATCATGTCTGGATTCATGACTTTGCATCAAATCCTGCCGAATTTGCAGGAGACTGAGCTCCAGAATGACCACATGAACCTCAGGAACAAGGTAAATGCTTAACTGTCAGAAACCAAAACCAAACTTTTGTTCCATCCTATATACTACCTCCGTTCCAAATTACTATTTGTTGTTAACTTTTTCTCGTAACTTTTGACCATTTGTCTTATTCAAAAAAAATTACAAGTGTCGTTTCTTTTATTTGTGGTTTACGTTATCATCATATATATACTTTAGGTATGACTCATTTTTTACATATTTGAACAAAATTTTTGAATAAGACAAGTAGTCAAACTTTATGAGAAAAAGTTAACAACGAATAGTAATTTGGAACGGAGGTAGTAGCTACCTAGCCTTGAAAAGTAAAAAAGAACAACTTGTATAAAGTAATCTTGATAATCATGCTTTGCACGTATATGCTGAATTGCTCATCACTATGTTGGTCTGTCCATCATCTACTGATCAGATTGAGGAGGGGGAGCAGCAGCTGCAGCAGGTGACCGTGGCCCGATCCGCTGCGGCCGCCGCCGCCAGTGTGGAGCTGAACCCATTCTTGCAGATGGACACCAAGAGCTTCTTCCCCACTGGCCCCTTCGCGTCGCTGGACATGAAGTGCTTCTTCCCAGGAGGCCTCCAGATGCTGGAGGCACACCGCCAGATGCTCACCACCGAGCTCAACCTCGGTTACCAGCTGGCGCCGCCGGGCGCCGACGCCGTCAATAATCCTCATCAGTTCTAACCTGCACGAGGAGCTCTTCAAGCATGATGTCGCCGATGGAAGCTGGCAGTTCGTTGCCTCTAGATGTTCTTGCATAGTGGCTTTCCGTAATCTAGCTTTCTATATGATGTGTGTCAGTGTGTGTTGCGCATGACTTTTGTGTCTGATTTCTCCTTGCTATTCGATCTACCGATGGAGAACAACTAAAACCTAATTGATTAGACATAAATGATCAAATGCTACAGCATCTATGATGCTGTGATCAGCATATATATATATATATATGTTTTATATTGTACTGTCAATTCAAAACATATATACTGATTGATTCGATGGGTTGTGACAATGCGGATTGTTGTTGGCTTGTTGCACTGCTAGCTGCCTTATTCTCTCTTAGTTTCAGTTTTGGACAAAGTTGGTTTGAGATATATAGTCTACTAGTACACAAATTTGATCGCACGTTAGTGCTTAGACTTGTGCAGCAGAAAGATACAAAATAATACTACCTCCGTTCTCGAATATATATATATCGTTTAGGACAAGCTATTTAGCTCAAAAATGAACTAACCTGCTTGTCCTAAACGTCATATATTTAAGAATGGAGGCAGTAATAGTGTTAGACAATTTTGATGGCCAATCCTTGAACCTTGATGGTCACTATTATGACTCCCTTGAAACTTATACTTCAGTTAAAATCAGTTGAAATAATTCTCTTTTTGCTAAATAGCTTTATGCTGAACCATTGAAATTATGTTTTGTTTTGAGTCTATCTACAGTTCTGGTTAGGAACTGCATCCAGATTTAAACCAACAACCGTCAAAGTTGACTTTACAATTAAATTAACATGAACTCTACACAAATTTTTTTTGCGAAATATATGTGAACATGAACTCAAGACAATTATTGTACCAGAACCTTAAAGTTTGGTTCTAGATCTATTGTTGTACGTATCTACTGTGATTGATTGAAATTTGGTTTGAAGGATGCAATATGCAATCCCCTAGCTTTTCTATATCTCTGCGATCAGGGACGACTGAGCCTGGAGATTGCTACTAGATAGCTGCCCTGTACGTGAATCCTTAAACCCACCATTAGCAAGTCTGTGAATCTTTAATCTCCGCCCATGCATGGGGTTTCAGCTGCATACTTATAAAAACAACTAATAGTGGAGGTAAATATGGTTTTAGTGGGCTAGCTATATAGGAGTTATATTATAATTCGCCGTTGATTAACGTTCTTAACTATCTAGTCATAATAATCTCCATCTTTACTAATCATAGATAGAAGAAAGAATGCAATAAAAGAAAAAAAAACAGTCAAAAAAATTGTTGTTCATGATCGAATATATAATTGAACCGAGCCGGTGGGTTGGTGGGTCCCGCTGGCGCGGGCGGAATGAATGCGTCCCCGTCGTCTTCCCGCTTAGGGAATGCGGGAAATTTCTCCCGTCGGCCTCTTTTAGGGTAAGGCGCAGCTAGCGAGCGAGCTCTCCCTTTCCGCACCGCCGCTCTCGTCGCCGTTCCCCTACCCCTGAGATCGCTCAGCCGTTCCGCCGCTAGCTCCGACACTACTCCATCGCGCCTGCTCGCCGCCGCCGCCGCCATGTATGGTTAGCTTGCGCTTGAGTCCTTACGACGCTCGCTCCGCCGGCGCGGGGCCGGCCGCTCCGGCTCCTCACTGTCATCCCAGCTGCTGGGCATGCCCCGCGCCCGGCCGCTACCCCGCCGCCTAGCCGCTCTACACCCTCTCCTCCGATCGATCCCTCGCGCGGCCGGCTCCAAGCTAGCTCACTTGCTCCAGCGCTCCGATCCGCCGCCCTCGGCCATCCGTAGCTTGTTCGCGTATACACGTGTCGCGAATGTTCAGGTACACACTCTGTTACTGAACAAAATGATTGCTTAATTTACTCTCGAGTCCAATGCATCATGTTGTCACTTTCTCTGTAACGCGTCTTGGTAATAACTTATATAATAATACTATACATTCATATATATATATATATATATATATATATATATATATATATATATATATATATATATATATAACGACCAAGTAGTAGTATTGTACGTAGTAGTGATGAGTTTTGAGTGAGTTTGCAATTAGGCAGCATTAGCCCATTTGGACGACGAACAAACAGCAATGCTTACATTACAATTATAACTAATTTCATTGTATTTCAAATTCAGGAGATATATGACGTCAGCCACAAAAGATATGGCTTTTTGGCTCATGATCGCCGCCGCGATTTATTTGCTCCAAGTCGAGGGATCTAGTACCACCTACTGGTTCAAGAACTGCACGGGCGGGAACTTCACCGTGAACAGTGTAAAAATAGGTTAACGAGGATGCCATTGCCGGCCCTCGGTTCCGTGTTAATATAGGCAGGAGAACAGCCCTCCTGCGGTGGCTTACACGAGATTACAACAACCATATTTGGTTGGTTACAAATCAATCAATCTATGCCTATAATTAGAAAACTACCATATACAAAAGATACTACACCATACATAGGAAATATCCTATTTTAACACTCCCCCACAATCTCAGCCACGAACAAGGTTGAGATTGTTCCTAAAGTCTAATAACTTCACACGTGATAGAGCTTTAGTAAAACCGTCTGCCACCTGATCACTTGAACTTACAAATCTGACATCTAACAACTTTGATGCTACCCTTTCTCTCACAAAATGATAATCAATCTCTATATGTTTAGTTCTTGCATGGAAAACTGGATTAGCTGAGAGATAAGTGGCACCTAAGTTGTCACACCATAGCACAGCCGTAGGAGGATGAGAAATCTTCAACTCATTTAGCAACTTTTGCACCCAAATCACCTCAGCTGTTGCGTTGGCCAATGACTTGTATTCAACCTCAGTACTAGACCTTGACACAGTAGCCTGCTTCCTGGAACTCCAAGAAATTAAATTGCTCCCTAGAAAAATTGCAAATCCTCCAGTTGACCTTCTATCATCAACACACCCTGCCCAGTCAGCATCAGAGAAAGCACTTACTATCATGGACTTGGATCTACCAAATCTTAACCCCAAACTCAAAGTTCCTTGAACATATCTAAGGATTCTTTTAACTGCACTCCAATGGACTGTAGTGGGTGAATGAAGAAATTGACAAACTTTGTTTACTGCAAATGATATGTCAGGTCTAGTCAGTGTTAGGTACTGAAGTGCTCCAACCATGCTTCTGTACCTTGTACAATCTTCAGGGCCGAGAGGATTCCCATCCTCCAAACTCAATTTTTCACTACTAGAGAGAGGAGTATCAATTGCTTTACAATTGTTCATTCCTGATCTGACTAAGATATCTCTAGCATACCTTTCTTGATTTAGTAACAGACCGTTTTGCACCTTTTTTACTTCAATGCCGAGGAAGAAGTGCAGTTCCCCGAGGTCCTTCAGGGCGAAATCTTTCTGCAGATTTTTGAGCAGTGCACCGACTGCTTCAGATGATGAGCTTGCAACAATTATATCATCCACATACACCAAAACAAAGATACTTAGATTTCCCTGAATAAAGTAGAATAAAGATGTATCTGACTTAGATGGTATGAAACCCAAGGATACTAATTTAGCACATAGCCGAGCATACCAAGCTCTTGGAGCTTGTTTTAGACCATAAATAGCTTTATCAAGCTTGCATACATGATTGGGGTATTTGTGATCTTCATATCCTGGAGGCTGCTGCATATAAACCTCCTCTTCTAGAATACCATGGAGAAAAGCATTTTGAACATCCAACTGCCTTAAGGTCCAGCCTTTTGACACAGCAACTGATAATACTAGTCGAATAGTGGCAGCTTTTACAACTGGACTAAAAGTGTCCTCATAATCAATTCCATACCTTTGCTTGTATCCTTTCGCCACTAGCCGAGCTTTGTAACGTTCAATAGAACCATCTGCTTTCCTCTTTACTTTATATACCCACTTGCAACCAATCACATTCTTCCTTTTAGGCCTAGGAACAAGATGCCAGGTGCCGTTTCTGAGTAGTGCTTGATGTTCACTCTCCATAGCACGCACCCACTGAGGACTCTTAAGAGCTTCATCAACACTATTAGGCTCATCAGTAGATAAAATACTATGCATACACCACCTCACTGTACCATCAGTATACTGCTTTGGCCGAGTGATGCCATGTTGTGATCGTGTAGCAGGTCGTGGAGCAGCAGCAGGAGCAGTCGCCGCAGGTTCAGACACAGACCCGGTTGGAGGAACGGATCCAGCACTGGCCACAGCTGATCCGATCGGATCCACCTCGGGCTGCAGAGCAGGTGCTTGCTCCCCCTCGACCGGATCAGCTATGCCCGGCGCCGAGTGCTGCGAGGACGAGGTCGGCACAGAAGAACCGCTGGAAGCGGCCCCGCTGTCGGACGCAGGGAGGGACGAGGCGGAGCCCGAGGATGAGTGCGCCTACTGCCGTGCAGGTGAATCAGCACCGGGATCAGTGCTGCACCCAGGGAGCCGACACATGAAATGACGATGATTTGCATCACCATTTGAGTCAGAAGAAGAATCGATGGAGCTCAAATCCTTTCCCGTAGACACCTGTACATCAACAGCACTAGAACTTCCATTAGTATTACCAGGAGAACTCATGTGTTGATCATGTACAATTGCATCCCCAAATTGCATAGAAGGATTGCGAAGAATTTCTGGTAAAAGATGAAGTTCTGCTCTTAAACGTGCACCGGCATTTTTGTGAAGAGATGCAAAGGGAAAAACACTCTCATCAAAAACAACATCTCTTGAGATGTAAACACGGCCTTCTTTTGGGTCCAAGCATTTGAACCCTTTGTGAGAATTACTATACCCAATAAACACACATTGTTTGGAACGGAACTCTAGTTTCCGTGAGTTGTATGGCCGAAGATTTGGCCACACTGCGCACCCAAATGTGCTAAGAAAAGTATAGTCTGGAGTATGTCCATACAGTCGTTCAATAGGAGACTGATCATCAATCACTTTGGATGGTAAACGGTTGATCAAAAAAACAGAAGTGAGGAAGGCTTCATCCCAAAATTTCAAGGGCATGGATGCATGGGCTAGAAGGGTGATCCCTACCTCCACTATATGACGATGTTTACGCTCGGCTGCACCATTTTGTTGATGAGCATGGGGACAGGAAACATAATGAGTAATGCCAACATTCTTAAAAAAAGAATTAAGAGATTGATACTCTCCACCCCAATCACTTTGTAATGCAAGAATTTTCTTATCAAATTGACGTTCAACTAGATTTTGGAACTCACGGAAACATTGAAACACATCGGATTTATGCTTAAGCAAATAGATCCAAGTAAACTTGGAATAATCATCAATAAAACTCACATAGTACTGATAACGACCAACTGATGTTGGGGCAGGTCCCCAGACATCTGAAAACACAAGCTCCAAAGGACTAGTAGACACACTAGTTGACTTTGGATAGGGCAATTGATGCATTTTGCCCTGTTGACACGAATCACAAACATGATTATTGTTCTTATCTCGACTAACAGGAAGACTGTGACGACTGAGAACACGCTGGACGACTGGAGTAGAAGGGTGACCGAGCCTATGATGCCACAATGACGATGACACCGTTGCTACACCAAGGGCTTGCTTATTGGATGATAACTCACTGGAGGATAACTTGATGGGATAGAGGCCAGCCTCACACTTGCCTCTATGGAGTATTTCCTTCGTCCCCTGTTCCTTTATAAGAAAATGTTCAGGATGAAATTCAACAAAAGCATTATTGTCTCGGGTGAGACGATTAACAGAAACTAGACTTTTGTTAGCACTGGGAACATGAAGAATATTTCTGAGGTGAAACTTATGCAAAGGGGACTGCAAAGTACTATGACCAACATGTGAGATCTCCATACCTGAGCCGTTGGCGGCATGAACCTGCTCTCCTCCGTGATACTTGTCACGAATGGTCATCTTGTTCAGCTCTCCAGTGATGTGATCGGTGGCACCTGAATCCATATACCAGTTGGTGTCCACCCCGTAATTGGTTGATGCAGCGGATGCAGACTTCTGTGGTCGACTGCCGTTGTAGCGCTCATCAAATCGATTGTAGCACTTCCAGGCAGGGTGACCCTTAAGGCCACAGATCTGGCACTTGATGCCGCCATCCTGGTACTCTGGAGGAGGAGTCCGAGCACCAGTGCGACCCCCCCTAGGGCCACGGTTGAAAACACCACGGCCACCATTAGGGCGACCACCACTTCCTCCTTGGTTTGGCTTGAAGTTGCTGCGATTCCCCTTCGCAGCGACGTTTGCAGACGACTGGCTTCCACCGCTTCTCATCTCCACCCTTTGCTCATGACTCGTCAGTTGGGTGTACAGCTCCCCAACAGAGATCGGCTGAGTCCTGTTGGTCACGCCCGTGACAATCGAATCGTACTCAGGATCGTTCAGCCCAGTGAGGATGTAGGCCACGAGCTCGTCATCTTCAACTCTTTTGCCGGCCGATGCCATGTCATCGGCCAAGCCCTTCATCTTTGTGAAGTACTCGTTCATGGTGGAGCTCCCCTTCGTCGCCGTTGCCAACGCCATGCGCGTGGAAATCAGACGCGCACGGCTTTGAGAGGCGAACATCTCTTCGATGCACGCCCATGCAGACGCCGCCGTCACTTTCATGGAGACTTGTGCGGCAATGTCCCGTCCAAGATTGGACAGGAGGTAACTCAGGACCGTCTGGTCCTTTGCTACCCAGGATGCGTACTCCGGATTACCCACCGGAGGATCACCTTCCTTCGCATCGGCCTTTGCCGGAAGAAAGCGATCTGGGGCCGCCGCCGTTGGCTCGATGAAGCCGTCGAGCTGTGCCCCCTTGATGGCAGCCAAGACGTGTGCCTTCCAGAGCACATGATTACTACGCGAGAGTTTCTCTGCGGGTGGGATGAGGAAGACACCAAGGACGGCTGCCTGTGCTGCGGAAGAAGATGCAAACGCCATGGATGTCCGCTGGGACTATGAGGCTCTTGATACCATGTAAAAATAGGTTAACGAGGATGCCATTGCCGGCCCTCGGTTCCGTGTTAATATAGGCAGGAGAACAGCCCTCCTGCGGTGGCTTACACGAGATTACAACAACCATATTTGGTTGGTTACAAATCAATCAATCTATGCCTATAATTAGAAAACTACCATATACAAAAGATACTACACCATACATAGGAAATATCCTATTTTAACAAACAGTGACTATAACAAAAACCTAGAACTTATGGCAGCCAGACTTCCACTAGCGGTATCATCATCGCTCAATTCTATACATTTCATAAATCAGACTCTTGGTTCCCAGACAGACAGATTCTACAGTGTGGCACAATGTCGGGTTGACTGTTCTGCCTCAGTCTGCTACTCGTGCGTAGCTCAGGCGTTTGCAGACGCTAGATTGGCCTGCCCCAACAAGAAACGTATTATCTTGCAGTACGACGATTGTGGCCTTTGGTTGTCGGACAAGATTATCTTGGATACGAACGAACTACGACGAGGCACTTCTTGTTTTACATAACGCGTCTGAAGCCCCAGTCGACAGGCGTCTAGTTAGAGACTCTGTTAAGGAACTGATCTCTGCTGTAGCAAACCGGACAGCAAAATCGGCTGCCCGCTTTGCCACGGGACAAGAGGAGTTGGGTGTGACTGCTGGCGGGTACAGCTTGTATGCTCTCGCACAGTGCGTACCAACATTGGCGGGAAAGGGATGTCAGATCTGTGTCGATAATCTCATCCGTGAGGGCACCTTGTTTCTTGACTCCGTAGGAGCACGAGTTTCTACCGTATGGTGCCAGTTCCGATTTGAGTTGTATCCATTCTACAGTGGAATACCTACCGTCTATCTTCAATCAAGAGGTGAGCCATATATGCCCAAGTGGCCGCGGGATAATTATCGTCTGAGAAAATTGATTTCATCACAATTCTTCCTTTGAATCACAATTCTTCCTTAATTTGATCGAGTAACTTTAATGGCTATGCATGCAGACTTTAGGTCAAATTCAAAAGGCCAAGGCCACCACCTTACAAAAGTGCAGATTGTGTTGGCTGTAGCGTTCTCTGTGGTGGGTGCCATACTGCTAATTACTGCAGGAATTATTGCATTACTATTCTGGACGAGGAAAAAGAGAGACAACTGTGAGTTCTAGAAAACACAGCATGCTCTGATTTGTGTTAATTCAGAATGTTAAATAAACTCGATCCTGAAATGTAGGCCTAGAACTGAAGGAGCTGGAGACCGGAGGAGGGTCAAGCAAGGTAACCCATTCTGACCATTAATTATTTCATAAATAGAAGTCATGAGGTAACGAATGAAATAGAAATTTTAGGATCCTTTCGACCAACTAGTAGCGTGACGCACGTGTTTTAAAAATATATAGTATATACAAATGTTATAATAATAAAAAGGAATTTCAAACATCAGGTGTGAAATCAATAACTAAAACTTAACTCGTATTCTCATCAAGGTTTCAATAAATGTTGAACACAAGAAATTAACATTCATAGATTAAAAATCATATAAATATGATTTTTTTATTTCAACTAACTCAATTAGTATATGTACATGCCTGAAAAATAGCATTATTATATAACATGTCTGAACAAATTATGGAACAAAAGAGCTGTAGATTAAAAACACAGAAAATTGCTTGCATGCCAGCCTCATTTCAAATATTATGAATAGAGATAAAGTAGGTTTGAGTTTCTTTTATAGAGCGTTCTCCCCGCCTTTTCCAGAAAGCATACAAGGGTTTTAGTTACAGACTCCTCTGCAGGGGACTCCATCTAGCTACTGAAACCAGGGCACGACATCTGAACTTACAGAATGAGAGCAGAGTTAGACCAGAATGAAAGTTTGCACCAAGAACCTTTTGATGAAGCACACAGGCTCCAAGGAAAAAAGACAAGACCTACAAACAGTTTATATAAAACTTTTGTCTTCAGGTTTCCTACTCGCCTCCTGTAGAAACTGATGCAACCACTTCTCCATTTGCTTGACTTGTTCATCAACCAACTTCCGGTCAGCAGCTTTTAGCAGCATACCCCAACCACAAAAGAACTTTGAAAAGTAATCCAGTAGGTCTCCTAGGCAGCTTCCCCTCTATTGCCATCTAGTTATGCGATGTCCATAGCACCTATACTACCACAGCAGAAAGGAACAGCTTAACATCCTAACTTCTGGTCCCCAGAGGTAGCCAGTTCTCCAGGAAATCATTCATATTAATAGGCCTATAAGCCCACCCCCAACACCTGTTTGCAGCACCCCCAAACAAACTTTGCAAAAACGCATTGGAAGAATATGTGATCTACATTTTCTGGAATCAAGCATGATCTGCAATTTTTGTCCCCTTTCCAACCTCGTCTCTTGAGAGCCACCCTTGTTTGCAGCCTATTCTGGAAGGCCAACCGTAGGAAAACTTTCAGTTTCGTAGACATTTACTTGAGACACCCCCCCTAAAAGTAAACATACTATATATAGATTTAGTAGTGTATTATCCTTTCTTTTCTAAAGCCCAGGAAACCCTGTCTTCCTCATTATTCGATTGCACGTTTTGCAAGATGTATAACAAAGCTTCCCACTCCCCCACCTCCCCCTGGTTGAAGGGTCTCAAAAAGTAAAATAAAACAAGATAAAAGGGTAACAATTGGTAGCATAATGTCACTTACCTAGCCTTTTTAATTAAACTCTGTTTCACAGCAGCAGGCCTTCCCTGTCATATTTGGAATATTGGGAGCTGGCACCATCATCTCAGATAAACCATTACACCATCATCTTTAGCCTATAGCACACAAACAAAGTGTTGTTTTATTTCTCAAATTACGAGATTTAGTAAAACATATTGGGCGTGTTTGGTTCAGGGGCTTTCCTTGCCTTGCCTTGCCTCGTCTAGCTGCCGTGTGCAACGAGGACCTTGGTTCAGAGTTCTTTTGCTCAGCAAGGCTAAACAGTGCTGAGCAAAAGAACCAAACATGCCCATTAATAGGTGTGCCATTGTCAGGTCATAATGCTTGGTTACTACATTTAGAATAATTATCTTGGATTCAAAAAGAATTGATGCAAATAATAAACCTATATGAAATGGCAGCTTAATGATTGTTCACAGAATTAATATTTAACACATTGCAGAGGAACATATATTGTTGGCATAGTAATTGCAAATCTTAGGCAAAAGAATATGCCATCCTGAAGATTTGTTCCTGCTTGTTTCATAACAAACTGCAAGATATCTGTTAAGCACATACCAAGCATGTAGAAAAAAACAGATATGTTATACCTGTAGAATAATGAAATGATAAGCAAAAAAAGTTACCATTCTAATAAGATATTTAAAACAAATATTCTAATAAAAAACAAGGAATGGTGCACATAAACCATAGCATTATCATAATTCAGGGAGGGTTATTTTGAAATGTTATTAAGAATCTCATATCGTACACATCTATTTAAATAAAAATTTAAATAGATATTGAAATTAAAGTAGAGGTTCTTACCATTGTTTATTTCTTCAAAATTTCTCTGCTCACCCTTGCCTTTATTCTTATCAGATGATATTTTAGAGAAAGTCTGTAGACAGTAGACATCATAAATAATATTAGAATGCTGATATAGGCTATAGGCAGAAAACTAAATCAGATCATTTTCTGAAATTAAAAGGTTGAAAACATTTGTGAAAGGTTTCATGAATACCCCGCTAGCTGGCATTCTTGTCAATTCCATTAAAATGGAACAAAAATGTCATGAGGACATGATAAAACAATTGTGGTAAAACTAAGAGCAAACTGAGATTACAGAATTGTATGTGCCAGAATGTACATACTAAAGAATTTCTAGCTGTCTTGCATTCAATTCATTTTCTTTAAACCTGTAATAGAGCAAACTGAGATTACAAAACTTCAATAGATCTATGTTTGAACAATGCCATTAGAGCAAGTATAATAAGAAAGCAGGGGGCACAAACAGGGAATGAGTCAGGCATAGAGTAGAGGTTAGCAATATTGCTCAACATGCATCCTCCAGAAAGAGGACAATAGTAGCTCTGAATATAACAGAAACATAAAGAATTGAGTTGTTTAGGTGTTATCGCAAGCAAAAAATCTTTATGATAAGCATACAAACTCTGCAGATGTAAAGGATGATATGGCACCGCATTTGTAATTTCCATATCTTGCAATAAATTTCTAGTATAAAGATATAAGAAAACAGGAAGGAAATAGCAAGATGAAAGGAGAAGCAACTCATCTAGGCAATGCATCCCCCTGCTCAGTGATACTTGTCCAGCCACGTATACTTTTTTTTTTGCGAACGTGCCTCGGCACGTATTTCATTAAGAGGAGAAGCAATTTTACAAAGTCACACCGGAGGCCATACAGAGGATGGCTCGGTCACAAAAACAAAGACAAGATTACAAACTAGAAATCTCAGCGACCTGCCCCCTCCTAGCCCACTGTAGTGCATCCGACAGCGGCTGAAAACCAGCTAAGACCCAAGACCAGCCTTCCTCAACAATCAACCACAGCAGCTCCATATTTGTTTTGGTCTCTTGATCAAAAACCCGACAATTTCTTTCTTTCCAGAGCATCCATGAGATGAGGATGACTAGGGAGTCGAAAGATTTACGCGAGGTTTTAGGAATTCTTTTTCTAGCCTGCGTCCACCAATCTGCAAATTCAGTTGCCCTGCCATCAGGAGAGAGGCTACCCCATCCTATCTTTTGTAAGAACATGAACCAGGTGACCTTGCTGTAGGAACATCCAATCAGAAGGTGTGAGATCGTCTCCGATTCTTGTAGACAAAAAGAGCAGAGGTCTGAATGTTGCAACCCCCTCTTTCGTCTTCTCCATGCTGTCTAACACCTATCATGTAGGACCTCCCAGATGAAATGTTTGCACTTGGGAGGTGCTCGAGTCTTGCAGAGTTCTTTAGCCCCATTGATTGCATATTGTCCAGAGAAGAAAGCTCGATATGCCGATGATGTCGAGAATTTTCTGTCAGCAGTCCATTTCCATAAGAATACATCATCGACCTCATCTTGCAGCACGGTGTCTTGCAGCAATGTCCATAAGGATATATACTCCATGATAACCTGCACTGTAAGCGCCCCAGCGATGTCACGAATCCATCTTCGATTAGGAATAGCATCATGCACCAATCTTGCTTTCCGTGCTCTTATACCCACTGTCTGAAGGAGGCATGGAAACATCTCCCCAATGGATCTACCATCTAACCAGCGGTCTGTCCAGAATTTGCATTTTTTGCCGTCCCCAACCTGTACTGTTAGAGAAGCTTCGAACAGTGCCACAATGTTGGGCTCGAAATGATCTGGCAAGTCAATCCAGGGGCGAGTATCATCGGTTCTTTGCAGCCACAACCATCTCATCCTTAGTGCATATCCAAAAGTATGTAAATCAACTAACCCGAGGCCTCCCAAATCACCAGGTCGGCAAACCTTGGGCCATGCCAGCAAACAGTGGCCACCAGAGACAGTCTCAGTCCACCGCCAAAGAAAAGCGCGACGACGTTTGTCAATGCTTTTAATGACCCACGGGGAAATGGCTACCGCAATTGCAGTGTGGATGGGGATGGCGGAAAGCTTGACCTTCGTCAGTACTAAACGACCTGCTTTGCTGAGTGTTGACACCCAAAAGTGGCACGGACCGAGGGAAACCGGTCTGACCGGTTTGCCCAACCGGTCAGACCGGTTTGGATCTGTAATTCGAGTAGGTTTAGGATTCTGAGTTTTGTCCCATATTGTAAACCGACCTAAAGGGGTACGACTTCCCCACCCTATAAATATAAAGGGTCATGGCCGATTGAGAGATATATCCAATCGAATCAAACATTACCTTTACTTTTTCCTTCAAACCCTAATCTATTCCAACCTCTATGCTTCTCATCCGCTGATCTCCACGACCAGAGATGATGTCCTAAGGCTCGCTGGTCGACCTAGGGCACGCCGGCGACGTCCACGCCCTGACGGGGTCCCTCCCGGGCGAGAGCTTCGACGATCTTTGCTAGTTTGCACGTAAACTAGTCGTTCTTCGCCACGTAAGTGCGTTGTTTATCTCTTTACTGGTTTGCTCGTAAACCTAGTCGTTCTCCAGCACGTAAGCTTGGTAGTTATCCTCACGAACAGTCAATTCTAGCAAAACCCTAGGAAACCGGTCTGACCGCTTTGCTAAACCGGTCTGACCGCTTTGTCCCCTGAAACCGGTCTGACCGCTTCTATGAACCGGTCTGACCGCTTTGTGCGGTTCTGCTGCTATTCGGCTTGTTCGCGACCCGCGCGTCAAGCGCTCTCTCGTGTGTTGACCGAGATTTGCGTCAACACATTTTGGCGACTCCGCTGGGGAACGATAATTCTGGTTGTTACAACCGAATTTTTTTACCCTAGCCTTATACTTAATTGATCTATTATTTTTCGCCGCTATAGTTGCATCTGGTCTTTTTGGACCGATTGCACCTATACCTGTGATTTTGCATCAGGTTGCTCAAACCGATTGCATTGTGTTTTGCTTGCTACTTCATATTGAAGATTAAAGTAGAAGCAAAGTCTTGGTCATTGATTGCTTGGATTATCTTGAATATCTAGATTTATTATAAGACTGGAAGCATCAAGACCTATTATGGCGGGTTATTCATATACACCACAACAATATTACTACGCCACGCCTGAGGTACAGCATGCAAGTACATCATATGTTTCTAATGATTATTTTGCTAGTACCACAAATTCTCATGTTGATGTTGCTAGATATGATACTAGTAGGCATATTGCATCGGCTAGTAATTGTTCAGATGAAGTTTCTTATATAAACTATAAACCTGAATTTTATAAGCTAGAGCCATTATCAAATAATATGCATGCTTTAAATTTTAATGCTACTAGCAACATACAACATTATCATAACACATCGGCTGCAGAACAAGTTCACATGCCGATGAACAATTATCAAGGCCAAACTAACATGAGTTGGGCCAATCTTTATGGGACACCATGTACTAATAATTTTAATACTGTTCAGCAAGGTGTTTCATATACTTATTCATCGGCAGCAAATTCAGAATATTTCAATCAAAGCATGCCGATGAATGAGAAAATTGGCCATACTGATTTCAGATATCCGGCCAATTATTCTCAACCATTATATGCTAGAGTGGAAGATGAATGTGTAAATTCAGTATCATATACGAATGCTAGTACTCATATTTCGGTTCCAGATATTTCCAATACTTATAGCCGAATTAATGAGAATTCAGCAAGGTCATATTCATCTCCACAAATTAATCATTCATGTGTTTCATCTCATGCATCATCACATATTTTCGGTACTACTCATTCTTCGTTACCGAAAGTTCATGATAGTGATTTTGCACCAAAGGCTGCACCAAATAGTGTTTCTACTAAATTGCAAAAGCCAAATACTTTGTGGGATACAAAATGTGTTGAGCTTAAATATGACATGATTAAAAGGTTCAACAATGGTAAACAGCTTGATGGTGAGCTTAGCAAATTTGTAGAAACACAAATAAGATTGTATAAATCTTGTTTCCAAGAAACAGAACAAGGATTGGTTCAAGTAATGGAACTACCATCCATTGATGATATATTCAAGGAAATGAGATTTGCAGCTACAAAGCCGGTTACATCATCGGTTGATACTAAGAAGAAGAACGATTCAGATTTGATTAATAGTTCGGTAATTACAACAACCGAACGGTCTGGATCTGTTCAAACAAAAGAAACAAGCTTGGCTGTACAAAACCTTGTCAGTAGCAAGAAAACAGCTATGCTTGAAATCCCAGATGAAGTTGTACATTTGTCTAGCGATTATTTTATTATCAATAAATGCCAACTCTCGGCTGGAAGAAGTTCATCCAACCAAAATGATGAAGACCATGGTGTTGGAGGCAATGAAGAGACATTCACATGTCGCGACTTGGTAATTTCCAGCGAACCTGGGAAAACCGGTCTGACCGATTTTACAATCCGGTCAGACCGGTTACAAAGCGGTCAGACCGGTTCAATCTGGTCAGACCGGTTTGTCCAAAGCGGTCAGACCGGTTGCTTAAACCGGTCAGACCGGTTTCTTCGGACAGTGGCTGCTGTTGGCTGTCATCGGGAGAAATACGACACCATCTACATCAAGGTTCCACGCCTCTCCAAAAATTTCAGCAAGGTATGCTTTGCAAGTAACTCCCAATCAGATCATGCATTTTTTAATTCATCTACTAGTGGTGTTATGAATATTTCTAAAAGATCGATTGTGGATGGTAATTTACTTGCTAGCAGTATCATACCTTCAGATTATGTCGGCCATTGTAATGTAAAAGTTAGAAAGGCCGATAATAGCAAGATTTTGACATTTAAAATCTCTCCACCATCATTGTCAAAATTTTTCTCTAAATGGTTTACTTATGGTCATTCTGGGATTAAAAATAAGA
Source organism: Echinochloa phyllopogon (assembly GCA_033239725.1). Taxonomy (NCBI): domain Eukaryota; kingdom Viridiplantae; phylum Streptophyta; class Magnoliopsida; order Poales; family Poaceae; genus Echinochloa; species Echinochloa phyllopogon. Next base: position 4,706,411 of record BTCW01000003.1, read on the forward strand.
AGCCAAAACCGAAAAGCATTGTGAAATCCGATGATGATGTAGTGATGAACTCTAATGCATCGGGTGTGAGAAGGACACAAAAAAGTATAGCCGAATGGGTTAATGAAAAATTTGAACCATTCGTTTGCTTGGCCTTAAAACCTTCTCCACAAAAGCATCGGTTAGAGAAAATAAAATATACCTTTGATTTAACTTTGTGTGATGATTTATTCGATATCTTGCTAAAGAACAATCTTATTAAACTATCTGATCACAAAGTTATTCCATCACCTCTTGAATTAGAACAACGAAAGTATTGCAAGTGGCATAATTCTTTTGATCATAATACGAGTGATTGCAATATGTTTCACCAATTTATCCAATCGGCCATTAATATCGGACGATTGAGATTTTCTCAAACACAAGAGGATAACCAATTGCCTACAATTGGTTTTGGTGCCAAAGGATCATTAAATCGGTTAGCATTGACCGATTTGTCTAAAGAGGAAGATTCCAAGCCCTCAAGTGGTATAGAAGAGATCGTCCAAGTTGAAGACGTGTCAGAGGACGATGAACTTAATCTGGAAAACACTGGGGGGCAAACAACTTCTTCACAATCGGAACAAGAGCCGGTTACTCCTGCTGTGCGGGCAAAACCGGTCACACCGGTTTGCTTAACCGGTCAGACCGGTTCCAAAGCGGTCAGACCAGTTGTGCAAACCGGTCAGACCGGTTCTGACCAAAGACGCCCAAAAATATTAAAATCGGAGCGTCCTAAGATGGATAGAAGTAAAGACCGTGTCAAGCACAATGGTAAAAAGCCGAAGCTCACTTTTGATGAACTTCTAGCTAAATATCAAAAAGAAAATGAGGTCAAGCGTGCTAATCGGTCAAATGGAGCTAAATCATCAAGATTACCTCCTAAACATAATTTTGAGAATTGGAATTGGCAAAGAAAGGGTTTTAGTTCAGCAGCACAGTATTCTTCTTTTGGTCCATCAATGCCAGTTCTATGTGCTCCACATACCACTAATTTTCATTTTTACTCATCACGGGGGTGGAATGATTCATGGGCACATACTCCTTCATGTTTTAGGCCATATTATATAGAGTATGTAGCTCCACAAGAATCATCATATGCAAGACAACCTTATGTTAAAAATGACCGTTTTGAGTATAAAGATCGGTCTAGAGTTCAAAATAAGAAAAAGGTTGTCAAGCAGATTTATGTAGTGAAAAAAGATGGTCGCAAAGCTACAAGTTCAGATCTGAATACAATTGCTGAAAAGCCGATTAAAGTGTTAAAGACTTCGGCTATTGATGGCAATGAAAAGAAAAATTCAGCTATTGATATTCCAAATACTCAATCTGGGCAAAAAAGGTTAAATGAGCCAAAAATCAAGAAAGAGTTGTCGCTGTCCAAAGCTCAAGCACAGCCGAAGCATTTACTCGGTTCATCAGATTGGCAAAAGAAGAAGCTCCAGAGACTTAGTGCCCAAGAGCTAAAAGAAAAAGGCATGGCGTGGGTTCCTAAAGGAAGCATTCAAACTCAAGACGAAGACGATGTTTACACAGAAGTTGCAATACAATTCAAGAAGAATAAAAGGTCCAAGAGACAATCTTCAAATATAAGGTTTGCACCAAATCATCAAAATTATTGGTCAATGCATCGTCTATTTGGTTCACAAATACCGTATACGCCCATGTTCTTATGGATGAATTTACTGTGGATGATAATTTGTGTCATCCTTGGCAACATATATGGCCGATGAATGTCTTTGATCATCGTCCTAAAGTGTTAAAATTCCTGATAAGATATCACCTAATTATTTTAATGCCCGGGGGGCAAAATAATTCATCAAGGGAGAGTCGATCAGCTGATCAGGCGAAACCGGTCAGACCGGTTTCCCAAGCCGGTCAGACCGGTTTGTCCCAGGATTAATAGAACGAGCATTTTTTCCTTAATGGATTTGGTGTTCTTATTGGATCGACTTGAAAAGAGTTTTCAAGGAATTGGTGCTGTTTTGATCTCTCCAAGTGGTGTCATCTTTGAGTTTTCAAACCGATTGGAAGAAAAGTGTATCAATAATCAAGTTGAATATGAAGCTCTTCAATTCGGTTTAGAATTATTGCAAGATATGGGAATAAAGCATGTTGAAGTTTTTGGTGATACGCTCCTGGTGGTACAACAAGTGTCAAAGGTGCATATCTCATGGAGATGCAGGAATATGAGCAACACAGTGAATCCATCGTCTTGAAGACCAAGATATGTGGACAATTGGGTTTCTTCATCATTAGAGACAAGATGTGACTAATGTACGGGTGCTTATCATTGTTTCAGTGCAGTTTTTGGCTTGGAGAAATGTTTCTTGCTACGCAAGCTTTACCAAGAAACAGGGGGGCATGTGTTGACACCCAAAAGTGGCACGGACCGAGGGAAACCGGTCTGACCGGTTTGCCCAACCGGTCTGACCGGTTTGGATCTGTAATTCGAGTAGGTTTAGGATTCTGAGTTTTGTCCCATATTGTAAACCGACCTAAAGGGGTACGACTTCCCCACCCTATAAATATAAAGGGTCATGGCCGATTGAGAGATATATCCAATCGAATCAAACATTACCTTTACTTTTTTCTTCAAACCCTAATCTATTCCAACCTCTATGCTTCTCATCCGCTGATCTCCACGACCAGAGATGATGTCCTAAGGCTCGCTGGTCGACCTAGGGCACGCCGGCGACGTCCACGCCCTGACGGGGTCCCTCCCGGGCGAGAGCTTCGACGGCCTTTGCTAGTTTGCACGTAAACTAGTCGTTCTTCGCCACGTAAGTGCGTTGTTTATCTCTTTACTGGTTTGCTCGTAAACCTAGTCGTTCTCCAGCACGTAAGCTTGGTAGTTATCCTCACGAACAGTCAATTCTAGCAAAACCCTAGGAAACCGGTCTGACTGCTTTGCTAAACCGGTCTGACCGCTTTGTCCCCTGAAACCGGTCTGACCGCTTTGTGCGGTTCTGCTGCTATTCGGCTTGTTCGCGACCCGCGCGTCAAGCGCTCTCTCGTGTGTTGACCGAGATTTGCGTCAACACTGAGCAAATTCGCTTTCCAGGTTGGTAAGCCAGAACAGACCTTGTCAACAAGGGGTTGTAGGTGTGCCTTCTTGAGCTTATGAGTGGATAAAGGAATGCCCAAATAGGTGTACGGGAAAGGCTCCAATTTACCATATAGAATACTCATTAGCATGACAGTGTGGTCCAGGTTGCATTGTATTGGCGTGATTAAACACTTTGAGGGGTTGACATGTAGACCGGATGCTGCAGCAAAGATTTGTAAGATGAGGTTGACAGTTGCCAGGTCCTGTTGTGAGGCTGCTGTAAAAAGAACAAAATCATCTGCACATAGGAAACACCGCTCCCTAATGCCTCTAACCCCCAAAATTCTGTAGCAGCCCATCTTGTACCGCCAAAGCAACCAATGCATTCAAGGCTTCCATAGCCAAGACGAAGAGGAGTGGGGACAGAGGGTCACCCTGACGGAGCCCCCTCGCATGGCAAATCCTATTTCCTGGTGTGCCATTCACAGCAATTTTTGTGCTCGCATTGGATAGCAAAAGACTGATCCAATCAAGCCATCTCCTTGATAAACCCAAGTGTTTAAGCAACGCCAACAGGAAGGTCCAATCTAGTGTATCAAACGCTTTCGCAATGTCAAGATCAGGAATAGAAGCATACTTTAGATGCAAAAATACCATACGAAATAATGTCAATGAAGTAAATCCGTTGATGTTTCAGACTTAGCTTGTTTACCTTAGGCAAGCACGTTAACTCAATTTCTCTTTTGCTTCTTTCACCAAATAGTAACCCCCTTCTCTGTCATTTAATCTACCATGGGACTCCCATCCTGACAAACTAAAAACAAAACGATAAAGAGTGAGTTGCATGAAAATCTCATCATGCGTAAATTTTGAAAACTCACATGTAAACAGTTGCAACAAAGCCTTGTAATCAAATGGCATGGCTCCCCAAATATGCTCCGTGTAGTACCTTATATGTTGTCGATAACTTCTCAAGCATTCAGCGAAAATTAAAACAATGAAATCCAATTGGTGAATGTAGCCCGTTGTGAAATCAGATGCAATTCGAAAGATGTTGACAACATCCGGATCTCCCTGACAATAATAAGCTGAAGATTAGATTGTTCCGTGGGTTGTCTTTTGAAAAGAAAAAAATGACATTCCAGATATAATTGAATAAGGACAACAGATATTTAGAAACCTTTGATTAGAAAATTTACTGCCGCTCCTATATAGTGCATTTCTCGTAAAAAAAATGGCATTCCAGATTACTGAAAAAGGAAAATAGAAATCTCTAGCCACCTTGGATCAGTAAATTTGTTGCTCGCTTACTATGTAGCATTCTGCATTGACACTAACAGCTTGAAGGAGAAAAATGGTGTTTTCTATGAGTAGAAAACAGAATAATAGAGAATGGGATTAATTCAAGTAAACCCTTCACTTGAGCTGCTCTCCCCCCAAATTTCTACAGCAGACAATGCAACTAAAAACAAAACTCTATTCAAACATTTCAGTAATATTTCTAAATCACCCATGCCAATTACATATTTATCGTTAGTCCTAGTATCAGGCAACTGGATAACACAAACTAATTTAGCTAAATAAGCTGGAAACATCAATGATCTCTCTCCGGCCATTTCAACAAACACCTCATGGGCAATCTGGTAATACAGACTGAGGGTAAGCTACATCTGCAGGACTTTGTACTCCAGGGGATGGTGAGAGAGATGGAATGTAGCCTGTAGCATAGCTAACGCAGATGGGAAATCAAACCCTGGCTTAGTTCTGTGCGGGTGCGGGTTCTGTGGAGGACCGCAGGCGTGGATCGCCCTTTACATACTCTGTGGTCAGGTAGTGATCTAGGGGCTGGTGAGGACGGTGGCGGTGAGAATGTGATCAGGGGGAGCGCACGGAGGGGAGGATGTGGTGGAGGCGGCGGTTCTGGGCGGAGCTGACTGATGTGGCGGCGCTACCTGGGTGGGCACGGCAGATTGCTGCCCTCCAGCTTGCTCAAGTGGTTCACGGCCGCCGCCTCCCCCTGTGGCCGGTGTCGTCGCTTTTACCAAAGGGAAGACGTGAGACTGGTGCAGAACTGCAGACGGATCAATTGTCTATATCCTTACAGTGTAGATTAATAATTAATAATTTAGTAATTATAATGAAAACAATCTTTTCACTAACATGTTAATATAGGAATATTTTCATTTCCCCTGTCAATGAAGATATGATTTTATTTTATTTTACATCTTGGATACCTAGCTGAAATGTTCCTCAATGCAGAATGTGCAGGTTCTCATTGTGGGTGCAGGACCGTCGGGCCTCGCCGTAGCAGCATGCCTGGGCCGATTTGGTATCCCATATTCTATCCTTGAACGGGACGATTGCACAGAAGCCCTGTGGCGCAAACGGACATATGATCGGGTCAGGCTTCATCTATCGAAAGAGTTTTGTCAACTGCCTTACATGCCCTATCCTCGTGGTACACCAACCTATGTTCCCAAGGAGCAGTTTGTGAGGTATATTGATGAATACGCTCAAAAATTCAACATCTTACCACAGTACAACACTGAGGTCGAGTCTTCCAAGTATGACGAAGCACTAAGTTGTTGGAAGGTCATTGCAAAGGATAGAGTAAGCAGCCTAGCAACTGAGCATACAGCAACATTTCTGGTTGTAGCAACGGGGGAGAATAGCGAGGGATTCATTCCAGAGATCCCTGGGCTTCAAGATTTCCATGGTTCAGTCATACATTCTTCTTCTTATAAATCTTGGAATGGCTATTCTCAAAAGAAAGTTTTAGTAGTCGGAGCTGGTAATTCCGGCATGGAAATCGCTTATGATCTTGCAAGTCATGGAGTGGAAACAACGGTGGTTGCTCGTAGCCAGGTAACCTACAATCATTTCCAAATAATCGCACTATGAATTATAAATCATACATGATATAATCTTTTATTGATACTGCTTTAATTTTAATTCAGATGCATGTCATGAGTAAAGGTTTGATAAAAATTGGGATGAAATTGCTAAAATGGCGCCTTCCAGTGAGATTTGTGGATTCCATACTAGTGACTTTTGCGAAACTACAGTTTGGGGATCTTGAGGAATATGGGATTAGCAGGCCCAATGTGGGGCCATTTCTTGTCAAGGCAACGACAGGACGATCAGCGGTCATTGACGTAGGGGCAATCAAATTAATAAAAAGAGGAATCATCAAGGTGATCTCATTTTTGCAGTATATGATAGTAGACCCAATGTACGAGATACTATTCTAAATCTTGTTCATGTTTTCTGTATATTGCAGGTGGTTGGTCCAATAAGTAGCATAACAGATGATTCTGCTGAATTTGAGGACGGAAAGAAGTGCCAATTTAATACTATCATATTTGCCACAGGATACAAAAGTACAGCGGGAAGTTGGCTTGAGGTGTGTATACATATAGTCAGCGCATTCATTGATGAAGAAATTATTTTTTTATCTTTTCTGCATACTTCAACAGTTGCCAGAAATATACTTCAATGGTTGCCAGAAACATCTTATGCATTTAAAAAAGTGCAGGATGGCGAGGCCTTACTGAATGAAAGGGGCATGCCCAAGAATGAGTTCCCTAATCATTGGAAAGGCGAAAAACACCTCTATTGTGTCGGTTTGGCTATGAGGGGTTTAGCCGGAATCTCCGAGGATGCAAGGAATGTTGCTGCAGACATAAAGTCCGTCCTCAATCCCAAGGAGCCATCTTGAGTCTCTGTAGTTGTACGGACTCTTGTTCAGCTGTTCCAGTGTCTATTCCAATTTATATTTATTGGCTTGATGGTTGTTTTAAATCCAATTATATGGTATTAGCAAGACCGAGCATGCGCTTTGTTTATTGGAGCTACATGTAGCTGTAGTTTTATCAATGGTGTGTAATATGTTATCTTAACAATAGTGTGTAAATTGTAGTGATAACGTTCATCAAATGCTATGTTATAATGACAAATTAGGCATTGAAATTCTCCTCATCTTGGTTTGGGCTTGAGTCCAGAGCACGCTCAGCCGATCTGATCTTGTGCCTTTGGCGCCTGGGCCAAATGCATTTTCACCTCGCACTGCCAGGTCGGCCCCGCCAGTCAGCCACATCCTCCCGCTTCAGCTCCCAGACGCGGTCGAGCCCCCACCTCGATCGAGGCAGCTCGGTAGTATAGTTAGCTAACTAATCCTGATTAGGTCCCAGCCCAAGACGAATCTGAGGGAGGAAAAGGTAATCGGAAAATACTAGAAGTTTATGGTTGCCGGAAGGGTGGGCAGGGGCCAGGGAAGGGTGGCTAAACTGGCTCAGGTACAAAGCCTAGGAAAGGCAACCAACACGCCTGATCCAGGAAACAGCATTCACAACAGGGAAAAGGGACGGTACAAATCTGCGGGAAAACCAAACACAAGAACATCCTCGCTTATCGGTAAGGTAGCACTTTGGAATAATCAGTCACAAGATTGCAATCACTAATATTTAGACCACAAATGAATGAACTGGCAATTATCAGATAACTGTTATATACATCTGGAACTATTGGATGGATTAGATCCTCGCAATACCGAATCACCTTCAATTTAGGACACAATCAAAGGGATAATTACATGTCAAGTTTCAGATTACATCATCAAACTGAAATTCTAGGATCTGCATCTTAGGAATCACATTCAGGCCTTGACGCCTTTGTCATATGAAATAGACGAACCATCTCTGGAATTGCCTCCAAGCACCGCCACTGATTCAAATCTTGTCATCTGAAACCTTTACCATGCTCTTGCAGTTGCTGCTCCTCATTTGAACACAATTTTCTAAGACTCAAGGCAAAGATAAAGTACACAGAACCATACTACTAATTTTGTTATGGCACCTCCCACACTTGAATTTGTACTCTGGGTGTCTTGCTATTTCTGATAGTACATCTATTTCAGCCTGCAGGAGATGTAACTAAAAAATATGATAACATTTTTATGCTATATAGAACTTAGACAAAGAGGCTCTTTCATAAAAAATAAGTAAATACCAAGCAACAAAATCTCAGCTAGACAATTCGTTATACCCCTTGTATGCCGGACAGACTCGAGCATATTATATCAAACCGCATGCGATAGTTCTCACAAACTAAGGCCCAGGCTTTCTGTTAAGAGTCGAAGCAATCAGAGAATGGCACCCGACTAGTTATCTTCTAATTATCTTCAAGCATACAAAAGATGTGCATTCAACAAGAGCAAATCAGAGAATAAGCATCAGTTAAGACCGACTAATTATCTTCTAGATAAAATACCACCAGACATGTCGAAGCTACCACCACTTGAAGACTGCCTTTTTCTCTGTAAGATGTGCATTCAAAGAGCAAATCAACTTAGTATCTGGACCACAAAAGGTAAAACATTGGACATAGGTCTATATTGAAACAAACTTAAGACCAAGTTTCTGGTGCAAGTCGCTTTAGCATGACTGAATTTAAAGTGAACACTAGAACTGCGAAAATGTCTGTTAGAATAAACATCAAACTCCTGATCAAGCATATTAGATCTATATTTTTTCTTTTCAAAGCAAAATGGCAGACATCAGTTCAACTCATCAAAATTTAGTACAAAGGATCAAGCATAGAGTCTGATTGTTGTATGCAAAACATGTGGCAGAAAATAATTTCAGAACTCGACGTACCACAAATAATAGATTAAGAGAAGAAATCTACAGAAAAGCATTCATTTAAAATTATCCTCCTATTTTCAGAAATAGTATCGATACTATCAAAATGACATAATTTAAAATTGGAATATAGACATAGTTTTTAAGTGAACATTTCACCAAGGCAACACCACAAACACCTTGTGTGCGTTATAAAGTCCAGCAATTTTAATAAAATCTACCCATAAATTATGACAAATTTATATAAAAAACATCCACTACAGTTATAGGGGATCACTTGTTCAACACGCGTAAGCAAATAATAAAATGGCACGTACAGCGGCCCAAATCCAATCACATACAGATCAATCGACGAGATGCATCATGCATGATGAGCTCTGCCACCCATCGTTGGAGTGGAGGCTTATGCTACGGAGCCCAAGGATGGGGATTAGGGTTTCATGTTTTGTTTGCAGGGGTGGATTTGGAGGGGATGCAGGATGGCTTGGGTTTAGGAGTTCGGAGATGCACTAGGATGTGCGAGGAGGAGCTGTTGAATGGAAAGGGAGAGCAGTCGCGAAGGAGGGGATTACCTCGCTCGCCAGCACCGGGGTCGACGGCCTCTCCCCGCTCCCAGATCGGGAGCTCATCGGCGCACCGCCGCGCCGAACTACACCGCCCACACTGGGGTAGAAGGGCTCTCCAGCGAGGCACAGGGAAGTTAAGGGTGCGCCCATCGAAAGCACCCTCTTAGTCCAGTGCCGGATCTCGGCGGCGAGGAGGCCTGGATAGCGGAAGGGATCTCGGTGGCGATGAGGCCAGGCGGAGTGTTTTACTTTTGTTTCCGATTCGTGTCGTCTACTCTTTTTTTTTTCCCTCCCGCGCGCCGTCTCTTCCTTCCCGCGCGTCGCTCCTCCCTCCCGCGCCGCTCCTCCATTCTCCTCTCCGCCCGCTCCACATCTCCCCTCCGTCGCTCCCATCCACCACTCTCCTCCGTCCTCTTCTCCCTCGTCGAAACCCTAGGCCTCGCCGGGACGGACGCCGGCGACCCGATCTCCTGCACCGCCCTCCAGTTCGCCGGCGAGGAAAAGGGGGCGATTCCTCATCCTCCTGCTGTCTTCGTCCCCAACGCCGGACGCTGCAAATGAGCAAGCGAAGCCACCCCAACCCTGACCTCCTTGGCCAAGGCTTCACCAACCGTCGTCGCCCCATGCTCGCTGCCCCGTCCACCGTCTTCGACGCCGACGCAGAGCTCCTCCACCAGTCGGCCCCGATCTGCCCCAAGGTGAGGTTTTTTCCCTCTCTTTTTTTTGTTCTGTTCCATTATTATTTGGTTATTGATGTGAATGCAATTTGGATTAATTGAAAGTATATATGGATTAGCAGAAATTTCGATGAAGCCATATAAAAGGGCGTACCCAGTGCCGTAGGCTTCCCGCACCGTGCGGGGTCTGGGGAAGGGTTGTAATAGCGCCCAAACCTTACCCGCACAAATGTGCAGAGGCTGGGGCTTGAACCCGGGACCTTCCGGTTACAGACGGTAGGCTCTACCGCTGCACCAAGCCCGCCCTTCTTCGATGAAGCCATATGATCTGATTAAATTGTTTTGTCTTTGGTACTAAATTTGATTGAATTGATTTGCCAACAGTACTGAATTTTATGGATTAATTTCGATGAAGCCATATGGATTAATTTGATTGAATTTCGATGAAGCCATATGGATTAGCGTGATATAGAATTCATGGAGGCATCTAATTTGATTGATTTGTCTTGTCACAGTACTGAATTTTGGTCCCTGTATTTCTATTCTCAAGTGCTGGACCTTTTCTTGTCAGTGCACCTGAAACTATGTCATGAAGATTTGCTAACACCTATAGCTCCATTTGTTGTCATGAATTTGTACACAATTATAAACCGTTTTGGAAAAAAAATGGCTTCACATTCATTGTTTGCCTGATATATGGGGCCATGCCAAACCTTTGATTGTTACTGCAAGCGCCACTGTATGTTTGCTCGTTGCAGCTTGAACATGCATTGTTTAAAAATAAAGATGGTCTCTTCATGTACTGTAATGCCCCCATTAATTTTATTTGTGTATACTGGACTGTCCTGCAATCATTTTGTTTGCCTGGTAGCCAATTTGCTTGCAGAGTGGCTTCTTCGTCAACATCTCTGCTGCGGTTGTCTGCTATGCTGCTTACAGCGCACGTCCTCGGTGTCGTCGCTGATGACGTAGCTGGCCGACCACGGCGGCTAACACCCTGCCCAGGAGATATCTACTCCCCTAATCCAGGATTCCAGGCAACAAGGTCAGGCATATGGAGCTCCTGCAAGCATGTCGCTCGAGGGACTGAAGGCAAGAGGTCAGCAGAGCTTGCCCACTTAGGCTGCCAAATGTTCTTTGCTGATTAGCTGCAAGGCAAGGTAGGCCAACCCAATCTCCTTCCGATCTGTATGCAAACAGCAAATACAAACTGGCTTATTTGTAAATTTGATTTCCTAACAAACTGGGAACACATTGTAGCCCCATGTTTTGTTTTTTCAAATATAAAGAAACGGTGGAAAATGCTTAATGATTGTATGTACTAGGTAGATGAAATTCCGTCACTTTTTGCTTCTGCTACAAAAGTGTCATGACGGTTGCATGCATAGTGACAATTCAATTTACAGAATCATCGTTTTGTTTTCCTTAGGTCTGTCAATTCTTTATGGCAGCAGCATTGGAGATCCCCAAAGACTCATCTCACCAGGTTTGGTTACTCCCGGCCAGTGGTTAATTTGTGATACTGCACATACACGATTGATTTGTTTCCATCTTAGAGAACCACAAGTCCACACTGTTTTCACACATTTGTTTCTACCACAGCGCCCCATGGGAGGACCTTTGTCCACTTAATTTCTCCAGAGTACATCATATCTTTTTGCCCTCATGATTTGATTGTTAGATTATGCCCGTTTTGACATTTCCAAGTCCAAATTTTCGGTTCTACCAATTCTTTCATTTATATTGATTGATGATGTCGTACAGAAGAGTAAAGCAAGGCATGGTGCCAAGAGAAGAATGCAAGCTATTTTGTATACACTTCAAGCTGGGGACAAAACATAAAGTTCTCTTCTGTTTGTTCTTGTTATTGAAACCTAATTTCATTTGGCCATGTGCAATTATTATTTGCTTATTCACATAATATAACATGACGGCATATCCAGATTGCAGAGACAAATATTACTGTATTTATGAACATATTTATGTAGGCCAATTATTTGTGATGTGACTGTTGACAAACATTACTTTTCAATAATCAGGCTTCCAGCCAAATTTATGTTTCCTATCATTGCTAAATGTACCAGCTATTGTTAACAGGGGTCAACAAGTGATTATGAATGTGGAATGACTACTTTTTGCTCCTGTTCCAGTAGTTTAGCTCGGGTTTGGCTCCTTCTATCTGCAGTTTAATAATGTATTCCAATGGCCTCAATAATTTGTCATTAAATATGGAAACATTTAGATACATGCATATTGAGGTACCATATTTGCACTGGGATCAGCCATAACTTCAACATGGACTAGGTAGACAAGCTTTCTATCACCAAATTAATTAGCTTCTATGTTTTGTTTCTTCAAGACTGAAAAAAGGTACGTTTTTCATTCCATGGAACCAATGGTCTGTCGCTATACCATGTATTCAGAAAGTCTCGGCAAAGTTTGTCATGGTGCATACTAAGCCTTGGATATTCTGATTTCTACTGTTTCTAGCACCAAATCATATTGTTCCTATTTGTTGATTTCATAAACTTTCATATTACCATGTGACCTGGTGCAGTCACGATATTGATATGAAGAAAATGTTAATTTGTGCAGTCTTAATGGCTCAAGATATGGGTGGTATCTAGGATGCACCTCATGGGGAAAGGTCATTTCTAAGAGGAAATAATTTTAATTGCTCAAGATATTTGGTCAAAACTACAAAAGCAAGGGTAATCTTTTTGTGTACATCACATGACAGCATGTAATGCATAATTTCTTCTAAATTATATATACAGGTCCCAAATTCCAGCACTGAATGTCCATTCTTCGGACCTAAGAAATGAAGAGGACAAAACGTCCACTTCGTCGTATATGGAGATATGGACAATTATTTCGAGCAATGGTGTATCATCAAAGCTAAAAGGCTATTAGAAACTATAGCTCAAAGATTGTAGTGCTTGCTGTATATATGATCTATTTCCTGAACTGATAACATCACTTCCACTGGCTATACTACACAATTTGTTTCCCTCATTACTTTGCGGCTTCAATTTCGATGTGATTATTCTCCGAACCAATTCATGTGGAAGTTTACTGCCTAATACGAAAGAAATTCATGTTTCCCCCGTATGAGAACACCCAACAGTACTACTATACTACACTGAAATACTGAATCTTTCCAGCATACTCTGCTTACTTTAAGTATTCATGTTCAACATTGAAAACAACGCTCCTTTCAGAACGGGCGCGGCGTAGTGCGCCAATCTACATAGTCACTCTTGCAATCGACGACGAGTCGGATATGGAAAAGAACTCCCACACCGGCTCGATCGGAGGACGACATGGACTACCACACGGAACAAGAGGAGGAAAATCCCACTCCGGGCAGGACGACATGTAAATTTGGTCGTTTTCTCCTACATGTTTGATATGCATGACCTTGATATACAACATTGGGATCAAACAAAATTTCAGTTTAGGGATCAAACAAAATTTCACACAGGTTGGGATTACAATCCCCTCAGCATTTTATTCATTTGTTTCTATCTTTCTATATAAACAGAATTTAGAATTTTGCCCATAGATTCGAGTTTTGGTAAATGTAAATGCCCATTTGAAAACAAAAAGGAAAATTCCACTGCTTTTGTAGAAAGCTTACATGGCGAATAAGCATGGTTGATTAGTGGTGGCACTAAAAACTTGGATACTTATACACTCTGCATGTTTCTATTCTTGAAGTTAAAGTGAGTGGTGAAATCCTGTTTTCCTTAAAAAAACTGATAGTTCTGTATATAATAAACCTTGATCAGTTATACTTTCCATTTGAGTTCTCTAGCTGAAATGTATTGTTGCCAGGTAATTCTTGGGACTGTTCATGAGAAAGAGCTCTTGATGCTAATATCTTTATTTAATTTGAACCAACAATTCAATGTATGAAATAATCACTGTTTTCAGACACTGCAGCTGTAGTGCTCTTCCAGATAAGAGGATATACTTATAATGTATGAAATTAATTTGATACTTGTTGGTCAGGTTTTCAAACGTCACTTTGTACAAATTGGCTTCAAAATAGAAGTTTTATGCTTAGTGTATTACTATAAGAGGACATACAAGTGCTTTGTGTGACGATATCTGATCAGCTTTGTAGTTGGTTTATTGGCATTTCAAACCCTGTCAGATACTGGTCACTTTAGATATCAGTTGATTGCTGGTTACATAGATGGTGCACTGGTAAGGACTAATTAAACCATACTCTGGTAGTACTTAATGGCCTGCTAATTGTTGAACCATAGATGATGCAATCTGATTGATGAAACAAACAGATGTAGAGTAGCTATTTTTTACAACCTCCAAATTTGTAATATCATGGATAACCTGTTGTTATTATTACCATTTTCAACTGATGAGATCATGTGATTAAGCTGTTCCAATTCTTAAATTAAAACAGAGCTGTTCCAATAGAAATTTGTTGTTACCACCTACAGTTACGCACATGTATCAAATATGCTTTATCGATAGGTCTATACATGAATTTAAATCTAGAGATAGATTAATTGCTGTCTTAGTTGACTATTTGAATTGGTAACCTATATTCATCTTGCACTGATACATTGACATGTTTACTTGTTATTTTTCCTTTTACCAATGATTGTGTTGAATAGATGTAAAATATGGTTCTTTCCTATGCTACTCCCTACACTATGGGACTTGCATCAGTTTTTGGCCCCTTCAGGTAAGGTCAGCATGGTGAGGGTCGGTGTGCTCAACTATGCGCTGATACCACTTGTTATAAATAATGCGGAAAACAAGATCGAACACGAGACACGATTTAACGTGGAAAAACCCTTGCGGGAAAAAACCACGGAAGACGATCACTATTGAGGAGAGTTTACAAGTAGGGATGATACATGGGTTATCTGTCTTGCCTTGTCTTATCTTGTCTTACCCTACCGTCTACATAGGCTTACATATATATAGGCAGATCACGCGCCCGTACTTGGTTGCATTACCAAGGTGGGACTAAACTGTGCACTTTCTGAGAGAAACCACAGCGCGATGGGCCTCCGCTTCGCTCCGGCCCAAGCATGGCTTATATCGTGGATGTGAATTTGGAACATATCCAACAAACTCCACCTTGAGACAAATTCCACTTGTAGACGAATAATAAACCTCCATATTCAATTCTTTAATGCCAATGCCCATCGGCTAACCAATAAGTAAGATCACTTGAGTATTCTTTCCAACACTTCATATGAAGTAAAAATTGAGCCAATAACCAATAGGTCCAAACACACGCAGCTATCAACAAAGCAGACGAATAATCTGGGCCTTCAATAAATTCATAATCCCAGCAAAAGTCTGAGTCTGTGCAGCTGACCTCAAAAGCAAATGGCAATAACGCTCAATCATCAAACGACATAAAGTCGCAATATCAGTCGTGGTATAAATATCCAGTGAAGAACTCATCTCATGGAATAATATATGCTCCACCTGGAACACTAAACTTGGCAAAACAACGCTCTTGCAAGAGCAACTAGCACGTGTATCCATCACGTACAACAAACTTGCCAATTGTAGAAGAAACTAAATTCCATGACATTGTCAATTACTGCTCCATTCAAACACGGTTCAGATGTAGGCATAAATGTGCAACCAACGGAGTATAAACCTCTGCAATAGACTTGAGCGGACGTCTCCACCTTGAACAACAAGCGTACTGAATGTCAGTACAAAACGTTGCAGAAGTATCTATGTAGTAACTTTGACTAAATCCCTCAACATGAGCAAAGACAACAATAAACGTACTGCTCCCACAATACAAAGCATTGTAGTATTTAGTCAAATAAAACTTCTCTGTTGCACTTAGAATCCTCCACCTCAAACTTAATTCAGAGCAGAACCTTCACCTTTAATTAACCTAACTCCATAGAAGTAAAATAAAACCACTAGGCTGGCATGAACGATGTTGTCAAAACAAATGTGCTGTGATTTTGTTATACCATTTGTTCCATATCTCTAATTAGGATTTGTACGAGGGGCACTTTTCCAACTACATTGTAGACACCTATGTTGCCGGTTGATGATGTGCTTCTACCGGATGTGATCATTCATATGTGATGGATTTGTGTTGAATCTATCTTAGATCATGCATATAGATTGTCGCCTTTTACTGCTTTATAATTATTTGCATTTAATTGTTCAAATGGTAGAGGAGAGGGGGCTGGTAAGAGTTTGTGTTTTCCTCTGTTTATTTGTTTGGGACGACAACGGGCCGGCCCTTAGGGAAAAATCGAGCTATGCATACTGATGAGAGTATCAATAAATACTCGCCCGGGAAGACATTAGATTCTCGAGATGATGCGAACAACACACCATGCACAGCAGAAAAGCAAAAACAAAACGTTGGTCTCTCAATCTCTTGCTTCTCCCTACTGATCGATATGATACGGCCTCATGATCCCATGGACTTGCCGACGGTGGTATATATAGTAGAGTCCGGTAATAAGTACGTGGTGGCATCACACACACTGACATGATCGAGCTGCTAGCGATGCGTCGTTCTAGTTCTTCACTTGAGGGAGGCGAGGCGCTTCACGAAGATGTCGTAGGCGTCGTCCCTATCCAGCATACTGACCCTGACGTACCTCGGGTCCGCTCCGAACTTGCTACCGCTCCGCGTCAGGATCTTATGCCCCCGGAGGAAGCTTGCGCAGTCCATGACATCTTCCCTGTCGCAGCGCAGCCACGCGAACGCTGACAGCAAGCAGCAGGCCATGCAATATATATATATATATATATATATATATATATATATATATTAATAAGCGCACAATGATCATGTACGTACGTCATCTGGGCCGGCATTATGAATACGTACCAGGGTTAGTCGACACCGTCTCCTTGGTGAAGTTGCAGTAGCCCGAGTTCTCCTCCGGCAGGCTGAACATGCCCGACGCGGCGGCGGCTTCACGCAGCATGCTCCACCGCTCCGCCATCTTGCGCCGCCCGTAGTCGAACAGGCGGTGCTCCTCCTTCGCCTCCGGGAGCTCGTATGCGTCGGAGACCGCGCTGAGGACCTTGGCGGCGCGCAGCTGCGAGTCCTTGGACACGCCGATGGTGTTCAGCTCGATGAACTTGGTCATCTTCTTCGCCACCTCCCTGTCCTTCACCAACGCCCACCTGCATGCAGTGGCAACGTTCCATATATATATAACACATACAAGTAGCACGCTTACACATGCTGGGCCTGATTCGTGTTAGCAAACGCGTTGCACCACACTGGGCCGACGAAACGAGGGTTGGGCTTCCTGGGCCGGAATCCAGCGACGCATCTGACACCACAGCAGTAACATACAACCTGCTCTACGTACGGCTTATGCTCTATTGCCTCATCATCATTAAGTGGGGAATGATAAGATAACGACGGGTCTTGCTATTATATACATATTATGCTTTGTCACAGAACAATTCATCGGCACGGCGCATTAGTATTATTTATTTTAATTTTATTTTAGGCTAGCTACCGAAGCAAAGCAGCCAGGGTTCTCTGATCCATCTCATACATTGTGTTTAATTTGTGGCGCTTACCGAGTAGTAGGGCGCCGTGGAGACGACGCTCATGGGCGCGCCGCCATGAACAGCTGCGTGGAGCCGGTGCCGACGAGCATGTGGTAGCCGTCGTCCACGGCGGCATTGCCGACTAGGCGGTGGAGCCGGCGCACCTCGTGGTCTAAGCCCGGCTCGAGGAACCAGCAGACGTTGCCGGCGTTGGAAAAATAACTTAAGTTTTGCCACCCCGGGATGACGATCTCGGCGGTGTCCCCCGTGCCACGCCAGAACTCCTCAAACACGGTAGGGTCACCGCTACAGCAAACAACCAACGAGATCGAGCAACAATCGTATATGTGAGTGGCTCTGTCAGTAAAGGAAAAACAAGGAAGAAATTAAGATTTTGTAAACTCACTGGTCCAGGTTAATCAGCGAGTTCGCAGACACCGCCGCCGGCGCCGGCTTGCCCGTGGACGGTGTCCAGGCCTTGGGCCCTGCTTCTTGCTCTTCCTGCTGCCTCGCTGTTGTCCTGCCGCTGACCCTGCTGGCGCCACCGTCGTATGGTTGCATCGTCGGACAAGCCTGGCGGTGGTGATGCGGAGGAGCTTGGTTGTTGAAGCGCGGTTGTTGCTGGAGGAAGAGCCCGATGTTCAGTGCGACGGAGACCAAGAGGGCGAGACCTGCCAAAGCGACGCCGCCGGCTTCCTGGCCTGCTTGCCGCCGGCTGCGTCGGGCAACTGCATAGTCTTCCGCAGCTTGGTGGGACGGAGCGCGACGAGGCCTGCAGATCCGCTTCCGCCGCCATTGTCCGCCACCCCTTCCTCCCGGCGGCTCGTCGCGGAGGACCTGCCCTTGGGCCCCATCCCTCTGGCTATGGCTACACCGTACCGTGGAAATTTTCCGTACGTGCAGCTATTGGTGTGGGGAAGGCAGATCAGAAAGAGGAGGAGCAGTAGCGGCAGTGGTGTGGTTGCAGCTGGTAGACGATGCGGCGTGGTGGCCGGGCGGGCGATGGGCCGGGTGGTCTTTCCGATCCAGCAGGGAAGGCGCTTGTGGCGCCGGATCAGATGCTGTTTTCCCAAACTCGGCAACTCGACGACGCAGTGGTGGTGGTTGCAGCTGGTTGATGCGGCTGGCCGGGCGATGGAGGGAGGGAAGAAAGCGAGGAGGCCGGGCCGGGGAGAAAGCGTAGCACGGAAGAGAGAGTACGTGCTGTTTCCGGGGAAGGCTTGTGGCGCGGGATCAGGCGCTGCCTTCCAAAACTCGGCAACTCGACACTGACCTCCCATTCCCACATTCATCACTCAGCTCAGCTCTGGCCCAACCCCAACCCAACACCTCCGCGCGCTAGTTTAGCTGCTGGCCCATACCATACCCGTCTGATCTTTCTCTCTCTCTCTTCTCTCAGCTGGCCTGCCTGGCTTTACCTTTTGTTCAAAAATCTCTGATGATATCTTTCACTCTCTCTCTCTCATATGCAAGGACCCTGATCATAACAAGGTGATACATGACAACGGTGATATTTGACCCTTTCATATGCAATATGAATTGATGCGTGCTGCCCCTGACGAGGACCCTGATCATAACAAGGTGATACATGACAACGGTGATATGTGACCTTTCATATGCAATATGAATTGATGCGTGCTGCGGATGAAAAACAAAGTTGCATCCTTATTACTAGTGCTAATCATTAGCCATACATGATAATCATGTGCGTGTGAAAAAAATCCACCTTCTTAAACTCCACCTCTAGGACATTCTGATTTTACAGGTGCCGGTGACGTACTTCTACTCTTAATGAAAACGTGCTTAGGTAGTTGCGAAAACAATGTAAGTGTATGTACTAGCTAATTAGCCGGCCTATAAGTCTATGTAGCCGCTGCCAATAATAGTAGTTCACCCTGTAAAGTACGTACAGCTCTACAAATGGTACACCCAAATCTTTTTTCTTTCTTTCTTTCTTCAAACACATTTTAGTACCAACTTTATAGACATATATAATTTTGATCCAATCAAAACTCATGCATGGTAAAAATAAGAATAATAGCGCGAGGGAATTTGGAATGTGCTTGGAAGATGAAACAAAGGTGGCAATCCTTTCTACCATCAAAATCCTGCTTAAGGCCTTGTGTAGATGTTGAATTTGGAAGGTTGAATTTAGGAGTTTGATGTCACTTTGTAATCATTGCGTCACTGTAGCATTTCATTTGTATTTGTGAAAAATTGTCCAAAAATTAATTAATTAGGCTCAAAATGTTCGTCTCGCAGAGCACAACAAAACGGTGCAATTAGTTTTTTATTTCATCTACATTTAGTACTACATGCATATTATGACATTTTGATATGATGGAGAATCTTCTTTTTACATAGTAAATTTAGGAGTTGCTTTTAGGATCTAAACAAGACCGGTCATGCAAAAGTTAGAAACAGGATTTTACCACGACGGTCAATCTGTCGCAAGCTGGGCGTGCCGGCGCCGGCGGCGGCTGCCCCGCGACGAGTCCTGACATCATCGTCAACAAGCGCTGCACGATGGCAGGTGACATCACAGGCCGGTGAGCTGACATTGACTGCAATCGCCAATTACCTACGGCTCTTGCACCGGCTGGCTGGTGTGCAACTAACAGCCGGAGTGCAAGATCAATTCGTGTGGCGGTGGACCACCTCCGGCCAGTACACGGCGCGCTCAGCATATATACAATGCTCCAGGGGAAGCAGCCATTTGAGGGGGCACAGGCCGCACAGCTGATCTGGAGAACCTGGGCACCACTGAGGGTGAAGATCTTTCTATGGCTCGCGTTCCGGCGACGGCATTGGACTGCCGATAGGAGGCAGCGGCATGGCCTACAAACGCGCACCAATTGCGTCCTTTGCGAGCAGGAGCCGGAGACCCCTTTTTTGAACGAACATTGATCACCTCTTCGTTAACTGCATTAATTCACCAGACAGATATGGTCCAATCTGCTCTCCAAGATCAAAGAGCATGTACGTAATAAACAAAATATCAACTACGGTTCATCAATTGGCGATGCTGATGGCGAGCTGGAATCGAGGCATCGAGCTACATACGATTCCAGTACGTGCATGTGACGGGGATGCACGGACGAAGTTGGGCTTCCTCGTCCGCGTTGGCCCCTATCCACGTACCAGCCGTGGAGGAACGATGAACAAGCGGTACTGCGGCGGCGGCGGGATGCTCGATCAGCTGAGCGGGCCGGCCAACGGCGGCTGCAAACGACTTCCGCCGCCGAACACAGATTGATCGGGAGAATGGGACGTGATATATATATATATATATATATATATATATATATATATATATATATGATTGATTACTGAAAATAAAAAAGGATGATTACTAATAATACCCTTATTAAGTCCATAATTTTTTAAATTGTCTTTATCAATCAGATCAATGGTGAGCTGCTTGCTAGTCAATGGTTTCCGCAAAAAATGAATTGAATTGAATTTCATTCAATGCACACCAGACCAAGCGATAGTTAATTTCCTTCCGCTAATACTGTGCACTATTGTCCTCTATATATTGTCCAAACCTGCTCCATATTTTACACCAATTCACAAGACAAAACATATCAACCAAAAAAGCTTGGTTATTTTCTTAGTACATAGACATGGGGAACAGAATGCAGATGGTTTTGGCTCTTATGTCTTGTCTCTTCTCTACATTACCCATCAAAGCCAAGGTGCGTATATATAGTTGTCTATAACAGTAGAAAGCATATTTGCAACCATTGTCTTTGAGACATCGTCTTTAATTTGTGCTTATCGATAAAGCTGTATTTTTCGAGCGATGACCCGCTACACATGGGTTAGTGGTTAGTGAGATTATGAATTATGCACTCACTATATTATCTTGTGGTTTTGCTATAATGACCCGCTACACATGCATGATAAACAGGGGGCATGGAAATGAGCAAAAACAGCAAAGAAATGCATGTGGAGACCATCAAGACACTCTTCCATTTGGCTTACATGCCACAGACGGATGTATTTCGTCGTTGCCAGGAGTGCACCTGCTGCAAAGAGAATAATGTCCAAGGGAACAAAAATGGGAATAGTTGTTTCACAGCGGGGTGCTGCGAAGAGTGGAGGTGCAATGAGCCAGGAAATGCACCTGGCTCTTGTATAGTTCGTAGAACCTCATGCGGTTGTGATCCTAACAGCTGCCACTAGTCAACGCCTTTTTATGTGGCCACCACATGGCCATGAATTACGTCAAAGGTGAAAATAAACATTTATATATGGAATAGTAGAGCATAAAACATTGTGGTTGAGTGGTTTGCCCCTTCCAAGTTTTTCCGAAACACCACACACAGCACACTACGAAATTTCGTTGCCAAAGAGAAAAAAAACAAAGTATCAATACATATTTGATCTTTTGCTCAAACTATAAGCTGGGTATTTGGATGTTATATATATGTGGTATGTATGATCTTTAATTTCGCCTCTACGTCCTGTGTCTTTTTTTTGAAACTTCAGGAGCACTGCTATTCATTTAAGAAGGTAAGCAGAGAGTTCAATAATACAATATTGCGATATTACATATATAAAACTAACTCGTCTCTAACATAAAGAACTATATGCTCTAACCCAAATCTGGGGAGCCACAAGCTAAGTGTCGCAGCTCGACGTCTCCTGCCTTCAAAATTTCTTATGTTCCTCTCCTTCCAAACATGCCATGCAGTATACATGAGTATTGATGCAACCGATCTTCTCTTCTTGATTGTAAACGACTCAACGGCGCAAGGGAATTAGTCCACCATTTCTCCACATCATCATCATTTAAGGTTGGTACAAGAATCAGATTTCCAGCCCAGCTACTGACCAAATACCAAATCTCTCTTGTAAAGCAACACTGTAGACATAGGTGAGCTGCAGTTTCAATTTCTTGGTCACACAAACACACATTGAAAGTTACATGGTCAGTTTCTTTTCATTAATTAATCTGCTATCAAGATCTTGGACTAGACAAGCAACCTGGCAAAAAACTTGTGCTTTGCCTCCGCGTGTGCACGCCATATAGTGATCCCATCAAAGGAGTTAAAAGTGCCATTCAGCTGGACTAAGTATGTAGATTTTGAGGTGTATGCACCCGTGGCTGTCCATCGCCAAACTATTGTGTCTTCCTAGCTGCTCATTAAGGCCTTGTTTAGTTCCAAAAAACAACTCATAAATTCACTATGCAAAAAGAAGATTCTTCATCACATCAAAATGTCATAACATGCATGGAGTACTAAATGTAGATGAAATAAAAAACTAATTGCATAGTTTTGTTGTACTCTGCGAGACGAACATTTTGAGCCTAATTAATCAATTTTTGGACAATTTTTCGCACATACAAACGAAATGTTATAGTTGCGCAATGATTACGAAGAAACCTCAAACTCCCAAATTTGATACACCAAATTTGGGAACAAGGCCTAAGCTGGATAGTCTCAACTATGTCCCAGAGTGTGACGAATTCTGCCATCTCCTCAACTGATGTCATGCACCATAATCCACGAGTTTTTTTTGCGGGCAATAATCCACGAGTTTAGTTATGATTCATTAGATCCTCTCGCACCGTTTTGTTCTTCCTCTATGCAAGCTTGTACAGGTTTGGCGCGATATCCATTGGAGCATGCCCATTCATCCAGCTGCACTTACGGACCTTTGCTTTGTTCCCGTCGCCTACTCTGACAGTGGTGCTCGCTCTGGATAGCTGCCGGTCTATATCATCGCAAGGTGGCACCATTCCAACCCAAGGCCTTTCCGGTTCCGTCCATTCAAACCATAACCATCTTATTCTTAGTGTGCGGCTAAACGCATTGAGATCAAGTATCCCGAGCCCTCCAAGCTCTGTAGGAAGGGTCACTTTTTTCCATTTCAGAAGACAATGTCCTCCATTCACCTGATCCGATCCCCTTCATATCTTGTCAATTTTCTTGAGAGCAAATACGGCCAAGAAGTAAATTGGCATGGATGCCAGAACAGCTCGTACCAGTGAAAATCTCCCTGCTTTGTCCATGAGATTTACTTTCCAAGCAGGTAATTTGGCAGCAATTCTATCAATGAGAGGTTGCACATCAATCCTTGTCGATTTTCTCAAGCTTAATGACAAGCCTAGGTATTTACACGGGAAGCTCTTTATTTATTTCGCATGGTAAATTTTGCATTACTTGCTCTATGTCAATCCCTTCACAACGAATTGGGTATGCTCCACTCTTGGTGATGTTTATGTACAAGCCTGACGCTCTGCCAAATGCATCAAACACCTCTTTTAAAGTATCCACTTCCTCTTTGATTGGGTTCACGAAGACAACTGCGTCATCAGCATAGAGGCTTATTAAAATCTTTGCAGATCTGTTGTGTATTGGGGTCAACCGTTCTTCTTCCTCAACTTTTGCTAGTAGCTGCTGCAGTGGTTCTAGGGCGAGGATAAATAGCATAGGTGACAAAGGATCACCCTGCTGCAGGCCAGTTTGATGCTTGAATTTTGCGGTTTGTGTTCCATTCGGTAGCACAGACGATGAAGCAGTGGATAGAAGTATACTGATCCAACCTCTGGTCCATTCTAGTCGAAATGGATTTTTTCGCCTATTTCCCGCCCACTGGCCCACAACCCTAGCTAATCAGTAAAACAATAATCACTTCCTTTTTTGGCCTTCTCGAAAAAAGTCGGGATCACCCCCTCACCTATGGATTGGACTACATAACCTCCAAACTATAAAATGGTTTATATCACTCCTGAACTTTCTAAAATCGGTCAAATTACCCCGAACGAATTTTTAAAAAATCATAGTAAATTACAGAAAAATAAAAAATGAAAAATCTAATTGTGTTGGAATTCAAATGAGTATGTGTACACAGTGAACATATAATATGATATGCTTCAGTGCTGTAGCTTTAGATCTATGCTTTTCTTCATAACTGTAAAAAAAATTTAGCTTTAGATCTATGCTTTTCTTCATAGCTGTAAAAAAAATACTGAAGCGTATCATATTATATATTCACTGTGTAAATATACTCATTTGAAGTCCAACACAATTGAATTTTTTATTTTATAATTTTCTATGATTTATTATGATTTTTTAAAATCATTTTAGAGGGTAATTTGATCGGTTTTGAAAAGTCTAGAAAATGATATAAACCGTTAGACATGCCGGGGGTTATGCCCTGATCTCTAGACTTTTTCGTTGCCTTCTCCCACACAACGCCGCAGCGGCGAGGCCACCGGCCTGTTGTGGCCTTGTGGGTCCTGCTCCTGCCCCTTACTTCCTCCACCGGCCCGTCTTTGTGGCCGAACCCCTCCACCGAATCCGCGCGGCGCCCGGTCGCCCAGGGGATCTACTGCTCTCGACGTCGTCGCAGCCGCCCTCGCATCCTCCCCGCGCCCTGCTGGTGCTGAGCCGGCGTCGAGCGGAGTCCGGGATACAATCGGGCTCTAGTCGATTTCGTTGTCGGTAAGGAAGCCCTGACCTTGCTTCGCTCGGATTGATTGAATTCCCCTGTTCTAGATAGGGTACCTCCCCTTGAATTTGCTGTGGCCAAGAACGAACGAACCCAATGCAAATTTTTCCTCTGGGATGGGTGCTCCGACCCCTCCAGCTCTCCATTAGGTCTAGGATAGGTTTTGGTGAATATCTGACGCTTGCTGCCAGTCATTCTGAACTTATAATTGAACAAAAGACCTGTATTTGTCTTATCACACTTGTTAGCTTATTCTGGAATTCCAATTATGCGCGGATTTAAAATGTGGCCTAGCACTAAACTATGTTCATCTCCTGAAATCTTCCCTTTGTTGTTGGTTTGAGCGATATAATTTAGGTGAAACCTGAAACAACTCTCTGTAGCACTGTAGTAATGTCCATGATCACTGTCTCTTATAAGTTTATAAAGCAGTGTTGTTTAGACCTGGAATCTTTCCTTTGTTGTGGGGTTCAGCAAAATAATGTTGTAGGTGAAACTTGAAACACCTTTCTACAATCTACAGTAACCTAGCATGTCCGGGCTCGTGTCCTTTTTATGTTTTTATACATCAGTGTAGTTTCTCTAGAACCATTGTCTTTAACTTTGTGAGGCAATATCAGGGTTGCTGTCTTCTGGGAGTAACCTTTGTTTCCTGTTCGTAACTTCATATGCTATCACTGTTTTTGCTTACAGAATCATACACTTCACGACTCACAACTTTACAATTGTAAAGCCTAACGCCAGCAAATGCATGTTATCAGTGCAGATGCCAGAAGCCGAGTGGAACGATGAACGCACTAGGATTATCTTGGAGCTCTTTGTTGAACAAGTTCGGGCGGGGAACAGGCCAAATACCCATCTGAACAACATTGGGTACCGTACAGTTGCGGGCAAGTTTCAGCAGAGGACGCAGCTGCTCTATACAAAGATGCAGCTTAAGAACAAATGGGATAAGTTTAAGAGTGATTACATCACTTGGAAGAAGCTGCTTGTGGTGGGGGCAGGTTTACCCTGGGATGCGGCAAAAGGAACCTTTGTTGCTGACGATGAATGGTGGAAGAAGACAAATAAGGTTTGCAGTACTTACTCTGGGTCTGTAATTTTTACCGTGTGAACTGTTCTAGTCTTGTGACGCCCTTTCCTTTTTGTTACTGGTAGGAGCTGCCAGGTGCAAGGAAATACCGCAATCTTGGTCTGCAACACGAGGATAAGTTGAAAGTAATGTTTGACTATATCACCAGTAATGGCGTGGATCCTTCACCACCTGCTCCAGAAAGCCCGAAGAATGGTCTGGATCATTCGCCACCTGGTGCAAGTGGTTTGCCATCAGCTGCAGACAGCCCCATGAATGGAGTGGATCATTCGCCTGTGACTGCAAATGGTTTGCCATCTGCTCCAGACAGCCCCATGAATGGCATGGATCATTCACCGCTAGCCACGCATGGTTTGCCATACACTCAAGAAGTCCCCATCAATGGTGTGAACCTGGATGGATCAGACCACAACGCTGAAGATAATGATGGCATCCATCGAGAGCCCATTTTTCAGTATACCTCAAACAGGAGGAAGAAGATACCTATTCGTGTGAGTGCTATGAAGAAGAGCAGGAAAAATAAGGCTGAAACTGCTCTGCTCATGCAGTCTCACTTGAGCCGCATAGCGGAGCTGGCTCAGAAAGCACAGGACACTTTTGAAAAGTTCAGCTCCCAAGCTGACGCGCAGCCATGGCCTAGCATCCAGGATGTCATGACACAGGTCCATGAGTGTGGAGCGCGGAGCGGAAGCAATGAACATTTCATTGCGACGGAGCTTTTCGTCAGCAGAGAACAAAGGGAGATGTTCCTGACCATGGAAACGGCGGAGGAACGGTTCCAGTGGCTTCGAAGAAAGTATATTGTCAAGTATCTGTCAACTACAAGTTTGGGTCCTAGATAGATGAATGATCCTATCCTTTGTTCCAGGTTTTGTGGCAAATGCTTAGGCTTTATTTTAGTTGACCCATTCTGTATTGGATCCTAACTAGCATGCATTAGATCCTGACAAGTACAGTATGGTTGTAAAATCTCATCTATGAATGTGTAGCTGTCTTGTGGTTTCACTTGCTTTGTGTCCATTATGTTCCAATCTGTCCATTATGTTTGAGCCGCAAGCAGAGTCTTCTGTGATTTTATATTGAGCGTAAATTACAAGTATATTAAAGTTGTCACTTTGTACCTCCGCATGTGAATAGGAAATTGCTTATGTTCATTAAACAGGTGGTGGTCTGTAACCCCAAAAGGAAAAGCTAGACTGCAATTTGGTGCTACTGACTGAACTTGTTTGTGTCGATTTTGTGTCCCTGTATACTACTTTTCTAAGGAACAACATATTTCGTGGGAAGAAGTGGGCCGAAAGTGGAGTTGGGCTTTTTCAAGTAGTCGCGACGGCCCAGAGACGGGACTCTCCCTCTTCCTAAACCGCGCGAAGAGGGAGCGTTATCCATCCAAGCTCCGAATGCAGCAGGAGCGCTCCACGACGCTCGCTCGCCGGAGCTTCCACCCGCGCCGCCGTTTCTTCTCCGGCGGTCAGTAGTGTCCAAGCGATGGACGCGTGCTCCGCTCGCCGCCACTTTCTGCTCCCCCTCCTGGGCCCGAAGCCCCCACCGGTGCATCCTCCACTCAGGCGGCGGCGCGGCCGCGTGGCCGGAGCCTGGACTGGCGCCGCCCGCTGCAACCCCGAGGCCACCGCAGGCTGGGGAGGCATTGTCGAGGACGACCTTGCTGAGCTCCTGCAGGTCCATTTTTATTCTTCTCTCGCTTAGGAGTACTAGCATGTGCGCTCTGTAATGTAAGCCTGAAGCTTGAAGCCTTCATGGTTCCTAAGAGAAGGCGAATCAAATAGTCTGCAAGGACGAAGATTCAAGATGCTTCTCTAAGATACCATGAACTGTTTCATGGCAGAGAAATCTCTGCGCCCATGGATGATGATTTAGTGTTGTGTAGTTATTTACGAAATACTTTACATAATGGAATAGAAATTCCAGTCTCTGCACGACTTCTTTAACTGCTATTATCGGATTGGTAACATGGTGCGGTAGTTTGGGCTTCCTGCATGTAATTCGAGTAAAATTTACCTTCTGCAGATTCTGCCGAGAGATTTGCGAGATAATCTGCAGAATGAACCTAGAAAGGACCAACTGTTGGAGGTGAGATAGATTTACTTGACCGCTTCAACCATTATCAGCCTCGTTGTACTTGGAAATTCATGTCACAAGATAGTTGCATGTGTGATCCCAACTGATGAGTCGTCAATAGGTCATTCTGGATTTGGGGAGACGACCAGAGGCACGTTTCCTTGGTGACTCTGGCGGCCAATATCTACGGGACAGTGAGGTATGAAACTGCCATTTGTCTGAAATTTTTAATATTATGTTTGCTTTGATTTTACGTATTTTCCTTGTCAATATTGTGAAAATGAAACTTAATAGTACCTTGAAAAGAAAAACTAGCAACACAGAAACATCAGAGATGATTCCATTTTGCTATGGTTTCTGTTATCCTATTGTGTGGAAAAATTGGGAATTATGTTTGTTAGTCTCAAGTCTTCTGCTCATAGGCTGCTCATGGATCTTTACCAATGAATGTACTTCACAAGCATAATATGGGAATGGTGTACAAAAGCACAACTGAAATTTCTTGCTCTATGGACCTGTCATATCATAGATCTCACAGAAAGAGTTGGAGGATGCTCAGAGAGCTGTAGGAGAATTTGGAGGTGACAACCGTGCAGGAATTGAAGGTACTTTACATAGAATATCTGCTATAAGGAGCAGAAAAGGAATGGTTGTTGGTTTGACCTGTCGAGTGGGCCGAGCTGTTATGGGGCACGTTGACATGGTCCGTGATCTCCTGAATTACAAAGAAAGTATTCTATTCTTGGGAAGGTACCTCCCCTTGTTCCTTGAATGCTTATGATCAATGATCTTGATTGCATCTTCCGTATATCTTTTTACTGGATAAAGATACCAAAATGAAGCTAGTAACTAATTGTTTTTATAAGTACTTACTGTATGGAAACGTTTCATTCAGGAATAGTATGTGATAATAGGCAATAGGAGTTTAACACTTTGTCCTTCAATGTTCTTCACTAAATTTTCTTTTGTTCAATCAGGCCTGGGGTAGGCAAGACTACTGTTATGCGTGAGATTGCACGTGCTTTAGCAGATGAATTCCAGAAAAGAGTGGTAACTTAAACAATGTTACTTTCTTGTACCTTGTCTATTTCAGGTTCAATGTATTTCTTGTACCTTACATGTTCTATTGGTACTGGTGTTTAGGGCAGGTAATTGTAGACACAAGTAATGAGATTGGTGGGGATGGGGATATTCCTCATGCTGCAATTGGTGGAGCAAGAAGAATGCAAGTACCTGAACCATCAATGCAGCATAGGGTGATGATTGAAGCAGTCGAAAACCATATGCCTGAGGTGGTTATTGTAGATGAGATCGGAACTGAAGCAGAAGCACAAGCTTGTCGATCAATTGCGGAAAGGGGTGTTATGCTTATTGGTACTGCCCATGGAGAACGACTTGCAAACATCATTAAGAATCCGACCTTATCTGACTTGGTATGCCACCATTCACATTTTTGCAGGAAAAAAAAATCCACTGTACCTGCTATTGACCTATTCTACAACATGATAAATCATTCAATTTTTCAAACTTGAGCTTGTCTGACAATATGATACATATAAGAATGGACTAGTTTCCCTTATTGCACCTGAACATATGATAACTTATGCTTAATCTAAACATTGGTGAAAGGCGAATCATTGAGATGACAGAATGCCTTTATTCGACAAAGATATTTAGACCTTTTCTGTTATGTTTACTTATTGAGAATAGTAGCTGTCGTCTGTCAATATAATAGTATGTCAGCTTGCATCCAAAATTTCTAACATCAATACATTTAGAGTCCAAGTTCAAATATTTACTGAAAGTAGTTAAGCTTAAAATTAGTATATTATTTATAGCAGTTCAGTGAAATTGCTTATGTTCATTACTGGAAAACAGATTGGAGGTGTAGAAACTGTTACTCTTGGAGATGATGAAGCTCGTGCTCGACGAAGTCAGAAAAGTATTCTGGAGAGGAAAGCTCCTCCAACATTCCCTTTCCTTATCGAGATGAGGGAGCGACACTACTGGGTAACACATCGGGTATGTCAATGTTCTCTGTATGTTGAACACTCAAAGTACAGGGACAAATATACCTCACCACTTTAATCTCAATAAGCCAAAGTGGATGCTGGGGAATGTACATTGGTATTGCATTTCTAAATTATGATGATGGTGAGGATGGCGTTGGGAGTTTTTGGAACTGTATTAAGTGTTTGCACATAATTTTGATCCCATTGATATATTTATTATAAATCATGGGTTATTCTCTGCTTTTCCGAAGATCCTTGCATTTTTTTCAATTAATAAAAATGAACACATACTTTGATTACAATATTTTCCTTCTTAACTATGCTTACCTGCCCTTTTCGATATCACAATTGCTGAATTTTTAGGTTTTTTTGTGTGTTCAAGAAAAAAAATAGATTTTTTTCCACTAAAGCCTAGGATGCAAGACAGCAACCTGAATGAATCTATTCACAAAAGGATTGCCATTATCTTTCTTGTTCTCCATTTGTGCAGATGCTAACATACAGAGCTGATTATCTTTGTGCAGACAGAAAGGAGCGTGGATATGCTACTTCATGGCAAGAAGCCACTGGTTGAGGTAATTATTTACCATTTATCTGCCAGTTTTTAGATGTGACATATTCCGACGTTCTGGTTGTACAAGCAGATATGACTCTGATATTTAGGAAAAGGAAAATAGGATCATTTCAGTTCCTTCTATACCTAGATTTCTTGTTTGCTTTGAAGCATGACATCTCAATCACTGCACTAGCTGCTATGTTTATTTGACATATGGTATATAAAAGTAAAGTCTCTACTCTTTATGTAAAATTTGTCAGGTAATTCTCTAGTCCAGTGCAGCATGCTTTAGCAAGTCTTTAATTTCTACTGGTAATAAATCATATTACAGGTCAGGAAAAGGGATAACAAGTTTCAGGTCGTCATTGAAAGATGGGCAACATATGATGGAGATGGACTCTGAACTCCAAGCTCACAAGTCAAATGCTTCTACCTAACTGTGTACTTTTGTACGTGGGGTTTCTGTGGATGGTTATCATCTATACTACCAAGCCTCAGAGGTGGTATGGCCTGATCCTAATCCAGAAAGTTTCCAATTTTATTATTATCCTCGTAAAGTCACTGACACTGCCCATTTAGGTGAGTATCCAATCGCCATATTGTTTCTATAGATCCTTCGTTATGTCAATGGCATTGTCAATTTTTATCATACTGGATTTGGATATTATTCCCCAAAATAGGGTATACTTAACATTTGAAGTTTTACATGCATTTTTTTTCTGCGTTTTGTCTCTCCTTTTCTGGATACGTTCTGTTTGTGACATTGACAGCACCTTATTACAGATGGTGAATAAACAAAACAAAGCATCTTTGGTGGACTACATGGGCAAAAACATTTGACTAACACATATCACAGGCTTTACCTAATCTCTCACCGGAGGCAGTCCATGATATGATTTGGACATTACTTATTAAGATACTACTTAATTAGATAGGAGGTGCAACTTTATGTCTATAATTGGTAATTGTTAGCGGCTTAGCGCTGAGGAAAGTTGTTGTACCAATTTGAATGTATGTTCCAATCTACTACTATGAATTATGTTCTAAAACCGAAATATATGTATGGGTATGTCAGTACTAGATTGTGTGAGATGTGTACAGTAATTGTTGTTGTTTGTAACGAGGTCCTCTAGTATGTCAGTATTTGAGGGCTTCTTATGTGTTCAATGCTGCGTGCAATTTTTTAAAATATATTGTTGAGAATCACAAGATTTTCATTCATTTAACTATTTTTAAAATATGTATTGTTTTGGAATTTATGAATTTTTTGAGCTCATTCGCTCGCATAATTTCTTACCTAACCTTTCATGCAATTTTTTTACACTATCTGAAACTTATATGTGTTTCTTTGCTTTTGTATATGATCTGTAAATCCAGATATGTTTTTTTTTTCTGGTTTCCAATGGAAAAGATTTTTTCTGTTTAGATTTGCCTCTTGAAATGATCTGTACTTTCTTTACCTTATAATTAAGTCTGCAACTGGTAGGTATATAGAGAGTTATAATGTAGTGTCTTTTTGGTCCCAATGACTCCATGGGCCAGCTTTTAGGCTCCTAGGTTGATAATGATTAACTAGATAGTTCCGGACTGGATCCACAAGCAATGCGAATGGGGAGTTTTCAGTTGAAAGTAAAGAGAAGTTTCTTTCAAAGAAAAAAGTAAAAGAAAAGTGAGAGAGGAAGCAGTTGCTGTAAGCTATCACCCTAACCGTGTTGGTTGGTTGTACTACCTTGTTTTGTTTCTGACATCTGACACCTTTTTTTCTGCAATGCGTTTGTTAAACTCTTGCATCATGTTTCTTACCATTATATTACGCCGGCAAGAAATGTGGTTAGCCCGGCGGTAGCTGCCTGCAACGTGAGCTGCATGTGAACACCTGCCTGATCGATTTTGCTGCATTAGCTGAGCGCATGGACGCATGGTGCAATCTGACAGACACTTGGCCAACCTTCTCTCTCTGACAGACACCAATGTGAACTCTGATGAACACCTGATTATTTCTGCTGCATTGCATTGTGAGGGCCACAAGTCACAAGCCTCTCTCCCTGATGTGCATTTGGTCCACCCATGCCTGAGATTTGCAGGTCTTGTTTACAGTACAGAGAAGGCTATTGGTCGAGTGATGAATCTGTTGTTGCGTCTGTCAGAGAGAGAAGGGTGGGTGATGCATTGCATTGCATTGCATTGCCTGGTGGGTTAGCTGAGCGGTTGACATCAGGGAGTAACTGCCATGGCCACATTTCGCAGCAAGAGATAAGGAGGCTGTTGACACTCAAATTGGGCCAAAGGCCAAACCGGTCTGACCGGTTTGCCAAACCGGTCAGACCGGTTTCGTTCTGTAATTCGAGTAGGATTAGGATTCCGAGTTTAATTCCATATTGTAACCTATTCGAAAGGGGTAAGACTTCCCCGGCCTATAAATATAAAGGCTAGACGGCCGATTGAGGTATTCCCAATCGAATCAAACAATTTTATCTTCTATTTTGTATCTCTCAAACCCTAATCTCTTCCAACCCCCATATTCTGTTCTTTGCTCGTCTCTACGGCGTTCAAGGACGTTCTAGGTGGCCTGCCGACCCTAGAGCAACCCTAGTTTAGCTCGAGCTCCGACGGGGTCCCTCCCGAGCTTGGGTTTCTAGGTCTTCACGACCTCCCGACAGAAAGCGGTCAGACCGGTTCTTGTAACCGGTCAGACCGGTTTGCCCGGGGAAGTCAGGAGTTGGCCGTTGTGACGGCCGTGCTGCGCGTTCGATCGATCTTCGAGTGTGTTGGCGCGTTTTTGTGTCAACATACTTTTTGGCGACTCCGCTGGGGAAGATTAATCTGGTGCCACAACCGATTATATCTACTCCAATCATGTCTGGATCGACGTGCGACCTTGACAAGGACAACATCATCGCCGCGACGATGGAAGAGCTCACGGACGAGGAGCGGAAGCGGTACCTGATCGCTGAGGAGCACTTCAGGACGCAATTCCTGAAGGGCTTCAAGAAAGATCGCGGTGGCCTTGTCAAGAGGGTAGAGGAATTCGTCATGCCGGCTTTCAAGCTGGCAAACGACCAAGTTGAAGAACTTCCTAAGGTAACTGGCGAATCCTCTGACTTGATGCAGCAAATTACTCGCATGATGGATGATAAATTACTTGCTGCACAAACCGTTACTAGTGAGTTGATTGCTAATATGTCGGGTAATTCTGATAAGGGTAAAAATAATATAGAATTTAATGAATTGCCTAACTCAACTCCTAGCTCATCAGGCATGCCAGAGCATGTTTTAGATCCTAATTTGGGCATGCCGATGAATTTTTATGCGGGACAAACACCTTACCCTGGTTCGGTCCCCGAACCGGTCAGACCGGTTTGTATAACCGGTCAGACCGGTTTGCCGCCCAATGGCGGTCAGGCCGGTTCCATGAGTTCGGGGGCGACTAGTGCGATGGTTTTATCAAATACTACTAGTTCTGGTCCTGTTTTTACTGTTTCACGCACTACGGTTCCAGGAGGTATACCCCACGGATCTGGCTCGTTTCACGTGCCGATTCCGAATACTTCCTATAACACAACGTATGGTGTTCCCCGCATTCCACAAAACAGAGGTGATGGGAACTATCAAGCCGAGTTAGCTAAGTTCAAAGAAGACATAGCAAATACCCTTAGAACAAGGCTCGGGCTTGAATTGGGTAGTTCACGTTTATATCAAAAACCGTATTTGCCTGAATTTGATTTGGTTCCTTATCCTAATGGTTGGCGTGTTCCTGATTTTATTAAGTTCAGTGGTGAAGATAATAGAACTCCTTGGGAACACATTAGTCAATATGTTTTGCAATTAGGAGAGGCATCATTTTATGAGGCATTGCGTATACGGTTGTTCTCATTATCTTTAACTGGAACTGCCTTTTCATGGTTTTCTTCGCTTGCTCCTAATTCTATTCAAAATTGGACTCAATTGGAGCGTAAATTTCATGATCATTTCTTTAGCGGAGAAAATGAGGCTAAATTATCTGATTTAACATCGGTTAAGCAAAGCCGAGAGGAATCGGTTCTTGATTATTTTAAGAGATTTAAAGATATTAAGAACCGATGCTTTAACATAACTGTTTCTGAAAAAGATTTAGCAGATTTGGCTTTTGTAGGCTTACGGTCTCATTATAAAGAAAAATTAGAAGGTTCTGATTT
Source organism: Echinochloa phyllopogon (assembly GCA_033239725.1). NCBI lineage: Eukaryota > Viridiplantae > Streptophyta > Magnoliopsida > Poales > Poaceae > Echinochloa > Echinochloa phyllopogon. The sequence continues at coordinate 4,741,278 of BTCW01000003.1, forward strand.
TCTCACTATTAATCACTTACAAATGAAGGCCATGAGTCTAGAATTGAAATTTAAAAATGCAAAAGAATCTGCTAAACCCCATCGTTCGAATGTGCATATTATTGATAATGATTCTGATAGTTCGGACGATGATAAAGAAATTTATGCCGCTGAATTTGTTTGGTCATCAAAAAGTAAACCTGGTTCTTGTCCTTCATTAAAGCCGATCCAGAAAAATCGGCAAGAAGAAAAATTTACTTTTGATGTAGCCAAATGTGATCGTGTTTTTGATGAATTGCTTAAGAATGGCTTTGTTAAACTTTCTCATGCAATTCCACCAGCCGATCAATTGAAAAATCGTGCATATTGTAAATGGCATAATTCTTTTTCTCACGCAACAAATGATTGCAATGTTTTTCGACGACAGGTACAATCGGCCCTTAATGAAGGTCGATTGGTGCTCGCTGAAATGCAAGTTGACAAAGCTCCTTTCCCTGTTCATACCTTGGATGTAAACACCAAGATGCTGATTCGGCCGGAACAAGCCGATGGAGCTAAAGGGAAGAACGTGGTGATTGGAGATCCAAGACCGGAAAAAGTTGATGATAAAGTTCCGGTCAGAACAGTGATGATTGGAAGAACTCTTGATGGAAAAGAGTCTCTGAAAATTACAATTAATACATCAAGGCCCGGGGGGCAAGGAAGTTCTTTGGAAGAGAATCGGTCCGCTAGTCAGGCGAAACCGGTCAGACCGGTTTCCCAAACCGGTCAGACCGGTTTGTCTCCAGACCGTCCAAGAACTTTCAAGCCTAAGCGCCCGGAAGTGGGTACTTGGAAATTCAATGAGCCAAAGATTCAAGGGAAGGTTCTGAAGCAAGGACCTACTTTTTCGCAGCTCATGAACAAGTACACAAAGGCCGTTCAAGTTGATCGGCCGACAAAAAAGAGACAGAGGTCACCACAGCGATGGAACAGTCCTACAGATTATAAACGTCGTGGTGGTGCTATTGGAAATTCGGTGCATAACCGATTAAGCTCGTACGAAACAGGTTGCTTCACCGCTTTTCAAAGCGGTCAGACCGGTTTTGTGAACCGGTCAGACCGGTTTCGGTCTGAGCCACACATTCATGTTCCTCCTAAGCAAGAATACCGTGTCAAGGAGAAAAAGGAGGATATACAAGCCCAAGCCAGTAAATTTATAAAAATTGGCGAGATTCCAGTGGCTATACAAGACTTGGATACAAAGCCGATGGTCATTGGAGATTCGGTTCCTGTTCCAGTCAAAAAACCAATCATGGTTAATGATCATGAGGCTAGCAGTAGCAAAGGCGTAAAGAAGATCTTTCAGCCAAGGTGGTGTCCTTCCGGCTTGACTCACACACAAAAGCGGAAGCTACAGCGTCTACGGAACAAAGAGAAGAGGGAACAGGAAGCCGAGAAGTTGAGGGATGAACATTTCAACAAGTATAGACCCATGATTCCTCAGACCAAGACCTGGCAAGTTGTGCAGCCAGCAGCACAACCGGTCAGACCGGTTTCAGAGACCGGTCAGACCGGTTCTGATCAGCCCACCGCTGCAGAAGCGGTCAGACCGGTTTCTGGAACCGGTCAGACCGGTTTGTCGACAGAGGCAGGGGCCAAAACTACTTCAACCATCAATGCTACTCCACCAATTTCTCCAGTGGTTGAAGATGAAGAATTAGTTGATTTTGAGCCTTCTCCAGAACATGACAACATGGAAATTAATGTTGTCTATTTATCTTCTGATTATTATGTCGTGCCAGAGGAGGAAATTTCTCATCTTCAACTTGGGCCTCGAGATGCTGTGTTTCAGAAACCTAGTGAATCAGAAAATCATCTCAAAGCTTTGTATATGAGAGGGCACATCAACGGGAAGCCAATTTCTCGTATGTTGGTTGATGGTGGAGCCATTGTGAATCTCATGCCATATTCTCTCTATAAGAAGATTGGCGGGGAAGACGAAGAATTGATCAAGACGAACATGACGGTCAGTGGAGTTGGTGGAGGTGATCCCATTGGTGCCAAGGGGGTGGCTTCTATGGAGTTGACCGTCGGGAGCAAGACTATTGCTACGGCTTTCTTCGTCTCCGAGGTGCAAGGTAACTTCAGTTTAATCCTTGGTCGAGATTGGATTCATGCGAATAAATGTATTCCATCTACCTTGCATCAATATCTTATTCAGTGGATCGGTGATGAAGTTGAAGTTGTCCATGGTGACAATTCTTCCTTTGTTGCAACGGCCGATTCCGATTCGCTTAGTGCAAATGAGAGGGTCCGATGTTTGTCGGGCATGGATTTGACCGACTATGAGTTGATCAGTTGCACCAAGGATGGTTTTGTTCCTGCTACATTAAAGCCGATTGAAAATCGGTTGAATTACTTATTGTAATTAATGGAGCAACAAAATCAACAGAGACAAACCGGTCAGACCGCTTCTGGAAACCGGTCAGACCGGTTTGGGTCTGAACAGCGCCGATCGAGTCAAACCGGTCAGACCGCTTCTGGGAACCGGTCAGACCGGTTTGCGTCTGGACAGTGGCTTCAAGACCGAATTGATCATCATCGAGTTCATTCGGCCGGCACGTTCGAAGCTATTGAAGATCTTGGTGATATAGACAAATTGGGTCAGGGTTTTACATCAGCTGATCCTTTAGAAAAAATAGATATTGGTGATGGTACTATTCCTAGACCTACTTTTGTAAACAAAAATTTATCGGCTGAGTTTAAAGCCGAATTAATAAATTTGTTGAAAGAGTATGTCGATTGTTTTGCTTGGGAGTACCGTGAGATGCCTGGTTTAAGTCGTGACTTAGTTGAGCATCGTTTACCAATAAAAGCCGGTTTTAGACCTTTTAAACAATCGGCTAGACGTTTTAATCCCGCTATTTATGACCGAATAAAAGAAGAGATTAATCGTTTATTAGATGCTGGTTTTATTCGGACTTGTCGTTATGCGGAGTGGATTTCTAACATTGTTCCCGTTGAAAAGAAAGATTCGGGAAAACTTAGAGTTTGCATTGACTTTAGAGATCTTAATAAAGCCACTCCCAAAGATTCATATCCTATGCCTATAGCCGATGTCTTAATTAATGAAGCCTCTGGACATCGTGTTGTTAGTTTTCTTGATGGTAATGCCGGATATAATCAAATCTTCATGGCCGAAGAGGATATGCACAAAACAGCCTTTCAATGTCCGGGATTTATTGGTTTATTTGAGTGGGTAGTTATGACTTTTGGATTAAAAAATGCCGGTGCAACTTATCAAAGAGCTATGAATTTAATCTTTCATGATTTACTTGGTGTTATTGTGGAAGTATATATTGATGATATTGTAGTTAAATCGGATGGTTTGAATTCTCATTTAGCCGATTTAAGACTTGCTCTTGAAAGGATGCGACGGTATGGTTTAAAGATGAATCCACTCAAATGTGCTTTTGGTGTTTCGGCTGGAAAGTTTCTTGGGTTTGTTATTCATGAGAACGGCATAGAAGTTGATCCCAAGAGAATTGAAGCTATGAAGAAAGTCGAAGCTCCTACTTGCAAGAAGGACTTGCAAAAATTTCTAGGCAAGGTAAATTTCTTGAGAAGGTTTATAATTAACTTGTCTGGAAAGGTCGATGCTTTTACTCCTTTACTTCGGTTAAAGAACGAAGCCGATTTTACCTGGGGGGCAAAACAGCAAGAAGCTTTTGATAAGATCAAAGAGTACTTGTCTTCACCACCGGTGCTTCGGGCGCCTAAGCGAGGAGTTCCATTCAGACTTTATGTGGCGGCTGAAGATAAAACTATTGGAGCTGTTTTGACTCAAGAAATCGGCGATAAGGAGTATGTGATTGCTTATGTAAGCCGACGGCTCATTGATGCAGAAACAAGGTATACTTTCATTGAGAAGCTATGTTTATCCTTGTATCATGCTTGTACTCAATTGCGACATTGTCTATTATCTAGTACTTGCATCGTGTTGTGTCAAACCGATGTGGTTAAACATATGTTGCAAAAGCCGATATCTAGTGGAAGAGTCGGCAAGTGGGCTTATGCTTTGGTTGAGTATGATTTGACTTGTGAACCTTTGAAATCAATGAAAGGTCAAATTGTAGCCGATTTTATTGTTGAACATCGGATTAATGACTCTTGTGAGTTTGGTGTCGGCTATGTTGCTTATATACCATGGAAGCTATACTTTGATGGATCGGTTTGCAATGATGGGCAAGGAATTGGTGCTGTTTTGGTTTCTCCAAGTGACGCTGTTTTTGAGTTCTCAAACCGATTGGAAGAAAAGCGAACCAATAATCAAGTTGAATATGAAGCTCTTCTATTTAGCTTGGAATTTTTGCAAGACATGGGAGTAAAACATGTTGAAGCTTTTGGTGATTCGCTTCTGGTGGTACATCAAGTATCAAAGGTATGCCAATGTTATAACGGTTCATTAAATGCATATCTTGATAGATGTCTCGATATCATTGCTTCTTTTGATGAATTTACTATAAGACATATTCCGAGAGAAGATAATGATAAGGCAAATACTCTGGCTCAGAAAGCATCTGGTTATATGGTTGCAAAGAAATATTTCTATCTCCAAAAACCGATGCAAACAAAAGCCGAGATTCTGGTTCTGGACGAACCGGTCACACCGGTTTCAGAAACCGGTCAGACCGGTTGTACTGCCAGAACCGGTCTGACCGGTTCTGAAAGCGGTCAGACCGCTTTGTCCCCTGACAGAAGCGAAAATACTTTGGATAATGCTAATCAATCCAAAGTTAAAGATCAGGATTGGAGAGTGCCTATTATCACTTATTTGAAAGATCCTGGTCGTGGTGCAGAGAAAAATATTCGGCGAATGTCATTTAAGTATGTTTTGCTTGGCGATGAACTCTATCGTCGAAACGCCGAAGATTTATTGTTGAAGTGTCTTGACTCGGATCAAGCCAAGGTTGCCATGGCTGAGGTCCATGAAGGAATTTGTGGTACGCATCAATCGGCTCCGAAGATGAAGTGGTTACTTAGACGAGCCGGTTTCTATTGGCCTACTATGACGGCAGATTGTTTTAAATATTACAAAGGATGTGAAGAATGTCAGAAGTTTGGAAATTTGCAACTTGTTCCTGCTGCATTGATGCATCCTATTATTAAGCCATGGCCATTCCGAGGTTGGGGATTGGATTTTATTGGACAAATTAATCCCCCATCATCAAAAGGACATCGTTTCATATTGGTTGCTACGGATTATTTTACTAAATGGACTGAAGCGATTCCTTTGAAGAATATGACGCATCGAGAGGTGATTGAGTTTGTTACTCAAAATGTTATTCATAGATTCGGTATTCCTCAAACATTGACAACGGATCAAGGTACTTCTTTCATGTCTAAGGAGGTACGTGAATTCGCCGAATCCTATAGAATTAAGTTGCTCAATTCATCTCCATATTACGCTCAGGCTAATGGACAAGCCGAGTCAAGTAATAAAACTTTGATTAAATTGATTAAGAAAAAGATAGCAGAAAATCCTAAGAGATGGCATGAAGTTTTATCCGAAGCATTATGGGCTCATCGTATATCTAGACATGGTGCTACTAAGGTTACTCCTTTTGAGCTTGTTTATGGTCAAGAGGCCGTTTTACCTGTTGAGGTGAATCTGGACGCTTATAGATTGGCTAAGCAAAACGACCTTGATGCTGTTGATTACCATAACTTGATGTTAGACAATGTTGATGAGGTAACCGACAAACGATTAAAGGCTTTGAAGGAAATTGAGAAGGATAAGCTTCGAGTTGCTAAAGCTTACAACAAGAAAGTGCGAGGAAAATATTTTCAAGTTGGTGAGCTTATTTGGAAGACGATCTTGCCTATTGGATTAAAAAGCAACAAGTTTGGTAAATGGTCGCCAAGTTGGGAAGGGCCTTATAGAGTTGTCAAAGTCATCTTTGGGAATTCTTACATGTTGGAGACACTGAAGGGAGATCCTTTACCTAAAGCTATCAACGGGAGATATCTGAAGAAATTCTATCCAAGTGTTTGGCAAGATGCGTGAAGATCAATGGCCGATATATTATCAAATATCGCCCTTAGTATAAATTTTTAGCTCCTGAGTTGTATTTACTTGCTTTTTAGTTCTCAAGTTCACTAAAAACGCAGGGGGGCATGTGTTGACACTCAAATTGGGCCAAAGGCCAAACCGGTCTGACCGGTTTGCCAAACCGGTCAGACCGGTTTCGTTCTGTAATTCGAGTAGGATTAGGATTCCGAGTTTAATTCCATATTGTAACCTATTCGAAAGGGGTAAGACTTCCCCGGCCTATAAATATAAAGGCTAGACGGCCGATTGAGGTATTCCCAATCGAATCAAACAATTTTATCTTCTATTTTGTATCTCTCAAACCCTAATCTCTTCCAACCCCCATATTCTGTTCTTTGCTCGTCTCTACGGCGTTCAAGGACGTTCTAGGTGGCCTGCCGACCCTAGAGCAACCCTAGTTTAGCTCGAGCTCCGACGGGGTCCCTCCCGAGCTTGGGTTTCTAGGTCTTCACGACCTCCCGACAGAAAGCGGTCAGACCGGTTCTTGTAACCGGTCAGACCGGTTTGCCCGGGGAAGTCAGGAGTTGGCCGTTGTGACGGCCGTGCTGCGCGTTCGATCGATCTTCGAGTGTGTTGGCGCGTTTTTGTGTCAACAGAGGCTTTCCTGGGTGGCCAAGCGTGTCGTGTTGCCTTGCCGCTGGATGCATGCATGTTTACTTACCTGCATGATGCCGTGGCAGTGCCAGCGGTGATGGAGTACCAACAGCATCTGTCCTTGGCGTGGCAGAGCCTCACATGCGTGCTTGTGGCTGCATTGCCATTGCATGCGTGTACCAACAAGAAAAGGGTGTGTTGTTCAATTCCTTGCTTGGAGTCCACTCCTGATAAGCTGGAGAGTACGTAGTGTGCGACTCAGTCAACCGTGGATACACAAGCATGGTCTTGGAAACGATGTGGCATATCCAACAAGCAATATGGGTCTTTGTTCCTTGTTCGATCTCTTGTGCTTCTTTTTGTGTGTTGCTTGCTTGCAAACTTGTTTCTTTTTTTCATTATGATTCTTAAAACAATGCAATTCTTTCATGTTTCTTTTAAATAATAATTCTTTCATGCTTTTTTTAAAAAAATAATAGTTTTTTCAGGCTTCCTTGGTCCCTAAAAGAATGTAGTTCTCTTATCAAGAAGTCAACCAATTTTAAGTCTGACATAATTTAAAGTAGCTAGCAATAATTATTATTTAAGTCAATCAATTAGATTAAGTTAAAGTAGCTAGACATAATTGGTTGACTTAAAAACGCGCAGTACACAATATCATTTGATTAATTTGTATAAATTTTGTTAAATTTAAAATTACATGACTTCTTGAAAAGTGAAAAATTTCAATTAGGACAGAGGGAGGAGCATATGCTTATTACCTTGTGTTCATTAAACTATGGCCAAAGAAACAGGGTTCTTGTCAGTCACCGATGATTTGGAAGCCGAGGCCCTATGCGCAACAGGAAGTCGAGTACTCGCTGTCTGGTGGGCGACCATATACGTTGCAAGGAGTAGTAGAACGTGCAGAAAGATTCAGAGACAGGGATCGGAACGGCGCCACGCCACGGGCACGATCTGCTAGCGTACTGCGTACACATGCGTGCTTTGGCAGGCTGCCTCTACTCCTCCAACTCCAACGCATGCAGATGCAGCAGCCAGCAGCTGATCTGACCTGACACGCCCCACGGATCAGTGGAGATGATCCCCATACCATGTGCACGGCGGCAGAACGCAGAGGAGTATCCGTAGGCGCCTTCGGCAGGGTTGCCTGCATGCATTGCATTGGCTTTGATGTGATCACACACACGTGCGCCCGCATGCATGCCTCGTCTCTTCCATCATCCATCACCATCAGTACGCCACGCCTCAGCCTCAGCATCACTGTACACTACTCCACTGTTCATCAGTCTTCAGTATACGGAGTACACTACTCCGAAGGCCACTACTCTTCTGAGTACGTTGCAGCATCTGCGTTGCATCCTCCTTAATCAGTTACGGAGTAGTACTAGTGTATACTGCCTTGTTCGAGTGCGTGAAATGAAGATTCATCATGGGGGGATCGGATGATTTGATTTGTGGAAAACAACGGTACGGTGAACCAAACCATCTTCTGTCACTATTAAGCCAGGTGGTTGCTTCGATCTTCAAGCTGATCAGGATTACGGTGCACTCCTTCGCTTCCTGCAACTCCAGCAGCGGGGATCCGAGCTGCGCCCTACCAGCACGACACAACCAGCAGCGGCCTCCCTCTGTTGCCCTGCAGCCATTGCTCAAACCACAAGCTACACCAAACCTATGGCCCAGCATTGGCCTTGGCCAAACACACATTGAGGATGTCTCCAACAATCAGACCAAATAACCAGTTGAGGTGGAGGTATGATAAAATAAAGAAAGAAAAAAATCTGAGAAAAATCTAACTTACACGGCATGGGACCAGCTGGTTAGAGACTCTGAAGTTTTTTTTAGAAAAGAAAAAAAAAGATACTCTGAAGTTTTTGCGAGAAGATCCATTTGTGAGTCCTTGGGAGTAGTTGATTTTCCTTACTTCCTACTACCTCCACGTGACACAGAAGCTGATGTTAGCTAGTAGCGATTTGAGCTCCCGATGGAGACGCCCTGATCAATCAAGCTCACTCATCTATTCTCTTTCTTTTTTTTTAACTTTTCGCTTCAACCTTTCCCAACAGGAAAAATACAAAAAGAAAGAAAATGACACAGCTGTAAAGCTTCTGCCATTGACGGACAAGCACTAGCGTCTCTCTCTCTCCCCAATGCTGCAACCGGCGCCAACACTTCTATTGATCGTACCGCTGCTGAATGCTGATGATCTATCTGATGCCTTGCCGTGGCAGCAATCACTCCCATCCCATGCCTCCGCGCGCGCACATCACATGAGCTCTGGCCTCGCCGGCTCGCCTTTTTTTTTAAAAAAAGGAAATATATTAATATTCCAGACTCAGCATCCAAAAGATGCATACAGCTATCATTATTACGTAAAAGAAAAAAACTTCAATCCTAATAACACACAGGCCTATGAAAAAGGAGCAGAAAAAGGGCTACCACCATCATTAGCTCCAAATCACCAACACCAAAAAGACCTGTCCAAACCAAACGTCCTAACACATTCTGCGACCAAAAGCACATAAACAACGGTGGTGATTCATACACTTAACCCTGAATCCTCAGAGATGCCACCAACAAGCCCGTCATCTTCATCCGACTCCAATTAACCAGCTTTAAATATCGTTGGCACAATCAACCGGCGTAGAACCGGCTCGCCTTGCTGGCTTCCATTGCAGGTGCAAGAGAGCATGGGGGCTCTGAACGTCTGACATCCCAATAGTGCATCTTGCTGCCATCACAGGCCATGCATGCATATATGCCAATGCCAATGCCATCATGCCATGCCATTGCCAGCGGATGAAGGAAACAGAAACAGAGGGGCTTTGCGCTTTGCAGTTCCATTCCGTAGACCCGCAGATCAGCAGATACAAACACAACAGGCAACACACGGAGATGGATGCCCGTGTTTTTGTCATCTTTACCTTTGCCGCCCGGGCCTGTTGCTGCGACTATTTGCAACGGCGTTGCAACGAAAATCAGTGGCGGAGCCGGCAGCAGAGCAAACAGCCCAGGGGTGCTGATAAGTACTCCCTCCGTCCCATAATATTAGCATTCCAAGCATTCAAACTCAAGAAATAACATAACTGCTAAAAGACCTCTATACCCCTCATTTTACACTACCCACCAACTCTCACCTACCATACCAACCCATTTGATTTTGTCTTATCTGTAGGAATGCTTATATTTTGGCAAAAAGTTTGAAACCCTACGAATGCTTACGTACCGGGACGGAGGGAGTAGTAACAAAAGTCTACAGGTTTGACTAGGTTTCAACCAATTGTATGGTTCGGGTTATCGCGCGACCCCGTCGTCTTCTCCCATGCCGGCAAATCCGCCGTCCGCTCCGGCGGCCTCAGCCGCCTCCGCCGCCGTCCGCAGCCACCGTCATGCTAACCCGTCGGCGCCGCCTCTTCCAGCCCTTCCTCTCTCCCTGCCGCCTCCTCCGCCCTCGGCTCCGGCGGCGCCCCACCGCCTCCGCCGCCGCCACGCTAATCCGTCGGGTCGCCGCCGTTTTTGCCCCCGCCAGCACCGCCCACCGGTGCTCGCCGCTCGGCCCTCCGCCCGGCGGCCATCGCCCCCGCCGAGCCAAACGCCCCCCCCCCCCCCAATCCCGGCCGCTAACTCGGTGGCGCCGGCGCCGGAGAAGCCGGGGTGCAACGGCGGTGCGCGGGTCGCGCTCTCGGCACGGAGTGCGACGTGTTAGACTTAACGAAATTTTATTTTAGATGAAGTACAATAAAACTCAGTCCTTGTCCAAGTATAGAATACAGCACGCATGTTCTAATTGTTTTCCCATACAGGAGAACTCTGTTTCATTCCATTAATTGTTACTTTAGGTTATTTTAATAATTATAAATAATAAGTTTAGGTCCAGTATCTCTAAGTAGTTGTACTAGGACCATGTGATCCAATCAGTGGTTTAGTGTTATCTTGGAAATTTAGGGGAACCAAGGCCAATTTATAATCTTTGCCCCATTTCTGGGTTAACCTTTTTTTTTAAAAAAAATGGAGGTGAAAGTGTGACGAACCGGATTCTCATCGGCGAGAATCCGACTCCCTGTACCCTTGAGATAGTCCCAGGAATAGCAGCTATCTCGTACAGAACTCATCTCAGTCGAATATCACATTCATACAACGATAAAAGATTCATTACATGACAAATATATAAAACATAGCGTCTGGTACAAGTCCTCTAGGCTAAATCGACAATAAGAAACAACTGCGCAGCGGTAGCTAGAACATTAGGGTCCACTCCTCCACAGGCATCCTTGAGCATAGCGCGCACCCTTCAGTCGTACCACCCGTCCTGGTTGAACTCGTGGTCGGGGTCTTCACCTGAGAACCCAAAGTCTGTCCCCAAGGAAATGGGACAGGTCCACGTCACCAACCATAATATGATGCAAGCTTTAAAGTGGCCTATTCTAAGGTATAGAAATATTCAAGGTTTTAGCCAGGGTTTTCTTATGCAAGCAGCAGCGATAACCCAATTTCATCTCATCACCAACTCCTTCTCTCACACGCACATCCACTCCCCCAAAACCAACCATCAGCCTCACATTTTCCCATCGGGCTCGTCCTGCCACAGCAGGTTCCCGCAATTCATCATCCACCAACACCTTTCACTCACTAGTCGACTCGGTGAGCTCCCTCCCCACCTTGTCTCAACAGCCTCAGCTGGACCAATCTCTCATACCCAAATCAAAGGATGAGGAAAGAAAGCAGATTCCCATGCTAGTCGGGGGCTTATCGGAAATGGGCCGTCCGTAACCGTGGACATGGCTATACGTATAGTTTACACTCTGCAGAGGTGGCACACCAGGAATCCATCCGGGCTGCAAGGCTAGTCCGCAACCAACCTGAGACACAGCCCACAGCAAAGACCCTAAACAGTAACGGCGCCAATCCTGTCTCCCTGGGCTCGGGAAACATCCGATCTAACATCTGCCCCAGAGTCGTGAAACCTTCCCACCGGGGCCAGTCGGGGGCCGTGGTAAATCAGGGAGAATACGCCGCAACGATTCCTCCCTACACATATCAAGCTCGATTCTCCTACAGTCTCGGCGCCGCACTAGAGTAGGCTTGCTGGAACCCTCCACATACTGGGTAGATGGTGAGCACGGTAATCCCACGTCCAAAGTTGGAACTCGACTCGGTCCTTAATTGTCGGTAAAGCGAGTATCTGCGTCATAAGCGATCCACCGCAACGGTCCGCAATCGGCACCCATAACAGGTATAGCTGCCCAAACTCCTCAGGTACTCCCCGAGTACCAATCCCCAAGTAACCATGTACCCGCAACAGGTACCCCATAGGGACTGCCCGAGTGCAGCCCCTCAGCACCTCGATCAAACGATCGAGTTGTTATTACTCGCTTACACCGCCTAGCTGCACTACTCCTCCCATACCACCCACAACTCACGCCAAGAGGATCAAATCACAACCATCCCAACACATGCATAGCATAGCATATATCATAGAGTGAGTAGTAGGTAGCAAGGTAACAGGATATTAACAAAGGCAGTGCAGGTTGATCATGCGAGTAAAGTAAAGCGCTAGCATACTAGTTGCATGTCTAATAGGTATTTCAGAGAATGGTCGGGCGTGAACCTGGCAAAGGTCTTCGTCCTCGTCAAAGCAGTTGTCAAAGTGGTCCGGCTCCTCCAGACTCTCCGGAGCTCCTAAGGTTGCGTAAAAATAAAATAAGGCGTGATTACTAGCAAAGAAACTCCAAATCAGCGAAGAGAGAAGACCCAAATAACACCAAACTCTACACTAACGCGTAGATCATGTTTTTAGAAAAATATAGAAACTGGTTTCATATTTTTCTGAGCTACGGTTGATTTATTATTAATTTTCGAAGTTTAAATCATTTTCTGAAAATATTAATTAATTTCTGAAAAAGAAAAACAGATTAATAATTAGCCTGCTGACGTCAGCATGACGTCATGCTGACGTCAGCAGTGGGGTCCGCCTAGGATGACGTCAGCAGTGGGCCCTGCTGACATCAGCGTTGACTAGTCAACGGGTCAGCGGTGAACGATGAGCTCTGGTCAGTGGGCCCCATGTGTCAGTGACTCGCAGAGTATGACAAGTTGGCCCCCTACGTCAGCGCAGTTAAAAGAAAAAGAAAAAGATTAAACGATGGCTGGGCTGGAATTGGGCCGAAAGGTGGACGGGCCAAGATAGTTTAGGGGTGTGAAACAGACTTAAACGCAAGATTCAGCCCACGAAAGGGGCGCTGCTGGATCCGCTCTGGTGGACTAGGTCCACCGTGAACCGAGAGTGCGGTTCACGTGAGCCGGGTGCACGGGATTACGTGTGGCCGAATCGGGATCGTCTGCGGGTGGCTGTGTGGCGACTTGGTGTGGTCGTTCGTGTGGCGTGGCCACGGCGCGACGCGACGCGACGCGCACCAGAGCCCGCCGGCGGCGACGGTCGACGGTGGATCTCGCCGGAAAAGGCTCGGCTCGGGCCAAGGACGGCCGGAAAGGCTTGGCTTGGGTTTAGCGAACACGAACGAGGTGGAAAAGGGCTAGGCTTGGCTTGGGTTTAGCGAACACGAACGAGGTGGAAAAGGGCTAGGCTTGGGTGCGGTTTGGCCCTCCCGACACGAACAGCGGCGGCACGGCCATGGCGCCGGCGAGCATCGACGGCGACTCGGGTATCGCGTGCAACGGCGCACGGCTTGGGTTAGGCTTGCGCGCGTGCGGTTCCAGCGACTGCTGGGACGCAGCTAGGTGCGCATGCGCGGGCTCGTGGTCGCCCACGGCCGCGCATGGCCTCGACGTTCGCGCGCGGCGAGCGGAGCTCGGCCGCGGCGGCCTCGGCTGCAAGGCTCGATCGACGGCGGGTTGCGGGCTAGGCTGCTGCGGCTCGACGGGGTCCTGCACAAGAGCGACGGCCACGGCTCGAAGACCGGGTCCCAGGGGGCTAGCAATGGCGGTGGCGGCGGAACTCGCCGGAGACAGGGGAGAAGAAGGGGGTCGACGACGACGGCTCACCTCGGGTCACGTAGACGTACGCTACAGCTCGGGGTAGACTCGCGGTACGCCGGCGGTGCCCGTGCTCCTCTTCTCGCTCCCTGGTTCGGCCTGGTGTCAGCGGTCCCACGCACGGCGGCGCTCCGGCCTTCGGCGGCGACGCGGGGAAGGCGATTGGCTTCCCCTCCTCCCTCGGCTTCTCCTCCACGGGCTTCCCCGACCCCTTCCCCCACTCCTCACCCTCTCGATTTGGATCTAGACCCCAAGGGGGCGGGGGCGGCGGCTAGGGCTCCCGGGCACGGGCGGCGAGATTGGGGCGGCCAGGAGCCCGCGGACACGCGTTGCCATCGCAACGGGCCGCAAGGAGAGCGATGGGACCGGCTGGGTGGTTGGGGTGCTCACGGGCGCTCGCGAGAGAGAGAGATCGGCGCGGGGAAGATGACGAGAGGAGGGAGAGAGAGCTGACAGGCGGGACCCGCCTGTCAGTGGGAGAGAGGGACGCGGCGGGGACGCGGCGGGGACACGGCGGGGGTGAAGGCTGGGCCGCAGCTGGGCCGAAAGGCCGGCTGGGCTGCTCGGTCGGTTGGCTCGGGAAAGAAAAGATCAGGGTGGTTTGATGGACTTGGCTCGGAGATTTGGCCCACGAACAGTTAGGAAGATTTGACAATTAGTTTAAATAGTTAGAGTTTGAATTCAAATCTAGAATTTGAATTCAAACCAACCAAAAATCCAATTAAATCCAAATAACTTCAAATCACACTATTTCATCCTTAGCACTTCAAATCAATTTTAAATTTCAAATTTAAATTGCTTAAGAATTTAGGGAGCAATTAGAATTAATTTTAAATATTGGTTTACATGCACAACAATTCACCAAATTTTTTTTTTAAATTCACATTTTTGCATTTAACAAATCCTAAGGGTATTTTTAGGGTTGTTACAGAAAGTGTAAGATATGTGCTACTTGCATGCGGGCTTTGTTCTGTGGATGGGCTGGACTGTAAGCATATTTTAGAGGGCGGGAATCCTATATGGCTTCTGGAAGTTTTTTTAGCTAGGTGGCTTCTAATATTTGAGATCCGTGCACATCATATAAACGAACTAGATTATTGCGGAGAATAGCCAACAACGTGTACGTGGACAGCTGGCGGTACGACTGGCGGTACGCGACGCTGCATGCATGAGCTAACCGGATGTGAATCCATTTAGATTTCAATCTTTAATTTCAATTTTCTCTCAAACCGTAAATCATTTTTCAAATCCGTTTGAACCACGGTATTCGTTAGAATTTATACGACAAAACAAGCTCTAATTTGAATATATTTCATATTTTAAATGGTTTTTAAAAAATCAACATTTACTAGAAACTAGTTCAACATTTGTAATATGCTATTTCAATATTTTTTAGAAAATGTTGAATTAGTTTTCTATAAATGTTGAACCAATATTGTTGAAATATTGAATTAGGTTGATAAAAATGTTGAATCTAGTATCATATTAAACTGTTGGAGGCTAATAAAATTTCATGCCAAAAAAATTCGAATACAGCTACGTGTGTGACTTTTTTCAACGGAATGAAAAAAGTCTCGTGGAGAATGTGCAAGGGTGCCCATAGATAATACTAGTGTGTTGGGCCTAAATGGGCCTTTAAACCAAGTTGCTTAACTAGCACATAGAAGCTATACTGGAGCACCCTTTTAGAGGGGGTATTACATTTCGAGATGGATAATTTATTGGTAAAAAAGAATAAATTCCATAGCTATTAAAATAGACTTTTTCCTACTACCAAAGATTTTTTTTGAAACAATTTCATAAGGATTAATAAGGAAGCTCTCAGTAAAAATTATTTTAGGGCAGCGATTGGTTGAGAGTTTGAAATTTATTGCAAATAAAGCAGGAACACAAAGATGGCATGTACAAGCTATATATGCTTGTGAGATTGAGACTCTGTCCGTCGATTTCTTCGTGGAACACAAAGAAATTTATTGCAAATAAAGCAGGAGCACAAAGATGTCGATTCAGTGGCATGCGTGCTTTTGTATCTGGATGATATATATTCGCCGTTCATCAGCAAGCTAATCTTCACTTGTGAAGTCTCGGACAGACTATTTCCCGTACGCAATCCGTACGAGACTTTTTACCCCCAACCCACACAAGTAGCGGTTCCCATCATATTTCCTGATGTTTGTGGTTGTGGCAAGCACACACACACTTTGCTCGTAGTGCGCCGTCTCGTCTCGTCTGGTCGCGTCGTCGTCACCAACCCAAAAACCTCCGTTCAGCGTCGCCATGATGAAGCATGCTTGCCTCACTGACTGCTCACTCACTCACTGGCTTGGCTTCAGACTTTCAGAGTTCAGACAGCACGACGATGGAGCACGTTCGGACTTCGGAGAGGTGTTTTCCTTTGCTCGTCATCGTCAGGCCAAGAAGACGACACACGCGGCACTGTAGGCTCGTGCAGGAGTAGAGCTACCTAGCTTTCCTCTTCTCATCCTGGGCTTTTATCTTGCCGTCCTTTCTGTTTGCATAGTGGTGGTGTTCTTGGTGCTGCAGACGAAAGAGCTTGACAACACATCCCAGCACGGCGTAGCAGGTGTGGTATTGGTGCTCTAGTGTCCTACTCCTACTGTCCTACTACACATTACTACATGCACGGGGAAGAAGACGAAGATTGGATTGGATTGGACTGGACTGGACTGGACTGGAGCAGCACTATGATACTGGTATGAACACTACTCATAGTAGGAGTGTAGTGTAGCACTGATGCTACATTACTGCTGATCATCCCATCCCAGGTGATGAGCTGAGAATTGAGAATGATTAGGGACGAGGGTATGCAGTACAGGTCCAAGACCACCAACCTTGTAGTCCTGGATTCAGATTATTATTGCCAGGCAAGGCAAAGTGGCTGCAGACCAATCACAATCAGGCCGGCGCCGATTCATTCAGATTGGCCCTACCGTACCGACACACTGGTGCTAATCACAGGAGCCTCCTTCAGGGCTTCAGACTTCAGTCCTTGCCCATGCATGCAAGTGTGTGTTGATCTGCATCTGCTCCCCATGAAGATGCATCTTCTACTCACTTTTGTCAGCCGCAGAGATCAAATGCTCCCCTGCCTTCAGACAAGAGGTAGGAGCGAGCAACTAGAACAAAATAACTGTCAAGAACACTGAATTATCTCATGGCTCAAGGCTCATGCTGATGGCCAATCAGGCTCAAAGAGTTCCATTCCATTCAGCTCCCCCAGACCAAACCAAACCAAACCAATAATAATCGGCGTCCGCTGCACGGCAGATCTCTGAATGCTGATCGCACACAGCACTAGAGCAGCAATGAGGGGGATCAGATCAAGATTCAGATGAGGGTAGTTCAGCTTGCTTCAAGCTTCAACCCCCCACAGCACAGTCCACAGCAGCAGGGGCATTAAGTGGCTATCCATTTCGGGATCGGCTCGCCACATGCTCCCCTGCCCCCCTGCACACCCACAGCTCTCCCCTCTGCTTCTGCTTGGCCCCTCCACCAATAATTCACCCAGCCACCAAGCCAAGATTGCTGCTGCTGCTGCATATTTGCATTGCCATTGCATTGGTGTGTGTTGTTGTTGTTGCTGTTGCCAGCACCATCCCTGTCACCAATCATCAACCAACCCTCAACTGCCCCTGCCCCCTGGCCTCCTGACCCACAATCATTAGTCTAATCCAACCATAAATAGGCTCCGATCAGACGTCGAGCTGCTAATCCTAACGACAACCATGCACGGCACAGAGCAAGAACAGTAGCATGATGTGATTGGAGTGCACAACACAACACATTACGCTACACATGAGCTTCAGAGTTAACAAGTCATCTTCAGTCTCATCAGTCACTCGAGCAAGCAGCCAAGCACTAGACGAACAGCGAGTTAATTAGGGACGGACATCAATGAGAAAGTAGAAAGAAACAAAGAAAGATGAGCTAGAGAAATTAAGCAAATCCATGGAAATTCAGCATCAGCAGTTTGGTTGAGACGGACGGACGGATGGAAATGGAACAGCGGAAAGAAGCCAATGCAGCAGCTAAGCTAGATTAATAATTAACCAGAGCTAGAGTGAAGCGATCGTCGTCAGCATCACCATCTAACCATCTTGATCGATCAATGTTGTTGTTGTTGTGAGGTTGGGTTGGTTGGTTACTCGACCCGGAGCTGCTGCTGCTGCGGCGGCGGCGGCGGCGGGCTCCGGCTGGGGCTCCGCCCTGGCCCGCCGGGCTCCGGGTGCGGCATGCCGCCGGCGAGCTGGCCGAGATGCTGCTGCTCCGGGCCGCGCCGCGCCAGGGTGTGCTTGTTGTTGTGCATCCAGACCTTGAGCACCCGCCGCTTCACCCCCACCTCCTGGCAGAAGCGCTGCACCTCGGCGTCGTCAAGCTTCTGCAGCCGCCACCCGGCCTCCTCGGCGAATCCCAGCATCCGGGCCTTCTGCTCCGCCGTGAACTTGGTGCGGAACCGCTTCCGCGCCGGCGGCTGCGCGCGCGCGTCGTCGGACTCCGCCGACGCCGCGCTGTGGTGCTGCATGGCGCTCAGCGGCATCACCATGCGCGTCGGCGCCGGGGGCAGCGCCGCCACCAGGAGCCCCCGGTGGTGGTGCGCCGCCGCCAGCGGGCTCAGCGGGTGGTGGTGGTGCCCGAGCAGGTGGTGCTGCTGCCGCGCGTCGCCGCCCGGCGGCTCCTTGCGGTGGAAGTTGCGGTGGCACCCGCACGCCGAGCACCGGAGCGCGTCCAGCGAGCCCTCCTCCCCCGCCGGCATGAACTCGCCGCACCCGTCCGTCGCGCTCCCGCCGATGGCCGCCGCGTGGTTCTTCAGGCACTCGCGGTACCTCACGCCGGCGCCGCCTCCGCCGCCGACGGGCACCACCGCCAGCTGCCGGTTCTTCGCCTCCTCCGGCACCACCACCTCCGGCGGCGACATGTGCCGCCCGTTCGCGCCATGGCTATGCTGCTCGTGGTGGCCGTGGTGCAGGCCAAGGTACGGAGAGCCCCCGGCGCCGCCGTGCATTGCCATCGGCACCGGCAGCTCGCCCTGCGCCCCGGAAAGATCCATGCTTTGCTCCCTTCCTCTGCCGCAGCTCCTGCTCCCGCTGCAAATCTGCAATGGCGCGCGCGCACACACACAGACAAACAATTGAAGCCAACAAACAAAACAAAACAAGGAGCAGGAATTTCAGCAGGGAGGTGAAGTGAATGCCAAGACGACAGCTTGGAGGTTCCAGGCAATGATGTATGAGAAACAAGAATCTGGTATGCCTTGGGAGGCTCAAAAAAAGTGAAGAAGGAAGAAAAAAGATTGATTCTTGGGGGGAGTGAGAGAACAAAAAGGGACGAGGTTGTGGACCTTGTGCTGGCCTTGGGATCTTGGCAAGAAGATACCAGTTGCAAACTCCAAGATGGGGTTAACTCTACTACTGCTAGTACTACTCCTATCCTATGTTCCAAGGTTTCTTGGGCTTCTCACCATGGCCATGCAGAACAAGCTAGATCAGTGGTACTAGAATGGTAGAGGAGGATGAATACAGTGGCTGCTCTCTGCAAATGCTTTGTATTCACACCACTAATTGTTGCTACTGGGTGGTGGGTGGATGCTTTCTCTTGTACTAGTCTTGTGTACTCTTCAACAACACAACATACATGGACCAGCCTTTGACCTCTACCTCCTACTCTCCCTCTCTAGTATGCAAGTATGCTAAACATTCTGTGCTTTTGTTGTGGGAAGAACAGTGTATAAACAAAGAAGAGGGACAAAAACACAAAGGTGAAGAAGAAGATAGTTAAGAAAAAAAACAATGATGAATGGATAAAAAGAAACAAACCTTGTAGTGGCTGCCAAGGGGCTAATCAGGCGGGCAAAGAGGGAGCAAGCTCATGCCTCCTCAAACCTTGGCCTCCATTGCTACAAGAAACCACCTTGCTGCCTACTGCGAAGTGGTAAGGAAAATGTCAAGGTTTAGCTATAGTAGGCTGTGAGCTAGAGATGGCCAATGGGAGGAGAGCTTGATGTCTCTGAAGTCTGAATGATGTAGAATAACAAGGGAGGCAGCAAGAGAAATACTTCTAGAGTAGAGAGCTACTAGCTTCTGGTGCTTGCTTTGCTTGCACTGTCAGGAATCCAAGCTTGCTGAGAGAGAGAGCCTTGTGTGCTGTGTCAGGAGCTGTACTGCAATGGTGAGAGGGTGGGAGCTACAGGACTACAGGAGCTGAGCACGTCCATGGATGTCCCCACTCAGATTTTTATTTTATTGATTGGAAATATTCAGAATAATGAGTGTTTTGGTTTAGTTCCTTTCTCTTCGTTTTCTCTCTTATTTTCTGAGAAAGGGATCGGCCAGAAAACGAGTTTAAGCATTTAATTCCTTTTGTGTCCATTCGCAAAAAAATTATTATGGTGCATGCTTTTTTTCTGAAATAAGTATGATGCGTATTATCCTGAAAACTGAGTGTGGAGCATGCTTCTTTTGCGCACATCGCAGATTTTGATAAAATGTCTTTGCTTATATTTTGCTCATTATTTTTGTTGTTGTTGAGATTTCTTGTTTCCAGGAGAAAATAAATTTATGCAAACCATATAAGGCAATATATAGTTGATACTTACATGGTATTTCTTTATATTCATGTATTTTAACTTTCACTTTTTTTGCTACTACAGTACAACATTCTGTTCCGTTTAGGCTTCCCACGAAAAACTAGAATGCAAACAAAAGGACACTCTTCAGCGATGCTTACACTTGGGTGTGTTTAGTTCCAAAAAAAGCAGGGAAAGTTTGGTGAAAATATCACATCCGACACTGTAGCGCACTGTAGCACTTTTCGTTTGTTTGTGGTAAACATTGTCCTAACATGACCTAACTAGGTTCAAAAGATTCGTCTCGTCATGTACATTAAAACCATGTAATTAGTTTTTTTATTTACCCATGTTTAGTGTTCCATGCATGAGGAGAGAGATTTGATGTGATAGGTGAATAGTGAAGTTTGGAGAGAGAATTTTGGAAAGTTTGGTGATTTGATGTGGAACTATGTTGTTCGTTGCCACGGGAAGCTTCTATTAGGGAATCAAACTTGTCAAGAACCACACGTGAATGAATCTACCCATTTGGTCAGAAATGACTAGATTACAGTAAATAATCACATACAGGCCCAATAGTTTTGCACCGCATGTATCCCTGTCACCCAACAGATTCTTATCATTTGGCACTTTGCACATGATTTTAGTCATCAATTGCTGTATGGCCGTATGGGCACTTGTGCAGAAGATTAACCCCAGGCCCACCTAATCCCAGCTTTTAGTTTTGATCATGTGTGTAAAACCTTCTGCTTTACTGATGGTGAAATGTGTGGTGGCTGCCACTGTGTTTACTCACTGCACGACATTCTTCTGCCTGTGAAGAAAATTGACAGGTCTTCCTTTAAGGCTCAGGTGGGGATTACAGTACAAATCTGTGCTGTGCTGTGGGGTATGGTATTTACTAGTGACGTTCAATTTTTCAGATGGATCAGTAAGAGTTCATTTTGAATGATTGATTGCAATTTCACAAGAATTTTGTCGAAACAAACCCTTCGAAATTCTTGTGTCAATCCTTTCGCCGCCAAGAGTATATGAAATCGCAATACGTTATGGTTACATAAGTGATGAACTAGTATATGATGGTCAAATCATGAAACTGTATCTTACACAAAATTTTCTACTGTTTACAATCGACACAAGGTGACTGTAGAAACAGAAAACGGCAGGCCACATTTAGGGAGTTCTTGGTCCGTGGAAGATGTGTACCTTTTTTGCCCTTATTTTTGTTATTTACCAAATCAATGCCAAGGAGAGGGTCTGGGGTTGTGGAATTCTGAGATGAAAGTTACCGCCTTCAATTTCCAACTGCATCCAAATGCCCATGTATAAATGTAAGATGCCAAATTGGCCATGTTGCTGAACATGCGTATCATTGCTAGAATTAGATTCTCTTTGATGGAGGATAGAAAGGTCTTAATCGCTTTTTATTCCAATGAATATATAAAGTTGCTTGGCATGCAAAGTGCACAAGGAATGATCTTTGAGGTACTACATTAGCACCCTGCTTTATCTTTCCATCAGCTGAATGTCCTCTGGATCGGCTAGAATGTTCGGTCTTGATGTAAGAAGGCTGGATGAATCGTCCTGCAATCTTTCTCTCTCAAGGATATATAAAAAGACGCATGCTTCTTTTGCGCTCCTTTTTATAATTCAACACGAATTTGGCTTTCAATCATTTGCATTATTCTTTACTTTCGGTTTTTGTTTCTCCTCATCTGATCCTTTGCATATCCACGTCACTTTATTCTTGAATACCTTGCGGTTTGCTTTATTCTTGACTAAAATGTAATTCCATTGACCTTTTGCCGCTGTCCTTTTTGGTCTTCTGATTCGTTTCTTGGTTTTGGAATTGTGTCTGATGCTGATTTCTTGACCAAGAAGCATATGACACCCATAAATGATGGCAGAAAAAGGTACATATGAAAGAAATCCTAGGATACATATGCTAAAGAACGGTCATAAAAAATATTGCCATTCTTCTAAAAATGCTATGCTGGAAAAATAGCTATAATAAAATCCCCATATGTAATGAATTATTTTCACGGTAAGGGTGTAAACGCTTGAAAAGTGATAGCGAGGTAAACATGGAATGCAAATTATTTAGTGGAAGCAACTTGTTATCACATCTTAAAAATGATATGTACAACAAGATGTTGTAAGAGTTCTCTTAACATATACGTAGTGATAATTTGATTATATGATACCAATTGTTAGTAATAGTGCACACACTGGAATTAAACCGAGGATTAACTAGAAAATACATCCAATGTTCAGGATAAAACATCACCTTTGGTTGGAATGTTGAATAACAAACCTAGTTGAAATGATTATCATGAACTTGCATGGAAATGGAAATACTCATGTTCCCAAAGCTTACAAAACTTTGACCAGCAATAAAACTAAGAAGACTGCCTATATGAAACATAAGATTTTTTTTGCCTATGAATGTTTAATAAAAATGCAATTTTACAAAATTACTAAGTTTTATATGTACTCGAGTTTGGAGTAAAAAATTAGAACTAGAAAAGGAGCTTCGAGTTTCACGCCAGATGATCTTGGACAAAAACCCTACGCCTTTGGATGCGTGGACTCTGGTCCCCCTGGACCATCTGATCAGGTGTGCCCCGCTTGAGAGAGAGAGATCAGAAATGCAGCCAACCAGCAAGAGTGTATGGACCATTGACTGACCCTCTCTGTTTTTTTCTTTTCGTTCTACTGCCTGTCTGAATTTTCACACGCCAGGGCTAAGTTTGGAGATCCGAGTCTTGTTGTCTGTCCCGGGCCTCAAAAGAGGAGCCTATCTAGCTTCTTGTTCCTCTTCGTCGCCAATCATGTGTGTGCCCTACATGTTGTATTGTTGTTGCCTTGAGTGTTTCTGCCCTGCAACAAGGATTTTCAATTGGCATGCATGGACTGACCCTACTAGGCGTGGCCCGATTGGCAACAGCTATGGCATTAGAAATTCATTCCAACGTAGATTATGTCAGGTAAAATCCTGGCAATACAAGTTAGAGCCGGTGCTACTGCGGCACCTTATTGATAATGGTAACATATATACCGCAATCGTGGCCGCCCCATCTCCCTGCCCCTCCTCTCTCCCTGCCGCTGCCGGAGCCCAAGGCCAGAAGCCCGGCGGGTGGCGAGGAAGGCAGCGGCGGGATCTCGCGTGGTCCTCTTCCTCCCCTGTCTCATGGCGTTCCTGAGGGGCGGCGGCGGCGGCTCCAGCCATAGCATGGCTTGGACGCCGGCCGTGGGCAGGGGGAGGCCGGATCTGGCCTCTCCACTCGCGGATCCGGTGCAGCCCCCATCGCCGACGGCGCGAACCACGGGCCACGGCGGTAGACCTGGATCTGGGCTGCGTGACCAGATCTGGGCAGGGGAAAGGCTCGCCGGCGATGGTGCTCGCCCATGAGGGCGGTGTGGAGATGCTCGCCGGGAGGGCCGTCATCTGTGGCGGCGGCAACGGCCTACGGAGGCGATGCCCCTGGCCATGGATCTAAGCATCCTGTGCACAGGGACACGCCCCGTGACCGCCCGGCCGCCTCCCCCAAGCTTGTGCCTTCGTCGCCGACTGAGTGCGCCGGCGGAGTGGACGGGATGCGGGTTGGTGGCAGGGATCTTGCTCGACGAGCTGCTCCCCTCCTATGGCGGAGGTGGCGGCGACTGGTGAGGGCGCCTTTTCTGGGCGTCTTCCGTTGTTGGAGGGGGTGAAGTTGTCTTCGGTGCCTCCTGGTGTGGTCAGAACTATTATGCAGGGCTGCACAACAGGTTTGGTCACAAGATTGCTGCATATTCCTTGTTTGGGGTGTTGATGTGGTCATGCAGGAGCTACGAGCGAAAGCTTTGCACGATTTCGATGTCAACAACGACGGCGTTGGTCAGGCGGCGTTTTCCTCCTTTGAGGCGTTTGTTGTGAGGCTCTCTGCAGGGGTTTTGGTCTTCTAGGTGAAAACTGTAATCCGGCTTGCCGGATGGGCGGCGACGGTGTCTTTGACGTCGAGTCCCTTCTTTAAGGCGTCGCCTTGGAAGCCATTTAATCCGATCTTTTTTACCTACAATGGAGTATGTTGTGCAAGCATAGAAGACAAGTATTCAAGTCCATCGTCAAGTTTCTAAGTAGACGAAAGATGTGACTTGGCGAAGCATGAAGACAATGCAAGAACGAAGCTAGGATGGTGAAGAAGCATAAAGTTTAGTCTTCGGGTTTTTTCTTGCGGTCTTAGAGTTTTTTTTTCTTGTGTTGGCTCCTCTTTGTTGAGAATTTGAGTCTAAGTACTCTTTGTAAACTTTAGCTGTATATGTCCATTTGTGGATATAGAGGCCGGATTTTATCCATAATCTAAAAAATATATACCGCAATCGTATCGTATTGTCGTCTTGTGACTGCTGCAGAGCAGATTTTAGCATTTGAATTGCAGATGCCCAACTTTTTTCACGGTTATTTGGAATTTTGGACCTTTAACCCGCATTGTGTTTGATTCCATATTACTATGTTAAATAATTGTACAGCTATCTCTACTAGAAACATGTTCAATTACGAATCATTCAAGCTACACAGTTAATTCTGAATAATATATGAATGTTATTGCAAAATCCCAGAGAGAGCAGATGGCATGATTTATTACCAAAGAGGAAAAATTTAGAGAGAGGGAGGGAGGGGGAGAGAGAGAGAGAGTTTTCAGGAGGGAGAGAGAGAGAGAGTGTGTGACTTTTTTTTCAGGTGAAGTTGAGATCATTCTTGTAGGCGTAAAAAATAATATAGGCAAAAAATAAACGTATGTATGCGGGTAGTCAGATTTCGAAGCGTTTGAAAAGAAGTAGCCATCAATAAAAGGATAGCTTGGCATCTTCAAGCATATTTACATCTTGAGCAGTTTTCTTCCTAGAAAATTGACAAGTCAATTTTTAGCGGTTTCTAAATAGCATCATCCAAAAGGTATCGAATGGGTGGCTGTACAGCACTGTTGATCCTGATAATCCCCAACGCTTATCTCTTCTTAACCCCCCAATATCTTTTGATTGTAACGACATGACAAAGACATGCCAAAAACATTGGTAATCACCAGATTAATGTGGTCGGCATGCATTGGATTCTTGGGACCGGCCGTATGGCTAACTTGGGACCAACTGGAAATCGCTGTACAGAGGATCTCATAAAACACAAAGGGATTATGTGCATCATCCCGATTTGTTGTTATGTCACAATCCATGTATCTTTCTCCTGCAGCATGGTTCCTCTTTTATTTTTTTCTTTTCCTTTTTCATTTCTCAAGCTTTTCCAAATTTTGCATATAGTCTATCAGGATCACTTCAAGCTATTTGTTTTTGTTGATTTGGGTACATCAAGTGTTGTTTGTTCTAAATTCAGAGTGTTATTACAAAATTGTGTTGGTGTGGATAGCTACACAAAAAAATAATAATTTGACAAATTATCAGTTATGCATATTAGCATGCTATTGAGTTAAAGATTCAACTAAACCGTATGTCGCAGATGTTTTTATTTGCAAAATTTTTATGGGCTCAAATTAATGTTTGCAGCATGCATCATTAGCTAGTTTGAACGATTTTATTAGATAATTCTCATTAGTTTAAGGGCATTGATTTGAATAGATTAAATGGAATACAGGTTACGGAATCATATCCGAAATGCTTGATTGCCCACATAAGTCAATACTACGTACAAAAAAAATGAGACTTTGCGGCGGAATCAAAATGTTTTTCCAGTTTAGTATATGTCACCAAAAAATGGATGGCGTTGGTAAGTGTATCTTATCACGTCAGGATGGTAATATGGCATGTCGTTAGATATTTGATTTGTGGATGACAATCGTAGTCGTAGCCAAAGAAAAAGGGATAACAAGCTGGCCTGCCCGTCAGAACACGAAAGCATCAAGTTTCAAAAAAAAGAAGAACACGAAAGCATAGCAAATAGGTGCACAAAAATTTAAACAGATTACTAGTCATGACAAATGACTATGTTATCCCTCATTGGAACTATAAAAATAACATTAACTAACTATTTGATTGGTTCTATGTGTTTCTCTATGTATTTTTATATTGATGTGTGCATCCCTAAAAGCTATAAAGAAACTCTTTATACGACAAAATTTAAATGGTATACGGACTCTTATTTTGGGACGAAGGGAGTATGTGCAAAAAAAAACTTGGTAAAAGAAAACTCTAAAAAGGTATGACAAGAATTGATATTCTCATCTATCTTTTTGTATATACATGTGGCTAGAGTTTGTTGAGTTACATGGTGTGTTACTTGCAAGTGAGGTAACAGGAGACTGTGTTGTGACTTGTGAGTGATCATTTTCTTGTCTTTAAAGATACATTAACACCATCCTTTTTATAAATAATAAAGGTACCTTAACACCGTCTCCCACCTGGGATTAGTGTTTGGAGCTTCTTTAATTCGTGAGGTTTGGTTCGAAAGGGATGTTAGATTTGGTTAGTTGGAACAATTAACAAACATAAGTGTACTTTGCCTTCAAAGTGTTGTCTTATTTACGTGCAAAAAGGTAGGTGGGCCTATTTTGTTGCTACTATTCCGTTCCGTTTTGTTTGTTCGAAGCTGGCTATTTCAGCCTTCAAGCAGCAAGTATTGAGTGTATGACACAACTATTTGATTTTATTTATCTAAAATTTGTTGCGTACTGATTTCCTCCCTTTCTTCAACTTCATGTTAGAATTGAACTCACTACTCTGTTCCTTAAGTGCCATTTCAAAAGAATTCAATAACTAGCCGTTCACCAAACACAATCCAAAGCTTGAGGAGGCAACAAAGTTGGAGAGATCTGCAAGTAAAATCATAAAGGTAAACATCACATTCGACAGCATCTAGTAAAACACCCGGCTATGTACTCCCATCAGTTTGGAGTTCTACAGACTTTGGAAATGAAACCGATGTGTCACAAACTCACAATACAAGTTTTTAACCCATAGGGTACGTGACATTCATCATTGGACTCTACTCGTTTAGCTTTGGTATTTTTTTTTAACACGAGTTGCGGATTTATCATTTTTGTAAGGAAAAATTTATTAGTAAGCACAAAAAAAAAGAGAATTATGATTACACGAAGAGCTGGGCCTCCTACTATCAGGTAAAAGCCCAAAGGGCCTTCGGCCCTCTATGATCCCGAGCAGGATTTCAGGTCAATCAGCATCATCTGAGATTCATCATCCACTTACTGTCCTAAACACATCAATCAGCATACATATCAAGGCTCAACTGTTATAGATTGACTTCTCCTGTTGCTTGATTTGGTGAGCCGAGTATGTTTCTGACTCCTCCCAAAGTTGGAAAAAAAAACGAAGGGCACTCTTCCAAGCAAACCCATGGATTAGCAAAAACTCCCACTCTCAAATCAGGCAAACAAAGGTCAAGCCCATCATGATCAAAACGGTCAAAAACAAGCTGATCAAAGGGCCAAAGCCAAATCGGTGAAAGTCAAGCTGGAAATAATCAGTGATGTTTAAAGCGTGCACTTGAATGATCACTCCAAACAGTGGATCTATTGCTTTGTATCAAATTCATATCTTCACATGAAAGGTGGACCAAAAATCCGTCACTAGCCTCTCCAAACGATAGAAAGGACACACAGACTCGCAGTTCGTGAAAGTTTCAAATGAAGCAAGGATAATGGCACAACAGGTACAAAGAATTGTACAAAAAAATAGAGGTGAGTTGTTGATAGGGCAGAACAGGCTCGTCGCTGATTTGATCCCGACCTTCGCTAATGTACATCACAACATTTTTGTCTTCTTCTCATTCCAGCTTCTCAAGCTCGCCCATCCTCTCTATAATTGCCTGAAAAATATGCAAGCAATGAGAATCAAAACTTCTAGGCAAAAAAAGCATGTCACGTTTTCCAGTATAAAGTCTGGAAGAACAAAGATCTCAGGCGAAGCAGACCACAACAAGATTCTATATTCATGTATGTTACAACTAGAGATGCAGATGGTGGAACTACCAAAGGGTAGTTCTGGGTCACTACTTCAGCTCATGTAACCATCCACATAATTAGTTCAAGTAAGTTCTGGGTTGACCTGATGAACCCAGAAGAAAGTAAACTTGCATCCATGTTGATTTATAGTAAAACTGCAATCGAAAGTCCGTTTAACCAAGAGTTGTCTGAGAGTAGCAAATTTAGAAAACTTGCCGATACTTGTGCGTCCTGCCATCGTTTCGCTATTTAGCTCAAGTCATTATTAACATCATTTTTTGTTCAAAACAATTTAACGGCAATCATGATGCAATAGTGCAGGCACAACTTCAAGTCTTAAATGCTTGAACAAATAAGCATGGCTAGATTTAGAAAAACGGAGAAATGCTTGTAGTCAGAAGAGCAAGCTATGCCAGCACACCATTTCATAGAAGCACATATTCCATAACTTGATTCCATGCAAACTGACAATACTGATGATATATTCAGCTAAACTCAGTAAAAGGATAGAATAGGTGCACAAAAGAAATACTTTTACCATTCTAGAACTCATATGATCAAGAAAAAGTTATTGTCTACCTTTGAATTCTCACTAACTTAAGGAATTACCAGCGGATTTTTTAAGTGTATTCTGTTACATCATATGCTGGGAAACAATGGAAGCTTCCATCAACATTATTGATACAAATACACAATGCATACTTGACAGCTATATGTAATACAATGAGAAAAAGTAGGTACCCTTTTGCTTATTTCTTGAAGCTCTCCAGCAAGAATAAATTCATCCAATATCAAGTAGACCTACAGCGCACATCCATAAAGGTCAAAGGCAAATTTGTAAATGAAATTTTGGCTACACAGATAATTTATCAAAAAGTTAGAAGGTCAAGCAAAATCAATGACAGTTAGATACTTTAGTTTGGTTTCAGAAAGACAAAAAACTAGACATAAGCAGTCAAATTTGCCTAGATTGTAGCAAAAAAGGAAGTTCACAATGGTTGTTTTTTTAAATATCAGTTTTACAGAGTTTTCTCAGATTTGAAGATTTGTTTCCTAACGTCTAATGCAAATACAGAGTTCTAACAATATTGAGCACATGTTTGGAGATTTCCATATAAGCAACCTCCCAGTGGATAGATAATTGTTTACTGAATAAACTAGGCACAGTGTAAATACACATTTACAGATTATCATTTGACAACCAGAAGGCACAATTTATTAATGGAAGCTTTCAAATAGGTCAGCAAATGCAACATAGGTAAGAGTAACATCTTATATTATTTGTGGTTTTGTAATGGCCCCTTTTATCATCTACACACAGTTCTATAACATCTTAGTGAGTAACAGATGACAAGTAAACAAAAGCAACACCAGATAAGTAAATATCTTAGCCAGAACATGGTGGTGCTAGCACATAGGCATGATTTTGGTCATAAAGAACTTATTGGCTAAGAAAATATTTAACCCTACCATATTAAATTGCTTTCAGTTGACAAAAAAAACTCTTTGGAAGAGTTATCCAAAATGCATAACAGATTGAATTTAAACACAACTAATGCTGAAAAAAAACTTAGCCAGAATACAGCAGCAGTAGCTAAACATATGTAAATTTGGTCACCAATAAGCTTGTTGATAAAAAGAAGAATATTTAAATAGAATTACTCTTCAAAATACAAGATGTGATAAGACCAAGACTTCAAGAGTATTGCAGATTGCTAGATTAGCCTAGTGAGACATGGCAGTTACCTTGTGGAAGTTAAATACTAAATCAAGTTCACAAACATTGCTGAAGAAATGGTCCAGTATCTCGACAAACAAATGGATACATTCCAAGTACGCCAACTCATTGTCGGTGATATCCACGCAAATTGAGAAAAAAAGTCCTGCATATCTCCTGTAGATGACTTTGTGTGTACGGAACTGCAGGATTTCACATTAGTTAAAAGGGGAAACAATGGAGTTTGAACAAAGCAATGCTGAAGAACAACACGCCAAATACTGCAGTAGGAACTCATAAATGAAACTTCAAACACACCAATGTTTTCTTTTAGGGGCCTGCACTCAGTGTGCACTACAAAGCTATAGAACTAGCTATCATATTGATATACAAATGGAAAACAGATTATGCACAATCCATCTTCCTTCAACAGTGTTTTAGATATCAAGCATAATCTGCTGACTCATTTGGAATAATGAAGCGCAGTTTTTTTTTTTGAAGCATAATCTGCTGACTGATTTGAAGCATCCAGCTGCTATTTTTTTCAAGGTCATATTAAATATCTAATCATGAGTTTCTGGATGGATAGGTTCTTACTGTCATAGGAGGGCCTGTACTGTAAGAATAAACGAGGGAGCAGCAAAGAGATGAATGGATGATAGAAGATAACCAAATAACCAATAAAAATCGGCATGAAGCTATCCCCAAAAGAATTCATGGATAGTAAACAACCTCATCCTCATCTGTCAGATATTCACTTACTAACTTACAGTTCTATCCTAAGGTCCTGTTTGTTTCAGCTTCGAGTTGTTGATTATACCTTTAATAATCTCACTCAAGCTAAAACAAGCAAGCAGCTTCTCAGCCTATACTGCAACAGTCCACAGGCCAGATTGTTACAATCCAACAATCTGCTCCCCCTAGCTTGCAGATCACATCTGACAAGCTGAGCTGAGCTGAAAGACAGTACTGAAATCACATCTTTTAAATCAATAGCAAGCAAGATTTGATATTGCCGTTTAATCAGATCAAGCATTTATGCTTTCTAACAAGCTTGTGGATGTAAACTTTGGCAAACACAGACACAACACCTCAATTTTATTATACCATACTGAGATTTCAGAGCTATCTATACTGCATGAGAGTTGGCTTGGGCTGGCTAAAGAAAGATTCGAGAGGCCTGAAATAGAAACCCTGTAAATCGTGACTAGAGATTTTTTTTCAATGTTAGTGATGATGATGTAATCAAGTGTTTCCATAGAAAGTCTCAATGATAAGTGTACAAAGAAAATGTGCTTGTTTTAATCATCCATCTGACCATCCCAATCAGTGCTCCCTGTGTATCATGCGTCCCTGCACAAAATTTTAGGGCTGTGCTACCGTGGCTAGCTGATTCTGTCGCTATGACACCCTGATTTAAAGGATGCATCTGTAGCAAATCCTACAGAGTAACAATTCTCCCTTCCTACCACACAATCTCCCCCAACCGAACGACAAAAAACTATGGTTAATCTGCATGTTTTTTGCATTATTGCTCAACCTCAAAAAAGAAGCAAGCCACACACAATCTTTCTGACCGCCACA
This sequence comes from Echinochloa phyllopogon, assembly GCA_033239725.1. Classification (NCBI taxonomy): domain Eukaryota; kingdom Viridiplantae; phylum Streptophyta; class Magnoliopsida; order Poales; family Poaceae; genus Echinochloa; species Echinochloa phyllopogon. The sequence continues at coordinate 4,772,774 of BTCW01000003.1, forward strand.
CCATGCAGGAACAAACTAAATCCAGAATTAGCCATTTCGATCAACCTGATTCCATTTAGTACCAAGAACACATAACAATGAGTACACAAAATCAAAGATATTTACACTGCTACCCTCCCGAGACATCCCAATCGATACCCTAACGACATCTTCTTGGATTAAAAAAAAACTCAAAGCACCCACCTCGACGAAGTTGGTGAACTTGGGGTCCCGGTTGACCACGAGCCGATGCACCTGGATTCACATCAACCAAGAACCAAGAAACACCAACACGGGATCAGCAAAACGCGAATCAAAAAGCTGGAGCCCAGCACAGGCACCAAGATCAAATCTTTCCTGCCGAGCAGGCTCACCGCTCACCTCGTACTCGACCTTGTGCTTCTCCGAGTCCTCGAGCGGGACGTAGTACTTGGCCAGCCGCGTCTTCCCCTGCCGGTTCTGCAGCAGGATGAACCGGATCTGCGCCGGCGAGGCAGATCGAACCAAGGTGAGGGACAGGAAAGGATCAAAGAAAGAATTGGGGCGATGGGTGCGGGTTCGTTACCATGGCGGAGGACGATGTGGATGCTTGAGAATCGAGAGGAACAAGGGCGCGATTCGGGGGCGGGGGAAGAAATGAGGAAGATTTTTCGTCTCTGTTCTTTCCGGTCGCGTCCGGCCCCGGCGGCTCGAAGGCTGTTTTGCTGTACTTGCTGAATAAGTCTCAAATTTAGGCCGTCTAATGGAAAGAGTCGGCATGTTTGCTGTTGCTGGATTTCGAGTATACTAAAATTTCTAAAGTTCTGAATTTTGTATTTTGAGTTTCTCCATATCAGAAAATAAATCTACATGATGATGAATTAGCCTAATCCACCATTTATTGAGTTTGCACGACAGAATTAGCTGTCGGGACTAAAGAACAACGGGTGTGTTTAGTCCCAAAAAGAGAAAGAGAAAGTTTGATGAAAATGTCACGTCCGACACTGTAGCGCACTATAGCACTTTTCGTTTGTTTGTGGTAAACATTGTCCTACCATGACCTAACTAGACTCAAAAGATTCGTCTCGTCGTGTACCTCAAAACCATGTAATTAGTTTTTTTATTTACCCACGTTTAGTGTTCCATGCACGAGGAGAGAGATTTGATGTGATAGATAAATAGTGAAGTTTGGAGAAAGAATTTTGAGAAATTTGGTGATTTGATGTGGAACTAATCACACCCAACGTCACTCAACCACTTCCTTGTGCTCATGGGCCTTTAGGCCTTTGAGACTTTGCTTAGAATATCTCAATTCTCGTTGGGCTAGGCTCATAAATTCGAGCACTAATTGTCCACGCTACGATTTTCTTAATTTCTTTAACTATATGTCATGTAATCTTATTTTTTTAATAAACATGTGTTGTTGCATGTACGTTCTTACTGGTCAAAATAAATTGGATGAAATTTGCAGCCGTGTCAGAGGCAAGATTCCCTGTTCAATGTAGCAAACATCTGAACTATGGCAGCTAACTTCCACTTTCGTTCCAATATCACACAGGCTCTGATTGAGCATGCCTGCTCCACGCTAAAGCTTGTCCCAGACTCCGAACACTAGCAAAATTCCGCACTCGGACTTCCTGTGCAGAATTTTGCTGGCAAAATTCTAAGTTCGCTGGCAAAATTTCTAACATCCGGCCTCTAATGGAGTTTGAACCGTTAAATCAACTCGACAAGGCTATTTTTTTTCTTTTAACATTGCAGTTGTGCTAAATTGTCCATGCCGTACAGGATCAATTCGTACCCGAACCCGAAGCATTCTTTTTTACTGGGAAATCCTACACGAAGCCGTTCATGCTCGCTGCATACACCCATGACTCCATCCGAGGAAGTGAGGAACTCGTACGCAGAACAGTATCTTAATTTGCTAACTACTTTGTTAGTTGAACCTGCACGCAGCTGCAGGATGAACCGCGCGGACAACGAACGCTACCAGGATCGATCGATCTGCTCCAACCACATGTGACCGCCCATGCATTAACTATATAGTCCATTGGAAGGCACAGAGCGCCACGTGCGTGCAGTAGCGCCGCTGCTATATGTAGGGCATCGCCGCGGTGCTGGACACTCATCCAAATTGCCACTCAAACTCAAGTGCTCATCTTGAAGGCCATGGCTTCCAAGCCACTGCTTCTGATTAGTGTCGTCCTGGCTTCCCTCCTCGTCGTCAAGGACGTGGCTGCTGCTAGAAATCTCATGGATGCCAATGGTTTGTCCTTTTTGGCTTTGTATCCCTCTCTGTTAGATGGGTAACACACATTATGGTAAAACCAGCAGTCAGCTGAAGTTTCACCCACAGTTCAAATCTTGCTATTAATAGAAGGAAGCGAGAAGCTGGTCCGAATAGAGAACAACAAATATTTTTATTAGTTTATATGGAAACGAAGATAATTTTTTTATGTGGAGTCCCAACTGGATCTTTCTTTTGCTAATATATAAGAATAATGTAAAAAGAAGAAGGCCTCTCTAGCCAAGAGGGAGAAAGAAAAGTCTAGCTTTACATTGAATTTAGTATATTTTTGGTCGGAAACATAATTTAATATTCTGATAATGTGTTACGAGTAGTAGTTGCTAAAAAGTATATTCCATGCAGAATCCGATGGAAAGAACATAAAGCCTCATGATGGGGTTGATCTTAAGGATGAGAAGAAGGGAGGTCAAGAATATTATGGCACTGGCTATGGTGGAGAGTATGGTGGTGGGTACGGTGGATATGTACCTGGACGTGGTTGGTATGGAGGTGGTTATGGCTACCCTGGCTTTGCTGGTGGAGGTGGCGGTGGTGGATACGGTGGTGGTGGTGGCGGCGGCGGCGGCGGGTACGGCGGTAGATATGGCGGTGGCAGCGGGTATGGCAGTGGCTATGGTGGTGGCGGTGGCAGCGGTTATGGCAGTGGATATGGCGAAGGTGGTGGCTGGCACTAGGCTACATAAAGTATGCTTCAACAATATTATCTGGTGAATTTATTTGCACGACTCGCTGTTACTTTAGGCGGGTTGGTGTCGTTCTTCCATGTTATACTAACTTTTCATTTGATATGTTGTTGTAATATCATGTTGTATGAACCTATTTATGAAATAAATGAAAGCCTAGTTACTTTCGGCAACATTGACGGGTTTAGAATGTATTAAATTACATTAGAGTTCTCACCACCAGTAGATTAGGCTAATTCATCATCATCACCGCCCTAACCGACGGTAATAATTATCTTATTAACACTCTACTTTAAATGTATCTAAACCATGAGTCCATCCCGAAACCGTTGTTGTTTCTCACATAATTAGGCAAGGAAATCAGGGGTAAATTATCACTAAAGGAAAATAAAAGGATGTGATTAGGAAAGTAAATTAAATGTGTATGGTATTTAGGGTTTAATTATGGTACATAACTATGGAAGAAAATTAACATTTATGTGCAACCCAACCAAGAGAAAGAATCCTTGTGAAAAATATCAAGAGATCATCCTTGGCGTCATACTAAATGAAATGCTACAATAGAACATAAAGAATAGATCACAATATGGATAAAAACACTCTCCACTAAAGGGGAGAAAACTGAAAACAATATCTTACAAAAGAATGAAAAATACATATATTATTATTTATTTTCTTCACTACAAGTAATAAGATATAGCGATGTAATAAATATATATTATGTCACTAAATATTACACTATGTAATAGAAAAGGCGTTTAGTTGGGTTACATTTAACCTGATAAACAGTGGCAAAAGAGTACTTCGCCACTACTTTTCGTCTATAACACTAATATCTTGGGATGAGTTCATCAATACTCCGTACATGTCATCGACTTTTTCCATCCCGGGAACTTTCCCCATGTAGGTAAGGCTCACATTCGTTTGTTCGTTTGCAATGTGTGAACACGACACCAATTGACTGTATGGGTAGCAAATGAAACAAGAGAATAAGTACAGAATAAGGCAGATATATATGCATGTGTGACTTGCTGGGAACCTAGTGTCCACCCGATGGCTTCACTTATCCGACCGAGCAAGTTAACCAGATGATGGTAACATGGATTGGTCCATCTAGGCAGCTAGCTATTGGCCAGCGAATCTATTATTTGTCACATTCGGTCAATATTTATTATGCTTGATTCTCAGAAGATTGGGTGAATGTCATGATTCCTTTTCAAACAGTTCATTTGTCCATTTCAGAAAATATTTTCATTTTATGATGGGCCCGTAAGGACCATGCCTCCCATGCTGTGTTGATCGAGAGTCTGATCTGCATCTTGGATTTATGTGGCAGAAAATTAAAATGTCAAAAAAAAATTGGGAGACATGGATTACACTTTACCTGAGGATAAAATCTCGATCGGCCTAATAAACATGGTTTATATGGTTTGGTTGAATTTCTTATAGGTCAATCTCTAATGCGAGTAGCAATAAGTTGCGGCTATATATGGAGAATCAGCGCAGTACGTGTTGGGAAAATTGGAAGTGGGGAGAGAATTGAATAGCTAATGTACACGAGTACCCTCAATTATTTGACCCAAGCCAACAGATGAAAATATGATATGATCGTGCCCGTTAAATATTCGGACTTGAGATAATGAGACCTCACCTTGCTTCTAATACCATATCGAGCTATATGAACCAATAAGTTTAACTTGAATAATGGACAGTAATTCATTTTTACTACACCACGATCAATTTTCTTCCTTGAGAAATTAACCCACATTTATACATTAGTACATATATATCACAATCCACAAGTGGCAGCCGTCAGCTTCGAATTTAAGCCGTGGTGAGCAAGAAATGTGAGAAAAAAGTGTGTCCATAAGCACCCACGCTCGTAGAAACCACACGATGTACACACGGGAGCACTGAGAGAGTGCCCGAGAGCATCGGGAACGTAGGGGAGAGATATTTGAAGCCGGCCGGGCTTTTAGCCTTTTACACATCACACCCACCCTACCAAAACGATCCAGCGATCGAGAGCAACCAACGGCGTGCTTTGCCCGCCGCAGTATATATCCTTTCTCTCCAGCAACCTCTTCTTCCTTCCTTTTGCCTTTTGGTTTCATCCGCTCGCCGGCCGGCCAGCACCAGCACCGGCACGCATGAAGATCGGGTGCGACGTGTGCGGGCGGGCGGAGGCGGCGGTGCTGTGCTGCGCCGACGAGGCCGCGCTCTGCCGCCGCTGCGACGCAGCCGTCCACTCCGCCAACAGGCTCGCCAGCAGGCACAGCCGCGTCGCGCTGCTCCCGTCGACCGGCGGCCCCTCGCCGGCCAACCTCGCCGTCGACGGCAGCGCCAGCGGCAGCCCCCCTACCTGTGACATCTGCCAGGTACGTGCGTACGGCGCTCTTTGCTGCTGAACATACCTACAGTAACGGCGCAGAGTGAGGTCTTTCTGAAAAACGGCGCAGAGTGAGTTGATGAGGTCGACAATATAATAGACGATGTAAATTTAGTAGTTTTCACTGATTTATCGCGAGATTATATACTGATTTATCGCTATGTAAATTTAGTCACGTAAAGACACTGTCTTTTAAAGTAAAATTATAGCAAGATTACATATACTCATTTCAAAATTTCCCATTTTCAGCTCCTCCGTACCTGTACTTTTTTTTTCTGTTGAAAAAACGGTATCTGTAGTTGTTGCTGCCGTGATGTCAATAATTATATGATAAAGATCACTGTTGCTTCCTTGCTTTGCAATATATAGTTTGGCCAATATATATCAAAAGACATTTTGTTTTGGGGGAAAATCCGTATTTATTTTGAGGAAAACGAAGCTAAGCATGCATGGAGCCGACCCACACGAAACTTACTAACAATTTTGAGTGGAATACACAGAATATCCATTCAAACCTAGCTTTTGTTACTGAACCACGCATACATACATTTTGTCATTTCGAGACATAAGGACACCTATTTCTTCATTCATAAAGTTCTTGTTACCTGACCAAGGCTTGCCTGATTGTTGCCATGCCATTCTCATCAAATGGTCCTGCCTCCTGCGTCTTGAAAGATACAGCGCACGAAAAGTACATCGCTGATATGCCAACGTATCTGACGGGATGTCTTTGCTCGTGACCCTGACAGGTCTGCTGGTTGCTACTTGCTTAGAATACAGGTGAACGCACAACGGTCTATGAATTAAATCGTATATTGTTTATAAATACGAAATACTCACGGTAGTTCATCCGCCAGCGCGCACCTGCTCTTTCAATTTTTCAGTACATTTCCCTCAAAAAAAATTCAGTACAAATTACGAAATCGAATAAACATCGAGGGGCAACCTGACGTGAACAAAAGTTTATATACGGAGTACCAGTTTATGCCTGATTTTGTTGTTGATTGCCTTCTCATGCGCTGCTGGCAGGAGAAGACGGGCTACTTTTTCTGCCTGGAGGACCGGGCCCTGCTGTGCCGGCCCTGCGACGTCGCCGTCCACGCCGCGGGCGCCCACGTCGCGTCCCACCGGCGCTTCCTCATCACCGGCGTACGCGTCGGCGACGTCGAGGGCCATCACCACGTCCCCGGCACGGACGCCGAGGCCGGCGCCGTTGTCAGCCCAAGCACCAGCAGCAGCTCCGGCAACCCGATGACTATGCCCGACAAGGTTCGTCCATCGTCTCCGGCCAGCGCGGCGGCGAGAGAGGGCCTTGACGGTGATCAGTGGCCGTGGAGTGAGTTCTTGGCTGACGATGAGGTTGCCACTGATGGCATGGAGCTGCGCTGTCCTGCTGGCCTCTCTGAACCTGGTTCATCTAGCCTGACTGGATGACATGCATGTTCAGAGATCATTTTAAAGCTAGCTGATTCCTGCAGGCACAAGCTGATCCGAGAAAACTAGTATCCAAGTGATCTGCTAGCTTTAGCCTCTTGGACCATCAAGTGGTAGATTCTTCAGGATTAACAAATATAAAATGGTAATTGCAACATGAAATTAACATCCACAGAAAGAAACATATACTGTAGCAGGTAAGACAACCAAAAGTGTACCACAGAAACATAAGTACAGTGGAACAAACAATTAGTAATAAAGTTTATATTGATCTGTTGCACTCAGGAGATGTTCTTCGTCCTTCTTGGAAGGAAAAAAAAACTGAAATGTAGTCCGACTGGGGGTGTTGTCCAGTTCTGATGATGTACTGAAATGGCCCTTGTTGCTGCGCTGCAATCCCAGGTTCAGGTTCAGGTTCCATTTAGATTGAATCAGCACCTGGTTCTTCCTGCTCTTCCAGCATGCACAATAACTAGTTCATGCTTGGTTCTTGAGCTAGAAGAGGACGGGCGCTCCTGGCCTCCTGCAAAAGACCATGCCAGGTGAAATCGATTAGAAGAACAATCTGCTGCCGTGCTGTTACTCACCGTAGCAAATGCAACTTCCAGAGCCTTGGCGCGGGCCTTGGTTCCTCGGCTCGCCAGAGCGGCGCCGCGTTCCAGCCGCCGGTATCCTTCCTTGCTCCCGGTACCACGCGCGCGTTCGTCCCCAACTCTGATCCCGATGCGATGGCGCCCATGAGCTGCGACGCGGTGTTCTGCTCCGGCGGCTCTAGAGCTCGCAGGACACCGGCCGGGCCAGGCGTCCATCAATTCCGCTATCCAGTCAGTGCCGATGAGTCAAGATCAGAGAAGACGAGAATGGCTCGGTACCATTGCCAAACGATCGAAGCCCGTGGGAGGGAAAGTGATTTGCAGAACAATTTGAGGCTGTCCGTCCTATCGATCACCATTGCGAATGCTTCAGCTAGCGCACTTGCAGCGGCGCCGGGATGCACGCAGGTCGATGAAAGCAAGCGCGCGGACATGGGGTCCTGGCCCCTGTGTGTCGACGCCGGCAGCCGATGCGGCCCGCATACCGCCCCCAGGCAACACCGCCGCCGTCCTCGATCATGCAGCGTGGCCGCCGTCGAGCCCCGCCGCTCGCCATCCTCGCGCGATGCACCTGACCTGTGACCCGGCTCCAGAGGCCGAAAACGACCAAGTCAAACACCAGCTATGTTGAATGTGGGCCGCACGTACCCGATCGAACGGCCTAAATGACCCAAGGGGTGGTCGGTAAATGAAATACCGTCCACCCCCGACCTCCCCGAGCTTCGCGCCTCGACTTGCCATGGCGCCGGGCGCGTTCCCGCCGCTGCGCGAAGGACAGGGCGCGCTTGGCAACGCGCCGGAAGCTCTCCGTGTCGGCGTCGCGCAGGCTGTAGGCACCACGATGAACTGACCGGAGAAGCTGGAGCACCACGACGGCGGCGGCGTCAAGTGATCAGAGAGATCCTTAATTATCAGACACTGTTTCACATTCCAGAAGAAGTTGATGCCTGTGCTGTCGGACCGGAGCGTCGCCGCGTTCCCGCCTCCGTACCGGGCCCTGATGAAGGCTCGTCGCCATTGGCCGCCAACACTCAACAGCAACAACATGACGCCGCCGAGGTCGTACATGGCTCAGCTCGAACCTCTCGCCATGCCCAACGCCGCCGTCCGCGGACCGCTGCTGGATGATGGACGCCGACGCACTCCGGCGACCCCTGTGTCGCCGCCGCCGTCGAGCTCTGCCGCTCTCTATCCTGGCGCGACGCACCCGACTCCGCAGACCGGAAACGACCGAGTCAACGTGCGACTGTGGCTAATCCTGGCCGCAGATAGCCGATCGTACGGTGTGAAGGTTACCCAAGGGGTGGACGGTAAATGAAATACCGTCCACCCCCGACCTGGGTGGCGCCCCGGGTTCGCCAGAGCGTCGCCGCGTTCCCACCGCATGCTTACTCCCGGAGGCCGGAGTAGGTGAAGGCGACGCCAGCACGAGTTCCCGCCGCCGTACGCAACGGCGGGGCTGCCGTCGAGCTCTGCCGCGCTCTCCATCCTGGCAGCTGGCACGACACGCCGCGTTCCCGCCTCCATATATCCATGGAGCTGCGCCGCCTCCGGCCGCAGCAATAGCGATGCTGCCTGCTTCGAGTACATGCTTAGCTCTAGTCCATGCCTCTGACGCACGCGTGTCGTTACACTCGATGGTTCAAGATCAGAGGAGACGACGACGGCATCATCATTCATCTGAAGCATGCCGCTCCTCACACTAGTCTGCTCTGTTGTGCAACAATTCGATAAAGCTGAAAATTCAGTACCGAATGTTTAGCAACAGTTCGAGGGGCGACTAAGGCATTAGGCATGACGCCCCTGTTCTTTCTTGTACGTGCTGCGACTCCAGCCCCCTGCTATTCCAGCGCGCACGACATGCATTCAGGATCAGGCTTCATTCTTCAGTCAGCAGATCTAGCTGCAGAGGCGAGCAATTCATGCCGGGAGTCTCTTCGAGTAGTCTTTGCCACCACAAGAAGAGAGCACTCTTTCTTGAAGTAACTTCAGAAGGTGAAACGGATGCACCATGCCAAGTGGAAATCAACTTGCCGGACAAGTATCTAAAAGTGACCTTGAGTGAGTCTCCAAACGTACTCCTATGTGTCTGAGTGAGTGATTCGATTCGAACTAGAAGGCAAAAAAGAAAAGAAAGGTACTAGTACTAGTTTTCTGCATCCAAGTTCCATTTCTGCAAATTAATTCGGCCCATGGCCTGTGTTTTGCTGGTTCTTTTATCTTTCTGTGCCGATTTGTGTGTATGTTGACCTTCTTTCTCCTATTTTCCCCACTGCAAAAAGCGTAAAGTACTGATTATATACTTGTGACACGTACGGAAATTAAAGTTAGAAGGTCTATAGGAAGAAGTGTCTCCACATGAGATTTTGTTGTAGTACGTGATTATCGAAGTACAAATATGTTGCAGGCACCTAGTCACCATAGTTTATGAATATTAGTAGCGGAACACTTGTTCAAGATTGCCACGCTGCAGTTCCTATACTGCACAGTGGAGCAAATGTAACACCAGGTAATTGTGATCTCATCAGCTCCTAACCATTCGTTCTTGTCAGCAAAGTCAAATTAACTGCCACTCGCACATAAATCCAATCATACATTCTGTCATAGAGTGCGAAGCAAAGAATTCTCCAGTTTGCCTTCAACAAGAATATAAAGAACACCATCCAGAGCCCCATTGCAAATCCAGAACCCGTCGCAAGGAAGAGGAATACATCATCATTTCTATATTGGTGGTCTTCTGGAGTAGCAGCGGCTGACCAAGTTTCTGAACATTTCTTGGAGAGAGGAGGGCCGCAAAGGCCGGGGTTGCCAATATAGACTGTGGCCAGGTCATCGAGCACTTGCAGTTGATTGCCGGTTGGTATCTTTCCTGTTAGGTTGTTGTATGACAGGTTCAAATGGCTCAAAGATATAAGTGCCGATAAGCTTGTAGGGATTTCACCTGATAGCTCGTTGTGTGATAGGTCGAGAGACTCCACTTGCACTAGGGCACCAACGGTTTTGGGAATTTCTCCACTAAAGGCATTCCGGGACAAGTTCAAGGTCTTCAATGCGATAAGAGTACCCATCTCTTCAGGAATATTTCCAGTAAGATTGTTACACGATAAATCCAGATTCACCATATATATGATTTCTCCTGTATACAACCGTACTTGGCCTTTTGTGACTATTGTGATGTTCTCAGTATAGTAAATCACGCCGAAAGTAAAAGAAGTATAGTCAATCTCTGCGCTGCTATCAATAATCGACCCATAACTGATTCCATCTACACCAATTATTGTTGGAGTTTCCATCATACCTGTGAGCTTAACTAAAGAATGAGGTATGTTCCCTGAGATGCGGTTGCACGCAAGGTCCAAATATTGAAGATTAACTAGCTTTGTAAGACCCACAGGGATAGGACCACTAAACATATTAGATCGCAACCTAAGGAATACAAGAGAGGGAAGCTTTTCCCCGATCCATGGTGGTAGAGTCCCATGAAACTGATTTTCTGTGAGATCAAGAAAGGTGAGTTGTTCGCAGCTTTGGAGAAATGAAGGAAATTCACTAGACAATTTGTTATTTCTCAAGTTCACAACACGAAGGCCCCATTTGAGACTGAAAGGACCCGAACTTGTATTGTTTGTCGTGGATATATTGAATAAGCAGTCGGGACTTAATCCAGTGAGCTTATTTTCTGACAGATCCAATAACTGTAATGATTGCAAATTGCATAAAGAACATGGAATTGTGCCGCAGATCGCATTGTCAAAAAGACTAAGACCTCGAAGACCCAAAGCTCCAAAATTTGTCGGTAGTGGCCCAGATATATTGTTTCTACTAAGATCCAAGTCGGATAGATTAATGGGAAGCTTAGGTATCCGACCACTGAATTTGTTAGATCCAAGATTCAACATCAACATCCCCATAAATTCCATCCTAGGTGGCAGCACTCCTCTGATTTGATTATTTCTCATGTTTATATACTCTGCTCTAGAAAATACTTTCCAAAACCAATCCAGAAGCACGTCAGATATGCCTGTATTTGATAGATCAAGACATTTGTCTGCCATCTAAGCCATGCCGGAAATTTGGCCCCCAGCTGACAAGATCCAAGATAGATTACTTCTAGATTGAAGGGAGGAACCCAACTTGAATTAACAACGACTGCTATAGAGTTACCATACATGCTAAGGAATTTTAACCTCTCTAAGCCTAAGAAATGGCCTTCATGCATTACACCGTCAAGACTGTTCAAGGTGAGATCCAATTTAGTTAGCTTTAAAATTTTTGCTATTGATAGTGGGACCGGACCAGTTAGCCCAGTGCCCATTCCCAGTGAGGTCAAGGAATGCCAAATTGCTCAAGGGTTCATGTCAGATATATAGAGTTGTATATGGTCTTGTATTATATTAGAGTTGTATTCTTGTACTCCAAGCCGTATCCGGCCTATATAATGAAAGGTCACCCCCCATCTTGGATGTGTGGTGTTTGTCCAATATTCTACATGGTATAGAGCCTAAACCCTAGGCCTGCCTTCCCCCCCACCCTCGAGTACTGTTCACCGAGTACTGTTCACCCGTGAACGGTACCCTAACCCTAGCACGCGCAGCCCCTCCCCTGGCTGTGCGCCCCTCCTCTCCTCCGCTGCCCCCACCACACCTCCGGCGCCGCCCCTTCCTGGCTGCGCCCCTGCCTCGCGCCTCGCCCCCTTGGCCGGCTGCGACGCTTCACAGATTGCATCTGTGAATGTCCTGCGTCACCCACGCGGACTCCTCCGACGACGACAGCGACTCCGCTTCCTCCGTCGTCCGCTCCTTCCTGTTTGGCGGCTACTTCTCCGGCGACGAGCTCGACGACGCCATGGCTGCCAACTACGCCTCCATCAACATCCAGACTCATGTTCCCCTCAAGATGGAGTTGCGCTCCCCCAACTACACCAAGTGGAGCACCTTCTTCGAGTCTTTGTGTGGGAAGTTCGGCCTTCTCGCACACATTGACGGCACACCTCCTCCTGACCCGCGCACTGACGAGTGGAACATGGCTGATTTCTGCGTCCGCAATTGGCTGTACAGCTCAGTTGCTGATGCAGTCCTTGACTTCGCCATGGCGCCCGACCAGACCGCCCATGCTCTATGGACGGCCATCGCCGCTCACTTCCAGGCGAATCAGGCCCCTCGCGCCATCTTCTTGAGTCATGCCTTTCACTCCATGACTCAGGGAGATCGTTCGGTCGAGGACTACGGGAACGAGATGAAGAAGGCTGCTGATGCCCTCCGTGATGTCGTGCAGCCTGTGTCGGGGCCTACTCTTCTCTTCAATCTGCTACGCGGCGTCAACCCCAAGTTCAGCACCGCCACTGACATGATTGCCGCCACCGTCGGCATGACCTTCACCACCGCTCTTGATCAGCTCAAGTTGAAGGAGCTGCACCTGGAGAACGAAGCAAAGGTCGAGGTCACCACTGCTCTTGCTGCCTCCTCCTCTTCTGGCTGCAGCGGCGCTGACTGCCGCTCCTCGACACCTCCGAAGCCGCAGCAGCCCCAGCTGCCTCAGCAGCAGCAGTCGCAGCAGGGCACCAGCAGCTCTACCGGCGGTCAGCGACGCAGGAAGTACAACGGCAGGCGGAACAACAGCGGCGGACAGCAGCCTCGCGCCCCCCTCCCTGCTGGCCCGTGGATTTGCATCAATCCGCAGGCACTTCAGGGGGCGCCGGGCTTTGGCGGCGGCGGCAGCGGGTAGTGGCGCGGCGGACATGGCCTCCTTGGTCTTGGTCCGTAAGCCAATGCCGCCTTCGGCTCCTTCCCTCAGGCACCGGCTCAGTCCCCCTCATGGGACTCGGCCGGATTGGTGGCGGCACTTCAGCAGATGGCTCTTCAGGGCAACAGCTGGGTGATGGACACTAGCGCCTCTACGCACATGCATGCCTCGGATGGTATACTTCTCTCCCGTCTCCCAGCTGCTTATTCTTCGATTACTGTAGGCAATGGTGCACGTATTCCTGTCATATCTAGAGGTTCCTCCATCCTTACAACCGATACGTCTAATTTTGCGTTAAACAACGTCCTTGTCGCTCCATCACTTGTGCATAACCTTCTATCTGTACGCCAGTTCACCCGCGACAATAGTTGTTCCGTTGAATTTGACGCCTCTGGTTTTTCTGTTAAGGAATTCAGGATGGGGCGCGTGATTCTTCGCTGCAATAGTGTCGGCGACCTCTACACCATCCCCTCAGTCGCCCCTGCATCTGCCCATGCCATGCTCGCCGCCTCCACCTCCTTGTGGCATCATCGTCTTGGTCATCCTAGTTTAGCAGTCATAGCATCACTTAGGAAAAATAATTTGATTTCCTGTAATAAAATAGATCACTCGCTTTGTCACGCTTGTCAGCTTGGCAAGCATGTGCGTCTTCCGTTTAGTGCATCGATATCTAAAACTGCTTCTCCTTTTGAGATTGTTCATTGTGATGTCTGGACCTCTCCGATTGCGAGTATTTCTGGTTGCAAGTATTATCTTGTGCTTTTGGATGATTTTACGCACTATTGCTGGACGTACCCACTTAATAGCAAATCTGAGGTGCATCAACACATTGTTGACTTTATTGCTTTTGCTCGTACTCAATTTAGTCTTCCTGTTAAATGCTTTCAGGCTAATAATGGCACCGAGTTTGTTAACCACGCTATACATAGTACTCTTGCTGCGCACGGCATTGTTTTTCATCTCTCCTGTCCATACACCTCGGCACAAAACGGCAAGGCTGAACGTATACTTCGTACGCTCAATAATTCAGTGCGCACCCTTCTCCTTCAGGCCTCCATGCCGCCAGCCTATTGGGCTGAGGCGTTAGCTGCAGCCACATACTTGATGAACCTACGACCATCTTCTGCCATAAACCATGAGCTTCCCTATCACCGTCTCTATGGTTCTCCGCCAGCTTATGATCATCTCCGTGTTTTCGGCTGTTTGTGTTATCCTAACTTACAGGCTACTTCACCACATAAGCTGGCGCCTCGCTCAGCGGCTTGCGTGTTCGTCGGCTATCCCTCCTCACATAAGGGGTATCGCTGTCTGGACATCTCTACGCGACGGATTATTATATCAAGGCATGTCGTTTTCGATGAGTCAGTTTTTCCGTTTGCGAGTGTCTCGCCTTCGCCCTCCCCCAGCTCGTTTGATTTCCTCTTAGGTGTCGACATGGATATTGCACATTGTTCTACTAATCATGCAGCTGGTGGCTCTTCTGCGGCTGCTCCGTCCTCCTAGGACGTTGAACGACGGCAGTCTTCTTCTGGTGGGAGTGGTTCCATGCCCCCATCAGTATCTTCATCTGCGGCTGCTCTGTCCTTGGACGTTGAGCAACTGCCCTCGTCTGCGGCTGCTCCATCCTCCATGGATGTTGAGCCACCGCTCTCTTCTCCTGGTGGGAGTGGTTCCGTACCCCCATCAGGATCTTCGGAGTCTTCGCTTCCGGGCGGGAGTTTGCCCATGTCTTTGGCACCACCTGCGTCTTCGCCGGCTGCGCCCCTGGCGCCTCCGTGCCTGCTGCTCCGGCACCCTCCGTGCCTGCCGCGGCTGTGCCCACAGTGCCCGTCGCACCAGCACCAGCACCTGCGCCGGCGCCCCCTCTGTTCGGGTGATTTGGATAGTTCTACAGTTGCCATCCTCTTCCCCCACCGATCAATCCTGAGCAAGTTCATGGTCCCCAGCCGAGTCCTGCTATACGTCGTTTGACACGTCTTCAGTCTGGTACGATACAGCCTGTTAATTATCGGAATTTTACAGCTACTTCTACAGTTGTCTCTCCTGTTCCGAGTAATTATCGCAGTGCCCTTGCTGATCCGAACTGGCGCGCTGCTATGGTTGATGAGTACCAAGCATTGGTGGATAATGGCACATGACGCCTGGTGCCTCGTCCTCCTGGTGTTAATGTTGTGACTAGACGATGGCTTTGGAAAGTTAAGTATAATTCTGATGGTATTCTTTCCAAACATAAAGCTCGCTGGGTTGCTCGGGGATTTAATCAGAAGGCTGGTGTTGATTATGATGAGACCTTCAGCCCGGTTGTTAAGCAGGGCACGATTCGGACTTTGTTGAGCATTGCGGCTTCTCGTCAGTGGCCTATTCATCAGTTGGATGTGAAGAATGCGTTTCTTCATGGATATCTCGAGGTAACGGTCTATTGTGAGCAGCCCCCTGGTTTTGTTGATCCTGCATATCCAGATTATGTTTGTCTCCTTCAGAAGTCTTTGTACGGACTGAAGCAGGCTCCTCGTGCTTGGAATAAGCGGTTTGCGACATATCTTCGTTCTCTGGGTTTCGTTCCATCAGCTATGGATACTTCATTGTTTGTCTATCGCAATGGTGACGACATGTCCTATCTTATTCTCTATGTGGATGATATTGTCTTGACTGCTTCCTCTACCACGTTGCTTCAAAACATTATTGATCGACTGCACAGTGAGTTTGCTATGACAGATTTGGGGGCTCTTCATGACTTCTTACACATGTCTGTGACACGTTCTTCGAATGGGCTGTTTCTTTCTCGGCAGCATTATGCTTTGGAGATTCTTCGGCGTGCTGGTATGAGTGATTGTCACTCTACGACAACGCCTGTTGATACTAAGGCCAAGTTGTCTGCTACAGATGGTGCGCCTATTGCTGATGCGTCTGCTTACCGGAGTTTAGCTGGTGCTCTTCAGTATCTCACCCTGACGCGACCGGATCTTGCATATGTTGTTCAACAGGTCTGTTTGTTCATGCATGATCCTCGCGAGTCTCATCTGGCGTTTCTAAAGCGCATCTTGCGCTATGTGAAGGGTACCCTGTCCTATGGTCTTCGGATTGGCACTGGTCCGATTGACTCTCTTACGGCGTACTCTGATGCTGATTGGGCGGGCTGCCCTGATTCTCGACGTTCTACCTATGGATATTGTGTCTATCTTGGCGATACATTGGTCTCTTGGTCGTCCAAGCGTCAGACTACAGTTTCTCGTTCCAGTGCAGAGGCAGAATATCGGGCTGTTGCTCATGCAGTAGCTGAGTGTTGCTGGCTGCGACAGCTTCTTCACGAGCTTCATGTTCCTCTCTCAAAGGCGACACTCGTCTTCTGTGACAATGTCAGTGCAGTTTATATGGCTGCCAATCCTGTTCATCATCGACGAACGAAGCACATTGAGATTGATATTCATTTCGTCCGCGAGAAGGTGGCTTTGGGTGAAGTTCGAGTTCTTCACATTCCTTCGTCGCGCCAGTTTGCTGACATTATGGCTAAGGGTCTTCCTGTACAGTTATTTACAGATTTTAGGTCCAGTCTAGGCGTTAGTCCACCTGCGACTGCGGGCGGGTGTTAGATATATAGAGTTGTATATGGTCTTGTATTGTATTAGAGTTGTATTCTTGTACTCCAAGCCGTATCCGGCCTATATAATGAAAGGTCACCCCCTATTTGGGTATGTGGTGTTTGCCCAATATTCTACAGTTCCGATAGTTTAGTTGGCAGGTTTCTTGTCGTATTATTCCTTGAACAATAGGGTAAACGTTGGAAGAGTTCTGTCAGACTGCCATTGATACTATTAAAACTCAAATTTAATGCTTCCAAGTCACAAAGATCATTCCAATTTGTAGGAATCATGCCCACAAGGTAATTCTCATGTAAATCAAGGCGCACAATCGATGTCATATTCCCTAACCCATAAGGAAATGGGCCATACAAATGATTCCATGAGAGATCAAGTTCCTTAAGGTTAATCAAATTCCAAAGCCAGTTGGGTGCGAGACTCTGTAAATTGTTCCCCGAAATATAAAGAGTTTCAAGAGATGTCAGATTTGAATGCAGAGGAGGATCACGGCTTCCGGGGAGATAGCATGAAAAAAGGCTAAGAAATTTAAGATAAGGAAGCATGCTTACGGCAGAAAGCCAGTTCGCAGCGATACTGAGGTTCACATTGTCCATGGAGAGGTACTCGAGGGAAGATAATCGTGATAGCCAATTGACATCAGTGGAGTGCAAGCGAACAACTTCTAAACTGTTGGAGTCAAGCCCAAAATTGTAACCAAGACTGAAGTAGCGCAAGTGAGAGAGGTTACCCAGCTGCGGTGGTATCCTTCCGACGAAGCTCGACCACGATAGGTTGAGATATCTCAACTCATGCAGAGAGCCCAAGAACTCTGGAATTCGCAAGTTGTCGAACTGGTTGCAGCTGAGGTCGAGATACCGCAGATGACGTAAACCAAGCAGTGAGGAGCTTATGTTGCCTCCGAGCCCTATAGCGTTGTCTTTGTAGCAGCCACTGCCACTTAGATCACATGGCCGGTTCTGTTGCTGCAGCGCACACCATGCCATTGGCAGCAGTCATCGCCCTCCCATGATGAAAGGCGTTTTTCGGGGTCAGAGAAGCCTGCTCTAAAGACGAGAAGAGCTGACCGCTCCTGAGCATTGCATCTCTTGATGATGGTGTCATTAGGATAGGCAGATGCTTCAGTGGAGCTCGTGGTCTGGGCGTGAAGGGACATGGCAATGATGGCTACTATATGGATGCAGGAAAGCTTATTCATGGCCATGATGGTGCTTATCATTGTTCTGGGCCTGGTGGTCTGGAGCAACAACACATTATGCTGTTATATACGTAACTTCAGGCGGGTGTCTGCAAAATTGACCACCGGTGGGGAAATAGTTCCCGCCGGCACCGGTGCTTTTGATTTTTGAAGACGACGTTCTCTTGACTTACACACATGTCGTGAAAGGAGGACGCAGCCAAATGAATATGTCGACGGCAGCTATCCTTTGACGCGTATGCGGGCGGCAGTGTTATAGTTGCACGCCGGCAGTGTTGCTGACGAATTTCTCCCCAACTACATCTTAAAAATCATAATTAAATTTTAGAGTCTAAATTAAGTCCCAATCATGTCATTGTGTTTCTTATATTTAAAATAAAACCATACTTAAGTATATTGGGTTCATATTCTTCCAAACATTTTTTTTGATAAAGCTGAACAATTTTTATGAAGTTCAAATATCTTCTTTACAAAGTTTGAATTTTTTTAAAGTCGAATGTAGTGTAGGAATTTGGCCGTGTGCAGATCCACCGAGACATTTCTTGTTTCTAAACATATATAAGGGAAATGTTCTAGCTACGGAAATACTCTAGGTTTACAAGAAAAAGGTTCTACCTCCATGAAAAAAGTTCCGATAAGTTAGAGCTAACTTGTTGCATTGATTCTAAGAAACAAAAAAATTCTGATAAATTCCGCTCAAAAAAAGTCAGATAAATTGAAAATACCGTCTTAGCAAGTGTAACGCCCGCGTTTTTATCTCTGCTTAAATCACCAAGTAAAACACCCGGTAAAAACGTTTTCAAAATCTTTCTACCGCCGAGCTCCCGCTTCCGCAAAAAACCCTCCCGCCTTGTTATCACCGCCCCCCTCCTTTTCCGTCCCAACCCGTGTCGCCCGCTCTCGGGTCGACTGCCGGGCCCGACCGTCGCTGGCCGACCGCCATCGACCGCCTGTCGGCTTTCCGCTGCGAATCCCGCCGTCTCTCCCCTCTCTTTTTCCCCTCTCCTTCCTCCCCTTTCTTTCTTTTTCCCTCCCCTGTTTCCCCTGGCACTGACCGCTGCCGCTCAGCTCGTCGCCGGCCACCCCGTCCCCCTGCCACGGTTCACCACACGCACACACCAACGCCGGCCCCACCTCTCTCTGACTCGCCTACGCCGGCCACGCCACCGACCACGCACGCACGCGCGCCGCCCCACGAGCTCACCCGAGCTCCTCGCCGCTGCACCGGTGCCCGCCTGCACCGTCCACGCCACCGGCCCCGCCGCAGCGCTGCCACCGCCACCGCCACCGTCCACCCGCTCCCCTCGCCGCTGCACTACTGCACCCGAGCGTCGCCCCATGTGAACGCGTGCCGGCCAACACCACCGGGACGACTGCGCCGGCCACTACCGCGCGCAGCAGCCGTGCCGCCCACCTCTGCTCCAGGCCGCGCGTCCGCCGCTGGCGCACGCGCCGACCAACCTCGTTCATCGCCGCTGCACGCCCCACCTTGCTACCGACGCCACGTCGTCCACCCACGCCCAGCACGGACGCCGCAGACCCGCCGCGCTGCCCACGCCACTGCCCCGCCGCTCCGGAGTCCAATCGCCGCGCTGCCACCGGGATGCCATCACTGCCGCACTGCCGCGTCGCTGCCGTGCCGCCCGCGTCCATCACTGCCCCACCACAGTACCGCACTGCTCCGCCACAGCGCCGCCGTACCCTCCCGTCACGGCCGCGAATCTCGGCCGACATCAAAGCTTCACCCATCGGCCGCCAAGACCGCCGCCTACCCCTCTCATCGGCCCGCTCCTCCAACCCCTCCCCACGCCTATAAAAGGGCCAGCGAGGATCACCTCCACCACCTCCCACCCACCGGCCGCTCAGCTCACCTCCACCGCCGCCGCAACACCACCACCCACACCATAGCCGCCGCCGCTCACCCGCACTCGTGGGCCGAGCTCCCTGAACCACCTCCGCCCGTGGTAAGCACCTTGGTGGACTCGCCATACTCTCCTCTCCCTTTTCCCCTAAGCCCGGCCGTGATTGCTGCCCCAGTCGCCGGCGATTTCGCCGCAGTCGCCGCCGATCCCCCCTTCCTCTGTCTCTCTCTCTCTCTGTTCCACGAGGAAGAAGGGCGTTTTGCCCATAACCCCCTGCAAAATATCATAATCAACCCGCAGTCCAAACTACAGAACCCCCCCTCTCTCAGATCTTTCGCCAGGGACCCCTGACCTTTCTGACATTCACAGTTAGGTCCTTTTCCTTAAAACAGCCCCTAAGCCCCTCTTAAACCCGGCATTTCATGCGCCAAATTAATCCCGTTTGATCCCAAACTCCACTACAATACCTACCAGTACATTTCCGCCAATCCATTCAGCCCATATCTAGAAATAATCATGTCACCACCATCACTCTCTCGTTCTCTGTTCTCTCTTTCTGAGCTCGGCAAAACTTTATTTTTTTTATTTATTGTGTGTTTGTTTGTGTGTGTCGTAGACGCTGCTGTGAACGAGGAAGTGCTCGAGGAGGAGCAAGGTTACGAGCAGGAGCTTGGAGACCAAGACCCCGGGCAGGAATCCCCTGAGGGTTGGGAGAACGGCAAGTGCAATCCCATCCTTTGATGCATACTTTTGTCCTAGATTTTATAAACACAACCCATGGCCTGCTTTATAAAACTTGCATGATTTTACTGCTAAACCCGGTTGGATAGCCATTGCTTGATTGCTATGACTGCTTCCTTGACAACCTAGATTAATGTTTGAATATGACAATGCTCTGTTTGAATGTTAGTCACTGCTAGAAATGCTTAGGAATATTTTACTGTTATACACCCCATTACAATCACTTGGTGTTTACAAAAGCAACCGTGTGCGTGCTTTAAAATAAAAGAGATGGATTTTGTGAATAAAATGAGTATCCGTGTTGGATGAGACATACGGTATTTCTTGTGTGAAATGCCGAGGTGAGCTCGAACCTGTGTGGTTGAGCATGGTGGGAGTTGTCTATCCTGTCACAGTTTTTGGGATGATGTTGATGTGTCATCTAGTCTAACCCATTTTATTATACCTCCACTCTACCGTTGTATGTGGCAACGGCCTAGCATAAATCCCACTAGTTAAGCTGTTAGTTATGTGGTGTGCTGGTGAGCAACAGAGGGCCACAGAGCTGGGGATACGGTCTATGTGAGGTATGCCCCTGGGTAGAACCTCACTGGTAGGTTGCTGACCCTCTGGTCGCTTCTGTAGTGACTTGTCAGTTTAGCTATGGTGGGTAATGGCTTTGAAGGAACTGCACTGGCACTAAGGTGTTCATGTTGTGGTAGCCTACTTGTGGTTGTGTACACCTCTGCAGAGTTAAAACCTATCCGGATAGCCGTGTCCACGGTATTTGGCGAGTTACGGCTTGGTCACTTCACTAGTCCCCTGTTTTGGTGTAAGAATGTATTTGGTGAATGTTGAGTTGAGAAAAGGTGTTGGCATGGGCTATGACAGATGGAAAATCTGGTAGCGTTAAAATCTTGTGAGTAAAATAATCATGTTTATTGATGCAACTAAAAGAAATGCTTGTGAAAACCCTTTGCAAAAATCAACCCTTGCATGTGTAAAATTAGCTTTGCTGCAAAATAAACCACGAACCTATCCTTGATTATATTCCCTTGCATGCTTCTGTTATATCCTTTCCGTGGATGTGGTTGTGCTTGCTGAGTACGTATGTACTCACCCTTGCTTAATTTGTTACAGAGGCAGACCCGAACTTTGTGCCTGAGGACGTTGTTTAGGGGGGTTCGTTCTGCACCCAACCTTTGCTTGTGTGTTAGGGTCACCCGCTTGAAGCCGCATGGATTTCCACTCTGATGAAGACCTCTATGTTGTCAACCTTTTTATCTGGAGTCTAGCTTTAGTCTTGTTTGTTGTGGCCCTGCAGTGTCATCGTCTCCCGTAATGTTGTTTAAGTACTGAACCATCTGATGTAATAATGTGAACCAGCATCCTGGGACTGGTATTTGTATCACATTAAGTTCTCTCTTTCGAGGGGACGCTTCAGCAAAAATGAATTTAAAATTTTAAATAGAGGAAGAAGATGTTAAAATTAGAGTGTGTTCATGCCCTTCTGCAACCTGCTGCACAGTCATGAACGGGCCGGGACTTTTAATATTTCTGATATGTTGGAGGAAATATTGTCGCATACGTCGATCAAACCCATAGGAAGGTTTCCAGCTTCAGGACGTGTTTCTTTTGATGAACTACAATAAAAAAACTCGATCGGGGGTTATGACGGACCCCACCGTATTTCATTAAGAGGAAGCGATAGCCTAGGCTCTCAACCCGACCGAGAAACCTCCGAACCCTGGCCCACCAGCGATGGGGATCTTTTATCTTTGGTATCGGAAATTCGCGTCGACCAAGACTGAACCCGCGCCGCGGGGTGTCACCAGCCTCCACTGACCAGTCGGTCGGAGAGGCCTTAGGCTTTGATGAACTACAATCAAAACATTTTTCAGCCACAATGTGATTTAGCACATGTTTTTCTTTTGTTACAAAAATGTAAATAGATGGAAAGATTGGCATTCTCAAAGGAGACTAAAAAGACTACAGTATGTTTAGGATCAGTTCATCAGCAGCGACTCAGTGATACCATTCCCAAACGGCTCCGCTTCTTCCTGCTGTACCAGCCTGCATAATGACTGTTCAGGTTCAGGCTTGGTTCTTCAGCTAGAAGAGAAGGGAAGGGCGCTCCAGTACAAGCTTCTGGCGAAATTGATTTGCCAGGAGCAAAATGACTATCCGACGCGGTGCTATTACTCGGCATTGCGAATGCAACATGCAGATTTCGCAGCGGGGGGCTAGCTGCTCTGCTGAAGGCCGCGACGCCGCCATGATAAGGAAGCGAAGGGAGGCGAGATCAACCGGTGTGTGGCGGCGCTCCGGGCGAGGCGAGACGCCGCCACGCCACATGAAACAGAGGTAGGGAACGCGTTCGTTCGCTTTGTCATCTTCTCTCCCCACGGCCGTCCAAGGAAGCAGAACTGCCGGCGTCCTCGAGCAGTCGAGCAGCGCAGCGCGCGCGCGGTCGCCGCCGAGCACTGCCATCTGGCTCCCGAGGCCAGAAACGACCAAGTCAAACTGCGACTCTGCTGCATCCGGCCGCACGTGTCCGATCGAACGGTCCCAGGTACCCGAGGGATGGTCGGTAAATGAAGTACCGTCCACCCCCGACCTTGATTCCTTGGCTTGCCGGAGCGCCACCGCTTAGCTTGGCGCCTCGCCACGGCGTCGGCGCGTTCCCGCCGCTACTCGCCTCCGTATATCCTTGCTCCCGGTGGCTGCCATCCATCGTGCTGCGCCACCTGCGGCGGCCACACCCGCGCTACTGATCTCCACTGATGTTACACTGTGGCGAGCACTGAGGAAGGCATGACGCCCCTCCCGTGTATTTTCTTGTGCTGCAATCCCAGCTCCCTGCTATTCCGGCCTGCACAACGTTCAGGATCAGACTTTATTCTTCTTCAGACAGCACAGATGCATAGGCCAGCAATGCCGGGATCGGAGTCTCGCGAAAGGCAGAGAGTTTGCTCACCTCTGGGCCTTGCTATACAGTGCAGGCATGCACAAGGACAGGACCTTTATCAAACAGAACAAGGATGACGGCGATAAACAGCAGACAAGCATTCCAAGGTAAAGGCAAAGGACTCGTCAAGTGATCAGAGAAATCCTTAATTATCAGACACTGTTCCGCATTTCAGAATAAGTTCACGCCTGTGCTGTCAGGCTTTATTTCTGTTCGAAAGTTGTAATCAAACTGCATCGAGCAATCCATGTTACCACATGAAACGCTTGCATAATCAGTAGCAATCGACTGAAAATGAAGAGATATGCTTTTATGTTTCAGAACTTTAAAAGTCAAATATTTGAGACCTGCTGTGCTAACCGCTAAAAAAAATAAATTAAAACTGTTGTCTACCGAATTGTGATTATTCAGTTGTAACTGAAGCTGATATGAAAATAAGCGGCTTCAAATCAACTATTGCCTTCTGGAGTGTCAAAAAAAAAACTATTGCCTTCTGGAAAAATAGATGACTTTAAGCTGACTATATGTGCTTTAGTACATGTTTTTTCAGGTGAAACGTGAAAAACTTTTAAGCCGACTAATGTTCTTATGGAGGATGGGACTTCATTTGTTACAATAAAAATGTAAACTACACGAAAAGATTGGCATTCTCAACCTGAAAAAAAAAACTGTAGACTCAATACATCATCAGTGACCCCCAAAACACTTCCTAGCCCTCCTTCTGAGAGCCTTTTGGCAGCCCATCAGGCCTGTCGGAGAATTTTTTTTTCACAACGGGTAAACCCGAATTTCGTTCCCAAAAGCCAACGAAATTACAATCAAACAGTATCTCTCTGTCTGACTCTAATCCAACCTCATTCCACCTAACGAGCTTTGCTGTCCCATTAGGCCTGCCGGAGATGATCTGATATTTTGATCTAGGTTGGACTATCCCAGTTGCTGGCTCCATCTGTCCTGAACTCTGAACATGTTCTCACTAGCCACGATCCGACGATGTTGATAGCGAACCAACAAACACATTTCTTGAGTTGATTCAGAATTGAGGGCGCACGACCAGCACCGACGATCTGGGAGGAGCGAGGAAGGCCAGGCGCCATTGTTGGCACGCTGTAACCCCAGCTTCAGTCAGGTTCTCAGGTTCAACTTCAGATTGAATCAGCGCCCGCTTCTTCCAGCCTGCACAATGAATGTTAAGGTTCAGGCTTCGTTCTTGAGCTAAGAAGAGAAGGGACACTGATGTCGAAGCGTGAGAAGCGAATTCGATCGCAGTGAGAAACCTGACTACCGCGGCGCTGCTCACTGTTGTGATTGCAACTTGCAGCGGGGGCCTAGTTTGTGAAGCTGCAGATGGCCTCGATGCCGCCAGGAGGAAGAAAAGAGAGGCGAGATGAAACGGGCGGGTGGAGGGCTGGCGGCGCTCACCGGGAAAGGAACAAGCCAGCGTACGATTATGACGAATCGTGGCCGCACATGTCCGATCGAACGGCTGCGGGGACTCAAGGGGTGGACGGTAAATGAAATACCGTCCACCCCCAATTCCTCTGCTTGGCGCCGCCGCATTGCAGACGCCCTCCGCCTCCGTTTCCTTGCTCCCGGTGGCCTCGCCGATGCCTTGCCCGACTTCCCGGCGCCCCACGCATTAAGCAACAGAAGATGCTCACCGTGTAGCAGACCTGGCCGGGTGCTGGAAGCCGGGGAGTCCGATCCGACGCCCCTAGGCCACGGTGGGTGCTGGAAGCCGGCGTGACTCCTCCGCGCTCTCGTGAGAATCGATTCGGTGCTAATTCTGAAACGATCCAAGCCCGCCGTGGGGAATTTGATTTGCAGAACAAAATGAAGCTGTGATGTCCCTCTCATCGTTGCAGTCTGAAATTGTGAACGCGCTCCTGTCGTCATCAGTGACGACTGCGCCTGGCAGCCGATGGGACCCCGCGACCACCGCCGCCGCCGACGTCCAAGCCTTGGAGCAAGGGCGTTCCTGGACCTATAGGCCCAACCTTACGCGAAACAAGGCATCCACCCGCAGTCCGCAGAGGATTGACATGTAGATCTTGCGACGTCAAACGACGAAGCGGCGGGGCTGCCGCCGGCATCCTCCGGCATGCAGCGTTTCCAACGTCGAGCATCCTCCGGGGAAGGTTGTTCATTCGCTTCGACGGCGCCGAGGCGGCCGTTGTCAAGGCGTTCGACGGGCTGGCCAACCGGCATGTATCTCCTTTCCCGGCAGCTGCTGACCACCGCGACGCCGCCATGAGGAAGTAAAGGGAGGCGATATGAACCGGCGTGTGGCTGCGCTCCGCCGAGCCATGGCCATCCAAGGAATCAGAGCAGCACTGCCGGCGTCGTCGAGCAGCACGGTCGCCGCGGCGGAGCTCTGCCATCCGGCTCCCAAGCCCAGAAAACGACCTAGTCAACATAAGAATGTGCCGCATCCAGCCGCACATATCCGATCGAACGGTCTGCTCAACCCCGACCCCGACCTCAACGAGCACCGCCCCCTCAGCTTCGCGCCTCGCCGCGGCGCCGGGCGCGTTCCCGCCGCTACGCAAAGGACGACAGGGCCCGCTTAGCAACGCGCCGCCAGACGCTCTGCGTGTCGGCGTCGCGCAGTCTGTAAGCCGCCATGGCGTCCGCCTGCCCGTCGGGCGGCGGCGAAGAAGATCGCCACCAGGCACCAGCATGCAGTTCGGGCACGGGGGGAACCGCAGCGTCACGGCGACGGCCACACTGCGGCGA
Organism: Echinochloa phyllopogon; assembly: GCA_033239725.1. Taxonomy (NCBI): domain Eukaryota; kingdom Viridiplantae; phylum Streptophyta; class Magnoliopsida; order Poales; family Poaceae; genus Echinochloa; species Echinochloa phyllopogon. The sequence goes on from BTCW01000003.1 coordinate 4,798,961, forward strand.
GAGGCACCCGGCAGGTAGAACGCCGCCGACGCCCCTCACCGGATGGGCCAGTGCCCAGTGTCTTGTTGCCCCGAAGCGCGCATGATATGTACAAGATGAACCGGAGAAGCTGGATCGTCGCGACGGCGGCGGCGAGCCTCTCGATGTGGATACCGCTCTCGAGTAGCCGCTCTTATGACTGCCTGGGGAACCGATGGGAGTAGATGATGAACAGGGACATGAGCGACGTGGCGGAAGGCATCGTCTCCACGGCGTTCGTCGCCGAAAACACTGTTCATCTTCTACCTCCAGCCTTTTGCCGTGTCAGAGAGAGCGAGCGTGAGTTCTTGAGTTCCCGGGCTAACAGCCATTCCAGATGCCGTCTTCAGCGACCAGATGATGGCCGTCGACGAGCACGCCGTGAAGGAACTCCGGCTGGTCGTGCTCCACGGCCCAGGGCGCGACGCCGCCACTCGCGCCGTGGCCTCGTGCCTCGCCACGCCAGAGTGCCGCCGCAGATTCGCTCTCGGATGCCGACGTCCATGGCCTGTCCGGTTGCATCGGCCAAGGGAGGAGGTAGAGGCACGTACGCCACATGAAACGGAGGCGGGGAACACGTTCGTTGGCTCCTTACGCCGGCGGCCTCGGCAGCGCGGTCGATCGGCGCCGAGCTCCGCGCCATCCGGCTCCCGAGGCCGGAAACGACCGAGTCAACGTGCGAATTTGCTGAATCCTGGCCGCAGGTATCCGATCGTACGGCGCCCAGGTTACCCAACAGGGTGGACGGTAAATGATGTCAGCCGGATCACTCCGGCCAAGAACAAGCAGCTCACAAGAACAATGGTGAATTTGGGCTCTGTATTTGGTGTCGCGCAACAACTGCGACGTTTTCTGGTGTTCTTCTATTTATTGAGCTGAACTACAAACAAACTCTAGCAAACGAAAGGCAGGGACTCCCTGCATGCGCGCGCCATGACCCGCGCACTGCGTGCGCCATCCCGCACGCCGGGTCATGCCGCGCACGACGCGGACGTCACTCGCCTCGACGTGAACGCGCACGTCTCAGGCGATTACACGACGCGCTCAACCTCCTGGAACGCCGGATAGTTGAGCCCCAACAGCTAACAACTGAATCTAACTGAAAGCAACTGAAAGCTAACTAAATCAAGAGACTTGGTCCACGAACACAAGTTTATCCAGGTGCTGCACTGACAATTCACCCCCTAAACTTGATGTTCCTTGACGATCTTCCCAACTCCCAGCCGGACTCTCAGTTCACAGAACTTGTCCCGTCCAAGAGGCTTTGTCAGAACGTCAGCAAGTTGCTCCTCAGTGCGGACGTGACCAACGTCCATCCTCCCATCTCCAATGCACTCACGAAGAAAATGAAAACGAACATCTATGTGCTTGCTTCTTTCGTGAAAGACAGGATTGTTACTGAGTGCCATCGCCGATTGGCTGTCCATCTTCAGCATGAATGGCTTGCACTTCTCGCTCCTCAGCTCAAAGAGGAGTTGTGCCAGCCACACTCCTTGGCATGCCGCCGTCGTCCCTGCAATGTACTCAGCTTCGCAGGACGATAGCACCACCACCTTCTGCTTCTGCGACTGCCAGCTGATTGCACAAGAACCGAAGAAGAACAAGACCCCAGTAGTGCTCTTCCTGGTGTCCACGTCGCCGCCCATGTCGGCGTCGCTGTAGCCGAGCAGACTCGCTTCTGCTCCGGTCTTCTTATAGTGGCAGCCGTAGTCGATCGTGCCAGCGATGTAGCGCAGGATCCTTTTCACCGCCGCCAGGTGCTCGGTGGTCGGTTGCTCCATGAAGCGGCTCACGTACCCGACAGCGAAGGCGATGTCAGGCCTCGTGTGCACCAAGTACCGCAGGGACCCCACGATCCCTCGATACTCAGTGGCATCCACCGGAGGGGAAGAGCTCACCTTGCTGAGCTTGAACCTGGGCTCCATTGGTGTGTGGCAGGGGTTGCAATTCACCATGCCCGCCTTCTCGAGCACCTTGCGAGCATACGCTCCCTGGGAGAGGCAGATGCCGTCGCTCCGCTGATTCACTTCGATACCCAGGTAGAAGCTGAGCAACCCGAGGTCGCTCATCTTGAACTGGGTCTGCATCTCCCGCTTGAAGTCGTCGATCACGCTGCCGCTATCGCCCATGATGACGAGATCGTCGACGTACACCCCCACCAGCAGCCTTGACTTGCCGTGACCGCGGGCATACACGGCGTGCTCGGATGGGCTGTTCTGGAACCCAAGGTCGCGGAGCATCCGGTCCAGCTTGGCGTTCCAGGCGCGGGGAGCTTGACGAATACCGTAGAGTTCCTTATCCAGGCGCAGCACCTTGTCATCTTGGCCCTTGACGACGAAGCCGGTCGGCTCACGAACATACACTTCTTCCTGCAACTCGCCGTTGAGGAACGCGGACTTCACGTCCATGTGGTGCACCGCCCATCCTTCCTGAGCAGCAAGTGCAAGCAGCAAGCGTACTGATTCGATGCGCGCCACAGGGGCGAACACCTCCTCAAAGTCGATGCCTTGCTGCTGCACATACCCCTTTGCGACGAGCCTCGCCTTGTGCTTGATCACCTTGCCGGCGCTGTTCTTCTTCACCTTGAAGACCCACTTGAGGCCGATCGGGCGATGGCCGGCCGGCAGCTTCTCCAGGCGCCAAGTCTTGTTGCTCTCGATAGAGTCCATCTCCTCAAGCATGGCCCGGCGCCACGACTCGTGCTGTTCTGCCTCTACAAAGGTTGCGGGTTCTTCGCCCACCTGCAGGTACAGCTTGGCGTCGAGGTTCCGTGGTGCAAGCCCGGTTGGTGCGGAGGGCCGATGAGGTCGTTGATGGTGCGGTACCGCGGCGTGACGTCGTCGTTGTCGGAGTCAAGTTCGTCCCATGCGTTCGGCGGTGGTGAGACGAAGACAGGCGGCGCCGGGGTCACTGGAGTCGGTGGCGCCGGTGCTGGTGGAGTTGCTGGAGCCGGTGACGCAGGTGGCGGTGATGCGCCTGGCACGACCCCGGGGCTCGGCACCCCCAGGTTCCCGCCGGCAGCCTCCATCGTCACGTAGTCGATGACGAGCTCCGTGTTCCGGTCCAGCGTGGCGTCGTCCACCCCGCTCCAATCCCAGGCGGCGTGCTCCTGGAATACTGCGTCACGAGAGACGTGAACGCGTCATGCCGCCGGGTCGTAGAATCGCCACGCCTTGGCGCCTGGCTCGTACCCGATGAAAACCATGGGAACTCCGCGGTCGTCGAGCTTCTTCAGGTGGGGGGCGCGTTACCTTGACATAGGCAACACAGCCGAACGTGCGCAGATGCTCGACGTCCGGTTTGTGCCCATGCCAAGCTTCGAATGGGGTCTTGCCCGCCACGGACTTGGTGAACGCCCTGTTCAGAAGGTAGACTGCCGTGGAGACGGCTTCTCCCCAGAACGCCGCGGGGAGTGATCTCCCCTTGAGGAGGCTGCGCGCCATGGTCACCACCGTTTGGTTCCTCCGCTCGACGACCCCGTTCTGCTGAGGGGTGTACGGAGCCGAGTGTTGACGCTTGATGCCGTGCTTGGTGCAGTGCTCCTCGAACGCGATGGAGGTGAACTCACCCCCGTTGTCCGTCCGCAGAACGCGCAGGTGACGCCCGGTCTCCACCTCAACGCGCTTCTGGAACCGCTGGACCGCCGCCAGCGTCTCGCTCTTGTTCTCCAGCAAAGTGAGCCACATGAAGCGACTGTAGTCGTCGACGAGCAGGAGGAAGAATACCTTCCCTCCTGGTGTTGCCGGAGAGATGGGACCACACAGGTCCCCATGTACCAAGTCGAGGATGCCGTCGGCGCGCCGCTTCGCCTGAGAGGGGAACGGCCTCCGCTTCAGCTTGGTGGTGACGCAGTCGGTGCAGAGCTGCTGAACGTGCTCGAGGCAGGGCAGGCCAGTCACCATCTCCGCCTTGGCCAGCTTGTGGAGGGCGTCGAAATTCAGGTGGCCGTAGCGCTCGTGCCAGAGCCACGGACCGTCGTCGCGCCGGGCCGCCAGACATAGCGGCCGCGCGATCTTGACTCGCAGGGTGTAGAGGTGGTTTGCCGAGCGCCTCACCCTGGCCAGCAGGCGCCGCTGCTCGTCGCGGATGCGGAGGAGGCCGTTGTCGATGTGGACGTCGCAGCCGCTCTCGTCGAGTTGCCCGAGACTGACGATGTTGGTGGTGAGTCTCGGGATGTAGTACACCCCGGTGATTGGCGTGTGCTCACCACTCCTCCCTTGAAGGACCACCATGCCAGCGCCCTCAATCGGCACTTCGGAGCTGTCGCCGAACTTGACGATGCCGCGGATCTAGGTGTCGAGGTCGTGGAACGCCGAGCGGCACCCGGACATGTGATTGGTGGCGCCGCTGTCCAGGTGCCACAGGGACTCATCGCGCTCCTTCTCCCCCTCGATCCGCCGCCGCCCGATCCGCCGCCCGAGCCGCCCTTGTCAGCCTCACCGCCTCCGCGGATGTTCAGCTTTGCGCGCCACTCCTCCTCGCACAGGAGAAGCCGTCCCTGGCTGTCAGTGACAGGAGGGGGCTTGCGTCGCTGCTCGATGACGTGGAGATGGCCGGTGCACTCCTCCACAGACATGGCGTCCAAATCCATGAGAGTCTCAATGGATATGGCCACCTGTGAGAGGTGCTCGGGCGCGACTTGCAGCATCTTGCGTACGATGTCGACGTCGGGGACGTTGTCGCCGAGGATCCGCAGGTTGTTGGCGAGGCCGGTGATGCGGTTGGAGAAGTCTTCCGCCGACTCCGTCTCCTTCCAGACCAACGCCGCGAACTCCTGCCGGAGTTGTTGGGCATTGGACTCGTGCACGCGCTGAACGCCGATGCGAACCGTCTTCACCGCCTCCCATGCTTCCTGCGCCGTGCGCTTCCCGCGAAGCGAGGGAAGCATCTCCGTCGGAACGGAGCGCATGATCGCCGCCATCGCCAGACGGTCGTCGCGGTACTCAACCTCCTCGTCCTCCTCCGGCTCGATGGCGTACCAGATGCCGGCAGCTTCCATGTTCACCTGCATCAACATGGCCCACTCTTGGTAGTTGGTGCGGGTGAGCGTCGGGTACTGCACGGTGGAGCCGGCCTCCTTGATCGTCCGCCGCACGATGACTTCGGGGCGACGGCGACCACGGCGCGGGGTAGGCGAGAGCGACGGGCGTCGACGGAGTGGCGGAGTACGCGACCTCCCGCCATGGGGCGCCATATGCGCGGACATCACAGCTCCCTGGAACGGTTCGCTCTGAGGCCAAATGTCAGCCGGATCACTCCGGCCAAGAACAAACAGCTCACAAGAACAATGGTGAATTTGGGCTCTATTTGGTGTCGCGCAACAACTGAGACGTTTTCTGGTGTTCTTCTATTTATTGAGCTGAACTACAAACAAACTCTAGCAAACGAAAGGCAGGGACTCCCTGCATGCGCGCGCCATGACCCGCGCACTGCGTGCGCCATCCCGCACGCCGGGTCATGCCGCGCACGACGCGGACGTCACTCGCCTCGACGCGAACGCGCACGTCTCAGGCGATTACACGACGCGCTCAACCTCCTGGAACGCCGGATAGTTGAGCCCCAACAGCTAACAAACTGAATCTAACTGAAAGCAACTGAAAGCTAACTAAATCAAGAGACTTGGTCCACGAACACAAGTTTATCCAGGTGCTGCACTGACAAATGAAATACCGTCCACCCCCAACCTGGACGCAAGGCCTTGCCTGGCGCCTCGGCTCGCCAGAGCGCCCGCCGCGTTCCAGCCGCCCCCCGCCTACGTACCACGGTGGCCGGCAGCCCGGCATCCATGGTGGAGCAGACGCCCATGTTCGTGTGCTGCAGCCCCAAGTTCAATCAGGCATCCAGGAGCGGAGCGCCGCACCTCAGCTTCGTGCCTCCGCTCGCCGCGGCGCCGGGCGCGTTCCGCCGCTACGCAAAGGACATGGCCCGCTTGGCAACGCGCTGCCCGACGCTCTGTGTGTCGGCGTCGCGCAGGCTGCGCGCGGACGGATCAGTGGCCGGCTTTCCCCGAAACTAGCGCGGATGGTACAAGATGAACTAGAGAAGCTGGAGCTTCACGACGGCGGCGGCGCGGCCCACGACGTTGATCTGTGGGCTCTCGAGTATCTGCTCCCGTGACTTCATGGGGGAACCGACCGATTGAACCAGGACAGGAACTAGTAGATGAGGCCGCCGCATACGCTGGTGTTGCAGCGCTTGAGCATGCATGGCCGGCGAGGAGTGGCCTTCCGTTTTTCTCCAACAGAAGCAACGATCCCGACATGCATGGCGCCGATGCAGCAGCCTCGCCGACGCCGTACGTCCTGTGGCACGCGTTCGTCCAGCGGCGCGTGGGGCCTGCGCCCTTGGGTTGCCGCCGGCGTCCTCGAGCATGCACCGCCGCTCGCCATCGTCGCCATCCTCACGCGACGCACCCGTGAGTCCGTGAACCGGCTCCAGAGACCAAGTCAGACAGAGGCAACGTCGAATCCGGGTCGCAGATATTGGATCGAACGGCTCAGATGACCCAAGGGGTGGACACCCCCAACCTCCGCTTGGTGCCTCGACTCGCCACGGCGCCGCCGCTACTCGCCTCCACATCCTTACTCCCGGCAGCATCACGGCGGCGAGAGGCACCGGAAGGTAGAACGCCGCCGAGCCGAGGCCCCACTGGACGGGCCAATGGCTTGTCCTGAAGCTGGGCGCGCATGGTACAAGATGAACTGGAGAAGCTGACAAGCTGCAGCGTCACGACGGCGGCGGCGAGCCTCTCGACGTGGATCTGTGCCTCTGTGGATACTGCTCTAGAGTAGCCGCTGCCATGACTGCCTGGGGGACCGATCGATGGGAGTAGACGATGAACCTGGACAGGAGCGACGCGGCAGAAGGCATCGTCTCCGACTGATGCTCTTTTCCTTTGGAAATTTTGAGACGGACCAGATGCACGCACCTGAAGCAAAGACTGATTGGATGTGGTTAGAAATTACAGTACGAAACTCGCTCGGTACACGTCAGCTGCAGCGACTTGGAAACACATCTGCATAACCGAAATAGAACGGTTGTTTGAAGACCTTGATGGGGGCAAGAGGAGCTGCAGCTACCTGATGAAGATAGACATGCCATCCTGCGTTATTCCTGTTGCGCACAATACTGAGAATGACAGCACGCCCGCATAGGATTAAGCTCTAGATTCCAAGTAATGCTTCCCAGATCAAAATGGCAGTTGCAAAGGTACATCCACAGAAGGATTCATAGCATGAAAGACAAACACAGAATCTTTATTGCACAAGAAGAACAAACAAATTTGGTGAAATCCCATCTATATTGATCAGTTTGTTTTTTGGCTACCTCTTGAGGTGTTGTGTTCCACATTGGATATTATCTTCAAAGTAATTAAAAACGTTTACAGTCCAAATGTCTGTACAAGATGCATTTCTCTTTCCGATCAAAAAGAAAAAAAGAATGCATAAAACATACAATTACTTTGCTAGGCCCACATATGAATACATTGCCAAGATTCCACTTGCTAGTGAATGTTGGAGACATATATTATATATCCGATTGCCTCCATTACTGAAGCTGTCGGGGACTAGTCACTGAACCAAAATCAGATCCTTTGAAGGCCCTAAATATGCGGCCATCAGAGCTGAATGAGCTTCAAGTTGGAACGAGAATGTTGAGGTGAATATGTTCATTTCAAAAGTTCTTTTCTTCTCAAACAAATGTATCATTTTGCAAGACAAGATTTTGAAATGCGCCTTTCGCCATTTCCAGGATCACTGCATAATCAGCATCGCGTAAAACTGCTCCGCCAGATTAAGAAGATTACACCTGCATCTTCCTCTTCGCCTGCATTACACACAGGTGTCAGTTAAACGCTTGATGTTTGGTGCCACTGCTTGAGATAGAGCATTTGACAATTTTACCTTTGCTCCCTTTGGCTTTTGAGCTTTCCAACAAGGGAAAAGGCCACGGCAACCAGGTCTTCCAGGCTCAGAGCAACTGTGAATAAGGCATGGCATGGTAAGCATGGGCAAGCATGCTATAAACAAGTAACAAGCATATATAGTTAATTTAAACAGAACGGCAAACAAAATGGATGTACTGATACATTGAGGATACGCGCCAAGCCACCAATTCTAAGGTATTGTTTAAGGTCAATCGATTACTATCAATATTTCCAAACAAAAGATCAAGTTATTTCGATTTAATTTGACTAGAATCAGAAAAACTTTAACTTGCATGTTAATCAATTCATAGCTATATTGTCCACTTAAAAGTGCCACCCTACTACAATGGTGTTTATGAAACGTAAAGGCCAGGATAAAAGCAGCTAGATGAGAGCGTGTAATTAAAGCATACAGGATAGGACTTACATGCTCTCTTTGTCGCAATCGGCCAGGTCATCCTTTATGTGCAATTTGCTTGGTGAAATGGCAAATCCATTTTCACTTCTTCCACTTTGATGATTCTGAGAACCATAACTGTCAAGTATCTTCAGAGCTTCTATCTCATGTGCAAGATCCTCATCTGCATGGCTTGAAGGCACAACTAGGGACATGGACGACTTCCTTCGGTATTGGCTGTCAACAACTTGAGACAGAGCCTGATGCTCGTGTTTTGCTTGATTCAACAGACCCGGTGTGTGCTTTTCAGAAAACTGCAGCCATGCACTCTCCAACCGCTGCTCACCATTTATTGTTTCCTTTGACGCCTGGGCCGTAACTTCCAGTCCTCTAGCCTTAGGTATTCCTGAATTTAAAGAAGTAACTGAAACCGAATGCATCCATTCATCAGTACATGGAGTATTTTTGTACTTCTCCAGTTCTTTCTTTCCTTCATCTGGGTGATCAAAACTTCTCCTTGAGGAATTCACGGTTCCCTTTAATCGGTCACTGTTTGATGAACAACTCAATATGTCAGACTCGACTCTTCTTACTTTAGGCCCAGCCTCTAATGTTAGTTCTCCGTCAATCAATTCAGCTAGTGGACCCATTTTGACTTCCACATTGCATTTCAGTACTGTCTCAATTGAATTTGTGATGCTGCTCGAAAATCTTTGAGCTCGAGACTTTATGCCGTAGTCCTCAAATGCTATAAAAGCAATTGCACAGCCTGAAAAAATAATGAAAATGCAAATTATACCTCAGTAACATAGAATAGTTGGCCAATCATCACAGGAGCCTATGGACAATATAATTCAATTTCAACTTCTATGGATCCATTTACTAGATCGTTAAGAACCATCTTACGGCATTCATTATAGTGCACAATATTCTACAGTTTTTATTCAAAAACAGATCATGTTTCATCAAGCTCCAACTTCAGTTGCAGAGATATATCTTTTCCCCTTCATTCGTGATATAAAGATGCTAAAGACACCTGAAAGTACTCCAAATCTAGTTTAAGATGTTGACATTCTTTTGGCAAACTGTCTTGACAAATTTTCACGAAATTGGCAATACAATTCAGCTTCAAAACATGCTGCATTATTCCTTTTCCTGCTTTTTTTTTTGTTCATCTAGTTTTCTTTTCAGCTATTTGGGATCCAGAATAGGTAACATATTTAGTCTGGTAGACATGTCTCCACCCAAGAAGCTAGAAGCCATGTCCAAACCTGTTGATATGAAGCAAGTTGACCTATATATAAATGAACTTACTGCTGTACAGGCCAAAAATTCATCGATTCTGTTACCACCATTACTTGTGTGGTACCTTTATGGACACTATTGTACCTGACATACTTCTGTCAAACATGGGTCACATGTCTAAGGATGAAACTCTTAAATATATTAAAACGAAATACAGATAAAAGAACTGATCAATCATCGCTATGTATTTTGTTTTCAGTATATAAGAATTGTACGTAGCTCAGTGACATCACTCAAAATGTTCGATGTCAATCACAAGAAAAAACACAAGAATTTGTACCTTCAAATTGCTTGATTGATACTAGCTTCCCGTGGTCAAGAAGTAGCTGCTGTAGTGTCTTGGAGTGGCAATTTTCAATACATCTTACCCAAATCTGGGCAAGGCTATCTGAGTTTTTATTTATCATGGCCCTTTGCTTGGAACAGTTGTCATTCAGTTGACTAGAATTGAGTGGAAATCTGTCGACAGACCTACACTCTCCATAAACCAAGTTGTCATTCAGTCTTGACCTAGATGAATGTGAGGCAAGGACCTGAGGACTTGAGTGCACACTAATTGCTTTGTGTTCAAGTGTTCTGTTTGAAATGCCAAAGGCAGCTAATGAATGAGAAACAGTCCTGCTGGAAGATGATTCCCTTGCTGCTTCGGACATAGCATCATTGGCTCCTTTAGGGTGTTCTCTTGTACTGTTTTTTGGTTGGTTCATAACTGAGCTATGATCACATCCAAGTTGTAGTAGAGCTGCTGTAAACCATGTGGGACGCTCACTTGAAGCCCTAATCTGCTTTTCAGCATCAGAAAGAATCTTCAATGCTTGTTGTAACCTTTCCAACTCTGCATCCGTTACTACAGAACACATTTACACAAACAAAATTTTTAGAAGATAATTCAGCAGGTTGTTGATTGGATGAACTGCATCTTTTGCATAAATGCATATGGCACAATAAGTCAATAACATGGCCAAGGTGAATTTATGCAAACAGCAGACTACAGAAGTAGCAAGTAACAACCATAACACAAACAATTTGTAGTCAAGATATGGCATTTTGCGGTATAAAATCATTTCTTCAAATGTACCAACCAAATGAGTATTTCCAGTTGAGCATAAAGTGATCCATCTTGTAAGAGAAAGGTAGTGGGTAAGGCCCTGTTTGTTTCAGCTTTTGGCTCTGGAGGTTCTTTTGCTGGCTTCTGTAGGATGCTGTTTGGAGGGTATTACATGTATTATTAATTCAAAAGCAAATACACAAAGACAGTTTTTCCAATTTTTCAAAAGATAGCTTTTTCAGCAACCCATAGAAGCCAGCCTGTGAAAAGCAAAAGTCCAAACAGACAAGCACACATGCCCTAAATGATCTTTAAAAGTACTAAACGAGATATTTAATTTTTGCGTACTGTTGGCTCTTTCTGTAATTGCCGACTCCCTAAGAACATCTCACCAGCAGTGGTTTTGGTTAATGGTCAATCTTTTTTTGAACCAAAAACAGTGGGGGAGACCCCCGTTAATGGTCATTCTAAAAATGAGATTCAATATGTTTCTTTTGGAAATATCACCCTAGTGTTTGCAGACACTGTCAATCCACAGCCACATAATAGCATGTTCTAGCCTATTCCATTGAACTTTTTTTGGTTTACTGGTGAGAATAAATTGACACAATCCCAGAGGATAATCAATAACTTTGTGTTGATGGCCAAAATTAGCATGTCTGGCAAAACCGACAGCCTCACAATCATAACACATGAGCAATGACCACTCAGATGTATATGAGCCCTCATATAGAATACAAGTGCTATTCATAACAATGAGTACACTAAATATGTACTTGTCTGTTGATATTAATGAAATGGAAGTAGCAGCAGCAGCAAAAAAATGGCATTTTTATTGGTATTAATATATTCCAGAAAAAATATAATTCATCTTAGTAGGACTGCACTAATGCAGTAGATTTTATGATACAGAGAAAAGCATGGAAGAATTTATGTGACAGCTATGACAAGAAATAAAAAGATGGGGGGACAGGAAAGAGTCATTGAATTGAGAACATATAGAAACACAAGGTTGAAAGTACTCACAACTTCGACCGCCAACCACTGAACCATTACAACAACTAGAATCAGCCAATTTGTAGGTGCCAGCAATGATATCCATGATAAGCCCAGCTAATTGAGACATTAATGCCATTGGATCAATGCCAGAATCCATCAACTCTCTGGACCTTTTCACTGTCTCAGCGCTGTCAGATGACATAGCTATCTCCAGAAGATCGAGCAATTTCTCTTCTGAGACAACCCCAACCTTTAAAATGCAATTTGCTATTTAGAGCCACTATTCAACTGAATAACATATAACACTCATAAAATATAAGAGCAAGAAATTATTTTAATAGTTATTTGCTCATTTTTGTCATGTAAAATTGAATAGAATTTCCTTTCCTTAAACAGAACATTTGATATCATGTCCCAATTCTATATGGTACAATTTAGAAAGAAAGCTCATATTTTTAAAAATAAATCAAGGTGGCATGGGTCCAGGCATATGGTCAAATGTTAGGTCCTAAATGTGCCCTTTAGAGTTCACACATCTTATGTGAGAAAAAAGAACAAAATAGGACGCCAGCTAGTCAGGAAAGTTTGACTTTTGTTGGCTTGCTTTTGGTTCCTGGTACAGTTGGGATTTGCACACTTTCGCGGACTTTGACCTCAGTTGTTATAGCTATAACAATTTACTTATAGGTACGCTTTGTTCATAGAAATAGCGTGGGTGAAACCTTTTCTCTAAAAAGTAAGTTATGTATCAGGACCTTCAAGAAACCTTAAAAGGAGTCATAAATAACTCTATGCGCTGTTATAAGTAGTTAAAATAGTGAACCATTCAGAAAAAAAAGCAATCTGCCATTCTGACTATGATATCAAATTAGAAAAAAAATAATGTAAAATTGCCATATGGATCAAAAAAACCAAAAACTAGGAAGTGGCTTTCTCACATAACGCAAAGGAAATTTATTCATGAAAAGAAGTTGATCAAACAAACAAGATTACCAGATCATTAACAAGTGAAGGTGTTATCTTTTTCCCCAGCAAACTGAGCTGATCTAGCATTGTCTCTGCATCTCTTAGTGAACCATCTGAGTTCAGAGCTAGTAAATCTAAAGCTGCCAATTCAACATCAAGATTTTCCTTGATACAAATTTTCCTCAACCGGCACACAATATCAATATCTTTGATCCTGGAGAACACATACTTTTGGCAACGTGATATTACAGCTCGAGGCAGGTTGTCAGGGTCGATCGTAATGAATATGAATACAACGCGAGGTAATGGGTTATCAAGAAACTTCATAAATGCTGACCACACACTGGAAGATACCATGTGGCATTCATCGACAACAAACACCTTATAACGTGACGAAGATCCAGACGGTGGTATGTTGTCCAGTAAGTTCTTAATTCTACTTACACTCTTTCTGTTACTTGCATCAACTTCAATTAGATTGGTTCCGTTTCCACTGAAAAAGTCTGTGCACTCCTTACATATCCCACATGGTTTGGTATCTACAGTAGCAAGGCAACTTAGAGCCGCTGAAAATATCCTAGCAGTGGATGTTTTCCCTGTTCCACGAGGACCTTGAAAAAGATAGGCAGGAGCTATCCTTTCCATCATGATTGCATTAGTAAGTGATTGCGCTGCAATATTTTGACCAACAATTTCACTGAATGCTTTTGGTTTGTATTTTTGGGTCAAGCTTCTCTGGTCTGCCACTGCCATGTCAGAACCTTGAGCAGACGGATTAATCCTATCCTGGCTTTTACAGCTTGACCATCTCTTCCCATCCAACCGGCTTGAAGCTTCCATGTCAAGCTCCCCTATATTGGTTGAGAGTTCATCGCTTGATGAATCAAATGATGAAGAACCAAAATCACAGCTAGTACCCAAAAGTGGCATTTCTCGAGCAGATTTTTTTGAGTGTGCCCATTTCGTCGAACCAAATGATCTCTTCTTCTTATGCAATGTCTGACTCCCACATATTAGGCTGCTACCTTTTCTTCGAAGTATAGCAGATAACGATGGAGAATAATTACTTCCTTCAGATCCTCTATGTTTTCTCCTTTTTGATGAATAGCAAGGGAGATTAGACCTTTGACTCCCCAGTAATGCTGATTGATTAGACTCGTCACCATCTAAAGAAGTAGCAGTCCTTGCATCCCAAGAACCAAAAGTGTTGGTGTTCCTTCTTCCATGCCTGTAATAGGAGCTAGTAGAAACAGGTGTGCAAGAAAAGGAAGAACCCTCTCTTCTACCTATTTTCAGTAGTTTTGAGGGATTTGAAGAGCTGACACATCCACATGCAGCAAAAAGCGGAGATGTAGGGTGAGAAAAGTAGCCTCCTTGAAATAGATCCTGACTCTCTGTGCAGTTCTCAGTATCCTCAGATTGCTCACCGGAGTTAACCTGAAGATCTAACAACTTTGAAACAGCTGGGTTTCTCACTGCTGTTTTGGACAAAACACCCTTTCTCCTTCTAGCTATTCTTTTGACAGGTGTACATGATGTGGAACTTCGAACATTGTAAATGCTGTCTGGAGCGTCCAGACATGCATTACCTTTGGAGTTCACCCCATTGGAATTGCAGGGACTGTCCAGGCTTAACTCACCAGATGGTTGCCTAGCATCCTCATGTAACTTTACTCCACCTTCACTCGATTTGCTAGAATTCTGCCTCCAATTGTAGAGATAAACCTTTCTTCGTTTCTTATCACTTTTTGGAGGTGCACGAGGTGACTCAATGTTCATTGGTATTAAATTACTAGACATTCCACCATTGTGCGTAATCCTTGAAGTTGCCACCAATGACCTAGAACTCAAAGGTGATCTCCATGTTGAGCAAGTCTCAGGATCCTGCAAGAAGCGTGCCTTCTGCAGAGCAGTAAGTTCCTTCCTCAAGTGAAGCTCACTTGGGCCAACACACCCTCCAACCATAGTCCCCATCTCCAATCTAGAATGATGATGACTTGTCTAGCAGAGAGAGAAATGGTAAATATTAAAAGATAGCACAATCCATGGAAAAGAAGTGCAGTATGTCCATTACTAACAATATGAAGTGCTCTACAATCCAACATAGGTGCAAAGTAAAAACACACAAAGTTGATGCATCTTAATTCTTACAAACAGGATGGAAATATAGGCTTAATTTCAGCTTCAGAAACAGCATGCTCAAGCTGCAACTTTAGAAGCAATGCATATCTAGAACAGGAAGTAAGGCACAAAGAAATTACAGTTCGGTGCCAAGGAAACTGGATTGCAATGTTCAAATCATACAAGAAACCATTCTACAGAATGCATAACATTGCTTAAAATAGAGAAATTATTGTGGATCCTTCAAAAAAACTATTGTGTCCATAAAAAATATGGTAATGGACTTTTAGTTCACTCCACTTTATCTTATGCTAAATCAGATTGTCTTCAACAGTTTACAAGCATAGCAACCACTGAAAACCAAGAAAATAGTGGCATGTGCGATATGCTTTATGGGTATTGGTGGTAAATCAGAAGAAACCATCAGCAAAAATAAATCTTTTGAGCAAAACATGAAACCTAAGCCGGTTGCTAGCAACCGTATCTTTTTGGAAGGGATGAATGAAAAGCATGATTCCGTATACAGGTTTTTCCTCAATCTGGAAACAGAGAAAAGAAAATAAATATGCAGTTTCCTACAAGGAAAATGCGGGATTGTCAGGTAAGGGCACGAGGGAGACAAAAGGACGGCGTCGTCGAATGAGTATTGGTATGAAAAGGAATCTGAAATTTCTAGGGAGAAATGGCCGCTGAACCAAATAGAAAGCATTGCCAAACTTGCAGCCACTAAACCAGAGAAGAATCAAATCAACCAATCCCCAGCAGCTGGAGCACACAGAACGGCATTCCGGCACCAAGATCCAAACAAGAACAGGAGCAATCACGAAAGGGTTGCACAAGGAAAGGGGCAAGAACCTCACCAGACACCACGGAGCCCGCCAGGTGGGATCGACGAAACCTGCAGCGCGCACGGGAAGGAGGGGAAACAGTTCAAACTGGTCCTGGAAAGCAATCAAGAACCCAAAAGGGAGTCGGAAAAGGAGGCGCCTTTGGAGGTGGAGCCTACCGCCATTGGGCAGTGAATGCCGGAGGAGATGGAGATTCGAAGCTGCACGCGGGCGGGTTTAAAATTTTCTCCACCACCACTGCTGTCACAGGCGCTTCTTGTTCGGGGGTTCCCTCTGCAACAGAGAGTACAGTTTGTCGGCTGACACAAGAATAATGCGTCTGCGGTGTGTGCCTTGTAAAAGCAAGGCTCTCATGTTTCAATTCAAGAAAAAAGCCACGAAATCCAAAAAGCCTCCAGGGCGGTGTTCACTCCCCTGAAAGGAAACGTGAATTTGGGTGAAAATGTCACATCGAACACAGTAGCGCACTGTAGCACACTTTTCGTTTGTTTGTGGTAATCATTGTCCTACCATGATCAAACTAGGCTCAAAAGATTCGTCTCGTCGTGTACATCAAAATCATGTACTTAGTTTTTTATTTACCTACATTTAATGCTCCATGCATGAGGAGAGAGATTTGATGTGATAGTGAATAGTGAAGTTTAGAGAGAGAATGTTTGGGGGAAGTTTTTGATTTGAAGGGAAGTGAACACCGCTTAGATGAAAAAAGTTTGTATTGCGACTTCT
The DNA here is from genome assembly GCA_033239725.1 of Echinochloa phyllopogon. Classification (NCBI taxonomy): domain Eukaryota; kingdom Viridiplantae; phylum Streptophyta; class Magnoliopsida; order Poales; family Poaceae; genus Echinochloa; species Echinochloa phyllopogon. The sequence goes on from BTCW01000003.1 coordinate 4,815,316, forward strand.
GGTAAAGTGAATGCGTATTGTCATTTTATTTTTGTTTATTGCTTAGCCACTAATTTGAGAATTTTTCCTAATAAAGTTGGTGCCATGTTCTATGATGGAAACAGTAATGATTGGAGTACTACTGTAACTTTTTTTAAAAAAAAATGTAAGTAAGCTTGCTAGTTTTCAAAGAATGTAAACATCATTTTTTTTCATTTCACGTGTAACTAACAAAATGTAAGGCAGGTTGCATCGTCAAATTTGTTTTCAAAGAATATTATGGGTGTGGTTAGTTCCCGCGAAAAGTTGGTCAAAAAGTCACATTGGATATTGTAGTGCACTGTAGCACTTTTCGTTTGTTTGTGGCAATTGTTGTCCTACCATGACCTAACTAGGCTCAAAAGATTCGTCTTGTCTTGTATATCAAAACTATACAATTAGTTTTTTTATTTATTTATATTTAATGCTTCATGTATGAGAAGAGAGACTTGATGTAATTAGATGTGATAGGTGAATAGTGAAGTTTGGAGAGAGAAATTTTGCAACTAAACACACTAAGGGGGTGTTTAGTTCCCTGAAAAGGGGTGAAAAGGGAAGGTGAAAATGTCACATCAGACACTGTAGCGCACTGTAGCACTTTTCGTTTGTTTGTGGTAAACATTGTCCTATCATAATCTAACTAGGCTCAAAAGATTCGTCTCGTCTTGTACATCAAAACCATGCAACTAGTTTTTTTATTTACCCACGTTTAGTGCTCCATGCATGAGGAGAGAGGTTTGATGTGATTTGTTGGGATAGGTAAATAGTGAAGTTTGGAGAGAGAATTTTTCCCTTTTCAAGGGAACTAAAAAGGGCCTAAATGTAAAGATCACATTTTTCATTTCACGTGTTCTGTTTTACAGGGATTCTCACCTGTCATAGCCAGTGATTTGTCCATCAAAGCACGGGCCGATGTCATAAAATGTTTGTTTTTGGAAACCCCGATGCTGTTTACGACTGTTGTAGATTTGAATACGCCTGGTTCTGACAAGGATAAGCTTCTTGTAGGCAGAACGGCACGTTGTCTAGCAGTTTTACTAGGGTTGAAAGTGCTTGCAATTGTCGTTGAGTCTGATGAGAGCTGAAGAAAAAAGTGCTTACAATTTGGGATAAATTTTTACTGCCCTTGTGTTTGAACCATAACCATGTGAACCCCGCCGACAAGTACACGCTGACAACCAAAGATCTCCGCGCCTCCCGTTCACGCGGATCGCACGGCCATGATTAATGCAGCGTGCACTGTAGGAGTATGTATTTACTACAGCCTTCAAATAAATGCAAACGTTCAAAATTAGTTTTTTTTTTCTTTTTGGCGCGAGAAGGACTGCCCAACCCTTCCAGGGGATTCTGCCTTCTCGCCGCCGTCCTGAAAATTCTCCGGTTTCAATTTCTACGGATGGAGACGATCATGAAAAAAGTCCCAAATTGTTGTCAGTTACACATTTTTCTTCTGAAAACAAAATCGAATGCATTACAACATCGATTTCGTCACAGCTGCAGATGCCGCAGCTCCATCCGCACTTGATGCTTGCCTCGCCTCCTTTACTTTTGGATTAGTTTGACACACCCACACGGGGCCTCGGAATAGGAAATGATGGGGCTCTAATAATTCAGGCATGGCGTTGTCATGCGAAAAGGATGGGCCGCCGCGGCAGCAGGAGGAATCAAGGCGCCACTGGCCCAGCAGCAAATCCAGAGTCTTCACTAAACAGAGGGTTTCTTCTGATCCTGCTGTTGGAGTGTCGGAGGACCACGCCCTCTTTCAGGACACATGAACTTGGAACCCATTTCGAACCCTTGTTAATCAGCAATGTTCTATCAATAGCTTGTCGCCAAGTAATACAATTTTAAACATCATAATCACACCATGGGACTTGGGGTTTCAACTCGCAAGATTTTTTTTTTTGAAAAGACAACTTGCAAGATTCAGCTGCCGAGCTAAGGCTCATGCTCGACGTGTCAAAAATTGAGCCACGCAAAGGACCAGCTTTACGTATATACAATAAATATAAGTAATAAAAAAGAATCATGTATTCCTTGAAGGCCGTATATTCCGATCAAGGCCCTCTCCTGGCAAAATTAGAGCACTACATGTGCTAAACCCACTTAGCTAGTAATAGCAATCATAGCAACCATAAACCATGGATGGATTACTTGAAAAAAGAATATAGGTGAGCGCACACACTAGGCGCAACAAGCAGGCAGAGCATAGTAGATTCTGAATTTGTGAGCCTCGACAAGCCACTGCGACTACACAACATTTTCAGACACTATATATCACACATGGCAGGACGCCATCTGGACATCACCTTTTCCAAAACATTCTGTTCACCTGATGAAGAACCCAGTCAGGAAATGACAGGAATCTAACTTTAAAACGACAAAATGATCACACACGGGACAGTTGGGATCTAAACCACACAATTCAGATGACTACAGAGCATAGATGCTTGAGGCCACATACACTACAACAGTCAGCAATCGCAACTACTGACACTAAATTTAAAGGGGTCCTCAAGCATCAGCACGACAATACCGGAACAAGGTATCCAAATCTATAGCTGCCCTAACATGAGAATTTTTAGCTTACAACTCGTCAAGGCTCCGTAGAGCATTGTCGGCCATTCAGGTCCCCTAGAGTCAAGCCTTGGCCCTCTTGCTGCCTGTGCAGGAGGGGCACTTGTACTGCTTGATGTGCTCTGCTTTGGCTGGGGTGATCTTCACGCACTTGCCATGGAACCACTTCTCACATAGGTCGCAGCAGATCCAGAAATCGTCATAACTTTGGCCACAGGCGCCGCACAGTGCGCTCTCGTGGTCTTCCTGCGGTTCCCCGTCCTCCCCTTCACTATCCTCCTCATCCTTTGGAGGTGGCATCTTCGGGGCCCTAGGGTTGGGTTCTGACTGGCGCGAGGGCTGTGTATATTCACCAAAAATTAAAAGTGTCAACAGAGAATCATGGAGTTAGTTGGCTTGTTGTAATGCAAGAAGATACGATAGTGTAATTGGGAACTTCATACCTTTGAGCCAGATTTGTTACTCTTATTGCTGTTTTTAGGAGTTTTTTCTTTGGGCTCTTTCTTGGCAGTTCCTGTGACAACCTCATATACGGTGGGAAGGTTATTTATCATGGTGAAGAGCCGTTTCCTGCAAGCCAATCATCAGGGAGTAACTCCATCAGTGTCACACAGCTTTAATTATACATAGAAAATTCTGTCCCTTGTTTTGATCAAATTCTAATAATCAAACGTTGGGAGATTTTTGGACACAAGGACTCCACATGGAACATATATAGATTAAATAACAGCTGAGAAGACGCAAAACATTTGTCTTGACTCTTGAAGGGTAAGACAGAAGACATTAAAGTAATCACGGAATAAATAGGGCAAGTTATTTGTCAAACATATCAAAACACTCCAGTATAACATTTAAAGGGTTAGGTAAATTTGATGCCAACTAAAATATTGTTAACCAATTTAATAAACGGTATGGGTGAAAAATGTTTTTGAAAATAATCAGAAGCACTTTAAGCATCTATCGGTAGTGATAGATTCAATCCACAACAATGAAACATCTCATATTACTGCTTCTAACAATGGATATGCACAATTGAATGTCTTTACCAAAAAGTTGGATCGTCAATCATGCATTAAAGCTCCAACTGACAGTATACTTAAACAAGAACAGAGGTTCATAGCATCCCAAACTAAAGACAGAGTATACAAATGTATCATTTGGTTGCATGCTATGTCATGTCCTAAGCTAGCTCGATCCAGAAGGAAAAAAATTAAGGCCTCATAAGTGATAGCGATGTGAGTAAGCTGAAACTACCGAAGACTACAATCAAAATAGCTGCAAAATTTAGCTACAACAAAAATCGGAACACAATGATTAAGCTTGAAGCTTCAAAAGCTGTCAGTATCTGACATAAACTGAAATAAGGATGTTGTAGGTTTAGTTTTAAGTTGCCTACTCAACAGTATCATTAGCAGATGGAACAAAATTGCACACTTTAACATGACCAATATCTGCAATTAGCAAACTCACATCCAAATTGAGATAATTTCTTTAATGCCATGGAAACACAAATGGGGCTCATTTCCCGGTCATCGGACAAAGAACCTTCAATCTTTCTTCCTCTAAACAAATTGGATAAAACAACCAACATACCATTACATCATATTCTCCATCCCCTCTACACCCAACCATCTCTTTCCATTCCCATTTCTCAATCAAAACCAAGGATTCTGATATTATTACATTCACTTTCTCTGTTTAACACCACCATAACTCTGTTTGAACAGCATTTTCTTTTTGGACATAATTATGTTTGGATGATGAAATACTGCTTTCTGAAATAATCATGTTTCACAGCCTATGAGATACTAACAAGAGAGGCCCACACCCCCTGACATGAAATAAGTCAAACAACTATACGATAGCAAACAGAGTTAGAACAAATGAAGTACCTGGATTCCTTGTCAAAACCAAACCTAGCTCCGAAATAATATGCAACCGCCAATAACCAAGAATCACTATGCACGGCAACAAGTGACAGCCAATCTTTTTCATTCATCCCATCACGTGCAAAATTAATTCCCAGAGCTGGCTCTGGGAGTTCAGGAGGGACCTCCTCTGCGGGCAAGTTCACTTCCCATGTCTCATTGGGAAGTCCATATAAACACAGGTTCTCCTTCTCTGCATAAAAAGGGATAATTCTCAAATTTGGTGTTCATGGTTCTTTCAAGCTCTAAAGCACACTTAAAAAGAAATCAAATCCAGAGCCACAAAAAAGGGAGATGATTAGGAAATACTGAATCATCTATTTGAAATTGAGCATACCATGAAACAAGTGAGAACTAACAAGTGCAGATTTATTTGACCAAAATTCAAATGCACGAAACAAAACACTGAGTGGTTACTATGGCATGAATACAACAGTTCCATTTGAATTAATGTGGAAAAGCTCCACAAGAAGACCATAGCCATGCTAAATTGTTTGCCTCTCCCACTCACAATTTCAGACCAGCAGCACTGAACAACAAATCTTGCATTGCCAACCAAACACCATAATAAGAGCACCAAATTATCATTTTATTATTCCCATAAAACATGCATTTGATAACTGTGACAATTTATACAATGGTGTAATGTACTGATGTATCTGTGAAAAGCAAAATCGTGAATGTGACAATTAACCAACATAAACTTTATTCATAATTACTTTATCCATAATTACTACAAGTGACCAGGGTTGCCTTTGTTTGCTAACTTCCATCACCTAGGACTTACCTTACAGGTATGGACAAAGTTGAGATAAGGAGCTAAATCCGGGGAAAGGTGTGGGGAGAAAGTGTTTGCATCACGATCAGCCCAACTGTGTCATGTAGGTGCCACAAAGAATAGCAATGCTATCCCGAATTCCCGACACTCATCTGACATCACAAAAATCCCCAAAATGCCCCTCATACAGTCGCTGAAAAAGTCGCTGTCCGGGAGCATAACAGTAAATGGACAGGCGCACGACTTTTGGAGATGACTGGCCGGCCGCGCGGTCGACCAGCTCAGAAGATAAGGATTCCTCCCGTCCACCTTTCCGCTTTCCCTCCCCCAGATGAACAGCACGAGGTCGTCGCCGAACCGGAAGCAAAGCTCAGTGGTTGTCACCGCAAGAAAAGAGCAGGGATTTACCGGCCAGCAGCCTCCCGGAGGCACAGGACTGACTGGAACCCATGACTGGGCCGAGCAACTCCAGAAATTAAGTGGGGAAACCTCGAAAATCAACTGAATAAGCCCCCCAGGTCAGTGAACTCCAGAAATTAGGCGGGGAAACCTCGAAAATCAGCTGAATAAGTCCCCCAGATCAGGTCTCGGAGGGAGCTAAAAAGCAAACGTATACCAAATCCACCCAGTAGCATTCGAATCCGCACCCCAAACCTAGAAATCGCAACCGGGAGCAGAGCAGCGCGGGGCAGGCGGAGCGAGCTCACCTGGGTCGCACATCACGTAGAACTTCTCCACATCTGCAGAGGGCCAGCGGGAAAACCAGTGAGAATTCGGAGCACCAAGCGGAGCAGGAGGGACAGATGCGGCGGGCGAGGGCGAGCTGGGGTTACCGGTGGTGAGCGCCTTGAGCAGGCCGGCCCGGCGCGCGCGATAGTCCCGGAAGACGTCCTCCGGCGAGCGGGGCACCGGCGGCGGGCCCATGAATCCTCCGCCTCCGTCCATTGGCCTCCCGGAGCTTGCTTGCTGGGGAAGGGTAGGGTTTTGGAAGAGGAGAAGGGGAGCTTGCGAGGACGACGAGGACTCGATTGGAATTTGGAAGCCACGGCGAAGGGAAGGGAGACTTGGGAGGAAGAGAGAGATAGGCCCTCCCCCAGTTTACACGCGCGCACTCGTTGTGGGCCCATTACAGGCCCATTTAGCATACTGTACACCCACTGAGGCCATGGCCCATGAAAGCATTTTTTTCCTTTTTTTTTTCTTCATTGCTTCAGTCGCGGGCCAAATGCAAGACAGATCCCCATAGCACACTTCCTGCCTTAAGCTCAAAACAAAAACAAGAAGTTACTTCCAACCCCCAAAAAATCCTTCTGAGGTACTCCCTCTATAATAAGGCATCATAATTTTTTTAGAAACATAGAAGTAGCTATGCACAAGAAGTGATTGTTTGCTACAGCCTTCAAATAAATGCAAACGTTTAAAATTATTTTGTTTCTTTTTTTGGAGCGAGGGCTGCCCAACCCTTCTAGGGCATTCTGCGGTTCTGGCTTCGCCGTGTCCTGGAAATTCTCTTATTTCAATTTCTACGGATGGAAACGATCATCACTGAAAAGTCCCAAATTGTTTTCAGTTCCACATTTTTCTTCTGAAAACAAAATCTAATACAATATCGATTTCTTCACAGCTGCAGTTGCAGCAGCTCCATCCGCACTAGACTCTGGATTTCCTGCTGATCGTGCTATTGGTGTCGGAGGACCACGCCCTCATAACACATGAACTTGGAGTTTAGAGGCATTACATAATTGCGCCCTTTATATATATGTGTATGGAGCCCATATTCTTCATGATAAAAAATAAATGCAGTACTTTGCAGGACTAACTCACCTTGCTTTGAGCTGGTTGGGTCATCCCACCTGACGATACACTAATCTAAACACCCATTTCGAACCGACAATATTCTGTCAATAGCTTGTCACCAAGTAATACAATTTTAAACAAATCACCATGGGACTTGGTGTTGCGACTTGCAAGATTTGGCCCCGTTCGCTCGAGCTTATCCAGCCAACAGTATTTTTCGTATTTTTCTCTCATAACGAATCTGCATAGGCCATCAGTATTTTTCTCACAACAAATCAGCATAAGCCATCAGCACAAGTCAAGCGAACAGGGCCTTTTAGCTTCCGGGCTAATTAATGTCCATGCTCGACGTGGCAATAATTGAGCCACGCAAAAAACCCAGCTTGTTTATAATAAAGAAAAAAACCAGATCATGGATTGAGGCCTCCCCTCGCAAAAATTAGAGCACTGCAGATGCTAAACCCACTTAGCTAGTAATAGCAACCATCAACTATGGATTCTTCCTAAAAGTAGATAGGTGAGTGCACACATCAGGCGCAACCAACTACACAACATTATATCACACATCGCAGGACACCATTTGGACCTCACCTTTTCTGAAAGATTCTGTGTACGGTGTAACTGATGAAGATCATAATCAGGGAATGACACAAATCTAACTTTAAAACGACTAAATGATCACACATGGTACAGTTGGAATCTAAACCACACAATTCAGTAGACTACATGGCATAGATAGATGCTTGAGGCCACACACTACAACAGTTAGTCAGTAATCGCAACTACTGACATTAAATTTGAAGGGGATCCTCAAGCATCAATGCCGACAATATCCGAACAAGGTATCCAAATCTATAGCTGCCCTAACCTGAGAATTTTTAGCTTACAACTCGTCAAGGCTCCTTAGAGCATTGTCGGCCATTCAGGTCCCCTAGACTCAAGCCTTGGCCCTCTTGCTGCCTGTGCAGGATGGGCACTTGTACTGCTTGATGTGCTCCGCTTTGGCTGGGGTGATCTTCACGCACTTGCCATGGAACCACTTCTCACATAGGTCGCAGCAGATCCAGAAATCGTCATAACTTTGGCCACATGCGCCGCACAGTGCGCTCTCGTGGTCTTCCTGTGGTTCCCCGTCTTCATCCTCACTCTCCTCCTCATCCTTTGGAGGTGGCATCTTTGGGACCCTAGGGTTGGGTTCTGACTGGCGTGAGGGCTGTGTATATTCAACAAAAATTAACAAGTGTCAACAGAGAATCATGGAGTTAGTTTTTTTGGCTTGTCGTAATGTAAGATGATATGACAGTGTAACTGGAAACTTCATACCTTCGAGCCAGATTTGTTACTCTTATTGCTGTTTTTAGGAGTTTTTTCTTTGGGCTCTTTCTTGGCAGTTCCTGTGACAACCTCATATACGGTGGGAAGGTTATTGATCATGGTGAAGAGCCGTTTCCTGCAATCCAATCATCAGAAGGTAACTACATTAGCATCACAGCTTTAATTATACATAGAAACGTAGTTTTGATCAAATTCTAATCATATAACGTTGGAAGATTTTTTGGGCACAAGGACTTCACATGGAACATATATAAATTAAATAATAGCTGAGAAGAAGCAAAACAATCTTGAAAGGGTATGACAGTGCACATCAAAGTAACCGTGGAATAAATAGGCCAAATTATTTCTCAAACATACCAAAACACTCAAGCATACAGCCAACTAAAGGCTTAGGTAAATTTGATGCCAGATAAAATATTGTTAACTAATTTAATGAAACAGTATGGGTGAAAAATATATTTAAAAACAATCAGCAGCACTTTAAGCCTCTATTTCCAACGATGGATTCAATCCACAATAATGTTGGTACTCCTAACAATGGATATGCAAATTGGCATGTCTTTACCAAAATGTTGGATCTTTAATCATGCATTCAATCCAACTGATAGTATACCTAACTTAAACAAGAACAGAGGTTCATAGCATCCGAAACTAAAGACTCTAACTACGGAAGACTACAATCAAAATAGCTGCAAAAAATGGCTATTACAGAAAAATGGAACGCTATGATTAAGCTTGAAGCTTCAACAGCTGTCAATATCTGACAAACTGAAATAAGGATGTTATAGGTTTATAAGTTAACTACTCAAATTCAACATTCAACAACATTAGCATGGAACAACTGCACACTTAACATGACCAAGATGTGCAGTTAGTGAACTCACATACAAATTAAGATAATTTCTTTAATGCCATGGAAACACAAATGAGGCTTATTTCCCCGTCATCAGAAAAAGAACCCTTCAATCTTTCCTCTACACAAATTGGACAGCATAACCAACATACCACTCCATTATCTTCACCATCCCCTCTATCTATCTAATCATCTCTTTCCATTCTCATTTCTCAATCAAATTCTATGAGTTTGATACTGTTACATTCACTTTCTGCGTTTAACATCATCATAATTCCGTTTCAATAGCATTTTCCTTTTGGACATAATTATGTTTAGATGACTAAATACTACTTACTAAAATAATCATGTTTCACAGCCTATGAGATACTAACAAGAAAGGCCCACAGCTCCACACTCACTGACATGAAACAAGTCAAACAACTACACAAATAGCAAACAGAATTCTTATAGTAAGAATAAATGAAGCACCTGGATTCCTTGTCAAAACCAAACCTAGCTCCAAAATAATATGCAACCGCCAATAACCAAGAATCACTATGCACGGCAACAAGTGACAGCCAATCTTTTTCATTCATTCCATCACGTGCAAAATTAATTCCCAGAGCTGGCTCTGGAAGTTCAGGAGGGACCTCCTCTGCAGGCAAGTTCACTTCCCATGTCTCATTGGGAAGTCCATATAGACATAGGTTCTCCTTCTCTGCACACAAAAAAAAGGATAATTCTCAAATTAGGTGTTCATGATTTTTTCAAGCTCTAAACCACATTTAAAAAAGAAATCAAATCAAGAACCACAAAAAAGGCAGACAATAAGGAAAGACTGAATTATCCATTTGAAATTTTGTATTCCATGAAACAAGTGAGAATGAGAATTAAAAAGTGCAGTAATATTGTGACCAAATTCAAACGCACAAAAGAAAACATTGAGTGTTTACTATGATGGCATGAATACACCAGTTCCCATTTGAATTAATAAAGAAAAGCTCCACAAGAAAACCAAAGCCCAGGGACATTGTTTGCCTCTCCCACCCACAATTTCAGACCAGCAGCACTGAACAACTCATCCTTAATCAAACACCATAGTAAGAACATGAAGTTATCTTTTCGACACTCCCATAAAACATGCATTTCATTATATTGTGACAATTTATACAATGGTGTAATGTACTGATGCATCTGTGGAAAGCAAAATCAGGAATGTGACATTAACCAACATAAACTTTCCACCACGATCCACAATTCCTATAAGTGACCATTGTTGCCTTTGTTTGCTAATAACTTCTATCATCTAGAACAGGTAAGTATAGACAAAATGAGAGATGAGTGGATAAGGAGTGAAATCAGGGGAAAGGTGCAGGAAAAAAGTGTTTGCATCACCGTCATCCCAACTGAACCATGTTGGTACCAGAAAGAACAATAATGCTATCCTGACATTCCCATTATATGACATCACTCGCTCAGACATAAAAATCCCCAAAATGCCCCTAGTACAGTGGCGGAAAAGTCGCTGTCCGGGAGCATACACAGTAAAGGGGTGTTTGGTTCCCTGACTAAAGTTGTAGTCCCGTCACATCGAAGGGAAGAATGCTAATTAGAAGTATTAAATATAGATTAATTACAAAATGCATTACATAAGCTAGGACTAATTTACGATACGAATCTATTAAGCCTAATTAGTCCATGATTAACAATATAATGCTACAGTAATAATTTGATAATTATGAGCTAATTATAGGTTAATGAGGCTTGTTAGATTCGTCTCGTGGGGTAGATATGACTTATGTAATTAGTTTTATAATTAATTTATATTTAGTGCTACTAATTGTCACTTATTTGAGGGACTAAACTTTAGTCCTTAGGATCCGAACACAGCCTACTAAATGGACAGGCGCACGACTTTTACAGATGACTGGCCGGCCGCGCGGTCGACCAAGATAAGGATTCTCCCGTCCACCTTTCCGCTTTCCCCTGATGAACAGCGCGAGGTCGTCGCCGAACCGGAAGCAAAGCCCAGCGGTTCTCACCCGCAAGAAAGAGCAAGGATTTACCCGCCAATAGCCTCGCAGGAGGTGAAGGACACACCGGAACGCATGACTGGGCCGAGCAACTCCAGAATTAAGTGGGGAAACCTCGAAAATCAGCTGAATAAGTCCCCCAGATCAGCTCTCGGAAGGAGCCACCAGAGATTGCAAAGCAAACGTACACCAAATCCGCAAGTAACACCTGAATCCGCACCCCCAAACCCTAGAAATGCCAACCGAATCGAGGGAGCAGAGCAGACCGAGCGAGCTCGCTCACCTGGGTCGCACATCACGTAGAACTTCTCCACATCTGCAGAGAGAGCCAGCGGGAAAACCAGTGAGAATTCGGAGCCCCAAGCGGAGCAGGAGGGATGGATGCGGCAAGGGCGAGCTGAGGTTACCGGTGGTGAGCGCCTTGAGCAGGCCGGCCCGGCGCGCGCGGAAGTCCCGGAAGACGTCCTCCGGCGAGCGGGGCACCGGCGGCGGGCCCATGAATCCGCCTCCTCCGTCCATTGGCCTCCCGGAGCTTGCTTGCTGGGGAAGGGTAGGGTTTTGGTTTGGAAGAGGAGAGGGGGAGCTTGCGAGGACGACGAGGAATCGATTGGAATTTTGGAAGCCACGGCGAAGGGAAGACTTTTTTTTTTTGAGGACAGGCGAAGGGAAGACTTGGGAGAAAGAGAGATAGGCCCTCCCCTAGTTCACACGCGCGCACTCGCGGGAGGCCTCCTGGTTTGTGGGCCCACTATAGGCCCATTTAGCACACCGTACACCCATTTGTCCCATTGAGGCCGCGGCCTGTTCATTTGCTTCCCTATACACGGGCCATATGCAAGACAAATCCCCAAAGCACAGTAAAAAAAAATTCCTTCTGAGGATGAGAAATGATTGAAAACGTTGAATAGATCACCTTGTCTTGCTGAAATGTGGATCCCTTTCTTTAGCGGCGCATAAACGTGAGATACTAATAGCCCATTTTATGATCTCATCTTTTGAGAGTGTGCTCGCATATCAATACAGTCAAACACAAAATTGTTACCTCCAATTTTTACGAGGCTTATTTCATTTTATCATGAAGTTATCGTAACACAAATTAACTTGATGTCACTCTCGAAAACTGCATATGCATAGATAAGAAGGCTATAGGGTACCTGCAACAGATATGAATACACCGTCAGCTTTATCCAAGCAGGTGTGCTAGCTATTAACTGTTTCCCAAAATGATAAGGCAAATCTTGACTGACCCCGTCGGTCCACCAGATCACCACAGAGTAGAAATACATCAGGAGCAGACAGATATAGAGATATAGTAGTAGTGAATAAGATTATAGAGAGAAGAGAAGAAGGGGGAAATCCTTCAAAGACTGCATGGAATGATTAAATTGATTCAATTAAAACAATATGGATGATAAATCAATTTAAAATCAACCATTATCACAATTGTGAGGTGACAAACACCAAAAGCTACGGCAACGTTGATATATTCTATATACGAGGCTGTAAATATTTACATGGTAACATATCTGGCTTGCAGCTGTGCTGTAAATTGATGCCCATCGTGACCACTATAAAAAGCACCACTGGCAGTCCATCGGATCAGCAAGCTCATAAACACAAACCTCTGTGTCTTCCTTCCTGTAGTGTGCAAGGTGTTTGTAGTCAAATATCAAAAAAAGGTGTTTGTAGACCAGGATGGCCAACGCTAGCCGCCTGTTGATCTTCAGCCTTGTCATTCTGGCTCTATCCTCAGGTACCCCCTCTCTCTCCCTCGTTTTCTGTATATCTTTCTCATGTACATTGTGTGGCACAATCTAAGCCCCGTTTAGAACGAAGGAATGCAGAACAGAGGAAATGAAAAAACCATAGGAATGAGATGCGAAGGTAACGAGAAAACAGAGGAATCGAAAACACAGGAATTGCCGTGTCACACCCGGTTTTAAAGGCAAAACCAGATGCATCTCATATGTGTGCCAGGATCAGTTTACACACATATGGTAGACGTCACAAGTGAATGTCCATAACTATGCATAACGAAAGAGTATTAAAGTGTATTTATTACAGTCTCAGAGTTGACACCAATGTCATAGCGGAAGACTTAAATAAACGTTCATCTAACGAAGCAAAAGTGACTCCAACTCCACAGGCATTGACTGGGGGAGACTCGCCTAGAACTCCTCAAAATCAGCAGTGAAATCCTCAAAATTCTCCCAATCTGAACAGCATTCCGGGTGTAGTTGATGCAATAAAAGAATGAAAACAAGCATGAGCACATGACGTACTCAGCAAATGTAATATGACATACAAGGCTGGGGCAAAAAGGCTGGCTGACAATACTGCAGTAAGCACTTTTAGTTGGTCAAGTTTTATTAAGCAACTATTTACTAGCAAATGAAAGTATATACCACCCACAAATTAATAAATGTCATAATCCCAACATAATCAAGTAACCACAATTTAATCCATGTTCAAGTATAAGCCGTGAACAGTTTTACACTCTGCAGAGGTTGTACACTTTCAACATAAGCCGTGATTCCCATTGCCGAAGCATGCACCCGTCCCACACCACGTGGACCGAATACTGAGTTTCACTATGATACCTTTACAAAAGCACTCTAATAAATGATAGCCCGCTAAGGTTTCCGGTTCAGAAGCAAAGCATAACCCTTCCTAATGAGGTCTGTCTCTTACCAAAGCCCACAGCTCAAGAGGACCGAGCTATACCCCGACAACCGCCGCCCCCCATGCCCCTTCCGAGTAAAGCTACCATAAACCAGAGCACCTAATTAGTCAGTCAAAGCCAGAGCCACATGGCACTCATGGTTGTACTGTTTTCCTGGGTGGTTCTCCATGTTCCAATTAAAAAGATATGATCTTGCCATTTAATTAATTCAAAGAGTATTTGGAACATAGAGTAGGGGTTCATTTAACCAATCCCAGTTGAGCAAGCTAAGCATCATCTACCATCAAAGTTAATTAAATAACCCAGTTTCAGGGACAGGAAAATATAGTGGCTAGGCAAATCCTTAAATAGGAACCCATCAAATTAAGACACATGCATGGATGGTGAAATTAATAGTTATTAGGACATTTGCATGACATAATACACTTGCCTTCTTCCCAACTCTGTTGCTGCTCAAATCCTTCTCCAACAGTTGGTTCTTCAGAGAAATTCTCGAACTGCTCGCTTCCTAATCGCATCACACAATCGCATGCAAAGAAACAATACACTAAATAAGAAACAGTACACCAAACAATTCCAACAGAAGAAAACAATAGCACAAAACTAATCTATGCGTTACGACGAACGCGTGAGCACGAGAATCACTAAAATCGGAGTTAAAACGCAAAAGATATGGCTTTTCTAAGGTTCAGGGACTTGCTGGCAAAGTTTTAAAAGTTCCAGGGGCTTAACTGCGAAAATCTGAGGGTTAAAACATAATTTTGTATAAAAACTCAAGGGCTTACGGGTAAAAAGACCAAAACAGGACCTCGGGCGTAATTTTAAAACTTGCAGGGGCTAAAACAGAAGAAACGGGACCTATCTATAATTATTTTTGAACTACGATGGACTGCGGGTTGATTTCCAGAAAACTCAAGGGCTCTTTTGCAAAATTGGCAGCGCTGACCGGTATCTCGGGTTTGACTCGCGGACGGATCTAATCTGAGTCGTTGGATCACGATCCGATGGCCAGGGATGGACCGGGATCTCGGCCGACGACGGCGACGACCGAGACGGCGGCGCCGCTCTCCTCCGTGGCGGCGCTTCGCCGGAGCAAAGCCAATCTAAGGCTACGGTGCACGGTTTGCGACGAGATCAAGCGCTACGGGTGCGGCTCAACGAGACGAACTCATCTAGGGGGTTCTTGACAACCGAAGGGCGACGGTGAAGGCCGGCGACGAGCTATGGCGGCGGCGCTCGGACGACGCGGTGCGACGGCGACGGCTCAATGTGGAAACCGAACACAAATAGGCTTGGGAGACTCGTTACCTCAGCGTGAAGCTTCTCGCGCAGACGAGAGGGACTGAGCGATGGTGCAGCGGCGGATCGACGGTGCGGCCGAAAGCTTGGCGGCGGCGACGATGGCGGCTCGAGCACAGGCGGCTAGGGTTAGAGAAATTGGATGGGGAAAATCAAGGGCGCGGCGGCGGCTATATATAGGTCGAAGACCGGCCTCGGCGTGCGTGAAGAGGAGGGACTCGACGTCGGGACTCGTATGCGGAGCGGAGTCCGGCTCGGTCACGGTGAGGAAGAAGGGCCTGACAGGTGGGGCCCACCTGTCGACGTCACAAGGAAAGAAAAGAGACGGCGCAGCGAGATTGGGCCGGAGCTGGGCCGAAAGCGGAATGAAAAGGGGCCAAGCGGGGAGGAAACGCGAACGGAGAAGAAAAGTCCAGGGAGCAAAAACGAACCGCGCCAAGAGTTCAGGGGCCAAATCTAAAGTCAGCCTATTTAACTTTTCTAGAACTCAAACAAAAGCAAATCAAATTCGAATTTAAACAAAATTTAAATTCCAACTTGATTTACTAGCAACCAAAAATATATGCAACAGCATGAATGCAACAAAAACTTATTTTGACTAAAATTATTTAATATGATATTTAAATTAATAAAAGGCTAGAAATTCCAATTAAATCATAGAAAATTTATTTAGGCCTTCATAAATCCTAGAAAAATTCAGCGAGTTGCTACAATTTAATTGTGGTGAATTTTAGGGTGTTACAAACCTACCCCCTTAAAGAGAATCTCGTCCTCGAGATTCTGATGGATTAGAGAAAATCTGAGGGAATTCTGCCATCAACTCATCCTCTCTTTCCCAAGTTGCCTCACTTTCCGCATGATGACTCCACTGAACTTTACACATCTTAATCACTTTACTCCTAGTAAGTCTTTCAGCAGTTTCCAAAATCTTAGTTGGGTACTCCTTATAAGTCAAATCCTCTTGTACATTCAACTCATCTAAAGACAATTCTTCCTCAGGCACTCTAAGACACTTCTTCAACTGAGAGATATGAAACACGTCATGTACATCAGACAATCTGGCTGGCAACTCCAATTGATAGCAACCTCACCTTTTCTATCAACAATCTTGAAAGGTCCAATGAAACGAGGAGATAATTTACTTTTCACCTTAAACCTTCTCAAGCCTCGAATAGGAGATACTTTCAGATACACATAATCACCCACCTCAAAGGTTAGCTCTCTCCTTCTTGTATCTGCATAGCTCTTCTGCCTGGACTGAGCCGTTCTCAAATTCTCTCTGATAATCTGAACCTGTCTCTCAGCTTCCTGCAAAATCTCTGGCCCAAACAGCTGACTTTCACCTGTTTCGCTCCAATACAAAGGTGTTCTGCACTTTCTACCATAAAGCGCTTCGAAGGGGGCCATCTTTAGCCTTGCCTGATAACTGTTGTTATACGAGAACTCTGCATATGGAAGACTCTTGTCCCAACTGCCTCCATGCTTCAAAGCACAAGCTCTCAACGTATCCTCCAAAATTTGGTTAGTCCTCTTTGTCTGACCATCCGTCTAAGGATGATATGCAGAACTGAAATTCAACTTTGTATCCATAGACTCATGCAACTTCTGCCAGAATCTAGATGTAAACTGAGTACCTCTATCAGACACTATCTTTTTAGGTACACCATGGAGACAAACAATTCTGGACATGTATAACTCTGCTAACTTAGCGCTAGTATAAGTAGTATGAACGGGTATAAAGTGAGCTACCTTAGTTAATCTGTCCACAATAACCCATATGGAGTCATATCCTCCTCGAGTGCGGGGTAACCCAACAATGAAATCCATACTGATTTCTTCCCACTTCCATTCAGGTACCTTGAGTGGCTGAAGCAAACCGGCTGGTCTCTGATGTTCAGCCTTAACTTTCTGACAAACATCACACAACGCCACATGGGCAGCCACATCCCTTTTTAGTCCATACCACCAATACCTTTGCTTCAGATCCTGGTACATCTTGGTGCTTCCAGGATGAATAGAATATGCAGAATCATGAGCTTCCCTCAATATCTTCTCCCTGAGAGACTCGATATTCGGTACACATATCCTCTTTCTAAACCAAATTGTACCCTGATCATCTTCGGTGAAGTCGGGAGCTTTCCATGCTAACATGGTTTCCTTGATTTCCTTTATCTTCTCATCAGTAAGCTGACCCTTTCGAATTTCCTGCTCCAGCGTAGACTCAACCTCCATTGTCACGCCTTCGGTCTGACTCAGAAATCCCAGGTTCAGCTTCTCCATCTCTGCACACAACTCAGCTGGCAACTGGTGACCAAACATTGCATTTACTTGTGACTTCCTACTCAACGCATCAGCAACCAAATTAGCCTTGCCAGGATGATAGTTGATCTCCAGATCATAATCCTTGATCAACTCCAACCATCTTCTCTGCCTCAAATTCAGATCCTTCTGAGTAAATATGTACTTCAGGCTTTTGTGATCAGTATACCATTCACATCTGTTACCTAGAATATAGTGCCTCCAGATCTTCAAGGCATGGACAACAGCTGCAAGCTCCAGATCATGAGTAGGATAGTTCAGCTCGTGCTTCCTCAACTGCCTGGATGCATAGGCTATAACTCTGCCTTCCTGCATGAGCACACACCCAAGATCTCTACGAGAAGCATCACAATATATATCAAAGTTCTTGTGAATATCTGGCATAGCAAGCACTGAGGCTGTAGTCAACTTCCTTCTCAACTCTTCAAAGCTGGCCTGACACGCTTCTGACCAAACAAACTCCTTGCCCTTCTCTAATAGCGAAGTAAGAGGTTTCGCTATTTTAGAAAAGCCTTCAATGAATCTCCTGTAATATCCAGCCAATCCCAGAAAACTTCTGATCTCAAAGACTGTGGTAGGAGGTTCCTAATCCAACACATCCTTGACTTTACTTGGATCCACTGCAATACCTCCATCAGTAACAACATGACCAAGAAAAGACACTTGATTCAACCAAAACTCACATTTACTAAACTTGGCATACAACTGGTTCTCTCTAAGAGTCTGCAACACCAACCTCAAATGCTCCTCATGCTCCTCCTCATTCTTAGAGTAAACCAGAATATCATCAATAAACACCACCACAAATTTATCCAAGTACTCCATGAACACCTTATTCATCAGGTACATAAAGTAGGCGGGTGCATTTGTCAATCCAAACAACATCACAATATACTCATACAACCCATACCTGGTGGTGAATGCTGTTTTAGGAATGTCGGAGCGCCTGATCCTCAACTGATGATAGCCAGATCTCAAGTCAATCATGGAGAAAACCATAGCTCCTCTCAACTGATCAAATAAGTCTTCAATTCTGGGCAATGGATACTTATTCTTGATGGTTACCTCATTCAATGAACGATAATCCACACACATCCTCAGAGTACCATCCTTTTTACCCACAAAAATTACAGGTGCTCCCCAAGGTGAAGAACTAGGACGAATGTAACCCTTATCCAACAATTCCTTAAGTTGTTTCTTAAGTTCTTCTAGTTCATTAATAGCCATTCTATAGGGTCTTTTAGAAATAGGAGCAGTACCAGGTAAAAGCTCAATGTCTCGGTCGGGTGGCATACCTGGCAAATCATCTGGGAAGACATCCGGAAACTCACAAACAACTCTGATATCCTCCAAAGGAACACCGCTGGCCTGATTCACTGAGTAAGTTGAAGCTGAGGGTTGAGTGGCTCCGAATTCAATCTTCTCTCCCTGAGGGCTAGTCAACAACACAGACCTCTTGGCACACTGAATCACCGCATCAAAAGCAGCCAACCATCCCATTCCAAGTATGACATCAATTCCCTCAGAGTTCAGAACTATCAGATCAGCAGGAAAATCTACCCCAACTATTTTCAGGTTAACTCGGGGACAGATAAAATTGGCTTTCATGTTTCCACCGGGAGAGCTAACTAGCATGAAATTCTTCATAGGGAGCATGGTTATATTATACTTAGCTACGTACTGAGCAGTAATAAAAGAATGGGATGCTCCAGAGTCGAATAAAACCGATGCAGGGGCTGAGTTGACGAGGAACATACCAAGTACCACATCCTGGGCCTCCTGTGCGGTCTCTGCAGCAACATGGTTCACCTTGCCCCGCATCTGATTCTGCTGGCCCTTGTTGCTCTGGGGCGTCGTGTTCACATTCCTGTTCTGCTGCTGAGGGGTATTCTGCCTAGGTGCACTGCCACTCCGGTGCTGTGGGGTCTGAACATTCCTCTTAGGACAGTTGTGGGCAAAGTGGCTGGGATCTCCACAAATGTAGCAGGTACGAGGAGTAGGAGCACTGCCTGGTGTAGTGGTCTTCACTGGAGTCTGAGCCGGGGTGGTCTGGCGGTTCTGCTGAAATGCTGGACGCTAAGGTGGAGGTGCCGACCGCTGACCCTGACTCTGCGCAAAGTTACTCCCTTGCCCACCAAAGCGAACGGGTATGTTCTGCTGAGGCGGCTGGAGACGAGGGCGGGTGTTACTGCTTGACTGTCCTGAGGCCATGAACTTCCTCTTCTGCTCTCCCAACTCACGACGCTTGCTCTCCAAGCCAATAGCCTTGTCTAGCAGCTTCTGAAATGTTGGGAAGGTATGAGACATAAGTTGATAATGGAGCGGCGGAATCAATCCTTCCAGAAATCGCTCCTGCTTCTGCTCATCATCCTTCACCTCATCTGGGGCGTAACGGGACAACTGAATGAACTTATCCCGGTACTCGTTGACGGTCATCCCACCTTGCTTGAGTGAGAGGAACTCCTTCTTCTTCAGCTTCATGACACTAGCAGGAATATGGTGGCTCCTGAAGTTGGTCCTGAACTCCTGCCAGGTGATAGCATCAGGGGTGGCATGAGCAGCATGGTAAGCATCCCACCAATCTGAAGCTGATCCCTCCAAGCGACCTGAGGCATACAGGACCTTCTCCCTGTCATTGCACTGAGCCATATCCAGCTTCTTCTCAACAGTCTTCAGCCAATCATCAGCATCAAGAGGATCTGCAGAGTGGGGGTAGGTAGGAGGTTTGTGACTCATGAACTCCCGGTGCTTGTCTCTCGGCTGGTTGTTGTTGTTCTGTGCTTGCATGACTGCCAAGGTATTAGCCATGCCCTGGAGGATCTGAGTCTGGTTGGCGAGGATCTGTTCCATTGCTACAGGTGCTTGATTCGGCGGAGGATTTGGATTGGGGTTGGCACGTCCCTGACGATTCACAGGTGGTTGATCCACTCCACTTCCAGACCTGGTGTTTACCATCTGGTGGTTAGAACATGAAGTTCAGAGGGTGGTAAAAAGATGTGACTCAATTCATGAACAGATAAAAGTTGATGTAGAACGAGTTGCCAATGACTGGGAAATCGAATTCTGAAACAGATTCTGTTCGTCACAATTAAACAGTTGTAACTCTCATTCTGTGTATCCAAAAATCATGATCTTTTGTCTGAACGTAGACTATCAAATTCTGAAACTAACCCAACTTGAATCACCTCAATCGGAATTTTGTGGCTCGAGGTATAAAATAAACAAGACAGCTGTGTCAGGACCACAGGACAGATTCTGGTTACTACAATAAAACCATTATACCTCTCTGCCAGAATCTCCAAAAGTCACGAGAAATTCCAGAACCTAGGTTATCAAGTCCTTAATCCAACCCAACTGGATTTATGTCAAACGGAGTTCTGAAACTCCAGAAACAATTCGGACAGTACCAGGATATCATGCAGCAGCGAGAACAGATTGCCGCATAACATGATTTATATGAGGGGTACAATTATATGGATAAAGTGATAGTTAAGTGCTAAGATTAGAGACCAAGATAAACCCAAACTAACTAAATTTATTTATTTAATAATTACTCAATTGTGGTCATCACTCCACAGTTAAGTTCAATCATTACAAAGATCCAAATCACACACTTAGCACGAAAGCAAACATCTCTACCACACTTTTAAACCGAACTAAATCACACGCTACGCACGAGTCTCAACGATTCTAAATGTACTGAACTAACAAAAGAGAGGGTATCCTATCTTAATAGGTATGGGTGAAGCAACTAGACGATCCACCAAGCACTCTCTAGTGGGGCGGTGAATGACCCATCAACCCTTCTATATCTTCATCCAAGGGCGGAAGTGCTTCTCCCTTGAGTTCAGCTATCAGCCTCTTGTTCTTCCTCCGTTCAGCAGCGAGTTCTTCACGCACTTCTTGTAGCTCCCTTGTGGTGTCATCGGCGTGCACGTTGAGCATCTTGGTGAATGCCACCTGGACGCTGAGTGTAGATTTTAGCACGCCTGGCGGTTGTGGCACAACCCCAGTTGGAGTGCCTTGCTTCCTTCGGGGAAGATATGCCCAAGCAGTGTGACGTACTTCAGCAGCCTCCTCATGACAAAGCACAGAAAGTGTCCGTCTTGCTGCATCCTGGATTCCAGCTTCGAAGGTTGATCTCATGGCAATAGCATGGTGCACTGCAGCCTCTTTGGTTCCTCCATACTCATAATCAGGCTCCCGGATGTATACCGCGACATCCCAGTCCTCTGGGTGATTTGGATGTGCCCTCCTTCTTCCACGATATTCTATCTCGACTGGGTAGTTCAGACGCTCGAAGAGCATTCGAAGCAGCATCGGGAACCCACTGTTGCCTC
The DNA here is from genome assembly GCA_033239725.1 of Echinochloa phyllopogon. Taxonomy (NCBI): domain Eukaryota; kingdom Viridiplantae; phylum Streptophyta; class Magnoliopsida; order Poales; family Poaceae; genus Echinochloa; species Echinochloa phyllopogon. The sequence goes on from BTCW01000003.1 coordinate 4,837,258, forward strand.
CGTCGTGGTGGTGATAAGTCACTACCCACATGTCAGGCGGCGGAGGGGGTCCTTCACTTCCTTCAGATCCAGCTGGAGCATTCCCTCCTGAGTTAACTTCTTCGTCCATTACTTCCAACTCTTCAGGTTCCGGTTCCTCTTCTTGCACCGAATGCGACGAAGAAGGGGAAGGAGTGCTAGACAATCTACGAGCACCTTGCCTTGTCAACACCATCTATGGTTTAAGCAAGAAGGGGTTAGAAAAGTTCTAAAGACCTCGAAACCAGGTGAGATGGTGAAAAGATAGAATAGAAAACAAACATCAAGGAGGAGACAATTATCAATGACCAGGAATAATAGCAAAAGAAACCAAGAATAGATAGAACAAGAGTAGTTAAGCAAAATAGTCCTTAGAGAATGACCATTGCTATCTAGGCTTGCGTCCTACAGTCAACACAGCTCTGATACCACTTCTGTCACACCTGGTTTTAAAGGCAAAACCAGATGCATCTCATATGTGTGTCAGGATCAGTTTACACACATATGGTAGACGTCACAAGTGAATGTCCATAACTATGCATAACGAAAGAGTATTAAAGTGTATTTATTACAGTCTCAGAGTTGACACCAATGTCATAGCGGAAGACTTAAAAAAACGTCTATCTAACGAAGCAAAAGTGACTCCAACTCCACAGGCATTGACTGGGGGAGACTCGCCTAGAACTCCTCAAAATCAGCAGTGAAATCCTCAAAATTCTCCCAATCTGAACAGCATTCCGGGTGTAGTTGATGCAATAAAAGAATGAAAACAAGCATGAGCACATGACGTACTCAGCAAATGTAATATGACATACAAGGCTGGGGCAAAAAGGCTGGCTGACAATACTGCAGTAAGCACTTTTAGTTGGTCAAGTTTTATTAAGCAACTATTTACTAGCAAATGAAAGTATATACCACCCACAAATTAATGAATGTCATGATCCCAACATAATCAAGTAACCACAATTTAATCCATGTTCAAGTATGATTATCATGTAAGGGTCCAGGCCGCTCTTGACTGTGAGCACGGCTGTTATAACAGTTTTACACTCTGCAGAGGTTGTACACTTTAACTATAAGCCGTGATTCTCATTGCCGAAGCATGCACCCGTCCCACACCACGTGGACCGAATACTGAGTTTCACTATGATACCTTTACAAAAGCACTCTAATAAATGATAGCCCGCTAAGGTTTCCGGTTCAGAAGCAAAGCATAACCCTCCCTAATGAGGTCTGTCTCTTACCAAAGCCCACAGCTCAAGAGGACCGAGCTATACCCCGACAACCGCCGCCCCCCATGCCCCTTCCGAGTAAAGCTACCATAAACCAGAGCACCTAATTAGTCAGTCAAAGCCAGAGCCACATGGCACTCATGATTGTACTGTTTTCCTGGGTGGTTCTCCATGTTCCAATTAAAAAGATATGATCTTGCCATTTAATTAATTCAAAGAGTATTTGGAACATAGAGTAGGGGTTCATTTAACCAATCCCAGTTGAGCAAGCTAAGCATCATCTACCATCAAAGTTAATTAAATAACCCAGTTTCAGGGACAGGAAAATATAGTGGCTAGGCAAATCCTTAAATAGGAACCCATCAAATTAAGACACATGCATGGATGGTGAAATTAATAGTTATTAGGACATTTGCATGACATAATACACTTGCCTTCTTCCCAACTCTGTTGCTGCTCAAATCCTTCTCCAACAGTTGGTTCTTCAGTGAAATTCTCGAACTGCTCGCTTCCTAATCGCATCACACAATCGCATGCAAAGAAACAATACACTAAATAAGAAACAGTACACCAAACAATTCCAACAGAAGAAAACAACAGCACAAAACTAATCTACGCGTTACAACGAACGCGTGAGCGCGAGAATCACTAAAATCGGAGTTAAAACGCAAAAGATATGGCTTTTCTAAGGTTCAGGGACTTGCTGGCAAAGTTTTAAAAGTTCCAGGGGCTTAATTGCGAAAATCTGAGGGTTAAAACATAATTTTGTATAAAAACTCAAGGGCTTACGGGTAAAAAGACCAAAACAGGACCTCGGGCGTAATTTTAAAACTTGCAGGGGCTAAAACAGAAGAAACGGGACCTATCTATAATTATTTTTGAACTACGATGGACTGCGGGTTGATTTCCAGAAAACTCAAGGGCTCTTTTGCAAAATTGGCAGCGCTGACCGGTATCTCGGGTTTGACTCGCGGACGGATCTAATCTGAGCCGTTGGATCACGATCCGATGGCCAGGGATGGACCGGGATCTCGGCCGACGACAGCGACGACCGGGACGGCGGCGCCGCTCTCCTCCGTGGCGGCGCTTCGCCGGAGCAAAGCCAATGTAAGGCTACGGTGCACGGTTTGCGACGAGATCAAGCGCTACGGGTGCGGCTCAACGAGACGAACTCATCTAGGGGGTTCTTGACAACCGAAGGGCGACGGTGAAGGCCGGCGACGAGCTATGGTGGCGGCGCTCGGACGACGCGGTGCGACGGCAACGGCTCGATGTGGAAACCGAACACAAACAGGCTTGGGAGACTCGTTACCTCAGCGCGAAGCTTCTCGCGCAGACGAGAGGGACTGAGCGACGGTGCAACGGTGGATCGATGGTGCGGCCGAAAGCTTGGCGGCGGCGACGATGGCGGCTCGAGCACAGGCGGCTAGGGTTAGAGAAATTGGATGGGGAAAATCAAGGGCGCGGTGGCGGCTATATATAGGTCGAAGACCGGCCTCGGCGTGCGTGAAGAGGAGGGACTCGACGTCGGGACTCGGATGCGGAGCGGAGTCCGGCTCGGTCACGGTGAGGAAGAAGGACCTGACAGGTGGGGCCCACCTGTCGGCGTCACAAGGAAAGAAAAGAGACGGCGCAGCGAGATTGGGCCGGAGCTGGGCCGAAAGCGGAATGAAAAGGGGCCAAGCGGGGAGGAAACGCGAACGGAGAAGAAAAGTCCAGGGAGCAAAAACGAACCGCGCCAAGAGTTCAGGGGCCAAATCTAAACTCAGCCTATTTAACTTTTCTAGAACTCAAACAAAAGCAAATCAAATTCGAATTTAAACAAAATTTAAATTCCAACTTGATTTACTAGCAACCAAAAATATATGCAACAGCATGAATGCAACAAAAACTTATTTTGACTAAAATTATTTAATATGATATTTAAATTAATAAAAGGCTAGAAATTCCAATTAAATCATAGAAAATTTATTTAGGCCTTAATAAATTCTAGAAAAATTCAGAGAGTTGCTACAATTTAATTGTGGTGAATTTTAGGGTGTTACATGCCGTAAACATGGTGTTTGGAATACAAGAATCGAGAACACAGGAATTGTCGTACACATGGTGTTTGGAATGCAGGAATCGAACTATGAAAATAAAATGCGTGTATAGAAAAAAATAAAAGAAAGGAACAAAATAGTTTCATGTGTAAGCTAAAGAGAGGTGGACCCAAAGGGCAAACTCAACATACTAGTGCAACAGGTAACGCTAATTTTACGCATCATTCTTATCTTATCGTTCCTTTTTTTTCGGGGACAGTACTGTTCTTTATTCTCCTTCGTTCTGTCGCTGTTCTGTCTCTCCTCTCTCCGTCCATACGCTTGTTGCCTCGGACTTCCGCGAAAACTTTGGATCGGAGTAGATGTTCCAATTCCTGTGAAATCGATGGCTATGGGAAAGTTTCCTCTGTTTTACTGCTCCTGCTTCCTGTGTTCCAAACGGCGCAACCTAGAAACTTTCCGGAGGAACCAGTTCCTTTAAAATTCCTTTGAGTTTCCTTTGTCCCAAACGGGGCCTAAGTCTTTGTTTTTTTCTATATATTGTCCATATTTACAGGTATGGTGACGATGGCCACAAGGAATAATGTTGCAAGTCTGTTGCTCGCCGACGCCCCGAATTGCAAGCAATTGTTCTTCCCTATGAATTGTGATAATAACAGCGCAGCATGCTTCGGAATATGTAACAATAGAACTCCTCCTGGTCCTGGGCCTTATGGCAAGCCCGGAATGGCCTGTATCCCTGGAGGATGCCAATGCTCATACTGTAGCTAATGCATGGTTGTAAAAAAAGGGGGGGGGGGGGGGGGGGCATGTAGTCCTGGAGCATTATCAATAATAACTGTGTATGGATGAGAAATTACTGGCATATTTACATGATCCCTTTTTTGCTTGACTGATGCATGTCTTTGATTTTCTGCTAGATTAGACGGGGTCCTGGTTGATTTCAGGGAAACAATCATGCCAGGTTCCCAGGGGCGGACAGAAATCGGCCCAGCGCCTAGGGCCAGCCAAAGAAGATAATGGATCATCTGCACTGGGCCTTAAGTAGCTACAGTATGGAGAATTCGGCCCAGCGCCTAGGGCCATGGCCCGGGTGGCCCTAAGCACCTGTCCGCCACTGCAGGTTCCAGAGTAGAATCTGTGGAAACTTAGACAAGGTCGATCGTGGAACTTAAACTTTAGCTGATCCTGCCAATCATGGCAACAAATAAGATGAGTATCAACTTCTACCGTTACCCAACTCGTTTTCTTTCTGGGTGTCAGCTTCATCAGTTACTGCTTGGTTCATCTGGCAAATCTGTTCAATATTGTTGATATGATAACAATGAGTTCAAGATCGGGTCTTCGTTCGGACATCCACTCGATCTATATCATTATTGATCTTATAAATATGCCCTCTGTTTCTTTCTTAGGCATTTTAGAATCTAAAAAGGTTAAACCTCCCGTGTAACAAATTCAGTGCATGTTTACTGTACAAATGTTCAGATCGAGTTATTTAACAACACTATCCGAAGACTTGGTTCAGTATTGTTGATTTGTTGCTGATGCGAATCCAAACAAGAGAGCATAGACATTAGTTTCTACCTCTGAGATTTCAAAATGCCAACGGAAATTTTCACATATGTTTGGCCACACTTTCAGGACATGAACAATGCCTGTAAACATGCAACGTTGATGTAATGTTTGTAAAAAAGAAAGAATGCAACATTGTAGTTGGTGCTAGGTGCTTTGATCCTTTGACTGCCTTGGGTTATCCAATTTCTTCACATAGCGCTTTATTTGATCCAATGCTGCATGACTTTGCACAGAAATATGCTCCTATCTTACTCAGCTGCATTATATTCATGAGCTTCACAGTTTAGAACCAGCAAGCCAACGACTGTAGAAAGCCAATGCTTCCTGTGGTTTATACTCAGGAACTGTGTGCCCAGCACCCTGTGAAAGGAACAACAAGATAGTTAAAGTCAACTTAAGTTCAAAGCTTGAATATTTTCATGCTTTATTAATGATGTTATTCATATATCGATTGGTTACTAGACAAAGTTAGAAACAGTGTTCACCTTAATAGTTGCAAAAGTGAGGCCATTTTCATATCCTTGGGTGTACCTGAGGAGTATAACAAGGAAAAAATGTGAGTTACATTTCCTTAATCTTTTTCCCTATATAACATGCAAACCTTAGATTGAAGTCATGGAAAATAAGAGATCATTTATCCGAAGATTTCCCTCACGAAAGTTGTAACTTGTGTTGGTTGTAAATTCATCATGTATTAAAATAATTCAATCTCTATGCTAAAACAATTAAAAAAATCCTAGGAAAATAATGTTGAATCATTTTTTGTTCAAATACCCAGAAACTTCTTCATCGGCGAACCATGGTCGCCATGAATCAACGACTCTATAGCCTAAAGACGCAGTCCATGCTTCGCTCCCGGTGTAAGGCACACACATATCATGGTCACCGCTGATGAAACAAATGGAAAATAAATATATCAATTACAATAGCAGCTTCTTCTGAGGTTAATTTGAGAATGCGAGGGCCGAAAGGATATTTCAGGTTCTTAAATTAGTACCTGTAAATTAGAGCACGGTAACCCTGGCTTGTAAGGTTCTTGTGATAAATGATCATACTCCCAGAATCATGATCAAAATTCAAAGCATTTGTGCATAAGACCCATGGTCCAATCGAACTGACCTAACATGTGAATGATAAAACCATGGTTAGAAAATGAAATGTTTTGAAACTTGATCCATCCAATACAAGGTGGTTAGTATATAGATGTCATACTGGTTCGGCATGAATTGCAGATCTGACACTATCATTGTTCAGCCATGCTGTTGCAACTTCATCATTCTGAAGATTAAGCAAATGAGATATAGTAAGAATTGGCGCAAAAGGAGGTATATATTTTGAGAACATAAAAGTAATTCAACCCATGTTAGAAGACAGCCCGCCAAGGTATTTTCTTAAAGGTCAAAAAAAGGGGGACAGAAAGGTTCGCCCACAAACACACTGAAAAGCGGTATAATCTCAGTGAGCCCCCCTCCCCTCATTTTTTTTTCTTTTGGGGAGAATAAGGTGAGCTTTCGTTGGAAACCCCAACCCCACAGCTGGGCGGATCTACATTGTCACACATTCTCATATCCAAAGAATATTAAGATAAACGAAATCAACTAGTGAGTGGAACCGCACAATAGTTACCAGTATATTGCCCATATGGTGAATTTTAGGTGATCTGTAGTCTATACAGTTTTCCACATCGACAAGTAATTGCAGAAAAATGTGGATTCGTGATAAAGAAAAAAATGCTCTGCTTTAATATTCTAAGTATTGTGATTAGTGGTCAAATTTGTAAAGAAAACGATGATAATGGAAGCCTCCAATGATTTATGTTAAGGAAATGAGGGAGTGTAAAAAAAACGAGCACATTTTGTAGTTGAAAAAAAGAGCAACCTTAACGGAAAGGGTGCTGCGCTTGTGCTCACCGTACACGGAACATCAGCTGCAAGTTCCTGCCATGATGGAACACGTCCATCTCTTACAGGAGCTCCCAAAGGCCAGGCCCGTCCAAGCATTCTTGTTCTTACCGGGAGGGGCTTGTCAGTTACACCAAGATCTTTGAAACTTTGAGGCGTTCTGCTATCTTGTGGGTTTACTTGGCTGATATTTTTGCTGTGGTAGCACGGCTCAAGAATGTCATAAATATTTAACTCTCCAATTACCTACACAAGAACATAGGATAGGATGTATTATGAGAAAAGCACTGAGTTTCACCAGATAGTGTTACTGATTTACCATGTTGACTTTCGTTAGTGCTGTGCTGCATTTATCACTGAAAGAGAAGTTCCAGTAATTTCCTTGACATGCGGTGTTGGCTTCCTTCATGGTGAACATAATTGGCGGTTAATTCATCTAGCACTTTCAATTCGACACATTTGATATCAAGGAGAACATATTTACATCAAAGGACACAGGATATGATGAAGTGTACTGACTGTATCACTAAAAATTCATGGTGGAAAGAAATTTGGAGATACCTTGTACATATCATCTGAAATCAGACCCATTCCGCGTGCGAATGGTACAAGAGCATTACCATCAAAGACGGTGTCGCATACACCATTGCCAACCATGTAGCCCTGACATGAGAGTGTAGAATAAAACATCAACTTTAGATTTCATTGGTGAATCCGTTTGGAGAATTGGAGTTCTCATGCAGGAAGCAATATAAGAAAATTCTGGTTAACCTTAAAGTTTATAGTTGGCTTTACTCCTTCATGAATTCCTGTGGAAGATTTTGTCAGCAACAAATACGAAAACAAGTAGTAGCTGTTTAATGGTGACTATGTTTCCAAAGCCAACACCTTTGGCAACTTCATGTGAAAGGATAGGGATATAAATCCCGGCGTAGGATTCTCCAGCTATGTAAAATGGATTTGTCAGGAACTCAGGGTAGAGCTGAAACCACTGGTTAAAAGAAAAAGAAAACAACTCAGCCTTTTGATCTACAAACAGATGATAAATTGACACCACAAACATGCCTTCAGAAGAAATTTATGCAAATCATCAGCAGTCTGAAGGTCGCCGGTTTTATAAGCTTTGAGCTTATCCTTGGTGTATGACAGACCAACACCAACAGGGGAGTCCAAGTATATCACATTAGACACCTAAAATGAAATGAAACATCACAACTCTCGTGTTCAGATTGATCGAACAACAGATAGTTTTAGGTAAACAATATATCCAACCTTGGACCAGCTATACTGGTTGAGATGAAGCTTTGGCAGGCTTCCAGCTGACCCTCCTGACTCAAAGTTGAATGGTCCTGAATGAAGAAAAGCACAGATTAATCGGCACGAAAGGATCAAACTTGAAAAATGAGTGAGAATATATTTACTTTTTAACACACTAGTACATCAGCATTTATCAGGCCATACAGATGCATTCCTAACATCTAAATGGGTAAATCAACACTTCTCTCATTATTATCATTAAAGGAAAACAGATACATGAATACAGACATTTGAACAACACTGAAGATGAAATTTTAATTTGGAGCAGAACTTTATGGCAAGCAAGCCAATTCTTGCTGCATCTCATATAGGAATGTAATAAAAAGCTTAAGATCAGAACATATAATATTGATCGTATACAAGAAAACCAATGATATCTATCAACAAGTCGAAACACTGAACAATGAGATGAAGTGTATGAAAAGAACATCAAGCTAAGCACAGCCAAGCTTTGATTTGTGCTCTGAAAAGAACGAGGAATTCTTCGGCTACAGTGCAACACATATAACGACAGAAACTAGGCCTTCAGTATTTATGATTGCTGATCAGTTTTTTTTCAGCAGAAATGAATGTACTTCTTGTAACTGAAAAATGCTACAATAATGAACAGCTTCTATCTGCAATCTGATTATATTAGTAAAATTTAGAACAGTAGTAGAAGTACTACTGTGCTCATGTTCTTTGGCATGACAAGTAATGGATCAACACACCATGCTCGTAGACGAAGCCGTCGAAGCTGGAGCAGCCTGGCCCGCCGTTGAGCCAGAGCACGAGTGGGTCCTTGGCCGGGTCCCGCTCCGACTCAACCAGGTAGTAGAACAGCCTTTTCCCGAGCTCCTCGTCCACCGTCACGTACCCGGCGTAGTGCTTCGACGGCAGCTGGCCGCCGGCGAACCCCGGAAGGCGAGTCACCAGCGCGCCCGTCGGCGCGGTGCGGCAGCGGCCGGCGAAGGAGGCCATTGCCAGCAGCACGAGGAGGGCTGCCGCGGCACGACGACCCGACGAGTGAGCAGAGGCGGCGGAGCAGGCCATTGCTGCCGGCCGGCCGGTGTCGGAGCTCGACGAGGGAGAGGGATATGATGATGTGGTAGCCGCCGGCCGGGAGTGTGCTTAAATAGAGCGGCCGGCGTGCCTGCGTGGGTGGCCGGACTTAGACAGTGGCCAGTGGCGGTGCAGAACTGCAGATAGATGACGGCGTTTGGCACGAAGGAGACGCGACTGCAAGGGATGTGGCCGGCGTTGACGACACGGTCGCAATGCCAGCATTTGTCGGCGTCTCATGCTACCCAGTGCCATTAATACTTGAGAAAGAAATGCAATCTCAAACAGAGATATACCAAGATTTCTTAGGTTCTTGAAATCATTAATTGTTGACTTGTTGTGCCCCCCACAACAAGGTTCTAAAAGATTTTCCTAGTGGTTGTTTGGGTCTCGTAAACTAGAATGGGTTTTAACCATAGTAACAGGAAACGGGGTCGATGGCACGTTCCACGACCCGGGAACGTCGTCCCAGTTCGTGGGTCGGGGTCACCATGGGTCATCGTCCCAATTTTCGCTGGATCATCGTCCCCACCCCGTAGGGTCATAAACTCTGGTCAACGTCTTGGAGATCGCCATAGAGAAGCTCCAACATGAGGCAGGCGTGATGTTGCAGCATAGATTGGGCAATGAATATGCGCGAGGGCTTTGGGACAGCTCATCTAGCCCTTTTCTTTTATCCTTTTCTCCCTTTCCTTTGTTTTTCTTGACTCTTTATACCACATTCCGGGATCATCGATCCGATACTCCTTGGATCACGTACCATGTTGTGAATTTTCGTCTCAAAGAGGTATACCCCCTCCGTACCACAATTTCATAAAGCATCGACCCTCAATCCTCGATCCCGTTCCTCGACCCAATCGACCCGGGAACTTTGTGACTATGGTTTTAACAACACATCTCTTTTTGCAATGCGTCATGTCTACTACTCCGTAGCTATTAGAACTTACCATGAACTACTCGTGCTCCATCATTTCTCTGTCTCTCTCGCCATAAAGCACATCTGAGTTCTCAACTCCGGTGTTGAGTTTGGCACAATGCTATGGAATCGGCTAGTATAGTAGTATATATTGTCTGTTCCAACATATATCAGTTGCACGTACTTTCCAGTTTTGGAACCGGCGGTAGGCAACCATAGTACTCCGTATCTATTTTTTGTAACCATATATCGCCTAGTTGGAGAGCTTAGCTCCAAATGAGTAGATCGCCGCGATATATGGTTACAAAAAATATTAGGAAAGTATCCTTTACAGCCCAAGCCGCATAAGGATTACTAGTTAATGATCAGGCCTTTTGTCCAAGATCCACTCTATATCATTATTTATCAATATTATAGATATTTTCTCTATTTATTTCTATAAGGTATAATTTAAAATTTGAAAAGAAAAATCAAACTCCATAATTTTTTTTCTAAAACCATCTAATTCCAAGCTTCCTGTCATAAAAAAGACTATCCAATTCCAAGCATGTTTATCGTACAAAATCTGTACCAAGAGATTCGTCACATATCTTTTATTGAGAGAGATTTAACAATACAGCCAGAAACATTGTACAAATCGAAATAAAATTGATACCTTTGGGATTTCAAAATGTCAATGAAAATGGCCGATGTTTGGCCACACCTTGAAGGTGTAAACAATGCATGTAAACAAAACAAGTGCTGCAGTCATATGATATTTGCAGAAAATAATGCAACACTGTAGTTGGAGCTAGGAACTTTGATCCTTTGACTGCCTTATTTGTCCTATGGGGTATCCAGTTTCTTCATATTGTGCTTTGTTGCACAGAAATATGCCTCACATCAGCAGCAGCAGCATTCATGAGCTTCACAGTTTAGAACCAGCAAGCCAACGGCTGTAGAAAGCCAATGATTCCTGTGGTTTATACTCAGGAACTGTGTGCCCAGCACCCTGTGATAGGAACAATACCATAGTTAAAGGCAAATCTCGATTCTTTATTTTTTTCAGGTTTCAGTAATGTATTCATATAATTAAACATAGTTTGTTTTTTACTTGACTATTTACACCTTATAATGAATTAATAGACAAAGTTAGAAACATTGTTCACCTTAATAGTAGCAAAAGTGAGACCCTTTTCATATCCTTGGGTGTACCTGATGAGCAAAAAAATCTTAGGTACAATACCTTCATTTCTTTATGAATAACAATAAAAAATTTATTTAGTTCGAAACCATGAAATATATTTTAACTGAAGACTTCCCTCATGAAAGAAATGGTAAGTTCTGTTGATTGTGGATTCAGATCCAAGAATAATTCAATATCTAGGATCACGTCAGGCAGCTCCACATGAATTTTTCATGGTTATATTCATCATTGCCACGTGGGAGATCTGGAAGATGCGAAACAAGACCATTTTTGATGGTGCTCGTCCCTCCATCCAACAATGGTGTTCAAACTTTAAAGATCAAGTACTTCTACAACTAATTCGTTTTCGTGAAGACCATAGGGCTACCATCACCACCTGGCTGGATCTTTTGTAATTTCTGTTTGTTTCGTTCTGCTTTTGTATAGTCTCTTGCCTAGCTTTTAGTTTTTCCCTGATCTTGTCGCCCCTTCTGTACATTCTCTGTAAGTTGGTTCCTTTCTCATTTTTAATACATTGTTGTGGGGAACTCCCCCACAGTTTCAGTTAAAAAAAAGGATACAATGATTAGAAAAATCTAGTACAAAAGAATGATGAATCATTTTTGTAAGTACCCAGAAACTTGTTCATTGAGGAACCACGGCCGCCATGAATCAACGACTCCATAGCCTAAAGATGTGGTCCATGCTTGGGTCCCAGTGTAAGGTACACACATATCATGGTCACCGCTGAAACAAATGCAAAACAAGTATATCATTGATAATAGCTGCTTCTTGTGACTGTTGAAATAGTCTTGACATGCTTGTGTCCATCGCGTGTGTGCGCGTGTCTGTTAGCTTGTTGTTGATTGAACGTGTGTGCGTGCGTACGTTCAAGTTGAGTTAGTTAGCTTGTGAGCCTGTACGAGTTCGTGCTCGTGTAGTCGTGTGTGTTCGATGTATGTGCGTCGAGGTTTAGGTGTTGCTTGGTCGAGCCATGGCGTAGGTGAGCGCCCGTGTCAGATGGCTGGCCGTAGCAACGAGTGTGTGTTGTGCGGGTGAGTCCAGAGGCCAAGTCTTGGCGGTTGAGTGCATGCAGGAGCACGCCATGCGAGAAGGATGGAGACCCGTTCATGTGGAGGAGTATGTGGCTCACGAACGCGTGAAACCAGGTCGTCCAGGCTGCCATGCGTACGTGCGCGTGAAGCTCGCTAAAGTGGGTGTGTGGACGTTGCATCTCCGTGGGTATAAACTGGCTGTGTAGGCTCGTGTTTTAGTTGTTCCGAGTGATGTTTATCCAATAGAAAGCCAAGATACAGGCGTCCGTTGCGCCGCGGCGTTCGTCGCCGTAAATTCTTGTGTGTTTCTTGTGTTCGTGTGATCGTCCGTCGATCCTCGGTTCCAACAGTGACTAAAGAATTTGAGAGCCAAAAGGATATTTCAGGTTCTTAATTTACCTGTAAATGAGAGCACGGTAACCCTGGCTTGTAAGGTTCTTGTGATAAACGATCATACTCCCAGCATCATGATGAAATTCCAATTTATCTGTGCATAGGAGCCATGGTCCTATTGAACTCACCTAACATTTGCGTGATAAACTATGGTTAGAAAATGAGTTTAAAATTCGATCAATCAAATACAAGGTGATTATTATATGGCGTCTATCATACTGGTTCCGCATGAATCGCAGATCTGACGCTTTCATTGTTCAGCCATGCAGTCGCAACTTCATCACTCTGAAGATTAAGCAAACGACATACAGTATGTAAGAAATTGGGCAAAATGAATCATTATTCTTTTTGGGAGAAAATATAAGTCCAATATATTTTGAGAAGAAAATGCATGCAATGGAATAGGAACCAGATAAAAGTCAAAGAAATCTTTTAGTTGGAATAGGTGGCTGGCTTATACAGGACAACCAAAAAAAAGATGAGTATAAGCGAAAATAAGAAAGTGGCACAATATTAATTAGTACCAGTTTACTAATACACTAGCATACAGAAAGATTTGCCACACTGACAAATTATTCCTAGATTAATGGTTATTTTTTGTAGCTTTCAGTATTATGATATAAACTAATGGTCAAGTTTGTAAATAAACATGATGGAAACGATGACTTCTGTTAAGAAAATGTGTGAGTATAAAAATTGAGCATATTGTTTTAGACTTTTTAGTGGAGAAAAAGAACAACCTCTCCAGAAGATTAACATTCAGACAACATAGAGCTAGAAAAGGGTACTGCATTTGTTCTCACCATACACGGAACTCCACCGGCAGAGGCAATGGCAAGTTCTTGCCATGATGGGACATGCCCATCTTTTACAGGAGCTCTCAAAGGCCAGGCCCGTCCATGCATTCTTGTTCTTACAGGAAGGGGCTTGCTAGTTACACCAAGATCTTTGAAACTTTGAGGCATTCTGCTCTTTTGTGGGATCACTTCTTTGATAGATGTGCTATGGTAGCATGGCTCAAGAATGTCATAAATATTTAATCCTTCAACTTCCTACACAAGAACATAATATTATAATAGAGCAGCAATGATTTTTACCAGATAATGTCACTGGTTTACCGAATCGACTTTCGATAGTGCTTCTTCGCATTTGTCACTGCTACCATTCCAGTAATTTCCTTGACATGCAGTATTGGCTTGCTGCATAGAGAATAGAAACAGTTAATTCAGGTGGCTTTCAAAGCCAAAACCATGCTCTTGCCAGTCATTGATTCTATTTGAAAGAACATAGCAATGGAATATACTAAGAAGAATAGTTCTAAAGCCCAATGAAGTTTTTTTTTAAAAAAATGTATATTCATAGGATATGAATTAGACCTGACCACTTTTTGGGCTGGGCTGGGCAGGGTTTAGGGCAAAAAAAAATGGGCATAAATTTTGCGCCGAGTCACATTGGCAACTACAGGCCGAGCTTGGTATTCCTATTATTTTCCGTTAGGAAATAATTAAATTAAATTGTCGGGCTGTGCTCGACCTGCCCCCAAAAACTTTCTGGGCCTGATTTTCTCTAATAAAGCCCAGCCCTATAGTAGATGTGGACGGGCCAAAGCCTGGCGGGCTTGGGCCTGGCCTGAAGTGCTCAAGTCTAGTATGAAGGTAGTGTTCTGATTTCATCACTAAAATTTGTTATATGAAAGGAGCAGAGAATTGAGTCAAAGTACAGGCGTACCATATATATACTATCTGAAATCAGACCCATTCCGTGAGCAAACGGTACAAGAGCATTACCATCAAAGACAGTGTCACATACACCATTGCCGACCATGTAGCCCTAAGATTAGAGTACAGATAAAACGTTAAACCTTAGATTTCGTTGGTAACCACGTTAATTCAGAGTTCTCGTGGAGAGGCAGCAATATAAGGAAAAAGTCTACTTCACCCCCCAACCTATGAGGGGTGGAACACATCACCCCCAACCTATGAAAATGAATTTTTTACCCCCTAAACTTTCTAAAACCGGACAAATCATCCCCTGAAGCAGTTTTGAAAAATCATAATAAATCACAGAAAAATCATAAAATGGAAAATCAAATTGTGTTGGACTTCAAATTAGTAGTTCTATGCAGTGAACATATAATATGGAATGCTTTAGCCTGTAACTTTAGATCTATGCTTTTCTTTATAGCTGTAAAAAATGTACTAAAGCATACCATATTATATGTTCACTGCGTAGATCTACTCATTTGGAGTCCAACACAATTTGATTTTCTATTTTATGATTTTTCTGTGATTTATTATAATTTTTCAAAACTGCTTTAGGGGGTGATTTGTCCGGTTTTAGAAAGTTCAGGGGGTAAAAAATCTATTTTCATAGGTTGGGGGTGATGTGTTCCACCCCTCGTAGGTTGGGGGTGAAGTAGACTTTTTCCGCAATATAATAAAAATCGCTGACCTTAAAATTTATAGTTGGCTTAACTCCTTCATGGATTCCTGTGGAACAATTCGTCAGCAACAAGAATAGGAAAGCAATTAGTAGCTGTTTAAGGATGATTACAATCCAAGACAATACCTTTGACAACTTCATGTGAAAGGGTAGGAACATAAACCCCGGCATAAGATTCTCCAGCTATGTAAAATTTATTTTTCAGGAACTCAGGGTAGAGCTGAAACCACTGGTTAGGAGTAAAAAGAATTCAGTTTTTTTTGTTCCCGAAGAATATATATGTTAAATTTACCGCACCAACCCGAAAGAGCCATCTGTATATACCTTGAGAAGAAAAGTATGCGAATCAGCAGCAGTCTTAAGATCGCCAGTTACATAATCTGAAACATTCTTCGAGTATGAGAGCCCAACACCAGAAGGTGAGTCCAAGTATATCACACTAGACACCTACAAGAAAAAACATCACTAGTCTCAATTCAGATAGAACACCAGATAATTGATTCCTGCTTATTATTGTGTAGGACCAATAGAAATATCCAACCTTGGACCAGCTATAGGGGTTGAGATGAAGCTTTGGCAGGCTCCCAGCTGACCCTCCGGACTCAAAGTTGAATGGTCCTGAATGAGAAAAAACACAGATTCGATCATTAGCATGAAAGGACCAGAGTTGAAAAATTAGTTACCATGTGAAAGTCATTCCGACGTAATACTGCAGCATCTAATACTATCATATACTAGATGGATTCCTAACAACTATCAAATGAAAAAAATGCAGACTTCCCTCATCATAGTTACAGAATAAATATCACTGTCCATCCTTGGGAAAAAGGCCAGATGTTGCTACAGATAGTTTCTCAACTGATCTCATTTTGATGTCGTAACCCCTACCCACCGGCCATCCTCCGCCACTTGCTCTCCCTCACCGTCTCATCACCGCCCCTACGCGCCTTTGCTACGAGGCCAACCTGCTTTATTCTCTCCTCCCTCGTCGATCTCTTCCTGGAAATCATCAATCAGAATCCGGGATCCCAAGTCCCTGAAATCCAGGATCCTACATCTCCAAAGTGCCTCACTCACTCTAACGTTTTGGGAAAACCTCGTGGCCTCGCTGGCGATGGAGCAGACTACAGGACACACACACACAGAGTCCTCGAAGTAGCTAGGGAAAAAATGGTGAAGCAGGAGGCGAGAGATCCAGAAAAATGAGATGTGTGTGTGAAAACGGGGCAGGAATAATATCTGGATGCAGTAGGGCGAGTTAGCAGCCTTTCCCAAAACAAAATGGGCACAAGAAGAGAAAGCGACGGGGTACGAGCGGGAAGGCAACCTTTACGTCTTTACGCGATGCGTAGAAAGCAACAGCGCAGCAGCCAGCCACCAGGCCCCCACCGCTAGCTTCTTCCTCCCGGCTCCCTCTCTTTCTCTGCTCTCTCTCAAAGTCTCAATCTCTCGGCCTCGGACACTCCGTCCAGAACAACGATCGATGATTGCTACTGTATTTGCTAGCTAGCCTTAATTTGCAAAAAAAGGAAAAATTCGCAACGAAGAACAAGCACGCAAGTGAAGCAAGCAAGCAAGCACCGTGCTCGTAGACGAAGCCGTCGAAGCTGGAGCATCCGGGCCCGCCGTTGAGCCAGAGCACGAGGGGGTCCTTGGCCGCGTCGCGCTCCGACTCCACGAAGTAGTAGAACAGGCGCCGCCCGTGGCCCTCGTCCACCGTCACGTACCCGGCGTAGTGCCTCGACGGCAGCTGGCCGCCGCCGGCCAACCCCGGCACGCTCGTCACCTGCGCCCCCGCCGGCGCCGCGCGGCAGACGCCGGCGAACGACGCCGCCGCCACCGCCACCAGCAGGAGGACGAGGCCTCCCGCGGCTGGAGCAGAGGCAGAGCAGGCCATTAATTATTGCTGCCGGCCTCTGTGGGCGGGCCGGTGTGGCCGCCGGCCGGGAGCTTGATCGGTGGCCGGAGAAGATGGGATATGGTCGGGACAGGGATGACCGGCGCCGGGAGAGAGTGTCGTCTAAATAGAGCTGCCGGGTGAGTGAGGGCGTTGCTGCTGGCTAGCGAGTGGCCGGCGTAGAATTATCGATCATGTCGTCGTTGAAGGGAAGGCAAGGCAGGCGCGGTGACGTCGCGACGTTGACGGAATAAAAAGCCGGCCGGCCGGGTGTGTGGTGGACTGTGCGTGGACTGACTGACTCTCTCAGTGTTTCTCAGCCAACCCAACCCACTACTGAAAACTGAAGAAACGAAGCAATCGATGACAGGCACGGACAGTGATATATGTTTGACTGAATTCTCAAGGAGGAGCCAGTGGAATTGTACTCTGCAACAACAATACAACATGCATGTGTGAATTGTGCTTAAGTTGATTGATTCATGGGATACGCATGCACCTTAAGTTGTGGTCGGATCGTCTATTTCTCAACAAGCAACCCCCCATATTTGCAGTTATACGTGCATTCAATTCTATTTAAGATTTGCTCCTAAATTGTTGGAGGGCGCTCTCTGACCCTTGATGGAATTTGCTGCTGCCCTTAGTCTAGTCTTGAATAAGCTAGTGATGCTTTGGGCATTAAATATGTTCTACAGTAGTACAAGACATAGGCTTGACTTAAGACAATCATTTTTCACAGTATTTCTTTATTATTCACTCGTTATATAGCCTCGATGAAAAAGGTTCAGAATGTGCTATTTAAGCTACTTGATTTCATAGCGATCATTTATTACTGCTAGTTATTACTGCCTCCTTCCTCGTTTATAAGGCACATATGTAAAACGAGATTCAAACTTTACGATCTTTGGCAATAATTTACCCATCAATTTTTTCATTTTGTCATACAAACTTGACATGGTTGGACTTGTAATCAGACGTACTTTCCAATGAGTATAAATTCATAACCATAACTAATATAATATTAAAAAAATAAATAGTCAAAGTATGATTTAGGAGACCGTGTCATGTTATCTCATGCCTTATAAACAAGAAAGGCGGGAGTATTACGTATTTAGGGCAGGTACATTGATACACGTCAGCGGTCTCATAGGTCGTCTCATGCAGAGCCACGTAGGATTTTTGCTGATGTGGAGGAGAGAAAGCGAGGTGAGAGAATGAGGTCGTTGCTTCGCGAAACAACCGCCTCAAGAGCTAAATTTTAGAAATATGAGACAACTCTCCCACCATTGTACGAGTTTTGTTGCCATGCAACCAATAATGTTGCTTTATTTTCCCACCAATTAAGGGATTTTGTATTACTATGATACAACTAAAACAACAACATATTGTATAAGTTATCTGATAAGTTGTCTCAAGATTACGTGTCTCTGCATGAGACCGCCTATTAGACGGTACCAATGTACTTGCCCTTATAATTAAAGTTAAAAATGTTTGAATGGCAGGTAGGAGTCAAACGCGACATAGTATGTTTAAGTAGCGAGTATGGTCAAAAGAGAAGCCAACACGCGCGGCAAAATTGGGCTTAAATTAATGTCCGCATGGATGCAACAAGTCTCGCCAACTCAGATCACAAAGGGTTTGGGAGAGGAAACCCAAGATAAAGTATGTCAGTATGTGAGATTAGGGACAAATTTCACATTATTCACAAGACCATCTGTTTACGTGGAGTTGGGACACATCAGAATTTACCCGGCGTCGTTCAGTGTGGGATTTTTTTATTAAAAAATGGAATTTGCATCACCAACTTCACTGAATTTGAGTTCATTTTCTTTTGCAGACACACGATAGCCCATCTCGCATGTCCAATGCAACGCCAGAATTTGCTCGATGGTTTAGAGTCGACGAAACCTCCATGCACGATTCCTAGTTCCAGTGACACTGAATTCAGTTTCTTATCGTCGGCCCAGTAGACCAGGTAGCAGACACGAACGGGCCCTTGGATATTTGGGCTTATCCTGTGTGAATATTGGGGCTTCTTCCTGTGTGGATATTTGGGCTTCTCTTGGTTGGTCTGTACGGATAAACTTAATCCATTTCGACATTTCACTAGAAACAACGCGTGGCTTTGCCGCGCATTGGCCTTTGCTGGGCCAGTGGTAGCAATGTAGAGGAAGCCTGCAAACCGCAAGTTATCAGATACAACATATAGGTTAATACGTTATCATATTTTTTTAATTGGCAGAAAGCAACATATTTTTAAATAAATTATATTTTGTATATCGATATCTGTTCTGTAAGTTTCTTGTGAGTACATATATCCTGTCCTGGTTGCAAAGCAGCAATTCTGATTTGTTGTTGTTGTTGTTGAAGTCTATAAATTTGAACCTTGTCATTTGAAGGTCTTGAATTTTTTACAAAGACAGTAGCTCCCTTTCTTTTTCATCATCAGTAAGGGGTGAAACATAGAAAGTACTTACCAGGGAAACCAGAATACAATGTTGTCACTGCACATTTGATTGATCATTTTTTTTGCGGAAACATTTGATTGATCTCTAAGACCGCAGAAACAGATGAAACCCGCGCCTACCTGAGGTGACGTTGGTAGTTTAGTTGTTTTTAAGCCTTTGCTTAAGTAGTGGGAATGGTATTTAACAAGTAAGAGCTAACATAAGCACGAAGAAGGCATTAGGAGGAGTAGAGTTTCCAAATAGTATTAAACATATGGCACATATTAGTTGAGTAAATGATCAATACATGGCTTGCTATCCAGACCAACAAAACTGCAAAGCCCTGTTTCCTACCATTTCTTGGCAGTGACGTCTTCAGAGTTCAGAGTAATAGTGTATCTATTGCCTCTAAATATCTAGAGTTGTTATCATCTTTTGTACATAGCAAATAACATGCAAATAATGGCGTACAACGCAGTAGTTCCTCTAATCCTCTTCCTCCTGGCTTTTCTTATTCCTTTGTTGATATATGTCAATTGACAATTGGAACCTAAAATTTAACTATTCTGTAAAAGCATGGAGTTCATAACATTTATGAAAAATGATTTCAACTGTCCAATAGGGAGACCAGCTTGATAAGCTATAGTTCCAGTTATTTTGGTAATTACTCTTTACTTGAAAGTTTAGATTTTCTTAAACTTGTCATAGCCGTGTACGGAATGGGATTTAGAGAATAAGGAGCAACACCTGTGAATCACCAAGATAAGTGAGACAACTAATTATAAATTTGAGCAAAGTAATCAATAGAAAAAAAGTAGATTGAAAGCTTTCATAGTAGCTGGTTCATGATCATCAAACAATATGCTATTTGCAACATAAGGCAAATACAATAACAAGAATCTGAAATACCGATAATTCTATGTAAATGGGGAGTAATAATTTGAATAGAGGATCATGTTTTTTCATAGAAGAGTGTTGCCTTGATTTCTCGTCTATGCATCCTTGCAGCAGGAGCGCAATAGAAACAATTGTTGAGGCTGAAGATTTCTGAACACAATTAACAATTCAGCTTGTCAAAGGAGCTCCAACATTAGAAAGCTTGTCAAAGTGTGCTTCCTTTCTCTCTCACGCACATCCTTGCAGCAGGAGCGCAATAGAAACAATTGTTGAGGCTCAAGATTTCTGAACACAATTAACAATTCAGCTTGTCAAAGGAGCTCCAACATTAGAAAGCTTGTCAGAGTGTGCTTCCTTTCTCTCCCACACACATTCAGATTCATGACACCGGTAGCAACGAGGAGGAACCAACAGGCAATGACGTCGAGGCCGCCAGCAATCCGTGCTCAACGCTTCCGTGTGCCAGTACCCGGCATGGCTCGCCGCTGCCGAGAACTGACGGCCAGCAACGGCGCCGAGGCGAAGCTTCGGCAGGGCAAGGATGGCTGTAGCACCACTTCGCGGTTAGAGATGCGGTGGAGGTGTAGAGCTTCGCCACTGTGAGCAGGTAGGCGAGGGCAAGGGCGGCCCCGACGGCCTTGGCGCGCACAGACCCGAAGTTACCGTGCCTGATCTCCTCGCCGAGGTCGTACTCGCTTTGCAGCCACTTCCGCCGCCCGATCCGCGTGGTGGAGTCGATGCAGCCCACCTTCTGCTTCAGCCCGCGTCGGCGCGGGGGGATCGCTGTGGGCCGGCCCCGCGGAACCGCGAGCTTGCGGGAGGCCAAATCTTGGAGGGACCTGGCGGCGGAGCACGCCGAGGCGCGCCTTTGCGCTTCCGCAGCACCGGCTCCATGGCCCGCGGAGGATCGGAGACTCCCATCTGCTAGCTTGTGTTCCTGCGCCGCCGGCGGCGGCTCCTGTGCATCGCGCGCCGGCGTGGGCGGCGGGAGGGGGCCGGATCCGGAAAGAGCGGCGGGCAGCCTGATGAGGGGAGTGGCAGAGCATGATTCCTGCGCCGGCGGCAGCGGCTCCCGTGGATCGCGCGCCGGCGTGGGCGGCGGGAGGGGGCCGGATCGAGGGAGCGGCCTGACGAGGCGAGCGGCAGAGCAGGGAGCTCGGGGCTCGTGGGCGTAGGGGGCCGCAAATACGGGAAGAGGGCGGCGTGGGAGGCGGGTTCGCGAAGATTCGCCAGCTAACGGGTTTGCATCTTAATGGGCGATAGAGTGGTAGCGATCCGAATCGAACCGCCAATATTAGGACTTCGCTGGATCCGACGGCTAATGGGTTAACGGGTGACGCGGCGCGATAGGTTTGCCCGGTTTGGGTCCGGGATTCGAGATTTAGAGATTTGCATAGTTGCCGCCCCACAGATTTGCTGCTGGATTTAGGAGCAGCGCAGAGATACACTCGATCAAAACACAGATGAAGTTTTTGTACACCGGAGCTGCCGAGCCCAACATCAGAGCAACTCCAAGAGATTCTTCAAATTCATCATAATTGTTAGTTTTAGAGATTTTGATTAAAAAGTACCTTCCAACAACTTTTTTATTTGGTTACGTAAACATAGTCACTCTCTATTCCGGATTTCTCGCTCTTCAAATATAGAAAAGAGAATAGCTTTTCAGAGTGCACACAAGATATAGAAAAGCTGTTGGAAAACAGAAACATATAGAAAACGATTTTCATACAAATGACTGTCTCTAAATGATGATTTAGAGAGTGGGTTTTAGAGAGACTCTTGGAGATCCTCTCAGGCCTAAAATTTAGGGTCTTGAGTTTTGTTTTGCCCACATTTGCAAACACGTCGGCTCGTTTTTTTAGGTCAGTAGTTAGTTTTTTTTTCTGTATTAAGTCAGATTTTGGATCAATTTTTTCTGTATTAAGTCATATTTTGGATCAAAATTGGATCCCATTTGAAGCTGCTGCCACAGCAGGCTTCATCAATCACCACCAGGATAGCGTGTACAGTGTACTGGCACTCAACACACTCAACACAGCCAGTGCAATGCTCCTCTGTCTGGGGATCCAATACCGGTCTGACTTAATACACAGCCTGCAGAAGCACGTCGGCGGACATGAGCCCGGTGATCACAAGCACAGGCTCGTCCGGTAGGATTCTCAGAACTTAACACTGTGCATGAGGCCATGAGGGTAACAATATCATATATGATAACATATCCGAGTGGATGAGAAAAGCCTTCAGTTTCAGTAGTGACAATGCTATGTACAACTACATGACTACATGAGTACTACCTTTCTGTTGGCATGCTCGCATCAGTGGAAATTTCTTCATCAACATATAACTGGGAGGGAGAACATAAATAAGAATGATCCTTCCGAGATCTCAAGATTTTTCCTTTTAACTCTGAAAACGTCAGTTCATCTGGCTTCTTGTTCATTACCATTTTTTCGAAAAGGGCATTGGCCTTTTCTGTTTTTCCCTGGTCACAGTATCCATTTATAAGAGCAGCGTATGTGTAGAAATCAGGCCTAATTCCTTTCCGCAGCATCTCATCAAACAGTCCCTCAGCTTCCTCTAGAAACTCTGCTTTGCAGCATCCATTGATCAATACCGTGTAGCAGTATACATCAGGTTCAACTCCCATGGCTTCCATTTCAGCCCACAACTTATTGTACTCTACTCTGAGAAGAGAGCTCCTACTCTCCTTTCCAAGGCCTGGCCACTCTCGCTGCAAGGTTTCCTTTAGGGAGCCATCCAGCAGGACTGTGTGTGCACATGCATCAGGCTGAATGCCTAAAGTTATCATGTGTTTAAACAAGTCACGTGCTTCTTTCAATCGCCCAGCTCTGCAGTACCCATTCATCATCACAGTGTATGCAATGACGTCAGGAGGCCTCCACTGAACCATACTTTGGAACCATAAGTGAGCATTGTCCATATCTCCTGCCTGACAATAAGCTAATATGAGTTCGCTATATGAAATTCTATCAGGAACAACATCCTTTTCTAACATCATGCTGCATACGGTTGAAGCTCTTTCCACTTTTCCTTCTCTACAAAGGTCATTTATCAATTTTGAACATGAAAAATGATCCACAAAACTTCCGTGTTGAGCAACCCTAAGGAAAAGCTTGTAAGCATCACCAGTACAGCCTGCATGCAAATAACCACAAACCATAGCACTGTACAGCGCTTCAATATTATCTATCCCTTTTTCTTCTACTTCATCAAATAACGCCACTGCATCGTTCAGGTGGCCTACCCTAGAAAAACCATCAATTGCTACACCATAGGTTTGTGAATTCTCCAACCCTTGATCTATCATATGGTCTAGAAGGGAATCTACCTCCTTAACAAGACCTCTCCGGCAAAACCAATTGACCAGTATGTTATATGTAACTATATCTGGTAGTATATTGGTTTTCAGCATCTGCTCAAATACCTGTAGAGCGCTAAGTATATTTCCCTTCAGACAGTAACCATTTATCAGGCATGTATAGTGGATTCTGTCAGGTGCCAAACCCCTAGCCACCATTTCATTCAGTAGCTCAACTGCCGCATTCATGTTCCCAAGCTTGCAATAAGCATCCATAGCAATGTTATATACCAACTTATCAAGACAGATCCCTGAATCCCTAAAGTTCTGGAAGTGCACAATAACTTCAGATGTCATGCCTAGCTTCCTGAAGCACTGTAGAAGATAGCCGACAATGTGACAATTTATCTTGATACCATGGGATTCCATGGCCTCACAGTGATCTACCGCCTTTAACAAGTTGCCCATTTTGCAATAACTGCGGATGAGATAGCTATAACCATATACATCAGGAGCACATCCTTGTTTAGCCTTTAACTCCAATACCTTTTCAGCTGCCTCCAATTTCATTTCTTTGCATAGTCCATCCATTACCATGTTATAAGCCATGGCTTCAATTGGGACCCTCTTTTTGCTGACCCCTTGAAGAACCTCATAAGCTAGATCATACTTCCCACAATCACAAAGACCAATTACAAATGATGAGTATCCATGCGGCTTCACTCCTATTCCAATCATCTCGACCCACAATCGGAATGCTTCGTCTGCCTTCTTTGCTTTAAAAAGCGACCTAGTGACTATGTTTAATGAATCAGCATCCAGAGTCAACTGAGAGCACTTCATTTGATCATAAGCTGCGACAACCATCTCAGATCCACTGCTTCGTGCTACAAATTTGAGAACAAAATTGCAAGCCCAAGCTGATGGAACAATTCCAAGCCTGCAAAGCTGACCAAGCATGTCTATAGTGGCCTGTGCATCATGACATATAGTGTATGCTTTGATCAAGCAATTGCATGCAAATGAGAGTGCATGAGGAGTGTCACACGTTCTTCTGAGG
The DNA here is from genome assembly GCA_033239725.1 of Echinochloa phyllopogon. Lineage (NCBI taxonomy): Eukaryota > Viridiplantae > Streptophyta > Magnoliopsida > Poales > Poaceae > Echinochloa > Echinochloa phyllopogon. The sequence continues at coordinate 4,861,975 of BTCW01000003.1, forward strand.
CGATCCATGAGTGCTAAGATTTCAGGAGCACCGCTACTAGGTGGAGAAACAATTTCACAGAACAAGGATACCAACATCTTCCCCTGTGGTGAATGGGATAAAATGTGAATGATTTCTGAGTAGGTTGAAAAGTCATGGTGAAACCCAATGCTCTCGATATCTTTAAAGTAGGCAAATGCAACCACAGGATTCCTCTTTATGCAGCGGAGTGTCTGCAGAATGCTTTCAGAATTCAAAACACGGGATTGTTTCTGGATGATTTCACTATCAGGAACAGAATCCGGTTTCTCATCACCACTCGAGAAGTCTGATTGAACTGAAGCAGTGAGCGCTGAGAGGGGGCTAGAAAAAATCACCCGCGAAAAAACCCTACAGTGTCTGAACCATTCACAACTGCATTTTGGTTGGCACCTCACAAGCATGGCAAATATGGATCTTTCACCTTTGCATATGACCCATCATGGGTAAAAAGGAATCTACCTGCATTAAAAAAGAGAAAGACAAAAAAATCCATCAAACCTGAATGCAGACTAGTTTCTAATATCACAAATCATTAACTATATAAACATTCGATTGGAAATCTTAAGAAATTGTTCCTATTCAGGATGCATTAAAGGAGTAAAAAAGAATACTCCAAGAGTGGGTAAGATTTGACCTCCTAATGGCACACTGTCAAAAAAAAATTCAGGGTGTCTGGGCCATCTGCTTAAAGAATAAAAGACTCACAAGCACCGTTGCATGGATATCATGCGTGGATGAGAATATTTCAGAGTGGTAACGTGGTGAGGGCTAAGTTCAAAGTAGCCGAATAAGTGAGCAACATAAGTGAAATAATCGTAATTTAAATAATTACAATAATATGAAGAAGAGAGAGATTGAAACATAGCATTAAATAGATTTCTTTTTAGAAAAAGGCTTTAAATATCTTTACCTTAGTATCGGACCATTTTGCATTTCATATGGAGAACTTATGACCCATTATTGTTTGAGTTTTACAATTTCATGCTTTCTTGTTCCATGGTAACATCCTAAAATTGCTATGAGATTTGCCAGACCGGCGAATTCTTCAAAGTGGTTAACATCCGCCCGCTCTGGCTTATCCGCGTTATCGCTAGTGCGAGAAGCAGTACTTGTGTTGCTTAAAAATATATGTTGCTGCCAATATTTCCACATCGTTGCACATGCACGAATGAATTACCAACAAACCATGGGTACTTCAAATCCCCAAATCTGAGCTACTACTTTAGAAGCTAAATTCATCACAAACATTAGAACAAGATGACCAGGTACCTTGCTCTGCCGACCAAGCTACATCTGTGAGGTTAGTGGCGCTACGCCTGCTCGGCAGCCCACCTCCCTCCTCCCTCCGGCGCTGCGCGACTGCTCCTGCCACCTATGGCCTCCTCCAGGCGCCGCAGCGCCGGCAAGCCAACCTTCCGCGGCTTGGCCGCTGCGGCCGCCGCCAGCCGGCGCGGCCTAGGCCCCTCCACGCACTCCTCCGCCAAGCGCGGGCTGTCCCCTTCTCGCAGCTGCTTGCGCCGCCGGCCGCCTCAAAGGGTTTTCGTGTCGGCCGTCGCCGCCGTGTGCTCCCGCCGCGCGGGGAGCCTGGGGCGTATAGCATTTTCGGGCCCAACTAGATCAGGTACAAAACGGGCCCAAACTCGGCCCTTGTTGGATATTTGGGCTGGCTGCTCTGCTTCTGTGTGAATAGGCTTGTTGGGCTGGGAAGAAACGATAATACAGACGGGATAGGTACAGCTGGTGAAATAGCACAAACCAACAGCTAGGTCTGGATAAAATGTTCGAAGCTCGTTAGCTCGCTCGGTTCGGTTCATATTCCTAACGAGTCGATCAAGAGTTTTTGCTCGTTACTATAACGAGCTAGTTCGATAGACTAATTAGCGAATTAGTAATTATCTCTACTCCTAATAAGATTGTATCGGAGAACCGCCACCGCGACCAATCCGTCTGCCTCTCCACGCCTCCCCGTGCGATCACTGGGCCCTCGAATCAGACTTCGACTGATCACAACGCTCTCGCCTCCCATTTTTTAGCGCCGACATGTGGGCCCTACACTCGCGCAGTAACCCTACACATCTGCTGGGTCCCTCCCCTCCCCTCTCCACCCGCACCGCCGCCACCGCCTCCTCCCCTCTCCTTCCCACCCGCGCCGCCGCCGCCTCCCCTCTCCTTCCCACCCGCGCAGCCGCCTCCTCCCTCTTCCTCACCCGCGGCGGTGGCGCAATGGCCCGACGACGGCGAGACGGCGGCCCCACCAGCGCGGGCAGCGTCGCGTGACGAAGGCGACGAGGTTGGCCTCCCCGGCCCGCCGCCTCCCCTCGCCGCGCCGCTTGCCGCCTCCCCCTCGCCGCGCCGCCCTTCCCCATCCGCCTCGGCGTCGGCTCCCCCGAGGACGGATCCTGCGGCGGCATCGAAGAAGTCGGGGAGCCGAGCGGCGAGGCGGCCGGAGCGCGGCAGGGCGGCCGGCACGCGGAGGCGGACCCCAGCGCGGCGGGCGACCTGCGCGCGGCGGCCGGCTGCTTCGGGTCGCCGGCGGGCCGCTCTTCCTCCGCAACGGGCGGGCGACACCGGCCGCGCACCGCTTCGGCCCTCCTCATATCCCTCCCCTGCGCGGCGGCGGGCGGCGGGGAGCGCGCGGCTTGGCTGCGAGCGGCCGGCGGCGGCGCGTGCCGCTCGAGCTCGAGGCCCTCCGTCTGCGACGGCGACGACAGCCTCCCTCCCTCCTTCCGCCGGCCTCCCTCTCTCCCTCCGCCGGCCCTCCGCCCCCTCCCTTCCCTCCCTCACTCCCGGAGCGACGGCGGCGTGCGGCACCGCGCCGCCGCGGGAGTTGCGACGGGCGGGAGTTGGCGTCGGCCACGGCGCCACCGACGACGAGCTCAAGAAGGCTGACCGCCGCCATGGACAAGAACCCCTCGCCGTAGGTCGACTCCCTCTTCAAGCAGGTCTCCGAGGCCTACTATGTCTGTACCAATCCCCTCGCCCGCATACTCCATTAACGCCGCCGCCAGGGAACCCATCTCCTCAATCTCCGCTCCTTCTCTTCTCGCAGGTGCTCAGCGACCCGTAGAAGCGCGCCATCTATGACCAGTACGGCGAGGACGGCCTCAAGGCCGGCGAGCCCCCGCCCTCCGCCTCCACGCACACCGCCGGTGCCCACGGGATCCTATTCAACCCGAGGAATTTGTCAGGTATAGCAAGATTGGGGAGATGGGTTGGCAGTCAATCATTTGATACTCGCTTCTTGGTACCGTGACACTTGATTGCCTGCAGCTTCTTGAATCTTGACACTCGCTTCTTGGTACCATGGAAGACGATGCTGAAGCATCACGATTACCACACCTTCAAGTTGAGAGAGAAGGCATTTACAATGAACTTCTATCTTTTTGTCATTATAATGATTTGTGAATAGCAGAACACCATGTACTGCTGCTGTAAGACGATAGCGCAAAGCCCGTTGGTCCTGAATTATGCTTTAGGATGCGCCTCTTATCAGTTCAGTTTTCTGGTTTCTAACATTAGCGGCATTGCAATGCAGGCTATCATACTACAAAGTAGATGGTCAGGGAAGACAACCGATATTTCTCATATTGGTATGACGTACATTCTTCAGTAAGAAGGCAGAGCACTTGCTGCGTTTTCTCATTGAAAAAGCATGGTAATGATTAAAGAGAAAATTCTTCAGTTGCAGCATACTGCAAATTATGCTCCATCCACTGTAGTTAAAAAGAATACAGTATATTGTACCACATAGCAGATGAAAATAGTCTAGATATGTCTTGTCAGATTCAGCACGATAATGTGGAATGAGAAATTCTAAAGTTTGTTAGCTGAGGGACTAAAATAGAGCTGATGATTTTATACAAAAATGGTAGAGTACATCCTATATGCCATTTGTTGCAGCTGTATAAAAATAATGTCCAGAAATGTTACTATACTCTTGATTCATGTTAGCATTCGTTTCCTGAATTTTTTAATGCTTTGTGCCTTTACTATACAATGGATTCAGTAAAAATTTAAAGTAAGTTTGGTAGTGATAATCTGATGTCAGAGAGCAGTGATGAATCAAGAGAATGACGGAGCCATTTGTTCTTCTCTGTTCGTCTATTATAATGGCTCCTTATAATGATCACCAAATTTGATCATGTGTGGATATATATGGCCACTTAGTTTTCACTCATAAATTGATTTATTTTTCAAATTGACAACAATGGGTTGTTTTAGGTACAAAAGAGCACCAGCAGTTTGCTAACAGTTTTAGTAGAATTAAATTTATTCTAGAGCTGATGTTAGTTGTGAAAACAAACATGATGCAGTTGCAGCATTTTGGACTGAATGTATGCTTGCTTATATTTCTGATGAAGTGATTTGCACTTCTTACTGTATACTATCTTCCTGAGTTGGATGTAAGACCTGTATAAAATGCCTCTGAACATTTGCTTATTCTCTTGAAAGGGAACAACGAAGCCCTACATTGCAACTGCTCTGTATTTCTGCAAAAAAGGAAAGAAGATGGAGATGTTGTGCCACTTATCATATATTCCTAATAAAAACCAGGAGGCAAACCGCGACCATGCGTTCTGTCGTTCTGCCTCTCCCTCGCCTTCGCTTTCAATTTTGATCTTCTCTCTTATTGAGGGTTGTACATGCACATGTTGCTATTGGATTACATCCTCCTTCGATAGGAAAAAAACCAGTAGCCAAATTCAGAGATGAGCTCATGTATGTGTATGCCTATTTCTGTTTTTCTATTCTTGTAAAGGTGGAATTTACTTATTACATTCACAAAATATACTTGGTCAGCTACTTCTCAATTAATGTTGCATTATTTTTCCATTCAGGTTGTTCCACCGTATGGAAATCAACTTAATGCTTTGATCTGGAAGGATTTTGGACAAGGATACAGTACAAAACTGCAGGTATTAGATTCTTAATCCGTCATGCCAGCCATCGCTTCTCTTCTTCGCTGAGATTATTTGGGCCTTGGGCGATGAGTAAACTTAATTTGAGTGATAAAGGAGCACTGCAATTAGGATTATTTGGCCACAATGATTTTGGAGGACGTTTAGGCTGCCATAGCTGTTTTATTTTGTCTTCGGCCAGATCATTCTTTGTAGCACATTGTTCCTCAGATGAATGGTGCTTCATGTCACATGTAGCACATGAATGTTTTGCTAACTTTTCATTTACCACAGATGACAAAAAGGGTGCTCATGTGTTAACTCCTTATCCTGCAAAGTCTGCAAAGTCCATTACTATACCCTGTAAGTCATGCAACAAGTATGTGTTGCCCTAAAAAAAAGTATGTGTAGCTTACAGTTTTGTTCTTCATGAATGGTTAGTGTCAAGATGAAGTATATGAATCTTGAATCGATGCCAGATGTCTTTCAGACAGATGGGAATAGCATCAGGTGAAGTGGTCCTTACCTGCTCTTGTTCACAATGAGATCCAAATTGATTACTTCTGAATTTATAATTTATCCAATTGTTGTTTCGATTTACTTGAACTCAACTCTTGTTTTCTTTTGGGTCAGAGACACTGTTCTTGAGTTATCTTAGGGTGCTGATATTTGTATGGACGCTTTACTTGGATCAGTTTAATACATGGGTTCCATCCAATTATCTGTTGTCACCTATTTCTTGCTATTATTTCATTGTTGTGTATTATCGAACAGCCATGTATGAACTTGTTTTGATCGAACTATATTTCTTGCTGCAGAAGCTAATCTACAATCCACTTTCCTTGTGCACCTCACCGAACACCTCATCGAGGAGATCCTCGTCCGCATCGCCACTCCCTGCGACCTCGTCCGCGCCTCCGCCGCGTGCGCCTCCTTCCGCCGCCTCGTCGCCGCCGCCTCGTTCCTGCGCCGCTACCGCTCCCTCCACCCGCCGGTCCTCCTCGGCGTCCTCAGCCCAATGGGCTTCCTGCCCGCCGAGGTGCCCCACCCCAACGCGCTCGCCGCCTACGCCCTCGCCCGCGACGCCGACTTCCAACACCAATTCAGACAACTCCCTCCCCGCCAACAGAGATGCTGGTCTCACTGCGATGCGCGCGACGGCCGCGTCCTCTGGAAGTCCTCTCATTCTGCGAGCGGCCTCGCGCTCCCGCAACTCGCCGTGTGCGACCCCTTGACGCGGGGGTACACGCTGCTGCCTCCCATTCCTGAAGGCCTAGTAGCCTCCCAGCTCCTTGGTCCGGCCCTGGACGTGCACTTTGACTGTTTTGATGCCTTCTTTGTCCCTTCGGGAGACTACGAGGAGGCACACTTCAGGGTGATTGGCTGGACGCACTGCAAAGCAATGGCTGCGGTATTTGTCTACTCTTCGCTTTCCGGCGCCTGGACTGCTGGTACTTCTACCACTTGGAATGCGCTAGGCTTGGTTGTGGAAGCAGAACCCGAGAATGCGCTAGGCTTGGTTGTGGAAGCAGAACCCGACAATGCGCTAGGCTTGGTTGTGGAAGCAGAACATGAGAATGCTCTAGGCTTGGTTGTGGAAGCAGAACCCGAGAATGCGCTAGGCTTGGTTGTGGAAGCAGAACCCGAGAATGCGCTAGGCTTGGTTGTGGAAGCAGAACCTGAGATTGCGCTAGGCTTGGTTGAGTGGCCCAGTTATGTTTATGGCTGCTTCTACTGGCATGTGTGCAGGAGCAACATGTTGCTCAAGCTCGACATTAACAGGATGGAGTTCTCGGCTGTTGGCCTCCCGCCTGTCTGTGAAAATCAATGTCTTGTTGTTGCTGCTGAGGCTGGTGAAGGAAGGATTGGGATACTTAAGCACATTGCCGGTCAAGGAATTCCTCAGTCTCTATGCTACTCTGTTAGGCAAAACGAGGGTGAGAATGCCAATGGGCATCCGGTGGAGACTACAATTCAGCTGCCCAGTGATTATGACAAGTATTGGGTTGTCGCTGCGGCACAAGGATATATTTTTCTAGAAGCCTCACGATTCGTTTACCAACAAGGCACACACAGGTTAATTGGAGGAAGTTCAGCGTTTTTCTCACTTGAAATCAAGACATTGAAGATCCAGAGGGTCTGTTCAACACGTGGTGCTTTGTGTGACCATGTCCTTCCATACTTTGGGTTCCCATCATTCATGTCGCCGGCGAGGATATGAAGTGGTATGTCCTTAACTTAGTTTCTACTGCCCTTTTACATTATTCTTTGAGGTGCCGTGGCAGTATATTTTTGTGGTGGAATTGTTCTGCCTATACCATTGTTATGTGCACCATGGATTGTAGGTTCATGAAAAAGATCCTTGTGGTGCCCATGCTATTAGGCAATGTACTAATGTTTTGGCGTTTAGGTTATTGTTTACATGATTTTCTAGTATTATCTGTTATCATGTAGACAAGCCTCTCCCTCTGGAAAACATACATGATCTTTCTGTTTTATTTTTGAACAATGAGTGTCATGTGAATGGAAACCTTGTAAAACAGAAACAGTGTGTTTTGGAAGACGGAACATACCTCAATTGTTTAAGAAAATGAAAATATCATTTGGGATGTATAATTTCTCCATGAACTGTTGAATTTGGGTCAAGAAGCATAATTTTTTCTTCTCATTTGCCCCTCTTGGTCCTTTCACAAATTTAAATGCATTCTTGTTAAACTTAGTTCTGCTTGCAAGCAAGAAAATATAATTTTGTTGTGGTTTTATGGTTTTCCTTCATGGATAATGTTACTAGCATCTCTTGCTTCATGGTTTTCAATGGCAGCTCTATAGATGTGGACTGGTAGCATTTTCATGTTAACCCATGTCCTTGTCATCTGGTTGAAGAAGTGATTAGTTTGGGTAGTGTTGGGCTTCTATCCATTCAGTGCCTTTTTTTTTGTCATGCCTATGCAAGTTTGCTAAACTTTGACTATAGCATCGCTCTGACTTTATTGCCTTTTGGCGTGCATGGGAATACACATGTTATTGTGCTGTGTTTGTTTTTTTTTGTTTTTTTTTTCTGTGGCTTGCCTTCTTGCAGTATGGTGGAACACTGTTAGAGAATATGAGCTGAGTAGCAGTGATTTTTTCTTTTACCTTTTACTTAATAAACAAAATTCTGAACTTGCAAAAAGATGGCTTATTGATCTCATGCGCCATCAACAACTGGCATAGTCGCATTCTAATGGGCTTGTCTTTTGCTTCTTATGCATGTCCCTGGACTCTTTCTTTCGCTCAGGCTTTGTCCATCATTTACATCATTTTATAACTTCTCTATGTTAATGGGATAAGATAGAGTATTGCATAACTGCATATAGTTGGGGTTGGCTGCAAGTAACTTCTTTTATTCTTCCTCCCATTTGCCTTAGTTAAAGAAAGTACTGCGATGTTATTTCCATTTAGATTCAAAACTTTAAGCACTTCAGATCCATACGCCTCAGATTATGCCTTGTCACCAAAACTGTGGAATGTACTTGTTGCACTGCCATCTGCAATATGCTTTATTCTCTGAGGTCTAATTGCATCCAATTACAGGACTAAATTTGCCTCCAAGGTCGTGCCTTCTTTGGTGTGATGCTGCTGATGTAGAAGCTACGTGATGCTGGTGATGGTGATGATGAGGACAGCTTTTGTGTTGCACTTCTACTATGTTTTCAGGCAATCCTGTACTAATATATTAGTATTCTATGCTAGTTTAGTTATCATTTGGTCAGTATGGAACTCATTCTGCTAGTTTGAGACTTGAGTCCTTCTAGAGCAGGATTAAATTTGGTCAGTATTAAATTGCGTAGGTATCACATTAGCGATCTCGGATTGTCTAGGGATATGGATCCCGTGTTTTAATCACATTTTTTGATAGTTCAAGTGTCCCGTACCTTTTAAATTCTCAAATCAAATTGGAATTACCATCTGTGCTATTACGGTTGTAAAAGAGTTGGTACTGTAATATTGCTTTTGTCAAATATCGTGCAAACTGAAAAATAATTTGATTCAATTAAATTGGGACTTGCCGTTTCCATCGCCTCTATGGAACACATCTTTCATTTTGGGAGACCTAGGCAGAGAAGAGAACCACGCGGAAACAGAGCAAGGAACACAAATGACTGAAGCGGGAAAAAAAAGAGTTCTCCACAACACGCATTTTTTATTTTTTTTTAGCTTATGAGAACGGAACGCATGAAATGCATATGCCCATTTCTGAATTCGAAGTTTTTTTTTCCTGTGAAATTTCTACAAAAACCTATGAATTCCCGCGTACCAAAATACCCCTCTCGGCCCTCAGTCAATCAGTCATCATCCTACTGCCGTCTGCCGGCCGGCCACGGCCAGCCTGCTTCGATGGTTACTCTGCCCGTCCTTGTCCTATTCCCCCGGTGGACTTCTTCACGGCTTCGCCTAAAGCTTCCATCTTTCTTAGAAGTCACCGCCAACACTTTGAAGAACAGCAGCTAAATCCGAGGCAAGCATCCAGCTGCTGCTAGTGCTGTTCCTCCGTGGTCGGGTCGGGATCGCCATGGCGGCGTCGAAGCCCATCCTGTACAGCGCGTGGATCAGCTCCTGCTCCTTCCGGGTCCGGATCGCCCTCAACCTCAAAGGTAACTGAATCAAGCCGCTGGCTTTTGTTTCTTGCTCCACAGATGATGGGGAATCTGTGCCTATAGTAGGTTCTTGTTCCTGAGGCATGGGGACAATGTAGCCTTTTTCTTGGTTTAATCAGTCAAACAGATATTGCCATATTGGGGGATGCATTCGGTGGCTGGATATTAGGCCACCCATTTAGGCTAAGAGTTTGTGTGGTTCAGAAGAACTGGTTTTAGACAGGCTATCTTTGGGGGTTGTCAGAATCTCTGGAGGGACCCGGGTGAAACTCACAGGGAGTCAGAGATGGCTCCTGTTATACCAGATGCTTTGTTCGTTTCGATTAGAGATTATCCAAGGTGATTTGACCTCTTGAAATATTAACATACCATGGGACTAGACTAGATAGCTTGTGAGAAATCTACTCGGTACAGGATAATGGAAATTTGACTTTTCTAACTTAGATGCTCAGACTTTAGGCTTACTGAAATTCACTGGAAAATTGAAATTGAAGGACACAAGATTAATGCCTCTGCTGCTACTGCTTGTTATTTAATTATTACTTTACTCAACTAATTGTACCAATTTCTCTGTAATGAAGGTGTGGATTATGAGTACAGGGCTGTGACATGGACTGATCCAGGTTAGTGGTAACAAATTTCTTGTATCACATACCTTACTTCCTGAATGGTGTGACAAATGGAGGAAAAGAAATGGTGATCATGGTCACAGTTGATGGAATTTTTTAGTCAACTAGTAAATTATTTACATCAACCATATGTGAGTCTCCAAACAAAAAACGAAAACAAACATACGGCCAGCCTAGTGGTTCTAGTGTCAAAATCGAGTCACCTCCCAAAATTATGAGTGAATTACATACACCATTTGACTGGCTACTAGTTTCCAAAACATTGGGTTTAGTCAATTTTTGCATATAACACTGGGTATTCAGACATCCTGTTGCACTTTGAACTAAATAATTATTCAGACACCTTGTTGCATTTCTCCTAGGACATGTACTGTTCTTATGAAGGACTTGTAACTTTGAGGCAGCAATATTTTCTTTTTCATCTTCCAGCTATAAAAAATTAATCAGTAGTCCCCCATAGCAGTCTGATTTTTTTTCGTTGTGATAATATTGTAGATTATGAAAAGATCAATCCAATCAAGTATGTCCCAGCTTTTGTAGATGGAGATTTTGTGGTTTCAGACTCTCTCGCAATCATATTTGTGAGTTATGTTCTTCTGTAGTTTGTTGATATATAATTGGCTCCTTTAATATTATTGACAAACTTCTTGATTTCTGTTCAGTATCTTGAAGACAAGTATCCACAACACCCTCTTCTGCCTCAAGATCTCAAAAAGAAAGCTATTAATCTGCAGGTACAAGTTTTACCCAAGAGTTGAGAAGCTTCATTGTATGAAGCTAAGTGTCCTTATGGTTTCTGAAATTATGAGACTGGAAGTGAATAAAGTATTGAATAAGTTTATCACAGTAGTAGCACAGAAAGGAGAATAGGAATATAGGATCAACAGTGCTCTAGCATTGTAAATTGTTAATGTCATATGGATGACAGATCTTTCTTGCTTTTTTTTGCAGATAGCAAATATAGTGTGTTCGAGCATTCAACCTCTTCAATGTTATGCTGTAGTTGTGGGTTTCACAACCACCAATTATTGATGGAATATTGTGTTTTTATTTTCAGTATTGATGCAATGATTTATGGGCATTTTATTTTGTGCCACTCCCATGGCAGGGTCTGCTTGATGGCAAGTTAGACTCAGACGAGAGCCTTCATATTGTTCAGCATTACATTGACAAGGGTTTTAGAGGTCTGGTTAATTGCACTCTGTTACTAAGTGTTTTTCTGTCGTTGCATATCGTGTATCTTCCTCCGCACCATAACAAATGGTGTTTACTTGTAACACATGATAAATATGACCTCTGTCACCATATTTCCTATTCTTGTTCTCTTATTGTTTGTTTCATTTTGTGTTGGACTAATCTGACTTTCCTCTGGATCCAATCAGCAATTGAAAAACTTCTGGAAGGGTGTGACAGTAAATATGCTACTGGAGATGAAATCCAATTGGTCAGCACTTCAGATTCTTATTTTATCCTTGACAATTTACTGCTTGTTCCAATTACTCAGTAAAAATTGTGCAGTCTTACAATCAATGCAAGGATAACCATGTTCACTGCATATGGTTTTTAATTTTCTCCACTGTAGATTTTTTTTATGTTGCTTATGTTACTTGTCTGTAACAAAAGTTCCTGTTGCACTGATTCTGGTTTTATTTACATGTGTTTCTATACTTGATGATCCATTTAATTTAAACTTCGATACTGATTACTTCCCATGTACAGTGCATATGTTGGTTTGAGTAATCTGTCTCTGTATGTTTTGTGCTCATGTCCAGGCAGATGTGTTTCTTGCGCCGCAGATCCATGCAGGCGTGACACGCTTCCAGATTGATATGGTACACAGTTCATTACCTCTTATTCCTGGATGCATGTAAAATAGTAGTTCCTTCGATCCTAAAGGAGTAAGGAAGCTTGTGAAATGTCCTCCTTGCCCTCAATTAATCTAATCCCATACAAAGTGCACTAGAAGTCAGTTAATGATAGTATTAAGGAAGGGTAGACTGGAACAGACAAATAGGGTAAACTTGACTAGAAGTTGTAGAAGTATGTACACTTGGCAAGCAGTGAATGGGTATAAATCGACATATATTTCTGATGAGAGGGGGTGATTTCTTTATAGCAAATTCCTTAAAATATGCAATTGTTTTTTGCAGTCAAAGTATCCTCTTCTGGAGAGATTCTACAAAGCCTACATGGAAATTCCCGCAGTTCAAATCGCTATTCCTGAAAAGCAGCCAGATGCACCACCACCACCCGGGATATGAAAACTTCGAAGCTATGCCAAGATGCGTGCTGCAATTTAGGAAGGAGTAACAGAGTGTTGCTGATTGTCCCGGTAACCATGCATCATGCAAGAGCAGCCTCCTCTCGTGCACCGTACAAAATTGAGCCTCTCATCAGTGAGCGAGAATGATCATGTGGCTAACTTGAGCAACATATGTACGGAGTATGTGTGTCTTCCGCGAAAAATAAAAAAAAGGGAAAGAAAAAACATGCATCTTCCAATTGGAGCATGCCATGTATCATGTATAAGCAAGCTTTGACTTGCAGAACGGTGCATTCTGAAAGGTTTCTCCGCCCCATCGATCTGTTGTTGAGCCATGGTGCGAAGGGATAAGGTGGAGCTGTGCAGGGATGATGACTGTGTGGTGGTGGGTTTTCCTGTGTGGGTGCCTAGGACTAGGAGGAGGAGGCAGAGGTGAGAGGTGGGTGGGGGGTCGTGGTCTCCTGACCCCGAGGCTGCCGGGTATCTCACGGGCAAGCAAAGAGAAAAATTAGGAGCTATATGATCCGTCACCGTCTCACTCCTGAAACCAAACGCGTGCACCGTTTCTGTTGCCACTGGAACCAAACACACTATTTATTCGTCATCCCAGATAGATGCCCAGCCGAAGCATTCTACACCTGCATGCGCACCTGCTGCTAGTTGCTAATCGAGGACACGGGGGCAGCTTGTTGCCATGGTGACATCGGCGAAACCCGTCCTGTACAACAACTGGATCAGCTCCTGCTCCCACCGTGTCCGCATTGTGCTCAACCTCAAAGGTCAGCCATCAGCACCATCTCTGCTGGGGTCGGGCTGTTATGCCTAGCTAGCTTAGGAACCCGCTGACATAATTCTTGCATTGTTAGCCTAAGCCTAACAGAGAGCTTCATCTTACATATGGACTAGTCCACACTTAGACTGGTTCAGCTAGCATAATGCTAGTTGGGCTCGATGGTACATCGATTTGCAGAAAGCGATACTATATACAATCTGACATTTTGAGCTCTGGTTGCTGTTGATTATGTATGTTGAAACTTGAGACCTAACTTCACTAGTTTTCTCTGTCATGAAGGTGTGGATTATGAGTACAAGACAGTAGATCCCAGGACAGATCAAAGTATTCACAACACCTTGACACATAGAATCTATTATATTACAAAATCCATCTCGGACACAGACCCACGGTGACAACTAAGAGAGGGGGATCATGATTATAGTTGACCATGATAGATTACTTACTGAATTATAAGAATATGTTGGTCTCATTGTGTGCACCACTGGTACATTGCCCTACAGACGATTCCTTTGCTCGTTACCTTGATAATCAATCATGAATAATTCTTCTATCATTTCTAGTAACTAGATTTGATTTCCACAAGTTTACGTTTATTTTTATTTTTTTAATAACAGCTACGATTTGCATTGCACAATCTCATTGCACATCTGTCATTTTTTTCCCTTTTTTGCAGATTATGTAAAAATCAACCCACTGAATTATGTTCCAGCATTAGTAGATGGAGACATAGTTGTTTCTGATTCTCTCGCCATCATATTGGTGAGTTCCAAAACATTGCATCGATTTATTTTGTATATACCATCAAGTAATGTTCTTCCATATGCCCCGTGCCATCCATTGCGAATAGCTAATAAGTGTATTTCTACCGTGTTAAACAGTATATGGATGAAAATAAAATATCCCAAGCGTCCTCTCCTGCCTAAAGATCTCAAAATGAAAGCTCTTAATCATCAGGTCCTGTCCAGATCCAAGTCTCTTTGCATCTCTATTAGGCATTTTGTGTGTGTGGTGAAAAATGGGCTGGAGGGGTAAGCACGAAAATAGGAGAATGAAAGAGAGGTTTGAGAATGCTGGAGTCTTTAATTAATATGTCAGATGAACTACAAGAGGTATGCAAGATAGAATCACGTGAAACAGCACAATTTCTCTAACATTGGGATTCAACCGTTCAGTACTTTACCTATTTCAGAGTGATATTTTCCACACATACTTGATACTATATATAAATTGGTAACATCCTTATTGTTATTCAGCACATGTCTTTATTTTCATCTTTATTTTGGTAAATCTATATTACTTGCCTGTTACAGATTGCAAATATTGTTTGTTCAAGCATTCAACCTCTTCAAGCTCAAGGCTATGCCGTTATTGTGGGTATCGACAGTAGATTTATATTCCACTGAATATATTGTCGATACATGCATGTTTAATTTACAAAATTGCTTTGCAGGGTGTGCATGGCGGTAGGTTGAGTCCCGATGAGAGCCTTCAAGTGATTCAGTATTATATTGACAAAGGATTCAGAGGTTTCATGTCAAGCTAGTTTCTTTTTTTATCGCAATGTAAAACTATTTTATCAGATCGAACCTGGCAACAGATCTTGCGCAACAAATATCTAGGGACCCAATTGATGGTTCAGGTCCAGTGGAAAAGTGAGGATTCTCACTTTTGGGCTAGCCTTATGAAGGTTAAAAATGATTTTCTAAAATTTGGATCCTTCGTTATAAAGGATGGAACCCAGATAAGATTCTGGGAGGACAAATGGTTAGGAAACAGTCCTCTTCGGGATCAATATCCACAGCTATATAACATAGCTCGGAAAAAACAGGATACAGTGGCTGATGTACTTAGTACAGAGATTCCCAATATATCCTGGCGTAGAGATCTGATTGGACCTAAGTTGATAATGTGGAACAATCTAGTGGATCGAATTAGAAATATTGATCTTATTGAGGAACGAGATGAATTTAAATGGAGTTTGGACCAGGCAGGTGTTTTTTCAGTTAAAACACATTACATGGCTCTCATTTACCAAAATGTCCCAAGAACAAATAAAAGATTATGGAAATCAAAAATCCCATTAAAGATTAAAATTTTTATGTGGTTCCTCAAACGAGGGGTTATTCTAACCAAGGATAATCTGGCTAGACGTAATTGGAATGGTAGTAAACAGTGTAGTTTCTGCCACGAGAATGAGTCAATTCAACATCTTTTTTCGAATGTAGGTTCACACGGTTGGCATGGGCTTCGGTTTATGCGGCTTGGGGTTTACCTAAACCAGATAGTGTGAATAATATGTTAAATGGTTGGCTCAATCTAGTTCCATCAAATGTTAAACCTCTGGTGTTTGTAGGCGCGGCAGCCTTATGTTGGGCTGTCTGGCGATGCAGAAATGCAGTGTTTTTTTATAAAAAGACTCCAAATTTTTTGCAGGTCATTTTCACAACTTCGCACTGGCTCCGTACGTGGGATATTCTACAACCGCCGTCATCATCGCAGGACACTCTTGTAGCGGCGTCGCATTGCTTGGTCCAAGTGGCCAAGGTTATTTTTGCCCGGGCGTTTAGGTGACAGTCTAGTCTTAGGATTGGCAGCTATTAGGGTCCTGGGTTTTTGATAAACATTTGTTGGGCTGTGTGTCATAATGGCAGAGGCCAGGAGTGTGTTTTCAGTGGATGTATCACCTCGATGTATCTAACTGAAAATTAATAAAGCATCCATTTTCAAAAACAAACTATTTTATCAGACATATAGATCAGAGCTTTGTTGTCAAATCTAGCAAAGCAATTGGCATCGGCAATTACACTACTTATTTTAATTGGATGCAAATTATTTAATAACATTATAACATAAATTCACCTTCGATACCGCAATCAACGTAAGCTTACTTCGTCTGAAAAGTTTTTTTTCAAGCATTACTTACCGTAGTGCTCTTGATTTTACTGTGTCAGCGATCGAAAAGCTTTTGGAAGGACGTGAGACTAAATATGCTACCGGGGAGGATGTTCAATTGGTTTGTTTTACTAATCCAATCTTGCATTTTCCCTGATCAATCACATGGATATGTTCCTCAAAAGGAGCAGCATAGAAACTTTTGAAAAACTATATTTCAAAATTACTTATTTATTCCTTTCTCACCCAACTTGGTGACAGCATTATCTCACATGCATTTCAGAAAACAATTAACATGCGACGAAACAATTTGATTTAAGCTAATCTCATGTTTCATAGTTTTGTTATTTTTCAAATAGGGAGATGTGTTTCTAGCACCACAGATCCATGCCGGTATACATCGCTTCCAAATTGACATGGTACCTTATGTTTCATCTGCTATTACCAGTAAAATATAAAACCAGTGAGTATCACACTCTCTAAGCCTATTCAGAATCTAGATTTGATAACTTCTTGTTTACTTGCAGTCAAAGTACCCGATTTTGGCAAGACTCCATGACGCATACATGGAAATCCCAGCCTTTCAAGCTGCACTTCCTAAAAATCAGCCAGATGCGACTTCATCATAAGAATATACATGTTCTTGAGTAATAATTCAGAAGGGCAGTGCGGTCCCTTTTTCCTTCAAGGGAAATTACCGTGTACTACGGTGGGTAGCTGCGCACGATGCTTCTACCGCCGGATGGGAGAGGTCTCGGGATCCTTGATAAACACTGGGGTCCTGTAAAACGCTGACATACACATTGATTGGAAGTACACCCGCACTGTTTCGGTACATGGACACTGAAGGATCCATACAACGTACTCCCTCTGTCTCAAAATGTAAGTATTTGTTGACTTCTGCTGATCACGTTTGACCATTCGTCTTATTCGAAAAATTTGTGAAAATATTATTTATTTTGTTATGACATGTTTTATCATCATATATATTTTAAGTATATCGTAATTGTTTTTATATTTTCACAATTTTTTTAATAAGACGAACGGTCAAACATGATGCGCAGAAATCGAGAAATGATTATATTTCGGAACGGAGGGAGCAGCGGAGCGTTGGCAATAAATTAGTGGCAAGTGCAGCAGCCTTTGAAAGTCAGAACCCACACATGCACATGCAGACACCTCGGCATGGCGCTCCAGCGACTACTGCCATTGACTCGATGCGAGTGCATGCATCAGCGTATCATTATTGACTGGCGTTCCAGAACCCCTGCGCAACTGCGACTGTGGCGTTGCAGCTGTGTCCATGCTCTGACCAACTGCCCGACTGTGTCACCACCGTGTACTATGTGCTGCTGTGGGTCTGACATTGTGGACAGGCAAACGACTGGTCAAGGCGTCAAGCAAATATATCGAGAGACCTCCCATATACTGGCAAGCAACATCACACACAATCGTTACCAGCAACAAAAACACTCCTCTTACTTTCAAAAAAAAGTATGGGAAGCAATAAACTAGTGCTGAACTTGCGCTAGTGCGCTCACCTGAACTTGCTTGACACAAATGTATGGGAAGCAATAAACTTGCCTCGGTACCGCAGTTGCGATAGTGCGCGCGAATCTGAACTTGCATGAAACAAAAATGTGTGGAACCAAGAATCATGCCGGATGTGTGAGATCGTGTTGTCATCGGTTGGGGCGCGGATCCCAGTATGCGTGGGGCGTTAATTCTGAGTGTAGCCTGTTACCTCCTGTAGCGTTTTCTGAGTCGCGATATGGGTGGTGTTTAGGTGTTGAATTTGGGAGGGTGAATTTGGGAGTATGATGTCACTTCGTAATCATTGCGTTACTGTAGCATTTCGTTTGTATTTGTAAAAAAATGTCCAAAAATTGATTAATTAGGCTCAAAATGTTCGTCTCGCAGAGCACAACAAAATTGTGCAATTAGTTTTTAATTTCATCTACATTTAATACTCCATGTATGTTTTGATATTTTGATGTGATGGAGAATCTTCTTTTTGCATAATAAATGTGGGAGTGGAATTTTGGAAGGGCCACGGTGATGGTCCGGGGGTTGATGACCCAAGCACGGGTCACTGCTGCAAAAATTGCGTGTGTTCCCGTTGTCTCGGTTGCCAGAAAAGGAGGTACTCCGTACTACGTATGTTGGGGGCTCTTGAGCGCAACACATATGAGCGCAGCGGACGATGCAACCCATGCATGAGCTGTCACATTGTAAATAGTAATACCACTGTGCACACGGTACAGATGATTGTACTGCCCAACCACCCGCGCAGCGACCTGCCGGAATGTATCACCTAATCGCAAAACTAAAATGGATGAATAGGGGCAGAGATAGACCGGATCCACCCCTCGTGCGCAGCTACCCACCATGACTCAAAATCCACACTCTTTCCTTCAATACCCTTGTTGAAGGGCAGTCTACCCTTGTGTGTCAAGATTCAACGGTCACTGTTTGATGCTAATGTGGCTATTCCCTAATAATGTGTACACTTTGGACGAATTATGTATGTTGTTGCGTCAAGAAAAAAAATGTATGAGAGTCTTCTCTCTCCCAATCTCCCATGTCCCTGCTTTTTTCTGCCGGAGCCATTGTTACCTCTGCAGGTAAATCTGGCATCCGAAACTACATGGCCTGGCGCAGGGCTAGCTAACATACACCTAGAGCGTTGGGCCGGCCAGCTCTGTCACATGCATGGGAACCACTGCATTTCATTCCGGGCGGTGTTCGCTTCCCTTTCAATCAAGACTTCTCCTAAACTTTCTCTCTCTAAACTTCACTATTCACTATCACATCAAATCTCTCTCCTCATGCATGAAGCATTAAATGTAGGTAAATAAAAAAACTAAGTACGTGTTTTTGATGTACACTACGAGACGAATCTTTTGAGCAAGTTAGGTCATGGTAGGACAATGATTACCACAAACGAACAAAAAGTGCTACAGTGCGCTACAGTGTTTGACGTGACATTTTCACCCAAATTCATGTTCCCTTTCGACACCGCCCCAGAGGCCAACATTCCCATCAAGGTGCAGACTGCAGAGTAAGGTGTCCGCAAGCCACACGAGTAAGCATGTTTTTCAGTAATTAGTTTTAGAAAATAGTATATTTTTCCTGTAATGATCTTGAAGGGAACTCATGCCGTCCTTCAAGCAGTCATGCTTAGTCCAGGAAGGCTATTCTGTGCAGGCCTTTGTGTGAACTGTAAGAGGCAAATTGTCAAACTGTGCATACTGACGTGTGACGTGCGCACTGACGTTCAAAGTTGCAACAATAATAAAGTTATGAAGATATATAAGCATCAACACGACCGCCGACGCCACCCTCGAAGAAAGTTAGCCTCTTCCTCCTTTTGAACTGAATGATACAACAAATCTTTTTGTACCCATCCTCCCCTGTTTTCCTCTGCAATCAGTGCTCCCGACTTTCTGGATAGCTTGTGGGCCCCACCTGCCAGACTCTCAGACTTGGCGAGTGGTATCTTTCTTCTCCGTTGAATTCAGCTCTGCTATATCTACTCTGCTCACGGAGGAGTTAGGACTTAGGAGTAGACTGAAGACTTGGGGCTTCACCTGCTTCTCGGAATCTATAATTTAGCTTCACCTGCACCTACTGCTACATCTCATCATCATCATCTGATACTGGTAGTTCAGTTGCTACTGATTGAGGAGGACGGGGTAGCAGCAGCCATGGCGACGGCGAAACCCATCCTGTACAACGCTTGGATCAGCTCCTGCTCCCACCGTGTCCGCATCGCTCTCAACCTCAAAGGTGAATTATTACATCTTGTGTTCCTCACACTATTGGGTCTGGTTGGTTCTTAGGAGTTAGGAGTATAGGACTAGCTGAACTTAATGTTATGCGATAATTCAGGGCACAAGAAGGAGACCCGTGTCTTCTAATTTGTTGTATAATGTCAAACTATTCTTCTCCTATTTCAGTACAAGATACAGTCTCAAGCTTTGCAACAAGCAGGTTGAGATATCTATGTTTGGCCAAACTCTGAGCTTTTTGCGTTAGGGATAACTGCAGATGCTAGCAGTTGTGTATTTCTTGATATAGCAACATTTCAAAAATTGTGAGTAAGTAAATAAATCCGACAAGCACATGGATATTTTCCTCAAAAAAAATCGTGCCGATATTCCTGACAATATGTTTTCATTCAGCTCCCTGCTCCCACTGGTCCTGTCAGTTCCTAATTCTTCTGTTTAAAGAACCTGATGTGCACCAATGTGCTGAAAATATTATTGAGAATTGAGCAAGTTAGATTGTCGAATTTGAGATCCATTTGATCATGGCTAATTTTTCTCCAAACGACAAAAAGAGTTTTGCCATGTTATATTACTATAATGAAACGAGAGGGGAAAAGGACAGCACAACTCGATCTAGAGTACACTACAGAACACTATTGTGGTTAATCTCTTCATTTTTTATTATGAAGGTGTGGACTATGAGTACAAGTCAGTAAATCCCAGGACAGATCCAGGTAACTGCAACGTCTTGACACATTTCTTGTATTTCAGTTGCCATCTCATTCATGTGTTTACAACCAATGTGGACACAAGAGAGATCATGGTTAGAGTTGGCTAGGTATGATGGAATTAGACTTATATGTTGAAGTTTAATCGAGGTCTAATGCCTAATTGTGTATTATTCTATTTCTTACTGATTCTTGCTTTGTGCTACTTTTGGTTGTTCAACTATAATTTCTTCTACTATCATGGATTTTCCTAGTACCTTTATATTCACAAGTTCCCATATGTGTTTTTATTTTGTGAAAAGTTTAAGATTTAATAGTCACAATTTTGTCGTTATGTCTCTATTTTGTAGATTATGAAAAGATCAATCCAATCAAATATATTCCAGCTTTTGTGGATGGGGATATAGTTGTTTCTGACTCTCTTGCCATCTCATTGGTGAGTTACAGATACTGCTTCAGCAGTTTTTCATTGTGTGGTCAAGTATATGCTCTTTTGACATGCCACTGCATCTATAACTAGTCACTAACAAGTATCTTGTTATTGGGTTGAACAGTATTTGGAAGATAAATATCCTGCGCATCCTCTCCTGCCTAAGGATCTCAAGAGGAAAGCTCTTAATATTCAGGTCATTTCGGGATCAAAGTCTCTTTTTATATTGTTCATAGAATTGATAAAAATATGAGTGAAAATTTGTATATGGGTGATTAAATTGGTATCTAGTATTCTCATTTGAAGAGGCCAAACATTCATATTGTCATTTAGCAGCAATTTATTCCATCTCTTGTTGCAGATTGCTAACATAGTTTGTTCGAGCATTCAACCTCTTCAAGGCTATGCCGTTATTGTGGGTATTACCAGCTGCTAGCTACCAGTCATGATACCATGGGTATTTCAAATTAATTTACAGAACTGCTTTGCAGGGTTTGCATGAGGGAAGCATGAGCCCTGATCAGAGCCTTCAAATTGTTCAGAATTATATTGATAAGGGATTCAGAGGTTTGATTTCCTACCACTTTTGTATTGCGAAGTAAAACTTGGATCTTGTTTCCAGTCACAAGATTCAAGTTTTCAATATAGCAATGTAACTACATTAGATTAAAGTTCTTAAGATTACTACATAAATACATAAATACACCTTCGATACCAAAATACGCAAAAGTTTGCGTCACATGCTCTTTTTTTCTTAATAGTACTTACAGTGGTACTCTTAATTCAACTCTCTGTGTCAGCGATTGAAAAGCTTTTGGATGGATGCGAGAGTAAATATGCTACTGGAGATGATATCCAATTGGTTTGTTTGGCTGACCCAAATTTGTATATTATGCATGTTGCTTTCTTTTGATTAATCACTTTGAAATGATCCTCAAAGCTGCATCATTGCCTCGATCATACGTAGAATTTTTTTCCAAATAACATCTAAAATTTCCCGATCGACTTGCTCCTTTCTCACAGTCTCACACAGCTTTGTGAGCCTGTGATCTCACTTGCATTTAGAAAATAAGTAATGCACAGTGAAACCATTTTTCATACTATGACAATGTGATCTGAACTAATATTCTGGTATATATTTGCATTTGTCAACAGGGTGATGTATTTCTAGAACCACAGATCTATGCCGGCATAAATCGCTTCCAGATTGATATGGTACCCAATATTCATTTGCTATTCCCTGTAAACACGTTAAATCAGTACTGTTGTCCTGCTGCTTATTCAAAAAGTAGTTTCAATAAGCTATTCTTTCTTGCAGTCGAAGTACCCGATTTTGGCAAGACTTCATGATGCATACATGGAAATTCCGGCATTTCAAGCTGCGCTCCCTAAAAATCAGCCAGATGCACCATCGTCATAATGAATCAAGATTACCGAGCCATCAAAATGCATGCTGTTCAATAATAATTTGGATATTGGAAGGGGAGTCACTGGTTCAACACTGGGTTGGAAGCTAGCTTACCCGTTCGTGGAGGCTCCAGCAAATGTTTGAGAACGAAACTTGTTGTTTCCTAATAATGTGTACGTTTTTATAAATTTTTTAATGCTCTATATTCTGAATGCAGTTCAACAGTTGTGGTTCTAAACTTATAATCCCTGAACAACTGCAAAATTATTGATCTATTGAACAGACAAAGCATAGTCAGATGATAAATACACAATTTATCATGGGCAACAACATATTGAATTGTTGACATTGCATATCATTTTTGCAAGCGAGCAGCTTTCCAGCACAGTAGCTAGCTATAATTATTGAAGGATCACGTTCAATCATAATGTCATGGTTGACCGTTTCTTATAGAAAAATCGCAATAAATCCTCTTTGCTCAGTCACATCCATATATTAAAAAAAATAAAAAATGTTTAGGATGACTTCACCACCAAAATTTCCGTACAACTGCAAAAGGAGAGAAAAAAATCACTGGATATCGAGAGAAGTTCTTGGAGTACAACTTAAATGAATACAAAAATCAGCCTGCAAAAGAAAAAACGACCAATGGACTTTGAATATAAGTTCTTTGACTTGCAATGAAATTAGCTCATTAACTTCCCCTCAAAAGTTTTTTTATTCTCAAATACGTAGGAGAGGTGCACATCTTTCTATTAAAGAGAGAAAAAATTGGTCCCTTAAAGAAGACCCCTCACTCCGAACCAAGCTGTGACGGGGTGCTGAAATTACATATATCGTTAATACTTTCCCTCAAAAGAATTAGCTCAATAACACTAAAAACTACGAATATTGGGATGTGGCACCTTAAAAACTATTCATTGGACCACTTCCCAGTAAGGCAACAACGTCATAAAAGATATTTAATCTGGAAAATGACATGGCATATCTCACTTCATTGCCTTTGAACACTTCTTGGTGGTGGATAAGACAGTCCCTCGAGCAGGATAATGACTTCAGATAACATAATCAACCCACCTCGTGTCATCCTGTGGCAAGACCTGGCCTAACGCTTGAGGCACAAGTGTCAATGTTGGAGCAATTTCTTATGTCTTGTGACATTGTGAAGATGATGCAAATACTGTGTATTGACTTCAGTTGATCACATAAAGAAAATGCAAATAGATTTTCTAGCCGTCCTTTACCATTCTGATGTGAGAACAGGAATACCAGATTGATTGTATTTTTAAGGAAAAGTCCAACTTTCGTCCTCCAAATATCACAAAACTCTTATTTCCAACCCTCGATAGAAAACTAAATAGTAGGGCGATCTAACTATCCAAACTGGGTAAATTTGGATCATTGGACGGTTTCAAAGGTGATCTTTCCATTTTTTTTAGATTTTAATTTTTTTGTTTAATAAAAAATCATAACTAATTTATTTGGTGTTAGAAAAACATTAAACTGGTACAAAAGTTTTCTAAAAATGTGTACTCTTTGTTGGTGCTTTATTTGGATCTTATTAATTCATGTTCCTTGAATTATATTGTTTCCAGTCACACCTGATATTTATTTAAATAGTCGTTTATGCTCTACTTTGCGACTTTGTGTTCATCATATGATTAGTTGATTGCATGATATTTGAGCCCTTTGATATATTTGAAAATTAATGCTTAATCATGAAATCAACTTAAAGTAAAGGGCTAGCCATGCATGCCTAAATAGCACTTAATGTGCTGGACTGCTGGAGCATGGCATCATATGAGGCTAGTGTCATCTTACCAATTTTTTATGTACTTTTCATTGGATCCTCTTGGTCAATCTCTGATCATAATAAAGTTCAAACGACAATTTAAATAAATAGTTGGTTTGACTACAATCAATAAAACACTAGGAACATGAACAAATAAGTTCTAAATAACTCCAAACAGAGTACCAGCAAGTAGTCTAAACATTTGAAAAAATCTTGGTGCTAGTTTCATATTTTTCTGATTTAAAATTAATTAGTTATGAATTTTTAGGTTAAACCAAAAAATTAAAATCCAAAAATGAAAAAAACACCATTGAAACCGTCCAAGAGCCCAAATTGCCTGGTTTTGCTAGTTGGTTGGCTTTTGCTATCCGGTTTTGTAGTTATCGGCTGAAAATTAGACTTTATGATATATATATATATAGGGTGAAAATAGGGCCTTTCCCTCGAAAAAAAGAAAATAGGGCCTTTCCACTTTTTAGGACGAGGTGCATGTACGCATTTGGTGGAATGAGACTGCTTTTATTGGACAACATGGAAGAAATTAAACACAGGGACCCTGGCAAACTTGTAGTAGACCGAATCTATCAAAAAAAATCTGATAATACATACATTAATTTGCTTGGATTGTAAGTCAAGATGTTCTAGCTATGCCTGTTTGATAGGGAGAAAATGGTTCCAAGCACAAGCATCTGATCAGAAATTGATGCTTGCGATCATGTGAAATAAGTCTAACCCTCAGGCAGTTCATGATTGAGCAGATCAAATGATGCAGCTAAGGCTGAGCCAACTTGTGCTCTGCTCTGCTGTCAGCATTAATTTTAGTGAAATCCTTCTATAGATCAACCAACTAGGAGCTGCAACCATTTGTTGGAACACATCATGCGGTTGAGTGATGTATGAGCTGGTCTGCCATTGGTTAAGCGCTTATGTTAGAGACAGACAATTGAAATGTTCTTCGCCAAGGGGAAAAAAGGATAATTAAATAAGGGACACATAAATCACTCAAATATTTCATTATTTGTTCTTAATATACTTGCTTGTATACACGCAATTGTTTCCCATTTGCCTCCTCTGTTGAGGTCAAAGACTTGAGTGCACATGCTCTCGCACCCTTGCTCCTATCATAGACTAATTTTGTCCGAGTTGGGTAATCGCGGCCTGGCACCCAACCACTACATTAATGTCTATAATAACGCAAATCCTGTCATTTTCCAGATGCAAGTTGCACACCATTGACTCCAACTGGTCTTCTCCCAATTTTTCTTTTTTTTTCTTAAGTTTAATCCAAGGATTTGGTATGCAGGTCACCTATTGGATGGGCTGAGATGACAGGTTCATTCTATTTCATAGGAGATGAAGTATTTCTACCTGTATCTTGACCCGTTCCA
Source organism: Echinochloa phyllopogon (assembly GCA_033239725.1). Taxonomy (NCBI): domain Eukaryota; kingdom Viridiplantae; phylum Streptophyta; class Magnoliopsida; order Poales; family Poaceae; genus Echinochloa; species Echinochloa phyllopogon. The sequence goes on from BTCW01000003.1 coordinate 4,887,627, forward strand.
AATGAATATGATGCTTTCTTCCCTGCATTACATACCAACCAATATGACCTATTGCAATACAACCAGAGCCTCTGACCTTGCAGAAGATGAGCAACTAAGAGAATTTCAGGGGCATCCCAAGAAACTGTCCAAGCATGGGGCTTTCTCCATGGCTTGTCTTCTTGTTCAGTGTTCTTGTGCAGGCTTCTGCAATCTTGGCCGATACGGATTCGCGAGACTGTATGTTTCTGTTCTTCCACCAGAATTTGTGATTTCACTGCTAATTTTCACGTTCTATTGATCTTCTTGTCCGTCTGTGCAGATTCTGGCCTCACTGCGATTGCTGCTAACTGGAACGTGATGCCATCAAACTGGAATGGCAATGACCCGTGCGGAGACAATTGGATCGGGATAAATTGCACGGGGAACCGTGTCACTTCACTGTTAGTATCTTTATGTTTTGCGAGTTTGTGTATAGCATCAGCATAACAGAAATATAAGCTCATGTTTTCTATTCTTCTAGTTATCATATCTAGATCAATAACGGTTGCTCATATGTTGTTCTCCTTTGCTGGATGCTTTGCAGAAGACTTTCAAGTTTTGGACTTGTGGGGACTCTTTCAGGGGACATTCAGTCTTTGTCGGAACTTGTATACTTGTACGCAATTTACTCTAACAGAAACTAAATTGGCGGTTTCACCAAAGTTTATTTAAAAATTCCTCTTTCAGGCCTAATTTCCTAATATGCATATAATGTGGAAAATTTCGTATGATGCAAGAAAATGAGGTAACTGTTCGTTTTTTGCTTCAGGGACTTATCCTACAACAAGGACTTGAGTGGCCCTCTACCTTCAACCATTGGATCCTTGAGTAACCTCCAAAACTTGTGGGTAGCCAAACTTATAGGATTTCAGTTGGATCACTTCTTTCAGAATTGCAGTGCATAGATATATTCATCTTGGACTTATTCTATCTGTCTCATTTCGCTGCAGAATTCTTGTTGGTTGCAGCTTCTCTGGTGAAATACCAAAAGAGTTAGGACAGTTGTCAAACCTCATATTCTTGTAAGGGGCTGATAACTCATACTTTTGGTTTCTAACTAGTCATATGCAAGGATGTATTTGCAGTTTCCATCTTGAAAGCATTTTCCATAGTCTTATAAGAATATTTGCATGGAGTATGTAGTGTTCGGTGTGCTTTATTTTATTGATACTATTGTATTATTACTGGATTCTGGTGATTCACAAGATGGTTAATGCTCTGTAGTTGACTTGTTCGATAATGAAATTACCATCTATACTACTTTCCAGCCTATACCTTGACGTCAGTATAACATAATTATCCACTGCCATTATGATAAAAAATAAGGTAGTATTCATTGAACTCTATGCCTGCAGATCACTGAACTCCAATAAGTTCAGTGGCTCCATCCCGCCATCACTAGGCAACCTCTCAAAGCTATACTGGTTTGATCTGGCGGACAATAAACTCACTGGAACACTTCCCATATTTGACGGTACAAATCCTGGGTTGGATAACCTAACAAGTACAAAACACTTGTAAGTTTATCTCCCAAACTATATTCCTTAATATCTGGAGATTTTGGAGTTGTAGTTTGATGATCATTTTGTCGCAGCCACTTCGGGATCAATCAGCTCTCAGGCCCCATTCCAAGCCAGATTTTCTCTTCACATATGAAACTAATACATCTGTAAGAATAACCCAAAATCTCAATTCATCACTTAGTTTTATTTTGAAGCTCAGACAGTGGTTGGTTTGTTTCATGTTTCAAGGCTTCTTGACAACAACAATTTCTCTGGAAGCATCCCCCCAACATTAGGGCTTCTTAGCACATTAGAAGTTCTGTAAGTAAAGTACATCTTTTAGATGTCATTCACTACTGAGAAGATAATGGTAGAGATATATTAGTAATTATGCCTGATCGGCACAGGCGTTTCGACAACAACCCCCTGCTGGGTGGGCCAGTTCCTAGCAACATCAACAACCTGACGAAGCTCGCAGAACTGTGAGTGTGTTATGTACTTATTATGTGTGCATTCTCTTGGTCAGTTCTACAATACTAGGAAGCTTACTACAGTATTATTCCCTTTTTTTCACATTAGCCACCTAGAAAACAGCAAGCTGACTGGTCCGCTACCAGATCTCACAGGAATGAGTGCACTCAGCTTTGTGTAAGTGATGTGCCCACATTTCCCTTTCTGAATTCAATACATGGGTATCCAACTTCTGAATCTTTTGCAACCTTGTTATAGGGATATGAGCAACAACAGCTTCAATGCATCTAATGCTCCTTCCTGGTTCACTACATTGCCATCTTTGACCTCATTGTAAGCCTGTCTTCTCTTCTTATACCTCTAATGCTACTTCGTTTGCAGGACAACTTTTTTTTTCCTGAATTTTCATTGAATGCAGATTCCTTGAAAATCTGCAAATTGGCGGGCAGCTACCACAAGCTCTCTTCAGCCTTCCTGCTCTTCAGACATTGTGAGTGATTACATCAGTATGATCAATCCTAATAAATCCTATGCTACCAAAACTGCCTAATCCTTCCAGATCCTCACATATACTCTACCAGAATGTAACAGCCAGTCATCAATTAGATAGGGTCACAATTTACAACACAGTGAAGTCAACAGCTGATCGAGACAAGAATGTACAAACTGATATGAAAAAAATTTAAGGTTCACTTCACTGACACTTCCTGACAACCGCAGGAGGCTCCGGGGCAACAATTTCAACGGCACGCTAACTATTGGGTCAGATTTCAGTACCGTGCTCCAGTTAATCGATTTGCAGAACAACAAGATCTCAGCGATCACTGTTGGGGGATCACAGTACAGCAAGACACTCATGTAAGAAATACATTGCCTTGTGACTCTATTGTGCTCTTAACTCTGATCTTGCTCATTGCTGACTTCCACTATTTTTTGACACCATAGACTTGTCGGGAATCCGATCTGCGTCCCGGGTAGCAACGAGAAATACTGCATGGCACCAGGAAAATCTAATCCGACAGCGGCGCCGTACTTTACTGCCAAGAACTGCTCGGCGTTGCCAACCACATGCCTCTCAAACCAGATGCTGAGCCCAACATGCATGTGTGCCGTGCCATACAAAGGCACCCTGTTCTTCAGATCGCCATCGTTTTCCGACTTGAGCAATCCCTCAAACTTTGTCCCGCTGGAGCAGGACATGAAGACCAAATTCGCCAAATTGAGCCTCCCAGTGGACTCGATCGCCATCCATGATCCTTCCTTCGACTCGAACAACAACTTGCAGATGAGCCTTGAGCTGTTCCCAAGTGGCAAGGCTCAGTTCAGTGAGCAGGACATTTCTGATGTTGGGTTTGTGCTCAGCAACCAGACGTACAAACCGATCGCCATGTACGGCCCGTACTTTTTCATTGGGCAGCAGTACCCGTTTTCCAATGGTAAGATCACTCGGTCCATTCAGAAAATGCACTTCAGAAATCAGATAGCATTGCATATATACTTCCTGGTATGGCTACACTTACACCAGAAGCTCAACATTTTCCTTAACGTGTCTAGACTTGTCAGTACCACCGAAATCGAAGAATACAAACAACTTACCGATTATAATCGGAGCGGCCGCTGGCGGTGCGGCTGTTGTTGCGGCACTTTTTGCCCTTGTCGTCTTCATCGTCAGAAGGAAGAGAACGCCCAAGAGGACTGAAGACAGGAGCCAGTCTTTTGGTCAGTACTGAAAGTCTCCAACACCATCATGTCAAAACTTATTTCTCTGTCATATGTTGGTTGGTTACTGACCGAGGCAGCTGCTCGATCGATGTGTGCAGTTTCCTGGGACATGAAGAGCACCAGTGCGAGCACTATCCCGCAGCTCCGCGGCGCCCGGACGTTCGGGTTCGACGAGCTTCGGAAGATCACCAACAACTTCTCCGAGGCGAACGACATCGGGAACGGCGGCTACGGGAAGGTGCAGTGATTGTGCATACTGCTAGAATCATTAACGGAATGCAGTTCACTGCAATCATCTAATCAGAATTCATCAAGGTTCAGACTTGCTGACTCTGATGATGATGATGAACTTGACTGCAGGTTTACAGGGGCACGCTGCCGAGCGGGCAGCTGGTGGCGGTGAAGCGGTCGGAGCAGGGGTCGCTGCAGGGGAGCCTGGAGTTCCGGACGGAGATCGAGCTGCTGTCCCGGGTGCACCACAAGAACGTGGTCAGCCTGGTGGGCTTCTGCCTGGAGCAGGAGGAGCAGATCCTCGTGTACGAGTACGTCCCCAACGGCACCCTCAAGGAGAGCCTGACGGGCAAGTCCGGCGTGCGGCTGGACTGGCGGCGCCGGCTCCGCGTGGTGCTCGGCGCCGCCAAGGGCATCGCCTACCTCCACGAGCTCGCCGACCCGCCCATCGTCCACCGCGACATCAAGTCCAGCAACGTCCTCCTCGACGAGCGCCTCAACGCCAAGGTCTCCGACTTTGGCCTCTCCAAGCCCCTCGGCGAGGACGGCAGGGGCCAAGTCACCACCCAAGTCAAGGGCACAATGGTCATCATCTATCTTCCTCCTAATAACTTCATGACATACTCCCTCCGTCCCACGATATAAGGCCTCTAAGAATTCAAATTCAAGAAACAACGGTGGGGAAAATGAGCTCTATACCTCTCATTTACAATACCCACCAACTATCCACGCACTCATCAACCTCATTTAATTTTATTCTATACCTTCAAATTCTTATATTTTGCTATAAAATTTGAACCATTCAGGTCCTTATATATTGGGACGGAGGCAGTATATGATATCTATATATAACATATAGATACGTATATATATAATAAATACGTTATATTTGCAGGGCTACTTGGATCCAGAGTACTACATGACGCAGCAGCTGACGGACAAGAGCGACGTGTACAGCTTCGGGGTGCTGATGCTGGAGGTGGCGACGGCGAAGAAGCCGCTGGAGCGGGGGCGGTACATCGTGAGGGAGGTGAAGGCGGCGGTGGACCGGAGCAAGGACCTGTACGGGCTGCACGAGCTGCTGGACCCGGCGCTGGGCGCGTCGCCGGCGGCGCTGGCCGGGCTGGAGCAGTACGTGGACCTGGCGCTGCGCTGCGTCGAGGAGGCCGGCGCCGACCGGCCGCCCATGGGCGAGGTGGTCGGCGAGATCGAGCGGATGGTGAAGATGGCCGGCGGCGGCGGCGGCCCGGGGAACGAGTCGGCGTCCGAGTCCATGAGCTACGCCAGCCGGACGCCGCGCCACCCGTACGGCGGCGACAGCCCCTTCGACTACAGCGGCGGCGGGATGCCGTCCACCAGGGTGGAGCCCAAGTGAATGAAGAAATGAATATATAGTTGCATTGCGCGCATCAATATGCACGGGCGCATATATAGTTGTTGAATTAATGTACAAAGTTAGTTAATTACAATGCTGTGTAGATTTTGGTTAAGATACGTACGTGTGCCTTTGGATTAAGAACAGATTGCTTGCTTGTTAGGAGAGTGCTAGCTAACTTTGGTGTTAATTTCAGGTTTGGCATGCAGAAGATTGTTTTTGTTTTTGGACGAATGTTAGCAAAGAATGATCTTGCCCTGTTTGATTGCTACCTTGAGCATTTATTTAACTTATTACTAAAAAAATAAATAAAGAAAACATTTGGGGCAAGAGAGAGCTCCGGTGTCCCGGGGAGGCGGGGAGTGAGGCAGAGGCTCTTGCTCGCTCACCCTCGCTCCTCTGCTAGTAGTTCCTGTTGGTAATCATAATCATGGCGGTGTTCACTTCCCTTCAAATCCAAAACTTCCCTCAAACTTTCTCTCTCTAAACTTCACTATTCACTATTACATCAAATCTCTCTCCTCATGTATGGAGCATTAAATGTAGGTAAATAAAAAACTAAGTACATGGTTTTGATGTACACGACGAGACGAATCTTTTGAGCCTAGTTAGGTCATGATAGGACAATGATTACCACAAACAAACGAAAAGTGCTACAGTACGCTACAGTGTTTGATATGACATTTTCACCCAAATTCACGTTCCCTTTTCAGGAGGGAAGTGAACACCGCCCATATGTTGTTTTGTACCAGTCATGGGGGCCAATGCACGCTATGATGCTGATTGCTGACCTGTCCCCTGAAAATACTGCAAGTTCAGTAAACTGTCATGCCTGATGAGTTCTGAATTGTACTAGTAACTCTAAAGAACCGCAGGGCTGTCAATGGCTTGAATGTTGTCTGATCCACGCCGTGTTGTATGTGTAGCTGTCTATCTACTGCTGATGAACAGAATCGCAAATGAATATACCAAAAGAACTAGAGTGTTACAGCAGGATCGCAAAAATCAGAAATTCCAATGAATCTACGTTATTTTTCTGTATTGTAACCTAGATTTGTCTGACGTTTGAAAAGAGGAAACAAAAAAGGTTACGGGTTGATCCAAACTAAGTTGCTTACAGGTCGATCCAACGTGTTGAGTGATCAGAATCAGAACAGCCCCTCTAGTTTTATCCAGTCGGCTCATCCTCCAATCAATCACAGATTCATAGGTTCCAATCATCTTAGAAGAGTTACTAAAGAGTCAAGCCTATGCCAGTGATTGCTAATCTCATAGCATGATAAATCATTGACTTAATTATTTGATACGTGCTGAGTAATTACGTCAAATCATTTTATAAAGCGCCATAATCCTCTCGGATGCTATAGACCATATCTGTGGAGAAATTCATATGAGAAACCATGTTTGTGTACAAGATTTTGAATATGAATTCTTTGAATCAAACACGAAAGGATTCATAATAAGCAATCCGTCTCAGTTGAGTACTTTTTTTCTGCCCAATAAGAATTCGACAACGCCCATTTATCTGAACAAGATCCAGAATGTATGGGGCCGAGCTACGCCACTTATCAATCAAATCGGGCAGTTGGGAATCTATCCTTTCGCTTGGGTGGTAAAAAAAATTTCCATACGTTTGACCACTAATTAAAGGTATTAAATAAAGTCAGTTTACAAAACTAACTTCATAACCTTAGATTAATTCGCGAGATCTATCTAATGAGGCATTTGACCGCATGATTAAAAAATAGTTACTGTAGCATTACTGTAGTAAATCATGGGTTAATTAGTCTTATTAGATTCATCGCGCAAAATTGCACTCATTCTTGAAAAGGTTTTGCAAATAGATTTTGTTTGATACTCCATGCGTGCAAGATTTCATTGAAAAAAAATTTTGTGGTTGTTTGTGAAACACGGCCTTGGTAGAAATAGCTGGTAGTGAAGTTTGGCCAATGAGACTTGTTGGCATTGTCTCCCATGAGCTTCTTGGGGGAGAAATGATTAGTGGAGAAGACTGTTACAAATGTACATGGTTTCAACAAGTTTATTGAATTGTTCGACCATAATGATGTAATTTTTTTGTGTGCTTTTGGCATATACGATTACCAGAAACGGGATCTTCGCCTTATCGTCTTTCTGGTTTATAAAGGTGGAATGTTTTTTAGAGGCGCAGCCATACCATTGCTTGGAACACAGGGACTTGCAGAGTACTTCATAGGAAATAGTCCAGTTCCTAAAGCAATCAGGAGAAATTCCCAAGTTTGAACTGGTCCAATAAAACTGAAGAAAAAGAGAAGAATTTTGACTGCTTGATGTGACAGAGCATACTATTGCTGTGTTTCCTTTGGGCATGGACGTTTGTCTCCCCTCGTACTATTCTACGTAGGTGTACCTCTTACACCAGCTAATTACATATTGATCCACGTAGGGCATGTACAAATTAAGTCGTACAACAAAAAGATAACATATAGCTTGACTAATACAATTATAGTATTGTATTTTACATGATAAAAAAATATGGGTGTTTTGAGTCACTGAAAATAATCCATTGATCGATCACGTTCATGGGCCACCTTATACATACATACATACATACATACCACAAAGATAAACCTACAATGCATAATTTGGTTGAAGCCAATATAAAAAGAATCAAATGCAGAAAAGCACAAGTGTGGGTGTGGTACTCTGCTCGGCCTAATCCATGTTTCAGAAAAAAACATTTGCATACTATTCAACATTCATGCTGCCTTACACCACATACATGATCTACACAATGCATAATTTGGTCAAACCAGTAGAACAACATGGATGAATTCAATAAAATGTCGTATACTTTTCGATCTAATTAATCTTTGTTTCAGTTAAAGAAGACAAATTTTTCATTTCCTTGGCTCATTTTATGCCCATATACATACACAGAAAGAAAAAAAGGAACCCGGGTCCGGAACAAAAAGAATTACAGATTGGCAGTACATAATCAATTACAAGGTAAGTAGGAGGACGCCATGGTCCTGACGTCCGACGGCACGAAGGTGGCGAGCGCGGCGAGGAGCAGGAGCAGGCACACGGGCACCAGCAGCAGCAACGGCGGCGGGGGCGGCAGCGGCGGCAGGACCAGCGGCAGCACGATGAGCGAGACGGCGACGCAGGCCAGCACCACGAACGCCTCCGCGCTGAGCCCGCCCGCCGCCGCCGGCGCGTTCTGGCGCTGTCGTCCTTTCGCCGCCGCGGCGGCAGCACTCTGCTGCCGTCTCGGGTGCTGCAGCTGTCCTCCGGCGAGATGGTCCGTCGCTTCCATCGCCATTAGCGATGCAGCAACCAGCATGTAATGTAGTGTAATGCGCGCGCAACCTGAGCTTGGCGGTTGCCAAGATGCCAACAACCTTGTTACAAGGATTTCTTGGCTCTCTGAAATTCGCAGCAACAATATTTTCATCATCAACATGCAAAAAGAAGAAGACATCAAGAACTAATCAACATAACCGATCGATCAGGACTTGTGATGAGCACACCAAGATAGCAAAGATCACCTCTGATCTTGAGGCTGTGCCGCCGCTGCCGACTTCTCTTCTCCCCCTTTCTCTGTTGATCTCCCAGGCGATCGACGACTAGATCTCCGGATTAATACGGGCAAGAACACAAGCGGAGGACGGCAACCCGCCGGAATTCCCAAAAGGCGCCAGCCAAGGACGGAGGAGACGGATATATTTGACCAGGAAAAAAGAAAGAAAAAGCAGAGCGCTGGAATAACCACACGCACCAAACAGCAGCAGAGAGTTGTGCAAGAACAACTAATTAACAGAGCAGGCGACGAGATGAGCAAGAGCAAGCAAGAATGGGCGGCGCTTTTGGCGATGTGGGGGCGCGGGAATCGATATCGAACGAGGGGGAGATTGATATGATGCCGCCGTTTTTGTCTGTGGACTCGGGAAGCCGGTTTTGAAAAACCTTGGAGTGGTGTGGTGTGGAGGGCTGTAGCGTAGCGGCTGGGGGTGGACAGGTGCGCTGCATCTGCATCTGCATTTGCATCCAGGAGGGGAGAGGTGACCAAGTGGAAGCCTTCCTACTTGTAAGCCACATGACATCTAGGTTTGGTTTGCCTGCCCATAGTAATAGTATGGGAAGCTCTAGCTGAAATGAGCTCAAATGTCTTTATTCAGGTCTGTCGTTTTATATGTACAACGAATCTTATGACACAAAACTTCAGGAATCCAGTGAAAAACTCACCAATGTTGTGGGAGAAATCCGATGAATATTGAATACCATATGCAGGTCTGTGGTTCTTGTTTTTTTAAGGGAAGGGAATGCTATATTTTTTTTATTTTAAGGATCAACCTGGTACAATAAAACAAAAATGCAGCGAAATACTTGGAAAACTGAAAAGTGAGCTCACCAATACAAGGCAGGTCATGTTTGAAGATAATTTTGTTACTAGGTTCATAATAGACGCTTACCGAGAACTCTTGCATATAAAGATGGGCTAGCTAGTCATCACGCTGGAATTTCTGTCGATGCTGCAAAAATTCTTTCCACCGGTTGAAGTGACCAAGAGACAAGATATCTTCTAATGCACTTTTGGAAACATAAAAGCTATGGTGGAATGAGGAGGCAAGATGCAGCATTGCTAGGTTCTGAAGGTTCCTCCCCCTTTTGCAACACCTTCATGTGTTCTCCATGGGTTTTATTCGGCTGTTTTGGTTGTCATACCACTACCACTCTTTTCCTACTATTGTCCTGATATCATAGCAAACATTTCCATATAGTATTCTAAATGTACGTAGGCCAACTCAGGGACTGTTCTTGATACTGAGACATTTAGTCTTTTTAAGTCTTTGTTATTTTTTGGATGAACTTAATTCTTACACAAACTTTAAAATGAAAATGTGATGGAATTTATGTTTCTTTAATAGATATCAAATATGAAACAACCTAGAAAAATCATCCCAGATTCAAATAATTTTCTTGCTAGGTTTCGCTGGTTCACCAAGATTTTTGGACATATAAGCTGGTTTCTCATCACAAGTTTAAGTGTTCAGGTGAATAAATATTCTTCCAAAACACTTTTGGAAAAAGGGGGAAAGATCATTAGGTGCTGAAGTTTCTGCCCTGTTCCTGCAACTTTCTATGCTATCCGTGGGTTGATTTATTCAGCTGGTCTCAGCTACTCTCACACCCTTATCCTAGTGTTTTATTCTATAAGTAGTATAGGCAATTTTTCTGTGAAATCTTGTAGCACAACTGGGACCGGCAAATAGCATAGGAACACTTACACATATAGTCGCATGCTCGACCTTCCCCCCAAAACGAGTGAACTTCTCATTTTCCAAGAAGTCAACCAATTTTAAATTTTACCAAATCTAAAAAAATACTAACATATTTATGACACAATAAGTATATTAGATTAGTCATGAAATATATTTGCATAGTAAACCTATTTGGAGACATAATTATTGATACTATTTTCTGTAAACTTAGTCAAATTTGAATTTATTTGAGTTCTTAGAAAGTTAGAGGTGCACTTTTTTTGCCTCGAAACACAGCCTTGTATATTATAGTTCTATAGAAGACAACGAATTTTAAATTTGTTATAGACTGTGTTTCGAGCTTTTTATTATAGTTCTATAGAAAATTCCTCCACTTTTCCCTCATTCCAAATAGGGCGTTAACTTTATTGGACTCCTGGATAGAGCTGTTAGAATTGGTATGCTATGTCTTTGTGAAATTCGACGTTAAAAAATGAGTTTTACATTGAGTGAACGGCACAGGTATGTCGATGCATGCACCTGCTGGATCGTGAGAGTCCTTTTCCTTGTTCATGTCGTGCGCCCGAATCTGAAGCCTTTATGTCTGCAGCAGCCTGCAGCAGGAGGCCATGCATTAATTTGCCACCGTCCTCGTTCTGACCTGTTGGCGTTTGCATTGACACTGTACCAGCCTGCAAGCTCGCCATCGTCCAATGCAACCTCGTGATTCACGTGTACGCGTGTAGTACGCGCGAAGATCATTTTTCCCACTAGTTACCCGATTTATGGTTCTCTTCTCTGTATGCGTGGCATGAAAACCGGCTGACAAAGTGGCTGGGTTCGCCGTCGGCCGACATGGTGAACCGCGTGAACAACAACACTCTCATGCGGCACCAGCAGTCGGGGCTAAACCTCTGGATTTTACACAACGCAGTTTTCTGGATTAACTTTCTTATCTTTGTGTGGGCCTGGTATAGGTGAATATGAATTAGCTCATCGGTTAAATTTAGTGGACATTAGTTTCATAACTTGTGCGGACGTGGTTGCGATCTAGCATTAGCGAATACATTGTTGCGGTAACATTTAGACCGCGGATGTACCAATTTACCAAGTTATTACTCTAAATTAAGCATTTTGCAAATTGATTAGGCCAATTTATACCCATCAATTGAGTCACTTCATTAAATCTAGCATTTTACAAGTTATTGGATCAATAATGATGATTACAATTTACCTCTAGCTGTAACAAAACAAAACAGAAAACGACAGCGCTACCACACCGACTAATCATTTAATGACATTTTGTTTGACGTTGAAGCTGTCGGTGGGGTGACAACCTATGCATCCAAATTCGAAGTCACCCTGAACATATTTCATATGCATGATTTGTCGGTACATGAGAGCGAGATTTCTTTCCTATTTTAGTCATTGACCTTCACAAGGATGAGCTGTCTATATGCTCGCCGATACAGTGATACTAGTACTTCAATTACGTGTGTTTGTACAAAGAATAAGCTTGTCAACGCCTTGCTAGATTCCCTGTATCTAAGCCGGCCTGCTAGATTGCCTGTATCAGAGTTGAAGGGTCAAAACCGTACAGTGGCACATGTATTTTAGTTTGGTGTGCTACATTGACGTCTGCAGTCAGCTGCTCCCTTCTCTTTGAACGGTCGGAGTATCTTTCCATTCCTTCTGCGATATATTCGTAAGACATAAGGAAATTGCTCTTTCAACACAAATCTTGTCCAATTTACCATTTCCTCGTATATATGCCGGCTGATCAAAAGGCCCCTTTGGGCTGGATGGCGCATGGGTGCTGGGCTGGGCCTGTTTCCTTCAGGCCCATAGGTTCTGGGCATGTGACCGTACAACCCATAGAGCTGGGCTTCATTTGAGAAATCTATCTATATACTATAAATTGAAATACTCTCTACCTGAAAAAACACCTACCCACCTCTCGTAACGGCCCCACCCGCAGGCTCTAGGCGGAAAATAAGGAGGCACGACGAAAATTTTGACGTTGAAACCGAGTGAATCCGCCCTCGGTCGAATTGTTTTTGACACCGCACCCAGCGCTTACCCGCCCGTGGATCTCGGTTCAAGAGCGGAAAAATTGCTCCGTGATTCCGCTCCGCACCCCCCGCCCCCGCCCCCTCGCCTTGGGCGGCGGCCGTCCTCCGTGGCCACCGCGCACGCACCCTCACCGCGGCACGCATCCTCTCCAAATCGATCTCCTTCCCCGTCCGAGAAGCGAAGGCGGCCGTCCTCTCCTCCGTCCCACTCATCCGACTAGATCCCCAAGCCATGGCCGGCGGCGACGTCGAGGCGGCTGAGGCGGAGTCGCCGCTGCTCCCCGCCGGCGTCGAGCCCTCGGCGCACGCCCCGTCGCCCCCCGCCGACCGCTTCGGAGTCAGCTACCTTGTCTTCTTCACCCTCGGCGCCGGCTTCCTGCTCCCCTGGAACGCCTTCATCACCGCCGTCGACTACTTCGCCTTTCTCTACCCGTCGACCGCGTCTTCTCCGTCGCGTACATGCTCTCCTGCCTCCTCCCCTGCTCCTCATCGTGCTCTGCTTCCCGAAGTCCAGCGCCCCCACGCGCATCAACACGGGGCTCACGCTCGCGCTCCTCGTCGTCCCCGCCATGGACGCCGTCTACGTCATGGGGAGGCCCGGGCTGTACGGCGCCGTCGATGTCACCGTCGGGGCCACCGTCCTGTGTGGCGCCGCGGACGCATTCGTGCAGGGGGGAGTTATCGGCTTCGCTGGGGAGCTGCCCGAGAGGTATATGCAGGCCGTCGTCGCCGGAACCGCCGCATCAGGTGTGGCTTCTCTCTTCCGTTCTCCCTGCTTCTCAGCTCTTCACATCTACTTATGTTTTTCCTCCAATTCTTGATTTGTTCCCCTAAAAATTTGCTTAACTGAGTTGGCAATTGGAGCAGCCTGATTTTTTAATTGTTCCATCACGATTCTTCGCATCCCCGCTTCTAAAGTAGTCAAAATGAGCAGCTGGCGGCTGCAACTAGGTGACATGAGGAAGTTGATTCAGAATGTGTGGTGTTGAGCCAGATTTGTGCTGCAACCAGTTCCTCTCCATCTTTGCTTCCAAGAACTGTAGCTTTAGGTACACTATCCACCACCAAATTTCCTGGCTGGTGTTGCGGATTGGCTTGCCCTACTTACTTATTGTACTGATGTATCTTCTGGGATGTGCAGGAATAGAGCATCCGCGTTCTTGTCCGCTGATGGCTCAAGTGAGGAGCCGAGCTCACTGTAGGACACCGTGAGAAGAGATTATTGCAGTAAGTCAGCGAGGAAGCCATCCTCTGCCCTTTATTCCTCTCATCACACTGCTGAGATTCTCGCACAGCTGGCACCTGATTTGCAAGCCAGCAAACGTCAGGTGGAGCAGTATCACATGCATATGGGGCACTGATTGCTCGCCGAAAAATTCTCTTATCATACCTTGAGCTTCCCTGCCAGCACTTCCAGGACGTTGAGAGAGAGGTATGGTTTAATATGTGAAGTAATGTAATCACAACCACATAATTGTCAAGTATGAAAAGGAAAGCTCTACCTTATAACATGATGAGAGATATTAATGTTTCTTTTCTTTAAATTATCTTCTTGGGTATGGCATGGAGTCTGGTTTTATTTATGTCATGTTATCTGTACAAATATCATTAGATTCTTGGAATAAAACTTGATTCCCTGTCCTAGCTCATTGTGTTGGATTTTTGTTCTCTAACTGATGTTTTTATCTCTAACTGATGTCATATTGGCCTGCAAAAATCTACTTCTGAACATATGCTAGCAGTATGTTTAAAAAGTCATATAATATCTTGAATCCTCCATTCATTGCCCATTTTAATTGATGTAGGCATAAACCTCAGAAGGTACTGATTTTTTTCATATGAATTCTTCACAGGAGCAGGTTGCATGAACTGGTTTCATTAAACTACAAGGGTGATCTGCATTCCGAACAATGCAGATCACCCTTGTATCTTCTATGCTCCTCTAGACTTGTTGACAACTATCTGCTGCAATGGAGGAGTTTTGTTCACAATGACATAGGTTACATGCATGTCTTTTTTCTTGCTGCTGTTACGGGTAAGTTTTACCATTAGTACATAATTTAGAATGGCTAGGCTTTACTGCTGTTATGTTGAATTGGATATTGGTGGATACATGTATTTATCAAATAACAACGGTACCAGACCACCAGAAAGTTTGATTGTAAAGAAAATTCTCTGATCAGACCCAATCCATTTTGGAGCAGGGTCTGGCGGTGTCAGGGTAGGCCTGCTTCTATTTTTTTTTTTCATTGGCAGGCAGCATAAGACGCCGGCATCCAGATGTTTATTGATATGGTGAGTATGCCTACAATATTGTAATCACGATCATCCACGTACAACTGATGTAAATAGCTCACCAGCTTAATTGTATCTGCATTAGCTGGTATAACTTTGATGTTGTTTCTTCAAATTCTTTCTTTGGGGCTCTGCTTTGCCCCCATATAGCTGGGAGTTGGCCTCTGTTTTGAGGAACACAAAGAAGAGATTTGATTCAGCTGGAGTCAAACTGATTGCTGTTGGTGTTGGCACTCCAGCTAAAGCCCGTATTCTTGCTGAGTGGTCAGCTAACATAATAGTATGTGTGGTTTACTGTGGAAGAAGAAGGAGCTTGGATGTACTTATAGTTGTACACCAACAAGCCGAGCTTTGTTGTAGCAGACACTATAAATATAAATTTATTTTATGGATCATCGATGTTCCAATATGGGAGATGCATGGCAGGAGCTATTTCAGGGGCGTGCATTTAGAAGAGTTTAGTTCATATAGGCTTACTGCTTAGGGATCTTTGCAATCTTTTAATGCCTTGTATAGGCAGCACGAAGCAAGCATGGAGCTAGGTGTGTCATTGCTTGACTGATTTGTATTTTTTGTGGGTTTACAGCAGTACAAGACAAAACAAAACTTCTAAAATATCATTAATCTGTTGCAGAATCCTAATTCAGAAGTTTACATGGTGGTGTTAGAAACACAGATCTTTTGAAGAATTTTTATATTGATTAGTTTTATAAATATGCAGGATTAGGTGCATATCTTTGTATTATAGAGAGGAAAATAGCCGTTTACATTAGCCACAAATGCCACAGCCAAACACGAGTATGATGGGAACACACAGTTTATTCTGATTTTGTGTAAGTTATGAGCTAATTAGTTTTAAACAATTTCATTATATTTGCATGGAGCACTTGTACTCAGAATTTGGAAGAACAAATCATGTTATCATACAGATATGATCAGCTTTTATTTTTCTTTCTCAATGAGGTCTCAGAAAAGTTTATTCTGGTATTTTGGTTGGTTGGTTGGTGTTTGCGAAGGATAAATGGAACGAAATGTACTTAACTACGTTTTCGGATGCCCCATCTGTTTATACGTTTATGTGATACCATGCTCGCTGGTCCCAACGAGTACATGTACTAAGTGATCGTCTCAATTTCATTTTGATGTTTGATATGAATTTAATACCATGTTTTATTTGTCCTACGAAATATTCGGTTGTCATCTTGTTTAGCAATCAATCTTTAAATAATTTGTTATTCAAAAACATTACCTGGTAAACTTGCGTTATTTTTTCTCGGTCCATGTTTCGGATGCATTTGTAAATCTATTGTCAAATGGGTGAACCTTGTGCCATCATCTTTTTTATACACGCGCGTGTCACGCGTGCACTTTACTAGTCATATTATCCAAAGTTTTTTATTTTGTTTTGACGAGTACATAGAATATATAGCAACACTTGCTAACACACACGGCTTAACTACTAAAACCACACCAGACCAAAATACACGTGCCACGCTCCAGCTGAATGCTATAGTGGCTTATTTATACTGATATGAAATAGAGAACAAATTAAACACACTTACAATGATCTATTAGCATGAACTCCGTAGGTAAGGTCGATCGTAATGGCTTGGACACTGGATGAACAATGGATGCCATCTTAATATTTTTTCACAAGTAATAATAAATGATTCAGCTCAAGTAGTTCTCATAGAAAGTACATATATATTCTACCAAAACAGCTCCAAATAAAACAAGATAAAGGTGTACTGTAGCAATCAGTGAATTAATGGAAGCTTGCCGCGGCCGGTAGATAATTGCAAAGAAGATAATAGTCTTTGCATAAATAATGTGCTTTCTGGAAGTATGAAACCTTTCACAGGTAATCTACTCTGTCGATGAGAACTTAGGTAGATACGAAATGAACCCGACGTTTTTTTCAGGAGCCAAGCCCACCAGCATCAGATGACATTTCGTGCCGGGTGAGGTTGGGCTTACTTTTGTCAAAGTTTTGCCCCCCTCCTGTTTCAGGCCATAATTGTGGGTCCAATCCTAGCCGAGTAAACGCGACAGCCCAAACATCATGGCCCAGACCGGCCCTTATCATCGGCTAGACCAACAAGAATTCAATCCCGTAGTGGCGGTCGGCGTGGGCTTGAATTGCGGCTCGGCGGGGCGTTGAAGAGAAGATACGGTGGCTTTGCGGCGCAACAAGTAGTTGTTGTCGGTTGGGTTACGGAACGGCCTGCCGAATGGTCATGGAGGCCCATCCCAACTAGACACAAAATATCGGCCGCTTCCGTCAACCAATCATCGAGGGAATCGCAATCAGCAGCAGCAGCAGTTGCTACCAGTATAAATAAAATAGCATAAACACAAGGCTGAGAGGAAGAGGAGACCGCGGGGAAGGAGGAGGGAGCAGCTCAGCGGGCAGCGGCAAGCAAGCTAGCAAGGCACGCATCCAGGATCCCAAGCTCCCCTCCCTCTTTCGGATCGATCCAATCGATTCCTTCCGCTTCCTCTGATCCCATCTCTCTCTGTTATGCAGGACTGCTGCAGGGAGAGGATCGACGAGGACGAGATGGGCGGCACACCGCAGCGGCAGCAGCAGCTGCTGCTCTTCTTCCTCCTCCTATCTGCCGTCGCCCCGCAGGTCCGAGCCTGTTCCTTCCTCCGCAGGAGTCTAGCTAATTCATCGTTGTTTCTGGCAATATAATTATATACTACTGCGCAACACCAACTGAGTACCGTTAGAGACTCCGTCCATCTGTGTTTCTGGCACAGATCTGATTCACAAATTGACGATGATAGTGTAGTTGATCCAGTACTGAGACGCCAAACCGTACTTTCATTTCAAATTAAGACCTGAACTCGCTGCACCCAGCAAGCGAGCAAGACAAGACAGAGTTTTATCTACTTGGGCAATTTCTCATCGACTTGTAGACGTGCAGGTAGTCAGAGCGGTGAAACCAATGCCGAATTCCATTCTCGAGCTTCAGGAGCGAGACAATTCCATAGGGATCATCCAGGTCATCCCGTTACCCAAATTCTTCCTCCTCCCCTTGAATGAGTCCACCTCATCTTCTCTTATGGAGTTATAAAGTTGCTCATGGTGTTGTGTGGCGCAGAAGGACATTATAGAGACGGTCAACAACCATCCTGATGCTGGGTGGACGGCTGCGCAGAATCCTTACCTCGCAAACTACACTGTAAGCGAAATCACATCCGTAAAGCATTCATTGTTCCCCTGCTGCTGCTTGTTGAACTTGGAACCATCCGCTTTTTATGCAGATTGCGCAATTCAAGCATATCCTTGGAGTGAAGCCCACGCCACGGGGTGTGCTGGCTGATGTTCCTGCCAAAACTTATTCAAGATCTCTGAAACTTCCAAAGGAGTTCGACGCCAGATCTCAGTGGTCTCATTGCACCACAATTGGGAACATACTTGGTAAGTTTATTCGGTTAACTCACATCTAGCTCCCTTCCCTTTCAGCCTCAGATCGATTTTAGTTCCCTGATGAATGTGCTGACACACTTAATTTCGCATTTGTTAATTTCCAAATCCTGTATGATAATGGTCTTCATGACATGAGCAGATCAAGTAAGTTTATCGCAATAACTTGTAAACTATTATAGCACTTACGGAATTATGCAAGATGCTCAAGGCTTTTTCTTTTTTTGGTCTTTGGCGGATGATGACAGGGTCATTGTGGCTCTTGTTGGGCATTTGGTGCTGTGGAGTGCCTTCAGGATCGTTTTTGCATTCATATGAACATGGTGATTGACATGCATACCCTCTTATACTGTTTTTAAACTGGCATTCTCGGTCCTTTTTCTCGCATGAATAAGCTATTCCTTCTTTTCCTTTCAGAACATTTCACTGTCAGTCAATGACCTACTGGCATGCTGCGGTTTTATGTGCGGTGATGGTTGTGATGGAGGATATCCTATCATGGCATGGCGCTACTTTGTTCAAAATGGTGTTGTTACAGATGAGGTATTAGCCTACTTCTACTTTCTAAAACTCGACTCTCTCTATGTTCCAGTAGTAATCCTACTGTTTTGGAAAAAAATTCTTCACTATAGCAGTAGGAACCTGACAGAAAGTTTGTGGAAACTGGATGGTACATCAACCACTAACTCAAGCTTTGAATAATTATCAAGTGAGTGTATGTGTATGTATCATTGATCCAATCATGCAAAAAAGATTATAGCATTTGTTTTTCCTCAAACTATTATACCATAAAAAGATGTGCTGTGTTTTCCTTTTTTCTCTGAAAACAGTGTAGATGGTAGTATAAGCATATTGTAATAATCCATTGGCTATGCTTAATTGTAAAATTTTCGCAACATGGTAGAGAGTAGAGAGACAGCATATTTTTCTTTTTTGTGGAGTCCAGGTTATGTACTCCATTTAGAGTTAAAAAACGTAGGGTACATCTGGTTCGTTGCTAGCTTAGTTCAGTTGGCCAAGGTCACCATTTCCAGCATTGTCATGATTGCCTTGGTGATTCATTTGGTTTTTGCCATAAACAAAACTACCTTTTTGGGCAAAGTTTTTGGGCTATCTGTTTGGTTATGTGGCAAGGCTGCATAGCCAGCGGACAATGTGACAGTTAGTGGCAGTTTTTCGATTTTTTTTCTGCGCCAGCACGATCTTGCCCACGGAAGGAGAGCAGAATCAGCTCTCCCTCAAACCAAGATTTTCCTTGCCCAACGAAGCAAACTAGCCCTTGAAGGGAAGATTTAATCAAGCCTAGCAAGGCTAGAACAGTTCAAGCTGGAGATCCAATGATTCCATTTTGTATTCATAGCATAGCACACAATGTGAAATGGCTGAATGATCAGGAAACTTTCAGCCTGGTATGCATAGAGATGACCAACAGCTACACTCTTTTGCAGTGCGATCCGTATTTCGATCAGGTCGGTTGCAAACATCCTGGATGCGAACCTGCTTATCCTACACCAGTGTGTGAAAAGAAATGCAAGGTGCAGAACCAAGTTTGGGAGGAAAAGAAGCATTTCAGTGTCAATGCTTATAGAATAAACTCTGATCCACACGACATAATGTCAGAGGTCTACAAAAATGGCCCTGTAGAAGTTGCCTTCACAGTTTATGAGGTAATCTCCAGTTGCTTTGTCTCATGTTTCCCTACCAAGGCTGTCAACAAATTTTGTTTAGTAGTAGTTATCAGAGGAAATACAAAATCTCAGAAAGGCCATTTTATCCAAATAAAAGCTAACGAAGGACAGGGCAAAAGCAGAGCAAGGGAAGAGAGTAAAAAACAAATAGACGAATCGAGTATAGACAGTATTATGCTTAGAGATCATTCTTAGTATTTGAAAATATATCATCAGAGCGAAAAGTGGTTTAGCGTCACTTTTATTTTTCTAATTTGAGTATGCAAAAATCTCTCAAGGACTTTGCCCACTACAAATCTGGAGTATACAAGCACATTACTGGTGGCGTGATGGGTGGCCATGCCGTCAAGTTGATTGGATGGGGAACCAGTGATACTGGAGAGGACTACTGGGTATGTTGTTTAATCTCCATATTTTTGTGTGCATTGTCAAATGATGAAGCTGAGTCCCTAAGTTGTTTTGTTTCATCCTATCTGCCTTTTCAGCTTCTTGCAAATCAGTGGAACAGAGGCTGGGGTGATGTAAGTTTGTTACAAATACAACTTAACAAAATAATCCTTTGAAATGAAGTACCAAACTGTCTTTAATGGTTGGTAATGCTCTGCAGGATGGGTACTTCAAGATCATACGGGGAAGAAATGAATGTGGCATCGAAGAGGACGTTGTTGCAGGAATACCATCCACAAAGAATACGGTCAGAAACTATGGCGGTTCATTTGGAACAGCTTTAGTTTGATCACTGTCCTTGGCCTGAAACATTATCGGAATTAGCTACGTATTTGTATATCTGATGAAACAATTAGTAAAGTAGCCTTGATATGGTGTATGTATTTTGTACACCAGCACGTTGGCAGGTTGCTGAGATGGCAACTCGTATCCTGTCATGAAACAAATTGGAATAATATTCTTATATTTATCATATATATATGACGTTATGGCCTATTCCAACGAAGTGGGTTTGAATTTGTGCTGTGTTGGTCGGCAAACCATAGGAGTAAGTAATCTGTTCATTTTACAATATTCTAAGAGAAGCGTGAAGAGCATCATTTGTAGCAAATGCGCCAGGATTCGGTCACGTGTGTCCATCTGTGACAGAAAACAAAATCGAGAGGCCTGCTGTGCGGCATAAATGTCAGCTTGGTTTACATACCAATATATTGCATATACAAAATTACAACCGCCTGTCTGCTACATGACATTGCAATGGATGGGTGGTTTCTCAGCAAGCAGGGGGAAGAGTAATCGAATGGATCAAATCCAAGGAAATCTCATTACCGTGTTACGGCTAAAAGCCAGCTTACACCCATCTTTGTTGCTGGTATCCTTAAGTATTCGGTGCTACGTCTCCCAAAATGAAAGATGCTTCCATAGAGAGATGGAAACGGCGAGTCCCAATTCGAAAGAATAAACGGGTAACTATATCAAATTATTTTTCAGTTTGCATGATATATTTGACAAAAGCAATACTCCGTAATACACAACTCTTTTACAGCCATAATAGCACATATGGTAATTCCAATTTGATTTGAGAATTTAAAAGGTCCAAGACACTAGAACTATACAAAACACGGGATCCATCATCCCTGGACCTACATTTAGGGAGATCGCTAATGCGATACCTGTGCAACTTTAACCCTAATTATTACCACCAAGAGGATTCGGCAATACATCACTCGTGCATAACGTGATTGCTGAGATATCTATGTGCAAATTTAATCCTCTAGGACTCAAGTCTCAAACTGGGACATGCTTTGCTGTAGTTCTCCACATAACAACCACACAAACCTGAATATATAGATGGAGTTAAGTACGATACACAAACTATATTAGTACTTGAAATACACAGACTAAGTTCGATACTGGCCAGATGATAACTAAACTAGCATAGAATAAAAATATATTGCATGATTGCCTGAAACATAGTAGAAGTGCAACACAAAAGCTGTCCTCATCATCACCATCACCAGCATCACCTAGCTTCTACATCAGCAGAATCACACCAAAGAAGGCACGGCCCTGGATGCAAATATAGTCCTGTAATTGGATGCAATTAGACCTCAGAAAATAAAGCATTTAGCAGATGGCAGTGCAACAATTACATTCCACAGTTTTGGTGACAAGGCATAATCTGAGGCGTATGGATCTGAAGTGCTTAAAGTTTTGAATCTAAATGGAAGTAGCATCGCAGTTCTTAATTTCTTTAACTAAGACAAATGGCAGGAAGAATAAAAAGAAGTTACTTGCAGCCAACCACAACTATATGCAGTTATGCAATACTCTCTCTTATCCCATTAACATAGAGAAGTTAACATAAAGTCATAAAGAAGTTATAAAATGATGCAAACGATCGACAAAGCCTGAGCGAGAGCAAGACAGTCCAGAGACATACACAAGAAGCAGTAGACAAGTCAATTAGAATGCTTAGGCTACACCAGTTGTTTATGGCGCATGAGATCAATAAGCCATCTTATTGCGAGCTTAGAATTTTGTTTGTTAAGTACAAGGTAAAAGAAAAAAACCACTGCAACTCAGCTCACATGCTGTAACAGAGCGATCCACCATACTGCAAGAAGGTAAGCCACAAAAACAAACACAACACACAAACATGTGGATTCCCATGCATGCCAAAAGGCAATAAAGTCAGAGCGATGCTATAGTCAAAGTTTAGCAAACTTGCATAGGCATGAGAAAAAAAAGGCACCGAATGGATAGAAGCCCAACACTACCCAAACTAATCACTTCTTCAACCAGATGACAAGGACATGGGTTAACATGAAAATGCTACCAGTCCACATCTATAGAGCTGCCATTGAAAACCATGAAGCGAGAGATGCTAGTAATATTATCCATGAAGGAGAACCATAAAACCACAACAAAATTATATTTTCTTGCTTGCAAGCAGAACTAAGTTTCACAAGAATGCATTTAAATTTGTGAAAGGACCAAGAGGGGCAAATGAGAAGAAAAATTATGCTTCTTGACCCAAGTTCAACAGTTCATGGGGAAATTATACATCTCAAATGATATTTTCATTTTCTTAAATAATTGAGGTCTGTTCCGTCTTCCAAAACACACTCTTTCCGTTTTACAAGATTTCCATTCACATGACACTCATTGTTCAAAATAAAACAGAAAGATCATGTATGTTTTCCAGAGGGAGAGGCTTGTCTACATGATAACTGATAATACAAGAAAATCATGTGAACAATAACCTAAACGCCAAAACATTAGTACACTGCTTAATAGAATGGGGACCAGTGACCACAAGGATCTTTTTCATGAACCTACAATCCATGGTGCACATAACAATGGTATAGGCAGAACAAACACACCACGAAAATATACTGCCACAGCACCTCAAAGCATAATGTAAAAGGGCAATAGAAACTAAGTTAAGGACATACCACTTCATATCCTCGTCGGCGACAAGAATGGTGGGAACCCAAAGTATGGAAGGACATGGTCACACAAAGCACCACGTGTTGAACAGACCCTCTGGATCTTCAATGTCTTGATCTCAAGTGAGAAAAACGCTGAACCTCCATCAATTAACCTTTGTGTGCCTTGTTGGTAAACGAATCGTGAGCCTTGTAGGAAAATATATCCTTGTGCCGCAGCGACAACGCGATACTTGCCATAATCACTGGGCAGCTGAATTGTAGTCTCCACCGGATGCCCATTGGCATCATTATCACCCTCATTTTGCCTAACAGAGTAGCATAGAGACTCAGGAATCCCTTGACCGTAAATGTGCTTAAGTAGCCCAATCCTTCCTTCACCAGCCTCAACAGCAACAACAAACCATTGATTTTTAAGTTTAGGCAGGAGGCCAACAGCCGAGAACTCCATCCTGTTAATGTCGAGCTTGAGCAACTTGTTGCTCCGGCGCACATGCCAGTAGAAGCAGCCATACACATAACTGGGCCACCACGAATTCTCCAGAATTGCTTCCAAAACCAAGCCTAGCGCATTCCAAGTGGTAGAAGTACCGGCAGTCCAGGTGCTGGAAAGCGAAGAGTAGACAAATACCGCAGCCATTGCTTCGCAGTACGTCCAGCCAATCACCCTGAAGTGTGCCTCCTCGTAGTCTCCCGAAGGGACAAAGAAGGCATCAAAACAGTCAAAGTGCACGTCCAGTACCGGACCATGGAGGGAGGCTACTAGGCCGTCGGGAATGGGAGGCAGCAGCGTGTACCCCCGCGTCAAGGGATCGCACACGGCGAGTTCCGGGAGCGCGTGGCCGCGTGCATAGTCAGAGCACATCCAGAGGACGCGGCCGTCGCGGGCATCGCAGCGAGACCAGCTGGCCTTTCGGCGGGGAGGGAGGTGGCTGGGGGAGAAGTCGGCGTCGCGGGCGAGGGCGTAGGCGGCGAGCGCGTTGGGGTGGGGCACTTCGGCGGGCAGGAAGCCCAACGGGCTGACAACGCCGAGGAGGACCGGCGGGTGGAGGGAGCGGTAGCGGCGCAGGAACGAGGCGGCGGCGACGAGGCGGCGGAAGGTGGCGCACGCGGCGGAGGCGCGGATGAGGTCGCGGGGAGTGGCGACGCGGACGAGGATCTCCTCGACGAGGTGTTCGGTGAGTGCCGGCGGCGCCCGGGCTCCGGGGACCGTGAGGACCTGCCCCATCGCCGGCCGGCGAGCCACCCGCCGCTGGCGAAATGGATCTAGGTTTTTGGGACTCGACTGTGGGGAGTGTGCGAGGGCGAGTGTCGGAATGGAAGTGGAAAGCGTTGACGGAAGCGTGGACTTGAGCGAAATGGCGTGGCCGCGTCGCCGCGTCCGCGTGGCTTGGCTGGCGGGCCGCACGAGCGTTGGAAATGGAATGGCCGCATGGGCCGGAGCGGCCGGATTTTTGGCTGGACCATGTGGGCTGGCCTGAGCCTGTGTCTGTCCGGCCCATGGTTTTTCGGCCCGTGTCCCATTAGCCAGCCAACGGAGCTCGACCGCTTTTGTTCCGTTCGTTCCCCGTCGCTATCGTCCTCCGCTCCGGCTCCACTCGCTCCTCCGCCTCTCCGCTCCGAGCTCACATCTCAGTCCTTCCGATCTCTCTTCTCTCGGGTTCGTGCTCCTCCTCCCTCTACCTCTCCCTCTCCCCGAACTAGTTCGTTTGCATTGGGGAAATTTTCGCCTTTTGCCCCCGTGATTCTGCCGCATTTCTTTCACGAGTTTTTGGACCTAAGAAGAGGGTTGTCCCCGCGCAGGGAGCAAGAAAGCTGGGATGGAGGCTCCGCCGGTCGCGCTGTTCGACAGTCTCAAGGTGCGCATTGCGGGTGCCTTTTCTGTATTTCTCATCGTCGGCCTGGTTGCGGCATTTCGTCGATCACGCTGCGTGCTCTTGCGGGTTCAAAATTAACTTTGCCCCTCTGTTCCCTGGCAAATATGTTGTAGCGACGCTTGTTGCTTTGCTGGCATGAATCGCGGTGGGATCCTCACTGTCCTTTTCCTCTGGTTTAGATTGGTAGTCTTGGAGCTCGTAGCACCCAATCTTGTCTGCTTAAAAGGAATCCTGACCTTGAGAATGCCCTTGCGCCTGACATAGTTTCTTTAGTTTGCCATCTTATAGTTGATACAGACTAAAACTAGTGCAACCATATTCCAGGCAACGTGTTTGTTTCTTAGTTTTCCAAATTGTAAAAGTGAGATACTTGTAACTAGTGCAATCATGTTTGGAGTGCTGTGCTGTTTCTATGCAAAGAATTGAACCATTTGTGTTTTGCAATAGGCTGCCAAACCATTCTTCTTGCTAGCCGGGCCCAATGTTATTGAATCGGAGGAGCATGTCCTGAAGATGGCCAAACACATTAAAGGCATCACAACCAAGTGAGCAACTTAATCATAGTTTTTTTTTCCTTCAGAAAATGGCTAAATGTAAACATTCTCTGTCACTGTTTGTTGCCCATTGCAGGCTTGGGATCCCACTTGTGTTCAAGTCCAGCTTTGATAAAGCAAATCGTACGTCATCAAAATCTTTCCGTGGTCCTGGTCTGGAAGAAGGCCTAAAGGTATGACTAGTAAATATGTGAAAATCAGGCGATTCTAGTACAATGTGCATGCAGTAAATACATGCAAATTCATGTCCAATCATAGTTTCTCTTATGTTCCCCACTAGTTCAGTTTTATTTGATATTAGATGATAATTATGATCGTCTTGTTTTTGGTATTAACTATTATCTGGATGTATGGGAAGTAGCTAGACAATTAGCACTACCTGTTGATATACCTAGTGGTGTATCATTATTTTTGCCTAGCTGAGGTTCCAGGAGAAATAGCAACAGCTAGCCGTATCTTTGGATTTGTTCAGGAGCCACCAACCTTTGTTCTATCAGGTGTTCTATGTCTGAGTGATGTGTATGTACTTATTTGTTCAGACAAAACTTTCCATGTGCAATAATGTGTTGATAGTATATTGTTCTACAATTTTATCTTTTGGTCAGATCCTTGAAAAGGTGAAAGCAACATATGATCTTCCAATAGTCACTGATGTGCACGAAAGCCACCAGGTATCCATTTGCAGATTCTGCTGTGTAACTGCCCTATTTGACAAAATTCTACCGCAGATCTTTACATGGTCTATGAATTATGTTTCATTCATACTGTGAATAATTTTGTGAATAAAAATGCTCTTTTGTTCTACTTGATCTTTGCATTTCAGTAGAAGTAAGACATGTCTGAAATTTTCTTTCTTTTCTTCCATTCCAAACTCAGTGTGAAGCTGTTGGAAGAGTTGCTGACATTATACAGATTCCAGCTTTCCTCTGTCGTCAGGTAAACTTGAGCGAAGGGATTTTCTATTGCAAACTACAGTACTTTCTTATATTAAGCATGACTCTGCGTATTATGCCACATTCTGCATGCCTAATGAAACATGGTACTATGGTAACAGACTGATCTTCTAGTAGCTGCTGCTAAGACTGGAAAAATCATCAACATCAAGAAAGGACAATTCTGTGCGCCTTCTGTAAGTTGCATTACTAGCTGACAGGATAGTTGAAAACCTGAAATTTTGAATACTTGCTCTGTTAGCTAATTGCTAATTTACTAGTTGATTTATTAGCCTAAAGAAGATAATGTGCTGTTTAATGTCACACAAAGACATAAACGATCCATATCTCTCATAGTCCTATGTTGGACAATGCAATCTGCAGAAGTTTCTTAATGTGATTGTTATGAACGAGGTAGAATATTGAAGAAAGTGGAAGCTATTTCCTCTTACCTCGAAATTTCATTTACTTGAGAAGCTGGTTGTTCACATTACTTCGGCAAGCCAAAAAGAAATTTAAAAAAGTAATCAAGTAGATTATCAGTTTCCTTTTCAGTTTGGCACCATCTGCTCTGTGATATTCCACTTATCTTTTTGCTGAGTGCTATACTTTTATCTGTTTCTTCAGAATTTAGATAAGCTTTCTTTTAAGATAAAAATTTCCCCATCCCAGCCAAAATATTTGAGCATATATTTTGTCCAATACTTTTTTAGGAAAAACAATTATCCAAATATCTGTTGTCTTCATATTACTATATTGCTTATCCAAATATCTCCTGGTTGAAC
Organism: Echinochloa phyllopogon; assembly: GCA_033239725.1. NCBI lineage: Eukaryota > Viridiplantae > Streptophyta > Magnoliopsida > Poales > Poaceae > Echinochloa > Echinochloa phyllopogon. The sequence goes on from BTCW01000003.1 coordinate 4,915,226, forward strand.
CAATATATTTTACCAGGTCCATGTGTGCTACAATTCTTGACGCATATGCTTGCCAAAGTAAACCTGTACATTTCCAGGTTATGGCCAACTCTGCAGAGAAAATAAGACTGGCCGGAAATCCAAATGTGATGGTCTGTGAGCGTGGTACCATGTTTGGTTACAGTTAAGGCATCTTTTGTCTCTTTCTTTTTTGTTTAAATTGCCCATCCCCACTTAAACATCAAAAGAGAAAGCATACAACCATGGATATGGTTCAAGGACATCAAGGAAACATATTACTCCGTACATATTATGTACATACTAGGATATGCTACTCTTTCTGGACACAATCACGTTGTAGGCTTGTAGCATGACCATGAATTGATGTTTGCGAAGGAGCAAAATGAACCAAGTAGCATTAGAGGGATTGCTTCTTGAAAGATGTGATGCCATTGCATCATCATTTCATGAAGAGTTAGATTAGGGTTGCCTGCAGATCATCTGCCAGCAACAAAGCAATCTTTACAATTACTTATAGTTCTCCTTCTGTCCTTTAGGTCTTGAGGAGAAGCAAATAAAGTTCCACAGCACCACACCAACTATTATTGCCTAATATTATCACTATGTTCATTATTAGTTGCTTCTTCATTGCTCCATGAATACTGAATATTTTTCGCATTGAACACACAGATGATCTAATTGTTGACCCAAGGAACTTTGAGTGGCTGAGGGAAGCTAACTGCCCAGTTGTAAGTATTGGAACCTTATACTTTCTCATAACTTCATAATCCACCTTCTGTTTAGACCCATCCATCTTATTTCTGTTTAACACTTCCATCTAGTTTATCGATATTTATGGCATTCGACAGGTCTCTTAGATGCAAATTGATCATTATAGTGGGAGTGATGACTATTTAGTGTCAGTATAATTGCTTTAGCATTCAGCCTTTTCTTTTCTCCTGATATTTTGGCGTGGAAGAGGCACTCTTGTGTTGAAAAAAATGAATTTATGTTGCTTAGGTATGCAGGACAAAACAAAAACTTAATATTGAGCTTTTTCCACTTTTCACCTGAACTAATGGTACATCTGTATGATGCTTTGGTAAAGTTTTTTTTAAATGTTATATGACTGATTTGCGGTTTGTGATTTTTGTGGTTCATATTCATATTTTCGTTTTATTTATAGTACCTTTCAATATTGCACTATATGCTAGCTACCAACAACTATGGTGCAGTTTATAAACGGTTGATGGACTGGTGTGCATTTCAGGTAGCTGATATAACGCATGCTCTACAACAACCAGCTGGAAGAAAGGTATCTTTACCACTAGCAATGTGCCTATGTTGGTTTAAGCAACCTAGGTTGAGACAAGCTATCTGACGTAAATTCCATGCAACTCATCTCATAGCTTTTATAGCATGTTGTTCCAGCTATCTCTATATACAATAAGTCAATAACCATAGTCATTAGAATCTGTAGTGCTATATGGATTTCAGGCCTTTGGAGCTTTTAATAGTTTTATTATTCTGCTGAACGTTTACCTCCTATAACATCAATTCAGAGCTAAAACATCAGAACTAATGTAGCTCATAATGAACTATTCGCAAAAAAAAATATAATTTTGTTTTAGCGGGTGTTTGCTTCTGTTAAATTGGGGCATGTTGTGTTCTATTTTGTAAGCTTGATGGGGGAGGTGTTGCTAGCGGGGGCTTCTGAGAACTAATACCATGCATCGCAAGGACTTCTGTTGCTGTTGGTGTCGATGGTATTTTCATGGAGGTAAAACAGAAAGGAGTACAAAGAAATGGAGCTGTCATGCTCAACATCGAATGAAAATATCTGAATAAAATCTATTTTATTGCATAATCCTACAGGTACATGATGATCCCTTGAATGCGCCATGTGACGGCCCAACTCAATGGGTATAATCCAGTTCATCCATTCAATCTTTGCACATTAGGTAGCATTGTTAATGATGTTTATCAGATAACCACATGCTATTTGTTTGCACTTTTTTCTTTTTATCAGCCATTGCGCAATTTGGAGGAGCTATTGGAGGAATTGATAGCAATCGCTGTAAGTTTAACATCCTTCACTATATTCAAGTCAAATCTCCCAGTAAACTTACCTTTTGTTTGTTTTCCTTCCCTTGTGGAGCGAGTTACCAAGGGAAAGACGCCATTCAAGATTGATCTCACTCCGTTCCAGGAATGATCTGGTTTGGTCGATAGAAAGCACAATGCCACTGTCTAGTTTCAACGGGGTGGTTTTCTTGTTGCTGTACTTGTCACCGTTTCGAGGATAGCTGCCATCGATGACTGTTATCACTGAACTACTGAGTTGAAACGAATGTTGTTGGTTTGTGCTATTTCACCAGCTGTACCATGTTATTGGACAAAGTGACAAACAATATCATCCAAAATAAATGCAATTGCTAGCTGATTACCAGCTTTCTGCTTCTATCTATCCAGATGATATTTTCCTCTCTCTCTCTCTCTCTCACTCTCTCTCTCTCTCTCTCAGTCAAAATAAGAGAATCGTGTGTAAACTAGACGAGGTGCATAGAAAACAATGGATCGGTTTACGTCCGGGTATACCGGAAATTTGCACAATGTTAACAATGAAGCAGTTTTGGAGTTCATCAGCGCAACGGATACATGCACCAAAATAGACACCAGCACTCCACAAGCTGCATTTTCTATTGCACTAGCTTTCTCTACTCCCTAATCGCTTGAGTTACTGCTTTGATCGTCTACTCCTTTTCCTCGTTGGCACTTGACGCTCCTCAGATACAGAGAGCTGCTGCTTCTTGAAGGCCTTGACCATGTTGTAGACCTGAAGCGACGCTCACATATTAATCTTTTATTGTATTGGGGGAGATTTCACATTGTAAACACTACAGTTGCGATTACCTTCCGAATACCAGATGTTAATCCCATGGACTCCACTGAGGACTCGTTGATGAATTTCAGCTTTGTGCTCTCCTCCTCTTTGTATAGTCGATCCACACCATCTACACAATGTAGTTAGTTAGCAAGCAAGAATGTGAAGTAACACAAGAAAACATAACTTGTTCTTTTGTGATGAAAAACCAACAACTTCTACCTTTGAGAGTAATAATCATTAGTTCCACATACATCGTCAGCCGAATGTGGGAGAAAACATGGACATGCTCACCAACATCCTCCCGGAGGATCACATTGGATTTCCGTTTGACATCGATGCTCAGCAACTTCATCAAATACTTGTCCATTGCTTTCCTCCTGTTGAGCAAGTCAGTCTTCCCTTCATCGACAAGAACCAGTGGGAACTCCCAGAGCCCTGCAAGCAGGCCCTCCTCTGGTCTTTTGATCAGCAGAAAGAGATCATCCTTTCCCTTTGTGTCTATTGCCTCTTGCACAATCTGAACGATGCAAACAGCAGCGAAATCACTCCGTGGTTTGGCCTTTGGGACCACTCGTGGGTAGTCTGTAACTTGGACTGATGAACTCTCCTGGGAAAGTGCAAGCGCTTGGCAGTGGCTAGAGACCGGACATTCAGAGCAACCAGGCTTTGTCTTGCTACATAATGTTGCTCCTAATTCCATCATTGCTTGGTTGAAGTCTCCTGGTCTCAAAGGATCAACAAGCTGACCTGCATGCTCCCTATGATGAAAAATGTACATTGTGCAAGTTCTTAATGAAATATGTGCTTCCTCTTAATGAAATACGTGCTCCGGCACGGTCACGAAAAAAAATACATTGTGCAAGTTCTGAGATTGGTGAAAAACTTCCCAACTCAGAATTGAATTTTACAGCAAAACAATGTGGTTATGTAAGAATCATGATTCACTCCACTATGGATAAATTTGCACTAAGGTTAAAATACAAAACAAGATTGTAAAAAGAACTAACAAGATGAACTCAGATTCTTTAAGTTGTCAAACAAGGAGAGGACAGTGCTGCGTACCAGAATCTCTTCACTGTTGAGGATTCTTTTGGGTTGTCTGCAACGGCATATAGCCTGCTGATCACTCGTATCACATTTCCATCCACAACTGGGACAGCCTATAATGATAAAGTAACAAAATTATTTGAAAAAGGAAAATAAAATGCATACACTAATTTGACGAGTTCTAAACTGTGAACAACCTCGTTGAAGGCTATGGAAGCAATGGCTCCCGCCGTGTAATCCCCAATGCCACGAACCTCACGGAGCGCTGAAGCTGTGCGAGGAAACTTCCCCTTTTGAACTATCTGCTTTGCTCCCTGTTTCCCCATCATAAAGAACATCAGTTGCAAACCAAAGATAGAAATACTTCATCCTTGAATCATATACTCCGTACTAAAGACCACAAGACTGCTAAATTCAGGTAACTCTATAAGCTGAAAACTACAGAAAGACAAAGAAGAGAGGAAGGTCATGAAAAGGACAATCTGACAAACTGCCCACAATGTCAGATCACCAAATGAACCAACACATTGACATCTCACAAATTGTTAAAATGCAATCAAATCATGGATGACTATTCAGATTTCATTTCTCTCATTTAAAGGACAATGTAACCCTGAATTAATCTTCCAGGCTCTTTCAGGCATAACATCGAGCAGGGAATGCGCACAGCAGCTAAAGCGCCAAACTAACGATGACACGCCCCAGTCCCCTCCCCATCAATGATCAACCCATTCCGAGTACAACTCACCTCCAGCAGAAATCGTGCCCTCCTGTAGTAACCGAGCCCCGCCCACATCTCATTCACCTCCTGCGGCAACACAATCATCAAACCACAGCCACGAATCAAGAACTCGAATATCATTCATCTTCCGCAACATGCTGGGCCCAAAGATCGAATCTTCCCCACAAATGGAAACCTTTTGCTCCTCTTTCCCGCTGTATGAAGTATTGCTCACCTCCTGCGTGGCGGCGGCGAGGCTCCGCACGGTGGGCCACCGCGCCATCCACCGCTCGTAGTAGCCGACGACGACGGGCACCCGCGTCTGCTGCAGCATCACCTCCGACACCCACACCGCGTACGCCCTCTCCTCCTCGCCGCCGCTGGCGCGTCGCCATGGAAGGTCGCGCCGGTGGGTGTCGTACCACCGGAGCAGCTGCGCGCGCAGCGCCGCCGGGGCGGCGGCGGCCGCCGCCGCGGGCACTACCGGAGCCAGGTCCTCGATGTCAGCGGAAGAGGAGGCCACCGCCGCCGCCTTGGCGCGGCGCGGTTGGGGCCTTCTGGTGGGAGGACGGCCGCGGCGGTTGTCGGCCGCCTTGGGGTTCTTGGCCATTGAAATTTTGAAATTTTTAGGGCTTTGCCGCCACCGTGCTCCGCGGAGATGGGAGGACAGCAGGCGAGGGGAGCGAGCGCTTGCTCAGCTGCCCCTGCGCGAGTCTTCTTCTGGATTAGATTCACTGGTAGTGGTAGTGGGACAGTCGGACAGAAGTGTTTGAAAGAAAGTTGAAATTTGGATGAAATGTGTGTAACAAAGAAAAATCTTATTAACATGACAAGTTTTTTTTGGAAAATATTAACATGACAAGTTAGTACTCAGTGTTTAACTATGAATTGTCATAAACGTTATACATTTATTTAAACTGGATGATCTTTGGAAAAAAGAAGATATAGTTTACATACTCCCTTCGTCCCATAATATAGGGACCTGGAGGGTTCAAATTTTGTATCAAAATATAAGTTCCTGGAGGGATAGGACAAAATTAAATGAGGTTGGTGGGTGTGTGGAGAGTTGGTGAGTAGTGTAAAATGAGGGGTATAAAGGTCATTTCCTTTCATTGTTATTTTTTTAGTTTGAATGTTTCATGACTTTATATTTTGGAGACGGAGGGAGTACGACTGAATTAAAATGATTGACTTTAGTCCATCATTTCAAGTCAATTCAGTATTGGCAGGCACTCACCACATGCAGCTTGTGATCTGCTAATTCGGTCAGATTTAATCGCGGCTTGAAACTTGAAACCCTACTTTATGAAACATATATCTGGAACAGATTACTTCCTGTGTCTCAAAATTAGTTAGAACTTCTAGAATTGTCCATATTTGCAAACTAGCATGGGAAGTTGAAACTGGGTCGGAGTTTTTTTTTTTTGAAACGAAGTTGGAGTATCAAATGTGTTGCTGGTTATTGGGCTGCAAAGTCTTGACGAATGTTTCGGCCTAGCGACCGCAGGCTGATGACCCATTCAGCCGAGATGGGCCGACTACTACAAAAGTGGGAACAACGAACAGAACAGAGTAGGAGGACACGACGTCACGACATCGTCTTCCTCCTCCCCCACCCTGGTCCTACTTTGATTTGCTCTGAATTCATGCTACTCCCTAGCTGAATTCTCTCCGATTGTGCTGAGTTTGTACCAAAAAAACATCTCCATTGCAATTCGGTGATCAAAGTAAAGACCGTAACACAGACGAGAGACCTCCCAGCTGCTTCCATGATCAACCACGGGCAAGAACAGAAGAAGGCAACCGGAACCCGATGGCAATAAGCTGAACACGCGGCGGCGTCACCCATTCCGGCGAGCACCTGTGTGATGAGCTACCCCGCACACGGCCGGCCGGCTGCCTTTGTCCCGGCTCTCGACAGGGCGTCGCGCGCGTGCAGTGCAGCAGGCGTGGAAAATAGAGCCGATGCGGCGGCGGACGGCGGAGCTCCAGGCCTCCGGCTCTCGACAGGACGTAGGTGTAGCGCGCGCGTGCAGCGGCGAGGAGAGCCGATACGGCGGGCGGGCGGGCAGCGGAGCTCCGGCGAGGCGAGCTGGGCTCCGGGGCTCTGCCTTTGTCACCGAGTCTGACGACGAAGAGGCTAGATGGGCAGATCAGGGCCGCACGTGCACCCCGTGGTGCGCCGTCTCCGCCGCACGCCGAGAAGGCTCCCCGAGCTGCGGCGCCCGTGAACTGTTCCTGTGCGCTCCCTGTGCCCCGGCCTTCCCTCTCCTGTTTCAGCGCCGCCGGCAACGGCGACTGCATGCGACCTCGCCGGCGTGCGACGTCGAGCGATCAAGACGGATCCGGCGCGCACACCGGCACATGCGATGCGATCGAAGGCGAGCGAGCAACACGAATTCAGGGTGGTTCCTTTGAAGATTAATTCCGCACTGAATTCTCTCGGTCGAGTTCGCTGCTGCACAGACCATGCCTCAGAGGCTCAGATCAAAGTCATATCCTCTGCTGCAGAATTAATCTGCAGTATTATCAGTTGAGCAAATACAAATTTACAAAATGAACCGATGAGTTTTTGTGTGCAATGCACATCATGTAAAAAAAGATCAGAGATGGGAACTATATGTCAAGTGTCCACAACAAAAGAGCTTGTAAACTATAAACTCTTAGCAAAATTATTTTCAAATTTTGTTTTTCAAAATTAATCTCACGATATTGTTTTCTCGAGGAATCAACGGATGGCGCAGCATGTTGGGTGAACGACATGAGATTAAGCTAGTCATCGTTGGAGCTCCACTAAAAATATGCCCCTAGCCATCAAGTCTCTTCTTGCAAATGCTTTGGACTCGCCACTAAAGCTCTGAACAAGCCTGAAACTTGCCACTAAGACAAGACTCACTACTCCCCTCTTCTGATCACCTTGAAACTCCACCAAGGTAAGGGTCTTCACACCAAATGGAGGGTCGATGACTTGCTGACGGGTCACCAAGACCACAAGGGGCCAGAGCACCAAGTTTACAAATATGGTTCATTTCTTGAACCATGCATAAGGATGAAACACTTTGCTCTCTTACTCGAGGTCTAATCTAGCACTAGCCACTCTATAAGTTTGTACATGTTGATACTTTTTTCTGTATACTTTATCAAAGTTAGAAAGGTTTGAGTTACACCAAAATTAAAGTGAACGGATGGAAAAACTACCAGAAGTTAATTCCACTTAATTAAGTTATTTAAATGATCATGATACTCTTTGTTAATATGCCCTTGGAAGGGGAACTTTAATTTGGATTATGCATGTTATCATGTGTATTCTTAGTTTCTGACCTGTTCTAAAGATGATGCGCTTGAAGGTTGAAGTTGAATCAAAGTCTATCACATGCGCGCTTCTCCTTTTCGTCAAAACCTAACGTCCTAACCCCATGAAGGCGTGTGGATGCAAGCATCTTGAATTCCATGGAGATGTCATGGTCGATAAGTCATCAGTAAGCTGGTGGTGACGGAAGCTAACACATACTCCCGGCCAGTACAGTACAGTACAGTACTGACGGTATTCTATATATAGCCACAACCGGTCCGGAGGCCCCTGGCACCACTCACAAGCACAAGCAGTCACTCACAACTAGAACTAGCTGCTTATCCTGAGTTCCTGACGGCCGGCGATGGCGCGCAGAGCAATCGGAAGGACGCCACCGCCTCTCCTGCTGCTTCTCCTCGCACTGATCATCTCAAGCGCGACGCTACACGAGGAGTCTCCTACCATGGTGTCTGCGAGGATTTTGTCAGAGCATCTGGAGAACACTACCATAATTGCTCACATAGGTGTATTATCACGCGATCACTGTTGCACCCCTAACGCGGAATATTCATGCGTTATGTGCCGCCCTCCCTAATTACAGTAGGATATTACACTTTCAAAAAAATATAGTATTACACCGGATGTCGACCGTGCGTGAAATATTTTTCATGGAGATATGTATGGATGATTCTGATATGCATACATGATGTTTCAGTGCTACTTTGAAGTTTCAAGCTGCAGTCAAAATGAGGGAACATTTGTAGTGCCTTCAATTGACCAAATAAAGTTGTGGGATGTGGATTTGATGATCTTTATGTGGAAAATATAGGTGGATTACGAAAGCTCATCTGTGATGTGAACCGATGAATGCGTGCTGTATTAGAAGTATTGTTCAATTCGGCAACGCTTCAAAAGAATTATTAGTGCTACTGTTACTTTCAAATTTTGATGTATGCATCGGTTGAGCAAAAATATATATATATATATATATATATATATATATATATATATATCTTTCTGCACCAAAATTATTATGGAGAGTTCATAATAATTATTATATTTCCCTTGGCTCCACTCATATGAATATGATACTTCTCGATCGGGAATATAATTTCATATAGGTTTGTTTCAAGTCAACTTTTCTCTTTAACTTGATTAAGAATATATAAAACTTTATATAGAATGACAACATAAACTAGCATTACTAGATTTATTATATACTTTCATACTATGTATTGTGTCCACTTAAGATGATATATATGTCCAATATGTTGCCTTATAGACTGTGTCGATATCCTAATAATGGAACTTCCTATTGGGGGGAATACACATCTCTATTCTGTACGGAGCACACCACGCCAAGCTCATCCGTGTTGAGCATAAATACTCTTACTATACTGAAACATAATGTGCTATGCCTCCGGTTGCAATTGTTTTACGTATATATGTCAGTCTAAGGTTTGTGGCATGTATATATTCATAACAATTGATCTTGCAAATTTGCAATACATTTTTATTACATTGTTTTGGACAAAAATTATAGTCACACGATCAAGAGTGGTACTCCCTCCATTCTTAAATATATGACGTTTAGGACAAGCAAATTAGTTCATTTTTGAACTAAATAGCTTGTCCTAAACGACATATATTCAAAAACAGAGGTAGTAGATTGCAAATTCGCCTTGTGTTATGCAAGGACATAAACAAGCACGTCACCATCCCCTAGTGGACATACTAGGAAGGATCACGCGCTTCGCCGCGTCCGTGTTGACATTTACGCTAATGGGATGTTAGGTCCGTCATAATATTGCTAGGTGCAAACACTATTACGCTGTCACAAATCACAACAAAATGTAGGATCTGAAATTGAGCCGTCTCCTGTGGCGAGGTTTGTCGCGAACATGGAGATCACTGTATAGATATAGATAGACACGGATAATATGTCCAGGTAAATAAAGTTCCGAAGGAGTACGATCAATACTTTATGTGCGATTACATCAAGGATTGAGAAATAGATGCAATACACCTCGATTGAACAGACGGCAGGGCAGGTAACTTAGGTAGCTGTGAAGTTTAGTTAGAGTCCAGGACGAAGGGGACCAATGACACATCGATGAGGTCCCGACCGTGCCGATGGCCGCCAGCGCGGCGCGCAGGCCACACGACGACGAAGAGCGCTCCGAGCGCCGGATGAGGCCGGAAATCTTCAGGGAGAAGATATTACGATCTGCAAAAAAGATGGACTCATGACCGTTGGAACAATCTGCAAGCATTGGCATGCACACGCCTAAGGAGGGTCAACGAAACAGAGCAAGCCTGTCAATTTATGAGTTCACAAATCATAACAATTGCTGATCATAAATTCATAATTGGATGTATATGCCAAATTCACTGGCATATCTGTTAAGCAAGTTCATGCAATGGTTTCAACATGAATATATTGTAGATAATATGAGGACATAGGATCCAATGGTTCTTTATAAGCTGATTTGCTTTGGAACTGGTAAGAGAAATGAAGCAGAAATTTGACTGCAATAGACCATGCTCATCATTCTGAAGTCCAGTTCTACCACATATGTAGATTTCATTCTTTTACATCCGATGTGTATGCCATTAAACCATAGACGTGTGTTATCAGGAAATATATGAATGCATTATGTCCCTGTTGCTTGTATTCTGGGAACATTTTTATTTGTTAGCCTGCGTACCATAACTGGAAGGCTACCATGTAAATGATGATACAGCTTTATGATTAGTAACTATGTAAAAATGACTGCAGTAGAATCCAATTTAGAAAGAACCCGCCAGACACTTGTTACGACACAAATACGTATATGAACCCACTAATCAGAATTCATATAACCATGGATATAATAGAACAGGGATCATGTATTTCAAGTTAGGGCATACAAAATGCAGCAATATGTTGTGTGTTGCTCTATAAATAAATTGGTAGGCCTAATCCTAAATACTTTTGATTTGGTAATAATTTTTTCCTCTAGTAGTCCACTGTGTCTCAGAAATACAGAGGTAAGGTCAGAAAGGAACCAAATCTAAAAGTACTCTGCACTTTGTAGTTGAAATGGTATATGGTGGCAGTTCTGATTCTGCAAATAAAAGAAAAAAAGGAAAAAGTCCAAATCCCTACCCTGAACTATGAGCGATGTCCGGATAACCCCCTGTACTATTTTTTGTTTATTTAACCCCCACTGTTTCTAAAACCGGATCACTATTCACCTTTTGACAAAGTCAAACCCGGTTTTGAGGACGTGGCGGTGGTTTTGGGGGCTAATGACGCCACATGGGCCGTCCGACGTGGCATCAAGTTTTGTCTCTCACATAACCCCCTCCCGTCTTCTTCGTCATCTCCGTCGCGCGGCGGCGCCGTTGACCTCCTTGCGATCTTCTCAGACGACGGCGTAGGAGAGCTCCGGGTCGTCCTCGCGTGTGCGGCCCGTCCTCGCGGCCGGGGACGACGGGGGAAGGAGCTAGCGAGCCGCCCAGGTGCGCTAGCATGGCGGCGAACAAGAGCTCATCGCGCGCCATGACGACGGCAAACAGGAGCTCGCCGCGCCATGCCTGACCCGTCCGTGGACAGCCACAGCAGCTCCTTGACAGGATCAGAGGCACATTTTGACAGGTTTCAGAGGGAAAATGTGACAGGTTTAGATTCTGAATTTGGAGAAGAATCACACAAATTCAGACACACATTCAGACGCAGACCAGTGGAAACATTTAGAACATCCATGTGCCATACATTCAGAACAACCAAACTTTCAGAACATTCATAACCATGTCACTGATGCAATAGGCATATCTTAGTTCTAAGACCGACATAACTCAGTTCAGAGACATAACTAAGGGACATAACCAAGTTTACAACTAATTAACATTCATCAGTTTGTGGTAGCTCCTTTGGCCTTCGCTGGAGCTTTCTTGGCTGGAGCAGCTCCTTTGGCCTTCTTTGCTTGAGTTGAAACAGGTTGGGAAGGCCCTGCACCATCACTAGCCGCTTTGGTCTTCCTTGTCTTGGTAGTAGATCTTGTGGCATGGTGCACCTCTTGGTCCTTGCTAGTACTTCTTAGTCCTTGCCTTCTTTTGTGGCCTACTGTCTTCAAGTACCTGCACACATACATAGCTTAGTATTCAGATATTCAGAACACTAAAGTCCAAACTGTTGAAAAAGAATCCAATATTCAGAACATTATATTTGCATAAGGTATGGTGAACTTGCCTCTTTGCCTGCCTCAAAAATCCTCCTCTTTGCATTAGACTTAGGTCCACAAGTTCTGCTGTTGTGACCCTCTTTGTGACACTTGGTACATCTAATCTTAGTTCCAATCCTAGATACCTTGCTGGCTTTTTCTGCCTCACCAAACTCCCTTCTTCTCTCCTTCCTGGGCCTTCCTGACATCTTCACATATGCTGGAGGTTGAGGTTTCCTATTGTCTGTTGGCCACTGATCCATTCCATCCATGGGTAGCAAGCAATGCTCATATATCTTGTTGTATTCCCCAACAGAGTAGCAAGATGCTATATAGTCTTCAGCTGGTTTAGAGCTCATAAACAGTGCAGTGATGGCATGGGCACAAGGGATACCTGCCAATTGCCAATATCTGCAAGAGCATGTCCTACTCTCTATATCAACAGTGTACCTCCTTTCCTTCTGTCTGACTTCATAGGCATTCTTTCCATTCCAAATTGTTGCGCAGTTCTGTGACAGATCAATGTACTTATTCAGCTTCTTTAAAATGTTTGGACATATGGTTGAACTCCATTTGCCTGCCTTGGTCCTATTTTGTTGTATCCTAACATAAACCTTGGTCCTAATGCCCTCGAGCATGGAAATAATAGGATGAGCTCTCACATCTACTATCCAATTGTTGAAACTCTCACACATGTTGTTATCCACACTATCATAGTAAGACCCTAGGTTGAACCATGCTCTACTCCAATGCTTGGGGTTGGTGTTCATCATATCCTTAGCACCTGCAGGAGTTAGCTGTGCAAGCTTTGCTCTACAATAGTTGAAGAAAGGAACACTTGCTGCCTTTGCACACATCCAGAAAGGCTTCTGATAGTCTTCTTTTCTGTGTTTCTTCCTCCAGTTGGCATAGATGTGTCTTGTACACATTCTATGCTCAATGTTTGGGAAGAGCACTTTGACAACATTGAGAAGGCCCTACAACAAAATAGTGCAAAATAGTGTGAGCAATTTTGTCATAAGCCAAATCTATCTAAGGAATGGTCAGCAATGATAGCAATTTGCAATAGGAAATAGTGCTACCTTTTGCTGGTCAGATATTATAACCCATCCTTGGCCACCAATAGGAATTTGCAAATCTTTCTGAAGTAGTCCCAAGAACCAAGTCCAAGAGTCTTCTGTTTCTTTCTCCACTACTGCCCAAGCAACGGGGTAGATTTGGTTGTTTGCATCTCTCCCAAGGGCACATATCATTTCACCATTACAGGCTCCCTTGAAGAAGCACCCATCCACTCCAACCACTCTCCTACAACCAGCAAGGAACCCCCTCTTGCAAGCATCAAAGCACACATAGAACCTTTGGAACACTGGGATTTCATACTCAGGGTCCAAGCAAACAACACATGTGCTACCTAGGTTGCTCCTAAGTATCTCTGCCTGGTACTCAAAAATCTTGGCATATTCTCCTCTGCATGACTCATATATCCTTCTTGTTATAATGCCCTTAGCCCTCTTAATTTTGAACAATGAAACATCAGCACCCATATCAAGGACTGTTTCTTTAATGTTCTGGAGCTTCCAAGAAGGATTTGCCTTGATGATGTGTTCATACTTATCAGCTATCCTTCTCCCAGTGACCAACCTATTATCCTTTATTTGGGGGCAAACATGCACATCATGGAAAGTTTTGACTTTGAACCTGTCATTGTCTTTAGAACCAAAGATGAACCAAGGACAGCCCTTCCATGAGCACCTGGCTCTGATTCTAGTTGCCTCGTCTTTGAGAAAAGTCAAGTGCCTCCTTGTAGTCAGCCCATACTTGATCAAGGCATCCTTAAACTGAACTCTACCACTGAAAATCATACCAACTGTAAAGCTGGGAATAGGAGTTGTACTGTCATATCTTGCAAACCTACTTTTCCTTCTTATTGCCTCACCATCATCATTAGACTCATAACTTGCTTCTTCACTAGAGTCAATCACTGGTGGGTCATCATCATCTTCCAAAGCATTTGCCTCTTGCTGTATTTCTTCCTCCAGTAGCTGACCACTTAGTAGTGAACTTGGATTCCTCCTTTGGTTCCTTGCATTCACCCTAAACTCTTTGGCTTCTTCATCATCTTCAGAAGTGTCCTCATCACCAACCTCAAAATCTTCATCTTCAGTATCTGTATCTTCAGAGCCTTGTCCATCAGCTTCATCATCTTCAGATGCAGAGCTGTAAAGTACCCATCTCTTATCATTGGTTTTACTTGGTGAAGTGTAGAAGGCCCTGAATTTGTCACTGACTCTTGTACTCTGCTGACCACCTTCCTGACCAACTTGTGCCCCTCCTTCCTGACCAAATTGATCGCTATTGAATATCTTGACATACACTTCAGCAACTCCACCAACTGTTATGCAATCAGACATTGCCAGGCAAGCCTGATCATCCTTAAGCTTTGTCAATCCATTGGCCAATTCTTCAGCAGGAAATAACCATCCAAATTCAACTCTGTCTTTAGAACTTACTGCTACATGGTCAGCCAGAAATCCTCTCAATTCCGGCAAAGACACCTTGTCCCTCTCTATGTATGACATCCGAACCTGACCACCAACATACTCCAAATCACGTCCATCAGATTGAAACCGCCCTCCAAAGTGAAATCTAACAGGCAGTACATCTTGTGGATCCATTGTCCCTAACAAAAAGATTAGAACACATACGTGTATAAGAACAAGAACAATACCATCAGATTCATTGAAATGTCTACACTTTCTACCGATTCCCACAAAAAAACAGCATATTCAATCACATGAGAACACCCTATCGCAATTGAACAGAAGAGAAGACCAATCCGATGCAAACCCTAGCGCAACCCCAACCATTAGGCAAAGATTCACCCTTCCGCCGATTACACACCCTGAGTACTACCCGTTTCGATCCTACCTCATCCAATTTCATCCAAGATGGATTCCGCCTCCAAACAACCCGTTCTAGTTTGAACCGCAAGAACCCTAAACCCTCGATCCAATCCACAATCCGCATCAACCCTAGGGCCACGAGGACATACCTTGTCAGCGGGATTGACGTCGATCGACTCCTCCGGCGCTAAATCATCACCTCGCTCGATCCGCCGCCGCGCGAGGGAGATGGGGAAGAAGACGCGTCGCTCTGTGTCCAGGGACGGGAGGGGGGAGGGGGGAGGGGGTTATGTGAGCGACAAAACTTGATGCCACGTCGAACGGCCCATGTGGCGTCATTAGCCCCCAAAACCACCGCCACGTCCTCAAAACCGGGTTTGACTTTGTCAAAAGGTGAATAGTGATCCGGTTTTAGAAACAGTGGGGGTTAAATAAACAAAAAAATAGTACAGGGGGTTATCCGTACATTGCTCATAGTTCAGGGTAGGGATTCGGACTTTTTCCAAGAAAAAATACCATCAAAATAAGATCAGAAGAGATGGATAAAAAGTATGAAGCAAAACTTGTACAAAATTGCTGCCAGTCAATTTGATAAAATGCAGCTAATGCAGCCAACCATAGTCGGCCAGCATCTGTGAATATGAACCGCTGACCGTAGCAACAATACCATGAGAAGGAAGGCTCAAAACATTACTTAGGAAAAGAGCAGTAAACAAAACTGATACCTTGTCACCAAGGCACAATAGAAATCCAAGCAGTAGGTCAATGCTCTAACACACCTGCACCACCGAATTGGCAAGTTACGGATTGTAATGAACACACAACCCAATGCCACTCAGCAAGTCAGCATGTTCTTAGATGTGTTGCATAGACATGTTTATGCATGTTCTAGGATGTGTTGTACAGAGAGGTTCATGTAGAGGCAGAGGCATATGAGTATTAACCGGCACAGATCTTAATCAGTTTACCTTTGAGTTCTCAAATGCGCTGTGTAGCAAGGTTCACACAAAATCAGATTGTATATTTTATATTAACCAATAAGGACATTAACCAGGTTGCTATTTGGTATGGTAGTGACATCTCAGAGGAAGAATACACCTCAAGATTAGATAATTCCAAAACCACAAGACGCATGCCTTTATAGGAAATTAGCCCAAACTAATTTGTAAACAAAATAAGAGGCAGTAAAGGAAATCGTAAGGAAAAGAAAAATAGAATAGATAATGTAAGCTGAAAGAGAATCAGGCTGCCATTAATTGTAAATGGTGTGATTTGATAAGTATCCCTGTTCATAAAGGTGGCTACGATTGTGTTGATGGCAAAAAAAAATGCAATGGACTTATTCTCATGTAAATGCGCGGAGGAGCGGAGCCGGCGGGAGGAGTCAGCGGAGGCGGGTGGAAGAGGAACGTGGGAGAGAGGGGAGGAAGGAGGGGGCCCGTTTTCTTCGGGAGACGCCACGCGCCAAGCGAGAGGCCTGCGCCGAGGAAGCGAGCGATGGGCGGCGACCGCTGGATGGACGCCAGCGGCACGCGGGGGCCACGCGGCGGCCGAGGATGCGGTAAGTACTGGATGGCCCGGTAATTCCCTTTTTCCGCGACAAGGAGTTACTTATACTTATACACGTAAAGGAAAGATAGCTATGATCGGCTTACATATACATCAACTCGCTCATCAAAGACCTGCTTTGCATTGCCGACCTAGTGGACGACAAATAGTTGGCCAACAAGCTAGCTCCTCTCCATCAACAACTAGGACACGACGCAACAATGAACTACTGTGTGCAAAGCACTTGCAACAAGAACCCGTGACGCATCACCGTTCGCACCGGTGAAACTCTGCTCCACTTTGTCCGTCATCGAGATTTTTCGCTCTCTGTGCCGCCGCCTTCCTGCGCCTCCACCGCCCCCGCTCGCTCCTCTCCCTCCCCCGCGCTCGCTTCGATTCGCCACCATGGCCACGACCGCCGCCGCACTACAGCGGCCGCCGCACTCACCGCCGTCACCGGTGCCACCACTGCCGCGCCCAGGCCGAGCTCCCCTCCCCCACCACCGCCGCACCTCCGCGTCCCCTCTCCTCCCCCACCACCGGCGCCCCTCCGTGGCGACGGTCCTCGAATCGGCGGCGGCGTCCTCGATTCGACGGCGTGGCCTCGAATCGGAGCGGTGCGGCGGGCGGCGGGTACGGCCGCGCGGCAGGCACGGCGGGAGCGGGCGAGCGGCGGGCAGCCATGGGCGGCGAGCGCCGGGCGGCCGGGCGGCGATGCGGCGGCCACCCCCTTCTCCTCCCTCCTGCTCGGCTGCTCCCATGGCGGCGCGCACGGCCTGCGCGTCTTGGCGGGTAGCAACGGCCGGCCCGAGGCGGGGCCCGCGCACAGTGTTTACCGAGCACTTTTTCTCCCTCTGTGTTTACCGAGCCGCGGGATGATTTACCGCCTACCGGATCTTTTGCCGAGCGCCGCTGCAGGTGGGAAACAGGAAAAAAGCCTACGTGGAGCGGTATATCTTTTACCGAGCCGGTTTTACAGAGACCACTGCTAGCAGTCTCATATGGAAGCAATCGTCAAAGTTACGTCAAATCGTCTTCATTATGCCCTGAGGCACACGGCAAACTAACAGATTCCGACGGCGTCCGATTGGAAAAATGGACGATAAGACTGCTTTATGAATTTCTTGTCGCCCAGCAAAACATTTGCACCCAGAATAATGTTTAAAGGATGTCAGGATGTGAATGCACCGGCACTTGCCAAAACCCTTTACTTGCCATAGTTTCCACCTATATTCCAGTTATTAGATGTTTGATCCCCAGTAGTAGTTGAGCTCCTCGTCGGCGTTGATGGCATAGGTACGTGGAGCAAATAATCAAGGTCGCATCACCATCACTAGAAACTTCAGCATCGGGTCAAGAACAGCTCATTCTGAATATTTTATTATGTGTATTCTGGCCGTTCTAAAGACGCGTTGGAGGTTGAAGTTGAATCAAAAGTCTTGCACATGCTTCTCTCTTTTTTTTTTCAAAACTTAACCCTTAGAACGCGCGTGTGCATGCATCTCCAATTTAATTTTATCGAGATGGTCATGTCAGTAAGCTGGTGAGAAGGGATCTTATTACACGTACATTTCCTGACAGTCTTCTACAAATAGCCACAACCATCCCGGCTGCTCCTGTCACAACTCACAACTAGAACTAGATAGCTAGCTGCTCATCATCCTGAAGGCCGGTGATGGCGCACAGAGCAACCGGAAGGCCACAACCAGCCAGCAGTATTTTTCTCACACAATGAATCAGCGCCAGCCACATGTCACCGGCCAGACAACAGTATTTTTCGCTTAGCACAAATCCGCACCAGCGACCAGCCAGCAGCCAAGCGAACATGTTGAGCAAAACGCAAGTGTTTACACATGCACGTGGCAGCGACTGATCAACAGAATTCACACCTTTCTTCTCCATTACATTGACAACTACGGATATATATGTTTATGATTCATGCATGATTTGACAATTTGTATTGCCCATGGTTTTGAAACGGATGGCCCCTATATATGGAACAAAAAAAAACAATGTTTCATCCTCCATTAGTGCTGCACTTCATCTCGCGCCATTGCTAACCATGCTGCTCATTCTCCTGCATATCCATACTGTGTACACGCTTGCTGTGATGGCTAATAGCAATGCTTTGTCTGTGCCGCCAGTTCCTTGCCTCCTGAACCAGGCCTCAGCGCTCCTCCGTCTGAAGCACTCCTTCAACACAACCGGCAGCGACTCCACAGCATTTCAGTCATGGGTTGCCGGCACAGACTGCTGCAGCTGGGAAGGTGTCCGCTGTGGCAGTGCAGATGGCCGTGTAACCTCCCTCGACTTGGGTGGCTACGAGCTGCAAGCCAGCGGCCTCGACCCGGCATTGTTCAGCCTAACCTCACTCAATCATCTCGACCTCTCCAGCAACAACTTCAACATGTCCCAGCTCCCTACCACCGGATTTGAGCTCCTCACAGAGCTCACCCACCTTGACCTCTCTGACACCAACTTCGCTGGCTCCATACCAGCTGCCATTGGACGCCTGACCAATCTAGTCTACCTCGACCTCTCCACCAGCTTCTCCGTGGTTAGTTTTGACGATGAAAACAAAGTCATGTACTACACCTCACCCTATTGGCAGCTCTTCGAGCCAAACTTGGAGAACTTACTCGCGAACCTCACAAATCTGAAGGAGCTCCACCTGGGCATGGTGGATCTGTCTGGAAATGGCGCACGGTGGTGCGATGACTTGGCCAGGTTCAACCCTAAGCTTCAGGTTATCAGTTTACCTTACTGCTCCCTTGCAGGTTCCATATGTAGATCATTCTCAAACCTGAGATCACTCAGAGTAATTGAACTTCATTACAATCACTTGTCTGGCTCAGTACCAAAGTTCTTGTCTGGCTTCTCCAACCTAACAGTTCTTCAGCTTGCAAAAAACAAGTTTGAAGGGGAGTTCCCACCCATCATCTTCCAACACAAGACGATGCAGACAATTGACATCTCAGAGAATCTTGGGATTTCTGGTACTCTGCCAACATTCTCACTGGACAGCAGCTTGGAGAATCTGTTTGTCAACAGCACAAACTTCTCAGGTACAATACCAAGTTCCATAAGCAATCTCAAGTCTCTGAAGAAGTTGGGCCTTGGTGCAAGTGGCTTTTCCGGAATACTGCCCGCTTCCATAGGTGAGCTCAAATCCTTGGAATTGCTAGAGGTGTCTGGGTTACAGCTTGTAGGATCCTTACCGTCATGGATCTCAAACCTGACTTCTATCACTGTTCTCAAGTTCTTTAACTGTGGATTATCTGGACCCATACCTTCTACAATAGGAAATTTAAGGAAACTGACACAGTTAGCATTGTACAGTTGCAACTTTTCGGGGAAGATACCTTCACATATCTCAAATTGGACACAGTTGCAAACCCTCCTCCTCCACTCAAACAGTTTAATAGGCACAGTGCAACTATCCACATTCTCAAAAATGCACAATCTAACTGTCCTGAATCTTTCAAACAATGAACTGCATGTGGTAGATGAAGAAAATAATACGTCACTTGTGTCCTTTCCCAGAATTGAATTCCTGCGTTTAGCATCTTGCAAAATGTCTAGCTTCCCCAACATCTTGATGCATCTCGACAAGATAACTAGTCTTGACCTCTCAGACAACCATATTCATGGGGCAATACCTCAGTGGGCATGGGAGAATTGGAAAGGCTCGCATATGTTCCTCTTGAACGTATCACATAATAAGTTTACAGGTCTTAGCTCTGAACCATTGCTTCCTGTTCACATCGAATACTTTGATCTCAGTTTCAACAATTTTGAAGGGCCTTTGCCTATACCACGAGATGGCAGTGTCACACTAGATTACTCGAGCAACCATTTTTCATCCATACCTCTTTATTTTTCTAATTATCTCACTGACACTTTAGTTTTCAAGGCCTCTAGAAATAGCATCTCTCAAAACATTCCACCATCAATTTGTAGTGCAGTTGGGAGTCTACAACTCATTGATCTCTCCTATAACAACATAAGTGGTTCGATTCCATCTTGTTTGATGGAGGATGTCAATGCATTGCAAGTGTTAAGTCTAAAAGCAAATAACCTTGTTGGTGAGTTACCTGATAACATAAAGGAAGGTTGTGCACTTGAGGCATTAGATTTAAGTGGCAATTTGATTCAAGGAAAGATACCGAGATCTCTAGTTGCTTGTAGGAATCTGGAGATCCTTGACATTGGAAGCAATCAGATTAGTGACTCATTCCCTTGTTGGATGAGTACGCTGCCTAAACTTCAAGTTCTTGTCCTCAAATCTAACAAGTTCACTGGACCGATATTGGACCCATCATATAATACAGATGATGGAAACACATGTGAATTTAAAGAACTGAGAATTGTCGATATTGCCTCGAACAACTTCAGTGGCACATTGCCAGTAGCATGGTTTACGATGCTTAAGTCTATGACGACCTGGTATGGTAACGAGACATTAGTCATGGAAAATCAATATTACCATGGGGAAACATACCAGTTTACAGCTGCAATTACATACAAAGGGAATGACGTGACAATCTCGAAGATATTAAGGACCCTTGTACTGATTGACATCTCAAATAATTCACTCTATGGAACCATCCCTGAGGCCATTGGGGACCTTGTCCTGCTTCACGGGCTCAACATGTCTCACAATGCCCTTGGAGGGTCAATTCCAGCTCAATTTGGAAATTTGAAGAAACTTGAGTCATTGGATCTCTCCTCAAATGAGCTTTATGGGGAAATTCCCATGGAACTAGCATCATTAAACTTCTTATCGACATTAAATTTGTCCTACAACATGCTGTCTGGACGAATACCAGAGTCACCTCAATTCTCCACATTTTCTAATAGCTCCTTTCTGGGGAACAACGGTTTGTGTGGTCCTCCAATGTCCAATCAATGCCGAAATCAATCAGAAACAAGCTTGCCGTATGCTTCAGAGAAAAATTCTCCAGATGTACTACTTTTCTTCTTCGCTGCATTGGGATTTGGCATATGCTTTTCAATTACAGTCATATTGATATGGGGAAGACAAAGATGAAGCAATCTGACTCTTTAGAGAAATCTTATAGAGTACATATGCATATTGCTCCGGAACTTTGTATGTGAAGATCACACTTGTTTCCCTGCAGTTCTGGAAATATATCATGTTAATGTTAATGCGAGAGTGAAAAAGAAAAGTTTAGTCTATGTTTGAATAATATTGTTAGAAATTTTTGTAACTCTAGTTTTAAGGCATGAGCTACTGTATCAATAGAAGGAACTTATATTTGGCAACTAATAAAAGCGTTCAGCACCTCATGTTTATGTATTGTGGGTATATTTATAACTGCAATCATATTTTCAGTGTTTGTGTTAAGGATAACCAAATGGATACAGAGACTAGTGATTGTTGACCAGACTTGCATATGAATGCAGACATATTCTGATTGGATATGAATGCAGCGACGAAAGCAACAGACCTTTCATGTTTGGCACATAAAAGCAACGAAGTGGGGAGCATATTAGAATAAGACTAGGTTCAATAAGCTCAATGCAAGGCATAAACCCATAAGACATTGATATTTGTTTCCTCTTGTTATATCAATTGGAACAACCAACACCATCGTGTACTATTACTTCATCAGAAGGAAAGATCTCGGAAGCACCCGGCACGTTATCTTGCTCTGAATCTAGTACCTCTTGGAGACCAACAAGGATTTCTTCAGAGCTTCCACTGTTCAGACGACTCAGCTCACACCCAATCCGTGCCTTCGCACATGCCAAAGCAATCAATAGCTTTTTGAGAAGACCAGCACCCAAATCTTCTTCTGCTTGGCACACATATGAAATAACCATCAGTAGCAAAGCATGCGGTCGAATAGGCATATATATAAATTTCGTCCTAGAATCCCTTTCTACCTTCTCTGTTGGCATATTTATATGTTTCACATCAGAAGGCTCAAGTGCTCAACCTCCATGTACAGGCTGCAAATGAAACAATCTAATGAAACATTTCACAGATTATGTCAATTAACCTGGAGATAGAAAGCCTACCCGATGATAGAGGATCCACATATATATCAAAACGGTCAGATTCGCGTTAATGGATATTCATGTATAACCTTTCTACTTGCTATGATCAAAAGTTCAATCATTAAGATAAGAATCCAGACATGTTTACAGGCCAGATCGAGGATACGGACTGTAGGTCCAAATTAAGGTTCGCAGGACACTGAGATTTTTCAGCCCCTTGTAAGTAACATGATGATTAACGAACAACGAACATGTTTAAGCATCTTAGTGGACAAATAGAAGGATGGACCACACAAATTAAACCAAGAGTACATGCTCGATAGTAGAACTAGGTACCAGCTCTCTCCCACTAAACTCTGGAGGGCGGAAGGTCATCCACGGTGGCGGCAGCGACGGCGGCGGCGGCGGCGGCGACGACGACGATTTGGTGAGAAGGGGAATGGAGCGAAGCTCAGATTCACGAAACACATGTAGCCCATATCGACGTGGGCTGCTTAGTGTCATAACCTAATGGCCCACATCCATGCTAGAAACAGGGCCCATCTTCAAACAGGCCAGAAGAGTCTCCTGCTCCCTCGGCGTGTGATGGGCTGGTCAAGACCTCAGGAATCGACTGACACAGTGAGTCAGTGACTCATGAGTCATCAGACGACAGTGATTAATTTGCTCGTGCCCTGCAAACACAAAAGGACAATGCTTTCTACTTTGTAATTGTGCATTCGTTGTTGAATGATGAAATGGCCAAGTCAACAACGGCAGATCGACAGTGACCAGTAATAAGTTCTGAAGAGATGGTCAAACGTTGTTAGTTTTTACTACCTCTGATACCCAAATATGCTCCTTCCGGTCACTATCTATTCGCAAATAAACGATATTTTGAACATCTTCAAAGTACATGTTTGACTGCTTTTTTCATTGCAACATACTATCTGTAAGACGTACCAAAATATGTTTTTATGAAACTATATTTAAAGACAAATCTGCATGTATAATTTTCTATTATTCAAACAATACATGAAAGTAATTTGCAAACTAATTTTGAAATGGTTGTTTAGACGAAGGCCAAACCATCACTTATGTTTGCTTGAGAGAGTAAATCCATTTGGGTTTATCTTAAGTTAAACCTTTTAGCTTTGGCCATCAATAACAAAAGATTCATAACAAATCGGATATACTTATTATTATCTGGTTATTCATAAACAAATAAGATGGAATTGAGCCCCTTCTATTTATCTCTACTTAGAGTGTCCTGCATTCAATTTATATGTTCTTATACTAGGTCAGAATAATGGTGCTGATGATATTGATTGATACATGAGAACTCAGTCAAGAAAATGCACCGCCCTTGCATGTTTGTTATCTTAAAATTAAATACCAATAAAACTCAGATGTCATTTGATCACTTGCCAAAATCGGATTCACACAAGCGGGAATGGCCGACTGTCAAGTCACGAGTCATAAGTCAGTCCTGGAAATCTCTCTTTCCGGTCACAAGGGGTTACAGCGGCGAAGTCAACAGTAATATCGACCAGTTCGACAAACTCAAATCCTGCAGGGTGGCCAGAATTAATCTAATGCCAATAGCAGCCGCCCACAAAAGTCCTACACCGGCGACCACACGCAATCCCTTTCCCGCCTGAACTGTCAAGGATTTTTATCTTCTGCAGACTACGCCTAAACATTCAAAGCTAGGATTTTTATCTTCTGCGGACTAATTTGTGGTTCTCCTGATATGTTTCCACTTCAGTAAGGTGTCATTTCATATGTAAAGCTAGACATAGAAATGACCATCTGATTTCTAAGTCCTCTTCAATTCTTCATCATCTGTGCATGCAAGATCTCCCTTTGTTCATCACCATGCCTTGTCTCCACATCACCATGGTACTACTGCTCTCCCTGCACATCCCTGCAAGTTTTGCCACGACGACGGATACCATCTCAGCTGGCCGAGCACTCTCCGTTAGTGACAAGCTTGTCTCCAAAAATGGCAGGTACGCACTTGGCTTCTTCAAGGTGGGCAACAACTCGTCCCCAAACACTAGCAACTGGTACCTTGGCATATGGTTCAATAGTGTCCCCAAATTTACTCAAGCATGGGTAGCAAACAGGGATAACCCATTCAAGAGCCCCTCCTCACTGGAGCTCAAAATTTCCCATGATGGCAACCTTGTCGTCTTAAACCAGTCTAACTCTGTTATCTGGTCCACTGAAGCCAAGATGACAAGAAACAATACCATTGCCATGCTCCTGGATAGCGGAAATTTCATCCTTAGAGATGTATCAAACTCGTCGCAAACTTTATGGCAGAGTTTTGATCACCCAACAGATACATTTTTCCCTGGGATGAAGCTTGGATGGGACAACCTCACTGGTCTGAATCGCCGCCTTGTTTCTAGAAAAAACTCAATAAGCCCAGCCACTGGTATATATTGTGAGGAGCTCGACCCTAGTGGTGTTAACCAGATTGTGCTTGCACAACGGAATTCCACTGCACCATATTGGTATACGGGGGTCTGGAATGGCCAACATTTTGCCTCACTGCCAGATGAGGCAAGGAACTCTGGTAAAGAGTCATTTGTGACAAATGCCCATGAGAAGTACTACACATATGCAATATCAGATGAAACAGTAACCGTTTACTATAACTTGGATGTCTCTGGTCAAGTAAAGATATTTATTTGGCGCGAGGGCTCACCAGACTGGGTACTGACCTATTCGCAACCTAGAGCTCAATGTGATGTGTATGCTGTCTGTGGGCCTTTTGGAATTTGCAATGATGATGCCCTTCCTTACTGCACCTGTATGAAGGGGTTCTCCATAAGATCCCCTGAGGATTGGGAGCTAGACGATCGAACAGGTGGATGCATGAGGAATACTCCACTAGATTGCATTACAAACGGAAGCTCAACAAGATCCACAGACAAGTTCTTATCTTTGCCATGTGTTAGTTTGCCTCAAAGTGCGCACAGAACAGAAGATGTTCAAAGCATAGGTGTGTGCGCTCAAGTCTGCCTAGATAATTGTTCTTGTACTGCATATTTGTTCAGCAATGGTACATGCTCTATTTGGCATGGAGAATTGCAGAACATAAGGCAGACACAATGTGGTAATACGGAAATTTCTAAAGGAGAAATTCTTTACCTTCGCCTTTCTGATAAGGATATTCAAAGTTTTGAGAAAAGCAAAAGAGTGTTTATTATTGGAGCTGCCATTGGAACAAGTGTTGCTGCTTTAGGTTTGTTTGCATTCGCCACGCTAATAATGATTTGGAGAAACAGAAGAAAAAACTCTCGAAAAATACCATATATTGCTCAAGATTGCAACGGAATTATTGCATTCCGGTATAATGATTTGAAACTTGAAACTAAAAATTTCTCCGAGAAGCTAGGAGAAGGTGGGTTCGGTTCTGTATTCAAGGGGTTTCTAAATAACTCAACTGCAATAGCTGTGAAGAAGCTTGACCATCGTACTCATCAAGGAGAGAAGCAATTTAGAGCTGAAGTGAGCTCGATTGGAATTATCCAGCATATCAACTTAGTCAAATTAATTGGTTTCTGTTGTGAAGATGCTAAAAGGTTACTTGTTTATGAATACATGCCAAATGGCTCCCTTGATTTCCATCTTTTTCAGAGCCACACTTCTGTATTGAAATGGAGTACCAGGTATCAGATAGCTCTGGGAGTTGCTAGAGGATTGGCCTACTTGCATGAGAAATGCCGAGACTGTATCATACATTGTGATATTAAGCCAGAAAATATTCTCCTTAGTGACTCATTCGTCCCAAAAATCGCAGATTTCGGGATGGCAAAGTTTATGGGAAGAGATTTTAGCCGAGTCCTAACTACTATCAGAGGAACTATAGGATACCTTGCACCTGAGTGGATCAGCGGAGTGGCTATTACATCAAAAGTAGATGTTTATGCGTATGGGATGGTTTTATTGGAAATTGTATCTGGAAAAAGGAACTCATGGGTTCCATGTTCTTGTAGTAGAAATCATGACATCTATTACCCAGTACATGTTGCACGGGAGATTCTGGATGGAAATGTTAGGAGCTTGCTGGACAACAGATTATGCGGTGAAGTGAATTTGAAAGAAGCTGAAATAGCTTGCAGGGTTGCATGCTGGTGCATTCAAGATGATGAGTTTGATCGACCAACGATGGGCGAGGTGGTTCAGATCCTTGAGGGTCTACTTGAAATCAACATACCGCCGATGCCAAGGCTGCTTGAAACTATCGCCGGAAGCTCAAATTATTCTACTTGCTGCTAATCCTCTTTTAGCCAAATATATAAATTACAGTATCACGGAAGTGTTTGAATGCTTGCCTTGTGTACTCTGAATAAACCTGGTGCTTTCTGCCACAGATGCTTTGTAATCTGATCCTGTCATCTCCTCAGCTGTATAATTAATCTGCGCGGCATCCATCAGTTTAGTGAATAAAAGAATTACAAAATGAGTGATGATTTCTTGTGTACGATGTTCATCGTGTAAAAAAAATAAAGATCAGGGATGTGAACTATTTGTCTAGTATCCACAATAAAAATTGCTTTGTACACTAGACATCTCTTGATAAAATTATTTTCAAAATTAGTTTTCACTAAGTTGTTGGTCCTATTTGTAAATTTATACATTTAATGGAATATGATTGTAAAATTACATACATTCAGTCCTACGCAGTGGGCCAAGTGGGCTGTACTTTTTATCGCTCGGCCCAACCCCACACTCAAAAGGAGCCCATTTGCGGCCCTGACGGATGGGCGCCTCGTCGTCGCCGGCGAGCCAACCCCAGCCACCGCCCACCAACCCGTGACCAACCAGACAGAAAGAACAGAGGCAGCTCTCTTGGCGTGTTTGCTCACCTCAGCTCAGTTTAGCTCCGCCTGCTCAAGATTTTCCCTCACAGTTTTCTCAGTAGTCTCACCCATACTCCCACAAGGTCAGAACAAGTAAGACAGGAGAGGTAGAGCAAAAGCGCGCCCGTCGGCGGTCGTCCATGGCGGGGGAGGCCAAGAAGCTCTTCGCCGCGTCCGAGGTCGCCCTCCACGCCTCCAGGAAGGACTGCTGGGTCGTCATCGGCGGCAAGGTCAGCGAGAAAGAGATCTTTCTTGTTGTGCTTTTTTTCCCTTGGTTCACTGGGAGAGACAGAGATCTGATTCGATCTGGTCAGACTCTGATGATTTTGCTGCCCTGTCTGGTTGGTTTCCTCAGGTGTTTGATGTGACCAAGTTCCTGGAGGACCACCCTGGGGGAGAGGATGTGCTCCTCCATGCATCAGGTAAGGCTAAGAAAGATTGTGCTCCCTGCCTGCCTTTGCTTTTGTTTCCTTTCGTCTGCTTCATTTTCTTGCATGCTTATCTGTTCACAGAACTGTGATCCGTGTACCAAATCATTTCGCTAGTTCAGTTTTCATTTCTAATAACCAATTCAAACTTTTTGAAAATGGCAACAGATTGTCTCCTATCACAGCTGTTTTTGCCAGAGAAACTTTGTAATGCCAACTGAAGTACTGAATTTGGTCTGAAAGTTCTGTAACAACTACATGAGAAATCAAGTATAGATCATCCTGGATTTCTACTGAGAAGGTTCCTTTTGGGATGATCCAAAAATGCGCTAAATACACACGAGTTGCTAATTCGTGTTCCAGGGGCCTGGTTGGTCACGATTTGACATGTTCTGAATTCTGATATGTTATCGTAATGCTGTCCATGATAAAATATATGGTACTCTTGCAAAGAATCAATAGCTGGCCGAATTTTCCAAAGCTGCTTGCCAACTGTGAGACTAGAGTGTGATGTTGGAAATATGTTTGTGCCCAGGAGAAATCAATGCATGGAAATTAACATACTCTTTATTTTGAATGTTGCTTTTATCAATGTTAGTCTATATACTTGTTCCCTTTAGATTACAAATTTTATCTAAATTTAAGTGAAGAACCAAAACTGTAATGTTTGCACTTACTAATTCGAACAAGATACTTCCATAAATGGAATTATGCTAAGCTTGGTTTCCTCTGTTTGTGATAAATTCTTGAAGCCTCTGGGGATGCAACTGAGGCATTTGAAGAGGTGGGACACAGCACGTCAGCCATCGGCATGATGGACAGCTACCTGATTGGAAGCATCAAGGACTACGTGCGTCCAAGTGCATCAAAGGCCACAGATCCTTGGGGCCTGGATGGGCCACCAAATTCCAGGACGATGCAAGGGAACAAAGGCCCTCCTAATCCGAATACCTTCCTGGACTTCCTACTCCCATTGTTTGTTCTTGGCCTCGCATTTGCAGCTTGGTATTACCTAACCTTCGTGTCCAAGAACCAATAAATTCATTGAGGCTTGGAATTATTGCTCATTATTAGATTGCCAGGGTTATATCAGCAGAACATTTGAAGAAGGTAAACCTTGTCTTATGTAATTTGTACTTGAGGTACTGGCTATGTTTTAGAGAGGCAGAGAAGAGAGAGAAATGATCGTGGTTTAGCTTAATCTTCACAAAGTTGTAGTTTCCTTGCATGTAAAACTCCATGTCAAAACACAGATGTCAAAACACAGATGTATGAATGAGACAATTGCCCTTATTTTTTGCTTGGGTTGCCATTTCTTGTAAAAATTCTTAGTTTTGTGGTGAAAGGTTCCATTATTATATTTGTGGTTTGATTGATACATTATTATATTTGTGGCTCTAATTGTTGACCTTGACATAGTCATCTAATCTTTTTTAGCTCATTTACTTGACAGACGGATGGGATTAAGAATAATATGAGGTGCTATTGGTTATTTACTTTGAGCTATTTTTCCTCTTTAGCTGGATCTCCACTAGCTAGAAGGGATATTCTGTCAAAAAAAATAGAAAGTATATTTTAAATACTTCTTGCTCCATGATTTTCCTCATGCCTTCTGTGCTGTGTATTATCTTTCCTTCCCGCCAGTCTATCATGACACATCAATAGTTTTAACATCTCAAGGTAAACCTGACCAAGTGCAAGGTTTGAGGTAGTAAAAAAATCCATCTATGCCAACTCTATGTTGTCAATAACTCTATCCAGCTTATTAAGAAATTATAGAAAAAGAGAAGTGAAATTTGTCAAAGGATGCAACACATATGCAAACATTTGTCAATAATGCACGGTTTAGCAGAGACTTTACACCCTGTAGACGGCCGTGCTTGCCATCACCAAGAGCTGTCATAAATACTAAAAAGGACATATTTTAGAAGCCAATTGGTGACGACCAAGTTCCAAGTTAAAAGACATTCTTTTGCCTCATCATTTGCTAAACATTCTCCTCTCCTTGGCTAGCTGCTTCTTCTGATCCTTTTCATGAGAGCAAAAAAATGGATGGCCTCATTCCCTTCGTCGTCAAGGCTCTGAAGAAGAAGAAGGCCATGAAGCACTACCGCTCCCTCTCCTCCTCCGCCCACATTGCGCATGTCGATTTCACAGACCCCACGCCGCAGTGTTCATTCTTCATGACGCCTCAGCATCCCAGGGCTCCAAGATGGCATGGTGGCGACGGGGACATGTTCATGACGCCTCAGCACCCCAGGGCGGCAAGATGGCTTGATGAAGATGAAGATGAAGAAGAAGAAGGTGATGACAATGGTGAGCCTGCTGCTTCTGTTGCTGCTGCTGCAGTTCCCGCGGCCACGCTGCCACCTGTGGCGCGGGGCAAGAGCAGCAACCCGCGGCGCCTGCCCATCATGGAGCCGCCGCCGCCGCTCAACCATGAGCTGGGGCTCAGGTATGGTGGGAGCTGCCATGGCGGTAAGTGAGTTTGGACTTGTTCATGGAGATGGTTGTACAGGTGGATGGCAAAGAGAGATGATTTAGGTTATTTACATGACATGTAACTTCAGCAGAGATTATGTTCAATTGCTGGGATTGATTGCAAAAACTTGCCACTTGTATGGATGACATGTTTATTGATAAACCTTCAAGCTGGAGTAGAATACAGCTGAATAAGCATTGAAAAATAAATTTGAAGGGTCTCCTTCACAAATCATGAGGCTGTGCGTATCAAAGAGATGGACAGTAATCAACCAAGATTATATGCACAGATCATGGCAAGTGCTCAACTGGTGCTCAACATGTATCTTCTTCCTTGCCTCCTACCGACTATACAAGAATTTACTCATATTTAATCCCCAGAGCAGCCACTGTAGCTCACAGTACGTGGGTGAAACCCAAACAAGTCATTGCCGTTTAAGAACAGTTCATTGGGTTTATGAATTCACATATCATCCATAAACTCAACTGGAGTTTCATGATGACGGCAACTTTGATTTGGATATGTATACCTGTTCCACGTCAGTCTCCGTTAATCATCAACCCTTTGCTAGTGAAACCTACTGTTTCGCAGTTATAGTTCCTTCTTGCAAACCTGTCCTTTTTAACTGCACAACTATGTCAGGACTGTATGTGAGTGAATGCTGAAACTGTGTGAAATGATGTATAAGTGTAGTATAACTGTATCGTTCTGCGATTGTGATGATACTGTAGCAGGAAAAGCATGTTTTCAACATCTGGTAACCCTGCTCCGCTCTCGGCTCTCAAAGAAAAGCAACAGCTATATAAGAAAATTCACGAGGTTCATATCGTAAACAGACACTGATAGTTCAGCTAGCGTTGTTATTGTTACTTCATGATATGAACCAACAGCAATTATAGTAGTATTACTGCCTATTCATGTTAACTGTTACGAACCAACAGTTGGCAAAACCGGCAGTTAGTGATAAACCCAGATTATTGTTTATTGACAGTTTAAGCAGTGGCTGACAGTGCTATACAAGTAAAGGAGGAACACAGCCAGCAAGGTTACAACTAATATTTCTCCACGACAGCGCCAAAATATCACTCATCAGAAATAGCAAAATTACAGATCTTCTCAGAGAAGTGAGATAACACACTTGTATTGTATCTCTATCTTTCCAAAAATCCACTGACACACACATTAGTTACACTGCTCATTGAGCCCTATTTGCAGTTACAATCGCTCTACGCACTACAAAACTCTTTGTATGGACTGGCCCCTTGACAGCCGCTTTCAGCTGCTGTTCAGATGAGCCCAGCAACAAAGAAGCAAAGAACCTAGTCAAACACGACCAGAACCTAGTCAAACACGACCGTGGGAAACCTTCTATTTCCTCTTGTATTGTATACATCTTCTATTTCCTCCTTGTATAGTTGTATTGTATACATAAACTCTACCATTTGAGCGTTACTTCTGTGCACAGGAAGTGATTTCTCAACAGAGGCGGTGGGTTTGGTATAAAACAATATGATATGGTGTTAGCTTTGTGAGAAGAGGGCAACAGGACTGTGCAGAGTGTCAGGATGATAAGCGGAGTGCTATCTCGTGGAGGAGCAATCTCTTCTGGGCTGCGTCAATCACACCATTGCACTCTGCATTCACGAGGACCTCACTCATGATTGCAGCAGCATGCCCAGTGGGCTCTTCAGATGTCCTTCGCAGCATGAACATCTACACAAAATTAAGAGAGTCAATTGAGCTGTTTTATTAAACACTGTACTTCTGAACTACTCTAGCATGAAATTTGTTGGTCCGCTGTCCATCATCTATTTTATCATATTTGATTAACCAACCAAGTAATGAGCTAAGAGATTTAAGATAACATATAATTGGTGTTTGGAAATATTAGTGGAAATTAAAACTTATGGAGACCAATTGAATAAGCTCACATTAAATCGCATATTTATTTCACTACATGTGGAAGCACCTCTATGCTCCTAAAGGAAGCATATGTAAACTCTACAATCATGACCAGAGAGATAAGTTACCTGTCCATGATGAGATATCTCAAGGCGCCCAGGTGGCTGGATCCATGGTTCACCATCAACCTGAACAGGGAATGAACTGTGGAGGTGCAATCTTATAACCTTTCCTTGGGCTAACCGATGAGCCCTTGATAGTCCAACCTATCAACCGCAGAAAAAATTATTGTCAACTTCATCACTACATATGAACAACACCAGAGTTGGAAAATGGAAGACAGAATAATTGGACATTTTAGAGGAAGCAGACTATCTGTACCTGCAGTTTGCCTAGATGCCATGTCCCTGATATACAGACCACCTCAAGTACTTTGTCATGGATTGATTGCAAACTGAAATCATCATCATGGTCATTGTCGTTTTGCCACAGATCAACACCCCCCATGTAGCTCGGGATATTCATAACAATCACACCTTCTGCATCCTGATGAGAAATAGCAGATAAGAAAACTCCTCCAAATAAAAATAACAAGCATGTGACAGATTGAAAGATATGAAGCAGGTTACCTCCGGAATTTCAATGTTCTTTCCATCAACTTCAAGGCTAACATGCCATGGTAAATCAGAACACGACCTATCCATCATATCCTTAGCACCTTCTCTAGCATATATCAGCTTGTTGAAAAACTGCATGGAGAAAATTAATGCATTTACGTTATCTATCAAAATAAATGGTCAGCATGGAAGATAATAATATGATCACAGCTGTTTAGGATGCAGAGATTTCTCGGTAGTTTTCTAGGAATACACAAGAAATAGTTCATTTCCAACAGAAATATCCGAACATGACTATGTTTTCAGAGTTAACTGTAAAGGATGTATATCCCTACCTGGCTGCAAAATTGATCTGGTTTTTCCTCCCTAGAGGTGTGGAAATCATAAGCAACCTTTGCATCGCATCCAATTCCTACAGGATAGAACAAACAAATAATATTTTTTAGCATCTTCAGACTAGTAATATATTTAACAAATAGAAACTGTAGAGTAATATGGCTGGTGTTGAAGGATGAAAGTTACCTAAATAATTAGTCATAAATTTTACTTGCTTGGTGCATTGATCTTCAGTTCCATTCTTCTCTTTGATGGCTACATTCCAACGATCAAGGACTGTAACAGCTGCGTGGTCAACATCATTTAAAAGTGCACATATTCCTCCTTGTCGTTCAACAGAAGATAAACCCCCACCCCAGCGCATAACACGCGAGAGGTCGTTTCCTGTTCCCAAAGGAAGAATGGCAACAGGGGGAGGAGATTCGTAGTTCTGCTTTTCAATGGCATCAAGAACCCAAGCTACAGTTCCATCCCCACCACAAACAAGGATTCTGAAGTGTTTCACATAGTGGAATAGTTGCAGGCCAACTTCAGGTCCCTGGGACGAGCTTAGCTCAAATATCTGAAATAAGGATTGGAATTATTAGGCAAAGCTACAATAAACAATGAAGGAATTGATGTGTTAACCGTTCAACTAAAATACAAACAGATAGATTTTATTGCCTACTTAAAATACAAGTGCCTACAAAAAGAGAAACATAAAGCAAGATAATAAGCTAAACAGCAACAGATCATCTGGTACTTATATTAAGCAGGACGAGAGCACCACATATCTAGAAATCCAGAACGACATAAAGCAAAATGATTATTAGTAGATTACCTGCACGGGATTCAACAACATGTTCAATCTTCTTCTAAGAGAAGGCCCATTTCGGCCTCCGCTCTTGCCATTGATGAAAACCAGCAGTGGCCTTGAATCTTGTGGTAAATCAACAAGTTCATACTTCCTCTTTGCTTCATTAGGAATACCAGATCCATATGTTTGCTTGAGAGAATTTTCAGATAAGTTAGGCTTTGCTAGTGCACGCTTCCCATCCAGACCCTGCAATCTAGCCAATCCTTCAAGCACTGAATCAAGGATTGAGGTGTTTGTGGGAGTGGGATTTGCCTTGCCACCAGGATTGTTATTCATGCGTTTCTTGCTGCGTGGCCTCCTATCCCGACCCCTACGTGTTGAATTGACAGCCTCCTTGATTGAGTTCAGCATTCCACTGATTGCTGGACCTTTGCTAATTTCTTTCACCGACTGGGGAGGAACAATGAGCCTCCTGAGAAGGCCAAGATCACAGGTGTTCCCAGTTTCCTTCAACAGCTTTGCATGGCAATCGACATGGATCTGCCGCTGGCACCACAGGCAGCGCCATATAGGAGAGACGCCAAGGAACGGCACTCCGCACGGCTCCTCACAATAGTAACAGAAAGAGGATATCTCCGGGTTGTCGTCCAGCTCCACCCACCTCTCCGACCAGTGGTGCCGCAGGGGCGACACGCCAGCCTGCGCGACGCACTTGCAGTCCTTCTCGGCGCCCCGCGAGCAGTAGGAGTGCGCCGCCACCCCGCATACAGAGCAGCGGTGGACCACGTCGGCCACGGCACCCCCTTGCGCAGCGGAGTCAAGGAACGACAGGCACTCACAGCACGTCGACGGCTGCCCGCCGCGGAAATAGTCCTCGGTCCAAGTGTGGCTGGAGCTCGGGCACCGCAGGCTCTTGCGGACGGCGCGCTTCTCCCTGGCGGCCGCCTTGGTCCAGTAGAGCGACGCCTCGCGCTGCAGCCGGAGGAGCAGGTAGATGAGCGCGGCGAGGCCGACGGAGCCCGCGGTGATGAGCCAGCCGAAGAACTGGAGCCCCGGGGCGTCAAGGAAGCCGGCCATGGTCACCAGCAACGGTCCCACCAGGTCCATGGCAGTTCGCCAGGCTTCCTGCGCTCGAGAGCAGAACCTGCAACGGAAGCAAGAATAACCCGTGAGCCCTACTGCAAGAGCCTCGCATCGCATCGCTGGCATACAACTTTACCCTACGCATCAAGGGAGAGGGGGTCGACGATTTCCCGTGATCTGGAGATGACGAAAGGAAGGAATATTTGAACGGAAAGCAATCAATCCCCACCCTCCTCCAGTTTGGCTGGCAAGCGCAATCCCATTCCCCCACGGATCACGCCTCGAAACAGGAGCAAAAATCCGGCTCCAGCGGCGAATCCGAGACACGAAATCGATTCCTCCGGTTCCAGCGGAGGAATCCAAGCACCCGAATCATCATCAAACGAGAGGAGGCAGGCAAGGCGAAACGAAACGAATCTACCGGAACCGAAAATAAAGGCGAAACAGCGTTGCTGCAGGGGCTGGATCCGCCGGGATCCCGCATTCCCCGTCGGTGGCTCGCCCGCCCAGAGGATTCATTCAATTCAACCCCCGCCGGCCGAATCCCACCCCACCCTACGCGCAAGCAGATTCGGTGGGATCGCGAGCGCTCACCTCGGCGCCCCTGTGGTCGGGGCGAGCAAACAAACCCTTGCTTGCTCCGCTCCGCTTCGCCTCGGAACCCTTGCTTGGCCACCGCCCTCGCTGCCGTGTGGTTGGGTTCGGCGCAGCGCAGCAGAGGGGAGGGGAGGAGAATTCGAAGGTGGTGGGTGGGCGTCGTGGCGTGCGTTTAAAAAGGAGAGAAGATCGGGGGATGCGGGAGGGAGTACAATCACAAGCGCGTCCTCTGCACGGACAGGGACGCCTCCCTCATTCATGTCCCGGCTGCCCGGAGCTCTACGCTTTACGCCACTTGCAAACAATTTTTATTCTATTTTATTTCAGAAAAAACATTTTTATGTATTTCTCTTTTTAGAAACAAAATGAATTGTTACTATTTTCGACAAGTATTTTTGGAGAAATTCTTTTCAAATGCAAATGCAAGATTTTGATGAAATTCTTTTAGTGTCTTTTTTGGTGGATTGTGTTGTCGCATTGGGCACAAAAAGTCTTTGATAATAATAATAAGAAAAAAACACAAAAGTCTCCGTCCTCCAATCGCTGATATAGGTCCAACTAGGCTTTTCTTAAGGCAAAATATTTTGACTCCGACTCGGTATAAAATCTTGTGTTGATGGAAAACACAATACTGACAATATATATATATATATATGTTAACTTTTATATATTTCCATATTTGACATTTGTACTGGTATATAAGCGCAAAATGTACGAGATTGCTGACGCCAGGCTCAGGATTCGGTCTCTTCTGGTTCACTGCGTAACCGAATCCGTTGAGTTTTTCCATGACGGCGGGCGGGGCGTCCAGGACTGCCTGTTGTTCTCCGCCGTCGTCCGTCGACCAGCCACCCACCTGCGACCGCAGCGCAGTGTATCGTAAAGTCCTTATTCTCCTTCTGTTTCGTACATTTTTATATGTATAAAAAATAAAAAATTGCCTTGGCCGACGCTGATGAATGATGATGGTGACTTGTCAATTACAGTGAGTATTAGCTGGGAGCTAGCGGTTCTGATGGTCAGTGTGACAGTATGGCTTTCGATGCGATTTATGTGTGCCACGGCATGGGTTGCCATCTTGATCTTTACGCGAAGCTGTAATGACTAGTGTTGAGAGGTGGCTGCTGGTGTTTTGGTTAGCGGTTGCATGATGCTGTGACCTGTGGTAGAGTTGAAAGACTTCTCTATCAGCTCCCACGCTGATTCTCGTGGGTTTAATTCTTGCTTTGATTTCACTATAATGAATTGGCTCTGTTTATTTTTACCTAGAGTGTAATTCTTGTGTTCTATTTTTGTGTCCAATCGTTGCTATGCTTCGTCCGAGGGGAATTGAGTTTTACTTTGGTTGTCATTGTCGACACGCTCGGTGGGTTTATTTTGAAGCCCGAGAATTCTGAAAAAAAAATATTTGAAAAATACACCCTAGGATTCATATTGCAGAGTGCAATCTTCTCTGGTCGCATGTGCCATGTGCCAACATATAAAGACTAAAAAAAGGCACGAAGATGCCACTAATCCACTCAACCGACACGAGATATGGGAAAATAGCAAAAGAAAAAATCATCAAAAATAGAAAAGAACGTCTCATTCTCTCGACTATATCCATATCAATTAAAACTGGAAGCGTGCATCACGCGGGAAATCATCAAGAGTGCTTCTGGTAAAGCAAGCACTGTGTGCATAATCTTCAGAACTTAATTAATCAAAGCCGCATGCAGCAGCACCGCCACCAAGTGCAGGAGGTGGGCCCTTTTATTTTATCAATTTGTTTTTTTTTCTCAACCCTTCGGGCCAAATTTGCATGGGGAACTCATGATCACCCCCAAATATTATCAATTCGTAGCAAGCAGATCCAGAGCGTGAAGAAAGCGAACTTTTGCGGTGGAAAGCTACACGCCGCGGTGCATTCTTAGTCCCTAAGACTTTGTTGGAGTCTCGATTCCTTCTCCCATCCGGACCACCGGCTTAAGCAAGTAACCAGGGCAACAGGTTAACATCAACCACGCAAATAAAACTCCCCCTCTCCTTTTCACCAAAACCCTTTTTGGATTTTAATATGTATATCCTCACTGTAAAGTTGGCTTACTGATTATAGAAAAAGGAAAAGTTACAATAATCAAGTGTGCAAAATACAAAGGACGGGGGCTCACTACCAGAATCATGCACATTGGCACCTGGTGGGAAACCCGGTGGCACCGGGTGGGAAAGCCCTTTAGCACCGGGTTTCCCACTCGGTGCCAATCTGGGAAACCCGGTGCCAATCTTCCTTAGCACCGGGTCAAATAACCGGTGCTAAAGGTGGGGGCACTAGCCAAAAATATTTGTATATTTGCGTGTTGCGGGATTTGAACTCAAGACCTCTTGGCTCGCGCGCGTGCACCCACCTAACCATCTCACCTACACAACACATGTGATAGGATTAAAGATGCGCTCCTTTTGAAGTAGCATGTGACACCTACATTAGCACCGGGTCGTAACACCACCCGGTGCTAAAGGAGGGGGACCCTTTAGCACCGGGTCGTAACACCAACCGGTGCTAAAGGGGACTTTTAGCACCGGTTGGTGTTACAACCCGGTGCTAAAGGAGGGGGACTTTTAGCACCGGTTGGTGTTACAACCCGGTGCTAAAGGAGGGGGACTTTTAGCACCGGTTGGTGTTACGACCCGGTGCTAAAGGGTTCCCGAGGGCGTCCCAATTTCGCACCCGGTGCTAACGTTACATTAGCATCGGATCTTAAGTGCACCGAGACATATGAGGGGTGCGGATGTGCATGATTCTGGTAGTGGCTCATGGTGATGAACATCCTATGATGAGTGAGTGTAAAACATCCGCGTGTCATTAGTGCTTGCAATTGTAAGCTCCACTTGTCTGAAGAACCACATCAAACATAAGACATTCTGTCTTATATTAATTTCTTGTGATTTCTTAGTTTTTGACCACAAAGGCTTGCTAGCACCATGCGACCTTTTACTAATGACCTTCTGTTGAAGACCATTCTCTAATGAGTAGCTAGTATAGGAGGACGGCGCGCGGCGCGACTAGCTGTGATCTTTTGACCAAGTAAGAAACAAACTAAATGGAGAGCCGTCTGTCAAAGAACGCATTTTCTTTTTATTTTGAGGTCGTCAAGAAATAAAGCAAAATGGTCAGGGGAGATGAGTTTAGCTTTTAGCTGGTTGCTTCACTCCTCGGCGCACCGAATGAGAAAGAATCGAACTGCTTAACCTTCAAGATTCAATTTTCAAAGGAGATTCAATTTTCAAAGGAAACATGCATCATCGACGTACATAGGAGTATATATATATAATCAGCTCTTACTAGAACTTGTGAAGTACGCCTTCAATTCTCCTCAAGATGAACATCATGTATGACAACAATTTTCCCAGAGGACTTTAGCGTGCCTGCTTGATTTCTTGCACCGATTGTTATTAATTAGCTAGTTACCGGGGATATTTCACTTACGAAACGATCAAAATGTCACACCCCAAATTTTCTAAATTTGGGATGTGAATAAATAATATAAATAAATACAATGATTTTCTCTAATTTATAAAATTTTCCAAGGTTCAAATAATTAGCAGGGAATGTAATATATATATAATATGTATAAAATATATAAAATATATATATATGTATTCTAATTTCAAAACAACATATGTTTATAACTCTCTAAAATTCTGTTACAAAGAGTATCTAATAGCTCCCTAATTTTTTTTAGAATTTAATTGAAATTCTATTAATCAAATTAAAACATCCTAATTAAATAATTTATCCAAAATAAGTTTTTTTTGTTGTATTCATGATGTTGCATTGATTTTTGGTTGCTAGTAAATTAAATTGGAATTTAAATTCTGTTTAAATTCGAATTTAATTTGCTTTTGTTTGAAGTTTAGAAAAGTTGTTTAGTCTGAGTTCAGTTTCAGCCCCTGAACTTTCGTCTAGGTTCGGATTTGCTCCTTGAACTTCGGCCCAGTCTGCTTTCTCTCCCCGCTCTCTCTTTCATCGCTTCCGGCCCAATGTGCAGCGCCGGCCCGTCTTCTCTCGTTTTCCCGGCCCACTTCTCCACTTTAGGCCCGTTTCTTTTCCCCGGCCGTTTCTCTTTTCCCCGGCCCATTCCTCCAACTTCAGGCCCAGCAACGGCTCGCTCTACTTCTTCTCCCCTGTCTCTCTCTTTCTTCCGCCGACAGGTGGGTCCCGGCTGTCGGGCTCGTCGTCTTCGACCCGGTCTCCCCTGCCGAGTCCGTCCCGACGCCGCGCCGCCTCCGAACCGAGCTCGTCTCCGTCGCCACCGCCTCCTTGGCGTACGCGCCACGGCTACCTGGGCGTCCGCGCCCCAATAAAGCCGCAGTCGTCCGCCCGAGCTCACGTGTGCCCTAGCCGCCGCCCCCGCTCGCCCCCTCGCGCAGCGCCGCCGCCATTGACGCCGACTCGCCGCGTCCGCCGCCCGTCGGCGCAAACAGAGCCCACCTTGAGTCTCCCCTCGCCGAGCCGCAGCTCCTCCGCTACCTCATGGCGCCATACCATCGCCGGGGAAGCCGCTCCACGAGAAGGCCATGCCGCCGGCCATCTTCTCTGCCTCCGGCCAAAATCCGGCCGCCCCGGTCACCGTTGGCGAAGTTTGGCGCTACCCCGAGGTTCCCTGCGCTGAGCCTCACACCTGCCGCCATTCGCCGACCCCATGTCGTTGCCGGAGAAGCATCCCCACGTGGGGCACCGCCACCGACCGTCTCGTCCGCCGTGATTCAAATTCTGGCCAGCGCCGTCCAGCTCCGCCACTGGTGAGCAACTCCACGTGACCCTCTCTCTCTCTCCTCTCTTGTTTGCGCTAGCTCTCCGCCACCCTAAGTCGCCGGAGCGCCGGCACCGCCATCGGCCGAGCCGCCGGCGAGCTCCCCTGCCTCTTCAGGGAAGAAGATGGCGTTTTTGCGATTAGGTCCCCAAAGAAACGCGAAACTAATAGGTCCAGATCTGATCCGAGGGCCGGCACTGGCACTTTTGCAAAAGATACCCTGATCTTTCGAGAAATTAACCGGCGGTCCACTCTAGTTCAAAAGTATTTCAATCTAGGTCATGTTTCTTTCACTTTAGCCCCTGCAAG
Organism: Echinochloa phyllopogon; assembly: GCA_033239725.1. Taxonomy (NCBI): domain Eukaryota; kingdom Viridiplantae; phylum Streptophyta; class Magnoliopsida; order Poales; family Poaceae; genus Echinochloa; species Echinochloa phyllopogon. The sequence goes on from BTCW01000003.1 coordinate 4,956,028, forward strand.
TTTTAAAATTGTGCCCGAGGTCCTGTTTTGGCCTTTTTACTCGTTAGCCCTCGTGTTTTTATAAGAAATTATGTTTAGGTCCCTGATTTCTCGCAGTTTAGCCCCTAGAACTTTTAAAACTTTGCCAGCAAGTCCCTAGACCTTAGAAAAATCATATCTTTCACGTTTTAACTCCGTTTTAATCCATTCTTGTTGTGTTAGCTTCGTATCAACTTAAACTACGTGTTAGCACTATTATTTACACCATACTTTATTTCTTAAATTTATTTATTATTAATTTGATTAAAGGCTAATTACATGTGCTTTCTTAAATAAAATCTAATTAAGTTTGACACATCGGTTTTTCTTGTTAAATATTAAATTGATTAATACTTATTCCATGTGTTTTGTAAATAAAAGTTGACTAAGGTTATATCTCGATTTTCATAGATAATATTAACATGAATAATATTTATTTTGTATTTTTTTCTAACTAAAATTTAATTAGGCTCTATCTTGTTTCTTCATAAAATTATGTTAACTTGATTGATGTTTATAATCACTAGTTCTCTAATTAAAAGCTAATTAGAGCTAAACTTCGAGTTTTCATAAATAATTATCAATCTTGATTAATATTAACACAAATATGTTTTAATGACAATATGACTAGTTTAACTAGAGATATAAAGTTATTTGATTAGATAAACATGTTCCTTTAATTAAAAGCCAATTAAGAATTATATTTTGGTTTTCTTATTAATGTTAATATGGTTAATATATTATAAGTTTTAAAAGTGATAGTTGAACAAGTTATAATATTGGAAACCCAGGTATAACTTTGATGTAACTTGGATTAAGGTTATATTTAGATTTCATATGTTTTCATAGATCACTGTTACTTGGTTTAAATAGTTATTAACTAGTGTTTCTAATTAAAGCCAACTTAGAAGTTTCACTTCCAAGTAATTTGATTAATAAACCTTCAATGTGACTTTGTTCTAGTGTTCTCGTTTTGCTTATTAATTATCTATCGATTAAGTTTTCTCTATAAAATATGATTAAGTAATATTTTGGATTTTAATAAGCTTATGTAAAATTGATTAATGAGTATTAAACTAGATTTCAAACTAAAAGGTGATTAGCGTCAAACTTAATGCTTTCTTAAATGAGTATTAATTTGTGTGAATGTCAACATAAATGTGTTTTATCAATAATATTGATTAGTTCAACATGGTCAATAAAAGTTAATCAATTAGATGCTCGCATCTGTTTTTATTACTAAAGTTATGTGTTTAATTACATAATATCTACAAAAAAAATAGTTATAAATAAAATACATTCTTGGTTTTACATATTTAAATATAATTAAATCAATTTCCAGGAAATAGTCTCTTATATATGATTTTATCAAATTAAAATTTATAAAGCGTATAGTGTTTCCTTTTATAATCTAAATTCTTCCGCTAGTTTTAAGTTTTCAATCGTAGTTCTGTTCTCAGCCTTTCCTATGCCTCTAAACCCAATCCTGCTAGTGCACCCTACGTTTCTCACTTAGTCCCTATTCTGTTTTGCCAATCAACTGTCTCCAATATTTATCGCATCTTATAAATTCATTGGCCAGTGTTCCAATGTCCGCAGCACTCTTTTCTGCAATCCTGACGCTAGTCCATCTTTTCTGAGCCATATCACTAAGTTTGAGTATAGATCTTTTCTTATGTTGTGGTTTCTCTGCAAATCAATATTATTTTAATTTTTAACTTTATATTGCTTCAATGATATGGTGTGAGTTACTATGTCATTGTATTGTAATATAAAATTAAATTATTAAAGTAATATATTATTGTTTGAGATCCTCGTATTCATAAATCCTCTGTACGTGTGATATTCCTCGTGCCAATTAAAGCTCTGCCTTGGAACCTTCATATCTTTCTTTCTCTCTCTAATCTTCGTGGTCCTTAGGTTCTCGTAACCATAGTAATGTAACGCCCGCGTTTTGATCTCTGGAAAATCACTAATGAAATCACCCGGTGAAAATCTTTCAAAATGTTTTACCGCCCGAGCTCCCGCTCCCGCCAACCCCGTCCGCCTTGTTTTCCCTCCCCTCTCTTTTTCCTGTCCGCATCCCGATCACTGTCATCTTTTCCGTCCCATCCCGCGTCGTCCGCCCTTGGGTCGACCGCCGGACCCTATCGTCTGTGGCTGATTGTCGTCGATCGCCTGTCGATTTCCGCCGCGAATCCCGCCGCTTCTCTCCCCTTTTCCTCTCTCTTTCTCTTTTTCTCTTTCTTCTTTTCTCTCTCTCTTTTATTTTTTTTCCTTTCTCTCCTTTTTCCTTTCTCCCTTCCTCTGCTTCTCCCAGCCCCGAACGCCACCGCTCTGCTCTGCCCCGCCGCTCCCCTGTCTTGCTCCCGCCGGTCCCACCCCCGCCGACCGCCGGCCATTGCCGCTCATGCCTCGCCCTCCACCACGCCACCTGACCGTCGCCGTGCCGCCCCTCATCCGCGACCCCACCTTCCTGCACGCAACCGCCGACACGCCGCCGGCCGAACCTCACCTCTTCCTCTCTGCTCTGCTCGCCGTCGCCGTCGCCGCCATTGCTGCCCGTGCGCCACCGCCGCCTCCACGCGACACATTGCCGTGCACGCCACTGCCCCGTCGGCTCCGTCGCACGCGCCCTGCACCACCCCGTCCGTAGCTGCCGTGCGCCGCTCGGCCACGCCACGGTCGGCCCGACGCACCGCCGACCACCGCGCCGCTCCGCACGCCACCACTGTACTCGCCATCGGCCCCGCTCTCCGCTCGTTCCGCTGCTCGCCACCATCCCATCCATCCCCACCGTGCGCCGCTCGGCCACGCCACGCCCCGGTCCGCCACAGCGCCGCCCGGCCCGCTGCCGTCCCGTCACCACTCCTCTCAAGCACAGCCGCGTCCCTGTGCACCCAAGTACGCACGCCACCACGCGACACCAGACCGCCCTCGCCGCCGTACCAATCACGGCCACGGGCCCCGGCCACCATTAACTCCGCCGCCGGCCGCTCCTACCGCCCGTCGAGCCCCTCTCGTCGGCCCGCCACTCCAGCCCTCCTCCGCGCTTATAAAAGGGGCACCAAGTCTCTTCTCCCTCACCACCAGCTCACCCGCCCTCCAATTGAACCTCTCCACCGCCGCAACGCCGCCGCTCTTGTGAACCGGCCGCCTCACTCCACCTCCGCCCGAGGTAAAAGCCTTGGTGGGCTTGCCATACCGCCCTCCCCCCTTCCCCCTGGTCAATTTGACCCCTCCCCGCCGCAATCGTCGGCCATCCCGCCGCCACCGGTCGCCGTCGCCCTTCCCCTCTCTCTCTGCTCGGTCGAACTGAAGAAGAAAGGGCATTTTGCCCATACCCCCCTGAACTCTATCCTATTCGAACCCGCGGTCCACTTGAACAAGACCCCTCTCTCTTACCCGTTTTCACTTAAACCCCTGAACTTTAAACAAATTAACCCGCAGTCCACAGTACTATTCCCTCTCTCTCTGCTTATTTCGCCAGAGGCCCCTGAACTTTCTGGTATTTACAAAAAGGTCCTTGTTCTTTATAAACAGCCCCTAAACTCCACTAAACTCGTCATTTCATGCGCCAAATTAATCCCGGTTGACCCCAAACTCCACCATAAAATTCACCAATATATTTCCGCCAAACCCAACCAGTCCATACTCAAAAATAATCATGCCATCATCAGTCACTCCCTTTCTCCGTTCCTTCTTTTGGAGCTCAATAAAAGCTTTTTCTTTTATTTATTGGGTGTTTGTTTGTGTGTGTCGTAGACTCCGCTGTGAACGAGGAAGGACTCGAGGAGGAGCAGTGCTACGAGCAGGAGCTTGGAGACCAAGACCCCGGGCAGGAATCCCCCGAGGGTTGGGAGAACGGCAAGTGCAATCCCACCCTTTGATGCATATTGTTGTCCCAATTTTTAAACACAACCCATGGCCTGATTTATAAAACTTGCATAATTTTACTGCTAAACCCGATTGGATAGTCATACCTTGATTGTTATGACTGATTCCTTGACAACCTAGATTAATATTTAAATATGACAATGATCTATTTGAATATTAATCACTGCTAGAAATGCTTAGGAACATTTTACCATTATACCCCCATAACAAATACTTGGTGTTTACAAAAGCAACCGTGTGCGTGCTTTAAAATAAAAGAGATGATTTGTGTAAATAAAATGAGTACCCGTGTGGGATGAGACGAACGGTATTTTCCGTGTGAAATACCGAGGTGAGCTCGAACCGGTGTGGTTGAGCATGGTGGGAGTTGTCTATCCTATCACAAGTTTTGGGATGATGTTGATGTGTCATCTAGCCTAACCCATTATTTCTGTACCACCACTCGACCGTTGTATGTGGCAACGGCCTAGCATAAATCCCACTAGTTGAGCTGCTGGTTATGTGGTGTGCTGGTGAGCAACAGAGGGCCATGGAGCCGGGGATACGGTCTATGTGAGGTATGCCCCTGGTTAGAACCTCGTTGGCAGGTTGCTAACCCCTGGTCGCGTCTGTGTTAACTTGTCAGTTTAGCTATGGTGGGTAATGGCTTTGATAGGAGCTACACTGGCACTAAGGTGTTCTTGTTGTGGTAGCCTACTTGTGGTTGTGTACACCTCTGCAGAGTTAAAACCTATCCGGATAGCCGTGTCCACGGCATTGGGCGAGTTACGGCTTGGTCACTTCACTAGTCCCCTGTTTTGGTGTAAGAAAATGTTGGTATTTGTTTGAGCTAAGTAATGTTTTGGACTTGGGCTATGACAGATGGGAAATCTGGTAGCAACAAAATCTTGTACAAAGGAAAATGCTACTACTTATTGTCCCTTTTAAAAGTAGTATTTGTGAAAATCCATTGCGAAAACCAACCCCTTGCATGTGTAATAAAATTTACTTTGCTGCTAAATAAACCATAGGCCATCCTTGTTACAATCCTTGCATACTTCTGTTATACCCCTCCGTGGTTGTGGTTGCGCTTGCTGAGTACGTATGTACTCACCCTTGCTTAAATCTGTTGCAGAGGCAGACCCGGACTTTGTGCCTGAGGATATCGTCTAGTGGGGTTCGTTCTGCACCCAACCTTTGCCTGTGAGTTAGGGTCACCCGCTGGAAGCCGCATGCGTTGCCACTCTGATGAAGACCTCTATGTTATCAATCTTTTTATCTGGAGCTTAGCATTAGTTCTGTTTGTCGTGGCCCTGCAATGCCACCGTCTTCCGTAATGTTGTGGTTGTACTGAACTATCTGTTGTAATAATGTGAACCAGCATCCTGGGACTGGTATTTGTATCACATTAAGTTCTCTCTTTCGAGGGGACGCTTCAAGTAACGAGCCCTATCCGTTAGTATGCTCATTTAAAGCTTTTCTTTTGATTGGTGTATTGTTCTTAGTTGTACTTGTTTGTTTGCTTGTATAGTTTTATGCTTGCATGCTTGTGTTCGATGATTGCTACGAGTAGACGGAACGTTGTTCAAATGAAGAAGACTTTTGAAGATATTTTGAGCAGCTATACTTTGGAGAAAGGCAAGTGTCCCTAACCATCCTTCTACGTATGCTTTATTTATAATATCAAGATGTTTTAATCGGAACATGGAGAACCACCCGGGAAAACAGTACAACCATGAGTATCATATGGCTCTGGTCTTGGCTAATTAATTAGGGACTTTAGTGGATGGTAACCTTACCCGAAAGGGGCAAGAGGTGCGGCGGTTGACGGGGTATAGCTCGGTCCTCTTGAGCCGTGGGCTTTGGTAAGAGACAGATCTCATTAGGGAGGGTTATGCTTTGCTTCTGAACCGGAAATCTTAGCGGGTTACTATTTACTAAGGAATCTTTGTAAAGGCCTCGTAGCGTCCCTATGCGGTCACACCTCGGTAGTGTGATTTAAGAGGTTTGGCCACCTCGGCATGGTTGGGTTTAAAGTTCTTTTGAACTTTTACGCGGCTTGTGGTGAAAGTGTACAACCTCTGCAGAGTGTAAAACTGATATATCAGCCGTGCTCACGGTCAAGAGCGGCCTGGACCCTCACATGAGTAATATACTTAAACATGATATTAATTTGATCTCTGGTTATTTCTTGTGGCCTTGCTGAGTACCAACCATAAGTGTACTCACCCTTGCTAACCGCTGCTCAGAAGAAGAACTTGTATGAAGCTGTTTGAAGATGGTGCTCAGTTCTAGGCGTACGCAACCCCAGTCGACTGCCTGTGAAGTTTGGAGCCTTCGTTTTCAGGATACGCTGACTCTGATAGACTTGTAAGTCATTTATATAGTTTATTTTACATGATACTGCATCTTTTATTCACTACTGGCTTACTATATGTATGAAACTTGATCCTGGCATACATACAGTGTACACTTGGTTCATTTTCTAAAACCGGGTGTGACACAAAACGAAGAAACTGCCCTGTCACAGAAGTCTCTCGCTAATGTCAGCGTCACAAACGCCGGTCTCTGTCCATGGTGTTCTGATGATGCGCTATACTAAATATACTACTAGTGCATACTTATTATCAGCTTAATTAATTAACCTCCCGTGCATCTGTCCAACTGTTCGGTGGGCCCGTGGAAATCAACCCCCTCATACGAACCCAGATACTTCCAGAAAGATCTAAACGGAGAGCCCTATGGCCACGTCACGGAGCACACGCTGATGTGGCCGCTAATCGACCATCCAATCGTGCTGCTAAACACGCTCCCGGCGGTCCAGCGTGTTCGCCGGTCGCGGTTGCGGGCTTTCCCCAGCCCAACAAAGGCCCGGACCTGCCCCACCTGTCCCGTGGGCCCGCGTGCATGTGCGAGATATTTGCGGGCGTCTTTTCTTATTGCAGGCTTTGCAGCGGGTGATGGATGGGATGGGCATGGGCCCCCTGTCGGCAAAGAGGAGAGCACGGTTGATTCCTCCACGTGGCGGGCCGTGCGTACAGCTCGCAGACTTCATCATTTAACACTCACTGAACTATGCCACGTCACTGTTAAAACATATATAAATCAGTGTTATTAGAGCAACTCCAACTGTTTCCCTTTCCCTTTATTTTTGCTATAGGGAATCCTGTTTTCAGATTTCCATTTTTGCTATAGGGAATCCTGTGTTTCCCTTTCCCTTTATTTTTGCTATAGGGAATCCTGTTTTCAGATTTCCAACATATTAGGGAGAGGTGATCCAGCGGTTCCTCTGTTATTTCCCTTTCCCTTTATTTTTTTTCTTCCTTTCCTCTGGTAATTTCGTCGAACACCTTGCGGACGGTGGCAGGGACACCGTCACTCGCGGGGTGGCCGTCCAGAGCTTGATGCGGCAGGGAATGTCGGCGCTTGGCGGGCAGACGCGCTCTCAAGATCGGCTTCGTACGGCTGGGGTGCCCCACTCGGCGGGCGGCCACGCCCGGGCTCGACGCGGCTCGCGGTCGCACGCGCGTGGTGCGGCGCCGATTCGCCGGTGCCCGGCCGCGTGTGGGGCGCCGCGGCTCGTCAGCGCTTGGTCCGGCGTGGGGCGACGCAGCTCGACGGGACGCGCAGCAGCCGCGGACCGAGGTGGTGAGCTCGCCGGCGTGCGATGCGTGGGCGCGCACGATGGCCGCGTCCCAGGACGGCACGCGACCGGGCACGGCTAGCAGGCAGGGGCACATCAAGCTCCGACACAGTTCCTGGCCACCGATCGAGAGGAGCACAGCTGAGCTAGTTGCCATAGGGGTGGGCGGCTGCGGCGGGCGGAATCGGCGGATATGTGCAAGCAGCATCAAGAAGCATCGGCCGGGCGGATGCGTGCAAGCAGCATCAAGAAGCAGCGGCAGCGGGCGGATGCGTGCAAGCAACATCAAGAAGCAGCGGCAGCGGACCATGAACAACATCAAGATTACGCTCCTCTACGGCTTCGTCACCGTGCTCGTCCTCCGCGGCGCCCCCGGCTTCAACCTCCTCGTCAACAGCGGCAACCCCGACGGCGCCGCGGCCGATGCCAAGGTCGTCGAGGACATCGAGCGCATCCTCGCCGAGATCCGCTCTGACTCCGAGCCCGACGACGTCGTCGTCCTCGTCGGCGACGGCTCGTCATCGTCCTTTTCCCCAAACAATGCCACGGCCGCCGTCTTCGGCAACTTCTCGTCGTCGACGACCACAAGGAGGCGGCGCACGACGGGACCGGCCGCACGACGAGGCGGCGGCGCACGACGAGGAGGCGGCGGTGGAGGTCGGGCGAAGCCTCCGCTTGGCTAGGGCGGCGGCGTGTCGGAGGCCAGGCGGTAGCGGCGGGCGGCGCGTCGAAGGCCGGCCGACAGCGGCGCGTCGGAGGTCGGGCGGCTGCGGCATCCGTCGGTGGGAGATTGGGAAAAGAAGGATTGCCTCCCCTTTCTAAAGGAATAAGATTAGATTAGAGGGAATTGAGAAAAAATTATAAGGAAAGAGGAATAGAAAGGGGATTTGTTGGAGATGTATTTTTTCTCCTCAATCCCCTTCAACTCGAAATATCAACCCCTTCAACTCGAAATATAGGGAAATGGAATTGTTATTGGGAAACTGTTGGAGTTGCTTTTTAGGTTGGACAGATCTTTTTTTCCTGCTGGGACAGATATCGGCGACGGAACGGGAAACAAACAAAAACGCTCTTTTTTTAAACAAAAAACGCTCTTTTTATTAATTACCTACTGTATGTACTGTACGTGACCATTGACTCGGAGCAAGTGGCATGTCATCAACCTAGCTAGCTCTCCGACCGTCACCTCCTATGGGGCAATATTAACGATGCTCTATCCGTTTTGAAAAACCTGACGTTTAAGATAAGATTTGGGTCAAACCTTAGAAATATAAATCATCAATAAATTTTAAATTGTTGAGTTTACGAATGTGAAAACTATATGAATAGATTTGTCTTGAAAAATACTTTCATAAAAGTATACATATATCACTCTTTGGTAAATATTTTTATAATAACAAGAGGTCAAAGTTGTGTTTTGGAGACCGTATCGCTGTCCTAAACGTCAGATTTTTCAGAACGGATGGAGTATATCGAGTGAGCCACATACATAGTACCTCCTTGAAACACGTGGCATGCATGTGGCGCGCGGCCGTCCACTGCACCTGCACGTACGAGTCGGCCGGTCCATGTGGCGGCGTCGTGGGAGGATGGAGACGTCGGAGCCCATGCTCGCGATCGGGGACGATGGAGTGCATGTGGAAAGATCTAGCCTAGCGAGTGTTAGTGACGATGACGATGCCATGTCACGGGCCAGGCTGCTGACGTGGCTGTTAATGACCACCCATTTGTGCCGCTAAACGCGCTCCTCCGTGTCCAGCGTGTCGCCGTCGCGTACGGCCGCTGGTTGCACGGTTCAGCCGAACGAACCTGCCCCAACCGTCCCGTGGCCCCGCCTGCATGTGCGAGATATTTGCGTCTCTTTTCCTTTTCGTGCGCGCGGGTGCCCGGTGGGCCGTGGCGGTGGATTACTTTCCCGACGGCCGGTGCGGCCTGGGACCAAACCGAGATGGGAGGCCCCTGTCGGCAAAGGGTTGATTCCTCCACCTGGCGGGCCGGATGACGTACAGCTCACTCGCTGGGATTCTTCCATTTGGCGTTCGAGCTCTGCAGATTCTCGGATTTCAGGATCCAATGGAGGTTTGCTGCCTTCGGAGAAGTATTTTAGGTCAGATTATATTCGGATGGTCCCCTTGCGATATCATTTCAACCTATTGATGAGTCTTCTTTGGTATATATAAAAACACACATAGAAATGTTTTATCCAATTATTGTTACGGTACTCGAGCCATGCGTGTGATGGGACGACACTAGTCACGCCACGGCCACGTGGGATATTACAGAGGCAACATCGCACCACGCGCGGTGGTGCCGACTAGGCTAGGCGGGCGGCCTCCCATTATTGATTCCCATGTGGCGAGCTGCATGCAACGTGGCGTGGTCGAGGAGCCTGCCGCCAGGGGACGACAAATCGTATTCATGCATGCATGCATCTGACATCTGAGCAAGACGACTTTGACTTTGACCTCCATCCTCGGCCGACTTTGAGCTTCCCAAATCTGGCACGTTGGTGGGCTCTGCCGCCATGCAGGGCCGTAAGGCCCATATCATGTCCTTGCCACGATTTTGTTCCATTGCATCGTGCAAGCTTGCCTCGTCGTGCACCCATGCGCCCTGGCATCTGGCAGTCGTCGGCCTATTCGATTGGCTGGTGGCCGGTGCTGGTTTTTACTAAGAGAAAAACACCATTGACTGGTAACTGATAAGCCAAGCGAACAGAACTGGACGGTGGCTCCCCAGTGTCAGGCAGGTCAAACTTTAACCTAAACAGCCCTACTAGAAGAGGTGCGTACGCGGTCAGGTCAAACTGCGCACGACGACGACGACGTGGCCGGCCCCGAAACTTAATTATTTCTTGTTACATATACAGCGTCTGCAAGCGGCTGTTGATCGGCCGGTGGCCTGCCGGCTCGTCACGACCAGACCTTTTCGTTTCTCATCAGTCACATTTCCAGCAACTTGATTCTCGGTCATTCGGGTCATCACCACCTACGTAAGACTGGACTGCTGGACGCTCCAAAAACGAAAATAAATCAGCTGCAATCTCTTGACTTCCTTCAATGCATATGGTCGTCTCTCCACTGCCCAATAATATAATGTAGTCACCACACCTTGACTTGTTCATTTCCATTTTTCTTAAAAGAAAATTAATGGACAGAAGAATTTCCATTACATCAGGCTAGAGCTGACTGTAAATCAGCAGCCACCAGTTCGATTGATTACATCGGTCAGAGGGCAGCGTACGCCTCAGGCCACAACGACACAACACAACCCGGCATCAGCTTTGCTTAATTTGCACCCGCCCCAGAAAGGTGTATGCCTAATCCGTAAATCGACAAAATTTTAAAATACATCGAATTTAGATTCTAGGAAGAGAACACCGAATTAATGGGGTTTACTGGGAGCTCTGAGGCGCTGCACACCACGACACTCAGCATCAGACTTGCTTGAGCCTTGAACGCCGTTGTTGACGGGGGGCCTAAACTTGAGGCTTGGGCCACTTAATCAAATCAGGCCCTCTCTCTATCTGCATTGCGTGGGCTCGCTATGTACGCTTCCGCAGTAGCACTCTTTTTCATCGCTTATAGCATCGCGATTTGAACTTGGGCCACCTGACGGCCCATGGGCCATGACCATCTACGAATACACACAATCTCCATTTGACGTACGTTCGTTCCGCTATGAAGAAAATTGTTAAAACGTGACAAACTACACGTGGCATGTCCACATCATACGAAGGATATATCATAGTGAGCAAGAGAACAAATAAAAAAACAACCGATTTGTAGAGGTCGAAGAAATGCTATGAGCTATTTGACCTTGGGCTGAAGATGAGATGGAAAAAGGGTGGTGACTCCCTGTTAGCATCGCCCTATTTGTTTTATCGATCACACGGCAAGCAGTTTATAACTATACGATTAACTAGCATACACATCACAGCAACACACCAGTACAGTACAGTACACCAATAGAACACTACTCTAGTACAATCACACGAACACACAACACAAGATGTTACTAAAACTCTAAAAGAGAAGGCAATTTTGAGCCAATGTCATGAGTCATTGGCAGCAGCCATGGCGGCGTCATCACCATCGTCGACGCCCTTCCACTCCACGTTCTCCCCGTTCTTGATCCTCCTCATCCTGTCCATCATCTCGTCCATGGTGATGTCGAAGGCGTCCCTCATCTCCCCCTCGAACCTCACCCTCGGGTCCCTGTACACGAACCTCGGCATCATCCTGATCACCTCCTCCCTCATCTCCGCCACCTCCTCCTCGCTGTACCTGCTCAGCTCCTCCTCGATGTCCACCCTCCCTTCCAGCACGTCGTCGGCGTTCAGCAGCACGTAGTACCTCCGCCGCCGCCGGCCGCCGCTCCCCGTCCGCTCCGGCTCGTGCCACCGGTACTGCGCCTCGAGCGTGGACGCCCGGTGGAAGAAGACGGGGACGCAGCCCGCCATGACGGAGTCGATGGAGGAGCGGCGCATGAACGAGTCCCCCCGCGGCTGCAGGCAGAAGCGCGCGGCGGCGAAGAGCGCCACCAGCCTCGCCGGCGTCCGGCAGGTGATGCTGCCCGCCAGGCCGTGGCTGCAGTCCACCATCCCGCACGTGCCGCGCGCCGCCGCCGCGGCCTCGCACGCGTCGAACACGCGGTCGCGGATGGCCAGCTGCCCCTCGGCGCGCCGCGCGCCGGCGAACGCGAACAGGAACGGCCGCGCCGCCGCCCGCGCGCGCGCCTGCCAGCCGGAGACCTCGCCGGCCGACGACGGGTGGAAGTAGCTCGGGTACGGCACGGCGATGTCCCGCGGCGCCCAGATGTTGGACTCGTAGGTCAGCACCGTCATGTTGCCGGTCTCCGGCTGGCCGAGGAAGTTGTTGCCGCACCCGCCGCCGCCGCCGTCGTCCCCGCCGCCGGCGCCGGGCGCGCGCCGGAACATCCAGGTGGTCTTGGCGGCGACCATGAAGTGGTCGCGGCCGCCGAGCGCCGCCCACGTCGGCTGCGACGAGAGCCACCGCAGGAAGGACTCCGACGGGCCGTCCCGCACCGTGGCGTTGAACCCGCACAGGTGCTGGTGGAGCTCCAGCGCCGGGTAGTAGGGCACGTACACCGCCGTCGCCGCCGACGGGTCGTCGGTGAGGCACTCGTAACGGCGCATCCAGCTGTGGAACATCACCTCCAGCGCGTACTGGTCCGTGCTGTACCATCCTGTGCTGGGGATGATGTCGGTGGCACCGTCGTCGCTGCCGGCGGCGGGGCCAATCTTGGGGCCGAGGCCGGCGTTGACGGTGATCGCGCACCAGCTCCACATGTCGTCGAACAATGGCGAGCCGGGAACGCAGTCCCTGAGCATGTCGAACCACGACGGCACGTTGATCATGTACACGTACCGCCCCTCGCACGACGGCGGCGGCGGCGGTGATGATGATGATGACGGCGAAGAAGGCGACGCCGCCACCACCCGCCGCCTGTCGTCAGCCTCGACGACGGCGGGGGCGGGGAGGAAGCTGGCGTCCAGCGCGGCGGGGAGCACGACGAGCGCGGCGCGGCGGGGAGCGGCGAAGGAGGAGGAGGAGAGCGAGAGGTGGAAGTACTGGAAGTGGAGGAGGCAGGAGAGGAGCCATGTGCCGGCGATGAGGATGCAGTAGAGGAGGTACTTGGGGTAGTGAGCTTCCATGGCTGGAAGATGCATGATTAGAGATGGATGCCTGGGACCCCGGTCAGCTACCTGTGGGGTTTAGTAGGGGGACTGATATGATGATGGAGGCTTAAGCTAATTTTGAGCTAATTAGTAATTACAGCTCCATCTAGGTCACTACGGCTTTGTGACGTGTTGATCCAAATTTTATGTGACCTTTGACCATGGCCGTACGGCAACTAAGATGCATGCGTAGCTACAAGCCTACAGTGGTGCACGTGTAAGATCTTCGGGCAACGTACCTAATAACTACAGTACATGTTTTTTTTTTCGGTTTTGCATTGTTGAGTTTAGAGTGGTATATAGTTAGTTTGGATCCAAGTCTGACGACCTTGCCCCCTCTTGGTTTTAGCTGGCGCCTTCTGTGCTTTTGCAGTTTAATTTGGTGGTCATGTGATTGTTTATGTGGTAGATCGATTGTTACATGTTGTGTGTGATCTATGACCACTCGTGTGGAGCATGCATGTTGACAATAGATTAATTCTAATATTGTTCATATATATAGACATATAGTTCATGATATCAGTGCCAATTAGCTGTGTTTAGTTCCAAAAAAGGGGTGACAAAATTTGGCGAAAATATCACATCGGACATTGTAACGCACTGTAGCACTTTTTGTTTGTTTGTGATAATCGTTTTCCTATTATGACCTAACTAGGCTTAAAAGATTCGTCTCATCGTGTACATCAAAACCATGCAACTACTTTTTTTATTTACCCACGTTTAGTGCTCCATGCACGAGGAGAGAGATTTAATGTGATAGGTGAATAGTGAAGTTTGGAGAGAGAATTTTGGGAAGTTTGTGGGAACTAAACACAGGGATTATGTATGAAAAGTACGAGTTCACAAATCACTGAATATAGGAGTATATACTACGAAGAGAAGAAAATAAAACTATGATTTCATTGTGTATTGCACCATTAAGAACTTCTTGGAACTGTGAATATATAAGATCGCGGGATTAACAGCTAATCTAGTGTGAACTGTTTCCTTCAGGTTCACTTCTTTACTTGGAACAGTGTGCCTGTTGTCTCCTTCAATTCAGATGCACTCCATTTCGTGCAGAAAAATACTGACGCTTTGTCAGATCCAAAAACCAAGCTGGGCCTTCTCCCAGAAGCTACAGTCAATAGAGTTCTTGCTTGCTTGTGCTGCAACTCTCAGATTTACAATCGATTTTGTATATGTGTCATTCCTATGCAACAATATTCAAACCCCTACACTGTAATTGACTTGAGTTGTCCATAAGATTTGCTCATTGGGATTCTAAGCAGGCTTCAGAGGATCGATGTCAAGATTCCAGCGGCTATTAATATGGAGATTATAAAAAACGCTTTCAAGTTCTTGTTTCCATGCCTGAGAGGTCTAGGAGGTGATTCAATAGTTGGGGGGCAGATTCAATGGGCTCAGCATTCAACCATGCTCACGAGTCCAAGACAGTGTCTTCGGTTTTGCTGATCCTCTCGCTGACTTTCATCTTTCATAGCTGGGGTGGAGTGGGTGCCACGTGCAAAAGCATCAGGACTCAGGAGTGTGTGTATAAGAGCTACATTGGATCCTTATAAGTTATCATCAGCGTTTATTTTTTCTCCATGTTTGATGAAATAGTTGCATGGCCAATAAATGAGTGATTTGTGCCCTACTTGCAAATTTGCGTTCGTTCTGGATGACAAAGTGGGCCAATGAGTCAGTGATGATAGCATAATCTACCTCAACCCCTTTCTAAAAATAATCTACCTCAACAAAATTTAAGCCGAGGCAACTAATAGGCGTGGGAGCAATGCCCTAAAGGGTCAATGGGGGAGGATGTTACATTGTTACGGGAGGCTCCATCTAACAGCCGAGGCAACTTCAACCCACAAAAGGTGTTCTACTTTGTTTCTTGTTTATTTTTGTTTTTGCTTTGGCGTTGTTGCTTCTTGTTTTAATTTAATATATAACCAGTAGGGGCTTACCCCACCTGTTCCTTAAAAAAAGGTGTTCTACTGTTCTTTGAAACTTCTGGAAGTACGGATGAATTATATTGTGATCGAGTGTCTTGTGATATGATCCAAATTCACCGACGGAGCGAAGCGGAGGCCCATCACCAGAGGTTTGGGCCGGAGCGAAGGGGTACTGTGTTTTCCTCTCATGAGCGCATAGTTTAGTCCCACATCGGCAACGCAACCAAGCACGGTCACGTGAGCTGCCTATATGATAGAGCTTTGCCCTTGATGAGAAACCATCCTCCTGTAAGCCGCCAATAGGCGTTGTAAACACACATCTGATATAGTAAAGTTTTGCTGGCTGGCGCCCGTGGTTTTTCCCTTCTACACTGGGAGGGTTTTCCACGTTAAAAATCTCGTGTCTCCTGCGGTTTGATTCTCTTGCTTCTCGTCGTTTATTCGTCATCATTTATAACAGAGTGGTGCTGTACGGAGTAAACAACAAGGGTATGCCAGGCAGCCTGGGACAAGGTGTGTAAGCCCCAAAACAGGAAGTATTGAATTTAAGGACTACAAAATGAAGCTCTGTTAGTGTTACCCTGGGTGCAGGTGCTACTCATCTGGAGTATGAAAATACTCATCTGTTAGAACTGCCTCACAATGCTGAAGAGGAATGTCCTTTTGGATGCATTGCAATTTCCAAATTGGGGACCTGCAGTATACCTCTACAGCATGACCCCCTCACGGAAAATTTCATTCTCTGCCAGAGAAAAGTTGGTCCTAGTTCAAGAGGTACTAGAATCTGAAGATTTGCCATCCTCCTTTCATATACCCTATCTGAGGAAACATAAACAAGAAACAGGGAACTTCTATATTGGGGCAACTACGAATATAGATCAAGCAAGTCCTACATCCAGCAGTGTACTGCTCACCGAGCATACTCTGGGTCACAGCAGGAATCCTACTGCAGGATCTTTATATGGAAATGCTCCACCAAGCAACGAGTAATTCTAGGTACTAGTTCTTCATCGAAATGTCCATTACATCAGTATGTTGCAATTGGAAGCAGCCAAATGGTGAAATTCTTACCTTAAGGTGCCAACCGCCAAGCTTCTCGGCAAGGAGGTCGAGCATCAATAATAGTTTCTAAGTCTCCCATAAAAGACAATACAGCTATCGAGCACCCCTTTTCCATACCTCCGAAGAAGGGGGAAAAACTATCGTCAACGAAGATTTACTGAATACTATTAATTGCAGAGCTGACTTTCATGCAAGAAAAGAAATACTATAAATACTTCAGTAACAACTCTCCACATGCTAGCAGTTTTCCAATTCATGGTTAATCTGCATCTAAAAAGAGAGCAGTCGGTTCTATGTAAATCCAACATCATATTTACCTTTAACCACCAAAATTCTCTGGATGGGCAATATGTCATATGCAACCTACAGCATCACCCTGTACTGCAGGGTCTTTCTATCATGACACATCAGCAACGATACATGTTTATTCACCATCACTGCATATGGGGCTGGCAAGTCATCGCTTGGACTTGAATAGGGTATGGGTTTTCTATAACCTGGGGTTTTTATATCTACCAATGTATTTGCACATAGCAAAGGATCTGACACTTTTGGTATTGTCGACGGGGAGCAGATAGGCTGGATTGTCACTCATCATCATCAAGCCAACCACATGAGCCTGGGTATGGATGAGTAAAGAAGGATTTTGACGCAAATGAGTCCATAGGATTGGAGCAGAGGTACTGATTATGGACAACTGCAGGCGGCGGAGGAGTCTCAGATGGTTCAGATGATGGGTGGCCAAGTGTCTCTTCTTCGACCAATATATCTTGTTCCTTGGGTGCACTTTCTGGAACTTTTGGCACAGACAATTTTTTGGCATCAGGAAAGATGATAAGTTTCCTCCTGGGGATTCCATGCTCTTTTATGATCTCATGCTTCCTGCAAAGGATCCAAAATAACTGAGTCACTCGCCCTAAAAAAACCTAAAAAAAACATAACCGAGTCGGAGTCAACATACATGCAGTATATCAGAATTCGATCATGAAGAATGCCATCCCATGCCCTTTGAAAAATGTAACCGTTGGGATGTTCCTTTGCTTCAAAGGATATATCACTGGCAAACAAGGACAAACAAGGAAAGAAAATGGTGGCTTAATCAATAGATATTAGCAGTATGGGAACAGGTTGGAGGAACACAGAGGCCACGCTAATTCTCCAGTACAAGGGAAAACCTGGGCAAACACTCCCGGTGATATGTTATTGGGCAGAGCCTGCATACTGCAAACTGCATACTCTTATCATCCTTATTCTCTGCTTCATGACACATGCTACATTTATGCACATGACAAAGGAATTTCAGTCCAGCAGCAACACGCTGCTCAAGAAGGGTGGCCCGCAATTTGCTATCAGGGTGCAGCAGTTCAGAAACACACTTTGGGTGGTAGAAGTGCCCACAGTTCTCATGCTTACATCGGAATACCTGACAGGAAACACAGAAGTTAGCAATTAATTACCATATGTTCTGTTTAGATTAAAAAGAACAGAAATATAGTATCTCAACTTTTGGAGCACATGCCAATGGAAAAGGGAACCTTGAGACACTCGTGCATTCTAATTTTTCTACAAGAAATCGAGCTATCTTTTTCTTTACACACTATTCCAGACTATCAGTTATACCATTTGTTGCTTCTTTGTTTTTTTACAAAAAATATAAATTCGAAATCCAGCTAGCATAATCAAACATAGATGCTAGCCTACCTTGGCTCCTGATGACAAGTCTGAAGACCCCAATAATCCACAAGCTGAACATTGATGTTGCTTATACTTGCAGTTCTTGCATATAAAGTCTCTCTTGCCAATTATCATCTGAGTTATCAATGAAAAACATGAACTAATTTGTACAAAAAAAGGAAATATGAATTTAAAGAGTCAGCAACTGACTTAAGAGATACCTTAGCTTGTCGTTTAGTAAGCCCAAGGGATGGACAATTTGAACCCTCACCGTGTTCTTCAGTTAGGTGGAACGACCTCATACATCCACCATCACAGCTGAAATAAAACCAAGGAAAGAAGTGAGGAACTATGATTTATGCCAAAACATTGCTGCAGGAATACTGCTATTTTCGAGAAAATCTTAGTAAAAGACAAAAAAAAATACATTATTAATACGACTGTAGAGAGTAATAAGCATGTCACACATTCCAAGTCCAAAACTTCACAAATAATTGAATGCATCATTTGTGGTATATTCCAAAATGGGAATTTTATAAATTATTCTTTACTTCTATCTTTAACCATTGGATAGGAATTAGGACGGCACAGCTGAGAGAAGTGTGATTATGTGGCGCACAGCGCACTCATGTGTCAGTGTTTGAACTCAACTTTACATATAAATATACAAGATATGGTTTGTTCTTGGAAGCAATGATTCACTGCTCATATAATGGACAGGAAGCTAAACCACTGGAACTTCATTATCAGAATACCTACCAAGTTACATAGCCACCATCATCACAAATTGCACAGACATCATCTCCCTGCACAAAAAGCAGATCAATCTTAATGGAGTGAAATTGGAAGAATTAGACCCACAAAAATATGAACATAGAAAAAAAAAGAATATAAGGTGATATGTGTGTGCAACTAACTCAACTTCTAATCCAGAATTCCACTTTGGGTGAACTCCACTTTTAATCCAAAAAATCCACTTTTTACCAGGTTTAGCATATCATGCAGTGTTACCTGGACATCCATATCCTCATTTTTTTACCAATTCTTTTTTTTTCTCAAATACACAGGAGAATTGCGTATCATTGTATTAATAGTAGAGAGAGGGGTCATACAGAGACCCAAAAACACACGCACACCCACCCACTTTTTTTTTACCAATTCAGACACCCCGATCCTGTGTCGGATTCCTAGTGGTATTTGGTGTGTCCACAGAAAACCTTGCTGAATCGGATACCCTCACCCGAATCAGACACTGAGCAGCCTTACCCTTACAAAATTCTTTAAATTTTTGCAACCTCCAGGCCACAAGTGGATGGTATCTGCAATTGCGCCAGGTCCATTCTTCTGTGTCCATGTAACACTGACTCATGAAAATTCTGAAATCGCAACCAGTGCTGGCCAGGTAGGATAACAACTCAAAGGGTAGGTTGTGAGTTGCTTTCAAGTTACAACTTTTGTTTGGGATGACACGTTGTTCAGCTCAATCAAGCGCATCCAAATTATGCCTCGTGCATGTTGCTGGGGTTGCCATCTGGAGCACTTGCATGGTTTAGGATGGGGACCAGACAAAAATCATGGTGATGGGAGCAGTGGTTTAAAGAGGATTTTCAGTTTGAAAGTGATGTTATCTACAGGTTTGGCACATAAACCTTGTGCATACTGTAATCTACTTAAAATAAAACATTATTCAAAATAATTTTTTTATCATAATGGGTTGTGAAAACTGAATATTGTATTACAAAAAGAAACATTTACAGCCAATAAATTCTGGTCCCAGGATCTATGATTATCTGGCAAACAGACAAGACATGACAGTCTACAAACTATGTAATTAGCAGCTATTCTGGAGACATTCAAGTCAACCTAGAACAAGGTGAAAAGGTCACCGTGTCCATGGAGGTGGGGACCACAAACAACATAATGAACCGTCCCCAGTAAACATAATAACCAAACATGTGAGCACACTAGCATGGCTCTTTTCTGGATTTGGATATTTTGGAAGGATTTGTAGCATCTTGCAAATATTTACTAAACAGTAACATAATGTGGAGCTACAACAGGCACTCCAAAATTTTGTATGGATTAGGGGAACAAAGAAATCAGAATCTAAATGCTTGCATTAAGAACCACAACTGTGCTTCATGTCCACTGTCGCACATCGATGAACTTATTCCTTTAGTATACAGAGTCAATCTAGTATGGCAATTAAAAATTCCACCTTTCCGTCTTAGCTGTTATATATAAACCACAACATGACTACATGAGAGATGTTTGCTACAGAACATGATCGCGCTGAAATCTGCAACCGTCCAATAGACATGACGAATTTAGGGAAACGGAAATTCCACCTTTCCAGATTGATTAGCTGCATTTTGCTCGGACCCAGCTGAGCAAGCAAAACTACCTAATCAATGCAGCGCAACGTTTCAGTTCTATTAAAGAAAACAGGAAACATCCGCCGCTACACATAACCAATTTTCCGAAATTAATAAAAACAGAAGAAAGCAAAAGTAGCAGGTTTGTAAGCTCATTTACAGCAGCAGATCGTGCCTTGCGCTTCGTTTTGCTCTCCTCTTTCTTCTTGCTCTTGCGCTTCGTTTTGCTCTCATCTTTCTTCTTGCTCTTGCGCTTGGCGTCACGTGCTCTTCTTGTTGTCTGCAGCACATGGCCTGAGCTCTCTACTCCATCCATGTCCTGTCTCCCCTCACAACCCAACAATCGGGCAGGCGGGCTTGCTGCCATGAACATAAAACCTGTCCCCAGTAAGAGCTAGTGATGGACCGACCAAACCCCAGCTTGTTTCTCCTCTATCCTCCAAGTACCCTGGCCAAAGACGACAAATTTCTGCTAAGTGAACATGAATCGCAAGAACTACCCACCGCTTGCTGCACTGCATTGCGTTGTTGAACGCATCGTCTACCGTTAAATCCCCAATCCTAAATTCTCGAGAACAAACTGCATATGCATATGGATCCCCAAAACCTGTGGCATCGTGAGACCGATGGACAGCAGCAAGCTTCCACCCGCGGAAGGCGGCGGTCCTAATCGAATCGAACCCCAACCACGGTGAAGAATTCCGGCGCTAACAGATGGGGAGAAATGGAGATTCGGACCCCAATCGCTCGCGGCAAAGATCCATCCGAACAGGTTAGGATTGCTTACCAGCGAGGGAGGAAATCAGCATCACGGATGCGTCTCCATTCCGTGCCAATCCAGACGACGTCAAGACTCAGGAGTCAGGAGGGAGAAGGTTCTGTGGGCGCAGGCAGGGAGAGGCGGCGCTGGTTCGTGAAACGCCGCCTGTACATTAGCGATGTCCTGACTCAAGAACAAGCAAAGAATGTGCTGGATTTTTAAGAGCCCGTTGGGAAGTGGAAACGGAGTGTAGGATTTGGTCGGAATCAAAATCCAGCGACTCCTACACCCGGATTCCTTTGTAAAGCTATGTCCCGTACTCCCTTTGATTAAAATAGATACAACTCTCGCTTTCTAAAATGTTAATAAATATTAAATTTTACTAAATATATAGAAAATAGTACTAAATTTATAAGATAAAATAACTATCATTAATTTAATTATATAATATATTTTCATACTAGATTTATATAAAGGCATGAATATTAATAAGTTTATGTAAATTTAGTTAAATTTAAAATTGTTTAACTTGTTTGGAAGTGAGAGTTGTATTTTTTTAAAAACGGAGGGAGGATTATAGTATAACAATAATGTATATACTTTAACGTGTAACACTAGATCTAATCTAATAAACACTATGTTATGTGGCTTTCACTAGTTATAAAAAAATCTTAAGTTCTATACTTTTCCGACATCTACCCATCATTATGTTATCCTTATAGTTGCCGCTAGCTGATAATATCCTATCCTGTTCGCCACCATCATAGGTCCGACCTGTCACATGCCACTCCTACTTCATTTATATGTCCGGACGCCCGGTAGATATAAGATCTTGATAGTCCCTCCACCTAAATCAACAACTACTCTCAAAAATAGATCACATAATTACTCGCAAGGAATATACCCCAATACTTATTTTTCAAAAAAGAAGATGAACAATACCATAATGTAGATATTTCCAATCACGTTTTTTAGCATCAATATTTTATCTATGACTTGAGGAGTAAATAGACCCTAATGGTAAAAAGGAAATGAGACCTCCGACCTACCTTTTTCATTATGGGTTGTTCTCGTGTGGCTTTGCTGTTCTAGCTTGTACAGCGTTTGACTATGTTTATGATTAAACATTCTTTGTCAGAACAAGTTTTGTCGCACAGGTTTTGGGTGCATTTGATCCTTTGGAGTACTATATATGGAATTCTGGAGTAAAACCGACACATTTCAAACTTTTTTTTTTTGACCAAAGTGCATTGTAGAATTTCACAAAATGTATTGTAGGAATGCCAACGTGTAGTGTAGGCGTGTAGCAAAGTAGCACCACAGGTCCTACGCAAAAGCAAGAACTGGAGGGCACTTATTGCTTCCACCACAAGTGCACTATATATGGTGGTATATTATGGTATAAAGAAGACTGTGGTATGGATAATTTGGTAATTTGTATAGCTATATTAATTAAATAGTTAAATACATCATTAGTACATAAACTTAGCCAGTGGGTGCATTTAGGTACACCATCTCTTTAATTGCTCATTTAGGAGCAACAACTTGACATGTGGGTGCAAATAGGTCACCACGACAACACATAGCCAAAAAATTGTCACGTAGACAGCGTCACAGTGATGTGTTAGCTAGTGTTTTTTTTGTAAAAGTCCTTACTCATTATGCAATTTATTAGGTTACTTTAGTAGTATTTCTTTATATTTTGTTTGTAGCATTTTTAGGCAAGAACATTGTAAAAACTTTAAAAATCTTATATTTTACAAAAAAATATTTATTTTTGGCGCGGTGAAATAAAATAATATAGCAAACAAGATATATATTTGGCATCGACTGCATGCATCATATAAGCCTAAAAAAATTTGACTTTTGATTGGTAGCTTAGTTTGCAGTCCCTACCTCTAACAAAGTTTAAGCGTAATATAAATCCTCAAATTATTGTGTTGTTCTGATATCTTCATCATGTATTAGTATCATAAAAACTTAATATTTGTAAGAACTGGTATATGTCAAAATGAGTTCTAATAAATAATAAAATAACACCAAATTTATATATATTTTGTCTACGTGGCGTGTTTTTTTGCCCATGTGTCATGTCGGTGACCTATTTGCACCCATATGTCAAGTTGTTGCTCCTAAATAAGCAATTAGAAAGATGATGTATCTAAACGCACCCACCCGCCAAGTTTGTGTATTAACGATGCATTTAACTCTTAATTAAATCGTTCTTGGGCCTGCTCCGCATGCATTCTCTGTTCTGCCAATATCATCCGGCAATCCTCGCGTTCCTTGCCAAATCGATTGACCCATCTCAACATCTGATTCCCGTCGCAGCCGGCAAAATTCTGATGAAGAACGTCGTTAAGGCAATGGGATTGGGCGGGCGATTATCACGTACAGGGGCAGGGCAATGGAATTTGATCTGTTGGTTTCGTTCAATTTTTTTTTGATCTGTTGGAAATATAAAATATGTCTCCAGGTATAGCTGATCCGACGGGGCCTGAGACTTAGATCCTTTTGGATTTAGTTTTAAAAATCTCGCAAGATTAGTTCCGCCGCCGCTACCTTCCGCGCTGCGCATGGCCGGTTTCAATATTCTTTTCTTCTCCAGTTCTTAGATCAATAATGGACCGTACTCTCCTCAACCTGATTCTGCTGATGATTCTTCTACTTCTACAATTTCATTGATCTTTTTCTCGTGATGATACGCATCTCTTGTTTGACGCGGATGGAATTTCTGTATAAGGGGTCAACTGAATTTGTTGAAAGAATAAATGACGAAATTACATTAATGCCATTAATTTTTGTTCCAATAATACCCTATACTACATATACTACTTTCTCTATACCACACATACCACTAGTTAAAGTTACAGTAGTATACAATTATTTTCAGCCGTTCGATGTTTATATACTAGTTCTTTTAATTAGTAGTATAAGACACCGTAAAAGACCTAACTGTATATACCTCTGGAGGAACAGAAGAAACATGTCAGTGCTTACTTTGACAGAGCACAGCGGCGAAAAGCGTGACTCCTCGAGCCCAAGTCACCGTTGCTTAAAAGTTACTTCCTCTACC
This sequence comes from Echinochloa phyllopogon, assembly GCA_033239725.1. Taxonomy (NCBI): domain Eukaryota; kingdom Viridiplantae; phylum Streptophyta; class Magnoliopsida; order Poales; family Poaceae; genus Echinochloa; species Echinochloa phyllopogon. The sequence continues at coordinate 4,980,153 of BTCW01000003.1, forward strand.
CGCAAAAAATAAAAGTTACTACCTCTAGCCAACAACGATAGGCTTCAAATAAAGGAACACAAGCTGAAGCAGTTTGATAAAAGAAAATCTTCAAAGAGCCAAACTCTTGACGGTGTCAAGTAATCGAAAACTGCTTTAGCTTGTTTTTTTTTCAAAAGTTTTTTTTTTCAAAAAAACAAACAAACTGTTATAGCTCACAGCCATCTTGCCATCTTAAATTTGTTGCTGTCAACATTGCCATTGATGAAACTTTGTAAGATTTTTCACAAGCCATCACCACGTCTTCACTGAAAGCGACTCAAACCAGTTTGAAACATCAGACTGGACTACTGGAGACACCAAGTTACCCCATCGCAGTCCAAAACGAAAGACAAACCCTTCCTCAAAGCTACTAGTGAACATCGCGGAAGAGATAAATTAGGTTCGGTTTTCTTAAGGTAATCTTTCATCTACTCAGGAGTTTGCGACACGGCACGCACAATTCCTTCAAAGCACTTCCTGTTCTCCACCCAAAACAAAAACAACCGCCTCATATCTTCCCATTATCAGCACAGCAGCAACCAACCATATCTTTCTCCATCGCCATAATCGAGTATTTCCAGATTAACCAAGCCAGAGCTGCAGTAACCTCGCTAAAGGGTGCTTAGCCTAGAGGTTAAGACACTCAAGCTGCACTCCACAGGTTCGGAGTTCGAATCCCCATGGGAGCGAATCTCCTCGCCAGTCCCGTGTGCCAAAGCACTAGTTAAGAAACACCCAGGTCGGCCTGAGGACCGTGCATGGCCCAGGCAATTCCCAGGGGCTACGGATCCTAGTGTCAGAGGCCGAGTTTTTTCAGAGCTGCAGTAACCTTGACAGCAAGATACCCCAATTTTCTACGTAGCACAGTCAGAAATCAAATTAGCTTAGACTGAGGACTAGCCCTCCAGCCAAAAGCTTCTGTCACACTCACACAACATCAAGGAAATCTTGTGACTGAGAATTGAGAAAGGATATGATCAGCTGTTTCTAACTGATCACACAGCACACATCCGTCATCACCAGGTACACTGAGCTGTATCCTGGAAGGCTTGCCAATAATAAAGATCTAACATGGTCCTGCATTCATATATGAGAGCATCACAATTCACAACAGTAGATTTCAGAAAACCTTAGATTCTATGGTCATTGCCACAAGTCCCAGGCTTTATAGCTTATGGCACATATCATTGAGCTTTATGGTGATTTAGTTTCAAAAGATGCCACCCTAAATTTCCAAACTAATCTAACAAGAAAGTCCAATCTGCTGATCACTCTGAATTACTGGTCCGTCTACCTCGACACGCCATAAAAAAGAACAGGTAGTCTGAAATGTGGGCAAGCTACTCATTTACATGTACTTTGCAAATGACCTATTACTGTTGGGTGTTTTAACAAGGGAAGGTGAGGGATGCCGGATGGTCAGTCACCAAGCCAACCACAATTGCCAGGATGTGGATGCCAAAACAGGGACCCTGGCGCAAATGAGTCAAGGGGGCTAGAACAGGAGCACTCATTCTGATCGCTTGCAATTGGCGGGGGAGACTGAGAGGGTTCAGGTGAGGCGTTGTTGATCATCTCTTCTTCCTCAGTTATATCTTCTTCATTGGGTGAATCTACAAGAATTTTGGGTTCACGGCGTTTTTTGGCATCCGGAAAGATGATGTGATTCCTCTTGGGAGTTTCTAACTCTTCAATGATCTCATGTTTCCTGCAAAAGATTTTAACAGAAAACAATAAATCTGGAGTGGTAACTGAGGACAACAGCTAACCAGGAGCAAGGTGCACAAATTAACACACATGCAGTAGATCAAAATTCGATCACGAGGAATGACACGTCCATCTGGTCCCTCCCACTCATCCCATGCCCTTTGCATGTAGCCATTGGGACCTTTCTTTGTTTTAAAGGGGATGTCACTGGCAAAATATATATGATCTGTCAGGAAAAGAAAATCCTGTTTCCACCAATAGAACATAACAAGAAAGGGAGAGGAGTATGAAGGACAACCTTGGCAAGCACTTCCGGTGGTACGAAGTTGGGCAGCGTCTGCATACTGCAAATTGCATGTTCCTATTATTCTTGTTCTCTGGTCCCTTGCACTCAATGCATTCATGAATAGGGCAAGTGAATTTTTCTCTGGCTGCAACTTGGTCCTTAAAAAGTGTGGCCTCGAGTTTGCTATCTGGGTAGAGCAGTTTAGCAACACACTTAGGGTGATAAAAGAGCCCACAATCATCAACCTCACATTGGAACACCTGAAGACTCAAGCAGAAAGGCAAAGAATTAAATATATCAAATGAGAAAATACAGGTACTGAATTTTCTTGAACATCTGGAGCATATGCGCATTCTGATGCATTCTGGGATACATGTGCATTCTTTTCCTATACCAAAAAGAAAAGGTTCCCTTCTGTTTTTACCTAATCTCTAAGTAATACTATCTGCCATTTCTTCATATCTTTCAAAATAAATTAAGTTCAAACCCCGAAGAAACAGGATTCTGCCATGCCTACCTCAGCTTCAGATGACAAGTCTGAAGATCCCAACTTTTTACAAGCAAAACACTGGTGTTGCTTATACTCGCAGTTCTTGCATATAAAATCTTTATCATCATCAGCAAGTATCATCTGAATTATCAGTGGAAAACATATCACTATGCCAATTTTATGCACACAAAAGCATATGCGAACTTAAAGAAATAGGCAACTCGATAAATACCTCTGCATGTTCTTTGGTTAGCCCAAGGATTGAACTGCAACCAGATCCTCCACTGTTTTCATCAGTTAGGTGGAAAGACCTCCGACATCCACCATCACAGCTACAAAAAATCAAAGTAAGAAGATTAGCGTGAAGCATCAAACAAGGATATAACCCTTGTGTTTCTTCAGAAATTTTATAATAATCGATCTTTGCAAATACGAGAATTTTTGTAGCATAAATGCAGTTGAGTTGGTAATGTTTAGAAGTTTATGTCACATTCAAATCTGGACATTATAAACTATTTATTGCACATTATATAGGTGTCTCAATGATTTGTGGGAAACTGGACAGCTGGTGGAGATGTGGTGATGTGTCATACTCTAGGGTTTAACTTTAGCCTACCCCAACTTGCTTGGGGCTACAATGTTTGAAAGGGCAAAAGGTGAAACTATAATGCAAATTTAGCATTGTTGGAACACAGCAGAATATAGAACAGAGTATATGATTTGTTCTCAGAAATAGATTATTCACCTAACTACATGCATGACATTGAAGACATGTAAGTGTGAATCAGTAGATTTAGCTTGTGCCTGAACAAATGTCCTGAGTGCAATGCTAGCATGAAAATCAGAAGTAAACTTCTTTTTTGATGCCCACCCTTTTCTTTGTACAACACAAAAACAGATATTTTGTTTATTTGGTGAGTCAAACTCTATCATTATAAATGTTGCTAGAAGCATATCATGAGGTTGAAAACTTTGGTATGAAGAAAGCCTGTGTAGCATTCTTGCCTAATTTTGGAGTATCGTGCAAAAGATTCAAACTTCATCACTTACAAGTAGGTTTCATGATACAGAAACAAAACACTAAACGCATGTCTTAAAGTACTTTCCTACAGTCAAGGTTTTGTTATGAACAATGGACTGCAAGAGAAACTAGTGAAAAAAGTTTAGTGTTTCAAGGCTTCACGGAGTCAAATCATGCCTTATATCATGAAACTGTTGGAGTATTCAAGGAAAGAAAATGTATAATAGAGTTGGTCAAATTTTCAATTGTCAATAATTCTTAGAGAAATGTAGTAATAATTTATCATTAGTGCACATAGAGATAAGCAATATAAACATACCAAGTTACATTACCACCGTTGTCACATATTGCACAAAAATCATCTCCCTGCACAAAGAGCATATCTACATTAACTTTGTAAACTTAACAAACCACACCAAAGGAAAATGAACATATAAAATGGTTAACTAATTATTTTCCTTAAAGCCAGTGCCAATCTAATAAGGCAATTAAAAATCCCACACGTGTGCTTCCGCTCCGCGCCATAAAGTCAGAGGCAAGTCTACTAATCAGAGCAATACCTAGATATTCTTATGTAAGACCACAGCTGCCGCTGTTTTTTTTTGGAATATATCAGCATTTACAAGCAAACTGACAAAGTGATTAGCTAGGCAAATGCGAGGTCGCTTACATCAGGCTGTGGCTTGGGCCTGTTCTGCTCAATGCCACCACCTCTCTCCGGCCTCCTAAGGTTGTTCCGCGGGCCATCTACTGGAGCCATGGTCTCCCCCCAAGCATCAGACGGGCTGGCTGCTTCGGCGTAGATTTTCCTTGAAGCACCCCCTGTTCAGAGACACGAAAGATCAGCTGAGTGAACAAGGACCACCAGAATCAACGGCGGCTCAGCGCATTGCATTACACCACCCAAAAAAATCGCTTTTAATGGAAAATAGAGGGTGCCTAAATCGCGGCGTCAATTGAGGTGGATCTATCTTGCGCGCGCTGAAGAACAAAGTGAATATCGTAACCGAACCAAATAAAGCCGCCGCGGGGCCGATCGATCGGATTAATGCCACATCTGCTACTAACCGAATGGGAGTGGGGGAGAGAGGGTTCGATTTCTCGCAGCCAAAAATAAAATCATCCGAGCAAGCTAGGGCATCCTTACCAGCTTCAGGAGGAATCAACCTAGGTCCGTGATGCGGCTCCGCTGCACTTCACGGGCTCCACGCCAGAAAGTTCTTGGCTTTGGCGGTGGTGCCGTGGTGGCGAGCTACGAGATCCAAGGATTTAGCGGTGTGAGATATCGCATTATTCAGGAACCTAGATGCTGTCGCAGTAAAGAATCGTCAACAAGCACGTTCTAGTGCGTTGTAGATTCTTATCTAAGACTGGTATCATTTGATGATGCTGTGAATCGCTAGAAACATGTGAAGTGTATGGCTAACCCAATAAAGAAAGTTTCGTAAGGGGACTGGAGCAGCAGGCTACCATGAGACAAAAGATCTTCTTTCTAAAGAGATTCGATTCGGAACTCTTATATACCCAAGGTCAATATGGAAAGAATCATTTGTGTGTAGAAAGAGCTACGCACCCTATCATATTATATTACTTACACAACAAAATATCGCTCGTATGAGCCTCCTCGTCCCACTGACGTGTGGGACCCACTGTGGCATCGTCCACATCTTTTTTTTTTTTGAGAATGAGGCATCGCCCACATCCAATCCAACGACATCGAGCGACCAGTTCGTCGTTGGAGATTGTTCGGCCCACGACCTCACTATAAAGGCTCTCGGTTCGGCCCATTTGCCGAGCCCAAGCCAAGGGAGAAAGGCGCATGGCCCATGAGCTCACTGTAAAATAAAATGAGAAGCATGCGATGGGCCAAGATGCTGACCGGCAAAGCTAAAATGAATGTGTAAATAGTCCAATTCTGAGCTCTTGGAATTGCAAAAATCATCACTCATCCCCAGTTTGTTCAGCCCACATTAATTACAGTAAAACTGCAATCCCGCGCAATATTGCACTGAGTATGGTCAGTCATCGAGCCAGCCACAGGAGCCTGGATATGGATGCGTGAACAAGGAACTTGGAGCAAAGGTCAGGGGACTGGAACAGGAGCACTGATTCTGGTCGCCTGCAACGGGTGGAGGCACAAGAGATTGCTCGAAAGACGAGGGCTGGTCGTCTTTCTCCACAAGCACATTATGTTCCATGGGTGCACCTTCAAGCGCTTCCGGCACGCTGAGTTCATTGGCTTCAGGAAAGATGATATGATTCCTCTCGGGAGTTCGTAGTTTCCTTACGATCTCATGCTTCCTGCAAAAGATTTTAACAAAGTTCAGTAACTCAGGAGGGGAAAGCAGGGATACCAGGCAAAGGGAGGTGAAACATATGAGCAACAGAGGTAAAGAATTAACATACAAGCAGAATATTAAAATCCGGTCAGGAAGAATGTCGTCCCACGCCCTTTGCATGGAACCATATCGACCTCTCCTCGTTTTGAAAATTATGTCGCTGCAAAAGCAAGTGCAAAATGTCAGGAGAAAAAGAACCCATTTTCACAATAGAACATAAAGCAACAGAGCATAGGAGCATCTCCATTATCAAGGAAAACAGACCTTGGCAAGCACTTCCGGTGATATACAGTTGGGCAGCGTCTGCAGACTGCAAACTGCATGCTCCTATCATTCTTATTCTCTACATCCTTGCACATGATACATTCATGCATAGGACAAGTGAATTTCTCTCTGGCAGCAGCAACTTCGATCTCAAAATGTATGGCCTCTTCGCTATCAGGGTACAGCATTTGTGCGATACATTTAGCGTGGTAAAAGTGCGCACAATCGGTGTGCCCACATTGGAATACCTGACAAGCATTGCATGAAATTAGCAAAGAATTAGAGCCAGGAAGGATTTTTCTCCTTCTTTTACTTTTTGTTTCATCACCTCAGATGTAAATCAAGTTCAAAGGTTTCAACCAAACATGATCAAACTTATATGAAGCCTGATAAGATGATCGAACTTATACATTGTGCTCTATTACCTCAGGTTGTGATGCTGTGTCATCAGAAGACCCCAACAATCCGCAAGCGAAACACTGATGTTGCTTGTACTGGCAGTTCTTGCATACGAAACCTTCCTCCGTATCAATAATCGTCTGAATTATCAAAGAAACATGAAACACTCTGTCAATTATAGGCATAGAAAATAGTAATAGTGAATTGAAGAACCAGACAACTCAATCAGGAGATACCTTTGCCTGTTCTATAGTTAGCCCAAGTTTTTCTCTGCAATCACGTTCCTCCTCGCCGTCAATGTCAACTAGGTGGAAAGACCTTTGACAAGCACCATCGCAGCTAGAAGTTATCAAAGAGAAAATGGATATAAGCATTAAGCATGGAACCAGGATTTCATTGACACATGGCTGCAGTTTTTTTTATCGAGAGGAAGTGGATCAGAGAAACTTTATAATGAACACTTACCAAGTTACAGAACCACCATCATCACAAATTGCACAGACACCATATTTCTGCAAGAAGAGCACATTAATCTTAAATAACTTATTCAAATTGGATAACCATACTTGAGTCAAAAGAAGGAATTTCTTGTTGTTATATATGCAGATAACCATACAAAGCAGAAAATACAGAAAAGAATGGTAAAGTACTGTGTTAAAGAAAAAGAAGACAATATAAAAGAAAATCTATCTAGTGGTCTAGGCGCGCTGTAACATTGTAGTCAGCGAAAGATTAAGCGTCAGTCTAGATTACAAACACATTGAGTAAATCGTACTCCGAAACTCCTCTTTGTCCCAACTATTCTGCCATATAAACAAAAAAACTGGGCGCAACACAAGAGGTGGCGCAAAGAGGATTTTTAAGTCGACATTTTCTCTACAGGTTTGGACTGACAAGCATGTGTAGCACAAACACATACTAAAAAGAACGTGTCAAAACATGTCACTCGAAAGTCGAAAGTGATAAGCACTAGCAATCCTGAGGTCCATCCATTACGCATGTTTAAGCCGTCGTCGTCCGGTTCTGCCTTGCGCATGTTTATCTTTCGCTTGATTTCACGGGTCTTCTTCAACCTCTAGAGCTCCTCCGCGGTTACCTTTCTCCAAGCCATGGCGTCCTCCTCCAGGAATGGCGCAGCCGGGGTTTCGTTGCTGCAGGCTTAAGGAATCGAGCAATGGCCTGTATTATATGTATAAAGCCCTTCTTTCTCTAATTTCGAGGGAGTTTCCCTACCAACGCAACGTAATTACTTCGATTCATTAGAACAACTTCCATTGAGTCTCTGCACCTATCCTTTTGTTTTGAGTTCTAGTTTGAGAACCACTTGTTTTTCTAAAAAAGGGATTTGGCTCAGAATTGCTCATTTTTCATTACAGGGTTTCTCTGAATTTGGAAGTTACCACTTAGCAGGTTTCCATACCAAGGCTCAATACAATCGAGTCCGTAGCGTCTACCGATTTCGCCGTATCCCCATTTTCCTTTTCTGTCTTTTTAAAATTCTCTCTCTAAATTTCACTATTCATCTATCACGTCAAATCACATCAAATCTGCCTCCTCCCTCCTCATGCATAGAGCGTAAATAAAAAAACTAAGCACATGGTTTTGATGTATATGACGAGACGAATCTTTTGAGCCTATTTAGATCATGGTAGGACAACGATTATCACAAATAAACTAAAAGTGCTATAGTGTACTGCAACGTCCGATGTAACTTTTCGACCAAATTTTACCCGCCCTTTTTACAACTAAACACATCCAATGCTGGAGCGGAGCTCGTGGATTTTGCGCGGCGGAGCTCGGTGCTGGGATGAACAGAGCAGAGCAATGAGAGGATTTGCTTCCATGGAGAGAGAAACAGAGAGAGAGAGGAGAGGGAGTCGAGACGAGGGCGCGTGCGTTGGCTGGGCAGGGCTCGAAGTCCGCGTGGCGCCCGGCGCCTGACACCGGTCGGGCCTGCCGTTCTAAATCAAGGTTCACTATGCAAAGTTCACTATATAAAAAGAAAATTTTCATCACATCAAAATGTTATAACATGCATGAAGTACTAAATATAGATGAAATAAAAAAACTAATTGCACAGTTTTATTGTACTCTACGAGACGAACATTTTGAGCCTAATTAATCAATTTTTAGACAATTTTTCACACATACAAACGAAATGTTACAGGAATTCCGTACTCCCAAAACGTGCCTGAAACCATGAACTTGGATCGAATGTTTCTCCGGATTTTGTATAGCATTGGGTCAAAAAGTTGAAGTACAGACTAGAGATGAATGATGGGGTTATAGTTCTTGTGTGCAACTATTTTTCATCGGGTCAAAGGATTTAGAGATCGGGACGGTCAAAAAAGTTTGGCCGATTCAATGATCCGGACGAGTTCGTCAGAGCTTTTTCAGATATTTCTGTCGATCTCTATCTCTGCCGAGTTTGATCGATTCCTTGAAGGCCAAAACGTGAACCGATTTGAACGAGAAACATATGCATGCAAAGCTCACACGTTGGGCTCTAACTTATGTATTTAAACTTTGGGACCTGTATAAGCAAAAACAAGAGAAAAACGTGCTACAAACATAGGGTTTCAGACCAATTTCGGGACTTCAGAGATTTTCCAAAGCTTTTCGATAAAACAGAGTTTTGATCAAACTTCCGAGGGTGTATTCGAGTACTTAACCAAGATTTAATGCAATTTGTTGTGTTCTGCATGAAAGTTCACAACTTCTAGTTTAACTTCTATATTTGGTATATAAAAATTGAGTGTTTGGTTAATGATATTTTTAAACAGCACACCAACATTGAATGTTGTCAGCGTTTAAAACTCAGATTTCTTTTTTCCAATTTGAAGCATTTAAACTTGAATTTTGAGTTTGTGACTTTAAGCAAAGTTGAACAGCACCAAAATTTGAATAGTTTAACAAGCTTGCCTTTTCTGCTCAATGGAATAATACATGCCATGCTGGCCTAGGCTTGAACTTCCTCCCTCTTAGTTAAAGTCAATATGACTACAAAAACACCGGTTTTCCAACATGCTATAAAACCCAGTCTTCCCTAGAACTATAACGACAACAGAATTCAGGTTTTCTTACATCCAAGCAGCACAAGCTATCGATCTACATGCACCCTTGGTTTCTGTATACAAGAGGCTAGCTGTATGGAGTATGATCAGTCATCGATCCAACCACAGGAGCCTGGATATGGATGCCGGAACATGGAACTTGGAGCAAAGGTCAGGGGACTGGAACAGGAGCACTGATTCTTCTCGCTTGACACCGGAGGGGGCAACTGAGATTGCTCAGAAGAGGAGGGCTGGTCGTGCACCTCTTTCTCCACAGGCACATCATCCTGTTCCATGGGTTCACCTTCAACTGCTTCGGGCACGCCGAGTTCAATGGCTTCAGGAAAGATGATATGATTCCTCTCGGGAGTTTTTAGTTTCCTTACGATCTCATGCTTCCTACAAAAGATTTTAACAAAGTTCAGTAACTCAGGAGGGGAAAATAGGGATACCAGGCAAAGAGAGGTGAAACATATGAGCAACGGAGGTAAAAAATTAACATACAGACAGAATATTAAAATCCGGCCAGGAAGAATTTTGTCCCACGCCCTTTGCATGGAACCATATCGACCTCTCTTGTTTTTGAAAATTATGTCGCTGCAAAAGCAAGTACAAAAATGTCAGGAGAAAAAGAACCCATTTTCACAATAGTAGAACATAAAGCAACAGAGCATAGGGGGTTAGCATCTCCATTATCAAGGAAAACAGACCTTGGCAAGCACTTCCGGTGATATACAGTTGGGCAGCGTCTGCAGACTGCAAACTGCATGCTCTTATCATTCTTATTCTCTACATCCTTGCACACGATACATTCATGCATAGGACAAGTGAATTTCTCTCTGGCAGCAGAAACTTCGATCTCAAAAAGTATGGTCTCTTCGCTATCTGATGGGTATAGCAGTTGGGCGATACATTTAGGGTGGTAAAAATGTGCACAATCGTCGTGCTGGCATTGGAATACCTGACAGGCAATGCAAGAAATTAGCAATGAATTAGATTCAGGAAACGGATTTTTTCCCTTCTTTTTGTAGCTTCTATTTCATCTATTCAGAAGTAAATCAAGTTCAAAAGTTTCAACAAAACATGATCAAATTTATATGATGTCCGATATGAAATAAAATGATCAAACTTATACTTTGTGCTTGCCTACCTCAGGTTGTGATGATGTATCGTCAGAAGACCCCAACAATCCACAAGCAAAACACTGGTGTTGCTTGTGCTGGCAGTTCTTGCATACAAAACCTTCATCCTTATCGATAATCATCTGAGTTATCAATGAGAAACATGAAGAGCTGTGTCATTATAGAAATACAAAGTAGTGTGAACTTGAACAACCTGATAACTCAAGCAGGATATACCTTTGCCTCTTCTTTAGTTAGCCCAAGTTTTTCTCTGCAATCACGTTCCTCCTCATCATCAATGTCGACTAGGTGGAAAGACCTTTGACAACCGCCATCGCAGCTAAAAATTATCAAAGAGAAAATGGATATTAGCATTAAGCATGGAACCAGGACTTCATTGACACATTGCTGCAGGTTTTTTTATCCTAGCAAAGGAGAGGAAGTAGATCAGAGAAACTTTATAGTGAATACACTTACCAAGTTACAGAACCACCATCGTCGCAAATCGCGCAAGCATCATAGTCCTGAAAGAGGAGCACATTAGTGTCAATTAACCTTTTCAGATTGGATAATCACACAAAGCTGAGAATGCACAAAACAATGGCAACGAACTGTATCAGAGAAGACAATATATATAGCACAACACATGCTAAAAGTCCTAGTTAGAATATGTCATCCCGAAGTAACAAACACTAGCAATCCCGAGGCCCGTTACCTCTCTTGAGGCGTCATCAGGTTCTTCTGCCCTGCGCTTGTTCTTCTTTTGCTTGATTTCACGAGCCTTCTTCATCCTCTGGAGCTCCCCAGCGGTTACCTTTTTCCGAGCCATGACCTCCTCCGAGAATGAAGCAGGCGGGGTTCGGTTGCCAAGAACAGAACTTCAAATTTCCTGAGGGAACTAGAAAATGCAGATGATGCTTGATCAGAGGTCCCTGCACAAAGGCAAGAATATTCAGCTGACGAGTTTGAACGGGGAACAAGAACGAGAGATCGACAGATTTGACAAGCAAGACGAGCCGAGAAACACGCAACTGATATCTCCTGATGAAAAGGAGGGAACGCAGGGGTCCGTACCGGCGAACGGCAACGGCGGCGGCGGTGGAAGACGGCGATCGGAGCGCTCGATCGGCTGGTGTAATTCGGAGGAGGGGGTGCGTTCGTATATATGAATATGATGAAGAGCCTCGACAGGACGAGGCGGCGGCGGGATCCAAAGATAGCGCGCGGTATGGGGTCTTTACGAACACGAGTCTGACTTGGTGGTGGATACCAACTCGTCTCGAATAGCGTTATCCAGGTGCTTGCGATATTATCAAACTCAGGTGCGCCGTGAGACAATGAAATATCTAAGGATCACATAAAATTCACAAACCTAATATATGCCCATGGAGCAATTCAATTTTAATAAAGGGAAAGCTATAACATATCTGTGTATGTTGAAAATCTGTGGTACCTTAATTTTTTCCTCTTCGTCGAGCCCCACTTCGCCTCCAGCGAGCTTCTAGCTTAGGGTTAGGGCTTGGAGATCCCTTGATTCCAGCGGGCACAAAGGCAAGCCTACGGTAGTGGGATGGTCTGATGGTGCTGGTGGATGCAGAGATGGGACGAGGATGTGATGATGATATCTATCCAAAGCCTAGTTATTAGCATGGTAGCGGAAGGTGGAGGTGGGTATGGTGGTGGAACCTGCAGGAGACGAGGAAGAAGGGGAAGGGGAGGTCAAGATGCCATGAATATACATATGCTAGAGGTAAGGAAGGAGAGGGCAGTGGTGATGCAAGGAGCAACCGCTTGATACAGATGGCTAGCCCGTGTCCGGTGTGAGAAGCGAGTGTTGGGATCTTCAATGGCGGCGCGGTTCCATTTAGGGCTAGAGGAAGGGGATGAAGTAGTAGACTGTCTAGGGTTATATTTGGATGGACCAAATGAAGCGTTGCATCTTAATTCGACGGATGCTTAAAATATGACATGGGCTGCACACTAAATGGGCCATCAAACTGGTTTTGAGAGTGGTTTTGCTTGTGGCATGTGGGATCCCACCTAAATAGTACCCCAACGTTATTTTCCCACCTCACTTGCATCCGTCCCCACCTCTAAGCATCCTCTCTTGCATGCCAGCGTCGTTCTTCTTCGGTTCACACCATTGACTCCTCCTCCCTTCATTAACACAGCACCGACACGGAGTGGAGGAGCAATGCTTCAGTAGCCTCTACTGCCCTCCGTGCGCACTGGGGCGGAGGACACAGACGCAGGTCGATGAGGCCCCTAGCGGTTGGAGGAGCTCTAGAGCCAGAGTGGAGTCAAGCGTAGAGGAGCATGTGACAACGGGGGAGGAGCTCCAGGGAGAAAGAGGGTGATGAGGGATAAAGAAGAAATAGACATGCAGGGGTCAGATGGAGTAAAAGATAAGAAAGGCAAGGCACTGTTAAGTGGGTCTCACCATACCACATCAGCGAAAACCGCAATCAAAACCAGTTTTCACTATATGGTGTGTGTGTGTGTTGGGTGCATCTGCATACACCAGCAAAAACCACAATTAAAACCAGTTTTCACTATTCTAGGGGATCATTTGGATGGTTTTGAACAAATGAGGGTGTATCATCTGTGGTTTTGGAGTTCGGGTATGTTTTTCAAACTCAGCGACAAGTATTTACATGGAGCAAATGTGAGGCACCGGATCTTGTTCTAACAGATAGAAATTCGAATGTCAGTGGGCCTAAAACACCGAAGTGCACAATACATGGGCCTACTCATCATCGTCACGACGTATGAAGTTTAATGTCATCTCTAGACAACTCCTAACCATTTGATTTGCCATATAAGAGACTTCTCATAAATCATCCGTTTGCTGCTCTACTTTCATAAATGCTTTTACGTTTGTCAACCCCGCCACCAAACATAACCAAAATTTTCTGTTCTTCCTCTCCCTTAGCATAACTAAAGATTTTCCGTTCTTCCTCTCAAGGATGCCACCGGTGAGGACATAGAAACAGGACAACTTGGCAGGACAAAGCAGCAGCACTGTACTCTTGCATTTGGTGTCCCTTTGCCCACATGCCCCACAAAGTGCCCCATCCGAGGCAAGACTACAATGGGATGAGAGACTACTCACGAACCAACACATAACTGGTTTCGACGTACATAACACCGACTCACCGTCAATTAACATCTGTCCAAACACTAGCGCACACCATCAAGAAACAGGTTTTGACACACAAATCCAACCGCCATATGATATATATAAACACAAGAGCAGCTATGAGCATGCTACTCATTCACCATCCACATTCGATACTAGCCCACTACATTAAGTCTCGCCAACAGCACAGAGACCTGGTAGCGCAGCTTGTGGCTTCCCTCTGCCCATGGTGAAACCCCGGGTACCATCCGGCATGCGGGGCCCCGGAGGAAGCTTGTTGGCCCCAATAGGCAGCTGCTGGTGCTGCTCAGGCTTAGCTATCAGGTTATGGGGCGGAGTTCCAACCGGGTGGGAGCCGCCGCGGTTACCATGATGGTTGTAGTGCGGCTGGTGGTTCTGGTTGTTGTATTGGTTGTGATTGTTGTACTGGTAGTTGTCACGCCCACGCCCTCTGCCACCACGCCCGCGCCCTTTGCCACGTTTTGGAACTTCCTTGTCATTGAAGGTCTCGTCAAACTGTACATTTAAAGTGTCGGCAAGTTATTCTCTCAAAGCATAGTAAGGATACAGAATAAACATACATGGATTGAGTGGATAAGAGACAATTTACACAACTAAAATGGCACAAAATTACAAGGCAAACATAATTCCTAAAGAAATGAAGATATACTCAATGTTGGAATGTCATTACCCAAAAAAAAAACTATCACAGGTACATCCATGGGAATTGTAGATAGGCAAATGGAATCTAATCCACCAAGCAGTTTCATGAAGAAAACTCATGGAACAAAAGCACAAGCAGCAAAGACTTTAAATTCAGCACAAGTCCATAACTGTATAGGTTGTTGATAACTGTATAGGTAGCTCATAGCTCTAAATAGCCCATCTACAGATATATCAAAAGAACAATAAGTACAGATCATCCTTTGCATCTACTGGGCATGAGTCTGTCCTACACTATATTTAGTACACAGATAAATTTGGGGCGAGTTGCTTTTTGCTCTATACTGCTTAGGGTTCAGAAACAAAAATGCATACAGTAGTCTCTTACCAAGTGTTCTGGCAAGACATCTAACAGTTGAGAGGATTCTTCAAACTGTTTCTCATTTGATTGGTTCGAAGTGGAGACGTCCTCCTCGCCATTTCCATCAGTTTCAGGCACTCCCTTTTTGCCTTTGCCTGCCCCCTTTGCCTAAATCCAAGAAAGTTGCATAGATTAAGCGTACAACAAGAGGAATAGAGTTTAAAACTTCTCGATGACTGAACAGCGATCCAGTATGCATATATGGATTTCATCAAGGGTATAAAATCCTAACAGGTTAAAAATGGCAAGAAAGATTCTAATGCGATAACATATCGAGACATCAAATAGTTAACTGGCCCCCAAAAGGCGAAATGCAAGGAGCACAATTATCAAAAGAAACTGCTGAAGTGGCTAATTACCGCACAAGTATTCAGCAAGCGCACTCTCAGCCCATTTCTCCAGTTTTCCTCATCACTAAGCTCCACAATCTGCACGAAACCAACCAAATGTAAGGATAAGGTGTACACTGCAAAGTTACTGCTGCAAGCAATCTAAAATCATGTACTGATACATACTGCCTTCCCAGCATCCTCAGGTGTCTCGTACTCCACGAAAACATGCAGCTATTTTCAAAGGAAATATTTTAGTTCATTAGTAAATCAATCAGGGGCTAATGCAAATGGACAAGCACGCAACAAAACCATTGACTAAAACGTTTTTCCAAAAATTTCAATTATGTGACACTTCTAACAGTTTATTGAATATCAAATTGACAGCCATTCAAAGTATGAACAACACAGAAGCTTAAATTTTCCAACTGGAAGTATCAGCATTAAGAATGCACTGAAAATAATGTAGAACAGTGGAAGTGACTAGCATATAACTTGTGAGAGGGGACACAAGTTAAAGAAAAAGGGTTGTGTCACAAGTTCATATATTTAGTCAGTGTTAAAATATTTACTTCAGTAAACATAGTAAGAGAAGCTCCATTCTATACTCATAATCTGGCAAACATTGTGCACCACAGATGCACATGATTTGTTTGGCTTATAATAATGTCCAAGTCACTATTAGCCGACCCAACAAGAGAAAAACGCCTCTTGTGGTTTCCAAGTACATAAAACTATGCTGGTATAGTATACTTTGCATGCTACTTTTTGCACAGGTGCTTGACACTAGCAATAAGAAGTCAAGGAAGGTTTCCTTGATACGCAAGATAATTATAGTACTTATGCGGTGAAATTGCAGTTACCTTGTTACTAAAAAGCATATCTAGCTTGGCAGATCTATTAGTTGCAGGACCAGAGCCATTTGGAGTCTGAGGATAGCAAGTACGGATTGAAATCACACTAGAACATGAAAAAAAAACCGTTAGTTTTTCAATGATTCTGGGAAGGCAAATAGAGGTGCTGGCATGTTGCAATACCTGCCAACAGCCGAAAACATCTTCTTAAGATTCTGGTAGGAAGGATCACCAGGAAGATTTTCTGCAACAACAATTCGGGTCTACAAGAGAGGAAACTAATGAATTTGTGTGCAATCTCAAATCTACGAAATAACCGTACAGAGAAATCCAATAATACCTTCAGCTCCTGCAAATCAGATTCAGTAAATGGTTCTTTACGTTTAACTCTTTTTCCATCATCACTTACAACCTGCAACATCAAGTATGTAAGCAAATATACATGTGACTTGATGTGAAGACAAGTTGACATCAAAAGATAAAAAAAGGTGGCTTCATGCATGGAGTAACTTACAAGTTTTGATGAGGTTCGGAGAGCTGCAGCAAGCCTTGAGTTATCACGCACAGAAGCTTTTACTTTCTTGAACCCAGCAATAACTGATATTGGCACTGCAATTTACAAGGAAAGAAAATTAGTAATGGGAAAACAGAAGATACAATTTCTCCGCTTCACAAGAGATTGAAACAAGATTCCTGCATGCTCAGCAGGGGAGCCAAAACCTCATCCTTATCAAACAGTACGAATGAGATCAACATTATTATCGAGAAAATATTAGTTTTCCCCCCTTTTCTTGTCTTGGAAACATTAATAGAAGCTATAGAAAAAGTAACATTGTGAGATGTACAAAAACTTTTTCATCCCGAGCAAGTTAGGGTAGGCTCAAGATGAAACCCAACACAAGTCACCAACAAAAAGGAAAAGTCATATACAATATGGAATGGCTGTCATATATCAAGGAAAAGTTTGCCCCAGATTTTATTAAAAGCAAACTAGTGGCCCAAGCACCAAAAGGAATATGTAGATACAGTCATCCAAATATGAAGTTAACTTTTAAAACCTAGTTCAAATACAAATACAAAACTCACCATATCCCTCAGGATCCTTGGTGATGAATCTCATCAAATGTTCTGTGGTAGCCAGGTTTATATCACTAAAATAGTACTCCACCTATAAAATCAGAATACAGAAATTGTACCCAAAGTTAATAAAACATACAAGGGAAAGGAAAAGGAAAAGAAGTAAAATGATGTCCTAATAAAACAAGTAAAGAGCACTATCATTACAATATGTCCTGATCTTCTCTAGCAATACATTGGCTGGAAAGATGGTGTTTACTAGTAATTGACAGCTACAGACCTTCTAACAGTATGTGCATAAAATTTTAATTTAAATTCTCCTACTACCACACCTATTTTTCCTGAAATATTCTTAAATATAATCAACTATAACGACAATCAGAGAAATCAACCATTTTTTTCAGATAGAAACAAAGGAACCCCTCGATTATAATGCACCCTTACAAGTTTACAACAAACAACTGACTTTATAAGTTCACAATCTAATTGATACCGTTGGAGTTAAAATACTGAGTTCACGATCTAATCCAAACAAAATCAGTTGCAGGCAGAACTAGCAGTATGTTCGCAATGCTCAGTTCAATAGGCAGATGTATGATATCAGATTCTCACATAACTTGGCCAATTGGCCAGTACCAAGATACTTCAAGACTACAATATCTCGTTGTTAATGTTTGCCATGGATTAAGTGTAGTATTATTGACCAAATTGACCTACAAAATCTCTTGTATTCTCAGATTAGTATAAAGCCTTTATTGTTGGTCATAGGGAGTCATTCTAGAAATTGACTACGTCTGACCCAAAGAATAATTCAGTCAATAGAATGCCAGCCTATGTTTAGAAATCTACAAAATTCTATCAATGTTTACGTCTGATCTAAACATATCAACCGGAAAAAAAAACACCAACCTGCTTGGTGATCTTGTGCACCACCTCATCCTCGAGCCCGTCCACCACCGGCTCCGCATTTGCGGTGGGCGGGAGCAGCTCCGCATCCAGCTCCGGGTCCGGTTCTGGCACCTTCTGCTCCTTGGTGGTAAACCCGCTGCGTCCCCCAACCGGCGCGTAGTACTCGAACGGCCGGTGCGGGGCCGGGGGTGGGGGCGCCGCGAAGAAGGCCGCGCGCGGCGGCGGGGGAGGCGCGGCGAACACGCGGATCACCTGCGGCGGTGGCGGCACCACAACCGCGGGCGCCGCCGGCGAGGGTGGGCCCCGAGGCACGAACTCCGGCGCCTGCGCGTTGAGGCGGCTGGACGAGCCGCTCCTCGGCAGGCCCCCCGGCCGGTCGGCCGCCGACTCGGCGTTAGCCCATCCGGCGGCGATCTGGTCGTAGACCCCCTCCATCTGCGGCATCGGGGCTAGGGTTTGGGAACACCGGGGCGGCCGGAGCGGGGCACGATAGCGGCCGCTTGCTGCTGCTGCTAGCTCTCGTTGTAGGCGCGCGGGTGGAAGCTCCCTAGCAGCAGCGGCGGCGGGGTGGGGGTACAGGGGAGGGAGAGCTTGGGTAGTGGCGGAGAAGGGAGTTCTCAAAGGGTAGGGTTCCGGCGAGGTCGGATATTTATAGCGCTGACCCTTCCGGCGGAGACGCGGCGGCGACTCGGGGTGGCGGCGGCCGGGTGCGCGCGGTGTAGGGTGCGGTGGATTGCCAACCGTCCGATACGCCTCGAGATTTGTGATGGTGGTGCTGGTGTTTGGGCGTGGTCTACGGAAGCGATCGTGTGAAAAGGCAGCATGGTTTGCTGGATGTAACGGAAGCGTGGGGCCAGGATGGTGTACCGGTTTACGTTTCACGTTTCGATGAGTAGGAAAATCTATCGACAATCATGAAGAAATTCACTCGTCAACTCAGTCCTTGATCCCAAATTCCACATTTAAAGTTCACTATATAAAAAAAATTCTCATTACATAAAAAGTGGGCACATACATAGAGTACTACATATGATGAAATTAAAAACTAATTACACAGTTTTGTTGTACTCTGTGAGACGAATATTTTTAACCTAATAAATCAGTTTTTAGACAATTTTTCACAAATACAAACGAAATGCTACAGTGACGCACGCACTAAAATGCCAAAATTAGAATGCAAATTTTGCATCTAAACAATGGCTGAAGTGGCATAATTTATTCAAAATTTGTTACATTCTTGATACAAAAATCTTAGCTAACCTTATGAACCACTAACAAAAGGCGTGTTTGTTTGACTGGTGGCTGATGGCTGGTGCTGATTTCTGTTAAGAGAAAAATACTGCTGACTGGTTGGTGCTTGGTGGCTGATGTTGATTTTTGCTGAGAGAAAAATACTACTGACGGGTGGCTGATAAGCCAAGCAAACAGGCCGTAGGGTCAAGTCAAAGATCATTTTATAAACCTTAAAATATAATTAGTCATTGCTCCGTATTTGGCTAAGATCAGTCTTAATGTACGGTTTCACTATACATTATCTAGAACAGAAACTAATTAACTGAGTCAAAAGGTTTTATGGTGATGAAACTTTTCTCACATACCATAAAACCTTTACTTCCCTTTTATGGCACATCATCTCATTTAATGCCATAAAACTCTAAAATTCTCAGCGAGATTGGCATAAGGGTCTTTGGTTTGCTGTAAGCGATTGATAACTGAAAAGTGCTTATACAAAGTAGTAGTAGGAGAGAAGGTAAGAAAATTTTGGTTTGCCAGTTAACAATTAAATTGAAAAACTTTAGTAAATCCAATTAAATGAAAAACGTGCGTAGCACGTGCTAAAAAATATATGCGTGAGAAACCACATGCACTCGAAGAATTGCAAAATTCGAAAAAAAGAGAACAGTACAAAATTCTATCACACCCTTGGTGTTCATGCAACGGACACCACGTGTTCTCTTCACTCTCCTCCCTCCTCTCGTCATCCCCACCTTACCCATCTCGCCGCATCGCATGGCGGCGCCCGCGCTCCTCCCTCCCCCGGCGATGGACGGAGACGGCGCCGCCCCGCCCGCTCCCGCTCCCGCGACACCGGTCCCCGCTCCTCCCCCGCCGGAGCCGAAGCCCTCACTCCTGGACCGGCGCCCGCCCGTCCGGGTGACGTCGGAGTTCGACAGCGAGCGGCGGCTCTTCTCCCACCGCTTCTCCTGCCGCGTCCTCGACGGCCTCGCCAAGCTCCGCCTCCGCGTCAGCCACGGCGCCGGGGGAGGAGGGATTGGCTGGGGCCCGCCCGAGGTCGCGCTCCTCGCGCGGAACTTCTCCGTCATCGTCGACCCCGCGTCCCGCGGCGCCGTGCTGCGGGGTACCGCCGACCGCGGCTCGCTGCGCCTGCGCGCCTCGCACAACACGAAGGTGTGGCATCCGATTGATTGCGCGCTCTTTTCCACCTCGAATTTTGTTGCTGCCTCTGGTCGTTGCTGTGTCGTGATTATTTGGGAACGATATGATACGTGATAAGTTTAATTAGACTAGTAGCTTTCCAGCATTTGCAAGCGAAAGGGAGCTGATAGGATTTCGTTCTTCTGAAATATGAAAACGAGACACGAATGTTTCTGGGAAATGTGACAGAAATATGAACATTGGACAATTCAGTTTGTCAGGAATGGTTGAAATGGAAATAAGAGAGTTAGCTGGTAGTTATGTTGTCCTTGTAGAAATGGGCACTTTAAAGTGTGTGGGAATTGCTCTGGGAATACCAGAAAGCGTTAGGACTGACATCCTTGCTTTGTTTTGGGCGGGGGCCTAAAGGGCATCATCCCAGGTCTCCTTTGCGACATGAGGCAGCATATCTTCCTCTAGAAGTACGTTACTATGAGGTCGGGTTCAATTCTAGTGCAATGTAGGTTGGATCTTGCTATGAGGTTTTGGTATGGCTGCACAAATTGTATGTTGAGGACTGTTTTCGTGATGACTCCACATCATGTAGGATCGGGTACTGTAAACAAAACTGCTGTTGGATCATATGTTCATTTGAGAATATCAGTGTTTGTCGTTGAAAGTGTACTAGTTTATATTGAAACGGTTATGCTTGTACTAATCAATGACCTTGTCCTACTCAAACTAGGTTAAATGGATTGGAGGGTACCATCTCTTTGTGTAAGCTTCAGTATAATGATCTATTGTGTTTCTGAAATACTCGTCCAATGTTAAAAACGTTGAGTTATTCATTAAAGAATTTATTCAGGCATATAGGAACAAATAAGAACATGGTAGGGGATAAAAATCAAACACAACATACTATCTCACGTAATGCAAGATCTTTGATTCATGCCAACCTGGAGTTTTGTTAGGACTGGTTCCAAAAGCCTTTAGAACTGCATGCTGATTTATTACCTAACATGTCCTTTTTTTCGGTTTCATGATTCTCTAGATAACTGGTGAATATGATGCAATACTGCTACAAAATATTGTGTCATCACTCTACTGACAAATATGAATCCAAGTCCATATGGGCACATTGCAGCTTAGCACTATCAAATGCCTGTTGTCTATTTTAAGTGCATAGCCATGTGGATGAAACATATTTTGGTAGCCTGTTTCTATCCCTTATGCAATTTTCTGATTATAGAGACATCTTAGATCTGTGACGGTAGAAGTTGTTTTCCATGTCCCATGTCTATTTTCTGCTCAAAATTGTTGTTTTCATGATTGAAACTCTGAAGTTGGAGGTGATGCCTGGTGTTTATATATGTCTCTATAGCAGTACCGTGACTTTCTGAAACTGGCTTGTGTTTCAGAATTGCCAGAGTGGAGAACAATCATATATTCATGTTGGCTGTTCGGCACACTGTTTATCTGTGTCTTGCAACTATGAATATGACAAATCTATTGTTTCTTGCATTCACTTGGATAGGTGCTTTCAATTCAAGTACCACAGTAGAAAGGTGTGTTCTGTTCAATTGAGATGTTTTGGTAACCAGGATTCATGTGCTCTTCTTCCTCATGTTCTTTCTATCAAAACTGAAATTGAACCATGACAAAGAATTTGTAATGGAAGAAGGCTTTTCATCTGTACTAATTCGATCAAGTGAAACTTCAAATCATGCGTACTTTTGAGTTGCGAAGAGATGACATTTTGGTTGTTACTGAGCGGAATTGCTACATCTTTACATCTTTGAAAGTTTCTTTTTTTTTGGTGGGGGGGGGGGGGGGGGGGCTGAGGTTAAGTCGAAAAGCGCCTCTTTTTTTGTTTTTTTTTGAAAGGAGTACCACATGCATTAGAATGATTGTGATTTTGTTATGCCAAAAAACTGTTTTTCCCTTTTTGTTAGCAATAGTACATCAAAGCAGTGGGGCGTCATGGTCTGGAGCAGTGGAACGTTTGTCTTTCCTATCAATCTAATTGCTCTAAATTAAAGTGGCATTGGTTTTCAGGATCTTTTCGATTAACTCCTCTGTGGTATTGCTTGTGTTTTAGACAATCCCAGTCAATTATCTCTCCTTTCCTGCCCTGAAATAAATTCTCTCCTTTCCCTTGCGTCTCTTCCCTCACCATCAGGCCTCTTCTATGTTTTGTAACAGTTGAGTATTTGCCTTTGAGTGACTAATCACTTAACAGTCCTTAATATTCTTGCATTGATGATATCCATGTTTAACGAGAGGAACATGCATTGATGCTTGATTCGATATTCTTGCATAAACCATCAGCTGATGACGATTAATGAATGATAAAGGTCTCGTTTTTGTTTTGTCTAAAGGAATTCAAGAAACTGTATTACATTTACATTACTGCATACTGCATAATATACGTAACTGTGTTTTGTTTTCTCAGGAGAAACAAGGAGAAGTGTCAGTTACTGCAAATTTGGGAGATTCACCATGCAAGATTGAATTGTCATCTCTGGTTCCTCCCAATGGACTGGTCAGTGGTTTACAAATTGGAGGAATACAAGAAATCTATACAAATTTTAATCCTGAAATTTGCATATAAATTATGCCATTATTCTTTCGAAAACTGTGAAATTCTCTCCATTAATGACTATATCATGGTGAAATTATGCTGTTGAAATTATTTACACAGTTATGAATATTTGCTATTAATGATCATACAAACACCATAACCTTCGCTAAGCCTAAGTTCATTGTTAACATGCATGAGTTGATCACACTGAAAGAAAATAAATTGTACATTTCTTTCCTGTAGCCAAAAGCAACATTATTCTTTCCAAAAGGTGAAGTTTCAATAAAGGAGAAGATATTGGATGAGGGTGACAGAATTTTGTCAGTAAACGGCCTAGTGAAGTCACATGTTTTGAATGGAGTTTGCACAGCTGTGTACAATGATAATGCAATGAACATTAAATATCGCTACAAGGTAAGGCTTGTCTCAGCTGGTTTTGTTTCATCTATATCTACTTGTGCAACTCACAATGGTTCATTGATCATATTTTATAGGATGATGAGATATCATTTATCCCCAGCATCTCTTTACCATCCAATTCACTATCATTCGCATTCAAGCGCCAATTAACACCATCAGACAAGTTGAGGTAACTATAATTACATGAATTTTTATGCACAATGTCTTGAAATTCAAACAGTTATACGGTTGCAGAAACATCTCTAAAAGCTGTGGAGAGGTTGACAAAGCACCATATAATTATGTCTCAGATGCACGAGACTTGCTCAATATTTAGGCCTGGACACTAGGATGCGTGTGGAGCTTGAGAGATGCTGTTTACATGAGAACCCATTGTACTTACGAATCTTTTGGTTGTTTCCAGCTATTGGTACAATTTTGACACAAACTACTGGGGTGCCATCTACAAGCACAGGGAAAATAAGCATCTCAAGTGGAAAGCTGGTTACGAGTCAGACAACAGGCTTGGATGGGCATCGCTCTGGGTAAGGCATTCATGCACATTTTAGTGAGCTGCACGCGAATGAGCAGACAATTTCTCTTTTTCTGTTTGCAAGGTGTCCATTTCCTGCTTTTTTTCTAGGATTTCTTGGCAAACAGAGTTCCTCAATTATGAATCTAATGATTGTTTTCGCCTTACTTAAATACTGGAATCAACTGATATAAAAAATGGCATGTAGGTTGGAGATGCCGGCGGCAGTACAAAGGAGGTGCCTTTGAAGGCCAAAGTTCATTTCACGCTTAAAGTCCCCCAGGACAATATACAGAATTCTGTTGTAGTGTTTCATGTGAAGAAAAGATGGGATTTTTAGCTTCTACACACATAAGCATGCGCACACAGATAAAAGAGAGAACCAACGACAAACTGGAATGCATGTAAATTTGTAATCTGTCCAGCTAACTTGTTACACACAGATGCCATGAATAAATTGCGTGATCTTTTTTCGAATCACATTCTCATCGGTGATGTGCAGGAATATCTGAATAGATTGACAAGCATAATATCATGAAAATGAATTTGATGGTTTATCGGGGCTCTACCTATACATTGTTTGATTGTAATAACCACACCTCTGTCAAAGACCAAAAGAAGAAATCTCTGAATCTCAATTATCAATAGCATTGATACATTTTGCCCTGCTATACTTCCCTGTGGATGTTCTGGGCTACTTTTACATTATCACCGCAGGTCCTTGTCAACGCCAGAACTCAGTTTCCATCAGCATGGAAGATTACGCTCATGCCCATTGAAGTTGGATAGAATGTAGTTTGATGCCACCAAGCACATCGCTGTCGGGTCGGTGAAGTAGCATTTCTGCTTGGCTTTCTGGAGAGTCCCAAAGGAAGAAAGTCTCTCACCTGATGTTTTTCTGTTGTCAAATTCATCAGACCCCAGTTACCTGCAAGCCCCACTTTGTTGCTTTTTTTTTCGAACACGCAGGAGACCTGTGTATCATCAGACCCCACTTTGTTGCTCCGTCATCCTGTGAAACATATGTACAGTATACTCAGCAGGATTCAGTGGACCAAGATCTGACATAGATAAATAGGATTAATATATTGCAAATTTTTAGAAACCATTCATGTTTGCAATTTTGACCGATGATTAATCCAATTTATACGTGTATTGTGTGCGAAGTAGTATCAGAGGATGTTGATTTTGTAGCAATTGCCAATATATTGTAAGAGAAATTACATGTAAATATACTTTTGAAGACTTCCTACAAAAATAGGCCTTGTATTAACAGAAAGTATCGCTGACATGTGGGTGCAAGATGATGGTATGTTTAATAATGTGGCTGACAGACCACTAAGTCAGCGAGCATCACTGGTATAAATGGGCAAACCATTGAAGACGTGAAAAATCATCAAAAAACATACTTTGGAGTTTTGAAAAAAAATGAAACTTGGCATGGGCACATAGTTCATATGCTAATATACTTTATCACAGAAGTTGAAGTTCAAACTCTACTCTAATTCATACGAAAATGACAAATTTTGTGTGCATTTGCACTGGATGACAGTGCACCTGAAATTTGCCATTTTTGTATGAATTAATCTAGAAAGATTATGAATCTCAACTTCTGCGACAGTGCACCCATTGTGCCAAGTTCCAATTTTTTTTCAAAACTTCAGAGTATATCTTTGGATGATTCACCATTTTTAATGTTTTGCCTATTCCTCACCGGAGATGCACCCCTGAAAACCACCGATAAAACCAGCCCTTCTTTGTAATTCTGCAATGGTGACATTTTGGGGTATATGTGAGGAATAGGGTTGCACATGAATGAGTGATGTCCAGATGGACACTAAACCATAGGAAGAGTTGAGGGTCCACCACAGATGTACTTTTTACTAAACAAAAAGAATCCTAAAACCTGAGTAGCAAATAATTTGACATTCACATACTCACCTTCAGTACCTTCAGACATACAGGCAACACCATACAGAATTTCTATTGAAATAACAAAGATTTTGTTACGTTCATAAATGCTCTGTCATCTTCAAACAACTGTTCTTGTTCCCAACAGTCAGGTAGATGACATTCTGAACATTGGAACATTATCATTGCTCAGGGAAACTTTGTGGTGCAGTAATGTTGCACAGTGGTAATAGCCTAATAATTACTTCCATTTACCTTCTCGTGGAAATCTGTTTCATGTTGCAAAGTCCACATGACCTTTTCCTCCAGCCAATTCAAAATAGAAACCTCATGCCAATCATGCAGCTGATAACATTGGTAAATTGCATTTTCATCTCCAGAAGATATGACAAGATAAATATCAGACTGGAGACCAAGATGAATCAAGAAACTGGCCTAGTAGATTAGTCACCTGAAAAGGCAAACAGAAATGTATCACTCTTTGTGTAGCTTTTGATTAGAACATTGATATATGTACTAGATCAGAAAGAATGGTCTATCATTTTGTTAGCACTAGGAGTGAAACAAAAGGAAATATATAGTAAGTTTCAGTGAGACACATTCTTCTCATCTCAGCAGGCTCAAAAGACAATGCAACTTCTGTTTGCATGCTTCTCAATTTTTTTTTCTCGAACGCGTAGGAGAGCTACGCGTCATTGTATTAAAAGATAGAAGCAAACGGTCCGATTACATGCCGATTACACTTCTGTTTGCATGCTTCTCAATTAGAAAGTACACAACCAGTAAAGGACATCGTTTTCAGCAATTAAGAAAAATCAGTAATCATCCATCAACTGAACTTGCACCAATAACACTAAATAATGATGAGAAGACTAGATTCCCCTGATGAATTTATTGTACAATATTAAGAGTACCTTTCGTCCAGAAACTGGAGTAGATTGATCATTCATCGCATCATCTATTGTGAGATCCTCATTGATGTTAATAGCATCCCTTTGGGAACCCCGACCAGGATTTCTTTCGTAAGCAATAATCTCTTGATATGCCTTCTGTAAGATATCTTTTGCAGCTTTGTAGACTGCCTCTGATCCAGATCCTTTCTCAGCACATCTAATGGCATCAACGCATAGGACATTGTAACGGCCAGTAATGGACTGAGAAGGATCCTCGTCATGATAATTGTTGTTTTCTTCTAACAAAGCATCATCATCTCTGGCCTTCCTTGTCCATCTTTTCAAAAAGCAATCAGGTGGGAGTGTACGCGGATCGACTATTATGTATACTCCAAGAATATGACGGCACAAAATACCTGAGAATTCAAAGTATTTGCAACTACAGTTTGCCATCTTGTTTAAAGCATTATAAGTCACATAGAATGTGTCAGATGGATCTTCATCTTTTGTGATGCTGTATTTTCTTATACAGCCATCTTCAGTCTTCTGAATGATAAACCCCAGAGATTCTGTAAATTCCTCCTGAAATTTACTGAAGACTGCTTTGGTATAGGTGCCTGCTGCCTGTTTTTCTATTAGGGATGCAGTTTTTGTGGTTGCCTTATTTAAGTAGGCGTCCATATCAGCTTTTGCTTCAACCTCGTATTGGCTTGCCATGCACGCATTGAACTGATTAAGGAAAACTTCCAGCGTTGTTTTTGAGTTAAAATATTTCTTGTAGAAATCATTCATGGTGTCCAGTTTCCATGTGGGGGAAATTTCTGCAAAGAATGTATCCGTCAGGTACAAAGGAACCCACTTTTGGCGGATGTTGTATATTGCTTGAAGCCATGAATTCTTTCTCAAGTCATATTTATCAATGATCGATGTCCAAACTGCTTCAAATGTGGCAATAGTTTCAGACTCAAGAACACAGCTTTCAAGCTCATCTCTTAGGGTCGGATGCTCAGTGTATACATGGGTCAGCTTTTGTTTGGTCCTACTCAAAATACTCCACTTGCAGAAACGGTGACAGGAATTTGGGAAAACCTTGCCAATTGCAGCCTTCATGGCCCTGTTTTGGTCAGTGACTAATGAGCACGGCGCCTTCCCTCCCATTGATGCTAGCCATGTTTCAAATAGCCAAACAAATGAGAACTCGGTCTCTTCCATAAGCAATGCACAACCGAAATTAACTGGCTGCACATGATGGTTGACTCCTGAGAAAGTAACAAAGGGCATCATATACTTGTTCTTCTTGTACGTAGTGTCGAATGTGACAGCATCCCCAAAATGCCGATAAGCTGCTTTGGCCCTAGCATCAGCCCAGAAAACATTGACCACACAGCCATTCTTGTCAACCTGAATGGCATGGGAGAAAGCAGGGTCATTGGTTTGTTTCTTCTTGAGATAATCAAAAAGGCCCTGAGCATCTCCTCCTTCCCCAAGAACATTCTGCCTAAGAAATGCCATCTCATCAGGCCCCACCATAGTGACCTTATCAGAGCCACCAAGCAAACCTCTGGAACGGAGATAACCAACATTGGTACTACAAGTGCCCAGGTCATGATTGTGAGCCTTCTCAAGCTTGGATACAACCCAATGGTCCGACTCCCTAACCACTTCCATCATAGCATTGC
Source organism: Echinochloa phyllopogon (assembly GCA_033239725.1). NCBI lineage: Eukaryota > Viridiplantae > Streptophyta > Magnoliopsida > Poales > Poaceae > Echinochloa > Echinochloa phyllopogon. The sequence goes on from BTCW01000003.1 coordinate 5,008,617, forward strand.
AACCTTCCCGCATTGACATCCGCTCACGCTTCTTTGTAGCCTCATCTGGTGATGTCTGTTTCATCTTGTACATCCCTTCCCTGGAGCAAACAAACCTCTTCATGACAACAACCTCCTCTGTACCCTTGGAGCGCCGAGACCTGCCGACACGGAAGGGGAAACCAAGCCGTCTGGCATACTCATTGTAGAACGCCTTTGCCGCCTCGTCAGACTCAAATGCCATACCCAGCACAGGCTCCTTGGGGTCCTGAGCTGAAGCAATATCTGCCATGGCATCCGGCTCCGTCCCGCCTCCAACCGTCCCTTCCACAACAGGGCCACCAAGAATGAGACCATCGCTCTGGCCGGGCCGAGCGTTGGTATCAAGAGACATGAGGCAATCGACATAATCGTCAATCAGTTCATCACCTTCGGTCCGTTCTCCCTCCATTACAGTCAGTCAGCACGTATCAAGAACTCAAGATCCAGCACAAGCATCCATCCCACAGTTCACTGCTGCTGTAACCCAATCTGAACCTAATTGGGTTCAGATTCGAATAGAAATAGCTTACATGGTTTGGGGTGCTCGGTTTCGAACAAGGAAAGGGAGTGTAGGGGGCGGGCATACCTTGTGGGTGCTCATCGCCTGGCGACGAAGACCTGGGCAACGCCCAACGGTGGCGCCGCTCGCCCAGTCGTCGCAGCCGGGAAAGAGGAGAGAGAGGTGAACCATGAACGGGAGAAAGGAAGAGAAAGGGATTATCTTGTCACTGACGTGTGGGCCCGACCACGTCAGTGAGGGGGCATAGTGGCATACTGTGTCCGAAGAAAACGGAACGGGAGTGAAATTATCGACTTTAACTTATAATGGACAATAGTGCAACATTACCAAATTGAAGCAACCAGTGGAAGCTTCACTAATTAATACTTTTTTTATCTTTTGACTATTCTGTTTCGCAAGAAAAAAAAATCTTTTGCCACCATATACTGCCACGAGAAGGTTTGATGCAACTATGGAATAACTGTTCCATGAGAACAAGCAAAAGGGCCTTCATGTCTTCAAAACATGCTTCTTAAGTCTTAAGCGGTCTTGAATGATTTTGACTTGTACTCTCTCCATTTTAAATTATAGTTCGTTTGACTTTTTTTAACTCTAAATTTGATCGCTCGTCTTATTTAAAATTTTGTATAAATTATCATATTTTTTATAGAGCCTGTTTTATTAACAAAAGATCTTAAAAATAACTTAATTTTTACTATATTTACATAATTTTTTTGAATAAGACGAACAGTCAAACTTTTGATAAAAAAAGTCAAACGAACTCTAATTTAAAACGGAGGAGTATCCATTGAAGAGGCAGTAAAATTGCCATCAATTCACATACCTAACTTAACCTCAGCATGCCAAGGGGAATTGAGAATTGAGAATTAGAAAGAGGGCTAGCCTAGCATGTTGGAAGAGAGTAACTCGCTTAGCAAGAATGACTGCCATCATCCACATTTCATCCATCATGGGGGCTCCCTGATGAACCAAATAGTAGAGATAGGCAAGCCATTCTTGGCTAAGAGAGATAGGCTCTTCATCGTCATGTAAGGCATACCTCCTTATCATCACTTGCTTACCCATGTTGCCGGTAGCTTGTTTAGTTTGACATTCAGGGCAAGCCGGCACCAAGTATTTATAATGTGGGCAAGAAGGATCAGATAGTGCTGGGCTTCCCTATTGCAATTTGCATCGCATAGCACTGACCTTTCCCTCTGTATGGAATATATTCTATGCCAAGCAGTCTTTTCAAGAAGCCAAATCAGTTCTGAATGGATAAATACACATGTAGGAGGTTTGCAGTATGGCAATTTACACTAGGCCACATGATTATAAAATATGTTACAATATTTTTCAGAAATGCTTGGACTTTAAGATGATCTTTTTAGATACTCATACATATCACATTTTCGTGTGACCATTATCCTTTATACAGCTGATCACTTACAAGAGAGTTCTCTGGACTCTTCTCTTATAGAGGCTAATGCCAAAAGAATTTTTCAATTGGAACGAAAATTTGGTATTACTTTGGAACAAAACTCCTATTCATATTTGATCATTAATTTTTGGAACAAAACTCTTTTTCATATTATGTCATGATAATATGAGAATCAAGATGCTTTAATTTGTTTACTACTAACTATGGTATTGTTGTGTGACTCTCAGTGCAGGGAAATTAAGTTTAGGAACCTAAAAACATTAAACTTAAGAAAAAATAGAGCACTTGTGCCAAAGAGTGTTAAATACTAGGAAATTTCATGCTAAAACCAAAGAGGTTCGATCTATGCACGGACAATCTCAGAAACGAATATCTTATGGCCTTGCTGTTTGGTAGGATCATATATAGGAGGCATACAAACCTAATTTTCCCTTTTGGTAAAATAAAATAAAACATCTGTTTTAACAAGTGGCTCCTGTATGATTTGCATATATACTCCATTTTACTTTTTGTTTGTTCCTTCGGAGGACATCGTTTTCAAATGGGATACAATGAACCATGGAATTACCAAAGAAAGGAGCCATACACTCAAGGCAGATATGTTTGACATTAAGATCCCTTCCTGGGCTTGGTGCCCTCCTGCAAGTTGTTGATGTGAACTTTGAGATGCCATAACGAAAAGAGTAAAAGTATCAAAGATCCTATTCTGAATGATAGCGCGCCAATCCATAGCAGAATGTCAATATCATATCGGCAGCAAACTTGTCAAAGCATTAAAGCAAGAATCCAATATTGGGTTGCTGTCTTGCCGCCAAGTGCAAATTGTCTCCGGTATGCTTGCAGGTGGGCAAGTTTCTAGTGGAATAATAAGTTCCATTAAAAGGACATGTAAATAACCTTCCCATATTCCACCGGCTGCATATTGATTCGGAACACTGTACTAATATAATCAACAGGACTGCATGTCAACCTATGATGAATATGGTTCATTGGTACACACCTTTTCTAGAGTTATTGGTATCTTTAGGATCAACTTGACCTTTTGACCTCTGTCTTTGAATCTCTTTTGTATGTAGTTTATGAACCAATATAATTTAGGTTTCTTATAAAAGCCTTTTCACCAGTTGAAAAACTTACATCTTGTTTTTAATCTTGTAAGCATTAATTTCAAGCAGAACGAATTTATCAAAGATTAGGTATTAGGTGCACTACAAGATCAAAATGGAAACACAGGTTTTACCATAAAAAATGGAAAAAAGGGTAATTGGACCCTAATTATGTAAAAAGAAAGAAAATATAATAATTCTAGAGCAAAAGGTGAGGACTAACTGAAAAATATTATGTTAGCCTCTCGGGAGAACTGAAGAGCTACTGCCTTTAGCCCTTTATAATGTGCTATTCCAAAAAAAAAGGTACACAGACATGGAGAATATGCTGCTTTTATTAAAATGGAATATTTTCTTGAAGAAGTACTTCGTGATACGGTAAACAGCAATCTTCCTTGACACTCTGGAACCAGCTAGCTTAAACAAAGCTTAAATTTGAAGTCTATTTCGAATCTTTTTCAAAGTGGTTACTCATGTAGTGGTTACTCATGGTGATGACTACAGCTTCAAAAATAAAGAATATGCTCTAGTGATATATATATCAAGCTGCAGAACAATAAATAAAATGTTAAATCTCCAATCGTTACACACTTGCACCTCGAAAGGCTAGTAAATTGAATCTCCAGTTAGAACCAGCAGAACAATAATCCAACGAAGACATCTAGAATTACTTCAAAATTCATTATTGCGAGCAAGCTCGTTGTCGTGTTGCTCATCGAGGCCGCGGCCGCCTGCCTGCCCGCCGACCGCCCGTCGTTGGCGCGATGGCGCCGTCGGACTCCTCTGGTAAGTCTGGTTCTGCCTTCTGCGGTGCACTATTATCTACTCCGTACAAAATATTTAGGCTAACATTCTCTTGAATTTCAATCAGCTTTCTTGGCTAATAGCAGAGTGAAATTTCACGTAATACTTCTCCCGTAGAAAAAAATGACTAGTACACCTTTTGGACCCTAACTAATAAGTAAAATTTCGATTACAATATTATTCAGTTTGTTAGAGGACATCAAACACTAAAAATTACTGAATTTCTTTGGTGTTAATACAAATAAGACCATGTATTTATTCCACGTAATCCAAATCTTAGGATATTGCATTTTACAAGAAACTAATTGGTAGAAAATTCCAATATAGCACTTCAAAGAAAATTAGGAAACATGGTGTTAATACTCTGCTGGAATCAAACATTTTTAGCCATCTAACTATAATCAAAGTTTGATTCCAGCCATTCAACTTCAAAATTAGATATTTTTTACCACTCAATTATTAAAATTGTTTTATATTTCACCATCTAGCTATTTTGGTTGGTAATTTCGTTGACGTGGACAACATGTTGCATGGGACCCATATGTTAGCGCTATCTTCTTCAACTCATGCTTTCTCTTATCCTCATGCCGGAGAGATACGGGCAGTGGGCACCTATCACAGATTCACAGTAGTGACAGTACGGCTTCCACGGTGTGTTTAGATGCTTTTTTAGAAAAGTTACATCGAACACTGTAGTGCATTATAGTATTTTTGTTTGTTTGTGATAATTGTTGTCCCTACATGACCTAACTAGGCTCAAAAGATTCGTTTCGTCGTGTACATCAAAACTATGTAATTTGTTTTTTTATTTACCTACATTTAATGCTCCATACATGCCTCATTTGCTATATTTAATGTTTTGATGTGATGTCGATGTTTGGAAAATTTGATGTAACTAAACACACCCAACAACTCCTCACCACAGGCTAGAACAGTGACCAGACCACAGCTCCACTACCGCTACCAAACCAACACCCAAACAATTAGGACAAGACATCACTATGCCCTGATATAAATCACTTGATAAGGTTAGTTGTAGTAGAACTTCATCTGAATTTGAGTTCTCTGTATATATATATATAGAGGTATTATATTAGGAGCCTGGGCTCCTAATAAGAAATAGAAGCCCCGGCTCAAGCTGAGAATGGTTCAGAAACCAAATCAGATCCACACCCATCCATACTAATTCTAACATATTTATGAATCAATCCAATCTCATCCACTTAGCATTCGAACCGAATCAATCCAAACCATTTAGCTTTTCTCCCCTAACCAAACCAAAATAATTGGTTTCAACCCAAATATTGAAACCGGTTTTCACTAACTACTCGTAATAAGGATATGTCCTATGGTGTGGGCCCATATATTGATATAATTCAACCAATTTGCACGGAGTAGCTAACTCTTATTCTGAGACATCTCCAACAAATTTCAGTAAAATTCGCTAAAATTTTATAGTGTGAACGCGAGGTTTTAATTTTTGGGTCCGACTTTTGACGTGGGGCCCACATGTGGATCTCATAACATAATTTTGCACAAAGTAGCCGACCGTCGTTGAGAGTCATTTGCAACAAATTTCAGCCAAATTCACTAAAATTTTATAGTGTGAACGCGAGGTTTAAGTTTTAGGGTCCAGCTTTTGATATGGGGCCCACATGTGGATCTCATCACATAATTTTGCACAGAGTAGCCGACCGTCGTTGAGAGTCATTTGCAATAAATTTCAGTCAAATTCGCTAAAATTTTATAGTGTGAACGCGAGGTTTAAGTTTTAGGGTCCGGCTTTTGACGTGGGGCCCACATGTGGATCTCATCACGTAATTTTACACAAAGTAGCCGATCGTTGTTTTGAGTCATTTGCAACAAAATTCAGCCAAATTCGCTAAAATTTTACCATGTGAACGCGAGGTTTAAGTTTTAGGGTCCGACTTTTGATGTGGGGCCCACATGTCGATCTCATCCCATAATTTTATACAAAGTAGTCGACTGTCATTTTGAGTCACTTGCAATAAATTTCAATCAAGTTCGCTAAAATTTCATAGTGTGAACGCAAGGTTTAGTTTTAGTCAAACTAATTCCGAACTGATCCAAACTGGTTTAAACTATTATAATTGTTAAACCAAACCAAACCAAACCATTAGATATCTCGACCCATTATACACCAAACCAATTAATCTAATTAAAAAACTAAACCATAAAAACCGGTTTCAACTCCAACCATTCTCAGCTTGAGCCTCGGCTAGCCATAAGCCACCTGGTCCCACCGAGCTGGCTCCGCCCGTCCGCCACGCCCCACACCTACCACGTGCAGATGCCCCCGCGCCGCGTGGGACCCACTGGAACCCAGCACCGGTAATTCCACTAGCCGCGTGGGCCCTTCAGTCCGGAGTGTCATTATCTATTTGCAGATCGCACCCAGCCCTCATCCCATTTCAAATTCATTTGAATCGATGTTTTCTCTCTCCTCTCCCCTCCTCTCATCTCTCTGCACCCAGCAACGGCGGCGCTCCGGCGGTGCGCCGGCGTCCGAGCAGTGAGAGGCGGTGGCCCCAGGCGTAGCGGCGCTGTGGAGCTCCGGCTCCGGCGTCGGATGCACGATGCCGCCGGCGCAGCTCCGAACGAGGCGGAGCATCGTCTCGTCTCGTCATGGAGACGTCCGCCGGAGATGGGGAGCAAGGCGGCCGCGGGCGAGCCGGAGCGACGACGGTGGCCACCCACCAGGAACGCGTCCTGCGCCTGGCTGCTCTCCTGGGCGGCGCGCTCCCGGGCAGTGGAGGAGGGGCGACATCGACGACCGTCCCGGAGCGGCACCTGCGCCCAGTGAGTTCCGTTCCAAAAAAAAATGGATTTGTTCTTCGCTTCGTCTTGAAATTCTTCTTGGTTCTTTGAGCTTTTCCGGATCTACTTGCTAGATCTTATTGCCCTTGGAGAGGTGCTGCTATGGCTCGAGTTTTGGTTTGAATCGTTGAGTATCGAGGGAGTAATTTAGATTTGAAGGGGTTTCGTTTCCCGTGTTCTTGCTGTTCTTGGTTCTTCTCTGTTCGCACTTCGCAGGCTTCGGGGGTGAGCGCAGCGCAGCGCACGCGAGCGGGCTGCGCGTGCGAGGAGCGAGGCGCTGAGCAGGCCGTGTGCGGCAGCTCGACAAGCCAGCAGGCCCAGCAGCGGTCCAGCAGCACAGCGCGCACCATCGCTAAGGCAGCGAGCAGGCCTGGCAAGCGGTGCAGAGCAACCCAGCAAGCAGAGCTTCATCGAACTGCAGCAGACAGCAAGCCATGTGAGCACACGGCTTATTTCTCCTGATCAATATCAGCATGCATGTATTCCTGTAGTGTCACTTTCGGTGAATAGTGATGTAATTATTGGCTTCATTGTTTAATCACAATCTGCATGTTCTAGCTCTCGTCTGATTTAAGCAATTAGTGTTTTTCCGTTTGATATTGAGGTGATCTGTTCATTGTTTGGTTTAGTAATCAGCTAGCTATCTTTTTAATTAATCCTTGCTGGCCTCAACGAGCTCTTCGGATATGTAATGGATTTGTCTATGTTTTTATGAATATGTGCTAGGTTTTATGACATTTTTTTATGGAAAAATCATAGCATCTTGCCAGGTTTCTATGAATTTACTAATGTTTATATGATTGTTCTAACTGATTTTTATGCATTTTGCTATGGAGGTGGGTGGCTGAGAATTATATGTTTTAATGTGGATTCATGTAAAGGAGATATTGTGTTAGGTTTCTACGACTTTTTTCATTGTTTCTATTGTTTTTCAAATTTCACTAATGTTTGTTTCTATAATTTTTTTCCATTGTTTCTATGATTTTCTGTAAATATCCAAAAGAAAATCCCCTGAAGCCTTTTCTATCAAGAATCTGATTAGCATTTGTTTTTTTCATATATATCACTTATTGTTTCATTTATATATCACTTATTTCCAGGTTTCTATGACTATTTTCTTTTTCTGTTCTTATGAACGGGTTGTCGAAGGCTGATGGCTGTTGGGAGGTGTTAACAGAGGAGTAGAAATTCTAGTTTTTTTCATAAAAAGCTTGTGAATGTTGACAGTATTAAGTGAAGTAGATACATTAGAGTTTTGTCAAGGGTTCGAGATTTTGTGTGGTAGGTGCTTGCCTTGTTTCTATGTAATTGGGAAAATGTGAGATCTTGTCTGAATTGCACCGAGGTATCATGTGTTGATGTGTGTTTTCTAATTGCACCGGATGTTATGTGTTGTTGAGCCTGATCACCTTTCTATGATTTTTATCATTGGTGTTTCTGCATTTTGTTGTAAGGTTAGATGGCAGGATCATTGTGTAAGTTCATTTGAATTTTGAATATATGTATGATGTATGGATCTTCGGTATGATCGAAAGAACCTATGATCACAAGGGTAATATCTATGACATCTGAATGTACGCGAGATTTTGAACCTATGATTCTGAATGTACGATGGCAGGATCTGAATGTCCGGTGTGTTTCTATGATAAATCAGTAGGTTTCTACGCATGGTGAAATGAATTTGTTTCAATCGATTTTGTCATAGAACTCACCCAAAAGGTATAGATTTTTAAATTTATTTTTTTTAAAAAAATATATTCATAATGGATCTCAAACTATGCACAAAAATGTCAGCAAATTAGTGGTGAAACCCGTTTGTGAATTGGAGATTCGAGTGAAGAATTATCACGAAAAATAGTAGGAATTTCGTTGCTTTGCATGCATGTGTGTGTCAGGTGTCAGGTATAAGATGCTTGATGTGGTAGCTATTCACTTTTGTTTGAAATGTTTCTATGATTCGCGGCTGAAGAATCATATGATTACGCATGTATCTGATGGGTTTCTATTGTTTTGCATGCATGTGTGTGTCAGGTGGCAGGTATAAGATGCTTCATGTGGTAGCTATTCACTTTTGTTTGAAATGTTTCTATGATTCGCGGCTGAAGAATCATATGGGTATGCATGTATCTGGTGGGTTTCTATGATAAATCGGTAGGCTTCTACGCATGGCGAAACAAATTTGTTTCAATCGATTTTGTCATAGAACTCCAAAAAAGTGTAGATTTTTTATTTTATTTTATTTTATAAAAAATATATTCATAATGGATCTCAAATTGTGCACAAAAATGTTTGCAAACTAGTGGTGAAACCCGTTTGTGAATTGGAGATTCGAGTGAAAAATTATCGCGAAAATTAGTAGTAATCTCCTTGCTTTTGCATGCAATGCATGTGTGCGTCATTGATGGGAGGGATGAGAGAGAATGAGAGAGGGGGACGGAGAATTTTGAACGAGAGGAGGCGGCTGGTCCATGTTTGTTGATTGCTTGTCCGGTTACACCTGATGAATGGAAAAATCATAGAAATCATGTAGCTTATCATAGAACTCTCACATTTTTGAATTTCAAAGAAACAAACTTTTTGGTTTTTATGATTGCATACATATGTTCCTATGCAAAGCAAAACTAGGTCATATGAACTGGTTGTATTCAATTTTTATTTTAAAAAGAAAACAAGAGTTGCTTAAAATTTTCATTAGAAACCGAGCACTTATATCATAGAACACTCACATTTTCATTAGAAAGTTATGAATTTAAATATTTTTGTAAAACTATGCAAAATGGATATCAATATGTGCATAAAAATGTCATGCGCGCCGGCATGGTTGGGTTGGGTTGCACCGTCGTGGGTGTTGGTTGGCCGGGGCTTCCAAATATATTGCCAAGCTCTGGGCTCCCATTAGTCGGGCGCTATATATATATATATATAAGTATTATATTAGGAGCCTAGGCTCCTAATAAGAACCTGAAAGCCCCGGCCACCTGGTGCTACCCAACCAATAAGTATTATATTAGGAGCCTAGGCTCCTAATAAGAACCTGAAAACCCCGGCCACCTGGTGCTACCCAACCAACCAGCAAGCTGGGCCACATGCCACCGGTCAGGCCCGTCCCGACGCCCCATCCGCAGCGCCCGTCGCTGTCATCCACGTGGACCCCACGACTAATATTATTGAATCCCTGTACTCTCATCCTCTCTCCCGTTGATTTCAAATCATTTCAAATCTGTGTCTCTCTCCTCTTCCTCACCCCACGCCGGCGATGGCACGGCCGGCACAGCTCGGAGCGGCCAGCACGGTGGCGTCGCCGGCGCCCAGATCCCGCCGTCGACTAGCATGGTGGCGGGCAGTGAGCGGCGGCCGCGAGACGAGACCAGCGAGCCGCGAACGCGGAGCACGCGGAGCTCGGCGAGGAGTACCCCGCGGAGCACGCGGCGAGCAGCGAGGAGCATGCCGGGCGCGCAGCGGGATCCGCAAGAGGCGGCGCACGGGTCTGCGAGCGGCAACGCCCGGGAGCAGCAGAGCGTAGCGAGCGCGAGTCAAGGACGAGCATGCCGCGGGCGACGACGCGGAGCCGGCTCGCCCTCTTCCCCGACTGCCGGCTTCTCACCTCGTGCTCAGCAACGGCGATGGTGAGCACGGGGCCGCCCTGCCCCCTCCCCCGCTGAGCAGATCTGGTCGTCACCCCCTCCCCACCGGTGAGCTCCCTCCCAAATCATCACTCCGTGCTCCGGCTAGCACCCCATCCCCCCTCGCACGGTAGTCCTCCCCAGTGTCCAGAAGTTTCGTATTCATTTTCGATTTGCAGGTTCCAAAGGTAGGGGATGAGCCGCCGAACCGCCGCTCGGGGACGGCGACGAGGCAGTGGCGTTTGCCGCGGGATAGGACGTGTAAGACTACTACCAGCAAACAACACCAAATCACACCATATAATCCGATACTGATAATTCAAATGGTTCGATACAACGATTTGCGAGATCGCCGACGCAAATTCTTCTGGCAACGCCGGTCAAAGTTCTAGCCTATTACATTGTTCTGCCTTGTCGGAGAAGAAGAAGATAGCTTTATCAGCTAACGCTCTCACGCTACCCAGTTTGGGCCTTGGTATTTGGAGTTGGGCCGTCTGGTCCTGGTCGCTTGGGCCGGAAGTTTATCCCTGCTTGAAGACGCCTTTGCTCCCTTGCCGCTTCCTTGACTTGCTGACGCTTGTTGGCTCATGACATCCCCCTCTTCTTCACAAACGGCTTGCCCCCAAGCCGTTGCAGCTGGAAACCTTGCTTTGAGTTCAGCTTCATCCTCCCACGTGGCCATAGACGGAGGCCAGGATGACCACTGGATCAACACTTGAGCCACATCTCGATCGGCAACTTTCACAAGTCTTCTTTGCAGAATCTTGTCAGGAATCTGATAAGCATTATGTAGAACTGGCAAATCAGCACTTACCTGATAATGATCACCTATAGCCGTCTTCAGGAGTGAGACATGAAACACCGGGTGGATAGTTGTTGAAGTAGGTAGTTTCAGTTTATAAGCCACCTGACCAATCTTTTCAAGAATCTGATAGGGGCCGAAATACTTGAAAGCAAGTTTGTGGTTTGATCTTTTCTGCAGAGAAGTTTGGACATATGGTTGAATCTTCAAGAAAACCCAATCATCCACTTGAAATGTTCGCTCTGTTCTATTTCTGTCTGCCTGAAACTTCTGTCTCTGCTGAACCCTGACCAAATGCTGTTGTAACAGTTGGAGCATTAATTTCCTCTCTTTCATCCAGACTTCCAGATCAGGGACTGAGCAAGAATTCAGCACATCAATACCCAAATGTCGAGGCTGCTGACCATACAACACTTCAAAAGGGGTTTTGCCTAAGCTTGAATGATAACTGGAATTATACCAAAATTCAGCTAAACTCAACCAGTCTTTCCATTTCTTCGGGCAGGCATGAACAAAACAGCGAAGATACCCTTCTAGGCATTGATTTACCCTTTCAGATTGTCGATCAGTTTGTGGGTGATATGCAGTACTCATTTTTAGTTGTGTACCAGAAAGCCTAAACAGTTCTTGCCAAAGAGTGCTTGTAAAAATCTTGTCTCTATCAGAAATGATAGCTTCTAGAAGGCCGTGCAGTTTGAAAATATGATCCATATAAACCATTGCCACTTTCATAGCAGTAAAGGGGTGAGCTAAAGGTATGAAATGTGCATATTTGGATAATTTATCGACTACAACCATGATGCAATTGATACTGTGAGACAGTGGCAAACCTTCAATAAAGTCCATAGTAACCACTTGCCAAGTGAATTCAAGAACTGGTAATGGTTGTAGTAAACCTGGGTATTTCACTCTCTCAGCCTTGGCCTGCTGACATACTGTACATTGTGTGACAGCTTCTTTGATCAATGTTTTCATCTTTGGCCATTTGAACACTTGTTTGATTCTTCTGTAAGTTACTTGATAACCAGAGTGACCACCAACTGCACTGGCATGTAAAGCTTGAATAATTCTTGCTTGCATGGCTGTATCCGGTGGTACTAATATCCTGTTTTTGATCCTTATCAAACCATCCCTCAGCTCATATGGACCAGATGGATTAGTGACAGCCAATGCTGCTAGTAATTTCTTGGTGTCAGGATATTTCAGATAACCTTGCATAATATCTTCAAACCATTTAGGTTGAGATGTTGAAATAGCTAATACTTCCAATTGTCCATGATGAGGCATTCTGGACAAAGCATCTGCAGTTACATTCTCAACTCCTTTCTTGTAACATAGTTTATATTGAAGGCCCAATAATTTTGTAAGAGCTTTATGTTGCCAAGGTGTAGATAGCCTCTGATCATCTAAGTGAGTCAAGCTTTGCTGATCTGTTTTAATGATAAATTCTGCATGTTGAAGATAAGATCTCCAATGGTCTACAGCCATAAGTATTGCAAGGCATTCTTTCTCATAAGTAGATAGGGCTTGATTCTTGGGTCCTAATGCTTTACTGATGTAAGCAATGGGATGTCTATCCTGCAGTAAGACTGCTCCCACTCCTTTATCTGAAGCATCTGTTTCAATGGTGAATACCTTTGTGAAGTTAGGTAGAGATAATACTGGAGAAGAACTTAATGCTTGCTTCAACAGATTAAATGCTTCATCATGAACTGAGGTCCAGACAAATAATTCTCCCTTTTTCAGTAAATTTGTCAATGGTTTACTGATCACACCAAAATGTTTGACAAATTTCCTGTAGTAACCTGCCATCCCTAGAAAACTTCTGACCTCCTTCACACATGTAGGAGTGGACCAATTTAGGATATCTTGGACCTTGGATGGGTCAGTTGCTACCCCTTCACCACTAATGATGTGCCCAAGGTACACTACCAGAATGATCGACATCTGCACCGGGTGGGAAAGCCCTTTAGCACCGGGTTTCCCACCCGGTGCAACTAATCCGAGGCTAAAGGGGTACCCCTTTAGCACCGGGTTGAATAACCGGTGCTAAAGGGGCCCTTTAGCACCGGGTGCAGCCACGACCCGGTGCTAAAGGGCCTGCCCCGCAGCGCCGGTAGCAGGGCCTTTAGCACCGGGTCGTGGCTGCACCCGGTGCTAAAGGGCCTGCCTTTAGCACCGGTTGCTGCCTGAAACCGGTGCTAAAGACCCCGGATTTCTTTTTTTTTTTGCTTTTTTCAGTAGCCATGCGTGCACGTCTATATACGTATATATTCTAATACGTGTATTCTAATGCGTATTCGGCCGACTCTATATTCATACTAGCTGACATTTCATCAAAATAGAAGACATATATATTACAAAAGTAGATATTCATGCATGTCAACTCGAGTTATATATATTTAAACTGTATTTTCTACATAATTAAGATTGACGACTAGCTAGCTCTCGTTGGACTGTCCGGCACGTCCTCCAGTATTGGCGAGTGGAATTCTCCTCGGGGATTGACGACCTCATCCCAGATCCATCCGACGAGCTGTTCTGCAATTGCGTCAATTCTTTCTATCTCTAGGGACTCTTCCTTCAGGTTGAACATCTATAATTTAAAAATATTTGAAAGACATTTAATCCGTCGAGTTGGAGACAATAATTGTGCACTTAATAATAATGGAAATGTCTTTATTATTACGTACCATAATATCGCGTTGTGTGAGCTTTTTATGTCCCCAATTCCACATGTAGTCGCACACATAGTATGCACATAAATTATTTCCCGGTCCCTGTTTGGCACACTGTCGACCAAAAGAAATCTAGTAAAATTCATATAATATATTAGTCGATGCCTACATGTACAAATTACTTGCTTACCGGAAAGCCAATGTTCCATTTTAGTGTTTCATGTTGTATACCCGTGTGTTCTGTACGAAATTGAATCCAGGCCCTGCGAACAAAAAAATTGAGTTAAGTCATTGCGAGTGGAAGGGGTGGATTAAGTAGGGGAAAATATACATCACCTTGCCATCATGTCCATGATGTTCTGTAGTTTTTCTTTTGGGGTGTGCAATGAATCAAAGACGTTCACGACACCCCGATCAGGACACAATATAATTAGGAACCAGTGGAATCTGTGCACATGTATACATTATAATCAGAAATGAATTGTTACACAGACAGTATAAGAAGAAGGCTGTGAATGTACTCACTCGATGTTGTACGGGATTAGTATGGAGTCACAGTAATTTTGTTTCTTGATATATTTGTATAGGTTTAAATATGTTTCCTCAGGATTGTGCATTATCATTTCTTCACTTATCCTTCGAGGGTCAACGAAACCAACGTCATATATATTGTCTCTGCGACATTTTTGAATCTCCATTCTGCATATGTTAAGCAATAAATAAAGCCCGCGTCAACATAGATTGGAATTATTGTTTTTAAACTGTGAATTATAAGCAACAACAAAGTACTTACAATGTCCAACATGTGATCAAATCCACGTCCATGGCGTCGCGGTGGTACAGCTCATATATATCATTAAACCTGAGCCAGACAAAATCCGCGTCACCATTGTAGAAGTCTTGGTCCTTCACGCCTACTTTTATCATGCGCCGTTTATTCCTTCTTGATTCTTCCAAATACCAGTCATGGAATCGGCGCATCTTCGTTTGTAGCTTCCTCTCCATTTCAGGAGGGACCATAGGCTCGCCAAGCTTAAACGGCCACTTCAGCGTTGTGTTTACTGGCACATCTTCTTCCCCCAGGACTTGCGCTCTGGTTAGTCCAGTCTCGGCCATTACTCGTTGAATGTTAAGCTCGTCCAGAGATGGCAATGGACCCAAGGGACGCTGAGGTTGCTGGCCGAGTTGAGGAACCTTTTTGGATGGGCCCGCCTCCTTATCCGCAGCCTTCCGTTTCCGGCGAGATTTCAGTAATGAGCGGTCATAGTCTGTTACTATTACTTCCTTCTGTTGACCCTTGCTCAAATTACCGAGGAATGACTTCACGATGGTGGGATCAAGCTTCGGCTCCGGCTCAGGTTTTCTCCTCCACTCGGCCATTTGCCTCTTTGTGTCTGCTTTTACCGAGGCTTCGAGCTCCTCTAGAGTCTTCTCGCCCGCTCTTTTCTCTGGTGCGGGCTTCTCTCTAGTTTTTCGCGCCTTCTTCGCTGGTGGAGTGGGGGCAGAGGCTTTAGTGCGGCGTCCCCTCTTCGGCGGAGGAGACGGAGACCTCTTCGGCGGAGGAGACGGAGACCTCTTTGGCGGAGGAGACGGGCTTGCATCAGGAGCTCCCGGAGAATCGTCATGATCCTGTGGATCTCTTGGAGGTGACGGGGGCTTGTTGGTAGCCGCAGGTGTATCGGGTATAACGATGTCTGCCTTGCTCCATAGAATGATGCAGTGAGAACACTGACCGAGTTTTGTTTCTCCGTCACCTCCGGGGATGTCAAGTTCCAAGTCTTCCCAGCTGGTGACGACTTGCTCCACCTCAACAGGTACGTAACCATGTGGAATGTCATTGCAGTGCCATTTTTGCCCTTCTTCCACACGTTTGGTCATACCGTATGCGACCTGATAAGTTAGTAGTCACAAAGAAAGTTAGTAAATGAATGGTATTTACGGTGAAATGTATGCAGTATGAACTAAGGTCGCATACGTACCACCACAGCTAAGTTCTTCTGCCTGACGACAAGCTCGCACGCGGTCCGTTGAGTTATTTCATCCACGGTGTAACGGACCGCTTCGGCGGCCTGTGTGGAAGCGTGACTGCTTTGATATTGCTGTGGAGGGCTAATAAGGGCCGCATCTTGGAGAGGTGCATGCTCTGTGGAACCGGTCCCGCCTGTGGCTTGTTGGAGAGGTGCAGGCTCTGTGGAACCGGTCCCGCCTGTGGCTTGTTGTATCTGCAGCCATGCTACCTTCATCCGTCGCTCCATCTCTGACTCCATTTCTTGGAGCTTTGAGCCCTGGGCGGCAACCGTTTGCTCTAGGTCCCTTACCCTCTGCTCATATTCGGCCTTCTTCCTCGAACGGCTCCTATAGGTGGCGGCGTGCTCTTGGAAACCTTTCTTCCATGAGACGCTTGTGCCTACGCCGCGCGTCCGTCCAGGATGCTCCTTGTTCCCTAAGGCATAGGTTAGCTCATCTCTGTCTCTATCGGCAACAAATTCTCCCCTATCAGATGCCCTGAGGATATCGAGGAGACGCTGAGCTAGTTCTCGCAAGTCCTCGGGAAAAACTAAGGAGCCGTCGATTGGGCTCAGGGTGCCTCCATGACCATAGTACCAATGCTTGGTCCTTGTGGGCCAGTCATGTGTCGCTGGAGTGATGCCTCTAGCATATAGATCTTCTTCCATCTTCTCCCATTTAGCGATGCTTGCCTTGTAACCTCCCGAACCCATCTTATGCGAGTACTTCTTATTTGCGGCGTTTCCAGCGTTTCTAGCGCTAGCCGTTGCACCCTCTTCGGAGGTTTTGTACTCAATGAATGCTTCCCACTCGTCATTGGTGATCTTCTTATACTTCTCAGGATCCGGGGCCTCTCCGGTTTTGAGAAATTGCGAGTACAACTTCTTCTTGAAATCCTGAAACAGAACTGCCATCTTCTTCATTGTCCAATCCCTCAGTTCTGCTTCATGAGTGCTAGGCCAGTCGAATATTGCCTTTAATTCCCTCCATAGCATCTCCTTCTCTGTATCGGGGAGCACGTACTCCTCAGTGGGGTCCGTGGACTTCCATTTTCTGATACTAATGGGCACATTGTCCCGTACAATTACCCCGCACTGAGATACAAATTTCTTGGCCACTTTTGGGGGCTCAACTGGCTCCCCGTCATCCTCCACTCGGGTGATGTGTAACTTGACATCCTTCAGCTTCTTCGTGGTCGATCGTTTTGATTTCTTAGCAGAGGCGGCCTACACAAATTACATATATACGAGATGATATAGAGATGGTATACATAATTGACATGTACAGTACAAATTTATGTTATCTATATACACACCTGACTAGACGAGGGCGCGCTACCGGCTCCTTCAATAGTTTCGGCCCTTGCAACATTGTCGCCCTGGACATTGTCGTCCCTTCCAATGATGCCCAACACATCATCCATCGACATTGGTTGGGTTACAATATTGAAAAGTTGATTCGCAAAGAACGTGTCGTTGTCCTCTTGCATGGGTGGGACAGGGGTGTTGTTGTCCTCTTGCATGGGTGGGACAGGGGTGTTGTTGTCCTCTTGCATGGGTGGGACGTTGTTGTTGTTGTCCGCCATCTATAGAATTAAAAACAATTGGTAAGAATTGATTCGGGTGGGACGTTGTTGTTGTTGTTGTTCGGGTGCGCGGTGTGAATTGATTCGCTAAGGGTTCGCTAAGGGGGTCGGTGCGCGAAAAACGGATTCGCTAAGGGGTTCGGGTGCGCGATGGGTTCGGGTACGCCATAGAATTTCCGATAATAAACATTTTCGATAGTATACATTATACAAACATATAACATTTCCAATATACATTTAAATGAAGCACATATATTTCTAATATACATAGAATTTCCAATATACATTTAAATGAAGCATTTTCCAATATACATTTCAAACATATAACATTTCCAATATACATTTCAATGTAAATATCTCCAATACATTTAAATGAAGCATTTTCCAATATACATTTCAAACATATAACATTTCCAATATACATTTCAATGTAAATATCTCCAATACATTTAAATGATGCATTTTCCAATATACATTTCAAACATATAACATTTCCAATATACATTTCAATGTAAATATCTCCAATACATTTAAATGATGCATTTTCCAATATACATTTCAAACATATAACATTTCCAATATACATTTAAATGAAGCATTTTCCAATATACATTTCAAACATATAACATTTCCAATATACATTTCAATGTAAATATCTCCAATACATTTAAATGATGCATTTTCCAATATACATTTCAAACATATAACATTTCCAATATACATTTAAATGATGCATTTTCCAATATACATTTCAAACATATAACATTTCCAATATACATTTCAATGTAAATATCTCCAATACAGATAGCACGGCATGATCCAAAAATACAAGAAAATGGCATCTATGCTATCAGGCGTTTCAAAGTTACAAATCCTCAACCATCATTTAGGCCAGTCCACCTGTTACACAGAGATCAAGAGTGTTCACAGAAGCTCACAGTGATGGGCGGCGGGCGACGGCGGTGCGGGGACGAGCGGCGGCGGGGACGACAGGCGCGCGCGGGGACGACAATGGCGGCGGGGACGACGGGCGCGCGCGCGGCGTGGGCGCGGGGACGACAGGCGGCGGCGGCGTGAACGCGGGGACCACGGGCGGCGGCGGCGACGGCGACGGGCGACGGCGACGGGCGGCGGCGGCTGAGGAGACGAGGGGGCACCGGCGGCGGTTTCGATCTGTGACGAATGAGGGCGAAGTGAGGAAGGGGAGAGAAGTCCCCGGCCTATATAGGTCCGGGGCATTTAGCACCGGGTGCAGCCACGACCCGGTGCTAAAGGCCCTTTCGCACCGGGTCGTTGCTGCACCCGGTGCTAAATGCCCCCCCTTTCGCACCGGGTCTTCCCACCACCCGGTGCGAAAGGGCCTTTAGCACCGGGTCTTCTACACCCGGTGCGAAAGGCCGTAACTGTGCGCCAGACTGAGGCCTTTAGCACCGGGTGCAGCCACGACCCGGTGCTAAAGGCCCCCCTTTCGCACCGGGTCTTCTACACCCGGTGCTAAAGGCCCCGTAACTGGCGCCAAACGAAAATTGGGGGCCTTTAGCACCGGATTTTAGATCAACCCGGTGCTAAAGGCCCCAACTTTTCGTTTGGCGCCCAGTTTCCAAACGGGCCTTTAGCACCGGGGGCTACTATTTGGGAATCTTATAAATATAGTTTTTAATGTATAGTTATTAATACTTGTTTTAATTCAGTTATTAATACCTATTAAAAATATATATTAAAAAAGAAAATCTTATACATTACTAGAAAATCAATATAAAATGCTAGAAAATCTTATAAATTACTAGAAAATCTTATAAATTAATAGAAAATCTTTTAAATTACTAGAAAATCCTGTAAATTAATAGAAAATCTTATAAATTAATAGAAAATCTTATAAATTACTAGAAAATCTTATAACTTACTAGAAAATCTTATAAATTACTAGAAAATCTTATAAATTACTAGAAAATCTTATAAATTACAAAAATTGATAACTAAATGAAAGATTTTGGAACATTAAACGGTCTCAGATGAAAAAGTCATGAATACCAAAATTTCATATCTCATCAAGATCTACAATCTTTATTTAAGTCATTTTTGCATTTGAGAAAGTGGTAGTGTACATTGTTCATTAATCCTAGATTCACTCGCATAGTTTCCAAAACTTTGTTAGAGACTTGTCAAATTTCTACTACATGTTATTACCCATTTTGAAAATGACAAAATGACCTAAATAAAGATTGTAGATAATGATGAAATATGAAACTTTGGTATTCATCACTTTTTCATTTGACATCACCTAGTGTGAAAAAAACCTTGGTTGTAGGTGTCATTTTTAATTCAAAATTTGGATTGTTCAAACACGAGAAGATTTTTCAAAATAATAACATTAATATGTTTCATAACCTGATAGAGTATGATTTTAGGAATTTTTAGGAAGAAAAATGATCTTTTTTGAAGTTTGTACGAGGGAGAACGACTAGTTACAACTTTTATACAGAGATTAAAAAGAAAAATTGTTCTTGTTCATCCAGTGACGTGGCCCGGTGACGTGGCCAGCTCTCGCACGGCCTCCGTGGCCAGGCCGGTCTTTGGCCCCGCCGCAGCGTGGCCTTTAGCACCGGGTGCAGCCACGACCCGGTGCTAAAGGCCACGACCGGGCCAGTGACGTGGCTCGCGTGCGCCCGGTGACGTGGCCGGCCGCCGCACGGCCCCCGCGGCCCGGTCGTGACCTTTAGCACCGGGTGCAGCCACGACCCGGTGCTAAAGGCCTAAATCTTATAAATTAATAGAAAATCAATATAAAATGCTAGAAAATCAATATAAAATGCTAGAAAATCTTATAAATTACTAGAAAATCTTATAAATTACTAGAAAATCAATATAAAATGCTAGAAAATCTTATAAATTAATATAAACTCTTATAAATTAATAGAAAATCAATATAAAATGCTAGAAAATCAATATAAAATGCTAGAAAATCTTATAAATTACTAGAAAATCTTATAAATTACTAGAAAATCAATATAAAATGCTAGAAAATCTTATAAATTAATATAAACTCTTATAAATTAATAGAAAATCAATATAAAATGCTAGAAAATCAATATAAAATGTTAGAAAATCCTATAAATCAATAGAAATTACATGGCATCATCGTTTACTCGGACACTAATAAACTTCCTCTTTACAAATGTTCCTTGATTGTGATCACGCCGTAGATACGGTGTCTCCTCCGCCGCTAACAGGATGCTTGGGTCATCAGGCACTGAGAATGGAGGCCGGCCATCGAGCATATCATAATCTTCATCCGTCTTGTCCTCAACTCCTACGATTTTTCTCTTTCCAGGAAGAACTATATGACGCTTTGGCTCGTCTTGTGATGGGTCCAATTGCTTACCCCCACCTTTCTTATCCGCCCCTTTCTTCGGTCTGCTAGCCATGTCCTTCACATAAAAAACTTGTGTGACAGCTTTGGCCAGGACGAACGGTTCGTCTAGAAAGCCAATCTTGTTTAGGTCCACTAACGTCATTCCATAGTCCGCTTCAACTTTAACACCTCCTCCAGTCAGCTTCACCCATTGGCACTTGAACAGTGGGATCTTCAAAGGTCCGTACTCTAGTTCCCATATCTCCTCTATGACTCCATAGTATGAGTTTGTATTGCCATTGGTGTCTGTCGCGTCGATCCGGACACCACTGTTTTGGTTGGTGCTTTTCTTGTCCTGGGCTCTTGTGTAAAATGTATACCCATTGATGTCGTATCCTTGGAATGTCAAGATCGTGCTCGATGGACCTCTAGCTACAAAAGCTAGCTGCGCATCAATGCCCTCGACACCCATAAGACGTCTTCGCAACCAATCGGCGAAAGTACTATTGTGCAGACGCTGAATGAAGGCCGCAGACTTTGTTGAGTTTTCGTCCCTGAGAATCTGCATGTGCTCCTCGATGTACGGAGCAACTAAGGTTGATTGTTGCAAAACTGTGAGGTGCGCTTTACGAAATGTCTCAACGTCCTTGATCACCATCGATCTTCTCCCTAGTGTGCCCTTTCCACCAAGTCTCCCCTCGTGATGGGATTCGGGCACACCAATCGGCATAAGATCGTCGACAAAGTCAACACAGAATTCAATGACCTCCTCCGTTTCGTATCCCTTAGCAATGCATCCTTCTGGACGAGAACGATTACGGACATACTTCTTTAGGACAGCGAAGAACCTCTCAAATGGGAACATGTTGTGTAGAAATACTGGGCCCAATATACGAATCTCTTTGACGAGGTGAACCAATAGATGTGTCATGATATTGAAGAAGGATGGTGGAAATATCATCTCAAAGCTGACAAGACATTGCACCACGTCGTTCTGTAGCTGATCTAAGTGGTCTGGATTGATCACCTTCTGAGAAATTGCATTGAGGAATGCACATAGCTTCACAATGGCTTTCCGCACGTTTACTGGTAGCACACCCCTGAGTATGACGGGAAGCAGCTGTGTCATCAACACATGGCAGTCGTGAGACTTCAGGTTTGTGAACTTCTTCTCTTTCATATTTATTATTCCCTTAATATTGGAGGAGTAGCCAGACGGAACCTTGATACTGTTCAAGCATTCAAACATGCTTGCCTTCTCTTCTTTGCTGAGAGTGAAGCTGGCAGGACGCAAGTACTGGCGTCCTTTGTCTCTCTTTTCTGGATGTAGATCAGTCCGTTGCTTCAATCGTTTCAGATCCTGACGTGCTTCCAGTGTATCTTTTGGCTTCCCATAAGTACCCAGGAAGCTTATCAAGTTCACGCAAAGATTCTTCGTCAGATGCATCACATCAATCGCGTTACGGACCTCTAAACGTTGCCAATAAGGTAGCTCCCAAAAGATAGACTTCTTCTTCCACATCGCGGCACGACCATCCTCGCCCGTCGGAGCAGCCTGGCTTCCGTCTCCCTTGCCAAACACCACGTGTAGGTCCTTCACCATATCAAATAGCTCTTCTCCACTCCGGTGTCTCGGCTTTGTACGGCGGTCAGCATTCCCGCCAAAATGCGCACATTTCTTTCGTAGCTCATGCTTCGCCGGAAGGAATCGACGGTGACCCATGTACACAACTTTACGACAATGTTTCAAATACATGCTTTCGGTTTCCTCTAAACAGTGAGTGCATGCTTTATATCCTTTGTTTGATTGTCCTGATAGGTTACTTAGTGCAGGCCAGTCGTTGATGCTTATGAAAAGCAGTGCTCGAAGGTCAAACTGCTCCTGCTTGTCCTCATCCCACACGCTAACACCTTCATTCTTCCACAGCTGCAAAAGTTCGTCAACCAATGGTCTTAGGTACACATCAATGTCGTTGCCAGGTTGCTTTGGGCCTTCGATGAGCACTGGCATCATAATGAACTTCCGCTTCATGCAGAGCCAGGGGGGTAGGTTGTAGATACAAACAGTCACGGGCCAAGTGCTATGACTACTGCTCATTTCACCAAAAGGGTTCATGCCATCGGTACTTAAACCAAGCCTAACATTCCTCGCATCAGCATCAAACTCTGGGAATGCTCTGTCGATGTTCCTCCACTGGGATCCATCGGCGGGGTGTCTCAACATGCCATCCTGCTTACGTTCTTCTTTGTGCCAGCACATCAGTTTGGCATGGTCTTTGTTCCTGAACAAACGCTTCAGACGGGGTATCAGAGGGAAATACCACATCACCTTCGCAGGGATTTTTTTCTTAGAACGCTCTCCCCCAACATCACCAGGGTCGTCCCGCCTGATTTTGTATCGCGCGCAGGTGCAAACCGGACAACGATCCAAGTGTTCGTACTGTCCGCGATAGAGGATACAGTCATTAGGACACGCATGTATCTTCTGCACCTCCAAACCGAGAGGGCAAACAACACGTTTTGCTTGATACGTTGTCGATGGCAATGTGTTACCCTCTGGAAGAATCTTCTTTACGAGTTTCAGTAGCTCCTCGAAACCCTTATCAGTAACACCATTTGCTGCCTTCCACTGCAGAAGTTCAAGTGTGCTACCCAACTTCTTTAGCCCCTCTTTGCAATCTGGGTACAGGTCAGTCTTGTGGTCCTGCAACATGCGCTGTATCTTTTTTATATCCTTATCATTGCCGCAGTCTTTCTCGGCATCACGCAACATTTGCCCGAGCCCATCAGTAGGTTCATTTTCCTGAGCAACATCTTCCTGAGCATCGCCTTCCCGAGCAACATCTTCCTCATCGGCATCACCCATTGCAGCATATGCAAAGGAACCGTAGTATTGAGCCAATAACGGAATGTCGTCATCGGCCTCGTCTTCTTCATCTTCATCCATTAGAATTCCTCTTTCACCGTGCTTCGTCCAAACAGAATAATTCCTCATGAAACCGTGCCTCATCAAATGCACTTGAAGACAACCTCTTTGTTTGTACGATTGTATATTTTTACAATGGGTGCATGGGCAGAACATGAAACCGGACGGCGTCCTGTTAGCCTCGGCGGCATCGAGAAACGTCCTAAGGCCATCACGGAAGGCCTGAGCGTGGGGGTCCCCGTACATCCATTGTCTATTCATCTGCATTATTAACCAATAACAAATATACAATACAATTTAAAGATAAAAAAAATTAATATATAAATAAATACAAATTATAATATATATTCCATTATATAAATAAATTTCTAAAACTACATTACTATATTCATTAAATATAACATTACTATAAGCCTTATAAGATTTATAAGATTTATAAGATTTTCTATTAATTTATAAGATTTTCTAGCATTTTATATTGATTTTCTAGTAATTTATAAGATTTTCTATTAATTTACAATCTCTCTCTAGCTAGCTTTACTTTGATTCACAAATCCCTCTATTTCTAAATCATAGAAGGATTACAAGCTAAATAAAACATTAGAGAATGAAAGAGTGTACCTTGTAGTGCTCCTTAGATGAGTAGATTCTTCACAAATTTTGAAAAAAATTTGGGCAGCACCTCCCCTCCCACGGCCGAGCAGCATGAACACAGCGCCTAAGTGTTCAGCTGGCTCGGGCGGGGGAGGGGAAGCCCCTATATTCAAACACATTAGCACCGGGTCGTGGCAAGACCCGGTGCTAATGTTCACCCTTTAGCACCGGGTGCAGCCACGACCCGGTGCTAATGTGCCCGAGGCCTTTAGCACCGGGTCGTGGCTGCACCCGGTGCTAAAGGGTGAACATTAGCACCGGGTCGTGCCACGACCCGGTGCTAATGTGTCCGCCCGGACACACCTCCGCGCCGCCCCCGCTCCTAGCCGTTGGACCCGGTGCTGAAGCCCCATCAGCACCGGGTCCAAAAATGGCCGAGGCGGAGGAGGCGGGCGGATGTGAAGGATTCTGGTAGTGGTACTTGATTTGTTTCTGGGCAAAAGAACACTTGGACAGTTTTGCTTTGAATTGATGCTCTCTTAACAGTTGAAACACTGCTGCCACATTGTCGGGGACAGACCCAGGGGGTCCCCTAACCATCGGGGTAATCACCCTCAAAAAACGATTAACCACGGAAGGCCGAATCACCAGCAGCCCGAAAGGGCCACCAAGGCAGCGCGGCCCGTCACAGCTTATCACGGCCCAAAAACAGCCGTCCGAGCTCGCCTGTTGAGGGGACCCAAGTAGCGACCCCCGTCTCCGCCTCGCTCGAGGGATCCGGACACCCCGGATCAGGCGCAACGCCAACTCCGCCTCGCTCGAGGGCCGCGCACCCCCCCCCCGAGCGGGCGAGCCAACTCCGCCTCGCTCGAGGGCCGTGCACCCCCTCGAGCGGGCGAACCAACTCCGCCTCGCTCGAGGCCACCCCTCTACTCAACGCGGCGCGCCCCAGCGCCCCGCCCGACAACGGCATTTAATGCCCGCCACATCGGGCGGGCGCCGAAGTCAAAAGGCGATCTCTCCCCACGCCGCGCCGCTAACACCGCAGAGCTCGCTGTTCTACCTGCTCCGGTCACTATGCGTCCTCACCGCCACTGTGCGAACGCATGCGGCGCTGCGCAAGGCCCTGTGCAGACTTGCAGGCGTCATTCCGCACCACTATTCCACCCGCTCTCGTCCTTCCTCCCCCCCCGGTGCAGCCCTCGAATGGGCGTGAAGAACCCTCGAACGAATATATGAGCAGCGACCGAGCACGGATTCCGGTCACGCGCGGCCCGGTGATGACGAGCGCCGGGTCAAATCCACCAACTCTCGGCCATTCCCCGGTAAACCGGGCACGCCGCGCACTGTGGTCAACAGCAACCGCCATGCCGACCCCTGTGCCGCCAACTCTCGTCCTTCCCCACCTGCCACGCCCTCGAACCAACCAGCGGCGGGCGGCTGGGCGTAGATCATGGCGGCGCCACCCCTCGAAACCACTCCAGGACAAGCACAGGGACGGCCGTGACGCCCGCAGAAGCCGGAGCTCGCCATAAATCCCCTGCCAGGGTGAAGGACGACCGCACGCCCGGCACCATGCTCTCCAGTACGCGCCCCTGTAGCACACACTGTACTTGTACTTGTAAGCCTCTCCCCCTCTCTCCTTGGCCTATGGATGAGAAATAGAGAGTCTCGAGGGTAACTTTTTGAACACTATGCATGCGTTTATTATTTACCAGTTCATAGATGACAAAACTCCTTAAAAGTATAAACGTAATATAGAGAGGCTACAAACAATAAAGCTATCCATGTTAGCCACGACAACAGATTTGTTGATTTAGGCTCACATTTCATGCTCAAAAGATATGTAACAACCGCGAGAACAATATGAAATCATACATATATGGAGCTGTAACAACTGGTAATTTGAGAACAAAAACTAAAGAGGATTCATCCACCGGTCATTAACATATTCAAACTAAAAACTAATCATGCGTTAGTGCTAGCCCCCCACGTCTTCAAACCGGGAGAAACCACCGGGAGGGGTTCGAATCCAATCTTCTAATTACTATTTACTAGCAATCATGCCCGTGTGTTGCTACGGGTCGAGAAATTATATAATATTATATTTTTGATTTGTAAATATGATCTCGTACAAATAAGATATACTATACGTTTGGTGTATCTTTTCGTGGAACTTTTTTTGGACAATTAAACGAGTAATAATTGATCTCGTTACTATGATGCCTTGGATTCCTATGTGATAGGCGAAGACAATATAAAGTCACCCTATTTTAAAATATAAATACAGATAGGTGAGCACCTGTGCAATGTAATGAAAACAAAAAATATAAAATATGCACCATTACATCTATATCTCTTATTATTAGAATACATATTTTGATGCATCCGGCCCAGGCATGGGGTCGGCCGAGGCCCAACAAATTAAGGTTGCCCGGACTCCAACAGTTCTTAGGCACACCCACTCGGAGAAAGGTCCAATCGCCCCAAAAGACTAGTCTGATAGGGGAAGGGTGTCTCTCCCTTTTAAGGTGGCTTCCTCCTCCTTCGCCAAGCAAGGTGGGATAATTCGGACGCGCACAGCTGCCGCCTACACTGTCGTGCGCCTGGCCAAACCGCGTGCATATGGCTGCTGCCAACACTGTCGTGCGCCTGGCCAAACCATGCTCCTGCTGGACCACGACACGCCGCCTACACTGTCGTGTGTCTGGCCAAACCGTCTCACGGCTGCCGCCTACACTGTTGTGCGCCTGGCCAAATCGTGTCCTAAGATGTCCTCATCATTCCCACCCCCTTAAATGAAGGCCCAGCTCTGATACCAAATGATGCATCCAGCCCAGGCATGAGGTCGGCCGAGGCCCAACAAATTAAGGTTGCCCGGACTCCAACAGTTCTTAGGCACACCCACTCGGAGAAAGGCCCAATCGCCCCAAAAGACTAGTCTGATAGGGGAAGGGTGGCTCTCCCTTTTAAGGTGGCTTCCTCCTCCTTCGCCAAGCAAGGTGGGATAATTCGGACGCGCACAGCTGCCGCCTACACTGTCGTGCGCCTGGCCAAACCGCGTGCATACGGCTGCCGCCTACACTGTCGTGCGCCTGGCCAAACCACGCTCCTGCTGGACCACGACACGCCACGCCGCCTACACTGTCGTGCGCCTGGCCAAATCGTCTCACGGCTGCCGCCTACACTGTTGTGCGCCTGGCCAAATCGTGTCCTAGGATGTCCTCATCATTAATGATGCATCCGACCCAGGCATGGGGTCGGCCGAGGCCCAACAAATTAAGGTTGCCCAGACTCCAACAGTTCTTAGGCACACCCACTCGGAGAAAGGCCCAATCGCCCCAAAAGACTAGTCTGATAGGGGAAGGGTGGCTCTCCCTTTTAAGGTGGCTTCCTCCTCCTTCGCCAAGCAAGGTGGGATAATTCAGACGCGCACAGCTGCCGCCTACACTGTCGTGCGCCTGGCCAAACCGCGTGCATACGGCTGCCGCCTACACTATCGTGCGCCAGGCCAAACCATGCTCCTGCTGGACCACGACACGCCACGCCGCCTACACTGTCGTGCGCCTGGCCAAACCGTCTCACGGCTGCCGCCTACACTGTTGTGCGCCTGGCCAAATCGTGTCCTAGGATGTCCTCATCATTCCCACCCCCTTAAACGAAGGCCCAGCTCTGATACCAAATGATGCATCCGGCCCAGGCATGGGGTCGGCCGAGGCCCAACAAATTAAGGTTGCCCGGACTCCAACAGTTCTTAGGCACACCCACTCGGAGAAAGGCCCAATCGCTCCAAAAGACTAGTCTGATAGGGGAAGGGTGGCTCTCCCTTTTAAGGTGGCTTCCTCCTCTTTCGCCAAGCAAGGTGGGATAATTCGGACGCGCACAGCTGCCGCCTACACTGTCGTGCGCCTGGCCAAACCGCGTGCATACGGCTGCCGCCTACACTGTCGTGCGCCTGGCCAAACCATGCTCCTGCTGGACCACGACACGCCGCCTACACTGTCGTGCGCCTGGCCAAACCGTCTCACGGCTGCCGCCTACACTGTTGTGCGTCTGGCCAAATCGTGTCCTAAGATGTCCTCATCATATTTCACCTCCATACGTTCATATGTATCTTCCTATTCTCCACTCACCTCTATTTTAACCATATATTATAACTAACAAGCTAACATTTAATATGTTCCTACTATTTATTGAATGATTATATTTGCAAAACTTATGTTTAATGACTATTTTTAACTCTGGTTGTTGAAACAAAGTGATTTCATATATAAAACTGATATTGAAAAGAAACATAGTTGCAAAAAAAATAATACACCGAACTCTCTCTCTACTCTCCCTTTCTGCTTTCTCGAAGGCTTTCTCTGAGGCTGTTCGCATTGATCACCCTATACTCTACTCTCTGAAAAAGAATATTCTATCCTAGTCATCAAGATTCTCCACTCTTTATCACTTTTCCCTGCACTCGTTCATTCTCTATCTCCACTCTCTATACCAACTACCACAACGCGGGGCCTATCATTAAATTTTTTTTTAACTATGCTCTTCCGGCACTCCGGCGTGGGCCCGCGGCGCGCGGTGGGGGAGGACGGCGACGAGGCCCACGACGCGGCCGCGGCAGAGGCTCCAGATTCGCCGCTCAGCTCCCGCTCGGGCCTCCGCTCCAGCATCCTACTCTCTTCCTCTGTTTCTTTCATTCACCGCAAGAAGAAGCTGCAGGTGTCCTCCCTCTCTGTTCTTCCAACAGCAAGCAATAGCCTTGCTTTCCTCTCTCTGCTCCGTTCCCATGCGAGATGCAAAAGCATCAATCCACATCCTTTTTCTCTGCTCTCCAATCCAGCAAGCCGCAGCCTTGCTAATTGCCACCCTCCCTATGCTCCTTGATCCAAAATCCAAGTACGGAAGCACCAATTGCTATCCACCATGACGGCCGACAGCCTTGCCACCTTGACCTGCAGCAGGGACGACACCATCATTGTGCTGCGCCCGTTTCATGGCCGTTGAGCTGGAGTTACATGGCCATCATCCGCATCGACCTCGCCGGCCACCACGCCAAGCTGGAGGAACCCGACGACTGCAAGCAGGACGGCTCGGACATCCGCTCCCACTCGAGCCTCCGCTCCAGCAGGCGGCGGTGGACGCCCCTCCAGATCGACGTATTAATCACTATTCAAGTGCGTGATTTTCTGCTCTTGAAACGAGAATCCCAGGCGTTCACGTACTAATCACTATTCTGGGCCAGATCAGACATGCGAACACTTGGGACTCTGGGCCGAGAAGATCTTCCAGGCCCAACATTTGCTCCTGGCGACTTGGGCTCTGAACTTGTTGCATGACGAAGCACAGGGAAAAAGTCCCATTTACCTCCCTGGATATAAGACCGAGTTCGCAAAACCATCCTAGACACGAAAACCGGGTGAACTATCTCCCTCAACTTTCAAAACCGTTCACCTTACCTCCTTACCGTGGTTTTAAGCGGTTTTCAAGGTGGTTTTATCTTTTTCAATTGAAAATAAATCTCGTAAATATTTATTAAATCACAAAAAATATCCCTAACCTTCTAAAAATTATGAGAAAAATCCTAGAGATGGATTGAGATGCAAAAAATCTAAATAAAATATTAAAACTAGTGATATTGACTACAAAATTTTCTAAAATTTAAATTTAATTCTAGCAAAATTGAAATATATCCAAAAACTTAAACACACATAAAATTTTCAAAAAACATGAAATGAAGCCAGTATGAATACATTCATCATAAATGCATTCAACCATCATAAATGTAGATATAGATTCAAATATTTTAATATATATATATATATTAATTTTTTGTATATATTTTCTATTTTGCTAGAGCTAAATCTAAATTTTATAAAATTTTATTGATATTTTCACTAGTTTAAATATTTTATTTAGATTTACTGCGTCCCATTCCATCTCTAATTTTTTTTTCAGAATTTTTAGAAGCTTAAAAATATTTTTTGTGGTTTAATAAATATTTACGAGATTTATTTTCAATTGAAAAAGGCAAAACCACCTTGAAAATTGCTTGAAACCACCATAAGGAGGCAAAGTGAACGGTTTTGAAGGTTGAGGGAGGTAGTTCACCTGGTTTTCATGTCTAGGGTGGTTTCGCGAACTCGGTCTCGTATCCAGGGAGTTAAATGAGACTTTTTCCGAAGCACAGTACTAACACACTGGTTGGGCTATTCACTGGGCGCACACTGAACTTGTTGCCGTTGCCCGGGAGTGATGTTGCCCAGAATATCTTTTGAGTCCAGGTCGGAGCTTTGTAGAATGGGAAATACTTTCACACGGCAGATTTGCATAAGGTACTAGCTGTGATTTGCATAGGATTTGTTTTCTGCAAGTTCAGTTTACTCTGCCATTGCAAAGCTTCTGAAACAGAGCTATCTGTGTCTTCGCCCTCCGAGTAGGTAATTGATGGCGACAAGGGAGGAGACGCTGCCAGAGTGCCAGCAGCAGCTTCCCCACACCAATACACCAGTGCACCCCACCCAACTACAGCAACTGACACTGTCACCGACCACCGCCAAGCGTTCGTCGTCACCACTCCCGATCGTCCCAGAAACATGTGTCCCTCCACGGACCACAACGCCCAAAGGCTCTCTTTTTTGCCGTTCCCACGCGCAACAGGCCAGGGCAAAAAAAACAAGCAAAAGGCCAAGGCAAAAAACACGTTCGGTAACGCACAAATTAAAGGGTCCGTCCCGTCCGCAACCGCATCCGTCGCCAAGGGGATCGGGATCGGAACCTGCAGGTAGGGAGTGAGGGCGGCGGAGCGGAGCGGAGCAGAGCGAGCACTCGCAGCCATGGCGTCGGCGGCGGCGGAGGTGCCGAACAAGCGGGTGATCCTGAAGCGCTACGTGACGGGGTTCCCGTCGGAGGACGACATGGAGGTGGTCACGGCCACCGCGAACCTCGCCGTGCCGGCGGGGTCGACGGCCATGGTGGTCAAGAACCTCTACGTCTCCTGCGACCCCTACATGCGCGGCCGGATGACCAAGCACGACAGGCCCAGCTACGTCCCGGACTTCGTCCCCGGGGAGGTAATTAAACAAACCCTGCACTGTCGTCGTCGCCTGCTCTTATCTTATCTATTTCTTTTAGAGTTCTATATAGGGCCGAGCTAGACCCCCGTCTTATAAGCAGAACAAAATACAGAGTTGTTTGTCTGTTTCGTATCGATCGCTATATAGCTGGTCATAAACTACTCATGTAGTATAGGTTTGTTGTGTCGTGTTCAGGTGCCAACGCTAATGACTACTCCTAGTCAACACACGTGCAGAGATAATTCTTAGATTCTGTTGAAGTAAGCTCAAAAGACCGGATATTTTCGTACGTATCGTATCGTACGGCATCTACAGGAATCTTAGAGGAATTGGATCGACTATCTTGCTTGAAATTTTGGCGAATTTTGGGAGCTTGTGTTCATATGCCCAGATTAATTTTCTGAATCTGTTCTTGAGAGAGCAGCTTGGACTAGCTGCCAAGTTAAAGCTTGCGAATATTTGAGTTGAGTTACTAATTGGGGGTAAAAATATGAGGAATTCAGTACCGCTCACCTTATTCTAATGAGATTGGAAGTTTTTTAGCTTCTGAACTGGACGACGATGCGTCCAGCTTTCTTCCATGTACCTTTCAGATGGGGACCTTACAATTATGTGGTCTCCATTCGTACAAATCTTGCAGGTTTTGGCTAATTTAGGTGTCTGCAAGGTGATAGCGTCTGGGCACCCAAACTTCAAGGTTGGCGATCTTGTATGGGGAATGACCGGATGGGAGGAGTACACTCTAATCCCTAACCCGGAGACGTTTTACAAGATCAATCACTCTGAATTGCCTCTGTCGTACTACACAGGTGTTCTTGGTGAGTTGTATACTAACTAGTATTTTCTTTCAACAAAAAATGTTGTTGACCCCCCTGAATACCTTCCTCCAACTTATACAATGTTCTTCCTGATTCTTTTTCTTTGTTCCATTTATCTAATTAACATGCAAATCAGAAACTTTTTCATTCAATTGATTGTTCGTCAGCATTTTACTGAATGTCTGAATCCTAATGTTACCGTGTTCTGTTCCACTTGAAAGAAACCTATATATCTAAAATTATTTATTCTTACACTCCAAACCAACTTCTCAGGCATGCCCGGCCTTACTGCTTGGGCTGGATTTTTCGACGTGGGCAAGCCTAAGAAAGGAGACTACGTGTTTGTGTCGGCTGCATCAGGTGCCGTTGGTCAGATTGTTGGGCAGCTTGCTAAGCTCACGGGCTGTTATGTGGTTGGCAGTGCTGGTTCTGACGAGAAGGTTTGTGAACTCCTTTTTTTTTTCTCCTTTGTCTTTTCTGTTAACGGTTTGCTTTCTTTTGCTCTGGTTCATGTACAGTTTTGTGAAGGTTAGTCGCCTTCATACGACCATTTTCGTTTTTGTGGTTGCTTGATTTGTTTCATGACAATAATCAGTATCAGTAATCATATGTAAAACGTTGCATTTAATTAGTACCCTGTCATCAACTGAATGATTTTCTGCTCTTCTTCGATCAGGTTAACCTTCTAAAAACCAAGTTTGGCTTCGACGAAGGATTCAACTACAAGAAAGAGCAGGACCTAGATGCCGCCTTGAGAAGGTTCATAAGCTCCTTTTTTTTTGCATTTTACACTAAAGCATCAGGACCACTGAGATTAGTTGTTTCCTACATCGTTTCTAACTCCTTTGGTACCATTGCTCAGGTACTTCCCAGAGGGCATTGAC
The DNA here is from genome assembly GCA_033239725.1 of Echinochloa phyllopogon. Classification (NCBI taxonomy): domain Eukaryota; kingdom Viridiplantae; phylum Streptophyta; class Magnoliopsida; order Poales; family Poaceae; genus Echinochloa; species Echinochloa phyllopogon. Next base: position 5,041,668 of record BTCW01000003.1, read on the forward strand.
ATCTACTTTGAGAATGTGGGAGGCCCAACATTAGAGGCCGTGCTGTACAACATGCGCAACCATGGGCGGATCCCCACGTGCGGTATGATCTCACAGTACAATCTTGAGGAGCCAGAGGGTGTGCACAACCTTTTCCAGATCATCGCCAAGCGCGTACGCATGGAGGGCTTCATGGTCTTCGACTACTTCAAAGATTACTACAAGTTTGAGGAGGAGATGGTAGGGTACCTCAAGGAGGGGAAGATCAGCTACGTCGAGGACATTGCTGATGGGCTGGAAAAGGCGCCGGCAGCGCTCATTGGACTCTTCACCGGGCGTAACGTCGGCAAGCAACTGGTTGCCATTGCACGGGAGTGAATTGTGAGCATCCGAGTGATAGTGAGCACATAGTTTGTGCCTTGTGATCTAAACAATACTCCATCCGTCCTAAATTATATTTTGTTTCGATTTTTGATGGTATTTAAGAAGTACATTCATTAATTAATCTGAATTAATATATTAAATAATCAGAATTTCTTTGGGTTTGGATAGTTCAATTCAGATGATACCAAAACCTTATTATTTGTTTGTTTGTTGCCCAGAAAAATCTTTTGGTTTTGAATGTTCATTGCAGCTAAAAAATAATCTTAATTTTGCTAAACAATAAGTTTGTACTATGGAACATAAGTCTTTTTCTTTCCAAAATTTTTTACAGTTTTTTCACATCGAAGTACATTTAATTTATTCATTTTTGAATAATAGTGATGCACAGTTAAACATGGCTAAGAACCAACTAGTAATCTTCTGCCCACAATTGGTACTACAAATTATTATACAGCAAGAAAAATTATTCTAAACTGCAAGTCACGTCATGAACGAATTATTTTTACTACAAACAATAAAATATGTCCACATAACAAACAAGTTATTCTATAAAGTGAATAGCAAATCGATTTACATCGGTATCTAATCAGTGCACAACAAGAATAAATTAGTATACACTAAGGAAGCGTTTTTATTCAAAGCAAAGAAATAGTTTTTATTCAAAGCTAAGAAATAGTTTTTCATAGAAGATGGATTCTTTTTTCACAAATGGAACAGTCAAATATACCTGGGAAATAATTTGATATATTTAAATATACCCGGCGGTTTTGAAGTTCGGTTGCTTATTAGCAATGTTTTAACACTACTATTAATCGTAGTATTACTGAGTATAATAACAATATCATTTCATTTAAATGCTATAACTGCACAGTTCATAGGGGTAAATTATTGACATTATTCGTCCAATTATTACTCACTAATTATTCGCCTAGTTCAAATTCCAAAGGTATTTTCTTCTCGTATATACTCATGCGCACACCCCATCGATCACGGCCACATTAACAAAGTTACAAAATGTTCATCATCCGGCGTGGTTGCGCCTGTTTCCTGCTGCCTGCGTGTTCGCTGAACTCGCCACATCGATCACACCCGATAACTGACTGAGGCTGCAACCACCGCCACGCATTCGCCCCTGCCCAGCTGAACCACATGCAACAGTCAAACACGTGCGATGCAGCAGTCATAAACGCGACGACGACAGCGGCGCTGCACCAGCATCATCCCTTAGCTTCTCCGTTTCCAACCTGCAGGCCGGCCGGGAGCTGAGAGCGAGGGCGGCGGCGGATCGAGCAGCTAGCAGCCATGGCGTCGGCGGCGGCGGCGGGAGGTCAGGAGGAGGTGCCCAACAAGCGGGTGATCCTGAAGCACCACGTGACCGCGGGGTTCGCGTCGGAGGACGACATGGCGGTGGTCACGGCCACCGCGCGCCTCGCCGTGCCGGCGGGGTCGACGGCCATGGTGATCAAGAACCTCTACGTCTCCTGCGACCCCTTCATGCGCGGCAGGATGACCAAGCACGACAGGCCCACCCACACCGCCGACGACTTTGTTCCGGGGGAGGTAATGATCGATCGATTGAAAAAAAGTTGGAATTTTGGCGAATTTGGAAGATTGTGTACTACGTTCAGATAGCCCGGATTTCCGGACTCGGTTTTGAAGCAACCACCTGTGTGGTTCGAGTGATCAACTTTGATTACCTGTCAATAAATTGGAGCTTTGTTTGCGAATCTACACGTTCAATTACAAATTGGAGGTAGACGTATATAAAGATGGAAATTTTAGCATTGTTTAGCGCTTATTCTAATGAACTTGGGAGTTTTCTAAAACCGATTCAGCTTCTGCATGCACTGTAGATTTATATTTTTGCACATGTATCTTGTACCTGGTGACCTTACAATAATGCTGTGGTGTTGCAGGCTTTGGTTAATTTTGGTGTCAGCAAGGTGATTGCATCTGGGCACCCGGATTTCAAGGCTGGTGATCTTGTGTGGGGGATGACCGGTTGGGAGGAATACACTCTCATCCCCAAACCAGATTCGTCTTTCAAATCGGTGTCGTTTTTCAAGATCAATCACCCTGAATTGCCTCTGTCTTACTACACAGGTGTCCTTGGTGAGTAGCATACCAATCAGTCTTTTCATTCAACCAAAATGCATGTTAACCGCTGAAGACCTTCCTCCAACATTAAAACGTCCCGTCTTTTTTTTTCCTTTGTCTTTGTTATTACATTATTAATTCATCCAACCTACAAATCAGTTTTTTTTCGTTGACTGATTGTTCATCTGCCTTTTACTGAATCCAAATTTAATTATGTTCCCCTCCAAAAAACCTATCTCGAATCCTTTACTTTTACACAGTTTAAAGATGTTTTCTGACTACGCTACATCCGAACTACTCAGGTATGCCCGGCCTTACTGCTTGGGCTGGATTTTTCAACGTGGGCAAGCCTAAGAAAGGCGATTACGTCTTTGTTTCAGCTGCATCTGGTGCTGTTGGTCAGATTGTTGGGCAGCTTGCTAAGCTCACGGGCTGTTATGTGGTTGGTAGTGCTGGTTCTGACGAGAAGGTTTGTGAAATCTTATTTTTCCCTTTTGCCTTCTGCTAACGATTTGCTCCCTAAAAATGACTATCTGGTTTCCGGTCCTCTTCAGGTTAACCTTCTGAAAACCAAGTCTGGCTTCGACGAAGCATTCAACTACAAGAAAGAGCAGGACCTCGATGCCGCCTTGAGGAGGTTCGTGATCTCTTCCTATGCATTGTGCACTTCTTCTTCTTCTTCTTCTTTTTTTTTTTGCGAAACCTATGCATTGTGCACTTCAACACTAATAAGAGAACCCATTTGCTAGCTAGGGAAGTTTGGTGCATCATATCCCTTCTCATTCCTGTGGTATCATTATATTGCTCATCAGGTACTTCCCTGAAGGCATCGACATCTACTTCGAGAATGTGGGTGGCCGAACACTAGATGCCGTGCTATCCAACATGCGCATCCATGGGCGGATCCTCGTGTGCGGTATGATCTCACAGTACAATCTTGAGCAGCCAGAGGGTGTGCACAACTTTTTTCATATCATCGCCAAGCGCCTGCGCATGGAGGGCTTCGTGGTCTTCGATTACTTCAAGGAGTACTACAAGTTTGAGGAGGAGATGGTGGGGTATCTCAAGGAGGGGAAGATCAGCTATGTCGAGGACATTGTTGATGGGCTGGAAAAGGCACCAGCAGCGCTCCTTGGGCTCTTCACCGGGCGCAATATTGGCAAGCAACTAGTTGCCATCGCGCAGGAGTGAGTTCTCTGGGCATTCATGTGACAGTGAGCGTATAGTGTCTACCTTCTGAATAGTGCTTTAGTGTCACTATGAGAATGTACAACAAATATGGCAATAGTTACAAATAGTGGGAATATTATCTGTATATTGCAATAATTCTCTGCATCCATTTTTTGGAGTATTACCACATTTTACTAGATTAGGGTAAAACCATCCATAATGCAATTAATGATATATTTTTTCTGTTGCAATTCCTGCCAACCCCTTGCATTGGAAGTTGAACATGCGGCCACACCACAAATTCATATATCAATATAATGGATATATTGTTTCGAAAATGCAAGTTGTGGCAATATGATCTGGATATTACCAGAATGTATAGTTCTTGCAATAGATTTGGTTGGAAGAGCTCATTTTTGGGCGTCGGAAGTGCGCCAGGGAAGTGAAGCCATAATAGTAGCAGAATGTCGTGGAGGATTGCCACATCAAGCAGGAGATGATGGAGGCTAGTTGTGCATCATCAGAGAGGAGAAGGATGTCAGGGTCGTTGGTGGGCATGCCACGGAGGTGGACACGGGCAGCAACACGTTAGGGAGGAAGGAAGCAGTGGTGGGTCAAGGAGAAGCCCGTGGGCCGTGGCACAAAGGAGTCAATGGCGGCCTGTTGGGGAGGAGGCAACGATGTCAGGCCCACATGTCATAAGTGATCAGTTATGAGTTATGACATCATTTATGGTAAGTCAACGGTAGCGAGTGACGTCATGGTTTCTAATAATGACTTCCCCCAGTAAGAACCGTCACTTTCGAGCAAGACAAGTGACACGTACATGACACTGTGACTCCTCACTACTACGGTCATTGTTGGGCCACGATCTGAAGGGCTATGTTACCCCAATACTTCAATACGGATAGGTATACATGATGCTCCGATATGTTATTTTACTAAAAACACAAAAATAGGGATTGGATACGCAAATATATATAATATTTTTATATTTTTAGAAATATATAGTTTTCTCTTATCCTCGTTTGTTCCTTCCTTTAGATAAATACTCAAAAATCCCCTTATAATTGCAAAAAATTGCAATTGGTACTCAAAATACTTCAATTGGTACGCGCAAGAAATAGGTCAATTCGGCAGCTTTTTGTTCAATTTCTCATGGAGTAAAAAACTTTTCATTAGTACGAGTCAAGGGAATGACCCCCTGGCCTTTCAGATAAAAAATAGATAAAACTAAAAGCAACATATATAATTTATAAACTTTACTTGGAGTAGCGGTGCCTAAAGGTCTCTGGAAACCGCTAGGTTTAGAAATGTATACAATGATTGCTAACTAATAATTAATAAAGAGTTAAATGCATCATTAATACACAAACTTGACAAGTGGGTGTGTTTAGGTACATTATCTTTCTAATTGCTCATTTAGGAGCAACAACTTGGCATATGGGTGCAAATAGGTCACCGACATGACATATGGACAAAAGAACGTCATGTAGACAACATATGTGTACATTTGGTGTTATTTTATTGTTTATTAGGACTCATTTTGACATATATAAGTTTTTGTGATGTTGATATGGGATGAACACTATATTAGCACAACACAATAATTTGAAGATTTATATTACCACTCAAACTTTGTTAAGAGGCAGATGAATCAAAATGTCAAAATTTTACACTTATACATATCTTATTTGTCATATTATTTCATTTATCTCACCAAAAATAACTATTTTTATAAAAAATATATTATTTTTAACATTTTATAATATTCTTTGTCTAGAAGATTCTACAAACAAAATCTAAAAAGGATACTACTAAACTAATCTAAATTGCATAATGTGTGAGGACTAAAAGAAAACAATCACTAACATGTTGTTTGCAAAGTACACATCGTTGCGACTCTGCCTACATCGCATTTTTTTGACCATGTGTCGTCGTAGTGACCTATTTGCACGCACATGCCAAGTTGTTGATCCTAAATGAGCAATTAGAGAGATGGTGTATCTAAATGCACCCACTCGCCAAGTTTATGTACTAATGATGTATTTAACTTATTAATAAAAGTCTATCACATCACGATAAAGGGTACTATGTATATATCTTTATGAGTATAATATGTTAGAATATTTAGCAAATGCGAGAAACAAAAACTGAACAATTTTGATTGTTAGTCGGTATCGTCCCACATGTTATTGATGGACCAGACGACCAGTTACGAAAATATGTAAGGTTGTTAGGTTGCCTCATTTCTTAATTTGCGAGGCTCTTTAAGCTGACGCAGAACCATGGAGTCAAGTCAGGCTCTAGAGTTTGCTCATGCAAGTTGCCGGCCAATGGATGATCCACACATATCATTAATCTGATCCCTAACCATAACATAACCTTTTTTTAAGGGGATCAGAAGGCACCCGCACAAAATTTTGTTTAGAACGCGGCGCTATGTACATGTCACGTTCTCGGCCTACTAGCTCCATTTGACCCCTAACCATATCATAACGTAGCAACATAATCTTTTCACCACACCCGATGAAACGATCCCGACTCTTCCTGCAGGAGGGGGCTGCTACAATGAATACACATATATTGACGACCTTCAGCGTCTCAGCATTTCTTTGTTTATTACGGGATCGGCATGGGCACCACTATATCTACCTGCTAAGCATAGCCGCCACTGTTGTTAAACCACATTAGCAGCCCTAGGCCCTAGCTACGTCACGTTCATTGGTGAACAGGGAGGTGCCGAGTGCCGACCAGTGAAGAAGTCATCTCTACGCCCGGCCGAGCAGTGGTGTTTGGTGTTCAAGAATGAAGGTGATAACCAGGGAGGAGGCCATCCGATCAAATTAAGGTGTCTAACATTTCGACCTACTCCATGTCGATCTTCATCCTCGCTTGCAGCTAGATCACCGGATCGAACTCTCTATAAATTTGGCTCCTGTGCAGAGCATCAGAACACAGCCGGCCGGCCTCCGTTATAGAAAACTCTCAGAAGCAAACGACGAACGTAGTCGCCACGGCCCCTGCTTACTCCCAAGAGGCCAAGAGAGGGAGTGAGACCAAGAGCTAGCCATGGCGTCGGCGGCAGCTGCCGGGGTCGAGGTGCCGAACAAAAGGGTGATCCTGAAGCGCTACGTGACGGGATTCCCGTCGGAGGACGACATGGAGGTGATCACCGGCACCGTGCGCCTCGCCGTGCCGGAGGGGTCGACGGCCGTCCTGGTCAAGAACCTGTACCTGTCGTGCGACCCCTACATGCGCAACCGCATGAGCAAGCACGAGCGTCCCAGCTACGTTCCAGACTTCGTCCTGGGAGAGGTAACAGCACGCTACGAATATCATATATATATAATATAAAAAAGATACTGGATCTTTGTTGTTTCCATATCGCTAAAAATAGAATCACTGACGCTGTACAGTACGGTTCAAGCGAGTGAGTGTGCTTAGATTTTAGGAAATCAAGATTTTCATAGGTACAAATAATCCTGCAGGTTTTGGTCAACTTTGGTGTCTGCAAGGTGGTAGCATCTGGGCACCCAGATTTCAAGGCTGGCGATCTTGTCTGGGGGACTACCGGATGGGAGGAGTACACTTTGGTCTCTGATCCGGAGTCATTTTTCAAGATCAATCATCCTGAATTGCCTCTCTTACTACGCAGGTGTTCTTGGTGAGTTCCCCTGCTTTCCAACCGAAATATCAAACCCCTGAAAACCTTCGTCCGAACTCAATTTTTCATTGAGCTGATTGTTCATCTGAAAACAAATGCTATGTTACCTTGCTCCTCTGAAAAGAAACCGGCCCCAACAATCCTTTTTCTTACTCTGTTTAAACTTGCTTCTTCCACAACCCAAATATTCAGGTATGGTGGGTCTAACTGCTTGGGCCGGATTTTTCAACTTGGGCAAGCCTAAGAAAGGCGAATACGTATTTGTCTCAGCTGCATCTGGCGCCGCTGGGCAGCTTGTTGGGCAACTTGCTAAGCTCGCAGGTTGTTATGTGGTTGGCAGTGCTGGTTCTGACGAGAAGGTTTGTGAAAACTCGTTTACTCTGTCTTGTGCTAACAATGCGTTCTCTTACTCTGTTCTTTTATTTCTAATAAAGTTAGTTCCATCTCTCTGCTTACAACCATTTCTGTTTTTAGTGATTGCTTCATTTGTGTCATGTCAATAGACATATACAGTAGATCACTGCACTAGAGTATAGCAGTAAAGCATGTTTATCTAGTTAGAAGGTATATATATCTTCAGTGAATCAATCACGTGGCATGTTGACCTGACATGTGGGGCCCACATATGCATGTCCATGTCAACGCCCAGTCAGCATGCCACGTATGCGGTTTACTACTGATTATAGAGATTTGGACCTCATGTGAACCGATTAGCAAGTTTAGGGACTTGGATATGCATTTTCAGAGTTTAGAGACCTGGATGACACTTCGTGCCAAGTTCATGTACCGCTGGTGCATTTTACTCAACCATCTTTCCTTTATAATCAGCTGGTAATTCATATTCATTCCCTTAAAAAAAAGCTGGTAATTCATATTCTACAGAAAAAACAAGCTTTTGCAATCAATATAAAAAAATGATATAACCAAACGTTAAGAAATTATTAGCACCAAGGCAGTGCAATCACTCATGATTATCAATTCCATTCCGGGTTGGGATTGCTCCTTTTTTTTTCAAAGGGGGTGTTTAGTTCCAAAAAGAAGGTGAAAAAAGGAGTGAAAAAGTCACATCGGACACAATATCACTTTTCGTTTGTTTGTGGTAAATATTATTCTATCATGACTTAACTAGGTTTAAAAGATTCGTCTCGTCATGTACATCAAAACCATGCAACTAGTTTTTTATTTGCCCGCATTTAGTGCTCAGGAGAGAGATTTGATGTGATAGGTGAATAGTGAATTTTGGAAAGAGAATTTCTGGGAACTAAACAAAGCCCAGTTAGGGTTACTCCTTGGAATGGGGGGTTACTCCTTGGAATGGGATTACGCTGGTACCGGTCCATTCTGCCGTACCTACCAGAGTTTATAATATAAAATTATTGCATATAATATACCTGCAAAAATTAATTTCATGAGGCCCAAAAGTTTTAAGCCCAAGAGAGAAGGCCCAACATAGTGAATCCAAATCTTAAAGAACATACTCCCTCCGGTTCTCAATTAGAAGTCGTTTAGGACAGCGACACAGTCATCAAGGCACAACTGTGACTTCTTTTTTCTATAAAAATTTTTCTTAAAAAATTATATATATATATATTTATGAAAGTAAATTTCAAGATCAATCTATTTATATGATTTTCACATTTTCAAACTCAACAATTTAAATGTTACTCATGATTTATATTCTCAATATTTGACTCAAACCTTGTCCAAAACGACTTCTAATATGAAACCGGAGGAAGTACAAATTAATTATCCTAATTTGCATAATTTAAATAATTGTTCTCAACTTGCATTTCTGAGAAGAATTGTCCATTTTATAACATATAAGTGGCAAAATTTAGGTTACAATTGGGGGGACCCTGGGCCTGGTATCATGCGATTAATGTGCCAGGCACAATGTATCAAGCGATTCCAAGGTTTCACTTTTGTTGTAAGTAGATTTCTGAATATCGCACTTTTTAAGCATAAAATGTTAAATAAATTATCCTCTTTAGCTTGTGTTAAATATGTATAGTTCTTGTATAGTTGTGCTATTGTGTGGTGATTGCTTCAATTTGTTGCAGTGCCTCTTTCAGTTTGATCTAAATAGCTCTGTGGTTCTAGTTCTTTTGATTCATATATTTAGTTCTTTTTATCTTTTTGGCATAGGACCTGCCTGCTAATTGTTATTCTTGTAACAGTTGGATTATAAGAGCGCTGAGACGTTTCAAGCTGCTTTTTTTTGGCATCGGCATTTTTAGCACGGCCGAAAGACAAATGCCAATTTTTTTAAAAAAACAAATGCTCGTATGGGATCAGACTGACGTGCAAAGTATAATCAAGAGGCAGATAAAATTTATCAAACCCTCAGAAAAACGTTCTCGTCATTTCCCAAAGAGAATGGAGGATAACAAAACCATACATTCTAAAGCACTAGATAGCAGTGATCTTTTTCAGTTGTCCTGTAAACAAGCCACAGATGAGATATTTTCTTAAAAGGGGGAAAAGTGCTTTTGATCAGAACGGCAAATCAGTTTTTTTGCAGCACTGGAAGAGCTCTTGGCTCATCCTCAGAAACAGCCTCTGATAGATATCATCATCTCAACAAGCACAGCTTTCTCCGATTGTTCAACGTCAGCTCGTTCATTTGGTATTTGGTGAAATACTGAATGTAACAATTTGGATCGAGTGAAAAACAAATGTAGCAGCTTGTTCGAGGCCGTCATAAAACAGAGTTTAATCTACGCGGCACGGAGAACTGACAAGTTCGTTATTGCCAACCTTCAATGCAAAGATCGCCACTTATCTGGCCCCTTTGCTCTGCAAATTGGCTTTCCTATCTTATTTTCTTGAATCAGGAGTAGAAAAAATGGGTTCCCCCTAAAAGATCTAAATGCATTCCATTTTCAAAACGGGATTGGATCACGTGGCAGAAGTAGATGTAGCAGCTTGTTCGAGGCCGTCACAAAACAGAAGAAAATCTGCGCGGCACGGAGAACTGCATGTTCGAGTTCGTTGTCGCCAACCTTCAATGCAAAGATCGCCACTTTTCTGGCCCCTTTGCTCTGCAAATTGGCTTCTTTGCGCCCAACAATCTTCCCATCCAAGAACAAATCGAAATCAACATATCAAAAACAAAAGCCACAGAAAAACTCCCCAAAGACAAAGATTGCACCTTCACCCTCAGATCTCCAGCAAAAAACAACGAAATCAAATAAAACCCTGAATCTAGCAAACTGCAATCCGGAGGGCAAGAGGAAATCAACATCGCGATACGAGCCGAGGCATCGGATTGCGGCGCAGGTTAGGAGGAGGGGGATTGTGAGGAAGATGAAACACGGTGGCTCTTTTATAGGGGTATTAGCTGGCCGGTGCCACGGCGGCGAAACCCTAGCCCGCGATCGATCGGGCCTTGTTTGTGAAAACCAACGAGGCCCAGCCTGCTCGGCCGTCTGTCCGGGTTGGGCCTCCATGGGCTTGCGCGTGTGTGGTAAGCGGTGAAGCCCACGTCCATCTTTTCTTTTGCTCGGAATTTTCTCTCTCATTTTCGATTTCAAACTGAGTTGCAAAATGGTTAGCGGTCAACAAAATTTTAGACATCGACATCATTTACAGTAGAACATAATTTTTTTACCATTAGTTTTGTTATGGTATATATGTAAGTCATAGCAAAACTAAGTTATTTTTTATGTATAAAAGTTTCTTTTTAAATATCCAAACTCAATACTTAAGGAGGTAATTTTACAATCGAAGTCTTAAAATTGTTTACTTGAGCTAAACTCAAAGTTTCAGTTATTATCTGCGGCCTAAGGAAAAAAAAGCTCCTAACATATATGCCGCCTTAGCAAGCACGTTGACAACTCGAGCAATCACGTTGACTGATCATTCCTTGGTTACATTTATTTAGTTGTTCACATTAAACAAGTTGCTTTCCGTTCAAAAAATTAAACAAGTTGCTGAACATACAATCTAAGCGTGGGGTGGGACGGGCTCTGGTGGCGCCGCGCCAAGGGGCTACGAGTTCACCTGCCCCGACGGGGAGGTCGACGGCTCATGGCCACCCCACGTCGGTTCTGGCTGTTGCTGCAGATACTTCCAAGGTGTCGCTGGCCGTTGCCGAGGAAACTCTGCAACAAACTTCTTTGGGGTGGAAATTAATTAAGGGTATCAAATAAATACAGTTTATAAAGCTATCTTCACAACATTGCACTATTTCGCGAGACCTATCCAATGAGGCCTTTGACCGCACGATTAGAGAATGATTACTGTAGCAAATTATGGACTAATTAGGCTCATTAGATTCGTCGTGCAAAGTTGCACTCATTCCTAAAAGAGTTTTACAAATAGACTTCATTTAGTACTCCATACATACAAGATTCCCTTTGGAAAAAATCTCCCGGGAGAAAGAAACATGGCCGAAGGCGCTGTTCAAACAGTCGTCGCTGGCGGTTTCGGATCCTGTCCCCACGGCATCCGAGGCTGCGATCCTTCAAGTCCAGACAAAGCCGTCGAAGACTCTGGGAGTCTCCCCACAGGTGGACGGCTCGGCCGGGCCGAGTCGCGTGACGTCTACTGGGCCTCCCCAGGCATGTGGCTCGTTTGGGCCATCCTCTCCCAGGGTAACCTCCCTTGGGCGGATCGGTCATTGGGCCTTCTACTTGCGGTAGCCCGGTTCCAGTCCAGTCGGTTTTTAGCCGTATTTTGGGCTGCGTGGACATCCAGGAGGGGCCGGTGCTGGAGACAGTATCCTTTCATGATCCAAGCAGCAACGGCGGCAGTGGCCGACCCCCTGGCGGCGGAGCCAGAGCTGGCGGTCGCGGTGGTTCATGAGATGCCACCCCCCCTTGAGGTCGACCTCACCAACGTCACCACGACGAGGGGGGGCCCTCCATCGCCTGCTGGGGAGGTGCTCAGCGCCGCCCTCACCACGGCCACCGCCGCTGCTCCGGTGGCTTCGTCGACAGTTTCGGCGGCCACATTCGTCGACACCGTCTCGAGGGCGGTGGCGCCACCCCCGTGCGGCGCAGAAGCAAGACCCCCCTAGTCGCTGTTGGTGAGCTCCGTCGAAGCAAGCGGCTTGCCAAGAAGACGCGAGGACGCACGTCGAACTCCTTGATTGCTGCTCAAAATGTCCTCATGAGGAAGCTGGGGATCCTCCTGGAGGGGGTGGCGCCGGATGCGGAGGCCTTCACCAGGTACGAGCAGATCTTCAAGAATGGGTTGTCGGAGGAGCAAGTCCGTGCCATTGCTGCACTTTTCCCTGATGGGATGCCGGAGGAGGCCCTGGTCGATGATGAAGCCCCGCTGGCTGAGCTCTAGAAGCCGTGGTACTTCACCTGTCGCAAAGTGTTTGATTATGGCATCTGAAAACATACTAGTGTGGAACGTCCGTGGGCTGAATTCTTCAGCGCGGAGAAATGTACTACGTGATTTGGTCGTGGCTGAGAGGGCCTCTCTGGTCTGTATTCAGGAAACAAAGTTAGCCTCCATATCTGATGCCGATGTACTCTCTATGTTTGGAATAAATTACTCTTTTGCCTACTTGCCGGCTGTTCGGTCCTGTGGTGGCATCCTGATTGCTTGGAACAAGTTGATTTGGTCGGGAGATCATGTTTCTGCTCGTCAATTCTCCCTCTCTCTCAAATTGGTCGATGTTTCCTCTGGTGTGTCTTGGTGGCTGTCCTCGGTTTATGGCCCCACCACACCTGATGCTAAGGTAGAATTCCTACAAGAATTGAGAGAGGTCCATCGGGGCATCTCTGGCCCGTGGATGATCAATGGGGATTTCAATATGATCTATAAAGCTGAGGACAAGAATAATGCTCTTCTGAACAGAAGATGTATGGGTCGCTTTCGGCGTCTGATTGAGGACTTGGAACTAAAGGAATTGCATCTGCATGGTCGGTTATATACATGGAGTAATGAGCGTGAACACCCCACTTTGGAACGGATTGATCGTGTCTTTGTGACTTTGGCCTGGGAGGAGATATTCCCCAAGAATTTCCTACATACTCTCTCTTCCCAGTGTTCAGACCATGCTCCCCTACTACTCCAGACCAATGCTTACATTTTTTCCAAGCGCCGTTTCCGCTTCGAAGCTATCTGGCCAAAATTCCCTGGCTATCTTGAGACGGTCGCTGCCGCTTGGCATTGTCCTGATATGCTCCTTGACCCGTTTCGTCGCTTGGACTGGTCCCTCCGTAACACTGCAAAGGCCCTGCAAAGTTGGAGTATCAAACATGTAGGGAGCATTCGGCTGCAGATGCAGATTGCGAAAGAAGTAATTCATCGCCTGGATTGCGCACAGGACCACCGGCTGCTAGCTGTCTGGGAACGTAACTTGAGGTTGCTGATGAAAAAGAAGTGCCTTGGCCTTGCCTCGTTGGAGCGAACCATCGCTCGGCAGTGCTCAAGGATCAATTGGCTTTCTGAGGGTGATGCTAGCACTCGTTTTTTCCATCAGCATGCAAACTACAGACAGCAAAAAACTTTCATCCCTTCTCTGAACCTGAATGGCACACCGGTGGTGGATGAGGCTCTGAAGGCCGATATGGCATTCAATTTCTTTGATAACATCCTGGGTGATCCAGGATCTAGGTCGCGGAGTCTCGATCTCAACATATTGGGCATTCCTTCATATAATCTTGATGAGCTGGCTAGTCCCTTTACTGAAGATGAGATTTGGGGGCTCATTAGGGACATGCCATCTGACAAGGCGCCGGGGCTGGATGGCTTCACTGGCAGATTTTACAAGACAGCTTGGTCAGTGATTAAGAGGGACATCCTCGCAGCATTCAGGGCATTCTGGGCACTTGATAGCCGCAGCTTTCACCTCATAAATGGTGGCCTGATCACACTTATCCCCAAAAACAAAGCAGCTGCGTCCTTGAATGAATTCCGGCCGATCAGCTTGATCCACAGTGGCGGGAAACTCTTTGCAAAGGCTCTGGCCAACCGGGTCGCCCCTCATCTTGTTAAATTAGTCAGCCCCAACCAGAGTGCGTTTATTAAAGGTCGTTATATTCTGGATAACTTCCAAATTGTGAGGGGATTGGCTAAATTGCTACACGCCAAGAAGAAGCCTAAAATCTTGTTTAAAGTCGATATCGCCCAAGCATTCGACTCAGTTAATTGGTCCTACCTTCTGGATGTGCTACAACATATGGGCTTCCCCTTGAAGTGGCGCAATTGGGTGAGCACCCTTCTATCCACAGCTAATTCGAAAGTTCTGATCAATGGAAATCCTGGTCGGCGCATCTGTCATGGTCGTGGGCTTCGCCAAGGGGATCCGCTTTCCCCAATGCTCTTTCTCTTGGTTATGGAAGGTTTGAATGCTATGATCAGCAAGGCAGACGAATGGAATCTTTTAGCAGGGTTAAACTGTCCCTCTATCCCTCACAGAGCCTCGCTCTATGTGGATGATCTAGTCTTATTTGTGTCACCTACTCTTGAGGACCTTGAACTCACCAGGGCCATTCTACTAGCTTTCAAGGAGGCTTCTGGCTTATGTACAAATGTAGACAAATGCAGTATTACTCCAATCCGATGCTCTGATCAGGATTTGGCTCGGGTTACCTCCATTTTCCCCTGTAAGGTGGAGGCATTTCCTTGTCGGTACCTGGGTGCCCCACTATCAATCCACAAGCTTGGTAAATCTCACTTCCAGCCATTAATTGATGCAGTGGCTGACCGGCTACAAGTATGGAGAGGTTGCCTCCTCAACCGCTCGGGTCGCTGGATCTTGACAAGAGTAACAGTTTCTGCCATGACAGTCTATATGTCCATTGCTGTTCAACTCTCCCCATGGGCTATTGAATCAATCGATAAGCTCAGGAAAGCTTTTCTGTGGAGAGGAACAGAGACAGTTTCAGGAGGGCACTGTCTCCTTGCTTGGACGCGCGTGTGTCAGCCTCTTCACATGGGAGGGCTCGGGATCCATGATCTACGGCTGGCTGGTCTGGCACTTCGTATGAGATGGCTTTGGCTTGGTCGTACTGACACAACTCGTGACTGGGGGAAAATTTTGGGGAAACCAGAACGGCTCGCCCAAGCGATGTTTGATGCTTCAATCTCGGTGCTGGTGGGCAATGGTGAAGCCGCTCTCTTTTGGAAAGATCGGTGGCTGCATGGTCGATCCTTACAAACCATCGCCCCAAACCTTTCCATGGCAGTTCCAGCACGAATCAGAACATCTCGAACCGTGGCCGAAGCACTCACAGATAGAGCCTGGGTCAGAGATATCACGGGGCGGGGGGGGGGGGGGGGGGGGGGGGGGGGGGGCTAACAGTACAAGTGATAACTGAATACATTCAGGTCTGGACAATGGTTGATGGGTACCCGCTGTCGCCACATCTTGCGGATGCCTTCTCCTGGAAATGGTCGAGCTCTGGTTCTTTCACTTCAAAATCAGCCTATGAGACATTCTTCATCGGTCGCAGCTTCACTTGGGGGGCTAAGCAACTATGGCGCACTCGTGCCCCCAACAAGTGCAGGTTCTTCTTCTGGTTGGCCATTCATGACCGGCTCTGGACCTCGGAAAGACTTCAGCGCCACAACCTTCCTAACTATGCCAATTGTGCCCTCTGTGGTCAGCATGTTGAATCTGTTGATCATCTGTTTCTTGGCTGTGTATTTAGCAGGGAGGTCTGGCACTGGCTGTTCTCCTTGTGCGGTATGTCAGGGATGGATCCTAGCCCTGATCAGCTCTTGGTCGATTGGTGGCTCAAGCGTAGGAGGGCTATACCCAAGGTTCTCAAGCGTCTCTTTGACTCCATGGTACTGCTGGTCGTTTGGGTTCTGTGGACCGAGCGAAATAATAGGATCTTCAGGAGATCAGCTCTTATGCCGGTGGCGCTGCTGCAGAGGATTCTTGAAGAGGCAGAGCTTTGGAGGCGTGCTGGGCTGCTCCGTCAGGACTTTCTGCTGCTCCAGTAGTTTTCCTGGAGTTTGTTGCTGGTTTTTGTTTTTTCTTTTTTGGTCGGCTTAGCTGCTGCTCAGCGGCTCTTGTACCTTATACTCTGTACTCTTTTCTCCTTAATGAAAAACGTGCTTTGCACGTTCTCTAAAAAAGCGTGTGGTTCCGCTTCGTCATCCTATAAATTAATGATGTGCAAGTTCAACTATCTGCGCTAAAATCTTTAGAAAATGAACATACTCAGATTCGGTAGGAGGCACAATTCAAAACCTATGAGCCAATTAGCAAACAAACATTTCACAGTTACCACTACAGATGACTTTTCTACATACAAACAGATTAAACAATACTCTTATCCGAGAAATTAAAACAATCCGATCAAAACCCCCAAAAAAATTACAGAAGCATAGATGCATTAGCCAAATACAAAAGAATCATTAATTCACAGGTGCAATTTAATCAGATTGCCAAGTTATCACGGCGAAGCTGTTAATAATTGAATCGAATATATACTATATATCTACAACAACAACAACAACGAAGGACAGCATCATAATGTCATATCCTCCGACAGATCGATCATCTACCTCCTAGCGCGGCGAAGCCTCCGCCGCGCATCATCTGCTTGAACTCGGTGAAGTCGACGCGGCCGTCGCCGTCGGCGTCGACCTTGCTGATCATCTTGCGGCAGTCCTCGGCGGTGCGCCCCTGCTTGAGGCCGAGGCTGGCCAGCACGGACCGGAGCTCCTCGACGGTGATGTAGCCGTCGCCGTTCTGGTCGAAGACGTTGAACGCCTCCCGCATGTCCTCCTCCTCGTCGTGCTTATGATTCTCGCCGCCGTCGCCGACGACGGAGCGGTAGAGGACTCCGAACTCCTCGACGTCCACGCACCCGTCGCCGTTGGCGTCGACCCTGCCCATGGTGGCGTCGAGCTCGGCGTCGGGGATGTAGATGCCCAGGTTCCTGAACGACTCGCCCAGCTCCTTCTTGGTGATCTGCCCGTCGCCGTTCTTGTCGAACATCTTGAACACCTTCTTCAGCTCCGACGAGTCCATGCTGCTGCTGCTCGTTGCCGGCCTCTCTTCCTGCATGTATGCGTGCTCAGCTCCACGGATCGATCGATCAGCCTAGCTCTGTTGATTTGCCTTCTTGATATGTTGTAAATTAATAAATGGGAGGGAAGAAGGATTGGTTGGTAACTAAATGGTTTTTTCTGTTCACCAGAGAATTTGGTTGGTTGGCAAATGGTTTTGTTCACCGGAGAAGGAAATGTTGTGTGGTGTGGAGGAAATTGTGGTGTCTATCTTTGTCATGTATGAGACGGCTATTTTTGTATGTTGTTTTAGTCGCTATATATATAGAGATTATTTCTCGTTGTGTCAGATGTGAGAAGAAAACCAAACACGTGCGTGAGACAGCTCCAGCTCCTATTTTAGGCTTAACTGTTCTAGATTTGTATAGATGGTTCACAAACACTGATCATCGTATTTTTTAAAAAACTTGCAGGAGCACTGCTATATCATCTCAGGAGAAGCATGCGAGTTCTTATAGGAGGATATTACATAAAAGGATTACGCACAATCTCATAAACAAAAAGATACACAGAGGCTAAGCAATTTCATGGCCACCAATCCAGGTTCCTCCAGTTCCAGAGTCAATTGCTCGAGCCTCAAAAGTGCCTCGATTATTCTGCTTCCAAACATTCCAAGTAGTATACATGATACATGAGAAGAACAGCTTTGACACACCTCATTGCACAGACTGGATTCCAGGGCCAGTTCCTTGCGCTGAGTTTGTCTGCTGTGAGCAATTTACTCAGCACTAGCAGCCATGCAAAGAACTTGTGCTTGATGTGCCTGTGCTTTCCAGATCACAATTCCACAACCATCTGAGCGCAGAGATCAAGATCAGGAATCCCCAATCATCCAAATTTTACTATCTACTGTAAGACATCCATTAGATTGTCTCATCTCAGAGTCAAAAGCTTTGATATATCCAACTTGAGGAACAAATTCAAAAGTATCCACCCTTTCATGCCTCTAGTCGCACCATTCCTATCCAATGTCAGCCCCACCCCCACACACACAACGACAAATCACGACCACATGCAGTCTGTCCAGATGACACAACAAATACATCATTAACAGCATTGCTCCTAGTAGACAAAAGCAGCATTACACAGCTACACAATACATACTATGTCACGGGTCATCATCGTATGGAGAATGAGTGGCGAAGTTTGATGGGACAACCAGGATTGGCTCTCCATGCTTCTTGAATTCAAGGAATGCAGGAAAAATATCGCCTGACAAATGAAAGTTGCCAGTCAGATCCACTCGCTCCAAATGACCTAAAACAAAGAAAAGACCCGTTAGTTATCAACCAATCCCCATTGTCTGGTGCCTATACGAATTCACATTGAATGTACTTAAGCAACAAAGGAGAAATTAGTAAATTATTTATTTTCTTATTACATTTCCTCTGCTTCAAGGTGTTACAAATGACCTCCAATGATTCAGGTGGTAATATGTTGGCTGCTGCATTGACCGAGACAAGGTTTGGTGCTTGCAATATTAATTTGGAAACAAAATATGCTGCTCTGATCCCACCACGATTCTTACTGCAATATATAAACAAAGCCAGTGAGGAAGCTGAAAATATATTGAATTCGAATGGCAGTGTTTGTTTCTACCTGATGTTGATATGGGAAAGAGCTACTTCCATTGGCGATGCTTCCTCGAGTATTTGGAAACCTAATGCTCCCAAGTCAATATCTTCAACATTTAGATCCCTCACATGTGAACCCAAGAATTTGGCCAACACAGCTGCCACAGAACTGCAAGTGCACTTCAATTAACAGACAAACATAAGTGAAAACAACACGATAAAATGCATGAAAAGAGATACTACTCACCTCCCTAAAGGATTGTCTGCTATAGATAGCACATCAAGTGGTTGATTAGCAGATGTGAGGCACTCAAGAAGTTTACTGACACCAATACTCGACAAGTCACAATTCTCCATTCTTAACCTCAAAAGTGGATTTTCCTTTTGAATAGCCCATGAAATAAAAGGGATCAACGATCTACAATTTTGTGTGCAGCTGTTGAGTGCTTGAGTAACTCAACAATAAACAGTTTAAACGTGGCAACAATTTATCACAAATACTCAGGATTACTTTGCATATACAGTTGATGATATCCGGAGGAAACTGAAGACAAACTTGATGACATAATTCTACTTTCTGCATTAATTACACCAGAGTACAGATGGGTATTCTGTTATTCAGCCAGTACCTGATACCTTCATCCATGATTGGATTGCCACTTATATCTAAATCCCTTAAGTTTGGCATTTTTATTAGAATTTTGTGAAGATCTACAACATCATCCTCTTGCAAATTATTTCCCCTGGAATGATGAGAATCAAGAAATGTGAAACACACAATTAGTCCATCAGAAATTTGAAACAGTCAGAAACAGAAGTCTAACAGCTAAGTTATGGTAAGGACAAAGTAGTACCTCAGGTTAAGAATGGACAGAGATTTCAAGGAAATATCTGATTTCAGTGTTAATGAGCTTGTAGAACTTTTGTTCACCTTGGAAAGCCAGCCTGCAATCTACAAGAAACACTCAATTTAACAGTAGAGAAGATGTAAAAGGAAAAAAAAAAGGTTTTCCTGGCAACCCACATTGTTTTCTGATATCTCAAGAGTTTGTAAACCACATGACGACTCAAGGAGAGTGTGAATAATCATTTGAGCAAATGATGACTGCATCTTAGTATCATGGAGTGACAGCAAGTGCAACGACCTGAACAATCATAAAAGTATAACATTGTTTACATGTTTCATGTTGCAATTAATTCCATTAACTATCGATACAACATATGCATATAAGTGGTGGATACTAGTTCAGGAACACGTAAGTGGTGAATGCTCTATGATTAATACTAATGGCAAGCTGCCGTAGAACAATAAAGAAACTAAAGATATGGTTCACTTTTTTTCTCAATCCCTAATATATATTAAAATATAGAATCAGCAGGCTTACTTGCCAGATGACAGAAAATGTAACAGACCATCAGAAACGGTCGGAGGCTTGGTTTCACAGATACGAGATGATTTAATACTAAATTGTTTGATTCCATGGCTTTGACATCCCTTTTGTAAAACAGCCTTGCAAATTTTATCCATGACAGCAGGATAAAGCTGGCAGTGAATGAATTCAAGGGATATCAGTGTCTCCGCATGGCAGCTCAGAAGTAGACATACACCATTAACCTGTCAATAAAAATTCAGAAGGAATGTAAACACCCTGGAGCCATTTATATCTTACTATTATATCACTAAAAGAACCATACAACGCATGGAAAACTAGACATCAAAGGGAATGACAGTGCCAACAAAATTTAATGACTAACAATTCAGAACATTGTTTCAGCTTTTGATATATACTTCTTATTTGGACTGCTTATTCACCTAGCCTTAGGTCCCATAAATTAAGACAGCACATGTAAAAATAAACTGGGGAATTATTCTATATTTCTTAGGGTTGAGAGAACTATTGTGCACATGAAACAAAAAATAAAATGGTGAGCATTTCTTTTATGCTTTCAGCTGATTCTAGAAAACGGTTATGATGCTGTACATTGTTATTCCAGATGAAATGTTATGCGGCGGCAAATGTATTATCACCGGCATAAGATTACCTGAGGCTCTGATATAATTCTTATGAACATTAATCTTTCCAGCTTGCAATGTTGAAGCAAGTCCTGAGAGACAAAGCATTACCAGCGGTCAAAGTACAATCGTCTGAACATCAAATAAATGGTTCACCAAATTTTAATAGATATGCATTAATCTGGATAGTAAATGTATTCTGGAACCATGTATAAACACAGTTGTGCCGATGATGTAGAAACCCCATTTGACAAAACAACATGGATGCATACACAAGGGCATAATCGAACCAACAAATTCACAATATCAGCTATATAAGGAGCTCTAAGCTAATCAGAAGTTAAGCACTTACATAAGTTTCTGCAGCGCAAAGAACGCCTTGCAGTCTCAAGCACCTGGAAATAACGAGCAAAGCTGATATTAATGAACTACTTGACTAAAAAACACAGCAGGTCCAATTAGATCCATTGTTACATCAACACTGTAGGACATATAACATTGCACATCCAAATTATTATATCAAAGTTATCAATCCCATGTCTTAATGAGTTGAACATTCATAATCGGTGAGTGCTGCATGAAAGATAAAAAAAAAGTTGGGCTAAAATGAGAAATGAATATGAACAATAGTCGTCAATGCTGGCACCTTGCATAGCAACCAAATCTGGTTAGTTGATATGTTAATCCTGAATGCTGTTGAGATGTGTCCTCTCTGTGGTAGATGGAATTCATTATTTTAGCTGCTAAATCATGAATAAAAATTAGAAATATCATCACTGCAGTACATGGGTTATCATAACTTTGGGTGATAAAGATAATTTCAAATAATTAGTGTCACTTCTGATAATCTAAACAACAAAAAAAACAAAGTCAATTCAATAACTGGTGTCACAGAGTTAGGTAAATGTATTTTTCATATAATTTATGTTTTGTTTCTAAAACTAAACTACACGGCAGATAGCAATTAGTCAGTTAACCAAGCAACATAACAAACAAGTAACAATATGGTAAATATGTCAGGAAGGAATTCTTGATGCTGACCTGGTATGCTCAACTCACTAATAACTCCACAAAAAGAAGGAAGCAAGGCACTCTCTGCAGCTTCATCCAGGCACCTGGTAAGGGTAACAAAACAAAAGCTCATAGGTGACGAAGATGTTAACACATTTCATTCATAAAACCTGATCACAAATCATCCAAAACATACTCTTGTAAATGCTTTTCCCAGTACTGTTGCTGCCAATCCACAGTTACCACATTATCATGCCCAGACTTAACACTGAGGGGCCAGCGCCGTTTGAACAACGATTGCCAAGACGTGTTGAAATCTTCGCACCTAAAATCGCCATGTCAAATATTGGAACCAAAACACTGACGATTGACAAAATCTTGAACCAAAACACTCATGTGAAAACCTTGAACGTTTTGTCCCCCGTCTGTCACCATCTTGCCTTCCAAATACAGCAGTAGTATCAGCACAAGAGCAGCATCTGGCATGGGGCAATTATTATAAGCATAACGAAAATGCACGATTTTGTCAGAGAAAACACGCAGTGACACTGCAGATGTAGAACAGGAGCAAGAAATGAATCGGGCACAAGAAGGAATGGAGCCTTCTCGTTGCTGTGTACAAATTGGGGGAGAAGGGGAGAGGCGGAGGTTGGAACCTGGCATGGGCGGCGTGATGGAGCGACTCGAGCGCGGCGGGAGAGAGCCGGGACGCCAGCCGGTGCAGAAGCTCCCAGGGAAGCGCCTCCGCCACTTGCTCCGGCCCCAGGTGGTCGTCCTCCGCCTCCCCTACGCCTTCTTCTGCGAAACCCCCGGGACAACCACCGCCGCTGTATTCTCCTGGCCATCCAGTTCGCCCCGCGCTCGCGCTGTCGCGGGTGAGACGGGCAGCGACCGCGTCCAGGCACAGCGAAAGCAAGCTTGGTGCTGGAGCCTCCGCCGCCGCCGCCAACTCCTCCGTGCCGAGCTCAGCCATGCCCGTGCGCTACGCCACCCTGGCTTCCCGCGAACAATCCCTGCGCCGCCGTACGGCTGGCTGCTCCCCCTCCGCCGCCGCTGCCGCCGTTTCGCCTGGGAGGACGCAGGAGAGAGGGCGACGGTGAATCCTGTGGTGGCCGTTCTTTTGGGCTTGGTGGGCCTTATTTGTGAGATGTAGATTTATGGGCCTTATTTCTGAGACGGAGCTTGGTGGCCCAATGCCGACTACTTGTAGGCCCAGATCAGAGTTCGCGATGCAGATTTTGTTCGTGCATAAAAAGACATCACGTCCATGGAGAAATATCTTCATGGATTTTTGTTTTTTTTGTGGAAGCAAGGGCTAATGGAATTTGACAACACGCTATGATCATGAGAAGCTCTTCGGCAGACTAGAGTTCATTCCCATTATTTGACAACGACGACATACCAAACTGGAACATACATGGCATTGGCACCAGTACATGGGACTATGCATGCCCAAATAATATTACTACCTACACTCATCATTCACTTTTATTTTAAATGTTGACACTCTTATTCTAAAGCACGTACACGCGCCACATTCTTCGTGCTTGCCAAACATTATGAATCAGTTGGCGACCAAAGTTGGCTCAAGGATCTTCCTGTTAACATTTTTGGCGGCACCGTTGAAGTCTCTAAACCACTTGGCTGATTTCTTCATGTGGCGCTTGTAGCCATCGTTGTGGTCGACATAGATGAGGCCGAACCGTGAGGTGTAGCCGCTACCCCACTCGAAGTTGTCCAGCAGAGACCAGGTGAAGTGGCCGCGCACGTCCGCCCCACAGCTGCAAGCACACACACGCATGCAACATACTCTCATCTTATAATTCAAATCAAATTAAAGCTTGTATATATGTTACCAAATTGAAATGAACTAAATCTATGTTTAGTTTTAGCGTTGGTAATTAATTACGTACTCTATTGCCTCTTTGACGGCTGAGATGTGACGCTGGAGGTAATCTAGCCTCCTGTCGTCATTCAGTGCAGCTTCCATACTTAACGGTTCCACGTCGGCGATCCCTACAACAACAAATACTAATTAAGTTAAATGGGTCCATCAAAAGATCCCCGGCCCGTTAACCATGTTATTATTGTAGTTACCGTTCTCAGTTATGTACACGGGTGGGTTTCCGTATTTCTCCTTCATGATCATAAGGAGGTCCCTTAGGCCTTTCGGGTATGAAAAAATCCAATAAGTTCCGGTCTGCAAATTGAGGCAAGAATGTGAAATAAAGAAGGTATAATAATGTTTGTGTGAGACCAGTTCTATATAAGACAAGATTTTGCTAACAAAAATCTAAATTATCAGCATATATAGCATACATTTTGAAAACAAATTAACTAATTAAGTAGGATTGTAGGAAGGTACGTACTTTAGGACCAATAGGATTCCCACCAGAGCCTTCGACTGGTTGATCAAACAGAAGGATATATAACAAATGCACGCGGTTAATATGAGAACGTCGAATTTTCTTAATATATGGAACTATGAAGCAGTATATATAGGGGCTCTCCCTATAGGCAGCTGGCGAGAGCCCCCTCCGCCCCGGTCCCACCCCCACCCCACATCTTATCCCCTCCGCAGCACTGCTCGTGCTGATCCGCCCGCCGACCCGCCGCGCAAGAGAGCATCGCCGTTCTCGCCGCCGCTCACGCCAGCCCACTCGCCCCCGCCGCCCACGCCAGCCCAGGCTCCGGCGGCGTCCCCGCCGCCTCCGCCGCCGCCCTCCGCTGCCGCTCCCACACTAACCTCTTCTTCTGGTTCTTCTTCATGGTGTCTTCTTCAACTCCGGCCACTATCCCCCGCCGCCCGCGCCGCCCTCCACCACCGCCCACACTAACCTCTCCTCTCCCTCACCCTTCTCTTCCTCAATTTCGGATCCACAAGCTCCCCTGCCGCCGCCGCCGCCCCTCCCAGCTCCTGCGGCGCCACCGCCGCCGGATCCACCACCCACTCGACCGCCGCCGGCCCTAACTGCTTCGGCCGTGATGCCCCCGCCACCCCGAACCTGGCCCGACCACCCTCCTCCACCACCCGCGGCGGTCGGCGCCACCGCCGCCTCGCCGTCCCGCCCAGCGCCCGCCGCCACCGCTGGTCCTCTAGCCTCCCCCGGCCATCCTCTAGGTCCGGCGACCATGGATGACCTCCCGGCCCCAAACCCCAACCCTAAACACTAACCCGAATCAGAGCTCGCCGGAGTTGGACGGCCCCAAACCCCGAAACCCTAACCCCAACCCTAAACCCTAACCCGAATCGGAGCTCGCCGGAGTTGGATTCATCGCCGGAGAAGAGGAGGAGGTCGCCGGAGTCGATGGCTTGATTTTGTTACTTCTTCGGTTGGATTGTTACCTTCTCTGTTTTTTCCCTTTTTTGGTTGTTGTTTTCCTTGGACAGCTGATTCCCTTCCAAATTAAAGGGGCTCTCCATGTAAGCCTAAATGGAGAGGGCTCTCCATCTAGATTTTGGGTATATTAATTAGTCCTCAACCATGTATATTTTCTTACTTGGAAGATCAGCGTAGATGTCGTCAGTGTTCAACCCTGGCTCGAATTTTGGTGACATGTCGAAGTGCTTGGCGAACCTGGAGGTGTAGTAGTTGAGCGCCAACATGTTATAGGAACCAGCTAGCTTCTTTTGCTCGTCCTCAGTGAAGTAGGGTAGCCGATCCCTGATCAAGGATCTCATGGAGAAGGGGTAGTCACCACGAACCACCGGCTCCAAGAACCATCCCAGATTGTAGTCGATGGCTCTTTCTTGTGCCTGTTCATCGAGGAACGTATTTTCGTATGGCTCGTAACCCATTACGTCAAATGCTATCCCTATTTGTCCATCTTCACCCTGCATGCAATATATATCATCTATAGTATATTACCAACCTATATTATTAATTTAATTTGCTAGAGTGTGCATGCATGTGTCGTGTTTCATGTATGAGTGTACCTTGTAATGCTTGTTGAACAGATCAACAGCCTCAGCATGAGCAAGGAGGATGTGGTGCCCAGCAAGGTATGGCTCGGTGAGCGAGTCTCCATGTGGGATGGCACAGTCACGCCCTGGTGTGCACCGCCCAGGGGCGTGCTCCCCCGTTCCATAGGCAAAACAACAATATGTGTGTGGCTCGTTAAAGGTGAACCAGTGCTTCACCTTGTCGCCGAAGTGCTCAAAGCACAACCGAGCGAAGTCTGTATAATCTTTTCTGCAAAGTTGCAAAGCCGAAATGATATGATGTACAGAGGTAAATAGTTATGTTCTACATCAATAATTTTTTTATTTGTTGGGAGGAGTGAGAACCAGTAGAATAAATTAGATTCTATTGTTCATATAATTATTCCAACTGCCTACTTACACAATCTGCCGATTTAAGAAGCCGCCATACTTGTCTTCCAGTGCTTGAGGGGTGTCCCAGTGGAAAATTGTTACATATGGCTCTATGCCTGAGTAGCAATAAGTAACGAGTTGTGTAAACTTTTGTGCATTGTACTACTAAATTCTTCCCCCAGCTAGTTACTAATCGAAGGAGCTGCAGGAAAGAAAATTGATAGTTCTTTAGTTAAATAATGTTTTCACCATTCTTTTTCAACAAGTTGATCAAGTTTTTGTAGTACTGGATGCCTTCATGGTTTATGCCACCTTCGATCGTCCCCTCTGAAAACCATAAGATGTGTTCAAATTAGCACTGTAAAATCTAGCACACTTAAATCGTAAATAATGTTTTCAACATTATTCTCTTTCAACACTGTTATTGTTTCTAACTTATTCGCCGTACAAAAACGGTTATGTTCTGTACTTACTTGGCAATATTCTCGGCCAAGAGATGGAGAACCTATATGCATCCATGCCCATTTGCTTCAGCATTTTGACATCATCCTGTAGGTCACAAATAATGCTGACATAATATACTACTAAAACATATGCATATTCCTTCAGTATTTAACACTTTCTTGAAGACAAATATTTTAATCTATCTACTTGTGATTCCCTTATGTTTAACACTTTTGTTAAGATAAATATTCCAATTTGCAAGATAAATTAAGTATTCTAATTTGCAATATAAATTGTTAAAAGTATTTCACGTTTCATCAATGTGACTGCAGTATTTGTGTTCTGGATCTTCCAATGCTGAGCTGCCCTGCATTGCAACAGGTGGAACTCCAACTACATTTGGGGAGCATCTCGGTAGTTAATATATGACATCTTGGTACTTACTTTATACTGATAGTAGGAGTTCACTGCAACATTCCCATTGCTCCCATCGGCTATCCTATCTGTTCATATACATACACGTGAAAGAAAGGATTCAGGAATGAATGGCATCATCTTGCTAATACAGCTTACATATATAAATAACAAACAAAAATAATAAGGCTGGCTATATATATTACCCGGATGATTTTGGCTGAAGGTGTCCCAGGCGCTTGGCCCCTTGCCACCTTCATTCCAAGCGCCTTCAACCTACACAGATGCATGACATATATAATATATACATTTGTGCATATCAAACACATCATTGACGTGCATTCTGATACTGTATTTTTTTCTCTGAGATATTAGTTAACGCTACTAGGTTCCTTTCAATTAACATAGACATATACATTATATTTGTGCTAGAAAAATAGTTAAAAATGAACTAATTTGTTTGTCCTAAACGTCATATATTTAAGGATGGAGGGAGTACTTGGTAAGCTGAAGTGGAGGCGCCAAACATAAAGTCAGGGCGGAACCAGTCCCTTCTAGGGGTTTGCCAGGGCTTCAGCTTTTCCCATCCAGCTGCAAGCTCACTGCTTATCCTTTCCGCTCGTGATCTAAGGCTAAGGTTACACCTTCTCTTACTTTTTTGAGATGAAAAAGATAGGTGCCATGACAAATTGTCACTATTAGGTCCTATATGGCTTCTGATGAGGACAGGATGAGCAGTGTGACTTAGGGCGGAAGCAAGTAGAGCCATTCTTGCTAGCTGCTGGCTAAAGGTTTTGAGCTGCTTGAGTGGTAGTGAGTTGCCCTTTATGGTAGGCGGGTGCATCTATTTATAGATGAGGATGCACACTGCGTGCGCCAAATCTAGCTGTCAGAGGGTGTGCAAACATGGAAAATAATTATGAGGCTATGGGAGGGTTGAATAGGATAGACGGCACTGATTTTTTGCATCAATGTTGTGCTAGTGTTTATTCTCATTGAATATATATCTTCCAACCCCTGTGGGTGAATTTAAATCAAATTGAAGTTGATGGGCAGAAGAAGACAGTTGAACATGCAATTTGGCTTTTGCACATGGCACCAGGTCGCCAATGAGTTCAACAAGTTGCACCAAATAAGAATAGCATCACCTTATTTGTTTTATGCCCACACTGTTTACGGGTTAAGTTTGTTAAAAAATCATAAAAAATTACCAGTGAAACACATCATCTCTAATCAAACAAAAATATATCTGGCGAAAGGGGAGATTAGACATAATATGATAAGATTTTTCTGTCATTCCTTAAAACCTATACTTTTGTATGTCTAGATGCCAATTTCTTTTCTCTTGACAATACTCAATTACATGACTTATTTCGTTCCAATAAGGCAAGCCTTTAACCGATAGTTACTCTATGAATATTTAAAAATACTTTCTTATGATTATAATTTATATATGATTTTTTTTGTGGAGCAATCGTTGGTCAAAGTCTTGTCTTAACAAAATGAAATATGCCTTATAGAAAGTGAATGGATTATAGCATATTGGATTCTACCAGTATGTAGCTGCCATAAGAAAAATGTACAACATTTTGAAGTAGTAGGCTGAAGTGGATCCAAATGGTGCTAGGGTTCTGTTGGGGCATTACAAGTTATCTCTACATATCACTCATTTTCTCATCACCATCCTAAACAATATTCCTGCTGTAGTCTACTCTCATCCGCAATCAGAGTTCAGCTGCAAGCTTCATAATTAAAAATACAGCATAATATACAAGTGCATGGGTGCCATACCAACATGCTGGTAGATAAGACATTAGACAAAGGTCGGTGGGTCACTTTCCTAGCCTACTTGCAAACGCACAGTGGGAGACGAGGAGCATGATCGGATCGGATGAGTTGTGCAAGATGGGTGATCGGATCGGATGAGTTGTGCAAGATGGGCCACAAGCCCACAACACAGCGGTGTGGACATTCAGTTTCGTTGCAGAACAGGATATACAGGTGCAGCCGTGCAACCCACTTGTCATGACGGCCAAATGTATTCCGACAAGCGAGAAGCCGCACATAGACGTGATCGACTAAAAATTTAGATTAACTCTTGATAAGCAATTTCTTCGATTGGATTTAGTGGATTTGAATAATTTTGGACATTATTGGACTAACAATATTTGATTACCCAAGCAACTCCAAGTATAACTGTTATTGTCTAAAATGTCTAGTCATTAGGTTAATCGATTATAATTAATGTCCGGCTTTTGACATTGGACCTATCCATTTGTTGATGATCATATTATACATGAAGTAGTATATTGCAAGATTGAGTCATCCCAAACAAATTTTAGTCATTTTCGTTAAACTTTTAGCATGTGAACACAATGTTTTAATTCTAGGGTATGGCTTTTGCCAATGGGGCACACATATAGATCTAGCTACAACAATTGCCATGAAATAATTGACAATGGGGCCCACAATGAAATCACCTCTAACAAATTCTTATCAATTCGCTAAAGTTTTAATTCTAGGGTTCATCAATGGCACATTTAGGCCACAAATAACTACTGTATGCACAAGCAAAGTTAATTGACTAATTAAATTTGTTTTGCACCTGGGTGCGTCTGCGTCAAGAAACTATATATGTACGCACTTGCATCACTGGATCGAGATCGAGGTGAAGCTATGGAGTTATAGCATATTGGATTCTATTTTCTAACAGGATGTAGCTGCCAAGAAATATGTACAACAATTTGGACACGATAATGCATGGCTGAATGGTTTAGTGGGTCCAAATGGTACTAGGGGATTGTTAGGGCGTAACACTAATATATTCTGCATATCACTCATTTCCTCTCATCATCATCCTAAACTATTCGCCTGGTGTCCATCCGCAATCAGAGTTCAGCTGCAAGTATAATATAAAAGTGCACAGTGTGCCAAATCATCAACAGGCTTGCAAGTATATGTAACTCCCCAACCAGCTCGCGTGCGCACAGACGCACAGTGCGAGGCGAGGAGCACGAGTTGTATGTACGACGAATTAGGAGCGCATTTACGCCGACGAAAACGAGTTTCCCGAGAAGAGAATGTGAAGTTTGGTGAAAATATCACATCGAACACTGTAGCGCACTGTAGTACTTTTCGTTTGTCTGTGGTAATCATTGTCATACTATGACCTAACTAGGCTCAAAAGATTCGTCTCGTCATGTACATCAAAACTATGTACTTAGTTTTTTTATTTACCCATATTTAGTGTTCCATACATGAGAAAAGAGATTTGATGTGATAGATGAATAGTGAAGTTTGGAGAGAGAATTTTTGGCTTTTCAAGTAACTAAACAGACATATCTGCGAACATGCATTATTGTCACTGACATGGAGACCTGCCAGTAAGCAGGAATCACCAGCAAGCAAGCAAGCTAGGAGATGGGATCGGAGAGTTGTACAAGCATGGCGGTGGTGTGGACCTTCCGCGCCGCTCCAAAACAGTATAGAGCACCCCACATGTGCAAGACGGGCGCCAGTGTATTCCGACAAGCGAGGATGACGAGCTTGTACCGCACCTACAGCACAATTTCCCCGTACATACACACAAATTACATGTGACTTTTACAGCATTAGATTCTATGTTATATCCGTAATTTTGCTGACGTAGCAAGAAAAGAAAGGAGAGAATTTCTCGCCATGTTCGCTTGGATTATCAGCCACCAGCCAACAGTGTTTTTCTTTCAGCAAAAACCAGCGCCAGCCACCAGCCACCAACCAGTCAGCAGTGTTTTTCTCTCAGCAAAACCAGCGCCAGCCAACCGAACAGGGCGTTAGATGAGAGAGTAGTTTTATCCCGACACTTACATGCGCAATTACCTAATATGCATGGCGACACTCATCAGAAGCATAATTACTTAGTGTGACTGTTGACAGTGAGACACAAATGGTAACTCACATTGGTACAATAATGTCTATAAACACACGGACGTCGACACATGCTTACTCCAATAAGCATTGTCGATAGACCGGGCTAATGGCTCCGACACAAGTCCGAGCAGATATATTCCACCACAAGAAATCTAGTAATTGAGCTATGCTCAGTGAACCGGAAGAGTTGATTCATTTGGTAAACTATGGATTGGATTATGGTAATTTATCCAGATTCACATTGCTAACAAAGTGCAGCCAAATAACATATTAACATTCTTACCTAAAACGCACCCAGTTGTCCGCCGGATTTCATGCCAAACACAGAGTTTTAGTCATTTTTGACAATAGGTGGAGAGACATCTAGCTACCAAATTTTGGATTTACTAATAAATAGATTGGTTGTGTTTTGTTCAATTTTTTTTTAAAAAAGTTGCATATATACTCTCTCCGTTTCAAAATGTAGGCCGTTTGATTTTTTCAACCACAAGTTTGACCGCTCGTCTTATTCAAAAAAATAATGAAAATATAGTCAAATTTAAGACATTTTTGAAGATTTTATATCAATGAAGCAAGACACCACAAAAAATATGATAATTTGCATAAAATTTTGAATAAGACGAGCGAGTCAAACTTGTAGTTGAAAAAGTCAAACGACCTACATTTTGAAACGGAGGGAGTAGTTCTCAAGCTAATGATTTGGATTAATATATATATAGTTTTTGTTATATGTAGAATTGAAATACACCATGATTTAACTGCGTCCATCGAGAAAAGCATCCAATATACTACAGTACCTCTGGTCATCTACATTGACGTTTACGACAATCAATTTGGTTTTATTGTAATATTTTTTTACTGTCTGAAACATCGTATAAATTAACATGACCGGACGCAATATATGGTTAATTTTGGATGCATCAAGAAACGGTTAAACTGGTGGGCTCTCCAAATCTGCATAAATCT
This sequence comes from Echinochloa phyllopogon, assembly GCA_033239725.1. Lineage (NCBI taxonomy): Eukaryota > Viridiplantae > Streptophyta > Magnoliopsida > Poales > Poaceae > Echinochloa > Echinochloa phyllopogon. The sequence goes on from BTCW01000003.1 coordinate 5,073,596, forward strand.
TATCGTCTGATCCAATATACATATGTCCATGATTAAGTAGAGCTTGCCCAGAGACAGAGTCAGCAGCGAAGTTTCGTGAATCGTGGAAAAACAGATCGACTAGCATGATTATTGATGTGGCCTATGTTGTCATGTGACAATGCCTCCTACAAGCCGCTCTCTGACTCGTCTAACTCTGACAAGACCATATGCCCGCGTCTAGATGTTCAAGCGCGGCGCGTCGGCGAGCATGCAGTGCCCTAACAGCAAGGTTAAGGTAATCCCCTCCATGCTTGTCTGGGATATACGATGCAAGTTTACAAATACTCGTGCAAGCAACCAAACACAACCTAGACAAACAACCCTCGCCTAAGCCTCCTCTAAGTCAAACATTCAAATCTATTGACAATTGGTGCCGTGTCTTTAGGCACCTAATGTATAGGAGGTGTAGGAAAGGTACATGATTACTGAAACTTTCTAATTCATTAGGTTCCACAGTTGTCCTTAAAAGCCTCCAAAAGGGAGCCCTTCCAAGTATGCCTTGATGTTCGTCAATATAGGGGCTTTGATGCCCCCTAGTTTCTAAACCAATCACTCAAGTCCAATCATTCTCTATTGTATTTGTGAGTATAAGATCGTAACCAAGGCTACACTTAATTTTGTTTGAATGATAGTTTCTCAATAACACTTTTATGATGGTGGACCTTTTTTATGAATCTAGACCAAATTAATGCAAACTCATGGGGACAAAAGAAAAAAAATTGGCTTGTTTGAGAATAAATATTGAACTAAAACAAAATATTTGTTGAAGTGGGCCAGACAAACACATGTTCATTAAAATATCAAGACTGATATAATAAAAAGGCATGCATATGAAAAAGATACGAGTTTCATGCAAATACCAAGAACTGAAATGATTTTAAAAAATACACTAACATGAATTATTCTGATGCAGCTAGCAGACTTGGGAACAAACAAAATATAATATTATAATACTAAATTACGGTTTATTTAAAATCACCATAAAAAAGAAAAGACATACATATTTTTTTAGAATTAGAAAAGGCATACATATACTAACTATCTCGGCCGAACAGAAGAAATCTCGCAGCCCATGAGCAAGAAAATTAGGCCTAGAAAGGAACCACGCACCCACCAGGCCTTGGTGGATATACGGCCCAAAACAAAATTTTCCCCGTGGCCTGTTACGTACACATATACCTTGTAGAAGCAGTTTTGCCATTCACGTTGTTAGAGCCCTTTCATCAAGCAGGTTAATTTCCCTCAAAAAAAATCAAGCAGGTTAATTATCAGGTAGATCAGGAATCGGAAAAACACAAGCCCTAAAAAAAGAATAGGAAAAGAAAGCATGTCATAAGTAAAGTAGGAGGAATTAAAATTTTAATTCCTCCTACTTTAGCCAATAATGTAGGAAATTAAAGACGCATCAAGGATGACTGCTCGGCGATCGGTACGAGTGCGACTGTGCTAGTCTGAGGCCGGTTGACGTCGCTGATCGACGGGCTGTCCGAAATAAAGATTGGGTGACTGCTAATTTGCTGAAGACTCTCATCCGCGTCCTTCAGCACAGCCATGGCACTGTGAAAAATCAGGATGGAAGCTGCAACACAGAGGAATTTAAAACTTTTTTTTGGTGGAAACTGCTTTAAGCCTGTAATGGCAAGGATGGCTACGTGTCTGTCGCTGCCCAGGGCCCATGTGTAGAGTGGGGACTCTTATATAGCGCATAGAAGCTATATAAGCATGTTGGCTTCAAAGCCCATTAAAACTGAGAAAAGGCCCAACTAACCAGGATACTCGTGCGTGTGTATCTTTGCAGTACCGACTTCTCCAGTTCCAAGAACTCTCAAACATCATTCTAAAAAAAAAGAACTCTCAAACATCGAAGGCATATTGATAAAAAAATTCCAGAAGCTATATAGGTTTTTCGAGTGTAGAGTGAGAGGGGATTCAACACAATATGCCTTTTTATTTTCGATCCAATCACCAAGGCCTGTAAATCTATCTAAAAACAAGGTTCAGCGCCAGCTAAACTAAATTGTAATATATGTAATGGCATTCTAAAAATACTTGCACAATAGGGTCTGTAACTCATAAAAGGGCCTCTAGCCTAGTGGTTACAACACCTGAGCAGCACTCAGTAGACCCAGGTTCGATACCCTGTGCGAGCGAATTAATTGGGTTTAGAATTAAAATATAACAAAATAGGTAGGGGCTTCCCCTGCTGACTTCGGTTGAATTAATCGGATTTGGAATAAAAGTATAAAAAATAGGTTGGGGCTTCCCCTTCTGACTTCAATCGAATTAATTGGGTTTGAAATAAAAATATAAAAAATAGGTAGGGGCTTCCCCTGCTGACTTCGGTCAAAAAATATAATTAATTGGGTTTGGAATAAAAATATAAAAAATAGACTGAGGCTTACCTTACTCACTTCGGTAAAAAATATAATTAATTGGGTTTGGAATAAAAATATAAAAAATAGGTTGGGGCCCTGCCGACTTCAGTCAAAAAAATAGCCAAAAGAATAATTAATTGGGTTTGTAATAAAAATATAAAAAATAGGTGAAGGCTTCCCCTGATGACTTTCGTCAAGAAAAATTGGTCTATTACTCGGCCACTATGGAGAGCAACAAGTACTGTGTGACAGTACACTACCTGAATAAAACCATTCGAAACATTAATAATATTTTTATACAATGGTGTTATTCAATTTGTCAAATTAATTGAGTGTTTAGGTGGGGGCATAAGCCCCCAGGCTGTATTCCCTTCAACAAATGTATCACTTTATTTGTAAATATTTGTAATTGTTAATATGTTTTTCTATTGCAATGTTTACGACAGAGATTGTGGACTTGGTAACCTAGTCTCAGAGGCGACTAGGGAGACCGATGCCTTCTACTCGCTCAAGAACTTTGTTGAGGTAATTATAACTCTCTGTTACACACGATGGAAGATATACACGGGGCCAATATGGAGAGCAATAAGTATTGCGTGTCAGTATACTACCTGTCTGAAACCATTCGAAACATTAATGATTAATAATATTTTTTATACAATGGTAGTATACTACCTGTCTGAAACCATTCGAAACATTAATGATTAATAATATTTTTTATACAATGGTGTTATTCAATTTGTCAAATTAATCGGGTGTTTAGGTGGGGGCATAAGCCCCCCCGGCCTGTTATCCACTTCAAAAAATGTATGACTTTATTTGTAACTGTTTGTAGTTGTTAATATGTTTTCCTATTGCAATGTGTACGACAGAGTTCGTGGACTTGGTAACCTAGTCTCAGAGGCGGCTAGGGAGACCGACGCCTTCTACTCGCTTAAGGACCTGTTGAGTTAATTCTTAACTAATTTATTCCTGGCCCAACATACTTTCGTTGTCAAATATATATTATCGCTCACAAATATATATATATATCATTTATAACAAATTATTATTTAATTTAAAAATCAACCGAATTGTTTATCCTCAACGGCGGCATATATCTGAGAACCAATGTAATATTTTATATAAATCTCCCTTTTTAATTTCTTGGGGACATTTTCATAATTACAACATTCTCTTTCCTCATCCCTTGCGGGTTTCGCTGCTTGATCTTCTACCATCGTCCATTCTCTTGTAATCCCTCCGTTTGGATGCCCCAACGACCTTCTTGCCACCGTTGTTTCGGTGGCGGCACCTTTGCCTCGTTACACAGTTGAGCTGCCTCCCTCACGTGGGTCTAGCTGGCATCCATGGCCTTCACTTTAATTCTAACCCCACCGCTAAAATCTTTTTGTGCTGGTAACGGAAAACTTTAAATTCATCGTTACACATATAATATAGGTTGGGAAGAAGGAAGATAAACTTTGAATGTCAGAAATTCCTGCTAAAAGTTAACATATCTAGTTAGGCCAGTCTCAGTGGGAGTTTCATGGACAATAAATTGACTGTCATATCAGCATTTTTGATGATGTGATGAAACTCCATGTACATAGTTACCTAGATAACTTGTGTCTTGCATGTGACCTAGGAAACAACAATTGATGAAACTATACATTGAGAGAGAGGTGTTTCATCCTAATTTCAAACACTTTTAGATGATGTGTCACTCTAGATAATTGTATCAATGAAATTTCCATTGAGACGGGCCCTAGGGGACAATTAACAATGCAAAAATCACACTACATCTCACACGTACATTGGTGCAGCATAAATGCAAATAACTCGATCTTGACGCTGTGCCCATTAAAATTTTCAGTTGCAGTTTTTGTTTTTATTACAAGGAAGAGGAAGGGTTGGCCGGGAACAATTAAGCAACAGTATGTATATTTTGAAACGGAACTAGCTAGCCTAGAATGCAAACGGGATTCACAGGGAAGAATGAAGCTAGCAATGGGAGGAAGCAGAATCCCAAAAATGGCAAAACGTGAACGAAGGATCCGGGAGAAAAGAGAGGCTGCCTCTCTCTCAAAACCATCGACCACGACAGCGCCATTTCCCTCCATCTCTCTCTCTCCTCCGATCCTCTCTTGCCCTAGAGAGAGAGGCAGAGGAAGAGAGAGATCCACGCCGGCCGTCTTCTTCCTCCCAAGGCCAGGGAGAGAAATCAACGACCGGCGCTGCCACTGAAACGCGACACGCCGTCGTACGTCCTCCGGCCGGCCAAGCGAGGGCCGCGCCGATGGGGAACTGCTGCGTGGCCCGGCCGTCCTGCAACAAGCGCCGCGGCGGCGGCGGCGTCCGCGGCGCCGGCGCCGGCGCCGGGAACCGTGGAGGGCGCCTGGGCGGCGCCAACGTGCGGTCCTACTCGACGCTGTCCTCCGTCACCGACGCGGCGCGTGCGGCGGCGGCGGCGCCGGTGACCGTGCTCGGGGAGGGCCTCGCGGCGGCGGCCAGCGCCGAGGAGCTGCTCCGGCGGTACCAGCTGGGCGAGGAGCTCGGGCGCGGCGAGTTCGGGCTGACGCGGCGGTGCACGGACTCGGCCACCGGCGAGGTGCTGGCGTGCAAGTCCATCAGCAAGCGCAAGCTCCGGAGCAGCGTGGACATCGAGGACGTCCGGCGGGAGGTGGCCATCATGCGCTCCCTGCCGGAGCACGCCAGCGTGGTGCGGCTGCGCGAGGCGTTCGAGGACGGCGACGCCGTGCACCTCGTCATGGAGGTCTGCGAGGGCGGCGAACTCTTCGACCGCATCGTCTCGCGCGGCCACTACACCGAGCGCGCCGCCGCCGCCGTCATCCGAACCATCATGGAGGTCGTCCAGGTACGTAACGTTGCGTACTTGCGTTCTACGTTAAGTTGTTGCCTTAATTGCACGCTTGCATGTAGGCATGCATGCATTTTGTTTTGTTGTGTTGATTGGAAACAAAATGTTTACTTACATGTGACCAGATTGTGCACATATATATAGCAAACAAACAGGAAGGTTTCTAAATAAGATGAAAAACTAATATATATGCTCAGAATTTATATACTCAGAATTTCTTTGGTATGTAGTAGTTTACAGCGCAAACATTCAAAATGCGCATGCATCACTTGGCTAGAATCATAGATGTTCTAGACATATAGTAACTCATAAGGAATGGAATCTTGTAAAATTCTTGCGCGCATTCCCCACATTGTATATATAAGAAGGTCTGAATCATGTTGACATCTTCCAAAATCTGCTGCAAATTTATGTCTTGCAAATGAAAAAGAAATTTCCAATGTATATTACAGTAATTATATTGAGCAAATGTTCCTCTCAATGACTTGGGATTCTCTACGCTTACATCTGGTACATCGATCACCACCTCTTTACAGCATTGCCACAAGCACGGCGTCATGCACCGGGACCTCAAGCCTGAGAACTTCCTGTATGCCAACACATCTGAGAACTCCCCTCTAAAGGTTATCGACTTCGGTCTCTCTGTGTGCTTCAAACCAGGTAGGAAGGAAGTCCAGTCCAGCGCAATTCCAGTTACTTTTACAGGTTTGAAATTCCTTGGAATTTTTTGGCATTATCGAGAGCACTTCTCTTATTCAGGTGACAGGTTCAGTGAGATCGTTGGATCCCCCTACTACATGGCTCCTGAAGTCCTGAAGAGGAACTATGGACAGGAAATCGACATATGGAGTGCAGGAGTCATACTCTACATCTTGCTATGTGGTGTCCCACCTTTCTGGGCCGGTAAGTTCATATATATATGTCTGAATTGATGTAAGAATTTAAACACAAAATTTTGTCCTGGTTCTACAACTCATTGACTTTCTGATGAACGCTGATCCTTTGCAGAGACTGATGAGGGGATTGCACAGGCTATCATCCGGTCGAACCTCGACTTCGAGAGAGAGCCTTGGCCAAAGGTGTCGGAGAATGCAAAAGATCTTGTCAGGAAGATGCTTGATCCGAGCGCCTACTCTCGGTTGACTGCCCAGCAGGTTCTAGGTTAGTTATTCATTCAATGTTTCCACTTCTAAAAATTGTTTGGCTGAATCTAACCATCATTTATGATCCACAACAATGAAGAACATCCTTGGATACAGAATGCCAGTGTAGCTCCCAACATTCCTCTTGGAGAAGCAGTGAGGTCCAGACTGAAGCAATTCACTGTCATGAACAAGTTCAAGAAGAAGGCCCTGCTTGTAAGCTTTCATATCTATGGTCCCGACGTCCCATATCTAAATTTTTGTATACAAGTGTTCTCAAAGACCAAGCTAAACTCTGTACTGTTTATAGGTTGTGGCAGAGTACCTACCAACCGAAGAGCTTGAAGCAATCAAGGAGTTGTTCCACATGTTGGACACCAACAAAGACGGGCACTTGACAATTGAAGAACTCAGGAAGGGACTGCAAACAATAGGGCACAATGTCCATGACACAGACGTGGATATGCTCATGGAAGCTGTGAGATCCTCTTCAGCTTTTTTCCACTTTGCATTGTGTAGCATTGCTCCATTGATTTAATGGTTAATCAAGTACACATACCTCAGAAAAGTAAACTGGTAAAAAATCTAAATGGCTACTAAGATGCTCCTGTCTTTGCATACTCTAGGCAGACATAGACGGAAATGGCACCCTGGACTGCAAGGAGTTTGTGACAGTTTCCATTCACCTGAAGAAAATCCGTAGTGAGGATCACCTGCCCAAGGTATTCAGCTACTTCGACAAGAACGGGAGTGGGTACATCGAGATCGAAGAGTTGAAGGAGGCCCTCTCTCCAAGAGGCGACCAAAAGGCAATCGACGACATCATCCTGGACGTCGACAAAGACAAGGTTAGGCTAACTAATCCCTGACAAGAACCAGCAAACCATCCAACAACAGATCAATGTATTAGGCAAATTCATTGCAGTACTTAACTAGAATGTACATGTTGCAACAGGACGGGAAGATAAGCTATGAAGAATTTGAGTTGATGATGAGAGCTGGAATGGACTGGAGGAATACATCGCGGCAGTACTCGAGAGCAGTTTACAACACCCTCAGCCGCAAGATGTTCAAGGACGTGTCCCTGAAGCTTGACATCAACAGTGGTGCAGTGGCCAAAGAAGAACAAGCGGTTGATTGAGTGATATCTCTGCTACCTGCAAACTGTATCCAGTTTTCCATGGTCGTGTATAGGTCACCACATTTTGGCATGCAAACGTACCAGGGGTGGTCCACTGACCCTGTTTCAGGTGCAGATGTCAAAGGAACTCCCTGAATTACACCCTTTGTCGTTCTCGAAAAAGATGGGGGGGGGGAATTAAAAGGCCCTTCTCCAAGTTGATCGCCACTAAAAACTTGAATCACGCTAGGCAGGCTCTCCGTGTTCTTGATCCTGAAAAGGCAGTTCCTCATCCTCTTGCTAACTAACCCTCCTGCGCGCCAAGAACGATCTCAACTTCAACAGCACTGCTCATGAACGGGAATCAACAAAAAGTTGGGTTGTCAACTTGACTTCTTTTTTACTAGTATAGAGTGAAATTTTCCATGAAAAATTCACACGGACTGAGATGAAGAAAAAATTGATATGAAAATTATAGTTCTTTATTACAAGATTTATAACAACGATGTTTTGATTTTAAATCACTAGTAGTAAATTAAGACGGGGCGGATATCTGTTGGTGACAGGGCCAGGCCGGTCTGCTAGCTGTTGGGCCTCACGTGAAAGAAAAGAAAAGAACGTGGGCCGATTTATTCGATGAAGATTGAGATGGGCTTTATTTTAAAAGAAGCAAGGAATCAGGTGGTCTTGCACGTGAACAGCAACGTGTAGAGAGAGAAGGATTAACGGGCCGGCTTTAACTTTTTCATGGACTTCAAGTGCAAAGCAGAAGCCGGCATTTTTGCAAAGTTTTGTTCATGTAATAAATTGATAGTTTTTTTATAGCAAAATTATGCAACTACTGTATATATATAATCGGCATTAATTACAGCTGCCTGCTAGTCTCCCGGGCCCCCAGCATGTTTTTGAAGCGAGCGAGAGGGGCCTCAGCTGGCTACATTATTGCTGAGCGGCCTGTGTCCAAGGCACGTGTACACCTGCAGTATCGATGAGTCGACCGGGCACGTGTAGTGGTTCGGTGCCGGTCTGCCGGAGTACGCTGTGGTGCTGCTAGTCCGGTGATATGTCTGAGTCGATCTCTGTTGCCTGTTGGGGCTCATCCCACTCATAAGCTTTCCTTCCATGCATGGTCCTGGTTCCTCCACGACGATGCATCACTGCAGCTGCAATTTGCAACCAGAGAAGGACGAACCAACCCATCACGTTATTGTTCGGTTTGTGTACGTAGCTGCACGTGCTACATATACACACGCTTCGCTGACACGAATTATTCATCGATTCGATGCAGGTGCAAAGTGCGACGGACCAGCTATTAGCTGTTTCGATCGCTACGTCGGCGAAAGAGACATGCATGCCAAAAAAGCTTGCTCTCCACTCTATCTAGAGCATACGGTACGTGCGTCCCCATCCATCCATCCGTTTGAATTTGGCACGTTTAGGAAGCTTGCATTCATTGGCTATGTGCATTGCCGCCAGGGCTCCACGTACGCGTGTATATATGCCTTTGCCCGTTTGCCGTGTCGTCGTGATGGATCGGATGACAAAGCTAATTAAGGTGAAAAGATGGTCCATGCCGCCATTCGCTGGCGTTCTTCGTTTGCGTCCACGCATGCATGACCCCGGTAGTTTGTTGTTTCTTGTCCGTCCATCGATCGACGACTTGCAGGTGCAGCTAATACTCCGTAGCTGCATATATGCTAGTGTGCAACCACTGCACTCATAGATGATGCATGCGTGGCGCCTTGGAGGGTGTAGGAACTGCATGCAACTCGCACATGCATGTATATATGTACATATGCACGCGTGGTCGCTCGCTTCAGAGACAAGCAGAATCTAAACGCAAAAAGGTGCAACACATATGACATCTCTAGCTATTTCGTTCGCTACAGCATCTCGACGAACGACACGTACACAGGCAGCAAATGACATGTATGTACTGTTCTGTTGACGTACAATTATCGGCTCTGTATTTGTACGTACCTCAAAGCGCGACGCCAGAGAGAGGTGGTGGATCGGCCCGACTGGCATACTCCTATATATACGATGCTCCACACGAGAGACGACGTGCATGATTTTCGTTCCAACAATCGCGCACTGGCCGAAAAGGTGATGGAGCTAGCCATGCATGCCACGTAACCCCATGATAGGGTACGGTAGTAGGTTAGGGCGCATTGATCTATTCGACCGAATTGGAACCTCAATCAATGAGACAAAGGGAAATTAAAGCACGATAAATAAATCTGTGAATGTGATCCCTCCGATGCAATGCAAGGCTGGCTGCGCTGGCTCTCGATATATACACTGGCCCTACTTATTGAATTTGTCCCAACCATGAAGCGAACGTATGCAATGCTGATCATGCTGATCGATCAAGCAGGATTCGCCGCTGATGTACTGCACTACGTGTCGATCGACTAAGCAGCTAGCAGAGCGCTCGGTACATGCATCCAACTCCCGGGCGTGGGCTATTGGTTGCATTATTGTCCGATCAGCAGTAAAGCGGTTTTGTTCCGACGGACTGAATTTCTCCGGTCGTGACAATGCAAGGAAGAGAGAGAGAGAATACTACTGCTCGGTCCTAGCTATTTCCGGTAGTGAACAAGCAACGTGTCAAGGACCGACCGAGATGTACAGTATATATACACACGTACGTCTCCGTCGTTCACATTCGCTGCCACCGTGATGTGATTTATTGTACACTGGCAAGCAAGCTGCCTTGACGCCACACGACACGTACACGCACGCACGCGCCAAATCGGAAAGCCGGCCGAGGTGGCAGCGGAGCCATCCGCCGCCGCACACCTGGCGGAGCACCACGTCGGCTCTAGCTGCTGCACGTACTTTGGCCCGGCATCTCCATCATATCCGTTCCGTCGTTGCAGCTGTATTTAATTTCACTGGTAATTAATAACGAGCTAGCTGATCGACGATGATGACGACGTACACCGGAGGAGCTAGAGAGAGAGAGAGAGAGAAAAGGTAGACGACGACAGAGTGACAGACGCGAGAATGAAGAAGAGAAGGCGCACACGCCCTTGACCTTCACGTCCATACGTACGCGGCGTGGGTTATTGGATTGGATATGCTTCGTTCCGTCCTATTGGATTGGATCCTATCCTCGGACTCTCTCGATGATGATGGTTTCTAGAGGCGCCATATCGATCGGATCCGATCCCGCCGGTATACTACGACGACACGGCCCCCGGCCTTTTCATTTGCCGGAGATCGACGAAACTAGAGTACCATATGGCGCGGTACGTGACGTTGTCGTTCGTACCACGTACGAGCAACTCTATATCTATCCAATCCACATGCCAGTAGTTTCCGTGTGCTCAAAGCTCGTGCACACAGACTCGACGCCCCCCATCCTGATCGAATACAAACGGATCCGCGGAACGACGACGATCCATGCATGCCCATTGATGCACATCCACTACCCACCACCCTCCCTCTCGTCTCGATGCATGGCAACATCAACAGGCACATGGTATGTCCATCCATCCGTATACGCATGCATATACCCTCAACCTGTGTGGGCCCCAAACCCCAGTGTGGGCCCCACCCGCCGGTCCTCCACAGGACCAACCCACTACTTGTAGCCCCCACCCACTCTCCACCATTTCACACCTCCCCTCTTCTTCCTTCCTTCCCGCAGCGCGGGCACCACACCAGAGCGGAGAGAGACCCAGTCGACGCCGAGATGTGGACCTCCGACTCCGACGCCGACATCGCCGCCGCCTCATCTTCCTCCTCCTCCACCACCGCCTCTCCTCCCGCGTCCCCGCCCCCGGCCGCCTGCCTCCTCCGCCACCGCCCGCGCGACGCCAACCGCCAACGCCGCCGCCGCCGCCGCAGGCAGACGACCCTCGCCGCCGCCGCCGCCGCCAAGGTCGAGGCCGAGGCCGAGGACGTGTGGCGCGGGGCGCAGTGGGAGGCGGCGTGGCCGGGGCGGCGCGACCCGCGCCCGGTCCTCCTCGCGGCGGACGACGACGGCGTCCGCGGCGGGCCCGGCTCCGCGGACGACGGCGGCGTGGGCCGCTCCAGGAGCCTCACGGACGACGACCTCGAGGAGCTCAAGGGCTGCGCCGACCTGGGATTCGGCTTCAGCTACGACGAGATCCCCGAGCTCCGCGGCACGCTCCCGGCGCTCGAGCTCTGCTACTCCATGACCCAGCGTCTCGGCCTCGACGACCACCACCACCACGCCGACACCGACGCCGCCACGCCGCCCGTCACCAACTGGAAGATCTCCAGCCCCGGTGAGCGAGCACCCGTGCCAGGCTTGGCTTCCTTCCCTTGTATCCCTCCATGGTCACCGGAGAATTTTAACCCAACTTGTCCACATCAAGATGGAATCTTTTCTCGTCACGGAACCAAGAACTCGCTCTCTTGTTAATTTGTCGGCATGCATATTTCTTACCCCATTCCTCTGGATCATCTATCGCAGGCGACAGCCCGGACGAGGTGAAGGCGCGGCTCAAGTACTGGGCGCAGGCGGTGGCGTGCACCGTCCGCCTCTGCAGTTGATCGATCTCATCAGCTAGCGCCGCCCGGCCGGCGAGCACCACCACCACGCCGCAGCCAGAAGAATGAAACGATCGCCGACGACAACCAAATGACCGATCGATCGACCAAGCAACAGGCTGGCATCCCGCTAGCTGGACGATGAACTGATCAGATCGCGATGGAACGGAAGCGATCGGCGATAGGCGCTAGCTGCCGCGGCGACGATGATTGCAGATGGGTGGGAGGCTCTGGTTTGGTTTGGTTGGTTGCTGCTGGGCGACTTGATCCAGCTGAGCGACTTGCTGCCTCTGCCTAGTTGCCAACCCAGTGCCCAGCCAATCTCTCCGGACATAGTAGTAGTAATAATAATCCAAATAATGTTCAGAGTAGCTGATTAATGTAGTACTGCAGATCAAATTGGGGGGATCAGACAGACATTAGTGTGAATAAATAAATTGATGGATCCCAATCTTCTTGTTGCTGTTGTTAATCATTGGTGGCCACAGCTAGCTGTCTGCTCCATCTGCTGTTCTTAATCATTGGTACCTGTTTGTGCTGCTTGATTTACCTTTCTTATTAATCCTTCTCCACTGCCTGCGCTTGTTTATTTAATTAGTCTCCTGGTGCGAAGATTTGCGGCTGCGCTTTGACCAGAATCGCCACTGCTACTAGTATTTGATTCAGAGGAAAACACATGCCATCATGTGCTCTGCCGTTTCTCAAGTTTTTTTTAGAGAATTTTTACGGTGCTTGAGAATTTTAAGAGCCATTGATGGGTCTAAATCTAACGGCTAAAAAATAAAAAGAACCAGTTTTAGGGAACTGGAACCAAAAATATGGACCAGGAACTAATTTTGCAGAGGGTATATTGGTCTTTCTGTTTAATACGTCAAGGCTACGTATGATCGATCAGTGCAAATGCCCGATGGCCCGTCTCCACCCGGCATAGCTGCCGATGGCCGGTCTTCGTCCGGCATAGCTTGGTGCACAGCCGACGCCAACGCATCTTCCTTGTCCCTAGGCCCTTGCATTGGGCGTCGTTGCATACACGATCGACTGCTCCTGCTGGAGTCTCGTTCGGCCGGCGATGTCTCTCCAAGTGGGCCCTTCTTGCCGCGGACGCCGCCGCCGAAGCTGTAGGATCACCACCGTACCGGAAGCGGGCGGCGGACGATCACCGCCGTGGCTCGGCACCACCGGAAGGGACCGCAAAGCCGTACAGCGCCGCCGGCGAGGAATCGAGGATCCCTGGGCACCCCCCTGGCCAAGGGGCAACTGAGCGGCGAGGATCCGTGTCTGTCACGAGCGTCGCCTACGGGGAATAACCGCATGACGTCCGCGTGAGGAAGAAGCACAACTGCATGCGTCAGCGAGATTATATTTGGAAAGAAAAGGACGATTATGCCCTTAATCATCCCTAATTACGACGGAACCAGGTGCTTGCGGATCTTTTTTAATCGACGGTTCGCAAAAATTCTAGACAGAGGAACCGGCTGGTTCCCTCCAAGCACTGTAACAAGCCTCTTTTTTTTAAATGCATTTCCAGCTCCGTTCCAAGGATTCCAAACCAGATACCACCTGGACTGGAAGCAGTAGCCAGCAGGAACACTGAACTATGACAACATGACAATTTCTACTACATCGGTTCCATGTGAGCCGTCAAGCAATTAAGGGGAGTTGTCTTTTTCTTTTGTCCTGTTGCAATGCATATGCTGTGGGGTTTTATCTCGAAACTGCTGAAAAAATACATATAAAAGAGAAAATGAGGGAAAGTTTCTGTGTTTTATTTTGTAACAAACACAAACTTTTGAGGTTGGGCATCTTTATTTTATTTTTTTGTTCCACTAACTAGTAAGCAAAACAAAACAAGTGAACAGTTTCAAAGGCCGAAAATATATATGAAAAAAAGGGCACCACTTGTTTGAGCTGATTTGCCGCCGGGTCCTTCGCCGGTTACCATTGGTAGCTCGCTTCTATGCTGATCCAAAAAATCAGGCGAACACAGATCGAGCGCCAGAAAGGACGCACAACCATGGATTCCGATCGGAGGAGGAAGACGGCAGCTCCATGCATTCATTCATTCATTCATGAATCATGGTGCCTTGACTCCTTGAGTTCCGGCCGTCGGTTTGCATGCATGCATGCATGCGCCACTGCATCTTCACATGAACACTGTGAGAGTGAGAGTGTGTGGCCAGGCCTTTGCCATCAGCCCACCCACCATATGTGTCTGCTTCAGCCTCACTGTTCGTCACATGAGTTCTCTCGTGCACCCTCATCATGCGTGCCCGATGATTTCGATCTTCTCTCCTGATCATTGTGCTAGCTTATTAGCTTAGCTTGCTACCTGCCAAACGGCAGGAGATAGTGGTTGGTTATCTTACCCTTTCTAGTCTCTAGCTGCCGACATGGTCAGTCAGACCGGGCTCTACTACCAGCAGTGCCCATGGTAAACTAGCTGCTCGTGTTATTACTAGTAAATAAATAGTATGTGCATGCAGTAACCCCATGGGAATGGGATCTTAGTTTGTTGTTTTAGTGAAAAGAGAGCACACCTGTCCCTGATGCGCTGTCCAGACAACGTTGATCGATGTGGCTTGTGGCCTGTTCTGGACGACAGTGCAGGCAAGGCCAGACGGCCGTTTCCATTGCAGAAAATGAGGCAATTGACAACCACACACCCAGATAGATGCCTGTCAGATGTTGGATTGATCGATCACAAGGCTGGCATTACCTAGAACATCAATCAATGAGCCTGAAAACCTCCAAATCGATCGACAGACCATACTGCACGCACTAGAGGCCGGTAGTACGTTGTTCATTCACGCATCAAGGCTAGCTGGCCGCTTATTAATTTCTCTGCATATATATACGGAGTAGCTACTACTACCGTGTGGGGTGTCCTGTCTGATGATGGGCTGTGCCTGTGCAGCAGGCCGGGACAAAATGGAAACACACCACATTGTGGGAGCAGGCGGTGTTGGCCACATTCAGATTCAGATTTCAGGAGCAGTAGTTGTGGTCGGATGGATGAGATGACATGGCGTTTCGAGTGATTTTGGCCCTCCGATCGAGCACGTACTGTACGTGTTGCTCCGGCGAGCTGCCGGATCTCCATGGAATCCGGCGGACCACATCTCACGTCGTCGTCGTCCCTGCTGCTCTTGCTCGAGCTCGACAGGTCCAGCAGAGGCCCAGATGTGGACGTGGCATCTACCTCTCTGCACTGCATCCATAATTCAGGAGAGGACGCCTGCTGCGTAGTGTAGGCTCCTGTTTCAGAAAACTTGAACGTATGTTCATGATCGTCGCGCGTGCGAGCATGGTGTTCGTATGTGATGCACACGCTTGTATGATATGTAGCTAAAAAATATTCTCTTTAAAACTTCTTTTCTGGATTCGTTTCGTTTCAGAAAGTTATGTACCCAATCAAAAGAATCAAATGCATGGGACCATTCATAGTAGTGGCGAAACGGAACGCAAAGATTCATTCATGATGTAAGGTCACTGTCGCCAAGGTTTTGCCAAAGCTGTACAAATAGCTGCGGCTACAAGCCAGTCAGTCACATGGCCGCGTTGCTCTTCGATCTCTTTGTAGATTACAAGTAGTTCGTTGGGAATAGTGTACACCGATCTAGTTGGGAGGTCATATATAGGGCGAATTGATTGATTTATCATATATGTTATTTGTTGCTCTTAATTATTGGCATAGTTGTGCTTGATCTATCTGCAGTTTGCGCTTTGACTAAAACAAAACCAAACCTCTGTTAGATTCAGACAAAAAGAAATGCAAATCATGTGCCATACATGATTCAGTACTGGTAGCAGTAGTCAGATTTCAGGGCCGAGCTTTGAATATGACAGTTACCTTTGGTAGTCAGTTCCATGTGAATTCTGTCCTACAAAGTGAGTATCTTTTCTTTTTGAACAAATGTAAAACTCCGAGAAATGAGACGTGCAGGTGAAGGGTACGTATCTTCAGCTAACTCTGCCAATCCGTTTCACCTGGAGGCTGGAAATCAAACACAACGGCATCGGCCTTCGGTTAAAAAGAACAGAGGTAGGGAGGGAGGAGCCGTTTCCATGATTTACTGAGAAAAACTACCGGGCTCCTGCCGGTGACCATGCCCAGTACTCAACTCCACCGTTTCACCTGATTCAGTGCCAGTTTCATCTTCGCCGGTTAGCCTTCTCCGATCAGGCGAAACAGCAGAGAAATTGCGGAAATGAATTGATTTTTGACGGTCTCATGCTTTCCGCCCACAGTTTCGTTAGACCACTACTGCAGTTTCACATGAACACTGTGAGTGCGTTGTGAGGCTGAGGCCGTCGTCAGTTGCAAGTACGGTTGCTGCTGGCCACACGAATTCGCGTGCCTTCCGCAGCTGATCATAGTGTCCTCAGATGGAATTAATCATCGTACGTGCAAGGCCAATCATTAATCCGACGGTGCCTACAGGCGCGCCCTGCTTCTTCGCTGACATGGGCTGCTATATGGAGTATCACCCAGGGTAATATTTCTTCCTGCTTCTAGTTATGCAGGAAGCCCGTGACACACTTGCTGTCTAATGAGAGAACAATGTCACTTCTTACTGTCAGCATCACAAATGCTAAGAGCTACAGTGTAATGAATGTATAAACTTATTGGATCGAGTTCCCTCAAAAAAAATTTAAAAAAAAGTTCCCTCAAAAAAAACTTATTGGATCGATCGAACAATATGGTAAATAAGTGAAATTCTGGTTGTACATACACTGAATTAGCAACTGCATGTACCCGTGGCTGCAATGTCGGGCAGGGACAAGAAGGAAACACACCACCTTTGTGATTGCAGGAGGAGCAGGTGCGTGTGGATCGGTGGCCCTCAAGCACTGTGGCTCCGGCGCCATGTTGGATCTCAATAGCAATAGGATCTCAAATCTCATGGACCACGTACACGTACACCTACAGGCCGCATCTGCTTTGCTTGCTACCTCTCGATCGGTCCATCCTTACATCTCTCCAGATCCAGGCAATGGTGCCATCCAACGTCGATTTTCTGTACCTAATTTAAAATGCACATAATTTTCTGTTCAAAAACATTTAACTTAACATTATTTTAGAAAAAAAATCTTGAGGAATACTACACGGATCATATTTCGACATTCTTCTTATTTTGAACTAGGGAATAACAGGATGCACTGGGCTAATCTGATCAACGGTTAGCGGTGATTCTCCAAAAAAAAAGATAGTGGTGGCTGTACGGAGATTTTAGTTAGGTGGGCCGTCGGTTGGTCTGCTGGTCTAGTGGATGGCTTCTGGCCCGGAGGGCTTTATGTTAGCTGTCCAATTTCTCCTAAAAAAAAATTGAGACCCTCGTGGCAAAATTCTCTTATTGTTTTAGTCCATATATCAGTAAAATGATCATGAAGTAAACCGTTATAAGTCAAACTTATTCATAAATAATTGGATCTTATGAAATTATTTTCAAACTTAACAACAATAAGAATATTCAAACTTATTCATAAATATATAATTAGATCTTATTCATAAATAAGTTTGAACAACCTTCAGCTTAACTTGACCCCACCGTGAATATAGAACCAGAGCAGGTTGTTCTTCTATCTTAACAACAGTTGCCAACCGATCTCAAAAAAAAAAAACAACAACAGTTGCCAACCTTAGGAAGTAGAAGATGGTGATCACTGACCAGTAGCTCTCATCCTCTGTGTCCTCTTGTTATTTGAGTGGCCAAACAAGCATTACCTAATTACCCAAACAGCAAATGCCGGCGTACATATTGCCCTTAGTTATTTGCCTGTCCAATTAAACAGCATTAGCATCTGACATCGCAACATATGGCAGAGGACGGTGACGTCTTAAATCACTGGGATCACTCGTTATAATCGACCACCAATGGATCAATGGCATATAGATCGAGAGAGGATCTTGTGTGTTCTCCAACTCAGAACCTGTGCGTGTGGATAACGCCAGAAGATTATTCTGTATCAAGATTATCTTACCTTTCTGCTAGCAAAGTCAAAATGATGTACGATTCCTAAAAAGTAGCATTGTCACAACATGTCTAATCTGTGGATGCAGGCCAAGCAAATAAAGATACCAGCTGTGATACATCCCTTCACTAGTAGTGGGTTGTAGTGCAGGGAATGATGTCTTTCAGGGACTAGTGTGATAGCTATGCAACACCATTTCCTGTTCAGGTGAAGTGCGCCTGAGGCCATGCCACACTGCGGTGGTTCGCCACAAAAAAAAGTTTCCTATAGCTTTTATGAATGAAGATTTAGTTGGTAGAACTATTCTTTAATACAATGTGGATAAATCTCGATAAAGGACAAAATATCAGTGTTTGCTTGGTACCTCATCCAAACTGAAATTTGTTTGCTTGGCATGCAGCAAGTGAACTTATAGCAGTCAGGCAGATTGCTGAGGGGTCAACACAATTAGCAATCTAGTTATATAAATGCAATTGTAAACATATAATATGTAATGCCCCAATTCACAGCTATGGTGTCTGCCTATGTGGTTTCTTGTGTTGGTTTATTAAGAATAGCCCACCACTACAAGAGAGTTTAGATATAGGCTAGGATAAATTTATAAGCTTAGATAACAATAGCGCCATTCGTTTAATATTTTAGTCGAAGCGAGGACCAAGATGCAAGTGTTGCGCGATATGCATATGCGAGGCAGTCTTATTTATGGTGGACGTACTAGGCTAAAAAGTTGAGTTTGGAATCTGTATGTCATAGTTTTTCTATAGAAGATGATGCAAACTGTTGGACAAACTTATCATATTCCGAGTCTTGTAGCATCGTACCGAGCTAGTTAACTACCTAGGATCTGGCACATTCGCCTACCCCGACATTCGATGAGCTAATGGTGGCCAGGACCACGCAACTGTGACCTTTTAGGTTCAACGGGCATTTCAGTGAGAAATCATTTGCAGATTGATATATAACTGCTAGTTCCTGATAAAGTGAGCATAACTATTCAGGGGTCTTACATGGTGTCTAGTCGCTCTCAAACAAAAGACTAATGATGACATATATAATAGCCATACAAGTAGGATCGCAGCACATTTACTGGATAAGTCTTGAACAAATAGTATGGATATTGGATCACTCAATAACGAAAATGATGAATGATGCACAAGTGTCATTTCAGAAAGCCTTTCTAGAACGTACTGGAGAGCTGCATATTGATGCATTAGGATAAATTTTTTATCAGATTTATATTAATTAGAAATCCAGTGGTGTCAATATGTTTGATTCTCTCATGTTACCTTTGCAAAAGATGAAGACTCATGGTCTAATTTCACTTGCGCATGGATAATTAGCTTTATTATTAGATACGGACTGCACCAAAAAAAAAGAAACTGAACACTGCTACTTACCTCCAGTCCTCTATTCATTAATTGGCATGGAAGTTCCATTCACTTTCTTTTGTACTGTACCTTTTGCGGGTAATCATGTAATTAGTTCGTTGGATCAATAAAAAACAAAATGGACAAACTGCCGGCCATTAGGTTTGAATAAAATGATATCCACTCCACAGCAGAATCATTATGAAAATTTATAAAGAGGGGCTCTTCTGCTAAGAGGTAAGCCATGGTGACAGTACATTATATTCGGCAATGAAATATCATCTACTAGGTAACAACTCATTATGAAAATTATGAAAATTTATAAAGAGGGGCTCCTGTGAGGAATACTGGTCATAAAGGCCCAAAAATTGCTACCAGGAGAGGATGTTCTAACTTTGGGGCGGCCCCAATTATGTGAAGAAGACAATCTTAGTATCTAACTATGCATATGACAAAGTAGTGCTCCAAAGGTATCAATCAAATCGATCACATGATCAATTATTATCTGGGATACAATCACACAAACATCCTTTAGAAATCAAACGTGTCATCATCATGGGGGAAAAGCCAGCACCATATGATCGAGATTATTTTACCAACTAGCAGCCCCCTATGTCCACAAAAACAGTGTAACAGGTTGCTCACGTTTCACGGCTATAAAAAGCACTTGTTGCTGGCAAAGATCATAAGGAGAGTGACACACTCAAAATCAAGAGAGCTTGGTCGATCATCAAGTGAAGTCTTGTTGGCTAGCTTGCAATAGGTGCTGAGAGCAATGGCTTTGCAAGGCCTCGTAGACTGGAAGGGACGGCCGGTTAACCCAAAGCGGCATGGTGGGGTGAAAGCCACCATGTTCATCTACTGTAAGTAATAACACCATCGTCCTTCTGGTCTTTTTTTTTTACAGGATACCGCATCTAGTGAAATTTGGGTTAACCTTCCACACATGAAAACCAACGGTCCGAGTCCGTTTAATTGTACCAGCAGACCATATCCCCCAATTTGAAATTTTCAATAAATCACTTCTAAAACTAATTGGGAAAATTGTTTTCCTTTCTCAAACTCTTGAATAACGACTTCTGTAAGCTACATCATTTTCACAACAATCAGAAGTGAACATGCATGCGGATAATTAAGTAAAGAGTAGAATGCATGCTGATGAATCTGTTGTCACACTCTTTTTGCAGTCCTTGTTGTGATGACAAACATTGGAAACATCCCGATGCTGTTGAACGTTGTGAGCTACTTGCATGGAAAGATGCATATGGGCATCGCTGACGCCTCCACCACCGCCACTAACTTCTTCGGCGCAATCTGCGTCTTCACCTTCTTCGGCGCCTTCATCTCTGACTCCTACATCAAACGCTTCTACACCATCCTTCTCTTCGCCCCAATCGAGATTCTTGTGAGTATACTATATATCATAAACATATATATGTCAGATTACAAATCATTCGTTCGATCAACTGTTTGGTCAGCTTAATTTGAAGTTGTTGCCATGGACGACGTACAGGGTTACATGCTGCTAGCATGCCAAGCACACTTCCCGTCGCTGCACCCGCCGCCGTGCGACGCCGGCGAGTGCACGGCGGTGAGCGGCCGGGACCTGAGCCTACTCACGCTGGGCCTGTACGTGATCCCGCTGGGCGAGGGCGCGGTGCGCGTGTGCGCGGCGGCACTGGGCGGCGACCAGTTCGACGGCGACGACCCGGCGGAGCTCCGCGGCAAGATCAGCTTCTTCAACTGGTACGCCTTCTGCATCTCGCTGGGAGGCTTCGTGGGGCTCGTCTTGGTGGTGTGGGTGCAGAACAACCAGGGCTGGGACCTCGCCTTCGTGCTCTCCGCGCTCGTGGCGCTCGTCGGCGCCGTCGTCCTCCTCGCCGGCCTGCCACTCTACCGGCACCAGAAGCCCGGCCACGGGGAGCCCCTCACGAGAATCCTTCAGGTACATGCGTCAGATCATTTCGAATTAGAGAATACTTGATAAGATTTTCATGTCAAAATTGTTGCACCATTTTTCAGATATAAAAAATGGAGCGTTGTGCTATTTTGTTGATTGATTTTTTTTATGTGTGTGTGATGCACAGGTTTTTGTGGCTGCTTTTAGGAAGAGGAATCTTTTGGTGCCTGAGAATTTGATGGAGATGCATGGGGCCTCTGAAGGAACAGGCACCAGCATCGAAGTGCTAGAGAGGACTTCAGGCTTCAAGTAAGTGGGCTTGTTGTCCACTTGTCCGTTCTCTACAAAACTATTTACCGGCCAAAATAGTACTCCCTCTATTCCAAAATATACCTATAAAAAACTAGTAATATTAATGAAACTTAAAATAAACTTGTGTTAATGCCGGCCTTGTCATACTACTCTCTATCAGAAAATCTCAATGCAACATCAAGAGCAGTAAACACATTATATTTAGGCCTGAGGATAATTTATTTACCTTTTGTTTTTGGATTATATGTTGGTATCTCTTGATCGCCGCTGGTGCCTAACTTTTCATTCCCATATTAATTACTGTGTCACATAATGAAAGGTTCCTTGACAAGGCAGCCGTGGACGACGGCGGCGACAGAGGGCCATGGTCGCTGTGCACGGTGACGCAGGTGGAGGAGGCCAAGATCATCCTCCGCATGCTCCCCGTCTTCGTCAGCTCCGTCTTCGGCTACCTCCCGATCCCGCTCCTCCTCACCTTCACCGTGCAGCAGGGCGGGACCATGGACACCCGCCTCGGCGGCACCCACATCCACATCCCGCCGGCGAGCCTGTTCGTGATCCCGATCGTGTTCCAGATGCTCATCCTGGTGGCCTACGACCGCGCCGCGGTGCCGTGGCTCCGTCGCGCCACGGGGTACGCCGGCGGCGTCACGTACCTGCAGCGCATCGGCGCCGGGTTCGCGTCCAACGTCGTGGCGCTCGCCGTCGCCGCCGCGGTGGAGTCCCACCGCCGGCGCGCCGCCGCGGCGGAGGCGGGGATGTCGGTGTTCTGGCTGACGCCGCAGTTCTTCCTGCTGGGCGTGATGGACGTCACCTCCTTCGTCGGCCTGCTCGAGTTCTTCTCCAGCGAGGCCTCCGCCGGCATGAAGTCCATCGGCGGCGCCGTCTTCTTCTGCATCCTCGGCGTCGCGTCGTGGCTCGGGAGCTTCCTCATCCGGGTCGTCAACCGCGCCACCGCGCGCCGCGGCGGTGGCACCGGGTGGCTCGACGGCGCGGACCTCGACGCCGGCCGGCTCGATCTCTTCTACTGGCTCCTCGCGATCTTCGGATTGGTCTCCTTGGTCCTCTACCTCTTGTGCGCATGGAGGTACACGTACAGGCATGATCCAAGGATGCAATCTTCGATGGAGAATGACAGGGTGTCGCCGGCGTCCATGAAGCAAGACGAGGTCTGACGCCGATGAACTTGATGTGTCTCAGAGTCTCAGACCGAGACGAGTCCTGAAACTACATACATACAGATTATACATGTGCCGGCCCCTCTAGTCAGGATTAGTTGTCGTTTCATGAAGCAATTAAGCTGAGGTCGTATCGTTTCACCAAATAAGTAAGCCGCCGGCCCTCTAGTCAAGATTAGCTGTCGTTTCAGACAATCAATCAAACTGGGCTGCACTTATTAGTTATGGTTTGATGTAATAAACGTCAACTAATCTTAACTCGAGAGGGAGTAAGGCATGGCTTGTGAGAGGAGTTTCATCACAATGAAACACTTTTGGCACAATTATCTAGTTTTTGATTTAGGTAATCGTGTAGTGAAACTTTGCACTGAGACTAGCTAAGTGTAGGATAAGCTCGTGAGAAAACTCACTCGTGGTTGAGGATTTACACACTACAGTACGCCCTTTCATCGGGTGCAATTAAGATGCAGAAGAATTCATATAAAGAGAGTAAGAGACTCGCCATTTAACGCACCGCTGTAGTGCATCAACGCATCAACTCTTGTTATTACACCGCTGAATCATTCAACGCATCGCTGTAGTGTAGTTAGAAACTCGCCATTTCCAAAAACCATACTTTTGATTGTAGATGAAGTTGAGCCAAACAATAGGCCGTTGTATGTTGATGAAGTTCTAGTTGGGCTTTTGTTTTGATCTTGAGGTGTTTCACTACACCCAAATCCATCGTCCTGTTTTCTTTCGACTCTACAAGAGGAGAACACCGCCCCCCGCGTCGCTCCCGTAGGCGACTCGGGGGCGCCCTCGCCGTGCCGCCGCCGGCCGGCCCTCCTCCCCTCCCTCCCTCCCCTCGCCGCCGCATGAGCAACGGGCCGGAAGCCCGGCACCTCGCGAGGAGGGTGGCGGCGGGGCGGCGTCGCGGGGCCGGCGGCGCGTCTCGCCGCGGTGGGTGGAGCTCCGGCGAGCTGGTGGCCGGATCCACTCCCCCCGAGGGCGGACCCATCACCTCCAAGGGCGGATCTGCAACGACGAGTGCATGGTGGGCGTCGGCATTGGCTGGTCGGCGGCGGCTGGTGTCGGCGGTGGGATCTTCTCCCTGCTGCTCTGGCGTGGCGGCCGGGCACCTGGGAAAGCGGCGGCGGCCAGCAGCGACCGGCAAGGCGGCCGGCAAGGTCGGAGGTGGCTGCGGCGCGCGCGGGGCAGCGAGCGCGAGGACGCCGGCCGGATGCGTGGCAGCGGCGGCCGGGCAGGAGTGCCTTCTAGCAGCGACCGGCAAGCGGTCGGCCTGCGCGTTGCTCCAGGGCCAGGCGCGCGTGGCCCGCGGCAGCAACCGGCAAGGCAGGGGTGGCCTGGTGTGGGCCGTGGGGACGTGCGGAGCGGCGGCCTGCCGAGGAGGAGATACGGCGCACGACAGCGGAGGCGTGATGCGGGCGGCGCGGCTCGGCGGCCGCGGGCACGTGAGGCGGCCGATGAGGGGCTTTGTGGACAGGCAGGCATGCTTGTGTACAGCCGTGGGAGGAGGTCGGCGCATCGTCAGGGCGCATCGCCCGGGCGCGAGGACGGTGACAGGGATACGAGGCTTCGGCAGCGGGCTGAGTGGCGAACGCGTGTGGTAGGGGTTCGGCACTCCGGGCGAAAGCCCTTACCAAATTTTCTGGTGGATGACGGCGGCGCCTTCGGGCGTCGCTCTCCCTGTTGAGGGCATCATTTGAGAGTCGCAACCCTGACGCACGAGGTCTCTGGGTGAAAACCCGGTCCAGGTTCTGGACGAGCGACGGCGGCGCCTATGGGCGTCGTGACCTCCTTGGAGGCGTCGTCTCTAGAGACACCGTTTGACCGGCGGTATGTCTGGCCTACCGCTTGCGACTGCTCTGGCTGGTGGTGACAAATCTGTCAAAGGGCACGCGTGTTGGGGGTTGTCTACCTCACGCCAAGACGTCTGCTTTCCTGTTAGTGGTCGGAGGTCATCTCTGGCGGTTGTTCGGCTGCTTGCAGCGTCTCACGGCGCCTGGTATTGCGTGGCAACCCCAGCGCGGTGCGGGACAGCGTTGAAGGACGGCGCTTGCGGCGACGACAACCGGAGATGACTTGGCTCGCAGCGGATCGTGGCGGTTCGTTCAGCATGGCTGAACCTATCCGGTGCGGTACAACGTCGGAAGACGGCGCGGGCGACTTTATCGGCCTTCTGGCTAGAGGGCGGCGTCTTCGTGCGAGGGGGAAGCAACGTGATGATTTCGAACCACGGCAGTGGTCCGGCGGCTTGGTTTAGTTCCCGGAGGGGGCGGGGCACCTCTTCTTGCTGCTTAGACGGCAATTTCTGAGACGAGTCCGGAGCGTGGAGTCGTGTGGTGGGTTGGGTCCCCACACAAGGGAGAGGCGTGCTGAGTGGCGGGTTGGAGGTCCCTGCGCACGCGACTAAGGCGTCCAACGGCGGAAGTGGCGAGGCCCCCGCACGTTTGGGTTGCTCCGGACTTGGTGTTTTCATGCCGTCGGGCGGCCGGTTTGGGTGCAGCAGCACGGCGGCGTTGGGTCCTGCATGGCAGTGGCCTTTTGGTGCGATGATGTCTGCCCCTTCAGCTCATCTATCGACGCTGGGGTACTTCTGAGGTTCGATAACCGCTTGATTGCGTTTTGTGGGTGGAAGCTGCGGGGGTGTTTGTCTCCTCTGTCGTCGTTGTGAGTGGAGTTTGGCCGTGTTGATGTCCCAATCCAACCGGTTAGTGAGTATAGTTGAGCGGTAACCCGTGTTGACATCCCAATCCAACCGGGCGAGTTGTTGTTGTTTTCTTTTTTCTTTTTGTTACCTGCCTACGGCCTCCCAGGGTCATAGTCTTGTGTTTTTTTCTGCTATATTAATAGAAACGCACTCGTCGAGTGCCGTTCGTTCAAAAAAAAATCCATCGTCCTTCAACAATAGGATTAAGATTTTTTTATACTGGGAAATAATATTTACTACAATATTAACCACCAAAACTCATCTTGGCCACAAAATAATAAGCAAAGATGCTTCTATTTATTATAAACAAACATGTAAGAAATTATGAATATTTACCGGCAAAAATCCCAAGATAGTTTGAAGCAGACGTTAGCGTATTATAAGACGGTATGCCTAAGAAAGCCTGATTTGTTTTCTAAAATTAGTGGTGCCCAAGACTATTAAATGATTCCATTATTGGGTAGCAAAATCAGGCCAAAGTCAGGTTGCCAGTTCATTTTGTATCTGAAAAAATATATTCTTTATTTTTTTGCCACTTCATTTTTCGGCTTGTGGGAAGGAAGATTTTTTTAGGCCACAAATTAAACTGCTGCCCAGTTCCCACCAGAGTAACGTGAAGGCCGCCCACGCCTCTAGTGGATTTTTTTTTTTTTTTTGAGAAAACGCCTCTAGTGGAGTTTCAAGGCTGGTGAACCTTCATTTTAGGGCCGTTCTAGGCTCTCGGAGTTGGGCTTTGCGCCATGGAGTGCGGGCCGGGCAAATTAAATTTGCTTGGGTCTAGAAAAAGTAACACACTTCAAAGCAACAATTTGAATAGCATCTCTGGAGGGGAAACATATTGCACAAAAGTTTTATAAATAATTTATCAAAAATACATAACTTCTGTGATGATGGCCTGGTGAGACACTTCACTTAACACTCTGGTGTATCCAAATCAATCATGTGATGATTTGGTGATCAGCAGCCTCAAAATTATTTGAGGCACAATTACAAAGATATTTGAGTCAATACAAGTCGATATCATGAGAGAAAAATCAGTACGTGCTCAGCTTCGTTTGACCGTTTGTGTGGCAGTTTCCTTCCACAAATGTAGTGACGGGTGTTGCTCAGCTTCCATGTGGCTATAAAAAGGCACTATACTAGTTGAAGCCGTACTTTAGTTGCTTGCAAAGATAGGCAAGTGCTCAAGTGAGTGGCACCGAAATCAGGAGATCCTTAGTTTAGCAAGCCCGTGTGATAGGTGTTGGGACACCTAAATATATAATATGGCTTTACAAGGCCTTGTAGACGGGAGAGGACGCCCGGTTGACAAAAAGAAGCATGGTGGAGTGAAAGCCAGCATGTTCATCCACTGTAAGTAGCAACATTGATCTTCATCTACTCATTTAAAAGGTGAGAGTTTCATTTCATACTGAACTCTAGATTGTTGACAAACATGTTCCAATGTGTCACAGTTCTCATTGTGATGGTAAGTGTAGCAACTATACCCATGCTATTCAACCTAGTGAGCTACCTGAATGGTACGATGCACATGGGTGTCAAGGATGCCTCCACCACCTCCACAAACTTCTTCGGCGCGTTCTGTTTCTTCTCCTTCCTTGGCGCCTTCATCTCTGATTCCTACATCAGTCGCTTCTACACTATCCTCATATTCGCTCCCATCGAGATCATGGCAAGTATTATCTTCTCCTAATAAAGGGAAAAGTCTATTTTACAACCTTCAACTATCACAAGAGTCTGATTTTCAACCTTAAACTACAAAACCGGATAACAAAGACCATCCAACTGTCAAAACCGTGCAAATTTAGACCTTTGGATGGTTTTGAAGGTGGTTTTCTATTTTGTTGAAATTAAAAATATTCAAATTTAAACTAAAAATTCATAAGTAATTCATTTTAAGTCAAAAAAATACAAAATTGGTCTCAAAAGTTTTCTAAAAATGTAACCTATCTATTGTCACTATATTTACCAGTTAATCGGATCTATTTTTTTTCATGTTTATAGTATTTGGTTGCTTATAGTTATGCCTATCATTTTTGAATAATTAAGATTCAAATAGAGCAATAATAGATAGGTTAGATTTTTAGAATTTTTTTGATATTAGTTTCATATTTTTCTGATTTAAGATGAATTAGTTTTGATTTTTTAGATCTAATTGGATTTTTTAAATTTTTTTACAAAATACAAAACCACCTTCGAAACCACCATAGGGGCTAAATTTGCACGGTTTTAACAGATCAATGGCCTTTGTCATCCGGTTTTGTAGTTCAAGGTTGAAAATCAGACTCTTGTGATAGTTGAAGGTTGTAAAATGGACTTTCCCCCCTAATAAACGATAAGTAGTACCAAAACTAGTTCACTACTCTTGGTAAATATTCCATCATCAATAACAAATTACATGAGAAACTAGACAAGCTCTCTCTCAAACTTTTGAAATTTTTTGGCTAATATTACCTTACAAAATATATATGTTGATTGAAAGAATGAAACTATAGTCGAGTTCTCTTGGATCTAATGTAAGTTTATAAAATAGCAATACTAAGCCCCCGGGTAAACTCATTAACACGGTTTAGTCCTTAATTCCCATGGGCAGGGGTACATACTCCTAGCATGCCAAGCACATTTCCCGTCACTGCACCCGGCGCCATGCGACATGATCAACAACCCCAACGAGTGCACTCCGGTGAGCGGCCGGAACCTGAGCTTGCTCACCCTGGGCCTATACTTGGTCCCCATCGGCGAGAGCTCACTGCGAGCATGCGCGGCGGCGCTGGGCAGCGACCAGTTCGACGGCGACGATCCCACGGAGCTTCCCGGGAAGATTAGCTTCTTCAACTGGTACGAATTCTGCATATCGCTGGGAGGGTTCCTTGGCATCGTCTTCCTCGTGTGGGCGCAGGACAGCAAGGGATGGGGCCTCGGCTTCGCGCTCCCTGCCCTCATGGTGCTCGTCGGCACGGTCGCCGTCGCCGCCGGCTCGCCGTTCTACCGGCACCAGAAGAAACCCACTGGGAGCCCCCTCACGAGAATCCTTCAGGTACAAAATTCCTCGCCACCGATCGTGAGATTTTGTCGTGAACTGCAGGTACATACAAATTGTGATCATCGATTTTAGCTAATTTGTGTGTGGATGATATTGTTACAGGTTTTCGTGGCGGCATTTAGGAAGAGGAAGCTACCAGTGCCTGAGAATCTGATGGAGATGCACCAAGTCACTGATGGCACAGGCACGAGCGTTGAATTTCTTCAGAGAACTACAGGCTTCAAGTAAGAGGGCTTTCTTGCTTGTCCGATTCTAACTTATACGCAACTGTACTGAGAGAATAGACAGAGACTGTTATTGGCTTCTAGTAAGGGCGGCTTAACTTCTTGAGTGATTTTAAAATAAGTTAAGATTTGAGACTTAGCATATATACTTGTATATTATTTTCCTTCCAAGGTTCCTTGACAAGGCGGCGGTGGACGACGGCGACAGGCGGCGGTGGTCGCTGTGCACGGTGACACAGGTGGAAGAGGCCAAGATCATCCTCCGCATGCTGCCCGTCTTCCTCAGCTCCGTCCTCGCCTACATCCCCTTCTCGCTGCTCCTCTCCCTCACCGTGCAGCAGGGCGGCACCATGGACACCCGCCTCGGCGGCGCCATCAGCATCCCGCCGGGGAGCCTCTTCGCCGTCGTCTTCCAGATGCTCATCATCGCCGCGTACGACCGCGCCGTCGTGCCGTGGCTGCGCCGCGCGACGGGCTACGCCGGCGGCGTCACGCACCTGCAGCGCGTCGGCGTCGGGTTCGCGTCCAGCGCCGTGGCGCTCGCCACCGCCGCCGCGGTCGAGGGCCGCCGCCGCCGCCGGGGGCGCGCGGCGACGGCGGCCATGTCGGCGTTCTGGCTGACGCCGCAGTACTTCTTCATCAGCGTCCTGGACGTGACCTCCTACGTCGGCCTGCTCGAGTTCTTGTCCTTCTTTCTCTACTTGCTGTGCGCGTGGAAGTACACCTATAGACATGACCCAATGCCAACCACAATGTCAATGGATGACGATAAGGTGTGCCACGGTTGATGGCGACATACCTGTATTCTAAACGGCCGGGTCCCAAGACTTGAATTTTCATTTTCTACCATGATAGAAGATCGTATATAGTTCTGTTGTAATTGAGACCAATGATTAAGTATACATGGGGCTATAGATGGCCAAACGGGCCGTGCCGGCACTACACGACACTAGCACTATTTGGCACGGCACTAAGTGGCACGGTTGATTAGCCGTGCCATGCCGCCTAGTGCCGCCGTGCCGAACTCTTGGCCCAAGCACAACACTATGGCCAGTCGCTAGTGCCGTGCCATGCCAATGGCACTATAGTGCCCGTGCCGGCACTGAAAACCAATCGAATCAAGAAGCAAATCTACAAAATCATATACTTCTTCACAAAAATCATCAAACTTCATGAATCCATCACATAAACATACACACACATCCAAATCCATGAAAAAATGATTCCCAGTGTAGAGCCCCTAAGCCCCGTCGGCGATGTCGCAGCTCCGGTGGCGGCGACGGTCGGCAGCTCCAAGCACCCGGCCAGCGCCATGGATCTTGGCCTGGACCCCGGCCAGCGGCGGATCCAGGATGCCCACTAGCGGCGGTGGCCGTGCGCGGCACCTGGGAGCGGCTGCGGCGACCTCGGCGGCGCCCGACGGCGGGGGCGGGAGGGGAGGCTGCGGCGCGACACGGGGAGGGGAGGCTGCGGGGCGGGGTCGGAGGCGAGGAGGAGCGGCGGGCGGAGAGGGGCGGGGAGACGGGAGAGGGAGGCGGCCGTCGGGGGTGAGAGGAGGTAGGGCGGCCGGGAGAGGGAGCAAATGAATTAGGGTTAGGGTGTTGGGAGGAGCGCGCCGGCTTATATATCGTCTCCCCCAATGGCCGGATTCAACGGTCGGATGGAGCGGGGGAGGAGATCGGACGGCCGCAGCGTGCCTCCTCCGTGCCGCCGTCGTGCCCTCGCGGGCCGGCCCATTAGCCGTGTTGTGCCCGTGCTAGTGCCACGGGCCGAGAATGCGGCCCAGGCACGGCCCTGGACCAGGCACTAGCACGGCACTGGCACTATTGCTTCGGGCCGTGCTGAATAGGGCCGGCCCGGGCTCGGCCCGTTTGGCCTCCTATAATGGGGGCTCAGTCAAAAAGGTACTGGCCGGGCGGACCCAGGAACTGGGTCGGGGCTAATCCAAACTTAATTAAAGTTTAGTGCTTTTGCACCTTTATATATATGTGTATAACTTCCCTTGGACCTCTACTGAATTTTCGGCCTTGGACCACCACTGTTGACAGATAACATATGGTTAGACCGAGCTAGGGACTCTGCTACATATGTCTCATGAGCGACTCCGATAGATTATTTGGTGCACCACATGCATGGTACCACAGGAACAAGATTGCTGGCCTCATGCACAAGCAAACATATTTTTTTGAATTAAAAATACCACGGGTGTGTTTAGTTGATGACCCCATGAGGCCATGAAGCACGACCAAATATTGTCCTAATTAAATAAGGGCATGCATAAATTTTGGCCACAAAAATAATGCTGGTTTGTGGCCAAGCCAAAATTTGGTTGTTGCCAGATTTCTGTCACGTTTGGATTACAACCATACCAAAATTTCTGTCAAAAATTGAGTACGGCAGATGGGATCTACTAGTCATTAATTTTTCAGGCACCAAAATATAGCCAACAAAAATATTAAATTGTAGATTTAATTGTGGCGATACAATGGTGAAACCGGATCATCAATCAGATACGTGATTTAATAGACATTATAGTTTTAAGTGTTGAGCCAAACTAAAAAATGCATTTACACCAGGCTGCCAGCAAGCCTCAACTCCAGCCGCCTCGATCTCTTCTACTTTTTTTTGAAATGGGATGCTTTATTAATTTTCAGTTAGATACATCGAGGTGATATATCCACCTGAAAACAAAATCCCGGCCTCTGCCATTACAGCACACGGCCCAACACAAGTTTAAAAAACAAAGCCATGACGATACTAGCTGCCAATCCTAAGACTAGACTGACATCCAAACGCCCGGCCAAAAATAGCCTTGGCCACTTGAACCAAGAAGAGCGACGCCGCTGCAAGAGTGTCCTTTAATGATGGCGGTTGTAGGATAGCCCACGTACGGAGCCAATGCGACGTTGTGAATATGACCTGCAAAAAATTTGGAGTTTTGTTATCAAAAACCGCTGCGTTTCGACATCGCCAGACCGCCCAACATAAGGCTGACGCGCCCACAAACACCAGAGGTTTATAATTTTGGGGAACAATCGATCTCTTCTACTGGCTGCTCGCTGTACTCGAGTTCTTCTCCTTCTTTCTCTACTTGCTGTGCGCGTGGAAGTACACCTATAGACATGACCTAAGGATGCCAACCACAATGTCAATGGATGATGATAACTGTCGCCTGCGTCAACGAAGCAGGTAACGGTTGATGGCGACATTCCTGTATTCTAAACGGGTCGCTCCCAAGATTTGATTTTTCATTTTCTACCATGATAGAAGATCTTGTAGTTCTGTTGTAACCAGGGGCGGAGCTGGGCCTAAGGCCACCCAGGCCATGGCCTTAGGCGTGGCGCAAAAAACCAACTAATACCATATATATTTTTTGGCCCAGATTATATTTTGCGGCCCAATAACCGGACTCCTTCCCTTCCTTCGTCTAAGCCCAAGCCGCCCCGGCCACGCAGGCGCAGCGCCGCACACTGCTGCTCTCCATCCAAAAATGAAAAACCGAAACCTAGCTGCGGCGGCGGGCAGCCGGCAGCGCACCGGCGCGGGCGCGTGGCGGCGCAGCAGGGCGGCGGCGCGCAGCACAGCAGCAGGGCGCGGCGCGGCAGCAGGGCGCAGCACGCAGCACGGCAGCAGCACTGCAGCAGGGCGCAGCAGCAGGGCTGGACGCTCGCTGTCTCCGGGCTCCCTAAATAAATCGGTCAGTTAGTTTTGTTTGGAATTTGGATTTCTATTCCCCAATCCACACGAGGCAGGATAGAATGATAGATTGAATCCGGCACCGGGAACTGATATTATTATTATGTATCTACTGATTTGTAGATTGTAGATTTGCATTCCACAATACTCAACTGATGTCAATGAATAAGAGGAGTAGGATGACACAACATACACAGGTGATTGTCAGAGCAACACTAGTTAGGTATTTATTTTATCAAGTTTTTTATGCTATTGTGTCTTAAATTGTGATGTATTGGTCTAAATCATGCATTTTAAGCACTTCTATCGATATATGAACTATCGCTATTGCGATTATCGCTATTATGTGTACTACAATGAGATTGAGTGGTATAAACGTTTACTAAGTGGCCTTAGGCATCAAAATCCGCCGGCTTCGCCACTGGTTGTAACCGAGGCCAATGGTTACTTGTACAACTGGAACAAATGGTATGAACTAATACAATAAATATCTGTACACCCAAAATCTATTTTATAGATTCAAAGAAGAAACATGTGTATGCCTAGAATAAATCATACAAACTTATGGAATAAAGTTTTGAACCACTGGAAAAAATCATATGAACTCATAAAACTAAACTTTATACACACCCGAAACAAAGTATACACAATCATGGAACAAAGATACATGAACTAAATTATATAAATCAAC
Source organism: Echinochloa phyllopogon (assembly GCA_033239725.1). Taxonomy (NCBI): domain Eukaryota; kingdom Viridiplantae; phylum Streptophyta; class Magnoliopsida; order Poales; family Poaceae; genus Echinochloa; species Echinochloa phyllopogon. The sequence goes on from BTCW01000003.1 coordinate 5,106,735, forward strand.
AAAATAAAAGATTTGTACACCCATAACATATTGTATGAATTCATGGGATCGAATTTTACCGTAGGATAAATCCAAATATATGAAAACATTGATTTTTTTAATAGTATAACAATAAATAATGTGTGAGCCCATGCGAGATCAAGTTACAAGAAAAAAGAATGAATGATATAATTAAATTACCAAAAAATTACAAATCAATGAAAGTAATAGCTTTGAGGGGATTAATTGGAAATAAAAAATAATATGCCATCGAAAAAATGAAAAAAATCACGTTACATAGATACAAACAAAAATTATGTAATGATTATAAAGAAAATAAAAAAGGAAATAAAAATATAATGAAAAGAGAAGAAAAGAGAAAAGAAGTGAAAGGGTCTCTAGTCCACTGGTGCCCAAAGAGAAAAGAGAAAAGAAGTGAACACAGCAAGTATACCCATGTCAAGGATGCCACCACCACCTCCACACAAACGTTTTTCACGTGCTCAGTTTCAGGACCATCAGTGGTGCCTTTGTCTCTGATTGGTCCATCAAGTGCATCTAGACCATCCCCATATTCGCCCTAGCTCATTGAGATCACGAGACAAGCTAGTATATATTACACTAATGGATAAATAGTGTACCACATCTAGTTTACGCTCTCGGTAAATATTCCCATCGATTACAAATGCATGCATGAGATATAGACAAGCTTTCATTCAAACTTTTTCAAATTATGACTAATGTTATTTAAAAATACATATTTGGAAATCGATATTGCAGTAGACTCTAGCTTGTCTTGCATGCAATTTAATTTTATGATACCGTATATCTCTAGGAATGTTCTTTGGTCACGTTTTTCATGTGTGGGTGTAGGATAAGCACTACGGGAAATCCCCTATATATCGAGTGTCTAAGTCTTTGCCGAGTGGCCCAGAGGAGACACTCGGCAAACAAAAGACACTCGGCTACATGAATCATTTGCCGAGTGTCAGACATAAATCCACTCGGGAAAGGCTCTGTTAGCATTAACAGACGGCCGCGAACGTCGCCGTGTCGGCCGCGGCCGTCTGTTAGTGCTTTATTTTGCCGAGTGTTAGCTCTTGCACTCGGCAAAGCCTTTACCGAGTGCCCGACAGAAGACACTCGGCAAAGGGCATGTTTGCCGATACTAGCTATGTCGAGTCGGCTTTGCCGAGTGTTACAGGCACTCGGCAAACCTCGGGTTTCCCGTAGTGAAGGAGGATATGTATGGTGCCTTGGCTTCCCTCTCACGTTCATCATCCACCATCTCGAGATGTGGACAAACTTGATGGAGTTCTTGTAAACAGCAGGTACAACGTTTTGTTTTTCTTTGCCAATTTAATTAGTCGCATAGTACAGGTTTTGGTGGGAGAAAGCTAAGCTACCACTGCCTGATCGAGAATCTGATGGAGATGTGCTGAGGTCATTGACGGTACATGCACGAACATGAATTTATAGACACAACAGAGCTAGCTATTCGCTTATTTGCACAGTGATGCAAGCTAGTGAGGGTTGGCCTACTTTCCGTTCTGGCTGCTCGATCCTCTCCCTCACCGTACGTACGTGCAGCACGGCGCGACTATGGACACCAGGCTCGACGCCATCAACATCCCATCGTTTTCCAGAAGCTCACATCATGGCATCGCACCTCATCTTGTTTGTCTCTCTTGCCGCCTTAACCTATTCTACTGACTTGTCGCCATACTTGTGCTCGTGTCTCCATCTTTCTCTACTTGTTCGTATTCCGTGCATGGAAATAAACCTATAGAACATATATAATGCAGGTCACAATGGATGACGATTGATGTAGATAAGGTGTGTCATATGACGGCATTTCTGTATTCTAAATAGGTCCAACAATTAACTTGCAAAATTTCTACCATGGTATGTGCCACTTGGATCGGAATTCATCAACATATACACTGGTCCCATGGTGGAATAACGTATATTTCTTTCTGAAGTGGCCGATTAGTACTTAAAGTATATATGGGGCTCAGTCACAAAAGACACAACAACGTACTGTATGACGGAAGTACTCATATACCTTGACAGAAAACGTATGCTGTACTCACCTTTATAATCATAGGTATACATTTCAATTATTCATACTTATGGCCTCAATCCTCAACCTATTAGTCGTCGTGCATAATTATGGCTCAACTCTATATCCCTTAATTTTCAGATTCCCAGAACAAATTTACATTCCTTTTGTCTTGGTACTAGAAAACAGTGTAACATACTCTACATAGGACAAGGTTACATTGAGAGGTATATATCTGAATAAATCATGTGATGATTTGGTGACAGCACACGCTCAAATTATTTGGAGGCACAGTTACAAAGATAGGTTAGTAAATTAGAGTCCACATCAAGAGAGAAAAACCAGCACTATATAGTTGCTCATCTTCGACGGCTATAAAAAGGGACTAGTTCAAGACTTCAAGCCATATACGTGTTGCTTGCAAAGACAGGCAAGAGCTCAAGTGAGCGACACCAGCAAACCTTGTGACAGGTGTTGGGACACTGAAATCTATGGCTTTGCAAGGCCTTGTAGACTGGAGGGGGCGGCCGGTTAACAAAAAGAGGCATGGTGGAGTGAAAGCCAGCTTGTTCGTCCACTGTGAGTAATGCAACTATATTAATTGATCCTCATCTATACGTTTTTAAAAGGTAAGAGGATTATTTAATACTAAACTCTAGACTGTTGACACACGTTGCTTTGTGTTTGCAGTTCTCGTTGTAATGGCAAATATAGCAAATTTACCCATGCTATTCAACCTAGTGAGCTACTTGCTTGGGACGATGCACATGGACGTCAAGGAAGCTTCGTGGTGTGGCTGCAGGACAACAAGGGATGGAGCCTCGGCTTCACGGTCGCTTCGGTCATTGAGCTCGTCGGCGTCGTCGGCTTGCCATTCTACCGGCACCGGAAGCCCACTGGGAGCCCTGTCACCAGAATCCTTCAGGTATACATCATCATCCGTCTCGTCGCGATGTGATCGAACTTAAAGGAATTCTGCAGGTACAACGGTTGATATATTATTTTTTATTAATTTTATGTGGACATTATTATTACAGGTTTTCGTGGCGGCGTTTAGGAAAAGGAGGCTACCACTGCCTGAGAATGTGATGGAATCTATAGAGAGAACTGCTGGGTTTAGGTAAGGGTTGGCTTCAATTTCTCGTGCGATCCACTATCATATACTACGCAACTGGGTGTACATTTCATTCATTACATTTTGCTTCCAATTAATTAGGTTCCTCGAGAAAGCCGCGGTGGATGACGGCGGCGACAAAGGGCCATGGTCGCTGTGCACGGTGACGCAGGTTGAAGAGGCCAAGATCATCCATCATCCGCATGATCCCCGTCTTCCTGAGCTCCATCCTCGCCTACATCCCTTTGTCGCTGCTCCTCTCCCTGACCGTGCAGCAGGGCGCGATCATGGACACCCGCCTCGGCGGCATCAGGATCCCGCCGGGGAGCCTCTTCATCGTCGCCGTCCTCTTCCAGATGCTCTTCCTGGTGCTGTACGACCGCGCCGTCGTGCCGTGGCTCCGCCGCGCCACGGGCTACGCCGGCGGCGTCAGGCACCTGCAGCACGTCGGCGTCGGCTTCGTCTCCAGCGCCGTCACGCTCGCCACGGCCGCCGTGGTCGAGGGCTACCGCCGGAGGCGCGCCCTGGCCGGCGACCCGCCGTCGTCGGCGTTCCTGCTGACGCCGCAATTCTTCGCCATCGGCGTCATGGACGTCACCTCCTTCGTCGGCCTGCTCGAGTTCTTCTCCAGCGAGGCGTCGCCGGGGATGAAGTCCATCGGCAGCTCCGTCCTCTTCTGCGTTCTCGGCATCGGGTCATGGCTGGGGAGCTTGCTCATACGGGTGGTGAACGGCGCCACCAAGCACCGGAGCGGAGGCCATGGATGGCTCGACGGAGCTAGCCTCAACGCCAGCCGCCTCGATCTCTTCTACTGGCTGCTCGCCTTGCTAGGGCTCGTCGCCTTCTTCCTCTACATGCTGTGCGCGTGGACCTACACCTATAGACATGATACCAGGATGCAAACCACCATGGATGACGAGAAGGTTTCGACGCCTGCGTCAACGAAGCAGTCCCCGGTTGATGCCAAGGTTTCGACGCCTGCGTCAATGAAGCAGTCCCCGGTTGATGCCAAGGTTTCCACGCCTGTGTCGATGAAGCAGTCCCCGGTTGATGCTGATATTCATCATGTATCCTAATATAAACGGCTCCCAATGCAAGTGTAATAATTTATCATGGTTGATATAACTTTAATTGCACCAAATAAGCAATCGCCAGCAAATCGCATTTAACAACTAATTAGTGGTTAAATTACACATGATGGACTCAAACCCTGGTAATGGTTCGCCTCAGGCAATGGAACCAGAACCCTTTGCAGCCAACGAGTCAGCAAGCAAGCAAGCCGACGCAGCGAGGACGGAGCCGCAGCACTGCACTGCGATGCACATGTCAATACAATACGTACACCTCGGCCGTGCCCTGCTGCCAAGCTCACAGAGCAAAACAGGCCCAACCAAACACTATCAAATGTCAAGAATATACACTGTCTGCAGCACAAGCTCAACCAAGCTATGCACCCTTGTCAAAAAAAAAGGAAAGAAAAACTAAGATATGCATCAAGCTCAACCAACCAAGTTATTGCCTATTGGACGAACAAAATGTGTAGCATAATTAGTGCATGGCCCAAAGCTAGCATAAAAAAATTCAAGTTATTTTTCACAACATCATCAATAAAGCTGGGGATTATAACAACACGACAAGCAATAAAGGCATTTTCATTAACAAAGTTCAAAAGCAAAGCAAATGCACGTTTAATCCATACTACTTGCATACATAACACATTCACTGTTCCAAATTTGTAATAATATCATTACTATGAACAAATATATTTGTCAACATGTATAGATCAACAACTCAAAAGAGTAAACAGTGATCCAGTTGTGACTTCACATACCTCCTGTAGCAGTTGAAACCTCAGTCCATAATGTGTTTTCTTCCTTTCAACTTTCAAGGTAAAGAGGGTAGCTTAAAAGCAGCCAATTGTTCTAAAATGCACATCTTCATTCTCTGCACTATAACTTAACATCCAATAGCTTAACAATCCATTATTTCTTCTTTTGAAGATTTGATGCACCTTGACACCTGATATTTACAATGGAACATCTCCATCTCTGTAGGGCCATCATGTACAAAGAGATTACAGGCTGATCCAAACAAATCATTTCAATGACAGATCAGAAGGTGCAGTCTTTCCACCACTCATGGAAAGCTTTCTTTTCATCTGAATTTCCCGGACTGTTTCTGAAATAAGGAGATTTAATTTTGGAACACTCTTGCTTGTCAAGGGCAAGTTGATTCCGGCATTTTTCAAAGCTTCTATGATGAGTTTCTGAGATTTTGGATCATGGTCAGCACATCGTAATGGAGTAATGCCTCTCAGAACAGGTTTGCCACAAATTGCTTCCCCATTTGGCTCCCCACTGCAGAAAATCATCAGAGTAAACATTGTGAGATATATGAATAAAATGGTCCTGAAGTATGCGACGAACAATTAATCTGAGAAAACATCTATAAAAATAAAGTTGGCAGTACAGAAATTCGTTCTTCTGTTATCATAGATGTTACAGTGTTACATGCATGCCCATGCATATGCATAAGACCAAAAAATAATAAAATATCATTGCAAAACATTCCTCAGACAAAAAAATCTAAATCCATAATATGTGTATAGCAAGCAGATGAAAGTAGGTAGTAGTAAACAGACACCAAAGACCTTAACCCACCACTGCAATAAGCGATAGCACCAAAATGGACTAGAACCTGTAGTAGTTAAAGCAAAATTTCATGTGTATAGACCAATGCATTCTGGATTTGGTATATAACTACCTACTCCAGAGAGATACAGCATTAGTTGTTATCATTATTTTCTTTCAAACATGGCTACTTAATTTGCAAGTACAATGATGATAATATTTAAGAGGTTTTTGGAATAAAGATAACAATTGATGATGGCATAAAAGTTACTGCTTTCCGGGGTTTTTATAGAAACAAATATAACCAGGGCACCAACGTAGAAAATTAAAGTGTCCAATATTTTATTGCTTATTAACAGAAAAGAACCAGGAATTTGAAATCAGACTTCATTAGCATTTGAACCCCCAAAAAATGGGAATCAGTGTCTGGTCCTGTCCATTTCCTTATAGGATATCTCTAAGAACAAAACCAATGAAAAATCATTTTATAACATGCAGTATTGGTAAAAGGTTATATTGCTCAGACAGAGTGAGGGTTCAAAGCCCAACTTCGCATTCAACTCCACCACACAGATAAGGCCAAAGTAGCCAGCCGAACTGTGTGAATTTGCAAAAAGGCTACCAAGGCAATGTGAAATAAATTTATGATATAAACATCCTTTCTTCAAAAAAATACGTTGTAATGACATCTATATAGTTTTAAGAGCTAACACTTGATGCCTTCTATATTTGATTCAGACTAAACAAGTTGAATCCAGTTTTTCAAAAAGTGCCTAGTTAAAAGCCAGGAAACAGGTATCAAGCAAGCTTCTGGTTTTGTTCCATTTGACAGGTTTAGTTCTCCATCCTAAACCGTCATTATTTACATCTGCTAGCATTTACATTTCTCTACAAATAGAATGTAACTATAGTAGTCTAGGTGACCCCACTCAAAACGCGGGAACCGACCAGAGCCTTTTTCCAAAGTCTTCAATAGTACATGTCCACAAACTTAATCATGTGTTAGAAAACAAAATTCAGTAAGATAGCCACCAAAACATAAACTCAGTGTGCTTGAACAAGCTTTCTACATCTACAAAAAAGAAACTTTATGACAGTTTCATCTAGAACAACTAAAATCACATTTCTGACCAGGGCACTGCACATAGTAAAACCAGAATTATGTAACAAAGTGACGAAATTATAGCACCGAAGCATATCCCAGAAACCCCTGGCCAATGCAGGTACTCAGGTAGTGTACCTTTTCCTAGTGGGGAAGGCGCAGGGCTGGTATAGCTGCTGCTTGGCGTCCAGGAGGATATGATTGAAGCAGTACTGGGACAGGGGCATCGCCTTGGCCTCACAATTGGAGGCCGCGCACCCCGCCCTCCCGCCTGCAGCCACCGCAGCGGGGGCGACGGCACCTTGGCAGCCATTCTCCAGCGGCACGACGGGGGCACCATTCTTCGGCGGCCCAGCACTGGCGCCATTCTCCTTGGGCAGCGGCGGCGGTGGCGGCGGCTCGTCGTCGAGCGCGGGGCTGGCGCCGTGCTCCCACCAGTACTCGCCGTGCCTGGCGGGGAGCTCTTCGGCGAGCGCCCAGAACTGGGCGCGGTAGAGGGAGCAGAGCTGCTGCAGGCGGCGCCGGCGCCGGCGGAGGACCTCCTCGCGGGACAGCGCCGTGGCGAGGCGGAGCTCCGCGTCGCGCGCCGCGCCGGCGAACTCCACCGGCGGGCGCGGCGGCGGCTGGGGCTCGTCCATGGAATGGGCGGGTATTCCTCGGCTAGGGTTTGGGGAGTTTAAGCAGGCGGCGGGGGCGGGGGCGGGGGCGGGCGAGCAGAATCGGAAGGTTGCCCGCCGCGCCCGGAGGTGGAGCCGAAACAGTGGAATCACACCAGCAAGGGCCCATCTGATAGCAAATTCGGCCCATATAAGCCCGATTACAAGCAGCTTGTGCTCTTCTGTCACGTAGGGATGGAATCAACATCGCGCCACAATGTTCGGCCCATTTGTTGGACAGCCCAGCTGTTGCCTGTGACAGACTGACTGACGGTGGGCCGCGTGGGCAAGTAGAAAGGTCATATTCGCTACCGACAAACAAATTCAGTGGTTAGCAAGAATTCACACTTAAACTAGTTTACTAGGTTATCGCTAAACAAAATATTTGTAATGTACTTAAAAGTACTCCGTCATTCTTGGTACTCCTCCGGTTTGATAAAGGAAGTCGTTTAAAATAGCGACACGGTCACCCCAAAGCACAACTTTAACTTCTCTTTTCTATAAAAATATTTCTTGAAAAGATATATATGTACACTTTTATGAAAGTAATTTTTAAGATCAATCTATTTATATAATTTTCATATTTCCAAACTCAATGATCTAAATGTTATTCATGATTTATATTCCCAATGTTTAACTCAAATCTTGTCTAAAACGACTTTCTTTACCAAACCGGAGGGAGCATTCAAGAGTACTCCGTCATTTCAGTTTCGTATTTCAGTTTTGAAATGAAGGGACTCCGGTGTGCCTCATGGAGGTAGAGCACTATCATTTTATACACAGAATACCACTTGAAAATTCTGACTACAAATTATCGACTATTATTGTTTGTTCGTTGACCCTAACCATTATATAACCTTTCAATCGTAACAATTTCCATTGTCCATTCTCCACTGCCATCTACAACCATCGGGATCCACTGAATTGCCTATCTCCCCCGGCCCGTCACCACTGAATTCCAACCCCATTCCAAAGCCCTAAACCGAATCCTCATCAGAGTTTATAGGTTGCAAATCTTATTGCTGACTGTGAGGAAAGGAATAATTGAACACATTTCCACCATCAAAAGTGATGATTATGGGTATCTTTATTCTTAAAACGTATGACTTATTTTAATACGGTGATGTGATGGAGTGCATGCTACACATTAAGTACTAGTAAAGCAAATCAAGTGCAAGTCTACCTTGGCCAAAAAAAAATGAAAAAGTGTACCCATCGAGCTTCTTATTATGCGCTTGGCAGTTGTGTTTGTGTGCCACCTCTTTCCTCAAGCGACCCCAGGAAGCTCAACCGGTCCAACTCATACCCATACATGTCTCCCCACGGCTCGTCGCTTTCGCCATTGCGCAACACCTTATCGATCTTGTAGGTACAAAGGTTCAGAGTGTAACAGCGCTCCTCTCCACCACGACCATGGCCACCAATCCTCACCGTGAAGAAGATGATGTTGCTCTTCTCATAGAACCAGCGCAGCTTCACCGATGTCGTCAATGTCGCAGCTCTCAACTCCGGCATGGCATCCGGTACATAAAAATGGATAATTCGCTGTAGCCGCCAGTGACCGTTCAAGGTGCCGTCGCGGTCGCGGAGGCACAGCATGTCTCCGTCGTGGCTTCTTCGGAACACAAGTCTCATCTCCGTCCTCCCGGCCATCGCCTGACCGGTGGCGGCGGCCACCTTGGCCCACCAAAGCCTGCCGTCCGGCGCCAACCACAGCAAGCTTTCGTCCCGGTCGTAGAGGGAAGGCGTCGACATGCCCTTGACGACGGCGGCAGTGGCGGTGGCGGCGGCGATCTCCGTCGGCGGCAGCGCGAGCAGGGCGAACCTGAGATGGGGCCAGAAGACGACGCCGTGGTGCACGACGGCGGCGCGCGTGGCGTGCAGCCGCGCCCTGCCCACCCTCGCGCCGGACACCCGCGCCTCGGGCCCCCAGCCGCCGGCGCCGGAGGAGAAGCTCCGCGCCGCCGTGAAGCCGCGGCGGTTGTAGACGTCGTCCCCAGCGGTCGTCGCCGGTGTGCCATCGTCGTGGAAGTGCTGGAGGTCGCCGGCGGTGAGCAGCGCGCACGCGTAGTACGGCCGGGGGCTGTCGTTGCCGCGCAGCCACGGGAGGAAATCCCGCTCGCCGGTGGCGGGGTTGCACACGCACAGCCGGAGCGCGCCGCGGCCGCTCTTGGTGCGGCGGATCTCGGCGGCGAGGAGGCCGTCGCGGGAGGCGGCGACGACGCGGGAGGAGGCGTCGAACAGCCGGTGGCCGTAGCCGCGGACGAGGCCGCCGAACAAGGGCTGGCCGAGCCAGAGGGGCCGTGGCGCTGGCGCCGTCGTCGTCGTCGATGCGGCGGTGTCGGCGGCCATGTTGAGGTGGAAGAAACGGACGAAGCGTTTCGACCGGAGAGGGCGGGGAGCGTGGCTGCAGATGAAGGCAGCGTTGGTGGAGACCAGGCCGCGACACCGGCGGCAGGTGGCGGCGCACCGGACGAGGTCGGCGGTGTTGCCGGAGACGCGTGAGAGGATGGTGATGACAAGGTCGTCGTCTAGGCGCATGCCATCTTCCTCGGCATGAGCATGCAGTGTCGCTCCTGACGTCCGTGACCGCTTCATGAAGTTCCGCTGGACTGATAGCCCGGCAGGCTTGCTGCTTGCGGCGGCGCCGGAGACAGAATCCGACCGCCGGCGACGAACGGGAGGCACCATGGTCGATATAGATCGATCGATCTAGAATGCGCAGCTGCTGCTGGCCGCCTGGCCTGCTGCGTGCAACGCACGGCGCACGTGCTTGAATCTTTGATGAGCAGAAAAGAAGGTATAAAATCCTATATGGAGCAGGAGATCCCGTGACGTGTAGTAAATCCATTCGAGCGATTCTGTTATATTATCTTTTCAGTTTTCATACATACGATTCAATCGCACGGAATATATTAGTCGCATGGAATGGAAGGGAATAAAACGCCGGAATGCCTAACAGAGCTGGCTGGCTTTTCGGTCCAGGATTCAATTGAAAAGTTCTTTTTTTTTGAAAAAATTCAATTCAAAAGTTTCCGGTGCAAAATTCCAAACAATCTATTATATATTGGATTTTCGTTCCCTTGCTGCACAATACTATTTGGTTTGCACCATATTTGAGTCAAGATAGTTTAGACGCCCCGGAAACTTATATTTGGGGTGTGTTTAGTTCTAAAAAGAGGAAGAGAAAGTTTGGTGAAAATATCACATCGGACACTGTAGCGCGCTGTAGCACTTTTCGTTTGTTTATGGTAAACATTGTCCTACCATGACCTAACTAGGCTCAAAAGATTCGTCTCGTCGTATACATCAAAACTATATACTACCTCCGTATCGAAATATTTGTCGCCATTGACTTTTTCTTACAACTTTGACCATTCGTCTTATTCAAAAAAATTATCGCAAATATGCAAAAGGGTAAGCCAAGCTTAAAATACCTACAATAGTAAAGCATGTGACAAACAAAATGGATGGTACTTGCATAATGTTTTGAATAAGACGAATGGTCAAAGTTGTAGAAAAAAGTCAACGGCGACAAATATTTCGATATGGAGGGAGTAATTAGTTTTTTATTTACCTACATTTAATACTCCATGCACGAGGAGAGAGATTTGATGTGATAGATGAATAGTGAAGTTTAGAAAGAGAATTTTTGAAAGTTTGGTGATGTGATCGGGAACTAAACCGGGCCCTATCTGTCAGGGCTTTGATAAATGTGGGGACTCCCTCAATAAAAAAAGAGTTCAGAACAGAGACGCCACGGTCCACGGTGACCTACCCATTAATTATTGATCTCAAATCTGATGGAAACCTCGCGAATTGAATCAACCAATGGCGCCCCACGACGATATCCACCGGGAGCCGTCGGACACGGACATCGCGACCGCCGACGACATCCACCGGAGACAGAAACGACAGCGTTGCCATGACATGACAGCAACGCCGCCGCGGCTCCCGACGGACCTCATGGTGGAGATCGCTGGCCGCACCGACCCGGCCACCCTCGTACGCTGCGCCGCCACGTGCAGGGACCTCCGCCGCCACATCGCCGACCCGTCCCTCCGCCGCCGCCGCCGCCTTCGGCACGGCGACCGCTTCGTCCCGTCCCTCCTCCGCGGCCACCTAGTCAGGAGGTGGGACAACGACCTGCTCCTTGAGCTGGAGGACAGCTGTAACACCCTAAAATTCATCACAATTAAATTGTAGCAATTTCTGAATTTTCTAGGATTTATTAAGGCCTAAATAAATTTTCTATGATTTAATTGGAATTTCTAGCCTTTTATCAATTTAAACATAATTAAATAATTATTTTAATCAAAATAAGTTTTTGTTGCATTCATGCTGTTGCATATAATTTTTGGTTGCTAGTAAATCAAGTTGGAATTTAAATTTTGTTTAAATTCGAATTTGATTTGCTTTTGTTTGAGTTCTAAAAAAGTTAATTAGGCTGAGTTTAGATTAGGCCCCTTAACTCTTTGCAAAGTCCACTTTACACCCTTGAGCTTTCGGCCCAGTTCGATTTTCCTCCCCGCGCTCTTTTTCTTTTTCTAGAGGGCTGAATTCCTTTCGCTCGGCCCATTCTTTCCTTTTTCGGCCCGATGCGGCCCAACCAAACTCTTCTTTTTCTTTTTCTCCTGAGTCGCTAACAGGTGGGTCCCACCTATCAGGCCCTTCTTCCTCGCCGACTCGGACTCTCCCCCGACCGAGTCCGAGCGCCGCCGCCTCCGCCCCGACTCCGAGTCCCTCCTCTTCACGCACGCCGAGGCCGGTCTTCGACTAATATATAACCGCCGCCGGGCCCTTGAGTTTCCCCAACAAACCGAGCTCTGCAAGCCCTAGCCGAGCCGCACCACCGCCCAATTTTCCGCCGGCCGCCGCTCGCCGTCGTCCGTCGCCGTCGCAAGCCAAATCTCGCCGAGTTCGCTCCTGGTGAGTTCGCTTTTGCCCGCTCATCCTTTTCGTCGACTTCTTGTAGCAAGTTGAAGGCCGTAGCGTCGAGTTCGTGTCACCCGAGAGCTCCGCCGCCGCGCATGGCACCGCCGTCGTCGGCCACCGCTTGTGCGCCGTCCCAGCCACCCAGACCACCCTAGGTGAACTAGCCATTGCCTCGCGAGTCTGTAGGACCAAGTCCCGTTCCAAACCGAGCAGTGTAGCGTTTTTCCGAGCCAAGTCCGACGAAGCTCCGCCGCGGAGGAGAGCGGCGCCGCCATCCCGGTCGTCGCCGTCGTCGGCCGAGATTCTGATCCATCCCTGGCCGTCCGATCGTGATCCAACAGCTCACATTAGATCGAGCGTTGTGTCAAACATGAGGAAAACGGTCGGCCGTGGTGTTTTTGCAAAAGAGCCCTTGAGTTTTCTGGAAATCAACCCGCAGTCCATCCTAGTTCAAAAGTATTTCAATTTAGGTCCTGTTTCTTCTGTTTTAGCCCCTGCAAGTTTTAAAATTATGCCCGAGGTCCAAGTTTTGACTTTTTACATGAAAACCCTCGTAGTTTAATACAAAATTATGTTTTAGCCCTCGAATTTTCGCAGTTAAGCCCCTGGAACTTTAAAACTTTGCCAGCAAGTCCCTGAACCTTAGAAAAGCCATATCTTTTGCGTTTTAACTCCGATTTTAGTGATTCTCGCGCTCACGCGTTCGTTGTAACGCGTAGATTAGTTTTGTGCTGTTGTTTTCTTCTGTTGGAATTGTTTGGTGTACTGTTTCTTATTTAGTGTATTGTTTCTTTGCATGCGATTGTGTGATGCGATTAGGAAGCGAGCAGTTCGAGGATTTCTCTGAAGAACCAACTGTTGGAGAAGGATTTGAGCAGCAACAGAGTTGGGAAGAAGGCAAGTGTATTATGTCATGCAAATATCCTAATAACTATTAATTTCACCATCCATGCATGTGTCTTAATTTGATGGGTTCCTATTTAAGGATTTGCCTAGCCACTATATTTTCCTGTCCCTGAAACTAGGTTATTTAATTAACTTTGAAGGTAGATGATGCTTAGCTTGCTCAACTGGGATTGGTTAAATGAACCCCTACTCTATGTTCCAACTACTCTTTGAATTAATTAAATGGCAAGATCATATCTTTTTAACTGGAACATGGAGAACCACCCAGGAAAACAATACAACCATGAGTGCCATGTGGCTCTGGCTTTGACTGACTAATTAGGTGCTCTAGTTTATGGTAGCTTTACTCGAAAGGGGCATGGGGGGCGGCGGTTGACGGGGTATAACTCGGTCCTCTTGAGCTGTGGGCTTTGGTAAGAGACAGACCTCATTAGGGAGGGTTATCCTTTGCTTCTGAACCGGAAACCTTAGCGGGCTATCATTTATTAGAGTGCTTTTGTAAAGGTCTCATAGTGAAACTCAGTATTCGGTCCACGTGGTGTGAGACGGGTGCATGCTTCGGCAATGGGGATCACGGCTTATGGTGAAAGTGTACAACCTCTACAGAGTGTAAAACTGTTATAACAGCCGTGCTCACGGTCAAGAGCGGCCTGGACCCTTACATGATAATCATACTTGAACATGGATTAAATTGTGGTTACTTGATTATGTTGAGATTATGACATTCATTAATTTGTGGGTGGTATATACTTTCGTTGCTAGTAAATAGTTGCTTAATAAAACTTGACCAACTAAAAGTGTTTACTGCAGTATTGACAACTAGTCTTTTTGCCCCAGCCTTGTATGTCATATTACAATTGCTGAGCACGTCATGTGCTCATGCTTGTTTTCTTTCTTTTATTGCATCAACTACACCCGGAATGCTGCTCAGATTGGGAGAATTTTGAGGATTTCACTGCTGATTTTGAGGAGTTCTAGGCGAGTCTCCCCAGTCAACGCCTGTGGAGTTGGAGTCACTTTTGCTTCGTTAGATGAACGTTTATTTAAATCTTCCGCTATGACATTTGTGTCAACTCTGAGATTGTAATAAATGCACTTTAATACTCTTTCATATGCATAGTTTATGAATATTCACTTGTGACGTCTACCATATGTGTGTAAACTTTATCCTGGCGCAGATATGAGATGCATCTGGTTTTGCCTTTAAAACCGGGTGTGACAACAGCACCACCAGCAGCGCGGCGGCTGGCGGCAGAGCCGAGAAGCTCGTCGCCGCCGCAGCGCCGTGGTGCTTCCGGCCGCGCGATGATAAGGAACTATGCTATCCCATCACAGCTCGCGACGGCCTCGTCCTCGTCCAAGTCCGCGTGATCAACCAGCTGCGCGCGCAGGACAAGGAGCTGCGCGTGTGCGACCCGGCCACCGGCCGCACCCAAACCCTGCCTCCCGCCTCGGAGTTCCACGGCCGCTACGTCCTGCTCGTCGGCGACGACGATGGCGATGTCGCTGGCTACGGCGGCGGCGCGGTTGGGCTTGGCCGGCCTTTCCGAGTGCTCAAGGTGAGCTCGATGCTGACGAGGAGGAGCGGCCTGCGTGTCCAGAGCTTCTCGTCGGAGTGAGGCACGTGGGGGCCTGTCGCCAGGGCAGCGTCCCCTTTCGAGACCGGCTGCAAAAGCCTCTCGCCACCTGGCAACCACGACCTGGTCGCCGGAGGCGCCGTCCACTGGCTGTGCCACAACGCCGCCTCGTTCCACGTCTTGAAGCTCGACGTCGTCGTCGTCGACGGCGGCGGCGAGCAGCCGAATCTGACCTCGACGAAGCAGCCGCCGAGCTTCCACCGCGAATACGAGTCGTCGTCGTCGTCCGGGGCCCTCCTGGCGACGGCCTCGGCGGCGGGGAGCCCGGTGGTGCTCCTCGCCAACGATGGCAGGATATCGGCGTGGACCATGTCGTCGTCGGAGCCGGCGAGGTGGTCGGACCAGCCGCATGTGGTGGTCGAGGAAGAGGATATCCGGCGGCTCATCGGCGTGCCGGAGGGGACGACGGTTAGGGTGAGGCTGGAGTGGTTCGCGGAGAGGAGTGGCGTTGTGATGGTGAGCACGCTGCACGGCGGTTGCTGCTTCAGCTTCTGGCTTGATCTCCGGCGAAACAAGATCGTTAGGTGCTTCTCGAGGAAAATTCCCCGACCGTTTACCAGCAGAAACTGCCCCTACGAGATTGATTTGTCTTCTTGGTTTCCAAGGTTAGCCTTATAACAGTGATCGATCCAGTTCGTTACGTTCATGTCGCGGGAGTGTCATCGTCAATCTCAATCCCGCGCGGCTATATGCAACCATAAACCCATGCAGCGTCATGTGATTTAAGAAAACAAGCAGTATTTTTAGCTGTTTGCACAATCAACTTCGATCTGTATATGAACTAGCCTCCTTCGAGAAGTCACAAAGGTGCTTCGTTGTAGATGGACACATCGCCTGTACTAAGGAATAGTATCAGTTAATTCATAACATTGATTTAGATTTAGAAAAATATGAGCACATATATGCTATGTTTTTTTTATCTCTTCATAGAGAGTCCTCTTAAATACTGCTGGAATGCCTAAGATAGAAACTAACTGCCAATTGGGAGGAGTAAACCTCATGGAAGTTGGTTTCCTGATCGGTCGGCTTCCTCATCAGCAGCTTCTTCTATTGTAGTAAGTACTGCGTGATGGGAGACTGCAACCGGTTGGTTGGCGGCCCCGATTATAGATGGCCACCGTGCCGTGCCGGCACGACACGTGGCACGGCCGTGCCGGCACGGCGCCATGCCGCGCCGTGCCGACCGTGCCGTGCCAGACCGTGCTATGGGCCAGGCCTTCGGCCCACGACACGGCACATGGGCCGTTTACCCGTGCCGTGCCGCCCATGGGCCGCGGCCATTTTCGCCGTGCCGTGCCGGCACGACACCGTCGCCGCACGCCTCGACGAGGGCCTCCACGGTAGGGAGCTCGCCGCGCTCGGGGAGGTCAAGACCGCCGCCGACGAGAGCGACCGCCACTGCTTCTGCGGCGTCGCCATCGACGGCGGCAGGGGAGGCGGGGGACGCGGTGGCCGCGGAGGCGACGGAGGGGAAGCGGGGTGCGGCGATCGGGGAGGGAGTTGCGGCAGCGATGAGCGGCGTGGACGGGAAGGGCCGAAGAAGACCGCTGGCCACCGCCCGCTTGCGCCGCGCCAGCGCCACTGCCGAGCCGCGCCGTCGCGGGGCTGCTCGTCGCGCCACCGCAGGGAGAGGGAAAGGGCGGCGCGCGAGAGAGGAAGCAGGGGAGAGGGGCGGCGGTGGTGAGGGAGGGGAGCGGGCGGTGTGCGCGACGGAGGCGGCGGCGGATCGGGAGCGAGAGCGAGAGCGAGAGAGGCAGAGAGCAGAGATGAGAGAGCTGCGCGGCGGCGGCGCGATGGGGGGGGTAATTTAGGGTTGGGGAATGAGGGGTGGGCTTTTGGGCTGCGGCTGGGCCGGCCAAAAGAGTCGTTGGCGCGGTGGCGGCCTGGCGGCCGTGCCGGCCACCGTGCCGCCGTGCCGGCCGTGCGGGCCAAGGCCGTGCCATGGGCCAGGCCGGCGGCCCATGGCCCGCACTGGTCTTGGGGCCGTGCCGCCTATGGGCCGTGCCGCGGGCCGCATGTACACATATAGCCCCGATCAGGACGTCGGATGAAATTGGACAAACTAACTGAGATAGCAGTTTCAATAATGTTCATTCCCATGCAAATTCCAATGCAATCTCGGTTATATGGGAGGGGAAAGAAATGTGGGAAAGCAAGAACTCCGTTTGAACAACGAAACCCAACCGGTTTATTATTGTTCCCTTGCTGCACGGTACGTACTACTTTGCACATTTAGCCTCTCAGAGTCCAGATATTTTAAACTTTATTAAACACCCCCGAAAACCTACATTCGATCTATCTGTCAGGGCTTTTATAAAGTTGAGAACAGAGACGCCACGGAGACCTACCCCATTAACAATTTGATCTCAAATCTGATCAACCTACCTCTCGAAACAACCCATAATGGCGGCTGACGAAGACATCCGCCGCCGACAGAAACAGCCAAGTCTGTGCTGCGACCCGACAACGCTCCCGACGGACCTCATGGTGGAGATCGCTGGCCGAACCGACCCGGGCACCCTGGTGCGCTGCGCCGCCACGTGCAGGGACCTCCGCCGCCACATCGCCGACCCGTCCCTCCGCCTCCGGCACGGCGACCGCTTCGTCCCGTCCCTCCTGCGCGGCCACCTGGTCGGGAAGTGGGACAAGGACCTGTACCTGTACCGGGACGACACCACCACCACGGCGGCCGGCGGCGGCGCAAGGAATCCCATCGCCACAGCCACAGGGTGCTTCCGGCGGCGCGATGATGACAAGGAGCTGAGCTTCTGCTGCCCCATCGCAGCGAGCGGCGGCCTCGTCCTCGTCAGCGTGATGAAGACGACGAAGCAGCTTCATCCCAGAACGAAGGAGATGCGCGTGTGCGACCCGGCCACCGGCCGCACCCAAACCCTACCAGCTCGCGACCCGACGTTCCACGGCCATCACGTCCTGAACGTCGGCGACGGCGACGGCGCGGTTGGCCTTGGCCGGCGTTTCCGGGTGCTCAAGGTGTGCTCGGTGCTGAGGAAGGAGAGCGGCCTGCTGGTCCAGACCTTCTCATCGGAGCGAGGCACGTGGGGACCCCGCACCAGCGCACCGTCCCCTTTCGAGACCGGCTGCAGCAGCATGGTGGCACCGGGCAACACGCAGCTTGTCGCCGGAGACGCCGTCCACTGGCTCTGCCGCAACGGCGCCTCGTACTACGTCTTGAAGCTCGACGTCGGCAACGGCGGCGACGGCGAGGCGGCACCGCCGAGCCTGACCTCGACGAAGCTGCCGCCGAGCTTCCACCGTGAATACTTGTTCCCTCGCACGGCGCAGCAGGTCCTGCTGGCGACGGCGGCGGGGAGCCCGGCGGTGCTCTTGGCCGACGACAGTGGCAGGATATCGGCGTGGACGACGACGCTGTCGTCGGCGGGGTTCAACTTCAACAGGATGACGATCAATAGTGTGCTGGAGAAGAAGCTGGGGAGGGTGAGTCTGAAGTGGTTCGCGGAGAGGAGTGGCATTGTGCTGGTGAACACGACGCATTGCGGTTGCTTCTGGCATGGTGACCTTCAGCGACACCGTCCCCACCGAGCTCGCCAGCCCCAACATCAGCACGCGCGGCGAGTTCATCGACGGCGGCCTCGGTGCTTCGCGTCCGCATCGAGCTCCTTCGTGCCAACCTCGTCCTCGCCGGCCGCGTCGAGCCCCTCCGCACTGGCCTCGCTCCCGACGGCCGCGGCGAGGTCGTCTGCGAGTGCCTCGGCTTGGGCGAGCGCGGCAAGCTCCACCACTCCCGCCTCGTCCTCGACGTCGTCCTCCGCGTGCCATGGCGCAGCAAATCGCTAGCGAGGACGGCACCACCAACGCCATGCTCACAAGGTGTTCGACGTTCGTTCCCTCAGTGACAAACTTACCTGCACCGGCTGCTCGGTGTGCAGAGGATGCAAATTCCTTTAGCTGGCACCCAATGCTTATGCAGGACCGACCACCATGGCCACCTCCTTTTCAGGTTGAGATGCTGGTGTGCTCAATTGCTAGTGATATGTTTGGTCGTGGGAAGAGTGAAGTGGCTTTGCAGTTTGAGGTGTCATCTTCTCGTGCTGTTTTATTTGAATGGGGTGTATCAATTCTGGTACTGCAACATACATCATCTCAGTGATGTGCCTTTTCTTATGAGGTTCGGCAAAGTGGCTTGTCAGATTGAGGTGCCCGTGAATGATATTCAGCTACGGTCAATTCCTTGGCCATCCTTCAGTTGTCATTTGGTACTGATGCTTGTGCAGCGGAAGCAGTTCCTGTCTATGCCAAGTGGCGTGTGCAGTTCTTTAAGTAAGCCCATGGTGATTATTTTCTATTGTGATATCAGTAGAGTGTGGTTGCAGTATTTGTGGAATTTATATGGAACTGCTGTGCCAAGTGCTAGAGTTCAACTTTTGCCATCCTTTTATGGTTCCACAACTCTACCATCATCTCTGGTCATGTTTGAGTCAGTAAACAATGGGGTGGATTTGCTGCTTATTTCTGTCCACATGCTTGTCTACGGAGCAAGTACCTTCTGGTGTTTCAGTGACTCTAATTATCTTATGTGGTTGCTCACAGTTTTACACATATTCAGATATATACCTACTACACTGGTATTAGCAAAGAGTCTGAGTGGTGAGGTGATATACATTCTGCACATGAAAGGTCTGAAGGTGATATTCTTTGCTACTGCAGTTCCAGACCAGAAAGAATTGCTGCAATATTTGGCTAACTTCATATTGAACCAGCAGTGGTTTACATTTGTGCAAGTTGTCGGAGTGTTCTTCCATGCACATTCCCCTTCTGTGCACCTGACCTTGTGGGATCCAGGGGGTGGACTTTGTGCTCTTGTTGCTTATAAATCTCAGATCACTGATGAAGCTAAGAATTTTGTATGCTGTCAAATGAACCGGCCTTATAATATTGAGTTGTTCCAATTGCAGCCATTGTTCAGAGCCAATATATTTGTTCCCTCAAGTGATATTGTTCTGTTGCTTTTGGCCACTGTGGTTCATGTGGATTCTGGAGTGTTGGAGTATTGCTCGGAAGCTCTTCTAGTGATGTCAGAGTTATTATCTGCTCCTATGGTTGGCATTGGACCTTGGCTACCACCTATCCAGTTGGACATGCAAAAGTCTGTTATTCAGCTGAGACCTATACATGAGCTGTCATTCACTGGTTTCATAGTGGTTGTGCTATGGAACAAGTTATTGCCATTGCTGTTCAGTGATTCCGTAAGTAAGTACTTGAGGGGGTCTCTCATGCTATCCTGTGTTCAGAAACAGTGGCCTCTGTTACTCCATCTGTATAGATCATTTCATCAAAGTCTACCTCATGCTGATTTTCCATATGTTCCTTTTGATGAGGCTCTTATCTTAGCAATGGCCACAAAGCTTTGGGGTGGTTCTGCTATTTCAGTTAGTATTCGGTTGCAATGTCAGGTGGCTGCAGTTCTCGAGAAGTATCGTTGATCTCTTCCTCATGCTATTATTTTTGCAAGTTTACAAATTCTTCTGTGGTTGTCTTGCAATCAGTTGGGTATATCAGTAAATGCAGCCTCTCTTTTGGTCTGCAACGGTTTGCTTATGCGAGAATTTTCCTTCAGCTCACAAAGGCTTTTCATGCTAGCTGATTTTCTCATGGGGATCAAGATCTGGTATATGACAAGCATCAGGTTATCGCTCTGCATAATTCAATTTTACCATCTGGTGGAGACCAACGTAGAGCAAATCCATTTTCTGTTTGAACATATGGCGAGGTTCTCCTTGGGCATTACAGGGTGCTTACATGAACACACATCTTTTCATATGGGAATTATACTGAAGGTCGAACAAGAGCTCATCAAACTCATCACCTATTGGAGGTTATTACTCTGCGTGCTTCAATTTTACCATCAAGTGGTGGATGATCCATGAGATTCTCGTTGCAAGTTGGAAGCTCCTTGAATCTACTGTCTACTTTAGTTTACTTGAGATTCTATGGTGATCAACTTGATTAAGCAGCTTGGGGGCAAGCTGCATTTTAAGAAGGGGGGAATGTTAGTAGCTTAGGTACTCAACAGGTCAAGAAGCCCATACTATCTATATTGAAGCTGGGCCGGACTGGGCTGATATGCTTGCATGCATCAAAGGGCATGGCCCATGTAATAGGAATATATACTACAGGAGAGAGAGGGGTGAGGATCATCGATTATTGTAACAGAACAGACTTTATCTTCTTCCTCAAGCCAATAGAGCTGCCTCTGTCCTTCTCCTCTGTCTCTGTTCTTCCCCCTCGATCCCCAGATTCTGTTCATCCAATCCTTCCCCCACTACTGCTGCTAACAAGGGTGTCCATGTGGGCCCAGCACGAGCGGTCGGCGAGGTGGAAGGAGCGGCCGGCGGTGGTGGTGGAGAAGAAGGACGTCGCGGAGTTTACCCAGACGGGTGGGGTGACGGGAAGGTGGATTGGCGTACCGAGGCTGGAGTGGTTCGTGGAGAGGAGCAGCGTTGTGTTGATGCGATTTGATACTGGTGGCTTGTTTTGGCTGGATGTCAGGTCCAAGGAGATATTCAGGTGGTTTGACCCGGGTTCTTGGACACTGGACTCCACTGTAAGCTTCCCCTATGAGACAGAGTTGTCGTCTTGGGTTCCAACGTTCCGTAAAACCTTACTGTAAACCATGCATCCATGTTCATTCGTTCCGTAAAACCTTGCTTATTGTAAACCATGCATCCATGTTCATTTTGTTGGAGATTAGTATGTCATAATGCTATTATTACGGGTACCACAGCTCATCAAGGATTGTGGGGAGACGATGAACACGGGCGGATCCAAAAAGAGCCTAGCGAGGGCATATGTCCCGCTCAACTTTTAATATTCAGTGGATTTTAGCCTATTTTGCTGAGTGAACTTTGACCTATTTTGCTGAGGTTTCGAAGGTCCATTACTCCATTAGATAGAACCCTAATTTCTTCCTTAATTGGAACCATTTGGACGTGAGCTGAGGATCGACTTTCTTATAATAAATTGAGGAACCATTTATACCTGTGCGTGCTATGTCGTTGTAGGGACGTCGTACTTGATCGAGATCGGGTGATGCATATATATTCAGGTTGTTTCACTTCACCCTAATTGAGGAACCATTTATACCTGTCTACATATTTATCTTCGTTCAATTCAGTATTTCAGTTCACAAAGTTGAAGCTCCAACACGTACGAGTTCCTATCGTCCTTTTCCTGATGATCATGAGAGAAATAGATGAATGGATCTTTCAAACTTTAATTTAATATTGATGTGATTTTGATAGAGATACTCAAGCTGGGAGTTTAGGCCCCATATTCCATCTTTCATTCAGCGTTTATCGATTGATATGATTGGAACATATAATTACAATACAATCATATATATCTTAAAAGTACTTCGATCCTATATGTAAAAGAAATTGAATTGCATAAGACTTTATAACATTAAGTAAAAATTTCAACAAATTGAATTTTGAATTTTATGATCCAACCAATATACACAGTACGTATTACCTAAGCTAGAACAGGCTCCGTGCATACACTATCCCAGTATATGCCCTCTAATAATGTAACCCGGTCAGTGACCACGTCAACGGGGGTACTCCCGTCCTAGCTACGACTCTGCATGCATGTGTACGGTCCAGATTAATTAGGACTGGTACGTGATACCCAGCATATGGGAGACACACACGTGCCCTACCAGGTAGCCAGCCCTTGAGAAACGCCGGCAAAACAAGTTGGTTCCCCACGCAGATCCAGCTCGTGAACGAAACCATGGCGGGCGCCGCCGCTGCCGTCCCCAGGCGGTCACGGAAACGACCAAGGAGGTGCAACGCCGCCGCGTCGCTTCCCCTCGACCTCCTCCTGGAGATAGCGGCGCGCTCCGACCCGGCCACGCTCGTGCGCTGCGCCGCCACGAGCAAGGACCTCCGCCGCCGCATCGCCGACCCGGTCTTCCGCCGCCAGCTCCGCCTCCGTCACGCCGACCGCTTCGTCCCGTCCCTCTTGCGCGGCTTCCTGAAGCAGCTGTGGTATCTCAATCACCTGCACCTGGTGGACAGCGCCACGGCGGACGCCACCAGGATCAAGTTCACCGCCGCCGCCGCGTTCTCTTCCCCGGCGGGCGGCGGAAGAGACGGTGGCGACGAGGCCGTCAGGTCTTGGCACCCTGTGGCGGCGCGTGACGGCCTCATCCTCGTCTGCGGGAGAGTCGACTGGGGCCCTGACCACAAGCTATGCGTCTACTGCCCCGCCACCGACCGCAGCCGAGCCCTGCCTCCGGGGCCATGTCTCCACGGCGAGTACATCCTGCTCGTCGGCGACGGCGACGGCGACGGTGGCGCCGCCATTGGCCGGCCTTTCCAGGTTCTCAAGGCATGCTTCGTGAAGCCGGAAGGCGGCAGCTTGCCGTCTCTGCACATCCATACATTCTCATCGGAGCAAGGCACTTGGTGCTCCCGCATCAGCTCGAATCATCTGGTCATGCACGGGACGCAATGCCCAGAGAACCCCGTTGTTGTCGGGGACACCGTGCAGTGGCTGTACAACCTGAACTGGACGTACTACGTCCTCAAGGTCCATGTCAGAGCGGAGAAGGTGACCTTCAGAGCGCTCCCCAGGAGCTTCCAACGTGCTGCTTCCAGGCTTCTCCATGTCAGGCCGAGGACGGTGCGGATGCAGATCCTCATGGCGAGATCATCGTCGGGCAGGAGCCCGGTCGTGCTCGTGGCGAACAACAATGGCGTCGTATATGCTTGGGAGCAGTCGGAGAGTGCAGGGAAGTGGAGCAAGCGGCCGCAGCTCATCAAGGATTTTGGGGAGATGATGACGAAGATGAAGGCTGGTAGTGGGAGCGTGCGGTTGGAGTGGTTTGCAGAGAGGAGTGGCCTTGTGCTCGTCACGGTCACGGCGCCTGATGAATCCAGTTCTTTCTTGCTTGATCTCCAGTCCAAGGAGATCACAGAGTGCTCCTCCAGTTATTCAACAATACCCTACGAGATGGATGTGTCTTCTTGGGTGCCAACCTTTACTAGAATTTTCTGATTCAATTCGATCATTTTTTTTCAATTTGGACCCTATAAACTAGTCATATGTGAGTCAGATGGATGCATGCGTGTCTTCGTTGAGAGAATGATTTTTTGTAATTTTTAGAACGGATTTCTGTTCAAATTAATTAAGAACTGAGAAATATATGGCAATAAAGTTTATGTTCTTTCTTTTGTGCATAAGCGCGCTTATTTCATTAGATTGTATCATACTATCATCAGGAGTGCAGTAGTGATGCTGCCAACATGCAGAGACAAATACTCGCAGAACGAACCAAGCTGCGCAGCAAAATCTGAGGATGAATGAATTCACATGAAGATCAAACACACTGATTCTCGATGTGAATTCAATTCAGCACTCATCATAACTTAAACCCAAATTGATCGAAAGCTTCATATATGGAGCTGGCACAAACAAAATTTCACCTCTTGTCACTTGTTCTCCTTTTTTCACCTGCGCACCGGCCCCCACGCGCCGCCCAGCATCATCGCCGGGAAAGATCCCGGCGACGAGAAGAGCTGGGCTCTTATATGGAAGGCTTGGTCCCACGGCTCAAAGACCTGGTCAACGGCGAGTAGCTGGAACGGGCTGCTGCGACTGCGACGGCTGTGTGTTCACTAGAAATTACTACTGTTTTTTTCGCTCCGTCATATCATCCCTGGTTTTCAAACAAACGAACTTATATAGATACACCATCAATATCAGGATATTAATTATTCAAATTGAAGAAATATCCTTGCTATGTACTCGTACTACAAGGTGAAGATAACTACACGTTAAGGTTTGGAACCCAATATGACAGATCCATTTCGTATGGGCGGCAATCCATGGCCATGAGGACTAACGCCATCATCATCCATGAACCCGAGCACCACCTGACGATCTTCATGGCGTGGAGATCCAACCAAAAGAAACCCCCGCAAGGCGCTCGCATGAGCACAATGCCACTCCTCTCCGCGAACCACTCCAGCGTCACCGCCTCCGGCCTCCTCGGCGTCATCCCCATGAGCTCCTTGCTCTCGATCACCACCTGATTCCATCTCTCCGGCGAGTGCTCCGCCTGCGCCCAAACCGATATCTTCTCAGTACTCGCGACGATCACGCGCAAGCCCTTGCCGGTCGATGTCGTCGCCAGGAGTGCTCCTCGCTTGGAGTTATTGGATCCGAGTCCGACATGGATGGAGCTCCACGCATGGCTGAAGCTCCTCGGGAGCTTCACGCACTTCATCCGCATCGTGTCAACATGGAGCTTCAGGATGTAGCTCGGGCTGCTGCCGGCGAGGCATAGCAGCCAGTGCACCTCGCCGCCGACGAGCAAGGGCTTGCACGGTGACTTGTACCAGCCTGCCGGTAAGAGAGCGGCGGTGGCGTCTTTGCGCGGGCCCCAGACGCCTTGCTCCGACGAGTAGGTCTCCGTCAGGGCAAAGAATTCCTCATGGAACACGTACAGGTTCACCTTCAGCACTTGGAAGTGCCGGCCAACAGTGGCGCCGCCGCCGCCGCCGACGAGCAAGAAATAGTCTCCCTTGGACCGAGGAGGGAGCGTCTCGCTGCGGCCAGTCTCGGGGTCGCACACGCGTAGCCCACTGTTGACACGAAACCGCGTACCAGGTTTGGAAGAGCTAGGGTTTGGAGATAAAAGTAATGCGAAACATAAAAGGATAAAGTGTTTTTAATTCGATTGGATGCTTCTCAATCGGCCTTGGCCCTTTATATTTATAGGGTGGGATGGTCTTATCCCGTTGAGTCGGTTACAATATGGTATAAAACTCAGAGTCCTAAACCTACTCAAATTCAGATCCAAACCGGTCAGACCGGTTTGGGAAACCGGTCTGGCCGGTTTTCCCAGGTGCAGAATCTTCCCGAAGTCATAACTCTCTCATCCGGAGTCCAAAATAGGCGTTCCACATATGCATCTTGATCGTCTCGACGAGAGCTACGCAATGATGAAGTCCAATTTGCATTTTGACAATGTTTACTAAACTGGTCTGACCGGTTTGTGCATACCTGTCAGACCGGTTTGCACAGCCGTGCCAATTTTGATCGTCAACATATGCCCCCCTGTTTTTTTGGCAAAGCTTGCGTGCTAAAAAATAACCTTCTGGACCAAAATTATCTAAGGACGATGATGAACAATACATCGGCCATATATAAGCTCTAAGGGCGATAAACATATTATCGGTCATACCTTGCTTTAACTCAAGTTGATGATGAAACAACTTGTTTTGGCTTCCATACCTGCTTGATTGTTGCTGATCTTTCTGGTACCACCTGTGCAAGCTGCTTCATTGATTCTTGCTTACATATTGACTGCTTCTGGTGTCCTAGTGATGGCTTTATATCCTTGATTTTGTTGTGAAGCTTCTTTTGTTTCTGAGCAGCCCCTTTCTTTTTATATTTGGCCAGGAGTTCTTCAAAGCTCGGCCTCACTTTGTCTTTAAAGTTCCCATACTGACCGGTTAGACCGGTTCTATAACCGGTTAGACCGGTTTGTGTAGAACCGGTGTTTTTGCTCTTGTCTTGCCCCCCGAGTGTTTGAGTCTTCAACTTGAACCGAGGGGTCTTTTCTGATGGCATCTTTGTTGAACTCATAGGTCTTTCTTCACCAATGATCACATTTTTCCCTTTAGCCTTTTCGGCTTGATCCGGCCGAATTAACACTTTTGGATTCATCAATTCAAGTGTGTGAACAGGAAAAGGGTTTTCATCAATCTGCATTACATTAATCACCAATCGTCCTTGATTTATGGCCGATTGTATTTGCCTACGGAAAACATTGCAATCATTGGTAGCATTAGAATAAGTATTATGAAACTTGCAATAAGCTCGCCGTTTCAACTCATCATTCGGCGGTATAGTATGAGAAAATTTCAGTTTCCCAGCCTTTGCAAGCTCATCAAAGATCTTATCACACTTAGATACATCAAAAATAAATTTTACTTCTTCGTGCCGATTTTTATGAATCGGCTTGAGAGAAGAACAAGTGCTAGGCTCATCTTTAGATGACCATACAAATTTAGCAGCATAAACCTCTTTAACCTCATCGTCTGAATAATCATAATTGACGGTATGCACACCAAAACGATCGGGTTTAGGTTTAGAATCCTTACTTCGGCTTTCTTGAGCCAAAGCTCTTTGCAACACTTGATTAATGGTTAGAAACTCATAACCTTCTAATTTTTCTTTAATATGAGATCTCAACCCATTAAGACATAATTCAGCAAGATCCTTTTCAGAAATAACCAAACTGTAACATCGGTTTTTTGTATCTCTAAATCTTCTAATATATTCAGAAACAGGCTCATCACTCTTTTGCCTAACCGATGTTAAGTGAGAAAGTCTCAATTCATTATCACTATTGTAAAAGTGTTCATGAAATTTTTTCTCTAATTGAGACCATGTATGAATAGAATTAGGAGATAATGCTGAAAACCATGAAAAAGCAGTACCAGATAATGACAAAGGGAACATTCGGATTTTTAAATGATCAAGATTACCATGAATACACATTTGTGCATTAAATTGGCTAACATGCTCCCATGTAGTTCTACTATCCTCCCCAGTGAATTTAATAAATTCTGGCACCTTAAAATTGTGAGGATATGGTATAGTATCAAAACTCTCAGGATATGGTTTTTGACACACTAGAGTTTTATCTTTAAGCTCTACACCGAAAGTTTCTTTAAACATAATAGCCAAATCTCTTTTATATTTTTCGAACATTTGATCGTAATAAAGATTATTTGGCTTTTGTACACTAGAATTATTCGGCGCATGATGTAGTACTTGGTTCGGCTGTACATACGGCGGTTGCTGCAAGTAAATATTATTTGGCATTGCACCGTATGAATAACCGGAACTTTGGGGAGGCATAGTATAATTTATAGTTGCATATGGAGGAACATAATTACCAGTACATCCATTTGTTCGGCTAAGATTAGCCTGAACAGGAGGTACACTAGTAATTGGTTCAGGAGATGATTGAACAACAACTAAAGCACCAGAACCGGTTCGACCGACTGAACTCGGTCCCCCAGAACCGGTCTGACTGGTTTGTACAACCGGTCTGACCGCATTGTTTGGACTGTATTGTCCTGGAGCTGTTTGACCTTCAAAATAATTCATCGGCACGCCGAATTGAGGCATGGGTGTTGCCGATGATTCATGATGCACAAAATTACACTGTGAAGTACCAGCCACATTAAACTTAGGAGCATTATTATCACTAGCCAAATGTTGTTTTCCTAATGATTTATCAATCATGTTTTGGATAGTAGCAAACATTTATCTTTGACCATTGACGATTAAGCGATTAATTTGCTCCAAAGTAACAGGTGGTGTTGTAGTACTCACATTGGCTTGTACCTTATCTTGCTCGTCCTCACTCGAAATGATGACCACCTCCTTGTCTTTGGAGATGTCGCCCTTCCGATTCTTGGAGAAGTGAGACAAATACCACCGACATGCTTTTTCATCTTCTTCTGCTTTGCGTTGTGCTTCCTTCTCTTCATGATCCTTCCAGAAGGCTTCATAAGCTTGACGATCCTCAGCCGACAATTCATCAACAGTCGGCCTAACGATGTTTTCAGGATCAACTTCACCAGGTTTTGGTAGATTAACCATAGTAGCAGATCCCTTTGCTTTCTTCCCCAGCGGAGTCGCCAAAATATTTTGACACGAAACCGCGCCAACGAAGTCGCCGCTGCCTTGAAGCGAAACCGGTCAGACCGCTTTATGAAACCGGTCAGACCGCTTTTGATAGTGCGACGGTGAAAACCTAGAACCTCGAGCTCGGGAGGGACCCCGTCGGAGCTTGAGAGTCTAGGGTTGTTCTAGGGTCGGCAGGCCACCTAGAACGCCCTCAAACGTCGTCGAGACGAGAGAAGAACAGCAAGTATGAGGTTTGGAAGAGCTAGGGTTTGGAGATAAAAGTAATGCGAAACATAAAAGGATAAAGTGTTTTTGATCGATTGGATGCTTCTCAATCGGCCTTGACCCTTTATATTTATAGGGTGGGATGGTCTTACCCCGTTGAGTCGGTTACAATATGGTATAAAACTCAGAGTCCTAAACCTACTCAAATTCAGATCCAGACCGATTTGGGAAACCGGTCTGACCGGTTTTCCCAGGTGCAGAATCTTCCCGAAGTCATAACTCTCTCATCCGGAGTCCAAAATAGGCGTTCCACATATGCATCTTGATCGTCTCGACGAGAGCTACGCAATGGTGAAGTCCAATTTGCATTTTGACAATGTTTAATAAACCGGTCTGACCGGTTTGTGCATACCGGTCAAACCGGTTTGCACAGCCGTGCCAATTTTGATCGTCAACACCCACCGTCGTCGGCGGCGCGGACGAGGACGAGGCCGTCGCTCGCCGCCAGCGCCTCACGCTGCCTTGAGGGCTTGCCGTTCGGGGCAGCTGAGGGGAAGCATGCGGCGAGGGAGGAGGGGGACAACAACCTGGTGGCGGTGGCGCCGGCCGCGGCGGCGGTGTCCATTGCCGGTGCCGCCGCCATGTACAGCACGTCCCCGTCCGGCGTCTCGACCAGGTGGCCGCGGAGGAGGGATGGGACGAAGCGGCCGGCGTGGCGGAGGCGGGGCCGGAGGGCGGGGTCGGCGATGTGGCGGCGCAGGAGCTTGCACGTCGCGGCGCAGCGCACGAGCGTGGCGGGGTCGGTGCGAGCCGCGATCTCGAGAAGGAGATCGAGCGGGAGAGATGGCCTCGGGGGGTGTTGCTCTTCTCCTTCCGCTTGCCTTGGTCGTTTCCGCGATCTCATCGTTAGGACGGTGGATATCGGCATGGATTATTTGGTCCTTGAAAAATCTGCAACTTTTTTGGCGTTGGCGTCGTCGCGCTGCCGGTTGTTGCTCGGCATGGGTGTCTGATCGATGATCTTTGTTCAAGGAATATATCCTCGAGGCTAAATTAAACCGACGTGGATCGAAAAAGTTTAGAACGTCTCGGATACAACTCAGATGCGACAGGACTCCGATCCGTCTCCGGCCTCATACAGGCTTTAGAAGTTAGCTTTCCTGATTAAAATCCATATGGAAAAGTCATCTCGGATACAACTCAGAACTCAGATGCGACGTTCATTAAAAGTCAAACTAAATTAGGGACATGAGAAAAAGGATGTTTTTCTTTCCAGTTCGTGCTCCAATGGTCCATTGAACCACTGACTTCCATTTTCACAATTTTCAGTTACTCCTGAAGGTGTAAGCATGCTTATGCAATATGTTGGAGGAATCTACCTCTACGTAATAAATGATGAGATCGAATTTGTTATGTAATGCAACTGAGATTGTTTGGGGAAAAAAAGCTTTTTCTTTAATCTGCCGCCACGACGGACGAGGAGGAGGCCCTCGCGCGCCGCCACGGCCTCGCTCAGCCTCAACGGCGGCTCGCCATTCGGAGCCGCCGGCGGGAAGCATGATGCGGCGAGGCTGAATTCGGACGTGCACGCCGCCGCGTGGTGGTGACGTCCACCATTTACAGGTCTCCAGTCGAAGCGCAGGCGATGATGGAGGCTGCCGTCGCTGCCACAGCTCCTGCTTGTTCTTTCGAGAAGAAGAACGAGAGGAACACAGGTCTCCAGTCTCCACGGGCTGGGTCATCAGGTTGGGCCGTTTTCGTCCTACCAGCAGCCGGAAGGGCCGAAACATATTTTGCTAACGCTGGGTCATCAGGTTGGGCCGTTTTCCTGCTTTCTACACGAATTTTTACAGCCTGGTCCATCAGAGCGCATGTGGCCGTGGCGGGGGATGGACCCATATGAGCAAAGACAAATTTGTCTATTGTCTGATCGATCAAGGAAAACTCGGACACACCGAATGTTCTCAGCTGAATAGTTTTTAGACGTCTTGGATAGATAGATCGAGACATTCTGTAATCTAAAAAGGATTGTTATTTTCGCTAAAAAATTATTAGGATTAAATGCACTAGTTAAAAAATGGAACAATGTGGCTATCTAGCTGTAATCCTTTATAGTACTAGAGCCAGTAAATTTTAGGTCTCACTGTGCTTGATGAAGGAGTAAGATGAGCACAACACATGCTAGAGATTTTAAAGGAGCGTAACCGGAGAATCTTTAAACATGAGGAGAAAAATAACAGTTGATGTTGCGCATCTTATCATGGAGGACATTAGGCAATTCAAATTGACCTCTCACAACCATTAGTTTTTCTCTCTTTGTTTGGTCTCTTTTTTCGCTTTGTTGGTTGCTCGGGTCGTAGTTGTTCCTTGTTAGTTGGTAGCTTTGGTCTTAGTTGTTTGTTCCATATTAGCTGTTTGCTGTCCTTTATAAAAAAGTACGTATTCCTATTTTAGTGGCTGAGTAGGAGCAATACAAGGGTTGTAAGATTTTCCATGAAAAGGGTATTAATTATGCAACATAATATTGCAATGAAAAACATATAAAAATAAATCCGAGAATGATATCAAATTGCGCTCTAGCTGGCCGATGGAACCGTCATCAAACAAGTGGTTACTTGGTCCTCGATCTCGCCGTAGGGGATTTCATCAGGAGTGCAGCGATAAGCGCCGGCAGATCCATCTCGTAGACGAAGTATGGCCACGACAGTGACTCCTCCGCCGGCAGCGCCATGGACGCAACCTCGTTGGTCCCCAGGTTGAGCTTCACGTACCGCCGCCGCGTCCCGTGATCGCCGGCGCACAAGACCACCGTGCCGCTCCTCTCGCCGAAGCAACCCACGCGTACCCACGCCGGCGGCGCGACGACCCCTTCCCTGACGACCTCCGCGCGCCGCTCCCATCTCCCCCTGTCATCCGACAGCACGAACACCGACATGGCCAGCTCGTCCACGACCACCTGGCTCAGCCTCCGGTCCGCCGTCCGGGCCAGCGCGACGGGCACAACCGATCGCCGTCGTCTGTGCTCGGCCGGCAGACCCTTGATGAGCTCGGCGGCGGCGCGTCCGTCGGCGGCGTGGAGCGCGACGACGTCGTGCGCGTCGTCCCACGTCAGCCAGTGCGCGGCGCGGCGGATCACGACGGCAGGGTCCGTCGGGCCGAACCTGCCTGGGAGCGTGACGCCGGTGACGGGGCCCCACGCGCCGCCGCCTCCGCCGAAAGGATCCGGCGAGGTGAAGAGCTGGATGACTGGGTCCCACCGCACGGGCGCGCCTGCTGCCATCGCGAGCAACTGGAAGGATGACGATGAGCTGGTTGCGTCGTCGTCGTCGTCGTCGTCTCCGGTGAGGATTGTGAGCCACTCGAAGTCGATCTCTGGCGGCGGGAGGATGCGGCGGCGGCCGGTCATGGGGTCGCAGACACACAGCGCGGGAGGAGGCCGGCGGCGGCGGCGGCCGGCAGGAGCTCGGTCGTCGTCGGGGCGCTCCCTGAGGACGAGGAGGCCGGCGCGGCAGGCCACGGGCCGGTCGAACCGTCTGAGGAGGAGGTCGTCATCGTCGTTCGAGAAGAAGGAGCGTATGGGCTGGAGCGGCGGGGCGATGGCGCCGGCGGGCGCCTCCAGGAAGCGCGTCCCGGATGATCCGATCGGGCTGTGGAGGACGCCGAGGAGGAGTGACGGGGCGAAGCCGGCGGTGGCGCGGCGGCGGCGGCGGCGGAGGAAGGCGGGGTCGTCGAGCATGCAGCGGCAGAGGAGCTTGCTGCTGGCGGCGCAGCGGACCAGGGTCTCGTGGTCGCAGCGCGCCAGCACCTCGCGCAGGATGTCGCACGGGAGCGACGGCGACGAAGACGAAGACGGCGGCGGCCGCTGCTGCGTCCATCCTGTTCCCGTACCCATCGGAGGAGCCCTAGACAACTAGTTAGCTGATGTGGACGACATGACCAAAAATTAGGTGACAAGTCAGGAGGGGATTCCAGCCAAGAGCGGTTGAAATACGAACGGATTTACCAAAGTCAAGAAAAATTGAAACCGATAGCGAGGCTGTTTGAGCTTGGCGATGCGTGGGCGAAGGGAATGTTCGATCGAAATTTAATTTGGCCCGCAAGGAATCCGATGAAGCGTGTGGGCTGTCATCTAGTCCGTACTCACCAGAAGCGAATCGAAATGAATTTGGTCCACAAGGAATGTGGGTTGGGCCTAAACCGACATGAAAGGAATGATGGGCCTAGACCGCAACCCAAAGAGTTCTAGTAATGATCAGAGGATTCAACTAAACTTATCTCAGTTGTCCTAAAAAAAATCTAAACTTATTTCAGTAACTCAAAAAAAAATAAAAAAACCAAACTTATCTCAATTCGTTACAGAAAAAACCACACAATTGTTTATCTTGTCATCTCTAAAGCCTACAAAAATTCTTAGAGATGTAGTAAGAGAATAAGGAGAAATCTCCATCTTCTCGCGTGTTTGGCCGGACTAGTGATGGTACCCATGATGGGTTTATAAAAAAAATGAATTTTTAACCTAAAATACGTTTTGATAATTTATAGACCAAATGGCACATCAAAACAAGTTCAGTGGTACAAAAATGCATTGCACATTACCACCCATGCATATTACTCTCGAATTATATATACTAGTCTATCAACCCGTGCAAAGCACGGGCTAGCAATTTTAAAAGATACTAAAGATTTATATGAGTTTTAAAAGTTTCGCTTAAAACAAATTCGTGGTTCTTTAATTATCTTTGCTGAACGTGGTCCTGCATACTTCTTTGGTCAATGTATAGTAAATAAATTTATCTATAGTAGCAACTTAAATAATTTTCTATAGCAAAGTATTAAAGTTTTTACATGGAATATTAGTTTCGTTAGTACATATGTCATCAAGGAAACTTATTTTCATGATTGCTGAACCATGTAAATCGATATTCATATGTGTGGTTCACATGCATGGTGGCAAGAATTATGCATGTAGTATACTTTGATTTTTCATGAATATGGTAATGGCATAGTGCTTGTATATGGTTGCTTAATTTGAGGTATGTAGTCAATGGATGATAGGCATACTTGGCGTGCACCCAAAGTAGTTTTTAGATGCCACAGTACATACAGCTAAAAGTACAATTTTAACTTGCTTATATATATATTATATATATACTTTTATCTTATAGTCCTTTTGTAGCATAATCATGATTAATGATAGATGTATGATTATTTCAGCTAAGAGGCTGGTTTCCTTCATAAATATTTGACCTATATCTTTAGTAAAGATAGTATTCTAAATATGCTACAAACACTCTCGCACCCGCATAATAATATATCTTAGTGGACATACTGTAATTATATTATACAAAAATATGTAGCAATCCTCTCATAATGGATTGATGTAAACTCATTAAACATTTGTCTTCTTAGATTCTATATATGAATCTGAATCATAGATGAAACGGTACCTTCTGTTGATGTTTATTTCAACCTTTTGAATTTCTTGGTGTTCAACGTCCTTTATTCCAGGACCTATCTCTCAACCACCTATCACAATATATTATATTATTCAAATTCTAAACAAAATGGTACGGTAGTAGGAAAAATTTGCAATATCTGCAACTGTTGTGTACACTACTAAACACACATCACAATGATGTAAAGAATCTGGAAGAGATTAATTGTATGCTCCAATTGACTTGCCTCTCTCTGGGCCTGTTTGGCAGCACTCTGCTCCACAATTATTAGCTCCACTTCACTAACTCTACTTTGGAGCAGCTCCACTTTGCATGCTCTAGAAAAAATATGGAGCTAGTAATCTGTTTGGCTAACTACATGACTCCAGCTCTGAAAATAAGAGAGTTTGATTGGAATGGTCTATTTTGCCCATGCGAATGGAGGCTCGCTGGGTAAGCTGCTACATCACTATTCGTTACTGTTTGTTTACTGTTCACGAACAGCACTATTCGTTTATTGTTCACGAACACTGTTCACTTCAGGGAAAAATAAAATTTGCTATTTCACGGCCATACATAGGATTCGGTGTATAGAATGTTCCAACCACTAATGTCCCAAGGAAATAAATTGTTCCAATAAAAAAGGTCATGACAAATAGAGTAAACACAACCATTCCATTACAACCTAGTTCCAAGTAAGAGAAAGAGCGGTTGCTAGCTCATTCCGAAATACATCCATAGTTGGAGCATTGGCAGCAGAAGTTGATCCATCGGACGCAGATTGTGAAACTACATATTTGTTATATCTTTCCGGAATACATGGAAAAGTGTTTTCTTTAAGAGCTCTCTATTTAGATATATTTGTGAAACTAGAAGTTAGACTTCCTTCTTATAAAAAAATATACCAACATTTTACTACATCTATAAAAAAAATAAAATCCATGTACAAAAGCATGATCTCCTGCTTCATTCCTTACATTTCAAATCCTTGCGTGAAGTGAATGAGAAATGCGTCGTTTTATTTAATTTGTGAATAGTTTTCTCGGGCATCATAATCTATCTATATCATCTTTAGCACACATGAAATTTGGGAGAAGTCTCCCCCTTCATTCCCCTTTGCTTGTAAATAAAAAATATCGTCGCATCTTTAAATGGCACCAGCCTTACCATCAGACACAAACATATTTGATGCGGCATCATACAAGTATTATTTCCAGTGTAAAAATATATCTGGTTTCTACCGACCAAGCAGATCAGCATAAATCTTTCTCCTACACTCGATGAGCTTCTCGATCTCACGCGCTGCCGCTGTGCCGCCGCCATTGCCGCTTCTCCTGAGCTTGGCAATACGGTTGTCAATGCTTTTGATCTACACAGAAATAAACAATACCCATCACTGGTCGCTTAACTACTTGCATTGTGTACAAGAGCAAATATATTCCGCTTTTCAAAAAAAAAGAGCAAATCATCGGAAAATTATTAGCTAGGAGCCTAGCAGCTATTAGGATAAAGCACATAATTAAATTGAGGAAGCTAGGTCATGAACTAGCGTGGTGAATATATACTTTTCGGTAAGGCCAGCGAGGTACGCGGAACCTGCGGCTGGCGGTCTTGAGGACGGTGGCGCAGACGCCGAGCTGCTTGGCGGCCTCTGACATGCGGAGGTGGAAGTAGCGCGCGATGTCACCCAGCTGCAGATCTTTCGCTCTCTCCCTCTGCAAAAACACCGAGCTTGTGAGATACTTACATTGTTACTTCTTAAGTACACCTTTGAAATCTACGGTTCACATTTAATTATATGCACTTCAAAAAAGAATTCAGATGTTATATGATGGTATAAGAGCCTAAATTTTCCAAATGCAACTCATGTTAGATTCCAATGTAAACACTATCAAAACTTAAACTTTGCTACTTCATGTACTCATCATCATAAAGCACAAATCTAAGAGCATCTCCAAGAGTCTCTCTAAACCCCACACTCTCCAAAACATCATTTAGAGAGTTATTTGTATAAAAATCGTTTTCTATATGTTTCTATTTTCCAACAGTTTTTCTATATCTTGTGTGCACTCTGAAAAGCTATTCTCTTTTCTATATTTGAAGAGCGAAAAATCCGGAATAGAGAGTGTCTATGTTTACAAAACTAAATAAAGAAGCTGTTGGAAGGTACCTTTTTAATCAAAATCTCTAAAACTAGCAAATATGATGAATTTAGAGAGTCTCTTGGAGTTGCTCTAAGGACCAAAAATTCTGATATGAGATTTAGCTTTTCTTCCCCTATAGTCCTGAAGTTTTTAACACGGCATCAAGTTTTAGAGCCCAGGCTATTTAAATATTGTTTTTTTTGTGATTACGTTTTTTTTCCGAGAACTTGCCTTGGCAAGCATTTCACTAAGGAGTTTTTGTGATTACGTGAAAGACACACCACACTGTCACTACATGTACACGCCACACAATATTTTAAATAAAACAGAAGATCACGTTATATATAGATTAGGTACGTACCTGGATCGCGAGTGCACTCCTCCCAACCGGGCGAACATCTCGTTGCTCTTGCTCGTTGTTAGCACTTGCTTTCGAGGGCCCTAAATATTTGAAGACTTCATTCGTAACTGATAAACTGAATACAAAGCTTAAATCCTAGAACCTAATGTGAAGGGCATGAAGATCAGAAGTGCTGAGATCGATGCACAACCCAACCTGCTGCAGACGATGGCACCACATCGTCTTGCTCGATGATGATGGGCTGTGCAGGAGCATCAGCAGCAGCAGCAGAACCGGCGAGTTCTTGCTGCGGCTGATCACCACCACCATTTTCGACGACTGCTGCTGCCACAGTTTCCATCCCTTCACGGCGATCATCGTTGTCAGCGGCCTTGCCGCCATAGTTCATGGTAGTGCAGAGGACATCATGGAACGCCGAGATCGAGTCATGGACGAGGGTGTAGCCTCCGCCAGCACGCTGCTGCGCGTAGTCAATCAGGTAGTGTTTCACCCACTCATAGTCCCGGCCCCTGAAACTGCTTATATATTCCAACCAAAATTACATATATATGTAGATGTATATGCATGGCAAGAGCATTCTAATTAAGAAACATTCGCGAGGGAAAAATGAAAATTAGAAGCAGTTGTTATCGATCTTATTACTCGACGTAGGACTGATGCGTCAGGTCTGTTGCCACGCCCTCCGAGTTGATGCGATACACCTCCAGGGTTGCATGGTAGAACACGCCGACGGCGCCATGGATACTGTGCTTCGTTGCCAAAAACCCTAGAAATTCATTCGCAGGACACGTCAGATGCAGCATTCGTACGTGTTTGATCGATCGGCATCCATGTATCATATATCTATGTCAGACTGTCAGTACGTGTATCTACCGTTCGAATGCAGAACTTCTCGCAGTACATGGCAGCCGGTGCAATCCAGCGCGTTCTGGTGGGTGGCGCCCGCCGCCGACGTTGATGCGGCCGCCGATGTGCTAGCAGAGCCGATGCCATGCGCGCTGCTGCTAGGACGATCGGCGCCGCCGTCGCCGGAGTTATTATCCAACATCGCCGGCCACTCGAAGAGGTTATTATCGACGCCGCCGGAAGAGCCTGCGGTGACGCCGTGCGCCGCCGCCTGATGTGCCGCTGCCACTGCGAGTGGCGGCTGGTCGAGGACGACGCCGGCGCCGGGGATGTCGAGCAAGTGCATGACGTCGTCGAAGTCATCCTGCATGACGTACGGGTCGTAGGGCCCTTGCCAGTCGGCGGCACCGGCACCACCGTCGTTGTGGCCGTCCGCCATTATTGTTACGTTAAAGCTCGACGGCGGTGGGCGAGGGCGCTGTGTCGCCGGCCGGCGGCCTGCCGCCGTGGGGTACGTGAGCGGGCGTGCGAGAGGGCGCGAGAGGCCGGGTAGACGACGCAATGGAGCGCGAGGGGAAATGGGAGAGAGGGTTGCAGTTTTGACTCGATCGCCTCGACGTACGCATACGGATAATATACACAACTACACACGCGGCGGGCTGCCTGACGAGGATGATGATAGTGTCAGAGTCAGAGGGCATGTGTGTCCGAACGGGGTTGTTACACTTGTCGCCGCAGCCTCGACGGTTGGCAATATTAATGCGTTCGTTGATATGTCTGTGAAATGCGGGATGTCGGTGGAGTATCAAGATTATTTGGCAATATGGAAGAGAGGAATGTAGTGAGTTGGAACTCAATGATCGTGGCCATGCAGAAGAAGCCCTGCATCTCCTTGACAATTCAATGGGATCGGTACGTAATTTGCCTGACGACGTAGTTTCTGTCTGCAGTCAGAGTGGTTTAGTTTCAGAGGGACGGCGCCATTTCACAGAAACGAAGATGGTCATGGGATTGAACCCAGGGCTGAACGACGTTAATCAGCAATGCTGATTTAGATTTTGCATACTGTTAAAAGAAGTTCAAGCAAATGTTGAAGCATGCATGTTCAAATGACATTGTTAGACATACAGACTGGAATAATAAAAATAAGATGAAAAATATAGCATATTCCCATCATGCATGTGTAACGGTCTATTGTTGGTGGGCTGTAATATATACTAATTAGACCCATTGGGCCACTCGGCACCGTGATATGTAAGTAAACCATATTTCCAAAAGGTGAATAAGAGGTCTCAAAATATTCATAGCCTGTGTGAAGCATGTAAAATAACTACCCTCAAGTATAGACAAAGTCTGGATAACCCACTAAAGTATATTTTGGTTCATTTTACACCCACAACTATCTAAATTAGTTCAATCCACCCCTTCGTAAGATTTGTCTTTTTTGTTTCTCTATGCACAAGTGTTATTTTAAATTAAAATTTTGTAGGATGATAGATGACAACATAAATTATTTTTAAAAATATAAAATGATTTTTCATCATTATTTTAAAAGACTATGATATGTAATGATAAAATTTCATGAGCAATGATGATGAAAATTACATATTATATTTTGTGGCTCTCTTTGATCCCACAAAATTTGAACTTAAAACATCACTTATGCATGGAGAAAAAAAGATAAATTTTGCGAAAGGGGTAGATTGGACTAATTAAGATATTAGTTGTGGGTGTAAAATGAACCAAAACATACTTTAGGGGGGGTCATCCGGACTTTGTCCATACTTGATGGTAGTAATTTGAACTTTTTCAAAATAAATATATTATCTAATATCTATATTAATTAGGCTAAAAATCTTAATTAGGGATGCTACTCTAGAATATTACTTCTTATTTTTGAAAGCTACACGAATGCATCTTCCTGCTCATGATCACAGGGCATCCATCATCGCCGCGTCGATTACGAGCTTCTCCCATGTTATATATGATGCTATTTCACCAACTGTTTAGTGTCATT
Organism: Echinochloa phyllopogon; assembly: GCA_033239725.1. Taxonomy (NCBI): domain Eukaryota; kingdom Viridiplantae; phylum Streptophyta; class Magnoliopsida; order Poales; family Poaceae; genus Echinochloa; species Echinochloa phyllopogon. The sequence goes on from BTCW01000003.1 coordinate 5,146,476, forward strand.
TTCTCCTGTCCTTTTAATGCCATTCTACATATTTTTTTTTGAACGAATGCCATTCTACATAGGTCAACTGATTCAAGTATGTTATGCTCTTCATGCAGATGCCGACCTTGTTTTGTCTTGAAGCTTGAGAGTGAAACGACATAAAGTAGGAAGATTTCATAGAACAAATGCTACTATATAAGCATTTATATATTAACTATTAGAGATTATATACCTTTCTGATTGGTAGTTGAGTACTCTAGTATAAAATAACGTCGAATTTAAAATAGTTTCAAAGTTGGCCTTGAAATTATTTTTGGAAATTAGAATTGGGGATAAACTAATAATTACTGTGAGTTTTGGTACACTTATTAGTTAGATTTTCTTTCTACTAATTATTCTTTGAGTGGTGGTCTTTTGAAGGTGATAATAGTGGTAAAGTGTACAATTTGTATATGTGAGAATCTACGTACGGTTAACGATTGTACGTAGTTTGTTTCGGAAAAGCTCCTTTTTTTCTTGAAAAGTACAACTCATAGACCAATTAGTGTTCATACATACATAACGCAGCCCACATTTATGAATAGATATACACTCCTGACTCCCCTACATGCATATACGTCAGATTACACTGCTATATTTTAAGATCAAACGATTAAGTCAGTACATATGGGCTTCACTCGACGAGCATATCATGTACCATCGAAAGGAATAGTTATTGATAAATACGTACTGACTTCCATACTAAATCAGAAATGTAAAACTGAAATACAAACTTCACCACAAAAAATCTAACCAACTTGTATGTTCCTCGTAGGTTCATACTATTCTGAATGTACGTAGCTAAAAGCAAAATTCTTTTAGATAGGTCGCATCACTGTCACGTGCACGGATCGATCCACCACTTTTGGTACAGTAGTCCTTGATATGCCTTTCCATCTGTCCTGCTAAGCAGCAAAAATTGCTAGATTATTCCTCAGCCAATTATAGATCGAGAGGTCGGCCATGCATGCATAATCACACGTTTTCTCGAGACTTGTCCGCGACCTAAACACAGATATATATCATCTGCTGCTCAGCTCGCTGCGTACGTGTGGTCCATATATGCAGATCGACCTTGCTGAGCATATATACATATATGTGCTGCACAAGTTGCTCGCGGCGGCGGCGGCGGCGGCCGGGCCGCGGGATGCACATCTCACGGCCGGCGCCACAGCCATGGATGCAGCTGACGACGACGCTGCAGCTTTTATTTTCCGGCGGATCCCGCCGCTCTTTCGGCCGCACAAGTAGGGCACATCTATCGGATCGAATAACAACGAGAACTTTCCTGGGGGGCAATCATTCTCCGTTCGATTCCTTCTTCCCGCCATGCGTGTCGTCGTCTTGTAAGCACACCCACCGGCCGGCCCCGCCGTGAAATTGCGGCGGCCGGATCTGCGAACGTGCAGCGCTGTCGACCAGGCATGCAGCAGCTCGTCCGATTGGGATCGAGAGCCTTTTCTGCACTGATATCCCCCGGTCCTCTGCTGCAAATAAAGAGGGCTTTTGTCGGCAACGGCCGCACCGACGTCGGCACCACCTCCGTCTTCGTCTTGACCTGACCTCTCTATCTCGTCTATTCTTATGTTGATCGATTCTCTTCCTCTGCTAGTGGATGCGTGACTTTCTTTTTCGCAGTGTGTTATGCACACTGTTTGGCCGTTGGTAACTGCAAGGATTCGGACAATGTGGGATTGGGACTGGCCGGTTGATCAGATCGAGCACCTGTCGCTCCATGTATGTGTGTGTAGTCTCCACCTTTCTTTAAGGTGTGGAGTGTGGTACACACATATTATGCGATGCCACATGGATCTATCGGGCGAGGATACGATAGAAATGCATATAATCAGAATATGCACTCGTAAAACTGTTTGTGTTATTTTGCAAAAAGAAAAGAAAGCAATGCGAGCATTACTCGTGCCCCTTCATATATACAGTGATTCCTAGGAATATGAGTGAATTGGACACATTGGGTTACGAAGATTTAGCTTATGTTTCTCCAACGGCCAAAAATCACCAAAGGCGTACGACATCTCACCTTTCCGAAGATGATAACCAAAGGATATAGCTAAGCTATTGGAATAACCTATGTTATACTAAACTGCATTGATGCAATCATTTCATACTTTCTAACAAACGAGGAGGACACAAAGTAAGCTCAATAATAGGCCATCTATATCCTAACGTGAGAGCTGCATCCCCACCACTTATGTGTCCGGTGACCTTAGCAGCCGTGTAGATAACGTCAAGCTAGGGTGGTGTGGTGGCGGTGGTGCGACGATAAAATGTGAGTGCTAACTTTAATTTTGGAATAAGATAGATTTCACCTTGTTGATACCTTGTCCCACACTGGTTCTATCGAGATGACTTCGATTGGATGGTCCTAAGAATTGGAGGAGTTTGGGCCATCAAGATATGTATCAACAGAGAATATATGTGCCTTATATATGGATTTATTAGTAACGAATTTTCTCAACATATGCTCATTATCCGAAATTGTCTGATAATGGACTATGATATGGAATGGCAGTGCATCGTTTCACGATAAATAAAATAAGATAATACTTCATCCGTTCCAAAATGTAAGTCATTCCAACATTCTTGGAGAGTCAAAGTATTTCAAATTTGACCAAGTTTATATAATAAAATACTGATATTTATGATACCAAACAACTAACACTAGATTCTTTATTAGATATATTTTATTAATATATCTATTTGGTGCCATAAATTTTAGTAATATTCTTTATAATTTTGGTCAAACGTTAAAATGGTTTGACTCTCCAAGAATATTGGAATTACTTACAATTTGGAACGGATGGAGTAGTAATTATTGATGCATTTATATGTGATGATCCACTTATTCTCAAATTTGGTCCAAGAACAGATTAATGTGCCGTTACAAAATGTTATTTATTTCTTCGATTACAGAGAGTCATGTTGGGCTCATGCTGGGACCACTATCGTACCAAAGTCTTGTGATTTCTCTCTTGATAGCTTTAGAGGCTATACTTCTGCTCTAGCTCAATTGTGTTGTACATTATTGTTAGTTTTTTTATTAAAAAAAGAGAGTACATCGTTAGCTTATTGTGTGGTTAGGTCGATGCGTTCAAACGAGCTCGGCATGCAGATACCTTTCTTCAGACAACAGCTTTATCTTAACCTCGGCAACAACAAATTACTGAACTACCGACACTAGTACTTTTCTACGCGCGTGCTTGTTGCGTTTGCGGCGCTGCAGCATACCACGCGATCGTCAGTTATCGAAGATATATGGATAGATATATACTAGACCGTGTGGACCTGTCATCTAACTTCATCTATCTTCCCATCTCTATATCAAGTATATTAATTTATGCATCTCAACTTTTGGATTGCAAGTGTTCAATTTGACAGAAGTTTCAATTTTTTAGCTCACATTTAAACATGTTTTATATAAATAAAATACTTGAGATCAATCTACCTTTCAATTCCCTCGATGTTTCAAGTGTATTTATGCATTTCAAATTTTAGTTGAGGTCATAAATGTTCAATTTTTTGGTAAGAGTTTTATTTTTTTCATATTGCATTTTTTCATATGTTGAATAGTGTTTTTTTATTCTCTTGTGTCCAGTTATGCCCATATACGGAGTACTTTCCTATCAACTAAGACGATAGATAAGGAATCTAGCTCATTTACTGCAGTTAGCAGTCAAAAGTGATACTGCAATAATCCTTAATCTTTTCGTTTGAGAATATTAAACATTGGGAAGAGAGTGCAAGAAAGCGTAACGAACACATTCCTGTTCCTTTGATGCACAAAAATGTTATCAAAGTGGATAGATATTAGAGTACTTGTTAACAGCTTCAATCACGCACGCCATCGTAGATGACTGTTCGAGATAAATGGAGCATAGGAGCCTATACACTCCTAACATTATTGTGTCCCATGCATATCTTCTCCCCTTGCTTCACTACATACGTATATATATGAGTAGTACCACCGTTGTGCGTAGAGTCAACAACGAAGAATTATATGTTAATTGATGCCGTCCTTGTTTGATCATCGTATATATCGATCATCACTGCCATCTTTATCGATCTATCCATGCTCCGATCGATCACCTGTACCTCCGGCCACCGCATCCGCCCTCCCTCTGGCAGTTGAAGTAGGCGGCGGCGACGGGGTCGCCGAGGCTGTAGCAGGCGGCGAAGTCCCTGGTGTTGAAGTTGGCGCGCCACCCCGGCGCGTAGATCGCCTGCCGCACCGCCTGCCGGAACACGATGAACACGAACCGGTGGATCCCCGCCGTTGGCCGAGGGCTCTCGTACGCCACCACCTCGTTTCCTGCATGCATGCTCAGAATCGAATTAATTAAGCACATATATATATATAAATCAAGTATGCATGTTTGAGTGATCTGAAGTGGTTTTCATGCGCACTAAGGTTTCCCAACCGGTGCTATGTTTCCGAGGCTAAATGTACCCACCTAACCATCTCACCTACAAATCACATGTGATGAGATAGAAGATTCTTTTGTTTTGTAGTAGCATGTGACACCCCCTTTAGCACCGGGTTGGTGTTACGACCCGGTGCTAAAAGACCTTTAGCACCGGATCGTAACATCAACCGGTGCTAAAAGGTGGCACCGGTTGATGTTACGACCCGGTGCTAAAGGGTCGGGGCCTTTAGCACCGGTTGGTAACACCAACCGGTGCTAAAAGGGGACTTTTAGCACCGGTTGGTGTTACCAACCACCAACCGGTGCTAAAGGGTTTCCGAGGGCGCCCCAATTTCGCACCCGGTGCTAACGTTATATTAGCACCGGATCTTGAGTGCACCGAGGCATATGAGGGGTGCGGATGTGAGTTATTCTTAAAATTCAAAATACACACAATTCGATGTATAAGCTCACGTACCATGATTGGCACCCTGTCCTTCTGGTATATCAGTCACCAACCTATAGATGAAGACGCATGGCATCAAGAAAATCATGCATTAGCTATGCTGTAGCATATGTCTGATCGAGAGCTATTAGCATGCAAAAATATAGCTAGCAGCTAGAGTTAATTAGACGTGTATGTACCAATGGAGGTACTCCCGTTTGGAGGGGTTGCTTGGGCTAGGCGAATCGGGGTCCACCATGACGAGCGTGTAGAGTGCCCTGCCTCCGCCGCCGGTGATGTGCACCGCCGGCTCGCTCGCCACCTGCGACGGCCTCAGCTCCGACCCGCAGGTCATCTCGCGCCCGCCGTAGAGCAGGCGGAGCGCCGCCGCCGCCGGGAAGTAGTCGACGATGTCGCCGACGACGCTTCCGACCACCAGCGGATCCCTCGACATGCTCATCGCCGCCGGCCTGCCTGTACGTGGCGCTGCTGATTGTTGCAGAAAGACCAAGACACTATATATATATTTATTCTAGCTTATTTGCTTGCTAGCTAATGATGATAAGCTGAAATGAGGGCTTGCATTGGTTTGGCGTGGTATGGGGAGTACGACTATTGCCTATTTATAGGCATCTGCATCTGTCATCTGTGGAAAAGAGTTATTGCAGCAATGGGATGGATGCCCGTATACTCTCTCTCTCTCTCTCTCTCTCTCACACACACACACTACAGTGCAAATTAACAAAAGAGATATGCATGCATGGTAGCTGAGCATTTGGTCAAATATTCCTCAGTCATATCCAACAAGAATTTTGGAAGATACTGAACTAGATGAGACCATGGAAAAATTAAGGATACGTGGTGGATCACCTCACTCCATTTTGCAAGAACATATTTCTTACCGCGCTCGGGGTTTATCTGAGATCGTTGGTTTCCGATCGGATGGCCATGGCACCGCCACAACATCAGAACATAGCTAGAGCGGATGATACGATTCCTAATCCTTAATCGACGGGTCCTTGGAATCTACTTTATTTTTTTTCGTAAAGATCCATCTCAATCCATTAGGGCTGGATAGGTCTGTAGTGGGTGACAGGCCATTTAGGAGTTAAATAAAATCTGTTTACCGATGAACAAGATCTTAATTGAGGCTCTTTTTTTTTAAAAAAAATAAGATCTTGAGGGTATGACGTTCCATTTATTCTCTATAGACCTGGAAAGGATGGACGGATGCAATGTCCAATACATGGGAGGGAGAAAAGGAGGTCCTGTAGCCTCTGAAAGTTGTTGACCCTAGACATAAGCAAGCTTAGTTTTGAGCCCCAATATACCCGCACCACCTCAGGTCCCCCCGGCAATGTGGGCTGCTGGGAATTCCCTCTCTAGCTTTCTCACACACTTTTTTTTCTTTGTTTTCTTCTCTTGACTTTTGCGTGACATCAGGAGATAGATGTGACCTGAGTTCATTCATGTTCCGGCATACGTATACGAGTTTCTTAATTTTGCTCCCCGCCAGTTATGCATGGGTTGTGGTATTGGATTCTGCACATGAGTGGTTGTGGAGGAAATGGCATATTTACACAACGTATATGATTTTGTACACACACGCTTTTTCTTAGATAATGACACATGTCTTGTTTCCCAATATTCTTCAGTGTCAAATATATTATTGTTCATATAAGTTCAAAGGTTTGTAGGACACTAGAGTTATTTTTTTGTACCAACTTTCACGAAAAATGACATTAAATTGTACCAAATATATGATTTTCAATCTCATGCTTTTTAGTGTCATTAACTTGAACTTCTCTGAGAAATTATTTTGCTGTCAATCATGAAACATAAAAATATATACTCTCTCTAATATCTGTAGTCAAACTATTCTCCTATGTATATAGAGTAAATATATGCATAAAAATTATTACTGTGAGTTTAAAATGTGTAGTGTTATTTCTTGCCCATCCCTTTTTTTATTTGACGCTTAAGAATGTAACACATGCTTTCATGTCAAACTAGGAACATCGATAAGGTTTTAAATCAACAATAGGGTCCAATAATCTCAGTCAGTGTAAATATATATATTCTCATTCTTGGATAGATTTCTCTTTAATGATAAAAGTACAAATAATGATGACTAACATATATGAGGATATATGTACACATTAAGTTAACATTGATAATTTAACTTCCGTTTTAAAGATTTAGAGTCCACATTCTTCTTTCCGGCCAGTGACAAAGTGCAATGTACTACACAAGATGGGGAAAATATATGAGACGTGTGAATGCAGAAGTTTAGCCCATATGCATGCAACTGCTGGGACTGGGATGCAAGCAAGCAATGAGATAGATACAAAATTTAGAGCAAAGTTGATTTGCCCTTTAAATTGAGACACGTGCGTGCCTTTGTGCCTTCGAGAAGCCAGATGATGCGAGCATATCGATGCGGATGCCTCGTAACAACATGTCGATGAAATTAACCAGGCAGGACCACAAAATTTTAGTACGGAGTATGATACTTCAAAATTTATTGGATAGAAGTTTCCTCCCCCTATCATTAAAGAGGCCATTGTTAAGCTAAACACGGAGGGCATCATCATTGCATTTCCTAATTATTCATGGAATTCAATTATTGATCACTGCATCAAATCTTCTCTTTCGGAGTAGAACAAATAATATGAACAACCAATTACATGTATACCTTTTTGGTAATTGCATCTTCTAGCTAGTTAAGTGCGCATATATCACCTACATAAAGAATATGCCAGTCACATTTTAGGATGAGAGTATGAGTGCACTCCTCAGACAACTAAGAATATATTGAGTTGTCGGCATGAGATTAAAACGATGGATCCAATGAACCTATGACATGCAAGTAAAATATTAACAATGTTCTTAGATATACTTGTATCATGACGTCTAAAGTTAGCCTAGCATTTTGCCCATATTCCCATCGGACAACTATATATTACTTAAGTCACATGTCATCCTCAATCAGATATTGATGCCTTGACCATTGGGTAGTACACAGATATGGGGGTTCTTAATTTTAATGTTTGATTTCTCTGTAAGGAAATTGAAAGCTCACAATTATTGGGAGAATTGATCCTTATATTTTCTTAAAAGGGAGGATTAATTCCAACTTCTTATTGTGAAATTTCAATTCTATGACCCCAAAAATCTATTGATAGATTAAGGTTGTATGGCCTTTACTCAATAGCCTTTTGCGATAAATGAGACCAATGCAAATGTTGAAGAAATTGGCAGGAAGGTGGAAACTGGGGGCTACGCATATATAATACCTAAAGCATTTGCATGGGACAAACTACATCGACACGTTCAGATCAATGCCATGATCGATCAAACCAGGATCATATGTTTTTTGTTTGCAAAAAATGTGAGTATAACTTGCAAGAAACTCTTAATTTGAAAATGGACGGTTATTATTTACTCTTGTAATATCTAAGGCAATAATATTCCTTAGAAACTTTTTGGACAAATAGGTTGGAGTCTCTTACCATACTAAATTGATACTATCTTATCGTACTGATCAACTTAACACAGAAAAATGTAACATAAAAACCAGAAATTAAGTGATGGAACTTACATTGACGTTGCTGTCAAACTAAAGTAGATACTTTGTACTGCTTCTGGATTAAGCATTACGGTTGATAGAAAGAGAATCCATCATCAGCAGTGGAGTGTGAATATATGATTTATATATTCAATATAATCTTGACAACCTACTCCACAAGATTCAGCGACATTTATTCTGTTCTGCCTTCAAAATTTACTTTCGTAATCTATCTAACTCCACATACTTTTGGCCTGTCAGAGCCAATTAACCACGTGCACCGACAAATTAACTTGCCCACCTTTCAAGCTAAATAGGAGACGATTCATTGAATATAATCTGGAGAACCTACTGTACAAGATTCAGTGCACGCGGTTTATAACAGCTGGAAGCATGGAGGTTAAAATAACTAATGGTAAGTGTCTTCAACAGAAAAGGATCAAGATTGTGTACATGAAAAAAGTAAGTCTTTTTTTTATTGGGTATAGATCCCTTTCACTCTCACTGATGAGATGGATACTAGCTGATTTTACTTTTCCATGTCCTGCGGTATTGGAATCCCTTTCACTCTCAATATCTCTAAAGTTGTGTAGTGTGGCTTAAAAATGAAGATAGATCTTGGAAAGTGCAGAAAGTGTAAATCTGAGATAGCAGCCCAGTGTGCATGGGCTAAGTGGGCTCAAACGCTCAAGGCCTAGATGGCTATATGATTTTTTCTTATAAACACTGGCTATATGATTTTAGTGTGCGCATGGGCACACTGATGTAGTCTAGTCTTTTTTAAAAAAAAACACACACACACAGTACGAACATACATACATGAAAACTCATCTTTTATGCATGTACAAACTCTACCTCTAGGAATGTCTATGAGAGATTACCTGTCGGAGGTACAGATTTCCTAGTACCAAACAAGTAACTAGTGCTAAATACGAGCATCCATACTGAGTTGGAGATTTCAACCAGTTGAATAGGTTGCAATTGCAAAAAAAAAGTAGCTAGCGTATTTGTTTTTTTAGATTAAGCCGCATATATTTGCGATCTGAACTGAACTACCCCCTAGGCATAAGCGAGTGATCAGCCCATGAAATTGAGATAAAGTCTCGGCCTACAGCATATCGTCCCCAACAAGCAGGCCCGCGTAGGAATTCTCGGCCTGCACATCTAGCCCATCTTCTTAGTATTACAGACCTGCATATTAACCGCCAGATGGAGTTTGTAAAACTCTTACCCCTACTGTGTAATATTGAATAGCAGTGGTTGTCTCAAAAAAAAAAAACTGCTGTCTTAGTTTTTCTCAAAAAAAAGAAAAAGAAAAAAAACTGCAGAAGTAGTCACTATCTCACTACCATGGGAGGACGAGAGAAATTAAAAAAAAACTTCACTCTAACCCCGAAGAAAAATATGAAATGAACATGGGATCAATGGTATCTGTTCATATCCCATCCAATTATACACCGTACCCCCTACGTGGCAATATATGACTATTACCAAGTTAGTGCGTGACCATTAGTCTTGTTGCAACCCAAGTTCGGCTAGGCGGCGACTAGGCGGCGCCTAGGCGCGATTAGTCGCTAATCGACGGGCTGCCGCGTAGCCTAGGGGGTTACGCGGTGTCTAGGCGGGCGCAGCGCCTAGGCAGCGCTCAGCAGCGCCTCTGCGGTGATTTTGCGGCGCGAAGGCGGCCAAGGCGGCCGCGTAGGCGGGTGGCGGGCTGCGCTGCCGATTTTTCGGCCGCCAGCGGAAGCGCGCGCTAGATCCGCGTCGAGCGCGGGAAAATTACACGCCGCGCGGCAATAATATCAGAGCCTCGCGTCGTCCTGCTCCCACTCGCGCTAATCCCGCTCCTGCTCCCGCTCGTCCTCCTCCGCGGCTCCACCTGCGACGCGCGCCGGAGGAAGTTCAGCCGCCGGCCTCCCTCCTCCCCGCTGGCCCTGCTTCCTGCCGGTGCCGGATTTGCTATCGACGGCGCACCCTCCCTGCTCCCAAGGTGAGTTTCCCTCCCCCGCTGGCTGGTCCCCTCCCTGCTCGTCTCCCCTCCCTGCTCATCCCCCTCCGCTAGCATCTCCCCTCGGCCTCCCCTGCTTTCCTTCCCCTGTGGCGCAGCCTCCCCTGCTTTCATCCCCCATCAGGCGCGCACAAGGGCCAGCGGCCAGGGGCGCCGTCGGGCGCGGCCGGGACGCGCGGGTGCCGCCACGCCGGCGCATGGACGCGCACAGGGTCTCCTCCATGGCGCACGAGGGGGACCTGCTCTTTGGTGCCCTCCCCTGCTCTCCCCTCCCTGCTCTCTCTTTCCCTCTCTGCTCATCTATTTCCTCTGCTCAACTGCTCTCAATTTGCTTACTGTCATAGTGTCATACTGAATTTCCTTGAATACTGTCTCAATTTTGGTTACTGCTCTCATCCTGTCATATTGCCATACACATGCCTGATTTTGCTTGAATGAATATTGCTTGAATGTAAATGATGTCATCAGAAACTGCAGCTACACCTTCTGAAACTGATGGAGCTAGAGCGAGTCTCCTAAAAAGAAATTCAGATGATGTTGGATGGGAATATGGTGTTCTTGTTGATGCTAACAACAAAGACAATGTGAATATATTGTTGATCCAATATATTCAATAATCAATATTTGTTTTGCTATATATACATAATATATATTATTTTTGCCTATATTGGCAAAAACGCCTAGATAACCGCCTAGGACCGCCTAGGCGCGATTACTCCCGCCTAGGCGCTAGGCAGTGGGTCACCGCCTAGAATCCGACTAGCGCCTAGCTGAACTTGGGTTGCAACAAAACATATTAGGTGTCAATTAATAAATCGGTCTGTTGCAACAAAAAATATATCTCGTGGTAATCTAGAACAGCAGCATCACTCCGGATGGAAACTGTTTGCACATTAATAATTCATTCATGTGAGGTGTACAGGACAAGACTTTGTGGGTCATATATATTTATTATTCGCAGGTCATATATGACTACTCGTCTACTCATATAGCTTGCCTGGGCAGGTCGCAGGCAGCTGCTTTTGCTCCATCCTCACGATTCAAATCAAGCTTCTGTTTCTCTAATAGGACACAAAATTGTATATTAAATAGTGATAGCGAATGGAACTCTGATATATTGTAGAAATGGTGTTTGAGATTGCTTAAATTTCACAAATCAGGTAATAATTCTCACCAGCATTTTTTTAGATAATGATTCTCACCTCAGGGGCTCGTCAAAACCACCCGAGCATGTGGAGACAAAGAACAACCAAGGTTGAGACACGCAAGATCTGTCAAAACAAAGCAAAGATGCTGCAGATTAACATGTTGCTTTTGTGGCACTAGCTGAAAGAAGGACCGAAGAATTGCATGGTTTCTTGTGGCAATAAACTAATCGGCATCCTGATGTATTTATGCAATGAACGATCTATGTCTATGTCCAAGATGTAGTTGCCTGTCGCGGTTTCATTAGTTGAGAAACCGAAGGATGGAAGAAAAATGAAGCATGTTGACCCACAGATCTTGCCAGCCATGTACATTAATGGTTTTGACAGCGAAAAATCAAATCTATGGACTGACTGACTGACTTTATGAACAGTACGGTGAGAAAGAAAAGCTAGGGCTGTAATCAGTCCAATTTCTTTTCGGACCGCATCACGTGTTTCTTTCGTTCTTGTTATCACCTTTATTTATGATTTTTTGAGGTACTAAAAGCAGAATAAAATGTGTGTTCAGACGTTCAGTCATGTTCTTTGTACTGCTGCATGTGTGCGTTCTGTCCGTCAGCTGCTGGCAACCATACAAACATATATGTGACGTGCCATAGAAAAAGAGCCGCCGGGCTCGAGCGTACATGCAAACATAGGCGAGAGAACAAGCATGCATGACACCAGAAATTTGTAGCAAACAGGTTATATACATGTACAACAAAGAACAAATTAAGCTGCACTAATATATAATGTACTCAGCTGAATACAATGGAAAGAAAGAATAGGTACAGTAAACAGCTGCTAGAAGCAATCTAGATGCTGCAACTCCGGTCCAGCCGGTTTTATTCAGATACTCAGCAACGTCATACAAAATAGCTAGAGGCCACTTCGTCAGTTGTCAGCTGCGGGCGGGATGTGCGGTGGGTCTGGCTTCGGTTTTGGCTCGGGCTTAGGCTCGGGTTTGGGTTTTGGCTCGGGCTTAGGTTCTGGCTTTGGCTCTGGTTTGGGCTTCGGTTCTGGTTTGGGCTCGGGTTTTGGCTCAGGTTTAGGTTCGGGTTTCGGCATCGGTTCGGGCTTTGGCTTTGGCTCAGGCTTCGGTTCTGGTTTCGGCATGGGTTCGGGCTTTGGCTCAGGCTTTGGTTCCGGCTTCGGCATCGGTTCGGGCTTTGGCTCGGGTTTAGGTTCCGGCTTCGGCATGGGTTCGGGCTTTGGCTCGGGTTTAGGTTCCGGCTTCGGCATGGGTTCGGGCTTTGGCTCGGGTTTAGGTTCCGGCTTCGGCATCGGTTCCGGCTTTGGCTCGGGCTTAGGCTCCGGTTTCGGCATCGGTTCAGGCTTTGGCTCAGGTTTAGGTTCCGGCTTTGGCTCAGGTTTAGGTTCCGGCTTTGGCTCTGGCAAGGGCTTTGGTTCAGGGTTGGGCTCCGGTTTTGGCTCTGGCATGGGCTTTGGTTCAGGCATAGGCTTCGGCATGGGTTTTGGCTCAGGTTTCGGCTCAGGCTTAGGCTTCGGTTCTGGCATAGGCTCTGGTTTAGGCTTTGGCTCAGGTTTTGGCATGGGCTTAGGGTGAGGCTCAGGTTTTGGCTCTGGATGTGGCATTGGCTTAGGCTCCGGTTCAGGCTTAGGCTCCGGTTTGGGTTCCGGTTTAGGCTCTGGTTGAGGCATGGGAGCCGGCTTAGGATCAGGTTTAGGTTGTGGCTGGGGCTCCGGCTTCTCGGCAGCCGCACGTCCATGCTTGCGCACGAACCGCGCGCCATGACCCAGCCCGACGCCGGCAGCCGCTGCGTCGTCGACGAAGGCGGTGGCCGCAGCCACTGCCCCCAGGAGCACGGCGAGGAGAAGGCAGCAGGAGGAGAGGCGACACGTCGCCATTGCTGCTGCTGCTGGAGCTCCTGCAAAGCTCGCTCTGCTTGCTCTGTGTTGCTTTTCCCTCACTTTTGGAACCAAAGGTAGTAGTGACTGAGTAGTAGTCTCTGTTGTGCTTGTGTTGATGAATGGAAGTCTGTTGGTTTTATAGAAGGCATGAGCCAAGCAGCTCCGGACGCGTGTATGGCTGCTTTACACGCTTGGTCCCGCCGTGTCGACTGGCACTCTGGTAGGTACCAGCTGGGTAAATTTTCAGCGGGTAGCAGTAGGACGTAACTTTCAATTTTTACTTTTTGAGCGGCGTACCGGCAGTTTCAAATGGGTTTCTGCTTCCAACACAGGCTGCCATATGCGAGTCGTCACCACACATCACACCAGCTGAAAGCGCGTACGTGTTAGCTTTTGGTACACTACACAGGTATCTAGCTTGTGTTTGAGCTGCCGTTGATGACCAGCAAGCGACTGATCGATGTATATGTGGCCTGTACGCTGTGTGCATCTTCTTCTCTTTTGCTTTGACAAAAGGATATATTGTGGTGTGATGACCAAGGCAATGTTTTCTGATGCAAGACTCTGCAGTCAAGACCGGCGAACATTTGAGGAGTTCAGGGTCGCCGAAGGAACTGTGAAGAAATGCATGGCTGCAGTTGCAGCCGATCATATTGTGGTTGTTGTTTGGGTGTGTGAAAGAGCAGTACTAAAGGCCGGGGAAGATGAGACTGACTTTGATCGATTAGCATCGTGAGCAACACGACAGTGTCAACATCATATCGATTGCCAGCCGGTGGTAATGAAACTCCCCATATTTCAAACCTCCATAGTAAGACACTCTAGAGACTCTGCTTGTTGAATACTCCGTGGTTGAAAAAAAAACAGTTGTAGTCTTTCAGATGCTTCTGAAGGTACGTTCAGCAGGGACGATGAGGCTTGTAAACGTGCCTCAAAAGTTTATCTAACTTACTTATATTACGTAGCTATATATAGCCACATATTTACCATATATACAAACTACAAAGGCACGTACACGTCGCTGCCTGCTAGCTCTAGGATGAGCGCTGTGTGGCTGCGCATCCACCAGAGGCAGAGGCTTGGATGGATGGAAAGGACAAAGGTGGCGGGGACGGAGGCGTACGGCCTGCCGGATCGTATCCCTTGTTCCGAGCGACGGAGATGTCATTTTCCCGTTGGATCTTTCCATTGCCCATTGGCTCCGTTCACCGACCCGACAATATCGATAGCGACCTTGCAACCACCAGACTGTTGCCAACATACACAGCTTCAGGACCAATCTAGCTAGTGCACTCCTTATCAGCTTCTCTTCAAAAACTCTGTACACATACAAGTAGAGTACACCCACTCTAGCTTGTGAAAGTAACACACACCTACATACACCGTGCCCGTGTAACAAACACCTACAAGAGATGGAAACTCTGTTTTATTTTTGTCAACGACTCTACCACGGTTTTACTACACACATTCAATCGGCAGTAATTTTGTTATCCTTCCGGCAGGAGACATGCATGCAGGAGAGGAGGATGAGATGGAGGAGAAACAGAGGCAGAGGCAGAGGCAGATTCATCTGTCGTCGAAGTGTGCTGGTGTCACTGCCTCACTGGTATATGTAGCTGTCAGAAAACTGTAGGCAACACTGAATTTTACGCGTGGATAATTTCTGCACAGGAAAGGAACACGGCGGTGGTACTATGCGAATCTTCACTGTTTCATTAGGACGAGCCATCAACTCGATCATCTGCTGTCTTCACCTCATCCCAAACAATACGAGTTAGATCACATGTCACAGCTATCTGGTCTCGCAAAAAAGTAGTGAGAACTTCACGGGGGCTGGATGGATGAGTAGGGTTAGGTGGGGAGGAGATTATATAATTGGTCTCATCTTGTACACGTCGGATAGCCAAAAGGCCATGCATGGGCACCTTTTCTCCTTTTTTCCCCCTCCATTTCTGCCTTGGGCTACCAAATGATCTGTCACATGCAAATCACTTTAGCAAAGAATCTAGATATCGATAAGATACATCATTATTTGCCTTGATGAAGGAATAATCGGGCATAGCCGTGCCATGATAAACATTTGTCGTGTCATCTCCATGGCCCGGAGCAGGATGGTCCCGCGCCTCCATCATGGGACTCCACATTATGCTTGAATGGCGTATACGCGTGCAATTTAGTCAAGGGTAGTTTCTTTCGTGTCCAAATTAATATAATCAATGTATATATATAGTCTCTTTTCCCTTTTTTTCTTTTGCTTTGACAACAAGAGATTGTGACATTGTATGGTCTATGACCAAGGGATTCACTAGCTAGTGTGTGTATACTGCAACATCTTTCCTATACGTATACGTGTGTGTCCATCAGTTATTTAATTACCTGGCCAGCGGGTAAAAGCTCTTCCTCCATTTCGGATCATCGGTTGAGATGCATCAATATTTCATATATATAATGATCGGTATGTTTCGGTAATTTTGAAAAAAAAAGGTAACCTGCACTTGCATTCTAGCACTGGTTATTATGCACTGCTTTGAACCTAAATGAATTTAAAAGGTCAAATCGATCAAAATAGTGTAATGGGTAAGTGTTTAGAACAAGGAAGAACAACAATGGTCAACAATGGTCATTTGATCACTTTGTTGTAAACAAAATGTCGTCCAAACATCCATTGGGCAGTATCACTTCACTTGTCGGTGTGGGACTACTGTGGGGAATCAAACTCAGTCAGGGCGGCATTGAACTCTTAACTAGTGGGACTGTGCGCGATGGGAAAGCGCAGCAGAATGAATTCCTAGTCTTAACTAGTATGATACTCTACCAATTTGGAATAATAGCTTGTACTGCTTCGAAGCCGTTCTTCTCATGCATCATCATATCGTTGTAATCACCCTACCGGTGCGCTCACCAATTGCCGACGTACCTCGAGTTCTGTAGATGATAATAAGGCTCTCCTTGATGCCTCCTACAACTAGACTCGTTTGCATAGCTCAAAGTGGTTGCTTGTTAGATGGTTTTGAAGTCCGGAGACTAATTAATCAGACATTCAGACCGATATACATGGAGAAAACATGTCAAAGTGCAGTTGCTTCTGTACAACTCACCGTAAACTAAAAGCCAGTACATGTCGCTGCCTCGTAACCTATCCTAGTTAACCCACCATATTGATAAAACATAACTTAAAACAAAGCATCTTTATAGCCAGGAGTATATATAATAATTTACACAAGGCCGGTAACCTATCCCAGTTAACCAACCATATTGCTAATCCAAGCAGTTACTTCTAGAAGACATTACCAGAAGAAATGGTACACGTGCTGCACAGCTATGGATCAGGACATCGCTTTTCCTTGGATTCGGGCGGCCACGACGCAGGAAGGCAAGGAAGGTTCGTTGTCTCCTCCGATCTCCAACGGCGCCTTCCGCCGGCATTGACAACAACCTTTCAACCCCCATCTTAATTCCTAGCTAACAAGATATGCACAACTTCAGTTCCCATCTATCTCTGGCCACTAGAGCTAGTCGTACTACCCCAGTCCCTTCACTCTCATCTCATCTCGTCCTTCGCTTTCTATCCGCACCCCATATATTGTAGGCCTCACTTCAAGCAAAAACAAAGAAAGCCAGAAGATAGCTTATGAAAGTAACAAGATTATTTATTCTACATACTCAAAGTAACTAGTAATGTTCTGGCTGCATTTCATTTCGATCATTTCAGTGGATTGAAATTATACTACATATATTTACATAGTTTAGCTGAACGTCATGTATCTAAAAACGGAACGGGGTAGATACTAGGAAAACAGATTTTCTCCCTCTCTCCATTAGTCACAACTCACAAGTACACGCACACACACCAAACTTATCTCTCTAGATATATCTGCGCGCGTGTGCATATACAAACCTTGCATTGTTTGGATTTGATCCTGAAGAAGAAGTAACGAGTATCATGCTAGTCGATCATGCATAGAGGTGCAGAATTTGAGCTCGAACGTAACTTAACCTCGAATGAACAGGTTTTAATTTACCACACAAAGAAACTATGCATATCTCACGGTACACACACACCTACTAGACGTGGAGACCTAAGGCTGGCGAAAAGGCTGTACTAGACTAGCTCATATGTGATACAAATGCATGTCACTGTAGCAAAGACCTATTTCCTTTTTACTTTGTCTTTCTGCGACGATGACAAAAATTTCGCTCTCTCCTACGGTGAGGGTGACAAATATCTTTTTTTTTATGGGTAAAGAGGATGACAAATATCTTGTGTTGGGCAAGCAAAGCAAGGTGGAAATACGAAGGAGCCGCGTGCCGGCCTGCGGTGACGTTCCATAGTCTCCGTCACCCGCGATGGTCCTGACCTGCATGTCGTGTCACACATGACTCAATTTGGTTTTGCTTTTGATGACATACGCGTGCGCTTTAATTCAGTCAAGCAAGGCTCGTTTCTTTTTCTTCCCGTCGTGTCAGAGTTAATGAATCATCACGACGCGGCAACAAGTTCCCTTCCTCTTGATGAGCAAGAACAACCCCGAGGACTGTTCATTAAAAAGGAGAAATAAAAGATTGGGACATGGATGGACCCACTCATAGTTACTCATACTAAATGTGGTGTGAAGCCTGCGTGACAGGCTAGGAGTATCACTTTTTTTAATATTTGAACTAATTTTAAGTAAGAGAAATGATCAACCATCGTAAGAAAATGTTGCCAGTGAATGATAATTTAGAACGAAAGGTTACTACTTAATTATTGTTTTTGGCTAAACACTCTACATATGTAGACACTCATACACGCATGCGTACTCATTCTTATAAATATACGTATATATGTAAATTTTACCTATATGAGCACTCGCTATAGGCATCTTTCTATCGACAAACACATCGTCTACGACTAAAAAACTAATGAAGAGAGAAGCATTTAGTCCCCATGGGAAATTAAACGGGAAAATCATATCCCAGTCGGGGATAGTGGGGGCGGGATGGGTTGATTAGTCCCGTCCCCATTTCCCCATAGCCCTGGTTACATGACAGTGTAAATATTTCGCGTCCAAGCCAAGGCTCCGATGCATAAGAATGACCCAATACAAGTTAGCAGACTCTATAAGAACTAGGCTAACCCCCTAGCCACTCATCCAATCCCTTTCTCTCCCTACATCTCTTAGAACCACCACGCCGCCACCCTTAAGCCACCTCGCTGCTCGCCAGTTGCTACTCTTTGGTTGGTTCTCACCATTGGTATCAGATATTCCATAGTCTTTTTCAATAGAACTGGATTTGGATAGAGGACAATAACAAAAGGCGGATTCAGATACATCTATTTTAGTATAATTATTAAAATCAAATACGAATACATATATCCATATTACTGCATCTATATCAAAATATTTGTCATTGTTGACTTGTCCTCCCATCGTTTCACCACTCGGCTTATTCAAAAATTTATTGCAAATTTATGAAAAGATAGGTTATATTTAAAGTACTTTTTATGACAAAGTAAGTAAAATAAATAAATAATGTTTGCATAATTTTTTGAATAAAATGAATGGTCAAACGGCATGATCAAAAGTCAATATTGACAAATATTTTAATACAGAGATAGTATCATTTTAAAAGGTAAAAAACAGATAATTCAGAATTTTTTTGTCAGCCACCTACCGGGATCTCGTTCCGCGCATCCAATGGCAGTCATTCAATATTACACTTATTGAATACAAGCGTCACCAATAATATGGTAACAATCTCATGTTTCAGTACCAAAGGTACACATTAAATTTATTTATTAGCTTGGTCCAACCTTTATGTTTTAACATCCTACCATATCTTCATGGGCAGTTGGCTTTGCGGCACATGCAAGAATAAAATCTTTTAAGATTAATGAGAAGAGCACACTCTCCATCGATATACTTCTCCTGGATGCATTCATTCTTGCATGCTTCTCTCTTCTTCCACCGGGGCCAGCCAGCGGCAGAGCTAGGGGGCTCTAGCCCCCCTACCCATCTATAACCCATGGAGATGAAGAAGAAAAATGAAAGGGAGAGGAAGAAGAAGCATGAGAGGATCATGCCCCCCCTAGTGGGCAATCCTGCCTCCGCCACTGGCCAGCAAGGAATCGTCTTGTTTGGTGGGGACCAGCATTCCGGTGCTCGTTCTTGAGCTGTAGCATTCCTGCCTGAGAATTATTTTGAGGAAACATGATCTTACAATTAGTCTTAGCATATATACAGATAGATTAAAAGAAGAAGTGTGGGAGAGAGAAGAGTACTTAAAACAAAGATCAGTAAAGGACAATTAGTCTTGAGCTGTAGCACATTGCTTGCTTTGTGGTTGCCATCTCTACCCGGTGTGTTTTCTGTCACCAAGGGGTCCTCATTTTATAATAGGGTAACGGAGCAATATACTAATTTTTCTATCTGTTATTTTCAAGAATGAGATACTTTTCTAGCTTAGAGATATAGAAGCATACGCATAATGATGGAATTATATCTTGTTCTATCTCTATGCTTTGATTTTTCCCTCTGATTTTTCAATATAAATATATTGTACTTTTAGAATTATTTAAAGATGTGGCCAAGTAGAAACTGAAGGATGGAAGAAATTGTCGTTGTGGTTGCTTTAGTTGATGCCAGCATCAGAGAAACATGTCCATAGTAACATGCTCCTTGTTACTTGATCACAAAATACTTAGGAGTGGGGATAGATAAAATGAATAGCCTATGATTGAGAGCAGAGAACACAATGGCTTCATAGGGTACTCTATTCTTCACAGATATAGATGGTATCAGATCTTTCACATTCTTTTTCAATAGAACTGGATTTGGATAGAGAACAATAACATAAAGTGAATTCGGATAAATCCATTTCAGTATGCCTATTAAAATTAAATATGAATATGGATATTTATATTATTATTTTAATAGGTAAAAATATGGATAATTTGGATTCTTTTTTTTTCCATCCACACATATCTGTATAGCTTGGCTTTGCTCATCGTCAGCCACCTAACGGGATCTCCTTTGGCACATCCAAATGGTACTCTATTCTATATTAAACTTATTGGATATAAGCATCACCAATAATCATAGTGATATTTTTGAAGCAATATTATTGTACTTTTCTAGCTTAGAGATATAGAACCATATGCATACTGATGGAATTATATCTTGTTCTATGTCTATGCTCTGATTTTTAAATATAAATATATTGTACTTTAGAATTATTTAAAGATGGAAGAAATTGTCGTTGTGGTTGCTTTAGTTGATGCCAGCATTAGCTAAACATGTCCATAGTAATATGCTACGATACTTAGGAGTGGGGATAAATAAAATGCATAGCCTATGACTGAGAGCAGAGAACACAAAGCATGGCATGGCAAAAACAAAACTGTATATAAAAAAGCTTACAATACATGTACAGAGAATAAACTAAACTGCACTGCTGCAATATCAGCATACATGTATGCAGTAGGAAAAAAACAAATAGGCAAATCAGGCAGTAGCTGACAAAGCATAATGCTCACGTCGTCAGTTATCGCTTGCCGGTAGGAGGATGTGGGGTGGCTCAGGCTTGGGTTCAGGTTTAGGATTTGGTTCAGACTGAGGCTCCAACTTGGGTTCAGGTCTAGGCTTTGGCTTTGGGTCCGGTTCAGGCTTCGGTTCTGGTTCAGGCTGAGGCATCATGTGTTTGGGCTTGAGCTTAGGCTTAGGTTTGGGTAAAGAGGGCATAGTAGAGTGAGGAGGATCTGGCTTTGGTTCAGGGTGAGGTAAAGGCTCAGGTTTGGGCAAGGGCTTGGGGTGAGGCTCAAATTTTGGTTTAGGCTGACCTAAAGGCTTAGGCTTGGGCCACGGTTCAGGGTGGTGAGGCAAGAGCTTAGGTTTGGGCTCTAGGCCCGGCATTGGTTTTGGCTCAGGAGGCTCTGGCTTGTGTCCAGGTTTCGGCTCTGGATGCAGCAGGGGTTCAGGTTCAGGTTTGGGTTCTGGTGTGTGACGGGGCCCTGGGTGCAGCCTCTCGATTGCAGCACGTCGTGCAAAACGCACGCCATGACCAAGGCCACCGCCAGCTGCGACCGCCGCTGCATCGAAGGCGGTGGCGCCGGCGACCACTGCCGCCAGGAGCACGGCGAGAAGAAGGCGATGTGTCACCATGGCCGCCGCAGCAAGAAGCTCGATCGATCTCCCTTGCTCTCTGTGCCTTTGTGCGCGCGGCTCAGGAATCTCTTGCGTTTTCTCGATCTACCTCCAGAAATCGAGGAAGGTAGTGACTGAGTGGCTCGGTAGACTTTGCTGTGTATGGATGAGTTGAATTGCAATTTGCAGTGTTGGGTTGGGGATTTATATACAGAGGCCAGTGTGAATTACAAGCAGCTCTCTGCAGTCTGCACTGGTAGATACGCGGTTCAATGGGTAGTAGGTAGCTTTCACTTTTATTTTTGCGCGTAGCGCGCTAGCAGTTCCATAGATTTGCTTCCTCTAGGCCCGCTGATGAACTGAGATTATTTTGTGTTGATGGCTAAATGTTTTGGGAGAGATTATTGTGAAAAATATTTGTGATCTGAGGAAGAACCTTCTTTTTTTCTTCTTCTTGAGGGCTAGCAAAAAGATATCATATCTGTGATACTCACGTGCCCAAGCTAACGCACAAAAATGCAGCTGTTTCTTGTACTGATTGATAAACGTTGGGGGTCCATCATCAGCAAATCAGTATTGACATAGGCCTGCTTTCACTCTAGTCAAGAATCGGGGGTTTTTTTTTAAAAAAAAGAGAGATTGAAGGAGCGAGGAAGATGAGAACTCTAATCGCCATCAAAAATGAAGATTTTTCTTCCCTAGTAGAGAAAGAAAAGATTGAGACATGGATCCAACCTTTAACAATTCGTCGTAAATGCGATGCCTCCTGCTCGCCTGCCTATTTGAGAGGAGACGTGCTATATATGTCACGCGCATGTCACACATACATAGCTCGCTCTGATCCATGGTTGAGAGAAATGCGCATCTGGGATGTCCATTTGGTGACAGTTACTGCGTTGGTTATCGTCTCGTCGATAAACTTTCACCTGCATATTGTTATTCCAAGCTTTGGGTCCTATCTGGTTGCGAAGCTTTTTTTTACATAGTTTGAACAAAATACTATGATTTTGCAAGATATTTTAAGTTTCTGAAAGCAAAGGATGAGCAACTTGGATTGACAGATTCTATTGTTTTTTTAAAAAACATGTTATTGCTTAAATTATAGTAAACTCTTTTTTTTCTAAATTGTGGACCGTTAATGGTTTTGCATGTCTCTGGTAACTAATACAGATTATTGGTACCGTACGTGGTCTTTCAAAACCACAATACCCAAATGACGACTATCCATGAAGCGGTGGAAAATTTGCCTCGGCGTCGGACAGCCCAAACTAAAAGCCGACACGCGCGGATCAAGCCCAATAATCGGTGTATGCCAGCCCAGCAGCCATCAAACAATTAGTATGTTTTTTTTTTCAGTGGTCCTCCTTTTCCCTTCTACTCATTGTGATTAGTCATTGTATAAGACTTCGTGCATTTCAGCGTTCTGATGCAGCTTCCATACTAGTCGAGCTAAATTTGTAGATGGTTTTTCATTAGAACTCAAATTAAGACAAATACATTCATGAGCATGTTATTTTTGTTGAAGTGAATTTGATGAGTACACTTCCGATTCTAGGCAGAATCACCCGAATACCTACCAAGTGATGAAAAACATGAAACGTTGTATCTTGAATCACCTTGGAACCCTTTTCATTTTAACACCAGGAGGGAGAATCACCGAAAGTGTGTTTTGCAGCAATTCTAGTTCATTTTAGAGAGAATCTGGTTTGGTATCCATACGAATTGAGCAAATGATGTTGTTTCACTAGAGAATTTGGATGTGAAATGTTCTTTTAGAGACACTGATTCCGAAACATTGTTTAGAGAATCTAGAACCGTAGCAAATGTGGGGCCTTATTGCCTCTTTGATAGAGGTCCACCTGATTCTAATTTTATGCGGAAGTTGACAAGTGATTTTGTGTATAAAAGTGATTTTGATGATAAATAAATTTTATGAAGAAAGTGATTCTGCTCAAGTCTTTTAGTTCATTTCAAATATCACTTCATCAAAGAATCAACGAAAATACTCTCTATAAAACTATTTGACGGAACTTCTTCTGAAATTAGTCTAGAAGCCTTAATTTCTTTCTTGCATCCATGGCAACGGCACCGGCCGGTCCTGTGTATCCAGCTAGGCGTGTGTTAGAGTCCGTGCTGGGTCAGTGTAGTGTAGCAGGAGCATCAGGTGAAGTGAAGAAACAGGGGCAGGGGCCTCATATATTTACTCGATCGGTGGCTGAAGTGGTGGTGGTAGGACGAGGCTGTTAGAACCAAATCTCGGATCTCTAGCAGTAGATCTCGTCGGGTACGATATTAAATAACAAATAGATGTGCCATCTTGACGTGTGTGTGCATTGTGTGATGAACTGTAATAAAACATGTACCTTTTGCCTTTGCGATCACATTCTGTCGGTGTAGATCTGCGCTAGGGCAGCGACGTGCAGTGCCGAGTCGTTGTCGACGAGGCGACGGCGCGAGCGCAGGGGTTGCGGAGCTTCCCGCCGCCACAGCACTCTGTCGATCGGACATTAGGGTTAGTGGGGAAACTATCTGACAGCTTGTCTCTGTGGTCCCCAGTTCCCTTATATAGTGCTGCGCGACAGGGGCCCGCAACCCTAATGGGTTGGGCTCCCCCCGATCAGGGAGCTGACCAAAAGGCCCAGTTGGCCCAAAGGCCAACTGGTGGAGATCAATACTAACAATCTCCCCCTTGATCTCATCTTATATCTATTAACTTCAGCTCTTCACTGGGGTACCCACTTCATCACAAATAAGTATACCGAGCATGGGTCATCTTAATCGTAATGACAATCAGATTAACCAGCCACAACATATTTATCTGTTTTGAATGGATCTTAATCTAGGACCTTAGTAATCCAGAAATCATAGGTTTTCCATAGACCCATGTTGACTGTGTGTTCTCTCAACACATTGGGCGGTAAACCTTTGGTAAGCGGATCCGCAAGTATTTTCTCAATACCTGTATGCTCAATGTTACTAATAGGATTCTGGACTTTCTCCTTTGCGACATATATCTCATTGTCAATATGTTTGGCAGCACACTTGACGTGTCGCTATTGAAGAGGAGATACTTGAATGGCATATTACTGTTGTCTACCATTATCTACTCCGGATAAAGGTTTCTCTAAACCGTTTAGCCTGTTCTATAGCCTCATATCATGCTGAACTTTGATTATATACTTGACTCATGACTCACGTCATGGTAAATCTTGAGTACACTTAACTCATGATTACAACTATTTCTCATTGGAGTTTTCTTCCACAATAAAACTCCAAACTCGAGTGTTAGCTACTATTGTGGGCTTCACTACACAACTCGTAAAACTTAATTCTTTTTACTCACAACCTTTTGTGAGTACTTATTACTTTCTTATTCAGCATGAGGCTTACAACTCTTTGCAAGATTATTGCAAAACTTTCTTTAACTCCATTCCAGTGATCTATGCTGGACTGGACTTCTGCCAAAATTTCCCGGATACTCGAACTATGTCAGGGTAAATACTTTCTTGAGCAACTATCTCTGCTTCCAACAGCTGAAGCATACTGAACCACTTTCTTTTGATCGATCATATATTGGTTCCTGGAATACTATAATTCCAAAACTATTACCCTTGACCACATATAGAACAGGCGTAGGCTGACTCGCACGCATACTAGAATTCTTTTCTAAGTGTGATCTTTGCGATAATCCTAATACCCCTTTGGTGAAAACTTTGAGGACAATCACTTCTTCTGCAATAGCAGACTAACATCACTACCAGAAAGTAGAGTGTCATATATGATGGGAAAACTTGTTCCATATTCTTAAACTTTGCACAAATGCAATTGTCCTCGTGATTCTTACTAAAACCCAAAACTTACTTTAAACAACATCTTGTCGTAACTCAATTCACTCCTTTGCACAAGACCTTTTGACATAAGTCTTGTATCGTGTCTATTCTCATTGCCTTTAGAATCACATATAGCTTTGTAGACCCATCAAAGTCCACTGGTTTGACTCCTCTAGCAATTTCCAAGACTTTTCTCGGACTCTTTTACTCGTAACTGTTGTTATTCTTTCTTTCATGCAATAATGATGACTATAGGATCCTGAAGGACATGTGCCTCATTCACTTCTTGTCGCCATGTGGAGTTCAGGACATACCATGCTCCCCACATGTGTGGCAACCTTTTGCCACAGGTAGAATAACAACAGACGCACATTGGGCAGTGAGAAAAATGGCGGGCAGACTTCTCAAGCTACCATATTATTTCTCTTCATTTATATGTTTTAGGTGGAGTTAGGTCTCCTTGTACCATACTCCTCCAGACTGTTGGAGTTGGGTATCCTTGTACCATACTCCCCCAGATTCTCCCATCATATGTAAATCCAGGAAAATCCAGGAATTTAGCTATCTCTTTTCTTTGGGGTATCGATTATGACCGTTGTACTCCCATCGATGGTCACAATTATTTAATAGATCATCTCTTTTTAATGCATACTATGCATTGCAATCAGCATAGGGATCATCTCCCCCTCGAAATATGGCATTAACTCCAATGTCATAATTTCGAAACTTAGAGTACAGAAACTCTTGTTAGCGAGGATTTTTTTTTCTAAACTTGCTTCAATCACATGATCTTATCACGCAACGAAGTCATTTCTCAACTTCATATGGGAGTACTCTTTCCTCGTTGTACTTTAAGAACTTAACAGAGTATTTTATCTGCTATACTTATGCAAGTTAAACTCACATATTTTCTTATCTTATGTATATCTTATATACAACTTCCTTTTTGTCCTTTTACTTAATTTAGAATGACTCTTCTCGTTAGCCACACTACACATTTAGAAAATGTGCCTTCCACCCACTACAAGGAACTATTTAATCTGCGACGGAATCCTGGCGACAGTTTCAGAAAACGTCACTATTTTGCCTTGAGCTCAGATAAGCCCAGAGAAACCCAGAAAATTGTGACGTTTTTTTAATTCTGTCACGGTTCGGCCCAAACACTGTGACGTTTATACAAATCTGTCACGAACATGTGGGTGTAATATAGGGTAAATAAATAATTTATAAGAAATTAAAATCAAATATAAGGCCTAGAAACATTTCTGTTGTATTCATGCTGCTGTATTGAGTTTTGGTTGTTAGTGGTTCAAATAAGAATTTAAATCTAGTTGGAATTCGAATTTGAATTTCTTTGTTTTGAGTTCTAGAAAAGTTGTTTCGGTCTGAGTTCATTTTTGCCCCCTGGACTTTTCCCTTGGTTCGCTCTTGCTCCCTCTCCTTTCTTTCCCAAGTCAGCCTAGCTCCGCAGCCTTTCTTTCCTCACGGCCCAACTCGGCTGCCTCCGCTCCGGCCCAGCTTTGCTCGGCCCAAATCTCCCACCGAGCCCACTCCCGCCCTCGCTCCTGGGCCGAGCCTCGCCTCCAGCCCAACACTCCACTTCCTCCCAGCCCAGCTCTCACGCGCGCGGCCCAACTCCTTGCACCGGCCCAGCCCAGCGCTACACGTGGCGCTCTTGGAATGGTAGAGTTCATCATAGTAACTTGCTGCTCGCATTGTTTTTCCTTTTTAATCTACAATTAAAACTTGTAAGTTGTATTTCTCGGTCATAGTAACTCCAAACATTGTGATTCTTTTTTCTGATTTTATCTAAAATCAATCTCTATCACTTGATGACATTTACTTACATGTAAATTGTTATTTTATAGAATTTTTTATATACATTGTCTTTTTCTATCAAAGTACAAATTAGGAAAAAAAACATGATTTTGCATAAGACTTGCTAATGTAACTTCATATTTACCAATGTTATGGTCAAAATAAGGTCATGTACAAACTTGAGGTGCATATGAGTTGAAACATGTTATGAGGTATTGAAATCTCAAAGTTTGACTTAGAGTTGTAGGAAACAATGTGAAAGATCTATCAATTTTGTGAGCAATGTATGTTATCACTTTATTAAAAGTACTTAAGTTTTTAATGAAAGGATTGTGGACCAAAAAATGTTTCTATGCCAATTTTTAGAACTTTTTGACCAAATTCAAATATTATTGTAATTATTAAGAGGTAAATTGGAGATAGAAATTTGAATTGTCCCTAGAAAATAATTGAATTTTTCATATATCTTCTATATATGGAGTAATATGGAACTTATAAGCCTAAAATATTTTTTGTGTAATTTTTCGAATTTTATTAGAGGTACACATAGTTCAATTTTGAATTAATTTCGGTAACCATATATAAATTCATTTAATGTATAGAAAATAGTAAAATAGTTTCATTTTTTTTGAAATTTCTACTAGACAACTTATACATAGTCTATTACACATATAATATGAGTTTGTGTATATATGGTAATTATTTTTGTGTGTTACTTCACAATAGTGCAATAGAATTGAAAAAGAAAAAGAAAAACATTATCCTGAGAAGAAATACATTAAGGCCCATTCGGCCCAAATGGCCCAACTCATTCTAGCCGTCCATCATCGATCTAACGACTATAATCGCGCTACCATGGTATAAAACAACGAGAAACCCTAGCCTCACCTTCACTCCCCTCACCCGGCCACTCCCTCCTCAGCTCCCCTCCAGGCGACGAGCCCCCGCCGCCGGCTCTCTCCTCGCCTCCCCGCCCCCATCCACGCCTCCGCTGCCCTCTCCCTCTCGTCGCCTCCCGTGCCCCCCTCGACGCCTCCGCCGCCGACTGCTTCGCCTCGGTCCTTCTGCTCTCCTCCGCGACCACCGGCCCCTCCTCCACTCCTCCGGCCAAGGTCGGGCTGCCAGCCCCAGATCCGGTCGGGGGCTCGCGGCTGCCAGCCCCAGATCCGCCCCTGCTACCTCCCCGACAACGCCGACCTTAGCTTCCTCCCCCGACAACCACATCCACACCGGCCGCCTGCCGCTGCAGATCCATCCCCATCTCGCTTCACCTCCGGCCCTTCACCTCCGCGTTCTGGCTCTCCCCTCGGCAGTAGCAGCAGGACAACGAGATCGCTCTCTCCTCATCCGGTTTCCTCGTGCTCGTGGGATTGCTGGGTTTATGCTTTTCGGTTTCCGTTGATCTCGTCCTGTCTCACACGTGCTAGTTTCTGCTGCTGTATTGTGCTAGCTGCTTATGCTAGATTGCTAGGTGCTCACTGCTCAATGCTGCTCTGTTGTGCTAGGGGATTTCTGTGCCAATTAATCTGAATCCTTTTTAGTGCTTACTTCTTTCATTTCAGGCATATATGTAATTAAGGTTTGTTCTTTCAATTCAAGGGAACATTAGATTGATGTGCACTGCAGTTATTTTGTACATGCAAGTATTTCTGAATTGCTTATGTGTGCTTGGATTTGGTAATGATGTATGCTTATCTAGTTGCTGCTACCTGCTTATGCTAGATGCTCACTGCTCAGTGTTGCTCTGTCTTTTTTTGTTATTTTTTTCTCCTTGCAAGTCATCTGTTTGATTGCTAATTGTTTAACCCCCTGATACCCTTGTTTCTGGCAGCAAGAGCTACTTGATCAGCAGCTGGTTGAGATGCACCAGAGGGTACCCCCCTTTCAGCACTCCATCTCTTTGTAGATTCGTATTTTGAAAAGAATCAAGTTGTGACACGGTTTTGCTTTCATTCTGACTGTCAACAGGAGATGCACATGGCAGGAGAACAGAGCGGCTTCCTGTGCCTGGTGGAGGCGTCATGGAAAGCATCGTGCTGGGCATGTTTTGCTTAACAGTGTGTCTAGTGGAATGCTGCCATAATTATCTGATACTTGTTTGGTATTTGTCGTGAACAAGTTGATACAATCATGGCCTCGTTATATCATTAATTGGTCCCTGTCATGAGCAGAATCTGTCTGTACATGGCATAATGCTACTATTGTGTGGTTTTTTTCCTTCTTAATAACTATCTTGTTAGTTGACTATTTATGCACAATAAGGGATCAAAGCATTGAGTCTAGACATGCTAGTAAGTAAATAAAAGTAATTAGTGTACTTTCGTTACTTGCTCATTCACCTTCAGAACATGATTATATTGTTGCAATGAAGAAAGAACATCTATTTTTGTGTCAGGTCAAGATTCATCCATCTTCTTGATCCTGCAGGTGTATGAGCTTGGGTTCATGGACCTGATGCTGCTGCCATAAAGATTTGGTGTCTTCCCCTTATGTTTCATCATGGTAAATTGCTGCTCGGGATAAATTCTTTCTGATTGAGCTGTAGTTGTACAAATTAAGAAAGAATTTAGTATAGGCACCGCTGCTTGTGTATATTAAAAATATTGTTGGCAATATTTGACATTTTGGCAATGTGTTCTTTTCAGGTTGAGGATCATATACAAGGAATAAAGATGTTTATATCTATATTTTAATAAACTTCTAAGTTTAACATGTAATGCTAGATGTGTCTGTGTGTCCTGTATAATAACTTAAAGTGGTCCGTTGGATTTAAAAATGTCATTATGGGCTTTTCTGCTAATCTTGTGTTGGAATTATAAATCTGAGATTGGCTTTGTGGGCTCCAATTGTAATCTTAAATGGGCTGTGGTGGGCAGAATTGTTATGGGCCGTGAATATTTAGTGGCTAGCAATGTGGCCACGTCATCGTCTACGTAGACTGCCACGTCATCGTCCACGTAGACTGACACGTCATCGTCCATGTAGACTGACACGTCATCGTCCACATAGACTGCCATGTCATCGTCCACGTAGACTGTCAGTCCATGTAGGCAGCCACTTCATTGTCCTTGTAGACAGCCACATCACCATCCACGTAGGTGCCACATCATTATCCATGTCAGCAGCAATCTGTGACGGTCATTTTCGTCACTAACATTGGGCTTTGGGCTGGGTTGAGTGGGCTTCGGGCTGGTTTGTGACGGTCAAAAAATGTCACAGATCGCGTCAATCCGTGACATTTTGTTAGATCCGTCGGCGGATTTAATCCACCACGCTCATTCAACCACGGAATCTGAAACCGTCGCGGACACTGAATTGCAACGGATTTTCAACGATCTGCGACGTAATGATTTCGTTGCAGATTAAATAGTTCCTTGTAGTGACCATAACTCACCTCATGACAAACAACTCAATAGAGTGCTCGCATGTGTTTGTGAAGTGTCAATAAATTGACTCTCCACCTTCATAATTTGAAACGGTGTGTTTTGGGATTTCTCCCCTCATGGCATCAATTTCTTGAATACTTAACAACCAGGTTTAGTTTGGATAGCTTAAAAAACTACCTCAAAACTTCTCTTGCTCTTGCAAGATACACTTAAATGACATAGGGTCATCTTGCTTTATCTTACTACTACATTAATCCTACATCACCTTTAGTCAGAAAATAGAATTAACGCAGAAACTCAGTATAAACTGTTTATAACATTGCCATCAACAACTTTGGTCAGAATAATGACAGTGTCCTAAATGAACTATTAAAAAATGGGCTCCTGATGAGGGCACCAATGTTTCATTTCACCCCGCGATGCGGGTATTATCATAACTCTTTTCCCGCCATGCGGGTGGCTTGAATTCACTCAGTAAATCCAGAAATAACTCTGAAATTCTGTAATGCGCATGCTTCAACCGATCTTATATCATTTAAAATATGTCACTCTAAGCCATTATTTATTAGATCAACGTTATGATCTTCTTTCTTTTGGAGTCATCATAAACCTCTCCTGTCAACACAGGATAATACTTTGGAACTTCTCCTGACATGCCGGATTTACCAGCATAATCTTTATGCCTAACCTCTCCTATCATACGGGATATGCTCTCAGGACATTGGAAGTGTCTCAAAATAACTCTTAACTCTTCGTTAAGTGTCTGAAAATAGCTTTTTTAATACTCTGTTATACACATGTATAATTTAACTTTGGTCAAAATTAGACACGCACATTACTTATTACAATTCACATCATACTATAATAATGTAAACAAAAATTCACGACGTATGAAACATCCACTTAAAACTCATTTTCTGGTTAAATCTTCCCTTTGGTTCCAACTTAATCAGAAAATTAATTAACCTTTAAACAACAGAAACTGTACATGAGAGAAAATTGAACTCATTTTGACATACAAAATGCCTAAACTTTGCTTAATTAAGGCCTTTTCATACATATACCCCAGCACTTTAGCCGAGTGACCTTGATCCTATGTCTTTTCTCCCATGAAATATTATATGCTTTAACTTAAAACATGCAACATATTTCTACATTAATTCTACGTCACCTTTGGGCAGAAATAGAACTAACGTGTGATACAATATCGCTATCATCAACTTTGGTCAGAAGACAGCAATATCATAATCTTTATCTCAGTAAATCATGAACAACATGATAAAATATACTTTTCTCTATCAAGAATCTCTCTTGACATTTATCTTTTCTCTAAAATTTGGTCACTTGACACAAAATCATTAGAGATATTTACTTTAAACTCAAACTTAACGATAAATAATATTCTTTATCAAGAATCTCTCTTGACTTTTGACTTCTCTCTAAAAATTTGGTCACTTTTGATGCCAAAAATTATCAGAAATACAAGCTTAATCTTAAAATCATAATATTGCTATCATCAACTTTGGTCAGAAAACAACAATATCATAATTAACTTTGTAAAAGAAATGCCATAATGCTCCTGTAACTCAATAGGGGATAAAACTTTACTTGCAGCGGAAACTAGATATAAAAGTCTTTACTTTTATATGCATTTCTTCTTCTTATCTATTCTCTAATAGATAACTTCGTAGCGGAAAACTCATATAAATGCACATGATCAGTAGCAAAACTCTCTAATTTACTCTCTGAAAAAATTATCCCTTTGGTTCAAATTTAAACAGATGTAAATTTAACTCAAATTTCTATTCAAAATTGATTGGAAACTAATCAAAAACAATTCTGAATGCTACTGTACATTAAACTTTCATTTTGGCCCACGGCCAGAAAAAATAGCCGGCGGCCTTCTAGCTCGCGGCCCAGCAACACACGCCACTCGGTCAGCTTCCGCGCGGCCCAGCTCTTCGGCTCGCTCGTGCTGCGGCATGGCCCAACAGCTAGTGCGGCCCAGCTCTCTCCTCGCAGCCCAGTGCTCGGCCCCAGCCGCACGCGGGCGCTGCTCTCGGCCCGCGTAGCCCGCGCACACCGGTGCAGCCCGCTCGGCCTCTCGGGCGCGGCTCGCAGGCCGCAGCTTAGGCCCGCTCGACTTAGCGGCTCGCTTGCTGTAACGCCCGCGTTTCTCTCTCTGGGAAAATCGCTAAATAAATCACCGGGTATATATTTTCAAAATCTTCTTACCGCCCGAAGCTCCCTCTTCCGCCAAAAACCTGTCCGCCTTGTTCCCCCCCTCTTTTTCCTGTTTGCTTCGTTGTCACCGCCCCTCCTTTCCGTCCTATCCCGGGTCACCCGCTCTTGGGTCGACCACCGGGCCCACCCGTCGCTGACCGACCGCCCGTCGTCTTTCCGCCGCGAATCCCGCCGACCTCCTCTCTCCTTTTTCTCTTTTCCCCTTTTCTTTTTCCTCCCTTCTTTCCTTTTTTTCTTCCTTCCTTCTTTCCTCTTTTCCTTTCTTTTTCTTTTCTTCTTTTCCCTTCCCCTCCCCTGTTTCCTCTGCCCCGTGCGCCCTGCCCCGCCCGTCGCCGACCACCCCGTGCCCCGACCGGCCCCACCACCCCTCTGCTCGGCTCGCCGCCGGCCCTTCCGCTGCATCGCCCATCCGCGCTGCTCGTCACGCTCGCCGTCGCTGCCCCGCTGCCACCACTGCTCCACCCGCACGCCACCGCCCGGCTCTGTCGCGCGCGCTCCGCTCTGCCCCGCCATGCCAGCACCGCACGCAAGCCGCGCCGACCGCCGTACACAGCAGCCGTGCCGCCCTCCACCGTGACGCCAACGCCACTGCTTCACCGCTGCCGGGCCATCCACCACGGCCGTACCACGTCCGTGCGCCGCTCGGCCACGCCACATCCCGGCCCCGCCGCAGTCGCTTCGACGCGCCGCCGCCTACGCGTCGTTGCTTCACCTCGCGCACGCCACAACACGACACACACAGCGCTGCCGTACCAATCACGGCCGCGGACCCCGGCCGCCCGTACCTCCACCCGCCGAGCGCCTCCACTCCACCCTCTCGTCGGCCCGCCTCCACCTCCACCAGCTCGCACGCCACCCAGCTCGCCCCTCCGCCACCGCAGCACCGTCGCCCCACTGCCTTGCCGCCGCCGCCGCTACTGGCTCTCGTGGGCAGCTCGCCACGGACCACCTCCGCCCGAGGTAGGACCACGAGTGAACTTGCCATGACCTCCTCTCTCTTTCCCCCAGGTCGATTTGACCCTTCGCCGCCGCAATCGCCGGCGAGCCGGCCGACCGACGCCGCCGTCGCTCTCTCTCTCCCTCGGCACTGTTTCGCGAGGAAGAAAGGCGCTTTTGCGCGTAACCCCCTGGCTTCCTCCCTATTCTAACCCGCTGTCCAATGAACTTAACCCGTCTCTCTCTCTGGCACGTTTACACGTACCCCCCTGAACTTCGACCGAATCAACCCGCAGTCCACAGCCACTATTCCCTCTCTCTCTGTCTGTTTCACCTGAGACCCCTGACCTTTTCGATAATTACAGAAAGGTCCTGTTTCTTTAAAAACAGCCCTAAAACCCCACTGAACTCGTCATTTCATGCGCCAAATTAATCTCGTTTGACCCCAAACTCCACCACAATAATCACCAGTATATTTCCACCAATCCATTCAGTCCTTATCCAAAAAAATAATCATGTCATCACCATCACTCTCATTCTCTGTTCTTTCTTTCGGAGCTCAGCAAAAACTTTATTTCTCTTATTTATTGTATGCTTGTTCGTGTGTGCCGTAGACTCTGCTGCGAACGAGGGAGGACTCGAGGAGGAGCAGTGTTACGAACAGGAGCTTGGAGACCAAGACCCCGGGCAGGAATCCCCTAGGGTTGGGAGAACAGCAAGTGCAATCCCATCATTTGATGCATACTTTTGTCCTAGTTTTTATAAACACAACCCATGGCCTGTTTCATAAAACTTGCATGATTTTATCAGTAAACCCGGTTGGATAGACATTCCTTGATTGCTATGACTGCTTCCTTGACAACCTAGATTAATGTTTGAATATGACAATTCTCTGTTTGAATGTTAGTCACTGCTAGAAATGCTTAGGAATATTTTACTGTTATAAACCCCATTACAATCACTTGGTATTTACAAAAGCAACCGTGTGCGTGCTTTAAAATAAAAGGGATGGATTCTGAGAATAAAATGAGTATCCGTGTGGGATGAGACAGACAGTATTTCTTGTGTGAAATGCCGAGGTGAACTCGAACCTGTGTGGTTGAGCATGGTGGGAGTTGTCAATCCTATCACAGTTTTTGGGATGATGTTGATGTGTCATCTAGCCTAACCCAATTTATTGTACCACCACTCGACCGTTGTATGTGGCAACGGCCTAGCATAAATCCCACTAGTTAAGCTGTTGGTTATGTGGTGTGCTGGTGAGCAACAGAGGGCCATGGAGCCGGGGATACGATCTATGTGAGGTATGCCCCTGGGTAGAACCTCATTGGCAGGTTGCTAACCCCCTGGTCGCGTCTGTGATAACTTGTCAGTTTAGCTATGGTGGGTAATGGCTTTGTTAGGAGCTGCACTGGCACTAAGGTGTTCATGTTGTGGTAGCCTACTTGTGGTTGTGTACACCTCTGCAGAGTTAAAACCTATCCGGATAGCCGTGCCCACGGTATTGGGCGAGTTACGGCTTGGTCACTTCACTAGTCCCCTGGTTTTGGTGTAAAAAGGTGTTTGGTGATTGAAGTTGGCATGGGCTACGACAGATGGGAAATCTAGTAGCTTTAAAATCTCGTGAGTAAAATAATCATGTTCTTTCGATGCAACTAAAAGAAATGCTTGTGAAAACTCCTTTATAAAGTAAACCCTTGCATGTGTCAAAATTTGCTTTATTGCAAAAATCAGCCATAAGCCTGTCCTTGATTATATCCCTAGCATACTCTGCTATACCTGTCCGTGGATGTGGTTGTGCTTGCTGAGTACGTTTGTACTCACCCTTGCTTATTTTGTTACAGAGGCAGACCCGGACTTTGTGCCTGAGGACGTCGTTTAGAGGGGTTCGTTCTGCACCCAACCTTTGCCTGTGTGTTAGGGTCACCCCGCTTGAAGCTGCATGGATTTCCACTCTGATGAAGACCTCTATGTTATCAACCTGTTTATCTGGAGTCTAGCGTTAGTTATGTTTGTTGTGGCCTTGCAGTGCCACCGTCACCCGTAATGTCGTTTATGTACTGAACTGTCTGTTGTAATAATGTGAACCAGCATCCTGGGACTGGTATTTGTATCACATTAAGTTCTCTCTTTAGAGGCGACGCTTCACTTGCGCTTGCGTGCTCGCGGCAGCTTACAGCCCGGCCTGCTCGCGAGCGGCCGCTTGCTGGGCTCGGGGCCCGGGAACTAACGGCCGGGCCGCCGAAACGGCCCACACGCGCAGCTCCCCCAGACCCCGCCTCGATCTGAGCCGTCTGACGCCATCCGGTGGCTCCGCGACGATTTCGGCAAGGATAAAAGTCCGACGCGACGCAGGGAACCCTAACCCTAATCACTCTCTCCTCTCTCGCGCAGCTGAGCTTCTCCGCTCGGGCGCCGGCGCTCTTGTACCGCGCCGCCGCGCGCTATGGCCGGCGGCCTCACGCCACCGAGCCCTCGCGCTCTTTCGCAGCTGCCGCGGCTTGGCTCCGCCGGCGGCCCTTGTGCCACCGCCTTGCGCCGTCGCGCCATGGCCGGTGTGTAACAACCCTAAAATTCCTATAGGCTTTGTTGAGTGCAAAAATTCGAATTTAAAAATTTTTGGTGGAATTGTGTGCATGCAAACAAACATATAAGAGTGTCTTCTATTTGCTCCCTAAATTCTTAGGCAATTTAAATTCAAATTTAAAATCAATTTGAAGTGCTAAGGATGAAATAGTGTGATTTGGATTTATTTGGATTTATTTGGATTTTTGGTTGGTTTGAATTCAAATTCTAGATTTGAATTCAAACTCTAATTGACTAAACTAATTTCCAAATCCTATTCCTGCTCGTGGGCCGTTTTCCCGCAGCCAAGTCCATCTTTCGCCCTTCAACTCTTCTACCCGAGCCAGCAACCCAACCGGCCTGCTCGGCCTTTCGGCCCAGCACGGCCCAGCCGTCCACCGCGTCGCCGCCGCGTCCGCCTTCACCCGCTGACCGCTGGACCCCGCCTGTCAGTCGTCTCCTTCCCGCGTCATCTTCCTCCCCGCGCCGCGCCTCTCTCTCTCTCCCGCGGAGCGCCGCCCGTGACCCAACCACCCACGCCCCGTGCGGCCCGTCGCGATTGCGCCGCGTGTCCGCAGCTGCTCGAGCTCTCCATCTCGCCGTCCGTGCCCGCCAAACCCTAGCCCTAGCGCCTATAAAACCCGCCACCGGCCATCTTCTTCCCCAAGCCGCGCCGCCCTTCGGGGTTCCATCCAGATCCAGTTCGTGGGAGGGGAGGAGTAGGAGAGGGGTGGGGAAGGTCCTGGAGCAGTCGGAGCAAGAGGAGGAGAGCCGGAGCGCCTTCCCCGCATCGCCGCCGCCGAAGCCATCGCCGCCGTCCGTGGACTCGCCGACGAGGAGCCGGACCAGGGACGGGAGGAAGCGCACGAGCATCGCCGAGCCTTGACGAGTCTTCCCCGAGCTGCAGCGTACGACGACGAGACCCTGGGTGAGCTGCCCGCGTTCGCCCCCCTTCTTCTCTGTTTCCGGCGGAGCGCCGCCGCTCGTGCTCGCCGTGCCAAGCCAAGCCCCTGTGAGCCAGCCTTCGTGCTGTGCATCTTCTTGTGCAGGTTCCCGTCGCCGCTAAACCCTTTGCAACCCGCCGTCGCTTGTTCCCCGCAGCCGAGGCCGCCGCGGCCGAGCCTTGCTCGCCCCGCGCGCGAACGCCGAGGCCACGCGCGGCCGTGGGCGACCACGAGCCCGCGCGTGCGCACCTAGCCGTGCCCCAGCAGTCGCTGGAGGCCACGAGCGTGCTAGCCGAACCCGAATCGAGCGCAGTTGAGCCAAAACCCGAGCCGCCGTCGTGCTCGCCGGCGCACATGGCCGTGTCGCCGCCGTCGCACGTCGGGAAGCCCCAATCCGAACCCAGCCATGGCCTTTTTCCCCTCGAGCGTGTTCGCCTAACCCTAGCGAAGCTGTTCCAGCCATCCTAGACCCGAGCCGAGCCTTCTCCGGCCAGTTCCGCCGCCTACCGTCGCCGCCGGTCGCGCTCCGGAGCGCGCCGCGCGTGCGCTGCGTCGCGCCGTGGTGAGGCCACCCCTTCGTGGGCCGAATCTCGCAAGTTAAGTCTGTTTAACACCCTTGAACTCTTCCGGCCCATTCGCTTTCGGCCCAATTCCAGCCCAGCCATCGTTTATTCTTTTTCTTTTTCTTTTAACAGCGCTGACGTATGGGACCCACCTGTCATACTCTGTGAGTCTCTGACACATGGGGCCCACTGACCAGAGTTGACCCGCTGACCGTTGACCGTTGACCCCGTTGACCTTTGACCGGTCAACGCTGACGTCAGCAGGGCCCACTGCTGACGTCATCCTAGGCGGACCCACTGCTGACGTCAGCATGGCGTCATGCTGACGTCAGCAGGCTAATTATTTGTCTGTTTTCTTTTTCGGAAATTATTTAATATTTTCAGAAAATGATTTAAACTTCGAAAATTAATAATAAATCAACCGTAGCTCAGAAAAATATGAAACCAGTTTCTGTATTTTTCTAAAAACATGATCTACGCGTTAGTGTAGAGTTTGGTGTTATTTGAGTCTTCTTCCGTCGCTGTTTTAGTGTTTCTTTGCTAGTAGCCGCGTCTTATTTTATTTTCGCGCAACCCTAGGAGCTCCGGAGAGTCAGGAGGAGCCGGACTACTACAACAACTGCTTTGACGAGGACGAAGACCCTTGCCCAGGTTCACGC
The DNA here is from genome assembly GCA_033239725.1 of Echinochloa phyllopogon. Taxonomy (NCBI): domain Eukaryota; kingdom Viridiplantae; phylum Streptophyta; class Magnoliopsida; order Poales; family Poaceae; genus Echinochloa; species Echinochloa phyllopogon. The sequence goes on from BTCW01000003.1 coordinate 5,185,066, forward strand.
CCGACCATCTCTGAAATACCTATTAGACATGCAAACTAGTATGCTAGCGCTTTACTTTACTCGCATGATAAACCTGCACTGCCTTTGTTATTATCCTGTTACCTTGCTACCTACTACTCACTTTATAAATATGCTATGCTATGCATGTGTTGGGATGGTTGTGATTTTTCCTCTTGGCGTGAGTTGTGGGTGGTTTGGGAGGAGTAGTGCAGCTAGGCGGTGTAAGCGAGTAAATAACAACTCGATCGTTGATCGAGGTGCTGAGGGGCTGCACTCGGGCAGTCCCTATGGGGTACCTGTTGCGGGTACATGGTTACTGGTTACTTGGGGTTGGTACTCGGTGAGTACCTGAGGAGTTTGGGCGGCAATACCTGTTATGGGTGCCGATTGCGGACCGTTGCGGCGGATCGCTTGTGATGCAGATACTCGCTTTACCGAACAATTAAGGACCGAGTCGTGCCCCCACTTCGGACTTGGGATTTACCGTGCTCACCATCTACCCAGTATGGGGAGGGTTCCAGCAAGCCTACTCTAGTGCGGCGCCGAGACTGTAGGAGAATCGAGTTTGATATGTGTAGGGGGGATTCGTTGCGGCGTAATCTCCCTGATTTACCACGGCCCCCGACTGGCCCCGGTGGGAAGGTTTCACGACCCTGGGGCAGATGTGAGATCGGATGTTTCCCGAGCCCAGGGAGACAGGATTGGCGCCGTTACTGTTTAGGGTCTTTGCTGTGGGCTGCGTCTCAGGTTGGTTGCGGACTAGCCTTGCAGCCCGGATGGATTCCTGGAGTGCCACCTCTGCAGAGTGTAAACTATACGTATAGCCGTGTCCACGGTTACGGACGACCCATTTCTGAGAAGCCCCGGCTAGCATGGGAAACTGCTTTCTTACCTCATCCTTGATTTGGGTGATGAGAGATTGGTCCAGCTGAGGCTGTTGAGACGAGGTGGGGAGGGAGCTCACCGAGTCGACTAGTGAGTGAAAGGTGTTGGTGGATAATGATTTGCGGGAACCTGCCGTGGCAGGACGAGCCCGATGGGAATATGTGAGGCTGATGGTTGGTTTTTGGGGAGTGGAGGTGTATGTGTGTGAGCAGGAGTTGGTGTTGAGATGAAATTGGGTTATTGCTGCTGCTTGCATAAGGAAACCCTGGCTTAAACCTTGTTTATTTCTATATCCTTAGATTAGGCCACCTTAAAGCTTGCATCATATTATGGTTGGTGACGTGGACCTGTTCCATTTCCTTGGGGACAGACTTTGGGTTCTCAGGTGAAGACCCCGACCGCGAGTTCAACCAGGACGGGTGGTACGACTGAAGGGTGTGCGCTACGCTCAAGGATGCCTGTGGAGGAGTGGTCCCTGTCGTTCTAGCTACCGCTGCGCAGATGTTTCCTATTGTCGTTTTAGCCCAGAGGGCTTGTACCAGACGCTTTGTCTTTATATGAGTCATGTAATGAATCTTTTATCGTTGTATGGATGTGATATTCGACTGAGATGAGTTCTGTACGAGATAGCTGCTATTCCTGGGACTATCTCAAGGGTACAGGGAGTCGGGTTCTCGTTGGTGAGAATCCGGTTCGTCACAGTTGGTATCAGAGCCATACTTGACCGTAGCGCGTAACCCATAGAACGGAAACCTAGGACAGAAGCTCTAACTGAGTCCTCTATTCTATATGAAACCCCTTGGACTATTTGAAAACTATATAAGTACATCTCATCTATTTGCAAAACTTTTACCCTTATCTTACCTTACTAACTTGCTAACTTACTAACAACCCACTAACTGTCTGGCAGATGGAAGGAAGATCAGCAGATGAACGACGAGAGATCAGGACCACCGGAGCAGACTGTGGAGGTTTGGCAGTGCTACTGAGGGAGGTGTTGCGTACAGTGGGGATAGATGTGGATAACGTCTTCTACGAGGGATGGACCTACGGACCTGGAGAGGGAGTACACACCCGGTTGCAGATGGTTGTACCCAATATCCCTGGACGACCAAGGTCACTGATGCTACGAGCAGCTACCAGCGAGAGCACCTTCAGTCGGGCAGTGCAGACTATAGCTATGAGGATACTCCGACTTGCCACACTTGTGTACCAGAGTCAGCTCAGCCACACTCGTTTCCGGTACCTACCGCGAGCTCTTGAAGATCCGACGGACAGAGACGCAGTCAGCTTGCAGGCTCACGCAGCAGACCGAGAGCGGAACGTGACTCTGCGGACCTCAGTTCAGTGCATGATAGAGCAAGAATACTTGAACATTGGCTTAGAAGAGAAAGTTGCCAAGCTGAAAGAGAGGGTATGGAAGCAAGACCTCCAGCTGATGGAGAAGGACAATAGGATCGCCTTACTTGAGGAACAACTCAGAGCTAAAACAAGGGAAGTCAGAGTCTTGAACTACGAAGCTCGAAACAACAGGCAGTTGGCAGGGCTGATCCGAGCAACTCACCATGCTCGAGATGTTCGCCTGGAAGATCAACTCACAGAAAAAGACAAGGAACTAGCAGCCAAGGAAGAAGAGATAGAAGGTCTGAAGGAAGAAGTATACTGGTTGGACAGTCTCAACTCAGAACTCCAGGAAGAGGTGGATAGCTACAAGGAGAAGAGTGGACGAAACTACCAGCTGATGAAGTACCTGAGTCTTCAACAGATTATGGCAAAGGATGAAGCTCGAAGGACCCTTAGTAGTTGGGTAAGATCAGACAGGAAGAGAGTGGCAGAAATGATCACAGTGAACCAAGGACTACCAGAAGAACGCAGAGTTGAACCCAGGACAGAGAACTACAGAGTCTCACCAAGCCGAGTTGAGCCGATACCACCACCTGAGGCTCGAACCTTTACTCCCGAGATGACAAGACTGAGACAAGAACTGGCACACCTAGAGAAGCAGTTGACAGAACCTGAGACGGACATAGTGAGGTTGGCAGCGCGCCTCACGGACACCCACCAGGACAACAGGCAGTGATCAAGCAGCAGACAGAGACTGAGGCTGTGAGGTTGGCAGCGCGCCTCACAAGCACATTCAGCAGTATGAGACAGATGCAGTAGGCAGTATCAGCAGATGTCAGCAGTTGATGAGAGTTGTATCTATCTTCATGAGTAGATGTTTAGACTTAGTCAATCATGACCACCTTTTGGCTCAGCCACGATGTAGCATTCGCTTAGATGTACTAATCCTCAAGGTTTCAGGAGCTGGCCTCGGGATAGTACACATGTCTAGGGTGTAATGCTGTAATGATTGATCGATCTTATTGGCTGTTCTTGCAGTTTTATTGTTGTTCGTCTTGAGTGTACTTTAGTGTTGAGTCTATTTCATGTGTGCAGCTCCTACTCTAGATGCGCTAACCTAACCATTACCGACCGCCACTAAATCTGATTTATGAAAAATACAGTAAGATGTCAATCCGAAGATCCAACCGTCTGCTTGCACGTTTTGAGGAAGCTGAGCAAGAAGAGGCAGCAATGGCAGCTAGAGGCAGAGGACGTGTCAGAGGTCGTGGTCGTGGAAGAGCAGCAGTTGCAGTTAGAGGCAGAGGTCGTGGACGCGCAGCAGGCGTGCTCCAGCCCGAGAACAACGCACCAGGAGAAGAACAAGAAGTGGAAATGGAAGAGCCAGCAATGGAACCTCAGCAGAACCAGCAGAACGTACAGCAACCACCGCCACCGCCTAACTTGGCAGAAGTGATGACTACACAGACACAGCTGATGCAACAGATGGCACAGGCCAACACACAGATGATGCAAGCTATGCAACAGATGCAAGGAAACCAGAACCAGAACCGTCAGGGACACCGTGAGGAAGACCTACAAAGGAAGATCGAAAGATTCATCAGGCTGAAAGCACCTACCTTCGACTACTCGGACGAACCACTCGATGCACACGACTGGTTGCGTACCATCGAGACGAAGCTGGACCTGACAGACTACACTGAAGAGGAATGTGTGGCCCTTGCGGCACACCAACTTGAAGGAGCAGCGAAAGCGTGGTGGGAGAGCTACTGTGACTCTCACGCAAACCCAGCTCAGATCACCTGGCAAGAGTTTTGTGAAGCTTTCAAGGAGTACCACATACCAGAACAAGTCATGGTGCATAAAGCAATGGAATTCAGGACAATGACCCAAGGAAGTTTGTCTGTAGCTGAGTACGCTCGACACTTTGCTAAGATGTCAAGGTACGCTCCTGAAGACGTCAACACTGAGAAGAAGAAGCAGTTTTGGTTCCAGCGTGGTTTACACAGAGGTCTGAGGACAGCACTCGCAGCGAGTTCGCACAGGTCACTAAGAGAGCTGATTGACAGGGCTATCGCTGTTGAGAAGGAAAGAGTGGGACTTGAAGATACCTGGCGAGAGAAGAAAAGAAGGGCTGAACAGTTGCACAACCACCGGCTAAGTCAGAGGCCGAGGAGTGGCCAGAGCAACATGATCAGGAGAAGCTTTCAGCAGAGCAACAACCAAGGAAGCTCAGTGTTCAACAGAAACAGCTACCAGGGTAACCGAGGTAGTAACAGCAACAGTTTTGGCAGCAGAGGTAACAACTACAACAGCTTTGGTAACAGAAACAACAGCTACTCAAGTCAGGGAAACCCCAACTGGAAGCCGAACAACACACCCAGAATTGGTAGAGGGACCACAGTGGTCTGTTTTGCTTGTGGGAAGCCCGGTCACAAGTCCTTTGACTGTCCAGAGAAGAAGAACAAACAAACCCCAGCCAAGGCACCGGCACCTGGAGGACAGGACAGGCAGCCAGCAACAGCGCAGAGAGGACGCCTCAACCACTTGACAGAGGAAGAAGCCGAGGACGCTCCCGACGTTGTGCTCGGTGAGTTTTTAGTAAATGGCATTCCAGCTTTGATATTGTTTGACTCTGGAGCAACTGGATCTTATATCTCGACAAAGTTTGTGAGAGAGCAGTCACCCCCGACAATACCTAAAGCTAGACCTATAGTCACTACTTCTCCCTTAGGAGAGCTTAGGTGCACTTTAGAGTGCCCCGCAGTTAGACTGATGATAGGAGGCCAGGAGTTCGAAGGAAACTTGACAGTCCTGAAATCAGATGGAATTGACGTGATACTAGGAATGGATTGGCTTACAGAGCACAAAGGAATAATCAGTTGCTCACCCAGAACAGTTGAGTTGACACACCCTAGCGGAGTCAAAGTAACAGCAGAGCCACAAAGAAGAACAGGGAAGAGATCCAGAACATGTATTCTGAGACAGTTGGTATACTCCATTGAGAAACAGACGATCGAAGAAGTACCTGTAGTATGTGAGTACCCGGACGTGTTTCCCGAGGATCTACCAGGACTACCACCAGACCGAGACATGGAGTTCATAATCGAACTACAACCAGGCACAGGGCCTATTGCCAAGAGGCCGTACAGAATGTCAGTGGAGGAACTGGAGGAACTCAAAAAGCAGCTGAAAGAGATGCTTGAAAGTGGTGTGATTCGACCAAGTGCATCCCCATGGGGATCGCCAGTGTTGTTTGTGAAGAAGAAAGATGGATCAATGCGCATGTGCGTAGACTATCGATCCCTGAACGCAGTGACGATCAAGAACAAGTACCCATTACCTCGAATCGATGACTTGTTAGATCAGTTGAAGAAAGCCAAATACTTTAGTAAGATTGATCTGAGATCGGGATACCACCAGATGAAGATTAGAGAAGGTGACATCCCCAAGACAGCTTTTGTGACTCGGTACGGACAGTACGAATTCACCGTTGTGTCTTTTGGATTGACCAACGCACCTGCTTACTTCATGAACATGATGAACAAGGTATTCATGGAGGAACTAGACAAGTTTGTAGTGGTGTTCATTGATGACATACTGGTCTACTCAGAAACAGCCGAAGAACATGAGAAGCATCTGAGGATTGTACTAGAGAGGCTGAGGCAGCATCAACTTTACGGGAAGTTCAGCAAATGTGAATTTTGGCTGGAAAAAGTAGCCTTTTTGGGTCACGTGTTGACAGCTGAGGGCGTAGCAGTCGACCCAGAAAAGATTGAAGCAGTGGCAGAATGGAAGCAGCCGAAGAGTGTCACGGAAATCCGGAGTTTTCTGGGATTGGCAGGATACTATAGAAGATTCATTGAGAATTTCTCTAAGATTGCCAAGCCAATGACCGAACTACTCAAGAACAATGTCCCATTCGAGTGGACGGACAAATGTGAAAGGAGTTTCCAAGAACTCAAGTACAAACTCACTACAACTCCAGTATTGACCCTACCAGATATTCGCAAAGATTTCGTAGTCTACTGTGATGCTTCAAGACAAGGTTTGGGATGTGTTCTGATGCAAGAGGGCAAGGTTGTTGCCTATGCATCAAGGCAGCTGAGGAAACATGAGGAAAACTACCCCACACATGATTTAGAACTGGCAGCAGTGGTACATGCGTTGAAGATCTGGAGGCACTATCTGATTGGCAACAAGTGTGATATCTACACAGATCACAAAAGTTTGAAGTATTTCTTCACCCAATCTGAACTGAACATGAGGCAAAGAAGATGGCTAGAACTGATCAAAGATTACGATTTGGAGATACACTACCATCCAGGCAAAGCTAATGTCGTGGCAGATGCCTTGAGTCGAAAGAGTTATTGCAACAACTTGATGATAGAAGAAAGTCAGCCAGAACTAGCAAAGGAATTGTACATGATGAGACTCGAGCTAGTAGAGGAAGGAAAACCCCAAGAAATGAGGGTGGAGTACAACCTAGGAGACCGTATCAAAGGAGCACAAGGAAAGTGTCCAGAAATCCAAGAAGTAAAAGAGGATATTCAACGAGGAGTAGCACCTGACTTCCGGATAGATGAAGCAGGGACAGTATGGCTGAAAGACCGTATCTGTGTACCACAGGACGATGAAATCAGGAGAACAATTCTCTCAGAAGCTCACGAGTCCAAGTACTCGATCCACCCAGGATGCACTAAGATGTATCAGGATCTGAAAGATAAATTCTGGTGGAAGAAAATGAGAGAGGACATAGCAGAGTATGTAGCCAAGTGCGACTCTTGTCGAAGAATCAAAGCAGAGCATCAAAGACCAGCAGGACTGCTGAAACCACTGGAAATTCCAATGTGGAAGTGGGAAGATATCAGCATGGACTTCGTAGTTGGTTTACCCCGCACTCAGAAAGGGAATGATGCCATTTGGGTCATAGTTGATCGATTGACAAAAGTAGCTCACTTTATACCAGTCAAAAGCACACACTCAGTAAGCAAACTAGCAGAGCTATACATAGACAACATTCTTAAGCTGCATGGGGCACCAAGAAGTATTGTGTCAGACAGAGGACCCCAATTCACAGCCCAATTCTGGCAAAGCCTACATCAAGCCATCGGAACAACCTTGGAGTATAGCACAGCCTACCACCCTCAGACTGATGGGCAGACTGAAAGAGTGAACCAGGTTCTTGAAGATTTGTTGAGAGCATGTGTTCTAGCTTACAGCACAGACTGGGAGAAGAGTCTATCTTATGCAGAATTCTCCTATAACAACAGTTACCAGGCCAGCCTACAAATGTCACCCTTTGAGGCATTATATGGCAGAAAATGCAGGACACCTCTAATGTGGTCAGAGGTGGGAGAACGAACATTCTTTGGACCTGACATGATTGTAGAGGCAGAGGAAAATGTGGCCAAGATCCGAGAGCACCTGAAGGCAGCTCAGAGCAGACAAAAGAGCTATGCAGATAAAAGGAGAAGAGACCTAGAATTCGAAGCAGGAGACTTCGTCTATCTGAAAGTGTCACCCCTCAGAGGGCACAAGAGATTCCAAGTGAAAGGAAAACTAGCACCCCGTTTTGTTGGACCATACCAGATACTGGAGAGAGTAGGAAAGCTAGCCTACAAGCTAGACCTACCAGAGGAACTAGCGGGAGTACACCCAGTGTTCCATGTATCCCAGCTGAGAAAGTGTTTGAGAGTACCAGAACATGAGATCAAAACAGAGGCATTAGACCTACAAGACACCTTGGAGTACCTGGAGTACCCAGAGAGGATACTAGACAGAGCAGTCAAAGAGACCAGAAGCACAGCTATTCCATTTTGCAAAGTGCAGTGGAGCAATCACTCAGAAAGGGAAGCCACTTGGGAAAAGGAGTCAGTGCTGAAGGAGAAATACCCCCACTTGTTTAAACCATAGGTAATCACAAATCTCGAGGACGAGATTCTTGTGAGGGGGGGAGACTGTAACAACCCTAAAATTCCTATAGGCTTTGTTGAGTGCAAAAATTCGAATTTAAAAATTTTTGGTGGAATTGTGTGCATGCAAACAAACATATAAGAGTGTCTTCTATTTGCTCCCTAAATTCTTAGGCAATTTAAATTCAAATTTAAAATCAATTTGAAGTGCTAAGGATGAAATAGTGTGATTTGGATTTATTTGGATTTATTTGGATTTTTGGTTGGTTTGAATTCAAATTCTAGATTTGAATTCAAACTCTAATTGACTAAACTAATTTCCAAATCCTATTCCTGCTCGTGGGCCGTTTTCCCGCAGCCAAGTCCATCTTTCGCCCTTCAACTCTTCTACCCGAGCCAGCAACCCAACCGGCCTGCTCGGCCTTTCGGCCCAGCACGGCCCAGCCGTCCACCGCGTCGCCGCCGCGTCCGCCTTCACCCGCTGACCGCTGGACCCCGCCTGTCAGTCGTCTCCTTCCCGCGTCATCTTCCTCCCCGCGCCGCGCCTCTCTCTCTCTCCCGCGGAGCGCCGCCCGTGACCCAACCACCCACGCCCCGTGCGGCCCGTCGCGATTGCGCCGCGTGTCCGCAGCTGCTCGAGCTCTCCATCTCGCCGTCCGTGCCCGCCAAACCCTAGCCCTAGCGCCTATAAAACCCGCCACCGGCCATCTTCTTCCCCAAGCCGCGCCGCCCTTCGGGGTTCCATCCAGATCCAGTTCGTGGGAGGGGAGGAGTAGGAGAGGGGTGGGGAAGGTCCTGGAGCAGTCGGAGCAAGAGGAGGAGAGCCGGAGCGCCTTCCCCGCATCGCCGCCGCCGAAGCCATCGCCGCCGTCCGTGGACTCGCCGACGAGGAGCCGGACCAGGGACGGGAGGAAGCGCACGAGCATCGCCGAGCCTTGACGAGTCTTCCCCGAGCTGCAGCGTACGACGACGAGACCCTGGGTGAGCTGCCCGCGTTCGCCCCCCTTCTTCTCTGTTTCCGGCGGAGCGCCGCCGCTCGTGCTCGCCGTGCCAAGCCAAGCCCCTGTGAGCCAGCCTTCGTGCTGTGCATCTTCTTGTGCAGGTTCCCGTCGCCGCTAAACCCTTTGCAACCCGCCGTCGCTTGTTCCCCGCAGCCGAGGCCGCCGCGGCCGAGCCTTGCTCGCCCCGCGCGCGAACGCCGAGGCCACGCGCGGCCGTGGGCGACCACGAGCCCGCGCGTGCGCACCTAGCCGTGCCCCAGCAGTCGCTGGAGGCCACGAGCGTGCTAGCCGAACCCGAATCGAGCGCAGTTGAGCCAAAACCCGAGCCGCCGTCGTGCTCGCCGGCGCACATGGCCGTGTCGCCGCCGTCGCACGTCGGGAAGCCCCAATCCGAACCCAGCCATGGCCTTTTTCCCCTCGAGCGTGTTCGCCTAACCCTAGCGAAGCTGTTCCAGCCATCCTAGACCCGAGCCGAGCCTTCTCCGGCCAGTTCCGCCGCCGACCGTCGCCGCCGGTCGCGCTCCGGAGCGCGCCGCGCGTGCGCTGCGTCGCGCCGTGGTGAGGCCACCCCTTCGTGGGCCGAATCTCGCAAGTTAAGTCTGTTTAACACCCTTGAACTCTTCCGGCCCATTCGCTTTCGGCCCAATTCCAGCCCAGCCATCGTTTATTCTTTTTCTTTTTCTTTTAACAGCGCTGACGTATGGGACCCACCTGTCATACTCTGTGAGTCTCTGACACATGGGGCCCACTGACCAGAGTTGACCCGCTGACCGTTGACCGTTGACCCCGTTGACCTTTGACCGGTCAACGCTGACGTCAGCAGGGCCCACTGCTGACGTCATCCTAGGCGGACCCACTGCTGACGTCAGCATGGCGTCATGCTGACGTCAGCAGGCTAATTATTTGTCTGTTTTCTTTTTCGGAAATTATTTAATATTTTCAGAAAATGATTTAAACTTCGAAAATTAATAATAAATCAACCGTAGCTCAGAAAAATATGAAACCAGTTTCTGTATTTTTCTAAAAACATGATCTACGCGTTAGTGTAGAGTTTGGTGTTATTTGAGTCTTCTTCCGTCGCTGTTTTAGTGTTTCTTTGCTAGTAGCCGCGTCTTATTTTATTTTCGCGCAACCCTAGGAGCTCCGGAGAGTCAGGAGGAGCCGGACTACTACAACAACTGCTTTGACGAGGACGAAGACCCTTGCCCAGGTTCACGCCCGACCATCTCTGAAATACCTATTAGACATGCAAACTAGTATGCTAGCGCTTTACTTTACTCGCATGATAAACCTGCACTGCCTTTGTTATTATCCTGTTACCTTGCTACCTACTACTCACTTTATAAATATGCTATGCTATGCATGTGTTGGGATGGTTGTGATTGATCCTCTTGGCGTGAGTTGTGGGTGGTTTGGGAGGAGTAGTGCAGCTAGGCGGTGTAAGCGAGTAAATAACAACTCGATCGTTGATCGAGGTGCTGAGGGGCTGCACTCGGGCAGTCCCTATGGGGTACCTGTTGCGGGTACATGGTTACTGGTTACTTGGGGTTGGTACTCGGTGAGTACCTGAGGAGTTTGGGCGGCAATACCTGTTATGGGTGCCGATTGCGGACCGTTGCGGCGGATCGCTTGTGATGCAGATACTCGCTTTACCGAACAATTAAGGACCGAGTCGTGCCCCCACTTCGGACTTGGGATTTACCGTGCTCACCATCTACCCAGTATGGGGAGGGTTCCAGCAAGCCTACTCTAGTGCGGCGCCGAGACTGTAGGAGAATCGAGTTTGATATGTGTAGGGGGGATTCGTTGCGGCGTAATCTCCCTGATTTACCACGGCCCCCGACTGGCCCCGGTGGGAAGGTTTCACGACCCTGGGGCAGATGTGAGATCGGATGTTTCCCGAGCCCAGGGAGACAGGATTGGCGCCGTTACTGTTTAGGGTCTTTGCTGTGGGCTGCGTCTCAGGTTGGTTGCGGACTAGCCTTGCAGCCCGGATGGATTCCTGGAGTGCCACCTCTGCAGAGTGTAAACTATACGTATAGCCGTGTCCACGGTTACGGACGACCCATTTCTGAGAAGCCCCGGCTAGCATGGGAAACTGCTTTCTTACCTCATCCTTGATTTGGGTGATGAGAGATTGGTCCAGCTGAGGCTGTTGAGACGAGGTGGGGAGGGAGCTCACCGAGTCGACTAGTGAGTGAAAGGTGTTGGTGGATAATGATTTGCGGGAACCTGCCGTGGCAGGACGAGCCCGATGGGAATATGTGAGGCTGATGGTTGGTTTTTGGGGAGTGGAGGTGTATGTGTGTGAGCAGGAGTTGGTGTTGAGATGAAATTGGGTTATTGCTGCTGCTTGCATAAGGAAACCCTGGCTTAAACCTTGTTTATTTCTATATCCTTAGATTAGGCCACCTTAAAGCTTGCATCATATTATGGTTGGTGACGTGGACCTGTTCCATTTCCTTGGGGACAGACTTTGGGTTCTCAGGTGAAGACCCCGACCGCGAGTTCAACCAGGACGGGTGGTACGACTGAAGGGTGTGCGCTACGCTCAAGGATGCCTGTGGAGGAGTGGTCCCTGTCGTTCTAGCTACCGCTGCGCAGATGTTTCCTATTGTCGTTTTAGCCCAGAGGGCTTGTACCAGACGCTTTGTCTTTATATGAGTCATGTAATGAATCTTTTATCGTTGTATGGATGTGATATTCGACTGAGATGAGTTCTGTACGAGATAGCTGCTATTCCTGGGACTATCTCAAGGGTACAGGGAGTCGGGTTCTCGTTGGTGAGAATCCGGTTCGTCACACGGTGTGCCATGGCCGGCGGTCACCTCTTCTCTGTGTGCTCTTTTCTCCCATCTTACCATGGCCCTCGCGGCCGAAGAAGATAGCCGCCCATGGTGGCATGAGGAAATGGCAGCGCCGCCGCGGGCCCCTACGCCGGCGCGCGCGTGCACTCGCGGGTGCGCGCACCGCCGTCGATGGGCTCCGTGGTGGTGCTCTCTGTTTTACCGCCTTCGTGCGGTGGATCTGAGTTAGGGTTTGCTCGTAGCTTGACTTCATTTGTTCGATTCGCTTTGAATCTTGAATCTTGCATGTTCATTCTGTGATTCACTTGAATCTTTGCCTTTCTTTCCCTGACCCTAGATCGAACAAGGGTTAGGGTTTCTTATCCGTCTTGATTCGCTTTGAATCATTTATGCTTTCATCGATTTACTTAAAAAAACCGAGCGATTTGGCAGTGTTTTACTTTCTTTTCTCGACTTTATTGTTCAGATTCGCTTCTGAATCCTTCTTGCTTTAGGGTTCCGACGTCACGGCGACCCTTCTCTTCTCCCCCTCGCCCGTGGCGGCGGAGAAGTATGACCTCTTCAGAGAAAAATCTCTTTTCTTCCCCAACTTGAATCTACACGCTAGTGTAGGTGTCTGATACCATTGTTAGAACCAAATCTCGGATCTCTAGCAGTAGATCTCGCCGGGTACGATATTAAATAACAAATAGATGTGCCATCTTGGCGTGTGTGTGCATTGTGTGATGAACTGTAATGAAACATGTACCTTTTGCCTTTGCGATCACGTTCTGTCGGTGTAGATCTGCGCTAGGGCAGCGACGCGCAGTGCCGAGTCGTTGTCGACGAGGCGACGGCGCGAGCGCAGGGGTTGCGGAGCTTCCCGCCGCCACAGCACTCTGTCGATCGAACGTTAGGGTTAGTGGGGAAACTATCTGACAACTTGTCTCTGTGGTCCCCAGTTCCCTTATATAGTGCTGCACGACAGGGCCCCGCAACCCTAATGGGTTGGGCTCCCCCGATCAGGGAGCTGACCAAAAGGCCCAGTTGGCCTTTGGGCCAACTGGTGGAGATCAATACTAACAGAGGCATCTATGAACACTGACATGGCGATGGAGTTCAATGTTGGCAGCAGGCAGGGCAGGCAGGCAGGAGCGGATCGAATTGAATTCCATCGCCCGGTTGAATGCACGCACGTACCCTGTTCTTGCTCGAAAGTAATTTCTTCTTGATGTGAGCAGTGGGTGCAGGCGGCCATCCGTCTCCCATTCATTTCAATGACCCCTACTCAGCGATCGGCTTCGTGCAATTCCAGGTTCAGTTTTGATTTAGCTCAATGGGTTTGATTGTGTTGTAGTTTTTGTACAAGGGTCGTCTCTGGCAAGCTCCGTAACCAAGATACATATGGAAAATATACAAGGTAAATTCGCCGGTATATTACTCCGTTTCTTTATTTGACGTTTTACAAAAGAAAGTTTGGTGTTAATTAGCCTAAGTTTGCAAACGCTTGCATCAAATATTGAAAAATAGAGGTGGAACGTGCAACGTGGTGAGTGAGACTCGAATGATGGTCGGTAGCCACAACCCAACGACAGTGACATACTTTCTTAGTCCTCAAATTAAGGCTCCATTTCTTTTAGAGAGACTCTACGGTAGGTTTACACCGGTTTAACTTTATATTGAATATGGAAGGATGATAGAGTCTTAAATCCCAAAACTTATGAAAGTTTACAAGGAAAACAACATATAATCAGGAGCTATACGGTGCCACACTTTCTTAGCACTCAAAGGCTCCAGATATATATTTATCATGAGTCATGGCATTGTCATGTTGCGAAATAGTGTCTTGTAGTTTGTAGTACCACCGGATATTTGCACAAAAATGAACACCGGTGCAAAGGCCGGCAGCCGCAGTCCAGCATCGATCGGCTCAAGCTCAAGCCGGACACGGACCAGAATCTTGGAAACCCATGCATCAACTAGCTAGGTTTTTGCCGAGCAAATTAAATGCCATGTAAAAGCTCAGCGTCTAGCTAGGTCGTTGACTTGCGCATCCTGCTTGTTCTGAATTCTGATGCGTATTGATATTAGTAAGGGTGACGTATATACACCCGACTTTGTACGGCTTGACAACAACATACACAAGCTACTCCTGACATATACGTACTATACCTAGTAGTCCTACAATTAAAAAAACAATTTAAGTTCATGAATCCTGACCGATGTCAGGACTACTGGAGCCAGATACGTATCAATGCACCAAGGCCGCATGACCTCACAGACTCTGATGCTTGCTCACGGGGCTGGGCGTTCATTACACTATAAATAAGCTCCCAGGAGGATCTTTGGACAGATTGGGCAAATTAAATGTTCGTCTTATATGCAATCCGGCCAAGAGCAGCACAAGTTATCGGAACAACACATCAATTCCTGGGGTACATGTTTTGTTTTTTTTTTTGTTTTTTTAGAACTAGGTACATGGTAAATTGAAGGAACTGAAAAGGACCCGAGGTACACGAATTGATTGCCATCTATCTCCAACTGAATTTGTATGGATGAAATTAGTTGTTCAGCTTAAATTAAGATCGAGGAAGTTTTGCTCTCGTGAGGTACGGTAGAACTGTGTTTAGTGTAGAACTTTTATTATGACACCACGTTGGCCTTTCAAAATCATCATATCTTTGGCAGTTTGGAGACGGATTAGTTGATCATATGAAAGGAAGTTCTTTTTTAGCCATATGTAAGAGAGAAAAAAGACAGTAGTGATGTAGGCAAAGAGAATCATGCAAATAAAAAAGAAGATATAAGTTGATGTCAGCACATATGAAAAGATCCATTTTGCAGCTCATAACATTACCGTTTACAGGTTTAACCCTTTGGATTCTGTTTGTGCCCAGCACCGTACCGCACATGCACACAGCATATATCATCGATCTCCACTAGGGGCCTGCCACGCTAGCTCTAGGCATGAACGCCACGTCACTCGTCGTATCTTCCTCAGCACTCGTCCACGTGCACGTAACAATCCACAGCATCAAAAAAAACAATCCACAGCATCAAAAGCCCATCGGATTAAATGAATAAGATTTGTACTTGAATGGAATAGGTAGATTTCCTCCAAAGGCCTAAGCCAGCTTTATATATAAAGCAAATAGAAAGATACTGGGATTACCAGTTTACAATGAAGCACACATCCGCGAGGGGATCCAACTCCAGCCCGTCTGCAACGGGACCCTCTAGGTCACGCGTCAGAGACAGCGAGAGACTACTCTAGACGAATCACCTACAAGGCCATGAAGCCATTACAGAACTGGACGGACTAGACCACCAGCGGGGCCTGTTGCCCCATCACTACGACCTACGGAAGAGCTCCCAACAACGCCTTCAGGAAGGCAAAGACGCATCGGCGCCAACGTTAGGTTTTCACCTCGGAGAACTTCCACCGGTCGCCGCCGAACAAGACCCAAAAGGCAACGCCCTCAGGAGGGAAGTGTAAGCACCGTTGCCCGACCCGAAGAAGGGTCACAGCTTCCACCCAAGGTCATGCCCGATGAACCGAGAGTGCCTGTTCCAACGTCACTCGCGTCCATCCACAACCCACGCTTCGCAGCCACCAAAGCTGTCCACACGGCTCCATATGCAATTGGCGGCACCGCCCGACACTTCGGGGAGATTGGTTCTCTCAATGATACGCCAAATCTCATGTCACCCCCCAAACGGGTGACACCGGACTAACCAAATTGAGACAGAAATCATGAGCCATATGGAGGGAGCTTATACCGAAAGGGGGCAGCTTCGTTGGCGATGTGCAGATCGGAGGTGGCACCACCCGCATGACGTCGCCGCAGGCAAGAACTCCTCCCTCCCCCAATCCACTCTGCCCAAGAGGCCAGATCAGACAAGGGCAAAGGCAGGACCGTAGGAGGAGCACGCGCCGACCCAGCGCCGTCACCGCCGAGCGCCGCCGCAGCACCTCCCCGCCGTAAGACCGGACCCTCGTCAGCCACCGCGAGATCCCCGCGCCGCCAGGCCGAATCGGCCGCGCCACCGCTGATCTGCCGCCGCCGCAGAGGGCGCGCCACCAGTGCCTCCCCCCGCCGCCCATCGGGATCCCACGCCGGCGGGGAAGGCTGGAGAGGCGGCCACCGGCCCGGATCCGGGGGGAGAAGGTCCCCCGAAGCCGGCCGCCCACGCCGGGGAGAGCGCCGCCACCGGCGGCCGCCATCCACGCCGTCGGCCTCGAGCGCCGGATCTTGCCACGAGAGGAGAAGAGGAGGGGAGCCCCGCTGCCGCTGTCCTCGCAGCCGCACGGTGCCGGCGCCGGCGAGCTCGAGCTGCGGCGGGGCGAGGAGAGCTGGAGGAGGTGGGGGTTGGGGCGGCGGCTAGGGTTCCGCCCGACGCCCTGGGAGAGGCGCGGGCGTCCCCCTACGGGAGCGCGTGCCCCCCCCCCCCCCCCCCCCCCCCCCGTCATATATTTGCCATAAAAAATCATAGGTAGATTTCTCCCATTGCAAGTTGATGATATGGCTAGACGGCTGAGTATACATTACATCAAGTATGCATCTATATATTTATTATTAGCTGATGACTGAGAGAGGTCAGCGTCACGGGATCTTGGACTAACTGCAGCATTTGATCCTGATCATAATCAAACGATGCAGATGTTAGAGACTACGAAGCAGATAGGACGTGATCAGTGTCATCAACATCAACTATTAGAATTAAACACTGACAAGTCACTTCGACACACTCACTGTACGCAACTGCTGTGCAAGTCTTATTGTTAGCAAGGATGTCGATCGATCAATGCATGATTGCAATCCAGCGGTCGGCGTTACTAATCCTGATCAAGGCCCATGCATGCACAACAAAAGGAGAAGCAAAACACAGCCTACACAAAGTCGGTCGTCGTCACAAGCTAACTGTCTTGGTTACTATTGATTATTGAATGCCAGCATGTAGAGAATAGATTCTACTATCATGTTCCTGTTGATTCTGACATTTGAGTGATCTTTCCAACAGCAACGTATACATAAGAGAACCAAGGAAAATAAGCTTTTATAAACTGAGTTGTCATGGCCTCATGGGCTTGCATGCAAGTGCAAAATAAAGTACACACAAACGCTCCAGTTTAGTCTACAAAGTGTCTTTTTACTATAATGGGCACATGGCAGAACCACCACCACCTTGTGAAGTACAACAGGTACACGACCGGGATTAGAACAGATACTCAAGATTATACAAGGAGAATGCTACAAACTGAAAAAAAAACAATTCATGGTCCATTCACGTTTCAACAGTCTCAAATGTTGCTCGCGACCACTAGAGTACAGGGTATAATTAAGTCCCCTGTACTTGCACCGACCGCTTGGAGTGACGACGGGTCATGAAACCAAATCGATCTGCAGCAGTGTAGATCCACACACACCTGACCCTAGTGCCTTTAGAGTGCCATAGGGAAGATGACCATACTGACACTGCCTCATCTGTTTCGCAATGCAAGTTAAAAACTCAATATGCATGCTTAATTATGGAACAAGTACTATTGCATAGTACTTCTACCTAATGAGAAATCAACGTTACATTATCGTAAGCCATCATAATTCACTTTTCACAATGATTGTTACCAAAAAAATATATTTTTTATCTTTATCATAATTGCGAGTTATCACTTGCCAAGTTCTGTTCTGAATCGTCAATGCCACATACCTGGGACTGGGAGGGGGAAAAAAAGCGGCAGGAGCTCTCGCTAAAATCTGGTGGCAATAAGATCGCATTCCCAGATCAAGAAAGAACTCCTCGTGGTCGTGGCACACCACAGCAACAGCAACAGGAGGCAGTGGAGATCAGACCCCCTGAATCCACGGCAGGCAGAGGCAGAGAAGCTTCGCCGTCAGAGGAGCCACATGCACGCGCGTCCTGTCAACGCGAGGTCGCTCGCGTCACTTTAAGACCAAGTACCTTCTCACCACCCCTCCATCTATTCATTGCCCCCGGCCGGAATGGGGCCCGGCCCGGCCCGGTGCTCCAACAACATCGGCAGGCTCTTTCAATTGCGCAGCAAACACGCTCGTACTCCTCATCAGACACCACGCACGAACACGGAGGCTCAGCTCAGGGACCATGCATGCGAGCTTGCAGCTTTGCAAGCAACGAGCTGGGCGTCTTTAGATCGATGTGATCGAGATCAGATCGCCTGGCTTTGCTTGCATGGAGAAATAATCATGCGCCGGGACTGGAGTATAGATTGTGCTGGTGATAAGGACGCCAGCGGCTTTGGTTTCTGATGGTCATGGAGTTGCTGTCTTTGACAAGGATAGTAGATGTGAGAAGCTGACCTGTGTTTGCCCCGCGGGTGATAATGATGTGTGTACGTACTGTTTAGTCAGTAGCTAGTGTCACTGGCAGGTGGGGAAGCCTGTAACAAGATGGTCCAAGGTTAGTATGTAACACTTGCAAATGGGGATGGAAATGTGCAAGAATGAGAGTGACCAGAGGAAACAAAATTGCTTATATTAGGAACTAGGTTATAGTCAGATGTAGCCAATCAAAGTGAGAATAGTTCTCAGCTCGACACTTTAGCTTGAGCTATCCAAACTCAAGAGTAAAAGTAATATGTAATCAAAGTTTGAAGTGGTTGAATTTATGCAACCAAAAAACATGACTTATTGGTTTGTGACTGCAGGGAGTATATATATACTAATAATGAAAACAATTGCTAATAAGTACTATAGCAGTAACTTATATTTCCTGCATTACATGGCAGAAACTTGAATGGGGTTTATTAATTATAAAATTCAAGCATCTATGGAAAGACTTGATGCACTTCTAGTTTTTTTTTATTTGTTATCCTATCCTATGATGCCCAACTGCTTCAAAAAATGAAGTTGAGGGAGTCCCCTAGCTGCCAAAGAAATTTAATTGTCCAACCGTTTAAATGATCTCTGGACATACCTTCAGCGATTTATGTGTTGCAGAGCCCATGTCTCATGGTCACTTCAGAGGCAATGGTTAAGATGCTATTAACTGATGCAGAAGCATGCAAGCCAACTGCCCAGACAGAATTTATGGGTACGCGTACGCCCTTGACCAGGAAAGCAGATCGAGCACACAAGTGTTACCACAATTTAGACCCTGAAATAAATCAATAAAATATGAAGGTGTATCTTCAGCAGGGAAGGACAATATACTTATATACCAGTGACAGTGAATGCTGCGCGTAGGATCAGAAAATCTGGACCCATTAAAATGCTGGAATGGAGTTTATCAACCCATACTAGCAGATGTGGTATGTGAATGATTTCCATTTTTTCCAAAGGCCAAGAAATGTTATTTATTATGCCTGTCTTCGACCCATTGTAGTATTTAGAAAGCCGCCATTTAGATGACGTTGGACGTGTTTTTCTGCCTATCAGGAATGATAATATTATCTAATGCATATCTAATTCTTATCCATAGAAGGGCGAACAAAACAATCATAAACATCAGCACCTAACTAAATGCCAATCTCAGTATGGTCTCCAAAGTAGAAAATGTACATGAAGGTAGGTACAGAGGTCTGGGTATAAGAAGTAAGGCATGCCCTGAACCTGAAGTAAGTAATGGGTCCAACACTCCTAAAACGGAAGCGAGACCTCCCATGCAAGCTAATTAATCTGTTTGATGTCATGGGCTAGGCCGGTGGGCCGGCATGAACAGTACCCCGACGCTACAGTACCTGTGAACAGTACCCACGGGATTAATTAGAGATAATAGTACCGGATTGGTAGTTTATTGTTAAGGGTCTAGTCAACCTCTCTATATAATGAGAGGAGTTGTATCAATTAAAGGAATCAAGCAAGCCAAGAAACAATCAATCTAATTCTCATCAAGTGTTCGTCCCTCTCATCTATGATCTAGTTCTCATCCCTAACAGCCGTCTCCATCCGGCTATCCTCCCGGTGGTGTTTATCCCCGTTATGGCCGGTGGTCATAACAACATGGTATCAGGATCCATGGGTTTTCCCTCTGATCTGGATCAAGTTAAGAAGCTGCTCGAGGAGCAGGCTGCGGCGATCAAGGAGCAAGGCGAGGCGCTCAAGCTCCTGCGCCAAGATATTGAAGAAGGTCGCGCTAAGCAGTCGGCCAACAACGACAAGCTCGCAACGATCCTGCAAGGCATCATGAATCGCCTGACACGCCTTGAGCGTCAGGAGGGTGTGCTCACCGACGCCTTGGCTGAATCCGCTGCCAATCCTGCCGACAGTGCCGCTGATCCTTTCTTCACGCCTGTTGCTGCTGCTGATCCAGTTCCACTCAAAGCTGCTGATCTGCCGCCGCCGTCGCCAAAGCTGCTGTCCGCAGAGTCCGCGGCTACGCCTGCCGCCGATCCGGTCAATGCACCGATTCCGTCGAAGATCGCGAACGCGCCGCTGCCACGCCTTAGCGGCTGCAACATCGATGATCTGGACGGCCAGTTGGTCTATGGCGTCGCCTTGCTGTCCAAACAGAGCATGGAAGAGGCCGTGCATCCGCGCATATCGAAGGCTTCCGGGTCGTCAGCCCCGACTGGAGTCCTCGACAGCATGGTGCTGTCTGACATCAAGTCCTGCCACTTTTTGGGAGAACAACATAGACATCATCCGGTAACGGCAGGAGATCACAGGAACCAGGACCTTTTATCTCTTCATGCTTTAGGATGGGGTCCTCCTACATCCTCTGATAGATGGATAGGAAAGAAATTTATTTTTAGTTATTAATAAAGAAATATTGCCGAGATGTAAAAGGCATATTTCAGAGTCAATTTAGGTTGTTTTTGCACCTGCGTGTGCATGTCGAGTATGTCTGCAGCTCGAGGACGAGCTGCTCGAAAAGAGGGGTGAAGTGTCATGGGCTAGGCCGGTGGGCCGGCGTGAACAGTACCCCGACGCTACAGTACCTGTGAACAGTACCCACGGGATTAATTAGAGATAATAGTACCGGATTGGTAGTTTATTGTTAAGGGTCTAGTCAACCTCTCTATATAATGAGAGGAGTTGTATCAATTAAAGGAATCAAGCAAGCCAAGAAACAATCAATCTAATTCTCATCAAGTGTTCGTCCCTCTCATCTATGATCTAGTTCTCATCCCTAACAGCCGTCTCCATCCGGCTATCCTTCCGGTGGTGTTTATCCCCGTTATGGCCGGTGGTCATAACATTTGACAACCTAGCTAAGGCCTCTGCTAAGGAACCATTAACATAAACAGAAACTCATGGACAATTGAAAGCAAAGAAGCTGAGCCGAGCAAGGGACCAACAGAGGACGATACACTCACGTGCTGCCGCATCGATTCTTAATCGCAGCAATCATGCCTAATTGATTGTGAAACGATAAGTGCGCCACCACAAGGGCAGTACGCCATGAATGCACCCATGTTAGCTAGCTGATCCTCACGTTCATCCGATCCCCCGATCAAAAAACACTTTGATCGCACGCACTTATTAACCTATCCTAAACCTGAAGCATATGTGCAACGGAAGGAAGAGCAGACAAGGTCAAATCAGATGAGCCGGGGGAGAATTAATAGGGAAAGATGGAGCTTGAATGTGTTCATGGCCGCCCCCAACAACCATGGAGAGGCGCCGTTATTTATTGCAGCGGTTGGCACTGGTGAGGAGGAGTAGAGAAGAAGAAGGCCCAACAACAAGCCCTATTTATTCCCTCGTCGCCCTATTTACTGCATGGGGCTTTCTTGTTGCTCTCATGCACGAAGGAGAAGGAGGAGAAGAAGAAATGGAGCTGGGGAGGGTGGAAATAAACGGATGAATGAATAAATAGATGGCATGAATGCGCACCCACAGGCAGGCACACAAGAAGCAGTTCATGATTACGGCGGAGTTAATGGCGTAGGTATGCAAGTATGATGGTGGTCAGAGGGTACAAGGAGAGGTGCGATTTAATATGACACGGCGGAGGGCGCGCTGCCTAGCTTGATCATATCATATCTCTGCTGCTGCATACGATCCGGCCGCAGCCTTAGCTTGTGGGTTTCCTTCACTCATCTGCTCATCTAGCTAGTCCATGCATGGTGTGCCTTTCCATGGATGAACTGCTAGTTGCATCTACTCCTATCTTGTACAAGCTCACACGCATCGCCATCACTTACGCCCCGGCCGGCCTGTGCACGGCTCTGTTGTTAGATATATATACACTATCAGCATGCAGTAGCAGTAGAGAGGCACTGTTGATATATATGAAGGGAGGATGGAGCAATAGATGACGGATATGATGGCCTTGGGAGGACTGCAGCTCCAACCGCCGGACGTGCACCGCCGGTTTCGGTTTCCCTCATTGGACGGGAGCTGGCCGCCGCCTAGCTGCACTAAATTCAGTGCACTGTTGTTTCCTAGCTGCCTCAGCTCGCTCCTCGCAGATGATCGAGAGATTGCGTTGAAGCACTGTGTGATGCAATGGATGGGGTGGACTGAATGGCATCTGTCGACCGATCGCTTACCATTAGCTTAACACCACGCAGGCGATGCGATTGTATATTTGTGTCTTCTTCTACTTGTTCAAGATCAAGGTGACGATGACGACCATCTCTTTCTATCAGTCGATCCGAAACCGCAAGCAAGGCTCCTTCCCCCTCCTTAACTCCGGTTCAACTCCCTGTCCTGACGACTGCAACCGGGTCAGTTACTTCTGAACAGGCGAACCACCAACATCACCTCAAGTTACAGCCGCTGCTGTTGCCCGCAGGGCCCAGAGGCCAGCCCAGGCAGCTGCACCTGCACCTGCATGCTGCGGATCGATCCTCTCTTCAAATCCTACACCTGCAGCGACCGGCTCCTACTCCTTACAAGGCAAGCAACACACCGCTAGATTTTGTGTGGCGCCTCACCTCTCCTGGGCTGGGCTGGGCTGGCTAGCTGCTGCCGCATTATGACGTGTACAGTCCGGGCATGTAGTAGAGCAAAGGCAACCAAGGCCCTCTCATTAAATAGGAGAGGGAGGTGGAGGAGGAGGCCGGAGAGATTTGCGTCATTTAAGGTCGGTCACCCCCTCCCTTTCCCTAGCTCTACTTGTCACCTTCAATGCCTGCCCGGCCTGCCCTCGCCTCCCCCTCCCGTTAATGCGGGCTGGGTTGGATGAAGGCCATTCAAGAAGGCCCCCTTCCCTTCTTTAGTGCCCACGCCCTCCGCTGCATGAGCTCAGCTGATCGAGCATGACCCGGCCCCATCAATCAATCAAAACCCTGGCCAGCCACACCAAAGCAGCCTCTCTCTCACTCACTCGAGTCTCCTAGCTCCCCTTCCTCTTCCTGGAGCCGCTCGCGGGTGTATAAATAGAGCGTGGTGGCGCTAGCTTAGCTGCCGTCGTCGTCGTCGCCCAGATAGCCACGATCATGACCACCGAGTTCATCAGGGTAAAGAAGTCGCCGTTCCACCACCAGGAGGCCGAGAGCCTCAGGAAGACGATGGAGCTGCAGCCGGAGCTGTCGCTCGCCCCGGCTTGGTCGCCGGGCTTCGCCGCCGCACCCGCACCCGCCGCGCTTCCGGCCGTCGCCAAGACAACCTCCTCATCCGAATCCGACGGCGCCTCCAGGAAGAAGAGGAAGCACTACGCAGCTGGCGCCGGCACCGGCTGGGAGGAGCCGCCGGCGAGCCTGGAGCTCCAGCTCAACGACCCGCTGCCCCTCGACTGGGAGCAGTGTCTGGACCTCCAAGTGAGTACACGTAAACTAGCACGCACTCTCCCTCAGCTCGTCCCTTTCTAAGACTTAAGACGACAGCGCCATGTTTTCTCCACTTGCATCGCGCAAGCCATGCTCTTTGTTTGTTTCAATCAAGTTCATGGCTCCCATCCCATGAGCTCAATGAATAAAAACTACTGTAATCATCTCACTCATGTCGATCGTGCCCCCATGCGCACATGTGTATATACTCTACTCCATCCGTCCCATAATATTAGCATTCCAAGCATTCAAACTCAAGAAATAACACAACTGCTAAAAGACCTCTATACCCCTCATTTTACACTACCTACCAACTCTCACCTACCCTACCAAACCATTTGATTTTGTCTTATCTGTAGGAATGCTTATATTTTGGCAAAAAATTTGAACCCTACAAATACTTACGTACCGGGACGGAGGGAGTATATAATAAATAATGTGCGTCTAACATGCCGGCGGCACGTGTCAAGGGCCAATGCTAATCAGTAGCAGAAAGGCAACTGGTAGTGCACAACCACTCCTATTCCTAGTAGTGTCCTGCCGCCGACGTGGCGCGTACGTGAAAAACCAACGCGACGTCGTGGAGCAAGGCACCAACAACTAGTAGCTAGCTATAGGCAACTGCACCCAAATGGCCAATGGCGGCAACGCATGCAACGTGCGTGCCCTGGTGGCAGTTGCCACTACTATTTCTGAAACTCATCCAGTCACGAACTAGTAAGTTAGATCATGAATGGTCCAAAAAGATGAATATGGATGGATGGTGCTGTCATGATTGCTTCATCATTTGTATATATACTTGTGTATGCCTTTTGATGCTAGCTTCGTACGTTGTGAATTTTGTTTGTGCGTGCAGTCTGGGCGGATGTATTACCTCAACAGGAAGACGCTGAAGAGGAGCTGGGTGAGGCCCCGGGAGCAGGGCGTGAACCTGGACCTCAACATCTCCACGTCCGCCATCGTCGACACCAGCGCCGGCGTCGGCGTCGCTGCTCCCGACGAGGATGGCGAGCCGACGAAGCGGCCCGCAGGCTGCGCCGTGAGCTCCGGGGGCAACAACAACATGGTGGCCGTGCCGTGCGCCAACTGTCACCTCCTCGTCATGCTCTGCAAGTCCGCCCCATCCTGCCCCAACTGCAAGTTCGTGCAGCCGCTGGCGCCCGCCACGCCGCGCCACCAGGCGACGGTGCTGCCGTCGCCGCCGCCTCCGGCTCATCGGAGGCTGCATGCCGCCGTCAAGCCGCTGGAGACCCTGAGCCTCCTCCACTAGGCACACGCCACCGCCATCAGATGGTTGTAGAAAGTGAAACCCTAGTTGAGTAGTGGTGCATGGGTTAGTACCTGGGCATGACTGGCTAAACAGCATGCTAATTAATCATGTTGATCATAAAAATGGAGAGATGCCGGGTGCAAGTAAAACTATTATATAAATGTGCTGAGCAGCCAGCCAGTCAATCGATTAATAGTAATATATGGAGACAGATCAATGTGGTACTAGCACGTAACGTACTCCGTAGCACGCTAGATCGAGACGTACTGGATATACACGTATACACGCGTCAGTCGTCAGTCAGTACACTCACTGTTGCACTGCGCAGCTGAGCATCTGCGCTGCAACAGCAAGCTTCAATGAAACTGAGGCGGCAATCAGACAGTGAATGTGTCGTCCTTTTGGCACGCGTTGCGCTTCCTCTCCTCCCCCTCTTCTTCCCCAATTGATGAAGAGCTATAGCTGGTGGTTGCATTGCATCGCCATGGCCATGGCCATGGCCCATGGCACCACCGCGCGCGGCACCGCCATAAAGGCCTTGACTGGCAGTACTATCACTGCCACTGGAGGAGAGCGTAAGTCACTGTTGGGGGCGGCGGTAGATTTGGGTATGAATGCCGCACCTACTGGACAGCAGCAGCAGATCCGTCCATGGTCGAGCAAATGAGCACGCGCGCACGTACATTCTATTCCCTTCCCCCCTGTCTCCTGTTCCCAAAACACATGGGGTTAGGCGCTGGCTGGAGTGAATAAGCGCCTGACTAGCTAGAGAGAGCTACAGGTGACTGATGAGTGATGACTGTGGTGGTCACAAAAGGTGATGAGGGATCCTAGGATCATGGATTCATGATCATGGGTTGGGTGCGAGTGCAAGCTGCAAAGTTAAACTACTGCAGAGCAACCACTCGCTCACTACAACAGCCAGCCAGCAAGCAGGGTGCAGAGAGAAACACCTCCCCATGCTGATCCTCTACTGCCTGGTCGATGACACTGCAAGTGCAATGCCACCCAATCTGCAGGGACCCTCGGCAAAGCCGTTGTCCCGGGGAGATCAGGATGTGCTCCGCTCTTTCTCATCTTTGTCGGCCAATCATGAGAGAGAACATTTTGGTTCACTGATGATGCCTCTAGCAGAGCAGCACCCTGTTTGAGAGATGGGAAAACGGCAGGCACACTATGTCACAGTGTCAGTTTACCGTACAACATTAGTTCCCTTTACACTATTACACGTTGTTTTTCCAATCTTTTTCGGTATTAAGTTTGTTCCTGCAATTTCTTTCCAAGTAATTTGCAAGGACGCCTATGTACTATACCTTGCAGGTTTTTGATGATTACCTGCACGCTTTGTTTTTTTCCCAGCCTGCATCATTTTCACTCGAATTGTGGTCCTTTCCACAGCAGAAGAGAAATAGTGACAACAATGAGCCTGTGCCGAGTTGAACTGACCACAGTGACATGTAATTGCACCCATGGACTGTCGAAACACTATGGCAACAGTGGCATGTGGCGCCACGGTGCGCCGGACGGATGTGCATGGGTATCATGAATCACCGCAAAGGTGGCATTCAGTTAGGTTGGCGTTTATGCCATATTAGGCTGCCTGCTGCCACGAAAGTTAGGTGGTTTTCATTTGCCCTATCTATGATGAGTTTGGATAGGCCTTCAAGTGGCAGTACAATCTTTTAGTACAATAGGTATGATAGCACAGAGAGGGAACAGCTTATTAGCAGTTATGCATTTGTGGCTGGAATGAACTTACCATACCTTAACTAACTACTATACTACAATAGGATTACACAATTGTTCATGCATCTAATGGTCAAAGAAGATGAAGGCATGACGCGGACGCATTCTTAGAGACATGGTCAGCATCAATCAATGACAGCACAGTACCGTGTGCCTATATTCTGCAGTCTACAAGAAAGCACATGTGCTGAGGTAAGATGAGTTAAGCCCCAAGCCCAAAACTCAGAGCGCCCTTTCTATATTTACGATACCAAAGGATTATTTTGGTATTGTTTTGCAATTCTACGGCTCTAGATTCGTTGCCATATTGCATCTATTGGATGGGCACAAAACAGAAACCTTCAGATGAATGTATCATGGGCTAGGATCAGAACTAATTGACTGGTAATTCCATATAAATTCCTCATATGCCTTCTGAACATAAACATAAACATAACATATGTTTTGTAATTACTACTCCAGTGGTAACTAGAATGTACATACCTGAATAACATATGGGATGGCCTGCTGCTGATGTGGCAATTAGGATTTAGGACAACTGCAAGCAAGACACTCCACCTAAGAAAAGCTCCACAGCATGCCATTTACACCTATAGGCAAAAATCATAACATAACTAAAGCATTTTCATGATAAAAACATATTAATTAAAGAACCTACAAATAAAAACATATACTAAAGTCTCGTGGACTTCCACAGTTAGTTGATCAGAAAGAACAGTCGCAGTTCAATCAAGTTCATTAAGAGCACAACATCTGTGATCTGGCCAAAATTAAGATTGTTGTGTTGCAGTCACAGTGATTGTCGATTAGACATGGACTACTCTGCTTTCTCTGCCCATATTCTCTGTTTCTTTAAAGTTTTAACAGTGCAAACTCATATGACTTATAGGCCACATTGCATGAATTAAATGCAAAACAGTACAACGTCAAAGAAAATATGTTCATCAGGAAGCTAAGTTCGAAATATATCAAATCATGTTTGCTGCTAACTTATTCTTTTCTTTCTACAGTCAATCTAATTATGAGGTGCATGAATGAGGGATGAGAATTTTCAGCAGGTACATCAAGCAAGAGGAATGTAACCTTCTGGTATTGAGTGAATGTATATATTCTTCAGTGCAGCATATATATCTTCTGACTGGACATGTGAAACATCTGCCGCCAAAAACTCATGAAATTTCCCATCCACTTCGATACAACTACATCCAGGATTCTTCTTTACTCCTCTATTTCTCATCACCGTTCTCAGCGTCTTCACCTGGTCCCATTTGCTTTTACTTGCATATATTTGGCTCATGAGAACATAGATTCCACTGTCTGAAGGATCTAGCCCTACAAGCTTATCCACTGCACATTCACCAATCTCTACATTACCATGCATTCTGCATGCGTTTAAAAGAGCACCCCAACCGGCCTCATCAGCTCCCACTGGCATATTCATTGCAACTTCAAATGCCTCTTCGATAAGCCCAACTTTACCCAAAAGGTCAATCAAGCATGCATAATGTTCAGCTCTAGGCTCAATCCCATAAACCATCTTCATTTCTTTGAAATGGCGCCGCCCTTCTGAAACTAAACCACTGTGGCTGCAGGCAGAAAGTACCCCGATGTATGTGATCTCATCAGGAAAAATACCGATCCCTTCGAATTGCTGAAAGAGATGGAGGGCTTCTCCAGACTGGCCATTCAAAGCATGAGCCACGATCATTGAGTTCCAACTCACTACATTCTTCTGTTCCATATTGCCAAATAATCTTGATGCTGCACCGACATCTCCACATTTCGCAAACATATCAATGAATGCATTGCCTAGATTCACTGTAAGCTCAATCTTATGACTGACAATGTAAGTGTCATATAACCACCTACCAATATCCAAGCAACCCAACTGAGCACATGCTGACAGAACACTCACAAGAGTAGCATCAATCGGCTCCACTCCTGCTGCAATCATGTCTTTGAACATCCGTATGGCCTCCCCTGGTTGATATGCCTGTGAGAAAGCTGCAATCATACAACTCCAGGAAACCGAGTTCCTCCTAGGCATTTCCTGGAACAGTTGCTCCGCACTCTCCAAATCACCACACCTGGCATAGGCACTGACCATGCTCGTCCAGGAGTACACATCCTTGGCCGCCATTCCGTCAAAAACTTCCTTGGCAGAGGCCAAGCACCCACACTTCCCAAACATATCAACCAGTGCATTCTCCAAGTTAACGCTCGTGCCAACACCACTCTCAGCAACACAACGTTGCACCGTCCTCCCGAGACCCAGTAGCCCCATCTGCCCAACTGCCGAGGCTGCGGCCACCAGCGTCACCCCGTTCGGCCACATGCCCTCTACCACGACCATCCTGCAGAACACCCGCCACGCCTCGTCAGGCAGCGCACCACGCGCGTACCCGTCCACCAGCGTCGTCCACGAGACAAGGTCCCGGTCTGGCATTTCGTTGAACACCTTCCGCGCGTCGGGAAATGACATGCGGCTGGCGTACAAGTGCACCAGCGCGTTCCCCACGAGCACGCTCTGGCCGAACCCTCGCTTGACGGCGACGCAGTGGACGGCCTCGCCGGAGGAAGAGGCGGCAGCGGTGGCGGATGCTGCTGCTTTGAGAGCGAAGACGATGGTGCGCGCGTCAGCGGGGAGGCTGTCGCGGAGCACGCGGCGGAAGAGGGCGATCGCGCGGGCCGGGAGGCCGGCGCGGAGGAAGCCGCGCATCATGGTGGCGAGCATGTAGGCGTTGGGGCCCTCGGCGCATTGCGCGAGGACGGCGGCGGCGTGGGCGAGGCGCGGCGGGTCGGAGAGCGCGCAGAAGGCGAGGAGGCGGGAGGCCGGGAAGCGGTGCGCGGCGAGGCCGGTGACGGTGAGCAGCGCCTGGAGCTGGAGGAGGCGGCGGAAGGAGGCGCAGCGCTCGAGGAGGGAGAGCAGCGGGTGGGTCACCACCAGGTTGCGATTCGTGTTCCACGCCGGCCGGGGGTGCGGCGCCGCCGACACCGCGGATGCGGGGAAGGGCCGCGGCGGCGGCATCCTCGTTGGAACGCCCGCGCGGGAGCGAAGATTTGACTGGTGGTGCGAACTGCGAATCTGTGATTACTAACCAGCGTCAGTTCAGCCGGTCCAGCTGCAAAGCCAGCAATCGTCCAGGTGGAATTGCAAATCGGGACAGATTAAATCGCACATAATTATTGACCAATCAATATAATTGTTATTATTTTAAAATTTAATGGTGATTTTTAACAAATAGACGTCTCATAACTTTATCCGTGCTGCGATCAGCCAGCTCAGTCTTTAAAAAATGTTTAAAAAGATAGAATTGTGTGCTTGGATTTATAGGGATGAGTAGGAATGTTTTGTATTGTTTTCGTAAGAACAAAAATGATCACCACGGTATGGTCGTCCTAGTTTGTTGAGGGATACATGGCTTACCAACGAAAGAGTACTAGTTATCTATAATTTACCATAAAAACAAACAATCATGTTAACCAGAGACTCGAATCTATCTATTATATCTTATTACAATAGAAGCAAAAGGAGCCACCAGATTCACCGAGAGGGCCTAGAAAATCCCACATTAATTTAAAAAAGAGAAGAATATATGCCGTCAGATTTTATGAAAATCTAACGGCCCATATTATTTTGTTAATCTAAAAAAGAGAAGAATATATGCTATTTTATGAAGATCTAACGGTCCATATTATTTTGTTAATTAAAAAAGAAGAAAAGAATATATACTGTCGGATTTTATAAAGATCTAACAGTCTATATTATTCCGTTAATATAAAAAGAGAAGAACATATGTCGTAGGATTTGATGAAGATCTAATGGTCTATATTATTCCGTCGGCCGCCACCCCTCCATGGTCACCGCGCGGCCGTCCGTGCCCGCCGCTGCACAGTTGTCCATGGCCGCCGTAGGAGGCTTCCACCGTCGCCGCGAGGCCGTCCGTGGCCGCCGCGGGAGCCCTCCACCGGCACCGCCCGGCCGTCCGTGGCCGATGTGTGAATCCTTCGTCGTCGCGACGCGACCGTCCGCTGCCGGGAGGTCGTCCACCACCGCGGGAGCCGCCCGGGCGCCTTCAATGCTCGGAGTCCGGCGAGGCTGAAGGCTGCCAGCCGGGGAGACCGGCATCCCTCGCCGCACCGCCGCCACTAGAGAGTGGCGGAGATAGAGGGAGAGAGATTGAGTGGGGGGAGTGGTGGTGGCGTCGGTGAAAGAAAAGGAGAAAAAGAAATGGGTGGGATCAGGTATTGATAGTTGGTATAGAACATATAACGGATGTAGAACAAATTGATATAGAGGAGAGAATCTTAATGACTAGACAGGAATATTTCTTTTAGAGGATGAGAATAGAGTACGATGAGCGCGGACAGCCTGAAGCTCCCTATCCCAAATTTAGAAAGTCCAGAAAAAAAATTGCACTCCAGCAGGCCTCCACCGATGCCACCCGGCCGTCCGTGGTTGCCGCGGGAGTCCTTCGTCGTCGCCGTGCGACCGTTCGCCGGCGGGAGGTTATCCACCGTCGTGGGAGCCGTTCGGGCGCCTTCAGAGTTCAGAGTCTGGCCGCTCCGCGCGCTGCCGGAGGACGGTGGGGCTGAAGGCTGCCAGCCAGGGAGACCGGCACCCCTCGCCGTCGCTGCCGCCACTAGAGGGTGGAGATAGAGGGAGAGAGATAGAGTGGAGGGGAGTGGTGGCGTCAGTGAAAGAAAAGGTGAAAAAAAGATGGGTGGGCTTAGGTGTTGGTAGTTGGTATAGAATATGAGATATAGAGAATAACGGGTGCAGAATAAATTGATATAGAGGAGAGAATCTCAATGATTAGGCAGAATTTTTTTTAAGGAAGAGAATAGAGTACGATGAGTGCGGACAGCCTGAAGCTCCCTATCCCAAATTTAGAAAGTCCAGAAAAAGTTGCACTCCAGCACGCCCTTTACTTCCCCCCTATTTGGGTGGCTTCCAAATCCACCCTCCATTCTCAGGGGTCTATAGAAAACCTATATTTATGAGGGCTATTGTTAGAGTTGTAACATTTTTGTGGCCCTTAAAAAATAGAGGTGACCTCCATTTAATATTTGGAGAGTCTGGTTTGAGAGGTATTGGTGGAGTTAATCTTAATAATATAATGTTATTATCATATTAATTGAAATAAAAATAATACATAATGTTGGCTTTTGGTAAGATCTAAAAATCTATATTAACCCTTAAAATCCATTGATTAGAGTAAATAAATAGTTAAATTCTAAATTAAATGACTAAAGAAATTATAAGTTGATCAAAGAATCAATGTCAAATACAATTAGTAAATATAAGCTTGTATTATTAATTCATACCCTGTGCCAAATACATGATAATAAAAAATGATAAGTTTGGACATAATTGAGATACATGATAATAAAAAAATGATAAGTTTGGACATAATTGGATAAACTGTATTGGCAATGGAACAACGAATATTTAAATAAAATTATATTTAAATTAAAGAAATCTAAATATTAGTATAAAAAACTAGCTACCCGCGCAAATTTGCGCGGGGCACCTTGCTAGTTTTAATAAAAGAACAACCTTTTATACATTTGTAGTTCTTTTCCACATCCCGTTGCTACTTTAAATGTTTACTAGTTCTAGTTGCTTAATTTAATAAAAGAAATACCTAACTAAGTTGCTTACTTTATGCTTCCTAGAATAAACAACAATATTTCATCTTTCGTGTGCTTTTTAAGTTTCAAAAAAAGCTATGCTAAGTAACGGTCATCACCTTCTTTGGAAAGCTCGTTTAGTTAACTGCAGGCTAGTGCAGCAGAAAGGAGGTAGGAGAGAACAAAAGATCATTGTACCCTGAGGTATCGAGGAATAAAGTAGTTCGCCGCATTAGTAGATTACCGCCGGGCTATAAAACACTAGTGCTCTTGTTTTTTTTTTAGGGAACAACGGGGGGCCAAGAGCCCACATGAACATTTTCATTCCATCAAGGTAGCTACATTTTGAGGCAAGCACGGCGCCTCTAGAGAGAGTACAGTGGGGGAGAGGAGAGTGGACTAGCATTTTCTAATTTACATGAATCAAAGAGAGGCACCAAGTCAGAAGCGGCTCGGTGTCCAGGCGTGTAGGCGCCCGGCAAGCCCAAAGGGTGACGTGCTGAAGGAGCATCCGCAGCATGTCGTCCGTTGTGAGGCTTCTAGCATCAAAAACCATTGTGTTCCTCGCCTTCCAAACCACCCAAGTCACGGCCATCGCTCCCGTGTGCACCAAGGTCGGGGCCATACCACCCAGGTGAGCCAGGAGGCCCTCTACCACTGCGCAGGGCGTCTCTGGCGGCGATCACCCTGGAGTGAGACGTTCCCAGAGCGGCCCAAGCCGCGGGCAAGCCGCAAATAGGTGCGGCACCGTCAAAGGCGAGCCGGGGCAAAAGGGGCAGTCCGCCGACTCGAGCACCCCATGCCGATGAAGCCAATCCCTGGTGCGAGTGCGCCCGTGTCGCAAGATCCAAAAGAAGACCTTCACCTTTTTTGGCGCAAAGCACTTCCAGTTGACGTCCCCCAAGGGCGGGGCTCCGATCGGCACTCGGAGCAGGGCGTAGAACTCCCCTGCCCTGCCCGTGGACCGGCCACCGCCGGTGCCGCAGCGACGCCGTTCGTCCGGCCGTGGAACCAAGGAAACGGAGGCCAGCGCGTCGTGGAGGAGGGCTTCTTCATCGCGCAGGGCGGCCGACAGCCGCGGCTGTAGTAGGTGGGACTCCAGCCCGCCGGCGGCCACCACCTCCGCCACCGTCACCTCCTGATCGACGCAATTTGAGTAGAGAGCGGGCAGCACCGTGTCCAAGGCCCCCTCCATGGTCCAGGAGTCGTGCCAGAAGGAGGTAGTGTCGCCGTCGCCCACAGCCACCTCGGTGATGGCGCGGTACCGGGGGATGAGGGACTTGATGTAGGACCAACACGGCGTGTCCGCCTCTGCATGGCCGCCGTCGTACCAGAACCTAATCCAGTCCGCCCACGGGTTCCTCTCTCCAGTGAAGAGCTTGTGGACATGACGCAGCATGAGGCTCTTGTTCAAGGTCGCCAAGTCCTTCAAGCCGAGGCCACCGTCCTCCTTGGAGCGGCACGCCAGCTCCCAGGTGACCTGGCAAGCTCCGCCAGAGCCCTTGGGCGCTCCGGCCCAGAACAGTCCTTTCCGCGGCCGGTCGATCTTGGCGATGATGGCGTACATGGCCTGCGCCGTGAGCACGTTCTCCGCCAACGTGAGCCGCCCCGCCTTGGACAACAACTCCGTGCGCCACCCCGGGATCGAGCGCTCGACCTTGGTCACCAAAGATTCCAGGACCGCCGCTGAGATCTTCGCCGTGGAGAGCGGCAACCCCAAGTATGTCTGGGGGAAGGAGGACCCCGGGCACCCCATGGTGGCAGCCAAGGCCGTCGCTCGCTCACCGTCGAGGTTGATCGGCACGAAGGTGCTCTTATGGAAGTTGATATGGAGGCCGGTGGCTTGGGCGAAGCTGTCGAGGATCCCCCGGAGGCGGCTCACCTAGTCATCCTCCGCCTTGAGGATGATCAGAGTGTCGTCGGCGTACTGCACCACCGGGCAGGGGAGGTCATCCACCAGCGGGTGAAGGAGGCCGCTCGCTCTCCGGGTGCGCGATCTGCCAGTGAAGCAGGTCGGCGACCACCAGGAAAAGGTAGGGACTCAACGGGTCCCCCTGCCTGAGCCCTCGCTTGCACTGAATCCAGGGGCCTGGCACGCCGTTGAGGAGGACAACCGTCCGCCCAATGGACAGAAGCGACTCCACCATGGCGCGCCACGCTCTCCCGAAGCCGCGGGCGTCGAGGATGTCATCCAATGCCCGCCAGTCGATGGAATCAAAGGCCTTCTGGAAGTCAAGCTTGAGCACAATGGCCAGAGCCCCCCGTTTGTGACAGCACTGCACCAGCTCCGTGGCGAACAGGAAGTTGTCTGTGATGCATCTTCCTTTGATGAAGCCCGTCTGCAGCGGGGAGACGATGTCGGTGATGTGCCGTTGCAGTCGCGATGTCATGATCTTGGAAGCGACCTTCGGGGCGCAGTTCTGGAGGCTAACCAGGTGAAAATCCCCTGCCGACACCACCACATCCTTCTTGGGCAAGAGCACAATGTACGCCCGATTGGCGGCCTCCATGTCCGTCGCGCCCTCTTGGAACGCCGTCAAGAAGGCCAACAATCCCTCCTTGACAACGGGCCAGAAGGTCTTGAAGAAGGCAGGGCCGAAGCCATCGGGGCCGGGGCTACTGTCCGACCGCATACTCCAGAGCGCGTCCCTCGCCTCCTCCGCCGTGAACGGCGCGTCCAGCCCCTGGAGGGCGGGCACCGCCGGCATGAAGGACGCCAGCTCGAAATCCCGAGACGCGGGGCGCGCCACCCCCAGCAGATTGGAGTAGAACTCGTGGAGGATGCGCGCCTTCCCCTGGTGGGTGTGGACCCTCTCGCCGCCGTCGACGAGGACGGCGATGTTGTTCCGTCGGAGGCGGGCCGAAGCAGAGGCATGGAAGAATTTGGTGTTCTCGTCTCCCAAGCGGCAGGCGCGAAAGGTGAATCACTGCCGCCAGTAGACAGCCGCTGCTTGGTTTGTGGCGGTCAGCTTGGCTTCCATGGCACTGCGGAGGAGGTGCTCGCCGACGGACAGCCGCCGCCGCTCTTCGAAGAGGTCGAGCAGCGCTAGGACGGTGCGGCAGTTGGTGATGACGACCGCGGGCCGGCGCCTCTCCTTGGCCCACTTCTTGCTTTCGGCCCGGACCCATTTAAGCCTCCGCACCAGCCGTGAAACAGGCGGCCCATCAGCATTTTGAGGCCGGGCCCAAACAGCCTCCACCAGGTCCTTGTAGGCCGGTTCCAGGGCCCAACACTTCTCGTAGCGGAAGATGGCGGCCGCCGGCGCTCGAGAGGACGCCGTGACCATGATGGGGACGTGGTCGGAGACGGGGCGGGGGGAGGGAGGTGAGGATGGAGTTGAACAGTGCCTCACCCCAAGCTGCGTTGATGAAGGCACGGTCGAGGCGGATGAGCGTGGGGTCTTCCCGGCGGTTCGTCCAGGTGAAGCGCCGGCCTTGGAGAGGGAGTTCATGGAGGAGCGCCGCCTCGATGGCGTCGTTGAAGAGGTCAGCTGCTGTCACGTCGAAGTTGGCATTGCTGCGGTCCTCCGGCTCCCTGATGAGGTTGAAGTCCCCAAAGAGCAGCCATGGCCGGCCGACGTGCGCCCCGGCGGTGGCCACCACTTCCGCTAGGAAATCTTCCCGGAGCTCCCTGAGGCAGGGCGCGTAGACATTGGTGACCACCAACCGGGAGTCATCAGCCGGTGCTCTTGTTTTTTACTTTCAAATACTTTGATATCCATTCATTTGACACAAATTTGATGTTCAACAAAGCTAGTACTAACCGGTAGAAATACATATCCAACTAGGCACAAACCGATGTTGATGTTAAGGTGTGCATACCCGAAATGAAAAAGCCACCAAATTGAGTTGGCACGGCAGACCATTATACTCGTTCATTCCTAAGTTGATGAGATTTCTCAAAAGAAAATAAAAGAAAAGGTCTCAAGGGAAGGAGAACGAGAAATGTGGATCTTGGATTTGTTTATTTTTGCGGAAAAGGTGTAAGCTAAGCCACACTAAAGCTAAACTAAGTCAGCAATTAGTGGAACCCTTGACTCAAAGATTACCTGCTGTTTACCCTACGGTAGTCACTCGTTGGCAACAAACTTCCAGCTTGACGACCACCGACAGGTGGGCCCCTTCTTGGTTGGACCCACACGTCAGTAGATGGCCCATCGCCCAGTCGCTTCCTCCCGCCGCCAACACGATAGTCACGGGTAGGGGCCCGGCCCGCCGCCGAGAACCAGAACCATCTGACGCCCACGCAGCTGTTTCATGACGTACTGACGTGTGGGTCCCCAGGTGATATTACCCCACACGTCAGCCAGATAAACTCCAGTGGAGCCCACACCGCCGGATAAAACGCAGCGACCACAGAAGCAAGCGACCACCACCCTCTCTCATCTCCCTCCGAGAAGGCCACTGCCTTTGATTTTGTCCTCTTCCTCCCCCTCCCACGCCACCGCGCCCGAACTCCAAAGCCCGCACAGCGCCGCGCCCACCCGCGCGCCAGCCACCGCCGCCTCCTCACCTCACTCCGGATGCCGCCGCCGCCGCCTGCGCCGGAGCGGCGCCTCGCGGTGCTCCTCTCCCACTTCCGCCCGTGCCGCGAGCCCCCGCGCGCGGCCGCCCGCCTCGCCAGTGCCGAGCGCCACGGGGCCGCGGCGGGGGACGAGGCCCAGGCGGGGCTCGCTGCGTCCCCTTGCTTAGGCGGAGGGAGCGGGAAGGGCGAGTCCTCGAGAGGCGGACGCTGCGTGTTCTGCAGCATCGTCGCGGGCACCGCACCGGCCTTCAAGGTTTGTTTGTTCGCGTCACCGCCGCCCGCCGCCCGCCGCCTGCTAATGCTGTTCAGTTGTACTGCGTGTAATCGGGTTGCTGCGCGAGGTGTTCTCGTTTTCCCCAGCCCATTCGTGGAGTGGAGGGTTTAAATTTGCTTTCTGGGGGTAGCTGCGAGCGTCAGGATTCGATGAACTGTTTAATTGTTTATTGACCAATTGGGTTCGTTTTGTGCTGCATTTTGCAGCTCTACGAGGATGACGTGTGCTTGTGCATCCTGGATGCTAAACCACTGACAACTGGGTAAGGTTTGACACTGTCACTACTCCGGTCCTCTTCTCGCATTAGCCTGCTTAATTAATTCTGCCGAGTTACTCTACTTGAGTAGTCGTACTCGTACACACAGCCACCAGTCACCCATGACTTTTCATGATATTCAGATAGCAGCACGTATGAATTGGTTTCTACGTTTTATTTAAGAGTGGTACATGCACTCTTTGTTATTTGTGTGCACCAAGTTTGTGTTGCTGTGTTTGCTATGCTTGATCAATGTGAATCTGCAAAGAATGTGAAAATTGATTTGTACCCAAAAAAATTTGATATGCTGGGCACATTGAAGGCAAAGAGGAGATAGTTTGCCAGTACCAAGGGCAGTTTGCTCTTTCAGTCTCTGCACTTTGTTCCAAATAGTATGTCATTAGCATGATCCTTGTTAAGAGTTTTGGTTTTCCATAGTTCAGTTTCAATCAAAACTATCCAAACTTGTTCATTCGGTAGGCTGTATTTGGATGTGGATACTCATGGTAAATTTCTTACGAGATATTAAAGAAGTTGGATATTTACCACAAGATACCAACATTTTCTAGTTCTGATGTGGGAATGTTGGGTAGCACATGTGGTTGACTGCTTAAGAATTTGTTAATTGAACAGTTTACTCTTATTGATCTTAGCTCCTATGCTTACTGCCTTGCCATAATGCCATTTGTAACAAAATATTCACATTCTAATGCATTTTATTCTTAATTTCTAATACTTTCTTTTCCTATTTCCACCTTAGACATTCCCTTATCATTCCAAAGAGCCATCATCCATCGCTGCAAACGACACCACCAGCTGTAAGTTTTGGTTAACATAAAAAGAAAAGAAGAGCTTTATAATTATATAGTTGACTGGATAAACAATTGTTTGGGTCCAACATGCTATTTACATTCTTCTGTAAACTTTATCTTGAGTTTTTCTTCAATATCTTATTCTGTGTTGGGGTAGCTGATTATCACCTCATTGCTCCAATTATTTTATATTTTATGTTTTTTTTCCTTTCGGCATATGATCAAGAAAATTAATTATGTACTGTTTTACATTGCTATTTGTAGAAGCGAATTGTGCCTTTTGTGATTCTGAGAAGATATTTCCTCTTGTTTATCAGTCACACCACAGCTTCATATTTAAATTTATCTTTTGCTAAACTTATTCTATACCGTACATGTTGCATTTTATAATTCTTTAGATTGTATGTTGTCTGTTTACTTTCAGTCAACTGCATTATTTGGAGATTCTGTATATTAATATTATGTTTTTTAAATTCAGGTACTAGCAGCTATCTTCTCTAAACTCCCACTCCTGGGTACTGCAATCATGAAGGCTACTCAATGTGGTAGTCAATCTTAACTTTACTGGCTTCTTTTTTTGTACCCTGTAAAATTATCGGGATAATTTGGCTGGATTCACACTGTCCTCTGATAAGACTGTTAAATAATAAGGTTTTACTTTCTGATGGTAACTGACTAACTGAAGGGTCTAAATGAAATTTTATGTATTGTACGAATTGGTTCCTGTGGAGTATGTCTTTTGGTCATCCTGCTGTGCATTGGACACCATTAGGTGTGGATGTTTGATTTTAGAATACAAAAGAAAAACTTTGTCCGATGCATACTTGTTTTGTCTGCTCTTGTGGCACTTTCAGGCGAACCATGAGCTGTGGAAAATATTCTATGTCATAGAAATACGAACACAGATGCCCTTGAAGTAATTTTTCCGTTTCATGTTTTCATTGACATTAAGGGATATATTTGTAGGACCTGTATGAGAACTTGAAAAAAAATTCTTTTCTCATATTTGCCGGCATTGAATTAACCACAGCTTTTTTTATCTGGGTTTTGAAGAATGCATTTAGATAGCAAAAAGACAGTTAGGCTTCTTCTGAACATTTTTCTCAAGGTAGATTTCTTAGGAGCAGTGATGAAGCATGTGTTTGCTTTGCTGTTTGCGTCGATAGATGATTTTTTTTTTAAGCTTAGCTGCCAATTAGCAGGCGATCTTTTTGTACTATGCAATTTTATTCCCTATCCTGTAAAGTGTGCAAGTTGTATACATCTGAAATTGTGAATTTCCTTATGGCACAATTGTGTTCTAGATACTCCTTTTCCCTGCTGAATGCTCGATTATGGTTTTAGATTTTTAGTGCTTACATGCTGCAGTGATATGTATGCCTCATAAGTTTATGAACATGGATTTTCTCCTAGCTTGTGCTTATGTAGTCATGGATATACATGTTTACTGTGCTGTAGTTTCATTCTATTCTTTACATAATAATCATTTAAGGGCTTGAGTTATGGGACTTATCTGTGCCATCTCCTTTTATGCTGAGTTACCTACCTTAGGTGAGCATATTGCTTCATTTTTCACTGATAGTATCTTTGTTATGTAGAGGCATTCAATGTGCTAATCAATAATGGAGAGAAGGCAGGGCAAGTTATTTTTCATGTGAGTACTTGCTAGCTATCTGGCCTTGAAGAAATATCTTGTTACTATTGGCTACTAGCTATTCAAAACTGAAAATTTGTCACTACCAAGTCTTTTAATAGAGATGATATCGCAGACTCATGTCCACATCATTCCCCGTAGCAAAGATGATAACCTGTGGTCTTCAGAGGTAATGAGAATCTCTCTCCTTTTATGCCTAACTAACTGGAAATGTATGCGGCCTTTGTGTCCGTAAAGTAGGGACAATTTTCTCTCATAATTTTTATTGATACACTGGAACTGTGAACATTTCCGCAGACCTACTCAAGGAATCCTATTTCGCATGGCCAGGAAACTAAGAATCTTGTTATCAGCATCAAGGATGTGCTCTCTTCTTCCCCTAAAGACTACAGTACTGTAACGTCATCCACAGCAAGGGGATTCTGAAACAACTCATCAAGACTGTAGATAACCAATTCAACAGGCAATTTCCTCCTTTCCATCTCGTCCAGCTTGAAGAGCATTGCTGGGGGATGAATTGATGTACAGCTTCATCTTAGTCACATCTTGAAATTTTGACAGTAACTGGCAGAAGTACTCGTAGTAGAAACGGCAAAGGCAGTAGATCTTAAGGTCATAGTTGGTATGGGGGTAGTGAACGGAAAGCATCTAGTGAAGAATTGTAAAGATTTGGTTTCCGTAACTTCCTAGGCTTAAAATTGTTGTATCATGTAGGGGCAGTGAGAACCGGCAAAACCTGTATGTCTTGATCTCTTCAGAACCTAGGAGACATGGATATATGAATGGGTAAAAGATATGGTGGAGAATCGAATCACTATACCCGTTGTCTTTCAGGTCGCATATACCACAAGCAGACAAGTTCCCAAACCAAACTGGCCCAGGGAAATTTTTACTTGCTTTCTGCACGGGCTTGATGGGCCGTGAAATGGGCTTCCCTCACAGCTCTCCTTCCACGCGCAGCTCTCCGTCCTGTGTGTCGTCGCTAGTCGCTACGCCACGCTCGCCGGCAGCCCAAGCGAGCGTCCCGGCCGCCGAACCTCTGCTCCGGCGACCGGGGTTCCCGCCGCCCCTCACTCTGCCCCAAGCGAGCTGCGCGGCGCGCGTGCCGCCTTTGCTTCGTCTTCCCCTGCTCCGGTCCCGGGCGGCCGCTTTCTCTCCCGCCGTCGCCCGGAGCGCGCGGCCGCTCAAGTCAAGCGACGCGCCGAAGCCCGAAGGGATATGGAAACTTCGAGGATGCTCTGCTGCGCTGGTCAGATGGCGCTTCTCGTCGCTTTGCTCTCAGCCTCCTCCCTTCTACTCGTGGCCGGATCGCATCAGGAGCAGGTACTAGTACACTCCATGCTTGGCTTGCTGAATTCTAGATTTGTACGCGCAATCCATGCTTCCCCGGTTGCTGTGATGCAAAAGTTACTTGTTTTCGGGGGTGGTTTAGCTTGCTATTTGTTAGATTCGTGGATATACAAATTTGAGCTTGAGCTGGATTTTGTTGGGTTGTAGTTGGGCAAATTCTAGTATTTCTGGCTAGATAGACCATGCGAGATGTGTGGGGACAGTTGCTGGCCCCGAGTTTACATCAGTATGTTTTTGCCTCTGCATGTATCTGCATACCCATACTTGCAACCATCTTTGAAAAATTTAGATTTGGAGGCCCCATGCTTACAGTTTTGACTTGTGCAAACTTACCTGGCTAGTTTTGCATGCTTCGTTTGTACTCTGAAGTGTTCATTTTCTTACAAGGATCAATTGCCTGCTGACAGTTTGCATAATGTTTAACCTGATCTGAATTTAAAAGCAACAAAAGTATGAGATGCGGTCATCTCGCGATTCCTGGTCCAGATTTTCTTGTAAATATTCATTAGCTGTACTTGGTGCTATATGCCAACTTCACTTGGTTTCATGAAGTGCTAATGTTACTACATTAAGTGTTAGAAACGCCATGTTGTGTCCCATATCGCTTGTCTTCATATCACCACTTGAGCAGTTACCGTTTTCAAGTGGTACAAGGGATTCAGGAATGATAATGCTTACCATGAGTTCTTTTAAAAAACACTGTACCAGTACAACTGATGTACATTTGTAATGTTGGGCTTGCTCCACTGTTCTCTTTGATGTTATGATGAATACCTCGTTATCTCATTCTCACTAATGTGGAAACTATTCTATTTTATGCTCTAGGGATCCCATGGAGCTGCTAGATCCAGGTACTGTATTCAAACACAAACTACACATGAAAATTTGTCATGTTTTGTTTTATTCTGTGCGTTCCACCTAAACTAAGATGTTTTTGTTCTTAGCATGACTAAATAAGGTTCATACCAGCATTCTCCTAAAGCACTTCATTCCTTGTAGCCCAATTGCTCAAATGAAAGGGAGATGGAGTTACTCGCTTGTGAAGTACTATTTACATTTCTATGTTTCTATTTAGAGTTTGAGACATGGCTTCTTCTACTTCACTTTATTCCAGAATTCGTCTTCAAAATCCACACACACATGAGGTGCATTGCTCGAGGGAAAGGAGCCGCGCAGCTTGGGAAGCTATTGATGAGGTAGCACACGCAACCTAACAGTTTTATCTGTTTTGCTGCATCCATAACAGTATCACATGTCAAACTCTCATTTCTTACGCAGTATTTGATGCCCTTCGTGGAAAAAGAGAAATATGAACTCCCAAGCAAATGTAGACTTCGCCCCGACAATGACATGTTTCGGGAGCAAGAGGACCATAAGATTCATTTTGATATTAATGAGTGGCGTTGTGGCTTCTGCAAGAAAGCTTTCCGAGCAGAGAAGTTCCTTGATCAACATTTCGAAAATCGGCACAAGGATCTTCTGGATAATGTATGTTTACTTAATAGTAATTGTGTTTGTTTGATAAATGCTTACTTAACAGGAATTGGATACTGTCTCTGCGGTTTTCACTAGCTGTATCCCTGTATCTTCTTCTTGATCCATAATGACAGCTAACAACGCAGAACAGAGGTGAAATAAAATGTAGAAGCTTACAATTATACAGAAATGTGTAACAATCTAATCCTGATATATAAAGTTATGGTGCGACCTCTGGGATAACTAATATGAATATATGCTTCCAATTGTTCATGACAGGGACTGCTCTGAATAATAGTATTTCCTGTCAGCAGAACCAATTTTAAAATTGCAGTGATGAATACATTCCAATAATCTTTGATACTGACATCGTGTGATGAAAACAAGGCTGGCTTTACCAAATATATCTTGCCCATCATTTTCATTCTTATGCAGCAGTTTAAAAAGATACCTGCAAGCTTGTCTAGTTTAGTTTCTGCAGTTTGAGATAAGGCAACTAAAGAGATGCTATGCATAACCCACAACTTTCGCTAATCTAGAGTAATCTGCTTTCTAGTTGTAAAGAGAAGAGATACGAAGAACTTTCCGTTAAATTTTTCTTTGTTTTGTGCTCTTCTATATATCAAGTTAACTTGTTTTATTTATCCTGGTTGATTCAACTTTATAGTTTTGTGCATGAGGTGGGTGGTTAGGGATGGTTGTATTTTTCTCTTCATGAAAAATCATTTACATCCCAGAAATTATAGATTTTGAACTATTTCCTTAGAGTGAAGGAAGATGCTTGGCAGATCTGTGTGGAGCACTTCATTGCGATCTGATGTTAGAGTACAAGAAGCCAAAGAGTAAATGCAATGCAGCTGCAGCTGTGAGGAATCGTCATCTTTGTGAGGTTCTTATCATTTTTTTAACTGCTATAGATTTATTTATTTGATTTGTTTTGTGCTAATCTGGTAGCATGCGAGATCGATATACCCATGCTGGTAACTCTATCATGCCATTTTTGGCTTTTATTGATTGCGTAACATGTTGGTTAAGGTATCCTACAAGTCTGGGTTTGCATTAGACAGGGCTCAGCTTATTCTATCTTTGTTTAAAACTACTGTTTTTCACTTTGATATTTAGGCCGCGTCAGTTCGTACATGCAGGGCACTGGTGTGGTTGGTTTATTAATTAGATAAAACCATGTGGAGATTTACACTTTTTTTTCGTCTACCTCTGAATCAACTAACAGATTGACCATTTTTACCTGCTTGAATATTACATAATAGTGATTGGAGAATTGTCGAAAACGTGGGATTTATTAATTTTGCTTTGTACTTCGTTTCTTCTGGCAAAATGTGTTATTTAGGTGGCTTTTACCTGTGTATGTGTTGTAGCAATCTTTAACTCCCTATTTCTGCTGACAGAGCCTTGCAGACAGTTGCTTTCCTATTAATCAAGGTCTTGCTGCCAGCCGTCTTCATGGTAAGTTTGTGCTACTATAATGTAGTGATCCTTAACTCACATTTATCCTATTGATGTAGGTCTCTTTGTGATGCAGCTTGCTTTACAGATCTTTCTGATGCAGCTAGAATTGCAAATCTTTTCTGATGCAGCTTGTTTTGCAGAATTTTTCTTGCGCCAATTCTGTGATGCTCACACTTGCGATCGGGGCACTAAACCTTTCCCCAAAGGTGGCAGGGTGAGCAAATTTCTACCAAGAAACTCTGTACTTTATGCTTGGATGCTTATGCTATTTCAGATTATTGCACTGTGCATGAACCAATAAAGCTACATCTGATAGATATAACCTTTTAAGCAGATAGATTTTTTTCTTTTACGCGTCTCATCTGTCCATGCATTCAGACAAACACAACACAACATGACACGTACACAAGCAGACCTACAACTACACTCAGACTAGAAGACCGTGTCCCTAGAGAGATCACCACAGTCATCCTAGGCTCCTTAGGCGACAGCGCGTCACAGTCCCTTACTGTTTCCATGCGTTCTCAGGCTGCACTGAAACTATTTTGGGGGTAAGCCCGTTATGAGCTGGGAGTTAAACTCCCAACCGGTACCTCGCTCACCTGTGAGATTACCAAAGCGCTAGGAGCACGTCTGCAGCAGATAGCATTTTTAGCGAGTTAACATCATTTGGTTTTTATTCTTTAGATAACATACAAACTTTCACTCCAGCGTATTTTCTCTTCTCATGAATGACTCCAATGTAGTTTTTTTTTTGTTAGTCGAGATTTCAAACTGTCACAGCATTACACTCTCAATAAAAGAA
Organism: Echinochloa phyllopogon; assembly: GCA_033239725.1. NCBI lineage: Eukaryota > Viridiplantae > Streptophyta > Magnoliopsida > Poales > Poaceae > Echinochloa > Echinochloa phyllopogon. Next base: position 5,229,961 of record BTCW01000003.1, read on the forward strand.
AGATTATCATTTGAACAAAGCTTCTTGCATCTCTCTATATTTAGATTAAGAATCTGGGAAAATTTCCAGGGGAAAGGTCTACTGTTTACCTGATAACCTCAGAAAGGATCTCTGCCATCTTATTGCTATTATTTTTTCCTTTCTGCAGAAACAAACAAACAGGTTCTACTTGGCTCTCTGCATCTTGACACTGATACTTTTGCCCCTGTTCTATCTCATAGTGTTCTTGCACCAGAGGTTTGCTCAATCTACTTTGTGAATAAGAACATTTCTTTTGCACTGAGCATTCCCAGGACTTTTCTCATATTTTTGCCGTGCAGGGAAATGAAGAAAGGTGTCCAAGATCTAAAACGGTTTTCAAAAATTGGGCAGAAGAAAAAGCCATCCTAGTTGTGAGTTTTCTCTGTTTGCCTAAACATCCTAAAAGATGCATGCACCATTTTGTTTGTAGCAAGTAACTATCCTGTGGCATCTCATGAGTTCTATGAGGTTTTCAGTTTGTCGGTTTGAACCCTGGACCACCAAACCATCTACATGCATCCATAAACTGGCAAAACCATTTAATCCACACCCTTAGATTTCAAACTACCCTAGTCTTTTACCACATGCATTTTTTATCAAGTATTATTTAATTGTTTGTAGCTGCTAACCAAGCCCATGACATTCTTATTATGACATCAAAATTGGCACAAAGTTAGGGTGCATGTAAAAAAATGCTACTTCGATTTGACACGGATAAAATTGGGGTGCATTCAAACCTATACGCTGCACTGGGTTTCAACAGTTGGGAGGGTGTGCAAATAGACTGTTAGCTCTTTTAATAAGTCTTCCTAAAAGGCACTGTTCAGATTTTCATATATCCCTGTGGTCAAATTCCAGCACAAACTACTGAATCCTTTACTTTTCCGTCTTTGGTGCTTATGTCATGCCTGTTCCCTCTGCAGTCCAACACAACACGCATATGTAAACTTCAAGAGGCAAGCATGTGTAGTTTTTGTGAGCTTACGAAGACATTTCTTGTTTTCAAACTTGTACTGAAGCTATGTTGATAGCTCACCTTCACCCCAGAAACATGGGGTTTATGACTGTACATACAATCTCAGGAGGCAAGCAGTGATGAATGTGTATTCGATGCTTCCCATATAATTCAACATGCCTGATTTGGAGCCTCATCTTGTGATTGCGATGTGCATACAAATGTGCTAGCTGCTTTGGTTGGGTATGCTTGTGGCTATATGAATCAGCGTTTTAAAGAAACAAAGAATGTACTCCGTTCTTTTTAAAGAAAACTAAAAATGTACTACGTCGGGATCGACACATTCTGATCCAGATAGCTGCTAGCTTTTTTTTGGCAGATACTCTAATCCAGATAGCGTATCCTTTTATAACGAAATATGCAACGAAAGAAACCAGTTACTTGCACTGTCATTCTCACCAACTTTTCCTTTGTTTCAGTATTTAAAACCATACCAAAATTACTACGTCAAGATGTGAAAAATAATAATAGTAACTCTAAAACTTGTCAACTCTGAAAAGGTTATTGCTATTTTTTTACTTTCAAAATATCATCAGCGATGTTCAAGAAATAAAGCATTATAGACTTGACGACTTTGTATGTTTGTGATGTGCACGGGCTTTTTATCCATGAGATCATGAGCGTGTTTGTTGCCATTAAGTTCCCTAGTGATTTTTACCCTTCTTCAAGCCGATCAAAACTCCAGATCCAGCCCCGATCCTATATTTGCCTCTTCTTCCTCGCCATGCCATCGGCCGCGTGGAACCTCGCCCGCGCCGCCTCGCGTGCGGCCGCCACCACGCGCGCGGCCGCCGCCGCCGCAAGCGGCGCCGCCAACCATCCATCCTCCCGGTACCACCTCGTCGGCGGTGGCTCTTCTCCGGCACCGGCAGGTAATAACAATCTACATCTAGTACGAAACAAATCCTCATGCCCACAACAACCATCGCTTTGATTTGGATCGGCTTGCTGTCTGAAATTAAACAAACAGAGCCGCCGGATCCCTTGATGAGCCCGGAGTTCAACGACGAGGAAGCATAGCATTGTTAGAAATCTAGGTAAATTTCGGTATATTTTAATTCCAGAAATTATCAACAAATTCACGACAAATATGAGTGATCCAGTGGGAGCAAAGCATGTGCTTGTGTTAAGTTAAATCTTAAATAAAACAAGAACAGTAAGCAAAACCAGAGATGATTTAGTTTATACCCAGGGACGGAACCGGAATCGCCGTTACTGGTCATTGTGACTAGCCTGCTTGAAGTGGTCGATCTGATTCGGTGCAGTGACGAGTTGGTGCAGTACAGTCCCTCGAACGACCAGGCCACCAGGAAATAGTCGTTCGCTTGAGGGAGATGGACGCCGGGACGTAGTCGTTCGTGCTGACGAAGATGCCACCGGGAAGTAGACGAGGTAGTCGTTCACAGCAGCGAGCAGGCGCGTACGAATACGCTCCCCAAAAACCTTATCGTCCGCCTATCCCGAGCAGGATCGCTAGGCAGACGAGGTTCGGAGGCAACTGCTCACGCAAGCAGAGTACGAGCAAAGCTTGCTTGGGGATGCGAGAGAGCAGCAAACAACATGGAGAAGAGAGTGGTCTCCTGAAAGGAATACCAGAGAGAGGGTTGTATTGCGTGTGTTGCCTGGGAGGAGATGCCTCCTCTTATAGGCGCCCAGCAGGAGAGGGAGGATGAACCTGGACGCTATTGTCCGGCCATAATGCCATTTAAGCGTCAGTTACAGGATTCATGACAGTAACGGTCGTAAGTTACTCTCCCCATGAAGACTGCAACGTCTCTGGCTTCAATGTCATTAACAGCAAAAACGTTCACCCCCGCACACGCCGAGCGGCACGGCACGGCCACGGCCACGGCTCGGCGAGGCGAGCGAGCGCGCGCGCGGCATGCCATTCTCCTTTTACCAACTTCACAAGCGGTCCATATTTGGTCCACCTTTTAAGTTAGTTAGGATTCTCGTTGACTCTCAATCTGGGATATAGACCCCTAGCATTTATTAGTGGACCTTTAATTTCTTTTGATTAATTGAGACAAAATGGGCCAATGGCCCAATTAATCCAACAATCCCCACCAAGAATTTCAAGGTTCACAACAAATGCCCTCGACTCAAATGTTGTTTTGATATACCAGCTTCATGGTGGAGACTCTTAAGTTGAACATCCACTCTCTTGCTCAATGTCCTGAGGCAAAAGCTACACTCATTCACAACTGACCAATGGACTATACCTTGAATTGGCAGTTTCGTGCAAACAAGCTTGACTAGAGCCCCTTGCCAGTACTAGGCTGCTGAGAGCATCCCCTCGGGTTGGAGCGTATAAGGCATACTTCGTGCCTTTCATGGGTATCTAGAGATCACCCTATCTCATAGATTGTGACTAGCAATCGAACCCATATAGGTGTAATCCTTTAAGATGTTCTGTAGGCCAACATCTTTGCTCCTCATTGAGCCACTCGGATCACATTAAGGTTTTCACCAACCTGCCATACAGATTTAGAAGAGAAATGCACATCTACTGGAATGAGCCTTTTTACAAAGGTTCTCTTCTCTCAGTTAAACAGTAGTTTGTTTCACCATCCTAATTCAAGGGATCTCCGATCACATAGGACAGGTTACCACTACTGAGTAACACTCATGGGTCTCAAGCCCAGTTCCCTGGATGCATTGTCTATCACATTACGTGAAAGACCCTTTGTGAATTGATCTGCCAGGTTCTTAGCCGTTTGGATATAATCCAAGGCTATCACTCCGGAGTTTCTCATTTTCCTGACAGATTTTAGCCGCCTCTTCACATGTCTAGATGACTTCATGTTGTCCTTTGAACTGTTCACCTTGACAATCACCGTTTGATTATCACAGTTCATGAGGATAGCCGGTATCGGTTTTTCAACTACCGGCAAATCCATAAGGAGTTCACGAAGCCATTCGGCCTCAACAGTGGCGGTGTCTAATGCAGTGAGTTCTGCCTCCATAGTGACCTCGTTAAGATGGTCTGCTTGCAAGACTTCCAGGAGACAGCGCCACCTCCAAGTGTAAACACATATCCACTTGTGGCTTTAATCTCATCTGCATCAGATATCACATTTGAATCACTATAACCCTCTAGTACCCTAGGGTACCCAGTATAGTGAATCCCGTAGTCCACAGTACCTTTTAAGAAACACATCACCCGTTCGAGAGCTTCCCAATGAGCCTCTCCTGGGTTAGACACAAATCGACTCAGTTTGCTCACAGCATACGCGATGTCGGGTCTAGTAGCGCTGGCTAGGTACATCAGTGAACCAATGATCTGGGAGTATCTCAGCTGATCTCTCATTATTCTCTTGTTTTTTCGCAGCACTTTACTAGCATCATAAGGTGTTGGAGCTGGCTTTCAGTCATTATAACCGAAACGACTCAATATCTTCTCCACATAGTGGGATTGTGTAAGAACAACCCCACCATCACCTTCTCTCACTAGTTTAATGTTCAGAATCACATCAGCCTCTCCCAAATCCTTCGTTTCAAAGCTTTGGGACAAGAATTCTTTGACTTCCTTAATCGCATTAAGGCTTGTCCCAAATATCAGTTTGTCATCCACATACAGACATAGGATCACTCCTTCGCCCCCACCATAGCGATAGTACACATATTTGTCAGCTTCGTTCACAACAAAGCCAACTAATGTTAAAGTTTTATCGAACTTTTCATGCCATTGCTTAGGAGCTTGCTTAAGGCCATACAAAGACTTGACTAACATACACACCATTCCTTCTTGACCTTCTACTACAAATCCGTCTGGCTGATCCATATAGATCTCCTCCTCCAACTCTCCATTTAGAAAAGCTGTCTTAACGTCCATCTGGTGAACAATAAGACCATGAGAAGCTGCCAAGGAAAGTAGTACTCGAATAGTGGTTAATCGGGCAACCGGTGAGTAGGTGTCAAAGAAGTTTTCTCCTTCTTTCTGAGTATAGCCTTTAGCCACTAGCCTTGCCTTGAACTTTTCAATCGTACCATCAGGCCTAAGCTTTTTCTTGAACACCCACTTGCATCCTACAGGTTTGCACCCATAAGAACGCTCCACAACCTCCCAAGTACCATTAGACATAATGGAATCCATCTCACTCCTAACTGCTTCCTTCCAATAGTCAGCATCTGGAGAGGAATATGCCTCTTCAATGGTTCTAGGAGTGTCATCCACGAGGTACACAATGAAGTCATCACCGAAGGACTTTGCAATCCTCTGTCTCTTGCTCTTTCTGAGAGATGCTTCATTGTCATCCTCCTCAGGATTCTCCACATGTGGTTGTTCATTGTGTTCTATCACAGTAGTAGGTTCTTTAGGTTCATTGTTAACAGATAATTCATGACTAGATGTGCTAACTACCTCTTTCATAGGAAAAATGTCCTCAAAAAATGTAGCGTCTCTGGACTCCATGATAGTGCCAACATGCATGTCAGGTACTCCAGATTTCACTATTAAAAATCTATAACCCACACTGTGGAAAGCATAACCAAGAAAGACACAATCTACTGTTTTAGGTCCTAATTTACGTTTCTTGGTTATAGGCACATTCACTTTGGCCAAACATCCCCAAGTCCGTAAATATGAAAGAGTTAGCCTTTTCTTTTCCCACTCCTCGAATGGTGTTATCTCTTTGTTCTTCATGGGAACACGATTCAGGACATGACATGCAGTCAATATAGCCACACCCCACCATTCCTTAGAAAGTCCCGCTGTGTCTAACATGGCATTAACCAAATCAGTTAGAGTGCGGTTCTTTCTTTCGGCTACCCCGTTTGACTGAGGTGAATAGGGAGGCGTCCTCTCATGAATTATTCCATGTTCCTCACAGAACGCGGTGAAAACATTAGAAAAATACTCTCCACCACGATCAGACCTAACTCTTTTGATCTTTCTCTCAAGTTGGTTTTCTACTTCAGCTTTATAGACTTTAAAATATTGCAACGCTTTATCTTTAGAATTTAACAAATAAATATAGTAAAATCTAGTGCAATCATCTATTAGAGTCATGAAATACTTTTTACCACCTTTTATCAATACGTCATTCATTTCGCACAGATCGGAATGAATTAATTCTAGAGGTGCCAAGTCTCTTGCCTCAGCCGCAAAATGAGGCTTGTGAGGTTGTTTTGATTCAACACACACATGGCACTTGGAATTTTTGACTAAGGTAAATTTTGGAATTAAACTCAAGTTTGCAAGACGCATCATACAACCAAAATTAACATGACAAAGTCACGAATGCCAAACATTAGACTCATCATTAACATTTGAAACATGATTCACAACTTTATTACAATCATCTGACAAAGAAAAGCGGAACAAGCATCCGCTATCATAGCCCTTTCCAATAAAACTTCCAAACTTAGAAATTACACATTTATTGGATTCAAAGACTAACTTAAAACCGTCTCTACATAGAAGAGACCCGCTGACTAAGTTCTTCTTGATGGTGGGGACATGCTGCACGTTCTTCAGTCGAACGGTCTTTCCCGAAGTAAGCTTCAGATCGACCGAACCAGCACCAAGAACACGCGCATGCGATCCGTTCCCCATCAACAAGGAGGAAGTCCCGCCTGACTGGTAAGAAGAAAACAAGGAAATATCAACACAAACATGAATATTAGCACCAGTGTCAATTCACCAATCAGGTGAATGACATACTGAAAGAACTGTAGGTAAAAGATTACCGTACCCCGACGTTCCACCAATCTCACTAACAACCGTGTTGGCACTGTTGCCATCTTTCTTATCCTTGCGATCCGGACACTTTGCAGCAAAGTGTTCGGTGCTACCATAGCAGTAGCACTTCCCAGTTGACGGCCTCTTTGGTTTGAACTGAGCCGTCTGCTTAGCCTTTGTTTGGTTCTGATGCGGCTTGTTCTTTTTTTTGTTGGACGCATTGTGGTTCTTCTTCTGCACCATATTGGCACTAGAAGATCCAACAATCTCTTTACCACGTTGGTCCTTTGCCCTTGCCTTTTCTTCAACATCAAGAGTGCCGATAAGTTCGACAACAGCAAACTCTTGCCTCTTGTGTTTCAGAGAGGTTGCAAAGTCCTTCCAAGAAGGTGGTAACTTGGAGATAATACCTCCAGCCACAAACTTGTCAGGCAACTTACATGGTGCATCCTCGCTATAGTTCTCAAGGTCCCTAGCCAGCGCCTGAATCTCATGGGCCTGCTCTACCACAGAACGGTCTTCAACCATTTTGTAGTCATAGAGCTGTTCCATGACATACAGCTCACCACCAGCATCAGAGACCCCAAACTTAGCCTCAAGCGCATCCCAAATTTCTTTGCCAGTTGGCAGCAAAAGGTACATGTCCACAAGGCTTTCAGCGAGAACATTCAAGATGGCACCACGAAACAGGTTATCGGCTGCCTCGAAAGCCCTCTCCTCCTCTGGAGAGAACTGTTCGGGCTTCCCCTGCGTGACATACATGATGTTCATCACTGTTAACCACAACGTAACCCTCTGCTTCCAACGCTTGTAATTTGTGCCTTCGAAAACATTTGGTTTGATTGATGCAGCAAAACTAGTTACCGAAAGCCTATCAACAATATAAGGTTTTTGGATTGTTAGAAATCTAGGCAAATTTCGGTATATTTTAATTCCAGAAATTATCAACAAATTCATGACAAATATGAGTGATCCAGTGGGAGCAAAGCATGTGCTTGTGTTCAAGTTAAATCTTAAATAAAATAAGAACAATAAGCAAAACCAGAGATGATTTAGTTTATACCCAGGGACGGAACCGGAACCGGAGGAACCGGAATCGCCGTTACTAGTCATTGTGACTAGCCTGCTTGAAGTAGTCGATCTGATTCGGTGCAATGACGAGTTGGTGCAGTACAGTCCCTCGAACGACCAGGCCACCAGGAAGTAGTCGTTCGCTTGAGGGAGATGGACGCCGGGACGTAGTCGTTCGTGCTGACGAAGATGCCACCGGAAAGTAGACGAGGTAGTCGTTCACAGCAGCGAGCAGGCGCGTACGAGTACGCTCCCCAAAAACCTTATCGCCCGCCTATCCCGAGCAGGATCGCTAGGCAGACGAGGTTCGGAGGCAACTGCTCACGCAAGCAGAGTGCACGCAAAGCTTGCGTTGGGGATGCGAGATAGCAGCAAACAACAGGGAGAAGAGAGTGGTCTCCTGAAAGGAATACCAGAGAGAGGGTTGTATTGCGTGTGTTGCCTGGGAGGAGATGCCTCCTCTTATAGGCGCCCAGCAGGAGAGGGAGGATGAACCTGGACGCTATTGTCCAGCCATAATGCCATTTAAGCGTCAGTTACATGATTCATGACAGTAACGGTCGTCAGTTACTCTCCCCATGAAGACTGCAACGTCTCTGGCTTCAATGTCACGGCCGCCACGGCCACGGCTCGGCGAGGCGAGCGAGCGCGCGCGCGTGGCATGCCCTTCTCCTTTTACCAACTTCACAAGCGGTCCATATTTGGTCCACCTTTTAAGTTAGTTAGGATTCTCATTGACTCTCAATCCGGGATATAGACCCCTGACATTTATTAGTGGACCTTTAATTTCTTTTGATTAATTGAGACAAAATGGGCCAATGGCCCAATTAATCCAACAGGCATACCTACCCGCTGGTGAGAGATACTCGCACGGTAGCAACCCCGAACTCTTGAGCCTGCTATTCAAGTTCAACTGCAGGCGCCAAGGTATAGTAAACCCTTCGAGTGCCTGCTACATATATATACTGACAGTAGTAAACCGGCTGGGGCGGTGGCGTCGTCTTCGATGTCGTTTTCTTTCTTGAAGGCACCACTTTGAAGGTCTATTTCGTGCCGATTTTGCCTTCCTCGTTTCGCGTTGCTAGGCATCGACGTGGGTGGGCGCAACTTGTCAGGTGTTCGTGGTCGAGTTTGATTCAGTCCGTCATCAAGTTTCTAAGTAAACGAAAATTGTGATGGAAGCGTGGACGAAGAAGAAGATTGAGGCTTAGTCTCTTAGTTTTTTTCTTTTTCTTAGAGCTTTCTGCTTGTGTTTGTGAGCTCCTCTTGTGGAGGATTAGAGTCTAAGAACTCTTTGTAACATTTGGCTATATATGTCCACATGTTGGACATAGAGGCCGGATTATATCCTTTATCAAAAAAAAGACAGTAGTAAACCGGCCTACACTCTCACGTAATTTATTCTCATACTGACAGTAGAAAACTTGAAAACCATCATCGCAATACAAATTTCGACTCCGTAGAACAACGACAATATTAATGAAATTTGCCACTAAAATGTTTGAATAAAAAATTCTTCTTTTTTTCTTACTACTAGCTGTAGTGTAAACTTATGGAACTGGTCCGAGTCAAAGGCCATTGGAATAACCTTTTCTCTCGTGCATTTCAACCTATACAATGGTAATTAACATTTACATAATTATAAACCGCCAAATATTGTGCACCAGTAATATCAGTTTACATACGTCGTGATGGGGATGCAATTAAGTTCATGGTGCAGCCAGCCCACATATGTTTTGCAGTTAGTTTAAACTGCGGTACAGAAACTATGTTCTTGTATAATTAATATATATATGCTGCGGTAACAACGTCGCTTTGCCATGATATATAGGTGGACACCTGTTCAATTGGGATATGAGGTCAGATAAAAAAGGGATGCCCTTTGATGAAAAAGACCTCGAGTCAGAGCAAACCTTGTGGGCCTTGTACAATCTGGTGGTGCAGCCACTTCAATGCCATACGCTGCAGTGAGGAGAGGCGCTACCGCTTCATCATATTCAAGGAGAGAGTTCGTTTCGTCCATGAATACAGACCCATGGATTTGGAGCTTAACCATCTCTGTGATGTCGCCATAGATGAGATATGTCGTCCAAAGCGCTTCCGTCGCCATCGTTAATTAGTGGCAACACCTGCTGCATATATCAACTCGATCCATCGGCAGATCAGCTGCCATGCATACAAGTTGGAGTGCTCCAGATCGTTTCTTCTGTTACTATTATGAATATGATGTGCGTGTAGACTTTGTTTTTTTTTGTTGCCGCAACAAGATCGACCTTTGTAGTAACATTGATCAAGTGATTGACAACTCAAAATCATCAGCAGTGACTGATCAACTTACAACAATATATTAGGATTTACTAAATTCTATTTAGGAAGCCCAAGATTACCCACACGAAGGGCATTGATCACTGCTCCTGATTTTCCGTTCAACGCAAAAAGACCGTATTTAGCCGTATTACAAGCCCACAAATTAGTTGATCTGACGTTGCAATTATGCCTGCAAGTGGGTTGGAAACCAAACTATACCCACGCCATCCCATTCTCGTGAGTGAAATTATATGAATCCACCCCAAACCACCACCACCACACACCAATCCAATCCAACTCAAATCACCACCATCACGCACCAATCCAACCCAAACATTTGAACTCATAATGTAATAACTATTAGCCAAACTATGGTTACAACCCAATAAAAACCCGTTTTTTTTAAAAAAAATATAATATAGATTCTTGTCTCACTGCTTTGCACAGAGGAGCTGCCAGTCATACTGAGTCATCTCCAATAAATTTCGGTCAATTTCGATAAAATTTTATAGTGTGAACGCGAGGTTTTAATTCCAGGGTCCGGCTCTTAACATGGGGCCCACGTGTAGGTCTAGCAACACTGCTTTGCACAGAGGAGCTGCCAGGCATACTGAGTCATTTCCAACAAATTTCGGTCAATTTCGATAAAATTTTATAGTGTGAACGCGATGTTTTAATTCCGGGGTCCGACATGGGGCCCACGTGTAGGTCTAGCCACACTGCTTTGCACAGAGTAGCTGCCAGTTATACTGAGTCATCTCCAACAAATTTCAGTCAATTTCGATAAAATTTTATAGTGCGAACGCGAGATTTTAATTCCAGGGTCCAGCTCTACACAAAGAAACAATTTCAACCCAATCCAATCCAACCCAACCCGTATTTACATAGAATCTACGGCTATCCTAGCGCCCGGACGTCCGATGTCAATCAAATATTCGGAAGGGTGACGTGGCGCATTCTGAGCCAAGTATTTTTCTCTAACGGTACTGTAGCACGAAAAAATCCCGCCGCAACATGGGTATGATGTTGCATGTAACATGTAAACTTTTTGCAACATTCAAGAATAACATATGCAACATCAAACAATAATATCTGCAACACAAATAGTCATCGTTTGCAACACTACAAACACGCGCTCACAACCTCTCGTCCACTCACGGACGCAGTAAAAAAACTCTCAATAAAAAATGCAACATCCGGATGAAATATTTGCAACATGCATGCGAAACATATACAACATCGCAGCATCTCATATATATTTTTGCAACATTCACATCAAACAGTTGAAACATTCTTCTGGAACATCCGAAACACATGAAACATGTTGTTGCAATGTGAAGCGAAACCCTAGAATATCCCAGATCTATTTTTGTAACATTCACATCAAACAACTGCAACATTTTCCAAAAACATACGAAACACGTAAAACGTGTTCTTGCAACATGGAGCAAAACCGTAGAAAAAAAGCAATGCGGCACCTACCTCCGTCGCCGCCCCTCCCTCTGCTCTCCCATCGATGCACCACCCTCTCTCCTGCCGGAGGAGATGGGCGGCGCATGGCGGCGGCGCCAGTGGCCGCGCAAAGGAGCAGGAATGGGGAGCGGCGCGCGGAGGAGGAGGCCGGCGGCGGCACGTGGAGGGCCGGGGCGGCGGCCCCGCGGAGGATGGGGCCGGCGGCGGCGGCGCGCGGACGAGCTTGGCGGTGGCGCGCGGTGGAGGCGTGTGGAGGGCCGGAGCAGCAGCACGCGGAGGAGCGGCCGCGGAGACGACGACGGCGCGCGGAGGAGCCGTGCGGCTCGCGTCCTGCGGCTGCGGAGGATATGCTGTTTTTTTTAATTGAGAACATGTGGTGCTGCGTGGAGATAAAATAGGAGAGGGAGTCCGGATGAAGGAGGTGTTCGATCCATCGGACGGCCGAGGGTAAGCATTACCGTAGAACCTACTCCACCCCACCTCATTAACTAATATAACTCATTTCAATCCACTCCAATACACTCTATATCAAAATCTAACCCATTAAACTCATTTGAACCCAAACCGTTTGCAGGGTGACTTACAATCATGTGGAGATCTCTGTGTATCCACGACATCTCCACAGGTGGCCTTGGCAAAGCAACGGCGCTTCTGATGCTGCTTCTGTGGCTCAGGCAAAGAAATCGCCGGTATCTTCCATTTCTTCGAGCCCAGATTGCAGAAAGGCCGAAAACGGCATGTACGGTACGGCCCAGCCCATTATAAATCATGGACCGAGGCCCAGCACATGAAGTGCGATACCGTGGCCCACCTGATAGCGCGAGCACGAAAAAGACAGACTCGGACACGAACCCCTCGACTCCTCGAGCTCCAACTCGTTGGAGATCTCCGGCGAGGCGAGGCGCGGGACCCCGCCGGCGATGGCAGCGGGAGCGGAAGACGCGCTCTACGAGATCCACCGCCACGCATCGGGATCCCACGTGATCCCTCATGTGAGTGTCCTGCTTCTCCCCCTCCTTCCTCTCCTCCTTCCGTGCTTCCTCCCGCCTTAGAATTTTTCCAATCGCGGGCGCGTTGTGCCCGGAGGAGATGCGCGGCGGGTTCGTGGAATTCGCGCTCTTCTCAACACTAATTTTTCTTAAACTTTTTTCTTTTTTTTTCTTTTTCGGGTGAGAGCGTCGCCGTAGTTCACCGCATTGGCTCACAAGCTGCTTTTCCTCGTAGCCTGTGTTTTCTAACATAGTTATCTAATTATATATGCGTTTTTTTTCGTGCAACATGGCTGCGAGGGTGTTTAATTTAGCAGTTTTTAGTAGTATTTGGAATATGGGAGCTAAAAAGGTTTCTGTGAAATATTGATGGTTATGTTAACACTGTTTTATGTATATAATTGTTGCAAACACAGGAAGAAGGATACCAAGGCGCTGCCACAAGTAGTGGAGGTTCAGACGCCGGAGGAGGCGTCCTCTCCTATCTCTCCTTGCAAGGTACAATTCCTTGGCTTTGAAACCTTCACAAATCCATCCACACAGGATGCGACACTGACCAGTTGCTTCTACATGCTACTACCACCCTTTGCAGGTGTGAGCAAGCTCAGAGAGAGCTGGACTAGGTACAGCGTGCTGGGGAGGAGTAGACAGAGGAAGAAGGGGGATAGCGTGGCGTTGTTTGTCTCACCAAATGCGGAATATGTGTCTGTGACTGTTGGGAATCGCGTCATCATCTTGAGGAAAGGCGATGGCTATGCATCGCCTTGCGGTGTTTACACAAGTAAGTGACTACGCATGGTTTTGGTTCTTGTAGTGATATTCACTGGTATTAAGAGTATTGAGCATGAAAGAAAGGGTCTACTCAATTCTCGTACGTAGAGAGTATTAACTTGTTTTTATTGGAATGAGGAAGGAAATTACCTAGTATTTGAACTTTGAACTCCTTGACATTGTGATCACAATAGTTTGCATTTATTTAAATGAAGATTGCCGCTTGCAATTTCTTTTGGTCTCGACAATAGCATTTTTAGGCATGTGTCATGCCTGACACAGAAATAATGTTGTTGTGACGCTAGATGCCTAACTTACTAGTTCACATGTGGAGGATTTGGGTGCATGCTTCTACTTCCATGCCTGGAAGAAAAACTGCACTGACTATTAAAAGGATTTCAGTCCATATGCATCGTTTGTTACCATTTATGCACATCAAGCATACATTTTGCGGTGCTCACTGTGTTTTGTTCCTCTGAGAGCCAAATTAGATTTTTTTTTTGGAGATTAGGTGACAGCTTTTGTTTCTGTTGACAGAAATGTTATACTAATGGCACTTTGCTACAATCCCTAGGCAGTACCTATCTGCATATTTACCTTTTCTTTTCAGTTTGCTTGAAAATGGTTTTACAATGTTAAACATAGTTTGATGTGCATTTTTCTGCTGTAGATATCATGGTTTGTGTTGCAGAGTACTAGGTGTCAAAATGATTATACACTATGTTCTAATTATTTATGGTCAGATAATGACAGAATAACATTTTTCACAAATGGGGCTTGGCTGGAGGCTCAAGGCATTTTTGGTGTGGTGGATGACCTAAGCACACTTTACTTGATCAAAGAAAATGGGGAGTTATTAGCAAGGAGGACATGCGGTCAGTTGAAGCTATCTTCTTCCATCATTGATCTGGTTGTGCAGGATGGTTCAAGCTTGCTTAGGTGATTCCCAGTTCTTTTTTCAGTTAGAACCTTTTCCCTTAAACATACTTTATATGGTTCTTCATTTCTTGGGATAATTTGACAGTAACTAATAAATTCCATGAATATTTGTAGGCCCGGCTTCTACATTTTTACCAGTGACTGCATGGTTCATAGATTTGATTACATTCAAGAACTTGAGGCCAGTTTGTGTGAAGTTCCTATATCAACTAAAGATGTGATGTCAGCTAGGACTATTCAATTACCTCGGAGTTTATCTTGCATTGATTACAGTCAACGTCACTCACTATTTGTCCTAGTTGCGGATTCCAATGTTTCATTTAGCTCCAATAGTTATTCTGGTATGCTCATATACTAGTCTGTTTTCAACTGCTACACCTGTTACTGGTTGTGTCAGTCCTGCACTATGCAGCCTATTTGCTCAAATTTTGCACATATAGATTTCTGCTGATCTTCTCCCTTGATATTTACATTTTAATCTTTTCACTCTTATATTTTAGGAACCTATTTTCTGTATCTATTACACATTCATGGAAATCAGGAACTCAGCCTTTCGTTTAAAAGCCTGCAGTTGGAAGGGGTGTTTTCTCCTCTGAAGGATAAAAAACCCTTTGTTTCATCCCCAAAAATCAGGATCTCCCCTAAGGGCAAGCATATTGCTACGTTGGATTTGACTGGTTCTGTAAACCTCTTTGCGCTTGATGGTGACACACACACTTTTTCACTTCATACTCTTGGAAATGGTAGACGTCTAATTGATGTTAAGGACATCAGTTGGTGGACAGACAGTGTTCTCATGTTGGTAAGAGCCGATGGCAGTATTAGCATGTACAGCATCACTGAAAACGAGGTAGTTTCCAAAGATGACCCTGTTTTATCTACACCACTATTGGAGAAGGCAAAGGCTACTGAAGGGCATGCTTTTATTTTGCAATCTAGCAGATATGAAAGAAATACTCCAATTAATAAGCAGATGGATAGTAACTTGGAACCTAACCTGACTAGTGGTTCTGGGGAGCGCCAACAAACGGAGATGGATAAAATGTTCTGGAGTCTGATATCATTCTCCAGAGTTACAGTAACAGAAATGTACTCTGTTCTGATAAGACAGAATCGATACAAGGAGGCCTTAGATTTTGCTTCCAGATATAATCTAGATAAGGATGAAGTTCTTAAAGCACGCTGGTTACACTCTGACGGTGATACTCATGAGATAAACTCGTACTTAGCAAAAATTAAAGACCAAGCATTTGTATTATCAGAATGTGTAAACAAAGTTGGGCCTTCAGAAGCAGCTTTAAGGGCTCTAATTTCTTTTGGACTTCGTATAACCGACCGTTACAAATTTTCTGGGTTGGATAACAGCAGTGAGGGCTCAACATGGGACAGTCGAATCATTAGGCTTCGTTTATTGCGGCACAGAGACATGCTAGAGACTTTCTTGGGAATTAATATGGGAAGGTATGTTCTTGCTATTCCTTCTTTGGATAAGGACACAACACAACCAGCAAATTGCTAATATATTGGAAGCATTTAAAACTATATTACAGTTGTTAAGTCATGTCAATCCTACACACATCAAATAAGTTTAACATAATTCATCACATGCATAGAGCATATCCGAGTCACCATCCAATACTCAAAATGCACTATTGAGATTTCCCTTACATATCCCTTGGTAATTTGGCGTAGCTTTCCACTTATCTCACGAATGCCAATGGCAACCTGGCTCTTAGTTCTTTACATGAAGGAAAAAAGGAAGTCAAATGAATGTGATCATTATTCTCTAAGTCAAATGAATGCTTTTTGACCATTTCCCCACTTTATTGATAAATTAGACACTTCTATTACAGTTCTTAAAACCATTTTTTTCTTTTTCTGCACTGTACAATGATGTTAGCTTTGTTAGCAAAATATTTTGCAAAGTTAATTGCGCATAGAGTGGATGTGCAATTTGCCACTTTATATTGGACTTTGCTTACTTGCTGCTTACTAGTTTCTTCGAGCTAAATGCAATGTTCTTGCTATGCAGGTACTCAGCAGGAGAATATAGCAAATTCCGTTCGATGCCCCTTGTGGAAACTTCCATAGCTTTAGCTGAAAGTGGCAAAATTGGGGCTTTAAATCTTATCTTCAAGCGTCATCCATATACTATCTCTTCAGACGTTTTACGCATTTTGTCTGCTATCCCAGAAACTGTTGCTGTTCAGACCTATAGTCAGTTACTACCAGGGAAATCCCCTCCTAGTGTTGTCATATTAAGAGATGGTGATTGGGTTGAATGCGAACAGATGGTTTCATATATAAAAAGTTGTCCTACCCAGTTGAACAAGATTGGAGAGATCAAAACGGAAATACTTGTAAAGCTCTCAACAGGCTTTTCATGGCCTTCTGTTGCTGAACTTTGTGAGTGGTACAAGAACAGAGCAAGGGACATTGACTGCTTGAGTGGACAGCTAGAAAACTGTCTGGCCATGATAGAGCTTGCATGTCAAAAGGGCATTGTAGAGTTGCAGCCGTTCTTTGATGACATTAAATGCCTCTACCAAGTTGTATATTCTAACAACCTGAATGAGTTTATAATGAATCTTGTAACATGGGAAGATCTACCTGATTATGAGAAGTTCAAAATCATCCTCAGAGGAGTCAAAGAAGATACAGTTATTCAACAGCTAGAAGAAAATGCTATCCCTTTTATGAATAAGAGATTTCACTTGATCTCCTCAAGTAACGAACGCAAACAAGAAGAATCGTACCTGGTTAGATGGCTTAAAGAGGTAGCTGCTGAAAATGAGCTTTCCATTTGCTTAGCTGTTGTTGAAAATGGTTGTGGGGAGTCACCAATAAATGGGCTCTTCAAAGATCTTGCTGAGATGATAGAAACAGCTGTTCACTGCATTTATATGTGCAGTGCAACTAACCAGTGGAATACCATGTCATCGATATTATCAAAGTTACTCCATAAAACAAAACGAGAGAAATCTTTATTGGCTAGTGAAGAAGAATGCAACCTGAAAGATGTTAAGCAAGCTCTTGGTTCTTCTGTGGTTTCTTATGATGAGATGCAAAGTATGTGTGCTGATATCTTATCTGCTCTGGGCAATGGTCCAGAAGATATTTATCACTCTGATTCAATACCTTATGAACTTAATAGTGTCAAATATCTTGATATATTGGAGAAGAGGCTAAAAGTCGCTGAAGGCCATGTAGAAGTAGGACGGATCTTTGCTTATTATCAGGTATTGATGCAGCTTCAATAAAATTGCTTCTTCTGTGTTTTTGAAATGTCAAAATCTTGGTTTCTTCAGTGTTTTTGAAATGTTATAAATTGCAGTAAATCTACTTGGACTGTTTTAGCAGTACTGCTCTGCATAGACCATAGGGATACCTATGAGCATATGCCGTGCTGGGAAAAGTTGTCTATTCTCATGTTTGAAATGCAAAATGGACTTTAAGGATGTTTCACTTTAGCAGTGAATAGTTCAATTTATTCAATCAGCTTGAAGTACTAGCAACCTTTGGATTTTTTATGGGAAAGGAACCTGACCTAGTGATTTCATGTTGTTGTCAAGATCGAAAAGCAGCGATCTTTAGTCATTGTTCTTTATTTTCTTCCTTTTGGTGGGTTTGGCAGCACTGGTAAATGGGGATAAGAATGCACTGAGAAAGATGTGAGTGGATCGATTCGAATGGGAGAACACTGTGAGGCGAGCTGTACAATTGTTCTCGTGCTGTTGTGCATATTCATTCATCTGGGTATTTATTTTCACAGTGGCTCGTTAGATTTAAGTTAATACATGTGAATAAACTACAAAGCTTGCTAGCAGTTATGCCTTTAATTTTTATGGATTGTTTACTTGTTTGCCGATGTTTTCCACTGGCAGTGCAATTCATAGTTGAATGTGATTACAGGTCCCAAAACCAATACATTTCTTCCTTAGTGCTCACTTAGATGAGAAGAATGTAAAGCAACTTATACGGCTGCTTCTATCCAAATTCGGCAGACGTCAACCTGTTCGATCAGACAATGAGTGGGCTAACATGTGGCGCGATTTGAAACTCTTCCAAGAAAAGGCATTTCCGTTTCTTGATTCAGAATATATGCTGGCTGAATTTATCAGAGGGCTTTTGAAGGCTGGTAAATTTTCACTAGCAAGGAATTATCTTGGAGGAACAAGTGCAGTTTCTTTGTCTAGTGAGAAGGCTGAAAATCTTGTGATACAAGCTGGTCGGGAGTATTTCTTCTCGGCTTCAACTCTGTCTGGAAACGAAGTGAGTAGATACCAAATTATTTGTCATCCAAATATTGATCTACCATTTCATTTCTGATTAATGCTAACTTGGACCATACCAATTCTTTGCAGATTTGGAAGGCCAGGGAATGTCTAAATCTGTTACCTAATAGCAAAAATGTTCAAGCAGAAACTGATATAATTGATGCTCTTACTGTTAGACTTCCTTATCTAGGGGTGACTATCCTTCCTGTTCAGTTCAGGCAGGTAAAGGACCCTATGGAGATCATCCGCATGGTAATTACGAGTCAAACAGGGGCATATCTTCATTTTGAAGAGATTATTGATGTTGCTAAACTTCTGGGATTAAGAAGTGAAGAGGAAGTAGCTGCTGTGGAGGAGGCTATTGCCAGAGAAGCTGTGGTAAATGGTGATCTTCAACTAGCCTTTGATATCTGTCTAAATTTAGCAAAGAAAGGTCACGCTGCAGTGTGGGATTTATGTGCTGCAATTGCTAGAGGTCCTCCTCTTGACAATTTGGATACTGGTACTCGTGAAAAGCTATTGGGCTTCTCTCTCAGTCATTGTGATGAAGAATCTGTTGGGGAATTATTGAATGCTTGGAAGGAGCTTGATGTTCATGGTAAATTTGAGAAATTAATGATTACAACGGGAACAAGTCCTCCCAATTTCTTGATTGATGGATCTTCAATCACACCACTTCATGTACAAAGTGTGCAAGACATACTTGACCTGAGAGATGACATTGTCCATGATAGACACAAAGACCATGTTGAAATTGTTAAGGAAATGCTGTCAAAATTTTGCTTGGACTTTTCGAATGGAGATGCACATACTTGGGAGTCTGTGCTGGTAGACAATAGGAAATTCTTGTCCTTTGCGGTGCTGGAATTACCATGGCTTTTGAAGTTGTCCAACAATGAAATGCAGGATGGTGAAAATCAGACTTCAAGAACAGATCATGCCACTCGGAGATATCGATTTTCAACAAAAGTAGAAGCAACAATTAGCATTGCATATTGGTTAGCTGTAAATGGTTTGGCTCCCAGTGACAATTTAATCATGATTCTTGCAAAGTCTATAATGGAGCCTCCTGTTGATGAAGAGTTTGATGTACTTGGCTGCTCAGTTCTTCTGAATCTCATGGACCCTTTCAATGGAGTGAAAATAATAGAGGAAGAACTAAAAAGACGAGAATGTTATCAAGAAATCAGCAGCATAATGAGCATAGGGATGCTATATAGTTCCCTCAATAATTCTAAGAAAGAGTGTTCCACTCCTGAGCAGAGGAGAAATCTGTTGCTTCACAAATTTCATGAGAAGTTCACCTCAGCTGATACAGGTAGGTGTATTAAAAACAACAGTGCATCAATATGGTGGCTGTTTTACCTTTGAATATTCAGTCAGGCTTGATATTCCCTCACATGAATTGTTTTATGCTAATACGTACCATTTTGATTTTGTTTTTACCTTTACTTTGGCAGATGATTTAGACCAGATTGATATGGCAAATACAACCTTCTGGAGAGAATGGAAATCAAAGTTGGAAGAGGAGAAACAACTGGCTGATCAAGCGCGAATGCTCAAACAAATATTACCTGATATAGACACATCTCGATTCTTGTCCGGTGATGTTAATTATATCAAAAGAGTAGTTTTCTCCTTTGTTGAGTCTGTAAAGCTGGAGAAAAAACACATACTCAAGGAGGCAGTAAAGATAGCTGAGACATATGGTTTGCAACGAACTGAGGTATCTCTCTCACACAACCAAAACTTGAGTTTAGTTTGGTTTTGATGTAAACTTCTCATCTGCAGTTTTGTTTCTGTTTAACAATCTCACATGTTGCTTGGGTTTAGGTGCTTTTACGATTTCTAGCCTGCAGTCTTGTCTCTGAATACTGGGATAACAATGATATTCTGAATGAAATTTCTGAATTCCGTGAGGACATTGTCAAATCAGCTAAGGGTGTGATTGATATGATATATTCAGATGTCTATCCGGAGATTGATGGGCATAATAAGCAACGGCTCTCTTACATTTATGGCATTCTTTCAGCATGCCACTCATATTTGAAGAGGACCAATGAGATAGAATTGAGATACCCAGAGCATGTGCATACACATAAGCTTGAACCGTTTCAGTATTATAAGGTCCTTGAGGAAGAGTGCAAGAAAGTCTCTTTCATTGATGGCTTGAACTATAAAAACATTGCTGGATTGGATAATCTGAACTTCGAGCATTTCAATGAAGAAGTATGCAAGAATATCCGTGCCTCTACCGTCACTGCTCTAGCCGATATGGTACAAGCTCTTGTGAGTATGTATGTTGATGTACTGGCTAAGGGACTCATATCACGACAAGGTGTTTACAAGCACTATGTTCTCGGCTTGCTGGCATCATTAGAAGGCCGCAGTGAAGCACGATCCAACTGCACAGATTATGAAAAGTTGCAAGCTGTCCTATGTGAAATTGAGTTGAACTACGATAGTTGCAGGGAATACATCCAAGCTCTTCCACCCACAGATATTTCATATATTGTTGGAAGGTATTGCACCCTCTGTTTTCCATCTAACTTAGCACGAAGCCTTCCACAGGAACCTTCGTGGAAGAAACCTCTTGCTACACTGCTAACATTTTGGTCTAAACTTGTCGATGACGTACCGGGGGAGTCAATTGATGCTTCCTCATATGAAATGACAGAGTACCTGAATTCAAATAGGTTATCTCTATGCATGGGGGCTTTCAGGCAGCTTTTGATAAATGATGAGATAACAGTGCACCAAGGTTGGGATGCCATCTCCATGTATGTAAAAGATTGCCTTAAAAGTGGAATGATGATGGAAACATCATGTTTTTGTCGAGCTATGATTCTATCAGGCTGTAGTTTTGAATCTGTAGTTGAAGTATACTATGGAGGACAGGGACAATTGAGGACTGAGACTGCAGATCCAAGCAATTCTTTGGATCTCTTAGAACTTTATAATGCTGCTACAGAAGAGTGTTTGTCGGATTTGATTGAGGGCTCTTGTGAATATCGAGTATTGCTTCATCAGTTGGTGTCATCTTTGAGCCAGTCAACAGGGAAACATGCTGGCATTCTAGAGATGGTCAGATCTGGTGTTTGGGGAAAGTTAATCCGCTTTTCTGAAGACATGCAGCTAGAGAGCCAGTTACGAGTCTATGCGCTACAGCTGATGCAATGCATCACAGGAAGAAACCTTAAAACTCTTCCGAATGAGATGGTGTCCCAGGTTGAGCCATGGGAATCATGGTATGAGCATGGAACAGGTGCTGCCATAGCTGATGAGAGTATCAACTCCTCTAGCAGCATCACTGGGACTCTTGTAGCACTTAGATCTACTCAGATGGTCGCTGCTTTTCTTCCTGATGCTAATATCACTCCAGAAAACCTAGCAACTCTTGACTCTGCAGTATCTTGTTTCTTGCAATTGTCAGAACATGCTTCTGCTGGCAACGTTGCTATTTTGGAAGCAGTATTAGAAGAGTGGGAGCAATTGTTCTCACCCAAAGAAGAGCATGTTCCACCCCATGAATCACCAAAAGAAACAAGTGACTGGAGTGATGGATGGGATGATGGATGGGAAGCCCTTCCAGACGAGTTGGGGAGTCCAAAGAACAAACAAGAGGGTGCGCTGTTATCTGTCCATCCCCTCCACAGTTGTTGGATGGAGATTATCAGAAAACGCGTTGAGCTTAGTGAAATGCATAAGGTCATTGAACTTCTGGACCGAGCATCTTCAAAACATAGCGTGTTACTAGAGGAAGAAGAAGTGCATAGCTTGGTTGAACTTGTGTCTGCTCTGGATTGCTTCGCGGCTCTCAAAATTGTCCTTTTACTCCCATATGAAGCTTTGAGAGTGCAGTGTCTGCAGACGGTTGAGGTGAAAATGAGGGAAGGAACTGTGTCCACCTCACCAAATGCTGATGATCATGAGCTCCTTGCCTTGGTTCTGTCATCTCGAATTATGCAGATGATCACAGCGGAAGAAGCATACAGCAATTTTTTCTCTTACTTATGCCATCTTGTTGGGCGTCTTGCAAGGTCATTCCAGACTGATCTCCTTATGCAATGGAACGATGAAGCCACGTCAAAGATGAACGGATCTTTACTCTTTGGTAGGGTTTTGTTTCCATGTTTCATATCTGAACTGGTCCTCAAAGGCCAGTACCTGCTGGCTGGCTTCTTCATCTCCAGATGGATGCACACCCATCCGTCCCTGGGCCTGATGGATATTGCCGAGACCAGCATGCGACAGTTCTTGCAAGGTCAGGTTGCCCAAGCTGAGCACTCGGGAGGGGGCAATGCTTCTTTCACTGACAATGAAGTGTCTGTGAAACACACAATCTCCACTCTGCGGTCAAAACTTGTCTCTCTTCTGCAAGCAGCATTGTCGGCACTTCCAAACCAAGAGTTGTAGGCAGCAAGAAGTTTTGTGTACATTTTTAACTTTATACCGTTGATGTACTACCAGTGTAGCTGTAACATGAAATGTTTGCTTGAGATAATGGTGAATAGCTCAAGATTTCAGAATGTTCAGGGAACGAGAGTTCTTAGACTATGAGAGTGCATTCCCTTTCCTGTTACAGGGACATTGCTAACCTGTTTGTATACACATTTTTAACTTTATTATCACTAACCACAGTTGTCATGAATTAGGATACAATTACCCTTGTTAACTCAGAAGATCAGGTGAAGGTGCAGAGCTGGTGCTGAGGCGGTGCAAAAGGAATGCCTGTGGATGTTGTTTTGAAAGTTGCGATCTTTTCATCTTGTTGAGTTTGAGCGTATCATGCTGGGTGCCCATATCGATTACTTGAATCGATTTATGAGCCATGTTGGATGTCCATGTTTACTAATTGAATCCTGTGTATTATATATGGTAGTTACGTTTCAGTTTTTAGTTTATTGTGTCGTGTTAGGCAAAACTGCTGTTCCTACTTATGCTTGAAGAGTTTGGTTATCATATCCAGTAACCAGAGCTGTGGTGGCCAGCGCTGAGCCACTGGCATCGCGCGTTGTGGTGACTCGCAAATCTCTTTCCGAGATAGCGCAAAGAATCGCTCCCTGTTTCAGTCCATGACCGCACGCAACGAGATCCCTTACTGGACCAGAATTCAAGTTTATGGTTTTTAATATTTTTCAAACGCCAAGTTTGATCCTTTGCGAATTTTGAAAAACCTGCACACATGGTTTGGGGTATCGGCACGAGATTCTTTTTTTTTTTTTGAAAAGTTGTCGAAGATTTCACCGAACAGTTGATATGTATGCCCCCAGCAAGCATAGATCCGAAGACCTTAACCCAAGCACAAATGCTGCAACATAAGTATATCGATATTCAGCTGCTAAAAACCAAGAATCTGATCTCTACAGACACCTGAATACCTGATACCGTAAAGCGCATTTGAGCAGTTAGCACCTTGTGATAAGAGGTACTGGTACAAGAGTAGAGAAAAAGCCTGCCACTGCTCACGCTGTAAGCAGTTTCCAAGTAGTTTAAACATGCACAATGCCTGAAAAGCAGTAGTCCACACAGGAAATAAGTGTGCAAGAGTAGTTCAGCCACATCCACCCGACGATCCACAATCTGGTAATAAAGCAGCCCAGTAGAGAAACATGGAGAGCACATAGCTATCTCACAAGAGCCATACCTTGCTTACCCCATTTACACCATGGCTTCCACCTTCCTTGCTACAATGAGCATGCTCCTCACTCTCATTATGTCAGCCTCGGGCACCACCAGTGTCACCGTACGTTCCCCGCCGACGGTCAGCAGCGACATCGCCACCACAGAGCAGGAGATGCAGCAGGCGCGCTACTTCACCTTCGTCATGCTCATCAGGATGGTGCAGGAGAAGATACCACGCAACACCACCTTCCAGGTGCCCAGTGACAGGCTGATGTCCATGGCATCAATCTCCGAGAGCCAGGTGCTCAAGTTCTTGTCCAGGCACTCCGTCGCGGCACCGCTGATGTTTGACGATCTCATCAAGCTTCCCAATGGAACAGTAGTTCCCACCCGCCACTCAGGAGACACTATCACAGTGACCAACATCAGGCATAAGAAGCTCTACTTCAACGGCATCGAACTCGCAAGTCCTGATCTCTGCCACTTGGGGGAGTCATTCAGGTGCCATGGAATAAATGGAATCATAAGGCCAACAGCAGCACAGACAGTTAAAGCGACGACTTGCACTGGCTATGCTGCTCCAACTTCTACAGCACCAGAGACAACTTTGGCTGAAAACCAATCCTTGAGCACATCTTCTCTACCATCTCCCAGCACAGGTTCCGCCACGATCCCTGTCCATGACCCTGCAGCAGAAAGCTCTCAAAGCTCAGACACCTCTATGTTAAAGACTAGATTGGCTAGCACTACCTTAGTCTTAGCATTGATGTTTTCCATTTTCTAAATCTGGATCCATAACCAGATTCTTGTTCAATGAATGAATCGTTATCGAGGAAAGATTTGTGCATGGAAGTAGGATTGTCTTTGTTACAATCATGCGTTTTATCAATCATTATACATCTTTATAAGTTTGATAACTTCATATCCAGCATTGTATCAGCAACAAGTACTACAGTAACAAAATTAAAAAGAATATTTGAATTACTACCTGTACAGCAGTCGGCAGACATGTTTATGAACTATGTGTGCCTCATCTAGTATGAGAAACCTCCATAGTATAGTTACTCCAGAAACATTTCCCTGTAAACATATCAAGACAAGATCATAAAAGTACAACTACCAGGAGCAAATATAAATTCATCAGAACCAGGGCAACTTTTAGCAACCCAGACAAACAAGTGGAATGAACCATTTTGATGCACACTACTGAGACAGGAGATGGATACGAATAACTATAATCAGTATCACTGAGCAGAAAACTAGCAGTGTGTCTTTTAGTCAGCTACCTACAACTGGCAGTTTATCAAAACAACATAAAAAAACACCATGGCTAACAATTAAATATGACTGAAACAAACCTGGGGAGTTCAAAGTAAAATAAGAAATAAACCAAAGGAGGGACTTGGGCCACAAAATATTTACTAGTGTAGAGGTTGAAACATTCTTCCTCCTCCATTTGTCAATTTATCAAATAACTGGAACAAATTGATGTAAGCAACATTATACATAAACTAGGCAGCAGTGAAAGCCCAGCTTGTTCAGCCTGATTGAATTAAAAGAAACCAGTCTTTTGCCAGGTATACATAGCAATACTAGTGAGCAATACAAATTTGTAAATTTGAGTTTATCCACTATTTCTAACAGATACAGTGAACTGGGTCACAACCTACAACTTCAGTCACATCTTGACTTCTAAAAGATAAGCCAAGATAGATCTGAAACAGGAACCACCCACACACAAGGTTGGCATTAACATTATCACAACCCGGTAACAATTAACTGCAATAAAGTAAGGAGTTAATACGCATACTACAATTGCGCCTCCCAATAATTCTAGTTAGGGCCATGCTGTGCAAGCATTGCATGATAGCTCAATTAGTTTCCGTTTTTCTGGCTGTCATCGCCAGAATGTTGCAGCTTGTTGTTAAGTCCTGCCTCATCATTTTTGTGTTGTTTGCCTTCAAGTTTTTCCTACAGAGAGGAGAGCAGAATAAAAGTGTTAGCACCTGCATCTATACTTCAGTAGAATAAAATTGAAAAAGTAGCAGGCCAACCTTTAGTGAGTTATTCTTTGATAGAAGTTCCTCGTACTCTTTTCTGATACGGTTTACTTCATCTCTAAGTGAAGCATTTTCCTGCTTTAAAACATCAGCACGTTGAGCCAACTCTTCACACTCAGCCTGCAAAACTCACATTTGTACTCCATCAACTAGTGACCAATACAACACCATCCAGAATCGCTCAATTCAAACTAACAATTACCTGTTTACGCAACCTAGATCTGCGTGCTGACTCCCTGTTAGACTGCTTCCTTCTTTGCCTTTTGAGTTCGCGTTCATCCTGAACCACAAGATGGTCAACATAATTAATTTCACCTATTCCATAATAATGAAGGTTCAAATTTATATGTGTATATATAAAGTGTCGATTGAATATCTCATAGAATTGGTGTAAAGCATATATCTTATATAAAAAAATATCATGCGGACAGGATTTGGATAGAAACCATGTAAATACTCCGTATATTCATACAATGGTTTTATGAATATATTCATTCATCATGCGGACAATTCATAGTAAAAGACTGAAAAACACAACACAGACTCCGTTCTTGGTCTGTGTGCACAGGCCTGATGAGTACAATAGAACAGAGCTAGTAGAAAATATATTCATACAACAGTTTTATGTCAATTTCATCAACATGATTTATTCTAAACATATAGATTTTCTAATGAATAACAGCATTGCAAAGGATCAAACCATTGAACTGATTATATGGTACATACAAAAATGCAAACATAAAATAGCACAATATAGAAGGAACAGGTTCTTCACAGTGGGTTATTTCCATCTATGCACTGGAAATGGAGTTTGGCCCGGTTTGAAAATAAAAGAAGGAAAAGGTGAGAACACAGCGCATACAAGGCATAGCAAAAGGAGAACACAAACCTGTATCCACTGCTCTCCTGGGACGACAGCACCTGTAACTGTTGTTGGCGTCACTTTACCATGAATTGCAGGAGTGGAGCTTGCTGTGTTGGCCCAATAGTCCATCCCTATATTGAGATTTGTAGTTGGTCCAGGTACTGGGCCACTTGATGGCATTGGCATGATTGCCATAGTTTGGTTCAATTTTCCCTCAGACGGCGAGCGTGATGCACCATTCTGAGAACTTCGAACATCTAATTGAATGCATACCGGCAACAAATCAAGAACTTCAGAAAATGGAAAGGGAGCAGCAGATGTAGATATGTTTGGATATATTACCTCCATCTTGTTCCTGTCCGCTTTCCTTATGATGTGAATCCTGAGATTACTCAATGATGCAAAGACATTAGGACAACTCCCAAGCATTAGCAAGTAAATCATGATGCATGACAAAATATTATACCATACACATTTAGATTTTAAACCCAACTATGACAAGCATGTACATACAAAAACTGAAGAGTAGAAGCAAATATGCTAGTGTGGTAGAAATATTTGGACAGCAAAGAAAGTAGGTTCAATTGGACAACAATATCAGGAGGCAAATATCCCATGGATATCTAGAAAGAGATTATAAATTTCTTTTACCAACTATTCTTGCGTATACATAAGGCATGCATAACAGAAACGAAGGAGCAGAACTTACATTCTGAGAATTTCCTTCGCTCCCTTCGCTTGAACTTTCACTCCCACTGTCCCCACTGCAAACAGGAACATCAAACCTTTTACTAATGCAAACAGAAGGATGTACACAAGAACAAATTGTGTTTAAGTTGACAAAAAAAATAGTATACCTTTGAGAAGTGGCTCCATTAGCTGATGCTCCTGAGGTCTTACCATGTTCGGTGGGATTCTTTCCAGTAAGCATGTTCAAGCTACCTAAACTTCCTTTGGATCTTTTTGTTGGACTTTTATCTTTGCCTTCAGAGGGCTTTCCATCAGTATCACCAGCTGCAGCAGTAGTTCCCTAGAAAGCCTAGAAGCATTAGACTCAATGATAATCATGAGAAGATGACGCTAAAATTGTCATGTCTTACAGTAGCATCAGCATTGCCATTTGGAGAAGACATGGCATAAGGAGCAAATGGATGTGCACCCTGCACAATAGTACAATGATAATCAAGGTCAGCATTGTCATTTGACAAGTACATACTAAAAACTAAAGCCATGTGTTGAGCATACCGGGGGCATAGATGGATGAGCATATACTCCAGGAGGGTACATGACATATGGAGGCGGAGGTGTTCCATATGGTGGGATCATAGGCTGAAAGAAAGTAATGAGAAACATGAACCAAAAGCATGCTCACCTTCCGAAATATCACATATCAGTACTACACTACTACTTTTGGCTCAGATCTATTTTTTAAATAGTGACATGCCATTTTTAAAGAAGTAAGGATTAATTCACATTGCATGAATATTGGGTAACAATAACATTGTCAACAGGCCTGGCATATGGCAGACCATCACCAAGCAGACAGCTCCTCAATCGCATATGGTATAACAAATATTGATTGCAAAATTTTCATAGAACTAAAATAAAAGCACATCTCTTACACAGGTAAGTAATCTCATTTAAAGTGTAACAGGTAACTATAAGATTGACCTACACTTAAATAACATTCTAACTGATAAAAATGAAAAAGAAATGAAAAGGCAGCCAGTGTATTGAAAAAAAGGAGGCAAAACTGCAAAATGCTTACTTGAGCTCCCCACATGTAGGGATGGCCCTGTGGACTTGATGCCACGGGTGAAGGGAAGAAACCATGTGGTGGGATTGGAGGGTATGCCTGCCAAAGGACCATCGAACATAATTACTAACAAAAGGATTCCCCTATTGTAACTCCCTCAAATAAATTACCAACAAAAGCAGTATTGACGGAACGGTGTGTCTATTTATGATATATATAGATGGACAAAGAAGTCATCAAGAAAAGAAGTATGACATTCAAGAGAAACTTCTTCATTTTGAACTTATAATAAAGGGATTAAGTACATGTGCTCATTCTGATTATCTCTCGCACAATATTCCAATCCAAAATCAGCACTGGTTTGCTTTCATCCATGCTTATATTGTGCTGATGTTACCATTTTATAGTAGGGACTATATATGTTTACTAGTTATGGAAACGAAGGTTGTAGCTGCTACCTAGATATTTATCCCCCTCTTCTCTCATGCTGTGCCACAAAAGTGGATAAAAGTGCTTTCTAGAAGGTGGGTGGTGGGTTAGGTTCGTGGATGTGAGGAGGATTCACCCACCTGGAAGCTGGACCAATCTGGGTAAACAGCTGGTGTTGCAGCACCTGAGGTAGCAGGTGCCTGTTGTTCCTGCTATAAGAAAGGACAAACTTTTAGCAAATAGGCATCACCTTCTCTATTTTTCCAATTGAAAGATAACGCAACAAGACCAGCATTACAAACCTGAGGGGCAGATGCCTTGCTTGCCTTTGATGGTGTATCTGCTCCACTGCTTCCCATGGTGAATCACAGAGACAGTCAAGAAATCAGTCCATTTTCCGTGGACACATGAACCAGCATAAAGCAAAAACCTGAATTGGAAAAACAAAGAGAAAAGCTAAGATTAGATATAACATGAGATCCATTGCTAGGAACTCAACTTAACTGCTCAAAACAAATTATAACATTTTTGGTCATAAGATTATCCTAAAGCCATATCAATTTCACCAGTAAATACTAGAGAACAAACACAAGGCAATCCTACAGGTGCCAAAAAATCATGTCATAGCATGTAACTTCGCTATACTCCCATCACGCCTGTTGGATGAATTGGCATTGGTCCACATGATCACATTAGTCCTAACACTTAGCATAGAAAAAACTAACAAAAACTACATCATCATGATCCCATCCATTAGTTTCTCGATCAACAACAGACAACTTCTCTAATGCTCAATTTCATAAACTTGGCAGCAGACCATAAATAGAGCACCCCGAACCTAGCAACTCGTATTCTGAAAGTAATTCCATAAACCCTTATATGGAAACTAGGTGATAGATACACAAACAAACCGTACACACATAAAAGATTCAGTGATGTGGAATTGTCCCTAATGAGCCCCACAACATCCCAATTTTAACCAGGTAAAGCTTCAAAAGCACAAAGCAACATTGGGGGAACAACAGCCTTAGCCAAAACTACATATAATAACTTTATACACAACGCCGATGCATCCATCCATAGCAGCTGCACTAAGTGTTGGCGCTAAACAGACCAGCTCCAGGCAAAAAAGTAAGTCCTAATAAAGAGGCCATGTCCCTTTAACCCAAACACGAGCACTGAACTCAAAATCCGAAAGGCTTGTCACTTCACCCAGAGAAAACTGCAGCCACGCTTGTTTGTCAGCTACACCAAAGGAACCCCACAGCCTCCGCCAGTGGCGCACAGCTAGCCCGCCACGAACGAATCACACCTAAACCCTAAAATCCCCGTTGATCCAGCCGCAGGCCCCGCCTACATACAATACAACCCCAGCGAGACTCCGCTCAGCGCACCGCCGAACCACACGCGGCTCCGCTCTGCCTACCCGCGCCGCGCGGGGGAGGAGGAGGAGCTGAATTCAAAAACCGCGCGGCGGCCAGATCCGGTGGGCGGGGTACCTGTGGGTGGGGCCCCGCGAATCGGCGCCGGATCCGCCGCCGGGGGCTCGCGATCGAGGTGGCTGGGCCTCGGGATCTGGGCGCAAAGCTGGGGGGAAGGGAGGGACGGAAGGGGAGGCGCGCGGGATGGATCACCTGGCGGGACGGTGTGTCTAGTTGGGCGCGGGGGCGAGGAAGACGACGAGGGGGGGGGACGGGATGCGTGCGACGCGACGCGCTGCTGCGGCTCGCGACTGGCGGAGTGTGGAGTGCTGTGCTGCAGCGGCCTGCGGTGCGGTGTGTGCGCGGCCTACGACCCGACCCGGTGCCGGTGGTGACTAGGCAGGCTCGCTAGAAGGCGTTCGTTGGGTCTTGGGTTTCCGCGTCGCGCTCTGTCTGGCATTCATTGGCTGGCGAGGCGTGGGGTAAACCTATTGGGCCAGGTTGGTCTGGTGCGGGACGCTTTGAGCCCCGAGTATGGTTTGGGTTTCCTAGTGGGCCGTCAGTCGGCCTGCTGGTTTATGGATCAGCCCGTCACGCAGCACACACCGAGCAGGCGGGGCACGGGGGATAGTGGGCCTGACGTGTCCCAGCCTCCCAGGAAGAGTCCAGCAATGATAAGATGTGTCCTAGCATTTGTTCGAATGGATCCCTGTGGCGAAGATAGCAACCGGCTAGTCAGGTTGTTGGATAATAGTGGATCTCCGTGACTGCCTCATAATGGATCCTAACCCCATATACAGGCAGTGAAATGACACTGGCAAAACTGATACAAGTCCTGTCCCGTGGTGAGAGGAAAAATGACGTAACTGAACAGTGAACACTGAAGTACGATTATTTTTAGAAAAAAGACTGAAGCGTACTGTTTTTTAGAAAACGGGAATGTACTACAATTCTCTCGGATTTTAAGGTAAAATTTTCAATCTAATGGCAAAAACAACACGATTGGGTCTAGTCAACGT
The DNA here is from genome assembly GCA_033239725.1 of Echinochloa phyllopogon. Lineage (NCBI taxonomy): Eukaryota > Viridiplantae > Streptophyta > Magnoliopsida > Poales > Poaceae > Echinochloa > Echinochloa phyllopogon. The sequence continues at coordinate 5,261,682 of BTCW01000003.1, forward strand.
GAATTGCAGCACCCCTGTGGAGAGGGAACTTGTCTAGCTAGTCAGCACGTTGCTGCCAGAGGGCATGCATCTTTGTCGTACGACTGTGACGCAGGCAACGAAGTACGTACTACTAGCACTGTCAAAGAAAGGTACGGACAGTCCGGTTACTGTGGTCACAGAACAGTTACCTGGAGACTGGAGGGAAACCCTGGTAACTATAATGACATAACTCGCCTGTTCGTTTGGCTGGTAGCCGGTGGCTGGCGCTGATTTTGCTGAGAAAAAAACATTGCTGGCTGATTGGTGGCTGGTGGCTGGCGCTGGTTTTCGTTGCGAGAAAAACACACTAGGACGATGGACGACTGTCGGCCAATGGAGCTCTTGCTCGTTTGCAGCGAAGCAGAAGTGGCACCTGCCCTTTACCTGCTCGCTGCCCTACGCATCTTCATTCAAAGGGTCAATCGAAGTTCCTATCTGCGTTTCAGTCAGCTCAAAAGTGGCAGGAAACAAAGGTTCGCATCAGTCAAAAGAGTGGTTAAAAGTAAAACAAACTGATGCGGTAGAAAAGGGCAAAACACTTTACATACATATTCTGCCAGCTCTACATCTGCGGATGCAGGCCGGTACATACGTACAAAATGGGCTGCGTACAGTAACTGTGCAATTATTTTGTACTCTATGTACCCTTGGCTGCTGGTATGCTACTGTATACCAGCTTAAGAAGAGGTGTACTGCAGACAGAAACAAAACTGAGAACAGTCCGAGTATCCTCCACTGTGATTCTGTGAAGGACAAGAACTTTTTGCCGGTACAGCTCTTAATAAATTAGAAAAGAATAATAGACAATCAAGCGTATCTCCGAGCACCGGCCCATTGCCATGAAGAAGAACTCTACATTCTAGTAATCAGCTTCCATCAGTGCCAAGAATTCATCACAGGAACAGAGTCATGTAACCACCGGGGCTCAGGCTGTCTGTACTTGCCATTCCCCATCAGGCTAGAAGCATATGGTCGTGTACAGTAAGATATACTACTGTTACTGTGCAACAACGCCCTGCACACTCAATGATAGCGCACTGTGCGCGCGCACCCTGCACCACCAGCTGCAATAATATAATCGCACCACACACTTGTTGGGCAGGGACGACGACACCCTGAAAGATCATAGAGGCCAGCTGCTGATTGATCGAGGACAAGATCTACTGGTGATTAACACCAACAAGCACGCGTGCGCCGGTCAATGATCACGCTAATGCCCGTGAGACCAACAGGAGCTCCACAGTCCCATCGGAGACTCAGAGGAATACAGGTAGCACAGGCACGGCTAATTAGCACGACGCTAATTCTCCTTGTCACTGATTTGCTATACCGTTACGTTAGTAATTAACTAACAATCACTGCATGCCATGCAGATGCAAACTCATGATCTTTGTCCTGCAGGTGCACGGCCCAAGCGAAGCGAGATCACCAACCAAGCCACCCAAAAAGGGCGTGGTCTAAGCATGATTAGGCCGGGCGGCTCTGGCCGGCGTCCGGCCGCAGGCGTCGGCGCTCCGCAACGTACTTTCATGATGCCCCTAAGCTAGGCAGGCCATATCCCAACCCTTTGTGGTATGGTACTACTCCTACTCCTACTTATCATCACGCTTTCGATCAACTCCCATCCCTCCGCCTTTGCTTCCCTTCTACTCCCCTCCTTCGTCACAATCACATGTACAATCCCTCCCTTTCTTTGTGTCCATAGCACGTCCACACACACTCCATGAGCCATGAGCTAGCTGAGATCCATCCACTCCAAGCACATTTGATGGCCCCGGTTGTGATGAAGAGCCCACCATACTCTCCACCTCTTCCTCCACAAGTAACCACTTCCTCACTAGTGTGATGACTTGGCCAGGGAAAAGAAAGCAACTATATGTCACTATCTCGATCTTAGCATGCACTCGCCACTCAACACTACATTTTCAGCACCTAGAGTGCCCACTTAGCACAACTGATCAAAATTTGCATCCCCCCACTTACTATCACTCACCAAACAAATGAAACACAATTTGATTAGATATCACTCGATTGAGAAGGAGAAAAAAAGTCAGCGGTAACCTTATTCTTCACAAAAAAGAAAAAATCTCTTGGAATTGGAAGCAACTATGAGTATATAGTTTTGATTAAACCTAGATTTTTTTTCACTTAAGGGGCATATGCTCCTATATATGAACATCACTGTTAGATACACGTTAAGATTTGCGCACCCAAATGAGAGAGATTTTAAATCTTTTTCTCTCACCTACACTGAACAAATAAATCCTGGAGGTCCATCCATAGCTATGAGATGCTAGCTGAGTGTTGATAAATGATAAAAATAATCATGTGGGTAGGTATCACTCAATTGAGAAGAAAAAAGCAGGGTCTGGATCGCACGACGAGCGGCAATAACTTTATTTAAAAAGTCCCCATGGAAGTTGGAAGACACTAAAGGTAGTTTAGAGCAAATTTTCAAAATGCATTTTTAAGCCCCCAAACCTGTCCCACCGTGTTATTCGAATCCCTAAACTCTCATAATGCATTTTAAGGTCCCCAAATTTATCATATGCACCCCGCTGGTGACACTGCTTCCTTGTTGCTCACCGATAGGGACTGTGGAGCATGAGATGAAGAATGGCATAGCAGTAGGCGCACAACTAAGGGTTCATATTCAGTCGTTGCCACAAGCACGGGTTCAAGTCTCGCAACTAGTAAGGGTTCAAGTCTCGCAGCTAGTACCTAGTAGGTGTGGCTTGTCACCGTGTTGTTTGTTACTTGATTGTCTGAGGGTGGCAACCTTTAAGGAGTTTAGATAGAAGAGAGCAACTGTGTGACGGGGAAGGGTGAGATCTAGCTCGTGAATACTTCTCCCAGCATTTCATCTTTGGACTAGTGATGGCGTCCATGATGAGTTCGAGTTATGAAGATGTATTTTGAGAGCTTAGGGGCCCAGATGACACCCTAGGATAAGTTTGGGGATCTAAAAATATCTTTTGAGAATTTAGGGATCCATATGAACTATATGTACTTTAAGAGTTAAAGGATCTAAAATGACACCTCGAGATAATTAAGTTTAGACACTTTTTCTCCCTCAAGGACATGGGCTTTTATGAACATTACCGTTAATTTGTGCAGGACACGGGAGAGGCATCAAGTCATTCTCTCTCTCCTACAATGATCCATAGGTTATACAATACTGTATGCTCTTTGGGGGCAATTTTGAGTTTGATGCTAGCTGTTCCATGCAACAATTGGTAAGAAGAGAATTTGCAAATTTGCCTAAAACGAATTAAAAACCAGTCTAGCCACCCACCTGGGCCTTCCTTCCCTCCATCTGGACTCTCAGCTCTAGAATCCATCAACCGGCAGTTTTCCCACATGACAAGGTGCCAACATACCCTGCCCCCTTCACCAGATCTGTCATCTCTCTGCGGTGTGGTGTGCTTTCTATAACCTTCCCATCTCAGACCCTCCTCGCCTCTCCCTCTTCCTAATCTTGCATGCGGACAACTTAGCCAGCGTTGGCCTCTCCTGCACATACTACACACACTAGCTCTCCAGTCTCCACTAACCCAATCACACAAGCAACAAAGAGTGTCCGCATCCGCACCAAGCTAATGACCACGCTCCCGGCCACAATCCTCCTGCTGCTTCTGCTCCTCGCATTGCCGCCGCCGTCGGCGGTGGCGCTGACGCCGGAGGGCCTGGCTCTGCTGGCGTTCAAGGCGGCGGCCACCGACGACCCCTACTCGGCGCTCTCCCGGTGGAACGAGTCCGACCCGGACCCGTGCCGGTGGCCGGGGATCACCTGCGCCAACGCCTCCTCGGCCTCGGCCCAGCCGCGCGTCGTCGGCGTCGCCGTGGCGGGCAAGAACATCTCCGGCTACATCCCCTCCGAGCTCGGCTCGCTGCTCTTCCTCCGCCGCCTCAACCTCCACGGCAACCGCCTGACCGGCGCCATCCCCGCCGCGCTCTCCAACGCCTCCTCGCTCCACTCGCTCTACCTCTACGGGAACCGCCTCACCGGCGCCCTCCCCGCCGCGCTCTGCGACCTGCCGCGCCTCCAGAACCTCGACGTCTCCGGGAACGCGCTCTCCGGCGAGCTCCCCCTCGACCTCCGCAACTGCCGCAGCCTGCAGCGCCTCGTCCTCGCCCGGAACGCCTTCGCCGGGGAGGTCCCCGCCGGCGTCTGGCCCGAGATGCCCAGCCTCCAGCAGCTCGACCTCTCCTCCAACGCCTTCAACGGCTCCATCCCACCCGACCTCGGCGAGCTCCCGCGCCTCGCCGGCACGCTCAACCTCTCCCACAACCGCTTCTCCGGCGTGGTGCCGCCGGAGCTCGGCCGGCTCCCGGCCACCGTCACGCTCGACCTCCGCTTCAACAACCTCTCCGGCGCCATCCCGCAGACGGGCTCCCTCGCCAGCCAGGGCCCCACGGCGTTCCTCAACAACCCCGGCCTCTGCGGCTTCCCGCTCCAGGTCCCCTGCCGCGCCGTCCCGCCGCCCACGCAGTCGCCGGCGCCGCCGGCCACCACGACCCCGCTGCCCTCCACCGCCTCCGACCGCCACCAGCCCATCAAGAACAGCCTGATCGCGCTCATCTCCGTCGCCGACGCCGCCGGGGTCGCCCTCGTCGGCGTCATCCTCGTCTACGTCTACTGGAAGGTCAAAGACCGGAAAGAGAGCCGCCGCGGGCGCGCCGGCGACGACGACGACGGCGACAGCAGCAAGAGCGGGCTCTGCCGCTGCATGCTGTGGCGGCGCGGCGGCGGCGGGGACTCATCGGACGCGTCCTCGTCGGGCGACGACGGCGGCAAGTACAACAGCGGCGCGAGCGGCGGCGGCGACGGGGAGCTGGTGGCGATCGACCGCGGGTTCCGGGTGGAGCTGGACGAGCTGCTGCGGTCGTCAGCGTACGTGCTGGGCAAGGGCGGGAAGGGGATCGTGTACAAGGTGGTGGTGGCGAACGGGACGACGCCGGTGGCCGTGCGCCGGCTGGGCGGCGGCGGCGGCGGCGCCGACCGGTGCAAGGAGTTCGCGGCGGAGGCGCGCGCCGTGGGGAGGGCGAGGCACCCCAACGTGGTGCGCCTGCGCGCCTACTACTGGTCCGCCGACGAGAAGCTCGTCGTCACCGACTTCGTCGCCAACGGCAACCTCGCCACCGCGCTGCGAGGTGAGCACTGAGCTAGCTAGCACACTGATCGATCACTCACTGCTGTTAATAGTAGTTTTTTCTGTAGGTTTAGATGCGATTTGCTTTTTGTTAATCGCTGATTAGCCTTGGACGTACTCTAGCTGATCGATTCCTTATCGGAGAAACGTGGTAGATGCCGTGATTTGATTAATGCCGTGATTCCGTTTGGCGAATTTTGCTTCCAACCCATCACATGCCACGTCCATACAAATTAAACAACCTTATTAATTACGACCACTGATTTTTGAAATGTTAAATGTAGGACGTGACATGCAAAATGTCGAGATCAAACTGAGTTGCACGGCATTTATTTATGCATGTCGTTCTAGTTTCAGTTAACTTTTGCAACTTATAAACACGAACGCGATTGAGGATACCACAAAACACAAACACCCGGGTGTCACTTATCTGTTAGACTCTCCCTCCAAAATAATGGCCTCACATTTGCGTACAAGTTTTCGGGACATAAATGTTGCGTTCATATAAGGATGGAAAATATGGACACAAAGACCCTATGCGCTATGCAGCGAGTGGTATGCGTACAAGCCATGGCACAGGGACAGTGGGTGTGGTACTATGAGCAATTATGATCCTCAATAGCAGTAGTGGATTTTGTACATTAATACGTAGCGTGGCTAGCTAGATTTGATTTGTCATGGCCTTCGCGGTGGTTGGGGGCTTGCCTATTTGTCCATGTTCCTTCTCGTTGTTTGCTGGCGTGGCACGCGACTATTGCAAAACTCCTCTTGTGATTGTTTGAAGAAGAACCTTGGCTCTCTCATCTACTCCCTTCGGCCAGTTTTAGTTGACATTTCAGATAAGTAGTTCCATTTCCTTGTCTGGAATGTCAACTAGAAGTGACCGGAGAGGGTATGAAGCTACATAGATTTCAGGCAAGTCATTTTCCAGGTCTCACCTCTGCATTAATACTGTGGGTAATAAGACTAAATAAAAGAAGAGTGGGTGAGCAACCAAGTACTGCACTGGCAGACAAAGCCAGAGAGAGCTAGTCCTGCAAAGGAAAGCTTCCAAAACCTGCGCTGAGGAAGGCACACCGGCTTGTCCCCTGACGGCTGGAGCTGGACCACGCTCTTCTGCTACCAGCTCCATCCAATGGATCCATGCATGGATGCATGCATGCTGGGCATCTTCTGCTCTTGTGATCATCATCGCTGGTGTTCCTGTACCCATCCTCTTTGACTCGACCAGAACCATTAACAAAGGACCGATGGTCGTCGGCGCATGGCTTTCAATTCGTAGCATGGGGTCCTCACTAATCCAGTAATCCAAACATGTAGCTCCAGGCTACAGCTGCAATGGTAGCGACTAGTGAGCGTCACGAGTGTGCTAAATAAAACGGATCAAGTTGCAATGGCTTCTTTATTTTTATAGCACTTCTACACTACATCACCCCAGTAAATATGATCGTATATATTGTCATAGCACTATAGCAGCACCATGCTAATTAAGCAAACATGTGCATAGGCAATATAATTTTTTTCTTCCCTTGAGAGCACGCAGAAGAGCCTTTTGTATTATCACACGGGATCCTGTCACATTAGTATTTGCTTTAGTGGCTGTATGAAGGAAAAGGGAAGGAAAGATTGTTGCTTAAGCCATAAGGTAGCTTTGCTGTACAATAATGGATCATATTTACTAGCTGATGATCCATGTATATAGCTGCATAATATGGTACAGCAAGCGAGGGAGGGGGCAAAGTAGCGTGCTCCGTTAACACTAATGTTGATGTTGGACAAAAGCTTTACACCAAATCATACCAAGCTGACAAGCTCCAAAGGCGTCTTTCTGCTACATTGGGGCACAAGCACTGTCAGACCAGGCCAAAGGGCTTTCCAATGGAAGGTCCCTTTCTCTCCTTCCCTTTCCACCCTCATGCAGATCAGCAGATGCAGATGTAGGCTGCAGAGCATGTCGAACAGAGGAGCCAGACCAAAAAAGCAGAGGCCTTTTCCCCAGCCTGACGAAACCTTTGCCATTCTCTTGGCCTAACAGCATGAATATCCTCGTTCGATCTGAGGGTGATTAGTCTACAAAAAAAGAAGTAAAGAAGGTGATGATTGGGCATGGGCAGTATAGGCACGCCTGGGTAATTCATCATCAAGGCCTTTTCAGCGTGCTTAATGATGGGTGTCAGCGCTGGCTGTTCAGGCTGGTGCTGATGCCACATTTGGGGCCTTTTGGGGGCTAATGGGACAAAGGGCATCTACTTTGCTTGCATGCTAATGAGCCTCTTTAGCTTGAATTGAGAAGAGATGCTACTGTACTGCCTAGTGTGAATGATTCCTGAGCTAATTGCTCGTTTGAGACTTATTCATCGTGCAAGTCCCTGTCAAGCTTTCTGAAAGCACAAGAATGCGAGATGCACGCAGTGCTCATGAACAGTGATCAGACAGCCATGGCTGGCAGGTTTGTAGGTTTGTTAATGGCCACAGCAGACAACACCTAGCAAATGTGCATTCCACATTTCCACTTGCTTGGACCGCCACCACACTACGGTCTGCCACTTGGAATGGGGTTACTGTTAGAGTGGCGCAGCGCGGAATCCGGCCCGGCCCGCTATACCCACGAGCCGGCGCCCCATCAAGCCCAGGTCCACCGGAGCCACAACCAACCAAGGCTCAGGCCTAACTCAACCCAAAAGACTAGTCTGATAGGTGAGGACTGCCCCCGCCTTATATGTCGTGCTCCACCCCCATCAATTTCCGATGTCGGACTAAACCTAACAATCTCCCCCGTCACACATCGGGCCCAACTCTTCCATCACATACAACCCATGTGATCTCCCGGAAGACGTTATCCCAGGCCCCGAGATCAACTCTCCAGTCACAACTCGCCATGTGACCCTCCGGAGAGGTTCACGGGCTCCCCCGTCACCATGTGACCACTGAGATTTTCCAGGTTTCCCGACCTTCGGCTCTGATACCACTTGTTAGAAAATTAGCCCTCGCGACGACGAGCCGTCCGCTAATCTCCTCCAGCGGAAGCGCCGATTAGATCTACCGAGACGAACTTGCAAGATCACGGGCTCTGATACCACTTGTTAGAGTGGCGCAGCGCGGAATCCGGCCCGGCCCGCTATACCCACGAGCCGGCGCCCCATCAAGCCCAGGTCCACCGGAGCCACAACCAACCAAGGCCCAGGCCTAACTCAACCCAAAAGACTAGTCTGATAGGTGAGGACTGCCCCCGCCTTATATGTCGTGCTCCACCCCCATCAATTTTCGATGTCGGACTAAACCTAACAGTTACCCTGAGTGGTCACCATTTACATTGTAAATTTGTAATTACTCTCATTTCTAGTAATGGCGCCTAGATAAACTATTTGCTATCTGGACATTGCTATACAATTCATTCTTGTTCAAAATTTGCATACAATGTTTGTTGAATTCGCATATGTCTCTATATCTAGCAGAATTTGGAAGCCTATCGCATTTGATACCCAGAGAAAGAATAAGAATTTCTGTGCAATGCTGACTGGATGTGTTGACCGCTGACCTTTCTTCTTCCAGGTCGGCCGGGTCAAACCGCCCTGTCGTGGTCAGCGCGGCTGAAGATCGCCAAGGGCGCGGCGCGCGGGCTTGCGTACCTCCACGAGTGCAGCCCGCGGCGGTTCGTCCACGGCGAGGTCAAGCCCTCCAACATCCTCCTCGACGCCGACTTCACCCCGCGCGTCGCCGACTTCGGCCTCGCCCGCCTGCTCGCCGTCGCCGGCTGCGCCCCCGACGGGCCGCCGTCCTCGGGCGGCGGCGGCCTCCTCGGCGGCGCCATCCCCTTCGCCAAGCCGACGGGCCCGGCGCCGGACCGCTTCGGCGGCGGCGGCGGGTACCGCGCTCCGGAGGCGCGGGCGCCGGGCGCGAAGCCGTCGCAGAAGTGGGACGTGTTCTCGCTCGGCGTCGTGCTGCTGGAGATGCTGACGGGGCGGGGGCCCTGCGCCGACCACGCGTCGCCGTCGACGTCGGCGTCGTTCTCGGCGCCCGTGTCGGGGTCGACGGCCACGGACCGGTCCGGGAGCGGGGAGCACGGCGGCGGCGGCGTGCCGGAGGTGGTGCGGTGGGTGCGGCGCGGGTTCGAGGAGGACGCGCGGCCGGTGGCGGAGATGGTGGACCCGGCGCTGCTCCGGGGGCCGGCGCTGCCCAAGAAGGAGGTGGTGGCGGCGTTCCACGTCGCGCTCGCGTGCACGGAGGCCGACCCCGAGCTCCGGCCGAGGATGAAGGCCGTCGCCGACAGCCTCGACAAGATCGGGTCCTGACAAGCTCGTCACAGCTACACACAACACAAGAGATGCTCAGGCAAGCTCATCAGAGTGCTTTTTTTTTTGGGTTCTCCTCCCCATTTTTACTGCTCTTGTAATTCAGTTTTTCAATTTTCTCTGCTGTGCTATCTTGTAATTGTTGGTTATTCTTTCTGGTGCAATTCATGATTTCGGTATGGTATAGAGAGAGATATGTAGAAGAAGGGTATTTCGGGCTTCATTTTTTCAGTATATAATGAAGGCGTACGTGTATCTTTGAAGCTCAGAAGAAGTGGTACTGTTGTACAGGGGGGACGTTGAGCACTGGAATAGAGCTGTCTTACCGTGCATTGAACACGAATTTTTCGATTTTTTTTCCTCTGAATATTTGCAATTGTAACGTCTTCTCCGGCCCTTTTGTACCCATAGTTCTCCTGATCTTCTTTCTCAGAGCTCATTTCCCTTCCGGATATACATACAACTTTTTAAAGAAAGAGAGAGCGCAATTTTTTTTTGAAAAGGTCACAGGGAGGGACGAAGAGTCCCTACCTGAATTTATATTTCACTAGCAAAAGTGCCCGTGCGTTGCCACGGTTAATATAAAGTAATTTGCTTCGTTTGAGAACTATATATATATGTTTTTTCACTCTGCAGCTTAGTGGTTGCTTATGTATGATGAGAACCGAAAAACAATAATTACCATATCTCCGGTGACAATATTTACCATAGAACCATTCATGAAGTTCATCAACTCTCTACAATCATCCGGAGATTATTTTAAGTATATAGGATGTTTAGTATAAGAAATAAGATGACATTGCCATCTTATTATTTTCACAATTGTCAGCACCAACAACACCAAGAGTGTTCGCCTGGCTGCGTCTGATCGCAAAGTCCTTCCAAGCTCATTCAGAACCTGGTCTTGCTCCATGCATCAGCCGGCCGTTGGCACCGTCTCCATGTCTCATGTTCTCGAACCACCCCCGCTATGTGCTCAACAGTATCGGCCTCGTGCAGACGCATCCCGTATCGTTGAGTTCATCGTCCACGTCTGTCTCTGCGCAGGCCAACCTGGACCAGTGGGTACCCATCGTCTAGCTCTGTGAGCTCGCCCCGCCGCCACATCCAATAAGCTTCCCTCGCGATGCAATCAGAAGCCAAAACACCAGTGATGTTTACCTATGCTGGTTGGTGCACAACCATGCGGCCATCATGAGCCTAGAGCTCGGCTATATTAGTTTGGGAGACGGGAGCTCTAGTTCCTATTTGCGCCCACAGGGAGATACAGAGAAATCGAGTGTGACTCAGTTTGGCTCTCCAGGGGAACGGGAAGGGATGCTGCAAGGGAACGGGAAGGACACGGACATGCGGTGCACGCGTTTCATCGCCTGGTTCAGTACGGAGTCGTGTAGGAGAAGAAGAGGACGGGCAGAACACAGAACAACATGAGAGGTTTTCATATTACGGAGAAGATTACGGGGGTTTTATAAAATTATGACGTACCGCGGAAGCAAGTTTTGACGTACCGCGGAAGCAATTCTTACTTTATAATTAGACAGTGATTGATGCCGGCAAACCGGTAATGGAGTTTTACAAGGCCGGAGCCATTACAATCTGCCCACAGCAGGGATTGGAGGAGGAGGGGATGGGGTTTCATCAGAGGTTAATTACACGTTAAACTTGGAGCACCAGAAATCAGCAATTGGGTGGGAGGTAGCCGGGAGGAGACGGCGCCAGGAGGTGAGTTCAACCTTGCAAGAGATGAGGAGACGATGGAGGTTCGGTTCCATGCCTCGGAAGACAACGTCATGGCGATGCTTCCACAATTGCCAGCAGCAGAGCAGCAGCATTGTGCTCAGCTCTCACCCGCTTTCAAGTTTCAACTAAAGAATGAAAGCGCATGGTTTGGGACTTATAGTCGCACTTTGAGATTCAAATCATATCTGTGTATGTTTGAATCTGACACTATCATTCTCAACCAAGAGATTAGTTTGAGATGGCAATGTGCGAGAAAGAGAGAATTTGAGATGGCAATGTGCGAGAAATATCATTCTCATCCGTCTTGGATATTTTTTTTCTAGTTTTGATAACTATGAATGAGTGTACTGACACTGGCAATACATTTAGTCAAATGCATTGTAGTATATGACTGGTTTGACTGTTGTTACACGAGAGAAGATAGATGCTGAAGAGGCCAATCGGACGGCTTTACAGCCATAGCCGCCATGGCCGGTAAAACAACGGGCGACTCGTCGTTGTCGGGCCGGGCCTGGCCCAACTGCCGCCTCGCGCCACCAATTCCAGTCGCCCACGTCAAAAGCCTCCCGCACACAGCCGTCAGAGGGTAAAACCCCTGGGCGCCGCTCCGCTCCGCCCCCACACCCAATCCCACCCCACCCCGCGCCGCCGCCACCCCCTGCCGAAGCACGCCGCCTCCGGTGCTCCTCTCTCCAGGAATGGCGTTTGCTGGAGACGCCTCCCGGCTCGCCGGTAAGCCGTATGCGGATTGAGGGATAAAACCCCGAAATCTCCCCTCTCCAATCTGTCCCCCTTCAGTTCTTCCCCTTGTCAGCCGCCAAACTCCCCAATCCCCCTCTCGCCGGGGTCGATGCGGCGGGTGCTCAAATCGCCGCACGGCTCACCGCCGATTCGTATTCATCCTTGGCCCTTCCGGCGGAGGGCTGATCTGTCTGCGTTACGCGCTAGTAGCTATCTGCCCGTGCTCAAAACCATTTTGCTTTGCTAAGTGGTCAACCGAATCCCTCGTCCCCTACTCCGCGCCTGTCCGGCATTGCGCGGTGGCTGAACGGGGCTGCGTTGGGTGTTTCTAGCCGGCCGTCTTTACATGTTTTGCGCGCCAACCCCCTCTGACCAGTTTATTGCTGCCCCTGCAGGGATTAGTGTCCGCCCGGATTCCAGCGCGGCCTGCCTCGTTCAGAAGGTAAAAATGATGGCCTTTTCCCCATCTGTTTTCCACTTACTAGAAGAAATCAACAGCCACGCCTGACTTACTGGTTATGTGGATGTTAGGTTGGAGCTCTGTCGAATTCCCTCCTTAGCGCCGCCGCTGTTCAGGTTCGCCGGTGCCAGAACAAGGCCCGCAATGGCCAAGGTATGTGATGCTAGATGCCATTCCTTCTTGAAATTTCTGGAGCAGGGGGCCTTTGGTATTTATCTGTCTTTTTTTTCTGGGCGCGTTGACTTGTTAGAACCATTTCCCCTGTATCTGCAGGGTGGCATTTACTATTGTAACCATCTGTTTTGTGCTAGCTTTCCTTGTGGACACTTAACATTCTGAATTTGACCAATCATTAAATATCTTATATGAAGTCATGTCTTTACTTTGTTCAATATTCTACTGCTCCAGTTGAATGGCCTTTAGAGTTCCCCATTGCACGATGAGATTAATTACCTTCGTTAAATAATGATCTTAACTGCATAAATATCATTGGAACTAACTTGAGAACTGGGATTTGAATAATTAATTAACTGATGGTCTCATTTTTTGTTCAATTATCTTGTTTCTTCACACCTTGTCACCTTGATGATCATTGATATGTTTTGAAAAATGGGTATTAAGTTGCTTGATTGAAAAAGTTTTCATAAGAATGTACATGCAAGCTTGCAGCTAGTCATAGGCTTAGCTGTACAAATCATGAGCTTCTTACTTCTTGCACTAGGAAACTTTAGTGACCTAGTCTATTTTATTTTTTTACAATATATATAGACAGCACAATGGCCATTTTCTTTGATTATGATGATAACCCTGATACCTTTGTGAAAATATGCAGCTATCAGGTGTTCAATGGCAACTGGAAAAGACCCGAGTGCAGTCACCACTAGTGGCGATCAAAACAAAGGTGGATTGCGTGGCAAATTAAATAAAGTTGTTTTAGCTTATAGTGGTGGATTGGATACATCTGTTATTGTTCCTTGGCTCAGGTATTACTCCTTGTTTTATTATGCATTTTTTCAATCTTAAGTCTAATATTGAACTCACTCGTGCCTACTATGTTTTCCTGGTTTATTAATTGAAGGGAGAATTATGGTTGTGAAGTCGTATGTTTCACTGCTGATGTTGGCCAGGTATGCAATGATACATAACAATCTGCCTAGTCCTCAATCATACATAATGAAATAGCTACACTGTCCCTTTTGGAATTGTGATCTAATTCCAAAAACTCTATCCACTTCTTTAAGGCATGCTTTATTTTGAAAAAGTCAAACTTAGTATATTTTGATCAACACAAAGTCAAATTATATGCATATTGAATATAATGAAGTTCTACAGATAGTTTCCTATCTCAAAGTGCTTTTGACGTAGTGTTGATTTTGTAGCAATTAACAATGTCTTGTAAAGAAAACAAAGGTAAAAGTCTACTTATGAAGGCCGTCTCATAACGAAATATACTTACAAAACCAGATGTAGGGATTAGTAGTTTACATAGTCTTCTGCTGGTTTAAAGGTAATGAGTTTAAAAATTAAGGGTTTTTCAACCTGTTACTTGAAATGTCTATTTTTATGTTCCCTTTACATTCTATTCTTATAGTGACATGTTTCATTTAGCCGCCATATATTGGATTTTCTACCCCACTTGTTTCTTATTAGCTCTGTTTAACACCCCATCCTTAGGGTGCCATTGAATTGGAAGGGTTGGAGAAGAAGGCAAAAGCTAGTGGAGCATGCCAGCTTGTTGTTAAAGACTTGAAAGAAGAATTTGTTGGTGAATACATATACCCCTGCCTGCGAGCTGGGGCAGTTTATGAAAGAAAGTATCTTCTGGGGACTTCAATGGCTAGGCCTGTTATTGCTAAGGTGAAATCGATACGATAAGTACATCTTGTTTATGCACAAGAATGTATAGTGTAATTTCTTCACAAGTAAATTCTGATCATACTTGATCATTAATTATAACATCACAGGACATGGTGTATTGTTAAAAAAAATCTGCGCATATTTGTATCATCATTACCACTACAACATTGCAATCACTGGTGTAAACTTGATGTAACTTTTGGTAGCCGTTAACTCTTCTGTAGATTTTCAGATCTGTTTCAGTAGAACATGATGTGTTTTTTGATCTATATAGACTTGTCAAGGCTTTTTTTCCTGATACTCTTTTTCCCCCCTTATTTGTTCGATCAAAGTATCTGCTGCAAGCTTTGGATTAGAGTGTAGATGACTGATGTCTGACATTGGATACTCTGACTAATTAACCTATGTCAATCATTAATGGGCATCATGCAGTTGGACTAGGAGTGAAATGAGAATCTTTCCAATGGGATTAGGGTGTCTTGACATGTATAGCACTAAAGAAACGGAGGGGCTTAAATGGAGTAAAGCATATATAAATGGACAATGATGATTCAAGCTCTCCGTCACACTGTTGCACTGTGCGGCATACCAATGTAGTACAATTGAATGCATATGCCTAATGTCTTGCTACCACTGGGAATCTCTGAAGGAACCAGGACTGCAGATTGGGCAGCTGTCACCCTGGTTCTACCACCGATCAAGGCTACTCAAGCTGTTACATACCGTGCTAAACCATGTTTTTCAACTGTATTTCATACACACTTCATCTGTTTCATGCATGTAAGTGGTTGAATGAACTAAATATCGAATTGATATAATTGCAGTGATAACCTGAGCATTGCATATATTCATGTATTTCAGTAGCTCCTAATCTTCAGAAGCACCTAGTGTTATAGCCTAATAGACAAATTAAGCAATTATATCTCAATTGTAGGCAATGGTTGATGTTGCCAAGGAAGTTGGTGCAGATGCAGTTGCTCATGGATGCACTGGTAAAGGCAATGATCAGGTAAATATGCAGTTAGCATGAATATTAATATGATCAGTCATCTTCTGATGCTTACATTTCCTGCAGGTTCGCTTTGAGCTTACATTTTATGCTTTAAATCCTGAACTCAAAGTGGTGGCACCTTGGAGGGAGTGGGACATCACAGGACGTGAAGATGCTATTGAGTATGCAAAGAAACATAATGTACCAGTTCCAGTTTCAAAGAAATCAATATACAGCCGAGATCGAAACTTGTGGCACCTTAGCCACGAGGTATAACTTCTAGTTTTCTCAAAGCGCTTTGTGACTCATCCCTTTGTTGGTACATGTCATGAGAATTTCATTTACCAGAACTTTACAAGATGTATACATTCTAATTTTTAAGTCAATATCTGCATATCTTATTAATGTTATCGACTAATCTTCTGCATATTTGCCTTGTTGATGCCTTTAACCGAAAATTATGATTCTTACCTTTGATGTGAGATGAAGTGAATTGTTCTTTATACGTTGCAGGGTGACATCTTGGAGGACCCAGCAAATGAGCCAAAGGAAGATATGTATATGATGTCTGTTGCTCCAGAAAATGCACCTTCAGAACCTGAGTGAGTGATCAATTGTCTATCTTGGTTTTGGGAGGAAAATCGTTTATCTTTTCACTCTGGTTCTGAAAAACAGAAGTATCCTTTGTTGCAGCATGTAACTTAGTTTACATATGCCCAACTGAATTACCTCATTTTTATAGAGTTACTTGGGATATTTTGACATTGCACCTGGTCCTCTAGAATTGGAGAACCCAACCATCCAATCAGGGTTGGTCTGGAATCTGGATAAGATTAGTCTGAACTAAGAATGTCAGGTTTACCTAAAGGATTTTTATACATGAAAAGCAAATCCTTGTTTAGTGAGCATTTACAAAATCTGTTGTGCCCTAGCCATTTTTGTTTTTGTTTTTACATATTAATGTAACTGATCTCACCATTTTCCAGCTTCTTACACAAACCTGGTTGATAAAACATGTATTTTGTTAAAAAAAAATTCGGAGACAGGTTTCTAGTCATGTTTCTTACCATATGCGTAGACTAATTACTAACATCCATGTGTGCAGGTATCTGGAGATTGGCATCGTTGCAGGTGTTCCTGTTTCCATCAATGGACGAGACCTCTCACCCGCGTCTCTTCTTGCGGAGCTCAATGAAATCGGTGGAAAGCATGGAATCGGGCGGATTGACATGGTGGAGAACCGCCTTGTAGGCATGAAGTCCCGTGGTGTTTACGAGACCCCTGGTGGCACAATCATGGCAGCCGCGGTGCGTGAGCTGGAGTCCCTGACGCTGGACAGGGAAACCATGCAATGGAAGGACATGGTCGCCCTCAAGTACGCCGAGCTGGTCTATGCAGGCCGCTGGTTTGACCCGCTTCGGCAGTCCTTTGATGCTTTCATGGAGAAGATCACTGCGACAACCACAGGTTCAGTAACCTTGAAGCTGTACAAGGGGTCAGTGAACGTCGCGTCCCGGAAGAGCCCCTACAGCCTCTACAGGGAGGACATCTCCTCGTTTGAGAACGGGGAGATATACAACCAGGCTGATGCTGAGGGGTTCATCAGGCTCTATGGTCTGCCGACCAGGGTCCGGGCGATGCTGGAGAAGGGCATATAAGTTGCTCAGTTTGTTTCAGAAATAAAAATCATCCTTTGGAAACTATAGAAGAGTTTCCAGTGATTGCAAACAGATTGTTTTGTACACACTGTTTGAGTTTCTCCCAATGAACTCTGAATGCATTTGGGTGACAGAATGAGCATGGATCTTATTAGGGCATTGGGTGATCTGCTGGCTGCCGATGCAGGGCATAAGTTCAGACTCAAAATAAATGGTGAAAACAAAATTTGTATTGAAGCTCTCAACATGTCCCAAGTTATATGCATCTTAACTGCGATTGTGGAATCGAATTGCTGGCTTGCAACCTCGGAGCTTTGGTAGAGTGGATGGCTGAAGACGGTGGAACACTCTGATGTATGAGTTGGTGCTAATCCTTGACAACGACTGAAGGACAGTAATCTTTACAGTTTACACCATCCATTTTATTTTGCGCGTGCAAATCCAAGTGAACTTATATTTCGAATAGGTGTACGGCCCAGCGTAGGAACTACAGTTGAACTTACCCATGTGCGTGAAAATTTGGAGGCCAATTTAAGATGAGCACTGGTCAAGTTATTATTTATTCTTCTCTGGAGAGCAAGTAGTTGTTTAGAGACTGCGTTTTGAATTTTAGTTATCAGACGTTTACGGTCATGGCCTTAAACATTCTCTCTATTTATCCTTGAGGGTAAGAACTGCGGTAGATTGTTCTGTTCAGCATGGATGTACACATGTTTTAGAAAATAAAAAAGGCCCTCAAAACCCACAGTATGAACCTCTTAGTTCGAATAAAACAGAAACCTAATCTAGGTTACACATCTTTGAAGTATTTGAAACACTAACTTAATTTTGCAAAGGCTAAACAACAAGATACATGGATGCTAGAAATGGAAAAGGATGATAATACAGTTATAGACAAATACTAAGCTCAATTTGAGTTAGCGATGTAAAATCTTAAAGGTCAGACACCGATCCCGTCTACTCAAATACAAAATAACAAAGTATACTGCTCAAATGTGTGCATTACCTTACGAAAAAAAAGAGCAAGAGGTACAGGCCTGGTGGATGGATTTGGACGTCTTCTGGTGCTACAACAGGTGCTAGCACATCCAAACATGAAAAAATCCATCTAAATAATCATTCGAATGGACAAAAAAATGTGAAAGTTGAAAAAAGGGAAAAGTTTAGCGTATAATATTAAAGGGTAATAGTAGATGAGAAGTGACTGTTACTATCCCTAGGCTAATTTCATTTTCTTTTAAATTTCTACTTACACAAGTTTACGTGCTAGCTTAAAATTTGCATGGCGATATATAGATGATATATAGTCCTGTTGCAAATAGTTCCATATGAAACATTCTTAGTTTTCAAGTTAGAGGGGGGCAAAAATAAATGGACTTGTTCTAAAAGAAAAGTCGAGACGGGCCTTATAGTGAAAATCCCTTAAAATCCAGAAATTCCTACTAGGTAGTGTTATTTTTGCAGATACATCCTAACCAGACTCAATATATTTTGCAATAAGGACTTAGTTTTCTGTAAAAAATGCATAGAGTATGGAACGAAGGAAATAAATCGTCAAAGAACTTGGAATTCTTGAAATAGTATGCAAGAATTTTAACAATTAAACCTTATTTTTATACATTTGCATCTTTTAGTTATTATTGTATATATGCCTTATATTGATGTTTTTACACTATTGTGAATGCATCTAACTATCCAATATTATGAACATGCTATGTTATCTCATAATAACCATGAACGATTACATCAGACCTTATACTCTCCTACCCTGAAAGCTCTTTTCATCTTGCAGACCTTACACTCTCCTACCCTGAAAGCCTTGTATTTCACTTTTCCTAGTATATACAGTTTTTGTTGTTGAACTTGCATATATGACCATTAATGAAGTTGACTACTTACACCCTGGAAAATGCTAGGATGCTTCTGAAAATATTTTTGGATAATCATTTACTATTTTTCCACCCTAGTGTTTGTTTGCAGTCCTTGCTGGAGAAAACAGAACACCCTTTTTGTGGCCAAGATGGCAAGAAAATTATCTGTTATGGGCATTTGAAACCCAAATATCCCTTAAATGATACAGTCTTTAGAAGATTGATCATTATGCTACTAGATAGTGAAGGGGACTGGATTTATCAGGAATTGTATACCATGAGGCACCATTTGAATACTAATATCAAGAATGAGTATATGACAAGATGAACCCCAAGGTCTTGTGGGACTCACTGCATTAGAGATTCCAAGAGGTAACCCTTAAATTAGTTCTTGAAAAAAGTTTTTTTTTCGTATTATTGCATTAACATAAACTACCCTTTAAAAAATACACTATCATTCTTCTCGAAATAATCAGGATAGTATCATGCAGTCGAGTAAATAAAGGAATATAAATAATATGGTTCACATTAGATAATGCAAGGATATAACAAGATAATGCAAAGCCTACTGTACTATTGTTATTCCTAATGACTGCTTCGTCAATCACCCTTCACCTATTGGCCTCCGCTACATCCACTATCACAGCATAGAATAGTCCTGATGGTCAGAATCCGTCAGGAAAGTACCAAAAACCGTTAGGAAACGGCTAGAATATTTAGTGGCAAAGCTGTGACCTAAGTAGCGGGGGACCCAAAAGCATGCTATAATGAAAAAAGGACAATGAAAAGAAATAAAAATCTACTTAAATAAGATGCACACATATAGTCACACGTGCATGCATCCGAATGGATGTGTTCTAGCACATGTATAAATGAGAATGGAGCTGTAACCATACATAGTATGAGCACAAGCTTTGACCCTTGGATGCTTTCATTGTACTTATGACTAGGATCTACTGGTATCCTTATATCTGGAAGTGCATGTACTATTTTGTCTTCGAAAGTTTCTTATTGGCGGGAGGGTGGTGTCCCACTTAATTTGGTCGAAAAGTAGCTCCGCCGGTGTCTTCGAAAGTTAATTGCCTTCTTTGGGCCTTATTTGACACCGCTTTTTGGCATCAAATAAAGCTCTACATCACTATTCAACACTCTACACTTGTACCGTTTCTTGCTCTGACTTATCCTCCCCTTCACTTAATTATAGTTACCGCCATTGCGTTCCGGTGAGGAAGGATTCATTGTTTAAGATTCATTGATTGATGATTAGCAATTAGTTTGCTTCATGAAATAACTTGTCTTAGGGAGGGACTATTTCCCTAAGGCCCAAAGAAGGCAATTAATAAGGCGATGAATTTTAACCGTTGGATAGTGAATAGATGGATCTGGATATTTCTTCTTCCTTGAAACAAATCAACGCGCTCTTATTCTTCCAGACGATGAACCATTCCCCCGATTTCCGCCCTCCTTCGGCTTTCCCTAGTGGTACGTATTCCAACCATTAAGTCCACCCCTCATACCCCCACCTCGCTAACAACACTTGTTTCTGATCTCCGCCACTGCCAACGCCACCCACTGGACTTCCTCCACCACCTATACGGCCAACAGCGCTCTCACAACCTTCTTTTTCTAAGCCTAAGATACCCCATAGCCCTTGAAACCTAAAACCCTAATCCGTTCCAGCCACAACTCAACCATGCCGGCCTGCTGATCTATTCACTGGCGGTGAGAGTTCACATATGTGTTCACACTGAATCGCCTGAAGAAGCCCCTAGTTTCAGGTGTCTGAAATTTAGGGTTTCCTGGTTTGGCCTGAACAACTTTTCGGGCAAACCAGCGGCGCCGACGGCGGGGCGTGTCCGCGCCCGACACGGCAGCGGCGCGCAGACCAAAAGTTTGAAGCAAGCAAAACCCTCATTTTCCTCCTCACCCCGCTTTCGTCACCTACTCACGCCTCTCGCATTTCCCCCCGCCGGCGCTCTCGTGAAACCCTAGCGCACCCAACTCTCCCCCATTCCCGATCCCCCACCCGCCGCCGCCGCCGCCATGCCTGACCTGCCCTGCGACGGAGATGGCGTCTGCATGGTCTGCCGCGCCGCCGCCCCGCCCGAGGTGGATCTCCTCCGCTGCTCCACGTGCGCGACGCCTTGGCACTCCCCCTGCCTCTCCGATCCCCCCGCGCTCTCCGACGCCGCCGCCTTGAGCTGCCCTGACTGCTCCGGCGCCACGGCCTCTGCCGCTGCCGCCGCCCCTGCGGCGGGAGGCGAGCTCGTCGCTGCGATCCGCGCCATCGAGGCGGACGCTAGTCTATCCGATCAGGAGAAGGCGCGCCGCCGCCAGAAGCTACTCGCTGGATCTTCCGCCGCCGCCGAAGAAGAGGGCGACGGCGATGATGACGACGGCGCGGGGGACGACGTCCTCGGCATACTCGGCAGAAGCATCTGCTGCGCCTTCTGCATGAAGCTTCCCGACCGTCCCGTCACTGTGAGTAGCTGTCTCCCTCCCTCTCCTGCGCTACCATTTTCGAATCTGGTGTGCCCTGATTTCTTCTCTTGCTTAGTTCTAACAGTCACTGCTGTAGTTCTTGTATTTTTTCTACCTCTCGAGGCCACCATCATATCTTCATGCTCATTCAGTGAATCGATCATCTGTATTCATGGTACTTTGCTAGCTAGTTTGCTATATGATCTATCGTGTGATTATTTTACTATGATCTTGTATTGCTGCACGTTACTCCAATGAATTAGTGGCACGTATATATCTCCAATTCCATTTCATGTTCCCATACAACGTGGCAAAAATTTTATATGCTGGCTGTGCTTTAGAATTTGTATTTACAACATAAAGAATATATAAGAAAGAACATTATTATGCATGGTTGAGTTGTTTTATGTTACCTTCTGTACAGCATGTAATTCGTTAATGACCGCAGCTGTTTCTATTGCATATGAAATATCTATGAATATAGTAATGCTAACTTTAGGGGTAGGGGGCAGGTATTTACTCATGTCTTCCTTTGCCAATAACATATGATTAAACTATGTGTTTGGGATGCCTCTTGGCCCACCTTATAGATGAGAGGTCTAGCATGACGGTGTCCTAAATCCTCCTTTTCTTCTTTTATATCTTGCATTAGAGTTCCATAATTATGCTTCGGTGCTTGATGATAGCTTAGTACGTGGCAGTTTGGCACCATATTGCTCATTTTGACGACCTTGTAGTAGGCTACCTTGCATGCATGTTTTGTTCTGGTTCATTGTGTGCAAGTATGAACATTTCACATGGTTCGTTGTGAATTGTATCGATCCAGCATGATAAAATCCAGTCGCTTCATACTTCCATATTTATGTGTAGATAATTAATCAAATCTAATGGCATATATAGGCTGGCTCTCCATACCTTGTTTCATATTGCTAGCATGTTTGTTCTTTTCCAACTTCTTTTTTGCTTGTAACATGTAAACTTTTGTTGATGAACTTTTGTTGTTCGCTGGCTTTTTATGCAACTCGATGTGCTCTTAAATTGCTGCAGCGTTTTTACCCTTTGGTAGTCATTCAACATTTGTTCATCTAGATGCATACTAATTTCTTACATTGTATGTGTTACTTTTGATAACCATAATATCCCTGTTACATTTTTTTATCATCCATTGAACATTTATTTTGTTCCATCTCTAACAAAACATAATTGTTTCTTTTACAGACACCATGTGGCCATAACTTCTGCTTAAAATGCTTTCAGAAGTGGATACATCGTGGGAAACGTGCATGTGGCAAGTGCCGTGCACTGATTCCACTGAAAATGGCACATCAGCCAAGGATTAATTCCATATTAGTTGAAGCAATTCGCATGGCAAAAATATCAAAGAAAGCTAATTCAGATGGCTCAGCAGCTTCATATAATTACATACGGAGCAATGATAGGCCTGACAAGGCATTTAGAACTGAGAGGGCTGGCAAGGCAAATGCTTCAAGTGGCCAGATCTTTGTGACCATTGCGCCGGACCATTTTGGCCCCATTCTTGCTGAAAATGACCCCAAAAGGAACATTGGTGTTCGGGTTGGGGAAACCTGGGGGGACCGACTTGAATGCCGACAATGGGGTGCTCATTTTCCTCATGTTGCCGGTATCGCTGGCCAGTCCACTTATGGTGCTCAGTCAGTAGCTCTGTCAGGAGGCTATGAAGACGATGAAGACCACGGGGAGTGGTTTCTTTATACTGGAAGGTATAGTAATTTGACCAGCTGCTATACTTCTATAGTTCTTTCTGACTCATCATCAATAGTTCACCTTATTGAAATGTTTGTAATATGAAATATACTAATGCAGTGGTGGAAGAGATCTCAGTGGTAATAAAAGAACAAACAAGCAACAATCCTTCGATCAGAAATTCGAGAATTATAATGCCGCTTTGCTTATCAGTTGTATGGAAGGTTACCCAGTTCGGGTTGTTCGGTATGTTTTTTTCCCAAGCTTATACCCGAAACTTTGCAATGTTGATCATCAAGTAGATGGCATTAAAAGATCTACTTCTGCCTGATTTATGTACCTACCGTTATATTCTGTTTCTTGACATGGATATATATGCTTTTGTCGGTATTCTAATGTTGAGATAATTTGATAGTATTACTATCTGCAGTACTTAATTTATCTTACATATGAAACTGTTATTTCTACATCATCTTGACAGGTCTCACAAAGAGAAGCGGTCTTCATATGCTCCGGAAACTGGTGTGAGATATGATGGCATTTACAGAATTGAGAAATGTTGGAGGAAGATCAGCATACAGGTACTTGTGTAATAGCGTTCTTCCCATACTTTTGCATTTTGTATAGTAGCTGCTTATTTTCAGCTGATAAGCTAAACAAATTTATGGAAAAGTACTGAATGCACTTCTTTTTGCCATAGGGTAAGTTCAAAGTATGCAGGTACCTTTTTGTACGCTGTGACAATGAACCAGCTCCTTGGACCAGGTTTGGCAAATTAAAATTCTTTACCTTTATCTTGTAACTAATACACTATACACAATTTTCAGAGAAAAAAGGCACCGCTCCACATGACACCATTGCCTTTTGTTTTCAGTGATGATCGTGGTGACCATCCGAGGCCATTGCCCAAGATCGCGGAGCTACAAGTTGCAACTGATATAACTGAGAGAAAAGGACCTCCTTCATGGGACTATGATGTATGTGCATCTGTTTCTTCTGCTTGTAGTATTACTGAACCATGTTTTGACTGGTTATATATTAATTCACTGTTACAGGAGAAAGAAGGTTGGAGATGGATGGTTCCTCCTCCAATCAGCAGATCCAAGACTGACAAGCAGGTCCGAAGAAGAGCAAGGCGTGGTCAGATGTCTGTGGCTGAAAGACTGCTGAAAGGTTATTTTCTTCTGTTCTATTTATATATGAGTGGCTTCATTTTGTGGCATTGCTCGAGTTTATAGCTTGATTGAATCCGAGGCACCATTCTCTCAGAACTAATTTACTTCTTGACTTGTTCTCTGCAGAGTTTGCCTGTTTGATCTGCCAGGAAGTGATCAAAGAACCACTCACTACTCCCTGTGCTCACAACTTTTGCAAGACTTGTTTGCTTGGAGCATATGATACCCAGTCCTCTATAAGAGAAAGAAGCCGTGGCGGTCGGACTCTAAGGGCTCAAAAGATTGTGAAGAAGTGCCCTTCCTGCCCAACTGACATATGTGACTTCCTAGTGAATCCACAGGTGGAATTGAAACATATATAAGTTCGTTCAAGCATGCTAGAGGCTAGAGCCGGCAGAGTTTCTAATATGTTTTCTGATATTTTTCTTTCAGATCAACCGAGAGATGATGGATCTGATCGAGTCCTTGCAACATAAGGCTGTTGAAGAAGGCGGTGATGATGCTAAGGAATGCAGTGATGATAGTTACTCGGAGGAAAGCGATGGTGATGGGTTGGCAAAGGAAGAAGAGGATGATAGCATCTTGAATGAGGACGAGGAAGGTATTGCTGAGGATAAGATGATGGAGTTCCAAATCGAAAGTTCAGATGTCAACGCTGAACGTTCGGTCAAAACCATGGCTGAAATCAAGGAGGGAGATGAGCAGCCTAAGAAGCACAAAGGAGACACTGAGGAAGGTAAAGATGCTATAAAGAACAAGACCAGTGCAACAGAAGTGGTGGACGCGTTTGTCGTCGAAGGAGATTCTGTAGAAGAGATCAAGAAGGGCTCCAAGGAGGTTGACAACATTGAAAGCCAGCAGCCTCAGAAGCGCAAGGGTGACGAGTCTGACACTAGCACAGATGGCACTAAAAGGATGAAGGCCAATGCTTCCATGGAAGAGACTGCTGTGTGCGGCACTGCTGTCCAACATATCCTGAAGAGTGACGAGGCTGATGTGTAAAGACCGGCGATAGTCCCTTGTTGCGGGCTAGGACGGTCAGAAGCTATATACTGTCAGCCGTGATACAAAAAGTACCAACCGCCCCCAGGTTCATGGTGGACTGTGGTATAAAGAAGCACAAGTCACATCTTGTCGTAAGCTTTCTCTTTTAGTGGAAGTTGTGTTTGCTTATTTGGACACGCAATTTTTAAGTTGTGGTTGATTTCATAACGTACTCTTGCCAGAATTGGACCGTGAATACCTGTATTTGTATGGTGGTTTATCGGATATGTTTTTAAAGTAGTTAAATGAGAGTATGTAGTGTCATGATCTCATGTTTTGGCGTTTGTTGCACCCTGTTGCCGGCCGGGCATATTTCGATTTTTGAGCCATTGAGTCAAGCTAGCTAGTCTCTAAAAATTCTACTAGAAAAGTATTGATTTCCTTCTCTAAATACTATGTATCACATGAGAGCAGAAATTATCTTTAAGTTTATGCCATACTCGGTACAATTGTATAACATAAATAGTGATGTACACAACACTATAGAAAATTAACTGTATATCAAAGTGGGAGAATCCTATTTTTTCTAGAAATTGTGAGTTAACATGCATGGCCTCTAACAAATCTTATGAAAAATATAAATTTCAATTTCATGTGCATGTCAAAACCGTCTTTGAGCAAGGAGTGCATATTGGTTTCTTCATCAAGCTTTTCAAAGAAATCTGCCCCAAAAAAGCTTTTCAAAGAAATTAACAAAATACTAATAATGTACAAAATATAATAGTGTTTATGCTTTGGATGAAACCATGGATAACTCACCCGGCCATTTACCGCTTTTGTTAGGGAGGGCTATTACTTATTCGATCAGAAAACATCAATCATTCAATAATGACTTACGCACAAATATATAAGGCGAAGCCGAGGTAGTTTAATATAGCACGAACTGATAATTAACAGATTTCAATGTTGAGTATTTGTGTTAATTAGGTACATGCAAGATTATAGTGCTCCAATCATAGCAACGACATAATTGCAAATCATCCGGTGATTCGCTAGCATACACATCACATCCCATTGGTCAGTACTTAGGATTGCTAACTAGCTAGCAGCAGGTTTAATAGCATGAGATGACCAGTAGCAAGATGTGATAACAGAACATCAGGCCGTAATAACATAGGAACCACCAGTAGCTATAAGCTATGCTAGCACCACCGTTTACCAGCATGATATGATCACATCACACAGATGAGCTCACGCGATACGAGTGCAATAGAATATAGGTGATCAACACACATACATGCACACCATACAACTATAACAACATAGGGTAACCAGATCTTGCACACACACACACACGAGAGAGAGACGATGATGACACGACGCGTGTTGTTACTACACACTTGCAAACTAATCGCGTGCCTTTAATCTGCTCCCTGCCCTAATAATTCTCCTCCTCCACCTCGCCGTCGGTGACCTCCACCTCGACTTCCGCGTAGCCCTTCTCCTCGTACACTGCTTCCTGACGTCGGCGTCGAAGGCCACATCATCTTCTCAAATGTAGCCTAGCTTGGACCTGCTATAGCTGGCGCGGAACGCCTTTGGCATCTTGGCCCGCCTCTCCTCGTCGAACACTGTGTAGGGCTCGAAGGGCCTCCTGACTCCTGAGTGTCTCGTTAATGAGCTCCTTATTCACTCCGACTCGGGTTCGGCTTTTTACCCTCGAACTCAGTTCGTGACCTAGTAGTCCGATCCGCATGTGCGATCTGGATCCGACGATCGATATGCATCCGATCGTGGATACAGACCGTGTTTACGCTGAAAGATTCGATGAACTTGTCTCTGCACAGCTAGCACAGCTGCAGCTTTAGGCTCAGAAGAAGTGATGGGTGTGGTATTTGTGGCAGCCCGGTAGGTACAGTACTCCTCGTTGGTTGTGTTTAGTTCGAGAAAAGGGAAGGTGAAGTTTGGTGAAAATGTCACATCGGACACTCTAGCGCACTGTAGCACTTTTCGTTTGTTTGTGGTAATCGTTGTCCTATCATGACCTAGCTAGGCTCAAAAGATTCGTCTAGTCGTGTACATCAAAACCATGTACTTAGTTTTTTATTTACCCACGTTTAGTGTTGCATGCATAAGGAGAGAGATTTGATGTAATAGATGAATAGTGAAGTTTGGAGAGAGAATTTTTTTGTTTCGAAGGGAACTAAACAGGGCCATTGTTCCCTTGGTTGGATTCTTGACAAGTCGGCGATTCGGCGAACAAGAGCTAGGTAAGCGACGTGAAGAACATGAGTTGCATTAATGATTCAAATTCTTGGTTGGTGAGCACAGGTCAGCCACGCCACACATTTTAGGCTGGTATTTGGTTCCTAGCTGTAGTTGTGGCTTGCCGTGTGCTTTTCCAATGACTATATAAGTATATATAACCCACATATCATAGACATATCTCATTGCCAAACTTTTGAAGTGTGGCTGGCAAATTGTTGGATACACTTTAGGCAAAGTTTAGCTGGCAGTGTGTAGACACCATCCAAATACACCCTAAATTATACAGGAATTGCAAGTTACGTTGTAGATGCGTTTACATGAGTTGTTCCACTATCTACACCTAAATTTTTTCCCCATAAAATCTTCACCTTATCCTATCAAATTATAGGGAGATTGGCCACTTTTTCTTCCATCCCCATGAGATCAAGCCTATCTAGCAGGTTATTAGGGGTTCGAGATTTGAATATTTTGAGCTTTTAATTAGAGGAATGCCAAGGAGAGAAAGGGTAGCCCAGCGTGGAAACGATTGCCGAGTGGGATAGCACAGGTGTCACTAATTCACTACTGCCTCGCTGACTGAAGTGGTGGAGGACACTTGATGGCGTACAATTCGAAATGATTATGTAATTACAAAAATAAATATTATTATTCTACAACTTTACATTAGTCACATCGTGAACTTCGTATATATTTTGACATGGTATAGGGAGCCTCCTCCATATTTATGACAAAAAAAAACAAAATCTTGGAGCAAAAGAGCAGATAGTACTGGCACTAGATAATTTCAGACCGATGCTACCGCACTACTATATACTTATAAAAGGCACGTCAAAAGTGCTTTAATACAAATTTAAATAAAAATATGAATGGATTGAGCATGTGACGTGCATTCCGTGAGAGGAAGAGAAATTAGATAATGAACAGTAGGGGGTTGCAACTGTTTATGTTTAACCGTAGCTTGCTACTATAATAATTAGTACAAAATTATGTCAAAATAACACTAGAGTGAAAAAGGGTCTCTCCTCTTTCTAAAAAAAATCCGTTAGTACAAAAAATATGTCAAAATAAAAAAGTACAAAATCCATGTCAAGAATGGGATTCGAACCCATGCCCTTTCGGACCAGTACCTGAAACTGGCGCCTTAGACCAACTCGGCCATCTTGACATTTGTGATGCTTTATAATTAGTCAGCATATTTGTACCTAATATAAATCGCCTTCTGAAAACGATGGAGACCATGAGATCTGTCTCATCGGATAATGGTCAGGCTCCGTTTGGAAATAGACATTGGAGGCTGGAATTTGGAATTGAAATTAGGTACCTTCAATATCTAGTGTTTGGATATTTTTGGTATTGGAATTGGAAATCTGATCCAATACCGAGAGGAATTGGCCCTTTGATAGAACTCTCTCCCTCAATTCACATCCCTTGCCCTCCGTATTGCTTGGCATTGTCTCCATCTTGTGAATTCATCTACATCCAAACAATGGCTTTGGTATTGTAATATAATAACAATACTAATCTGATTTGGTATTGAAACCAATTCAATGTCAAGCCCTCCAATATCTACATCCAAACGGAGCCTTTGGTTATTTGCGTGTTCCCGACATTTACTCATTTAACATATGTACTCGGGTACCCACAAATGACAAATCCTGACTTTGTTCCCTTAGCAAAGAAAGCTTGTATGGAGGCACGCGCATCCATATGATTCTACTAACACATGCACACTCTGCGATAAATACCACTGCCGTCGACCATGTCAGATTTTGACCATACCAACACAACTATGTAGAATTCAAGCTTAAAAAAAGTAAATTTGGTTTTTAACTAATGTATTTGCTTTACCCGTTAGAAAAATGTATCTGCCTAATTTGGCCGATGAATTTTGATCAAAGTTTCCTATATAAACTAGAAGGGAAAAAATTGTGGCTAGCCAACCAGCTAGGTACGCTCAGTAGAGTTATTGGCAACAGAGTCAGATTTTGACCATGACAAACTATGGCCCTGTTTGGATCCACCGGTTAAACTTTAGCCGCTAGGGATCCAAACAGGGGCAGCTAAAACTCAGCTAAATTTTAGTCGCATGTCAAAAGATACACGATTCCTTTAGCTGATTGAGCCTAGCTAAACACAGCTAAACGAGTTTAAAGACCAAAATACCCCACGTGTTTATGGAAATTTCTCACCATCACATGATTATGTCCATAATTAATGAAGGTTAGGATAGTCCAATTAATTTAATTAGCTGATGGATCCAAACACCCCCGGCTAAAGTTTAAATAGGTACTCTTTAGCTAGCTAAAATAAACCAATACAAATTAGCTGGCTAACCTTTAGTTGGAGTGGATCCAAACAGGTCCTATGTAGAAGTGGCGCTAAAGAAAAGGTAAATTTGGTTCTCAACCAAGGTATTGCTTTGCGCACAGTGACAGTTTTGATCCAAGTTTGCAATAGAAAAATTGAAGGGGAAAAAAAATCTGTGGCAAAAAAAAGAGGGCTACTAGGGGGATATACATAGAGCTCTGATTTCTCAGGGCCCACCAACCCATCCTGGGAGGGGCCACCACGCAAGGCATCGGTGCTTGTGTTATCAAGGCCAAAGCACCGGCATAACAAGCCTTTCATCAAGAACCGTAAGGAACTTGTGGAGTAAAAACACCTGCAGAAACTCGACCCCAGATGGAGGAGAGTGCAGAGAAGGTTTAGGGTTAGCTGCACAGGACGTGAGCGTGTTACGTGGAAGCCCCTCCCGTAGGTCATCACTTCACCCTCTGTTGGTGCCCCCCGGCTCACTACGCCGGTATATAAACCAGTGATGCTCCTTGCAGCTAAGCAGTATGGGACTAAAGATTCTCACTACGCCCCTCCTCACTGCGTCAAGACTGCAAGAGTGAATGGAAATGGGCTGCAGCGCGCCAGAGTATTTGGGCCATGGGTCCAGGTTACACAATTGAAGTGCCTGTTTACCTGCACCAAGTACATCAGATCCCTTTGATGGATGATCATATAAAATTCAACCTTTTTCTCTGAACACCCCCAAAAAAAAATCACATTGGAGCACAGATAGAACAGTTTGGAATTTAAACACACCGAATTTATTGATTGAACCCTTGCAGTCCCTCCCCATTTCGTCTTGCTCGTGACAAAACATAGTACACTGAAATCTCGCACGTTAACTGGAACCATACAGGAAATGGAAACTTACATATATATATATACAAAAGAGAACCACGGAGCTACTACCGTGCTAGGACCAAATCCCTACTGGTCATCCAGCTTCCAGACCTCATGGAGGAGCCTGTACCTCGCCGTGCTTGAGTTGCTGATCCGCTTCAGCTTCGCAAGCGGGTTTGACGACGTATTGGAGATGAAGGTCAGTGGGGAGCTCAGCTCATCAAGCTCGTCGTCGCTGGTGTTGGACTTGCGAAGGATGGCCGATCCACTCTTCCTGGGATCGCCGATGACGCTTAGTATTGCTCCAGACGCAGGGGGACTATACAAGATTGGTGATGCGCAGCATGGGATTGAGTGTATGCCCTTGTTGTCCGCCAGGTGATCCTAACATGAGCATGTCTGATGGTCAGATATTTCCCATAAACTGAACTGAAACAACCGAAATTTAGCTCAGACTGCATATTGCTACAGACTTCCCTTCTTGTCAAACTAGCAACCTAATGAACCCTATACTTCACCAAACGATTTGAAAAGGTGATTATGATGAGTAAAAATTCAAAACATCAAGATTCATTTTTTTTCAAATTTAGCATCATAGTTGTACAATTATTTTGGATCCTTTGCAAAAAATAGAAGTAATACCAAAACATCAGTTTTTCTGTTTCAGTTATGCTGACATTAAAAGTGCACGTGTATTAGGAACATGATGGGGTTTTATACCCCCTTAACTGCTAGCAAATTATGCTGTAAACCTTTGGGGATGTTTAATGCATCCAAAAATTGAATGAACTAACCTCCAGTTCTAGTGCTTTAAGTAAAGAATCTTGAACCGGATCAGGACAAAATTCATCTGGTACAAAGCCCAGAAGGATATTCTTGATGATTGATGAACTGAAGGTAGGACAAAGCTGTGAAACATGATATGATAGTATTAGGAACTACATAACAAAAACTTCAAATTGACAAGGAAAGAAGTCAGAAATAGTTCATAACTTTGTACTAGCAGTGAGGAAGTTAAATAACTATAACAGTTTTTAAGAAGATATGAGCGTGCATGCCTCTTTTCTAGTACTGGTATCCATGAGCACATCCTTGGGGAGCATTAAGAGATCACTCAATGCATTCAGCAGATAGAATGGCTTTCGGGATTCAGCAAATCCATTTTCACCATTTGCATTCTCAACTTCTGGATAGTCATCCATATCCATACCAAACAAATCAGTGAGACTTCTGGACCAGCTGCCAATCTAGAAGAAAGATATATGTCATTGGCCTCGAGGGGGGAAAAGATCCATCAATCTGTGTTGTATGACCTCACAGTAAGCATAATTTTGATTTAACTTACAGCATTTTTCAGTTGGACCCCAGCACCAAAGCTGAATTTCCCAGATGGTATTGGAAGAACCTTAGGATCAGTTATCGGGTCAGACATGGGGTCTGTTGGAATTTCATCATCTGATTCGCGTAAAATAGCATTGAACATTGCTACATCCAATCTAGCGATGCATTGCTCCATCACCTGTTGAAGGGATATGATGTTCAGAGTTACTACAGGTAAAAGGTTTTATACATAGTCCATAATATTTTTCGTTATCATGAAAGAAGACGCAATTGCTCTGAGCAAGTCTAAAATGGGCCCAACAAGATGAATTTAATTACTAAAGTATGTATATTCCAACGTGGTAACATAGATATCATGATCCTTACAGTGAATCAAATTGTACTAAAAAAACAGTGGTTTTATGGCATAGTGCTGATCTACAATTTGCTCCTGCCTCTAGTAAAAAAAAACATGGAAAAAAGTTTGTAAAAGCTTGAATAGACCTTCTGCTGTAATCGAACCGATAACATTTTCTTTAACAGAAAACAACATTAAAGGTGTCTTTTAATGAAAGAAATATCAATATGTAACAAAATATTTCTATACCTACTTTCTTAAAACAGGAGCACGCTCAAGATATTGCTCAATCATATAAAGCTCACCAATTTGGCTAACATAGGCAGGCATCCACACTCATGTCCAGCTGCCCTTACTGGGCAAAGTCTTTCTGATGCCTCCTTAAAAGCCTTCTTCCATATGTCCATCGATATGGTTGCTTGTTTCTGATCTCCCACAACAGTAATCTTTCCATAGCTCCTCTTTGCATTTGAATTAGTTTTCATGTCGCTGGTTATATAAGCAGATTGCATATGTGGTGTGAATGTCTGCAAATTAAGATTCATGCTGCACTAAGTTTAACAACTACAAACAAAGGAACATGCAACAAAGGATACAAGAAACAAACCTGCCACCAAAGGGTTTCAACTATTCGTGAAAAGATCCATGATTCAATCTTCTTTATTGCAGCTATAAATGTGTCAACTTCTTCCCAGTTATCAAACTCAGGCGAAACTAATTTTCCTTTCTTCCTGTTAAGTGACTCCCACATTGATGCAGTATTTTTCCTATATGTTGTTTTGGAACTATAACCAGCAGAATTGACACCATTTGCAGTACCTGATTGCTTAGAAGTTTCAGTAATAATTCCTCGCAATACCACACAGTTTGATAACCAAAAACTCAACCTGATTAGAGAAAAACTCATGTCAGCCTACAGGTAAATCAATACTCCATAATGCCTAAAATTACATCCCTGCTGTTAGGTAAAAATACATTCAAGATAATAGCAAAAAACTACAAGCCGACGGTGTATAAAGTATAAACTTTCCTGAGTCATTGCCAATTGTTGCACCGCAAAAAAGTTATAACTCCTTGGAACAGTGAAAAGGAAATCCACCCGCAAAAAAAAAGTGAAAAGGAAATCTCATGCACCTTGCAATATCATATCCACAGGCTTTTGCAACCAAAACCAGCCCAGAGGTAGCACTCCTTGCTGCACTTCCCATCTTGTCTCTTGAAAAGTTTTTTAGTGCATGCACAAAATGCCTAGAGAGCCTTCGTGCTGGTGTATGAACCTTGTTCACGGAGCTACCATGTTGTGCAATTACTGAATAAAGGCCTATCTCAGCAGTTGCGACTTCTCGTAACTCTGCTTCAAGCAACTCAACTTTAAGTTCTAGTTCTCGAACTTTGCTGTCATTTCGGTTATTTGAAATGCGTATTGGCTCCTGGACTTGCAATCCATCATCAGCACTAACCATATTCTCATGAACAGTAGTAACATCCTGGGAATCTACTTCCTTCACTTCCTCCTTCTGTGGATCAACTTTCTTATTTATGACACTTCCATTGACATCTGGAACTCTCATACTAAACCTCATATTCCTTGCTCTATCAGTAGTTAAAGTGCTATATGTTCTATCCCCAAAGTGTCTTTGGTTGGATTCAGTCATACCATACGCAAATGACATTTTACGACCACCTCTGAATGCATTGTGTGGTGGAAGAGACGGAGTTTGTTCTCTGGGCAAATCTGATGAGAGAGACAAATTCCCTGGATGGACATTTGCCTTTTGGACTTGAATCGGATACTTTTCAACTTCTTCACTCCTCACCTTTGTACTGGATGATGCCACTTCACGCTGAATATGCAATGATGAGCTGGTGCCTTCATTACATACCAAGCCGATATCCTTCCCCTATCAATTTCAAAATAGACTCAGATATGAAAATTAGAGACAATGTCAAGAATGGTGATTCAAGGGGATACAACAAACATATGAATAGATTACTCTATTACTATTTTTAGCTTGTGAGCATGGAATTCCTAATTTATCAACAGATAACATGTTAATTACTTAAAAAGATAAGAAAACATGGATAATACAAAGGAAAACGAAGATATGGAGTATGAACTGTTCTATTAACCATACTGATAGCTATGACTCGCCTTGAGATGAATACAGGATATATCAGCACCACTTTCGTGATGTAATAGAAACAACATAGTAGTAACCTCTTGACCAATGTTACTATTACAATTCATATTTTCTAGAAAGAATGTCTCTTCGCTACAATTTGGAAAAGGAACTTTTTCTTTGAAGTGAGATAAACATGCACAAGAGAGAATTACACATCTAAAATAGAATTCTTCTCTTACCTTGAGAGATTCCTGAGATCTGTTGCTACCTGTAAGAACAGTTCCACCCGAGCGGTATGGGCGTGGAGCTTCCTCTTCATCATCATCAGTGAAGGAAGCAAACTCAGTATCTTCGGTGTACTCCTCACTCATTGTTGCTGAGACGAATTCTTTCGAATCTTTATCAACTGATGCCTCTTTTGATAATGCATCTCTTGACGAAACACTCGAGCTATCCCCATCCAACGGCTGGATTTGAAGGTAAACCATGGGCTGGGCATGGCTTTTGAAGCTCCTCTTGGAATTGAGAGGTACAGGAACACTGGAGTCCTCATGAAACATTGCATGCTCTGCCAAGTCTAATGTTGCAGTCCCCAAGTGCTGACCCTTCAGCTTATCCCTCCTCGGTTCATACAAGTTCAACTCAAGCAGGTTTTTCTGCCACTTTCCACTCTTGGACGACCCCTCCTTCTGGAAAACAGCCTGTAAGCTTATGAATTCATTGAATTCAATCTTCCCAGATGCAGAACCAGACCCAATTGAAGGAGCAACAGTGCT
Source organism: Echinochloa phyllopogon (assembly GCA_033239725.1). Lineage (NCBI taxonomy): Eukaryota > Viridiplantae > Streptophyta > Magnoliopsida > Poales > Poaceae > Echinochloa > Echinochloa phyllopogon. The sequence goes on from BTCW01000003.1 coordinate 5,296,853, forward strand.
TGTCTTCCCTGAATTGCGCTCGCCATTTTCCCAGAACAGGACCACGGAGCGCAAAGACTTCAGGGACTCAGAAGGGGGCCAAGGGCTGATTTCTTGGATAAAGATATTGAAATCCACATGGAAGGTGGAATCCTTCCTGGTCTTGGTTCGGAGGCCTAGCACCATTGCTGCAGCACTGGATACAGACTGAGCTTAGTCAGCCGTTCCCTACAGTTTGCGCAGCCAATGAAGACGAATCATGTTCCTCCCTTTGTTTGATTCACTCTGAATTACTGAACAAATCAGACGATGGCATGGGGTACATTGGAAGCAAAGTTCCTGCATTCATTAAGGCAGTGATTATGTCACTAACTAAAGGAGAAAAGTAGGTAGCATAACAATGAATTAAGATAATATGTGACGAGCCCTACAAGATGCTTATCTATTGAAGTGCTGCTAAACAGAAGTCCTGGTGAAAGGAAAAAAAAAACACCTATCAACATTAAAGTAACACCAGAAAGCAAATTTATTTCAACAATGAAGGATGGGAGAGAATTTAAATCAATCATTACATGAATGATGAATGCAACTCATTGCATAACATCGCCGCCATAAAGCTGAAGATTGAATCATGGTAAATGATACAAGACTTTTTCATATATAAAAGAAAAACTTTGTCAAATAGTACAAGAGGATGAGAATGGGACTGCAGAATGTACAGAAACTTCCTTGAAAATGCACCTTTCAGTAAATTCTGTAAGAAACAAAGGTGGTGTAAACCCTAACAGGACGCATTAGCAGAGGGATACGACAATTTGGAATCGAATAGAACACTTAAACAAAGGTAAAATGTTTCGAGAAAAAAATAAATTAAGGTAAAATGGTAGGGGCAGGAAGAGATCTGAGAGAAAAGATGGCATTGACCAGACTGCAATAACCAATGGAACATCCAAAACAGGGCAAGCACCAGCATACTAGCACATAAAAGGAAAACAGATAGCAACCTGGATGAAATCGATCCCAGTCGGTCTGGAACTCTGGAAGAACAAACCCCAAAAAGGAGGGGAAATGGAGCTTTGTGGAAGAAAAGGCAGGAACTTTACCGACACCCAAAATTGCAATGTAAAGCAAAACTGCCACGCAACAACCCAAGAGGACTCAGTACGAGAGTTATAAATGCGGATTGAATGCGAAATCAGCTCGAGCAGGTTTCTGCACATTCTACAGAGAAGGGGGAAAGGGAGAGGACTGGGTACAGACTACAGAGCCCAAACCATCACATTCATTAAGCCCAGCACTCTGAAAAAACAAGACCTTTCTCCAAACATATCAGCGAGCACAGAAACGGATGCATGAATCGAATCGAGCTCAAATGCGGAGAGATAAAAAAAAATACTGTAAAAGGACCTCGAGCAAACCAAAGTAAACGCGCCAAGAAGTACCTGAATCTAGCAGGGGCAGGCCAACCCGGACGCAATGCGACGAACAGGAAAAGATTGATTGGAAGGAAGCATCTGCTGGAGCCTGGGGAAACGATTGCTCACGCCGGGAAGGAATGATTGAGCTGGTGGGCGAGTGCGTTCGTGGACGCGCAGTCCGGGTGTCGGTGGGTGGGGAGAACAAGGCGCTGGACTGTGGATACAAGAAGCCGGCCGTCCTCCCCTGCCTCGAGGAGGAGAGATCGTGACCCGAAGCAAAGCGGAGTAAACTATTCGGGAAGAGAGGAGAGGAGAGGAAAAGAATCTGAGCGAGTTTTTTTTAACCGGAATCTGGGCGGAGAGCTCGTGGAACTGGAGCGGTAAAAGATTTTTGGAGTTGATTTGGAGTCTGGATTCCGGAGCCTCTTCTCTTGTGGTCCTGTGGAGACTCCGGAGGAGCAGTGTGTGGCGGGAGCAGTTACCCATTATTTACTTACTTGACCACCAATTATTACTTGGAAGAAATGTCTTCACTTTTTTTGCCTTTTTCAGCACACAAGAGGCACTAGTTTTACGGCAAAGTTTGCTCTTATAGGGCTTTCTAGGGTGCAGCGGTAGGCATCATCTAAATTTCTTTATCTCCCTTTTTCCTTTATGTTAATGCTAAGTCATATAGCTATAGCACACAAGCTTCACTTAGGGCACCAGCAGTGTATGGAATTAACCCTGATTCTTGTACAGGAACTAGCATTGACGTGATCGGTGCTGTTAAATTAGTCACAGTGTATGGACTTGGGGACGCATCTATGGGTGGGCCCAGGTGGACGAAAAAAAATTCTTCCGCTTCCTATCCGACTGTTCCTTCGCGGGAGTTTGCGTCCGCTCGTTCCCACCTCCGTGGCCGCCGCTTTTTCCCATCTGCTCGTTCCCCTCTCCTGGATCCCATCCGCGCTGCATCCTCCACTCCCATCTGCGCCGCATCCTCTGCTCCCGTTGAAGCCACAGCTACCGGTGCCCGCCGCATCCCATCTCGCGCGCAGGCCCTGTGCCCGCCGAAAGCCGAACACCCAGAACCAGCCGCAGCAGGCGGAGTCGCCGGCGAGGCCAGCGGAATCCAGACTGGGTGGCCTCGTGGTTGACGAGGCGGTTCAGCATCGGCGCCAGGCTCGTGTGGGCGGGGTTCCTGGCCGTCGGCGTCGCGTACGAGACTCCGAGCAGCTCAAGATCCGCTTCGAGGTCGCCTACAACAGGCAAGTGCCTATCGCCACACTCTCCTCCTCCGTTCCTAATTCCTCATCTCTTAATTAATTTCGGGCTCTTAGTTATTCGCTGGATTGGAGCCACGAGAGCTTATCTTCTGATTTGGGGATAATTTTGTTTATGTATCTGCATGATGCAAATTCTGCTGATGGAGTACATTGCTCGTGGGGAAGCAATGGAGCACGTAGTCACCACAGCCAAGGAGAAAAAAGGTTAGATAAATTTGTATCTTTTTTAAGATTACGTAAATTGTCTGTTGGTTCTCAATGACACTGCAATATGTCAATAAAAATTCTCATTAATTTAGGAATACAACAACTGTAATGAAAAAAATGGAGATTACACGGTACTTGCAAGGATATGAGCAAATTAAATCTAAATGTTGTCTTTTAAGGTTGGTGACCACCACCAAACTTTTGCCATATATGCTCCACTAGATCTGCCTTGAGACGTTTGTGTGCATCTCTGTCATGGATAATATCATTCAGTTCTAGGATTCTAGCAAATCCATGAATTGGTCCATGGTCAAGTCCTATTATTGGTCTAGTGGATCGTCCTTCTTCATATATGTCATCATGACGCAACTGATAGGAGTCCCTTTCATCCTCAACAATCATATTATGCAGAATAATGCATGCCATCATAATATCTTCTAACTCTTTTCTATCCCAAAGACGTGCTGGGTGACGTATGATGGCCTAACGTTTCTGTAGAATCCCAAAAGCACACTCCACATCTTTTCTTGCCGTCTCTTGACGTTGGGCAAACAATCTATCCTTTTGGCTTAGAGGCAGAGGAATTGATTTTACAAATGTTGCCCAGTCGGGATATATTCCATCAGCTAAGTAGTACCCCATATTATATTCTGACCCATTTATAGTAAATTTAACTTCTGGAGCTCTTCCCTGTAACACCTGTGTGAACAATGGTGATTGATTCAACACATTGAGATCATTGTTCGAACCAGGTGTCCCAAAAAAGGCATGCCAAATCCAACGGTCATAGGATGCTACTGCTTCAAGCATGATAGTCGGTACCTTATGGTCACCACGGGTAAATTGCCCCTTCCATGCAACTGGACAGTTTCCCCACTGCCAGTGCATGCAATCAAGACTTCCCAACATTCCAGGAAACCCACGCGCTTCTCCAACTTGAAGTAAGCGCTTGATATCCTCATCAGTAGGCCGTCGAAGATATTGCTGGCCATAAACATGCCTCACACCTTGGACAAATGTGATCATGCACTCTAAAGCTGTGGTTTCAGCAATTCCAAATACTTCATCCATAAGATCAGCCGGTGAGCCATATGCTAACATTCGGAGGGCAGACGTGCATTTTTGCAGTGGCGAAAGACCTGCCTTGCCAAATGCATGTCTCCTCAACTTAAAATATGGGGACCAGTTTCCTAATGCTTCAACAATTTGCAAAAATAAATGCTTTCTCATCCGAAACCTTCTACGGAATTGGTAATCAGTGTACAAAGGATCGTTGCAAAAATATTCCGCAACTAATTTGGCATGCCCAGCTTCATGATCTCTATTAATGTACCTTCGTGAGTAGCCGCTGTGGAGATTAGAGCTGCCAGCTGCCCGTGCTTGAAGTTTAGCTTGAAGTTTAGCTTCAATCCGAGCTTGCATTTTAGCTTCAACTCGAGCCACCATTGGGTCATTGATTTCCTCCCACATAAGATTGAAGAGATTGTCGGTTGAGATGGAATCATCTAAATTGTTGGACTGATTTTCTGAGTCCTCAGACATTGTTCTAGTGATCTGGTTTTGGGGATGGAGTAGAAGAAAGGGCAGCTAATAGAATGAGTGGTATGCTAGGTGACCTGCACCTGCTATTTATAGACACCACTTGCTAACAGCTAGATTCTCCAATGGCTAGTTTTCTCCAACGGCTAGTTTTCTCCGGTAGATACTTTCCAATAGCATATAATTTATTACTAACAGGACATATTGTGAGTTCTGACTATGATTTATTAGTCAAAATCTGCATGATTTATTAGTCAAAATCTGTTTCTGAATATCTGAGCTTTTTATTGCAGATGGTGATCATGTGGCAAGGGAGTTGTTCAGCATGATATATAATTAGGTACAGTTCCACTAATGAGACCATTACATTCAGTACTCCATAAAGATACAATATTACATTCAGTACACAATAACATGCAGTACTCCATAAAGATATAATATCACATTACTCTATAAAGATACAATATCACAATCAGTACACAATAACATTCAGTACTTTGGGCTCACTAAAACAGTAAAATACTATATAACACAGAAGCACACACTAATAGGGAACATCTCAATCATCTGAAGGTGGAAACAAATCCTTGCTTAGCTCTGCTAGGATATTTTCATGCATCTTCAGTCTTGCAGCACTAAAGGTAGAAGTATCTTTATCCATATATTCCAAATACTTGTTCAGCTTATCGAATCTAATTTTTGCATTTGCTGCTTCAGCTGTTTTTGCAAGTGCATCTGCTCTCTTGGACATAGCATCATGAAACAAAACCATGTCCTCATCAGGCTGCATGCCTAAAGGAGATTGTGGTATGGTCTTTTCCTTCCCTTTTCCTCTCATCCTAGCTTTTGCTTTCTTCTGCCCCTCTGGCCGCTTTTCTTTGGTTCTCTCACCCTCATCTGTGTCAGGGTTTGAAGATGATGTATATGCTCCACTATGGTCCACTTTAGTCCTCTTGTTCTTCTCTGCACGTTCCATACCAAGTCTACGCCACTTGGGTTGATCCTTGAGAATTTTCCATACATATTCTAGTGTGAAGGGCCTTTGTTTATTTTCGCTTTTGAACACAGCACGTGCCCTGTCCATCAGCATGTCATCAGATTCCCCACTGCAAAAATCCATTCGACCATAAACCCCACTGAACTTGTTCACAGCAGCAGAGATTTTTCCCCAATGGCTTTTTAGCTGTCCCTTTGACCTTGTTCTTGCCCCTTCAGGCCTATTGGAATTGAATTCTTCTACCACATTATTCCAATAGGATTCTGCACTCTGATCTATGCCACGAATTGGATCCACTGAATGCTTTAGCCAAGAACTTACTAGGCGCATGTTCTCTTCCTCGGCATAGTTGATTCTCACAGCCCTCCTTACTTCATTCGGGCTGCTGCCACTTGAATCTTCTCGTTCTTGTGCTTGCTCCACTTCCTTTCTTTATGACTGTGGCGATGCTGAATCAGACCCATGTGAAGAAGCACCACCTACAGATCCAAATAATCCACCTGGGACTCCAAAAGGTGGTACTTGCTGAAAACCTTGATAACTTGGAGGATATTGGGCATGTTGTTGTAAGTTGCCAACATTGGCAAAGGGATGAAAATTCTGCATGACATGTGTAGGTGGGCTGTTTTGGGGATACTGGGAATGGATGAATGATGGGCTGTTTTGGGGATATTGGGAATGGTTGAAGTTGTTTGCTGGGAAATTTTGCATGTGATGGAAGGTAGAGTTTTCTGTTCTTGGATTTCTGGGATCAGGGGCATTGAACCTACTGAAATTTCCTTCTGATGGATCCATCTTGTGCTGTGTTGGTTTGAGCTAGCTTTTTTCTTTGTATGTAGGATGCTGAGCTTCTTTCTTTGTATGTAGTAGGATGCTGGGAACAAGGAGGCTGCAACGTTTCTGTGAGCCAGTGGATTTCAAATAGAATGAGGCTTGGAGATGAAGAACGATGTTGCAGAGACTTTGAGAAGGGCTATTTGAAGCCGGTTGGAGGAAGACAACGGTAGTATTCAGAGGTTGCCAGAGGCAACGGTAGTTTTTTCTGTTGAAAGCCTGTACCGCCAATAGTGTTCTTGTACCGCCAATACTGTTCTGTGTCAGAGCAATATATTTTTTAATTGGATAGAAGTTGGTTCTATGCAAAGGAGCTGTGTCTCCGTGGACTCAGGCAGCCAATGTAAAGAACCTGGGTCTTCCCCTGCATTAAATGTATGGAAGTGGGCAAGACCCGCCCACTGCGGAAGCCCTTACTGCTACGAGGGAACTCCATAAATCGCTAACGGACAACCTGAACACACACGCACGCAAAACACTCTAGAGATTGTCTACTAATCTTGTCAGCAACAAAATAATGGAGTGACTAGCAGAGCAGCACTGTGGATTCAAAGTCAACGCAGGCAAACATCTCGAGATCATTGATCAGGCATGAGCTTTTGTGTGTGTTGAGAAGTCGATCGTCAGTCAATAAAACTTGGTGACGATATATGTAAGAATCTTGGACATATTTAGGATGGACCCGACGCGACGCTATACATCACCTTTAACACAGAGGCGACGTACCGCTTGCACGGTACAGTTGTTTCGGTCAGTCCTAATGCTTTGCGTGACGACACCCGTCAACGTAAAGGGTTCAGGAGTGAGCTGCTGATCAAAAGCGCCATATATCATCTCTTGCGGCAAGCAAGGAATGAGGATGACTGCGTGTGCAAGGCACGGAGGAAATCGCTGCAGCTTCGTGCTGCCACGCAGTACACACATCAGCCGATCGAGGCTGATTTCCCTTACTTTCAACGCATCGTCTGTGCTTTTTGCGAGCATTCACGTATATGTGAGTATATCTCTGCACGTGCATACAAGTTTTTTTTCTTGTATATATACGGAATGGTAAATAATAAAGTAGTTTTTTTAGCACAAAATAATAAGTAGTATATATTCGTTTTCAAGAGTAAAAACAAAATCAAATCTTCTAGGGTGGCTCACACCAACAAGGCCCAACAAATACATATCTTTTGCGCGAGGGCCAGTAGCGGAGCCAGAACCAAAATCCACCTATGGCGAACCCGCTCAGCTCTACATAGACAATGAATTTATGGAGACTGTAGAGGGGAAGAAAAAGGTGCTCGCCGGCGACAGGTGTGGCGAGCCACCACTGGCGAGGACCTAACAAATACATATCCTTTTGCACGAGGGCCTGCTTTCAGTAGCATCTGGGCCCACACAGAAGTTGCTCTATGTGAGCTACTTTTATCACATTTTAGAGGTTCACACATAAGAAAATATCCTAAACGTGAGTTTCGCATAAAAGAATATCCGAGATGTGAGAACGACAAAAAAGTTGTGAAATAATAAAAATTGATAACCGCTCAAGTATAGTATACTACATCCGTTCATCTTTAGATGACGTTTCAAACATAAGAAATTAACTGGACTTGGGCCAAATTGGCTGTCCAAAGCGTCATATAATGATGATAATGATGAGTGGAGGTAGTAATACTCTAATTTTCCTAGAGTTCAGATATGCGTGCCCTTTAAACCTTACTACTATCTGAACATCTAGATGACTTCAAACGAAAAAGGTTTTCAACTACAAATTTATCGATTTGATGTTATCTTTTCTCATTCAAGCGCATTATGAGACTTTCTGGCAAAGGGATAACAAGTACTTCACTCCCGCCCCTTGTCCTTCTTTTGCCTTTTGGCCTTTGATCGGCAAGAAATAAGAAATCAACCCCTCCCCTTTTTTGCGGGTAACCCCTCCCCCTTGAGCTACGCACCACGAAATAAACAAATTAATCACTCCCATTTGGGGTTAGAAAGAAATAAGCATGGCATGAAGAGACAATATACCGCGAAGGATGATGTGACGATCAATTACCCAGTCTTCTCTTATCTCGGATTTGGCCTATAAAAATTCCACCGATTCGTCCGTGAGCCAGTTCGCGCGCGAACGCACTGCTGAAAATACAGGCACGTGCTGGCCGCTGGGCCCCTTTTGTTTTTGTTTTTGGAAAGGCTAGAGACGTCCGATTCGGAATGGATGGTGGATACGGAGGGGGAAAAATAATCAGGGCGTGACATCACGAAGCAATCGAGGGTGAGTCCCTCCTCGCCTCCGTTCTCCCCGACTCCGGTTCACTCACTCTCTCTCTCCCCCGCCCTCCTCTTCTCCGGCGGCGACGACTGGGCGAGCGGCGCCAGCGCCACCCTACGCCCTGGTCCTCGTCGGGCCCAGCGCCGGCGGCGGGTATCCACCGGGTACGCCCTTCCCTCCCCGCTGTGCGAAACCGAGCTCCCCAAACCCTAATGCGAGCTATTATTGGTTGGATCTGATCCAATTACAAGTATAGCATGCATTATATCCACTAGCTTCGATTTTTTCGTATCCGATACTGGATCCGCCCCTGGTCGTGAATTGAAGATCTGTGCTCCTGGCTCCTTTGTCTGTTACCCCTTTGCTGCTGTGTAGTGGCCATTTTCCACACCTGCAGGTTTAGGATAAACTTGGGTGCGAATTTAGCATATGAATAACCTAATCGTACTAGTGTTTTCTTCGCTAAATGTGTTGACCAGCACATTGTTTCACTTGCGATTCGTTGGGCATCTGATAGAGCTCTGTGGAGGTGTCTAAGAGTTTGTTTGAACCCTTTGATCAGGAGTTTGGAGGTCAGAGTAATGAAACAAAATGCTGCTCAAAAGCAAGTTTAAGTTGGCCACAGCCATTGGCATCTTGCTGTCGATGCTATCGCTGCTCGTGCACCTTTTTCTTGCGAATTATTCAGCCGGGGGCATTACAAAGTACAGCATGCATATGGATGATGTCCTTCCATTCGGACAGGTAATTCAAAAGTCCTGAACCAAGTCGCAGTATCAATTCTCACATTTCCTGAGTTTTGTGATGAAGGACTTTGTGTTTATCGAGGTTATGCTGGAGACATGGAAATACGTCCTTACATCTTTTTCCATGCTTCTTGATTTTTGGCAGAGGTCTCGACCACGGAGATTGTGGGGTCCATTGAGAAAACTTGATCACTTACATCCTTTTGCCAAACCTAGAAAACCATATGCTGGTAACTTGATCCTCAACTTCTGCCTACTTTATTACTATTTTCATTGTGAAATCTTTTGTTGAACTAGTCATTTGGTTAGTTTAGGCATCGAGGAAAATTGTAGGTTCACTTGCATTCCTTTTTGATAAGAGCACTTGCGCATAAGAAATATCTGAAAAGATACATATATATAGACCATCCTAGAATTTGAACGCTTGCAAATAAAAAGGGGAAAAAATCGCTGCATGTCAGTGTTGGGTTGTTGACCTTAGAATGTTTCTTAATGTGACTCCTGCGACCTGCACAGTAATGAGGATAAATCTGTTTCATGATTTGACTATAATCATGACATGCCTATAGCATTTTATAGTTGCCTGACATGCTTAATTTGTATAGTCAGTGTCAACCCTTTTTAGGGTATTTTTGACTTTGCTGTTTTAATAGAAACTCATAGATCTAAACCTTGACAAGTCTGTTTGATTCACCCTATTGCAGCTCCCAGCAAGCATAATGGTTTCATTTATGCAAAGATATATGGTGGCTTCGAGAAGATTCAGTCTTCAGTAAGTTTTCTTATGTAAAGGATGTTTTTGCTTGATACCATCGTAATAGGATCATGACGTTGTTTCCTTTGTTAGATCTGTGACCTTGTTGCCGTTGCCAGGCTCTTAAATGCCACCCTGGTTATTCCTGAGATACAAGCAACAACTCGTGCAAAAGGCATCAGGTTGTTGTATCCTTCCTCATTCTGAAATTCATTATGGTGTTTTATCTATCCCTCTTACCCTGTTTTCTGATCAACCTCTGAATATAGCTTTTCCTCTGTTCTGATCTTGCAGTTTAAAGTTCAAAAGCTTTTCTTATCTATATGATGAAGATCATTTCATAGATGCACTTTCCAATGATGTACCTATTGTGCATGGCTTGCCAAAGGACCTCAGAGAGGCTAGAAAAAAGATAAAATTTCCCACAGTATCTCCCAGGAATTCTGCCACTCCAGAATACTACATCAAGGAAGTATTACCCAGACTTGTAAAATCGAAAGTTGTTGGGATAATTGTTAATGGAGGTAATTGTCTTAAGGTATCCTCCAAGCCCAGGCTTACTCTGTTTTGTTTTTCGTTCTATTGTCAATGTGAACTTAGAGCTTTTTCCATACGGTTTTCTGCAGTCAATTCTCCCTGCAAGCTTCGAGGAATTTCAGAGGCTTAGATGCAGGGCAGCCTTCCATGCTTTAAGGTTGCGCCCTCAAATTCAGGCTCTTGGGAGCCAAATAGTAGGAAGGTGAGGCTTCCGACCTTTGCCATTGTTCCTCTTGCTCCTTTGTTTTTGTTTTTACATGATCTATAGATTCACCAATTATGCTCCATGCCCCAATGTATGAAAGCAAACTTAACTACTTTGATTCTGATGCATCAGTAAATAATTTTTAGCCTTATTGCATGATTCAAGTTGGCTTCCCTTGTACACACTAAAAAAAGAAAGATGGCGCTTCAATAATTTTGTAACATTTCCTTGTACTGGAAAGTGTTGGGTTGCTTTCTCTGTATTGAGAATGTTGCTGTTAAACTAGTAAATTCAAATCTTTGCCTTCCACGGTACACTAGTTGTAGGAGCTGAAGTGGTTATAATTATTTTTCTTATGGTGTGACTTTCTGTTCTCACAAGTCATAACTCCAGAATGATCTGTATAGGTTGCGAGCATCTGGGCGTCCTTATCTGGCCTATCACCCAGGATTGCTAAGGGATACTCTAGCTTTTCATGGTTGTGCTGAACTGTTCCAGGTTTGTATGCTTAGAATTATCATGTTCAGTATGAAATCTGTATGATTTCGCTTCCAGTATGTATCTATTGACTTTCCTTTGACTGGTTGTTAATTTGATCATTTCTAGGATATTCATACAGAGCTTATTCAGTATAGAAGGAATCAGATGATTAAACGAGGAACGGTAAAGGAACAGCTAACGGTTGATTCAGTGTCCAGGAAGATGGCTGGTTTGTGTCCACTCATGCCAGAAGAGGTGAGCTTGCTTATAATGGTGTTGTCTGTTTGTTCACTATATTTGGATGAAACGGTTCATCAATCATAGATATTAGGGGAAAAATCGCATGCTTAACTGGTAAGCCGTTGTTACAGTGCTGCACTGCAGACCCATGGATTCCAAGGATCGGGGTCTTTCTGTTGGGTTCTGCTATCAACATATATTTTCATTTGATATGGTAGGAGTAGGGATGGCCTCTCAATGTAATGTTCCTTCAAGCTTTCTAATAAAGCTGGGCAATGCCTTTGGTCGAAAAAGGGATGGCCTCTCAAGAACCGGCTAGTCTCCCTCACTCTAGAGGCTGTGCCTCCTTTTAGGTTCATGCTTGCCTTCAGCTATTACGATGGCGTCTCTCTTATAGAGGCGACTAACTTGACCCCTGAGCAAATATCCTAACCAACTCATCTAACTTATCTTTATCCTAACAAACGAACTAAGCTCACTACAGTAACCACGTGAACAGTACACACTATCCTTTGCAGTTGCTGGACTAGTGGGCCCAGACCTACAGCTGGTCCCACTACCATAACATCATTACACAGAAATCTGAGGCTGTCAAAATATAAGAAGCGGAATGAGTTCTAGATGATAATTATCCTCCCTGTGTGGACCTTTACCTATCTTTTAAGCGTCATTGTCCGTACTAGTTCACTCATTATGAAAAGCAGACTCAAGACAGAGTAGTTAAAAGAAAGAAAATGTAGCTAGAAAGATTAGTTAGGCTTCATCTCTTCTTTCTATTCTTTGGCCATGTGGCACACATGTAGCGATATAATCTACTGAATACTGTGCCTGGTTTACCCTACCAGCTTAGTGATTCATTTTTATTGCTAATGCTGTGATGTAAATAATCTTGAGATTCCAGGTTGGACTTCTGCTTCAAGCATTAGGTTACCCACCAACTACAATAATATTCTTGGCTGGTTCTGAGACTTTTGGTGGACAGAGAATGCTTATTCCTCTACGAGCTATGTTTGGTAACCTAGTTGACCGCACTTCATTGTGTAGTCAGAAGGAGCTGTCTGATTTAGTTGGGCCAGAAGATCCTCTAACCTCAGATTTGCCGCATCCCCCACCTCCCAAAAGTGAAAAACAACTCATTGAAGAATGGAAGAGAGCAGGGCCTCGTCCAAGACCGTTGCCTCCACCTCCTGCAAGGCCATTCTATGCCCATGAGAAGGAAGGCTGGTATGGTTGGATTGGTGAGAATGACACAGAACCGGATGCTTCACCGATCGAATTCAGGAGGCAAGCACACAGGTTGCTCTGGGATGCACTTGATTATTTTGTTTCTGTTGAAGCTGATGCCTTCTTCCCTGGGTTTCACAATGATGGGAGTGGTTGGCCAGACTACTCAAGTTTGATCATGGGGCACCGGTTATACCAAAAACCTTCTGGTATAACCTACAGGCCTGACAGGTACAAAGCCATTATATTGTTATGGTTACATACTTCTAGTATAGCTTAAAAAGAGGTTTTTTATATCTTAAGCCATTAATGCATAGGGAAAAAATGTAATTGGCATTAATGGTAGTAAAATAGCCTTCAGGTTGCAAGTGGATAACTGTTAAACTTGGACAAACACAAAAGCTGTGCAAATTGTAAGATTGTTAAGGTTACTTGATTGTTCAGTATATGGGTCAAGCAAGCATAATAACCTTTTGACAATAATAGCAATGTTTTTATATAGTTTTGCATGATGATCATTCTCCCCCACTTTTCATTCAACAGAAAGATTGTAGCCGCGCTGTTTGAAGATGTTAGCGATCATCGGTATCATCCACCGCGGAATTGGACAATTACTGCACGCCATCACCTCAACAGGAGTGCAGGCGTGGAAGGCATTGTATCATCGGCTATGTTGTCAAGACCTGTATCTTTTCTCGCACACCCATTGCCAGAATGTTCTTGCAGAACACCAAAATCTCCTGCTGTTCAGCCGGTGAAAGACAGCAATGGCAGACTCCTATTTGGAGGTGAGGAAGAGTGTCCTGATTGGATGGCGCGCAGCCTGGCAACGGCATCTGCCAAGAATAGTGAACCTCAAAACGAAGACTATGAGGAAGAGTTGCCTGAAGGTGACTCCAGTCCGGACACGCAGCAGGAATCTGACAGAAGTGACACAAATAAATCTTCAGAGCAAGACGAAGAGATGGATCCAGATGATTAGAGATGTGGAGCATGAACATGGCGCACCTTTTAACCGCTATCAGCTCCAGGTTACTTGAGCAATACAAGCACACTCCAAGAATCTCCTGGACCAGCGGGGCATCATCATCTTGCATTGCAGCAACGCATCAACATCTGGAATAGTCCCAGGATGACAAGATCATTGATCTAGGGAGCTTGTCTGGATTATGCTCGGTATGCGACCAGGCTTCGATACGAAACTAACACTTTGGCATCTTCTTCCTTCATGTCACACATTCTTTTTTGTTTACATTTTTGTGGGTACAGCCCAAAGAAATTGTTTCTGTACAAATGTCTATTAACTGGGAATACACTATTTTTGGGGGTGAGTTTGATATCTAGCATTTACGACTTACGAGGTAATGAGATTGGCTTCTGTTGATGTGCATCTGTAGAAGTAGAATACAGGACAGGCTTTGCCGTTTTGCCCCCCTTAATTGCATGTGTGAGAGTTTGTTAAGCAAGTCTTTTTTTTTCTGTGAAAGGTTTGTTAAGCAAGTCTGTACCTTTTTCATTTGAACTCCCAGATCTGTACTTGTTTGATTGCCAAAGAGTTTGCTTAAGGAGTTGGCCCTTCCGCATGGCTTGCGCTATGACTGAATCTGGAAATGGCTAATACCTATTGCAAACGTGCTGACTGTGTCTATATGCAAGTATTCGTTTGTGTTTCAAATCAAATCTCCTCAATTTGAAGCGAAAATTGTTAAAACGTGATTAGGATATTAAAATCGTTCCCAAATTTCGTTAGTGATGATGATCACGGAATGTGGAATCCGGAGGTGATCGGACCGTCCAAGTGGTAGATCAAACGGTGGATAGTACTCTCTCGGCGTAAGAAGTACAGGGGTTAAAAGGGTACAGGATGTTGCAAGAATGATGCGGAACAGTAGAATGCATTTTTAGGGTAACCACAGAATAACAGAAAAGTGGTTTGTGAGAATAATAAGAACTAGGTGGTACCCCGCGCGATGCCGTGGGAATTTCTTAAATAATATTTGAAAACACTAAATTGATTGCATAGTAATATTTTTTTTTGCAAATGACATTATACATGATTTAAGATTAAATTTGAAAATAAAAACACTAAGGTAATTGCATGGCAATAATTTTTTGCAAACAATATTATACATAAATGTTTATTTTGTTGAGAAAGAACGACTGTTAAATGATTGATTATCTATGTATTTCTACCTTACGAATTTTGTAGCATTGTACTTGTAAAGAACATGGATACTATTGGTAATAGAAGACTGGTGGATGACATCTACTGTGCGAATTTTGTAGCATTGCACTCGCAAAGACCATGGATGATATTGGTCATTGAAGATCGATGGATGACATAAATGGATAGTTCTAGTGGATGGATGACGTGGCAAGCTTGCATGTTGAGAGAAATCTGTAGTCGGGAGCTAAAACATAGTTTTGTATGATGATATGATCCAATACCTTATTACAATGCTAAGAACCGCACGTCACAAGAAAAAAGAATCCAAAAAGAATATGAAGAGTGGTCAATGGAAACTTTGATGAGAGGAAGATACTATTGATGCCATTGAATTTCTCTTGCGGAGATACTGATAGAAAAAAAAATGTTTGGTGGTGGCTTTGGCAGGTACATGCATGGAAAATTTAGGTTGATTAGGTGGCCACCAAACCTCGCGGTTGGTGGAAACAGGTGTTTGTTGAGCTTGGGTTTCGCCGTCCGATTGACAAGAATGCTCAAACTAGATTTAGAGCAGCATTGGTAGCTGCCACTTGACGATGCTCTGCGCAAGTGAGTTTTTTTTTCTGTCAAAAATTTACTACATTGTAGCTATAGTTTACTAAAAATCCAAATC
The DNA here is from genome assembly GCA_033239725.1 of Echinochloa phyllopogon. Taxonomy (NCBI): domain Eukaryota; kingdom Viridiplantae; phylum Streptophyta; class Magnoliopsida; order Poales; family Poaceae; genus Echinochloa; species Echinochloa phyllopogon. The sequence goes on from BTCW01000003.1 coordinate 5,312,378, forward strand.
CATCTGCTCTACTACTGCAAGAATCGTCTTTTTTTTCCTGCCCATAAATAAAAGCGAACAAAAAGAGAAACAGAAAGCGCACCGGGACGAAAATTCCGTTTGACCCCACCTCACCAGAAAGGAAAACGAAGGAAAAGCCCAACAAAACCCCCGACCCGACGAATCCAGCTGCTGCACCCTCGGCACGCCTGCGACGCCCCCAACGCACGCGAGTTGAGCTCTTCCTCCTTGGCGGCGGCGGAGATGGCGGCGAACCTGGAGGATGTGCCGTCGCTGGATCTGATGCACGAGCTGCTCCGCCGCATGAAGTGCAGCTCTAAGCCTGACAAGCGCCTCATCCTCATCGGTACGGACCCTATCCCCGTCTTCCTCCTCCCCGTCGCTGACTCGCTGGCGCTCGGTGGATCCGTGTCCGCGCGGTTCTGGGTGCCACCGGAGGGAAAGGCTGCGGCTTTCCGCCGTGCTTGTTCTGGATCCGCGGAAAGTTCGCTCTTTTCCCATGAAACCTCGGCTCTTTCCTTTTTTGTTTCCCCTCCTATTGCATTTGTGGCGAAAGCAATTCTGTTGCTTGGGATGAGAGGATTGGTTGGGGATTTGTGACAGATGGAAGAGAAAATGTGCGGCTTATTGATTAGGTCTGGAAATTCAGGTGCCTGAGCCCTTGTGATGTTGTGTATTGGTGGTTTTGTCATAGATGTAGAATTGTTCAAGGATTAGCAACAATTGTAAGGAGATATGAGAAGGGTGCAGTGTTGTGAGCAGGAGTTAAGATGCAGATCTCGAAAAAAATGCTATAGTCGGATGTGTCCTTATTTGTTTATCACTTTTTCGTTGGGTCCATGAGGCTGTTTTGTCAACGAAGCTTTTATGACACTGTTGAACTCTCGCACAATTATGTTTTAGTTTTTGTTGCTACTGATTAAATTGTGGAAATTAATGTATTGTGGGAATGGTTGAAACCTGTGACAGTAGAGATGAGTTAAATAAAATGTAGACAATGCCTGTTTTTCAGTGTCTAGCTTTACCTGGTGACCTTGTTCTGTGTCATGCACTGTTAATGGTGTTGTAACATCCTATTGTTTTGGTCTGTGTAGCCATCATATGTTGTTTGACTTGATATGTTATTCTGGCACTGGTAGTCAGGATGAAATAGTGTAGGACTGTGCAGGGAGAGATTGAGGGCAACATTGCTTTTGTGGAGAGCAATAAACACATCATAGTTTAATGCATCTTTTGTTTTCTCATTCAGTTCTTGAATGTCAATTTCAACTATTTATTTCTATTCTAGAGTGCTCCTGATTTGGCGAATTTGACACCTCTTCTACACATATTGTAGGCCCACCTGGCTCTGGAAAGGGAACTCAGTCTCCCCTTATTAAGGATGAATATTGCCTGTGCCATTTAGCCACAGGTGATATGCTGAGGGCTGCTGTGGCTGCCAAGACTCCTCTTGGGGTCAAAGCTAAAGAGGCTATGGACAAGGTAATGTTAGCAAACCAAAACTACTGGTAAACTACTAACCAGTAGAAAAGGTGCTTTCTAACTCCATTGTATACTGAATTCCTCTTTTAGGGAGAGCTTGTTTCAGATGACTTGGTTGTGGGAATTATTGATGAAGCCATGAAGAAACCCTCATGCCAAAAAGGTTTCATCCTTGATGGCTTCCCTAGAACTGTCACTCAAGCACAGAAGGTACCAGTTCCTCAGCATGAATAGACCTTAAATCCTATTGTTATAAAGGCTATCGTATTTGATGTAGTACCATTTCCTCCTTAATGACTGTTAAACATCCTGTGCAGCTTGATGAGATGTTAGCAAAGCAAGGTGCTAATGTTGACAAGGTCCTGAACTTCGCAATTGATGATGCTATATTGGAAGAACGGATCACTGGTCGTTGGATCCACCCAGCTAGTGGTAGGACTTACCATACTAAATTTGCACCTCCGAAGGCTCCAGGTTTTGATGATGTAAGTCGAACACGGAGCACTTAGTCTGTCTGCTTATGTTATGTCTGCATGTCCTTATTTTACAGTCTCCCCACTGTTTATACTTTCTACTTGTTTATTTGAGGACCAGTTGAACTTTTTGCTCAATATGTTCTTCAGCTTGCTTCAGATCAGCTGTGCTCATGTGGCATAGCTTGGTGTGGCAGATGATTTCCAGTCTGTTATAAAAGTAGAGTAATTATGTCTTGGTGAATATTGTTATGGTTCAGTTCTGCTTGTGAATGCTAGTGTGTCTGCTTGGATGGTGTTTTGGTTCGTTGAAATAGTGGATTGTGCCCTGATCGTTTTAAATTCATGTGGTACCATTTCCGTATGTGTAGCATCTCGTTTGTGAGCCCTGTTTCTCAAGGTTTGATGTTTTCATCACTCTTCTCCCATGAGGAAAACTATGTACATATAGCTATTCCATATATAAATTCAGCATATATAGATATGTTATAGAAAAAATAGAAGCTTCATTAAGCACTTCTTCTTTCTCTTGTATCCAATTGTTTATTGCTACAGTTTGTATGATTTGTCCACAATATATATGTGTACTTGTGATTTTTGAATCATATTGATACCAAATAATTTTTTTTTGCAATACACATTATGTTGAGTGGTTGTACTCTGATTGTTTTTTCTCTTTTAACCTAGGTCACTGGAGAGCCATTGATTCAAAGGAGAGATGACACGGCTGAGGTCTTGAAGTCAAGGCTTGAAGCCTTCCACAGACAAACTGAACCTGTATGTTATTCCTTCAATGAACATTTCCCCTTTATATTCTTCTGGAGATATTTCTTAAGTTATATGTATTTCTTCTATAGTTTTTTTTTATCCTCTATAGTTTTGATGCTCCACTCATGTATTTATAGTTGTCCTTATGAGCCTTCTGGGTTTTGCATTCATAGTTCTGAATTATGTCATGTGATTGTTTATTCTCTGCATCAATTAAGGAAGTTCTAAATCAAGCAAGCTGTTTAATTATCAATCTTAGTACTAATATGGGAACACTTGGCCTCATCCAGGTGATTGACTATTACTCCAAGAAGGGCTTAGTGGCAAATTTGCCCGCCGAGAAACCACAAAAGGAAGTGACTGTTGAGGTGAAGAAAGCTCTCTCATGATTGAGTATCTGCCCTTGAGCTTAAATGTGACATGTACCAAATCCCTTGTCTGGGTTCCTTCAAAGTTTATACTGATGCCGGCAACCTGCGGTATTTATTTCAGTTTTTCATTTGTGCGGATGCACCATTTTATCACAGCTTTGACAAGCTCGGGAACTGTCTGAATAATCTGTGTTGAATGAGGAAAGCTGTTTTTTTTTGTACTAATACTGAGATGATCGCAGCAATTCATACTTGGCAAATTTTTCTTCCGCTACCTTCTTCCAGTTGTAGCGGCAATGCTTATGTTACCAATGATGATAATCGAGAAGATCCCTAGCATCTCTTCGCTTAGTTCTTGCTGTATTGCCTGGAGGTACTGATGTGCTGGAGTGAAGTGTAACACTCGAAATCGCGTTCTAAGTGATAATATAAGTCTAATTCAGGACTATAATCGCTGCCTATTTCTTATTGCTACTTATAATCTGCTCTGGTGATAAAAGACGTCTATTCCCAGCTGTTATCTTTGCCTCTTTCTAGTTACTGGTGTCGATATGGTGATAATAGAGGTCCACCTCTCGCTCACTATTTTTTTTGTTGGCTTCTCCTAATTTTCATTGCTTGCTCACTGTAGCACACTTGTATTACAACAAATGAGATGAAGTCATGATCCCCTGGTGAATGAGTAGCTTTGTCATGGATTACTTCACTTGTTTGAGAAAACTCTGCCATACCAAATGCCATGCTCTTAAGATGGAGAAAACCTGACCTATGGTTATATCTTGAACAAGTAGATGTACTGTTGCACTGCAATTTACACCATCCTAACATTCTAATAACAAAAAATTGGAGCCACATAAACATTGTATGTGTAAATGACGTACTCGTTCCATTCTAGAATATACAGTACGTCATTTAGGACTTTTAGAGTTGTACGATGGCCCTGCGGATGATATGTGAACTCCAAGTAATGTTAAGTTGCATGACAAGCCCGTTTGGAACATGAAAAATATTGTGTCATTCCAATTCTACAAATATTTCATTGAATGTAACTACCTTCTTCCTTTTTTATATATAAACTAATCAACAAAATTAAAAAAGCTTTCTTTCTTTCTTTCTTTTTTATATATGAAAAAACAAGCCCGTTTGCCGAGCATTGGATGTAGACGCCTTTCTTTTTTTCCCCTTTTTCAGAAAGATCTTCTGATCTAACAAGTCATGTCATTCAACAAGTTATTATCACAAAATCTACGTCATAAATTTAACTAGTCTTTACCAAATCAAAAACTGTTAGAATGTTTTAGGAATTTAAGCATACAACCACAAGCCATATGCTTTTTAAGAAATATAATCCTGCCAATGCTTTATAGAAAGCCATTCAACAAAAATGATTTAAAACGTATAGGTAATGGGGTTAGATAAATAGATAAAATTTAGAACACAATATGCTTAATACATCCTCCCACATCTGTCTTCTTTACTTATTAATTAATTTGGTAGTAAAGTACACCTTGCGGCAAAGCTAACCTATTGCATTTCACTACCTAGCAATCCACCTTGACCTTGCTATCCAACTCAGTGAATTCTTCAAAATATGCCTTGAAATGCTCATATGAGTGGCTAATATCATCAACAGCACACATTTCTCTGATGCTGTGCATGGAGAGCTGCGGTGCACCGATATCAACAGTACGGATACCAACACCACTGGCAAGTATTGGGCCAATTGTTGAACCACAAGCCATGTCATTTCTAACAACAAAATCCTGCAAAAAATTATCAATGAATATTCTACCTTGCATTACATAGAATTTTGATTTTTCATATCTATAACGCTCAGGAATGCCGCCTCCTACTACTATTAGCTAAAAAAGAAAAAAAATAGAAAAAAACAGAGTCTTAAGCATTGTTTCATAGTTGCAAAGACAATGTTGTGAAATAAAAATTTAGTCACATTATAAATCATAAAGTCATTCAGTTGTCAATGTTACTACAAGATACTAGATTTTATGGGAGAGAAGAATAGACAAATAAACAAACATAAGAACCAACATTCAAAAACTAATACATTGGATCTGCTCAATGTTAATAAGGTCACCCTAAAAAAAGTAAAAAGAATCTTAACAGCAACGAATAATAACAATAAACTAGGAACATGCATTAGAATCCTAGACGGTATTTGATGCATTGGAAGCTCATTTAAATCTCTGACCACAAAACTACCTTATGATGCGTATCAAATATGTTAATTAACCTCAGGGCTTGCTTATTATAAATGTAAATTAGTATAACTAAGAACTTTAAGGAAATATGTCAGATTATAGAGCATAAGTTGGAGCAATAATTAGTAATTGACAATACAGGGGTCATTTGTGTATCAACTAACCTGGACAGGTAGGTGATGCCTCTCAGCAATTTCTCGGAAAATAAATGCTGTCACAGCATTTGTAGCATAACGTTGATTGGCGTTATGCTTGATCACAAGTCCTCCGTGCAGTTTTGGTTGGTGGTTCTCCTCATGCTTGTCCTGGAAAAATACATCACAAATGATTTAGAGTTGTATTTCTATCTTGATGCATATTTGTAAAATGCTTGATAATTATTACCATATAATTGGGGTGTAAAGCATGTGCCATGTCGGCAGACACCAGAAAGCTCCTCTGAATAGCTTTCTCTAGCAACTGAAAAGTAAGAAACAGCTTGTCATTTTCTAATTTGGGAACAAACTGACGTGAAAAAAATGCAAATACTGTAGTAGGATGAAATAGAGAATAACAATTCTGAGAGGGTGAAAAGTATACCTTGGAATTTGAAGAGTTAAAAGACCCAGTGATTCTTGATAAAGCATCCAACATGGCAGGGGAACCAGCTCCCTGGGCAGAATCAGACCCAACTTCTTCATGGTCAAATAGAGCTACCATTCGCACACCAGATTCATGATCGAGTGAGTGTTCAGCAGAAGTTGAGTCAATTAGGGCCTGAAATAGTATTGGATACATAATTATATGATGATTTTATTGCGAAAAATGGCAACAATTAGTAATTGTTATTAAACAGAGACTGCTCCTAGCGTTTTAGAGTTGGAAGTAAGTGTAACATTAGAATCCTCAGAATCAGACAAAAATCAAGGAATCAATAATCTTATAGTTGTTGTCCAAAGAGAGGATAATGCTTAACTCACAGTCACATTTACTTCTTTAAACTTAAGGGAATTCTTTAGTTGAACCAGTTACATATCTGAAATTTCTTATAAATAACTACTTTCTCTAACAAAAAAATAGAAGTCCACCTAAGTCAAATGACTTCAACTTTGACCATCATCAATATCTAAATTTTATATAGGTTTAGATTTTAGAACACAAGATTTGCATTATTAGATTTATTATTAAAAACTTAGATTTGCAACTCTTTCATTTAAGATAATATATTCTTACACATAGTGTTAGTCACTCAAAGTTAAAAAAGTTAACTTAGGAAAAACCTAAATGGACTTATGTTTGTGATCAGAGTATTAGACCATGGCTAGCAAGAAACCAACATATTCTTCCCTACATCCGCCTAGCAAAATTACCTGGTGTAAGCAGCCAGCTCTAAACTGAGAATTTACAAAGAAAAATGGAACTACGAAAAGTCACAAGATGTGGTAGCCAAAACAGTAATGTAGTAGATGTAGGTAAACAAAATAGTAATGCAAACCTTCAATGAACAAAATGACATGCAAAGGTTGTCAAGCCGTCCTGAAAAGATGAACTCTTTCATGGCACCTGCTACAGCGCTTGGTTGAGTATCACACAGTTGCAGTTCAAAGTCGCATATTTCATCAGGCTCACAGTTAGCCTCTTTAGCAATCAACTGTGACAAAAAATAACATCAGTGGAATTTTCTTCACAGCCAATGACTCTTAATATTTATATTTATTTCTTATATGATTTAGTTGAACTGTAAGCCAGTAACACCAAAAAGGAAGATACCTGCAATAGTAACGGGTGGTGCTTCATGTTCTTATTCTCCGATGACTCCTTTGGGCCACTCTCCCCCACTAATTTCTGCATTTCATTCTGCAAAAGAAATTATAATTCATGAGTGAGAACTTACCTTCAGCGTCAAAACATACAATCCTCAATTGATCTGTTGTGAGTCAAATATACAGGATTGCAGATGTCATAGAAAAGTTTGCCTTCTCAACCAACAAACTACAAAACCAAGCATTCATATTCACTACTTAATGAGATGGTATAGTGCCTTCATATGAACATTTTTAACAGCACGACCTTGATGTTGGTAACAAATATGCAGAGAGAAAATAAAAAGCTCAGATTCCGGTCAGTGCATTCAAATCACCTTGATAGATGTTGCCAGCACTGGAACAAGATGACTCTGATTGTTAATTTTGAGACCTTCTGTGTGGATAGTCCTGTACATAATGTAAACAGGTGGATAATAATTAATTGGCGTTACTGTAACATATCAAACCTTCAAAATGAGAAGAACCTACATCCTGCAGGATAGGTTGTACTATCGCAAGTGACTGCATAATAACAAATAGTAACTTCTGATGAATATTTAGCAAATCAAAAATTTCTGTACCAACCTGTCAAGGTGAATAGCCAAAGTAGGAATCCTCATGATCGGCTCATGCACCCGTACAAGCTTATGTGCATAAGAGACCCCACCATCCCTCTTCTCCCGTATAATCACCCTACCAGCGATAGTAAGGTCACGGTCGAACCATGTGTACCACAATCCACCACCATATGTTTGAATCCCAACCTCAAGATAACCACCTTTGGTTACCTGCAAAACAATAAGCAAGATACCATCACTAAGTGATCAAAATGTCTCCCAATACAGAGTAACAATAACAACTTTGGTGCCTGAATAATACATGAATCACTGGTAACGCAGACACGTGCTGTGATATCAAAATTGCAAGGCGCGTGCTCTAAAATCAGTAAGCAAATAGTTCAGGCTTGATACCTTGGAGACGGGCTTGAGCTTGAGGCAAGGGCTGTCAGTGTGCGCACCAATGATGTGGAACCCATTGCCAGCAACGTATCTGTGGAACATCAACACATCAACCAAACAATCCACATAACAAACAACTCAAGAAGGCAATACGTACATATCATTTTTGTTTTATTCTAACGACAGTATGAAGTATGAATTCAACGAACTGTCAGAAGCCAGAGGCCGGTAAGAGCACGGATGAGGGAGGAAGACGAGCGGATCTAGCCGACTCACTTGGCGCCGATGGCGAAGGCAACGATGGTGGAGTGGTTGCGGGTGAAGAAGTACTTGCGGCCGGGCTCGAGCCCCGCCCACTCTTCCCGCTCGGAGAGCTGCTCGTACCCCGCCGCCTTCAGCTTCCGCTTCGCCTCGTCTGATCCCGACGGAAGCAACAGCCGTACGGAGTGTCAGCTCTGACCAAACCGCGAGGAAAAGCATAAAGGAAAAGGAAAAGGGAAACGGGCGTGCGCACCGACGGCGTGGAAGGCGGTGGGCGACGCGTTGAGGAAGTCGACGAGGTCGGAGACGACGGGAGCGACGGCGGCCATGGTGGCGGCGGCGGCGATGCGGCAGGAGGAGAGACGGAAGTGTAGACGGATCGAATTGCTCGATCCGGTGATGTTGAGTTGGAGTGTTCGGTCGTGCCTTTTACCTTGTTTTTATTAATTAATTAATATATCTGGAAGATCGGTGAAAAAGAGAAACAATATTTGGAACAGGATTCGAATATTGTAACTGATAGTAGCTCCAATCGATTTAAAACAAGTTCTCCATCAACTAATCACTGACAAACACATCTGTTCGCTTGAATGAGAATCCAACGTGTTCTTTTGTCAGACTTTTGTTCGCGTTTTTGACGATGTACTACGTGTCTTGCTTATCGTTTTTGTCTCGTGATGCTATCTGAGAAGTGAGAAGACTAACGTCATCCAACAACTATGATGATAGTGGACAGATTTAAAACATTTATTCATCATTGGACTGAAGCTCTCTCTTTTATTCGCAAGACAAAATGGATTGTATAGCAACCTCTTTCATGAGCGCGTGTAGCATAGCATTAACACATGGCATACGTAAGTCATTCACAAATGAGTTCTTTCATGCCATTTATTACATTTTTAAATTTGTTTTCTTTTGATTTCAGTAGAAATACGATCAATTTCTATAGTTACAAGTTTATAGTCGTCCCATCTTTCAAGAAAAAAATTATAGTCGCCCCATCTAAATTCTAGAGCGTGGTCGATATTATCCAATCATCCATTTACATAGCTATACAAGCAGCACTAGAAGCAAGCTAGGTCTCCTACGAAGCGAAAACTTCGCCACGAGCACAAATCACTCAAATGGCGTCACAATCAAAGTTCAGATACAAACATTTTCGAAAGAAAAGAAACCTACGGCAAAAAATATCTGTCCACCTGGCCCAGTCGTCGCCCTCCCCTCATCCACACCTCACCACAACACACCACCAGCCTCCTCCGCTCCAGCTCCGTCGTCGCCTCCGCACCCCTTCCCTCCCAACCGCCGCCCGCCCGAATCCCTAACGCCCATGGCCTCCGTCTCCCCGGCCGCCGCCGCAGCCGCCGTCTCCGGCCCGCACCACGCCCGCCTCCTCCTCCGCTCCTCCCCGCGCCGCCTGCCCCGGCCCCGCCCGCGCCCTCGCGCGCGCCTCCGCCTCGCCGCCTGCCACGCCGACACCCTCCTCCCCTCCTCCTCCCCCCCCTCATCGGAGGCCCGCGCGCCGCCGGTCCCGGCAGTGGGGCCCTCCGCTGAGTCTTCCACCGACTGTTTCGTCGACTGGCTGCGCACGCGCGGGCTGCCCCCGGGGAAGGTGGACATCCGGGAGCGGCCGGTGCCCTGCCTGCGCGAGGGCAAGGACCGCCCGCTGCGCTACGTCGCCGCCGGCGACGCCCTCCAGGTTGGTGTGGTAGGGCGCGGGTTTTGATTCCGGCAGTAATGAGGCGATCGTCACCTGGATTTGGTCGTTTGTTTTGCAGGCGGGGGATGTGGCATTTGAGGTGCCCATGTCACTCGTCGTCACGCTGGAGAGGGTGCTCGGGGACGAATCAGTCGGTGAGATAGCCTCTGGCTCAAATACTGTATATGCTATTGTATTGAGTTCTCTCATACATAGGAATTTGGGAATTCTACATTTGGCTATAATGACCGATTTTGTGCAAATGCCCTGCTCGTTTCTGTCTTGACTCTTGAGTAGATGTACTAAACACTGGTCTGTTGCATAGCTCAACATTTAGAGGCATGCATAGATGAATCAAGATATAAGAGAGACTGGTTTAGAGCTTTCCCTCAAATGTAGGTTGCTCGTCCCTTTATGTGTTGCATCACTGTGAGCTTTTGGTTATGCCCTTGTAGTATTGAACATTCTAGTTTGCAACCACTTTCATCAGGCATGCACACTTTTAGGTCAGATTCAAGAGTTTGCACAAAGTGGGCGCTAGGGACTGCAGAAAATCGATGTGATAGTTCTGTTTCATTTCTACTAGTGCATTGTATGCTCTTTGTATATTTTGCCATGTGATGTCAGTAATCCACTACTGATTCTGGCTCAGCAATTCTTCTTGTCACTTTATGTTCATGATGTTATTATTTTTTTAATCTGGGTATCCCTAAAAGGTACAATTACTTGGAAAGGGTGACAATTACTCACCCAGGACACTACATCATACTTCTGTTTGCACAGGCACAAAGATATAAGTAATTGGTTTGTATGTTATAGATATGATTGTCAGTTTGTTGATATTTCTGCCCCATGCAGCTGAGTTGTTGACAAACAACAAGTTGTCTGAGCTGGCATGCTTGGCATTGTATCTCATGTATGAGAAAAAGCGAGGAAAGGATTCATATTGGTACCCTTACATTAAGGAGCTCGACCGACACCGAGGAAGGGGGCAGCTAGCTGTTGAATCACCACTTTTATGGACCGAAAAAGAACTTGATTACCTGACTGGAAGCCCTTTAAAGGTTAGGTTTTACTATGTTGTATCTCAATATATCATGATCACCTTTTGATGTGGAAGGAGAAGGATCAATCAATGTTCTGTAAGGAAAATGATTACCCTGACACATGTCAATTTCAGGATGAAGTTGTTGCAAGAGATGAGGCAATAAGGAGAGAGTATAATGAGCTCGACACATTGTGGTTCATGGCAGGTTCACTGTTTCAGGTATTCCTTGATCTTCCAAACACATTTTCTTTCCAGGACAGCCTAGTTGGCACCTCTTTCTCACACTGAATCTTGTTGTGCAGCAATACCCTTTTGATATACCTACCGAGGCTTTTCCGTTTGAGATATTCAAGCAGGCTTTTGTTGCAGTACAGTCTTGTGTGGTTCATTTGCAGGTAATGTACTGTGTGATAGATTTAGGCTATTATTTAAACTAGTACTTTCCGGAACCTGTTTCCTGTTCATTTGCTTTATTTCTTCCTTATTATTAAACTCAAATACTCAATGCTTATAATTTATTCTGGAACCTGTTTCATGTGCATTTGTTTTATTTCCCCCTCATTGTTAAACTCCATGCCTTCTCTGATTTCTGTAGATCTGTTCCAGATTCTATAGAGTTCAGATATAGAGCATTTAGTTTTGAACCCAGGAATTATGATCTAACAAACAATGACCTTGGTGCCCATGTTTCAATCTTTAGCCGCTTTTATGTTGGAAGAAGGGATACTTGAAAGGACGCCTCTTCCGTTGTCACTGTAGTATAACTGTATAAAATATAATGTAACAAGCGCCTGATTGGAAGGAGTAAGATGATGCACTGCATAGTGAGAAAAGTTCATAGGACTTAAACAACTTATAACATGAGAAAATAGTGCTATAGTGTATATTGAACATTTTTGTTATGAGACCAGCAGTGCTTAGTCTGGTGAGAGTTTTATTGTTAAATAAATACTAAAAATGCTCTCATTGACTTAATTTACACTTATCCAAAAACAGAAAGTTAGTTTAGCTCGAAGATTTGCGCTAGTTCCTTTGGGGCCACCGCTATTGACCTACAAGAGCAACTGCAAAGCGATGTTGACAGCTGATGGTGATTTTGTTCGGTTGGTGGTGGATCGGCCATATAAAGCTGGAGAACCAATAATCATCTGGTACTATGTTTTCTTCAGTTGTATTAACATTCGTATTCATCCTCATGATACTAGATAGTGTGCATTGTTTTGGTACACGTGTTCAAGAACCTCAAATTCTGTAGATTATACAGGTGTGGTCCACAAACAAACTCCAGGCTGGTTCTGAACTATGGTTTTGTTGACGAAGACAATCCCTTTGATCGCATAGCAATTGAGGTAAGCAATCTTTATTATGCGGCATTCTTCTTTATTGTTTGGTTGGTGTAACTCTAACTGAATCACTGTTACAGGCATCCTTAAATACAGAAGATCCTCAATTCCAAGAAAAGAGAATGGTTGCTCAGAGGAATGGAAAGCTTGCTATCCAAAATTTTAATGTGAGGTCCCTCCCCCCTCCTGTAGTGAAACAGAAAGTTTTAGTTTTGTTTATTGATATGGCTCGTTTAAACAGGTCTTTGTAGGTAAAGAGAAAGAAACTATTGCTGAAATGCTGCCTTACCTGAGATTAGGATACATTTCAGATCCGGATGAAATGCAGTCCATACTCTCTTCTGAAGGAGATACATGTCCAGTAAGGGTACTTATCATTCCTTATCTTACTACATATTACTTTACTGATTTGCTTGGTTGCTTCTAAAATATGATGGATATACATACATAAGAGCACTTGATTGATACTTATTTAACATATTTGTCCTTTTTAGTCCATTGTACTTAGGACCTATTTGAGCTAGTTTTGTGCCCGTAGGAGTGTAGGGGGCGTAGGCCTAAAAGCCATTTCACACTAGATTCAACTGTTATGGTGCTTCTATCTGACAGGAGGAATTTGGATCTTCTACTATTTGTTTGAACCTAAAACTAAACATGGATCTTCAGCTAATTGATTGAACCTAAAACTAAACACGTGTCACCCATTTGTCCCCAATCATTGCATGTAAATCCCGTAGTTGAAGCCAGCTCTGGACAAGCCCATATCTTGAGAATGCAGTAGTTACACTGAAATGGTAATTTACTCCTTGCATGAACTTGTAACCGAAGGCAGAGGACACTCTTGTTGCATGTAATTTTGAAAATTGGTTTGGGATTAAAGATTTTCTTCAGGCTACATTGGTAGTTTCCTATCTCTGGGGTCATATATTTAGCATGCTGGCAATTGGATAGGTTCATGCTACTTAACATAAGGCTTTGTACTTGGTTACATAAGAATATGTATTCGGTGTTCTTAGGTAACATATTGAAAACCGACCAGTGATTCAACTGAAATGGCTCATGGTTGACTGACTGCCTGCCATTACTTGCTATGGACCTTAGCTTGGGTAAAACTGTTGATAACCTAGTTATTCTTTATGATTTCTTTATCAATTAGAGCAAGAGGCCGAATGAAAATGTTTGCGTAGTAGTCTTACTGCATGATACTTTTGTCTAGAATTTAACATTTTGCTTGCATCTACCGTATTTGTTCTCTAGGTTAGCCCATGTACAGAGCGAGCCGTACTTGATCAACTTGTTGGTTACCTGGAATCTCGCTTGTCTGGTTATCCAACAACTTTGGATGAGGATGAAACTGTGGTAATGAGCTTTGTGGATTTTTATAAAGTATTTCTTCATTAACTCTATGGACTTGCTGAATCGAATATCGTTGCTTTGGTCATTGCCAGTTGGCAGATGGTAGTTTGGAACCAAAGAAGGAAGTTGCTACTAGGCTTGTAAGGTTGGAGAAGAAGATGCTCCATGCCTGTCTCCAGGCTGCTAATGAGTTTATAAACGACTTGCCCGACCACACAGTATCACCTTGCCCTGCTCCATATGCCCCTGAATTGAAATGAGGTACCACTGACAATGCTGTACATGTTCTCAGCTTTTCAGGTATCATGTTTGTAGCATGTAATATTTCTTCATTTCTCTTGCAGAGTGTCAACGCTTGATCATTGTGCAGAAAGAACATCCTCTATGAAAAGTGGATATATCATTTGAAAGATTCTGCTACATGTTTCCTTTAGAGATTACAGATATGGCAATTGCATCGCTAGAAGGTGAATGAGATATAATTCGGCAAATCGAAGCGGTGCTTCATTGTCTGGCATGCCAAAAGCACACAACTTAGTACAGATTTACTGGTCGTTAATATGTACGCTGCTGCTGATGGCTACAGCTTGCATGTCTGCAGGAATTCACAACCTGGCTTGTTCAAGTGGAATAAGGATATCGCGCTGGCACAGAAGATATGGTGTGTGTCTTATTTTGTTAACCTAGTGGGCGTTGTATTTGCAATGCAGATCCATTTTCTTATGATCATGGGCTAGGAATGGCAATCACGATTAATCATGTTCATGGCTGTTGATATTGAGAGCAGAATAGTATTAGAGCTCCCGGGCCAAAAACTTGTACGCCTCCTTCACTTAACCTTATCCGAGGCTACTTAAGGTGTAATGTCAGGATTCAAGTCCTGAAGAATTTTAGCCACAATAGAGCTGGTCTTTGTTTCCTCGTCGGCAGACATGTTATGAGGTTGTGATGATATAACTAAAGTTTGTGCTTGTCAGTCTCTCACCCTGCCACAGCAGGCGCAAGAACATCCCTTCGATTGCCGCAACGTCGTTCGTTGCATCCGCTCGAAATGCCCAGCGATCAGCTTAGCGGAAACATTGAATGTCGCTGGTAACCGGATCCAATTGTAGTCGCAGCCCAGCGTGAAATAGTTCAGTTACTAGTTAGAATATCATGAGCACAATCACACGGTTACAATATGTATTTTAAAGTAGCTTGTTGCTGGTAGTTCCACACAAGCAGTGGCACAGAGGCTCCAGTGCGTGTACACATGAATCCACCTTGGCCAGCTCCTCCTTCCACAACGATCCCCAGCGCCTCATCGTCCTCGCCACCTTGTTGAACAGCTAGCCCTTTAACATCTCTCAATTGGTTCCCCTGAAAACAAAAAAAAAAGTTCCTTATAGTTTCCATAAACTCCACAACACATGCAGCGAATTGCACAGTAAAGGCATAGTATTTTTTTTTTCGGTTGCGCTGATCCACCACTTAGCGACCGATTCAAAATCAGAGCCCACTGAAATGTTAAAAATGCACTAGCTACACATCCAACAGTCAGAAAAAGGCAAGGTAATAAGTGAGAAACTGTTTCTGTACGTGTATGAGGCACGGAAGAAACCAAACTTGTATAGCTGGAGGCATCGATACCATCATATCTATGGGCTAACAAACTTGTTTAGCTGCTGCTGTAGTGTGCAGTACGTGTGCTATTTTTATTGTCCCGTCCAATGGAAAGTCAAGCAGCGTCTCATTCGTGATGCTACGCACACAGTGACGACACACAGAGGTTGGAAGCTACTCCCCGATCGATCGAGCGAGCGGCGGCACATTTCGCGTTGTCTCTCACAGATGGATCCTGCACAGAATGAACCTAGCTCTATTACGTGCGTTGACTCTGCAGCACATCAGCTGACGGCATCCATCAGCGCTGACGCGCTTCTTAATCATATGATAAATTACCTTTCGTTACTCAGATACTTTCGTGCCTAACCAACCAAAACTAAAACCACGTACGTACACCAACATGTGCAGATGGCACCTGCATATCGTTCTGCAGCCTTAGCTTGTTCATTCACTTAATATTTGTACTGGCTAATAGCAATGCCAATCGATATCTTAATTTTTTGCTGGACGTACATGTATGAAATTAAGAAATGCGTGGTCTCAGTGTCGTCTGTCATTGTGCCTGATCACATGAAGAGAGATCAGAATTCTTGCTGTGGTTTGTCAGTGGGGAATTTAATATAGAATACCGGCCTAGCTACCGTGCCGGCTGGTCGGCGGCAAGCTCGTTGCATGCTGCTCCATCGGCCGGGTGCACGCATGTATGGCATGCATGGTATACATCAGAGACGTACAGACGACGCAGCTCAACAACATAGCTGACTAGCAAACAGTGATCGACTTCAACGATAAATCGCCTTGCACCTGACAGATCGAGTAGTCATCAGCAGTCATGGGATCGACGCCTATATAAACCAGTTACCACTACAATCCTCGATCGTCCTCACACATTAAGCTAAGCGTGTGTTTAGTAAACCAATTAAACCGTGTGCAAGCCGTATTAGCTAGCCACTTGATATCGATCAGAGCGTGAGCTAATACTAGCTGTCTGAATGGGTGAGGAGGCGCCCCCGACGCCGCCGGCGACGTCGCTGTACGTCGACGGCTGCCCTGGCTGCGCCATAGACAGGAAGAAGGAGAGCAACAAGGGCATCCTTTACAAGGAGCTCTTCTTTGTCGCCATCACCACCATTGCCTCGGGTAGGACGTAACAACTAGAGTAGCGTTAATTACCTAGCTAATTAACTATGTAGTAGATGGTAATGGTAATTCTGCCTCTAAACAACTAGAGTAGCGTTCCCCATAGCCTGTTTTTTTTTTCTTTCGTGAAAAACCTTCTCATAACATCTTTACCGTCATACTACAACTACAACTTGAGCGAAGCTTTCTTAATGGTAATTCTAAGCGTCATATATATATGCAAAGAATTTTTTTCTTAGTTTAATTTAAGTAGTGTTTTTTCTGTTGCATAAAGAAAGCTTACATGGTTGTATTCCATAACTCATTGTTTTTAACTTGTTCTATTAGCGATCTGATAATCACTGTTTTACTCAATATTATTTCAATATAATAGTTCGAATTAAAGAGCGAGGGTCTCATATCAACTTCCACACAGTACTACAGTACATGATGGCACTATTTTTGTTAAAAGTTATATATGCATGACAGTTCTAAAATTATAATGCTACTGTAGTGATGCATACAATTAGTACCGTAACATAATTTATCAAAGCACGTACATTTTTGCTTTAGCTGCTTATGACTACTCTCTCTGAATAATACTATGCAATATGAGTTATGTTTCCTGACATTGACAACATGTTCTTTTCAGCTTTATATTACCAATATCATCCTTGTTTCCCTTCTTATGACATTGACAATATGTTCTTAATTTTCAGCTTTACCAATATCATCCTTGTTTCCCTTCTTATACTACATGGTAGGTTCATCTCACTTTAATTTAAATACGTTCTTTTATTATGAGCATCTTTAGTTTCATTCATAATTTTATTATGTGATCTAAGTTAGTCAAGCACATGCCTCACTATCCTGCTTATGTAGTTGAACACAATATATTCAAAAGCTATTAGTTTATATTTTTTTCTCGAACCATGCAGGAGAACTACGTGTCATTTCATTAAGGTAGAAGAAAAACAAAAGTGGGGCAGATCTCACCTAGTACAAACACACACACCTGCACTATCTAAAAATAGGACCCACATGTGCCACTCCAACCAAGCAGCACCACGACCAGTTCACAAGACAGTTCGCACAATCGAGTGATCAATTACTGTTACAACCATCTCCATTTGAATATATATCTCACGATTCACAACCATGGATGCAACAATCTGGAATTCAGGATAGAGTTTGTTTCTTCTAGAGAACAAACAATGAAGCAACCAGCCCCAGAAAACACCATGGAGCCTGATGACATAAATAGACTAACAATCAAGACAGCAGCTATCACCTCACACTCTTCCAGCATAGAATTTGTAAACTTGGTCTCAAGTATTCTTCACCTAAAATACATGGAACCATACAATACAATTCACATCGCATATGTGGATTTATGAAAAACCATGTAAACCGGCAAAAGAAACACACACTACATGACTAACAACGCAGCATAAGGTGTTGTCAAATGTGCATGTTCATCTCCCAAAAAGACAGAATAGGAACAAACATAAACAAAAGAAATGATAGTCACACTTCTGGTATCTCCTGCATATTGAGATATTCCCATATGTAATTTTTTTTGAACAGATTCCCATATGTAATTCAAGTTTTGCTTCTCTTGATGGTAGATCGAAGATCTACATGTGGCAAAAACGGAACAAGATATTGGATTATATGCTGGTTTTCTTGGTAATAAAGAGTATTATTTGTCATTAAAAGTCATTTAAATATAGTTATCCTTTTTAGTAAACATACTTAACACACAATTTGAAGCATGTATGATGATTCTGTTTATATTGCATAGGTGCATCATACTTTGTTGGTAGATTTTTGGCCTCGTTCTTCTGGGGTGTAGTTGCTGATCGTATCGGGAGAAAACCAATCATTGTATTTTCTCTCTTATCAGTGTGAGCAAAATTTTCTTGTTCTAGAAACTATCCTAAAAATGCACTCCTATTTGATTACATGACAACTTTCTTTGCCTCGTAATTCTACTCCAGGGTTATATTTAACACTTTATTTGGAGTCAGTATGAATTATTGGATGGCAATTACTACAAGATTGCTTCTTGGTGCTCTCAATGGCATGCTCGCACCAATAAAGGTATTTGAGGATAGATGAATATATAATCTGACACCATTTATATATGCTAGCGACCAGTTTCTTATGAATATATGCTCACCATGGCTCATTGTTTGCAGGCTTACTCAATCGAGATTTGCCGTCCTGAACACCACTCTCTAGGGTTATCAATTGTAAATAAAAATACATTCCATACTTCCATTATACATTTTGTGTATAATAAAAACTAGTTCCATTCATTATCGATCTATTTAATCTTAGTAATTGAACACAGGTAAGCACTGCTTGGGGCTTAGGTCTTGTTGTGGGCCCATCTCTTGGAGGCTACTTGGCGCGGGTAGTATACCAATTTTTATTTGATTTCCCTTATATATCTAAATGAAGATTTTGATTATAATCTTTTTACAAGAATGCAACAATATTTTAAAGTTTCTATAGACTGCAACAGTATCTAATGTTTGTCTTCCCTCTTATATGTGTCAGCCTGCACAGCAGTATCCAAACATATTCTCGGATAAATCAATTTTTGGGAGGTATACCTTCTGCATAGCTAACAATATCAAGTTATACTCAATTCGAGCTATATAAATAATGAAACTAACTGTATTTGCATTTTTGTTAGGTTCCCATATCTCTTGCCAAACCTTTGTATTTCACTTTTTGCTGCTGTGATTATAGTAAGCTGCATATGGTTACCGGTATGTGATACATTCTGTATAATTCTATGAAAGTTTAAGAAAAAAAATATCATTTTGTCGCTCACTAACTTGGTAAATCCATTTTTCTCCAGGTAATTAAGTCTCTTGTATAATCTACTAAAGTTGTTTCTAAATGAAGCCATTCACTAATAAGACCCAGATCTGAGTCAACAATAGGTGTATGCGAGTTAATAACCCTGTTGTCGATAATAGATGCATCCTAGAAGGCTTAGTATGCATTTCGAGCAAAACTTGAAAATTAAATGTGTAAAGTACTTTCCTAAAAAGTTGGAGGCTCATATGAGTAGAGTAGTAGACTATCCTAAAATTTGAAGGAACAATAAAAGAACTTTTCCTTAAATGAATCAGGCAATGGCTGTCCTTATTCTTTGTACATTTTGATAAGGAAACACAAAGAAAGAAAAATAGAGATGACAGTATAATATATTTCCTAGTTGAGCTTAGCTTATTCTTAAATGACAACAATTATTGTGATTAATGCATTATTTCAGTCTAAGTACTTTAGTGGAAATAATCACTAATATTTGAATGAAAAATAACATGTGCCTTCTGATATTGAATGCTAGGAGACACTTCATAAGCACAAAAACATAGACAACGAGATAGAAATGTCCAGTGATTCAAGAACTCCAGGGACCGAAGATATACACCAGGACAAGAGTTTATATAAGAATTGGCCATTGATGTCTTCTATCCTTGCATACTGTGTTTTCACACTTCATGACACAGCATACAGTGAGGTAATAATCTTTAAGTATGGTTCATTTTTCCTCAAAATAATGCATGAATTAATCACAACATAAATATTATGGAATCGCATTTTAATTTTGTTACATTTTATATCAGATAATTTCATTGTGGACCGTAAGTGACAGAAAGTATGGCGGACTAAGCTTTTCATCTAAAGAAGTTGGCCAACTTCTTGCAGTCGCTGGTATAATTAACAACACTATATGGCTTCTTATTAGTAACATTTGTAACATTCTGATAAACTTTCCAATTAATGTTAAGAAAATAATCTATTTGGTTAACTATGCTACTCCACTAGATAATACATAGATAACCACCCAAGCTACTTGGCCATCAACAAACACGCAATAGTATATATTGCATCTAGGATGTACATAATTAATTAATTATGCACTACAATATGAGTGTCCTACATTATACCTGGTGCCAGAGCTGGTTACTATTATTCTGAAAAATCTTGGATATTAATTTCACATTGAATTCTAGGTGCTGGACTTATTGTATATCAACTATTCATCTATAGACCAGTCCACAAATTTCTGGGATGTGTCAATTCATGTCGTGCTTCATCTGTGAGTAACTTACCCGCAATAAAACAAAGTTGTATAATTCATATCCAATAACTATTTACTTTCTTTCACTGTAGGCCCTATCCATACCACTTATTGCTGCTTATCCGTTCATGACACATCTGTCAGGGTATAGACTTGGACTAGCTCTTTATTTTGCTTCCATTGTGAAAGGTGCTCTTGGTGTAAGTATTGATACCTATCTCTCTATTCGATATTATATTATGATCTTGAATACAAATAAAGAAAGAAGGAAATACTTTCATGTTATCTTATAATCCCCATACAATGGATTATATACAGCATGAAAAATCCAAAAGGATACACTATAATATCCCATAAACAAAAGAACAACTTGTTGGTAACATTATTATGCCTGTTATCCACAAAATATTTGAACTATTGCATTCTTTATACAATCACATATATACCATTATTTCCATTTTTAGTTCTATATGTTCCCTGAATGCATCATTTCATTCATCGGTCATTGAATAATTGCCTCTAAGTTATCTTGGGAATTATCAAGGAAAAAACTCGGATAAAATGGTTATGTTTTATTCTTTTGTTAGCATACCATCCTCTATTCTAACTTTATAACTTTGACAAACGTGATCAGATAACTATCTTGACAAGCACTTCACTTCTGCAGAACTATGCTGTGGCAAGTATCAAATTAATTTAGCTGAGTTATTTTGAAATGCTACAAAATTAACTAATTCAATTATGTCCAAAAACAGCCACAAAGTCAAAGAGGCGCTGCTAACGGCATAGCTACAACTGCAATGTCCTTCTTCAAGGCTATTGGTCCTGCCGGAGCAGGCGTTTTGTAAGTATCTTTCATCATCATAAGCGTATTCAGATTTCCTATGAACAGAACAATTAATGGGTTGAAAATACAAATTGCACAAGGCACGTTAAGCCTCGCAGTCACATAGTATCTTTATGAAGGAGGTTTCTGATCCTAATAATCCTAGCAAGTACATGATCTGAAAATTTTATAAACATGTAAATTAATAAGATTGCTAAGTTGACAGATACAACTACAGGATAAATATATGCTATATGTACTACAGTCAAAACGGTACATGTCATCTTTAAGCGTGACAGTGCCTTTTTTTTGCTAATACAACAAGAGTTTGTATTAGGTTCAGAACTTCAGATGCATGTGGTCCGTGCATTTAACACAAATCTTTGATTTTGAATTTTCTGATTGTAGATTCTCATGGGCCCAAAAGCGCCAACACGCTGCCTTCTTTCCAGGTATGCATGTAAATTTGTATGGTATGGTTTCTCCTTGTTCTTTAATGTTTATGTCACTGTATAGCACAACTGCATTATAGGTTTTTGTGTTAGCAGTTCCTAACAGAAGGTTTCATTTCATTAACCATGCAGGCGATCAAATGGTGTTTTTTATTCTGAACGTTGTCCAATGTATCGGGCTTGTGCTGACCTTTAAGCCATTCCTAGCAGTACCAGAACACTATGATCTGAAGTAGCTGCTAGATCTCCGAGCAACAAAATAATAGTGAATTTGGCAAAGTAAACACGTTCTAGCTCCCAAAAAGAGACAATTATGTAACACCAAAAGCTGTGTGCTGTACCAAACAAAAACCAGCTACAGTACATCAATTCTTATGATATATGTACCTTTTGTTATTCCAGTTCTAAGTTGGCAGTCATAGTCTGTGCTCAAGTTAGAACTGGAATAATATTTGATCTTGAATTCCCTGAAACATGAGATGCTTTGTGCAAAAATTCTAATCTCGTATCGTCCATTATATGAATAGAAATTGTGCCCCCCTGGCAAACTGTGCTGCTCCTTTTTCTTTGACTCACTGAAATCCTAAAGTTGTACCCAGGGTATGAGATGTATTAAAAATAAGAGGAATACTGCTGAAAGGAATTATGCGACCACCAATTCTCATGAAAAGGATTATTTCATTTGACAGCAACTTTCTGTGGAGGTCACTTGATGCTGCACCGCACCTCGTGTCCTTGGCATAATTTTGATGATACCTATCCTAGCCTTAAACAGAAATCAAAAGACAATTGCATGGTTGGACTGGAAATGAAGAGAATAAAACAAATTAATCGTGCATATTTTCTCTCGCTTCCAAGAGAAACACAAGAGTAGAAGAACGCATAAGGGAAAAAAAAGGATCTCGGCAGCAACAAGAACTGAAGGGTCCAATGAATTTTGAAAAAAAAACAGCATGGAGAGAGAGACTTAGAGTTGGACCTGAGCATATGGAGAGTTGGAGACGATGCAGACTGATCCGGGGACAGGAACGAATTCCGGACTTCCGGTTCATGAGTCCAAGATCGTCGGCTAGGTCGGCGGTGAAGCCAGGACGGGAATCAGGGATGGGTGGGTGGTTTGCGCTTGCGCAGGGAACGGCGGCTACCGGTGGCGCTGGAAGACGAAGATGGCGGAGCTGGGCTGTCCTTTTACGGGCCCGACGTTTGTTCCCGGTTTTCAGCCCATTAACGAGATGAGCGGCCCATCTCTATCATTGGACCGGGACGCAGAGAGAGCTGCTGGGCCAAGACCATCATCATGCTTACTCCTACGTCCTAATCCTTTCGTTTGCGCTCAGTTTGCTGCTTCTAGTTTGTTTGAAATTTGGGCGAATGTATCTTTTAGTTTTCTCCTGCAAATCCTACGGGATGATTGTAATCATGCTACTGAATGAATGAAGAAGCTGTTTCAAAAAAAAAAATCCTTTCGTTTGTAGACCACTGACTCCATATACGTTTCCCTAAAAAAAAATGGCTCCGTATACGTTGAGCAGTCGAGTACAGAAAATTCCTTGAAGTATAAGTTCAGAACTGAGCCAAAGAGACAATAATACAGCTTGTTTCACAAGAGAGAGACAGAATTAATGTTCATGGTTAATGATGCACATTGATGTCAAAAATAGACGAGGCAGAGGCTTTGAGATGAGCAAGAAATTCATGTGTAACATCAAATCTACGAGTACTTTTGAAGAATTGAAGGTCAAAAAGGTAGGTTGAGTATTTTTCACAAATCAACACCAACCAGCCAGCCAGCAGTACTCTCAGCACAAATCAACACCAGTCACCACCCAACCAAACATGTCGAAATTGAAACCTCGTACATCACTAGCGTCCCAACTTCCAACTGCACTCATTGATGCCTTGATGGCATCAGCTAGTATAGAGCAAAAATGGCAAGTTAGTTACAGAATCCGACAAGGACAGCTGATACACATACACGACGAACAATAATCAATGACAAGCTAGAGCGAGATGTCGACGAGCAAGCACGGCGTCACGCGAGCTTGAGCGGCAACTGTCTCGCTCTTTAATTTGCTCCTCCGCTCGCTCTCGCGGGATCACTTCCGTGTACTGTTCCCTACTCTGATTTGATCTGATCATCCATCCATGGCGGAGAAGAAGAGCATGGTCCACCTGACCCCGGCGCACGCATCGTCGCTCCCGGACGGCTTCGTCTTCCCGGCCGACAAGCTCCAAGCGGCCACCGCCGCCGTGGTCTCCCTGCCCGTCATCGACATGTCCCGCGGCCGCGACGAGGTCCGCCGCGCCATCCTCGACGCCGGCAAGGAGCACGGATTCTTCCAGGCTAGCTAGTCTTCTCGATCTCCAAGCCTTCCTGGCCTGTTAAATTAATATTACACGTTCGGATACTATACCACCACCAAGCCCCAATTTGCATCGTGATCGGAGCTGATCAGCCGGTGCTGTACTTACACGCTGCAGGTGGTGAACCATGGCGTCCCCGCGCAGGTGCTCCGTGACATGGAGGCCGTGTGCCACGAGTTCTTCCAGCTGCCGGCGGCGGACATGGCGGAGTTCTACTCGGAAGACGAATCAGCCAAGCCCAACAGGCTCTTCTCCGGCTCCAGCTACGAGACCCTCGGCGAGAGGTATTGGCGTGACTGCCTCCGCCTCGTCTACCCCTGGCCCTCCGGCGACACCAGCGACTGGCCCCACAAGCCACACAACCTCCGGTACGGTAAGCTCGCCGGCGGCTGGCCGGCCGGCCGGAATCTGATTTATCTGCCTCTTCATGATGCATGCATCATCAACCTATGACGACCGACCTGTCAGGGAGGTGGTTGGGAACTACGCCGTGCTGGCAAGAGGCCTGGCCATGGAGATTCTGCGGCTGCTGTGCGAGGGCATGGGGCTCCGGTCCGACTACTTCGAGGGAGACGACGGCATGAGCGGCGACCACGTGGCCGTGGACATCAACCACTACCCGGCGTGCCCGGAGCCGAGCAGGACGCTGGGCCTGCCGCCGCACTGCGACCGGGACCTCATCACCGTGCTCCTCCCCGGCGCCGTCCCGGGGCTCGAGGTCGCCTACAATGGCTGCTGGATCAGGGTGCAGCCCGTGCCCGACTCCTTCGTCGTCAACTTCGGCCTGCAGCTCGAGGTGGTCACCAACGGGACGCTCAAGAGCGTGGAGCACCGCGCGGCGGCGAACGCGGCGGCGCCGCGGGTGTCGGTGGCGACGTTCGTCGTGCCCAAGGATGACTGCGTCATCGGCCCCGCCGAGGAGTTCGTCGGCGGCGACAGCCCGCCGTGCTACCGCACTTTAAAGTTCAGCGAATTCAAGGGCATGCACAACGTTGTCAATCTGGGGTCATCTCTGAACCAGATTACCAACCTCAAGAGCAACCAGAAGGAGATGTGAATTGAACCAGCAGCAAGCAAAAAATCAGGAGGTGGTAGTAGTATGGCAGCGACCTGATGTTGTGTTGGTCATACTTAATTACTGTCATATGAAGCAATAAAAACAACAAATAAGTTGACAAGGAGTAAATCTATCTATTGAATTATAATAACAGTGAAACTATGAAGGTGAATGTGATCACGTCAGCAAATCGATCAATAGCAGCTATACGCATCACATAAATCCACTGACATTCTGACTGAACACAACTTGAAGAATCAGTTCGATCATGAATTCATGATTCAGAACTTGGCCCCGATGGCCGTGTGCCTTAGTCCAGCCAGCAGGAATGGCCGGATGGGCCTAGCACTTGGGCTACTGAGCCCATCGTTCAAATCTCAGGCCCGGTAGAAGAACAAAGTTTCCGATTTCTTCTTTGTCACTCCCATGTCAGCTGTCTGAGCTTTCCACCATATTCACTAGTGGTGCTACTTTGTCGCTTCGTCAGTGGTCATTATGTCAGTCTCAGCGGTAGAGTCATGAACACAGTTACCAAGTCTGTCACATCAGTTTTTTAGCATGATGACCCTGTCACTCTCAATGCAGAGGGTTATGGGCACAGTTTCATAGATAAAATGCAACATTTAAATCTTACATATGTTGTGATCAAATGAAGGGTCGTACCATTGGTATCTGTGTCGACCCAGGGTCATCACCATGACCCTGAGATTTTCTCTCCCTTCATTAATTTCGTGCCATGTCATCAAAAATGTCTATGTGACAGTCCATTAAATGTTGATGACCCTGACATTGAGACTGGCCTTACTACTCCCATGATCCTTATCTGCAGCAGGTTCGGTCAGAACCTTTATTGCCCCACCATGATGAGAAGGAAGCGCATTAGAGGTAATCGTGGTAATAAACTACATCTAAGGCCTTGTTTATATCCCAAATTCCATTCGTTCACTGTAAAAAAAGATTCTCACCGCATCAAAATATTGGCACATACATGGAGTAATAAATGTAGATAGAATAAAAAACTAATTGTATAATTTTGTTGTACCCTGCGAGATGAACATTTTAAAGCTAATTAATCAATTTTTAGATAATTTTTCACGCATACAAACGATATACTACAGTGCGCACGCACCCAAAAGCCACAGTTTGGCTCTCAAATTAGGGAACTAAACAAGGCTAAAGTCTTTGACGACTGGGATCTGACTACCGATCAGATTATTGTATAAGCATCAAGTGGAGTGAATCCTTGTCTCGGGTTGCAGTACACAAGCCGGCGGCTGGTTGGAGCAGTGCTTGTTGAGTTGTTGTATCAGAAGTCCAAAGTCTGAAACTCCAGAGTGTAGTTTGAGATGCGAGCTAATATAAGAATGGACTCCATGTTCACACCACACTTGCCGACAATATAGCTCAATTCTATGAGTACAGAACTTGATTATTACCTAAGTCAACTCATCCATTTGCTGATCTATACTATAGAGCTGACTTTGTAAACAAATGGTGGTCTCGGTATACGTGTTGCCTTGATTACCTCTAATATTTTGTTAGGTATAATTTCTTAGGTTGGCGAGTGGTACTTTTGTTTAAGCATAGACTCGTGAGAATAATATCGTCCCCTTAACCATAAACGACAAATGTTCAAGGCAACCAATCTGTGATTGCGAGTTTGCGGCAGTGAGGACCCCCGGCGTTCGCTTCACCCAAGCTTGCGACGGCGCCGTCCGTCCGTACGCCCGCCTGTGTGCTCGGCCTCGCTCGGCGAATGAAAGCCTCGATGCCCCCCATCACCTTGAGGGAGTGGACGGTAAATGAAATACCGTCCACCCCCGGCCTGGCCCCGGCTCGCCAGAGCACCGCCGTGTACTTGCTCCCGGAGGATGATCGACGTCGATGGCGTATCCGGTTGCGTCGGCCAAGGAGTATGTAGAGGCACGGGCACCGGCGTCGCCTTTGGCGTCCAACACACAAGCGACGATGCGGACTCGCCGGCGTCGCCCTGTCGCACGCGTTCGTCCAGAAACCTCCGATCCTGATGCGATGGCATGGCGCCGATGAGCTGGTGTTTTGCTCCGGTCGCTCGAGCTCGGGTGACCCGGCCGGTCCAGGCGTTTAATTCGCCGCTCTTCCCTCTCGATGAGTGTACACCATAGAAGACAACGACGATGGCTCCATCATCGGAAGCATGCCTTTGCTTGGTTCTGAGATGAGATTTGGACCATGCTATTTATAGGCCAACCAAAGCACGACGTTTTGGTAGGACCTAAAGCACGAATGACATGATAAATTTTGGGTTGTATCGGTATGACACGAACGTGAGGGCTGCGCCGTGCCTACGATCTGGGCACGATAAGAAAAGGTGGGAAGCTTCTTTGGCAAATAGCAATATAGGCTTTCATTTCAAACCTTGCAGTTCAACACAATATAATGTTACTGCCCGGTTCGTTTCAGAAAACACAATGCAATGCTAGTAGTCACCTAGATAATTTAGGTAAGCTAAAATAATTACAGTACATAAGCCAACCGACATCTCAGTTACCATGATGATAAAAGATTTCTGTTGAACCAAAAATCAACCACAGCAAAACAATCCCATGCATGTTTCCCCTTGAGGGGAACAGACTGAAATCACCTTGCTTCATCTTCAGCTGACATGAGTGCCTGCAAAACAGAGCTCATGTTGGGCCGCTTGCCCCTATCTTCCTCCAGGCATGAAACGGCGATCTTCAGCATCGCCTTCGCATGCGCATAACCGAATTCACCATTCAGTCGATTGTCGACGAGATCCTTCATCCATCTTTCATGATCACTGGTTTCCATCTTCTGACGGATTGCCTTAACAACCATCCTAGTATCCATGTCAGCAAAATGAACCCCATCAATCACCCATTCCGAGATCCTAACCCCCTTCACCAGCTCAAGGAGCACAACCCCGTAGCTGTACACATCAACCTTTTCAGTGAGCGGTAAGCTAGACACCCACTCTGGGGCCATGTACCCTCTGGTTCCCCTAATCCGAGACAGATTCGCGTCAGAACCGTCTCGGTTCAGCAGTTTCGCCAACCCGAAATCAGTTATCTTAGGCTCCAAATCCTTATCCAGAAGTATGTTCTCAGGCTTCATGTCACAGTGGATGATCCATTCCAAGCACTCGGTATGAAGGTAGGCCAATCCTTTGGCAACACCTAAAGCTATCAGAAAACGCTGATCCCATCCAAGAACAGCATCCGATGCATCCCTGTCAAACAGCATCTCTGCAAGTGATCCATTCTCAATGTGTTCAGAGACGAGAATCCTGTGTTTTCCTTCAGAGCAGCACCCCCACATTCTGACCAAGTTCATGTGGTAGATCCTCCCGATCACACTCAGCTCTGACTGGAACTCCTGCTCACTCTGGCTCACGTTCTTGAGCACCTTGACTGCCACGACCCTGCCGTCCTCGAGGACCCCCTTGTAGACGACGCCGGAGCCGCCGCTGCCGATTACGTCGGTGAAGTTGCCGGTGGCCCTCTTGATCTCCGAGTAGCTGTACCTCTGGAAGGTGTTGGTGAGCAGCTTGTACCCTTCTTCGATCGCGCACACCCTCGACGGCCTGAACAATCCCTTCTTGGAGAAGAGCCAGCAGCCGAACCCGATGACGATGGCCTCGACGATGAGCAACGCCGATAGGAATCCGTACAGGTACGGCCAAACTCCCTTCCCCACATCCCTAGCGCCATTGTTGGTGGAGATGTTAAGGAGAAGCTGTGGATCGCCATTGCCGGTGTGGTCGCAGCTGGGGATGTTTTCATAGTCATAGATGGCGAGGCCGCCGCCCTGCTCCCGCCATTGGTGCACCTGGAACTCCGGCATGGCGAAGTCTGCCGGAACCTTCATGTACACGGTCCCCGGCAAGCCGGGGAACGTCCTGCCGTTGAAGAGGACGCTCTTGAGGTAGCACTCCATGTTCTGCTTGTGCTGGAACGCCACGCACGCGCAGGTGCTCCGGCACTTGTCCGCGCACTCGTCGAACGCCATGATCCCGCCGTCGTTGAGGTCGTAGCCCCAGAAATCCGTGTGCGGCAGCGGCACCAGCCTCGCCGGCCGCGAGCAGTCGCGGCGGAACACCGGCCGGCAACCTTTTGTCCAGTCGCCGGCGTCTGCGCGCTCGTGGCCCGGTGCGCAGACGCACGCCGGCGCCGGCGCGTAGAGGCACACGGCGTTGGCGCCGCAGACGCCGTGGATGATGCAGGGGTTGCCGAACGCCGCCCACGCCACCGCCCAGGCCCCCGTCGCCGCGTCGAGGCTGTAGAGCCTGAGGTCCCCGTCGGCGTCGAGCGTGAGGCGCCGCCGGACGCCGGCGGCGCCTAGGTCGGCGGCGACGAAGCCGGCGGCGTCGCTGGAGAGGAACTCGCCGAGCGCGTCGAGCGCCGCCTCGCGGGTGAAGTTGTAGATCTTGCGCTTGTTGGCGACGTAGTTGTTGTAGGGGTTGGGCCAGTAGATGCTGGAGAAGTTGTGGTTGTCGTAGAAGAGGGAGAGCATGGCGTAGTCGCTGAACCCCAGGCTGTAGTAGCCGGCGGCGAGGAGCCTGCCCCGGCCGCCGCGGGAGACCAGGCGCGCCGCCGCCGTGAAGCACTGCTCCGGAAGGAGCGTGTCCGTGGGGGTGTCGAAGCTCTGCCACAGGGCGGCGCCGGCGGCGTCCTCGAGGACGAGGTTGCCGGTGTCGTGGAGCCTGGCGCGCGACGCGCCGGCGGCGGCGGTGGAGTTCCAGACCACCGCGCCGTCGTAGTCGGTGAGGACGAGCGCGCCGCCGCGGCGGTCGAGGGAGAGACGGGCGCCCCGGCTGTGGACGGGGCGGCCGGGCGTGGCGGTCCAGACGGCGGCGCGGTCGGCGGCGCGCGCGAACCAGACGGAGACGGTGAAGACGGTGGGGGACAAGTTGTAGAAGCCGCAGGCGAACGTGCCGTCCGGGGAGAGCAAGAAGTCAGTGGCGTAGTCCTCGACGGCGATAGCGGCGCCGCGGGTGAGGCTGCCGCGAGCCGCCGCTCCGGCGGGTGGAAACAACGGGAGGAGGAGGAAGCCGAGAGTGATCAGCAGCGGTGCGAGCTGGGAGCTCATGGCTCATTGATTGGGGCCGTTGATCCGGACAGGATTTGTACTTGCAGGTGAGTACGCGACCTTGCTCGATCGATCGATGATGTCGCGTAGCTTATCTGAAGAAGAAGGTCAAGTCAATGGTTTACGTTGTTGCGTGGCACGTGATTAGAAAAATCAGAACGAAATTCTTGACAGGTAAGCATGTTGCAGTAAACTATCGCTGAAGGTTGGGTATGGATCTGAGTGGTGATTTACATATATGCATCTCGAGGTGGGAATGCACGTCTCCGCACGTGGTTGTTGGTTCAGTGCTTTGTTGCGTCTCATGTCTGAAACTGTCTGAAATTGACAGTCCAACGGAAATTTGTGAGGAGATAGGAGAGAAAGAATGACTTGGCCTTTGGGGATGCGCGCCACTTGTCGTGAGTTGTGACTGCAGTTTGTGAACAACATTCATGGGATTGGGATGCAAGTTAATTAAATCCGAGAAAAGTCTTTCTGCACCCCGATGTGAGGAGCTGACATTATGAACAAATGGGCTGCATATTCATTCTTGCTATTACATGATTGATAGAAACGGGACTAGATTTATTAAGTTGACATCGTGATAATATTATTGTTCTAGAGTTGCCGAAACGAAACGGATCAGAGTGAGTACTTCTGAAAAATAGCATTTATAGCATAAATTAAACAATTAGTTTCTTAAGACATGGAAGCTCTATAAGTCTATGCTAATTGTTGCTCAAGACATTGAACCTCTACAGGCTTATGGTGTCGCTCAAGACATTTTAACTATGCACTTAACCATCCATTATTATGTCTAGCCATATAAGCTATTCCGATGCCAACAAATAGCGGAGAATTGCTAAAAATAGCAGTTGGTCCATAGAGTGTTTTTCTCTATTTGTCGTGGTGTCGGGGGAGAGCAAGAAGTCTGTGGCATGGCCCTTAATTACATTTGATTTTTTTTGCGAAAGTTAATTACATTTGATTTGATGCAACAAAGAGTCAAATGGAGACCAAAAGTGATTAGTCTTGGACAGGATGGTACTTACATTTGATCTTTGCTCAATGGATGCAATCTTATCCAAGGAATTAAGGTCAAGTCAAAGCATGCATCCGCCGAAGTGATTAAAGGAATTTCTTTACAGGGACGCATTGCAGTAAACAATGGTTGAAGGTGTTCTTGATTTGGATCTGACTAACGACCACAATATTGTAAACGAAGCATCCGGAGGATTTAACACGCGTCCCAATCTTCACATGGTTGTTGGTCCTATCAGTGCTTGTTGTATTAGTATATCATGTCCGAATTACTCTGAAGCTGGTAGTTTTAGGAAAGTTGTATTCTGTTTCAATAGCACAAGGGACTCTACACTGGTGCCATCTGTATTCTGGTTATGCCCAAGCCAGAAGTATCTCAAGATTTTTATTTGTATCAGCTCGATGTCTTGAAATTAATAAATGTTCCTTTATCGAAAAAAAAAGCTCCATCTCTCTCTCTCTCGGTAACTTTAGCGCCATGTTATCAGATTTGGTTACTATGTGGCATATCTCATTCAATAAGACACTGCCAGACAGACTGGACCAACCTAAGAGACAAAAGAAGTCGATGAGACTAATTGAGTGTAATCTCCCCACATATGTCCGGCCACGATCTATTTCTAGCCTGCAAGTCAAAAAAATAATGTGTGACCTCAAAGCTGGCCCATGGTATGTACAGTATAACCTCTTCCATGTACGCAAGGAAAGATCACAAATCACTTTTGTAGTGGCGGGAGGCACTGGAAGATCACAAATCACTTTTGCATGCATGGCTCACTGATTGGGCCGTTGATTTGGACTGGATGGCGCGCTGCATGATTTCTTTGCTCAATCGATGCCATCTAGCTTTATTATCTATAACCAAAATCAAGTCAATAGCCACATACATTGTTGCGTGCCAAACTGATTAGAAGGAAATTCTTTTTACAGGTTGTTTGGACAGAAAAATCGCCAATGGATTTCTCTACACGCGGAGGGAAATAAACGCGGGCGTGCCAGTGTACAGGGTACACAAAATAAATAAACAAAGAAAGACAAGGGAACACAACTTTATTCATATTTTGAGAAATACAAATAGGGGTTCCCTTTACACATATGCGCTCCGCGACCTGCCGTCGGGCAGCTCTGACTTGGGCGATGTGGTCTTCTGGTTCCTAGGGCCTCGGAAGGCTCCTAGTTAATTACATCTACGAGTCGGGCTCGCAGAATACCTCCGATTAAGCTGCAGTGGTCGTCGTCTTCGGTCTTCGCTTCACGTTCTCCATGCATGTGCTGATGATGGTGGTGTAGATGTGGGCATCGGCATAGTCATGGCCTCGTCGGTGTCCATGTGCTGGTGTAGCGCAGCTGGGACATCAGCTCCGCCCGCCCCCGCGTCGTCCGCCTCGTCGGTGTCGAACGGCGCATGGAAGTTGTTGTAGTAGTGGTAGCAGATGCGTGGTGAAGACGTGTAGCTGAACCGGATAGACGCCACGGTAGCTTCGTCGGGGTAGAGTTTGCCGAAGAAGAAGGCCTCGTCAGCCCGTAAGAGTGTGCAGGACAGCTGGAACATCAGCCTCGCCCTCCCACGTCGTCTGCCTCGTCGGTGTCGAACGGCGTGGTAGTTGTTGTAGTAGAGTCGGTGTAGCGTTGCTGGAATAGCGTCAGCTCCGCCCTACAGTCGTGTCGCTGTGGTCGAGGTAGCCGCCGAGGTTGAGATACCACCAAGTCGTGGTAGTGGTCGGGGCCGAGGTTACTATTGAGGCCGCCGGGGTTGAGGTAGTTGCCGAGGCCGCCGAGTGCCGCCGTGGTTGAGGTAGCCGCCGAGTGTCGACGTGGCTGCGGGAGCGCCGTAGTCGCCGAGTGCGCCGTCGTGGCTGCCGTCGGGGTCGCGAGGTCGAGGGAGCCGTCGAGACCGCCGAGATCGAGGGAGCCGCCGGGATCGCTGCTGTGTTGGCACAGATATCAGTGCCGCCACCGGGTTGAGGTAGTTGTCGAGGCCGCCGAGTGCCGTCGTCGCTGCCGGGGCCGTCGAGGTCGCCGCAGTCTCGGGTGCCGCCGAGGTCACGGTTGCCGTCTCCAAGATTTGAGCGCCGTCCCTGGAGCACTTGGCTTCTTGTTGATCTCATGATTGGCTTCTGGTGGTATTCATGCACATGCACGTACGTGCATACAAGCACCTTGCTTGCAAGTGCCAAGACGACGATCTTCTGGCTGCTCGCACAAGCGGTTAGGGCCGCCGATCAACGTCGTGGCCGGCGCTCCTTCTCTAGGCTGCATGTGTACGGCGCCGACGTGCCGCAACTCCTCTGGTGAGGACTCCCTGCATGCATGTTAGACGATAGACGACGAGAGAGACTACATATATAGGGATCAATCATCAAATAATAAGGAACGGCTGGCATCAAGGCGGCGGCGCTCCTGGAAGCCTTCTGTCTTTCGTAGATGGATTCTTGATAGATGCAAAGCTCCTCCAGGCAGCGCGGCCGGCCGGCGTCGATCGGCAGATGGGCCTCTATCTCCTTCGTGATGCGCTCGTCAAACACGGCCAGCGTCACCGGCGTGCTGCACGATGGGCAGGTCTTGATGGAGGGGAGCTTCGGCGCTGCTCGAGGGCTACGGCCGGTGACCTCATGGCGGCCACACCTCCGGGGTCCTTTGCTCATGAGGACGTCTGGGCTTTATATAGGCGCAGCTGCTAGGGTACCAGCTGGGTTGCGGCCGCGTGCGCCGCCACGGTTTGTTAGCCAGAGAAAATATCTCCACGCGTGCTAATCTCTAGCTCGATGGTCAAGTTGAACAGCTCCGGATAATCTGCCGGCCTTTACGACTTGCCACAGCCCACTATAATGCGGGCCTGACCACATGAAGCCCCATTGCACAGATGAGAGAGGCCGGCACATGCACGCGTGTGTGTTCATCTCTTGGTCAGTTCGAACGAAAAGCTTTTGAACATGCTAATCGATCGAGACCTTAACGTACAGCTGCCCATGATTAGGGCCTCTAGAACCTTCTCGTCCACGCCGGCTGCCACGCGGGCCGGGCCGGGCCGTATCTCAATACCTCATCATGTATTAGACCACACGTATATACGTGCGCGGGTCATCAGCCTGCCGCAAGAACACCAAAACTTGTGTACATCGGCATCCCATACGTACATAGGCCGGCCAGGCGCCATGCATAATGGCTGCCGTGCATCTTAACCCTTCAGACTCTAATTAACTAGCGACCATATATTTCTTAACGCATATGAGCTTTGCATACACTGTTGTTGTAAAGGAATGTACGTGAGTGGAGCTAGCTTTAGCCTCCTTGCATTGGCTTCTTTTCTCCTTTCTAGCTTCTCGTTAATTGATATGAGCTTCATCTAATAAAATTCCTGAATATTGTGACAAAATCACGTCAAACACAGGTAAGCGTTGGGGATAGTAAACTATCATGGACTGTGTGCTCTTAGTTTTGATCTGACTGGAGATGATATATAGCATTGTATATATGTGCATCGCGAGGCACTAACGCACGTCTCGCGACGTGATTGGTTCGGTGCTTTTTCTTGCATCTCATGTCTGAAACTCTGAAGCTGACAGTTTAACGGCATTTCATCAGACATCAGGAAAAAAAATGGGGTGGCTTTGTTTTTCGAAAAAAGAAAAGAGAGAGAATGCCACGGCTTTCGGTTTTGCGCACAACTTGTCGTGGTTATAGTTTGTTGACAACGCTTTGATGGCTCTAAAGTCCATTTTAGACAATTCTTTCATCTATCTCTATCTAAGGCTATTCCCAGTATATTAACATTGAAGGACAAATCTAGCGTCGTAGTGGTACGTGAATTTATATCAATTTGAAGGACAAATTAATCTCCACTTGCGATAGTTTACTGCGGAATTTTAAAAGAATTTTGCAAGCATAAGACGGTCTAGGAATTCTAGCCCCACCTTTACGTGAGAGCTTTCATCACTTGTACGTGATAATTATCTTAACCAAACTAAGACATAAACTTGCTATAATAACCTAATGGTATAGACTTTACTTATACTATAAGAATTTCCAACTAGGTCCAGCAAAAACTTTAATGTCCAGAATCCCTTCTACTCCCTCCATTTTAAATTGTAGTCTATTTGACATTTTTAACTCTAAATTTGACCGCTCGTCTTATTCAAAATTTGGTGTAAATTATCATATTTTTTTATAGTGGCTTTCTTTATTAATAAAAAATCTTAAAAAATTCTTAAATTTGATTATATTTACATAAATTTTTTGAATAAAACAAGTGATCAACTTATGGTAAAAAAAATCGAACGGACTATAATTTAGAACAGAGTTAGTATAATAAATAGTTCTAATGGACATTATTATGATAAAATGCATACCTCACATACACGAAACCCTAACCACTCCATGTCATGGGCACCGGCCGCCACCGTGGCCCGAGCGCCGTCGACCACATCAGCGCCCTCCCCGACGAGCTGCTCATCAGCATCCTCACCTGCCTCCGCAGCACCCGCGCGGCCGCACGCACCAACGTCCTCTCCCGCCGATGGCGCCACGTCTGGAAGGACCTCCGCGAGATCTCCTTCTCCGACCACGGCAAGCCGCGGGCCTCCGTCCTCGACGCCATCGACGCCGCGCTCTCCGCCAGCGCCGCCGCTCCGCTCGACCGCCTGGACATCGACGTAACGCGCGACGCCGCCGCCTGCAGCTCAGATTCACGGCACGTCCCCTGCAGCAGGGCGCGTGTCGCTGGGTGGCTGCACTTGGCCGCACGGCGGCGTCGGCTCGCCGGCGAGCTCCACCTCTCGGTCGCTTCGAGGTCATGCCGCCGTGAACGTGAAAGCTTAGAGCACCAACGCATCAGGCGCGAACGCGAGGGAAGGGAGGAGGACCGGAACCTGCCTCTGGAGCTGCCAGTTTTGGAGGAGGCGACGGCGATCCACGTCTACATCTCGATTGCCTCCGGCATGCGCCCGTTGATCGCCGCCGCCGGCACGTTCGCAGCGCTGCGCGTGCTGGCCATCTCCTCCAACACCTTCGACGAGCTCGACATGGAGCCCATCGTCTCCACACACACTATGTAAGAAACCCTTATTAGAGACGTGTCTAAAGAGTCATTGGAGACGCGTATTTTACGCGTCACTAAAGATGCGTCTCTAATGTAAAGACATAGGTGACGCGGATTTTACGCGTCACTAATGACTGATATATTGGCGACGCGTGTTTAGTGACCCGCGTCACCTAAGATGGTCATTGGAGACACTGCCTAAGGTGAAACGCGTCTCCTATAAGGTCATTGGTGACACGGGTTGGAAACCCGCGTCTCCTTTGATAGGGTCATTGGTGACGCGGGTTGGCAACCCGCGTCTCCTTTGATGAATTAAAAAACAAAAAAAAATTACAAAAATCTCCCTAATCATTGATTACCACATGTCTTTTTACGTCTAACTCCCTAAAGAAAGAAGAAATTACAACACACACCTCGAACAGCCTAACACATCAGAAATTACAAACAGCTCCCTAGAAATATTGCAAATTACACCACATGTGAAGCCAATACTGTTAGCTCCCACCAACTAACACGATCTGCATTGCTGACAAGGCAAAATGTAAATATGATCAACTAGTTTGCAGTTGTAACAAACATGAAGAAAAACAACAGAATACACAAACAGAAAGAAATAATTCAAAGAATAGAAAACCTCCACTCAATTCATCCAATAACAGAAAGCAATATTACCCTATCCATGCACACTAGATATTAACAGGGGGGCACTTGTGTGAGTAACAAAAACAAATAAACATATTTCAAGCCTCAACATGGCACAAAATTAATATGTAATTGTAGGATCCATGCACACAATGAATTGTGCAATAGAACAATAAAAAATGAGCTGTATATCCTTTATGTGTTCATGGAGGTGCTTGTACCAGATATGACCATATGTGATGGTAAATAAAATTTAAACAATGGTAATTTGGACTTGCTGTGGGTCAGCTCTCAAGCTTGTTTCTATGAATGGTGTCAGCAGTTTTTAGTAGGCAGTGGCAAATACAAGATGGTGGCATTGAATTATGGAAATAAAATAAAGAAAGAATGAAATAAAGAAATGTCCTCTTATTCACTGATCAGCAAAAGGGAATTTCATTCATAGGATAAAACAAAACTACAATAAAGGAAATGTTTATATGCATATTATGTGACAGGAGAAATACTAAAGTGCAAGCTATGAGAGTCAGAACTTATACTTTAGTTTTCGTTATGCAATACAGGTGGAAGACAATAGCAAGTGACACATGTAGCTAGCATAGGCAGCCAAATTTCTCACAATTTGATGAATGTAAATTTAGAACAAATTAACTGTAGCACTCTAAGAAGATTTTGATGCCCCTGATTTCTTTTCTTCAACTCCTCATTTGTTAATACTTCTGTTTTAAACCACTTGGAAGGAGCAGCATCAAGATCATAGATTGCCTAATATGTCATGCAAAAAGGAGCTTATCAGCAAAGTGCAGCTTAATTATCTAAAACGCAGACATATCCAGCACAAAGACATAGAGATGGAAAGATAGATATGCAACACATACATATATATAAGCATAAAAGGGACATTGTTTTGCTAGTAATCAGTAGCAAAATACACAGCAGCCACACTGTGCAAGAGATCGATGGCAGGGCGTACCTTGGAGAGGGCCAGGAGGGTGAGGAGCTCCGAGAAGGCGACGAGGACTGGATCTGAGGAGGATCTGAGAAGGCCATGACACCTCGACCTTGCCCTTGGGCGTGGGTGGATCTGAGGAGGGAACAGCGTGGATCTGGTGAGGATACTGCTTTATGGATCGTGACCGAGTTGACCGCCGTCTTGCGCACGCAGGCCTCCGGCCCCCGCCCATCCTCACCCGCCTCCTCCTCATCGACCCAGTACGGCGGCCGTATCCTCACCACCACATGCGACCAAATCAGCAGAGCGAGTGCCTGTCAAGCCAGATCTATCGCCCCGATACTGAATCCATCTCTGAAATCGCCCATGAAACACTAGCACCCACATACCTGGACACCGGAGTCAGGCGCGGGTGCGGCGTCGTGCGCGGCTTGGTGGCGGAGGACGGGGAGCGGAATAGGGAGGCGCCGTGGTCGGGGCCGTGGTGGTGCACCGGGGAGGAGTAGGAAGAAGGGTCGACGTTCTCCTTGGCGCCACGGCACCGCGGCGGGGTTTCGCCACTACTGCTGCCGCCGCCAGAGAAGGAGGACAGCGGCGGCATGGTAGGGTGGCGCGCGTGCCGCGAGAAGAGGGACTGCATGGCTGCGCGAGGGAGGGAGTAAGGCGGGGCGGAACGAGGTGGCGCCGGCGGGCGCACCCGGCGACGTCGACAACAGCGGACGGCGACTGCGAGGGGAGGGGGAGGGGAGGGGGGCGGTGGCTGCGAATGGAGGGGGGCTGCGGTTGCGAGTGCGAGCACAGAGGAGAGGGAAGGGTAACCCTAACGCCGTCGGCTGCGCGGCGCGTACTTGTTGGGCCAGCAAAAAGGCCACCTGGCCCAGGCCCAGGTTGTTCGTAAGTTTTACTTCGCCCCGAATTGTACCAGTTATAGGAGACGCGTTTTAAACATCCGCGTCACCAATATACCTAGTTATAGGAGACGCGTATTCGTCTGGACGCGTCTCCTATATCTGAGGCAGTCATAGGTGAAGCGTCCCCTCGAAAGAGAAGACTTAATGTGATTGCAAACACCAGTCCCAGGAGGCTGGTTCACATTATTACAACAGACGGTTCAGTGCTTAAACAACACTACGGGTGGCGAGAACACTGCAACGCCACTAAAAACAAAACTAAAGCTAAACTCCAGATGAAGATGTTGACGACGTAGAGATCTTCATCAGAGCAGGATGCCATGCAGAAACACCTGCGGGTGGACCTAACTCCACGGGCCGGGTTGGGAAGCAGCACGTCACCCCTACTCGATGTCCTCCGGGACAAAGTTTGGGTCTTCCTCTGTATAGATTAAAACAAGGGTGAGTACAAACGTACTCAGCAAGCGCAACCACATCCATGGAGGGGATACAACAGATATATGCATATGATATAAACAAGGATAGGTTATGGTTCATCTGCAGGAAAGCTAGAGTTTACACATGCAAGAGGTTCATTTGTTGAAAAAAAGATTTTAGCAAAACCTTATTCTTTAAAAACTGAAATGATTCAAACTGACTTGATTCACACTGAGTCCTCACTTTTCTGCTACCGGACTTCCCATCCGTCATAGCCACTGTCAGAGTTTTCTAAAACAACACACGCCGC
The DNA here is from genome assembly GCA_033239725.1 of Echinochloa phyllopogon. NCBI lineage: Eukaryota > Viridiplantae > Streptophyta > Magnoliopsida > Poales > Poaceae > Echinochloa > Echinochloa phyllopogon. The sequence goes on from BTCW01000003.1 coordinate 5,352,050, forward strand.
AACTTAGATCAACACCAAAGGACTAGTGAAGTGACCAAGCCGTAACTCGACCAATACCGTGGTCACAGCTATCCGGATATGTTTCAACTCTGCAGAGGTGTACACAACCACAAGTAGGGTACCGTAACATGAACACCTTAGTGCCAGTACAGATCTATCAAAGCCATTACCCATCATAGCTAAACTGACTAGCCACCAAAGAACAACCAGGGGGTCAGCAACCTGCCAACAAGATTCTACCTAGGGCATAACTCACAAAGATCGTATCCCTGTCTCCATGGTTTTCTGTTGCTCACCAGCCACCTGACAACTAACAGCTTAACTAGTGGGATTTATGCTAAGCCGTTGCCGCATACAACAGTCGAGTGGTGGTACTGAAAAAGTGAGTTAGGCTAGATGACACATCAACATCATCCAAAACATTTGAAAGAGCGGGCATCTCCCACTATGCTCAACCACAAAGGTTCGAGCTCACCTCGGTGTCTCACACAAGAAACACCGCATGCCCCATCACACACCATTGTCACTTATTTTGTAAACCACCTTCCTTTTAAAGTACACACACTAGTACTTTGTAAACACATGTAAATATGATATTGAGAGTAAAAGTAACCAAATCCTAAGCATTTCTAGCAATGATTGATATTTAAATAGAGCAATGTCATATTTAAATATTAATCTAGGCGGTTAAGGAACAGTCATAACAATCAAGGGATGGCTGCTCAATCAGGGTTCAGCAATAAAACATGCAAGATTTGTAAAACTGGCCAACAGGTTGTAATTATAAAACTGGGATAAATATGCATCAAAGGATGGGGTTGAACTTGCCGTTCTCACAACCCTCGGGGAGTTCCTGCCCGTGGTACTGGTCTTCGGGCTCCTGTTCGTGGCACTGTTCCTCCTCGAGTCCTTCCTCGTTCACGGCGTAATCTATAGCGCACACACAAGCAGGCATACAATAAATACAAGCAAACAGAGGTTTTCACTGAGCTCAGAAGAAAAGAACAGAGAGTGAAAGGAAAACGATGGAGGATGAAATTATTCCTGGAACTGTCTTGATTGGCGTTGGAGAATATATCCAATGAGAAGAGGTATGGTGAATTTTGGGATAAAAAAAAGGATGAGGATAATTTGGATGCGTAGCTCATGATTTTAGGAGGATTTAGAAAAAAGAAACATATGAATCGGAGTTGGGATGAAGGAAATATTGCATTTATAAGATTGGCAGATTAATTAATTCCGAAAATGGAATTACAAGAAGATTAGAGTCTTGCTTCCGTGTAACTGGTCTAGGCTTGGGGCACTTTGCATAACCGGTTTGGGTTGTGCCCATTTCTTATTCGTGGGCTGTGCATTGCACAGGAATAAAGAAGCAGAGGAGAAAGGGAGCTACGGGAGCCAGCGGAGAGAGGACCAGACGTCCTTGGCGACGCGGCCGCGAGTATCGGCGAAGCTCGCCGGAGCTCTGCCGGAACGGTGTTTCCGGCCACCAATTCCAAATCGGAGAATATGGGGAGGGAGAGGAGAGCGAGTGGATTCAACTCTGGTGGTTCTCGTCGCAGGCGAGGTAGTGGAAGGGGTCGGCCATGGACGGCCATTGATGCGGCACTGGAGCTCGTGGGGAGCTCGGCACAGGCCGGGAAAGAGAGGGGCGAGGCTTGGAGAAGGTAGAGGAGGTTGTGGAGATGCTAGACAGCTGTTTACCTCGGGCGGGGATGGTGCGGGGAGGGCTGCCCACAGGAGCTCGCGGCGGCGGCAAAGGAGCTCGCGGCGGCGTTGCTGGGGTGGTCGAGGCGGCGAGCTGGGTGGCTGTTTAGCGAATGGTGGTGGTAGTGGAGCTGGCCGGCCTATTTATAGACGTGGGAGGCGGTCACGCGAGCAGATCGACATGTGTGGAGGGAGCTCGGTGGTCAAAGCGGCCAGCGGCGGTGCAAGCAATGGCGGCCGGGATTCGAGGCCGGCAATGGGATAACTCGGCGTGGTACTGGAGACGCACAGGGCCGGCGCGAGCTGCGAGGCGGCTGTGCTTGGCGTGGCGTGGTCGTCGTGGTGCGGCGTGCGCATGCGGCGACGGCAGGGCGACGGCGCGGCGTGTCGGCAGGGGCGGTGGGCGAGGCGTGGCAGCAGCGTTGGTGGCGGTGGCTTGGCGACACGGCGGCGAGCAGAGCGGTGGCCGCGTGCGTGCGCCTTGGCGGCGAAGAACGGCGGCGCGCCGAGGAGAACGGCGGCGGCAGTGACGGTGGGCGTCGAGCGTCGGTAGGAGAACGGGAGGAAGAAAGGGAAAGAAAGAAAAGAGAAAAGAAGAAAAGGGAGAAAAGAAAAGAGGGAAAAAAGGAAGAGGGAAAGAGAGAGAGAGAGTCGACACGATGATGATGCCGACGACAGTCGAGCGCGGGCGGTCGACCCGAGAGCGGGTGAAGCGGGATGGGACGGGACAGAGAGGCGGTGAAAACGAGGTGGGTAGGAGCTCAGGCGGTAAAAGATTTTGACAGCGGGATTTTACCGGGTGATAAAGCAGGAGATAAAAAGAGAGATTAAAACACGGGTGTTACAAACTTACCCCACCTAAAGGGAATCTCGCCCTCGAGATTCGATTGGCTCCTAAAGAGATGGGGAAACTCTTTCTTCAAAGCATCTTCTCGTTCCCATGTAGCTTCTGCCACTCCGTGTCTGCTCCATTGTACTCTGCAAATCCGTACTTCTGAGCATCTCGTATTCCTTGTGACAGTGTCCAAGATTTTGACGGGTATCTCTTGGTACCGCAGATCCGCCTGTAGGTCCACCTCTTCTGCTGGCACATGCTCTGCTTCAGGTACTCTCAGACATCTTCTTAACTGCGAGACATGGAACACCGGGTGTATATCTAACATTGCTTCGGGTAACTCCAACCGATAGGCTACCTTTCCGACCCTCTTTTGTACTTGATAGGGTCCGATGTACCGAGGGGCTAACTTTCCATGCACTTGAAACCTTCGAGTTCCACGAATGGGTGAAACTTTGAGATAAACAAAATCTCCTGGGTTATAACTTATTTCCCGTCGGTTCTTGTCTGCATACTGCTTCTGTCTGGATTGAGCTGCTTTCAGCTTCTCTCTAATCTAAGCCACTTTTTCTTCGGCTTCTTTTATGAGTGCGGGTCCTACTAGCGCACGCTCTCCTACTTCTGACCACATCAAAGGGGTTCTGCACTTCCTTCCATAGAGAGCTTCAAATGGTGACATGTCTAAGCTTGTCTGATAACCATTATTGTATGAAAATTCTGCATAGGACAGACTTTGTTCCCAATCTTTTCCGTAGGTGAGAACGCATGCTCTCAACATATCCTCCCTAATCTGGTTTATTCTTTCTGTCTGACCATCAGTTTGTGGGTGATAGGCAGAACTGAAATCCAGTTTAGTACCCATGGCTTTATGCAGACTTTTCCAGAATCTCGAGGTGAACTGGGTCCCTTGATCTGAAACAATTCTCTTGGGAACTCCATGCAACTTCACTATATTCTCCACATACAGCTTGGCTAACTTCTCCCCGCCGTAATTGGTTCGCACTGGTAGGAAGTGAGCGACTTTGGTGAGTCGATCTACTATTACCCATATAGAGTCATGCCCGCTCTGAGTTCTGGGCAGACCTACTACAAAGTCCATTCCTACCTCATCCCATTTCCAAACCGGGGTAGGTAAGGGTTGCAGTAATCCTGCCGGTTTCTGGTGCTCGGCCTTGATTCTTTGGCAGGTATCACAATGTGCAACAAACTGGGCAATGTCTGCCTTCATTCCGTGCCACCAATACTGTTGCTTTCAATCCAAATACATTTTGGTGGATCCTGGGTGAATGGAGTATGGTGAGTTGTGAGCCTCATCCATAATTATTTGTCTGAAGTTTCCTTCCTTGGGTACACAAATCCTGTCTTTATACCACAGGGTTCTGTCACTATCTACTTTGAAGTCAGGTGCCTTGTTCTCTCCGGTATGCTTGCAGACCTTCATCAGATCCTTGTCCAAACCTTGGGCTTTTCTGATCTCATCTTCTAGGGTAGATTGAACATCCAGCTGATGGCTATGCTTCTGAGGGATGATGTGTACATTTAACCGGGTCATTTCCTCTTGCAAGCGAATGCTCTTGGGCTTGTATGACTTCCGGCTTAAAGCATCTGCTACCACATTGGCTTTGCCAGGATGATAAAGGATCTCCACGTCGTAGTCCTTAACCAATTCTAACCATCTTCTCTGCCTGAGGTTTAAATCTGGTTGGGTGAAGATGTACTTTAATCTCTTGTGATCTGTGTAGATCTCACACTTATTTCCGATCAAGTAGTGTCTCCAGATCTTGAGGGCATGTACTACTGCAGCAAATTCTAGATCATGGGTCGGGTAGTTTTGCTCATGAGGTCTGAGTTGCCGGGAGGCATATGCTACTACCTTTCCTTCTTGCATGAGTACACACCCCAATCCTTCGCGGGACGCGTCACAATAAATGACAAAATCCCGATGGATATCTGGTAGGGTTAAAACAGGAGCAGTTGTCAGTCTTTTCTTCAGCTCTTGAAAGCTTCTTTCACAAGACTCGGTCCAATTATATTTCTTCTCCTTCTTGAGTAGCTCCGTCATAGGTCGGGCTATCTTGGAAAATCCTTCAATAAATCTTCGGTAGTATCCGGCCAAGCCTAGGAAGCTTCTGATTTCCCTCACATTAGTGGGTTGCTGCCAATTGGAGACTGCTGCGACCTTCTCGGGGTCTACCGCTACTCCTTCTGCGGTCAAAACGTGGACAAGGAAAGCCACTTTCTCAAGCCAAAATTCACACTTGCTGAATTTGGCATAGAGCTTATGAGCTCTCAATTTTTCCAGGACTACTCGCAGATGCTGCTCATGCTCTTCAATGCTCCTAGAGTAGATAAGTATGTCATCAATGAAGACTACGACAAACTTATCCAACTCATCCATAAACACCTTGTTCATGAGATTCATGAAGTATGCAGGTGCATTGGTGAGCCCAAATGACATCACCGTGAATTCATACTGTCCATTACGGGTGACAAAGGCAGTCTTTGGGAAGTCACTTTCTTTAATCTTTAGCTGATGGTATCCTGATCTTAGGTCAATCTTGGAGAAGTATTTAGCTCCTTTTAGCTGATCGAAGAGGTCATCAATTCTAGGGAGTGGGTACTTATTTTTGATAGTGACATCATTCAGTGCGCGATAATCGACGCACATCCTCATACTTCCATCTTTCTTTTTGACAAAGAGCACTGGGGCTCCCCATGGGGATGAACTAGGTCGGATAAATCCCATCTGCTGTAATTCTTCTATTTGCGTCTTCAGTTCTGTTAGCTCTAAGGGTGAAATTCTGTAGGGTCTCTTGGTTATAGGGGCGGTCCCTGGGACAAGTTCAATAATGAACTCTATATCCCTGTCTGGGGGCATTCCTGGGAGTCCATCAGGGAAGACATCAGAATATTCACTCACAACTGGAACCTCTTCTGGTGATTTCACCTCCATGCTGAAAACCATTGGGTCTGATCCACTTCCCTTGGTGTGGCAGATCACTTGCACTCCCTCTGGGTTGGTCGGGTGCACTACCTTATCAGCACAACCCATAAGGCCATTATGTTGGCTTAACCAATCCATTCCAAGGATGACATCTATGCCCTTAGATTTAAGTACTACCAGATATGCTAGAAACTCTACCCCACTTAAAGTAATCCGCACCCGGGAACAACCCAACTGACACTTAATGTCACCCCCGGGTGTCCGGGTCAGTAGGGGTGTCTTTAGTAGTACTGTAGGTATATTGTGCCTTTCCACAAAGTTTGATGATATAAAAGAATGTGATGCTCCAGAATCAAATAATATTGATGCCAAGACTGAGCTGACTAGGAACTCACCGAGTACCACGCCTTGTGCTTCTTGAGCCTCCTGCGCGTCGATGTGGTTGACGCGGGCTCGTCCGTAGGATTGCTGGTTGTTGTTGCCGGTGTTGTTGCTGCGGACAGGAACATGATTGGCTCCGGTCACGGGTGGCTTTGGTCTGTTCACCGAGTTGGAGTAGGTTGATGCAGCCGGCTTATTCTTAGCATAAGGGCAGTTGGCGATGAAATGCCCTGTCTCATGGCAGTTGAAGCAAGCTCTGGCATTGCTGTTCTGGGTGGTGACTTGGCTAGCATTGCTCTGTGGGGGCCTCATGGTGTTTTGGCTCTTGTATTGGTTGCTGGGAGCTTGGAATCCTGTAGCCTGAGAATAGGTTCTATACTACACAGGAGCTTGAGACTGGGTTCTGTACTGCATAGGGGCTTGAGACTGGGTTCTGTACTGCATAGGGGCTTGATACCTAGGTGCGGTATAGCTGAAGCTCCGGGGCTTCTGAGACGGTCCTGCTGACGGTTCTTGCTTTCCATAAACTTGCGTTTGTTTTCTTGCTTCACTTCCATTCTGGCCTTCTCAGTGACGATGGCCTTGTTCATCAGCATGTTGAAGTCTGGGAATGTGTGGGAAACAAGCAGGGCACGAAGATCTAGGTGTAGTCCTTTGATGAACCTGTCCTGCCTCTTCTCATCAGTTTTCACTTCATCTGGTGCATAGCGAGCCAGTTCAGTGAACTCATGAGTGTACTTTTCCACAGTCTTGTTTCCTTGCTGCAGTGCACGGAACTCATCTGCCTTGCACTTCATGGTGGCAGTGGGGATGTGGTAGCGACGGAACTCGTCCTCAAATTCCTTCCAAGTGATCGCGGACTCATCTGGGGCGGCTGCACAATAGGTTTCCTACCAAGCTAAAGCAGTTCCAGTGAGTTGGTTGGTGGCCAAAAGGACTTTATCATGGTCACCACATCCAAATGGCTCCAACTTCCTCCGGATGACTCTCAGCCAGTCATCTGCCTCTAAGGGGTTGCTGGCCCCTCCAAAAGTGGGTGGTCTGGTCCTCAGGAAGTTGGTCAACTTATCACCCGTATTTGGTCTACGGGCTGTCTCTTGACGGTGATTAGCATTTAACACCGCCTGCATGAACATGGTGTTGTGGTATATTCCCTGTGCCAGGGTGAAACCAGGTGGAAGTGGGGGTGCAACAAACGGTCCTTCATTCCGGTTTCCTCCCACTGATTGGTTTACTTCTTCCTCTGCTAGGTCGTTTTCCCCAATGGGGTCCTGTACACGCTCCCCTAGATTCTCAGGGATCTCCCTCCTTGCACTTGATTGCCCTCCTCCTGCACGGCTCTGGGAGGCTCCATTGCGTGTGTTAACCATCTGCAGGTTGAGCGGAACCTTTAAGAGATTAAGATAAAGAGGTGTTTAAGATATCTAACCCGTATTTTTGAAAAAGACAGAATCCACCTTCTGTCAAAGGCACACAGACTAGCACACAACGAACATACATAGATTATTCAAACACCCAGGGGTACAACACTAGGTTCAAACAACCCGCGCACTACACGGTAGGGGTACAAGGGTGTGGTAGGGAAAAAGAAAAGTACAACAGAGGTACAACTAAACTTGCTCTTGCTCCAGACCATGGCGGCTTCATTCCCGGATAGACACTTGATACCGGGATTATTCACGAGGGGAGCCTTCTTGCGGAACGGAGTGATCTTCCAGCGGGATGAGCAGATCATGCTCTCCCTCACCCAAGGTTCCATTTTCCTGGGGTGGCTCGGCAGCTTCTCCTCCTTCAGCTGCAACTGACCTTGCAGAATTCTCGGGTGGAACTCGTGGGGTCCCAAAGAGTTCTCCCCATGTCATGACATGTGTCCCAAGTAAGACACGGTCTTCTCCAATAGCAGGGACGGGCGTTCCACTTCTAATCCAGTCTTGCATGCGCTGGTCCCGAGCCTGCCTGAGACTCACCTGAGCCACAACTTCACTGTTGACGGCGGCAGCGGCTCTTGCTTCAGCTTGGGCCACTTGGACTTGCTGCAGCCTTACTGTGAACTCAGCTTGCTCGGCTCGGCGCATCTGCTCTCTCAGTAAGCTAGCTTGCTCATCGAAGAGTTGGTCCAAGGAGGCGAGGTAGGTGACTGTCGACGAATTATGTCGAGCACGTCTAACTGGGGATACCCCAGGGAGTAGATTTGTGTGGGTCTCGCCGAGTTCTAGGAGCGAAAGTACACGAACAACACAATTTAGACAGGTTCGGGCCGCGAATAGCGTAATACCCTACGTCATGTGTGCTTGAATGTATTGCACATGTGGTGTTACTTCTGATCTCGTATGAGTTGTGTCCTCATCTGATCTACCGAACTAGGACCCCTGCACTCCTTTATATATCCAGGGGGCAAGGTTTACATGGTAAGTATCCTAGTAGGTTTACAATTGGGAGTCCTAGTCCTAGTAGGAGTACACGAGTAGTTGTCCGAGTAGTTCTACTAGGACTCGGTCTTCTGTCTTGAGGGTACCCGGGGATGCATATCCCACAAGCCCCCGAGCATCTTGCACCTTTGCTTCAAGTCTTGAATCCGCTTTAACATCTTCGAGTACTTGGTGCTAAGTCCAAGACGCTCTGATCTTCTCTGACGAGTAGTTTTATTGGTGTGCATCTGATGATGCACCCAATGGGTGTAGCCCCCGAGCCTCCGAGTACTTTTGAAGTAGTCGGAGGTTCAAAAGCAGTCTTCTGTCTTTATCTTGAATAGTTCAATGGCGTGCACCTAGTAGGTGCACCCATTGGGTGTAGCCCCCGAGCTTCGAGTAGTTTCATGAAAACTAGTCGAAGGTCTTGAAGGTCTTGAATTGATCAACAATAGGCACAAAAAATGTGTACCTCTTGAGTGTAGCCCCCGAGCCTCGAAGCGAATGGTTTGCATTCGGTCCGAGGGTCAGGAACATAATCTTCAAAAGTACCGACTTGTTTAAAGTACTCGGCTAGCACTGTAGCGCCTCACCGTTTGAGTACTGACTGGTGCCAGTACTCGTCTCCATGTCTTAGCTAGCTTGCGATGTGTAGCCCCCGAGCTTCATACGACTAGATAAAGTACTCAGCATGTGAGCACCGACTAGTATAAGTACTCGATCGGCTCCACAGCATCATGAAGAGGTGAAGTGGTGCCAAGTCTCACTGATGTGAGTACCCAGCTGTGAACCCTGCAATTTAAATATATAGGATGAGTAGTATCTGATCAAGAAAGAGTGAATAATAGTATTTGTAATGCTTGCAAAGCAAATAATAGCACTTGTAATGCATGTAAAGGTTTTCGCTCGTGCTCTTTTAGACTTTCAACCACTCAAGTAGTAGCCCTGTTACGTTTAAACACTTGGTCCCGCTTAACCCGTCCTTTAACGTGATACGGGTGTCTTCTTTGACGTGTAGGTGCGTAGGTGTTGCAAAGGAGCCGAAGCTTTACGAATTAAGGTGCATGCTATCGAGTGGTGTTTGGTCATTAAGAGATGATAACAAGCATAAAGTAGTCTACATGCGACAAAAGTATGCGTAGTAAGCAAAAAAGTAGTCGGTGAGGACTTCCTCCTGTTGGAGAGGTCGCGCCAGGGACTTGATACCCATCGGCGAAAATTATTATTGTTGAGGGATGTACTCTTTTAGAGTAGTCGGCTCATGGCCAAGCATGTATTTAAATAAACTGATAAAATTAATATGAAGAAAAATAAAATAATTATTAAATAAGACTTAGCTTTGTTCGCGGACGATTGTCGACGAAGCTGTGGCGGTTAGCGATGAAGCCGACTAGTCGGAGTCGAATCTGACTAGTTGTTGATGAAGCCGTAGCCGCTCTCGACTAGTTTTAACTAGTCGAAGTAGTCGTACGCCGAGTCGATGTAGCCGAACGTCGATGTAGTCGTACTCGCGTACATCTCCTCGTGTGCGGCAAGCGAAGATCTTGAATCCTCTGATAATTCTTTGGTGTGCGCATAGCAGAAATCCGGAAACAATTGCCTTTCTTGTGCATGCACGGAGAGATTTGTTTCGTTGCACCACGAAGGGCTATTCTGGATCTCCGCGCTGGCTTTCTTTCTGCATGTGCTAACTCCTGGCTGGTTGTGTTTCGACTCCGTCTCGAAGTCAGAATCTGACTCGACAAGTTCTTCGGAGGCGCGCGGACAGAAGCTCAAAACTTGATTCTGGTTTAACAGAACACGACGACTTGCTCTGAACTGGAAGCCGGTGACTCGTTGATTGCGAAGTAGTTTGATCTTGTATTCTTGAAAGTTGAAGTTGATCCCGTCGCGCCTAATGTTGAACTTCGGCGAGATAGCCCCACGGTGGGCGCCAAGTGTCGACGAATTATGTCGAGCACGTCTAACTGGGGATACCCCAGGGAGTAGATTTGTGTGGGTCTCGCCGAGTTCTAAGAACGAAAGTACACGAACAACACAATTTAGACAGGTTCGGGCCGCGAATAGCGTAATACCCTACGTCCTGTGTGCTTGAATGTATTGCACGTGTGGTGTTACTTCTGATCTCGTATGAGTTGTGTCCTCATCTGATCTACCGAACTAGGACCCCTGCCCTCCTTTATATATCCAGGGGGCAAGGTTTACATGGTAAGTATCCTAGTCGGTTTACAATTGGGAGTCCTAGTCCTAGTAGGAGTACACGAGTAGTTGTCCGAGTAGTTCTACTAGGACTCGGTCTTCTGTCTTGAGGGTACCCGGGGATGCATATCCCACAGTGACCACTTGACACAGCGGTTCCTCCTCCTGACGGCGCCGCTCCAGGTTTCTCATGCGGGCCTGCCAGACTGGAGTTCTTTCAAACGGAGGGAAGAATCTCATGGGTGTGGAGACCAGATGCTCTTCAAAGATTTGACTCATGTGGCGAAGAGCTTTCCTGACAGCTAGGGGATAAGCATCTTGGTGCCTAAACCCCGTGGCGGTCGCACCCCACTATCCAATTGCAGGGTAGCGGTCGCTCTTGGTGACTGAAATGATCACCCTGCAGCGAAGGGTGCCATGATGCTCATACTCTCTGATGTAGTATCTCGGGGGTTCAGGAACACCGAGGTAATCTAAGGCGGAAATCAACAGACTGGGGAAGCCAGGTGCTGCTTGGGAAATGCCCTGGATCCATCCTTCCTCAGCCATCTGAAAAAAGATAAGGTAAACAGGTGCTTGCATGAATATAAGACAAGAACGGTTTTTATTCATGACAAGATAGGGTACAAAAACTAGGGATACAACGGAACCAGGTAAGAAGGTTCTAGCTTATGTTACAACAACTCCTTCTACTCCAACCAAGTGCGGCGCTTCTTTGGTGGAAGGCAGCGCTCCAACTCTTCATCCTCAGTCTGGATGCTCATATCTCGGTGGGTCTCCATGGGTTCTCCCTTCAATAATCCAGCCCTCTTTCAAAGTACCTTGAGTTGTTCTCTCTCATAGGCATAGTCTTCCCATTTGGTTTGGATAGTAGCCAGGGAACTCTGGGCTCGTCCGGCTTTTATCCGTTGTGCTTCCATTCCCTGCTCAGCTTTTTCTGCTCTACGGATTTGGTGCTTTAGTTGTGCTGCCTGTTCGCGGTACAACCGGTCCAAGCCATTGAGGTAGATAGCTAGGTGAGACACAGTGTCCTCCAGGTCTTCTTCACTACCAAAGCTCCTCATTCGGGCAATCCATGAGTGTCCTCCTCCCCTGGTGGGTAGGAAAAATCCCATAGGTGTTCCCAGAAGCTGTCGCTTGTAGCGTATGCGCAGGTGTAACAAGGCTTTTCTAGCGGCTTTCTGGTAGGTATCTGGGAAGCAGAAGTCAGTGGTGTTGACAGACCAAGGTGCTATCCCAGGGTAGAGGGTTCTTTTCTCCACAAAGATTACCATCCTACACCTAAGGGTGTCTCTGCGGTCGAACTCCTGGTAGGCATACTCCGGTGGGTCCATAACTCCGATGTGTTCCAGGCTGAGCAGCGGTAACTTGGGGAGGCCGGGCTCTGCATAGCAGACTCCACGAATCCATCCCTCGTCATCCATCTGGAACATGGCAAAAGCCAAAGATGAGTGCTTGTGTGGATGTAAGGTTAAGCAAAGAAAGCCTAGGGTTGGAAGAGGCTTAGAAAAGGGTCTTGACTCTAGGGGTTACGTCCTACGGCCAACCTACGGCTCTGATACCACCTGAAGCGTCCCATCGAAAGAGAAGACTTAATGTGATTGCAAACACCAGTCCCAGGAGGCTGGTTCACATTATTACAACACACGGTTCAGTGCTTAAACAACACTACGGGTGGCGAGAACACTGCAACGCCACTAAAAACAAAACTAAAGCTAAACTCCAGATGAAGATGTTGACGACGTAGAGATCTTCATCAGAGTAGGATGCCATGCAGAAACACCTGCGGGTGGACCTAACTCCACGGGCTGGGTTGGGAAGCAGCACGTCACCCCTACTCGATGTCCTCCGGGACAAAGTTTGGGTCTTCCTCTGTATAGATTAAAACAAGGGTGAGTACAAACGTACTCAGCAAGCGCAACCACATCCATGGAGGGGATACAACAGATATATGCATATGATATAAACAAGGATAGGTTATGGTTCATCTGCAGGAAAACTAGAGTTTACACATGCAAGAGGTTCATTTGTTGAAAAAAAGATTTTAGCAAAACCTTGTTCTTTAAAAACTAAAATGATTCAAACTGACTTGACTCACACTGAGTCCTCACTTTTCTGCTACCGGACTTCCCATCCGTCATAGCCACTGTCAGAGTTTTCTAAAACAACACACGCCGCAACTTAGATCAACACCAAAGGACTAGTGAAGTGACCAAGCCGTAACTCGACCAATACCGTGGTCACGGCTATCCGGATAGGTTTCAACTCTGCAGAGGTGTACACAACCACAAGTAGGGTACCGTAACATGAACACCTTAGTGCCAGTACAGATCCATCAAAGCCATTACCCATCATAGCTAAACTGACTAGCCACCACAGAACAACCAGGGGGTCAGCAACCTGCCAACGAGGTTCTACCCAGGGCATAACTCACAAAGATCATATCCCTGTCTCCATGGTTTTCTGTTGCTCACCAGCCACCTGACAACTAACAGCTTAACTAGTGGGATTTATGCTAAGCCGCATACAACGGTCGAGTGGTGGCACTGAAAAAGTGAGTTAGGCTAGATGACACATCAACATCATCCAAAACATTTGAAAGAGCGGGCATCTCCCACTATGCTCAACCACAAAGGTTCGAGCTCACCTCGGTGTCTCACACAAGAAACACCGCATGCCCCATCACACACCGTTGTCACTTATTTTGTAAACCACCTTCCTTTTAAAGTACACACATTAGTACTTTGTAAACACATGTAAATATGATATTGAGAGTAAAATTAACCAAATCCTAAGCATTTCTAGCAATGATTGATATTTAAATAGAGCAATGTCATATTTAAATATTAATCTAGGCAGTCAAGGAACAGTCATAACAATCAAGGGATGGCTGCTCAATCAGGGTTCAGCAATAAAACATGCAAGATTTGTGAAACCGGCCAACAGGTTGTAATTATAAAATTGGTATAAATATGCATCAAAGGATGGGGTTGAACTTGCCGTTCTCACAACCCTCGGGGAGTTCCTGCCCGGGGTACTGGTCTTCGGGCTCCTGTTCGTGGCACTGTTCCTCCTCGAGTCATTCCTCGTTCACGGCGTAATCTATAGCGCACACACAAGCAGGCATACAATAAATACAAGCAAACAGAGGTTTTCACTGAGCTCAGAAGAAAAGAACAGAGAGTGAAAGGAAAACGATGGAGGATGAAATTATTCCTGGAACTGTCTTGATTGGCTTTGGAGAATATATCCAATGAGAAGAGGTATGGTGAATTTTGGGATCAAAAAAAGGATGAGGATAATTTGGATGCTTAGCTCATGATTTTAGGAGGATTTAGAAAAAAGAAACATATGAATCGGAGTTGGGATGAAGGAAATATTGCATTTATAAGACTGGCCGATTAATTAATTCCGAAAATGGAATTACAAGAAGATTAGAGTCTTGCTTACGTGTAACTGGTCTAGGCTTGGGGCGCTTTGCATAACGGTTTGGGCTGTGGCCCATTGCTTATTCGTGGGCTGTGCATTGGACAGGAATAAAGAAGCAGAGGAGAAAGGGAGCTACGGGAGCCAGCGGAGAGAGGACCAGACGTCCTTGGCGACGCGGCCGCGAGTATCGGTGAAGCTCCGGCTTCGCCGGAGCTCTGCCGGAACGGCGTTTCCGGCCACCAATTCGAAATCGGAGAATATGGGGAGGGAGAGGAGAACGAGTGGATTCAACTCTGGTGGTTCTCATCGCGGGCGAGGTAGTGGAAGGGGGTCGGCCATGGACGGCCATTGATGCGGCACTGGAGCTCGTGGGGAGCTCGGCACAGGCCGGGAAAGAGAGGGGAGAGGCTTGGAGAAGGTAGAGGAGGTTGTGGAGATGCTAGACAGCTGTTTACCTCGGGCGGGGATGGTGCGGGGAGGGCTGCCCACAGGAGCGAGCGGCGGCGGCAAAGGAGCTCGCGGCGGCGTTGCTGGGGTGGTCGAGGCGGCGAGCTGGGTGGCTGGTTAGCGAATGGTGGTGGTAGTGGAGCTGGCCGGCCTATTTATAGACGTGGGAGGCGGTCACGCGAGCGGATCGACATGAGTGGAGGGAGCTCGGTGGTCAAAGCGGCCGGCGGCGGTGCAAGCAATGGCGGCCGGGATTCGCGGCCGGCAACGGGATAGCTCGGCGTGGTACTGGAGACGCACATGGCCGGCGCGAGCTGCGAGGCGGCTGTGCTTGGCGTGGCGTGGTCGTCGCGGTGCGGCGTGCGCGTGCGGCGACGGCAGGGCGACGACGCGGCGTGTCGGTAGGGGCGGTGGGCGAGGCGTGGCAGCAGCGCTGGTGGCGGTGGCTTGGCGACACGGCGGCGAGCAGAGCGGTGGTCGCGTGCGTGCGCGTGGGCGGCGAAGAACGGCGGCGCCAATGACGGTGGGCGCCGAGCGTCGGTAGGAGAACGGGAGGAAGAAAGGGAAAGAAAGAAAAGAGAAAAGAAGAAAAGGGAGAAAAGAAAAGAGGGAAAAAAGGAAGAGGGAAAGAGAGAGAGAGTCGACACGATGATGATGCCGACGACAGTCGAGCGCGGGCGATCGACCCGAGAGCGGGTGAAGCGGGACGGGACGGGACAGAGAGGCGGTGAAAACAAGGTGAGTAGGAGCTCAGGCGGTAAAAGATTTTGACAGCGGGATTTTACCGGGTGATAAAGCAGGAGATAAAAAGAGAGATTAAAACACGGGTGTTACAATAGGTGACGCGGCTCAATTAAGAAGTGTCGCATATTAAGGTACATAGGAGACGCGTGCTGCCTCTGCAGATTTATTGGTGACGCGTCTGATAAAACCGCGTCTCCAATAACTCATTGGTGACGCGTTTTAATTAAGTGTCTCCTAATAGTGTGTCTTCTTTGAAGACTTTTTACATAGTGACAGTGCCCACGGCTGCAGGAACTCAAGCTGAAGGGGCTAGGCAGACGCAGCTGCTTTCCCGGCGATCTCTCCATACGCTCCGGCTCGCTCGAACGCTTAGAGATCGGCGTCGAGGTCTTGGGCAAGCTCACCGTTGATGCGCCGGAGCTTGTCCGGTTGGTGGCTGCCGGCTGCCTTCACGTTCACGACCGCAACTCTCAGAGCACCGCGCACATTGTGGCACCGAAGCTCGCTGAGTTGATCTGGCACCATGCCTATGACTCGCGCTATCATCAGATCGATGGGTGCCATCTGCAAAGGTTGGAGGTGAAGCCGTTCTACGGATATGTTAGCTTCTGGAAGCTGACAGAGCGGGTTGTGCCTACTGCGGCTTTGTTCCAACGATTCGACACTCTAGACGAACTGCACCTGGATGTCTCAATTATTCCTCAGGTGTGACCATGACCACTCTTATAATCTAGCTTCCTCTCTTTTGCAGAACTCTTATACTACAACAAATTAATTAAAACTCCAAATTATTAAATGAAGGGATTTCTTCTTGTCATCTTCTACCACAAATTAATTAAAACTGCTGATGTTCTCCTGTCATGAGATGTGTAAAATCGATTCTTACTTCTGTCATGTTCGTTTCATTTTTTTTTGGTCGTCAGTACAAGGTCTATCACGAAGAGTTTTTCAAGGACACTATAAAGCTTCCGAAGTGCAAGGCCTTGAAAATACGATTGGGACAGAGAGTGGAAGGTCACCCTTTTGTGTCCATCGTCATACTGCATCTCCTCCGCAACTGTGCTGGTGTAAGCAGGGTGGATATTGAGTTGCCCATGACGGTGGTATGTATGATTGCTATTATCTCTGCTACATATTCTTGCATAATGATCCATAACTCTGGAATATGCAAGAATCCATACAGAGTTATGTCTGCTACATATTCTTGCTATGAATTCTTGCTACTCTGGAATAATTCTTGCTATAAATCTCTGCTAGTACGTAAAAAGCTTCAAAGAAACAAAAAATCCATACAACTCTAACCTATGTATGCATATTCTTAATTTCGTTATATGTGTTTTTCTTAACTTTTTAATACCTTTTTTTATCATTGCAGTACAAGGATCATGCATGTAGCAACTCGTATTGTCCTTGCAGTCTGTGGGAGAACCAGTGTATGGATGACATCGTCCTGGATTCCCTTGAAGAGTTGAACATCAGTTGGTTGACAGGGGCCGATCATGAGGTGAACTTGGTAAGGCACCTACTGACTAGGTGCCACAAAAGGGTGTCCATTCGTGTGACATTACATGTTTTATACACCTTGAGGGAGGAGACGTGCCAGAAGATCGCCGGTTGTTTCTTTCAGCGAGATACAAGGGTTGAATTCCATGGTCACTTCAATGGAAGGCACGGGAGCCGTGTATACATGGGGAGTCTGTCCTCGTCTTGCAAAAGATAACTCTTGTGGCAAATTATGCCATGAAATTAATTTGGATACGTACGGCATCTGAAATATGCCATGGTAAGGTCTAACAGTTACAGAGCGAGGGCAAGCTGAGATTTGTCTGGTAGATCATCCGATCCTTTTGATAATTTAAACCCAAGTTTGGTTTGGTCATTGGTATGGATAGAACTGTTTTTTGGTTTATATCAACGTGTAGGGACGGGCGTCTGGGCTGGATTTGGACAGAAAACGGGAAAGTGATACTATTGGTAACAGCATTCTACAGAAGACAGGCGCCACCTCTTTAATGTATTGAATAATGGAAATGGCATCCAAATAAGCTAATTAGTTCCGCTTCAAGTGGTAAACGGTGGTGCTCAAACTTTTGTAAAGATTCACTAGTCTATTTCAATTACCTTTTGTGCTTGTACAGTTTTCTTTGTCAGAAGGAAATGCTCACAAACAGATTCAGAAGCTAGTAAATTAATTTACAAGAAATCTGTCGTTCTTCAGTTTGTACATACTACAGAGACAACTGAAGAACAACTAACAATTAAGGCTCCGAGCGAACAAGAAACAAGACTAAACATTACTTTGAAATGCACAAATTTGTGAGCGTTCTGTTTGTACATCGCCATAATTCAACCTGTCATTTCTATACACGCATAACTCCGGCTTTATCAGTGAAAATGTTTGCTGATTTGTAGAATTGTAGCCCCTCCGCTCCCTTGCCGAGGGCATCGAACGGCTGCAGGTCAATTATTCAAGCTGACCACAAGTCACAACTGCATCCAGTCTCGGTCCCGCCATACCACGACCAGGAGCCCGGACAGACTTCACTAAAATACGACAGTGCCAGAATGTTCAAACTCACTCAGATCAAATAAGCTCCGAAGATCCAAACAGGCCAGATTACGTTTGTTTTTCTCTAAGATTTCTGACAGTATTCACGTAAAATCCATCAGGTAACCATTTGCACCGTGCGGCAGACATGGGATAACAGTGTGAACACAAACAATGACCAGACCCTTGTGAGAAACGATGATTTGGCAGGCTGGCTGGCTGCAAAGACCGGAATAAGTTTGTAGCAACCCAAATACAATTCTCTACATAACTAATGCTTTATACAGGTACATAAGTCTAGGGGACCTGAACCACATGTACAGCTCAAATTGAGCGAGACCCAAAAATAAAGGAAAAGGTTACAGATAATGGGAACCCAAAGAATTAAAGTAATTTCGAGGCTCAGCTATACATGCGGCACCAATTGTCAAGCCATTTGCGACAATCAACAAGCATTTGAGAGTTCAGCACCGCTAGATCCGCAGCGACAAACATCATGCCACCCAAACATCATGCGCTTCTGGTACTAATCATTCCGCTGTGATATTGTTAAGCATAGAAGCAATTTTGGCCGTCTTATAATCATCCCTCAGCTGAATGAACCTGAAATGTAATTCAAATCCCCAAAGTCAGTTCCAAGGACCTAACAAAACCATGATTGATTCCGGAAATATCATTAATTGTTTCTATGCAGACATAACCTCAACGCGTCCTTCCGAATGCTAGGGGTTCCTTCAAACAGCGATGCTAAACTTTCTGGAGCAACAATAAAGACATTCGCCACACTGCAAATGTACAAGTAAAAGTTAGTGACATTGGCACAAACATCATGACAAAAACCGCAGATACAGAACTTACATTCCCAGCTGTTCGAACTTCTCATCTATGGATGGTGCATTGAAGCTACGAACAAAATCCCCATATTCAGTTATGTCACGTTTCAACCGCAGGCCACCGCTACAATAAAACAAAACAGCACTGTGAAGTAAGGTTCTGCCAAGATAACCACTTTGTGATGGCTGGCATGCACAATAGTTATTGCGGTTCATGGCCATTACTTAATTGCATGTTCTTGATCTTGATGTTCCTTGACTTGAATTAGACATGAGTATTCCATCAATCAAAACTTTGGCAAATATGCACTTCCATGTAATGCATGCATGATGATCAATGAACAAAAATAGTAACCTGGACCTAATCATTGGCTACCCACTTGCATCCCTAACACCATAAATCTCTATCGAAGAACAGCAATCTCAAAGGCAACCAGATAGCAAGAAGTGCAAACATCTTCAAAACATTCTTCTATGGGTTTGACAACAGAGTTAACTAGTGGCTTCAGCATTTTTCTGAGCTTAATATTGAAAATGCTGAAGCTGAATATCCAATTTATTGATCAGCTTAAGGAATAAAAATGTCATGGGAGATTAAAGTGATCACTAATGGACAGCTCAATAGAACAGAATGTTGAGGGTACACTGGAGAGCGCAATAAAGGAGAATGTTGAATGGTTGACGAAACATTCTCTTACTGAATTAAGTTGCCTTCATTTGATCAAAAAAGAAAACGAAGAGAAACTATCCAACATTGTAACCCAATCAATTCAAGGTTGTTTATTAAACCCTTATGTTCAATTAAAAAATTTTAAATATACTTGATGAATCTAAAATTATTGAATCTTGCTGATAAAATATGGATGCAAAATATCACAGTAGTAAAAAAACAAATCCAGAAAAAAAAAACTGATTTGAAGACATAGTTAAGAACCAGAAACCAAAAAAAGGACAGAAATTTATTTGTTTGGAAATGGTAGATGAGTACCTGGGACTAAATGTGAACTTCTGCCAGTGATTAAGCAGCCCCTTGTGCATGCGATTTCCCTAAAGGACAGGTCAGGTTATTGGCAATACAATATTGCATAAAATATCAGAACCAGCATTCACAATTACCAATATGAATATTGGTAATAGTATTTTTCTAGAAAAATATCAGCAATAGCACACATGTAAGCAGCAGTTCGCTCAAATACTTACAGAGTTCACTTTTAATATATTCCTTTAGTAAATCAAACAGTAAGTCCTGAACTTGCAGATCAAGTCTTGCAAGTTGCAACACTAGGTATTTGGTTCCTCAAACTTGAACAAATGTGTTTGTGAGGCCCAATTTCCACCCATCTAGTTTCTCTATTTCAACTGACACCTACTGGACATACGAACAAGTATGAAAGCCAGATCATGCTGCTGCTGCCTTCACTGCCCAAATAGTGAAGCATCCATGACAAACTCGGGTGAGTAGCAGCCATCACCACTCATCTACAGTTGGTGCTCAGTAAATGTTCTGTGCAAGCAACTGAGCGGTGATGCCACCTGTGCATCAATCTGGTGTGCATATGTGAGGTGGAAGTGAAACGCTTGACAGGCATGCTGGCAGTTGACTAAGCTACACATAAAAGCAGGGAATTCTCCTGCCACTAACACCGTGTGCGTCCTTACCAGCGAAACCGAAGGCATGGCGCCAAACATGTCACTGAGTGCATGCCACCAAGGAAAAATTCTTCCTCAGCTTGCAGAAGGAACAACGGGGAACTGCTCGTGGGAACACATGAGCAGGGTGGCAAAGTAGCATCAGTATCAAAGCCCACACAGAGCACCATAAAGGAGGGGTGTTGCCACGTCTATGCTGCATCAAACACGTACTGCCAGCATATCCAGTTGAACCACATTTACAAGTTTGGGGACCTAAATATACGGTTTTCAAGTTCAAAGACCTGCTTGAGCCACTCGAGCAGGTGTACCCTGTACTGAAAACTCCCACACAAGATGGCGTGCAGAAAAGGAAATTTCTAGACAGCCTTACCCTTGAAAAATTTGCAAAGAGGCTGATTCAAATCCATGACCTCCAGGACACAAGTGGAGACTCTACCACTGCGCCAGCCCACCATTCAGTGAAATTAACTTTGTATATATCTTCTGTACCCCACATAAATCCGATATCCTGTAACTACAATTAACCATTTCCTACTTGCAATAAAGTACATAGGAAGACCTAATGACAAAAGCATTGCTGTGCTTGTGCAGTCATTAGAAGAAATAATAGATATTTTGCATGATCACTGTATTACAGTGCAAAAATGGTCCATTTCCAATGTGTCTTGTAGGATATTAATGTTTCTAACCCTGTTGCTTGGATGGCTGTAATTCACCAGGGAGAAAAAAAACTGAAAATCAAGGTACGCTATTGGTGACATACCAGCTCAGTCAAAAAGGACTGCTTGTTGAGACCTTCAAGGGCATTGAATGCAACCTCAAGAACACGAGAGAGATAGGCTACAATCCTGAAATAACCATGAAACATAAGTTAGTTATATTGGACCGTGCTAAATTTTAAACGTAGAGCATCTCACCTTATGCAAGCGTTAGTTGGCCGATGATCTGGTGCAGCTCCATCATCTGGTGTCCGATAATCTGTTGCCTTCTGTTCTGAATACAACAATCTTTCGACCTACAAAGCCAAGCCACAAGTATCGTGTTTATGCATCAACACAAACAACTAGTGATGTGGTCCCACATATTTATACAAGGAAAGGAAAAAAGGAGAAAAGGTAGGCACCTCAGACATAACAGTATCAATACATTGTAGCAGTCCTTTGTGTGCAGTAGCCTCAACCACTGATACTGCTGACCCCATATCTTCACAAGCAGATGGATGAGCACCATCAACAGGTAGCAGGAGTCGAGATATGGTATTTGAGAAGTACTACAGAGAAGGAACAGAAAAAGTTCAAGCACAGTTCATTGTCTTCATTTGCTAGCAGCTAAGGCTGCAAGCTTAAAAATAGCTATCAGCACAGATTACCTGCTGAAGGATAGCAACACTACTAGCACAACGCTGCACGGCAATCATGAAGGATCTAAAGCTACTCTCACCAGCAGAAGCTGCCACCTCTGCCTGCAAATATTTCAAACACAGATAAGTCTCCCATACAATGACAGCTTTGGATAGAACCGTATTTGACTGCCAAAAATGGACAGTACACTGAAGAAAAGGAAATAAGACTTACTGCAGTAGCAGCAGCAGCCGCCACTCTTCTACTAACACTTGAACCGATGACATATCTGTCCCGCTGAGCTGCAGCCTCATTTAAGCTATCTCTAGCTCGATCAAGCCCTTCCGTTAAGTATTGGCTCACCTATAGCAACAAAACTTTGTCATCTGACAGGCATTAACTTCTATATTATTCATATACTAATGCTTCATGGTTCTTTACTTACTTGATCAAGCAAGCACGCGAATATGGATCTCACGTTAGCTGCAACTGTAGTAGGCTGCAAAGATATTACTTTGAATTAGTCCAGTCAGAACAGCAGTTGACAAGGTATATGGACTTATTAACAAATTTACATATAAGAAAAAAAATCATGTGGCTTTTTCCACCAAACCAGCAGGACAGCTGCCTGTCATTGTATTAAGGAGAAATAAAGAAGCAATTACAAAAATCAAACAGAAAACACATACAAAGAAAAATACTACCCAGTTCAGATCGACACACCTACAGCATAAAATTCCCAATCAAAGACTTCAGAATTTATGGTGGAAATAGTTGGAGAGTGAAGGACCTTGGCATCTATTTATCACACCACATATTCAAGTGTAACAAATACAGAACATTTTTACCAGGTAATATAGTCAAAGTCAGCAACAGACTCTAATTGAAACCATCAAGCGTAAGAAATCACTATACATAAACACAAGTAATGCAGGAAAGAAATGGCTAGGTGGATCTGTTCAACCTGAGAAAACAACAGCGTGCATCTGGCTATGGCTTCCTCATTCCAGCGAACAAATTCTGTTACTACAGTGACAGATATCAGTTGCTGTGGTGATGTAGTCAAAGATGCACCTTTTGCACGTCCGATTGAGCCAGTTGACTCAGATTGTTGCTTAGCCTCAGCTCTCAGTTCAGCCATCTGCACAGCAGTTACTTTTATAATATAGGTACTTGAAATGATTTTTTTATGCAGAAACAATACTTGAAATCATTGCATTTTACAATACATAACCTTTGACTGATATAGCTGCCTAAGTGATGCCTGCTCAAATTCTGTGTACTCGTCCTTGTGAGCAACATATATGGATTCAGTGAGACCTAAAAAAACAAAAAAGGAAATCATAATGACAACCAACAAATCTGCTTACAAAATGTTAACGGATGCTACTCACTACTCAGACTTATGAATTGAACCACTTAAGTGATGAACCAATAGTCCATCCAAAATAAATGACTACTGTGTCAAAAGTAATCAAAATTGTTAATCACAGTACAAATATGAATTAAAGTTTTGGTATTAACTAATAATGCTCCATGCATGTATCATCTAACTCATCACCCATATTCAACTCCAGTATACAAACAGCACTTGTAAAGACATGTATCCCTTTTACGATGAGCCAAAATAATTCAGATTCAGTCATGGATCAAAAGTAGCAATATAATTATACAAAATGTACAATGACATAGCATGAATCTATAACATGGAATAACGAAAGATGAAAAGAAGAAAATTTTTATGAAACGCAAGAAATACCTTCAATATCCAAATCCCCACAACCAATAGATTGCAAATCCTTGGCCAGTTCTTTTGTTTTGTCATATGCAACTGCCAGAATTCTTAGATACTGCCATTTTAATTTGACATCAGCGAGGCATCATACTTGAATGATGTATCGGCAAAAAACTACAATGGATATATTATAGAGCACAACACTTACTTGTAGAAGGCCTCCTTCTTCTAGAGAAGGCAAACTACCAAGAGAGGGCTTTATCAAAATTCTATCAAGAATAGTTGATACCCTTTGTTCTAGCACTCGCTGAAAAGCAAAGTACAATAGTCAACCTATTTTATGATTCACAGCAAGCACACAGACTGGAGTGCCATTTAAAAAAACATACCTGCACAAGAATTGCCATGACCTCATTTGGAGAAGGAAAGACAGCCGTTATTGTAGTTGCCTCTCTCCTCACAGTATCTGAACAGAAGTAAAATATATCAGATCGCTGAAAGTAAAAAAATCATTCCATTAAAAAAAAATCATCAGAGTACAGATTTTGAACAGAGATTGTAAAAAGATCATCTGCAATACCTGCAATTTCCTTGTACAATGTAGAGAGACCCTCCGCAATATAATTGGAGTCAGCTTGCAGCCCCTCATCGCCCAGAACAACTTGAATATCAGTGTTCATAATGTCCACATCAATAAACATTGGCCGTGTTGCAACATAGTGTTGCATAGCACTGGTTCCCCGATTGAACTGCAAACAATGTAACATGAAAGAGTATATTTTAAAGTAATCCATTGAAATTAATAGAGAAAATCAAATGCTTGCATAGACTAGCACCAACCCTTAGACTTGACGGGTACAAAAGCTTAAACCGGGACCGAAAAGCAAGCTAATGTTCAGCCTTAGCTAATAAGCTCAAGTTCCTTTCCACAAAAGTTACTCATGTGGCTCTTGAACTTGCAGCCTTGCAGGGGTGTATAATTTAGTTTGATCCAGTTAGCCTTTTAGGCATATCTAGCAAGCACGTTGCCTAAGCTACATATTCAAGACCAGACACAATTTCTTCCCCACTTCTATTGCATAAATGCTCACAATTTTCTAACTCGCAAGTCCTAGTTCACCATCATATATGTAAGGCCGTTAGAAACATCAAACCCATATTTTCAGCTATATCGTCAACAATTTCAAAACAAGTGGGTCCACATTAGCCTCCTCCAATATTCAATCCAAGAACTTAATGGCAAAATATAAACCAGGTGGTTTTTACATCTATCATAGAATTCACTCATATAAGAATTCATGGAATTCTACATTAATACCCATGAGAAGATTTTGCTGCTGCTGCTGCTAATGTTCTGTTAGAATGGAATATTTCCTTTCAACCAAACAATCTGAGCATGATGAAGTACCCTGTTGCTTGCATAAATGCATACCTGTGACAATATTTTAGCACATTCTGCCATTGTAGACAACTCTCGTCTCTGTGATGCAGCATCAAACCGAGCCAGCAGTCTATTCTCCAATTCTGCACAAAAAAAGAAAGGATAATTCTCCACCCCATACTAACAGAATCTCTATCGAAAAGCTGAAAAGAAGCAAACTGACCGTTACAATAATCTTGAAGATTTGCGACAGCAACCTCCAAACCACGGCTTGCATTAGCAGAGCCTACAGCTGATGTTACACCATGTCTACCAACATCCTCCTCGGCAAATGATCCTACATTATCAAAGCATGCAACTACTTGAGCAACATGCTACTCTTAAATGTGCGAATACACTAGAATTCATCAATATCATGACAAACTGCAAATACTACTGCTTTGCTTGAAAAAATTCTGCTTAGACATTATAAATCTCCACCAATGCTGCTAAAAACAGAAGAAAAAGAACAAGAATCACCATATACAAATTAGGAAAATAAATGCACATATCAACTTACTACAATATTTTCCTATAAGATATTTATCAACTACATAAGTGTTACTCCTCCCTTTTATATATGACGTTGGGTAGTTCAAAATTGGACTAATCAGCTTCATATATAAAAGGAAGGAGGGAGTAAGTGATAACCAGCAAAAGGAAAGAAATTAAAAACAGCATAAGAATATGTTGCAGCTCAGCTTACGCAATTTCTGTGCAATTGAAGCAGCCTCAGCAACATGGCTGTCGTCAGAAAATAAAGGAGAAAGCTCCATAAGGTCCCCAGGTGTGCTGTTGAATTCCATCAGATACTGCAATAGAAGCATATTTCAGTTTCAGTTAAATCAGGCCATGCAAAAACATCATCCCATGGAAATAGTTACCATACTAGCATCAAATTAAAACAAGTATATTACCTTGATGAGATCTATTGTCTGACTAGCAGTTTCCCTCTGGGATTCTGCACTCTGACAGACAGGAGAAGCAAACATTAAACATTAAAGCAATAAATAAACTTAAACAAAAGAGTATAGTCACAACCTAAGAATCATCTAACATGTACAGCAATTACAGGCACCAATACCACACAGAGAAATTACCTGTAAATGATCACCGATTTTTGCAGCTGTTTGCCCAACACTGGATATGCGGGAATCCAACCTAGCAAAGCTATCAAATAGACCATCCACACCTTTCTCGAGCTGGAAAGAATAAAAAACAATTTATAAGAAAAGAAACATGAGCCACCAGTTCGCTGTCATTTGTTAAAATGTATACAAGAATATACTGATTCAGAGGTGGGCCTTCTCTTAATTAGTTTCCATTGCCATTTTAAGTTGAATTTCATTAAGACTTCTGGCCTGCTTGAATTGACCAAAGAATATCACTACCTTGCTGCGTGGTAAAACGGAAGAACACCAAGAGGTGATAGAATTTACAAAACCACCTAGACCTCCTTGGGTAATGTTCTGATGGATTATAAGCATATGGGGACAAGAAATCAAAGGACTGGAGTATCATCCACTGGCACTAGCCACAAAATGCCAATTTAAGTCAAGAGAGAATCTCGCACGAAAGCAAAATGGGCAGCAAAATGTAACAATAGATGTCAACGTCATGGAACTGGCTGGATAATTAACCAACTCAGACTCGGTGGTCCCATGACTGGCATAGATATCTATGTATTCGATTCATAGTCCGGTAGCTCAGTTTCCAAAGTTCATCTACTAGTGTTTCCAAAGTTAGCCATATACTCATATAGCACGTAGTACATAACGAATCCCCGCCTTGTTTAGAGTTGTCAAGTAATAATCAGTAAAGGAATCTGCCCACCAAAATGGGATCTGTTAAGAGCCTCTTCCTGACAGAAAAAGCCTGATGATTAGAGGGCAATCGCCCATGTTGTATTATATTAAGTTGGAGAGAGCAGGCAGTGTTTTCCCCTCCCAGGGCTTCTCTGTACTGTATATAGCCCATAAAGATGCAACTGACAACTGAAGGCTGACTATTTGGCCGGTTACTCACATGTTTCCATATCTTTCTTTACAGAATGCCAGTTATTGGTCATTTAAAGAAAAGAAAGAACAAATGGTCTCTCTTGTCGTAACCCTATTCCTCAACCAGAAAGGTGGACAGCTAAATGCGGCATATTGAATATGGTTAAGACTAAGGTAAGTTCATCGATTTTCCTTCCTTTACGGAAAGGGGTGAACAGAGAGTGTTCCAAGCCATCATTTATCCACACGAGCGTCTGAGGATCCCAAATAAGGAAAGAAATGACCAAGACATACACGTGAAACAACTCCATCTATATGCTTTAAAGGAATTTGATTGAGCTTTTCTTTCTGAGCAACAGGTTTCCTATGGTTCTTTGTGGTGTCACCTATACGTATTCATTTACTTATCATTGATAATTATTTTCCTAGAACAATACCTATTGCACTAATCATGAACAAATATAAAAACCCCGCAAGCATGGTAACTAACCTCCCCGAGCGTCTTGCGGTGCTTGGTATCCTGCACCGCCACCTCCTTCTTCAGATTCTGGAGCCTCTTATCAATCTGTCAACGAGAAACCAGAAAACATCACGCCATCAGTGCACACAACATCACCAGCCACAAACTCAGTTCAGCATTCAGAGCCACGGGCAGGAGGGGGAGCGGGACGTGACGGACCTGCCTGCGGAGGTCGACGAGCTCCTTGCACGAGTGCTTGAACAGCCCGAGCAGCTCGTCGACGGCGGGGAAGACGGGCGGGGCCGCCCCGAGCACGGGCGGCGGCGGCGGCGGCGCGGGCGCGGCGTCGTCCTCCCCGCGGTACTCCGGGAGGAGCTCGTCCACCAGGCCCCCGAACAGCGCGTCGAACGAGAAGTCCCCCTGCGCCCGCCACAACCGGCACGGTGAGAGCGCAGCACATCGCGGCGGGGACGGCCGAATTCGGAACGGAATCGGAGGAGGGGACGGGGAACACCTACCTTGAAGTCCTCGAGGTCGAGGGTGAGGGGGAGCGCGGCGGCGGGGTCGGCGGCCGTCGGCATGGCGGCCCGACGGCGGAGATCTGGGCGGGGGTTCCCTTCGCTTCCCTTCTCCGAGGCGGGGCGGGGCGTCGGAATGGAATGCCGGCGGTTTGCGTTTGTTCGATCTGGGGGCGGACGGAAACAACACAATGGAAAGGAAGGACAGGAAAGAAAAGGAATACCAGACAGGGGCTAGACGAGGCTTATTAGAGGAGGAGACATGCAGTGGGATTAATCTTTCCACGTGAGTCCTGGTTTTGTTGTAAGTACTGGGCAGTACGTTTCCTATCGTAGCTGTTTTTTCTTCTGGTCCAAAAAAATTAGTAAACCCGCCCTGCAGCGAATCCTGGAAGAACGGTGGGATGGGATCAGGGCTACGACGATGTTCCGGATCACGATTGAAATCGACCCAGGTCTAGTTCGACTACGTTTCTCAACTAATTTCGGTTTGGAGTCCTGGACGGTATGTTGTGGGTACGTGGGGTGGGTAAAGAAATTGCATGGTGAGAAAAGTAATACATAAAACGGCAAAAACTCGCTAGAAACGTCGTTTTTAAAAAACTTTCCACGTCGTTTCTATCGTTGCACCTGGCATGTGGGCCCTCCATGAGGGGTGGGTAGGATTTTTTTGGGTGAGAAGCGTTTTCAAAAGTACTGGATCCTTATAGTATATATATATAATATATATATAGACTCAAAAAATTTTCATATAGGATCTGTCCTAGGTTCTATGTTTTATTTTTACCTTATTTGATTTTGGTTGGATTTCTATTTCACGGGAATTTGTGAGATTAAGAACTTGACTGAAACTTTATGGCGTGGTGTGCAAGCATATAATTTTGCAATGTTAGACTCAAGTTATTTTTGTGAGATACAAATTTGATGGATTTTGGAAAAAAACATGGTTTATGGTTTTCATTCTTTTTACACACTTTTATCTGTTCTTTTTTTGTTTCATAATTCATACACTTACAAAGTCGAGTTTGTTATTCTACTCCTATATTTTTCTATTTTTCTATGGCCGCTTCCACGTTTCCAATTAATTATCTAGTCTTATATATTTTGAGGGTCATTCACTATTTCACCGAGAAGAGAGTTTCCAGCTAATATGTTTCACTTTGTTGTAGAATACTATATTTTAAGCCACTACTCGGTGTGTTCAATCTATTCAATTGTATAGGTACCCTTTAAGCATTCAAATCAAGGCGTTTGATTAGATGGATAGTTGTGCCAACTTCATTGTCAAATCTATACTATAAAGAGAATTAGATCTGAGAACATTTCTCACCAAGATTAGGCCCACCCCCACCTATACCCCCCTCACAGAGGACCCACCTGTCACAAAAAAAAGCTTGATACGGAGGGGAGACTGATTTTCCCATCGTTACACAGTGATTTCCCCCCAAAACCTCAAAACTTTTTTCACCTTAGAGTGTACCCATACCCACCCCCACGCCCACCGCGCATACCCACCGCGCCCACCGCGGCGAAAATTTTGGAAGGCGTCCGCCGCCCGCGTAGCCAGACCTCTCCGCAGCACGCGAAAAAATCGAAAACCTACGTCGCCCTTCCCTCAGCCGCCTCCCCCCTATGAGCCTCTCATGACCCCGCCTCTCCTCCACCGCCGCCGTCGGTGTTTGCCATCTTCTCCCGCATCGTCCTCCGCTGCCGAACCCTCTACGTACCCTCCCATCGGTGGCCGGCGTCCTAGGGTTTCGTGCGCCGCCAGGTTTCTGCCTGGGATCGCGCACCGCCAATCTCTGCCTGGGATCGCCCGCCGCCAAGGGCACACATCGCTCCATTGCCGGCCCCTGCTGGATGCCATCCTCTGGTGAAGGGCTGAAGGCTCGCCATTGGCCTCCCTCCAACAAGAACAGGACGGCGCCGCGCCTCAGTCCCTAGATGCGAAGCTCTGTTCAATTGATTTGATGCATCTACGCATGCATACAGGTTCTTCCCCTTTTTTCCCTTTCTTTGTTCTTCAATCCTCCTTGCATCGGTTCAGGGAGAAGGATGCAAATAACCAGCCAAGAAATTCATGCCATGTCAAGGCTTTGAGTACGTTATTATGAATTGAGTTCATAGTGCAGTATATATGTTGCTTTGCTGCAACCAAACGAAAAAGACTTCATGATGCATGCAGACTGCCTTTTGTTTTTAGTTACTTGATGATTATTGTTGTCTACGGACTACGGGTGATGAATGATCAGCATTTGCAACTCCAGGTACAAGGCGCACCTAGATATCGTGCCTGTATTCGCGGAGACCGCACGTCGAGGTTCGTCACACCGGCGCGCCCACCGTCGCTACGGCGAACCTGCGGCGCCTGCACCCGCGGTCGAGCGGGATCGTGATCTACACGTCGAGGTTCGTCACATGTTTTCTGCCCACCATCGGCTTCGCCTGCCCATAGGGCTGATGTCTACCTTCTTCACGTTCTCCGTATGGTTTTGTCGACCCAGCGGTTTCACATGTCCGTGGCCTGGCAGCAGCCGGCCGTGGCCTGGCTGTAGCCGGTCGTGGCCATGCCGCAGGCGGCCGTTGAGTCTGTATGATGAAAGTTGTTGGTTTATAAAACATTGTATATGATCAAATTACGTATTAGGAATGGAAGACCAAACACCAGGACGTGCACCACTTGGAGATGTTACCAACATATGTTCTGATCGTCCTCCAAGGCCTGTCAAGCGACAAAGAAGTGTTAATCTGCCCCAAACACAAGGTTGGCCATATCTGATATTTTATACAGTTTGACAAATTTTATGTCAATTATTGACATCGGTATATTTATGTCACAGGATTGGAACCCCGCCAAACAGGAAGCGTGCCACTTGGAGATGTAGCACGCCCTGTCAAGAGACAAAAAAGTGTTAAAGATACTGATGGAGGCATACTGGTAGATAACCATGTTGCGGAACAACGCCACGCAGGGTAATCCAATCAACAAGATTTTGATATTTTATAACACCAAATGTTCCATGTGTTGTTTTACCTTCAGCTGTATTCCTTCTTTTCACAGAACAAAAGCGAGAAAAGTCAAGGGAAAGGTATGCAAATATGCCACCTGAAAAACAGGAGATTCTCAAAGAAAAAATGAGGGAGTATGCCCGTCGTAGAAGGGCTAACAAGGCAACCAAAGATGAAGCGATAAGCACAGGTGCCCTTCTTGTCAATCCACACAGTCATTGTTACTCATTTTTAGTTATTCACTGAATTGTCCTAAAATGTGTATTATAGGTGTAGCTTCGTTGAATGTTCAGCATATAGAAAATACCGACACTACCCTGCTGCAATCTTCCACCCCCTTTCGTGTGAATTCAGTTTCAGTTTCTGCAGGTAACACAGATATGCAAAATACTCCAGTTACTTGCAATAATAATTTAGGTAAAAATTATTTTAATAATATAATTGATGCGTGGTTTTACATGCATACATTTATACATTGGTACTCATGTGTTGATTATAGGTGTAGCTTCGTTAAATGTCCATCCATCTGAAGATAGCAAAACTGTACCGATGCAAGATTTCAACCCCACCGATGTTAATTTTGTACCCTTAACTGAAACCAACGCGCGGTTGCAGGAATCTTTAGATCGTACAAGTAATTTTTTTAATAATGTTATTCAATTATTGATGTTGTATACATATTTATGTGTGTTTTGGGTCCAGCAACTGATGAAGTAGATGACACATGGCTTAGGCGCAATGATTCATATAATCGGAGCACAGGTTATTCCATCCAGTATAAGATAAAATATATGATTTATATACACACACATATGTATGTTTCGTGTAAAAATTTGTTGGTTATAGGTGTTCTTCGATCATCGTCTGCCAGTGAGCGCATGAAGATAAAGGATAGAGAAAAAAGAGGAAAAAGTATGGAGCTTTGAGTCAAGATGAGAAGGCAATTAGAAATGTTAGACAGCGTGAAACAAGGCGTCGTCAGGTTAAAGATTCTACATCTACTCCCATTGATGGTCATGCCCCTGGTAGCTGCTAAACCTTTTTCACGTTATCACCTTATGGTCCATGTTATTATCAATTGATTCATATGTTAGAGCCTGACAATTTTATTTGCTATCGATTCAGGTGTTTTATTTGAGACACCACCATCAGGAACACTGCAGTCTGCAATCACCCAGTTAACTTGTGGACCTAGGACACATACCTCAGTGCTACCAGCATCAGGGACACTCCAGTCTGGAGTCACCCAGTTACCGTCTGTACCTAGGACACAGACTTCAGTGCTAAAATTTCAGTCCCAACATGAATGGGACTCTGGAATATGGGAACCAGACAACCTAGAACATGGAATTGAAGGTACTGTGTGAGCATACTGTTGTTGTAATATGATTTTTTCATGAAATAATGATCAATAAATATGTCTCAGAAAATGATCTGGATGAAAGGGATCCAAACGAGGATGGGACGGACGTTCTATATGACGACGAAGCTAGGGTGTTTCATCATAAAGGTATGTTCCTCGATTGGCTGGACATTGCCTTTAGACAGTTCATGGTTTTATGACTAATATTATTTCCATCACCTTCAGGGTCTGTTCAGTATGAATGCCGCAGAGATCCGGATAAGGTGACCACCGGCTTGGATCCGTACGATTACGTGTACAAGGACCTTCAGAAAAAAACACCATGTTTTGAAAAGGGCAAAACATTGTGAATTTTGCCGAGCAAAAAAGTTTCCTGGTGAAGGTCCTGCGTTCTGTTGCATGAATGGGAAGGTCAATATATACATGCCAGTAGTTCCCAGCGAGCTGAGACGTCTTTTTTCCAGCCAGGCAGATGAAGACGCAAAATACTTCCGAAAGCACATACGGTATTTTAATTCACGTTTTTCATTCACCAGTTTTGGGGTATCCATTGATCGTCGCCTTGCAACGGCTAGAGGTACTGGTGTTTACACTTTCAAAGCACATGGACAGATTTATCATAAGCTCGATCAACTTATTCTGGGTGGTAAAGGACCTCGACATATGCAGCTGTATTTTTATGACACTGATGACAGCATTGAGCATCGGCTTAAGAGGTCACCTGGTTTGGATGGCAGCTTGATCATTTTGATTTTGAATATTTTACGGGATAATCCATATGTCCGTGTATTCAAGAGTCTTGGTACTGTCTCAAATATTTCAGAATACACTATTGCTCTAAACACAAGCATCTCTGTTGATCAAAGGAGATATAATGCCCCAGCAATGGATCAGGTTGCTGCTATATGGGTTGACGGAAATGACCCTCAACATAGGTTTTTACGTAGTATCATTATATATGGTTGTGAAGATCGTGCGCATTATATCAGGGCGTACCATGGATGCTACGACCCCCTGGCTTATCCTCTTTTTTTCCCACATGGTGAAACTGGTTGGGAGGATAAGAAGATAGAGTTTCAAGATCCGCCGCCATCAAAACCCAAGCGAAAGTATACAAAGAGAAAAAATAAAGGTTAGTTGTTTCAATTGCCTTGTTTCCAAGTTTTCCTTTCGTATTTTTGCTTGTAAAACTTCTCACACTTTGTGATAATCAGATAACGACTCCGATCCAGTAGAACGTCCAGGAAAACGTACA
Source organism: Echinochloa phyllopogon (assembly GCA_033239725.1). Taxonomy (NCBI): domain Eukaryota; kingdom Viridiplantae; phylum Streptophyta; class Magnoliopsida; order Poales; family Poaceae; genus Echinochloa; species Echinochloa phyllopogon. The sequence continues at coordinate 5,385,275 of BTCW01000003.1, forward strand.
AGACGAGGTCGGTCATAATATGTATACTAAATTTTATGTTTTGAACAATACATTATATTTGTTTAACATCTTAGATGCGTGTCCAGGCCCTGTACTTGATGCTGGCCATGAAGACATGCTGATGGAAACATGTATGCTTTTAATATTATTATTGATTGCCCTTTTTTAATAATCTATACCAACAAATGTTCATTTACACAGGTGATGATGGAGATTTGGACGAGAATGCCGAGGCAACAGGTATAATGATTACACGTGTTGTGTGCATCCATGTGAATTCCAGCCAGGAACTGACTATGTCTTTTTTTTGGTAGCTTCTGGTGAATCGCGTCGTTACGTCAATGCTAGAGAATATTATCGCTTCAAGCTGCAGATCCGAAGCAATGAATTTAATATATTCTTCCATGCTGGCTGTTTGTTCCAACAATTCTTAGTTGACATGTATGTAAAGGTTGAGTCGATGCGACTTGATTGGTATTCTAAACCGGCACATCAGGTTCTTATCCGTGCCGATCTGTACCAGGTTAGTGTTTAGAATTTAAACTTTTTGGCATTGTCACACGCCTTCTTCGAATTGTTTTACTTACAGCATATGATTTATGGATTCTGAATTTAAATATTAACTTAAACTACTATATTATTCTCTGAAGGGTTTGCTTGACACGCTTGCCACCGGAGAGGCAGATGCTTCCAAGGCTGGGCTCAGGATTGTTTTGAGCAAAGATTTTCCTGGTAGTGATCGTGATGTAAAGTCAAGATTTATGGATGCAATGACACTGGTTACACGTTATGGCAAGCCAGATTTTTTTGTTACAATGACATGTAACCCATGTTGGGAGGAGATAGCAGGGGAGTTGTTACCTGGGCAGACACCGCAAGATCGTCCTGATGTTGTTGCCATGCAAAGTTAGCTGATCTTCAGGTTTATTTAATCAAGAATGGGGCTTTGGGCAAGGTTGCCGCATGGGCACATGTCACGGAATTTCAGAAACGAGGTCTCCCACATGAACACTTCCTACTGGTTATGGAGGCTGGCAGTAAACTGAAGAGTCCGGATGATTATGACAAATTTATTTCAGCAGAGCTACCTGACGTGGATAAGTATCATGTGTTGCATGCACTTGTTTGCAGACATATGATGCATGGTCCCTGTGGTGCCCTGAACCGGGAATGTCCTTGCATGATTGATGGTCAGTGCAGGTTCCGCTAGCCTCGCCAGTTTAGTGAATCAACACAGCAAGGCAAGGATTCCTATCCTATTTATAGAAGGAGGGATAATGGTGATAAGGTTAAGATAAGAACAGAGTGGTTGGATAACAGATGGGTGGTGCCTTATAATCCAAAGCTTCTAATGAGGTATAACTGCCATATCAATGTTGAGATCTGTTGCAGCATCAAGTCGGTAAAATACTTATACAAGTATATATATAAAGGTCATGACCGTGCTTCATACTCTCTTGATCGTAAGGATGGTGGACAGCATGTGATCAATGAGATCAAGCAGTATCGAGATGCAAGGATGATAACGGCTATCGAGGCAGTGTATAGGTTGTATGGTTTTAAGTTGTATTCAATGTCCCCTCCGGTATTGCAGATGCGGGTCCATCTGTATGGTATGCACATGGTTGCATATAAGTCTACTGATGATCTCAATGATGTAGTGGTTCGGGACAAAGCACAGAAGTCTATGCTCACAGAATATTTCAAGATGAACAGGAGAGATTCAGAAGCACGCACCCTTCTGTACCGGGAGTTCCCGGAACACTACACATGGAACAAGTCCAACAAGTTTTGGAAACGTAGACAGAATAAACGGATCATGATCGGTAGATTGGTCTATGCAAATCCAGCAGAGGGAGAGAGGTACTATCTTCGCATAATGCTAAACCATGTTCGGGCGCTAAGTTTATGGAGCGATGGGTCGCGCGGACGCGCTTCGCGCCGCCGCGCGGCGCTGCCGGAGGCGGAGAAGAAGGCTAGGGCGGTGCCGGGGTTAGGGTTCCGGAGTTACCTGGAGGGGCTCCAGTCGCCGGCGGACATAGAAAGGGTGGCTGGGGCGACGGGCGGCCTGGCGGGGGCGACGGGCGACGGGCGGAGGGCCGGGCGGCGATGGCGCCGCCGGCCGGGCGGTGGGGGACCCCCGGTGGGCGGTGCGGACGGCGGGGGCGGAGAAGGCGGAGGAGAAACGGCGCCGACGAGGTTAGCACGGGGCCGCGGCAGTGGGCGGCGGCGGAGGCCGCCGGAGCCGGGGGAGGAGATGGCGGCGGGGGCGAAGGAGGCGGCGGCGAACGCGGCCGACGGGTTAGCGTCGGCCGCGGTGGTGGGCGGCGGCGGATGCCGCCGGAGCCGGGGGAGGAGACGGCGGCGGGGGCGAAGGGGCCGCCGGCGGCGGCGGGTCGCGCTGTGCGCTAACGCGCGACCCGTCGCGCATTAGCGCGGTCCATGTTCGGGGCGCAACATCTTATGAAAATTTGAGGACTTTCCGTGGTGTTACATATAAGACATTTAGAGAAGCTTGTGAGGTTACGGGGTTTGTAGAGAGTGATAAATCACTGGATGATTGTTTGACTGAATCTGCCATATTCAGGATGCCATGTGCTCTAAGGAGGCTTTTTGCTACTATAATGGTTTTTTGTGAGTGCACAGGTATACGACGTCTCTGGGACAAACACTTTGATTCTCTGTCTGAGGATTTTCGGCGAACAAGTGATAATGTCTCTGCCATTCAGCAGATGGTCCTCAGAGATATTTCATTCCATTTGGTATCTATGGGCAAGGACATCCGGGACTACGATCTTGCGGAACTACAAGAGTCAGGTCAGTTAATTATATTATGTACTTGCTTTTTTATCAAGAGTCAGGTCAGTTGTCCCCTGGCAGATGCGCCAGGAACTGTTGACAATACACTACACATAGACTGACATGCATAAAACATACTCTATTTGTTTTGTCAATTTTTTGATGGATAATTAATATTTTTTCATGCTAAAGTAAATCTGATTTAGTATATGCGAGTAAAAAATTATATGATCTGTGCGGTGTGGCTGTAGTGGTCTGTTTTATTGGTAAGATTGAAATTCTAATATTTTCCAATGGATGGCTACAATTGTAAACTGACATAAGTAGGCTGTAATAAAGAACTTGAAAGCTGATAGAAGTATATAAGCTGTAGTAGATAATTTGGATGACTAAATGATATATGGTTGTGTTGTTAACGTTGAATTATCCTGTTTTGTCAGGGGATGAGCATTATAGGGACCATTATAGGGAGCTTACTGAAGAGATGAATCTTGGGTTTGATGAGGACCATTTGAAGATAATTGATACACTAAATGTGGAACAAAGGGCTGGTTTTGATGAGATACTAGATCACGTCGTTAAAAAGAAGGGGCAAGTGTTCTTTGTGGATGGTCCTGGAGGTACTGGCAAGACATATTTGTATAAAGCATTGATAGCAAGAGTGTGTTCCATGGATCTCATTGCAGTGGCTACCGCGACTTCTGGTATAGCAGCTTCCATAATGCCTGGTGGACGCACTGCTCACTCTAGGTTCAAAATCCCAATTAAACTTGGTGACAACACAATGTGCAATTTTACAAAGCAGAGTGGTACTGCTGAGCTGCTTAGGATGGCTGCTCTCATTATATGGGATGAGGTTGTAATGACTAAGAGGCAAGCAGTTGAGGCACTTGATAGGTCGTTGCAGGATATAATGGGGAGCACAGACCCATTCGGGGGTAAGGTTATGTTATTTGGTGGTGACTTCCGACAGGTTCTTCCAGTTGTGGCCCGTGGTACACGGGCTCAGATCACTGATGCAACACTTTTGAGATCTTACATATGGGATTCTGTAAGGCGCATCCGTCTTACCCAGAATATGAGGGCACAGTCTGACTCTTGGTTTGCAGATTATTTGTTGAGGGTCGGCAATGGCACTGAAGAAAGTTGTGATGATGAATATGTGCGGTTGCCCGATGACATCATTGTTCATACTGAAAAAGAGGATGATTCTATTGATGTGCTCATCGATCGAGTCTTCCCAAAGCTTTCTGCTAACTGTACTTCTGCCACTTACATGCGGGAGCGTGCAATCCTATCAACAAGGAATGAGCACGTTGATGCGGTCAATGCTTTGATGATTGATCGATTCCCAGGTAAAGAAAAGGTGTATTATAGTTTTGATTCAGTTGATGATGACACACGGAACAACTATCCTCTAGACTTCCTGAATTCAATAACTCCCAATGGTCTGCCACCTCATGAGCTCAAGGTGAAGCAGAATTGCCCTGTTATCTTGCTACGCAACCTTGATCCCCATAATGGTCTGTGCAATGGTACTCGGCTGGTGGTCCGGGGATTTCAAAACAATGCCATCGATGCAGAAATTGTAAATGGCCAGCATGCAGGAAAGAGGGTTTTCATTCCGAGGATACCAATGTCACCGTCTGAAGATTTGTCGCTTCCTTTCAAATTCAAACGGAAACAGTTTCCCATCCGATTGAGCTTTGCCATGACGATAAATAAGGCACAGGGCCAGACCATACCTAATGTTGGAATCTACCTCCCTGAACCGGTATTTGCTCATGGGCAGTTGTATGTCGCACTATCAAGAGGTGTTTCACGTGCTACCACATGGGTCCTCGCGAAGAAAAATATTAATATAGATCCAACTGGGAAAAAGACTAAAAATATAGTTTACAGATATGTTTTACATATGTGACAAACCTGCTTATCAATCGTCCCGAGGTTAGTGCTGTTTTCTATTGTTTAATTATCGTGATGTATATGTTTATTCGGTTATACATATATCTAAGATAATTCTGTTATGTTACCACGTTATTGCAGCTTGTAGCAAATTATGATGGAGAGCTCCAGCACCATTTGAAAATAACAACAAATGTAAGTCTTTACATACTACATACATATTGCCATCCTACTTGCTGTTACTGTTACAATGAAGCTGCAGAGGGACATTACCCTGGATGAATTGCGTGAATGCGGACCATATTAAAGAAAAGCGTATGACATGACCCGTTTCAGCTCCACAGCTGATAATTTCAACATCATGTATGCAGGGAATATGCAAGGCGTCTGACAGGCAAGAAGGCATGACGTTCGCCCTCAAGGCTGTTGTCAGAATCTCTATCGAGCTGTCTGTCGGTCCGTATCATCTGAAGAACATAACTTGAATTGGAGTACCTTGTATTAATAAACTACCGTTAGTACCTTGGGTTAATTGTTACCGTTGTCTTATTGCAATACTCTTTCGCTCAACTTGGATTGCATATGGGCATCTATGTTGCATCTTGCACGGTGATGGATCTATGTGAGCCACAGAATATCGTGATGCTGGAATCTTAATATTAATTTGTCAGTGTTATGGCGTCATGGGAATTTGTGGATCAGGCTCAAAGACCCGAAAGCGCATGAGGATAGACCAAATTGGCCCTGTTCATTTGGCTGGCCAGCCGGTTTTTGCTGAGAGAAAAACACTGCTGGCTGGTTGGTGGCTGGTGGCTGGCGCTGGTTTTCGCTGAGAGAAAAACATTGTTGGCTCGCTGGAAACAATCCAAACGAACAGGGCAATTGAAGAAATAGTTAGAGGCAATAGTACTGCCACGATGCTCAAGGAAACGGTTCTTTCTTAAATTTATGAACGAGTACTATGATTTTGTTCGTCTACCATGTAGCTTCCGTATGCAATATTATATCTACATTTATCCTTTTGACTGTCATATAGATGCTACATATAAATATAATATGGGCATTTTTCATCTGCAAAAAGCTATAAATTGGATATTTGGATCGCAAAAGACACCCGACTGAACGTGATATTTGTAATTCCGGCGGGATCTTATGATTCTGACTAATGAGACATTAATATGATATTTACATTACAGTAGATTTGTTAGTTAGATAACAAATAAAAAATGGAATACTGAGGATATAGAAGAATATAAGATGCACACACGGATATATTTAGATTCTAAAAATTCATGAAATATATAGATTTCATTGGTACATATAAAAACTGACTCTTCTCCGCCCATACACGGATGCAGTAGGACGGCGTACGGACGCTAAAATTATGTGGCACGCGAGCATTCCGATTAATAGGATAGTCCTGCTTCTTGATGCGCTCCCCACCTTCTTTCTTCATGCTGAAGTTGACAACATCATTGTTTGCCATGTCAGACACGTATACGTTGTCACTGATGATACCTTCTCCTTTAGCGTAGAAAGGGTAGTTTAGCCCAAGGAATAGGGCATGCCCATTAGCAAACGTTGATAGTGCTGTCCATTGACCATCTGCTTCGTTAAACTCCTGGACAGAAATGCCAACCGGTTGTCCAAACGTATTATGCTCATTGCATATCATCCTACGGCTGCTGTGTACGTATTCTTCCGTAACACCGTATATTGATACTAACATCAGGTTTCCACTAGGCGTGCTGGCAAGGTAGAAGACGCTTTGGACAGAGTCTCCACTTGCAAAACTTATTGGTGTTGGCAACTGCACTGGTGCCGGATGGATACCAGTTACGTGCCATGAGTATATGTTCCCATCATCGTCCACAGCGAACACTATGCCTTGTCTGAAAATTACATCGAAGAATACCTCTGGGTAGTAGTTAGATGGGTCGTCATCCAGGTCAGTTGGGTTCTTCAAAACGGTCCAGGAATTTTGACCTGCAGCCGTGTAGACCAGCAACCCATCCGAAAACATACAAATTGCCACGTACCCATCCCTGTGTGTTGGAGTTTGAGCAAGCACAACACGCCGGAGATACCGTCTGCATGGAGGAAAAGTCACGCTCATATCTTCTTGGATCTGCATCTGAACACCATAGTTGTTGTTGTTCAACAGTGGTAATGGGATTGTGGAGCCATATATGGGATTCAAGATATTAATGTTGCAATTGCCATCGGCCGTAACTAGCCAGTCATGCTTGCCACCTACCCAACACATGTTTCTCAATCCTTGCTTCATGCAGCAAGATGACTTGACTGATGATGAAATAACATGGATACCGAACTTGCCTTAGGATATGTCGTCCACTGTCTGGCTTTCATCTACAGCTGGCTGAGATGTGATCAGTGCAGGGTTGCCAGATTTCAGAACAGGAGGATTTAGCTGTCCACAAAGATCACTCCATGTTTTGCAGGTTGATGAAACGTTGAGTATGTCAAGCACATCGAGGTACGGAACGATTTTGCTGAATGGATCCTGCGTTAGTCCACTCCACTTATCCAGCTTACAGGAATAAGACATGCTGCCTGCTGAAATATGTGGCCTCTTCCTATGGTTCGCCACCTTCAGAAGAATTTTTGGTGCTTGCAGGTCGATTTGGGGGATTGGGGAGGGATTGGGTGATCACAGCGGACGGATTGATTGATATTAAATATACTGATCCATACTCTCCATAAGTAATTGATAGCAGCCGAACATGGAAGGGATGATTACCTATGGCATCTACGGATTTCCCCGATGATCTGAACTTGCAATATTTTGTACAGCTATCAATAATTTTTATGGAAAGGTAATGGGTGGCGGCTTTATAATCTTGTATTTCCTTTTTAAGATAAATAAGATAAATCTACACGATACCCAAGAGTCTATAAATCTTAGGAAAAGGAAACATATATTGGCTGCTGAGTTTTATTATTATCCTGTATTTCCTTTTTGTGACCCATTCGACAGCATAAATACCACGTTCTGGATCTCGGTCATTCACACCCTCATCTCTTTCTTGTTTCTCCCATCTTCTAGCTCCCATCACCCATACATCCAAGCGCATAGCTCCCATAATTGGACGAGAAGATCTGTTTGCTCTACATCCCCCCTTGGTTGTTCATCTCACGACTCTAAACATAGGTTCGGGTATCTGTATATGTTTTATTATATGAGGTGATATGGTGATTATTCATATGCAGGTACACATGGCTTCATCGGATCTTCTCTTGGTTTCTTCTGAAACTGAATCTCGGTCCACTATCGGCGACGTAGCTGATGGAGAGGAGATACAGCCACTGAAGATTTGATGACGCCAGATGCATCCAGCACGGACGACTGCATGGTTACAACATTTTTCACCTCTCTTTATGCACTGTATATGGCTATACTCTTTTAGCCTTTGCATCATATCTTGTGACACCGTATCAGTATATGTCAGTGTATGATATGTTGACTGATTTCCAGGTACATGTTACTTCATCGGATCTTGTGTTGGTTTTATCTGGAAGTGAAACGCTGTCCAGTATCGTCGATTTAGCCGATGAGGAAAAGATGCATACCGCTGAACCAGATTTGATGACGCCAGATGCATCCACTGAAGATGTACGCATCGTAATAACGTTTTGCACTCACTATAGATTTATGTATATCTTTACCTTTGCATCACACCTTCTAACACCCTATATATATGCAGGAACAAATGGTTCCTGCAGACCTGGAGGGGTTTGCTCCCGTAGATGATACACAAAACCTTTGATAAGCTGAACGATGACGAAAAGACAGAGTCTACTGAGAATGGACTGGCCCCAGATGGAAGCATCGGCAGCAACACCCTGGTTTGGGAATTTCCTCATTATTATATACATATCTCAGCTTGCATTTTGTGTGTGATCTATATAATTTGACTTTTCAATGACTGTTTGCAGGGGAAGAGGGTTACATCATGTGAGACACAGGCGGCCACCGACGCGTTGTCCCAGTACCTAAAGCTAGAATCCCATAATAACATACAGTCATCTGGAGAATCAACTATAACCCAGAGCTTAATTTCCCCCAGCGAGAGTGTCGACACAGAAGATGATTCTCTGCTCTATTCGGGCATAGATGACCTAATCAATCTATCTCCTGAAGTTCTAGATATGTTGGATGAAGTTCTTAGCCAGGGATCAGGACTGACGAACTCTTCGCGCCATACCAAGCCAAAGAAATTGCATGTACACACACTCAGCGCACAAGGTAAATGGGTATGATATATTATATATTTTAAAATGATACAATACGAACTTGTGATAGCGTTTTTTTCTCTTTGGTGCAGACTATAGGTGTGACATGATAGATGATGAAATAATTAAATCTATCAGTGGATCAAGAGATGAGCGTGTTGTCGTAAGAATTGATGACGCATGGGTTAATTACCTTAATTTTAAATGCCTCTTAAAACGTAAGGCATTTTTGAATGGTGACGTAAGTATGCTATGTACGGATTTGGGTTTGTTTAATCTAAGCAATGTGCTAACAGATAAACTATTATACTTTGTATCCAATGAGTTCCGTTCTTTTGATGCAGGTTATCAACGCTTACATCAAACTCATTCTCGCTGAGAAACATCTCTTGTGCAGAGAAGGATCAACTGTGTATATAGAGAACACTTTAATATTTTCCATTCTGCACCGTGATGGTAAGAACGGTCCCAAATTTAGTTCAACACTTAGAGAGGACACGATTGTCGACAGGGTACTTCCATATACATCGCATGATATGGTAAATTGCAGCATTTTATTATGTTCAGTTTCAATTATCTATGATATGTGCATAATACGATGTATATGTGAACTGTTGTTCATGATTCGTTTCTCACAGTTCTTTATCCCAATTAACATCCAAGAAACGCATTGGTACTTGGCTGTAGTCAACTCAAAAAGACGTGAAATACATGTGATTATATGACTGCACGCCAGAACATGAATACCAACCCTCCGGCCCAGATTCAGTAGATGGATCTCTTCAATATTATTCCATGCTACATTTACATTTATCTATATACTATAAGTAATGTCATTTAGTTTCTTTTATTACAGTCCAAAACTTGTTCAACCTCCCTTTGAGATAGATATAAGATTCACATTTTCTTCAAGATTTTAATATATTAAGCTTGTGTGCGCATATGTTCTTCTTATTCAAAACATTTTTTATGCCGTGTGTTAAGCTTGTGGGCACTTTTTTATACACGTGTGTGCCGTACGTCCACCCTTTCTAAAACACGTGCCTGTAGCACACCTACTAGTGTACCAAAAAGCTATTAGGGGTCCAGTGGGTACAACTTTGGCATAGGGGCATGAGGAACTTCCAAGTGAACTTGATGTACAACCAGCTCATAGGGGTCAATAGTAGACTTGGGGCATGTTTGGATGCTTTGCTGGTTACCACTGCATTGCCCTGCTGAGTAAGGAGATTGGGCAAGTTTGGTGTCTGGACTGGCTTGGTAAGCTGCTCGTTGCTTTGTGCTGGACTGCTGGCTGGGTGAAGCTAGGCAAAGCAAGCTTGCCCACAAAACCAAACCGACCGAACAGTGGCTACTTGATATATCACAGGTGGACATGGGTTGGTGAGCAGTATGTTGGCGGGCTTTCACACAGTCGTGGCCAATTCTACAAAAATGCTGTGTACACAGTACACCCCCACATCAATCTGCGCGTATGCACAACTGCGATCAAAGAGTTCCAAACTTCACCATGGATGGTACGTACCCTGCCAGTAAATAAATGTGTTTCCTTTTGTGTGGCTACTGGCCTACTAATGAGGCAGAACGTTCGACTAGGCGTATATATGGCCATGTATGGTACAAGGGTATCTGCCCAGCCTGTATGGCCTGTAGTCCGCGGCTTCCAGGCGTATCGTATCTGGCTCAGAGTGTGTGTTTGATTCAAGTCGGGAATCTGTCCAGTGCGAAAGGAGTCCAGCAGTCTGTGCTGCAACTGCGAAGTTCAGATTCCTAGGGTTGGTGAGATAAAAATTAACTTCAAACAATGGCACATCACAATCCTCGTTCATAGATCAAGGGCCTGAAACCAAAGAACGTGCCCAACCCAATAGAATGGAGCGACAGCGTGCCGGAATTTTGCAGGGCACTAGGGCAGCATGTGTGCTCCCCATTCTGACCGAATCTTTGCTGTGTTCGATCTCAACGTCACGACAAGCCGAAGCTCACATGTCATGTACAAATGTAGAAAGACGTTAGACACAACAAGCCACGTGCATTGCAAGAAAATAGGGCTATCAACGCAACACCTTCTCTAGTAGTTTCTTACACTTTGGACAAACCGCAATGGCAAGCATTAAAAAAAGGACGAGGAAACAAGGATTTACAAAAGAATAGCTCGCAGTGCATTCTGTCACCTAAAACACAGCAAATGCACCATACGAAAATAATAATCTAGTGGAAGACCTGTGTAGAACACCACCTTCTCTGATAACATGTGAAGCCATGCTTCATGCTTCAGCTCTGCGCCCACCTTGCAATATGAAAACTGCGCTTCCATCCAACCAATATCCAAATAATATCCTTGGAACTTGGCATACTTACATAATTATACAGTTGCACTTGGACTCCAGCTTTGGAGGCTTCATGTTATCGGAATTCCTTGTAATGCCGGAAGCAGAACGTACAGGTGAGGAGTCCTTGGCAACAGCGTCTTTCTCGGTAGTTTCCGTTGTAGTAGTTTCCCCTTCCAATCTTTTCCTTTTAACCTTCCGATTTGGTGTTCGTCTGTGAGTTAGCTTTGGTAAACTGTCTTCCTTTTGACCAGATCTTCCGACAATGGTAACAGTAGGGCGAATAGAGTCGACACATTCTGATTCTTTCTCGTTTTCCAAGGCAATTGTTGCTGCCTTGTATGCAAGGTCGTGGACAATAGAACTACAGAAGAGAATTGTATCAGTGGCTTCTTCTAATGTGAAGCATCTCTGGATTTGTTTACTTGATCCTTCTACTGCCGCACAAGATTCTTCTGCAATTCAGAAAAAAAAATGATAAATACTTATATTCATCAACTAACACAAAGAATGTTGTTGGTTACGTTATGCAAAGAAAACATGGCAGGCAGCATATTTGCGAAGATACTTTGGGGCTAGCAACTGTAAAGGCGGTAAATGCAACAAAGTACTTTTAATATGAAAATGTATGCATATAATTTTTGTAGTACCTCTAGCTGAACAGCAAAAGATTAAATTTGTATCTGTATCATCATTGGAAGATAATTTGATTTACTTGACAAGAATTGAAGCATCTAATGTCTGACAGACATGACATAAAGGAAAAAAAAACTCGACCATGGTAAGAATCCCCCTGGGCTTTGTTGCCCCTGGAGTTTTAACAGTCTAACAGGTCCACCACAAGAAGGTGGCAGACATGCCAGAAAGATTAATCATACACAGAAGTCAACAGCAGCAACCCATGCGAAAAACACTTGACCAGACATGTGCATGTAAACTAGGGGCTAAACATTTTTAATACTGAACTGCTCCTGTGTTGCTGTGTGGACAGAAAACAGTACAGCATTATGGAAAAAAATCATGAAGTTGTTCTTTGAACTAGATCGCTTGAAGACGACACACCCCTCTTGTAAACTCAAACATTAATGATATCTTATGTACCAAACCTGTACTGAAATGATTAACCCACTTACTTTGACTCACTGCTTACTGATACCAGAATGACATGACCTCAGATTTTTCTTTTCCTTTTGGTTCAAAGAAAAAATCATATCCGCAAAAGTGCTCTTGTATATGAAATATCAGTGCATTCTATACCACAAAAAGGTATGTCCAAGACAAGATAAATAGAGGGCCAATGAAAATTAAAGCAGGTAACACGTATACATCTTTGAGATAAGCATAATTCTTGGGAGGTGGAAAAGAGAAATGAAAATCCATACCATCATCAGGAAGTTTCATTATGTTAGTTTTGGGTTCAGAAACCAAGGCATCCTCCTCGGAGATGGCAGACATGCAACAATCATCCAATCTGTTTTCCTCATTTGAACCCTGAATTGCTTCAGACTGCATTTGGGTATTATCAAAGTTGTTCTCACCACTTGGATGTTCTGGAACGTCACTTGTATTGCACTGACTGATTGCAGAAGTATCCTCTTCAGTTTCTGGTATGCAACCTTCCTCTGGAGCTGATGACTCTTGGATGTCACTTGGCATTTCAGTATCTGACAAACACATATTTGAACTGAAATGATCATTGTCAGCCATCCTCCCTGTATAGGGGTTCTCAATTGTTGCATCTCCTACCATGCTTACAAAGTTCAAGGTGTTCAAGTCAACAAGGCTGTCATCATTGACAATAGCCTGTGCAGCAGACCAACACTCCATAGCACTTGCCAAAGCATCCTTACCAGAATTATCATGTTCATCAGTACGGACCACTGCTCTTGAAGCACTACTTTCCAAAGTGTCTATTGGCAAATAAGCATCTCCTACTGCATCACTCTGCGGGCAAAGTGAAGCTGAAGAACTACTAATTGACATATCTGACACGGAAGCAATGCTTTGACGACTCATAGTACTGCTTATCTGAGACTTCTCGAAGTCACCCCTCTTACTGCTCTTAATGCGCTCAAAATATATGACTGATTGCCTTGAAGACCCAAGATCACTGGAAGAAGCAGCTGAGGAGCTGTCCCGTCCAAAGCTACGCTTCATTATATTGACACCATCTCTGCCGTAATATGGTTCTGAACAAAGCATATTTGCAGAACCCAGGGCTCTCCCTTCTACAACAGGCCATTTATTGCTGTTTGACTTCTGGAGTAACAGTACTGATATCCCAGTGCCCTCAGTATTTTCAAGCTTAGGGCTTGTCAGTTGATGAGAGTTATCACAGGTCACAGTTTCAGAGATAGTTTCACTACACTGGGACAATCCATGATCGTGGCTGTCCATTTGGTCTCTGAATAGGTCATGCTGCACAGATGTTGGTTCTGTTCGTTGATGGTCAGTCGCACTAGATTGACGAAATGAAATATTGACGCTATTTCCTAGTGCAGAGTCTCCAACAAGCTGCTTTGTATGTTCTGCGTCAATATTTCCCTCCTGCTCCAGCATCATTTCCTGAGGTATGTCCACAATTGAATGAAATGGAAGTGCTCGGTCTACGCAATCTGTGTGAGCTTCATTGCTTATTAGTTGATGATCAAGAGATACTTCTTTTCCATGGTCTATAGAGTCTGGGGCTATATGAGGATCAGATACAATGTAAGGCTTCAAATTTGCAGCTCTATCATCCTGCTGGTCTGCTTCTTCTATAGTTTGTGCAATAGAATCAGTGAAGATATTCCCAACCTCTGAAGCACATACGTCACAATAGTCACCCTCTCCATCCACATCTATCACATCAAAAAACTTCCCACATCTCACACAAGTAGCAATTTTACCATAGCCAACCTGAGAGCTATTAGTAGAATGGCACAAGGACTGATCACATATTCCACTTCCTTCCTTGTTGAAGTCCTGTCTGTCACTTACTTCATGTTTTACTATGATTGGGGAGTTCTCCGTAGATTTCGTACTCTTGTAATGAATGTTCTCTTCATTTAGTCCATCCAATTTATCAAACATAAATATGTCCTCATGACCTCGAGAGCTCTCATCTTCTTCCCATTCACCAACCAAATAATGTTGCTCTCGGTTGCCATGCTTATAAGAACCAAAAGTGGCACCATGGTCGGAGCCTGCATTGCTTCTAGTTGTCAAAGAGGAATTGTGTGAGAACATAGGCTTGTGCACGTTATTTCCACTGCCGGTGCCAAATGTGCTGGCAGGTACACCTGATAGAAGTGGTCGGAACCTATCTTGTGGAGTTTTGCGGTGATCCTAGAAATGAAGATCATGTATCACATCTTAGTTCCATGTTTGAACTAGAAAAAGCACAATAACAGAAGTACAGTCTTGATTTACTGTAAAAGTCAGCATTGTTGGAATGAAACTACGCAACAATCCTTCTACCTTATATTATTGCCTACAAGCGAAGGTTATTGGTTATCCACATCATCAAGAAAATAAACACCACCCGATAGAAGTGTATTGTTTACGGAATTTATAGCATTGACTTGCTAAAAGGAAATATATTCATTTGAACATTTGCCGGCATTAAAAATACCCGGAAATGCGATATATAATTATCTTGATGGAACTTCATCAATTTTAACCTGTGCATTTCAAAGACCTCATATGTTTCCAAATACTATAGGATGGAAATGTACCAAAAAGAGGTGGTTTGTGCCCATAGCCCGCAGCAACACATCGAAAATACACCTAATTTACTGTACAAACATAGTTTTTAGTAGTAGAAGATAGAAATGATTTATTTGCACAAGGTGCCAAGTATCTCAATAGAAAAAAAAACTAGCCGACGAAGATCAAGTTACACAAGAAAAAATAGTGTAGGCAAAGTGTTAGCATTTACAAAATGTACTACTAATTACACACTAGCGAGATGCTTGTAAGACATGAGAAAATATTCTACTATTGTAATATAAAAGCAGAGCAATGCTTACCATCAACCAAAGTGCAGAGTCAAATGACCGCTTTGGGACAGAGCTAGGGGTGAAATTTTTGGATAGATTCTTTGATGATGCAATAGTTCTGGTCTTCATCACAGCCAAGCTCTTTTTCACAGCTGGGCTACTAGAGTAGCTAATTGGTACAGACTGCATGGAGTCTAGATCATCCTCACCAGATGACGTTGCAGAAGCTTTGCTGTACGAGCTCATTCGGTCCCGTTCAATACTGTGAGATGAACTGGCTCTTCTAGATGGAGTGGGAGACATTGATTGTCTTCTACCTCTTGAACCCTTGTCTAGTCCACTAAAAGAGGAAGGAGATCCACCCCTTGAACGGGAAACTGGACGATCAGGTAGAGCTGTGCGAAGGTTCGAAGGTGCTTCGTAAGGGAAATCAGAGACATTTGATTGCCATCCCTGCAGTTTTGGTGAAGAAGATCTGCGATTAGGTTTCACCGGTGAAGCTCCTCTTGTTCCATTCAAAGTTGGGACACTTGAACCAGTACTCATCCTTCTTGAGGCAGGACTTGGAGACCTTCGAGGAGGTGTTGATGTCTTAGAAACCAGAGGTGTTGAAGATCTTCTTGACAGTGTTGGTGGTTGAAGAGCAAGTGGTGGGCTAGAGCGAGAGGCTGAACTTGATGATCTTGTCCTTGCCATAGACCTTGGCGATGGGCTAAGCCTACTTGGGCTTGCACTGCTTCTACTAGCTCTTTGAGTATTATCCATCTGAATATGAATAAAATAGAATCAAATTGATAGGTAATGGATGCAGCCTGATATAGTTCTTGGAAGAAACTCCTCTGGATATAAGCACTTACTGTGGATGATCTTGAAATTTGTATGGGCTTGCTCTGAGCTCTGCCCCTAGAAGCCTGAGTGATGGATTGGTCTTCTTCATCATCTAATGATTGAAAAAGTGGAGTTTCTGGGGGAGTTAACAACCTGTTAATCAGAAAAAGAAGTTAACAACTATAAGCACCATTCATGCAGGAACCAAGAATTCAATCCATAATATGTAAATATCATTGCAGAACATTTCAAACAGGGCAAGGCAGATAACTGATGAGTAATAGCAATTGATGCTGGTAACCAATGTGAGGCTACAAGAACTATAACTTTTCAAGCAAGGCAAAGTAAAATGTATGATCAAGTGTGCATACCACTCACAATCATTTTTATCGTCATCCACATTAAGCAAATCGTAGCTTTCTCCACGGGCAGGAATTTTAACACCAAGCTTTACTTCCGAAAAGTAGCTCAATTTTGCTGACAGATAGAAAGAAAAAAAAATAAAATGGTAAGTAACAAAACAAATTAATAATACTATGGGACTGTATAAAGGAGGGGGCGGAATTTTATAAGCATTACCAATTGAATCATCAAAGTCCTCCGATGGTTCCAGTAAGAAGTTCTCCTTCTCAACTTTCTGCATATCAGAGAACAAAGCAAGTTCATCATCCTTTGGTTTTGCAGGCAGCCCACTTCCAAAACTGTTGGCCCTCTTGTGATAAGTCTCTCGCCCGGGAGATCTCGATCTCCTTGGCGAGGGTGATGGGGGCATTTTTCCTGGAGTCTTAAGCTTCTCTAAGTGCTAATATGGTATCCTTCGTTCTGAGACGGTAGAACACAGTCAAATTCCATCCAGATCAAGTGGAACATATACCATGACCTGCAATACATTGCAGTGATATTAAACAACCAGGCATAAATAAAATGCACCAAAGCAAAAAAGGAAAAACCTATGATAACTGTGACAGGTATAGAGACAACAATGGAAGATACTTAAACGGCAAAAAAATGAAAGGAAATAAAAACATGTTCTCGTCATGAATGCGCAATACACATATCCATCCCACCACGATTAGAAACAATTCACGCAATTGCACTCACGAAATAAACATACCAATGCATTCATAGAATGTAATCAACAGTACAAACCAACCAAAAAGGTCCCATAAAAGCCCATCATAAAAAGTTGAAGCTATCCTTGTTGAGTACCCAAATTGCCAAATCTATCACATCAGGATGAAACCATCCACCCAATTAGGAAACATAGGTAACGCAATGGGGGCTCCTGCCATCCAAATTTGCTATTTTGCAGCCCAAAGTACCTCTTATTACATCAAACGAAATAAATAAAGCAAACAAACACAACTCAAATAACAAGTCTTTAAAAGAGTACGCAATAAGCAATCAATCAATTGCACATGTTCCCCAAAGCAGCTTATGAACAAAACAACAGAAGTGTCGCGAGAAAACCTGGAAGTGCACATTCAATTGAACTATCAAGCACACAAAGGTCCCAAATTTCACTCTTTTAGAGCAAGTGTCCCGTGTTGGAGCTAAGTCACCAAGACAATTGGAGGGGGGAATCACATTGCAGGTGAGTCAGTATGATGAAGTCAAAATTAGACCAAACAGAATATCAAACAGCAAAAATTAAGCCCGAATTCGACTTTGCAACACCTCTCTATGACCCCAAATATAGAACAGCCACAGCACAAAGTACAGCTTCCCAAATAGAGAAGTAACACAGGAAGAGCAGAACTGAAGCAACAACAGGGAGGATAACAGAGCGCACAGGAAATGGATTCAAATTGAGCAGCCAATCCAAAACCGAATCTGGGGACCTGAGCAACACAGCTCGAGCTCAATTCTGCTCGTTTCCCTCTAAAAACAGCAGCAAACAGCAACGTCCCCCCAAACCCGCAAAAACTCCAGTAAATCCTACGAAAAAAAAATGATGTTCCCTAAACTGAGAGCACCGAATCGGACCCAGAAGCTAGCAGTTTGCGAAAACCAACCCCCCAAAAATCATCTGAAATGCCGCTTTATAAAACGAAAACCCAAATCCCTGCATTTCTCATCCCGGGCCAACCACACAAAACTACAACAAAATTACCACCTACAATCCACACATACTCCAAAAAAAATAAAACACGAAAAAAAAAAGCAGCTCAGGACGCCGCGCCACCCACCCGCATTCCGCCGCCGCCGCCGCTCGCCAGCTACCCCAGCCAGCCAGCAACCCACCTCACCGGCCGCGCCGGCCCCGCGCCCCACGATCCCCCGCCGCTGGCGCGAACCCTGAGGCAGATCCGGCTCCTGGACCGAGCAGGGGATTGGGATCCCAGTCCCGCCGCGGCGCTCCTCTCCTCGCTTCCGCGCCTCGCCCTCGGCCTCCGGGACTCGTCGCTGCGCGCGCGCACGCCGCCTGGGGCCGTTGCCGCGGGGAGAAGCAAAGCGAGCTCCGCTTCGGTTGCCGCCTGCTCGCTCGCTGGAAGGAGGGAAGGGAGAGGGGAGGTGGTGGACTGGGGAAGAAGTGTTTTTTTTTTTCTTTCTATTTTGTTGGTTTGTTTCCTTTTTGGTTTATTCGGGATTAAAGAAATGGGAAGATGGATTAGTTGACGATTAGCGGTGGGGGTGGCAGGATATGGTGTGGATGGTCAGATTACGGTTTTACCCCTAGGTTGGTTGGGGTGTGTGTGTTTTCTTTTTTTTCTTTTTCTTCTTTTTGTTTATGTTTCTTTGTGTCTGGGTTGAGCCCAGCTAATTTGGTACAGCGAAGCGAGTGATTCCAAAATGTTTTATGTTTATATTGTTTCCGTCTCCAGCAAGTATCTGTACTTGTGCAAAAATATGTTCGTTTAGCCTAACTCTTGCTTGAAAAGTTGCTGACACATTGGTGACAAATTCGACTATCCGAGCAAGCGTGCTGGCTTGCCACAACCGTACATATATTTGTTTGGAATGTTGCAAGTTTGTTGCCTCGTTTCTTTAAAAGAAAAGAAATGGCAAACTAGATGGTTCTATGATGAGGAGTCATGTTTGAAGATGTTTCATTCCAAAATAGGTCTGTATAAACTTGATATCAAGCAACATGTCAAGACACTTACCGAGCAGAACACAAATATCACCCATATAATAATCTCAGAGTATTTTCGATCCCAGGAAACAAAAATGCTATGAGCAAACTAGTTCGTGGCGTCGTATCACTTGAACAAATTAATGGTGACGATATTCTGTCAATTTGGGTCGTTGAAATGTTGATTTTTTTTTCTAGCGTGTGGCATAGCAAGTCAGCCAGGTTTGTTAGCCAACGATCGTACAATGCAATCACTTTTTAATTAGATAAGCTGATTGCAATTAGAAGCTTCAAGCTTGATTAGCAATCTAGGTGTTGTTTAATAGGCAAGACGATGGCCATTAGGTATCACATTAATGAAAATCGTGTCATTGATCGTTGGAAGAAGGTAGGACATGAAATCAATTGAAGGTCAGAAGCATTATAGAAGCTGATTGGGGGATAGTATTGACATTCGCTTACATAAGAAGGTAGGAGTGTGAATATAATGCAGGAAAAGAACAAACGGCATCTTTTTACATTAGTATTGATTAACGCAATGATTAAGGTACAATTTAGAAAGGTGAGACAGGACAGTTTTGAGATAAGAGAAACCCGGGATACCCTGGTGCAAATATAAGGGAATTCCACATGTTTCATCCAAACAATAAAATCGATCATTTCTACTATAGCAGGTCATTAAATAAGTACAACTTAGAACCTACTCTATCTATTTCTATTGCGCTAACTAAAAGGTCACAAAAAGACTTGTTCTATTGAATCCTTAGCTCATTGCTTCTTCTTTTTTGTCCGGAGCCACCAATAACAACAAAAATAGTAATGTAACCTTTATTATAATAACCCGTACTTACAAAAAGATAACGGAATTACCCAACAAGGTACAAAAAAAGAGAGAGGCCAATCCTGACATGAACAGAAAGCGTGAGGTCCAGCCCCAAATGCAACCACCAGCGCACCTGAACTGAAACTTCCCAAAAGCGTTTTGCCCACATACATACTGGAATGGACAACTATGCCCTTATCAATCATCTCTGCAGACTCCAGCCAGTTTGCTTTGCTTGGGATTATTAAACTACAAATAAGTTGGCCTTCACACAGAATCAATCCGCTGGTACAATCTCATACAGTATGTATTAGTGAAGAAAGAGTTGCCAAATGATCCCCCTTTTTTTAAAAAAAATGATAACTGCTCCCAGTTCTGATGGAGAATTAATTGTTTGGTAGCAATAGCATGAGCATCGGCAGCAGCACCTAACCTAACGCCAACCGTGCGAATTGGCAGTTGGATTACGACCAGAGCAGCACAGTATTCGCCGTAGTACCAGCGTATTAGCCCTGCCTGCTCCCTTGCGTATTAGCAGCGTCCCTGACAGCGGCCAATCCCGTGGGCCCCGTCGGCATTGTACAGTAGTACAAAGGCGTTGGTGGTGGGAGTAGTAGGATACAGGCTGATCCATGCTGTCTAACTGCGACAGGAATATATGCTGTCCTCCTCGTTTCCCCGACAGAGATGCTACGCTACCGCCCAGCCCCGCCCGTTGGATTTGGATTGGAATTGGATCATCACGTCGTACCGGCCGGGCGCGCACGAGCACGGCGGCGGCGTCGCTCATCGGCGGCTGCTCTCATGAAAGCTCTCTCTCGGTGTGGTGTGGGGATCGACTTGCGCCTGGAGCTTATGCTTATCCCCAGCGCACGCAGGCAAAGGCAAATCCCCCCGTACCATGTGAAAATCCACCTGCTTTCCAACTTGAACATGACTCCGAATTCTGATCCTGAGATCATATCAGGCCTGAACTTCATTCACCCTGACGATGGACGTTGTGGAACTGCGCGGACCACTTCTACTTTCAGTTACACAACGGAAAAAAGGTAACCTAGCAACTTCTCGTTTAGGTGCACAGGGTACGAACAAGAAAACCAAACACTTGCAAAACATTCGGTCACATTCTCGATCCACCAAACAAATCAAGCCCCTTTCTGCTCCTATTCCGAAAATATGCACCCACCTTCCCAACTTGAACATGGCTCTGATCGTGAGCTTCAGAGCTACTTACTCCTATCTATGAGATGACCACACATGACACACCACCGCATGCTAATATACAGTTCTCCTCACCATGCAACAATGCACAAGGGATGTGGACAATTTCCCTCTCACCATATTTTGATGTCCCCTGTGATGACGTGGACCATGCAGTTTTGAGTTTCAGTTACACAACGGTAAAGGTAGCCTAGCCACCTCTGGATTTAGGTGCAGAGGGTAGCGACCTGCAAATATTTGGTCACGCTCAGACCATCTCCACACCAACCAATGCAAACATGCATGCGTGCATAGCATATCCTTTTCTGCTCATCTTTTGGATTCGCTTGTATTCCAAGTATATGTAATCGTCCGTCACAAGATAGACCACATTTAATTTCCATTTCTTCTTCTTTAACTAATGTAAGGTGATGGATCATCGGAGAGACCGCACGATGGTTAACTAAAGTGTATTTGTCACACGAAACCCACTGTTGCATCGCATGACATGATGCTTAAGCCTTCATCTGGAGGGTTCCTAGGTTAATTGGAACATGATTCCTGGTCCTGGACAGAAAAGGCACAGCGGTAAAAAGGCTGCAAGATCAAAATCCTAATGAATTACCTCTTGAAAAGGCATAAGATCGAGTATAACAAACTGTGATTCTTATTATACTATATTCAAAATCCAAGTGCCTAAATTCGATTTTTAATCACAGTGTGCCACGCCATCGATCGTTCAAAAGAACATATATCCCTTTGAGCCGCAAAACGCTCGCACTAAATTTTAGTACTAGTAGGTATAACATTCTTTCCCAGTACAATTGGTGGTTGCATTTCCAATCAAAGTGCACGTGACTATTACTTGCCAGCCAAAATTCAAAATTAAGGTTTCTTCGCGAAAACAAAATAAGTGCATGTGGCCGGAACAAGGACAATGATGATGTGACTTGCAATACACAGGGGTTTGCTGGGCTTCACGAACATTATCCACTGAAAAGAAAATGCAGTGCAACTGTTCATGCATTCTTTTTTTAGAAAACAAAAAAAAATCAGTGCAGCTGAAGCTTAACCAAGGGCAGTGCTAGTGATTACTGCAAACTCCGGGTGCAATCATTCCACGAGAGGAGCATCTCTCCTCGAGGACAACAAAAAGGCCCATCACTTAACTAATCATCCGCTCACTCAACAGCAACCGCCCACCTGAAAACACCCAATTAATTAGTCGGCCGATGAAATTGATTGATTAAGGAGCTGATTATTCTGCGATTATACCTTGCTCCCCATTGGCCTCTGCAAGATCCTCTGTTCCGGCTGCCTGCCAGGCGCCAGCTTGCACTCGCAGCGCCAGCGGCTATCTGCGCACCGCATGCATGCTCAACAGACATGCGTTGACCCTGTCAGTCTGCTTCGTGCCAATTTGCATTTTTTTTTCTCTCTCTTGTTTTTTTGAAAACTTTCTCTCTCTCGTTTTTCGAGATTAGGAAAAGTACAGTTAATCTGGTGTTTCTTGAAAAAGTATAATATGACAAATAATAATCATTTGGAAAACAATCGGTGCACTTGTGTTTGTGATGTGTGCATGCTCAACTGTTGGTGTTGGTCCCTCGATGAGGGGCACCTTCATTCTCAGGCGATGGTTTTAAGGATGCAACCGCCATGAAAAGATTTCTTTCCAAAAGAGTTGTCACGACTTGTCCATAGTAACATACTCCGTCCGTTCTAAAAAAAGAACAAACTCAAATTCTAAAACAGATTAACAAGAAAGTAAAATAATCTTGATTGCCCCTAATTATTAGTCATATTTGATACTAATTAGTTATTGCATGCACATGCACCTGCTGCTAAATATAGGTGCATAAATATAGTAGAATTACTTGTTTTTGGGACAAATTTTGAATGTTCGTGTTTTTTTTTGGGAACGGAGGCAGTAACATCCACCACCTTACAATCTTCTCGGATACAATTCTGAACTTTTATATATATCAAAGTACAGCAATGCAATGATTGCTTTTAAGGAGCAGTTACTGTTTCATTACTATTTCCTTGTGTGTGATTGTGCACTTCAGGTACATTTTGCATTGCTCCATACGGAGTAAAGTGGAAATACGTGCCCTCTCCGTCCAACAACAATGCAATCCTAAATCTTAGACAGATTTGTCAATGACTTAGGTGTCCCGAATTAACTCTTTACGTACATAAATTGTGCAAGCATAATTTGAAGAAAACCACCTCAATTTAGTGACCAACAGGCGTAATTTAAAGGAAACTGCCTCAATTAAAATTACCATGAAGCGTCCCCTCGAAAGAGAGAACTTAATGTGATACAAATACCAGTCCCAGGATGCTGGTTCACATTATTACAACAGATGGTTCAGTACATAAACAACATTACGGGAGACGGTGGCACTGCAGGGCCACGACAAACATAACTAACGCTAGACTCCAGATAAAAAGATTGATAACATAGAGGTCTTCATCAGAGTGGATATCCATGCAGCTTCAAGCGGGTGACCCTAACACACAGGCAAAGGTTGGGTGCAGAACGAACCCCTCTACACGACGTCCTCAGGCACAAAGTCCGGGTCTGCCTCTGTAACAATATAAGCAAGGGTGAGTACATACGTACTCAGCAAGCACAATCACAACCACGGAAGGGGTTCCACAGAATATGCAAAGGATAGTAACAAGGACAGGCTTATGGCTGATTTTTGCAATAAAGCGAATTTTTACACATGCAAGGGTTTCTTTATAAAGGGGTTTTTACAAGCGTTTCTTTTAATTGCATTGGCAGAACATGATTATTTTACTCATGCGATTCAAAGCCACCAGATTTCCCATCTGTCGTAGCCCATGCCAAACCTTTTCTCAATTAACAGTCACCAAACACATTCTTACACCAAAACCAGGGGACTAGTGAAGTGACCAAGCCGTAACTCGCCCAATACCGTGGACACGGCTATCCGGATAGGTTTTAACTCTGCAGAGGTGTACACAACCATAAGTAGGCTACCACAACATGAACACCTTAGTGCCAGTGCAGCTCCTATCAAAGCCCTTACCCACCATAGCTAAACTGACAAGTTATCACAGACGCGACCAGGGGGTTAGCAACCTACCAACGAGGTTCTACCCAGGGGCATACTTCACATAGATCGTATCCCCGGCTCCATGGCCCTCTGTTGCTCACCAGCACACCACATAACTAACAGCTTAACTAGTGGGATTTATGCTAGACCGTTGCCACATACAACGGTCGAGTGGTGGTACAATAAAATGGGTCAGGCTAGATGACACATCAACATCATCCAAAAATTGTGATAGGATAGACAACTCCCACCATTCTCAACCACACAGGTTCGAGCTCACCTCGGCATTTCACACAAGAAATATCGTCTGTCTCATCCCACACGGATACTCATTTTATTCACAAAATCCATTTCTTTTATTTTAAAGCACGCACACGGTTGCTTTTGTAAACATCAAATGATTGTAATGGGGTGTATAACAGTAAAATATTCCTAAGTATTTCTAGCAGTGACTAACATTCAAACAGAGCATTGTCATATTCAAACATTAATCTAGGTTGTCAAGGAAGTAGTCATAGCAATCAAGGGGTGGCTATCCAACCGGGTTTAGCAGTAGAAATATGCAAGTTTTATAAAATAGGTCATGGGTTGTGTTTATAAAATCTAGGACAAAAGTATGCATCAAAGGATGGGATTGCACTTGCCGTTCTCCCAACCCTCGGGGGATTCCTGCCCGGGGTCTTGGTCTCCAAGCTCCTGTTCGTAGCACTGCTCCTCCTCGAGTCCTTCCTCGTTCACGGTAGGGTCTACGGTACACACAACAATCACACGGTAAATAAAAGAAAAAGTTTTTACTGAGCTCCGAAAGAAAGAACAGAGAATGGGAGTGATGGTGATGACATGATTATTTTTGGATATGGACCGAATGGATTGGCGGAAATATACTGGTGATTATTGTGGTGGGGTTTGGGGTCAAACGGGATTAATTTGGCGCATAAAATGATGAGTTTAGTGGGGGTTTAGGGCTGTTTTTAAAGAAAAGGACCTTTCTGTAAATATAGAAAAGGTCAAGGGGCCCTAGCGAAACAGACCGAAAGAGAGGGAACAGTGTCTGTGGGCTGCGGGTTAAATCGGCAAAAGCTCAGGGCATTATGTGTAAACGTGTCAGAGAGAGAGGGGTTTATGTTTTGGACGGCGGGTTAGAATAGCGAAGAAAGTAGGGGGTTTTCCATAAAGTGGTCATCTCTTTCATTTTACAGAGCAGAGAGAGAGAGGAACCCAGGGGAGGAGTCCGGCGGCCGGCGGCGATTCAATCGCCGGTGCCACGGGGCGGCTTTGGAGGAATTAGGCAGGGGAAAAGGGATAGGGAGGCATGACGAGTCCATCCTTGGTCCTACCGTGAGCGGATGCGGCCGGTGGTGAGCTGCCCACGGGGCCAGAGGCGGCGGCGGCGCTGGTGGATGCGGCGGCGGCGCTGTGGCTGTGGGGAAGGCGAATACGGTGGTGGGCGAGTGCGGGGTGGTGGTGGAGGAGCTCAGGGGCTTATTTATAGGCGGGGAGAGGCGGCGAGGAGGTGGGCCGATGAGAGGCCGCTCGGCGGGCCGGTGGCGAGGAAATTAATGGCGTTCGGCGTGAATCACGGCCGGTGACGGGACGACACGCCGTCGTGGTGCCCTCCGGGGTGTACTGTGGTGTCGCTGTGCTTGTCGTGTGCGTGCGTCGTGACGTGGCGTGCGTACCAGAGCGGATGGGGCCTGGGCGGCGTCGCGGCGGCGGGGACTGCCGCGGAGCTGGCGGCGCTGTGGCGGCCGGTGGCGTGCGGGCATGCGTCGGTCGGCGCGAGGCTTGGACGACACGACAGCGAGGCGGTGGTGGTGCGGCTCAGCAGTGGTGGAACAAGCGACGCGGCAGCGGCCGCGTGGGGCGGTACGACGGTGCTCGGGCGGCACGGCAGGGCCGGGGTGGTGTGTGGTGGACGAGTCAGCAGGGTGACTGTCGGGCGTGGGCGGTGGCGTGACTGAGGGCGAGCACGGCAATGCTGGGGCACGGCAGGGGGACGGCCGGTGGTGTCGCGTGGTCGGTGTCGGGTGCAGAAGCGAGGGCGGAGCAGAGCGCGCGCGACAGAGCCGGGTGGTGGCGTGCGGGTGGAGCAGTGGTGGCAGCGGGGCAGTGACGGCGAGTGTGACAAGCAGCGCGGATGGGCGGTGCAGCGGTAGGGCCGGCGGCGAGCCGAGCAGAGGGGTGGTGGGGCCGGCGGGGGCACGGGGTGGTCGGCGACGGGCGGGGCAGGGCGCACGGGGCAGAGGAAACAGGGGAGGGGAAGGGAAGAGAAGAAAAGAAAAAGAAAGGAAAAGAGGAAAGAAGGAAAGGAATAAAAAGAAAAGAAGGGAGGAAAAAGAAAAGGGAAAAGAGAAAAAGGAGAGAGGAGGTCGGCGGGATTCGCGGCGGAAAGGCGACCGGCGGTCGGTCAGCGACGGGTGGGCCCAGCGGTCGACCCGAGAGTGGGTGACCCGGGATAGGACGGAAAGGAGGGGAGGTGACAACGAAGCGAACAGGAAAAAGAGGGGGGGGGGAACAAGGCGGACAGGTTTTTGGCGGAAGAGGGAGCTCGGGCGGTAAGAAGATTTTGAAAACATATACCTGGCGATTTATTTAGCGATTTTCCCAGAGAGAGAAACGCGGGCGTTACAAACCTACCCCACTTAAATGAAATCTCGTCCTCGAGATTCGGCTGGCTCCTAAAAAGGTGGGGGAACTCCTTCTTTAAGGCATCTTCTCGTTCCCATGTAGCTTCCTTTACACCGTGTCTGCTCCACTGTACTCTGCATATCCGCACTTCGGAGTTTCTGGTTCTCTTGGTGACTATGTCCAGAATTTTGACCGGCACTTCTTGATACCGTAGGTCTGCCTGCAGGTCTATTTCCTCCTCCGGTATGTGTTCCTCTTCCGGCACTCTCAGGCATCTCCTTAGTTGTGAGACATGGAATACCGGGTGTATATCCGACATCGCTTCGGGTAACTCTAATCGGTAGGCTACCTTTCCAACTTTCTTTTGTACCGGATATGGTCCGATGTACCGAGGGGCCAACTTTCCATGGACTTGAAATCTACGGGTTCCCTGGATGGGTGAAACCTTAAGATAGACAAAATCCCCTGGATTAAACTCCAATTCGCGTCTCTTTTTGTCTGCATAACTCTTCTGTCTGGATTGAGCTGCTTTCAACTTCTCTCTAATTTCAGCTACTTTCTCTTCGGCTTCTTTTATGAGCGCGGGTCCCACTAGTGTACGTTCTCCCACTTCTGACCACATCAGAGGAGTCCTGCATTTTCTCCCGTAGAGGGCTTCAAATGGCGACATACCTAAACTTACCTGGTAACCATTGTTGTAGGAGAACTCTGCATAGGGTAAACTCCGTTCCCAATCTTTACCATAGGTGAGGACACATGCTCTCAACATATCTTCCATAATCTGATTAACTCTTTCTGTCTGGCCATCGGTCTGTGGGTGATATGCGGAGCTAAAGTCCAACTTGGTGCCCATAGCTTTATGCAAACTTTTCCAAAATCTCGAGGTGAACTAGGTCCCTCGGTCCGAAACAATTCTACTGGGCACTCCATGTAACTTTACTATATTCTCCACATAAAGCTTGGCTAGTTTCTCTCCGTCATAACTTGTCCGTACAGGTAGAAAGTGTGCGACCTTAGTGAGTCGGTCCACTATTACCCATATAGAATCATGTCCTTTCGGTGTTCTGGGTAAACCTACTACGAAGTCCATTCCTATCTCATCCCATTTCCAAACTGGGATAGGCAAATGTTGTAATAAACCTGCCGGTTTCTGGTGTTCGGCCTTAATCCTTTGGCAGGTGTCACACTGAGCGACAATTTGGGCTACGTCAGCTTTCATTCCTTTCCACCAATAGTTCTGCTTCAAGTCCAAATACATTTTGGTGGATCCCAGATGAATGGAATATGGCGAGTTGTGAGCCTCGTCCATAATTATCTGTCTAAAGCCTCCTTCCTTAGGCACACAAATCCTATCTTTATACCACAACGTTCCTTTACTGTCGACTCTGAAGTCTGGTGCCTTATTTTCTCCAGTATGCTTGCAGATCTGCACTAAATCCTTGTCCGTTCCTTGGGCTTTCCTGATCCGATCTTCCAGGGTGGATTGGATCGTCAGCTGGTGGCTAGTATTCCGAGGGACGATGTGCACATTTAATCGTGCCATTTCTTCTTGTAGGTGGGCACTCTTGGGTCTGTAGGATTTTCGGCTCAGGGCATCTGCCACTACATTAGCCTTGCCGGGGTGGTAATGAATTTCCACATTATAATCCTTAACCAACTCTAACCACCTTCTTTGTCTAAGGTTCAGATCTGGTTGGGTGAAAATATACTTTAGGCTCTTATGATCTCTGTATATTTCACACTTGTTCCCAATTAGGTAGTGTCTCCAGATTTTGAGTGCGTGCACTACGGCTGCAAATTCTAAATCATGTGTCGGGTAATTCTGCTCATGAGTTCTAAGTTGTCGGGAGGCATATGCTACAACCTTCCCATCTTGCATGAGAACACACCCTAATCCTTGGCGGGATGCGTCGCAGTACACGACAAAATCCCTGTGAATATCTGGTAGGGTTAAAACTGGGGCAGCAGTCAATCTTTTCTTCAACTCCTGAAAGCTCTTTTCACAAGACTCGGTCCAAACAAACTTCTTCTCTTTCTTGAGCAGTTCTGTCATGGGTCTAGCTACCTTGGAAAATCCTTCGATAAACCTCCGATAGTATCCAGCCAAACCAAGGAAACTTCTGATCTCACTCACATTGGTTGGTTGTTGCCAATTTGAGACTGCCTCTACCTTCTCAGGGTCTACTGCAACTCCTTCTGCGGTCATAACGTGACCAAGGAAGGCTACTTTTTCCAGCCAAAATTCACACTTGCTGAATTTGGCATAGAGCTGGTGCGCTCTCAACTTTTCCAACACTACTCGCAAGTGTTGTTCATGCTCTTCGGCGCTCTTGGAGTAGATAAGTATATCATCAATAAAGACGACGACGAACTTGTCTAGCTCATCCATGAACACTTTGTTCATGAGATTCATGAAATAGGCTGGTGCATTGGTGAGCCCAAATGGCATCACTGTGAACTCATACTGCCCGTAACGGGTGACAAATGCGGTCTTTGAGGTGTCACTCCCTTTAATCTTCAGTTGGTGATATCCAGTTCTTAAGTCAATCTTGGAAAAGTACTTGGCTCCTTTCAACTGATCAAAGAGATCATCAATTCTAGGGAGTGGGTATTTATTCTTGATAGTGACATCATTCAGTGCACGATAATCGATGCACAACCTCATGCTCCCATCTTTCTTCCTCACAAAGAGTACTGGGGCTCCCCAAGGGGATGTGCTGGGTCTGATAAATCCCATTTGTTGTAACTCCTCTAGTTGTTTCTTTAACTCTGCCAATTCTGAAGCTGCCATCCTGTAGGGTCTCTTGGCTATAGGAGAGGTTCCAGGACAAGTTCAACAGCAAACTCTATGTCTCTATCTGGTGGCATTCCAGGTAGAACTTCAGGGAAAACATCAGGATATTCGTTGATTACCGGAACTTCTTACATGGTTCTTGTCTCCATACTAAAGATCATAGGGTCTGGTCCACTTCCTTTGGTGTGACAGGTCACTTGCATTCCCTCTGGGTTGGTTAGGTGCACTATCTTGTCAGCACAACCTATGAGGCCATTGTGTTTGCCTAACCAATCCATTCCAAGGATCACATCTATCCCTTTGGACTCTAGTACTACTAGGTCTGCTAGAAACTCTACCCCACTTAAAAGAATCCGTACTCGTGAACAACCTAGTTGGCACTCAATATCACCTCCAGGTGTTCGGGTTAGTAGGGGTGTCTTTAGTAGTACTGTAGGTATTTTGTGCTTTTCCACAAAACTTGATGATATGAAAGAATGCGATGCTCCAGAATCAAATAATACTGTTGCCAAAACTGAGCTGACTAGAAACTCACCGAGTACTACTCCTTGTGCTCCTTGAGCTTCCTGTGCGTCGATGTGGTTGACGTGGGCTCGTCCATACGACTGCTGGGCGTTGTTGTTGTTGTTGCTGCCGGTGTTGGTGCTGCAGACGGGTACACGGTTGGCTCCAGACACTGGTGGCTTGGGTCCATTCACCGAGTTGGAGTAGACCGATATTGCAGGCTTGCTCCTGGGGTACGGGCAATCAGCGATGTAGTGTCCGGTCTCACGGCAGTTGAAGCAGGCTCTCGCGTTGCTGTTGCTGGCTGTGACTTGACTGACCTTGCTCTGTGAGGGCTTCATGGTGTTCTGGCTCTTGTACTGGTTGTTGGGAGCCTGGAAGCTTGTAGTCTGGAATTGGGTCCTATGCTGCACGGGGGCCTGGGGTCTAGGTGCAGCATAACCGGTGCTCCTGGGCTTCTGCGAGCGGTCCATCTGACGGTTCTTGCTCTCCAGGAACTTGTGCTTGTTCTCTTGCCTTGCATCCATCCTGGCCTTTTCTGTGACAATGGCCTTGTTCATCAGCGTATTGAAGTCAGGGAAACTGTGGGAGACTAGCAGGGCTCGAAGATCTGGGTGTAGCCCTTTGATGAAAGTGTCCTGTCTCTTTGCATCTGTCTTCACTTCATCTGGTGCATAACGGGCTAATTCAGTGAACTCGTGGGTGTACTCTTCCACGGTCTTGTTTCCTTGCTTCAGTGCACGGAACTCATCTGCCTTGCGCCTCATGGTGGCATCGGGGATGTGGTAGCGACGGAACCCTTCTTCAAACTCTTTCCAGGTGATTGCAGACTCGTTTGGGGAAGCTGCATAGTAAGCGTCCCACCATGCTAAGGCAGTTCCAGTGAGTTGGTGGGAGGTCAGGAGGACTTTGTCACGGTCTCCACATCCAAACGGTTCCAGCTTCCTCTTGATAGTTCTCAGCCAGTCATCTGCTTCCAAGGGGTTGCTGGACCCTCCAAAGGTGGGTGGTCTGGTTCTCAGGAAGTTGGTCAACTTGTCACTCGCATTGGGCCTACGAGCTGTCTCCTGATGGCGGCTGGCATTCCACACATTTTGCATGAACAGGGTGTGGTGGTACAAAGCTTGTGATAGGTTGAAGTCTGGTGGAAGCGGGGGTACAACAAACGATCCCTCATTCTGACTTCTTGGATGACTCGCTTCTGGTCCGCCTCCTACAGGCGCTTGTCCTTCGGGCTGGTTCTCGCCCATAGGGTCCTGCTGATCCACTTCCTGGTTCTCTCTCCTCCCTTCTGGTGGCTCTCCTCCCGCTGGGGGGGGGCGCGTCTCTGAGAGGCGCTAGCACGCGTGTTCACCATCTGCAGGTTGAGCAAGGCCTTCGTGAGATTGAGTTAAGATGATGTTTAAGTCGATTAGTTCGCATTTTTGAAAAGACGGAAACACTTCTGCCGAGGCACACACAGCACACAAGCTAACAAACAAGCACACGAGGTTTCATTCAACAACGGGGCTACAACACTTGGGGGGGGGTTCACAAGACTCGCACTACGAGGTGGGGTACAGGACATGGTGAGGAAACTACTGCTAGGGATACAAGGGTTCTTCGGACCAAGCTGGCTTCATCCTCCTGTGAGCGCTTGTCTCTGGACCTACTCGCGGGGCGAGCTTTCCTCTAGGTTGGGGTGCTCTTCTGGTGGCGCAAGCTGTGCATGTTCAGCTTCGGTCAAGGTCCCATTCTCTCGAAGCGGCTCAGATGGTCCTTCTTCAGCGGGCGGTGATCCTGCGGGAGTTCCCGACAGCGCTTGAGGGTTCCCTACAACTTCTCCCCATGCCATGATCGGTGTTCCAAGTAGGACATGGGGTTCTCCAATTGCTGGGACATGCGTTCCACTTCTAGCCCAGTCTTGAATACGCAGGTCCCGAGCCTGCCTGAGGCTTTCCTGGGCGACTACCTCACTGCTGACGGCAGCAGCAGCTCTTGCTTCAGCTTGGGCCACCTGGACTTGGTGCATGCGAACCGAGAACTCTGCTTGTTCGGCCCGGGAGGTTTGTTCCCTCAGGAGTTCAGCTTGCTCGTCAAAGAGTTGGTCCAAGGAATTGAGGTAGGTGACCACTTGGTACAAAATGGGTTCCTCTTGACGGCGCTGCTCCAAGTTCCTTATGCGGGCCCGCCAGACTGCACTCCTGACGACTGGAGGAAAGTATCTCATTGGGGTGGGGACCAAGTGTCTTTCAAAGATTCCGCACATGTAGCGGAGGGCTTTCCTGAGAGCCAAGGGGTAGGTGTCCTGGTGCCTGAATCCTGTGGCGGTCGCACGCCATGCTTCGATGGGGTGGAGGTTACTCTTGGCGATAACTATGACAACTCTGCAGCGTTGGGTCCCGTGGTGCTCATGCTCCCTGTTGTAGTACCTCGGGCGTTCAGGTACACCGAGGCGTTCCAGCGCGGGGATCAACAGGCTAGCGAAACCAGGTGCGACTGGGCAGACTCCCTGGGTCCATCCTTCTTCCGCCATGTGAAACCAGGGGAAAAACAAAGATTGAACAGATGTAGGATAAAAGGTGATCTTTATTGCACAACATGGTGGGGTACAAAGATCATAGATACAACGATGCTAAGATGGTAGCGCTAACTGGATACAATAGACTCTACTCAGGGAAAGGCTAGACTAGGTGCTAAACTAATCTAAGGATTCTACTCTAGACAGACCCGACGTTTCTTCAGAGGAAGCTGATATTCTGGCACTCCATCTTCAGTCTGTGTGCTCGCGTCCATGTGGGTCATCTATGGTTCTCCTTCCATCAACCCATTCTCCCTCCTGTAGGCTTCCAGTCTATCCATATACTCAGAGTAAGCCTGACATCTGGCCTGGTGAGCGGCTAGGGAGCTGACAGCCTGAGTAGCTGTCACCTTCTGTATCTCCAGCTCTCTCTTCACTTCTTCTAACTCTTTTTCCGCCTTCTCGGCTCTGCGGATCTGGTGCCTCAGCTGTCCCGATGTCTCTCGGTACAGCCTGTCTAAGCCAGTGAGGTAAATAGCCAAGTGTGACACAGTGTCCTCCATATCTTCATCTCTCCCAAGGTTCCTCATCTGAGAAATCCACTCGCGTCCTCCATTCTCCAGAGGTGGGGCAAATCCCATCGCTGTTCCCACGAGGTACTGCTTGTAGAGTACGCGGAGGCACATCAGGGCTCTTCTTGCGGCTTTACGGTAGGCATTGGGGCGGTCGTAACCGGTGGCGTGGACAAACCAAGGTGCCACCTCCTTGTAAAGTGAGCTCTTCCCCACAAAGATGAACATCCGGCACTGAAGGGTACCATTGGTGGTGAACTCCCGGCAAAAGTACTCGGGGGTCTCTGTGACTCCAACGTGATCCAGGCTGAGCAGCAGCAACTTGGGAAGGCCAGGTTCTGCGGGGAGACTCCTTCGCTCCAACCCTCGTCAACCAGCTGGGCCATCTGGAACAAGTCAAAAAGCCGTCGGTGAGTACTTGTGTGGAGAAAAGGATTTAGACGAGAACAAACTAGTGAGAGAAGACTAGTAGAGGGTCAAGATCCTAGGGGTTACGTCCTACGGCCAACCTATCGGCTCTGATACCACCTGAAGCGTCCCCTCGAAAGAGAGAACTTAATGTGATACAAATACCAGTCCCAGGATGCTGGTTCACATTATTACAACAGATGGTTCAGTACATAAACAACATTACGGGAGACGGTGGCACTGCAGGGCCACGACAAACATAACTAACGCTAGACTCCAGATAAAAAGATTGATAACATAGAGGTCTTCATCAGAGTGGATATCCATGCAGCTTCAAGCGGGTGACCCTAACACACAGGCAAAGGTTGGGTGCAGAACGAACCCCTCTACACGACGTCCTCAGGCACAAAGTCCGGGTCTGCCTCTGTAACAATATAAGCAAGGGTGAGTACATACGTACTCAGCAAGCACAATCACAACCACGGAAGGGGTTCCACAGAATATGCAAAGGATAGTAACAAGGACAGGCTTATGGCTGATTTTTGCAATAAAGCGAATTTTTACACATGCAAGGGTTTCTTTATAAAGGGGGTTTTTACAAGCGTTTCTTTTAATTGCATTGGCAGAACATGATTATTTTACTCATGCGATTCAAAGCCACCAGATTTCCCATCTGTCGTAGCCCATGCCAAACCTTTTCTCAATTAACAGTCACCAAACACATTCTTACACCAAAACCAGGGGACTAGTGAAGTGACCAAGCCGTAACTCGCCCAATACCGTGGACACGGCTATCCGGATAGGTTTTAACTCTGCAGAGGTGTACACAACCACAAGTAGGCTACCACAACATGAACACCTTAGTGCCAGTGCAGCTCCTATCAAAGCCCTTACCCACCATAGCTAAACTGACAAGTTATCACAGACGCGACCATGGGGTTAGCAACCTACCAACGAGGTTCTACCCAGGGGCATACTTCACATAGATCGTATCCCCGGCTCCATGGCCCTCTGTTGCTCACCAGCACACCACATAACTAACAGCTTAACTAGTGGAATTTATGCTAGACCGTTGCCACATACAACGGTCGAGTGGTGGTACAATAAAATGGGTCAGGCTAGATGACACATCAACATCATCCAAAAATTGTGATAGGATAGACAACTCCCACCATTCTCAACCACACAGGTTCGAGCTCACCTCGGCATTTCACACAAGAAATACCGTCTGTCTCATCCCACACGGATACTCATTTTATTCACAAAATCCATTTCTTTTATTTTAAAGCACGCACACGGTTGCTTTTGTAAACATCAAATGATTGTAATGGGGTGTATAACAGTAAAATATTCCTAAGTATTTCTAGCAGTGACTAACATTCAAACAGAGCATTGTCATATTCAAACATTAATCTAGGTTGTCAAGGAAGTAGTCATAGCAATCAAGGGGTGGCTATCCAACCGGGTTTAGCAGTAGAAATATGCAAGTTTTATAAAATAGGTCATGGGTTGTGTTTATAAAATCTAGGACAAAAGTATGCATCAAAGGATGGGATTGCACTTGCCGTTCTCCCAACCCTCGGGGGATTCCTGCCCAGGGTCTTGGTCTCCAAGCTCCTGTTCGTAGCACTGCTCCTCCTCGAGTCCTTCCTCGTTCACGGTAGGGTCTACGGTACACACAACAATCACACGGTAAATAAAAGAAAAAGTTTTTGCTGAGCTCCGAAAGAAAGAACAGAGAATGAGAGTGATGGTGATGGCATGATTATTTTTGCATATGGACCAAATGGATTGGCGGAAATATACTGGTGATTATTGTGGTGGAGTTTGGGGTCAAACGGGATTAATTTGGCGCATGAAATGATGAGTTTAGTGGGGTTTTAGGGCTGTTTTTAAAGAAAAGGACCTTTCTGTAAATATAGAAAAGGTCAGGGGGCCCTAGCGAAACAAACCGAGAGAGAGGGAACAGTGTCTGTGGGCTGCGGGTTAAATCGGCAAAAGCTCAGGGGGTTATGTGTAAACGTGTCAGAGAGAGAGGGGTTTATGTTTTGGACGGCGGGTTAGAATAGCGAAGAAAGCAGGGGGTTTTCCATAAAGTGGTCATCTCTTTCGTTTTACTGAGCAGAGAGAGAGGAACCCAGGGGAGGAGTCCGGCGGCCGACGGCGATTCAATCGCCGGTGCCACGAGGCGGCTTTGGAGGAATTAGGCAGGGGAAAAGGGATAGGAAGGCATGACGAGTCCATCCTTGGTCCTACCGTGAGCGGACGCGGCCGGTGGTGAGCTGCCCACGGGGCCAGAGGCGGTGGCGGCGCTGGTGGATGCGGCGGCGGCACTGTGGCTGTGGGGAAGGCGAATGCGGTGGTGGGCGAGTGCGGGGTGGTGGTGGAGGAGCTCAGGGGCTTATTTATAGGCGGGGAGAGGCGGCGAGGAGGTGGGCCGATGAGAGGCCGCTCGGCGGGCCGGTGGCGAGGAAATTAATGGCGTTCGGCGTGAATCACGGCCGGTGACGGGACGGCTCGCCGTCGTGGTGCCCTCCGGGGTGTACTGTGGTGTCACTGTGCTTGTCGTGTGCGTGCGTCGTGACGTGGCGTGCGTACCAGAGCGGATGGGGCCTGGGCGGCGTCGCGGCGGCGGGGACTGCCGCGGAGCTGGCGGCGCTGTGGCGGCCGGTGGCGTGCGGGCATGCGGCGGTCGGCACGAGGCTTGGACGACACGACAGCGAGGCGGTGGTGGTGCGGCTCAGCGGTGGTGGAACAAGCGACGCGGCAGCGGCCGCGTGGGGCGGTACGACGGTGCTCGGGCGGCACGGCAGGGCCGGGGTGGTGTGTGGTGGACGAGTCAGCAGGGTGACTGTCGGGCGTGGGCGGTGGCGTGACTGAGGGCGAGCACGGCAATGCTGGGGCACGACAGGGGGACGGCCGGTGGTGTCGCGTGGTCGGTGCTAGGTGCAGAAGCGAGGGCGGAGCAGAGCGCGCGCGACAGAGTCGGGCGGTGGCGTGCGGTGGAGCAGTGGTGGCAGCGGGGCAGCGACGGCGAGCGTGACGAGCAGCGCGGATGGGCGGTGCAGCGGTAGGGCCGGCGGCGAGCCGAGCAGAGGGGTGGTGGGGTCGGCCGGGGCACGGGGTGGTCGGCGACGGGCGGGGCAGGGCGCACGGGGCAGAGGAAACAGGGGAGGGGAAGGGAAGAGAAGAAAAGAAAAAGAAAGGAAAAGAGGAAAGAAGGAAAGGAAGAAAAAGAAAAGAAGGGAGGAAAAAGAAAAGGGAAAAGAGAAAAAGGAGAGAGGAGGTCGGCGGGATTCGCGGCGGAAAGGCGACGGGCGGTCGGTCAGCGACGGGTGGGCCCGGCGGTCGACCCGAGAGCGGGTGACCCGGGATAGGATGGAAAGGAGGGGCAGTGACAACGAAGCGAACAGGAAAAAGAGGGGGGGAACAAGGCGGACAGGTTTTTGGCGGAAGAGGGAGCTCGGGCGGTAAGAAGATTTTGAAAACATATACCCGGCGATTTATTTAGCGATTTTCTCAGAGAGAGAAACGCGGGCGTTACATACCAGTACACAGAATATTAGCTGGCCTGAAAGTTAGGCTTGTATTTGTTTTTTTGGG
Source organism: Echinochloa phyllopogon (assembly GCA_033239725.1). Taxonomy (NCBI): domain Eukaryota; kingdom Viridiplantae; phylum Streptophyta; class Magnoliopsida; order Poales; family Poaceae; genus Echinochloa; species Echinochloa phyllopogon. The sequence continues at coordinate 5,422,568 of BTCW01000003.1, forward strand.
ATAGTCTTTAAATACTAGGATCACATTCTTTTTGGACGAAGCCTGGGAGGGAGTATGTTTTTCGAGAATGTAACATGCTCATATTTCATTAAGAGTGCATGTGAAACACAAGTTCTTTTTCATAGAATTTTAAAGTACATTGAATTAGTACATAGATTGGTGGTTCGAAAAGCAGTTTCTAGCACTAGCAGATACATTATTCTCGGAGCAATTCCATAGAAGATAAAAGTACATAAAAATTAGAAGCAGAAAAGCCTGCTTTGGCTAAGTTTATATTGCGAGACAAAGTACCAACCACTAGCGTGTACAATTCATTTGTAAAGGCAAGAATAATATACACATATGGAGGTCCTTTACATTGTGCGCATTTTTCTTCCTACTATAAACGTTCAAGCAAGGACAAAAGGGACAAGGTTTGTTCCTCAGTAGTCAGTACATTTGAGGAAGTCTTGAATCTTTTTGGTTGTCGTTGTAACACTATGAAACAACCTCTTGGAGGACATTATTGTTGAATTTGTGATCAACGGAGGCTCTTTACTGGATGACTATGCCACTATATATGGACCATTCAGAACTTAACAAAACACTAGGAAACATATGGTTTACTTAATTGTAACCAGTCGAGGAAAACTGCACCCAAGTTTTATGGGTATGCAACCCGTCGGGAAACATGAATAAATAGCGCAATCATCTTGCCAAAATTGTGAGGAAAAAAGCAAACCCCTTGAGAAAACGCCACATCGTCCTATTAAAACACATAGAAATGGAACTCTGAAAATGTCGAGTTAGCCTGGTAGTCATGTCGGGTCTTTGAGAAATTTCCACAACTTATTAGAATGGGCCCCGTATGCACGGGACTTGGATGACTTATATCACATATTAAAAATCAGCTAAATTCTGAATTTCCCATAAACTAGTATGCACTTGTCAAAACATAAGAAACAATGGACTTAGGAGATGCTAATCGTTGGTCGTTAAACTGGTTACATCTTTTCCCTAACCATAAGTCAATGACAAAAGCGGTTTGTTGGTTGGTACATCAATAATGCTGAAGCTTCAGAAACCAGTTTTGTACTTACAACGGTGGCGCCGGCCGGCTTGACACATTTTGCATTCTGATTTACACTTTGGACTGCCTCTAGCTTCCCCTGTCCAACGCCCATCCTTTTTGTGTCTTTGAACGCGTGGATGGCGACTAATCGCTCGCTTAAGGGCCAAGATCTCAATCTAGTACTGATGCTATTGCTACCAGAGAGCACTATAGGAAAAAGGGGAGGGGTTGTTGAGTCATATGCAAGGAAAAAAAAGAGGCTTGCTTGAGGTGCTACGCGGCTTCCATTTCTGCAAGTTTTGAGCCCATCGATCTCTACTTTTGCGCCAATATGATATAGTGTCGGCAGGATGGTTTATTCATATGTTGGAGCATGCAATCTTTGTTATGGGCACATGGTTTAACAGCCACAAGCAAATGTCGCGAGCACGGATGCAGTCTGCAGAGACAATTCCACGGACAGGACTGGTTTGGTTTTCTTGATGCTATTTTTATGTGTTTTGGAGAGAAAATTTCTCACCATGTCGCCCCAAGTCGCTTGTAGTAGCTTGCTACGACATGATCTTTTGGTCATGGTGCTCTCGTTTTTTTGTTTTTTTATGGACTATGTGCATCTTAGTTATGCAGAGGCCGGATTGGATCTTATATAATTGTATCATATTGATGTAATTGTTTAAGATCAATAAAGCTTTCCTTTTCTAAAAAAAAATGTCGCCCCAAGTTCTTCCAGGAATGCAGATGTTTCAGCATATTTGGGCTACCGTGGGCTAACTCACCCAGCTGAGTGATGATGGATTCTAAAAGGAAGCCCAACCCGCGCAAGCCCAGAAAATGTGCCAGCGCGAAGACGGACCAAACAGCCCACTAAAGCCCAGGATCTCGGCCGCGCTTCGCCCCTCCGGTCGCACGCTCCCCGTCGGCCGGGCATCTTCCCGTCCAACGTCCATCTCGCCGGTCGCCGCCGCTACCTGATACAGCCGCCGTCGCCGGCGGCCCCAAATGCTCCGCCGCAGGTCAAAAAGGTACATAAACGCCGACTCAGGTGATTTCACATTTTCACACTTGTCTTGAAGGAATTTCAGATGGGAGAGTGCACTGGAGGCCTGGCAAACTGAGTTATAGCTGGTTTTCGCCAATATGGAGATACCCAGAATATGTGAAGTGGTAGAAATGGCAGAATATGCTTGGAGCTTTATCATCTCTATTTTTCAGAAATTTGTGACGCTGTACTCAAAATTTTGTCGCCTTTGAAATCCTGCTCATCATGTCACATCTGTCTCTGCTTTCGGACAATGCAGTCTATATCTATTTTTTTTTGAAAGAAATACTCCAAATGAGACCCCTAAAGTTTAACGTGCCTCACTCAGGATTTGAACCCTGGGTGGGAGCCTTCTAGCTAGTGGCCTTTGCCACTACACCATGAGCTCCTTGGCGCAAGTCTATATCCATAATTTATACAGATTTACATTTCCCAATTTCACCAGATCAGAATTCTTGAAGAAATGTTTTGTGACAGATTGGTGAGTTTCCTGCCTTGGCAAGCGCAGCGCCAAGCCAATCTTGGGCACAGACGGTGGCCTGTGCCTACACCACGTCACCACGATGATGATGGCATGATCTTCAGCATGGATTTGGGCGTGGTGTGATGTAGTGAAACTCCGTCTTGGCCTCTGGGTAGCCTCTTGGATGACTCTATGGAAGCATAGGTACATGCAACAGGTTTGTGACACCTTGACCATCCGCCTGGAGTTGGAAGGGTGTACTTAAGCATGGTTGTTTTCCGTGGATATCTGGCCTTGATCTCGTCCTGCCATCCTTGCAAACTTGAAGCATGGCGAGCCGAATGGATATCTTGTGTAAAATAACGGTGGTCGCTGGACAGATCGAATTCCTGCCAGCCAGAAAGTATGCACCCACGGAACTTTGTTGTTGTTTGTACATGGAAAAAACTGATATTTACAATATGATGTTGGCATCAGAAAGTGACCTGAGCACAATTTGACACCCTACTCACATCCAAGTCAGGATGAGTGAAAGGAGCGTTTTGGTTCACTGCTGCGAAGATATGGCAACGTCTTCCAATGAGCAGGTGGATGGGTCATACGACGAGTAGGGTGCAAGTGTGCAAGACAATGTTCTTCGGCCGCATGGGGTTTGCAAGGAGATGATCGACAGAACTGAAGGAGCATCAGGACTGTCCAATATAATAAAATAAGAACAAAACATAATTGATTATGAACAATTATTTTTTACAACGATTATTGCGTTTCCCTAAACCATAATTGATGCGGAAAACTAAAGAAACGCAATGACATTATTAAAATTACCTTAGGTGTGCATATATAGTGATATTCGGAATTCTTCAATCGCACTATCTTAGCAGGTGAACAAAAGAGTTGGGGAATGATTCCTTTTCCCGCTTGTTTTTACTGCATTGAAGAGAGAAAATAACAAAGTTAATTGAACAGGGAAACAAACTATATGGTATACTAGTCCTTATAAAAAAATGGAAAAATAAATGGTGTGGATGTAGTTATTATTATGCAACTAACAGTTCATTATCAAACAGAAAGAAATTGTAGGAAAATTTGAATTTTTAAGTATAGACATGTCAAGAACCAGTGGCGAAGCTAGAACGAAATAGAGGGGGGGTGCGGCAATAAAGAAGGGTAAATTTTTTTTTGACCAAAATGAAGAAAACCACTAGTATAACTTGGTGTAGCTTGAAGAAAAAAACGTCATGATAAGCAAAATATATAAATTTTACTTTAAGTTTTCAACATCCTTAACGATTCAACGGCCAACATTTAGGACTCAATTTTTATTTTTAAGGGGAAAGAATGATCCAATGAACCTTTAATCTTCATTATGGACTCTATGACCTTGCGTTATCATGAAGTATTTCCGCAATTTTATAGTTGACAAACACCTCTCACAATGATTCAGGAATAGTAAAAACAATATGCTCTATCTTTGAACTAAATGTATTTAAGTGAACTTTCAAACTCATCGAACCATTCTAAAACAAACCTTACAGAATCTCCACTAATTTGGCAATATATCTATAACCCTACATTATGATATATTAAATACACTCTTACGTGTAGTGTACAAATCTATCATACAGAGGACACTAATTTTTTATTGGCACCATCTATAACCCTACAATATAAAAACGAAGAAATTGTAACGACTTTAAGGCTTTGTATCTAATCAGTCAAACTAACAGAGAAAATTAGATAAAGCATCCATCTTACGTTGATGGCTCCTTTGCTACGGCTAGTGTTGAGCTACTGCTTACGTTGTACCAGAAAATTAGATAAAGCATCCATCTTGGACGGGCCCCAGTTCGGTGACGCGGAGCCGTGGCGAGGCGCGCAGCGGCCGGTGGAGGGGCCTTTGTTACCGCCGTGATTTGCTCATGGGCTCAAGTAATCGTGTGGGCTGTGTGGACCGTGGGGGGTGCAGCTTAATGGTTTGAGGGGGGTGCAGATAGAGGCAACGTAGGAAGGTTAGAACTGATTTTTTCTTCCGAGGGGGGTGCAGTGCAGCTGCACCCACGGAGGGTAACTGAGCTTCGCCCCTGTCAAGAACGTATCAGACTGTCAGTGTGTGGAGAAGCAGTGTGGTGTGCACGTATATGGACAAATGTAGCTTACCGTTTATTTTACAAATATATGGACATTTCAACAACTTTTTTGAAAGAAAAAGTGTGAATCATATGGAATAACCGAACTCGAATAGTATGGAACACTAATGTCAGTTCAGTAACTTACAGAGCATCAGTGTAAATTCATATGCAGGCCTGGATTATAAAACTATTGTAATTCGATCCCAGACATTCCAAGAACTTGAGTTGATTTCCTGTGATACAGAAATATCAGAGGGTTCAAGCCAGTTCCCAGGTACCTTCAGCAATCGGCATTATTTTGCCTGCCACAAATATCAATAGAATATGCAAGTTTCAACACTTCATCGCAGTCAAACTATCAGAAAAACAAATAAGGAAACAAAAATGCAGAATTCCACATAAGGATATAAGAATGATTACCCAGATTACTTACAATTTTTTTTTTGTAAAATGCATATTAGCAAAAGACGAAGTCTAGCGATCCTTTTGGGCTGTAGGTCAGAGCCAAGACATTAATGTTTAATGAGAATAAGAGGCCCATAAGTTTGTATTTCACCATGTGGTTCAACGATTATTTATTACATCACTGGGAGCTGATGGAGTGTCATGTATGAACAATACTGTCTTGATCCAACATTTGCTACACGGCCAAATGAGAGCCTACAAAACTGAAGAACTTACACAGCAGCTGTCTACCTGAAGCAGAGAAGACTGAAAAAAGTGAGGATCTTACAGTTCCATCACAAGTTAGCCATATTTGCATATGCACAGTTGAGAAGCATGATGATCATGGGCATATGTCCAATTCCATTGTAGTGCTTTCTGATCAGAACAAAAGAGTGCATTCCTTGTTAGTAACTTATATCAAGACACAGCAAACTTGAGAAGCTGGTGTTGAGCTTGGTTGTTGAATAGGACCTTTAAGTTGTTGCGTTGATGCATAGAAGTATGAAATATGGAATTTCACTGACAGGAGGAGTAACTTCGCCTTTTCAATGGAAAAGAATTCGACAGTCATTACACTAGCACCTTCCAGCCAAAATGTACTATAAATCTGTAGCTTCAAAATGCATATCTGCTTCTGCTGCATCACTACTATAGCCTGAAATGGGGACACTAAACTATCTTAGTTCTTTTCAAAAAAAGAAGGAACAAAACATTATCATATTATAATTACCTTTAGCGAAGGATTTATATTCAAACTTCCTCATGCATGCAATATACAGCTCGAAGACTAACCCTGCACTTCATAGATTTAAATATATGAAGCGTTCATGTGAAGCAACACTTTTGGATATAGGACATATGTAAAAAATGACTTGATGCTTGCATTAATGTGGTCTGGTTCAAGCATTAGTCTATCATGTTAGTTAAGATGATCCAATGGAGATTTTCTGCAAATGAAATAGTAGTATGAAAATATCCAATGTTAGCTCTTGTCTCATTTGTAATCAAAAGGTGAATGGATGCCAGTACTAAGGAATGCATACCGATGGCATAATGTTCATTATAGTGCATTGTTGAAGCAATTGACAAGTGATGAACAGCACATACTTAAATCCCTGTACTGGAAGACCAAGTTATTCCTATGTGGAGCAGAGAATGAGAATATCAGAGTAAAGAACATGAAGCAATATGAGAGTTAAAATATAATAAGGATGCAGTATTTTGTTACCAGCAGCTTAAGGCAATTGACAAGTGGTTGAAGTGGGTTCGACAAGCTTAGAAAAGGCTTGTATTCAAGTTGCTAATCTCAGCATCTCTGCATGGATGTTCAGAATGAAAATACTGAAGCTGCAAGTACTGAGGATGCAACTAATTCTTTAGCAATACCTCGTTATGCTTGGAAGTAGTTCAGAACAAGAAGGCAACTTGGAAGTAGTGTTCACAAGCTAAGAAAGGTTATGAAATTTCCAAGGAATTAGAAAGGAAGTTTGAATTACTTTCTACAAATCAGTGGGTCAATAAATTAACTGCTGATAAAATTTGTAATTAGTGTATATGGGGTGATTGTGGAAAGATCCTGCATATAGCATACTAACCAGTGTTATGTACAGGCTGATGAAGCTACATAGCTGAGATCTCCATGCTTGGCAACTCTGAACTGTGCATGGATACATCGTGAATCCTATAGGCTAGAAGAATGTACAATTCCATGAAGAGCCCTGCAAAGTAGGTTAAAACAAGCAGGTTATTCAGTGCAAACAGTGAACAAAACATGTCGCAGATGAGTTGCTGGACGGTTACATGGCATGGAAAAGGAAGGGAGATTGATGGTACAGACGGGAATTAGTGTTTGTTACCTTGGATTAGTCAGGCTCGGACTATTGGAACGGTTCGTTTTAACTTGCGGCACTGCCTAATTAGCTCACCACTTTCACTATAATAGACATATATTATTCGCAGTGAATTTGGGAGGCGTTCCACCTTCGGCAGTGACCGGATGGCTGGACAGGATTGGATATACAACTCTTGCAGTGAACTTGGGAGGCCATCCTTACTCAGCGAAGACAATGCTTCACAGCTATAAATCTCTAATTTTTGTAGAGAATTTGGAAGCCTGTTCATGGGCAGTGACCGGATAGCTGGACAGCTCTGGATACTCAATGTCTTGAGGTTGGCAAGTCTATGCAGGCCTGCAGGGAGGTACTGCAGTTTTGTGCAGAAAATAAATCTGAGATCCCGGAGAGAGGTGAGGAGCTGCAGGGCCTCCTCCTGCTCCTTTGTGAAGCACTCCGTTTCGTTGTCATACTGGACTTGTAAGCTGGTGAGAGAGGATGAGAGCAGGCTGCAGATGGGCTTAGAAAGGACCCACGGGGCGCCATCTGTTTCTAGGTACAGTAGTTTGGAGGACAGGGAAGAAAGCGCTTGTTCATGCAGCAATGATGCCTCGGAACCAACAAAGAAACCTGGGCTTTTGTTGACGGATAATCTGGCCAGGTGACCTTGTGCGAGGAGAGGCCGTAGCCCATGGAATCTTAAATCCCAACAGCCACGCACGACTAAATTTTCGAGAGAGATAAGGTTTGAGAGAGGCACCGATGGTGCCTCCATGCTCCCTACCTTATGAAGATGGAGCTTTTGCAGGGAGCTCGGGAAAGGAAACGAATGGGAGAAGAACTTTGGGCAATGGTAAATCATCAACTTCCGGAGGAAGCGCAGACCTTGGAGCCCTCCTCCAGTTTCCCCTGTTTCTTTGTCGTTGGGTTGGAGGCTCAACTCTCTGCATCCGAAAACTGTCAAGTCCCCTAGTTGGGGAGGCAAGAGGAGCAGCCCTTCGGCATCCGATGTGGCTATCTCCTGCTCCTCTCCTCTTGTGTCCTGCTGTTGCTGTACCATCTGTGTGCTTTCTGCTTCATTAACTGAAGATGATGGCAATGATGTGGATTTTGATTGTATCTGCTGCTGGACTACTCCCAGACCTGTTATTTTCTGACAATAACGTATATTTAGGTTGGTGAGCTTTGGGAAGTAGGATAGCAGTAGCCGTGTCAATTCCTTCCCACCAGTACCGCACGATATGATCTTAATGGACTCAACTGGAAATTTGTATTTGACATGGCTCTCACCTCCCCCCACCAAGAAAGTGCTACTTGAATTCCGTACAATCAGTGACTTCAGAGATGATAACATTTGCAGGAGATGAAATGGTAAAGGAGGGCATTTATTCATTTCCAACGATGTTAGTTCGGATAGATTAGGAAAAGCCAGGGAATTCCACAATGATCTCTCCTGAGCATCTTTACCCGCAATCTCCAAATGGCATCTGAAATCAGCACTTTTTCTGTAGTTCAGCTGTTTAAAATCTGAACCAACTGCATGCATATTGGCAGAGCATGGAGCATTGGTCCAAGGAATAGTAGGCACCCATAACAAGTTTGGACAACCTTGAATCTTAAGGTTCTGTAAACTAGGAAACCAATCCATGTTCCCTGCTTTCCCAGCTTGTTGATGGCAAGAAGGATGCACATGCAACAAGTTTGGACAATCTATAATCTTAAGATCTTGAAGACTAGGGAACCAATCCATGTCTCCTGCTTGCTCAGCTGGTTGGTGGCCACTAGGATGTGAAAATGACAATTCCAATAGTTCTAGGCAACCCTGTATGACAAGTTTTTCCAAGTGAGGAAACAAATGAGAAGAGCCGTGTTGAACCCATTTTTCCAAGTTTTGGATACGAACTAGTTCTAGCCTTTTCAAATTTATAAAGCTCTGACTTGGACAATCTTCACAATGCTCATTAAGCATATGCAAACCACCCAAGGGTAGAGGAAGCTTTTCCCAAGCTACAAGATCAAGACAAAGATATTCCAAATTTCTAACCGAGAGGTTCACACCTAGCCATGTTGGGCATTTAACTCCTCCATGCCCTCTGATGCATAGCTTCCTAAGATTCCTATGTGGTTTAAGGCACTCAAGGATATTCTCTTGTTGCACAGGCTGCTCATCAGTTCGTTTAAAATCCCACTCCAATATTAACTCTTGTAAATGGTCCTTTTGACTAAGGTTCGCCTCACCCGCTTCTTCTTTTGTTTCAACATTTTCAAGGTTGTAAATGCCTAGGACTTGGAGCTCTTGTAGTTGCCCTAACTGCTTCAGTTTGAAACAATCGTTTTCCTTTTTGACTTCAAATCTGCTTAACTCTTTTAGATGTTTTAGTTTTCCCACCTCAGAAATGTTAGAGTGGAGCTTAGCATCAGAGACTATGAAATGATGCAAATTTATGAGGTTGTTTATATCTATTGGTAAACTAGATGTATATCTACATCCTTGTACATCTAGTACCTTAATTTAATACAATCTTGGTATACTGTATGGTAGAGCTATTCTCTCAAAACTCTCTATTTTAATCCTTAAGTAGCGCAGGTGGACAAGTTTTGAGAAGTTTGGCAACAAATCCTCGACATTGTAGGATGATTGGCATAGAATTGTGCGAAGGGCTCTAGCCTCTCTAAACAAATCACAAAATGTCTTGATAAAGCATTCTTGTAGTTTCCCAAACATCAGCAAAGTGCGTAGATTTTCAACTTTAAGTCTTCTGCCTACTGCACTGAATTCCTTCTTGCAGTGTTCAAAAGTAGCTCTATCCTTGACATCTTCATCATTTATAGTGATAGACAAGTGACGCACAGAGGTGGGGATTTGTATTGACCTCACATTGGAACTACTTAAGCTAAGAAATTCGTATGATGAAACGTTCACTGCCAATTCATGTAGTAGGTCATGGACAACATAATAAGGACAACCACTGTCTGTTTCATTCTTTTTGAGAAATGCGAACTTAACCAAGTCGTCTAAATAACTTTGTCCAACATCTTCAATTCCTTTCTTCCCATCACCTGAATGCAAAATATCTAGTCCTATCCACAAGTGGATTAACTCATTGCTCTCAAATTCATAGTCTTCAGGAAACAAGGCACAGTAGGAAAAACATTGTTGTAGATGGAAAGGAAGATAGTCATAACTAAGCTTCAGTGCTGGCATTATGTCATTCTCATTGGTTTGTAGTTCCCATTCTTTGCTTTCAAGAACTCTTTCCCAATGTTCTAAAGTAAGTTGGTTTCTTAGTAACCTACCTACAGTTTTCGCTGCAAGAGGGGAACCCTTTAATTTTTGTACTATTTCTTTCCCAGTTTCTAAGAATTCATCATGACCCTCCCACGACTGGTGACCAAATACACACACTCCAAAGAAAACCATAAAATCTTTTGGTCCTAAACTTCCCAGTTCTATCAGACAATCATCTGTTTGAACCATTTTGGCCACCTCTGGAAATCGGCTAGTGACTATTACCATATTACCCTTTTCGCCCCCTTTACTAAATGCCGCCAACAGTTTTTTCCACTCATCCTCTTGACATGTCCAAACATCATCCAATACGAGCAAGAACCGCTTAGATTTTAATCTTTGTTCAATTTTCTCCTCTTCGCTAGCGTTTTGGCTTTCACCATCAACTTTTGGAATCTTTTGCACACTCTCTTGCAACAACCTTTTTGCATTGAAATTTTGAGAGACGCATATCCAAATCGAAACATGGAAATGGCTCTTGACTTGTTGATATACGTGTTGTGCCAGAGTTGTCTTCCCAATCCCCCCATGTCCAACAATGGGAAGCACTGTAAGTTTACTTGTAGAATATTGGCCATGGGTAATGCCATCTACAATACTCTTAAACTGGTCATCCCTCCCGTACAACTTAGGCTCTATGATTGATGATGTGGTTATGGGTCGGCTCATAGCAATGTCTTTCTTAGTGGTACGGGGCTCCAGATTTAGAATGGTGGATACCATGGCACAGACAGGCTTGAGCTGCTCTACGATATCCTTCATCTTTCTAGATATTTCCACCCTATCAAACTTTAGTAGTGGGGGTGGTGTTTCAATGTCATGCTTTCTCTGTTGTGCCTTGGATGATGCTCCAGCACAAAAGTGAAAGCACGACAGTCCAGAGTGATGAGCATCATCATCAACATCAAGGTCAACAGACGGGGAAAAGCAGCATGGTAAGCGTTTACCGACAGTGTGGGCAGTGTTGCGAGCAGAAGATGTGAGCTTTGGCATGCATCCACTGCGAACAATCTCGCCGCCATTCCGGGTTGGCAATGGCGGCGAGGAGCTGCCTCCACAGGAGAGGCATCCCTGCTTTGTTGCCACGTCATCATCTTCCTCGTCGTCAGGGCCATGAGCTGTTGTCCGGCTCGTCAGCTCGAGCTTAGTGGCAACAGCTCTGCAAGCATGGCGAGCGTTGAGGACGAGGCCGTGGACGCACCCGCCGGCGGCGGCGTCCACGTCGGCGGCGGAGTGGTAGGTGCCCTGGAGCTCGTCCTGGATGCGGAAGTACTCGAGCTCGTCGAGCACGTCGTCGGCGTTGTAGGCGAGCTCCCGGAGCTTGTGCAGGAGCTCCCTGAGCGCGGCGCTGCGTATCTCCCTGCCCTGCGCGTTGTCGAGCATGGCCTGCGCGTAGAGCAGCTGCAGCTTGAGGGCGTCGACGTTGGGGCCGAGCCCGGCGCTGGCCGCCCAGGCCTCGAGGAAGCCGTCGACGACGGGAGACAGCGCCTTGCCCACCACCCAGCTCGCCGCGCTGATGGCGGCCTGCATCGTCGCTCCGACCGATCGAGGATTCTGCACGGCGCACGCTGGAGGACGGGGAAATTAGACCGTTAGTAACAAATTTGGCAAGAACAATGGCTCTGACACTGCTGTTTCGTCAATCGCCATCAAATGAGTTAGTACCCAAGCAGTGTGATCGGATTTCGGAGCAGCAGAGCGAGTGCAATGGGGCGGCGCCGGCGGTGATGTCGAGGGGTGGCGGTGAACGGTGGGCTGGCAGCAAGAGCAAGGTGCGCAGGAATGGAATGGAGCCGAGCTGGTGAAAATAGATGTAGAGGCAGCCGTGCCGCTCCACAACAAAGAATCGAAGAATCACTTGCCCTCAAAAGAAAAGAAAAGAAGAAGAATCACTCGGTTGCGTAGCCCGTGGGCACCGATCGCCCGTGGGCATAATATCCCTTCCTTGCGTGGCCTGGTTATAATTATTCCACGGAAAAGCTTAGTGCAAAAGAAACAGTATAGAAGCAAAACAAAACAGAGAGGAAAATCCAACATCAGAGAAGCGACTGATGCATGATCAGGATAGGCAAAGAGCGGAGGAGATGGGGAGAAGGGCATCCTCACCGAGAGGCGCCGGATACGGGAGGTCAGCGGCCGGCGGCGGGGCACAAGCCGCCGAGCGCACGCACGCATGCGAGGGAGAGGACGAGGGTCGACGGCGTTTGGCCTGATTCCACAAGGTTGCGAGATTTAGGCTTCAAGTAGGGATGCAAATGGCTACCTAATTGTATTTTCTGCATCAGCTAATTAATGACAAATACTATGCCACTCTAGTTCATTCGTTTTTCTAAATTATAAAGAATGTCATTCCATTTATTTCAAGCCATTCTAGTTCATTTCTTTTCTAATTAATTATGAAGAATGCCATTCTATTTGTTTTATCAAATGTTTGGTCCCAAAACATTTATAACTTGCATCTCTAGTTTCCATCCATATCGATCTACAAATTGCCAAATAAGCCTAAACAGAATGGCTCGTTTTAAAAACGGCGTGGTTTAAATTATTCAGTTTTTTATGTTTATATAAGCTGAACGGTACTAATATATTTATATTACCATAAGTATGCAGTGTGGTAAACCTCGCTCTGCACTTCAGAGGTTTGTGCGTCTATTTGCAATATATAGGCCATTTTTTTCTTCTACACAAGTGGGACATACAAATGTCAAATTTGGGATTTTGGATCCAAACAAGGCTAAAGATGTTAAGATATACAATATCAGAGCCGCAGAATCTGGCCTGAATGCTATCCTTGCAATGAGATACCTTCAGCAACATATCTTCTTTTATTTATTACCTATCTGCACTAACAAAAAGAAACATTAAATACTAACTGGACACCATAAACGGCGAACCAAAATACGTTGTCATATCATAATGATAATAACATCACTTTATTTGGCCGTTTGATACAAGTCCACAAAACCACTGTCAAGAGAAACAACACCTATTATCCAGCAATAAACACAGATGGTGAGCTCCATGTCCAAACACCCAAACCCTCCAAGGCCTAACTTCAACGGATCCTCAGAGAAGCTTCATGTCATCAGATATGGAGAATACTACGTAAGGACACACACTGTCTGACTGACACTGGTATGTCAATCCCAAAACCCCTACGTCTTGCCAACTAGGTAAAGTTTGCAAATGGATGGATGTTCAGGCGATTTTAGTCCATTGCAGACAATGCCAAACAAGATTTTAGGAGTTTTGGCAAGTAAACGCATATCACAGATCATGGTGCCAGACCATCCAGTTCAGATGCTCTTCATGGGTTTCTGTGACAGGTTCCTGCGGCGTGTCTTTACCAGCGAGGTCTCCAATTCCTGTGGACGCTTATGAGCATTATGACTCAATTCAAGTGAATATGAATCAAATTTAAAATGATATAACAAAAAAGTTACGAAACCCTAATAGCCAATGCTAAGCCCATACACAAATGACTTGAGTTGATTAAAATAAGAAGGTTGTCTGGCTGTTGCTGGCATTTGGAAGTATGGAACCATGCTGGCAGAACATTCATATGTTATACAATCGCTAGGACAAGCACCCACTAAATGCTTGTAAGACCACGGCCCAAAAGAGTAAGAAGCTTTGCATAAACACATTTATTCCATATAATGTGACTTCTTCAGATTGATTGCAATCAGTCTTGGCATTTATAATAATTATTTTTAGAAAAAAATCGGTCTTTGAGTTAAATTTGCCCAATCACATCCTCTCAAGAACCGGGCACATCAGGTTTTGATAATTATATACAATGGAAATAATGTATTTTGATAATTAGATATGTTGGAAAAATTATTGACATAATCACAATATTTCTTTATACATCTTAATTTTACTGGCAATTGTTTTCATAAACAAACAAATTTTTTTCACAACTTCCCACTATTACAGAAAGCAAAATAGACATGAAACAAATATGTTTTTTACATAGAAAAAACATGCACCCTCAGCAGACATATTGCCATATTTTCAATTTTCAGGGTACAAAACAATTCAAATAAATACTCAACGAAGTACTGTAGTCACTGTAGTTAGGAACCAACTTTGACAATCAATAATTAGAGACAAAATATATCAGTTACTGATAATTAGAGACATAACACCAGTTATCTGCAAAACAATAATAAAACACAATTATGAATGCACTAACCTGAACAGAAGTATTAGGGGACACCTCTTTAGACCAAATGCTTTCTAAATCATAGTACTCTCTTGCCCTTTCTTCAAGTGCATGGATGATTATACTTCCTGACAGAACAAAATGTTAAATTCCACAGATTAGGCATAAAACTTCGGCACTAATCAACCATCCTAAACAACTTTGGATAGTGTGGACTGAAAATATAGAAGTTTAAGACATGAAACTGAAATTTGGAATCCAAGATGCTCTATGTTTAGGATAGTGTGTTGCTAGCATCAATATGGATACTTCCTACATTGCCACGACATTCCATAGACTACTACTATAAAATTATTTGATCTATTCCACTGTTTCTGTATAATCCATAATACAAGCATTGGCTATGTGGTGTTGTAAATACTAACCAAAGCTCAGGTTATACCTGGAATTCAGTACAGTTGTTAATGCAAATTGTACCCCGAAATGTAATTAGATTCTCAAAAACTGATTTCAACCTCCATAAGAAATTTAATGACCAGCTTATAAAAGGGGCAACAAACTGTAGTGATCACAAAGATCATTGCAGTTCCACTGTTGAATTTAGAATAAAGTTGAGCCACAAAGTCAAATGTTTGCTGATGACATTCAAACTTGGTTGACTTTTTGAAACAGATAGGAAGTACAAGAAAAATAGCAAGGTAACAAACAACTCAAAATGAGTTAACTTGTTCAATAAGGAAAAGTATCTATAATTAATTTACACATGATCAATCACAATTACGATGTTCATGATGAAAGAAAAGGTTCAGGTTGGAACTTTCATCATAACTGTGCTCCATTTAATGACATAGTATATACTATGATTGAGTTCTACCAAAATACTAATAAATGCAGTCGTTGCAGCAGCACGATACAAAAATTGGGAGAAAATTCATGCTTTGTGCCATCAATCAGATGTTAATATGAAGAGACTATTTTCAATACCATGTAGTTTAAGCCTTTCACAAAAAGATTATAAATAGCTACAGTTTAGAATTCACAAAGTGGGAAGGATAAAAATATGAGATGTCGGTGCACCTGAATCAATGACAACCCACTTTCCAGCTTGCTGGCCTTCTACACTTGGCATCAATATTCTATCAGAGCCCTTCTGCTTCTGCTTTATCTGTAACAAGATATGAACAATTTAATACCATGCTCATATAGCTATTTTCCATGGGAAGCCAGTGGCACTTCACTTTTCAAGATGTAGTGATTAGACAGTGCTTAAAAAGAAACAAAATATGCTACATTGCTACATATCAAAACGGAAAAAGGAGGCAACTGAGAAGAACATTTTTATATTGTGAAAAATTGTTTCTGCCCTGCAGATATTAGTGATGGTGTTTGTCATCCAAAATTACTCTCTTTCACTTATTTCACTGACAAATCTGGCTGCATATCTATTCTGCTATTGATGTAAGTCAAAGGTGTAGTCAAATAAACCTCTATAACAAAACAAAAAACGTAAAATGACCCTTGTTGACTGCACCATATCTTCCTCCGGATAAAGCATTGACATGAAGCTCAGGTTGGTGTATGCAACACATGTCATGGGTCATGTCTGTGTAACATGCCGACAAAAATGAATTTGGAGCCTGGAGGTGTTTAATGTTTGGTGCTAGGATGGACTATGCAAGATGAGAGACAGCATCGATATAATATTACTTTCTTAATTTGAAAAGATGAAAATAATCAAGTACATCTCCAAGACTACCCACCCTCCAACCCAAACTAATATTTAATACACAAATACACAGGTATGGTATTGATGCATCAGGGAATTATAGTTCTCAAGTCTAGTGTTTGTGGTAATAGTAACGGCAGATGACAGCAACAATCAAGAAATTTCTCAAACCAATAAAAAGAAATCCAGTGACCCAAATTGTACTGTTGATTCTGGAGCTGACATCAGTTGCTTACTGGGAAACACTTCTAACTTGCCCTTGAATGCACATTGATCGATTTGAATTAAACCAATCCAAATCCTACTGCCCAAAAAAAATCCATCTTCAAACCCCAGATGTTATTGGTGCATGAAACTATGAACAACACAAAAATTTAAAGAACCTAGCAGGTCTATTATATTACAATCCGACTTGTAATAAACCACCAAGAATCATGTTTGATGTAGTCAGCATTCTAGGGCTGGCACTACTGAGCTAGGATGTACAATATGAGAGGCATTATCTTTCCTTTGTTAACTTGAAAGGATTAAAATAACCACACATGCTGGGCAATTGTCCATCACAAATCCTATGCAGACACGTTGGTATAGCATTGATGAATCAGATAATGGTATAGTTCTCAAGTATAGAGTTTGATTGCTTAACAGATTAACAGTATAGTCTCTAAATGGTCTCCAGCAGACGAGACCAACCAAAAAAAAATCCCATGACATGGTGGAAATCCTAGGACCCTGGGGATCCCTGGAGCTGAATGATGTTTAGCGAGTAAGATTGCAACACTTCCCAACTTGCCCAAGAATGTGAAGCAATCAATCCCACTTACAGCAGTCCCAATCCAACCACCAAACAAAACCGTTATAAAATCCCAGATGTTACTGGCCCAAGAAATGGTGGAGCTAATCGCGAAAAATTAATCAAGATCCTAGCAGAACCTAACAATCTAAGGCACAAAAACTGACTAAGATTCACGCTGGTTGTGGTGTCCCAGCAAAAAACAGGGAGCCTTCCTTTCGATCTTCCACGAGGGGAGGCAGAGGAAGGGGGGAAATTCAGGGGAGCACGTGCCTTGTACAGGAGCGCCTGCGCGATGTTGCGGACGTGCCAGTCGGAGCGGCCTGTGGCGACGACCATGTAGTCGGCGCAGGCGCCGCCGTGCAGCCCGCTCTCGCCGACGGGGAAGACGCGCACGTCGCCCGCCCGGACGTCGCGCAGCACCTTCTCCACCTCCGGGAGCTCGAGCAGCGCCGCCGCCGGCGGTCTCGCGGGCGAGGCTCCTGCGGAGGAGGAGGAGAGCAGGCGCGGGAGGAGGTGCGGCGGCGGGCACCACCGGCCTAGGGCACCGGATCGCACGGCGGGGAGCATCGTCGGCGGCGGCGGCAGGGTTTTCGATGGCCTTTTCTTTCTGTTGCCTTTTTCGTTTTTCCTGCGAGGAGGCCGGATGAAGGTTGGGCCCGATGTGTGCCGTGGGCTGTGTTCTTTCCAACTCTTGGATTATTACTAATGAACGGCCCATATCTGTTCATGTGATGCTTATTTTTTATTTTTAGCCTTTTCAATCTTATATATTTTTTTCACTGACGTGCTAATAAAATACCATGTTAGAATTTCTCAAAAAAAAACCTATGTTAGAAGGATGAAAAAAAATTCTAGTAAATTGTTGTTACAAAATTTTGAATTCATTTAGAGCATTGACTAACAGTAAAAATGTTTGGTAAAGTGGAAATGGTAATGTTGCATTAGTTATCAAAGGGAGTTCAAGAATATGATTAATATTGGGATAAGAGTCACAAAGGAGATTTAATGCACTAAGTTACCGATAAAGATTAAAATCTTTACATGGTACTTGAAAAAGGGTAGTACTTACAAAACATAATTTAGCCCAAAGAAATTAGAATGGTAGTCAGAAATATAGTTTCTATTGCTCACATGAAACCATCTATCATGTTTCTTTTTTGACTATTCATATGCTAAATTCCTGTGACCGTCGCTACATATTATTTTTGGGATTGTACCTTCGTTAAACTTTGAGGATTTATCCATCAATGTTTAAAATAGGGGGGCAATCACCAAACCCATAATTATTGACGAGGGTTGCAGCTTTATATTGGGCTATTTGGCTCACAAGGAATGATGTTGCTATTGATAAATGCCAACTGAAAAAAATTTATGTAGGTTCTTTTTCAGGGGAACGAATTGGCTCTAAGAATGGGTGTAGTTGCAGCGCAGTGGGGATACAAACCACATGATGATCAAGGCCTGCTGAACTCTTGAGACGTCAACCCTTCACCTTTTTGCTTCGTATAGATGGTTATTTAGTTTACGGATTGGCTTTTGATATGTTATCTGCTTTGTTAAACCAATTTTGTGACACAAGTGGTGTTTGCCTACCACGTGTAATAATAAGTGGACCGATTCTCTTGTTCGAAGGATGAAGCTGGAACTCCACTGTCTAAAAACACTAAATAAATGTTCTATGCATTAGAAAAAATAGAAAATGTTCTAGGCATTTGTAAAAAAAATGTTCTAGACATTTTTTTGTTCCACATCGTAGGAGGATCGGAGACTAATTTTGATAATTACAATCCCCGTCCAGAATTACATGATGCTTAGATCAGCCAATCGATCTGATTTTTTAGATAACGGAACCTTGTTCCGGCCTCAACAATTCAAGGAATTGTCTACAGCCAACAAACATCAAGTACGCAACAGCTAGGCTGCACAATTACAGTCCTCACTCCACTGACAGCAACCAGGCTAAAAACATCAACCAGGATGCTCCAAAACACGCTGCAGACTACCAGCAACTAGGCTGCACCAAAACACACAGGAAGCAAAAAACTGCTACTCCACCCAGCACAATTCTGCACTGCCCCAAAACAGCAGTCATCAGACCTAATTCTTTATGCGCTTCAACACATTCCACCCAGATTTGTGAAAAAACTCCAGAGCCACCGATTCCAACGTCCGACATCCTTCCTTCAATCTGATTCTTGCTTCTTCTTTAGAGAGTACAGACCAGCTCCTGATCCAAAACGTCCCTCTAAATATTACCTGCAAAATAGATTTGTATTGTGTCTTTTGAAAGATAAGCTCATTCCTACTGATCCACATGGCCCAGCAAAACGCCACGACACCGATCAGCACAAGGTTCCTTTGCTTGTTCAAAAAACTTCTAAGCCAAGGACCAAACAGATGCTCCACACTCTCCGGTTTTGAAATCCCAAAAGTAAAACTAACAGTATTCCACATAAGTTTAGCCATGGGACAATTAAAGAAAATGTGCTGAATTGTTTCTAACTCCATACAAAAGCAACATTTAGTACACCCTTTCCATTTTCTTTTTACTAAGTTATCCTTAGTTAACACTACTCCATTCTTTAGATACCAAAGGAAGATCTTAATCTTCAAAGGTATCTTGGCCTTCCACGCCCAACAATTAACCGGAGTCCCTGCTTTCAATATTAAGTCATCATACATATTCTTTACCGAAATTTTTTTTCCGGCCATCCAAATGAAGGAGTCGCTGTGATCATTAAGATTCACCATCATACAACTCCTCACTAAGCGGACCCATTTATCCCAATTATCTCCTACTAGAGCGCGTCTAAAAGACACGTTTAGCGGTGTAGTACTAAGTACTTGGGCGAATCGATCTGATGACTCGCAGATACGAAACATCACATAATACTCACCAGAGGGGGTACACGATATTTTTTCCACTATATTATTGTGCATTATATTGTTCTGCGCTCCAACACTAAGCCAAACACGAATTCTAAAATACAAAGCGCCAAACACAACGGAATTTGAATAAATGCGGCACATATAGAAAAGACAAAAAAATTTGAAAGATGAAATAATAAAAAAATACAACGTTAAGAAAGAAACACGAGAAGCGAAAAGAAAAGGCAAGAAAATGGAAACCGGTGTGCGCGGCGGCGCCGCGCGGTGAGCCGTCGCGTCCCTCCCCTCATCACGTCCTGACCTGGAGAGCAACTGACCCTGTCTGTGGCCTCTGGCCTCTATCGTCGTATAAATATGTAAACGTACACAAATGCACAACGACGCAGCTCCATCCCCGTCATCACCTGCGCGCCACCGTCGATCAGTGTCTCCACGACCGTGACCTCTCCCGGCCTGTTGCTCCCCACCGTCGTCGTCGTAGCCCTCCGCCGCGCGCCATGGACCACCCCGCCGCGCCGCCGCCGCCGTCGATGAGCTCGGCGGTAGCACAACGCAAGCGCATTATCGCAACGCGCACGGATCCACCGACGCCGCTCCGCTTCGGCTCCATGGCCAAAGTCATGCGCCGCCGCAAGGCCAGCAGCGACACCCGCGGCTCCGGTGGCCTCGGCGGCGAGCTCCGGCGCAAGCGCAAGCGCCCCTTCAGCTCCATGGCCAAAGTCACGCACCGGCGCCGCTCACGCTCGCGCACCGTCGTGGTCCACGCACCGCCGCCGCCCGTCTACGACGACGACGTCGTCTGCGAGAGCTGCGGCTCCGGTGACCGCGATGACGAGCTGCTCCTCTGCGACCGCTGTGACCGCGGCCACCACACCTTCTGCCTCCGCCCCATCGTTGCAAAGATACCCATCGGCCCATGGTTCTGCCCTGACTGTGCCCCACCCGCCAAGTGCCTCGGCGAAGGTGTGTCACACACACACACTGACACACTAGTTTTCTTTGGATTGTTGCTTTCTTTGCATGCTATGTCACCTTTTCTCATTATTTTAGTTTGTTCCTTTTGTTTTAGACTTTCCAATGGATCAGACGAAGATAGATGATTTCTTTCATATTCAGAAGGAAGAACAGGATGGCGAGCCCACGAAATGTAGGCTTTCACAAGGTAGTTCCATATGCATATGTGTTAAGATCGATCGAGCTAGTGGCTGTGAAAAATTCCAGTTAATATGCCATCCATGATCCATGTCTCTGTACGTGGGGTTCTACATTTGGATTCTGCACACTGCATGGCTAGCCGATCGATTCAGCATTGCCCTTCAAATATTGTTTATTGCCTAGAACATATTCTAGCCAAATCATCGCCTTCAAATTGGAAGTTCAAGGCGATAAAGAATATAATTAGTTAAAATGTCAGCCGCTAACACCTTGATTAGCTAGAAATAGGCGGGAAAGCATTACTGGCAAGCTTTCAAACTATCTTATTATTAGTTATGCGCATACTTATTAAGTAATACTGACAACGTGCGGTTGAAACAAATGATGATGCTGTTCACTTTGTACCTCATTTATGATTGTAGGAGTCTGATTGCCACTTCATTATCTTGGCTGCATTCATAGTTCCTGCCATTGTGCGGCCTCTCCATAAGAAATCTATATTTGTGTTAATACAACCTCAACCTCTCTTCAGTACCAGATTGGGGATACCGGCCAGTACCAAAACCGGTAGTGAAGTGGGTTTCTAGTAGTGAATGGCTATCCTATTATTACTTTTATTTGCTGCAGTTACTTTGTCAAAAATGTGATTACTACATGTTTGATGCAAAATTTCTTGTTAATATGCATCGTGTTTTTTTGGGTATTGTATGTTTGCTTCTAAAATTATTTTAGCTGTATGACTAGGTCGATTGATGATGCTGCATTATGCATACATATTTACTTCATCTTGATGGTGCATTCTTTTGCACTAGTGAGTATTGGCAATGTGTGATTGAAAAAATAATAATATATGTGACTCTCACTAGAACTTTTGGTAGTTTATATGTTAAGTGCAGTGCATGTGCCATAGATTATAAATATAAAAGAGAGATGCATTTACAATAATGGTACAAACTCTAGTAATTTACTTTATCTTTTTCAGACGTTAGAAGGCGAGGGAAGCATTCTCTTGTAATGCGCAAGAAGAGGAGGATGATTCTGCCATTTGTCCCAACTGAAGACAACGATAGAAGACTCAAACAAATGGCTTCTTTGGCCACTGCTTTGACATCTTCAAAAATGGAGTTCAGTAATGAGTTGACTTACGTGTCTAATATGGCTCCTAGATCTTCCAATCAGGCAAGATTGGAGGAAGGTGGTATACAGGTTAGCAGATCTTTCACCCAAAATAATAATATTATTAACCATTTAGTGCTTTGTTCTAATTTTGCACTTCCAACTTTCAAGGTTCTTCACAAAGAGGATAAAGAAACTATAGAGCTGTGCAGAACCATGCAACAAAAAGGCAAATGCCCTCCACTTCTTGTGGTCTTTGATTCCCTTGAAGGGTACTTTCTTGAACTTATGACACTCAATTATTTACCTTTTGGAAACTTGTCAGTGTACAATTCGTAATCTGCAGTTTTGTACCCCCCTAATTCACTATTTGTGTGCGCACCACTGCCTTCGATGCTCCGCTCTCTCTCTCTCTCTCTCTCTCTCCACACACACACACACACACACACTTCAGTGGTATACACACAAATTGTGTGAGCAAAACAGGGCGTGCACATATTTTTCTTTATGTTTTCAGTACTCAGAAATAACACTTATGCATAGCTATTTTCAGTTTCACTATTCAGGCTGATGCCGATATTAAGCAAATGACCTTCATCGCTGAATTCGTCGGGGACGTTGATTACTTGGAGAAGAGGGCAAATGATGATTGCGACTGTCTTATGACACTCCTTTTGACAGCAGATCCTTCCCAAAACCTGGTCATATGCCCTGACAAACGTGGAAATATTTCTCGTTTTATTAGCGGCATCAACAACCACACACCGTAAGCTGTTGCTTTTCTGTCCGAATTGTGTTCTCACCTCGAAGAAAGGACGTGTACTGTGTATTCTATGTTTCAAACTGTTAAATTGTTGCAGGGATGGCAAGAAGAAGCAGAATGTCAAATGTGTGCGTTACGACATTGATGGGGAGAGCCGTGTTTTGTTAGTGGCCTGCCGTGATATAGCTTGTGGTGCGAAGCTATATTGTGACTACAATGGACACGAGTATGCATATCCCACTCATAATTTCCTATAACCTAACCTTGAAAGTTTTCACCCACCCATGATTATGAAGGCCGGATACGAGCTGACAAGCTTTTAACTAATTGTACTGCCTGTCGGTACAAATGATAGGCTTTAACTCAATTTTCTGAAGAGATCCTAATAATGACGAACATTGATAGGCGCTGATGACTAGTAGAGAAGTAACACCTTGATTCAGTTATGGAGCCCAGAGGAATCGATCTTCATATCGTTCCGGCCTGGATGTTCTCAAGACGCATCTTCTCATTCATTTTCTTTTCTTTACTCAGGGGTGATGATTTCTGATCCCTTTTGTGCGAGCAAATAGTTGTACTGGAGCAAGCCACATTTTGGAGGGATTGAAAATATTTTCTCCTCTTATAAGTGGTTCAGCCTTTTTTTGTTGTGAGATATGATGTTGATGTAATTGTCCTTATTATGTTCCTTTTCATTTTCAGCTGCTGCAAGCCTGCAATATTTTTCAACTCACGCACACACGTGTGCGTATGTGTTCAACACTAACATAGCTAGGATAGTAACAGTTGTATAATTTATTTGGATGTTTGGTTGAAGTTCATATGGCCGGTCCAGTGGAATAATACCCTGGCCTGTTTCGCCTAGCAAATCAAAGCTACTAAACTGTTTGCCTAATTAACCAAAGATAGATGCTGATAAAATATATTTCTAGCAACGAAAACCTTTGAATTATTCGACCATACACAAGCTACAGATTAACTAAAACATGCGCTACTAAGCTTATTACATTCTCTCGAAAACTCTAATAAACACAAGAACCAATAAATAAAATGCATAAGCTGGGCTTCCAATATAAGGTTTTCAGCCTATGATCGATCATAATTGATCGACATGCTGCAGTAGGAGTTTGGAGTAGGTAGTAGGACTGATGACGCGTAGTTAATTTATTCCATTCAATTCAAGGCAAATCGATCCGTGACAGCTTAATTAGTACAACAAGACAGTTAAGGACAGATGACGTGCCACATATGTGCATTCTGTGGCATAATCTTTATTGACTGCTGAAGTTTAGCATTTAAGAAATGATATGAAACGACTGGCATAGCAAAGACCAGAGCTTATATATATGATGTATCTAGGCTCTTGGGGCGACGATCTTCTCGATGGCCTGCAGCGCCTCGATGGCGTTGCGGAGGTAGTATGCGAGCTCGCTGGAGACGGCGGAGATCGGGTTTGCCAGCACCTCCTGCTTCACGTCCTCGTCGGCGGTGGGCACCGCCGCCGTCGGATCCTTCTCGAAGTTCTTGGCCTGCTCCCTGTACGAGTCCATACGCGGCGTCGCGAAGAGCCGCACGTCGCCGTCGCCGCCGTCTCCGACGTCCCCTCCCCTGGCGGCGTACCTCTGCCGGCCATGGCAGGTCTCGGATGCCAGCGCGTAGGCGCGGCCCCGCGCCTCGTAGAGCTCCTTCGTCTCCATGAGCCTCGTCAGCTGCTGCAGCTCCGCCCGGAGCGAGCTCACCAGCTTCCTCCCGTCGCCCAGCGGCGGCACCATGCCCTCCAGCGCCTTCTCCGCTCCGGCGAGCTTCCCCCTCGCGTCGCCGAGCAGGCCGTCGTCCGCCAGCAGCCTCGCCTGCCTGATCGCCTCCGCGTGCTGCCGCCGGGCGATCTCCGCCTGCACCTCCCTCGCCTTGCTGCTCGCGCCGGGGGCCTCCGACGGGCTCGGGACGCGGCTGATCTGGATGTTCCGCGGCCGCTGCGGGTCCTTTGGTCTCCCCTGCGCGGTGAAGCTGTGCTGGGCCTCGGCGAGGGTCGCCGTGTAGCCGTCGTCGTCGTTGCTGTGTTAGGTGGCGGTGACGTCCTTGAGCGTCAGGGTGATGACGACCCGCCGCCGCTCGCCGGCGAACAGGGTGCCGAACTTGATGGTGACCACGCCGGAGGCGGCGTCGGTGGCCTGCGTGTAGTCGGTGCCGGGCGCCACGGCTATGGGGAGGTCCACGTCGCCTTGTTCCTTCTTGGGCTCAATGGTGAGCTCCACGTCCTGCGCCACCACGGTGAGGAGCCCGGCGAGCAGCTGCGAGAATGGCACGGTGACCTGGGACCCGTCGGGGACGGAGCTGAACGTCCCGCCGGGAGAGCTCGTGGCGATGTCGCTCATCAGCTGGTGGTCGCTGTGCTTGCCGAAGCCGAAGGTGTAGACGGGCACCTCGCCGGGGCTGACCAGCTTGGCGTCGCCGGAGTTCTGGTGGCCGTCGGACATGAGGAAGATGTTGGCGGTGCGTGTGTTGGTGCTGACGCGGCCGGCGATCACGGCGAGGCCGGTGTCGAGGCCGGCCTGGATGTTGGTGCCGCCGCGGGCCTCGAGGCCGTTGACGAGGGCCTTGAGGTCGGCCTGGGCGGCGGCGGCCATGGAGCGCAGAGGGTTGAGCCTGGCGGCGCCGTTGGAGAAGGTGACGATGGAGAGGCGGTCCACGGGGGTGAGCTTCATGATGACGAACTCCATGGCCCTCTTCATGCTCTCGAGCTTCTCCTCGGCCATGGAGCCGCTCACGTCGAGCACGGCCACCAGGTCCAGACCTTCCCTCACGGTGGTGGAGGAGGTGGCGCTGATCTCCACCTCCGCCGTCACCGTGTCCGCCGTCAGCGCCGCGTCGTCCTTGTAGTACTTGGTTGGATTGATCGACACCAGGCCCTTGGTCCTCCCTGCACACACATCATGAAATATATGCAAATAAATCAGTCTGCTATATATCCTATCATTATCATCATCTCTGTTTATCCATCGATCTATTCCATTCATTCATGCATGCAAATTAAAGAGATCGAGTCAGGGCAATGATTGACTTTACCAATATTGGTAGTAGGAGGGATCTCATCGTCGGTGAACGACATTACTGAGCCTGGCTGCTACAACTAGCAAGGAGGGGGGAGATTCAGATAGGGAGATCGAGAAGAGAACACCTTCTTCTATCTCAGCCCAATGGATGTACCTTCCTAAATATATATACACATCCGAATTCTATAGAAAGTTATAGACGCGTGACATGGTTAGATTTGACCTTGTTTTGTTATGACACGCACTGCAATTTGTTTACAGGTCCCTTAAAAAAAGGACCTGGAGATTCGGCTAAGGCCAAAAACAAGATTAGCTGGCAAATAATAACATGGACTAACATATGGCTCTATCCTGGCATCAAGTCAAAAATAAAGCACGTCCCAAAGACCTTATAAATAGTTTTTTCTTTAATATTTGTTATACAAAATAATCATGTGCACCCTTAATATTAAGTCGAGACGTCGATCAAGCACATGTATATTGAGTAATTGAGAATAGTCTGAGATCAGATCGCATCACCGACTGAATTTTTACCATGTGACAGAGAAGTGTTAACAACATCAAGTAGCTTAGTCAATGGAACATTTTTAAGCACGTACTACTACCAACTAACATAGGATGCTAAAGGCCTATCCTGTCACAAGTTCTAAACCTGTCTAGAGAGACAAGCTATCCAAAGGATACATATAATAAATAAAGGCATCCACCTTTTTTTTATGTCAGGCCCACAGCATGACAAGCTGGGCATGTGCTGCATCAGTCCATATTTCTTCTTGAAACTCCAGCTTGCGTCGCGTACCGGGCCCATGTGCTGCATGTTCGAATATTCGATGACCACAATACGTCGTGCAATGTATATTTATGTCACACAGCATCATCATCGTACAAAACTTAGTTTTGGCTCCCCACTAAGGATTTCTCTAATCTCTCATGAAGCCACATCATCACCTCCCACTAAGATGCACTAAAAACCCACTAAGATATATTAATTGATATTTCTCTCATGTGCACATCATCTTGAATTCTCAAACGTGAATTAATTTTTATCTCACTTGCATAGTTAGTTGACATTGTAATACAAATACAAGTATGATTCATTGTTTATCGAAAACTTTTTTAAATTCCGCAGCAACGCGCGGAGAATCGCCTAGTTACATATTAAGCCTGGTGCCAAAAGTAAAACGCTGAAATGTTCCTAAAAAAATAAAACGCTGAAAATGAAAACCATAAAAAGCTATACCGACCAAAGGATATGAGCTAATTATCTGCTCGAAAAAAGCGGTGAAAAATAGTAATCAGTATCTACCACGGCTGTACATCACCGGTTCTCAAACATATGGATCAAGCACTAAATTAGAAAATTAACTAATTTAAAAAATTAAATCTGGCCTCAGCTATATATGTGATTGAGCATCATGAGTTGGTTAGGCTTCATATATATAATCTACGTATCTGGTTCGAATAGTAAACGCAACACTTGCACACTCGTGTTTTCGTGAATTAGTTTCAGAAATCTACAGTCGTTCATCAACCTCGAGAGCTACTGGACTCCCACCCCAACCCTCTATATAGTCGGTCGGTCCAATCCTGTTAACATAGCTGTTGTCTGCCTCTAGAAACTAACTAGGCAGGTCCTATGTAATATACGAAGCAATCTATATGCTAAAAGCAACTCTAGTGGACTATCTAAAAATGAGCCTCTATATTTCAATTTGAGGGACAGTTTTAAAAATTTAGAGGCCCAAGTAAAATGAATGCTCCAGCCCAACTGACTAAACATGCCCCTATCCATCTGACAAGTGGGCCCGTCTTTCTCCTCTCTCTCCCGACGTCGGCCAGCGGCAGCTCCTCGTTCCGCGGCGGCGGCGACACGGTGACGACGGCAACGACGTCTTTCTCCACCCTACGTCCTCTTACGTCCTGCTTCTGTCCGGTAAGTTGCCGCGCATCCTCCCCGTCTCCTCTCCTCTTCCGTTCTTGGTCATCGTTGTTCTTGGAGATAGCGCCGCTTGTAGCTGCGCTGTCCACTTGATCCAGTGATGGGAATAATGTTGACGGGCCATCTTCACCATTGCCGCACTGAAATCAGTTAATAATTTTGCCATGTTTGAAGAATAGGTGGTAGTCTGGAAGTGTGCTGAGCCTCAATGTTTCTTGCCCAATGTTCTTGATAATTGCTGCTCCCTCACCGCCAGCTGCTTGCCGTTTGCTGTTCATGAACTGATGGTTGATGAAAACAACCATTGATAAAAACTTGTAGTTGAGAAATTGTATGAAAAATTTTATTGCTGCAATTCATGATTATGAGAAATTATATGAAATTGTACTTACTGCAATTCATGAATTTTTTTTCTGTTCTAACAGGTACCTGATGATTACATAGTAGCTAACAGGTCCCTATGTCTGACTTCTCAACTCCTGTTCATGTTGTCTGATTCAAGTGACTTGTCTCATTCACAGTATAAATCCAAGATTGCTGTAATTTTTTTTTGGTCTGGCTGTAAATTGTTGAATTGTTGACAGTACTCCTTTCAAGTAGAGTTTGCCCTGAATATTCCACTGTTGTTTAGCACTTTAGCTTGGTCCTGTTGTTTTCTGCTTGCAGCAGCATGGAAAATGATGCTCTTAAAAGTAATGGCTCTTTTCATTTCTATCTGACCTAGCTGTCTGACAACAGTGAACTTCAAAAGATCTTCTGAAGATTTCAGGTAGTGAACTTCTGAAGATTTCTGGGACATTAGTTGTATGTGCTATTTTTTTACCTGGAACTTCCCACATTTCTGAAAAGTACAGAGAGACTGCATTTTCAAGTTTGTTTGCTTTCAGTTTAACACTGCCTTTGCCGGTCCCAAGCCCGGATGAGAAAACGTGGAGGGAACTGCAAGTTGCTCAGTTGCAAGATTGGCATTTAGCACTATCACAGTTTCCACCTTATGGTATAAAGTGATGCAATTCTTGAGGCAAAACAGTAGAAGACATTCAGTAAAAAAAATGACATTTCTGAACAGTGAATCAAAATAGTGGTGCAATTTTCAGGACTGACGAATTAACAGATGAATCCAATCATTTCTATATTCTGACTACTTTTAGCATCTATGAAATTACTGATATAAAACTATATATATGTGGTAACCTAAAACTATATATGTGATCACCTGTAAATTTAGTCTGCTGTGGCAAGCATCTGAAAGTGAAAATGGCAATATCAGAACTCATGGTGCTGTTGCCAATCAGAGGTTCAAAAAAGATGCCATCAGGCTGCAACCAAGAAATGACAGTGGCTGACATTAAGGGAAAATCTGCATGACAGTGCCAATGCCTCTGTAGCCATTCTATCTCACAAATTATTTCATTATTTCAGGTAACAGCAGAAGCTCAATGCTACTCAGATGTTCTCAGATCCATTGTACATTAAGGTTAACAGAATAACAGATATGTATACTTGCAGTTTGTGAGGATGGGAGTGTTTTTGGATCTGGTTAGTATTTCTCTTGATGTGTTCAAATATTTTTCTTTTGATCTGACAATGTAACAGTTGGTTACTGGCCCAGACTTTCTGGACAGCTTACCTGGGATAGTAGTGCAGCAGCATCTCTGAAACCTGATAGCATGTTATCAGATTTTGATAGCTATATCTGATTTTACTGATAACCTGATAATCTGGAGAAAACCTGGCAATTTTTGCAGAAGCTCATGCTCCTGAACACACAGTACACAGACTAGTATGCATAAGCTAGCCTGAAGCCTAGCATGTAGTCCCCGAGAGCATTACTTGACTTGCATTCCTGATAGCAAATTACTTGACTTGCATTCCTGATTGCAATTTTCTTCTGGTCACGAGTACAACATGTAGTCCAGATACTAAAGTGAAGCAGTGAAGCACCTAACAGGTACTGGGACAGCAAGCAGAGAACCAAGCACAGAACATTCAGAATATTTGAGTCAAATTACAATTCGAGAGAGATCTTGGCAGCAGCCATCAGTTTCAAAACTGTACTGGTAAATTTTCAGAACCTCTACCATCGGACACTTCACAAGGTAGAATTTAATCTTTTGAAGCTCTGATCAACAAAAATTGACAGGCCAACAGAAAAATTCAAAACTTGAGCTCCTGTACAAATTCTTGACAGCAAGCAGAATGAAACTTAGAAGTTTTCCATGATTCAGCAACAATTCAGCAGTGCTTCACCAGCACAAAAATTTGACCAGCAGAAAATTTGGCCATCTGACTCCCGTCTCCACCACCTGCCACACGCGCACCACGCTGTCCTCGCCGGCGCTGGCCAGCCGCCGCCCGTCCGCGCTGAACTTGATGCTCCAGATGGACGGTGGCGCCTGCTGGTGCTGGCTCGTGCCGTGCCGCATCGGGGAGGGCACAGCCTCCAGCCGAGAACGTGCCGGCGCAGACCACCGCCGCGCACTGCTGCATCATCGCCTCCTCCTCGGCGATGGTCTCGTGCACGCGCTGCACCGCCTCGGCCTGGACCCGCTCGAGCGCAGGCGCGCCAGTCGGCGGGGTGGAGCGCGCCGCACCGGGCGCGGAGGTGGCGCGGGCCCCAGGCGTCGAGCAGCGCCGACGTCTCCCCGTCGCTCCACGGCTCGGGCGTCCACGCCGGAGGCGGCGGCGGCAGGCCGTCGTCTTGGCCACCAGCGGCTCGCACGGCGCATGGTCCCACGAGAAGTGCCCACGTAGCCCAGGTCGAGCGGGCACGCCGCCGTGGAGTTCGCGCCGTCGTCGGCCATGGCAGCCGGCGGGCAGAACTCCGGCCGCTGAGGCTGATCCCGATGCGGTCGTCGGCGTCCTCCCGCTGCGTCGCGCACGCGTGCGCGTCGTTGCTGGCGCCGGTGCGCGCGCGCACGAGGCAGCCGAGCTCCATCTTGGCGCGGCACTGGAGCGCGGGGAAGAACGCGAACACGACGGCGACGGACGACCGCGGCGACTCGGAGGGGACACGGCTTGGCGAAGGGGATGGCACGGCCGAGGACGGCGGCCCGTCCGGGGCGCAGCCGGCGACGGCGAGCAGGCGGGACCTCGCCGTGGACGAACCGCCGGCGTGTCCTCCATTGGTGGCGCCGTGGAGGTCCACGCCCGCCCGCACCCGCACCCGCGCGCCGCCGCCGCCGCCTGCCGCTTCGCCACCGCCTCCGCCTACGTCGGCGGCGCGGAGGAGGCGAGGGCGGCGGCGGCGGCGCGGGGGAAGGGAGGGGGTGCAGGCCGCGAGGGGGGCGGGGGAGAGGAGAGAGACGGGGATAGGGGGAGGATAGAGGGGCCCAGATCTATGGGCTTTGCCCCAAAATTTATTGGTCTATCAATTTTAGTCTACAAGATAGTCACTCTATTGAAGGGGTGTTTTTTCATCTCAGTGACTATAAGATGGAATAGAGGCTCGTGTAGGGGTCCGGCTGGAGATGCTCTAACTGGCTCAGGGTGATTATCATATTTATGTGAAAAACCTTTCGAGATCAGGCAGCAAATAAAGAGTTAGAGGTGGCTCAGCTCCTGCCATCTCGATCTATATATATAGGCGGCTCAAAATCTCAGATACATGTGAAAAAGGTTAAGTGGGGTGTTTGAGAAAATCTTTTTCACGCGTATAATATTCTATAAATAAAACATAACGTGTCCTACAGTGCCAACGAGAGAAAGCAAAGGCTGCTTGCGATGACTTAGCACTTGGTCTTTTTCTTACGTTAATAACCAGTACGAGATAAGAATAATGATAATGCATCGCTCCCTAGGAGATGACTTCGATCAAACAATACACGTAAATCCACAACTTGGGAGGTCACATATATGAACTACATTTGAATCATTTAGTCTCTGCCATGAATCGCCGATGGCATCACAATATGAACAGTAGAGTATGACATAGATGATAGACAGGCTTCCGTCACGTCATTACAAATAAGTTAATTATTAAATAAATAGACAAGCTGAGTTAGAGTTGGACAACTATATGAGGCTACTAATCCCATATCATATCATTGCTTTTAAGATTAAAATATCATGTTAATGCAAGCATGATACAACTCACAAAATGCTAACTCACATTCTCTAAGGTCGTTGGAGATCCCCGGACGAGAATTGTAATGACCAATGTAAACTATTTCACACTGGTAACATAAAAAAAACTAGCTCTAATCTAGTAGATAGATGGTCCTCCCCGGTGTTCGGTATATTGTGGCTGAAATTCGCCGGTTTTTGGCGAATTTTGGTCCTACCGGTTAGGACTGGTATAATGATCATATCGGTACTATCTGCTATTTTTCGCCTAACACTGGCAGATAGCTTCTAATTTCAGTCAATTTTCGTCCCAAATTTTAAAAAAATTGGTACTGTAGGGACAAAATTGAGCCTCAAGATAGTTCGATGACAAAATTGCTATTTGCCATTTACTTCTATCTGTACATGTTGAACCACTCACTATATCTTCATCTAAAAATGTAAGGATAATTTATCATTCAAAATAACTAAAACTCTTCAAGAAAACTTTAAATTTTTAGATAAAAAAACTCATGTCCAAAACATACTATTTATGTTAATTTTAGAAAATATTAAAACAAGTTTCTATATAAGCTAATCCCTTTACTCCGGAATTCATGTTAAAAAAAAACTCCACAGAATATGACCAATGAAAAATCATATAGGACATATACCTTGATTTGGTCCATCTGGAGAAAGAATTACAATGACACCATTATATTAGAAAAACTATTTGCATTTATTTCTTAACAAAGAAAACATAAATATTGGCAAAAGAATGAATGTAGGTACCAGTGCTATTTACACGGGTCACCTTACTGCTTAGAAATACCATAACTTTTACCCTTTTATTTATTTGACCGAGACCCTATAGTTTCCGCTAAGACAAATGCGCGCATTTTCGCTTCGTTGTCCTCTCCGACTACATATGATCGTTAAGCAATGACGTTGACGATGTTCATCAAGCTAATAGGCCGGCCATCAGTCTATAAATTAAATCTGGCAGAAGTGCAGTAACCAGCGCCATTGAATTCTCTCTTAGTTTGTAGCAGCTATCGCAATGGCCGAAAGTCGTGGCAGCATCGCGTTCTTCACGACCTACAGGCCACCGGTACCCTTGGACATCTTCTCCTGCCCCGTGAATCCGCAGCCGTCGTCGTGCCCTTTTAATCCGGCGGCGGCGCCGTCGTGCCCCGTCAATCCGCAACTCTCGTCGGTGCTCCTCACCGACGGCGAGTCCTACAACCAGAACTGCCGCCCGATCCCCGCCGCCGCGCTCAGCGAGCTCCTCACGTTCCTGGGCAAGAAGAACCCCGAGCTGGCGTCCAGGTGCGGCGCCACGCCGGACGACGCCGCCGCCGGCCTCGTGTTCGTCTCCGAGAGGGACGACGGCCTCGAGACCCTGCACGTGGCCATGCGCTTCAACGGCGCGCCGGGGAAGGTAAAGGCGCCGGTGGTGCTGCGCCTGGCCGACATCTATGGCGCCGATAACTTCGGCGGCGCGCGCATGGAGGACAGCGGCTGCGTCGCCGGCGGCTTCGACGGCGACGACGGCCGCCCCGTCGGCCACTGCCTCGTCTACGTCTCCACAAAGGAGCCGGCGGCGGCGCGGCGCACCCCGTGGACCGTCGTCTACAAGACCAACCTCGCCGACGGCAGGACCGAGCGCCTCACCCCACCAGGTAATCATCGATCAGGTCTCCAGTTCTCCATGGCCATGGATAACTGAACAGCAAGTGATGAATGGATCTTCGGGTGCTGTGCGCAGACCAGTACGATCTGAGCCCGGCGGTGTCGCCGTCGGGGAAGATGGTGGCGGTGGCGAACTTCAGGTTCCACCGGTGGACCGGCGAG
Organism: Echinochloa phyllopogon; assembly: GCA_033239725.1. Lineage (NCBI taxonomy): Eukaryota > Viridiplantae > Streptophyta > Magnoliopsida > Poales > Poaceae > Echinochloa > Echinochloa phyllopogon. The sequence continues at coordinate 5,456,321 of BTCW01000003.1, forward strand.
CTCCAGCACCTGAAGACCGACATCGTCGTGATGAACGTGGACAGGCAGGCGCAGGGCGGCCTGCGGCGGAAGGTCCTGATCCGGGACGGCGGCTGGCCGAGCTGGGGCAGCGACGGGGTCATCTTCTTCCACCGCGGCGTCGACAAGCGCCTCGACTCCGGCGACACCGAGACGACATGGGGCGTGTTCCGCTACGACGTCGCCACCGGGAAGACCGTCCGGGTGACGCCGGAGGGCTTCGACGCCGTGACGCCGGCGGCCATCAGCGAGACCAGGGTGGCCGTGGCCACCATCCGGCAGAAGCCTGGGAATTCCGGCGGTGCTCGCGTGGAGGCGCAGTACCGCCACATCGAGATCTTCGACGTGGGTGCGCGAAACGAGCCGGCGCGCATAACCAACAAGATCTTACCATTGGAGGACTTCTACAACCCGTTCATACTCGATGGCGGCGCCCGTGTCGGTTACCACCGCTGTAGAACCGGCCCTCTTCAGCAGGTTACTCTCGATCACAACTTCAATTTATTTCCCTCCTTCCAGATTATTCAGAGTGTTATGTATCTTGCCCGAATTTGGTGGCTCTGGGGGGCAACTATAGTTGGCAATTTAAGGTATCATCGGAATCTGTCATGTTATGTATCTTGCCCGAATTATTGATTTGACTATATATTATAATTATTGTTCACAATTTGCTGTGTTTGACTTTTCTTAAAACAAAAAAATGTCTTTTATATTGTATTGTTGGACGGAGGAAGTATTAAGTATGTTGATGGAAATGCGTATAGGTATGATTTTGGACCATCCAATATTCATTGTTAAAGGAAACATTCGCTTGTCTCTCGAGGGCAACCCTAAAAAGTTATACTACTCTCCCATGCATTTGAGAAGAAATTGAGAACTTCATTCACACTTTTGTAGAAAGAACTTTATTATATTTATTCATGTAAATATTATTAAACAAAAGTACGATAGATTTTACCACCCTGTTCTTTTGGTTTATCGGCCACTAGCCAGCAGTGTTTTTCTCTAAGCAAAAACCAATACCAGCCAGTAATGTTTTTCTCTCAACAAAAACCAGCACCGGCAACCAGTCACCAACCAGCCGAACAGGCCTACATGTCTTTGTATTGTTCATTTCTGTGCATGTACGTAGGCGCACATATATTATAGACTAGTGTAAACAACTGACCGGATATATGCGCCCTCGATGCAGGATGGAAGTAACAGTATCAAAAAGAACTTTGATAAGCTGCAATCCCCGAAGTCGCACGAGGATGTTGGGCTATTCAGGGTCTCCGGTGTGTTTCCTACGGTCTCCAAGGATGGCTCAAAGCTTGCCTTCGTTGACAATAGCTTCAAATCCGTCTGGCTGGCTGATGGCCAAAGCTTGCACAAAGTGCACGAGGTATGGATGCAAACAATACAAAATTCACAAACAAAATAAAATCATACATATTATTTCTTGAGACTCCAATTTTATGCTTAGTATGATGTAACTATAAAAGTACATCTAATTTGCAGAGAAAGTCAGCAAACAGCATCTTTTCCATAGTGTGGAACCAGAACCCAGAGAAGGACACCCTGTACGTCTGTATAGGGCCCTCCTTCCAGGCTGCTAAGCCGCTAAACATCTATGCCATCTCCAATGTTTCCAGCGCGAAACACACTCAACAGGAGCTACATCGTCTTACTGATGGCGATTTCAACAACGCTTTTCCCTCTAGCAACCCTGAAGGGACCAAGTTCGTGTTCCGATCAACAAGGCATGCATGGAGGGGAAAAGAACCACAAGAATTTGTACATCATGGAAGACGCTGATCTTGGGGAGTTTGGTGAAGGAACAGTGACGCGTCTGACGAATGGCTCCTGGACTGATACCCATTGTAGCTGGTCCCCTAGAGGGGACTGGATTGTCTTCTCCTCCTGCCGTGACAAGCCAGCCGGAGCCCCAGAGAAGGACATACTTGACCCAGGCTTTTTTGCCATCTACCTCGTGAACGCCAACAATCCTGATGTTGTGGTGAGGGTGATGAAGAGCTCTGAGACCATTGCCGGGCATGTGACCCACCCGATGTTCAGCCCAGACACGAGGAGCATCGTCGTCACCGCCGACCTCGCCGCCGTCTCCGCCGAGCCTATCTCGATGCCTCAATTCCTGCACTCTGTTAGGCCCTATGGCGATGTCTTCTCTTTCAACCTTCGTGACACGGACGACATCACCAAGAACAAGGACATTGAGGAGTTCCACCGCATCACGCACAGCCGCTACGAGTACGCCACACCGACATGGACTAAGTTTGCCACTGACGACCCCAACAGCCACTGGAACAAGCTCGTCACCAAGAGCAGCACAGGTTTTGGGGCAGCATGCCCGCGTTAAGCGTACACACATTTTTACTTTGATCGGCAACAAAGAGCGCGGACTGGCTCGGCACAACACTGGGCATGCATGATCCTGTTACGTACATTCATACCACGACACCGCTATACCAGGGAAATGCTACTGGGCTTCTATATACTGCATGGTTGTTGTTGTTTTATGTGTTCTGTTATGTTGGTTCTTGTTGTTCAGCTATTTAATAATCAGGTTTTTTGTTTGTAATGGTTTCATGTCTTATATCTATATGGATCTGAATAACCCTGTAGCTTAAATTTATGTGCTAATATCTGTTTTGGCTTAGAGCCTTCCATATTATGACATTAATATTACTAAATGACTTCTTTTAGAACATCTATATTAACCTTTCATGAGACTCGTTAACAAAAGATAAATTCTACAAATTCCCATGAAAATCAGATCTTGACATCACGGTTGGAACTCTGTTGTCAAAGATAAATTCATTTTTTTTGAAGGAACAAGAGGGGTTTCCCCCTACCGATTAATATATTAAAAGCAACAAAAAGGACATAATTTCATGTTGACCAGATGTGCTCCAGCATATTAAAATCATCATTTCCACGAAGAAAGGCTGAACAATCTGATTTTATGGGACCTCTATGATAGGAGATATATAGCAAAATTTGATTTCCTAAGAATCAAGTGCCTGACATGTAGAGTTCTTTTCAATTCCGTGCCTTAAATTCTGATGTTTTAACAGAAACGGTGCACAGTCTGTGCACGTTCGTTCAAAAAAAAATTCCATGCCTTAAAATTGTGATTTCCTACACGCTACAATGATAAAGATCTCGATGAAAAAGGGTAGGTGCATGGCATGTCTTATCCCAGCCAAACGCTCATTTATGCATTGTGCATCAAGCCATTTGAAACGTATCTTGTGCCAGCAGGATATTGCAAAAGGACATGCAGGTTGCAGGGAATAGATGCTTGCTCTGTCTGCTTCTTCACAGGCACCATTGCACAAAACACAATTGCCATAATGCCATCAGGTTGGACGTCAAAATTCCAGAGTTTTTGGTGTTTAGTCGATTCACCAGTATATTAGCCATGCAAAGAATTTCAACCTCCAAATTACATTTCGAATTCCATCTAGTACGTGTACGTCACTGGTACACATACCTGCTCCTTGAAATCCAAACCATAAAACTTGTTGGATCTGACTGTTACGTTAGGACGGAATTTGTTATTATTGCTTGAGATTGATTTCTATCGCGATATCTAGTTTTGCTTGAGATCTGAGCCAGTATATTATATACTAAATAAACAACTAATAAGAAGGCTCGATCAATACAGATCATGCATATATATTCATATTGTTACAATAAGCATTCAACTCGATCTGACTGTTACGTTAGGATGGAATTAGGTATCGTCATTGCTTGATCGAGATTGATTTCTATCGCCATATTATCTAGTTTTGCTTGAGATCTGAGCCATCATATATATTATATACTACAAAATAAACAACTAATTAAGAAGGCTCAATACTGATCAGGCATTATTAATTGATTATTGTTACAATAAGCATTCAACTGGTCAATCACACCTTACAGATATATTGATGCTATATATTTAGCCCTCTCGAGATGCCCATTACTCGCATTGTAACACGGTGTGGTCCCATACAGTGTACTGTATATATCTTGTCGATCTCCTTGAAAAAAAAAGAGCTCAGTTTGGACAAAAGAGATTTCGTATATATCCAGTAAAGGGGCAGGGAATCTATACATAGATTAAATGTGGTGTATGCACAAAGAATGCACGATGATGATGATTTTTATACTCCAATCCAATGTGATTCAGTCGAATCAAATCCGTATTTAAATCCAAATAATAATGAGGTGATGAATTGACAAACTGGGATGAAACAGAAACAACAAGTCTGCACTGCGTAGCGTGCTTATTGGACACAAACGCATGGCGGAATCATCAAGAACAAGTAAGAAAACGAGGAAATAAGATCGAGCTGCTGTCGGCCGGAGAGTTCGTTCGTTCTCGATGCCTAGATGATCTAGGCTTTTGGCGCGACGATCTTCTCGATGGCCTGCAGCGCCTGGATGGCGTTGCGGAGGTAGAAAGCGAGCTCGGTGGAGATGGCGGCGAGCGGGTTCGCGGCGACCTCCTTCTTGACGTCCTCGTCGGCGGTGGGCACCGGCGCCGTGGGGTCCTTGTCGAAGTTCTGCGCCTGCTGCCTGTACGTGTCCATGCGCGGCGTCGCGAAGAGCCGCACGTCGTCGTCGCCGACGCCGCCCCTGGCGGCGTACCTCTGCCGGCCATGGCAGGTCTCCGACGCCAGCGCGTACGGCCGGCCCTGCGCCTTGTACACGGCCTCGGAGTCCATGAGCCTGATGAGCTGCACCAGCTCGGCGCGCAGCGCGTTCACCAGCCGCATCCCGTCGCCCAGCGGCACCATGTCCTCCAGCGCGTTCTGCGCGTCCACCAGCTTGTACCGCGCGTCGTCGAGCTTGCCGCCGTCGGCGAGCACCCTCGCCTGCTTGATCGCGTCGGCGTGCTGCAGCCTCGCCATCTCCGCCTGCACCTCCCTCTCCTTGGCGCTCGTGCCGGGCGCCTCCGACGGGGTCTTGGTGCGGTTGATGTTGATGTACTCACCGGTCTGGAGGTTGCTTGGTTTTCCCTGGGCGGTGAATCTGTGCTGGGCCTCGGCTAAGGTGGCGGTGAAGCCGTCGTCATCGGTGTAGGTTTCGGTGATGTCCTTGAGCGTGATGGTCATCTGGACCCGGCGCTTTTCGCCGGCGAAGAGGTTGCCGAACTTGATGGTGACGTCGCCGGCGGCGTCGGTGGTCTGGGTGTAGTCGATGCCGGGGGACACGACTATGGACTCCGTGTCGTCGGTGTAGGACGACATGGTGAGAATGAGCTGCACGTCCTGCGCAACAATGGTGACGAGCCCGGCGAGGAGCTGCGAGAAGGTCACGGTGACCGGGGACCCGTCGGGGACGGAGCTGAAGGTCCCGCCGGGGGATTTTGTGGCGATGTCGCTCATCAGCTGGTGGTTGGCGTCCTTGCCGAAGCCGAAGGTGTAGATGGGCACCTGGCCGGGGCTGACCAGCCTGGCGTCGCCGGAGGTCTGGTCGCCGTCGGACATGAGGAAGATGTTGGCGGCGCGGGCGGTCTTGTAGGCGCGGCTGCTGAGCACGGCGAGGCCGGTGTCAAGGCCGGCCTGGATGTTGGTGCCGCCGCCGGCATTTAGGCCGTTGACTTTAGCGATGAGGTCGGTCTGGGCGGCCGGGGTCATGGAGCGCAGCCCGGTGACCGTGTTGGCGTCGTTGGAGAAGGTGACGATGGAGAGGCGGTCCACGGAGGTGAGCTTCTTGATCACGAACTCCATGGCTTTCTTCACGCTGTCGATCTTGACGCCGCTCATGCTGCCGCTGATGTCGAGCACCGCCACCAGGTCAAGACCCTCCCTCACCGTGGTGGAGGATGTCGCGACGAGCTCGACCTCGGCGATCACCGTGTCCGCCGTCAGGGCGGCATCGTCCTTGTACGTCTTGGCAGGGTTGATCGTCACCAGACCCTTGGTGCTTCCTACAACCATGATCGAAGGTAAATGCAAATCAATATATCGTCCATTATCCAGTCATTATATTCATGCATAAAAAGAGTTGTGGCCGGGGATATATGTGTGGACTGTACCAAGATTGGAAGTAGGAGGCTGGTCCTCAACATTGTTGGATCCCATTGCTGAGAGAGAGAGAGACTATAGCCGCTACGATCGACAAGAAAGGGAGGGAGGAAGGGAGAAGAGATTGAAGGAGAGCACACCTTGTGTCTGAGTCCGATGGATGTCCATTCACCCCTATATATATACACACCTCGCGTGGTATTATTACTCGCTACACCCGCAATTTGTTATTTTCAAGCTAGACGTACCCTTATTAAAAAGAAGGACCGAGCTAGCAGAGGACTCGGTGAAGCTAGCCCAAACATTATGACTCAACTAGCAACACAGTGTAGCCATTCTCGCCCTCGGTTTTTCTCTGAGGCTCAGTTTTGGCCCTCTACTGTCCAGCTGATTATTCAAGTCTTAAGCAATCCTTTGTGGCTTTATTTAGTCCTGTGTGGCATTGCTTACCAAGTCAGCAATGCCAATAATCATTTGCCAATGGTTGTTGGGGCTTCCGTTCTATTGTTTTCATATATAGCGCGCCACACACACATATCATCTAATAAAGTGCTTTTGAGTTGAGCAATAAAACAATCCACTGTAACGCATAATGTCATCTTGTGGTACTAATTCTTCATAAGAGAATTAGATCCAGTACTAATGCTACTATTAGTACCAGCTGTAAAGAGATGGTCTTTAGAGACCTTTTAGTGCTGGGTGGTAATAATAAAATCCAGTACTAAAAATTCACTTTTAATATCGATACTAAAGAGTGCTACATCGATAAATTCAAAAAGAAAGCATCTCTTATCTAAGTTAGATCTGCTGTGTAGGTGTGAGGGTATTAAAGCTATGCATTGCTGGATGATGTTCCCATAGATACCGTCTCAATATGTACCGTCCTAGTGTCTCAATACCTTGTTTGTGGGATAAGTTGAGATATAGGCCTTGTTCTTTGAGGAGAATTTATAGTCTCCCACTCAACTCCCCTCCCCCTTCCCTCGAGTCACCATTGCAATCCTTCATTGATGCAGCTGCTGAAAAAAATAGCTTTTCATTAGACAGGTCCTTGTAACCTATGGCATAAGAAACGTACTGCTTGTGAAAATATAATACTTTTCCAAACATGACCCATAGTAAGAGGTGGCTCTTGACATGTCCATATAGGTGGCTCAAAACATGTGGAAATGTCAAATGAGTGTATGAGAACATCATTTTCATAGTAGTAACATGCTTGTAGTATTATTAACAAAAATTAACATGCACTAACAGAAAACAATGGCCTCTTGCGATGACCTGGAGTATTTATTAGACTTTACTTACTTTAATAAGTATTCCCTCTATCCTGAAGTACAAGGCATCTAGGCATTCTTGGCACATTAATCGATGTTGAAATAATTAGTACGATTGATTCAGGGATTAGTTGAATTAGGCTCATTGTCATCCATTGAAACCCTTTTCATTCCATCCCATGATACATTTGATCACAACACTATATGTGGAACTTAAATGCTGTTAGCCTGTCTGTAAAACTGTGAAATTATGCGCATTGAGAGAGGCTATTTCACTCCACTGACATGCCTAATATGCCATAAAATCTCTAAGATGCCTTGTAATTCCATATGGAGGGAGTATGAGATAATAATGATCTACCTCACTACTCCCTAGAGACGACTTTCGTAAAACAGAACACCTCAGATTAAATATTCGCAAGTTCAGAGGTCACTTAGATGCATGTGTACTGGAACATTTTAATCTCTTTGGATCGCTTGGCATCACCCACAATGTGAACAATACAGTCATGCATGGCATGCATAGATAGGCTGGCGTTCATCATTTGCATATAAGTTACTACAATTTGGTCGTCGATTGGATAGCTGACCATGCCACAAATATATTTGATCAAGATTGCATACAAAACTGGATCTAGGAAAAATATAAGATGCAGATAGGATGCTGTCAACCAGTCACATGATTCCAAATATATTAGTTATAAGGCGCTAGGCACCAGGGGCCAACAACTCTCTCTACCCTAGCCGAACCATGTCTTCCACGTACTCTAGCGAAGACGGGATTTGAACATGGGCTGCACACTCCAAAGCTATCCATCGAGACAATATTACGGTGTGCCATACTAGCCTTAAAAGAGACCAGTATTACTGTAAAGATCGGAGGACTAGTATGTAATGATCGGACGGACCAGATTAATTGTATGCTATTGTAACCGTTTTAGTAGTATGGGTAGTATGAACTCAGTAGTATAGGTAGTATAAGGGTACTATGGGAAAAAATAAAATGACAGATATGTAATTTTGACATATAAGTTTGGAATGACAGATATGTAATTATGGCATATCTTTTTTGGATCCGACAGCTCGGACGGGCGAGACAGGGGTGCGCACGTGGGCGAGACAGCACGGGTCCGGCCGCCTAGAAATTTTTTTAGGCGGGATTTTTTTTATGTTACCATAATACCCCTGTCAGTATCTAGTTTATACTACCATACTAGCAGCGTAAAAGAGCTCTTATAATTATATGTCTTTTCTAATTAAAACTCCAACTTGACGTGTGGCACTAGCAGCGTAAAAGAGCTCTTATAATTATATGTCTTTTCTAATTAAAACTCCAACTTGACGTGTGGCACGCAAGGGATATACTCCCTCCGGTTCTATATTAGAAGTCGTTTTGGACAAGGTTTGAGTCAAACATTGGGATTATAAATCATGAATAATATTTAACTCATTGAGTTTGAAAATGTGAAAATTATATAAATAGATTGGTCTTGAAAATAACTTTCATAAAAATATACATATATAACTTTTCAAGAAATATTTTTATAGAAAAGAGAAGTCAAAGTTGTGCTTTGGTGACCGTGTTGCTGTCCTAAACGACTTCTAATATGGAACCGGAGGGAGTATTCGATAGAGATGACTGAGGATTACAATCTCATCAGTTTGTTAACACAATGATGGCCACATGTAATAAAATCTTGCTAGGGAAATTGATTCTCACATGCGGCTCAAATTTTGATCCGCGTATATATGGGGAGGAGCAGCCGCCTCCGAAAAGGTATGTAAGCAAGCGGTTCTTAAGACAACCGCGCGCGCATGTAGATATGATGCAATTACCATAAGGTGGTTTTCATTAGGATCACCTAAACCTATATGCCTACTTATCCCATAAACCTCAAAGGCACTGGACAAAAGCTACCTCACTGACATACTACTTAATTAATACTCCTTACATATCGAAATACTTGTTGCCATTTACTTTTTCTCACAATATTTGATCATTCATCTTATTCAAAAAATTATTATATATAACTCATATCTGACAATGCTGCTTGCTGCAAATCACGACGGGTTAGGACTTATGAAGGCAGTCCCAACTCAAGACGCTACTAGGAGTTTCTATAGTCTCTACAATTACTAAGAAACTAGTATAAAACACTACTATCCCGTGTTATGTACTCAAATTAAATGATACTCCTCTATCATCTTGTCTTGGATGTTGTGTAGAAACCTTGTCTCGCATGACTCACATGCCACTTCATCTTTTATCCTATATGACACCATATTTAATGATATAGATACTATCTTAGTCACTGGATTGGGACTGACCTGAACAGCTTGAAATTAGCACCATTTTTAGTAGGGTCAATTTTATTTTCTTTTGGTTGATAGCTTTATGGTTCTGATTTCACAATTTTAGTTCTGGCTACTAGGTTTATGTACTAATTTATTTGTAATTATGTGATGTGTGCATGGCATATTCTTTGTACGTCATTTTTCTGATGTAAGGCCTAGAACACGTTTCTGTATTGTGATGAATAGTCAATCACCAAGGGTCAGCGCACACTGGTGCAGCCTAGCTACACGAACATGCGAATAAGAGTGCTTGTGAGAAGCATCATTATTTGATCGAAGTAGATCATCTGCCAGGCTATTCTCAATGCACAGTTTCAGTACTAGACTGTGTCCAAGCTATCTCAGTGGAATGAAACAATCTATCTCAGTGCACATTTTTATTTTACAATTTTATAGAACTCTCCATGACAGCCCCATTAAGACTGGGCTTAAGGATCAATGGCTTTTAGAATAAAGTATTCAAGGCTCATGTTTTAATTATATGTAAACAATAACTATGAAAAGCTATTTTCTCTAAAATCTAGGTCCTTACAAGCATGCATGTGCTTCCTCTCTTTGACGTTGACGAAGAATACCATACACCCACGTCATTGTGTTCGTCACTGCGCTAGCAGAATCGAATATTCCAACATGCAGCACATGTGTGTGGCACGTCAATACAAGCTGGAATCTTTAATAAGAAGAAAAATTGGCTGACCCCTTCCAAGTCATTTGGTATGCATATCTAGATATATATTGACACGGAAGACAACAATAGAAAACAATGGATGCTCATATATACGGAGTAGTAGAGTACTTAGACTTTTCTGAGTTCAGTAACAACGAGGCAACAATGATAAGGCATAATCACTACCAATATAAAAAGATGACTTCTATCAGTCAAACAATATACCTCAGATTAATTATTTGCATGCATGTTCGACGGTCACATAGGTGCATGTGGATCACCACGTACAATTTAATCTCTGATAGATTATTGGATCGCTGATAGCATCACCCAGCACAGATAATACAGTCATGCATCGCATAATAGGCTAGCTAGTGTCACATGATTGCAATTTGCAAATAAACTAATGTTCAGTCCCCCGATGGGAACGCTGATTACACATGATAAGATATATTTGATCAAGACTTCACAGAGAATTGGATCTAGGAGAAATACAAGGTATACAATATAGGATGCTGTCACATGATTCCAAATTAATTAGATATCAACTGTAGGACAAAACCTTTAGGAACAAGTCATTTTTTTTCTTTAAAACTCCAACCTTACATGCCAGTTAGTATATTCGATAGAGACCAACGATTACTGTAACAACCCTAAAAATACCCTTAGGATTTGATGAGTGCAAAAATGTGGATTTCAAAAATTTTTGGTGAATTGTTGTGCATGCAAACCAATATTTAAAATTAATTCTATTGCTTCCCAAATTCTTAAGCAATTTAAATTAAAAATTTAAAATCAATTTGAAGTGCTAAGGATGAAATAGTGTGATTTGGAGTTATTTGGATTTAATTAGATTTTTGGTTGGTTTGAATTCAAATCCTAGATTTGAATTCAAACTCTAACTAGCTAAACTATTTGTCAAACCTTTCTATCTGTTCGTGGGCCAAATCTCCGAGCCAAAGTCCAGTTGACGCCCTGATCTTTTCTTTCCCGAACCAACCGACCGAGCGGCCCAGCCGGCCTTTCGGCCCAGCATCGGCCCAGTCCTTCTCCGCGTCCCCGCCGCGTCGCCCTTCTCTCTCTCTCTGACGAGTGGACCCCACCTGTTAGCTTTCTTCCTCCTCTCTCTTCTTCCCCGCGCCGACGCCACTCCCTCTCTCTCCCTCTGTCGCGCGCCCGTGACCTCCAAGCCTGTCCCATCGCGGCGTGGGCGGCCCGTCTGATACGCGCCGCGTGTCCGCGAGCGTCCATGACCCCCTATCTCGCCGTCCGTGCCCGGGAACCCTAGCGCCATCGCCTATAAAAGCCGCCGCCGGCCCTTCTTCCCTTCCAGCGCCGCCGCAGCCCCATTAGGGTTTTCCCGATCCAACTCGTGGGAGGAGAGGAGTAGGAGAGGGGTGGGGAAGGTTGAGGAGCAGCCGGAGCAAGGAGTGGGGAAGCCAATCGCTTTCCCCGCGTTGCCGCCGCCGAAGCCGACGCCGCCGTCCGTGGAGGCACCGAGGAGGAGCCGGACCTGGGACGGGAGGAGGAGCACGAGCACCGGAGGAGCACCGCGAGCCCTTCCCCGAGCTGCAGCGAACCCCTACTGGCCCCTAGGTGAGCGTCGTCGCCTTCTTCCCCTTTCTCCCCTGTCTCCGGCGAGTTACGCCACCGCCGCTCGTGCTAGCCTTCTGTGAACCGGCCATCGAGCCGTGTATCTTCTGCAGGGACTCTTCGTGCCGCTGCAGCCGACCCGCAACCCGCCGTCGCCTTTTGCCCGCAGCCGAGGCCGCCGCGGCCGAGCTCCGCTCGCCGCGCGCGCACGCCGAGGCCATGCGCGGCCGTGGGCGACCACGAGCCCGCGCATGAGCACCTAGCTGCGTCCCAGCAGTCGCTGGAGCCGCACGCGCGCATGCCTAACCCAACCGAGCCGTTCGCTAACCCTGTTCGCCCAAGCCGCCGTCGATGCTCGCCGGCGCCATGGCCGCGTCGCCGCCGTCCGCGTCGGGAAGCCTAAGCCGAAGCCAAGCCGAGCCCTTTTTCACCCCGTTCGTGTTCGCGAAACCCTAGCCAAGCTAATCCGGCCATCCTTGACCAGAGCCGAGCCTTTTCCGGCGAGTTCCGCCGTCGACCGTCGCCGCCGGCGTGCTCTTGTGCGCGCCGCGCGCGCGTCGCGTCGCTCCGTGGCGAAGCCACACCGAAGACCACACCAAGTCGCCACACAGCAACCCGCAAACAATCCCGAGTCGGCCACACCTAATCCCGTGCACCCGGCTCACGTGGACCCCTCTCTCGGTTCACGGTGGACCTAGTCCACCAGAGCGGATCCAGCAGCGCCCCTTCGTGGGCCTAAAGTTGAACTTTAAGTCTGGTTTGCACCATTGAACTCTTCCGGCCCAGTCCCTTTCGGCCCAATTCCAGCCCAGCCATCGTTTAATCTTTTTCTTTTTCTTTTTCTTTTAACCGCGCTGACGTATGGGGCCCACTTGTCATACTCTGCAAGTCACTGACAGCTGGGGCCCACTGACCAGAGCTGACCCGTTGACCGTTGACCAGTCAACGCTGACGTCAGCAGGGCCCACTGCTGACGTCATCCTAGTCGGACCCCACTGCTGACGTCAGCATGACGTCATGCTAACGTCAGCATGACGTCATGCTGACGTCAGCAGGCTAATTATTTATCTGTTTTCCTTTTTCAGAAATTAATTAATATTTTTAGAAAATGATTTAAACTTGTAAAAGTAATAATAAATCAACCGTAGCTCAGAAAAATATGAAATCAGTTTCTATATTTTTCTAAAATCATGATCTACGCGTTAGTATAGAGTTTGGTGTTATTTGGGTCTTCTCTCTTCGCTGATTTGGAGTTTCTTTGCTAGTAGTCGCGCCTTATTTTATTTTTTTACGCAACCTTAGGAGCTCCGGAGAGTCAGGAGGAGCTGGACCACTACGACAACTGCTTTGACGAGGACGAAGACCTTAGCCCAGGTTCACGCCCGACCATTCTCTGAAATACCTATTAGACATGCAACTAGTATGCTAGCGCTTTACTTTACTCGCATAATAAACCTGCACTGCCTTTGTTATTATCCTGCTACCTTGCTACCTACTATTCACTTTATGAAATATGCGATGCTATGCATGTGTTGGGATGGTTGTGATTTGATCCTCTTGGCGTGAGTTGTGGGTGGTATGGGAGGAGTAGTGCAGCTAGGCGGTGTAAGCGAGTAATAACAACTCGATCGTTTGATCGAGGTGCTTGGGGACTGCACTCGGGCAGTCCCTACGGAGTACCTGTTGCGGGTACATGGTTCTTGGATATTGGTACTTGAGGAGTACTTGAGGAGTTTGGGCGGCTATACCTGTTATGGGTGCCGATTGCGGACCGTTGCGGCGGATCGCTTATGACGCAGATACTCGCTTTACCGACAATTAAGGACCGAGTCGAGTTCCAACTTTGGACGTGGGAATACCGTGCTCACCATCTACCCAGTATGGGGAGGGTTCCAGCAAGCCTACTCTAGTGCGGCGCCGAGACTGTAGGAGAATCGAGCTTGATATGTGTAGGGGGATTCGTTGCGCCGTAATCTCCCTGATTTACCACGGCCCCCGACTGGCCCCGGTGGGAAGGTTTCACGACCCTGGGGCAGATGTTAGATCGGATGTTTCCCGAGCCCAGGGAGACAGGATTGACGCCGTTATTGTTTAGGGTCTTTGCTGTGGGCTGTGTCTCAGGTTGGTTGCGGACTAGCCTTGCAACCCGGATGGATTCCTGGAGTGCCACCTCTGCAGAGTGTAAACTATACGTATAGCCGTGTCCACGGTTACGGACGACCCATTTCTGATAAGTTCCGACTAGCATAGGAATCTGCTTTCTTACCTCATCCTTTGATTTGGGTTATGAGAGATTGGTCCAGCGATGCTGATGAGACAAGGTGGGGAGGGAGCTCACCGAGTCGACTAGTGAGTGAAAGGTGTTGGTGGACGATGTTTTGCGGGAACCTGCTGTGGCAGGACGAGCCCGATGGTTATGTGAGGCTGATGGTTGGATTTGGGGAGTGGATGTGATTGTGAGGAAGGAGTTGGTGATGAGTTGAATATTGGGTTATCGCTGCTGCTTGCATAAGAAAACCCTGGCTCAAACCTTGATTATTTCTATACCCTAGAATAGGCCACTTTAAAGCTTGCTTCATATTATGGTTGGTGACGTGGACCTGTCCCATTTCCTTGGGGGCAGACTTTGGGTTCTCAGGTGAAGACCCCGACCACGAGTTCAACCAGGACGGGTGGTACGATTGAAGGGTGCGCGCTATGCTCAAGGATGCCTATGGAGGAGTGGACCCTGATGTTCTAGCTACTGCTGCGCAGTTGTTTCTTATTGTCGATTTAGCCCAGAGGGCTTGTACCAGACGCTATGTTTTATATATGTCATGTAATGGATCTTTTATCGTTGTATGGATGTGATATTCGACTGAGATGAGTTCTGTACGAGATAGCTGCTATTCCTGGGACTATCTCGAGGGTACAGGGAGTCGGATTCTCGTCGTTGAGAATTCGGTTCGTCACAGTTGGTACCAGAGCCATACTTGACCATAGCGCGTAACCATTAGAACGGAAACTTAGGACAGAAGCTCTAATTGAGTCCTCTACTGTATATGAAACCCCTTGGACTATTTGAAAACTATATATAAGTACATCTCAACTATTTACAAAAACTTTTACCCTTACCTTACTATCTTGCTAACTTACTAACAACCCACTAACTGTCTGGCAGATGGAAGCAAGAGGACCAGCAGATGAACGACGGGAGGTCAGGACCACAGGAGCAGACTGTGGAGGTTTGGCATTGCTACTGAGGGAGGTGCTACGTACAGTGGGGATAGACGTGGACAACGTCTTCAATGAGGGCTGGACCTACGGCCCTGGTGAGGGAGTACACACCCGGTTGCAGATGGTTGTACCCAATATCCCTGGACGACCAAGGTCACTGATGTTACGAGCAGCTACCAGCGAGGGCACCTTCAGTCGGGCAGTGCAGACTATAGCCATGAGGATACTCCGACTTGCCACACTTGTGTACCAGAACCAGCTCAGCCACACTCGTTTCCGGTACCTACCGAGGGCTCTTGAAGATCCAACAGACAGAGACGCAGTCTGCTTGCAGGCTCACGCAGCAGACCGAGAGCGGAACGTGACCCTGCGGACCTCAGTTCAGTGCATGATCGAGCAGGAGTACTTAAACATTGACCTAGAAGAGAAAGTTGCCAAGCTGAAAGAGAGGGTATGGAAACAAGACATCCAGCTAATGGAGAAGGACAACAGGATCGCCTTACTTGAGGAGCGACTCAAAGCTAAAGCAAGGGAAGTCAGAGTCCTGGAATACGAAGCTCGCAACAACAGACAGTTGGCAGGACTGATCCGAGCAACTCACCATGCTCGAGATGTCCGTCTGGAAGATCAACTCGCAGAGAAGGACAAAGCACTGGCAGCCAAGGAAGAAGAGATAGAAGAACTGAAGCAAGAAGTATATTGGTTGGACAGTCACAACTCAAAACTTCAGGAAGAGGTGGATAGCTACAAGGACAAGAGTGGACGGAACTACCAGCTGATGAAGTACTTGAGTCTTCAACAGATTATGGCAAACGATGAAGCTCGAAGGACCCTTAGTAGTTGGGTAAGGTCAGACAGGAAGAGGGTAGCAGAGGTGATCACAGTGAACCAAGGACTTCCAGAGGAACGCAGAGTTGAACCCAGAACAGAGAACTACAGGGTTTCACTAAGCCGAGTTGAGCCGATACCACTACCTGAGGCTCGAACCCTTACCCCCGAGATGACAAGACTGAGACAAGAACTGACACACCTAGAGAAGCAGATGACAGAACCTGAGATGGACACAACGAGGTTGGCAGCGCGCCTCACGGACACTCTCCACGATGACAGGCAGTGATCAAGCAGCAGACAGAGACTAAGGCTGTGAGGTTGGCAGCGCGCCTCACAGGCACTTTCAACAGCATGAGAAGGATGCAGTAGGCAGTATCAGCAGATGACAGCAGTAGTGATGAGACTAGTATCTGTGTTCATGAGTAGATGTTTAGACTTAGTAGATCATGACCACCTTTTGGCTCAGCCACGATGTAGCATCCGCTTAGATGTACTAATCCTCAAGGTTCCAGGAGCTGGCCTCGGGATAGTACTCATGTCTAGGGTGTAATGCTGTTATGAGTGATCGATCTTTGTGGCTGTTCTTGCAGTTTAATTGATGTTCATCTTAGTGTACTTTAGTGTTGAGTCTATTTCATGTGTGCAGCTCCTACTCTAGTTACGCTAACTTAACCATTACCGACCGCCACTAAATCTGCTCTATGAAAAACACAGCAAAATGTCAATCCGAAGATCCAACCGACTGCTTGCACGTTTTGAGGAAGCTGAGCAAGAAGAGGCAGCAATGGCAGCTAGAGGCAGAGGACGTGTCAGAGGTCGTGGTCGCGGAAGAGCAATAGCTGCAGTTAGAGGCAGGGGCCGTGGACGCGCACCAGGTGGAGAACAGGAAGTGGAGATGGAAGAACCAGTAGTGGAACCTCAGCAGAACCAGCAGAACGACCAGCAACCACCGCCACCGCCTAACTTGGTAGAAGTAATGACTACTCAAACACAGCTGATGCAATAGATGGCACAGGCCAACACTCAGATGATGCAAGCTATGCAACAGATACAGGGAAACCAGAACCAGAACCGTCAGGGACACCGTGAGGAAGACCTACAAAGGAAGATTGAAAGGTTCATCAGGCTGAAAGCACCCACCTTCGACTACTCGGACGAGCCACTCGACGCACACGACTGGTTGTGTACTATCGAGACGAAGCTGGACCTGACAGACTACACTGAAGAGGAATGTGTGGCCCTTGCGGCGCACCAGCTTGAAGGAGCAGCGAAAGCGTGGTGGGAGAGCTACTGTGACTCTCACGCGAACCCAGCTCAGATCACCTGGCTAGAGTTTTCTGAAGCTTTCAAAGAGTACCACATCCCAGAACAAGTCATGGTGCATAAAGCAATGGAGTTCAGGACAATGACCCAAGGAAGTTTGTCTGTAGCTGAGTACGCTCGACACTTTGCTAAGATGTCGCGGTACGCTCCTGAAGATGTCAACACTGAAAAGATGAAGCAGTTTTGGTTCCAGCGTGGTTTGCATAGAGGTTTGAGGACAGCACTCGCAGCGAGTTCACATAGGACACTCAGAGAGCTGATCGACAGGGCTATCGCAGTTGAGAAGGAAAGAGTGGGACTTGAAGATACTTGGCGAGAGAAGAAAAGAAAAGCAGAACAGTTGCACAACCACAGACTAAGTCAGAGGCTGAGGAGTGGCCAGAGCAACATGCTCAGGAGAAGCTTTCAGCAGAGCAACAGCCAAGGAAGCTCAGGGTTCAACAGAAACAGCTACCAGGGTAACAGAGGCAGTAACAACAATAGTTTTGGCAGCAGAGGTAACAACTACAGCAGCTTTGGTAACAGAAACAACAGCTACTCAGGTCAGGGAAACCCCAACTGGAAGCCAAACAACACGCCCAGAATTGGTGGAGGGACCTCAGTGGTCTGTTTTGCTTGTGGGAAGCCCGGTCACAAGTCCTTTGACTGTCCGGAGAAGAAGAACAAACAAACCCCAGCCAAGGCACCGGCACCTGGAGGACAGGACAGGCAGCCAGCAACAGCGCAGAGGGGATGCCTCAACCACCTGACAAAGGAAGAAGCCAAGGACGCTCCCGACGTTGTGCTCGGTGAGTTTTTAGTAAATGGCATTCCAGCATTGATATTGTTTGACTCTGGAGCAGCTGGATCTTATATCTTGACAAAGTTTGTGAAAGAGCAGTCACCCCCGACAATACCTAAGGCTAGACCTATAGTCACTACTTCTCCCTTAGGAGAGCTTAGGTGCACCTTAGAGTGTCCAGCAGTTAGTCTGATGATAGGTGGGCAGGAGTTCGTAGGAGATCTAACAGTCCTGAAGTCAGACGGAATTGACGTGATACTAGGAATGGATTGGCTTACAGAGCACAAAGGAGTAATCAGATGCTCACCCAGAACAGTTGAGTTGACACACCCTAGCGGAGTCAAAGTAACAGTGGAACCACAAAGAAGAAGAACAGGGAAGAGATCCAGAACATGTATTTTGAGACAGTTGGTATACTCTATCGAGAAAAAGACGATCGAAGAAGTGCCTGTTGTGTGTGAGTACACTGACGTGTTTCCCGAAGAACTACCAGGATTACCACCTGACCGAGACGTAGAGTTCATAATCGAACTGCAACCAGGCACAGGGCCCATTGCCAAGAGACCGTACAGAATGTCAGTGGAAGAGCTGGAGGAACTCAAGAAGCAGCTGAAAGAGATGCTTGAAAGCGGGGTGATCCGACCAATTGCATCCCCATGGGGATCGCCAGTGTTGTTTGTGAAGAAGAAAGATGGGTCAATGCGCATGTGCGTAGACTATCGATCCCTGAACGCAGTGACGATCAAGAACAAGTACCCATTACCTCGGATTGATGACTTGCTAGATCAGTTAAAGAAAGCCAAGTACTTCAGTAAGATTGATCTGAGATCGGGATACCACCAGATGAAGATTAGAGAAGGCGACATTCCCAAGACAGCCTTTGTGACTCGGTACGGGCAATACGAGTTCACCGTTGTGTCCTTCGGATTGACCAACGCACCCGCCTACTTCATGAACATGGTGAACAAGGTATTCATGGAGGAATTAGACAAGTTCATAGTAGTGTTCATTGACGACATACTAGTCTACTCAGAAACAGCCGAAGAACATGAGGAGCATCTAAGGATTGTACTAGAGAAGCTGAGGCAGCATCAACTCTACGGGAAGTTCAGCAAGTGTGAATTTTGGCTGGAGAAAGTAGCCTTTTTGGGTCACGTGTTGACAGTTGAGGGCGTAGCAGTAGACCTAGAAAAGATTGAGGCAGTAGCAGAATGGAAGCAGCCGAAGAGTGTCACGGAAATCCGAAGCTTTCTGGGTTTGGCAGGTTACTACAGAAGGTTCATTGAGAACTTCTCCAAGATTGCCAAGCCAATGACCGAACTACTCAAGAACAATGTCCCGTTCGAGTGGACGGACAAGTGTGAAAGAAGTTTCCAAGAACTCAAGCACAAACTCACTACAACTCGAGTATTGACCCTGCCAGATATTCGCAAGGATTTCATAGTCTATTGCGATGCTTCGAGACAAGGTTTGGGATGTGTTCTAATGCAAGATGGCAAGGTTGTTGCTTATGCATCAAGGTAGCTGAGGAAAACTACCCCACACATGATTTAGAACTGGCAGTAGTGGTACATGCATTGAAGATCTGGAGGCACTATCTGATTGGCAACAAGTGCGATATCTACACGGATCACAAAAGTTTGAAGTATCTCTTCACCCAATCCGAACTGAACATGAGGCAGAGAAGATGGTTAGAACTGATCAAAGATTACGATTTGGAGATACACTACCATCCTGGCAAGGCAAACGTAGTGGCACATGCCTTGAGCCGAAAAAGTTATTGCAACAACTTGATGATAGAAGAAAGTCAGCCAGAACTAGCAAAGGAATTGTGCACGCTGAAACTTGAGCTAGTAGAAGGAGGAAAACCCCAGGAAATGAGGGTGAAGTACAACCTAAAAGACCGAATAAAAGAAGCTAAAGGAAAGTGTCCAGAAATCCAAGAAGTAAAAGAGGACATCCAGCGAGGAGTGGCACCTGACTTCAGAGTAGATGAAGCAGGGACAGTATGGCTGAAAGACCGCATTTGTGTACCGCAGGACAAGGAAATCAGGAGAACAATTCTCTCAGAAGCTCATGAGTCCAAGTACTCGATACACCCAGGATGCACCAAGATGTATCAAGATCTGAAGGATAAGTTCTGGTGGAAGAAAATGAGAGAGGACATAGCAGAGTATGTAGCCAAGTGCGACTCTTGTCGAAGAATCAAGGTAGAACATCAAAGGCCAGCAGGACTGCTGAAACCACTGGAAATTCCAACGTGGAAGTGGGAAGATATCAGCATGGATTTCGTGGTTGGACTACCCCGCACTCAGAAAGGGAATGATGCCATTTGGGTCATAGTTGATCGGCTGACAAAGGTAGCCCACTTTATACCAGTCAAAAGCACATACCCAGTAAGCAAACTAGCGGAGCTATATATAGGCAACATTCTTAAGCTGCATGGGGCACCAAGAAGTATTGTGTCAGACAGGGGACCCCAATTCACAGCTCAGTTTTGGAAAAGCCTACATCAAGCCATCGGGACAACCTTGGAGTATAGCACAGCTTACCACCCTCAGACAGATGGGCAGACCGAAAGAGTGAACCAGGTTCTTGAAGACTTGTTGAGGGCATGTGTTCTGGCATACAGCACAGACTGGGAAAAGAGTCTATCTTATGCAGAATTCTCTTACAACAACAGCTATCAGGCCAGCCTACAGATGTCACCCTTTGAGGCACTATATGGCAGAAAATGCAGAACGCCTCTAATGTGGTCAGAGGTGGGAGAACGAACATTCTTTGGACCTGACATGATTGTAGAGGCAGAAGAAAATGTGGCCAAGGTCCGAGAGCACCTGAAGGCAGCTCAGAGCCGACAAAAGAGCTATGCAGATAAGAGGAGACGAGATCTAGAGTTCGAAGTAGGAGACTTCGTCTACCTGAAAGTGTCACCCCTCAGAGGGCATAAGAGATTCCAAGTGAAAGGAAAGCTAGCACCCCGTTTTGTGGGACCGTATCAGATACTGGAGAGAGTAGGAAAGCTAGCCTACAAGCTAGACCTACCAGAGGAACTAGCGGGAGTACATCCAGTGTTCCATGTATCTCAGCTGAGAAAGTGTCTAAGAGTACCAGAACATGAGATCAAGACAGAGGCATTAGACCTACAAGACACCTTGGAGTATCTGGAGTACCCGAAGAGGATAATAGACAGAGCAGTCAAAGAGACCAGACGCACAGCTATCCCATTTTGCAAAGTGCAGTGGAGCAATCATTCAGAAAGGGAGGCTACCTGGGAGAAGGAGTCAGTACTAAGAGAGAAATACCCCCACTTGTTTAAACCATAGGTAATCACAAATCTCGAGGACGAGATTCTTGTGAGGGGGGGAGACTGTAACAACCCTAAAAATACCCTTAGGATTTGATGAGTGCAAAAATGTGGATTTCAAAAAATTTTAGTAAATTGTTGTGAATGCAAACCAATATTTAAAATTAATTCTATTGCTTCCCAAATTCTTAAGCAATTTAAATTAAAAATTTAAAATCAATTTGAAGTGCTAAGGATGAAATAGTGTGATTTGGAGTTATTTGGATTTAATTGGATTTTTGGTTGGTTTGAATTCAAACTCTAACTAGCTAAACTATTTGTCAAACCTTTCTATCTGTTCGTGGGCCAAATCTCCGAGCCAAAGTCCAGTTGACGCCCCTGATCTTTTCTTTCCCGAACCAACCGACCGAGCGGCCCAGCCGGCCTTTCGGCCCAGCATCGGCCCAGTCCTTCTCCGCGTCCCCGCCGCGTCGCCCTTCTCTCTCTCTGACGAGTGGACCCCACCTGTCAGCTTTCTTCCTCCTCTCTCTTCTTCCCCGCGCCGACGCCACTCCCTCTCTCTCCCTCTGTCGCGCGCCCGTGACCTCCAAGCCTGTCCCATCGCGGCGTGGGCGGCCCGTCCGATACGCGCCGCGTGTCCGCGAGCGTCCACAACCCCCTATCTCGCCGTCCGTGCCTGGGAACCCTAGCGCCATCGCCTATAAAAGCCGCCGTCGGCCCTTCTTCCCTTCCAGCGCCGCCGCAGCCCCATTGGGGTTTTCCCGATCCAATTCGTGGGAGGAGAGGAGTAGGAGAGGGGTGGGGAAGGTTGAGGAGCAGCCGGAGCAAGGAGTGGGGAAGCCAATCGCTTTCCCCGTGCCGCCGCCGCCGAAGCCGACGCCGCCGTCCGTGGAGGCGCCGAGGAGGAGCCGGACCTGGGACGGGAGGAGGAGCACCGCGAGCCCTTCCCCGAGCTGCAGCGAACCCCTACTGGCCCCTAGGTGAGCGCCGTCGCCTTCTTCCCCTTTCTCCCCTGTCTCCGGCGAGTTACGCCGCCGCCGCTCGTGCTAGCCTTCTGTGCACCGGCCATTGAGCCGTGTATCTTCTGCAGGGACTCTTCGTGCCGCTGCAGCCGACCCGCAACCCGCCGTCGCCTTTTGCCCGCAGCCAAGGCCGCTGCGGCCGAGCTCCGCTCGACGCGCGCGCACGCCGAGGCCATGCGCGGCCGTGGGCGACCACGAGCCCGCGCATTAGCACCTAGCTGCGTCCCAGCAGTCGCTGGAGCCGCACGCGCGCATGCCTAACCCAACCGAGCCGTTCGCCAACCATGTTCGCCCAAGCCGCCGTCGATGCTCGCCGGCGCCATGGCCGCGTCGCCGCCGTCCGCGTCAGGAAGCCCAAGCCGAAGCCAAGCCGAGCCCTTTTTCACCCCGTTCGTGTTCGCGAAACCCTAGCCAAGCTAATCCGGCCATCCTTGACCCGAGCCGAGCCTTTTCCGGCGAGTTCCGCCGTCGACCGTCGCCGCCGGCGTGATCTAGTGCGCGTCGCGCGCGCGTCGTGTCGCGCCGTGGCGAAGCCACACCGAATACCACACCAAGTCGCCACACAGCCACCCGCAAACAATCCCGAGTCGGCCACACCTAATCCCGTGCACCCGGCTCACGTGGACCCCTCTCTCGGTTCACGGTGGACCTAGTCCACCAGAGCGGATCCAGCAGCGCCCCTTCGTGGGCCTAAAGTTGAACTTTAAGTCTGGTTTGCACCCTTGAACTCTTCCGGCCCGGTCCCTTTCAGCCCAATTCCAGCCCAGCCATCGTTTAATCTTTTTCTTTTTCTTTTTCTTTTAACCGCGCTGACGTATGGGGCCCACTTGACATACTCTGCGAGTCACTGACAGCTGGGGCCCACTGACCAGAGCTGACCCGTTGACCGTTGACCTTGACCGCTAATTATTTATCTGTTTTCCTTTTTCGGAAATTAATTAATATTTTTAGAAAATGATTTAAACTTGTAAAATTAATAATAAATCAACCGTAGCTCAGAAAAATATGAAATCAGTTTCTATATTTTTCTAAAATCATGATCTACGCGTTAGTATAGAGTTTGGTGTTATTTGGGTCTTCTCTCTTCACTGATTTGGAGTTTCTTTGCTAGTAGTCGCGCCTTATTTTATTTTTTACGCAACCTTAGGAGCTCCGGAGAGTCAGGAGGAGCTGGACCACTACGACAACTGCTTTGACGAGGACGAAGACCTTTGCCCAGGTTCACGCCCGACCATTCTCTGAAATACCTATTAGACATGCAACTAGTATGCTAGCGCTTTACTTTACTCGCATGATAAACCTGCACTGCCTTTGTTATTATCCTGCTACCTTGCTACCTACTATTCACTTTATGAAATATGCGATGCTATGCATGTATTGGGATGGTTGTGATTTGATCCTCTTGGCGTGAGTTGTGGGTGGTATGGGAGGAGTAGTGCAGCTAGGCGGTGTAAGCGAGTAATAACAACTCGATCGTTTGATCGAGGTGCTTGGGGACTGCACTCGGGCAGTCCCTACGAAGTACCTGTTGCGGGTACATGGTTCTTGGATATTGGTACTTGAGGAGTACTTGAGGAGTTTGGGCGGCTATACCTGTTATGGGTGCCGATTGCGGACCGTTGCGGCGGATCGCTTATGACGCAGATACTCGCTTTACCGACAATTAAGGACCGAGTCGAGTTCCAACTTTGGACGTGGGAATACCGTGCTCACCATCTACCCAGTATGGGGAGGGTTCCAGCAAGCCTACTCTAGTGCGGCGCCGAGACTGTAGGAGAATCGAGCTTGATATGTGTAGGGGGGATTTATTGCGGCGTAATCTCCCTGATTTACCACGGCCCCCGACTGGCCCCGGTGGGAAGGTTTCACGACCCTGGGGCAGATGTTAGATCGGATGTTTCCCGAGCCCAGGGAGACAGGATTGACGCCGTTACTGTTTAGGGTCTTTGCTGTGGGCTGTGTCTCAGGTTGGTTGCGGACTAGCCTTGCAGCCCGGATGGATTCCTGGAGTGCCACCTCTGCAGAGTGTAAACTATACGTATAGCCGTGTCCACGGTTACGGACGACCCATTTCTGATAAGTTCCGACTAGCATAGGAATCTGTTTTCTTACCTCATCCTTTGATTTGGGTTATGAGAGATTGGTCCAGCGATGCTGATGAGACAAGGTGGGGAGGGAGCTCACCGAGTCGACTAGTGAGTGAAAGGTGTTGGTGGACGATGTTTTGCGGGAACCTGCTGTGGCAGGACGAGCCCGATGGTTATGTGAGGCTGATGGTTGGATTTGGGGAGTGGATGTGATTGTGAGGAAGGAGTTGGTGATGAGTTGAATATTGGGTTATCGCTGCTGCTTGCATAAGAAAACCCTGGCTCAAACCTTGATTATTTCTATACCCTAGAATAGGCCACTTTAAAGCTTGCTTCATATTATGGTTGGTGACGTGGACCTGTCCCATTTCCTTGGGGACAGACTTTGGGTTCTCAGGTGAAGACCCCGACCACGAGTTCAATCAGGACGGGTGGTACGATTGAAGGGTGCGCGCTATGCTCAAGGATGCCTATGGAGGAGTGGACCCTGATGTTCTAGCTACCGCTGCGCAGTTGTTTCTTATTGTCGATTTAGCCCAGAGGGCTTGTACCAGACGCTATGTTTTATATATGTCATGTAATGGATCTTTTATCGTTGTATGGATGTGATATTCGACTGAGATGAGTTCTGTACGAGATAGCTGCTATTCCTGGGACTATCTCGAGGGTACAGGGAGTCGGATTCTCGTCGTTGAGAATTCGGTTCGTCACAATTACTGCTGGCCACCAAACACATTAGTGGTACATGGGTGTGACATGCTCATCCATAACAAGACCCATGTGATGAGTTCGCCCATCTCAATATCTACTGCGTCCTAGTATTTTTATTAGGTGGGTCGTTATTACTCATTCTAGTGTATTTTTAGCATTCAACATTTATCCACAAAAGAATGGATTGGTAGCGTTTGAACATCTAATATTTAATCGCAAGCGCATTTTATTCTCCAAAGTTTCCTTTACCAAGATGCATGCGCATTTATTTGATAGTTTTTTTTTCCAAGATGCATGTATGTACGTTGCCTGACTTTTCTCTCTTTCTAAAGATTTGGTTCATCAATATCCGACTGATTAATTGTTTTAAAATTTGGGGCATCAAAGACATTTATCATGATTATTATCTTCCCTAAAAATTCTTAAAGTGCACTGTTTGTCGGACTGATAGAGTATATATGGTAATGGTTCTATTTCTATAGGCGGCCGCTTAATTAAGGTGAAAATACTTTTCCAAACACGGTCCATATCGGAAGTGGCTTAAAATTGTAGCTGCATGTGAAAAGATTAAATAAGTGTTTAAAAACTCATTTTCATAGTATAAACAACAACTTGTAATTTATATTTTTTATATTTTTAAAAATAAACATGCCCCCACAATAGGAATCAATGGACCCAGCCCATAATACTTGCTTACTCCCTCCTTCCTGTAATATGCATTCAATATATTTGAGGACACGTTAGAGAGATTGGTAAAAGATGCATATACCCTTTAGTTATTGTGTAGGGAGCTATGTTATCTAGTTGTTTTAATGTAAATTATAAATAACAATAAGCCAACTTGTGCTTGTCCACCAATCAACTAAACCAACCATACTAACTCCATGAAGAATTAAATAAACAATATTTTAAATATGTCTAGAATGACTTATATATATGGTTACAAATTTTAATCCATTCAACGCCTTAGCTTGTCTTACAAGATGGAGGCAGCAGACTTTTCTTAGTTTAAAACAACGATGCAATAATGATAAGGCATCGCCACTTCCTAATGACTTCCGTCGAATAATACACCTAAGATTGATATTTGCACGTTCGGAGGTCACATAGGTGCATGTGGACTAACTAATCTCTGTTTGAATCGTTAATAGCATCACCCAGCATGGATAGATAATACAGTCATGCATGGCATATACAGTTCATGCATGGCATAACGAGGCTGGTACATGATTGCAAAATAATGAAGTTACCGTTTAGTCCATGATGGGATCTCTGATCACACCACAATATAAAATATATTTGATCAAGACTGCACACAGAACCGGGTCTAGGAAAAAATGCAGTGTGTGTGTGTGTGTATCAACTTGATATATGGCACACGCAAATGAGGATATTCAATAGAGACCGATGACGATTACAGTGGGCCAGCAAACTCGATCATCAGTTTTTCATGACAATGATGTCAATGTGTAATTAGTTTTCCTCATTAATGCCAGCATCAAAGAGAACTCCCGGAAAAAGAGTTAAGCTTCCCAGCAACAGTATAGAGTTATAGCATCTCCAGAGACTTTATATTTTTTTTCTAACTTGTAGAAATAGAGATTTTGGTGAAAAAACACCCTCCAACAACCTCAATTGGATATCCAAATATAGATATCCTCTATTCTGGATTTCTCTCTGGCCAAAGATGGAGAGCGAGATGACTCTCTAGACTGCACACAAGATATAGAAAAGTTGTTGGAAAGTATAAAAATATAGAAAATAATTTTTACTCAAATGACTCTCCAAATGATGATTTAGAGAGTATATTTTAGATAGGCTCTTAGAGATGCTCCTCAGATTCTTTTTCTTAATTGCTACCTCAGGTGACAAATACAATCAGTTTTAGAGGAGGTATATATAAAGTTTTGTCTACTACACATATACTTGTCGGATACTTAGAATAGATCGATCACAAATTGGTTAGGCCATTCGGGTTTATTTCTTCAAATTAATTTCAACCAAACATGACACATGCATTATCATACATGACAGACATGCTGATGATTAACTGAGACACCTACCCCGTGATTAAAATGATTACATTGCACATGAGGCATAGAAATTTTTGAAAACACAAATAACATGGCCTATGACAACAAAGACAGCTTAGAGTGACCAAGGGTTAGTCTTAGTTCAATGACTACAATTTAGCCGTGTCCTTTTATATCAGAAGGCATCAACCACGAATATGTTTTTTTTAATGGAAATTTTTATTAGTTTCAAGAAAGTTATATCAAAGTTATAGGACAAAACTTGAAATGCTCATAGCCTCTATCTGGGTGACACACAATCTTTCAGGATGAAGAGGAAAGCAGACACACTAACGACTATCATCCAAAGATTAGAACGCCACCTATGTGCTCAGGTAAAGAAAATCCTTAGTCATCTGCTCCAACCACTAATATGCCGCTACAATCAAACTATGTGTAGTAATGTGAGAAGATAAATGACATGCAAAGATAAGTAATAAATTCCTAAATCAATCTCTCTATGCCCAAAATAATTTATATGTATAAAGAAAAGAAACCATGAAGAAACCATCACAATAGTATTTTCCTTTCCTAGCTTCATGATGAAAAGATAGAATTTATTTTCGAAAAGTTACAAGAAAGAAGAGATTGGAGAGACTATTGTTCTCATTGTGCTCCCTGGTGCTACTGAGGCTCTGCTAACCAACCTGGTACCTCACAGAGAGGCCCTGGTACTATCAGATGAATTTTCCTATGAGGATGATTCAGAAAGTCTAAAACTACTTTTAATTTACTATAAAACTTCTCTCACATACCATAAAACTCTACCTTCTCTCTCATGACACATCAGCACATTTAATGACATGAAACTTCACATAAAACCCCAACTAAGACTGGCCTTATATGTAACATATGCATATGGATACAAATGTGTACACCTTACTAATCTGAAAAAATGTTCAAAAAACTAGTGCCCAAAATCAAGGAGGAAGGGCGAATGATATGGTTGACCGCGGGGGCAAAGGTACGATTTTCATCCTTTAATTTTTAACACCGGCAGAAAAACAACGTCAGGATGCAGGCATATGCAGCTAGCTCGAGGTCAAACAGGCTAACCGTATCACTACTCTATAAATCTGGTATTCAAGCACATCCTCTAGGCAGATCGAGCACAAAACAAACACAACCCACATCAAAGCGAATTCAGAAGGTGAAGCTGCTTGCGCTGGGCGATGGGTGACAGCCGCGGCAGCATCGCCTTCTTCGGCACCTACCGGCCGCCGGTGCCACTCGACATCTTCGCGCGCCCCGCCGACCCGGCGGCGAACTCCGACGAGCGTCTCCTCACCGACGGCCAGTCCTACAACCACAACGGCCGGGAGATCCCGGCGGCGGCGCTCAAGGAGCTCGTCGCGTTCATCCGCAAGACCAAGCCGGCGCTCGAGGTCCCCGACGCCGCCAAGGGCCTCATCTTCGTCTCCGAGAGGGACACCGGGCTCGAGACGCTGCACGTCGCCCTGTACAGCGACGACAAGTCCCCGCCCAGCAGGGTGCTCAGCCTCGCCGACATCTTCGGCGCCGACACCTTCGGCGGCGCCCGCCTCGAGGACAGCGGCTGCTTCGCCGGCGGCTTCCGCGCCGGCGGCCGCACCGTCGGCCACTCCCTCATCTACGTTTCCACCAAGGACCCCGTCAGGGCACGACGCACGCCATGGACGGTCGTCTACAAGACCAGCCTTACCGACGGCAAGACCGAGCGCCTCACTCCACCAGGTACCCATCCATAAATCACATATTGACTCTGAAAGCTATTAATCGCCTGATCAATCCATTAATTAATCTTTGCATCTTCTTCGATCTGTACATGCGCACAGATCAGTATGATTTGAGTCCGGCGGTGTCGGCGTCGGGGAAGATGGTGGCGGTGGCGAACTTCACGTTCCACCGGTGGACCGGCGAGATCGAGCACCTCAAGACGGACATCGTGATCATGAACGTGGACAGGCAGGCGCAGGGCGGCCTCCGGCGAAAGGTCATCATCAGGAACGCCGGCTGGCCGAGCTGGGGCAGCGACAACGTCATCTTCTTCCACCGTGGCAACACGCCGGACCCCGCCAACCGGCTGGGCGTCTCCTGGGCCGTGTTCCGGTACGACATCGCCGCCAACAAGGAGCAGCGGGTGACGCCGGACTCCATCTTCAACGCCATGACTCCGGCGGCCATCAGCGAGACCAAGGTCGCCGTGGCCACCGTCCACGAGAAGTCGTCGGCGAACGTGACGAGCAAGCCCCGTGTGGAGGCGCAGTACCGCCACATCGAGGTATTCGACATGAACGCGCTCGACAAGCCGGTGCAGATCACCATGAACGCCAGGGCAACGGCAGACCACTACAACCCCATCGTGCTCGATGGCGGCAGCCGCATCGGCTACCACCGCTGCAGGACTGACAAGCTACTCCAGGTACGTATTTACTTATTTATATATATATATGTATATTTATGGGTTATATATATGTATATTTATTATATATACACATGTTTATGTACGTACACATCCAGAATGGAACTGTGCTCCCGAAGAACTTCGAGAAGCTGCACTCGCCGGCGACGCACAAGGACGTGGGGCTCTTCAGGGTGTCCGGCGTGTTCCCAAGCATCTCCAAGGACGGCTCCAAGCTGGCCTTCGTCGACAACGAGTTCAAAGGAGTGTGGATCGCCGACAAGGACGGCCTGCGCGTGATCCACAAGATGCGGGGCGAGAACATGGTGTTCTCCACGTCGTGGAGCCAGAACATGGAGAAGAACACCCTGTACATCTGCGAGGGCCCGGCCTTCACCCTCGACAAGCCTGTCAAGATCACCGCCCTCGTCAAGGACCCCGGCGCGGCGGCCGAGCGGTGGACGGCGCGGCGGCTCACCGCCGGCAACTTCAACAACGCGTTCCCGTCGAGCAGCCCCGACGGGAGCAAGCTCGTGTTCCGGTCGACGCGCGACAGGTCCGGCGGCGAGCGGGGCCACAAGAACCTCTACATCATGGAGGACGCCGACTCCGGCGAGTTCGGCGAGGGCACGGTGACGCAGCTCACCGACGGGAAATGGGTGGACACCCACTGCAGCTGGTCTCCCAGCGGCGACTGGATCGTGTTCGCCTCGTCCCGGGACAAGGACCCTAACGCGCCGGACAGGGACCTCCTGGACGCAGGGTTCTTCAGCATCTACCTGGTGAGCGCCAGCGACCCGGAGAAGAAGGCGGTCCGTGTGATGCAGAGCTCGGAGAGCTTCAGGGGGCACGTGAACCACCCCGTGTTCAGCCCGGACATGAGGAGCCTCGTCTTCACCTCCGACCTCGCGGCGGTGTCCGTGGAGCCCATCTCCATGCCCATATTCGTGCACTCCGTCAGGCCCTACGGCGACATCTTCTCCATCGACCTCAGGGACAGCAAGGACGACATCGCCAAGAACAAGGACATCACCGAGTACCATCGCCTCAGCCACAGCCGCTACGAGTACTCCACGCCGGCGTGGACAATGTTCGCCGCCGCAGACCCTAACCAGCAGTGGGACATGAGCAAGACCGCCGCCATCGGCGGATACAAGCCGGCGTGCCCTTACTTGCACGAGAATGGGGCAGAGGGGTGGCACATGGCGGGTCACCTCACGATCTCAAGGAGGTGCTGCTAGAGTGGCTGCTGCTCGATCCACGGCGCCTATATCCATCACGTACTTGTCCCGTTTGGTTGAATTTCCTCCATCTCCGATGTGGCTTTTGATTTGAGGTTTCTTTCTCGATTTCTCCAACACCAAAAATAAGATGGGGTGAAGCATAGCTCTTCTCTGCTAGCGATCGCTTGTTTATTTGTTTTATGAGAATTACTGCAAGGGATTATTGTCAGTTTCACCTTTTAGTACTGCATGTTGCAGTTACAGAATAATGACATCGAAATGCCTTGAACTATATATATATATATGCATATATGCTGACAATATAGCTGGCCGAATACTGCCTTGATGATAAAATTAAATGAAGGCACTGACAGCTGCGTGTAACATGCTTAACAAGAAATAATATGACCTTTGACAGCAAACAGATCGAGAAAATAAATTGAAGTCTTTGCAACAACTTAAGTCTGGTAATTTCTTAGTTTAAAGACTAGAAGACTAAATTTATAGGCCTCTAATATTAGGAGGCAATCCCTAAGCGATGACTTCCATCAAACAATATGAATCCACGTAGGTCACGCAATCATGCATGTGAAGTACATTGTAATCCATGATTCGCATCTCGATCGGTCCACATCATAGATAGGATGAACTATTTACTCCAGAGTCAAGACTACATAAACAGGGGACCAGGGAAGAACATGCCATGCATGATGTAGATACAATATGTAGTCATGGGATTCCAAATAATTAGTCCATCCCAAAATAAGTGGCCTTTTGGGACTCAGCTCCTTCTCGATGGGATCTCCCATGGCCGAGCTCTACGTTTCACGTGACTTCTAATAAAATATATTATGGAAATAAATGAGAGCAGCTTAATTACTTAGAAAATTACACTGCAACCCTACCTCATCATGAGGTTCAAATTTTGGGCCGTTTGAGGAGATGTCGGCATTACCACAAGAAGTTTTAATTGTTAAGTAACGACCTGTGGAAATAGTTGCACTATTACATGCAGTTCTCTTAAGTATCTGCCAGTATGTGGAACTTCTGTACAAAGGTGCCAGCACATTTCAATGGGTTTTGCTAAGGTACTCTAAAATGAATATGGACCGTTGATCTGATAAACTATTACCTCTTAGAAGGTAATACCTTAATTGGTTAAAATAGAAGAAAATATGAGAAAACAAAAAAAAGCAGGAAGTGGGCGTCATGTACGGGACTATTGGATGACGTGGGGTCGTGTAGGTGAGCATTCCATGCCTGTGCTGTTAGCGTGTACGTGACACCGTGGGCGTTGCATTCATGAGTTTTTTTTTGTTACAAACGTGAGTGCGCCTCATAGACATGGCCCTGTACGGGGCCATTTGGATGACTTGGCCGTGTACCGGTGGACGTGAGCATTCTGAGCATGCACTGTATGTGAGTGTTGCATTCATGAGTTTTTTTTGTTACAGACGTGAGTATGTGGTGTGTGTAAGCTAGCTGTGTGTGCATATTGTAGACGTGTATGTTTTATATCAAACGTGAGTTTGTGTTGTGTGTCGTCTGGTTGTTCGTCAGGTGATGTCCCATTTTTAATTTGTGTATTATTGTACATGATCGTGTTGGTATATTTTATACATAGAAGATAAAAATACGCTGACGTGTGCCATATCTGTGTGCATGTTTTAATTCAAATGGTTGTGTGGTGATAGTTAGAGTGCAGCGCCGTGGTTGTGCCTGATGGCCATGTGCCCTATATGCAGCCATCGTAGCTGGTTGCGTAGCCATGATCACCGTGGTTGATCCGATGCGGTACGACCCTGCTACCACAGGTGTGCATCCTAAAAAACATAAATGTTTGAGTGCTATGTCTAGTAATATATTAGTCATTCTATTGTTTTTCCTATGACAATTTAAATCAATTTAGACCTAATTTCATCTTATAATGATGGACAAAGAATTTTCTCTGAATGAGACATAGTAATTGATATGGGCGAGTTATAACACATTTTTTCATAACGCGACATGGATGAGTCGTAACATATTTTTCTTAACATGACAAAATGAATTGTAAAATTTTCTTTCATAAAAGATTGCTTGTTATAACATATTTATATTTATAGGTGACATAATGATATATGTATTATCAAATTTATAAAGACGAGACAAATGATGTAAGTTACAACATAGGATGATAACGAGAGAAAAGTGGATAGTGAAAATGAAATAACAATACGTGACCTTAAATTCTTCAAAAATTTAGAAACTGAAAATTATGTTTTCTATGATATAGTACATGTAGAATTTAATAGTACGAAAATATTAGTTGACATAATTTAGTGAACTATTACAGATTGGTGCCAACTATATTTAATCAAACATTATTTCTAACAATAGAGTTTACTATACAAAATACATAATGTTTTTTTATATTATAACACTAATACGATTGAAGTGGTCCATGTTGTAGGGCCCAATCGGCAGCCCATTTGAAATCCTCTTCAGCCTGTCTGGAGGGTTAGATTAAAAAAAACTGCCATCGCCGCAAGCAACCTGGTGGTGCAAGAGAGAGGGCGATGGCGACGGTTGCGCACTTGCGCGGCGCGAGGTGAGCGCAGGGAGCGGTGGTTAGAAGTTTTTGGATTTGTTCTTTTTAATATTTATTAAATGTTCAATATGGACGGCTCTGATATTGCTTTGGAGTCTTACCTCCTAACCGGTAATCAGTGTACCTTAGCACAGCCCCATTTCAATAGGTGGTGAGAAAGTTGGCGCTAAAAGATAGTTCAGCACACTCTAAAATTTCGTGGCTTCTATAATGGAAGGTGGTTGACTTTTCTTGTGATGAGCTAATAAAGGCAAAATGTCACAAGGGAGGAACTAGGGAGCACACAATAGCACCAAGGCCATGTTGAGTTGCACACAATGGCACCAAGGCCATGTTGTTCTTCACTTGCTTTGCTTTCAAGTTTTACAATCTTTAGTTTGTTGTTATTAACTCATCCTTGTCTAGTCAGTAGTTGCTAGTTTTTTCTATGGGTTGATTTGTTGCTTGTGCATATATATGAGGCTGAGAGGGACATGCATATATAGATATCCTAGATCAGTGCTGGAATTGAAGGAGAAGCTACTGATACATGAACTACCGCAAGCACCACTGGATCTAGGGCTGACCTACATAACTCGATACAATAATAATTATTGAATAACTGACTACGAGTGTGTGCAATAAGTAAAGAGAGTAGCCTAAACTTGTCAAAAGTGATATGTGTGTATTGTTTCTTTTTCTATGCTGTCTACTTGATCTCTAGGTAATGATAATTTTATGATCCAAATGAATGAATAAAGCTTTGCAAGTCACGTGGAGTATGTGCACAAGTCATTACATAAACAGAGAAAGTAGAAAAGTAAAATGCACCAAAGGTCCATCAATTTGTAAGGGGATGTCAATTAGGTCCACAAACTCAGAAAGTTTATTTTTGGGTTCATAAACTTGTAGTTTGTGTCACTTACATCCACAATCTATGAAACTTAGATCCACAAACTTCAAAAGTGCATTTTTAGGTCCATAAACTTGTAATATGTGTCACTTAGATCCACAAACTCCAAAAGTATATTTTTAGGTCTCTAAAATTGTAATTTGTGTCACCTAAGTCCATACTCTTCCACATATATACGTAGTGCTAGCATGACATGCTAACAGGAGACCTCTTTTTGATCTCTCTCTCTCTCTGTCTCTCTCTTGTATTTTATCGAGCACATTGTGGGTGAGGTCACAACATTTTGTCGTTGTTGTTTAAAGGTGTGGCCACCAATGAAGCGTGTCGTCACCATTGTCGTGGCTCTCCTCGGCGGTGATCTCCTCGATGTGGTTGAGAAATGTACACGTGTTGTTGATCACTCTATGACCTTCCCCCCTCTCCAAGCCATCGCTCCTCTCCTCTATTATGGGCTCCGGTCATATGTGAACCTCAGCTTAATTTAGAACTATGACACTCCTTTGAATCCCAAAACATGTTAATAACCTCCAAATAAAATAAGTTCATCATCTCCGGTCTTACCCTCTCTCCCTATGCCCTTGGAATTGAAATTGGGGCTCGTGTTTCACCATTTTGGGGAAACTCTGGCGACACTCGTGCACCATGAAGATTCATGTTTGTGCCATATTAGAGCATGAAGGCTAGTTGGAGGGGTATGGACCTAGGTGACACAAATTACAAGTTTATGGACCTAGAAATGCACTTTCAAAGTTTGTGGACCTAAGTGACACAAATTACATGTTTATGGACCGAAATGCATTTCTGGAGTTTAGGGACCCAAGTAACACCTGCTTACAAGTTAGTGGACCTCTGCTGCATTTTACTCAAAGTAGAAAGTATAGGCTCTTTGTGCGCAGGAAATAATTGGTCTGGATTGAGACGTTAGCACACACGCTCAAACTGCAATAGAATAGAAGCAAAAACCTATGAGTAGAGAGCCTTGGATCCCGATTTTAGAATTATTACTTTTCCTGCTTGTTGGTTAATGTACTTTTCAATTCATATGAGATGAGATGATGGGGACCACATCTTCATTCCATCAAACGCAACTTCGGACAATAATATACTCTTTGGTCGTCGGCTGTTTCTGCAGCCCTTGCACATATCTGGCGCATATAGTAGTCCAGAACATACAATAATAAGCTACTTATCACTTTAATACAAGCACAATAAATTAAATATGTATGTCTGCATTTCAATGCCTGGGAGTCATCTACTCCGTATTTATCAAGTAGTGTAGTGAAACTATGCACTGAGACCGGCCTAATGGTGGTTCCTTGCTGTTGGGAATTGGCCTGATCATGCCTAATATATAGAAAGGTCCAAAACAAAATATATGCATGGAAATACACAAGTGTGTGTTATCAGTAGTGTTGTCATTTACAGTCTGAAACGTACTGTACTCTGTTATTTTCCGATGCATAGATTGCTAGTAAGCATCCGTCACATATGCATACATTGCCCTCGCTGCCAATGAGATGCATTCTCCAAGTTGGATGGACAAAGTTGCTCTTAATCTAAAGAAAAAGATCTTTTCAGAACTTAAGCTTCTTAGCAGACCTGAAACTATAATCTGCAATTATTCGTTTTCGAGACATTTTTTAAACACATTGCCACTGAAAGAAAGCAAGCATTCTAAGACACCATATTGTCAAGCACTGAAACATGGCTTACAAATATCAGCATTGACATCTGTGTTGAGCAGCCATCGGCAACGAATTCGGGGTGGAGACGAGCAGATGGTTTATTCTGAACTGGACCTGAACTTGGGGTTGCAGTACACGGGTAAGGCAAGGGCGTCGTCTTCGCCTTCTTTGTCCCTTGCAGTCTACAGTCGCCTGCACCATCACAGGTGGCTGTGGCGTGTGAGATCTCAACTCCGAACCAACTGCTTGCTTGGTACTCCGCAGAGGTCATGCTCAGCAGGACTGCAGCAGGCCACTAGTTAAGGACATGCTCAGCAGTCAGCAGAGGCAAAGGCATGCTTCCGATGATGAAGTCATCGTCGCACTTCTATGATCTTAACTCATCGTCGCTATGCGGGGGCCTCATCGGCAGCCGGCGCGGTCCTCGCCTAGTGCTGCAGCGGACGACAGGAACGCGACGCGATGCCGTGTCGGCGAGGCCCCGAGACCGGCGCGCGTGGGCGACGTGCTCCATCGCCCATAGGGCCATAGGAGCTCGAGTCCATCTCTACGGTGATGTGCTCCATGGGAGCTCGAATCATTTAGATCGGATGCTATAACTATAACTGAACCCGGCCTTTCTCGTCCTGTAATTTAGGTTACTGCAATCTTGGAATGTTGTATGCATGGTGTATTCGATGTTTGGCAAAGACGGGACCCTCCAGCCACAAGGACATGCTCTGAAACCTGAAGTTTCACAAGCTAATTCGTTCTGAACTGAACCTGTGTCTTCGCCTGCACCATAAATCCATAATCCATCACAGATGGTTGTAAGATCTCAACTCTGAACCAATTGCAGAGGTAAGTAGATGACATATCCAGGACATGTTCAGAGATCAGGCCTGCAGCTAATCTGGCACTGAATTTTCGATTGCAACAATTTTTTTTCGCAGCGGATTGCTGAGCAAAGGCATGCTTCTGATGATGCAGCCGTCGCCGTCTCCTCTGATCGTCAGCTCACCGGCGCCACGCATGGCGGATCGGAGCTGTGCACGAACGCGTGGTGCAAATGGGTTGGCCGATGCGACAGGCCGCAGTATGTATGACTCCGGTGGGAACGCGGCCGCGCTCTGGTGAGCGGAGGCACGAAGCCACCAAGGTCGGGGGTGGACGGTATTTCCTTGGGTACCTGTCCACCGTTCGAGAGCAGGCAGTGGGCGCTAATTTCATTCTGAACTGAACCTGCGTCTTTGCCTTCCACACCGATGGCTGAGTTGAGAGATCTCATCTCTGAACCAACTGCAGATGTCAGTGGGCCATTGACGTTTTCGCTTTGTGATACTTTTTGGAGGGAGAAATAAGAAAGCGTGGAAAGTTTTATGTTCAGAGAAATACGTTCGTTGAGAGCTTCATCATGATCCAGCAAGCAAGCTCCCGAGGTCAGGAATGGGCCATCGCCACTAGCAGGAGAGTGAAAGTCACCAGATAATCTGAATGCGAGGAAGCCCAGCCCAAGTTCCCGTATGGGCAGATGTATAGATAAGATCTACGGCCCATTCGTAGCAAATCGGCGCTGGTGACGACGGTGCAGAGGGATTAGAACTTCCAACTTGCAGGCTATTTCAATGTAGTAGTGGGGAAAATTCGGGAGGGTGAATAAGAAGAGGGGAGGAAGGGGCAACTTTGCAGCAACGGAATTTGATCTCCGGAAGAAACAAATTGACCAGGGACGAAGAGGAAGGCAAAGACATTAGATTAGACCGCTGATCGTCTCCAACCTCGGCTCACCGGCGCCATGCATGGCTGATCGGAGCTGTGCACGAACGCGCGGTGCAGGGCGGCGTCGGCGAGGTCGCACCGGCGCGAATGGATTGGCCGATGCGACAGGGCGGGGTATGACTCCGGTGGGAACGCGGCCGTGCGCAGGGAGCAAGGATGCGGAGGCTGGAACGCGGCGACCCAGGTGGGGGGTGGACGGTATTTCATTTCCCGTCCACCCCCTGGGCGCCGTACGATCGGATACCTGCGGTCAGGATTCGTAGAGTCGCCGGTTGACTTGGTCGTTTGCAGTGTCTCGGGCGGGCGGCGTCGCGCCCTGGGCCGCGGAGGGCGTTGGCGTCCACCACCTGGACGGGGTTCCTTGGCGGCGTGGCGTCCGTCGTCCAGCCGAGGACGGCGGCGTTGGGTATATACGATCTAGCAGGCGAGCGGCGGCGGTTCCGATTATTCTGCATCACGCGCCAACGGTGAACAACAGCTTCTAAAGTTTCTTGGGTGATGATGAAGCCGTGGCCGCCTCTCAAAGCTACTACATCAGATAACGTTCCATTCTTATCGTTGTTCGATCTGCGAAGATATCTAGCTCTAGCAAGCAAAGAATTGGGAAAAGTGGCATTCCCAGGACACCAGCAGACAGCAGCAGCAGCACTCTGCAACGCCGAGGAATCGGTTGGAGATTCAGAACCCTATCGACTGAGCCCGCCATGACCAATAGCGGTGTTCAGGCCATTTTCTCGGAGACGAACGCAGTGTACGGCCGGCCGGAACGAGGCGGCACTCCGACCAGCCACGGCGCCATGAATCGGGGGAGGCATGCAGCATGTTCGTTTCCTGTGAGCCCTAGGGCAGACGGTAGTCGTCGTTTGACCACCCATGCAAGCGAGGTGGGAGCGGCCGGCCGCCGCAAAGCCGGCGAGGGTCGCGAAGGGCGGCCAGAGCGCGGCGGCGTTCGCCGGTAGGGGGTGGTCGGTATTCCACCCCCTGGGAGCCTACGAGCCGTCCATTCTGAATCGTGCGGTCCAGATTAGCGCATTCCAGCAGGCGTCTCCCTCGTCAAGCTCTGGCCAACGCTAGAAGCCTTGCGGGTAAGCCGGCGCGGGGGAAGCGGGATCGCCCTGCTCACTTGCCGGATGAAGATCGACGGAGACGGCGGCCCGATACTTGCAGCCGCGGCCAGCCGCTCAGCCTCGGCTGGTCGGCTGGGCCTGGTTGTGTCTCCGCCGCCGGCGGGAGCTCCCTGTCCGTGAGCGGTCTCTGAAATGCTGCAGCTAGCTCCGCCGGGGAGCCGAGGTTGGAGACGATCAGCGGTCTAATCTAATGTGATGAGCGAGCTCTACGCCGCGCAGGTGTTACGGATCATGCACCCTCCGCAGCTGGATGAGACGCTCCGGATCCAGGAGACCAGGAGACAGGAGTGCGACAGTAGTCGACGGCTGATTCTATTTGTTGCAAATAGACAGAGAAGAAGAACAAGAATGTTGTGCACATCATGAAGTGTTTGCTATTGCACTTGAGCTTCAATTTTTTGAGCAATATGCGAACAGAGAAACAGAGGAATTTATCCTAGCACTTTTTCATCTCCTTTGTCAAGTTCATCATTGTAACTGGAACTAGCAAGGTGGCCCGCGCAAACAGTGCGGGTAGCTAGCTTTTTATCATCACATTGGGACTCTTTTTTATTTAAAAATAAATTATTCCAATGTAAGTTTTTACATTGTTCCTTATATCTAACATCTTGTCCCCGAAGGATTTCGGGGTCATCTAGCTCCTGTGTGCCTCAGAATTCGACGTGTGGTCTCGGCAGACGCCGGCGCCATATCCAGCCGTCGCATGTGGCAGACGCGCAAACATAGACATGCACGTGCCGTGAGCGTCAACCGTGTCTAACCAAGATATTTCTGCCTACACATTCATCCTCTTCCGCCGAGATATTTTCTTTTTTTCTCCCACCCTCCTCTCCTCCCTCTCTCTATATATCTTTCTTCAATCTCCCACGGCCCCTCCCGACATCGCCTGCTCCGCCGGCCCTCCACTTCCCTCCCGTGCCCTCCGCCGCCCCCTCCCTCCCTCGCTCTACCCACGCGGGACGACCACGGGCGACGGCCGGCAGCTCCTCGCGGCAGCGCCCGCCCCGTCTCCTCCTCTGCACTCCCCCGCTCAACCCCGCGCGCGATGGGATGACACGGGCGGAGGCCGACGACTCCCCACAGCAGCGGCGGCGTGGACGCGTGGGCGGCAGCGGAGGAGAAGAAGGGTGCGCCCGACTCCTCGACTTTCACCTGCGCCTGCAGCCCTTGCGGTGACGGTGACAGCGGGAGCAGCGACAATCAGCCTCCACGCATGACCTCCGCCGCCTCAGCGTCCGGTGGCGGGCAGGTGTCACACCCGGCCCAGTTTGTATGGCCCAGTAGTGGCCCATGAGTGCGGGACGCACGTGTTTAGTGCCACCTTGCTCGTTTAGCAAGGGTGGGGGCAACTTATAAGCCTTTGTCTTACAGCCATAGCACCTTCAGGTTAACCCTTTTACACGAAGCGAGGACGAAAGTGTAAGTAGGGTGCTATGTGTACGCGTGCGGGCCCCTCGGAAGGGCTGTGCGGGGCGGCTCGTGGAGGGCGGGGTGTTACAAATGGTATCAGAGCCGACCCTCGTGGTTGCGCGTACGGGTCAGTGTGCGGGCATAGGGCGCATGGCGCGTATGGCCCGGGTAGGGCATACGACATGGACTATGGCGCCGGCACTGGACGTACGGTCGTGCGCCAAGGGGGAACGTTCCTGGACATTTGCCCGTGTGGGTGAGTTGCGCCGACGAGGACGTCGGGTTCTTTAAGGGGGGTGTACGTCACACCCGGCCTAGTTTGTATGGCCCAGTAGTGGCCCATGAGTGCGGGACGCACGTGTTTAGTGCCACCTTGCTAGTTTAGAAAGGGTGGAGGCAACTTATAAGCCTTTGTCTTCCGGCCATAGCACCTTCGGGTTAACCCTTTTACACGAAGCGAGGACGAAAGTGTAAGCAGGGTGCTATGTGCACGCGTGCACGCCCCTCGGAAGGGCTGTGCGGGGCGGCTCGTGGAGGGCAGGGTGTTACAGCAGGCGGCAAGCGGGGGCGGCGGCCAAGCGCGGGGCTACGGTCGAGCGGCCAGGCCCAAGCGCGGCGCAGGGAGAGGGGGAGGGGGCCTGAGTGCGCCAGTGGGACGGCGGGAAGAGGGGGCGGCGGACACGCGTCCTTCGTCGTCCCCGGCCTCCGACAGCACATCCCCGCGGCCTCGCGACGGCGGACGTCTTCGCGGCGACGCCCGTCTTCGCGTCGGCCGCGGACGGTAGGTGGTGTCCGCCCGGCGCGAGACTCTCGGGCTCCACTCGCTTCGGTCCTTGCCGAAGGAGGTAGCCGCCCAGCGAAGCGTGACCACTGCGCGACGGTGGAGGGCTCCCATAGCGGCGGGCATGCCGACGGCTCCCGCGGTCGAGGAGCTTCGTGGGCAGGCTTCGCGGCGGCGGCGGGAGGAGGGAGGGGGAAACCGGAGTGCTACTCTTGTTGTACTGTGAGAGGACTTGGGACGCCTCCGTAATCTGGCTGGTGCTTCGTAGGAAGAGAAGAGGAAGGGAACCATCGTGCGGTAAGAGGCCATGATGATGTAAGCACATGTAAAATGCTGATGTATGGATTTTTTTTAAAAAAAACTTATCTAGACTGTTAGATCTTCATAAAATTTAATGGTCCATATTTTTCTATTTTTCAGTAAACGTGATAATTTCTAGATTTGTTAGACCGTTAGATCTTTATAAAATCCGATGGTTCATATTTTTCTCTTTTTTAGATTTTTATGGTAATTTCTAGATTTGTTTAGACAGTTAGATCTTCATAAAATCCGACGGTGTATATTCTTCTCTTTTTTAGATTAACGTGAGAATTTCTTGGCCCTCTCGACGAACGTGGTGGCTCCTTTTAATACTATTGTATTAATATAATAGATTCAGTTGCTCCTCTTGCAAACAGAGCTAATAACATGGGCAACGACAGATGCTACTGGTATGTCTGTCTGACAGCAGGCTATTAACTGTAACCTTCTTATCTGAAATCGGAACATAGTCAACAATATACTTTGTTGGTGCAATATGACTAAGATTGGAAACCTTAACCTCGCAAACCGAGTTTGGACTTTGGAATACTTGAAATATGATTTCAGTAGGCTTAAGCCATGCAAATTCTTCAATCAAATCCTGAAACCTATATTCGGTATCAACTCCGATTTGTTGATAGGAAATCAGAGGTCAACTCCATCGAAATAAAAATCTTTGCCTCTCTAAGCCACAACATTCTGTTGTTTCTTTTCTTGGATCTGCGACGATATATACTGTATGTATCTCTAGTATAAAAGTAGTACGTAAAGAATTGGGGAAAATGCGATGCTCAGGACCAGGAGGCAGCAGCAGCACTCAGCGCGGCACTCCGCAATGCCGAGGAATTACTCGGAGATTCAGAGCCCTGTCCACTGAGCTTGGGTGGGCGCCATGACCGGCGTGGTGCTCAGGCCGTTTGCCGTCTGCACGACCGAAAGGAAGAAGCTTGGCCGGAGACGAACACGCAGTGTACGTGCGGAACGCGGCGGTCCGGCCAGCCACGGCATGCTTGTTTGCTTGTGACCCCTGGGATAGTCATTGTTCGAGGTGTGGGGCGGGCGCAAAACCGGGGAGCATTGCATCGCAAGGGCCGGCCGGAGCGCGGCGGCGGTCGGCCGAGCGGCGGCGTTCGCAGGCAGGGGGTGGACGGTATTTGAAATACCGACCACCCCTGGGGTCTATGAGCCGTCCAATCGGACTTGTGCGGCCCAGATTCAGCGCTGCTCCGAAGGCGTCAAGCTCGCTCTGATGCCTGACGGTCTGATGGCCGTGCTGTACGTGAGCGGTCTCTGAAATCCTGGAGCTAGCTCCGTCGGCGGGAAGCCGAGAAGATCAGCGCGGCGCCGAGGCAGCTCCGCGCCGCGCCGGCGGCACGTATCATGCAGCGACCGGCCGGAGACGAGGAGGCACCTCGAAGCTCTGAGGCGCCGGGCACGCAGGCAGGCAGACAGGCGAACAGCAACCGTATGTGCAGTGGCTCGTCCATGACGCGGACGGAGTGTCCCGGAACGGTGTCGGTGAGGACGGCCTCGCCGGTGTCGTAGCGCGGTCATGGTTGCTCCTGTTTGAAGCCGACGACGAGCCTTCATCGGAGCATGGATGCTGTTCGCACCCAAAATTGGCAACCGGTCAGACCGGTTCTAGGAAGCGGTCAGACCGGTTTCACTGTAGCCGATCTGGCAACAGCCAAACCGGTCTGACCGGTTTCCCTATCCGGTCTGACCGGTTTCTCCCGTGTTGGAGTAGGTTTAGGACTCTAGAGTTTTATCCCGTATTGTAAACCAACCTAAAGGGGTACGACTTCCCCACCCTATAAATATAAAGGGTCATGGCCGATTGAGAATCATCCAATCGAACAAAATACATCTATCTTTTATCTTTTTACTTTTTCTCTTTTCCCTACTTTTCCAATCTATTATCATGCTGTTCTTCCTTCGTCTCTATGTCGATCGAAGGCGTTCTAGGTGGCCTGCCGATCCTAGAACAACCCAAGGCGCGCCTGTCCTGACGGGGTCCCTCCCGGACGGGCGTTCGTTGGTCTCTCGCCGGGCACCGCCGGCGAAACCGGTCTGACCGGTTATCAAAACCGGTCTGACCGCTTTGCGCGGAAGGGCAGCAAGGAGCTACTCCGCGTGCTTGTTGTTGGCGCGATTTCGTGCCAACAGATGCCAATCAAGCCGGTCCGCCATGGACGTCGGGGCGCTCTGGCGAGGTCGGGGGTGGACGGTATTTCATTTACCGTCCACCCCTTGGGTCCCTGGAGACCGTTCGATCGGACACCTGCGGTCAGGATTCGGTAGAGTCGCCGGTTGACTTTCCCCGGAAGGAACAAATTGACCAGGGGCGCCGAAGGCATATGGCAACTACACATCTGGTGGCAATTCTGGGAGTGGATCGGACCTGAGACAGCAGCAGAGGTCCGTCTGGATGCTGCTGACAGCCACTTCTATAGGAATCAATCGAATTTCGAAAGGAGTCAGAGTGTGTGGTTCTGGACTTCTGGCATCCCATCATGTTTGGACAACTAAGAAGATGAGCACTGATAATGGATTTTTCATCGATCACATTCCCTAGTTCTGAAGAGATGAGAGATCAACTCTCCACGCCATACATACTCATGGTGGTCGCGGCGGATTGGAGCCCGCCTCCGACTCAAGCGCGACGTAGGAGGCGATCCCGACGGCCGCGGCGGCGACGGCGAGGAACGAGCCGCCGGCGAACACCCCGGCCACGAGGACGGTGCACGTGTACAAGGTGGAGACGACGCCCTCCCTCGGCCGCCGCTCCCCACTCTGGCTCTTCAAAGCGCCGACGAGGAACGCCACCGCCGCCAGCACCGCCAGAAACCTGCGCCGCCGCACGGCCGCTCAAAGCCTGTTCATCCAACACTCGGAGTATCCACGCTCTGCGAGGTGCTTACCATGAGAGTAGGGAAGAGCAGACGTGCACGGCGCGGCGGCGGTCGTCGGAGCGCGTCCGCCGGCACCGGCCCCAGCAGCCGGCGGCGGCGGTGAGCACGACCTGGCCCGTCAGCAGCGATGCCGCCGCCGCCACGCCGCACCCAAACGCCGGCGTCCTCCGGTACACGCAGCTGGCGCCGTCGTACCTGACAAACGGCTGCAGCACCATCGATCACCAGGTCAGTCAGTCAGTTAATCATCATCGTGCAAGCGCTGTGACCTGTGACTGTGTACAAGGATATATGGATGCGTGTGTGCGGCGTTGCCTTGGACTTGGTTGCCTCGCCGACGATCCCCAGCGCGGCGGCGGCGACGGCCAGCGCGGCCACCGCGACACATATCACGGCCACATGCCCCTCCACCATAGTAGCATCACTCCCCTCAGCTCGGATCCTCGGAAGCGCCGGGGACTTGGATTTGTCAAGCAGACGAGAAAAGCAAAGCTAGCTGTGCAAGTTCAATTACTTGTTGCAATTAACTAGCGATGTTTTCTTT
The DNA here is from genome assembly GCA_033239725.1 of Echinochloa phyllopogon. Lineage (NCBI taxonomy): Eukaryota > Viridiplantae > Streptophyta > Magnoliopsida > Poales > Poaceae > Echinochloa > Echinochloa phyllopogon. Next base: position 5,501,203 of record BTCW01000003.1, read on the forward strand.
GACGTGCGTGGGTTTATTGGGATAAACGACACGTCTCCTGGACGAAATCGACATGGTTGTGACTGCAACACGAGCACGCACATATCCTATCGAAACATTGATCGTCTTTCACTAATTCACTTTGTCCGCATTGAGATTGAATGACAATAACGAGGTAGGTGCATCACTACTTTTTTTTTAGGAACAGTTTGTATCACTACTAGTGGAGTAGTGGACGCCATAGCAGCTAATCTGGCCCACCGTCTTACCAGCAGCCCAATGGACCATATGGGACAGCCTTGTGCGCCGAGCCCAACGAGCAGCCGAACACCATGTGGACCAGTCCCGCCTTGATGATTCTTGGTGGGCCTTTTGATACTGTTTCTTTGTTGGGCTGGTAGCCTGCTTGCGTGACAGGGGCGAAACGAGAACAAGTTTGAAATGAGAAATGGATCCACTCGAATAGAGCAATATTTATATCATATCATGGCCTTTATCTTTTGGATTAGAAACCGGTTTCTGAGTTCTCATGATATGTATTGGCAACCAAAGTTGAACACTGTCGAAACGTAAGCACAGATGAATGATTAGTGTAGTATGTTACAACAAACACTGGGGTCAATTCAAAGCTACTTTTTTTCCCCTGTTGATACTATGACAGTGTAGCAGCACTAGCTAGCTACTCCAGATTATGATTTCCCATGGTACGACATGGACACCTCATCGTGCCGTGCCCCTCCATTCTTCAACAGATAACATAACATTGCCGGAAGTCGAAGTGATCCGTTCCACTTGGACCTCTCCGAGGGGCAGTCCCAACCCTCCAACTATGATGATTTCCATAGCATTAAATAGGATGACACATATGACTATTAGCTTATGTGGCGTTGTATTAAATAGGAGAGAGGGGAAAAGAGCAAGACATCTGGTCTTGCATGAGACCCAGTTTCTACACGAAAACCTATGCACAGCACACTACTAAGTTTGGGTTGGGAGATGATAATGTCTTCATTAGAGATAAAAAAACAAATACGATTGGTGGAGAGAAGAGATGATGAATTTATTGAGGCCCCACACTAAGAAATCATAGGTTAGAGAACACAATGTCTAAAGTAGTATCTTTGCTAACATGACATCATGAACACTCTCTAATGGCCCGACTGATCGACGGACGCCCTCACCCACTCGCCAATGGCCACCTCTGAAACCACACCAGGTCCCTTTCCGTCTGCTGGGACGAGCTGAGATGATGACACCCGGGAGCAGATCGAGGATGCTTCCGGTAAAGCAGCACTCTCGCTGTCCTGCATCATCCACCTGGCCGGCCCTCGCCAAAGATCTCGCAGCAGAGAGAGCAGATCGCCTGAGACTTCCCCCCGGCCCCTTTTTCTTGCCCGGCTTGGAGAAAGAATGGCGCCCTTGCCGTCGCCGGGCTACCTGGACCAATGGCGTCGCCGGGAGGGAGCCCCCGCTTTTTTATCCGATTGGATTGGCCAGGCGATCGCCGTCGGGGAGCAGAGCACCCATCAATGGATTGGATCCATTGGCGCCGGGCGACCCTGCTCCTCTGTGCTGCGCCGGCGGTAAACAATGGAGGGAGGGGGACGTGCCTAGTACTCCGTAGTAGGGCCTTCTGTCCTGGGGTGGACGTGGCGCGCCTCGGCGGGGGCGCCAGCGCGGGGATTTAGGCCTGCCCGACCCCGTCTGTCGATGGTGGCCAGACAATCTATCACGATACCCTTTCCTCACAGCGAACAAGTGCTAATTTAGAGCTTGGCCTTCCCGTGAAATGTAAAAAATTCTCTTTCAAAACTTTACTATCCACCTACCACATAAAATCACGTCAAATCTCTCTCCTCGTGTCCACCTACCACATAAAATCACATCAAATCTCTCTCCTCGTGCATGAAACACTAAATGTGGGTAAATAGAAAAACTAAGTACATGGTTTTGATGTACACGACGAGACGAATCTTTTGAGCCTAGTTAGGTCATGATGGACACTGTAGCGCACTGTAGCACTTTTCGTTTGTTTGTGGTAATCGTCACATCATGACCTAACTAGGATCAAAAGATTCGTCTTGTCGTGTACATCAAAACCATGCAACTAGTTTTTTATTTACCCACGTTTAGTGCTCCATGCATGATGAAAAAGATTTGATGTGATTTGATGTGATAGGTGAATAGTGAAGTTTGAAGAGAGAATTTTGAGAAGTTTTGGAGAACTAAACACACCCGTTATAATCTTCTCTCAATCTAGAGTAGCAAAGCTGTTCAGTGCTGTCGAGGTCATTCCAGCATCCGATCCTTAATTACTTGAAACGCCTCAGTCTTGCATAGATCAAGTTACAGTGATAAAATACACTCCGTATATGGGAAGTTCCAAATTTGCATAGATCATTCCATACGTCTCAGTATGTTGACATATAAGTACACATATATATACTCCAAATTTGCATTCTTCCAACCAATTTTGGAAAGTTCTCACTAGTTTTTTGGCTGCTTTTGAGGAGCAAAACGTCAATTATACTTCTATTTTTTGTTTGTAGCAGCCACCACAAGTAAAGACCAAGTGGGAAAAGGTGATAAAAAAAAGAGTACAGTACTCGCGATCTCCTCTTCAGGGCTCCTTTGGCACCCGAGATCCCGGGGCAGGGAAGGGCGCCCGGCCAACACAGATTGGGCGATTTTTCCGGGGAAGCCGCGGGGATCCCCGCGCGGTTATCGGCTCCAAAAGGAGCCCTCAATGTGAAGAAAACACGTGGCATTTCCCCCTCTTATAATTTTCATGCAAAGTACTATTCTACAAGCAAAGGTGAGTCGTTTTGGGGCTGAATTTCTTGGACATTTGCTGAAATTATAACTAGCAAACAAGTGTTTTCCTGCTATGAGCAATATGACCGAGAAAACGGCGATGGTAGCAAAGTTAAACAAAGGGTATTTTCCTAATAATTGCATAAGTAGGATTTGCCATTATCTAGTGGACCATTGACAGAATAATGTGAATGTACCGTATTTTCCTCGCCCGATTACATTCAGATACATCCTCGTTGGGAAGGCTTCCCTTGGCCATGTGAGCGAGTTTTCTACTTAAAGCAAGGTTTCCAGTCGACTACATTTATCAGCAAACTAGTAGTCGTGTGATTAAATCCCTAAACCACAACAAACGGACATATCAGTAGCATGGGTATCTTGCTGGCTGAATCAAACAATGGGAAAACCAACAATTTTTTTCGCTAGTGCAGATCAGGTATTCAGGTGTTGTCGTATGTACAGTTGTGTACACGCGCGTGAGATACGGATGTATTGGGAAAAATCCATGTACCTATGGTCTGAATGGAGTAGGCTAGATAGGTAGAGAGTGTCGAGAGCCATGGCCATGAACAACCCTAGTGGAGTTGGGAGTATACTACTGTACTTAATTAATTGAATACTACTGTACATTTTGCTAATTGCCCGATAGATTCCAACCTACATCCCAGCAACGTCATGCAGCGACCTGAAGCCACCTGTGAGGCACAACAGATGTCTTTTCAAAAAAGAGGCACAACGGATGGCCCCGATCGTGCCGTGCTGACATCGGACGTATGGTAATCTCTCTGACTGGTCAGCCCGATTCCTTTGAAACGTCAAAGACCCCAATGTTCGCAGCTGCAAAGCTGGATGCCTCGTTGCTTCAATTAGTACTGATCCATTGATTAAGTTATTGTAACCCTCCTCACACATACAAAGGACTCCATACATTTGGGGGAAGAATCAAATTATAAAAGAAGAAAGATAAAGAAAGAAAAGAGCACGATTCTTGCGCTCAAGACTGCAGCTTGCACATCCAGAAGCATCCTTCACATGCTTTACACTTGCAAGTTCTTGCAACTCCCCCAACTCTAAACTAATCCATAATTAGTATAACCTAATCTGGCATCGACATGCTTAATTGAGCCCGACCAGGCTAGCAATACGCCGGTTGAATTGAATCATGGAGTACCGCACATCAGTAAACAAACAACGCGTGCTTCGATTTGCTCGATAAAATACGCCTCCGTACGACGGACACGTACTCGTTCGTCCCCTTGGTTCGGATAGGTGTGCCTGCAGCTGGGCTTCTCATGGCAGGCCGCCGAGGGTGAGCGCCGCCTGCAGGTCCAGCCGCCAGAGGTAGCAGCCGCCGGCGTCCAGCCGCCACACGTCGCATGGCGCCACCACGGAGGACCCGCCGGCGCGGCGGGCCGGGGTGACGACGCGCACCCGGCACGTGAACCCCGCGCAGGTGCCCCACGCCGGGAGCGCGCCGGTGAGCCCCACCGCCCGCGCCGCCGCCTCGTCGCCGCCGCCCTCGCCGTCCGCGGACGCCGCCCGCGCGAACGCGGCGTTCGTCCACGTCACGCGGCCCCACTGGTCCGACACGAACGCCGGCGCGTCGTCGCCGTCGGCCCGCGCCGGGCCCGGCGCCTCCTCCGCGTCGCGCCACGTCGCGGTCACCTCCTCCACCGTCACCCACGAGGCTACAGCAGCAGCGGCGGGGCGAGGCGCCGGCTGTGCTCCCGCGGAGGGCGCGGCTACGGCTACCACCGGCGCCGCCGCCTTGTCCTCCACCAGTGGCTGTGAGACGGGCATTAACGGCAGCGTCGCCGGCTGCTGCGTCGGCGGAGGCGGCGGCGAGTCCACGGACGTCATCCCTGACGAGGACGAGGACCGCGACGACAGCGACTTCTCCTTGTCGCCGCAGTCCTTCCTGCCGTCCCCAGCCGCCTGCACCGCCGGCGCCGCAGCCACCGCGGCGACCGTGGCCGCCCTCTTGGGCTTCCGGCCCCTCCTCCCACCACCCCCACCGGTAGCCTTCCGCTTCCCCCTCCCCGCCCCCGCAGCCAACGCCGGCACCGGCACCGGCGTCGGCACGGGCGCCATCGCCGCCGGCTTGGGCGCAATCGGTCTGAACTTGAGCATGATCCTCCCCATCTGCCACGCCGCCCCCGCCGCCTGCTGCCCACTCGCGGCGGTGCCGTACCTCGGCGCGATACAACACCCTCCCTTCCTCTCCATCCCCACCTCTCCGGAGCACCTACGTCTATTACACAAGCAAAGCAAGCAAGCACTCGTCTTCCTCCTCCGCCTACTCTCTCGGCGCTCGCTGGCTGGCACTGAGACAAGCAAGCAAGACACGACCACCACCACCACCACCAGGATGTTGGAACCGCCCGGGAACACGCGTTCCCGCTGCTCTCCCCTCGCCTCGCTCACTCTAACTCGCTCACACGTTGGGAGCCCGAGGTTGAAGATGAACAGTGGTTTGCCGGTGATGAACGCCGCGGCGAGCACACCTCGTCTGTATCTTGGCTACGTTAATTCAGACGGCTCACTGTTGAACTAGGAGTACATAGCGTATTTAACCACCAGGGACGCACCGTGGAGCTCACCTCCACTCACCCGGTCTTCACGCCAGGATCAGCACAACGCGCTCAACAACCACCGTGACAGCCATCCGCTCCTCTCGGACTATGCGGCTTCCTCCGTGCTGACCGGCTCCATGCACACATGCACTCCACAGCCTTCTAACTACCTACGACTCTATCCACACAGCAGTCACGGCGCAACAAATTTGCACACGTTCTGCACCTGACCAAACTGCCACACATACGCGCTAGACACACACGTACATGAACGCACACGAACACTCGCAGCTAGCCTACGCTTACAGACCGGAACGAACTCAACTCCAAGTCATGATTATCCTAACACAGGACGCCGGCGACGACCAACCATGGAGTGGGGAGGGAGGAAGAGGGGGCGCTTTAATACCGGGCCAGCGGAGGCGGAGGGACACGCGTCGCGCCACGTACGTGTCGGGCCGGGGGGCGAGGCGCGCCATCATTGGCCGGGCTCGCGGCACCACGTGGCGGCCCACCGCGGCCCCCGGCACGTGAAAGGCCGCGGCCCGATTGGCTGGAGGCGCGCGCGCGCGCACCCGGCGCCCAATGGCTGGCCGCCGTGGCACGCAAACGCGACGGAAAAGGAACCAAAAATCAAACCCCACCTCGCGTGCGTACGCCCACTGGCGCGTGGGCCCAGGAGGAGACCTAGCCCGCGCGAGAGGATAGGTAGGCAGCGCCCCAGCGACGTGTCCCCGCTGCTGGCTGTCCCACCCGTAGAGGGCAAGGGAGCCCAATCGCTTCGAATACACGTACGTGAGGGTCTCGTGTGGCTGACACGTGGGTCCGGAGAATATCTTTGGGCCAGGTGTCAGATGCCAGGGCGGCTATGGGTGCGGGGGTGGTCGGGGAGGGCGTGGGGATTGGGCCAATGGGAGCACGCGGAGTGTGCAGCGCTTTATGGTGGGGACGAGGAGGTCCGCTGGAGCTGGCGTCCGGGCCCACAGCCGCTGCTTTATCGCCCGGGGAAAAGACCCGGCCACCAATATTCCACTAGCCCTACACCGGCACTCGTATCTTTGGATGGTGTCCCTCACCGACCTGTGGCCCCGCAGGAACTTGCTAGATTTCTAATACCTGTCCAGGCCGAAAGGTGGAGATTCTTTTCCCCACGTATATATCTCGGTCACAAGATAGGTATTACTGTTCTATAAGGGCAACTTTAGTGTATAAATTTTTAGATATGCTAAACTTCAAAATCCTCTCTAGCGTGCAACACCATGTTTTGGATTAAAATGCACCATACAACTAGACAGTTCTAACACACGTTGCCTTAGTTGCGGCGCTTGAATAAGCTAGGATAGCACCATACAAATAATTTACTCCATTGTATTACAATCCATCTCACAACACTCTCTCTCATCTTGGCACCATCAAAAGGTACACACCGGAGCTGCCCTAAGAGGCATAAAATCTAAGAGCTATATATGTCTATAAACAGTCAAAGCAATGTCTGGATCGTAACTCGTAAGCACATCCAAACATGCTCGTGATATTGTAAATACAGTCAACCTCGACTGTTGAAACAGGGTAAATCAAATATGGTGACTTGAGGTACATAGATAAGAATTACACAACGAAAAATGTAGGCAATGAAAAAATCCTGCTCGTAGTTTTAACGTCAACTAGGATCCAAGGATATGCTATCAGAATTTGGGCATGGATGCCAACCGGGCGGCGGTGGCTCGTGTGTGCAGGTGGGCGTGTGCGCGGTGCACTGCAAAGCGGGTGAGTGGAGGGAGGTCAGGAGGTGGGGACGTGAAGCGACGGCAGGGCCGGGAGCGGGAGGGGTCTGGTACTCGTACGTGGACCAATGGGAGCGCGAGGGGAGCCATAATTGGCGCGGACGGGATGGGAGCGGATGCGTTGCGCGGGGACATGGACAGGGACGGACGCGTGGCCACCCGCCGAGCCCGGGCCCGAATCGCGCCACCACCATGGCGTCGTCAAGGATATGATATGATGGTGGCTCGCTCGGCGCCGGTGGTGAGTACAGTAGCTTTGGGTGGCGTCGGGGATTGGTCCGCGCCATGGGCCCCGGCCCGCCGGTGGCGTACGGCAGGTAGGCGAGGTGGGGCCGGCTGGGCTTTGCTTTGGGCTGTACGTACAGTGAAACTGGTGTTGAGCCCACTCATTCAGAATCAACAGCTGGGCCTCGTCGCTCGTCTCAGCCCAAGTCGGCAAGTGTTCGGTTCTCAGGCCCAGAACCGTCGTGAGCTAGTGGGTTGCGTGTGTCTGTTCGTGAGTCGCCAGGATATAAGGCGAGGAGAGACAACGAGAGAAGGGATCAATGTATGAACAATATTCAGAACTGAATACCAATCTCTGATCTCGCCGAGAATCCCTTGCTAGTCTTCCCCTGTTCGTCTTCTTCCTTCCCCAAACTCTACTCCAATTATCGGTGCTGCTAACATTCTGGTATCAGAGATTCGATATGGAGCACGATCCGCCGCATTCCCACTTCACCCGGCTTCAACGTCGAGCAGGCGCCATGGATCCGAATGCGAAGCTCATCATCGACGAGCTCTCCAAGCGCTACACCGAGAGCGACATCAAGTGGGAGAAGCGCTTCCAAGACCTTGAGCGCAACATCCACGACCTCGACCACACGCTCGGCGACCGCGTCGATCGCCTGGAGGCCGCCGCCAAGGTGCTCGAGGATTGGCGTCCCCAAGTCGAAGCATCGGTCGAGGACGTTCGCCTGGAGGTCGGCAAGCTCTCGCGCCATTGGGACCGCTCCGTGCGCGGGCGCGGCTTCCTCCGACTCCGGTCTCTTCCCCGTCCCCAAGTCGGCGTCCGAGCGCCCACCTGCTTCGGAACCCCTCGCCGACGGCCCCGCTGGGCACCGCGTCGAACAACCAGCCCGAGATGATGGCTTTGGGACGGTGTTCACCCAAACCCATCTCCCGGTCAAGAGCACGTGTGCACACTCATCCCCTCCTTCCCCTCATAATCAGATTCAGTCGCGTTCGCTGGGGGTGGTGCGGATTTTATGGGGAAATTGCCTCGGCTGGATTTCCCGGTGTTCGAAGGCGAAAATCCAAAGCTCTGGCTGTCTCGAGCGGAGGATTTCATCGACATGTTGTAACGCCCGCGTTTCTAATCTCTGGAAAATCACTAAATAATACACCCGGTCAAAAATCGTTTCAAATCTTTTCACCGCCGAGCTCCCGTTCCCGCCAAACCCTCCCGCCTTGTTATCACCGCCCCCTTTTTTTTCCTGTTCGCCTCGCTGTCACCGCCCTCCTTTCCGTCCCATCCCGCGTCACCCGCTCCCGGGTCGACCGCCGGGCCACCCATCTCTGGCCGACCACTTGTCATCTTCCCGCCGCGAATCCCGTTTTTTTTTTCCTTCCTTTTTTTTCTTTTCTTTTTCCCTCTCTCTTTTCCTTTTTCCCTTTTTTCCTCTTTTCTTCCTTCCCTTTTCTTTTTTTTCCTTTCTCTCCTTTCTTTTCCCTCCCTCCTCTGTTTCCCCCACCCGACACCCCTGCTCTGCTCCACACGCCGCCGGTCGCCCCCTCCCCCTCACTCCGCGCTGGCCACCGCAGCACGCTCGCCACGCGCGTGCACGCCACCACCAGCCCGCTGCCGTCCCGTCACCGCGCCTCTCAAGCACAGCCGCGCCCCCCGTGCACCTAAGTACGCACGCCACCACGCGACACCAGGCCGCCCTCGCCGTCGTACCAATTACGGACGCAATTTCCGGCCGCCATAACTCCGCCCGCCGACCTCCACCGCCGCCCAGGGCCCCTCTCGTCGGCCCATCTCCTCAGGCCCTCTCCGCTCCTATAAAAGGGCCCGACGACCTCTCCTCCACCACCTCCCGCTCACACACCCCTCCAATCTCCTTCACCGCCGCCGCAACGCCACCACCCACCCGCCATTGCCGCCGCCGCCTCTGGCCCTCGTGGGCAGCCCCACCCACTGCGTCTCTGCCTAGGGTAAGAGCACGGGTAGACTTGCCATACTCCCCTTCCCCTCTTCCCCCAGCCAATTCCACCCGAGCTGCCCCAGTTCGCGGGCGATTTGGCCGGTCAGCGCCGCCGCCGTCGCTCCCCCCCCGGCACTGTTTCGCGAGAAAGAAGAAGGGCATTTTGCCCATAACCCCTACCCTTTTCCCGATTCGAACCCGCGGTCCAAATAACTAAAACCCCTCTCTCTCTGGCACTTTTCACATAACCCCCTGGGCTTTGGCCAAATTAACCCGCGGTCCACAGATGCTATTCCCCCTCTCTATGTTATTTTTGCCCGAGGCCCCTGGACTTTTCGGTAATTACAAAAAGGTCCTTTTCTTTACAAACAGCCCCTAAACCTCCACCAAACTCGTCATTTCATGCGCCAAATTAATCCCGTTTGACCCCAAACTCCACCGCGATAATTACCAGTATAATTCCGCCAATCCACCCAGTCCACATTCAAAAATAACCATGTCGTCATCTTTCGCTCTCATTTTCCGTTCCTTCCTTCGGAGCTCAATAAAAGCTTTTTCTTTTATTTATTGTATGCTTGGTTGTGTGTTCCGTAGACGCTGCTGTGAACGAGGAAGGATTCGAGGAAGAGCAGTGCTATGAGCAGGAGCTTGGAGACCAAGACCCCGGGCAGGAATCCCCCGAGGGTTGGGAGAACGGCAAGTGCAATCCCACCCTTTGATGCATACTTTTGTCCCAGTTCTTATAAACACAACCTATGGCCTGATTTATAAAACTTGCATGATTTTACTGCTAAACCCGGTTGGATAGCCATTCCTTGATTGCTATGACTGTTTCCTTGACGACCTAGATTAATGTTCAAATATGACAACGCTCTGTTTGGATATTGGTCACTGCTAGAAATGCTTAGGAATATTTTACCGTTATGCCCCATGACAATCACTCGGTGTTTACAAAAGCAACTGTGTGCGTGCTTTAAAAATAAAAGAGGTGTTTTGCGTGAATAAAATGAGTACCCGTGTGGGATGAGACAGACGGTATTTCTGTGTGAAATACCGAGGTGAGCTCGAACCTGTGTGGTTGAGCATGGTGGGAGTTGTCTATCCTATCACAAATTTTGGGATGATGTTGATGTGTCATCTAGCCTAACCCATTTTACTGTACCACCACTCGACCGTTGTATGTGGCAACGGCCTAGCATAAATCCCACTAGTTGAGCTGCTGGTTATGTGGTGTGCTGGTGAGCAACAGAGGGCCATGAAGCCGGGGATACGATCTATGTGAGGTATGCCCCTGGTTAGGACCTCGTCGGTAGGTGGCTGACCCCTGGTCGCGTCTGTGATGGCTTGTCAGTTTACCTATGGTGGGTAATGGCTTTGATAGAAGCTGCACTGACACTAAGGTGTTCATGTTGTGGTAGCCTACTTGTGGTTGTGTACACCTCTGCAGAGTTAAAACCTATCCGGATAGCCGTGTCCACGGTATTGGGCGAGTTACGGCTTGGTCACTCCACTAGTCCCCTGTTTTGGTGTAAGAAAGTGGTTGGTGTTTGTTGAGCTAAGAAAAGGTTTGGCTTTGAGCTGCGACAGATGGGAAATCTGGTAGCATTAAAATCTTGTGTGTAAAGGTGTTACACTTACTGATCCTTTCAAAAGAAATATTGTGAAAACCCATTGCGAAAACCAACCCTTTGCATGTCTAATAAAATTTGCTTTGCTGCTAAATAAACCATGAGCCATCCTTGTTAAAATCCTTTGCATATTTCTGTTGTATCCCCTCCGTGGGTGTGGTTGTGCTTGCTGAGTACGTATGTACTCACCCTTGCTTACTTTGTTTCAGAGGCTGACCCGGACTTTGTGCCTGAAGATATCGTCTAGTGGGGTTCGTTCTGCACCCAACCTTTGCCTGTGTGTTAGGGTCACCCGCTGGAAGCCGCATGCGTTGCCACTCTGATGAGGACCTCTATGTTATCAACCTTTTTATCTGGAGCTTAGTGTTAGTTCTGTTTGTCGTGGCCGTGCAATGCCACCGTTTCCCGTAATGTTGTTTTTGTACTGAACTATCTGTTGTAATAATGTGAACCAGCATCCTGGGACTGGTATTTGTATCACATTAAGTTCGCCGGAATTTCCGAAGATCAGATGCTGGGTTTTCTAGCAAGTTTTCTGGCGACAAGTTCGGATCTCGGGGTCCCCTGCCATTGCCTCCCCCTCCAAGGACTGACAAGCCTGAAGCACAGTTGGGTGTTCACGAGAAGAAGCCGCCTGACCTCAAGTCTGCAGGTGACAAATTCTCGGCTCTCAAGGCTTATCGCCGCGCTCGAGGTCTTTGTGATCGCTGTGCTGAAAAATGGAGCCCAGGTCACACTTGTTCTACTTCAGTACAACTTCATGCTCTCCAAGAGGTGATTGACATTTTTAGTGCTGATCTGTCTGAGGCAGTGGAGGAGCCTGGGTTTAGCTCTGAAGGGCAGTTGTTTTGCGCATTGTCTGAAGATGCAATGGCTGGTTCAGTGGGTCCCCGTTGTATGAAGCTTTGGGGTTCTGTTCAGAATCGTTCTGTTCTCATTTTGATCAATTCTGGAAGTTCCCATACCTTTATCAGCAAGTCTTTGGCTGATCAGTTGGTCGGTGTTGTGCCTTTGGGCGGTTCAGTGTCAGTTCAAGTGGCCAATGGTTCTGCTCTACACTGCTTGTCCTATATTCCACAAGGTGAATGGAGGGTTGGGCAGTACAACTTTCACTCTGATCTGAGGGTTATCTCATTACAACACTATGATCTAATCGTTGGTATGGACTGGTTGGAGCGTTTCAACCCGATGAAAGTTCATTGGAAATTTAAGTGGATGTCTATCCCTTATCAAGGCTCGACTGCATTGTTACAAGGAATTGTCTCTGCTGATATTGATGAGGTACTCCTGCATGTTAGCACTATAGAATCCACAACTACTTCTTCTGTACCTCCTCTTGCTGAAGTCAGTGGGTCTATGTGTCCAGAAATTGCTGCTATTTTGCATGATTTTGCTCCAGTCTTTCAACCAATTTCAGGAATGCCTCCTTCTCGTTATTGTGATCATGGAATTCCTCGAGTTCCTGGTGCCAAGCCGGTGTATGTAAGGCCATATCGATATCCCCCAGCTCTCAAAGACGAGATTGAGAAGCAAGTTCAAGATATGTTGTCTAAGGGTATCATTCAACCTAGCCACAGTCCTTTCTCTTCTCCCATGCTACTGGTGAAAAAGAAAGACGGTTCTTGGCGCCCTTGTGTGGACTACAGATATCTCAATGCCCTCACTATTCGTGGCAAGTTCCCTATCCCCATCTTTGATGAATTGGCTGATGAGTTGGCATGTGCTAGTTGGTTCTCCTCCTTGGATCTCAATTCTGGATTTCATCAGATCCGCATGAAAGCCGGTGAGGAGTTCAAAATAGCCTTTCAAACCCACTTTGGCCACTTTGAGTTTAAGGTCATGTCCTTTGGGCTTTGTGGTGCTCCTGGAACTTTTCAGGGTGCCATGAATTCTACTCTTAAGCCACTCTTGAGGAAATGTGTCTTAGTGTTTTTTGATGACATTTTAGTATACAATAAAACTTGGGCTGAGCATCTTCTTCACCTTCGGGAAGTGTTGCAGTTACTAGCAGATGATCAGTGGCAAGTCAAGCTTTCTAAATGTACGTTTGCTTAGCGCCAAATTTCCTATTTAGGCCACATTATAAGTGTTGAGGGTATCTCTAGAGATGACAGCAAGATTGCTGCAATTTCTTCTTGGCCCACACCAACTAATGTTAAGGAACTCCGAAGTTTTTTGGGTTTGTCCGGTTACTACAGGAAATTTGTGAGGCATTATGCAGTGATTGCTAGGCCCTTGTCCAATCTGCTCAAGAAACATTCCTTGTTTGTGTGGACTCCGGACCACCAAGCTTCTTTTGATGCTTTAAAGACTGCTTTGAGTTCTGCTCCGGTCTTAGCGTTACCACATTTCAGCAATCCTTTTTCCATTGAGATTGATGCATGTGCGGCCGGTGTTGGTGCTGTGCTTTTGCAGAGTGGTCATCCCTTGGCCTTTATCAGTAAGCCATTAGGTCCCAAATCTGCTGGGCTGTCAACCTATGAGAAAGAGTACCTTGCAATTTTGTTAGCTGTTGAGTAGTGGAGAACCTATCTTATGCATGCTGAGTTTACTATCTTTACTGACCAGCGCAGTTTGGTGCACCTGTCTGATCAAAGGCTCAATACTCCATGGCAGCAGAAAGTTTTCACTAAATTACTTGGTCTTCAGTACAAAATTATCTATAAACAGGGGGTTGACAATAGGGTGGCTGATGCTTTGTCCCGAAGACCTCATGAGTCTGCTTCCTTGATGTCTTTGTCTTCTGTGGTTCCCACTTGGACATCTGCAATCATTGTGGGTTACTCTGAAGATCTTCATGCTCAGGAATTGTTGGCCAAGCTTGCTGTCCATCCTGCTGCTGTACCACATTTTACCTTGTCAAGTGGTATCCTTCGTTATAAGAACAGAATTTGGTTGGGTTCCAATGCCTCCTTGCAGTCCCAGGTGCTTTCTGCCCTTCATGAGTCTCCTGCTGGCGGCCATTCAGGGTTTCCAGTGACTTATCGCCGTCTCAAGCAATTATTTGCATGGAAGGGTATGAAGGCTGATACTCAGCAGTTTGTTGCTCGGTGTTCAATTTGCCTCCAGGCCAAACCTGATAGATCTGGTTATGCTGGCTTGTTACAACCTTTTGCCTCTTCCCACAATAGCATGGCAGATCATATCTATGGATTTTATTGAAGGCCTCCCAAAATCCAAAGGCAAGGACTATATCTTGGTTATTGTGGACAAGTTTACTAAGTATAGCCATTTCTTGCCTCTGTCCCATCCATTTTCTGCTGCTGTGGTGGCTAGAGTTTTCTTTGACACTGTTTATAAGTTACATGGTTTGCCTGAATCCATCATCTCTGACCGGGACAGGATCTTCACAAGCACTTTTTGGCAAGAGTTGTTCAAGTTGGTTCAGATCTCACTGTCTATGAGCTCTAGTTATCACCCTCAAACCGATGGTCAGACCGAAAGGGTCAATCAATGCCTGTAAACCTTTCTCCGGTGTTTTGTTCATGCTTGTCCAGTCAAGTGGATGGAATGGCTTAGCCTTGCGGAGTTTTGGTATAACTCTTCACCTCATTCTGCCATTGGGTGTTCGCCATTTGAGGCATTGTATGGGTATGCTCCCAGAAGTGGTGGCTTGTCTGTCCCCGACGCCTGTTCTAATCCTGACCTGCAGGCTTGGATGCAAGATAAGAAGCTTATGACTCGGTTACTACAACAACACCTCCTTCGTGCTCAGCAGCGAATGAAAAAACAGGCCGACAAACATCGTGTTGAGCGTTCCTTTCAAGTGGGAGACATGGTTTTCTTGAAACTTCAGCCGTATGTACAGTCCTCCATTGCTCCTCGGTCCAATCAGAAGCTTGCCTTCAAATTTTTCGGGCCCTTCAAGATCTTGGCCAAAATTGGGTCTGTGGCTTACCGCTTGCAGTTGCCAGATTCTTCTGCAGTTCATCCGGTGTTTCATGTGTCCCAGCTCAAGAAGGCTTCCCCAACTGCTCATCAGGATGATATAAGGCGAGGAGAGACAACGAGAGAAGGGATCAATGTATGAACAATATTCAGAACTGAATATCAATCCCTGATCTCGCCGAGAATCCCTCGCTAGCCTTCCCCTGTTCTTCTTCTTCCTTCCCCAAACTCTACTCCAATTATCGGTGCTGCTAACACTGTCCCTACTACACGTTCGATAATTATGAGTCGACAGGGTACTCACATACATCATCCTTATCCACATGCTAGCTAGCAGGCTCTATAGTAAAAGTCGTACGTACTAATCCTGCGTAATAGTACTACTGTATTAGCTAGCTAGCCACGGCGAGGTGGCAGCCTAACATCCCTTGTTTAGGCTCTGTTACGTACTGAACGTACGTTCCCGTCCCGGCACTGCGCGCCATGTTTGTCTTTGCCGCTGCCCGGCGTGGTCGATGGCTGGGCCCGGGCGTACGTGGTGGACGATCGAATGGGAGCGCGCGGCCGGGGCGCCATGATTGGCGCGGATTGGATTGGATGCCGCCGGTGGAAGAAGTGTGGGTGGACGGACGGGAACGGGACGCGTGCCTCGGCCTCGCTGGTGTCAACTGTCAAAAGCTGCTGCATGCTGGGTGCGGGCCGTGGGTGACGACAAGTCGACAGCCAGAGGCATTGGCATGCAGCAGCCAAGAAAGAGATTTGACCAAGCGGCAAGAGACCATTCTCTACTGTAATACTAGTATGTGCATTGTCGCTGTCCTGTTTATATACCGTATTTATACAAAAGTACGTAAGTAATTTGTCGTCCCAACCGAAACACAGTTTGATGGTCGTCCTAACCGTACCGTACTAAGATTAGCAAGCACTAGGAATGACATACGTGTACACGTACTACTGTACAGCATGGAAGGATACACACACACGCCAAGAACATGACCACATGGTCCATCCTTCAACTGCATGCTGAAATGACCACGGGCACTGCACGGCATCACCATCATATCCAACGGCTGAAATGACGCAAACGCAAACGATTATGTCGGTGGTCATGCAAAGCAAGCCTCCACTGAATCTGCGACGCTTCAAGGCGGCCTTCTGTCCGGCCGGATCTAAACTCATCCCATCATTTGGGCCAGGTCAGATAAGGCCCAGCAAACAGCAAAGCACGCCCACCCACTCATATAGGCCCAAGTTGAGTTTCGGAGCAAGTATTTCGGCAACTGGTCTCGCTAGGCTCAAAAAAAAAAAACTGGTCTCGCTAGATAATAACACACACACGCCGAACACGTGAGCACGGCTACATAGCAGTAGCACACGATCCATCCACGAACCAACAAATAATTTCATGAGATGGTCCAAATTAAAATGGAGCAGCCAATGCAAACGGCCTCCGTGGTCATGCAAAGCAAGCCGCCTCCATCTAATCCGCTGCGCCTTCGTCTCTGCATGCTCACAATCTCTCTAGCTTCGTTTCAAAAAAACAATCTCTCTAGCTATAGCTAGCTAGCGACCTCCGCCGCCTTTAAGCTAGCGCACCATGGGCGGCGGCTTCCAAGTTATCAAGCCCTCATCAGCTGCCATGGCTGCTGCCCCAACGGCCGCCTCATACTACCCTAGTCTCAGCGTCGCCGCCTGTGCGTCGTCGTATCTGCCTCTGAGGCGCCACGACGGCGTCAGCCTCCTGCAGAAGCGTCGTCCGGCGGTGGCGACTGTCCCGGCATCAGGCAGCCAGCCAGACCTCTCGCTGGGTTGCTGTATAAAGATTACTACCGCATCATTGCTGTCAACTGTGTCTTTTTAATACCTGCAGTTTCTGACGATGAACAAATAATGAATTACAAACTCTTTGTAGTTAGGAAAAGCGATCGAGTCAGGGCTGCAAATGCTGTGGCCACGGATGGCTGGGCAGCACAGAA
Organism: Echinochloa phyllopogon; assembly: GCA_033239725.1. Taxonomy (NCBI): domain Eukaryota; kingdom Viridiplantae; phylum Streptophyta; class Magnoliopsida; order Poales; family Poaceae; genus Echinochloa; species Echinochloa phyllopogon. The sequence continues at coordinate 5,518,031 of BTCW01000003.1, forward strand.
TGAAGCCCCGGTTGCGGTTGTCACCGGAGCGTCCAGAGGGATTGGCAGAGCCATAGCTGTGGCGCTCGGCAAAGCAGGGTGCAAGGTACTCTGCACTTATTGCCTTTATTGATTTTTCCGTCATCAGAAACTGAAAATCTTTTCTTACAGTAGTTTTACTATGAATTCAAGTGTGAAAAAACCTACGATGCTACTATTATTGTTTGGACTGAAAACAACTACGTTTTTGTTTTAAGAAAACAAGAGTAAGGAAGAGGTACGAGGTGTGAATGCGTGATGTAAGGCTACTAGTTGAAATATTATGCCATTGGTTTACTAATCACCTTTGTTTTGGTTTTGTCCAAGGTGGTCGTCAACTATGCCAAGTCAGGCATGGGAGCTGAAGAAGTGTGCAGAGAGGTACGGTGAGCTGATCTCTTCCTTCTGCATAAACTGTTTCCTTTTATTGCCATACCATGTTTTCTCTAAATTGCATAGAGTTGAGTGGTGATCGGTGCAGATTGAGGAATCCGGTGGCACAGCGATCAGCTTTGGTGCTGACGTCTCCTGTGAAGAAGAGGTTGAGTCCATGATGAGAGCTGTGAGTTGGCCGGCCTTACTCTGGGCATATATACAGCGATCTAAACTAACCAAATGCAGGACTCTAATTGACGATGATGCTTCTCTGACAAAGGTAATTGATGCTTGGGGAACTCTGGATGTCCTGGTAAACAATGCAGGTCAGGTGCTCGGTTTGGAATTTCAGGCTTTTCAATCTCTTTGTAGCCTTTTGGATATGAAACAACAAGATTTACTGGAATCTGTAACCATGGATATACTGAAATGGTTGCTTTTCTATTGCCTCAATTACTGGCTTTCGATGATTTACATAATATATGGCTTGGTAACGATCAGGGATCACACGAGATGCCCTGCTGATGCGGATGAAGCGGACCCAGTGGCAAGAAGTTGTAGACGTAAACCTCACTGGCGTCTACCTCTGTGCCCAGGCTGCGGCGACGGTGATGATGAAGAGAAGGAAGGTTACATTATTGATTTTTGCCCTTACTCCTGCGACGGAAGTAATATATTTGTTACGATTACCGTTTTATGACACAATTTTTCACTACTTGGTTTCCGCTAGGGAAGGATCATCAACATCGCATCGGTTTCCGGGATCATCGGCAACGTCAGTCAGGCCAACTACTGCGCCGCCAAGGCCGGGGTGATCGGGCTAACCAAAGCCATGGCGAGGGAGTACGGGAGCAGGAACATCAATGCAAGTACCAATACCACTGCTTCTTAAGAGTAGAAGAAGAAACATCCTGTCTGAACTCTGAACCATGAACTCATGTAAGCTAAGCTTGTCTGAACTTGCGTCAGACTTGGATTGCAGGTGAACGCCGTAGCCCCGGGCTGGGTGGCGTCTGACATGACCGCCAAGTTAGGAGACGACGTCGAACGGAAGGCACTGGAGACCATACCATTAGGTAGTGCGCTGGGCGATCTTCTGAACGACATTTTCTGAATCTCGATTTTGTTTTGTTGCTGCTGCTGCTGCCTCTGATGTAAATTACAGGACGGTTTGGGAGGCCAGATGAGGTTGCCGGACTGGTGGAGTTCCTGGCCGTTCATCCTGCTGCGAGCTACATCACTGGACAGGTGAATACAACTGCACAACCATGTTATTCCATGATCGAGTTCTTTTAACAATTTCGAGATGCTCAAGTTGTTAAATTGTGCTGGTGCAGGTGCTCCTTGTTGACGGTGGCTTGTCTATTTGAGGGGTTGAGGAAAAATGAATTACAGTAAAAGTAACACAATACAGCAACAATAAAAAATTTGTAAAACTAAGTTTATAACTAAAATGAATTGCCATGAAACAAATTAAGATGTGGGCACTGTCTTTGTTCTGATTCCAAATTTTTGGATGAGTAATATACTTGGATAGTACTCTGTTTATGTTTCGATCAAATTATATTATTCCAGCCATTAAATTTTATGATATGATATTTCTGTCATTCTAAAAGGATGATATTTATGTACTGAAGCCTTCTCTAAGACCCTAATGGACACTTAACTCTTACCATAGTCATTTAGCCAGACAGTTCCAACACCCAAACGTCACACATTCAACTCGATCTTTCCAATTAAAAGCATCAGCAATGTGACATTAGTTCCATCTTGGAGCTACCTTTTCCGTTTTGAACCTTTTTAAGAGTGATAGCAAACCAGATCACCGTGCTTTGACTGGCGGAGTGCATCCAGATCACTGTGCTTCGGGGCGCCGCCGGAATGCGAGCGTTGAGCGGCGACCCGCCGGCGCGCGCGGGGACTTCGGGGAGGAAGAGGCGATGCGGCAGCGCGCGTCGTCGTCGAGTTGGATAGCGAGCGGCTGTGGCCCACGCCGGAGCGCGAGGAAGGCGAAGAGCCCACGTCGATCTCGGCCGCACAAGGCCGATCCAACGGCTGTTAGTGGCCCAGGGGGTGGACGGTATTTCATTTACCGTCCACCCCTGGTTCAGGCCGCCCGGCGCCATTGACGACAGCCACGCCGTCCTGACATCCACCACCAGCTTTCCTGGACACAAGATGGCTATGGAAGTGTTCCGGACCACGAGACCGAGAAGGCGCCGTTGCCGCGACGTTGTTGCACGGCGGTTCAGCGCCAGGGCCGCCGGCGGCACGACCACGCACAACGCGATTTTTCTGTGGGCGCCGCCGGCACGACGACATCCGATCCGGTTCAGTACGTACACGGCGGCGGCAGCTCGTCTTCTTCCTTCCGCATACGCAAGCGTTGCAGGGCGTCTACCATCAGGCGGACATGCTGTACGTGCTCGCGTGTGCCCGTGCCGGCGTTCTGTTCGCGCGCGGATGCTGGCAGGTGGCAGCCGGCTCGATCCGCCGCCCATGTCTCCGGAGATCCCTCGCTCGCCGCACGGGAACCGGCGGGTGCAGCAGTTCCACGACGTGCGCATGGCATGGGCGGCGCCGGCGTGGCCCTGATGCATATGCATGGATGGTCGCGGCACCGCCGGCAAGGCCACTCGATCGGCCTGTCACCATGTCCAGCATGCATTCCTCACGCCTCGAGCTGGTTGGGGTGGCCGTCGTCGACCCAATCGACGACCTCTTCATGAACACATTTCTTAGCCTGCTCACCGAGTGCATTGCTTACCTCAATGCAACCATCTCCATTGGTACGTCTAGCTAGATGATCGTTTTTGTTGTTGGTCTAATTGCAGGCGCACGCAATCACCGTGAAATTCTCTGTCAAATCCACACCTAGCCGGCAAGGCCTTCGGCAGTCACAAGAGGAGACCGGCATGCACCTAGGTACTTTTTTCTGTTGTAGAAAAGAACCATGCTTTTTACGTTCGTTCTTGTGAATTACGAATTCTGTATATGAACACATCCAGTGTCAAGCTTGTGTGAAAAGGATTTCTGTGGGATTACTTCCCCAACACAAACCAGGCCTAAATCATCTCATCACGAAAATCAATGGCAGTGTTTAGTCGGAAAACATGTTCATTACTGCCCCGCTTATGACCGAAATGAGGTAAAGCCGTAAAGGTCGCATCGCTTTCAGAATATGCAGGGGTCAAGCAAGGAGAATATGCTCTGGTTTCTGAATTCTGAGATGCGCGAAACCACGGAACGCCCTGGCTTTTGCAGCTGAAACTTCTGTAGGCACGCAAGCAAGCGAGAGCCCATCGCCTCACAGCCACGCCACGACACGCCACGCCAACCACGGCGTCACGCCCGCCGCGAGCGCGCAAGAGACGACGAACGCGGAGCGCAAGGCTCATCATCCAACCTTTCTTCTACGAACGCGATCGAAGAGGTTGTGGTTGGAGCCGGCATTGTCTCGTGCGCCGCACCGCACGTTATCTTCCTCGTGATCCAGGCAGGCACCCGGCGCACTAGCACCTGAGCGCTAGCTTTCTGGTTGTGCTCTGCTCCCATGGAGGACCACGTCGCCGGCGGCGGCGCGGGGTCCATGTTCCTGCCGTTCCTGGCGATGTTCGCGTCCGTCTACCTCGTCGGCTACCTCATCGTCTTCCGTCGCTGGGCGCCGCGCCAACGCGCCGAGGCCGCCAGCTGCTTCACCTCCCTCTTCCACGGCAGCCCCGCCGCGCTGCTCGCCCTCCGCGCCGTGCTCTCCCACCACCGCGCCGCCGCCGCCGCCGCCGACACCGACACCGACAGCCTCCTCGCGCTCCTGGCGGCGCCAAACACGGCCGCCGAGGACCTGGTGCTCGACTTCAGCACGGCCTACTTCGCCGTGGACCAGGCGCACTACCTCCTCTTCCTCCCCGGCGAGGCCCTCTTCGTGGCGCACCACCTCGCCACGCTCTACGTCCTGGCCACCTGCCGCCACGCGGCCGGCGCCGGCGCCGCCGCGCTGCTGCCGCTCGAGGTGCTCGCGGAGGCCACCAGCGCCGCGCAGAACGCCTGGACGCTCGCCGGGATGCGGCGGCGCGACTCGCCGCTGGCCGCCGGGGTGTACGCCGCGCTGTCGCCGCCGTTCTACGCGGCGTACACCGCCGCGAGGGCCGCGCTGGGGCCCGCGTGGTTCGTGAGGATGGTGAGGTTCTTCTACGCGTCCGGCGGCGGGGGTGGCCGCGTGCCGGCGTGGGCGTGGGCGTCGTGGGCGGTGGTGATGGGCGCAGGGATAGCGGTGAGCATCCTCTGGGTGGGGAACCTGTGGCTGGAATACTTCAGGGAGAGGAAGGAAAGTAACTTGCTGAAGAACAGCAAGCAGCAATGATCAATTGATTCTGCAGCATTTCTGTTCATTCATTTTGCTTTCATCTTCTGGAGCTAAAACAATTCATGTTTCCGTTGTTTGGATTGGAATGTTGTTATCGTTTAGTATGTTGGAAAAGAAGAGTTCTTCTTCTTCTTCGGATATCTGAAATGAGGCGTGAGCAAATTCACCGAAGCGGTCTGAACAGATGGACACCAGAAGTGACACGAACAAAGTTCATGCAGTAGTAATTCAATCACACCGGCTTTGCATCCGAGCATTGGTGTGCAATACCGCAACACAGGATGATAGAAGCATATAAATTGTGAATGTATTTCATAATTCGTAGGTTTCATCAAACTCTGCCATGGACATCAATGAGCATCCAAGCCATTATTTTAGCACAAAAGACAACCTATTTCAGAAATTCATCAGTTTTTCCCTTTTTTTTCGCGAACGTGCCTTAGCACGTATTTCATTAAGAAAAAAGCAGTTTACAGACAATATTTGGTCCAGGCCAAACAGAAGTTGACCTACCCAAACGTACGAAGGACTAACAAAAGAGAAAAAAACTGAAAGGCCAACAAACAAACCGGCCAGGAAACCAACAAGAGAGAAGCGACAGGAGCTCCATCCACACAGACCCAAACGCCTAGAGACAACCCTCTTCTGAACCTACATAGTGATAACCTCGTCACGGGTGCTAAAGGACCAAAGGTGGCAAAGCATCCACCTAGCAGCACAAACACGACGGCAAAACATCCGCCCAACAAACCAACGACCAAGCACAGGTGGCAAAGCATCCACCTAGCAGCACGACGTCCGCCAGAACCAATAACGAAGCACGGGTGGTGTCGGGGACAAACCCAGGGGGTCCCCTAATCATCGGGGTAATCACCCTCAAAAAACGATATGCCACGAAAGGCCGAATCATCGACAGCCCGGAAAGCCCGGCCAGGCAGCTTGGCCCGTCACAGCCTATCGCGGCCCAAGAACGGTCGTCCGAGCTCGCCTGTCGGGGGGACCCAAGTCGCTACCCCCCGCCTCCGCCTCGCTCGAAGGCCGCGCACCCTCGAGCAGACACGACGCAAAACCCGCCTTGCTCGAGGGTTGCGCGCTCCCTCGAGCGGGCGAGACGACTCTGCCTCGCTCGAGGCCAACTCTCTATTCAACACGGCGCCCCAGCCGACAACGACACTTAATGCCCGCCCCATCAAGCGAGCGCCAAAGTCAAAAGGCAATCTTTCCCCACGCCGCGCCACTGACACCGCAGAGCTCACTGTTCCACCTGCTCCAGTCACTGTGCGTCCTCACCGGCGCTGTGCGGACGCACGCGGCGCTGCGCAAGACCTTGTGCAGACTGGCAGGCGTCATTCCGCAGCACTGTTCCACCTGCTCCCGTCTCTTCCCCCCGGGACACCCCTCGAATGAGCATGGGGAACCCTCGAACGAATGTCTAAACAGCGACCGAGTACAGACTCCGGTCAGGCGTGGCCTGGTGATGACGAACGCCGGGTCAAATCCGCCAACTCTCGACCATCCCCTGGTGAACCAAGTACGCCACGCACTGTGGTTGACGGCAGCCACCATACCGACCCCTGTACCGCCAACTCCGGTCCTTCCTCACCTGCCCCGCCCTCGAGGTCAACCAGCGACGGGCAGCAGAACATGGACTACAACGACGACACCCCTCGAAGCCGCTCCAGGACAAGCACAGGGACGGCCACGACACTCGCAGAAGCCGGGGCTCGCCATAAATCCCCCGCTTGAGTCAAGGACGATGGCAGGCCCGACGCCATACTCTCCGGTGCACACCCCTGTGGCACACATCACGCTTGTACTTGTAAAATCCTTCCCCCGCCTTGCTCTCCTTGATCTATAAAAGGGGGTAGGAGGAGGGACGAAAGGGAGGGACCGCCCGAAACACAATCACACACACCGCTTCACGTGATATTCACACTCATCCTCAGGGACTTGGAGACTCCTCCTCTCCCGCCTTGCTTGTAGCCCCCCTCTGCAAGCACTCCGGTGCAAGATAGTACAGCGCCCCGAGCGCACCCTGCTGGACGTACGACCTCACGGTCGGAACCAGGATAAATCCTCGCCTCATCGTGCTAACTCTTGCATCAACCGTCAAGGGACGGGACACAGCGCATTCTGTTTAGGCGCCGGGGATTAACCGACCGATTCCGGCACCGACAGTGGCGCGCCAGGTAGGGGGGCGCGCTGTGATCGATCACACCCGACAAGTTCCCTTGACGGCAAGTCGCGACGAGACCATGCCACCCCGATCCGCCACGGGGTCCCCCGGTCCGCTTCCGCGCGGATACCGGATCACGTTTGGGAGCCTGGAGTTCGAAGCGACCGGTGAGGGCCTCCTCATGCGGCTCGCCTCCAGGCCACCCAGCGTGACGCCCGACACCCCGACATCGCCGACGACAGTCCAGCTCAGGCGACGGCGGAGACTTCGCGAGCTTCAGATTAATACGGAGCAACGCGTCGCTCCGCGCGTCGTCCTCCCCGATTGGGACGCCCACTTGCTGCTTCAGCCCACGGCCGCATTGCAGGGGGGCGGACTCCCACCGGCAGTTCCCGCGGAGGGAACGCACCGGGAAAATGTGGCCAGGCTAGCACGCCTCCCGTTCGGGATGAGCAACGCGGCGGCAAGCCACTCCACGGCGATCAGCACCATCCTGGGCGCGCGTGGAAACTCGCCGAGACCTCGGCGGGCCCCAATCCGTGACCTTGGCGCTTCTTCGCCCGGTGGGCTCCACTCCGAGTCAGCGGACGAAGAAGATGTGCGCGGCCAGGAACACCCGGACCTGGATTACACCGAGTTGCGCAACCCCGAAAACCTCATCGCCTTCCAGGCCGTTGCGGACTTCTGCCTCACCTGCTCCGACGACTCCAGCGACGGGGAATACGACCCCTCGCGGGAATGCTTCGTCCTCGACGGTGAAGTAGAGTCCGTGGGAGAGGACGAAGAGACGCACGACGGAGCCGGACGCGACAAACCGCAACCGGCACCCGCCGAGCCGGCGAACGAGGCCGCTCTCACACAAGCGCAGCTCGCGCAAGTACAAGAGCTGGAAGCCAAGCTCCAACAGGAGCGCCAGCAGGTACAAGAACTGCGCGCAGCCTTGGAAGCCCAACAGCCCAGGCGGGGCGAACACGCCCGAGCCGCCGGGCGCATAGCTCAAGCGCGCATCCTGGGTGATGGCGACGACGCCGGCCCGCCCAGGCCGCCACGAGCCAGCCAAAAGCTCATCGCCGCGGCGACCCTGATTCGGGCCATGCTCGAACCGTCAACGCCAGAGGCGCGCAGCATGCGGCGCCAGGTGTAGGCCCTTGTCGAAGAAGCGGCCGTTCAACAAGCGGAAAGCTCCGCCTCCCGCATGCGCCACCAGGACAGTCCGAAAGCCGGAAGCGGCAGGTGGGATAGGGAGCAATCCGTCCACACCCCGCCCAGGGGCGCGTGGACGCCTCACCGTCCAACGAACGACGGAAGGGCGCTCGTGGCCAGCGGTGGCGAAACAAGGAGGTCCGCGAAGGACCGACTTGTAGACACGCGGGGCGCCGTCGACGATGGCGACGCACGCAACATCCTGAACAGGAAGAGGCAGGACGCGGCGCCTCCCCGCAGCAGGCACCCCCGACGGGGAGGTCGCTATGACAGCGAAGAGGACAGAAGCCCGACGCCGGAACCCCCGGGGACCCCGGTGTTCAGCCGGAAGATCCGTTCGGCCGCCATCCCGCCACGTTTTCGCCAGCCAACCACCATCACCAAGTATTCGGGTGAGACGAAACCCGAGACGTGGCTCAACGACTATCACCTGGCCTGCCAGCTGGGCGGGGCCACCGACGATGCCATGATCATCCGCAACCTTCCGCTTCATCTCGCGGACTCGGCGCGGACGTGGCTCGAACACCTACCCGCGAACCAAATCCACGACTGGGACGACCTGGTCAAGATGTTCGTGGGTAACTTTCAGGGCACATACGTACGCCCTGGAAACTCCTGGGACCTGCGTGGGTGCCGGCAGGCGGCCGGCGAACCGCTGAGGGACTTCATCCGCCGTTTCTCCAAGCGCTGCACCGAGCTCCCGAGCGTGGGTGACTCCGAAATCATCCACGCCTTCCTCGAAGGCACGACCTGTCGAGAGCTGGTGCGCGAGCTGGGGCGAAACCATCCCACCAGTGTCAACGCTTTGTTCGACATCGCCACCAACTTTGCCTCTGGGGAGGAGGCTGTCGGGGCGATCTTCGACGGCAAGACCAAGGGGAAGCGCGCGGAGGAGCTGCCCGCGGAGGGCAGCAAACCCAAGGCCAGGACCAAAAAGCAGAAACGGGGCGGTAAAGGCAAGGGGCCTCGGCAGGCCGCGCAGCAGCAGCGGCAGGGCGAGGACTCTGACGACGCCCTCGTGGTCGAGCGGGGCCGCAAAGGCCCTCGGGGCCCCCCTCAGGGGGGAGGCCTGTTCGACGAGATGCTGAAGAAGCCATGCCCATACCACAAGGGCCCTGTCACCCACACCCTCGAACAGTGTGGGATGATCAAGGGCTACTTCAGGCGCACCTCCGCGAAGGAGGATGGCCCGAAGAAGGATACGGGCGACGGCGGCAACGACGAGTTCCCTCATGTGGAGAACGTTTTCTTCATCATAGGGGGGCCCGCGGCGAACGCAACGCCCCGGGAACAGAAGCGTGAACGCCGAGAGGTCTTCTCCGTTCACCCCGCAACGCCAGCTTACCTCGCCTGGTCGGAAGAGACCATCTCTTTCAGCTGCGAGGACCATCCGGACTATGTCCCGAATCCAGGGCGCTATCCGCTTGTCGTCGACCCCGTCATCGGCAACACTCGATTCTCCAAGGTGCTGATGGACGGGGGCAGCAGCCTCAACATCCTCTACGTCCACACCTTGGAGCTCATGGGTATTGGCGTAAACCAGCTGAGGCCGAGCAAGGCACCTTTCCACGGCATCGCGCCGGGAAAGCGGGTCCAGCCCCTAGGGCAGATCGATTTGCCCGTCTGCTTCGGCACCCCTGACAACTTTCGGAAGGAGATCCTCACTTTTGAGGTGGTGGGATTCCCGGGAGCGTACCACGCTATTCTCGGGCGACCGTGCTATGCCAAGTTCATGGCGGTCCCTAACTACGTCTACCTCAAGATGAAGATGCCAGGGCCAAAGGGCGTCATCGCCGTGGGATCGTCGTACGAGCACGCCTATGCGTGCGACGTCGAGTGCGTCGAAGGCGCGGAAGCGCTCGCCTACAGCGAAACCCTGGTGGCGGATTTGGAGAAGATGGCGAACGAGGCCGTCGACTCCACCAAAAGGCACACGGGCACCTTCGAGGCTGCGGAACACACCAAGGCGGTGCCCCTCGACCCCACTGCCCCCGAGGGCAAGGCGTTGAGGGTCAGCACCACCCTCGACCCCAAATAGGAAGCAGTGCTCATCGACTTTCTCCGCGCCAGCGCCGACATTTTCGCGTGGAGACCCTCGGACATGCCAGGGATCCCGAGGGAGGTCGCCGAGCACAGCCTCGACATCAAGCCACACTCCAAGCCGGTGGTACAGCGACTGCGGCGGTTCGACGAGGAAAAGCGCCGCGCCATCGGGGAGGAGGTGCAAAAGCTCCTGCAAGCTGGGTTCATCAAAGAGGTATTTCACCCAACCTGGCTTGCAAATCCTGTTCTAGTTAAAAAGAAAAATGGAAAATGGCGCATGTGCGTAGACTATACCGGTTTAAATAAAGCATGCCCTAAGGTTCCATTTCCTCTGCCTAGAATAGATCAAATAGTAGACTCCACCGCTGGGTGTGAATTGCTATGCTTTCTTGATACTTATTCCGGTTATCATCAAATCAAGATGAAAGAGTCCGACCAGCTCGCGACTTCTTTCATCACCCCGTTTGGCATGTTTTGCTACGTCACTATGCCGTTCGGCCTCCGAAATGCTGGAGCTACATACCAGCGATGTATGCAACACGTTTTCGGAAGCCACATCGGGCGAACCGTTGAGGCATATGTTGACGATATCGTTGTTAAGACCAGAAAGGCGAACGATCTGGTTAACGATTTGCAAATCACGTTCGATTGCCTCCGGGCGAACGGGGTGAAGTTGAATCCGGAAAAATGCGTATTCGGGGTGCCGCGAGGCATGCTATTGGGCTTCATCGTCTCCCAGCGAGGCATCGAACCCAACCCCGAAAAAGTCTCGGCCCTAGAGCGAATGGGGCCGATTCGGGATCTGAAGGGGGTACAAAGGGTACTGGGCTGCCTGGCAGCCCTCAGCCGCTTCATCTCTCGACTGGGTGAAAAGGGCCTGCCTTTGTACCGACTCCTAAAAAAGCACGAACGCTTTTCATGGACCCCTGAAGCCCAAAAAGCCCTCGACGGGCTAAAAGCATCGCTCGCACGCGCACCCATCCTCACGCCGCCGTGGAGCGGTGAACCTCTCTACCTATATGTGGCTGCGACAACGTAAGTTGTCAGCGCCGTCATCATTGTGGAAAGGCTAGAGGAGGGCCGCGCTCTGCCGGTCCAGAGGCCGGTGTACTATGTCAGCGAGGTGCTGACCGAAACCAAGATGCGGTATCCACAGATCCAGAAGCTAATCTACGCCGTAGTGCTCGCGCGTCGAAAGCTGCGACACTACTTCGAGGCCCACCCGGTCACCGTGGTCTCATCTTTCCCTTTGGGGGAGATAGTCCGCAACCCGGACGTCTCGGGTAGAATAGCGAAATGGTCTATGGAACTCGTAGGGGAAACTCTCTCCTACGCACCGCGAAAGACGATAAAATCGCAAGCCTTAGCGGATTTCGTCGCTGAGTGGACCGACGTCCAACTTCCGCCACCACAGATTCAAACCGAATGCTGGACCATGTACTTCGACGGGTCGGTGATGAAAACCGGGGCAGGCGCGGGCCTCCTCTTCGTCTCACCCCTCGGAGAACATATCCGGTACGTGGTTCGCTTGCACTTCCCGGCATCGAACAACATGGCGGAGTACGAAGCCCTCCTCGCTGGGCTCCGCATCGCCATCGACCTCGGCGTCAAACGCCTCGATGTCCGGGGAGATTCTCAGTTGGTCATCGACCAAGTGATGAAGAACGCAAGCTGCCGCGACGAAAAGATGGAGGCGTATTGCAACGAGGTTCGTCGTCTCGAGGACAAATTCTATGGCCTCGAGCTGAACCATATCGTGCGCAAATACAACGAGGAAGCGGATCAGCTGGCCAAGATCGCGTCGGAGCGAATCACCGTTCCTCCGAACGTCTTCGCCCGCGACCTCGACCGCCCCTCTGTCAGCTTCGAATCAAAGGCCGGAGCCCATGGGAAACCCTCGGGGGCTGCGGGAGTCGAGCCCATGGAGGAGGACCCCTCGAAAGAGGGGCTCAAAGCCCTCGACGCCGAAATCTCTTTGGCCGAGGCCATGGAAATCGACACAGGCATGCGACCACAAGACTGGCGTGATCCGTACCTCGCATGGATCGATCGCGGAGAGCTGCCCTCGGACCGAACCGAGGGGCGCCGCATCGCCAGAAGGGCCAAGACCTTCGTCTCGGTCGGCGGCGAGCTGTACAAGCGCAGTGCCTCAGGGATCTTGCAGCGATGCAACCCATCCCCGAGGGAAGGCAGTTGATCCGCGACATCCACGCCGGGGCGTGCGGACACCACGCAGCGCCCCGTACCCTCGTGGGTAACGCATTCCGGCAAGGCTTTTACTGGCCCACCGCCGTGTCCGACGCAAACGAGGTCGTGCGCACCTGCGAAGGGTGCCAGTTTTACGCACGAAAGACGCATCTCCCGGCGCACGCCCTGCAGACCATCCCCGTAACATGGCCTTTCGCGGTCTGGGGGTTGGATCTCGTGGGGCCCTTCCGCCCAGCGCCCGGGGGCTTCACCCACTTGTTGGTAGCCATCGACAAGTTCTCAAAGTGGATCGAGGTCCGGGCCATCACCAGCATCAGATCTGAGCAGGCCGTAATGTTCTTCACCGACATCATCCACCGATTCGGGGTACCCAACTCGATCATCACTGACAACGGCACCCAGTTCACCGGCAAGAAATTCTTGGAGTTCTGCGACGACCATCACATTCGCGTTGATTGGTCGGCCGTGGCACATCCACAAACAAACGGCCAAGTAGAACGTGCCAACGGCATGATACTACAAGGCCTGAAGCCAAGGATCTTCAACAAGCTGAACAAGTTTGGCCGGAAGTGGGTTGCTGAGCTGCCATCGGTGATCTGGAGTCTCAGGACAACCCCAAGCAGGGCCACAGGCTTCAGCCCGTTCTTCCTTGTCTACGGCGCCGAGGCCGTCCTCCCAACAGACTTGGAGTACGGGTCTCCGAGGCTTAAGGCCTATCAGGAAGAACGAAACCAGCGGGACCGCGAGAACTCGCTGGACCAGGTGGACGAGGCTCGCGACATAGCGCTACTTCACTCTGCGCGCTACCAGCAATCGCTCCGGCGACACCAAGCTCGGAAGGTTCGGCGTCGGGACCTCCACGAAGGGGACCTGGTGCTAAGGCTGCGACAGGACAATCGAGGGCGCCACAAGCTCACTCCGCCATGGGAAGGACCGTTCATCATCGCCAAGGTCCTCAAACCCGGCACTTACAAGCTGGCGAACGAGAAGGGCGAGCCCCTCACCAACGCCTGGAACATTCAACAGCTACGTCGCTTCTATCCTTAAAACTCTCAGTATTTCTTGTAAATACTTCGTGTTCTTAGTTAACAATAATAAAGAGTTTGCGAAAAACATGAAAACATTGTTGCTAACAACACAAACAAGGGGGCCTTGGTTTTATTTTTAAATAAAGCCAAGCCCCCCCTCGGGGGCTGCAGGGGGGTTAACCCCCCTAATCGTCCCGGTTTTTTCGAAAATTGTGCTAAAACTCGAGGCGCCTGGAAAGATGCGGGACGCGAGCTAACTAAAGCTAGAGCCGGCTGAGCCGTGAGACCGCCTACGCCCTCGAAGGGATACGGCATCTCCCTCTCCACTCCATGCCTTAATTACTTGCGGATTCGAAATACCCGGCCGAAATCTCTCCAAGCCAAAAGCGGCACAATAGAACGATTAACCGGGCTGCCAAGCCTTTCCTCCTTAAATCCAGAAAGGTGAAAGCAAGGCACGAGTCTACCGCGGCTAAGAGTCGGCAGAGTCGTGGGACCGCCCACGCCCCCGAAGGCTACGGCATCCCCCTCGCCACTCGACGCCAAAGTTACTGGTGTTCCCTTGCCGAAACCGATCTCGAGTTAAGAGGAAGGCGCGGCACGCCAAACAAACGAAACTTCGGTTGCAAAACCCTAACTAAATCCGAACACCCTTATTTGTCATGCTGCTAACCGCGAAAATACGGGACCAAACTCCCGGAATCATTGCAGGAACTCGCGGAGACGGACTCGGCATCCCAGAGATCGCGAGAAGGGTCCGATTTTCCCTCGGTCGAAACCCAGAAAGCGTTATTAGTCCTTTCCCCTCAAAGATCGAGGAAGACTAAAAGCAAGGCGTGAGTTACTACAGAGGACGGTTGACAGGGTCGTGGGACTGCTTACGCCCTCGAAAGGCCACAGCATCCCCCCCGTCGCTCAACGCTCAAGTCACTCACGAAAACGAACTCCTTGGCAAAGGTCGTTCCTAAATCATGAGAAAAGGCACAATTTCGCACGAAAACTTCCAACGCAAATACGAGATCGTGCGAACCCACGAAAAGGTTGGGCACGAACAGGATTCACTCCTTACACGCCACGAACGGCGAGATCACGATAAGAAAACACACTCGGCCAGAGGCCGTTTTAAAGATACAAAGACCGGAGCCACCCTAACGGGGCTCTCGTACTACTTCAGCTAGCCGGCCAGCACACTATCACGAGAACCAGTCTCCACGACTTTCTCGTCGATTTTCTTCTGGCACCCAGCTAACCGAAGAACCCGGTGGACGGGCGGCTGCGGGACGAAGGACGCTGGACCACTTGACCGCCGGACAGGGCATGCCTTCGCGCCCTGCCGTCGATGAGTGCCCTCGCAAGGACGACGACCGGCGAACGCCTTCCGCTAGTTTCCTAGCGAACGAAGCGACCGCCGCAACGTCCTTGATGCGCCTCGCCACCGGCAAGGTCACCGCCTCCCCGATGAGGAGTGCGACGCCCTGCTCCTTTCCCGCAGCATGCCCACCTCCTCTCGTCGACTTTCTTCTGGCATCAATGGCGCGCGCCGGAAACGAAACCCCGGACCACTCTACTCCCACTCTCAAGCCCATCGGGAGGATGAAGTTTGTAACTCTGCATACCTGATGAGCCACACAAAAACCCGGTGATGATCCTCTCCCCCGCCTGGACGATTGCCTTTATAGGCGCCCAGGGGTCGCGACTGTTACTCCCGTGGGTGGGCAATAGCGAGATTCGCGTGCGGATGTGAGCTGCCAGCCGTATCACGTGGGCAACCTTGACCGCCTCCTTGACTCAGCCTGCCCGCGGTACGGTTCTCACGCCCAACGAACCACGAGCGAATCAGCCGCGGACCAGGCGAGCGGACCGGGTCAAAGATGGTCACCCACAGGCACCTAAATAGGGAAGCCAGTTCAAGCCACTGATAATCAGGCCCGCCCGTGTGGAAAATCATCCCAGGGCGGGAAACCACGTTTATCCAGTAGGCCACGAGGTGGGACGGCACGACAGACGTCCAAAACCGTCACGTCGCCTCAGGTCCTACCCGTACATGGCGCCTCATCACAAAAGACGCGCCCGTTCGACCACGCCATCAAACAGCGGCCCGACCGCTCGGTCCGAAGAACGCACGCGAAGCGCGGCCGCAGCACGCTGACCCGCTGGCAACGGGCCAAACCCACGCATGGCACGACACTGACAACCGGGGACCCCCCTCCCCCCTTTTTTCCGCGAACCGGCGCGCGTGGGCGGCAGCATTTACTGCGGCACGGTAAGCGGAAGCGGCGCGCCTGCGATGCATTAACTACACGTCGCCTCGCCTCCCCCCGGCGCACGCCAAGCCCGCCTAAAAAGGCGCGCCCACTACGCCCATCTCGCCCACTCCGCGACGCGTCAGCCACGCCCACGCCCGCCAGCGGTTGTGCGCGGGCCCGCGGAGCCGAAACGACCCAACCATTGGGTTCCCCCCAGGTAAAGCTGCAACGCTCCTCCTTCCCTAGGCACGGACGCGACTAATCGGGGATCCGAAGCCCGAACCTCGAAAGGGTTCAAAGGGTGCCCCGGACCGAACAATGCGAAGGCCACCAATCGCGTTCGGCCAAGCCTCGAGCCCGCCGCTCGGGAGCAACCCGTATCTTACGAAAGGCCCTACTGATCAGGAGTACGAAGCCTGGCCCTCGAAAGGGTTCGACAGGCGCTCCAGATCAACAGAGTCAGGGACGATTCGGGCGTGTCAAACGGACTTTACCCCGAACGCGAAGTTTGGGGACGCCCCTGTCGTGTTCAGGGCCAGACAAAGGCAGCTAGTCGGGGGGATCCCAACGAGGGAGAGCTTTCGCGCCCTCGGTCCCTGCGAAAGGGACCGAGCCCCACCTAGCAAACCTTTGCAAGCGCTACATGGACGTGTCTCCGGACCACAAGCCGACCCCTAGCGAACGGGGCACGGACGTCCACTTGAACTACCCGCTAACAGCTCACCGAGGTATCCACGTACGTTGCCCAATTCGAGGGTTGCACGGATGACCTCACCCCTCTCCCCCGCGAAAGGGGTAGCAAGGGTCGAAAATCAAAGACGGGGAGCCCCTCCGATCGCCTCCACACGGGCCAGGAGCTCGGGGGCAACCTGCATCTTGCGCAAGGCCCTACTAATCAGGAGTACGAAGCCTGGCCCTCGAAAGAGTTCGACAGGCGCTCCAGATCAACAGAGTCAGGGACGATTCGGGCGTGTCGAACGGACTTTACCCCGAACGCGAAGTTTGGGGACGCTCATGTCGTGTTCAAGGCCAGACAAAGGCAGCTAGTCGGGGGGATCCCAACAAGGGAGAGCTTTCGCGCCCTCGGTCCCTACGAAAGGGACCGAGCCCCACCTAGCAAACCTTTGCAAGCGCTACATGGACGTGTCTCCGGACCACGAGCCGACCCCTAGCGAACGGGGCACGGACGTCCGCTTGAACTACCCGCTAACAGCTCACCGAGGCATCCGTGTACGCTGCCCGACTCGAGGGTTGCACAGATGACCTCACCCCTCTCCCCCGCGAAGGGGAAGCGAGGGTCGCAACTCAAAGACAAGAAGCCCCTCCGATCGCCTCCGCGTGGGCCAGGAGCTCGGGGGCTCCTTGCGGCATCTCCCCGCAACATATCCTCCTATGCGCAAAACGTTTCGAAACCGTACAGGGTCCGCCCCTCGAATTTGGCATGGCTCGGTCTCATCCCCACCGCGTTGGAAGCAGAGCGACCGACACAAAATAAAGCCCTTGAACGAGTGAATCCACTCCTCCAAGGGCTCGGGGGCTACACCCGCGGGTGCGCTCGCGCGCCCCCACGGAAGAACGTGCATAATCAGAAAGGAATAAATCCCCACAGGAGGCCCGGGAACGACCCTACGAAACCATCAGCCCCTGCCCGACTGAACCTCAGTCCGCCAGAGGCTCGGGGGCTACTGTCGGGGACAAACCCAGGGGGTCCCCTAATCATCGGGGTAATCACCCTCAAAAAACGATATGCCACGAAAGGCCGAATCATCGACAGCCCGGAAAGCCCGGCCAGGCAGCTCGGCCCGTCACAGCCTATCGCGGCCCAAGAACGGTCGTCCGAGCTCGCCTGTCGGGGGGACCCAAGTCGCTACCCCCCGCCTCCGCCTCGCTCGAAGGTCGCGCACCCTCGAGCAGACACGACGCAAAACCCGCCTCGCTCGAGGGTTGCGCGCTCCCTCGAGCGGGCGAGACGACTCCGCCTCGCTCGAGGCCAACTCTCTATTCAACACGGCGCCCCAGCCGACAACGGCACTTAATGCCCGCCCCATCAAGCGAGCGCCAAAGTCAAAAGGCAATCTTTCCCCACGCCGCGCCACTGACACCGCAGAGCTCACTGTTCCACCTGCTCCAGTCACTGTGCGTCCTCACCGGCGCTGTGCGGACGCACGCGGCGCTGCGCAAGACCCTGTGCAGACTGGCAGGCGTCATTCCGCAGCATTGTTCCACCTGCTCCCGTCTCTTCCCCCCGGGACACCCCTCGAATGAGCATGGGGAACCCTCGAACGAATGTCTAAACAGCGACCGAGTACAGACTCCGGTCAGGCGTGGCCTGGTGATGACGAACGCCGGGTCAAATCCGCCAACTCTCGACCATCCCCTGGTGAACCGAGTACGCCACGCACTGTGGTTGACGGCAGCCACCATACCGACCCCTGTACCGCCAACTCCGGTCCTTCCTCACCTGCCCCGCCCTCGAGGTCAACCAGCGACGGGCAGCAGAACATGGACTACAGCGACGACACCCCTCGAAGCCGCTCCAGGACAAGCACAGGGACGGCCACGACACCCGCAGAAGCCGGGGCTCGCCATAAATCCCCCGCCTGAGTCAAGGACGATGGCAGGCCCGACGCCATACTCTCCGGTGCACACCCCTGTGGCACACATCACGCTTGTACTTGTAAAATCCTTCCCCCGCCTTGCTCTCCTTGATCTATAAAAGGGGGTAGGAGGAGGGACGAAAGGGAGGGACCACCCGAAACATAATCACACACACCGCTTCACGCGATATTCACACTCATCCTCAGGGACTTGGAGACTCCTCCTCTCCCGCCTTGCTTGTAGCCCCCCTCTGCAAGCACTCCGGTGCAAGATAGTACAGCGCCCCGAGCGCACCCTGCTGGACGTACGACCTCACGGTCGGAACCAGGATAAATCCTCGCCTCATCGTGCTAACTCTTGCATCAACCGTCAAGGGACGGGACACAACGCATTCTGTTTAGGCGCCGGGGATTGACCGACCGATTCCGGCACCGACAGGTGGTAAACACCCCAATCAACACGACCGAGGCGGCAAAGCATCCGCCAGAGTAGCAGGGGGCGGCAAAGCATCCGCCAGAGCAGCAGGGGGCGGCAAAGCATCCGCCAGACGACGATCGAAGCAACCCAGACGAGGTGGACGAAATAAGCGAAGGCAGGCGCAGAAGTAGAACCTCCATGAGAACGACCGGCGACCTTCGCCAGGAGGAATGCATGACAAGGCCCGCCAAGCGCGGCAATGGTGGAACTCCCAAGACAACGCCCCAAGGGACGCCATAGGCGCATACGTTGTCCGACCAAACATGGTCTGGGCTTTCACCCGGAAGTTCACCGGAGAGGTGAGGGAGCAGGGGCGAAGCATGATACCTTCAACAAGGTAAACGACGCCCCGAGGCGTCGTCATCATCTGGCTTTCGCCATCGCCCCACTCCAACCACCGCCGGCAGGACTCACCCCAACAGAAGATGGCGCAACAAGCCAAGGAAGTGATGACGTAGAGGGGAGGTCCCGCACGGGGCTGATCCACGGCGACAAATCCACGCACAAGAGGCCGGCGAGAGGGGCCCCGGCGGCCCGCTCGAAGTGGATCTGGGGCGGCGGCGCGCCAATGGCCAGCGGCAGCCTAGATCCGCGGAAGCCCGCAGGGGCCTGCAACAGGCCAGCGGCGCGCAGGCCCAGTCGGCCGTCGGCGGCCACATCCACGCGGGCAGGTCGACGGAAGACCATGGCCCGCCCGCGCGCCCGGGGAAGAGGACGGCGACGAGCCGACGACGGAGCCGGGCGGCCGAGCCAGCAGGGGTTCCGGCGCAGGGACGGAGGCCAGACCCGGTCGTGGGAGGGGGCCGGCAGGAGCAGGCCGGCAGCGACGACCAAGGGCGACGGGATCTAGGTTTGAGCCGGAGTGGAAGGTGGAGGATGCGACCAAGCAGGGAAGGGAAAGGAAAGGGCGGGGAGATTGAGGGGGGTGGGGGCGGGGCCGCCGCCGCCATGGGCAGCGGCGGCGGCCAGCGCAGCCCGGAGGAGGTTACCGGCGGTGGCGGCGCGTCGCCCCTCGTGTCGCCCTGGGGCGACGCGAGGGGAGCGGGGAGCTACACACTAGTGTCCCCTACAGTGAAGTTTTTTTTTTACTATGTGACATAATCAACCGCAACAGCAACTGAGCTGCCCCCATCAGTTTTCCCCTCGAAAAGGCCTAGGAGCAACACCAGTATTACGCATGCACATTTGTTTTGAAACAGAAAAATGTCTGCATATGAGCAACCCCGTCATGGCTTTTTCTTCAACTAGAAGACAAGCTTCTACCAGAAAAAGGAATGAAGGGGAAAAAAACAGGCCCACAAAAAAAAAGGGTCCATATCTCGTCGCACACAAAACACTCTGTGGATAGAAAACTGCCAATCTCCGACCAAACAAGGCAGCATCACACAAGGGACGTCAGCATGCCTAGAAGCATCCCTATGTGTATACAAAACATGGCAAAATATGACTCACAATCCTTCACTACGGTGGGTGGCAGGTTGTCTTGGTTCATCCGTTCAGTTTGATTTCTGTCAAGATTCCAGACCTGTACTTTCATAATTTGGGTGTCAATAACCTTATGCTATTTTCTGTGAGTATTCAGGAAGTTGTATGTCTAGGCTAACAGGTTTGATTTCTTCCGGTTGATTTGCATTCTGAAACATGCATCAGTAACAGTGTAACACTTTCCCAAAATCGCAAACGGGAGAACTACCGCTCGAGTAGTGATACTGTTTTGGATTGAAATTGCCACCTGCCGTTAAGCATGGAACCATAATAATAATGCTATAGGGAAAAATAGCATTAGGTGATGCCTTTCCTTCCTCGATTCCCATGCCACCGGGAAAGCTATAAACTTCTCTCGCTCTCTCCTCAATCAAAAAGAAAATAAACATCTCTCGCTCGAGCTTTTGGATTACCGTGAGTAGTTAGAATCCACCTGTGGGAGTTTTTTCAGCTGTACTAGGTCTTTTGTTTGTCTTTCGGTTGTACTTCACCCCCTTATTTTATTTTATTTCTTCTTCTTTGCATCTGCAGCATGTAAAAATCCTACGTGATACCGTATGAGATGGGCCATCATACCGTTTACGTGTAACAATATATCTGCCTTAAGAAGTTAAAGCCTACACTTCGCTAGTAAAAAAGTCTTATATTTTTATTTGACGCATAGACAGAAAAGCCCCGTAACTAAAAGGTAGTATAAATCAAGCTACAGTCAGTGCGAAAAATCTAGTAAAGTAAATTCGGTGCCTGTCGCTTCTCACTCCATGACCACACGCCAGCTACGTTTGCACCATTCCAATTTCCAACCCTCCCGTGCACAAAACCCCACAAGCGAACCCCGTGGCGAAAGCGGCTGCCACTCCCTCGCTCTCTCCGTCCGTGCAAACAAACCCCAGCGAACGGCCCACGAAAACCCAACCCAACGCGGCTTCCATCCACGGCCGCCGCCGCCGCCACCCGCACGCCAACAAACCTCATCGCGGGCCCCACACGTCAGTCTCTGGCCTGTATAAACTTACCCCCTCTCCCCTCACCTCCTCCTCTTATCCCCTCGCCCCCCACCTCCGCCGCTCCCCTCCGTCTCCGCCCCCCACCTCCCCTCCTCGGATAGGGTTAGGGCTCCCCCCCCGCGCGAGCGCCATGGCCTCCTTCGCCTGCTCCCAGGTCGGCGCGACGGCCGCGGGCGGCGCGTCGCCCTTCCTCGCCCAGTACCGGCGGCACCGGGGCGGCGGGGCCCCGTCCAGCTCGCTCTTCGTGGGGAGGCGGCTGGCGGCGGCGCCGTCGGCGGCGGTGCGGATGCGCGGGGCCGGCAGGGGCTCCGCGCTGCGGGTCACCTGCGAGAAGGTGGTGGGGATCGACCTGGGCACCACCAACTCCGCCGTCGCCGCCATGGAGGGCGGCATGCCCACCGTCGTCACCAACGCCGAGGGCGCCCGCACCACGCCCTCCGTCGTCGCCTACACCAAGACCGGGGAGCGCCTCGTCGGCCAGATCGCCAAGCGCCAGGCCGTCGTCAACCCCGAGAACACCTTCTTCTCCGTCAAGCGCTTCATCGGCCGCAAGATGTCCGAGGTCGACGACGAGGCCAAGCAGGTCTCGTACGGCGTCGTCAGGGACGAGAACGGCAACGTCAAGCTCGACTGCCCCGCCATCGGCAAGCAGTTCGCCGCGGAGGAGATTTCCGCGCAGGTATACCTATTGAGTACTCTGTTACCTTTCCTCGAAAGCAAAAAAATAATCCTCACTTTACTGGATATATAAATGTGGTAATAGACATTCGAGCTAGAGGATATGGATTTGCATCAATTGGATATATTGAAAAGTTATCGTTTTTACTAGAGTATATCACTCTTGTGGTGAATTGCTGGTTACTAAGATACACCATGTTGCATGTTGTTTGTCATGCCACTGGATATAGTGCACATTTGAGGTAAAAAGTGTGTTTAGTCATGGAAACACATTCGAATTTAGAGGCATTTTCATTTTAATTTGGCAGTGGATAGTACATCTTAGAAAAATTCCTGTTGGACCAAACTGGGCTTAGTATATTTTCATTCCATTCTGAAAACAAGTGGCATTGCGATATAATTTCTGTCAACATTGAGGATTGTTTGAAAATTCATTGCTTCAGTTGAGCAGCTGAGTTATTTGTATTCTGTATTTCTGTTCTGGAAGATTGAATTCATCAATGTAGATTCTGATGATGTCTCATTATTTGTGCATTTACTTTGGGTACATGCTATAGGCAAATATATTTGGGATACTTTACCATTTACTTTTGTTGGTTGTACATTTGACCTATCTCGGTTTATTGCCGCAACAGGTTTTGCGGAAGTTGGTGGATGATGCATCCAAGTTTCTTAATGAGAAAATTACAAAAGCAGTGGTCACAGTCCCCGCATACTTCAACGATTCACAAAGGACAGCAACAAAAGATGCTGGCCGTATTGCAGGGCTCGAAGTTCTTCGTATTATAAATGAACCAACTGCTGCATCATTGGCCTACGGTTTTGAGAAGAAAAATAATGAAACAATCCTAGTGTTTGACTTGGGAGGCGGTACCTTTGATGTATCTGGTAAGTAAGGATCTCAGCTGTTGATTTCTCTCTCATAATTGCTTTACTCCTGAATCACATGGGCACAATCATCTCATGTCATCGAGATAAGCCTTTCACTTTTAGTTGGGTCTTAACTATTCGCTGAATGGTTTGTCCTGGAATATTAGCTCAGGTTTGGCCCAGTTTGAGCTATGAGGTATCAAATGGCCTGTCCTGGAACTTGAGTGGTATTTTAAGTTGCTCAACTCTTTGAACCAGGCATTTTTTGTTTTCCTTTGACGAACATGTAGATAAACACTACCTTTTTAAGAGAAACAATTAGTTATATGGTTGCAAGGGTAATTTTTACAAAGAGGCTGGGATCTCAGAATTCTTCAGGTCAGCTAATTGGCTATTTGTATTGAAGATTTCTGAGTTGTGAAGTCAATCATGTTTCTGTGATTAAGTTTTAACAACTGTTGACCAGACAATGTTGTAATCATGTTGATCACTTTGCATTTATATTCTTCTTTATGAAAGTGACATTCTGCCGATGTCTTACTGTTATACTTTAAATGCTTTCTTTGGGATGTTTGTACTCATAATCAAGTGCTCATAATACAACTAAAGCAACATCATCCTGCAGTATTGGAGGTTGGAGATGGTGTGTTTGAGGTGCTTTCCACATCAGGTGACACACACCTTGGCGGTGATGACTTTGACAAGGTGTGCCAAATTTCTTCTGTCATCTTTTTAGCAGATTGTACAGTGGAACTCAACTCATCTCAGCTGATGCCATTTTGTTTTTTTTATGTTGTTAAGTGTTACTCTAGAATTGTTTTTCCCTTAAATTTGAGTTCTTACTTTTGCTAACACATCTCTGATTAACAAACACTACGTAGATTTCTGACTTCTACTTTAGAACTCATAAACATGCCGTTTGAACTCTTGAAAGAGCAATACATGTGAAAAGCCAGATCATGTTGTAGTGTAGTAACTACCATAGGCAACTTTTAAAAAAGGATGCTAGGTGCAGCAGCATTGCCATGCCTAGCCAGGTGTTTTCCTGCCTCGAGCAGTTCAGGGCTTTGCCTAGACAAACTGGAGGTTGAGGAAGATAAACATTGGTCATGGAACTCATGGATTCATGTTATGTCAATTTTTATGTTATAATATGACAAATTTAATATATTTAACACGCCCTTAATCTGGCTGCCTGGAAAATATACATACACAGACATGAGTACAATTGTTTACACACAAGTTCTGCAATTTTTGGGGTGATATCTCTCCAGTATACTGATCATATTATCCTTGACATGTGCAGAGAGTAGTAGACTGGCTAGCTAGCAACTTTAAGAAAGATGAGGGCATTGATCTTCTCAAGGATAAGCAAGCCCTTCAGCGGCTTACCGAGGCAGCAGAGAAAGCGAAGATGGAACTGTCGACCCTGACACAGGCAAACATTAGGTAGGACTTCTCAGTTGTATATTTTACAAAGATATTTAGACTTACAGCTTTCTGTTCAGCTGTTGATCTACATCTTTTGCTTATTCCTGAAACACCTTAAATGCAGCTTGCCATTCATTACTGCTACTGCTGATGGGCCGAAACACATTGAGGCAACCCTCTCGAGAGCCAAATTTGAGGAACTATGTTCAGACCTTATCGACAGGTAATTGTTGACATTTTGATGGTATTTTGAATCCCAAGTGCTTTGAAATAATTTCTGTACAATCTTGTATTCATGCTAATTTTATTTAGATGCTTCACTGACATTCTCTCTTGCGACAGGCTTAAAACTCCTGTTAATAATGCTTTGAAGGACGCTAAGTTGTCGGTCAGTGATCTAGATGAAGTGATTCTTGTGGGTGGATCCACCCGTATCCCTGCAGTGCAAGAACTTGTGAGGAAGCTTACTGACAAGGATCCCAATGTTACAGTCAACCCTGATGAGGTTGTTTCTCTTGGGGCAGCTGTGCAGGTGATTTTCTTTATCCTCAAATGTGATTGTGTTGCAGAGCACAATCCTTGCATGGAGAGCCCTTATTTCAAGTTTCTTCCCCACATGATTGTAAAGCTGCATTTATAAAGAACTGCATAATGCATGCCATTACATAGTAAAGCATCATTTTGACTTATTAAACATGCCACGCTTAATTATCTGCATCCATTGTTATACCAGGGCGGGGTTTTGGCTGGAGATGTTAAAGATGTTGTTCTTCTGGATGTTACTCCATTATCTCTTGGTTTGGAGACATTGGGTGGAGTGATGACAAAGATTATCCCCAGGAATACCACACTGCCTACCTCAAAATCAGAGGTATTCTCAACAGCTGCAGATGGACAGACAAGTGTTGAGATTAATGTTCTCCAGGGAGAAAGAGAGTTTGTCAGGGACAACAAGTCACTTGGAAGCTTCCGGTTGGATGGCATCCCTCCTGCACCTCGTGGTGTCCCACAAATTGAAGTGAAGTTTGATATTGATGCAAATGGTATTCTCTCAGTTGCTGCCATTGACAAGGGCACTGGAAAGAAACAGGATATCACCATCACTGGCGCTAGTACACTGCCTAAGGATGAGGTATGCCACAAAATCTTCCGTTTAGGCATTCTTTTGTCTGCTAATTGTTGTGAGCTGTTGTTGCTGTATTGGTGGTTAGACTTCGACAAAAAAATCGCCAGGTTTCTTCTTACCTCAAAGATGTGGTGCTTGTTACTTTTTGATCTTGTGGTATCATTGATTCATTGGCAACTCTAGTGTCATTGTTATATTTCTACCATTTTTTTGTAGAGTAGTATGGTACTACTGAATGCATAAAAAATAGTGCCTACATTGGTGCATGAAGCCTTCCTCAACTATCTCATTTTTCAGGTTGAGAGAATGGTAGATGAAGCAGACAAGTTTGCCAAGGAGGATAAAGAGAAGAGAGATGCTATTGACACCAAAAACCAGGCGGACTCTGTGGTCTACCAAACTGAGAAGCAACTGAAGGAGCTCGGCGACAAAGTCCCTGCTCCTGTGAAAGAGAAGGTGGACGTGAAGCTCCAGGAGCTCAAGGACGCTATTTCTGGTGGATCAACACAGAGCATGAAGGACGCAATGGCTGCTTTGAACCAAGAGGTGATGCAGATTGGGCAGGCGATGTACAACCAGTCTGGTGCTGGTGCAGCTGGACCTACTCCTGATGCTGAGGCTGAGGCTGGGCCTACGCCTGGTGCGAAGGGACCCAATGATGGAGATGTCATTGATGCGGACTTCACAGATAGTAACTGAGGCGTGATTGATGGATCTGGCGATGTGTTGAGCATGTGGAGGTAGTAGGGGGTGAACAAAATTGTTCCAGTTTTTGTCCTTTGAAATGTACCATAGGCTATCTAGTGTGGAACCGATAGAGATAGTGTTTTTGCAAAGAATGCTCGTGATTTTGACTCGGGATTATCAGAATGCTCTATAAGCTGACAGAAGGGCAAAAGGTTTTGATGGAAATTGTAGCTCATTCGGAAGACATTTTCTTGCAATAAAGTCATGACCAGATAAGTGTTGCCTGTCTACAGTATATTAGCTGGTGTTGTGTAAGATAAGTAGTCCTTATATATTTCCAGCTCCAAATAGTCCCGATTTTGATGCGATCAAGAGAGCTCCCTGAAGTTCTCGATCTGCTGACTGAGGGTATTGCTATCTGATAAATGAACTGAGATGCGTTAAAAAACTGAAAGTTTGTGCTCAGAGTTTATGTATATTGAATTCTAGTCAAATCATCTAGTCCAGCGAATCGATCGATAGTGTTCTTGGTGTCAAAGTATGCCTGCACGGTTGAGGGAAAAGAGTAATGGACGACTACCCATGAGCTCTCTAGTTTGTTCAGGATGATCAATTGATGAACAAATGTCATGATGGTTGTTGACAATAGTTGTGTTGAGTATTAGTGAATTGATTTTGTCCATGCTAATTATTTGTGTAGTTGTGTTTAATGATTTCAAATCTATTTTTAAGTTAAACTTGTCAGGTTGATTTTTGTAGAAATGCCTGCCAAAAATTCTATAAATAATATGGATTGGCAGGAACTTATGCTAACCTGTGTACTCATGATTTCAATGGATAATGTTTGTTTCCAAAACCCTTTGACACATCAAAGTTATATGGAATACATCATATAAGTTTTGTAACATTATCTTGATCTCAGAAATATTATAATAAATTACCAGATGCGCTTCTTGTGGGACATATCTGAGTGTATTCATATATAATTTCGAATGTCAAAGGAAATCCCATGACAATTAAATTAATAACACACCCTCAAATCCAGCTATCCAAAATCTATCTCAAAATAAATCTTAGATTAGAAAAGGCTCTCTAACCAATTGAGCACATACAAATGTGATAGCCGTGGGAAATTTCCACATGATCTTTTATTTCTTATGTATAGGAAATGCCATCTAGACATCTTTTGTTGCAGAGCATAAATCATGCATGTCACAGGAACACTGCTAGTGAAGTATTCAGCATTTGGCTAGCTTCCATCTTGTATACTCTCTCCGTTGGATGAACCGAGTCGAAGAACACATACTTGTTAGTATCTTCACACGTCAATGGTTCATCCAAGACGCAAAGGAACGACACCTCGAGAAGTCCGGTTCCACAGCAACCTTGCGCTACATTCTCAAATCCTGATCATCATTAAGAAATACAATCACACTGTTCAAAAATTTGCCCTATATATTCTATACTGAGACAATGTGAATAAATGTAAAACTGCATATACATTATACATGGATATAGTACTAATGTAAAACTTAAACATGCATGAGATGAACAACAAACGATCCCACAATGATACCCTCTTTCTGAAAACCAAATCAACTTACCGTATTTCGACGGATTAGCAATAATTGTGGACACCAAGCTGTACATGTCGGAATACACAACCTTCACTCCAGGGAGCTCACTGTTGAGCTTGCTCGCTGTCTTCTGCAGCTCGGCGTTAAACAGCAACGCGAACTGGTTGAAGTCCTCCATGCACTCTCCAGGCCGGTGAAGGTTCACCGTCCTCATGGCCGGCACGCACCCCACCGGAAGGATGCCGGTCAACTGGACCTTGCGCCCACCGAGCTCGTAGACCTCGCGAACGGCTGCGCAGGCGATGTCGGTGAGGAAGGCGACGTACTCCGGCGGGGTGAACTGGGCGCGGCGATGAGGAAGGAGGAAGTAGTTGATGCCGATGTCGTTGTTGCCGATGCTGAAGTAGAACAGCGCGTTGGCGATGATCTTGTCGGCCTCGGACTCGCCGTTGGCAACCGTCAGCCTCTCCTTGTACTCCTTGAAGTAATCCAGCTGCTGCCTCATGTGTATAACATTCTGAAAAGAATCACGATATACGCATGTCAAAAACCTAAAGTTTATGCATGATTTTCCGTTCAAAGACATTGCAATCAAATTGAGCTTGAGACATGAACAAAAGATTCAGCTTACAGATATATCTGCGGTCAGGTCATCCAGTCCAGTGCCTCCAGAAGCAAAGCTGACGCCCATGGCGAGCTGGTCGATGGTGCAGCTGGGGTCAAGGTAGGCCGGCACGGACGGCGGCAAGCCGAACGCCTCCGAGATGAAGTCGGTGATGAGGCGGCCATTGGAGAAGCGGCCGGTGGCGACACCGCCGTCGAAGTCACGGCCGTACGGCGGGAAGTTGCCCTTGGCTATGGTCAGGATGTAGTCGTTGTTGCCCGGGTCGACCGTCGAGTCGCCGAACACGATGATCGCCGAGACATCGCCGGCAGCGGCCGTGATGGGTGACAGCAAGAAATGCACCAAGAGAAGAAGCAGCCAGAGGTAGCGCAGACGCTGCGAGGACATCTTCGATTGGGAGTGAGTGCGTCTTACACTCTACAGTGGCTGAAGCTCTCTGCTGTGTGATAAATCTCTAAAAAAAACTCTGCTTTGTGATGAGACTATAGATGCCCATGCCGATGCACAGATTTATACTTGGTTTGTGCTTGCAGTGAGTGCTGCTGCTGCTGGATGTTGCATGTACCTGGTGACAAACCTGCATGTGAGGTGAATTGATGGATCCCAGGAGGTACTGACAACTGAGCTTCTCTCTGTTGACAGGGTCATCACGGACGCTCAGCTCCAACTGCCAGTGCGTGCTTCACGCACCCGCCACGGACGGCTTGACCAGCGCCAACGGCCAGAGCGCGCTCCGCGCGCCACACGCCGCGCATCGCCTGCGTTCTGTAAACACATGAGAATTAGCTGAGTTAGTTAGGATATCAAGTGTATATATTCAGTACACCAATGAGGAATACAGCTGCTGGTTCTCCCATTCTTGTTTCTACATGGTATCAGACACCGAACGATCCTCGTTCATCAATCCCTTCTCCACCACCTCCTCTTCTTCCTACTCCATGGCCGCCTCTCCGACTCATTCTTCCTCCGGCGACGAGTACGACAATGTTGCACCACCTCAACCAGCCGCGGCCTCTGTTCTCCAGACGGTGAACATCCGTAACCACATCCCCGTCGTCATCGACTACGCCACTGCCAACTACAGGCAATGGCGCTGTTGCTTCGATTCCGTTCTTGGCAAGTTCGGTCTCGAGGCTCATGTTCGCTCGCCGACGCCGATCGCCCAGCGCACCGCCGAGTGGCGCCAGGTCGACAGCTGCCTCGTCAACTGGATCTACTCCACCGTCGCCACCAATGTCTTCGACCTCGTCCACAAGCCCCACATCACCGCCTTCTCCCTCTGGTCCGACGTCGAGGGCCACTTCCGCGACAACGAGCTTGAGCGCGCTGTGCTGCTGGAAGCGGAATTCCGCTCGGTTCAGCAGGGCGACCTCACCGTCCGCGACTACTGCACCAAGCTCAAGCGCCTCTCCGATCAACTCCGCAATGTGGGTCACCCTGTCTCGGAGCCGAGCCAAGTGCTCAATCTCCTTCGCGGCCTCAATCCCAAATTTCGCCACCTCAAACCCGTCATCAAATCCAAATCCCCACCCCATACCTTCAGCAGTGCAATGAGTTACCTGCTTCTTGAAGAGGCCTCCGACTCCCAAGACACCAAGGCGGAGGCCGTCCAGGCATACACTACGCGGCAGGACGGTTCTTCGGCCGGCGGCTCCTCCACTGGTGGCTCCACTGGTGGATCCCCATCGCCGGCTAACGGATCCGCCACTGCCTCCGGCGGATCAGGCGGATTCCGCCCACGGAACCCGAAGAAGAAGGGCCGCGGCGGTTACAGCGGCTACAACGGCGGCGATGGCGGTCGCGGCGCTGGGGGACCTCCTCAACCCTCTGCGCCATGGGCCGCCGGTTATAACCCATGGACTGGGCTCGTCCAAGCGTGGCACATGCCGATGCGGGCCCCCGGTGCTAGTGTGCTCGGCCCACGCCCACCATTTCAACCGCAGCAGGCCATGACGGCCTTCCACCATGGTCCGCCCCCGCCTCCGTCGCTCCCCGGCGCTGCTTGGGACAACCAAGCCCTCTACACCGCGCTCAACAACGCCGGCGTCGCCGCCCAGCCACCAAGTGCCTCTGAGTGGTTCCTGGACACCGGTGCAAGCAACCATATGTCCTCCTCCGCCGGTAATCTCACACCTGCTCGCCCCCTTTCTTCCTCCATCATAGTTGGAAATGGTGCTCGGCTGCCTGTCACGCACGACGCCGACACCGCCGTTCCCACATCATCTCGCCCTCTCCATCTTCGTAACATTTTCGTCTCTCCTTCTCTTGTCAAGAATCTCGTTTCAGTTCGTCAATTAACGCGCGACAATAACATTTCTATTGAGTTTGATCCTTCTGGCTTTTCTATAAAGGACCTTCCCACTAGAATGGAGATTCACCGATGTAACAGCACCGGCGATCTCTACCCACTCCGGTCGCCGCTGCCTCAATCCTTCACTGCAACAATGGCGCCGACGGTGGACCTGTGGCATCAGCGGCTTGGACATCCTGGTGCTCCTGTCCTGTCACAGGTTTTGGCTTCCTTTGAATTTAGCTACAATAAATCAGAGGCTCACTCATGTTCGTCTTGTCAATTGGGCAAACATGTTCGCCTCCCTTTTACCTCTTCTGAAACACAAACATTCTTTCCCTTTCAAATTGTTCATTCTGATGTATGGACATCACCTGTGCTTAGCAATTCTGGTTTTAAATACTATGTTGTTTTCTTGGATGATTTTACATACTACATTTGGACATTTCCAATCCGTGCTAAGTCTGAGGTCTTGCCCATCATTCGATCATTTCATGCTTACGTTCAAACTCAATTTCGTTTGCCCATAGTCGCGTTCCAAACTGACAACGACCGAGAATATGACTCCAATGCCTCGCGCGCCTTCTTCTCGTCCCATGGGATCTCTTTCCGCCTCTCCTGCCCGTACACATCCCAACAGAACGGCAAGGCGGAACGTGTGCTCCGCACAATTAACGACTGTTTGCGTACACTCTTGCTTCATAGTGCAGCTCCTCCGGCGTATTGGGCCGAGGCCCTGAACACGACGACCTTCTTGCTGAACCGTCGCCCCTGCCGCGCCACCGGCACCTCGACACCGCACGAGTTCCTCCTCGGTGCACCGCCCCGGTACGACGAGCTCCGCGGCTTTGGATGCCTTTGCTTCCCCAACCTCAGCGCCACAACGGTTCACAAGCTCAGTCCGCGCTCAACCGCCTGCGTCTTCCTCGGCTACCCGGCAGATCATCGCGGCTACCGCTGCCTCGACTTGACCACGTGCCGCGTCATCACCTCCAGGCATGTCGTCTTTGACGAACGGCGTTTTCCGTTCAGGGAATGCGCCACGCCACCGTCGCCTCGCCGTGCGCCCGCGTTCGACAACGACGACACACGCATTCTTGCGCCTTGTCCTCCTCGAGCACCGGCTCTCGGGATGCCTCCTGCCTCGTCCACAACGTCGGCTTCCTCCACGCCATCGCCGCCGTACACGACGCCACCAGCGGTCCAGCCACTCGCCACGCCGAGCCCTTCGTCCACAACGCGCCTGTTCGTGCCGATCGCGACGCCGCCGCCAGCGCAGCTCCCAGTGTCGCCGCAATCGTCCTCTGCGACGTCCTCATCGCCACCAGTGCCTGCGTCCCCGCCACCACCCCTCGACACTGCGGCACCACCCCTTCCACGACGGCTCCACCAGCGCACCACATGACGACACACAGCAAGGCCGGGGTGTTCAAGCCGAACCCCAAGTACGCCATGGCGGCCTCCACACCGTCCCTGTCGACACTTCCCACCTCTGCACGCGAGGCCATGAAGGATGCCAACTGGTGCACCGCGATGCAGGCCGAGTTCGATGCTCTACTGGCCAACAAGACGTGGACGCTCGTTCCACGACCACCGCACGCTCGCGTCATCACCGGCAAATGGGTGTTCCGGGTCAAGCTCAAGCCCGACGGCACATTGGATCGGTACAAGGCGCGATGGGTCGTTCGGGGATTCCATCAGCGCCCCGGCATTGACTTCACGGAGACGTTCTCCCCCGTCGTCCAGCCAGCTACGATACGCACCGTCTTGGCACTGGTGTCTGCTCACGACTGGCCGGCACACCAGCTCGATGTCTCCAACGCCTTCCTTGATGGCAACATCGACGAAGAAGTCTACTGTCAGCAACCCACTGGCTTCCACGATCCGGTGCGCCCCGACGACGTCTGTCGTCTGTCCAGATCGCTCTATGGCCTGCGGCAAGCTCCACGCGCTTGGTTCAATCGCTTCTTCACCTACGTCCTCACGCTCGGCTTCACCCAATCCCGGGCAGATCCTTCTCTGTTCGTGCTTCGACAGGGACCGGCCACAGCGTACCTGCTCTTGTACATTGACGACATCATCCTCTCGGCATCCTCCTCCGCGCTACTCCAGGAGCTCACCGCACGCCTCAAGACCGAGTTCAAGATCAAGGACATGGGCCCCGTCCACTTCTTCCTCGGCGTCGACGTTCAACGTCGCAGTGACGGCTTCCATCTTTCCCAGGCCACGTACGCTCGTGATGTCCTGGAACGCGCAGGCATGGCCAACTGCAAACCGGCGGCAACACCGGCTGAAGCCAAGGCCAAGGTTGCAAGCTCCGACGGCAAGCTCTGCTCCGACGCCTCCTGGTACCGGAGTATGGCCGGTGCCCTCCAATACTTGACGCTCACCGGCCAGACATCGCGTACGCGGTGCAACAAGTGTGTCTCCATATGCACGCTCCGCGCGACTGTCATGCCGCCATGCTCAAGCGCGTGCTTCGCTACGTCAAGGGCACTGTCGACTTCGGGCTCCATCTTCACGCCGCCAAGACGCCGACACTCACTGCCTACACCGACGCCGATTGGGCCGGCTGCCCCGACACCAGGCGCTCAACGCCCACGACGCGCATCGCCTGCGTTCTGTAAACACATGAGAATTAGCTGAGTTAGTTAGGATATCAAGTGTATATATTCAGTACACCAATGAGGAATACAGCTGCTGGTTCTCCCATTCTTGTTTCTACACTCTCCACCGTTCGTATGATTTTGGCGCGCCTGAATAAATTCTGAGTTTGATAGGTGGTGTTTATTTATGTACTTGAAATGTTGTGTCACATCGATAATTTTCGAGGCCTTTCGTCCTTCTTTCCATCGTCCAATTTGTTTTCACTTTCTAGTTGGACATCCATGTAAGCGTTGAATCTGACCTATACTTTTATCCTTGTGTTTTGTTTTAGGGTTACCTTTGAGCCCAGAGCTTTATGTCTCAAAGAGAAATGGAGGCAAGGTGTTGGCCAACTCTCTTCACATAGATCTAATCCCGTTAAACTACTCATTCTGTCCTAAAATATAGATATTTTTAAGTTTATTTCAAATCAAACTATCTATGCCCTCCATGTACCACCTCTCCCGTAGAATCTCATCTTGCCCTGTTCGTTTGGATTGTTTCCAGCGAGCCAACGGTGTTTTTCTCTCAGCAAAAACCAGCGCCAGCCACCAACCAGCCAGCAGTGTTTTTCTCTCAGCAAAAACCAGCACCAGCCACCAGCCAAACGAACAGGGCTACTCTACTGTTACAAGTGATTCCCCTCTCAACTATTGTAGATTATATCGACGCATTAGACTTTATAGATTAACTATTTATCTCATGTATATATAGTATTCGGTTGCATTGATAGTATACATTTACGTTAATCACCTACGAGTCACTTATTCAAGAACACTCGTGTCATATTCGAGTCTTTTCATCTTCGTTAATAAATTGCACCATCGTCCAGTTTGTTTTCACTTTCTAGTTGGACGAATTAACTACTTGGTCTCCGTATATGGCTAATCCCCACTTTAATTTCTAAATTGCTAACAAGGGCAGGCCGATGGAAAAAAATTCTCTGCTCAAGGTAATGACTTATACTTGGTTTGTATGATCATCCAATCAGTATAACTTTTCGGTGGACATTTATTCCTTGGCCAAGGCAAGATTTTGCACCTGGAATTTTTTTTTATTGAAGAGGTGGCAACAGGAAGCCGGATGGTAGTACAGCACACTGGCTGTGCCTTTAAAAAGATCTGTTAGGCCTATGTCGGATCAGAAGCTTTGTAGTTGGGCACCGGTCCACGTAGCATCAATCAATTAAATATAGTGACGCCAAAAGATTTGCACATTCTCAGTAATGATCATCTCCGATTTGTACGACAAGCAAAGTTTCATTTATGTTTGTCAATAACTAGTAGTACTAGTAGCCCTCAATGGAAAGATGACATTGTTCAATGGACTTTCCATTCTTTTGTTATTAGGTCGAGCATTTAGGCGTTTTGTCAATGGGTGGATATTTGTTATGACTTGGAATGGATCTAGCTTGGGCATTGAGTTGGCTCAGTTCGTTAGGATTGACACAAGCATTAGAATTGACTATGCAAATCAACGACTATTACAGCCATGTTCGTAGCTAAGACACAAAATAATAACATTTCTGTAGCTGCTGCATCCTTCTGACCGCGAAATGCCTGAATTCGTAAATTCTGCTTTGTACAAACACACTTTCATACCCAATTCTTAGACACTCCAGGCGTTGGTCATGGTTCTAGAGGTATAACCGATTGCGTTTTACATTTTACATGGTGCTTATAGCAAAAAATATCATGCCCAAGTCAGCAAAACTTATAAATCAGACGAACCCATACAGATACCGAAATGATGAACACAAGCGATGAAAAATCAAATGGAATCATATTTGTGCCCTCCCAACAAGATAAAGATGAAATGAAAGATGTGTTAACCGTGGCCAACTGGCCATAGTACAATGGAACGCCTGAGAATGCCACAGAACCATGAAACTTCAGAATTGCTACAGCACTGGGCACGAGAAGCAGAAGGTACATCTCACAAGATGAAACAGAACGATCCAGGTGTCACTAGCTGCCTCATATAATAGTACTAAACCAGGCAACTCCATAAACTTTAATGTTCCAAATCACTACTTATTGCCAAAAAAGAAGCTCATTATGCTGGCTAGTAAATATATAGATAAAATGGACAAAAAAACATGCCCGGGCTCTTCCTGAGATTCTCCAGTTCAGTTCTTAGCAGTGAGAGCATTGTTTTCCTTGATCCGAGATCGGTTATCCAACTTGACAAAACGCTTCAGGTCTTCGTACGGGAGTGTCTTGGGATCTTTCCTCCGCAGCTCACTTAGCACAGGACGCTTGTCAAGCATGTGCCACAGCCAGTCAGGGTACTCAGAGTCTGGTTGAATTTTTGGATCAGAACCCTCCTTGAGGATGTTTGCCCCAAACACTGTTGTACTCTTCAGCTCTTTGCTGAGTGCAGGAGTTTTGGCGGCATCAGCCCCACCTTTTCCACCCTTCTTTCCCTTGCTTGCAATGGCAAGGCCTCTACACTCGACCAGTTGAGCTGCATTCCTCAGAACAACGGCACGCTTTAACCCTCTTGTCCAAGACATCGCCATTCCCTGGTTGATGTTTTCACTGCATATGCATATCATGAGACCTCATTATCAAACTGAAACTGGTGAAATCAGGGAAGAACTGGTACATACCATAGAAGATCAGAATCAGCAAACCAAGAATATATCTGAATAGAAATCATTCAAATAGATCGATGCACAGGTACCTTGAAAATATACACACATACTAAAAGGTCCATTTTGGGCCTTCCTAGCGTAGTTTGCTGCTGCTAGTTGGTTTTCACAATTTATTAGGGAATTATAGCTCTGAAAGCTAATACAGGCATTACTAAAGGCATATTATTCTTTTTTCTTAAGATGTTTACTACACAAACTGAAAATAGTATTACAGACACCAGATACTTTCACTTGTTGTTCTAGTGAATACAACAACAGATAAGGTCAGATTTGGGCAAATGTTGAAGTTTAGTGGTGGCCAAAGAAGATGGCAGCTGAGGATTGCACACTGAAAGAATAAACCGCGTCCATCAACATTCACAACAGACCTCATATCGACCTAGTCCCGTATGGACAATTAATTGTAGAGAGAGCAAGCTGATGTGGCTACATTGATCAATAGCACACTTCTACTGACGCTGGCCTTGCCTCACGGGGCAAGAAAAGGAACACATGGCGGCGTTGCCATTTCACAAACAAGCGGAGCGCGACTGGAGCTGTGCGAAGCAGCTATTCTTGGCTGTTCGATTTTCTTCATCCTGAGCAAGGGCGTTGCGCTCCAGATTCATTTCTTGC
Organism: Echinochloa phyllopogon; assembly: GCA_033239725.1. Taxonomy (NCBI): domain Eukaryota; kingdom Viridiplantae; phylum Streptophyta; class Magnoliopsida; order Poales; family Poaceae; genus Echinochloa; species Echinochloa phyllopogon. Next base: position 5,554,459 of record BTCW01000003.1, read on the forward strand.
CTCGATTCGAAGCTAAGAACAGAATCCTAACGCGGGCTGTGTTGAGTTCCCCATCAAATCACCAAACTTCCCAAAATTCTCTCTCCAAACCTCACTATTCACCTATCACATCAAATCTCTCTCATCATGCATGGAACACTAAACGTAGGTAAATAAAAAAACTAATTACATGGTTTTGACGTACACGACGAGACGGATCTTTTGAGCTAGTTAGGTCATGGTAGGACAATGTTTACCACAAACAAACGAAAAGTGCTACAATGCGCTATAGTGTCGGATGTGACATTTTGATCGATCTTTCCCTACCTCTTTTTGGAACTAAACACACCCAGTAACGCTACAAAACATCTGGAGAACAGACTACTACTAGCACTCCGCCCGAGCAGCAAGCAAATCCGCAGCAAACTGGACGGATTTTCCCATCCGTGCCTCACGAGTAACGAGAAGATCCGGACTCGCGGGGCGCCCACGGCACATGAAGAATCCCGCAAGCAAGAGGAGCAATCCATCCATCAGAGAAAGGTGGGAATTTCCCTTACCGGCGAGTGGGGGAGGCAATCCAACTCCGGGCAGACGCCGCGCCAACCGAGGAGGTCGCGGTGAGGGGAGGCAGAGAGGAGGCGGCGGCGTCGCGACGGTGGAAGAAGGCACGAGTGCGGCGGCGGCGGACGGCCGGAACGGGAGGGAGGCAAAGTCGTGGGGAAGAGAGTCCAAGGCCGAAGCTGGGCTGGGCTCCCAACTCTCGGTTGGGAGGGCTACACCCAAAGGCGTCGGCCCACAACAATAAGACTTAAATACAGCCCACGCACAGTCTTGCGGGCAGCCCACACTCATCTTGCGGGCAGCCCACTTACAAGAACAGTTGGCCCATTTTTGCCCCAGCCGCACATGGCTACTGGAAAATCAACCAACAAAACAAACAAGGCCGGTCGCAACAAACCCAGCAGCAGTTTAGTTTGATCACTCCACAAAAATAGGGAGGAATCGGGGCGGGTGGTTAGCTTGGCGAGATCCCTGGCGCCGTAGCTATATATCTACCCAACCACACGCGCCTCCCCGGCCTCTTCGTTCCAACTGCTCCCTCCCTCCCTCAGATCCCATTCCTTGACTACTTCGCCTGCTGCTCGGCTCGGAGGGTGATCGATCGGCAATGGCGCCCTCCGCCGCCATGTCGACGGAGAAGGATCAGCAGGCCATCGACGACTGGCTCCCCATCACCTCCTCCCGGAACGCCAAGTGGTGGTACTCCGCCTTCCACAACGTCACCGCCATGGTCGGCGCCGGCGTCCTCAGCCTCCCCTACGCCATGTCCGAGCTCGGATGGTATTCATTCATTAACCATTATATATTGCTCTCTATCATTCATTAATTTCCCTGCATTATATTCATTTCGAGAGATCTTAATTAATTTGCCTGCCCGCTTGTGAATCATGCATGCAGGGGCCCCGGCGTGGTGGCGATGCTCCTGTCTTGGATCATCACCCTGTACACGCTGTGGCAGATGGTGGAGATGCACGAGTGCGTCCCGGGCTAGCGCTTCGACCGCTACCACGAGCTCGGCCAGCACGCCTTCGGCGACAGGCTCGGGCTCTGGATCGTCGTCCCGCAGCAGCTCATCGTCGAGGTCGGCGTCTGCATCGTCTACATGGTCACCGGCGGCAAGTCCTTCGAGAAGTGCTTCACCCTCGCCTGCCCCGACTGCGACCCCCTCCGCACCAGCTCCTGGATCATGATCTTCGCCGCCATCCACCTCCTCCTCTCCCAGCTCCCCAACTTCAACTCCATCACCCTCGTCTCCCTCGCCGCCGCCGTCATGTCCCTCAGGTTCCGGATCAATATTTATTATATATACATATATATAAATATCCTAGCTAATTGATCGAAATGCGCATGCATTCAGCTACTCGACGATCGCGTGGGCGGCGTCGGCGCACAAGGGGCGGGTGGCGGACGTGGACTACGGCAAGACGGCGTCGACGGCGACGGGGCAGACGTTCAACTTCCTCAGCGCGCTGGGCGACGTGGCGTTCGCCTACGCCGGCCACAACGTGGTGCTGGAGATCCAGGCCACCATCCCGTCGACGCCCGACAAGCCGTCCAAGAAGCCCATGTGGCAGGGCGTCGTCCTCGCCTACATCGTCGTCGCCATCTGCTACCTCCCCGTCGCCTTCGTCGGCTACTACGTCTTCGGCAACGCCGTCGACGACAACATCCTCATCACGCTCGAGAAGCCCCGCTGGCTCATCGCCATGGCCAACATCTTCGTCGTCGTCCACGTCATCGGCAGCTACCAGGTCTTATTACGTAGTATCAATTTGTTGCATAATTCCTTTGAGCTTGGTATATATAAGTATAACAGCTAGCGTTTTGACATTATTCTTTTGGACATTGTTTCTTATTGTGTATGCAATTTAATCATCAAAGATCTACGCCATGCCGGTATTCGACATGCTGGAGACGTTCCTGGTGAAGAAGCTCCGGTTCAGGCCAGGGCTGCCTCTCCGTTTGATAGCGCGCTCACTCTACGTTGGTGAGTTTTCAACGCGCGTTCACTGATTCCAAGCATAGTTCTTAGGAAAACCTATTGTCAAATTATTAGTGTTCATTATTTGCTCTTGTGTTGCGCATGCATGCAGTGTTCACAGCTCTGGTTGGCATCGCCGTCCCGTTCTTCGGTGGATTGCTAGGATTTTTTGGTGGCTTTGCATTTGCGCCAACGACCTACTATGTGAGATCCTTTGTTTTCTGTTTCTTTCCTCAAATCGATTCTAATTAAGATGTTCATGGAAACTTTTATATATTCATTTACCAAGTTAGTTTGGCCGAACTGAAAAATTTCTGCTGCGATCGAACAGCTTCCCTGCATTCTGTGGTTGAAGATCATGAAGCCCAAGAGGTTTAGCCTCTCCTGGTTCGCCAACTGGGTGAGTGATATGCATGCTACATCGTAAGATTTTTCTTGTCAAATTTTGATAAATCATGCATGTGGTAATCGATGTATTTTCTGCAGTTTTGCATCATTGTCGGCGTGCTCCTGACAATTTTTGCGCCCATTGGTGGCCTCCGGTCAATCATCGTCAACGCCTCCACCTACAAGTTCTTCTCGTGATCGTCGTCGCTCTCAAGGCATTATTAGTTAGCTAGCTAGATAATCGTGAACAATTAGCTAGGTTTATTCAATCTATTGGTTTATGTCAGAAGGCAAGGACAGGCCGTATCGTGTGTGTGTGGATATATGGATATGCTGGCACTCAGTTTAAGTTGTGCTAGTGTAATTCCTTGATGTCAAGGGATCGATGATGCGTCATATTTTGCCTTCATTTGTCAGATGATACTGTTTTATTTGTTATTGTTAGGTGCTTGGTTTAAGTAATCAACTCATCTAGGATTGGGTTCATCATGAGTTTGTGCCGGATGAACGGGTGATGGATTACCCCATTGGCCCATTCTATGTTCAAATAAACTAAGCAAGTTAGTATAAGTTTTGGATCGGATGGTGAATCGCTGAAGCGTTTCGCAATCCATGGTGATTTCCGTTGGGTCTGCGTAGAGATTGAACGCGTACGCATGAGATGCAGTTAAACCGTCAGTAAAAATCGGGAATCTAGTTTGCAAACCGATGCAGACATGCAAGCAGTCAAGGGTTAGCGGTTGCGTCAGCATAAAAATAGGAGGCCAACGTTTGACATCGCCAAGCTTTAAGCGATTGTTGAGGTTTCAGGAACCGTCGTTTTCTGAAATTGCTGGACTAAAATTTTAACAGTATGATTTTTACCAAGTATTTTTGAAGCATCTTTTTTCCAGAAGTGCTGATGGTATGTTCACTGATTCAGCGAACTTCATTCAGTAAGGCCCCGAAGAGAGGTACTAGCTCTACTTGTACCAAATTTGGATACATCGATACCAAACTACCACAAAGTTCAACCTCCAAAGTTCAGATGAAACTGGGGAGGTCACCTCCATAAAAAGTTACAATCGAACGATCAATCGTATCCTGCAATAGCAATGTTACAGTTACATCGTCAGATGTCCATTGCTTGGGAGCTGGACGAAGCGCCCTTCTTCTTCTTCCTCCTCCTTTTCTTGTCCTTGGAGTCCTTCCCCTGCTTAGCGGCATCGTCCTTCTTTACAGCTGCAGGTGGTTGTGTTGCTAACAGGTGTTGCTGGATCGCTGCAAAGGGGTCAATCTGGAACTGCGGGTTGTTCAGTACAGCCTTCAGATGAGCGGTTTCCCGTAACCTGCAAAATGGAGTGAGTTTCAGAATTCAAAATCACAGTTGGAAACGGCAAAGATCTGAAGTAAACAAGCAGATGTCAGGAGAGGATTACACTAAAGTCTGCCTTGACTTGCAGTTCAGCTTCTCTTCAGTCTTCTGCTCTGGTTCAGCTGGTTCTGGAAGGAACTCGGACAATGTTGACAGATCATATGCTTTCAGTTTCTTCTGACGACGACTCTGGTTCGTTTTCTGCGCCACAAGAATTAAACTCAGAACGGATAGCGCGTCATCATAAAGAATTAAAAACAAAAAAAAAGAAAATGCAAACTATATAAAAGGCTTTACTGCAACAACAGTCCAAATGGCAATAGATATGCCAAGTTGAAGGCTTCTGCATTGGAGGAAAAGACCTTTCCAGAGGAGGAAAATAATCTGGAAACATATAAGTAGCTCAGTGCACACAACAAAAGGGTTCTGAGTTCGACGTGATAGCGCACTGCCTAGAAGGGTTAGCATCGGCAAATAATCCTTGTACTCATGGTCCGGCCCTTCCCAGATTGGATGAGGTCGATGGCTGACAAAGATTGTAACCCTGGTATGAATTAATGAAAGTCTCGGTTTGCCCTAAAAAAAGGTTCTGAGTTAAGTTCCCATCCAAGGACAAATAAGGACTGTGAAACTCTACTTATGGCAATGTAGTTATTTGTTTGTAAGGTGAGTGCATATATGTGAACATGGGGATGACATTGGAAAATATTTCTGCTGCAGCATTTGTTTGCTATACATCAGGAAGACACAGAATTATGTGGGCATGTGAGAAACTCGTGCTAAGGGAATCAGACTGACCAACACCAATAGTAACTTATTGGAATGGAGGCAATGCACTAGTGCTGCTGCGATTTTGAAATTCAAACCTTTTATTGATGTTATATGACGGTACAAGTCAGTGTAATGAATATGACAGTTGTAGAAATTGTGCAACAAAAATTTACATCTTCCATCAGAAATAGGATTTTTCCTGTGTAATACTAATCCCTTGATACAGGCTGGCTTTGCTAGAGCAATAGTTGTGCTTGAGCCAACTGCTCTGAGTGATATTCTATGTGTTGACGACATCAAAGCAAATGCATGGTCTCACTTTCTTGTATTAGAAAAGGTACATACATTTTAAAATTGTTTCCCTGGTACCTACTATCTTTTTTGTAAAATTCCAGAATACACCAGGGAGAATAGTATGGTTCAGATTAGCAACATATGCAAAAAACTAGATATGCATTCAACGTCATGATCTTAAAATTACAAAACCAATTCTCCTAAATAGTATTGACCTTTTAGCAAGAAAAAGGAAAGGAAAGTATTGATCTCGCTGAAAATTGTTGATAAGTTGTGGCCATCACAATAATGTCAAAGGTCGAAGGGCCTACCAGTACCAGAATTGGAAAACAATCTAGAAACTATCAAGTATCAACCATAGTTCATAATGGATTTCTTGAGAGAGCCAAGGCAAATAGGACCCTGATACTAATTCTCCCAGGTTGAACTCGGCCATGAGCAGCTAATACTGGCTCTAAAATCTATTCACTTTGTTTGGTCAAAACTTATAAAGAGAGTACACTGTGTTTTTGTGCAGTAAAGTTCACAGAAAATCAGGCCTGGTAACCAAGTTGTGCTCAATTTCTAGGCAGGTCAAATATGAGGCTCAACCATTAAGGGGTAAGTCTCACTGAGCTAGCAAATAGCCAAAAAATTCTAGTAACAGCATTTAAGGAGGCCTATGTTAAACTGGTACACTGAAACTTACAGCAAATTAGTAAAACAATGCACATAAACCCCATGAAGGCATGTGACTATGTAATTGAAGTGTGTTATCCCTCAGAAAATCTACACAAAAAATACCCAATCCTAACACATTGGAATTAGAAGTACCCCCTAATATATTGGACAGATGGAGTTAATTAGTAGTATACCACAACTTCTACAGAAAGGAGGTAATTAGAAGTTTACAGAACAACTTTTAACATAAGTTCATACTGGAAAAAATCGTTTTATCATACATAGCAGGGAAGTATGCCAGCATACATGCAGAAATCTAATGTTTATACAGTCTATAATCAATTGAAATTCACAAGCATGGAGTTCAAGAAACATGCAAAGGCTGAGAAAAATCTATTCATATGGTAATGAAGGGTATGAGTTAGAAGTACCTTACTGATAGTCTTCTTTGCATTTAAGGAAGTAACAGCATCTTTTACTTCTGGAATAACAAACCAAAACATTCAGTAAGTTATAGCACAAATTATGGTAAATGAAATATGCCATGTTATTATGACATATAAAAGCTAGACAGGGAAATGGACGTGAAATGCGAGAAAGAACTGACTTGAAATAGGTCCTGCTATAACTTCTATGTCAAGCTACTACACAAATGACTGAAAGTGAAGAACAAAAATATTTTCTCTTTTGCTATGCACAGGGTAGAAACTTGTAGGAGGCATTCGCATCCGCAAACCAATCCCTAAATGCCTAGTCACTTGAGTCTCTTGGCTGAAGGATGCAGCCCTGGTAGTGGGCACTTTGTTCTGTTATGCTAACTATTTGGTGCAATTTCCATTCTGGCAGAGCTACTGCCCTTTCTCCAAAAAAGAAATTTGTTTAACAATGGCACAAAATTAGCATGGCAAAAGCCAATGCTTTCATCATTTTTTTTTTCGAACAAGCCAATGCTTTCATCATAACGCCAGCATTCAGTTGTTCCAAACAATCAAATAGCAACCCTCAATGTTATACTACCTACATACTTATGCATAAACCTAGATCCAGTAAAAAAGGTAGTGAAAGATAGATGACAAGAACAGCATGTGAAACATTATCAATCAGGATTGGAAAGGAAAGATCATCAAGTCAACGGGAAAGTCACACCTACTTGTGTAAAAGCCGAGCTTCTTTTCCAATTTTTGCTTAGATTTGAGCTCATGCTTCTTAGACGACCCAGTCCTGCAGGCATTTTTCAACAAGAAGGATCTTTCAGAAATGTAGCAGCCAAATCCACAAAACAAAAATAGCATTTTTTTTAACACGGTCTACAGCAAACATCAAGCATGAATCTAACGAATGTGAGCAACATGTGCAGAACAATAGCTTCCTTAACCTTTAACTACAAACAATCGCACTGACAAACGACCTATTCTCTGTAATGTTCCTGATTCATCATTAACAGAAGCCTAAGCCCTGACCGAGGAGCGCCAACATAGCCCTACACATCAATAGGAACCAAACGAATCGCGAGAGGAAAAAGAAGGATGGTATAGATACAAACATGTCGGCGCAAGGCAGTGGAGGAGCGGGACGAACGGTCCGGAGAGCAGAAGTCAAATCCGACGTGCCGGCAGCTAGGATAAAAAGAAGCGAGTGGAGGAAGAGCGGAGATAGCAACCGGCAGCGGCGGCGGAGGATGATGGCGGCGGCGGCGGCTTGCTTCTCTTCGGTTTGGTGGAAGCTCCTGGTTCTGGATGGCCGGGGTGGTTAGGTGGATCCCGAACTGGGCCGGAAATGGCTTCATACCAGTGGTGGCCCATCCAGCCCGTAGTGCTAGCCCAATCTGGAGGAGATGAGTGGAAAGGAAACGCATGTATGAATGCTAGCCCAATCCGAAGACACAAAAGGCCCAGCCCGCCTGATATACATCCCATACGCTGGATGATAACGGGGCTGTGTTCATCACAAAGAAGAAGATGATGATCCGTCCTTGACGTGATTTCTCCTCCCTCGTGCCCCTGTCCTGCCAATGCCCAACACCCCCATCCCTTCAAGGAGGTTCATGCATGATAGCATAGCTCGGGCCATCTGCATGTAGTATGGTCGTCCGGCGACATGACGCTTACGATGTATTTGTCCGTTTCAGCTGGACGGGACCGCTTTTCATTGTTAGGTTCATCGACATCGACCCAGCAGGATGTGCTTTCATGCAGCTAAAGATGTCGATGGGACGCAGACCGAATGCATGTCTGGTCGATCACTGTCCCGGGCGCACACATAATTAATCTGTACGTACCCAGCCCAGCAGCCTTCCTGTTCATGAACGATTGCGGCGCCGGCTACAGATTCTAGTGCTATGTATCTAGGTGTAATAATAATGGGCTTTTGGGTAGTGTATGTGTGAGTTGCGTTTTGAGTCAAAAGATTTTTTTTATTTCTCAAACATGTGTTTTGGGTCGTTAAATTAGCTCATCATAACAAGACGACATCCACACAAGTACCATTATTGGAGCATACAGAAACATTTTGAATTGCAATGGCAACAACGGCCCTAGTAGTAACTAGTCACCAGAGCTACATGGCCTGTCGTAGCATGTAACATCATGCCCTAGTTCATAAGGACGAACTCGGCTCTTGCCGGCAGCGAGCCGGTAAATCTGACTCAGCTCCTACCTTCGGTGAGTTTCTTTCCTATCATATTCTCAGTCCAGTGTCTTCTTCCTCGATGTCTTTCATCCCATTCTGATCTAGTGCTTCCTTCGGTTTTTGTTGCTTGATTTCTTTGTTCCTCATCCTGATCTACTACTCTTCCTTGAACCCAGACACGAGTAGATGGCAGCAACAAATTAAGTAGTCCTAGCCTACCGCTCCTTCAGGCAATATATAACAGTAGGAAGAACAAGAGCCGTGCTTCTAAATCAGAGAAATCATGGGCGTCGGCTGACTGCAAGCACTTGGATGCTTAAAATTGAAAGCACTCTAATTGAATAAATGAACTTCATTCATTTTCCTGCTACTCTGCTAGGCTTCTACTGCTTTCATAAATTTACAATACGCTATGTTATTTATTTTATATATAATTCATGTTCCTGATAACAGCAATGTGGTGTCCTCGCTGTATGGTGGGTCAGTCCAGAACAGCCACATTTTATCCACTTCATTATTCCCGGTGACAGAGCTTGCAAATGCGGCAGGCATTAGGGACTTTACCTTATTTTGGTTAGTAAATAGATAAAATTGCCTAGTAACAGCGTACACCTCTGGTAAATACCATGCAAATGGTCATATTTTGATAAAACCGTCCTTGACTTTGAGTTGATCCAAATTGTGTGTTACATTTCTCGAGGGAAATACAGTAGGGGACAACCCTACTGTCATCTTGTAAAAGTAATAAAACAAAGGATGAAAGATCAACAGGAGAGAACTGAGCTCAAAACTGAGCCCAAGAAAAACAAAGAACTAAAACTGCAGTCTAATAATTCAAACTCAAGCATAAAAAGAGTTAGAACTTTTGAAGTCATCCTTTACTCTGCAAATACAGAGAGGCTTCCTCCTTGAAACCCATCCATATCTTCCAAGCCTGCTGGTATGCGAACTTCCATGAAGAAAGTTTTGTATCTCTTCTTGTCTTGATCCAAGTATCTGAAGAACAAGTGTAAAAGTGTGCAATTGAATTGAAGAATATGGCAGCACCTGTCACCTGATGGTGGAAGGTCAAGAAGCATATAAAGAATACGTGGGAAACCGTTTCCTCAACATTTTGCTGACATAGCACATAAGAGTGAATGAGTGATATAATATCCACCAATATTTCTAAACTTTCCCTGAAGCAAACATTCTGCATGTTCCTATTATGAAGGCTTTATATGACATTAGCATTATTTATGTATTCCTAGTTTTTTGTACACATTTAGACATTCTAAAACTAAGGCCCCCAAAACAACACAAGTAATCTTTGCTTGGGTTTTCGCTAGACTTTATATAATGGGTTTTTCTTCTTAAGCTCTTGAATGTTATACTCACAGGTCACAGCTAATTTACCATATTGATAAACCAAAAAGCTGTAGTAGTCTGTTTATATGTTTGTTTTTCTCTCTGCCAAATAGAAGATCCTTCACAACATAATTTTCATACTCTAATCATATTGTGATTCGCGATCCGGACTGGAACATGCTTCAGAGTATCTTCATTCTAAATATAACAAATTTAGTACAATAATTTCTCCTACAATTCACATGGGTCGTTAAATTAGCTCATCATGGCAAGACGGCATCAACACAAGTACCATTGGAGCACACAGGAACATTTTGAATTCCAATGGCAACAAGAGTACATAAGGTGCCATCATGCAGGCACAACGGCCCTAGTACTAAGTCTGTTTTGTCCACATGCTCAGTCTAATCAGCAGAGCCACATGGCCTGTCGTAGCATGTAACATGCATATGCCAATCATGCGTGCCTCCCATCATTTGGTTTCATTTGTCAGTTATTCAGACTGTACGATCTTGTGCTGAATTCTTGAGGATTTAGCTGAATCATGTTTGGTTACTTTAATTTTTGGCCTTCCTGCATTAGTACTTTACTGGCCAATTATGCATGTAATCACTTCGCTGGAAAGGATGTTTTGCAAGACTGGTCCTGTTACACCTGTACTACTGTGGTCACACCCAGGCGTCTGTTGACACGTATCAGTTGCATGATCTTGTCTGGACCAGAGAGCACAAAAGGCAGAGGTGTGAGTGTGTGTCCGTTATATTCTTCAGCGTGGTCTAGATTCCATTTCAAATCAAGTCAACTGTTCATTTGGCGCCTTGGAGATTTTGAAGGCATTGACCAGCTAAGCAGCCTAACGGCAAAGATGGCATCTGATGTGCTGTGCTGAGTTGGAAAATCCTCTTGTAACGCCGAAAATATTTTACTAATTTACCTATTCTTTTTTACTGGAAATTTGATTATTTATCACATAATCATAACTTGGACATCGGTAGTTATATGATTCGACTAATGCTCCTTACTTACATTGACAATAATAACTTGGTTCTCAAATCCAAACAACTAACAACCACGTCAAAAATAGCAAGACGGAATTGATATCAAACATCACCGTGATTCTGTACCTTGCTACTACCACGGAGGAGAAGATTCCTAGCCGGCAGAAACCAAGAGAAAAACTCCAAAACTTACCTAGAAGAATTATATTTGAATAGATCGAACCAGCAAAATCTTCAATTGTTTTCTTTGGAGAAAAAATAGAGAAGTAATTCATCAGTTGCCTTACTATACTGTCACTGATTCACAATTACAGAATACTTAATTTAAAAATGACCCTCCTACCCTTAATTAATAGTTTTTTAGTGTGTAATTATGTCAAACACAAGTAATTTAATCGTGAAATTAAGGAGAGCGGTAAGACTAGATAAAAAAACCGAAGTTGCCTAGAATTTGTGCAATCACAAGCATTTTGGAACATTTTTAAAGTAGATTAAAACAGCTAGTACTTTGAATCGGATGGACTACCTAAGTAATTTTGTCTCTTGAATCCTGTGGGAGTTTAATTTCATTCACCTCGATCTTTGTTAGTTTTAACTTTGAAGTTTGAACTCATGCTGCTGTAGACGACGTTGCTCCATTGTACCTGGCTCCATGATGGACGACACCTACTGCAGTACTGCTCTGTGCCCTACCATGTTAGTATTGACCTCATCAATAGTTTCAACATGCTGAATTGCTGACCATCAGCTTGATCTGCCTCCTCGACGTTTCAAATAATCCCTCCAGCTTTTGCCAGTTGCCGCCACACCACAGCAAAATTATCCTCTCATCACACTGCACGTCCTCCCCTTCCTCGCTATCGATCGCTAGCTAGCCTTTCCCCTTTGTTAGTTTGCTTAGCTAGCTAACAAAGAGGCCCATGCGCCGGCACGCAGTAGCTCCCAAACGCATTCGAATTAAAGATGTCCGGCCATGCATATCTATAGACCCTGGATCGAGCGGCGCAATAATGCCATATGGGTATAGTTTTATATCCTTTGGAAACAAAAATCGCAGCGCCACCACAGCACATGGCCGAAGAAGATCGCCGGCCGTCGGGCTCTATAAATAGGCATCGCCACACGGCCATGTCTCTTCACTCTCCTCCACCTCCTCATCTCTCGATCCCAGCTTGCTTGCTCGCCATTTTCATAAGCTCTTAGCTCTTGCTAGCTCTGATCCCTTCCTCTAAACCAAAACAGTCAGCAGCACATACAAAGAAGATATGGTTCACCGGCCGGCTGCAGCAGATCAGGCCGGCAGGGTCGTCGTGCACCAGGCGGCGAGGGGTGCCGCCGGCGGGCGGCGGCATCATCAGCAGCAGCCGGCGCAGGAGCTGGTGCTGCGGCGGCTGCTGCCGTGCAACAAGGGGAAGGCGTGCCGGTTCAAGCGCAGCTGCTTCAGCGAGGAAGACGACGCCGCCGCCTCCGCCATGCTGCTCCTCGCCTGCGTCGTCTGCGCCCCATCCCTCTGATGATTAGCTACCACCCACTACCAGCGCGTGATATATAGTACGTGAGATGATATGGAGTAGATTAGTGCTTAGATTAACTGTGGAGAACGATTATCTGTCTAGTCTGCTCACTTTAATTTACGTTGTCGCCTGGGTGATGCGTGTCATCGCATCCATGTGGATCTCTCGAAAATGTTCGATGTACTTTGGTGGCCATTGCTTCATCTTTCCCATGTCATATGTGGTTTGATCGGAAGGAAAATTAATTATTTCTCTTTGGGTTAGATAGTGTTGCAAGACTTGTTCACCTGTGCCTGATTATATTCCCTGCCAATGCAAATGCATTGTGTTTAACTGTCGTCGCGCGTCTTAAAAAAATGGAGCTAATTGTGAGGCCGTCTATTTCAGCGGCGCGGCGATGGCTTCATGCCTTCGTCATCACCCAAGAAACTTTAGAAGCTGTTGTTCACCGTTGGCGCGTGATGCAGAATAATCGGAACCGCCGCCGCTCGCCTGCTAGATCGTATATACCCAACGCCGCCGTCCTCGGCTGGACGACGGACGCCACGCCGCCAAGGAACCCCGTCCAGGTGGTGGACGCCAACGCCCTCCGCGGCCCAGGGCGCGACGCCGCCCGCCCGAGACACTGCAAACGACCAAGTCAACCGGCGACTCTACGAATCCTGACCGCAGGTATCCGATCGTACGGCGCCCAGGGGGTGGACGGGAAATGAAATACCGTCCACCCCCCACCTGGGCCTCGGCTCGGCAGAGCGCCCGCCGCGTTCCAGCCGGTCCCCCGCCCTACGTCCATGGCGGACCGGCTTGCGCCGCCCAAGAACCAGCAGGTAACTAGGCATCCGTGATCCGATGAAGGCTCGCCATCCGCCTCAAACAGGAGCAACGATGGCCGCGCTACGCCGCCGGCGAGGCTGCCCTCACCGACGCCGTTCCGGGACACTGATCTTCTCGGCTTCCCGCCGACGGAGCTAGCTCCAGGATTTCAGAGACCGCTCACGTACAGCACGGCCATCAGACCGTCAGGCATCAGAGCGAGCTTGACGCCTTCGGAGCAGCGCTGAATCTGGGCCGCACAAGTCCGATTGGACGGCTCATAGACCCCAGGGGTGGTCGGTATTTCAAATACCGTCCACCCCCTGCCTGCGAACGCCGCCGCTCGGCCGACCGCCGCCGCGCTCCGGCCGGCCCTTGCGATGCAAAGCTCCCCGGTTTTGCGCCCGCCCCACACCTCGAACAACGACTATCCCAGGGGTCACAAGCAAACAAGCATGCCGCCTCCGCTTCATGCGGTGGCTGGCCGGACGGCCGGAGTGCCGCCGCGTTCCGCACGTACACTGCGTTCGTCTCCGGCCAAGCTTCTTCCTTTCGCTCGTGCAGACGGCAAACGGCCTGAGCACCACGACGGTCATGGCGCCCACCCAAGCTCAGTGGACAGGGCTCTGAATCTCCGAGTAATTCTAATTCCTCGGCATTGCGGAGTGCCGCGCTGAGTGCTGCTGGCCTGCTGTTGCTGCTGCCTCCTGGGCATCGCATTTCCCCCAATTCTTTACTTACTAGTTACTACTTTTACAAGAGATAGGTATATATCATCGATTCATCGCAGGTCGAAGAAAAGAAAGAACAGAATGTTGTAGCTTAGAGAGGCAAAGATTTTTATTTCGATCCCAATCCGAGCTACTGAAACTGTGTAGTTGACCTCTGATTTCCTATCAACAAATCAGAGTTGATACCGAATATAGTTTTCAGGATTTGATTGAGGAATTTGCATGGCTTAAGGCTACTGAAATCATGTTTCACGTAATCCAATCTCGGTTTGCGAGGTAAGGTTTCCAATGTTAGGCTGACTCCAACAAGGAGAGCTATTTTTGAGAGGCATATCCACCTTTGCCTCGTATGTACAGTACATATGCATTCTTCCTCACAGCGACGTCTCCAACAGGAATGGCATTTGCCATATGCATTTCCCCACCCAGCCGCAGGCCCACCCCACACCGCGCCGCGCCGCCGCTCCAGCCCCAACGCCGGCCTCCTCCGCCGCGGAGCTCCACCCTCCCTCCCCGCGCCGGCCGCCGGCGGTACCCATCAGCGCCGCGCCGCCCTTCCTCTGCCGCGGAGCTCCGCCCTCCATCCCTGCGCCGGCCGCCGGCGGTTCCCTCCGCGTCGCGCCGCGCCGCGACACGCCTCCTTCGCCGCGGAGCTCCGCCCTCCCTCCCTGCGCCGGCCGCCGCTCCCGCCACCGCACCTCCGCCTCACCGCCGCCCGCGAGAGGAGCCGTCGCCGCGAGGAGGGTGGAGATGGAGCGCGGAGGCCGCCGTCGCCGTCGCCGCTCCCACCGTCGCACGAGCCGCCTTGCGCGGCGGCCGCGGCTACATCGGCAACGAGATCCGCCGCGTCGATGCTGCACGCCGCCGTGGCGGAGCTCCGCCCTCCCTCCCCGCGCCGGCCGCCGGCGTTTCCCATCCGCGTCGCGCCGCGCCTCCTCCGCCGCGGAGCTCCGCCGTTCGCATCCGCGCCGGCCGCCGGCGGTTCCCATCCGCGCCGCGCCTCCTCCGCCAGCCAATCCCCGACGGTCGCGGCCGCCGCCGACGAGACATCCTCGTGACGGTGGAGGACCAGAAGCCCTGCAGCTAGCGACGGGCCTCCTCTGCGGCGGCGGAGGTGCTCACGAGGGATGGCGGCGGTGCTCTCTGACGGTGGCGGAGTTCTCTCTTCCGGCGGTGCTCCTCCCTTCTCTCCAGCCCCGACGGGCGCGATGGCCTCTCCCGCGCGCGGCCGCTTCCTCCTTTTTCTTCTCCCGCGGGCGGCCTCCTCCTCCTCCTTCTCCCGCGCATGATGCCTTCGAGGACGTCCATAGGCAGTTTGCCTCAGGCTTTGCCTCCTCTGTTGGAGCCTTTGCCGACGTGCACAGTAGCCTTTGGAGAGGCAAAACTGGCTTTGCCTCACCTTGTTGGAGTCAGCCGACTGCCCATGTTAGCTCCGTTTGCAAGAGGGACAACTGAATTCCAATTACAACGATGAACATGACAGAGGAGATGAAAAAAAATGCTAGGATAAATTCCTCTGTTTTCTCTGTTCACATATTGCTCAAAAGATTGAAGCTCAAGTGCAGTAGCAAAGACTTCATGATGTGCACGGCATTCTTGTTCTTCTTCTCTCTGTCTACTTGCAACAAATAGAATCAGCCGTCGAGTACTGTCGCACTCCCGGATCCGGAGCGTCTCATCCAGCTGCGGGAGGTGCATGATCCATTGATCCGTAACACCTGCGCGGCATAGAGCGCGCTCATCACATTAGATTAGACCGCTGATCGTCTCCCACCTCGGCTCCCCGGCGGAGCAAGCTGCAGCATTTCAGAGATCGCTCACGGACAGGGAGGTCCCGGCTGCGGAGACACAACCAGGCCCAGCCGAGGCTGAGCGGCTGGCCGGCTGCAAGTATCGGGCGGCCGCCGCCGGCGATCTTCACCCGGCAAGTGAGCAGGGCGATCTCGCTTCCCCCTCGCCGCCGGCTGACCCGCACGGCCTCTAGCGTCGGCCAGAGCTTGACGAAGGAGACGGCTGCGGAGCTGCGCTGAATCTGGGCCGCACAATTCCGAATAGACGGCTCAGACGCCCCCAGGGGGTGGACGGTATTTCAGATACCGACCACCCCCTACCGGCGAACGCCGCGGCTGGCCCGAGCGCCGCCGCGCCCGGCCGACCCTCGCTGGCTTTGCGGCCGGCCGCGCTCACCTCGCATGCAAGGGTGGTCAAACGACGGTTAACTTCTGCCCTAGGGCTCACAGGAAACGAGCATGCCTCCTCCGATTCATGGCGCCGTGGCTGGCCAGAGTGCCGCCGCGTTCCGGCCGGCCGTACACTGCGTTCGTCTCCGAGAAAGCTGCTGGCAGCTGGAAAATGGCCTGAACACCTCTACTGGTCATGGCGGGCTCAGTCGATAGGGTTATGAATCTCCAACCAATTCCTTGGCGTTTCATAGTGTCTGAGTGCTGCTGCTGCTGTCTCCTGGAGTCCTGGACATGCCACTTTTCCCAATTCTTTGCTTGCTAGAGCTAGATATCTTCTCTGATTGAACAACGACAGGAACGGAAGGTTATTTGATGTAGCCTAGAGAGGCAAAGACTTCTGTTTCAATCCAAGTTCAGCATAGCTCTACTGAAACTGTAACTGGCCTCTGATTTGTTGATACTGAATATATTTTACAAAACTTGAAGATTTTGCATGGCTTAAGGCTACCTAAATTATCTTCCAAGAATTTCAATCTCGACTTACGAGGTCAAGGTTTCCAAACTTTAGTTTATATTGCACCAATAATATATATTGTTGTTCTATGTTCCAATTTCAAATAAGGTTACAGTTTATCCACCTATTGTCAGGCACTCAGGTGTACAAATAATATCAGTTGTTGCGCATGTTATGTTAGCATGTACAGGTAATTCTTTGCAATAAGAACTGAATTCACTGTTGATTGTTCTTTCTGAAGTTGATTTCAGTTAGAATGTTGAAAATGATAGAGGACATGAGAAAATACTAGGATACATTCCTCTGTTTCCCTGTTCACATGCCGCTCAAAAGATTGAAGCTGAAGTGCAATAGCAAAGACTTCACGGTATGCACAATATTGACTACTTGCAACAAACAGAATCTGCAATTCTCTAAATGCTTCCGATAACTTCTCTCGTGTACACTCACTAGTGGGGAGGGATGATCAAGCAGAAATGTTTTATCCATGAGGCCATATAGCTCAACACTAAAGGATACCAAATAATTCTCGTTGATGTGGTAAGTCTTGTCGTTCTCGGAGCAAAGGAATATTGTATGTACACGCGTGCCCGGTTGTCATGCCAATCACTGATGAACTTTATCCCAATATTGCAACTCAAGAAAGAGCGGAACACTCGCCTCTTTCAGACGTGGAAACCACAGTACGTTCAGGGAGTGCTCTTCAAGAATCAAGCAGGAAATTGAGCTGTGGATTCTAGCGGGTGCTAATTAAACATGCATATATCTAGCTTAGGTTGTCTTGGAAGCGAGTAGTGCACTAGAACCGAGGAGCGTTTGGACGATGGCAAGCCAAATGTCGTTGTAAGCATTACTACTTAGTAGTACTGCTCATAAAAGTACTAGCAGCCAGTTCAGTTACATAACCATGATCTTAAGGGAAAAAACACTATGGAACTTATGGGTCAGCTGAACTGTAGAAAAAAGTTAGCCAGATTTAGCAATATTTATTTATTTGTTTGCCACAGCATCCTAGTCCTTCGTTCATGCACTGAATACCTCCGACTTTGATAGGTCTATCATCCTCTTGATGGTCTGTCTACCCCCTCGACGATCCAGTTTATTATATTCCAAGCTATAGAAGTAGCTACCATTACCGTGTTGCTGATCATCAAAGTGTATTTCATGGAGTTTGCTACTTCTTTTGCAAAAATAGAAATCATATTGCTAGGCAGGTTCTTCAAAACGAAAATAAAATTCACATTTCCTCTGGAGTCGTGCAACGGTTTCTCGAGCTCTCTGGAAGGTGGCAGGAGCAACTGGGCCGGAACCAGTGCATGAACATTCTCATGATTTGCTACGTACCTTGACTCCCCTGTCCACGAATTCATCTTAGTTTCAAAAGGAAATGAAGTAGCTAGTTCTTTTAGACTATCTGATCAAGGACGATTGTAGCTGCCCCAGCACCATGCCAGTGTGAGTTGCCTGTATCTACGGATGCAAGCTTCTTAGCCGAATCATCATCATGCTTGTCAAAAGGTAAGCAAAGTGAACGTACTCGAGGGTGGACCGTGTATCTGGAACATCAGCCTTCGAAAACCCTCCACCATAACCTATTTCCCTGGTGTCTCACATTTCTAAAGTACTAGATTTACAGTTTGTTTTTCCTGCACAACATCACTTTTCATGCAGAGGACATGTTTAGGGAAATGCATCCATCATTATTCTCACTTTCACCCACCGATCCTCAGCTTCTGCCTTTATCTATACGCAATACACACTCCACCCCCCCCCCCCCCCCCCCCAACCTGTTGTATATCTCAATTTGTTATTGCTCACTTCTTCATTGCCGTGTACCCATGTATACTCGGCCATGCGGTTAGATATAAGTCTTGTTATTGGTAGCCGGGGTACTGAATAGTCAACCATTGATGTACCCAAAGGGTAGCCAATTAGGATTGAGGGGCATCAGGAGCCTCAACAAAAACAAGTACGCGTCTGCGGTCACTGAATTTCTCCAATTTGCGTCACAATGACCTTTGAGTCCTTCATTGAGCTCCATTCATTTACCACCATTGGCGTTGATTGTTGAAGTCACCAGGCAGCAGTGTGGCATAAGACCAGTCTCAATGGGAGTTTTATGGACAATAAATTGACTGCCATGTCAGTATTTTTGATGATGTGGCACTATATTAATGAAGAGAGGTGAAATGAGTTTATGGTCGAGTGCATTTTGTTCGGCAAAGTGGTGGGAGGTAGTTGATTATGAGAGAGAAAACGGGTGCTTTACTGCTTTAGGAGATCATATAGGTCTCTATCAATCTCTATATATATTGATCGGAAAACATTATGTGAGTTATATAGCAATTGTAGTGTGTGCGTAGAGCAAAATGTAGATTAGTTGTAATACTAATTGTATTCACTTTTTTCAAGTGCCTATTGTTTTTTCTTAGTGATGTTAATATTGTTTGAGTTGTGTGCAATTTGTGAATCTGTATCCAGTGGGTCAAAAGATATCATATTCCCAGCTATAGGATGCACCTAAACAATGCTCGAAAGAAAATAACATCCTAAATTTATGATGTTGACATGATGTGCAGCTACCTACTCATAACACTATGTTTTAGTAGTTTCACTGGGGCAATTTTATCGTTTGCGATGTATTTTTGACCAATTCAAATAAAAAATAATGTCCCACGCCAAATTTTGCCTATCGTCTTTCTTTGTCAGTTATCCGAGAGATATAATAGAGCATGCAGCAGCTCAGCGCTCGACTTTAACTTATATCTATTTATTCAGGTCAATCGATCTCTCTCTCTCTCTCTCTGTATATATATCATTCACCCTCATCCTCATTTCTTGCCTTGCTTTGCTAGCTATAGCTCGTATGTGCAATTCCTCTCTGAAACATGCAACAAAGAAACACAGTATGTGCAAATAGATTCAAGTAGCACATAGACTCCATTGGCATGCTTAACTCTATTTCACCATGCCAAGGCCAGCCATTTGGGAGGAGAATTTAATTTACCGAGCAAGTTTAGGCAGCCGATTGCAAGACAAGACGACTAACACTGCTTGGGAACGAGCGGCATCGGTAATACAACAGACTTGCGACAACTACCAGGTAGCTCCATCGGCAGTCCAAAAGCTTGTGCCATGACAATGCTTACTGCAAGTGATAGGCTAAACCTCATGAATGATAAGTCTGATAAGCTTGGGGACGTTACGCGCACTTCAGCAGCATGATCCTTCCTGGCTTCGTCTTCAATTGATAAATCCGCACCCCGCATGCAGACCCACAACAGACAACACATCTTCCCTCGTGTGCCTAGGCGTGCCTCTATTGGCACTACGGATCAGGGCGTAAGTCTTGTCGTTCTCGGAGAAATTGAATAGAGTACGTACACGCGTGCCCGGTTGTCATGCCAATTACTGATGATTTACGGTGTAGCATTATCGTGTAGCAGAATCTCCTTACAGCCTGATCATCAAAGTGTACTTCATGGAGTTTGCTGCTTCTTTTGCAAAAATAGAAATCATATTTCTAGGCAGGTTTTTTGAAAATAAAATTCACATTTCCTCTGGTGTCGTGCAACGGTTTGTCTGGAAGGTGGCAGGAGCAACTGGGCTGGAACCAGTGCATGAACATTCTCATGATTTGCTACACGTACCTTGACTCCCGTGTCCACGAATTCATCTTAAGTTCCAAAAGGAAAAGAATATGAAGCAGCGAGTTCTTTTACACTATCTGATCAAGGACGATTGTGGCCCCCCCCAGCACCATGCTAATGTGAGTTGCCTGTATCTACGGATGCAAGCTTCTTAGCCGAACCATCATCATCCTGCTTGTCAAAAAGTAAGCAAAGATAACTCGCGGGTGGACCGTGTATCTGGAACAACAGCCTTCGAAAACCCTCCACCGTAGCCTATTTCCCCGGTGTCTCACATTTCTAAAGTTCTCTAGAGTAGTAGATTTTTACAGTTTGTTTTCCCTGCACAACAACACTTTTCATGCAGAGGACATGTTTAGGGAAATACATCCATCATTATTCTCA
Organism: Echinochloa phyllopogon; assembly: GCA_033239725.1. Taxonomy (NCBI): domain Eukaryota; kingdom Viridiplantae; phylum Streptophyta; class Magnoliopsida; order Poales; family Poaceae; genus Echinochloa; species Echinochloa phyllopogon. The sequence goes on from BTCW01000003.1 coordinate 5,575,211, forward strand.
CTTTCACCCACCAATCCTCACCTTCTGCAGTATTTATACGCAATTACACACTCACCTCGATCCCATGGGTTAACTGCTGCATCCAAACCTGTTATATATCTCAATTGTTATTGCTCACTTCTTCATGGGCGTACCCATGTATACCTCGGCCATGCTGTTAGATATCAAGTCCTGTTATATTGGTAGCCGGGGTACTGAAGTGTCAACCATTGATGTACCCAAAGGGTAGCCAATTAGGATTAAGGGGCATCAGGAGGCTCAACAAAAACAAGTACGCGTCTGCACTCACTGAATTTCTCCAATTTGGGTCACAATGACCTTTGAGTCCTTCACTGAGCTCCCTTCATTTACCACCATTGGTGTTGATTGTTGAAGTCACCAGGTAGTGTGGCATAATGGTCGCTTTGGGGTGATGGAGTTGACAGTTGAGGCTCAAATGACTAGGCTGAAACTTAAAGATGGAAAGTAAGGTCTTCACCGAAAGCAAAAGCATTCTAAGTCTAAAAAAATGAATGCATTATTAATGATCCATTTTATGTCTTAGCATATCAATAATTGATTCGCATTCACATTTGTTGTTATTTAGCCTTTCCATTCACATGAAAACAAAACGATTTAAGTTGGCTTGCACCAGAAAAGTCCAATGCACCGATGAATTGAAAAAATCACTTAGCTCTTAATAGTAAAGGAAAATCTATATACTTGAAGCAGGTTACATTTTAGTAAAGAAAACAGAGAGAGATAAAAAAAGTATATTTTTTAAAAGTCGTCGCACTATTGACACTCATCCTACATTATTACACAAGTGTTACCCACTCAGATGATATTGCTGCAAAGCTTCTCTATGAGCATGGAACAAATGCTTGGCACTTTTTTATCTCATCTTATTTAATCCAAAAGTCGTTACATCATTGAACACTTTTTAAACTCGAGAAGGACGAAAGGATGGTTTTTCCGTTTGGAAATGAAAAACGGACTTTCGTCAATAGTGGGTTTGTCCTTGATTAATTCCAGAGTCCGTGCCCAAGCCTAGCATGCCCACAGCCCAAAGGATGCCACCATTCTTTAGCAGGCCCGGTATGATCCTCTGCGGCCTAACAGTTAGTTTGGGCCTTGGTTTCGGCTGCAGCAGCCCACTCCGGCCTTCTTCAAATCGGGTCCCCTGTTTCGAGCAGCGAATCGCCCCCCAATGGAGGAACCGCCGGCCGTCGGTGCCGTCTGGTCCGAGCTGCCGGCGGACATCCTCACCATCATCCAAGGCACTGTCCTCGATGACGCCGGCAGCCTGCAAAAGTATCATCTTTCTTTCTACGACGCCACAATCCCCAGGCAGGAGGACCAGCCGCCACAGCCCTACGAGGTGGACCGACTCCGGCGAGTCCTGTATCTGAAGGTGGTGCTCTCCTGTGATCCTTCGAGGTGTGATTTTTACCGTAATGATGATTCGCAGTCCATATAGGCAGCTCTCATTTGCGAGAGTTGGAAGCAATAAGTGGCACTGGATCACCACCTCGTTCTGAGCATACCGTTTGCTTTATACTATTATAAAGGTTCTTGCTACCATTTGCTTTATTTTTATCTGTGGAACAACATCCTTTACATGCTTGGTTCCATGCACGCTCCACTATTCAATGCATCGCTTTCGCGTCGCCTAGATCCAAAAGCATGGAGCTACAACCGGTTCTCTGCAACTGTGGGTAACAACTTAGTCTTTATATTAACTCGAATCATTGACTTCCATCTACCAACTCAGTATGCAGACTTCATCACCTGCTCTATTTAAGCATAGTCATATCTCCCATCATTTCCTTGATTCCTTCTGGGGTGTTTTTCTGAATTTTCCTTTTTCTAGATAGGCTGGGGTGATATAATCTCAGTACTGTTGATATGCCTACATGTTGTGCATGCTTGATCTAAGCATGCACTGCATAGGAACGAGGGGCACTAGGAGGCACAGCAAATTTGGGGGCGGTAGTGTCGCTGCCTTTTGGCCTTCTCAAACATGCTGGGGATGGTGACATTGGCACAAGTCACAAGTAGGAGTAGCATGTTTGTTGTACTCATCGCCTTACCATTACGGCAATGAAAATTGGACATGTACCATAAGCCTAACACACCACCACGTACTGCATTCAACGGTTTGAGTTAAAGCCTTCGTTCAATAAACGCTTAAGGTTATTGTAAATTATTGGAAGTAGCTTTGCCAAGGGAAATAATTTCAATTGTTGAAAACAAGGTGAACACAAAGATCAGTCATATTTATTGTAAATTTGTAATGTGGTGTATGTAAAAGACACAGAATAAACTGAAGAAAGATATTAACTAGCGCAATGGATCATCTAGTGCCCAAGAGAGATTAAAACGCAGAATGCTCACTCATTGACGTGGATGCTTGAGGATCTTGAGACGCTTAATGTACTCCTGGAAGCTATAGCAAGAACCTAATTTACTCTGTACCCAGCTAGCCCCCATAATAATCATATATCATTGACTTTCATCTAGAAGCTTAATTAGTATCCACAATTCATCATCAGCTCCATGTGTACATATTTTCTCAAAAAAAAAAGCTCCATGTGTACATATATACTCCACTTCTCGGTATCTTTGCTGCTCCAGTTGGTCATTCATCTCTTTTTTTTTCTGTCACTTCTAGGGTGTACTGGATCGAGTCATCGAGAAGGCACTACTCCTGTGATGTGCGTGAAAGATATCCAAAAAGCATACATCCTCAAAGCCATATTTTGGGGTAGCAACTCTTCTGGGTTTTGTTCTGAATCCTTTTACAAGCTATAGTAGCTAGGATGGGTGATGACTGATGACATCTCAACATTAACCCTTGATACAACTGCATCCTTCATGTGTGACGCTTGGAACGAGGGGCACCAGGAGGCACAACAAAACTTGCAGCAGTGGTTAGTGTACTGTCTCTGCATACTGTTGATTAGTTGAGAATAAGGAGGGGAGCAACCTGCTGAATTGTAGTCACGACAAGCAGATTTGTCGTACCAATCGCCTTTCAGCTGAGACATTGAGTATTGGATATCCGTTATTGCCACGGAACTGCTGAATTCAACAATTGGGATTGCCACGGAACTGCTGAATTCAACAATTGGGTTAAGAAGCGTCGGTACAATAAAGTCTGCAGATCAGACTATTTCAGAGTCCAGTTCTATTGTCAGAGAGAGTTAAGTGTTCATCAGCAGTCGTCACTTCATTTGCCGAGGATTATGGGAAATAATAAACACAAGATCGGCCACCAAAATAAGAAATAAATTAGAACTATACCTGTTGAATGTACAGTCTCTGCCAAACAAATGAATAAAGTGAATCAAGATATATTAACTAGGGCAATCGATCATTGGGTGGTGCTCATCGACGCGTGGATGCCGCATAGCAATGGAAGAACTGCTCCCTGGCGAGGATCTTACTCTCTATCCACCCGCGGCAGCGCTGCTCCCGCATCGGGCTCACGGCTCAAATTGTAATTACTGAAAACAAAGTGAATACAGGATCAACCATATTGTAAAGTACGTAGTGTACCCACGCGCCACGCTACCAACAAAGTGAAGAAAGATATTAACTGGCGCAACCGATCATTTGGTGTAAAGCAGAACAGGTGCGCTAGCTTGTTCTCCTGGAAAGCTACGGCAATAACCTAATTTACTCTTGTAGATCATAATCATATATCATTGACTTCCATCTAGAAGCTTAATTAGTATCCACTCTTCATCACCTGCTCCATATATCCTGCACTCTCACACAGGATCCTTGCTGCTCCAGTTGGTCATGTCATTTCTCCTGTCACTTCTATAGGTGAACCATCCAGAAGCACTACCCGTGATGTGCATGAAACATATCCAAAGCACATACTTCCTCAAAGCCTTGCTGTTGGATAGCTGCTACTCTTTAATTTCTGAGTATCATTCTGAATTCTTTCACTAGCTATATATAGTAGCTAGGCTGGTCGATAAAATCTCGCATTCAACCCTTGATACAGCATCGCAGCTACAATCTTCATATGTGACGCTTAATTAGGAATGAGGGGCACCAGGAGGCACGCAACAAAACGAGTGGTGGTTCATGCTCTGTCGCTGCGTTCTGTTCATTGGTTGAGAATAAGCGGAGCAACCAGCTGAATTGTACTCACAGCAATCAATCCTTAGCAGACGTCCAATTCCATGCACGATCTAAGACATCTGCTAGTGGCTGGCTGGTTGCTATAGCAATGTCGAACTCAACAATTGGCCGGATTAAGAAGCCTTCCGTACAAAGTCTGTGGATCAGACTATTTCAGAGTCCAGTTTTGTTTAAATAAAAAACAGAGTGAAGAGTTCCGTATCTGATTGTTACTTAAATAGAATGTGTCGTTGTGTGCCTGTTATGCTTCTTCAAAGAAGGCACAGAAATGATTTATTGCCACAAGCTTTATCCACTAAACTGATTCATCATATGTATTACTCTGCAACTTTTATCCACTAAAATGATTTATTGCTACAAAGTACAAATAGTGATTGATAGATGCTCTCGTTTTTTCCAAACCTGAGGAAGTCCCGGAACATCCTAGTGCACCAAAAACAGTTTTGATAGATGCATCATTTTCATGCTTTGCCCCAGAAAGATATTGTTGTCCTTTCATCTACCAGCTCAGTATCCACACTTCATCATCTCCTCCACTATTTATACGCATACTCCACCTCTCTCACAGGATAATTGCTGCTCCGATTGATCATCTAATTTCTTCTGTCACTTGTTCTGGAGTGTACCGGAGGGGAGGCACTAGTACTCGTGATGTGCGTGAAAGATATCCGAACCATGTACTTGAACTTGATACAGCTGCACTCTTCATTTGTGATACTTTGGAACGAGGGGCACCGGGAGGCGCAACAAAACTTAGAGGGTTGCTGTCTCTGCAGCCTGCCTATCATAGCTTTCTTGTCATAGATACCAAGTTTGTGGTGCTATTACCAATCACCTTCCCGTTACGACAATGAAAATAGAGTATGAAACGTGATTGTACAGGATAATTGCTGCTCTGTTTGTCACTTGTTACTTAACTCTTGCAGATTTGACAAGATAATTTTCAATTACTGAACTCAAGATCAGCCCACCAAAATAAGAAATAAACTAGAACGATACTAATTGAATGTACAGTCTCTGCCAAGCAATGAATAAAGTGAATCAAGATATATGAACTAGTGCAATCGATCATTGGGTGGTGAACTGCTCCCTGGCGAGGATCTTCACACGCTTGATGCACTCCTGGAAGCTGAAGAAAGATATTAACCATATATTGTAACGTACGGAGTGTACCCCACGCTACAAACACACTGAAGAAAGATATTAACTGGTGCAATCGATCATTTGGTGTAAAGCAGAAAACAGGTGCGCTCTAGCTACGGCAATCAACAACCTAATTTATTCTTGTACCGTCATAATCATGCCATTGACTTCCATCTAGAAGCTTAATTAGCATGCAATCTTCATCATCTGCTCCATATATCCTGCACTCTCTCACAGGATCCTTGCTGCTCCAGTTGGTTATGTCATTTCTCCTGCCACTTCTTCTATAGGTGAACCATGAACCATCCAGAAGCACTACCCGAGATGTGCGTGAAAGATATCCAAAGCACATACTTCCTAAAAGCCTTGTTGGATAGCAACTCTTGTTCAATTTCTGAGTGTTATTCTGAATTCTTTCACTAGCTATATATAGGCATATAGCAGTAGGCTGGTTGATGAAATCTGCATTCAACCCTTGGTACAGCATTGCAGCTACGATCTTTTTTTTTTTGAAAGATTGGCAGGAGCACTGCCTATTCATTTAAGGAGGAGAAGAAGACCAAAGTCATACAAGGTTCTTATTACATAAATAAATGGACTCATGACGCTTAAGGCTGCTAATCATATCTAACCAAATGGGTTCTCGTCTTGGCCGCAAGCTGCAGATCGCAACTGCATCTCCTCCTTGATCATCACAAGCACAGCTACGATCTTCATATGTGACGCTTAATCACGAATGAGGGGCACCAGGAAGCACACAACAAAACAAGTGGTGGTTCATGCTCTGTCGCTTCGTTCTGTTCATTAGTTGAGAATAAGCGGAGCAACCAGCTGAATTGTAGTCACAGCAAACAATCCCCAGCAGACGTCCCATTCCATGCACAATCTACGACATCTGCTAGTGGTTGCCACAGCAATGTTGAACTCAACAATTGGATTAAGAAGCCTTCCGTACAAAGGCTGTACAGATCAGAGTATTTCAGAATCTAGTTTTGTTAAAAAAAACAGAGAGTGAAGAGTTCTGTATCTGATTGTTACTTAAATAAAATATATCATCGTTGGGTGCCTGCTTCTTCAAAGAAGGCATATAAATGATTTATTGCCACAAGCTTTATCCACTAAAATGATTCATGATATGTATATTACTCTGTGTTGATCCATCATATGTATTACTCTGCAACTTTTATCCACTAAAATGATTTATTGCTACAAAGTACAAATAGTGATTGATCGATGCTCTCGTTTTTCACCTGAGGAAGTCCCGGAACATCCCAATGCACCGAAAACAGTTTTGATATTTACATGGAACAACTCACCATCAGTTTTGATAATTGTATGCTTGGTCCAATGCACGCTCCACAATTCAATGCATCATTTTCATGCTTTGCCCGAGCTAGCCCTCGTAATCATATATTGTTGTCCTTTCATCTACCAGCTCGATCAGTATCCACACTTTGTCGAGTTTGGTCAAGCGTCTCCGTGTGGACTGGGATTAGGAGGCCGCATTATGACTGTGTGGCAGTGGTGGACAAACATAGCAAACACAGGGGAATGCTCACGCAAAGGGTTGCGCTCTCTTATCATTTTAGTCTTCTGGGAACTGTGGTTAGAGCGGAACTCCAGAATATTTGAGCACAAAGAGCCGCCTTTCCGTAGGGTTTTTGACAAAATTAAGGAGGAGGCAGCTATGTGGATATTTGCGGGCGCAAAGCACCTCGCCTTGATCATAGCGGGGACATGAGGCAGGAGTCTGTCCATACCAGGCTTTTTAAGTCTGTTTTTCTTCGTGCCTTTTTGTAAATATTTTGCACCCTTTGCCCATCTAGGTCTCCTTCTTTTTAATATAAATAGGCAACTCTCCTGCCGGTTTCGTTCAAAAAAAAAGTATCCACACTTCATCATCTCCTCCACTATTTTTAATTTTATATGCATACTCCACCTCTCACAGGATCATTGCTTCTCCGATCGATCATCTCATTTCTTCTGTCACTTGTTCTGAGGTGTACCGGAGGCACTATTACTCGTGATGTCCATGAAAGATATCCAAACCAGAAACCACGTACTTGAACTTGATACAGCTGCACTCTTCATTTGTGATGCTTCGGAACGAGAGGCACCGGGAGGCGCAGCAAAAGTTAAGAGGCTTAGTGTCGCTGCATCCTGAGGGTAGCCTGCCGATCCTAGCGTTCGTGTCACAGATACCAAGTTTGGTGTGCTATTACCCTTCCACTTGACGTTACGACAATGAAAATTGGACGTCTATAAGCTGATTTGGGTGGCACAGCTGACAGCTGAATCAACAACTGTACTAAGCCTTACTATGAAAGGTTGTGGATCATACTATGTCGAAGTTCAGTTGCCGATTTGATAAGATAATTTTCAATTACTGAACTCAAAATCAGCCCACCAAATAAGAAATAAAGTGGAACACCATACCTGTTGAATGTACACTCTGTACCAAATACGAGTAACTGATAAAGTGAACTGGTGAACCTTTTTGCAACAAACAAAATGATAAAGTGAAGAAAGATGTTAACTAGTGCGCCTGCTCATCGACGTGTTCGCTGCATAGCAATGGAAGAACTGCTCCCTGGCGAGGATCTTGACACGCTTGATGTACTCCTGGAAGCTGAGCTCCCCATTCTCCAGCGCGTGCCCAAGGGCGTCAATGGCGTCGTCCACGGCGAGCTCCGCTGCCTTGCTCTCCATCCACCGCGGCGCGTCGCCGGCGGCCGCGTGCGGCGCCAGCGCTACTCCGGCGTCCGGCGCGCGTCTCGCCTTGTGCAGCCAGTCCAGCAGCCGCCCGCGGTGCGCGAGGCTTGCCGTCACGGCGCGCTCCAGCCGCATCCTCTCGTCTTCCAGCTCCCGCACGGCGCGGCCCATGGCGTGGCCCCGTGACCGGAGCCCGGCCTGCAGCGAGGTCATGGCGTGGATGTCCTGGTCGGCGCCGCCGCGGAAGGCGGCCGCGTCCCTGCCCAGCCTCGAGGCGAGCTCGTCGAGCAGCACCGCGTGCATGCGCCGCCGCTCCTCCTCCGCCGGCGTAGCCGCCGCCCTGGCGGCTCCGGTGGTCGTGTTCGTGGCGCCGGCGACGGAGCCGAACGAGGCCGCGGCCGTCGTCAGCGGGTGGCACATCCTCAGCGCCGCGACGAGGCTCCGCACGAGGCCGGCGAGGCTGGAGCGCGGCACGTCCCAGCCGTCAAGGTACGGCAGCGTGCGGCGGACGCGGCCGGTGCGGTGGTCGACGAAGGGGTGGTCGGGGACGAGCGACGCCGGCGGCGGCGCGGCGGGGAAGACGTAGACGAGCGGCGGCAGGTAGGGGTACTCCCTGGGGAGCCACACGGTGAGGAGGATCGGCGGCACGGCGGCGGAGGAGACGTCGACGGCGAGGCGGCCCCGGGCGTTGAGGAGCACGGCGGAGGCGCCGTCGTCGCTGGTGTAGGTGTCGACGGAGGGGGAGAGGGTGGGGAACTCCTGGAGGACGGCGAGGAAGTGCTCCCGGACGAGCCACCGGAGGTCAGGGTGCTCGTACGGGGCCAGCGCCGCGTCGACCAGCACCACCGTGCCGGCGGCCGCCGCCGTCGCCATGCATGCCCGTCCGGTACTCCGGCCTCACAAACGAATCAAACACACCCAAAAACTCCGGCAGAGATAATATATGTGAGAGCGATCATATGCCGTTCTGATTGTTCGGCTCGGCAAAAAATGAGATCTTTGTCATGACTTCAACACGGATTATTGACGAGAAGCAAGAAGCTTCTGCTACACAGTTTCCATTGAATTTAACGTGTTCATACGGTGAAAGCTACATCCGGCCATTCAATTATCTGTTTATATGATATAATTAAAAAAAGGTAGTTATGACTATCTCATAGGTGGCCTTGCCGCTAGCAAATGAAGCTGATGATAAGGACTTTGTGGTAATCGACAAGAAAGTAGCTAGAATGCCGGCCTTGAGCGGCAATGTCTGTCACTTATTTTAGTATTATACACTCCCTTTAATTAAAAAATAAGTGATATATTGGACATAGATGAGACTTCCAAAATGCAATTTGAATTAATATTTTCATAAAATTTTATTTAACCTTTTTGCGGCTATAAAATATTTATTTAATGTAGTAAAAGTACACTTTATTATAGTGCTAAAGTATATACTTCTATGAAACTATGATTCAAGATTCATCTATTCGTTTTCAAATACACAAACACAAATTCAGGACATCACAATTTCTATAAGAAATCAGGGACATTTCTGTTTTTTAGGAAATACACCTTCTATCTTAAATTACAATTTATTTTGGATGTACACATAGTACACGATATATCTAAGTGAATAGCAAAATTCATATATCTAGGAAAATCAAAATATATTGTAATTTGGGACAGAAGGAGTAAAGAATAACACTCACTTGCGACTATGAAGACAACATGGTGTTTATTAATTTAGCCGTCAGTAATGCTACATGTCCTAGGTCGGTGAACCATACAGTACCATATAGTAGACCTCCGAGCATTTCCTCGGCCGAGAAAGCAATTAAGAGTCCTGCGTTCCTGTCAGTTTGTCATTGTCACTTCTTAAGCGACGATGGAAACTTGGAAAGAAGATGAGGAACCCTTCAGAGAAGAGAGCGAAGAATTCTCAAAGGATGAACAGGTCAGAAACGAGAAATCTTTTGCTTCCCTTCACGCGGATAAGCAAAAGTCTGTCTGTTGGACTTGAAGAAAGGCTGCCACAGACCGTGATAGCTACCGCTACCTGTTTAGCTGTTGAATGTTTGGTTAATTGCACGAATGGACAGGTGGCCTTGCTGGGATGATCGTGATCATGATCATTGACCCCCAAGTCGTGGTTGTATGTGACAGGTAATTACGGTGTACAAAAGATCAACGTGGACGTGGCAAAAAAAGACGAATCACCGCCTAGCTGTTTCTGGCCATAAATAAACCACGGGAAGATTATTGAACAAATTCCTAGCCACCATCATCTTTTTTTTTTCGAGGAGAACCTAGCCACCATCATCTATTTGATTATTGAATAGTGAAGAGTCTACTAGTGCTTCTGTTGAAGTCCGGCCTGGGTGGGAAAAATTGACCAGGCCCAAGATACTCTCAGGTCTTTTTGGGCTGGGCTTTTATTCTTGAAGTCTAATCATTTGGGCTAGAAACACATTGGTGTTTGTATTTGCTTAAAAGTATTTTAAACCCTCTCATGTTGTATTTCCTAATAATATGCATAGTCTCATGTTGCTTTCTTTGAAGCCGCCGTGTTGTATGAATACAAGATGTCAGTACACAAGATTGTCACTTGTTAATGTGCATGATACTAGATGTAGCCTTACTTTTGTAGCCAACACGCAAGACTAATGGTCTAATTATGTCCCTCCTAACTAGCAACAAACACTATCTCAGGGCACAAATAATACTTATATTTTACAAATTATGCAGCCAAAAAATGAATATTTTACACCACTAGTTTTTAAAATTTATTTTCCGAGAGATATCTGCACCAAAAATAGTCTCTTATTCACGCCTGGTGGAAGCGCGGGAAACTAATCCGGCGCGCGCGAAACAAAGCGAAGTTCCCACCCACGCCCAGCCTTTGCCATTGTGGGACCCACGCTACCCTAAACCTGTCAGTGACTCGCTACGCTAGTCCTCGCCTCCTCCAGCTCCCCCCTTTCTTCCCCTCCGGCGCCGCTTCTTCCCAATCCCCTGGATCCCAATCCAATCCTTCCAAGAACCAATCGAAATCAGTTGGCTTTCGATTTTTTGCGCATACCGATGGGGATTCCCAATCTTCTCCGCTTCCTGAAGCCATTCATCGAGCCCGTGCACATCAACAAATACGCCGGCAAGCGGGTAAGCAGATCCCCATCTCACCTCCCCCTCTGCAGTTTCTCTCGCATTTTCCATCCTTCTTGATTTCTTGGCATTTTGCTCTGCATCTGCAGGTCGGCATTGATGCCTACTCCTGGCTCCACAAAGGAGGTTCGATTCGATTGTATCGCTGCAATGTATTTAGTAGTACGGATAAAGATTCTTTTGGCAGTATTCTTAACATATTTTTCTTTGTTTCTCGTGTTCGGTTTATGATATTTCAGCCTACTCTTGCAGTATGGAGTTGTGTATGGACCCCAGGAGCCCTGCAGCCAGGCGCTACATCAGCTACTTCATGCACCACATCAACCTCCTCCGGCATTACAAGGTTGTTCCCGTCGTCGTATTTGACGGGGGCAGCATGCCTTGCAAGGCGGCCACGGATAATGAGCGGCAGAGGTATGGCGACTCGTGCTGTGATGATATTTGGTTAAGAATTCAGAGTTTCATTCTCCATTTGCATGTGTAGTTTTGTGATTTGCGTCGTCAGCTTATGTGCCTTGGTGGATTTGGGATTATTTAATCTGTTATTATAGATCAGGAATTTCTCTTAGTCACTGTATATGAAGCATTGGGGTTTAGAACTCTTGTTTTAAGGCCATAATGGAGCTGAGCTATGCTTATTACCTACAATTTTTGTTATGCTCATAGAGTCATAGCCCATCAGCAATTTGATAGTTGTATAAGATTGTCCTGCTATCGAGATTTCTTTGTTGTCTACTGAGGTGCAACAATAACAAGGTTATTGTGCAACTCCTAATACCTAAGATGTAAACATATATACATTTGAGTCTCATTGCTATTTGCATTCAGGAGGAGGGAACTTAGTTTGAATATGGCGAAAGAAAAGCTTAAGCAAGGAAATAAAGCTGCTGCCATTGACTTATTCCGGGTAAGAATCTAATTTTTCTTTCTTCCAGTTGCCACACCAGAATAATTGCTGCAACCTTGTCACTTCTTAAAATGTTAGAAAAGGGTTTTTTTAGAACTTCATTCGTTCGGTGAGCTTGGAGATAGCAATAGCACTCATTTCTGAATTCTCTTTTCCACGAACCACCTTAAATTTCTTGGTCTTGATTTCCTTTATAGTGAATGTGGAAGCTAGTTGTGTATCAACTGACAGTTACTACTTTTTGGCAAAAGGTAAGACACATGGTGCACAACTATGAAGTATTGGTTTGAAGCTCTTAGCTTATCACTAACTATGTGGTTCTATTAAAGAAGGTGAAAACTAGTAAGCAAGGGCATAAGTGCTGCCGATTTAATCAAGAAAAGTAGAATTCACAATGTTACAAAGCCAAGGATTGAAGCAAGTACTCAATGAACACCACCCGTAACAGAGGACTGTACAAATCTTGAATACTGAAATTGACACTGCAATAAAGGAATTTTCATACTATAAGAACTGTATATGATAGCACCCAGGCAAGAGCCTGCAGTAGTTTCAATTCAGCTGCTGCTTTCCTAACTGTACTTATGGAAGGGAGCAACAGAACCTGCAATCTGGATGTTATAGTTTGATTTTGCCTAGTATTGTCCACATGTTCTCCATTTCCATGTAAATTTGTGTTGCTATGTTTAATCATCTGTTGTGAATGGACGTGGTGTCCAGAAACTTGTCTCTTGATTTTCTTGCATTCTAAGGTGATAATTGTTTGATATTTCCAAACTTCAGTGTAGCTCTTGAAATGCTGCTAGAATCGCATGGCTTGATTGGTTTTTTGATATCATGAAATTAATGGCCTGTTGTCAAACAACAAACAAGTCGTACAGATGGTTCCTGTAATCCATGGTTATGACGAGTAGGAGGCGGATGTGATTACGATTCTCTGGCACTGATCTATGTTCATTTGCAGAAAGCTGTGCACATTACTCCATCGATGGCTTATCAACTAATTCAGGTACTACATTGAAAGTAATTCCGTGTAGACATTCTTCACCTTTGTATGAACAACTCATAATTTTTTTTCCAGGTTTTGCGGTCAGAAAATGTTGAATTTGTGGTTGCTCCATATGAAGCCGATGCACAGTTGGCATATCTAACTACACTTGATGCTGATCAAGGGGGCATATCTGCTGTAGTTACAGAAGACAGTGACTTGATAGCGTATTGTTGCCCTGCTGTGAGACAATCACTTTCTCTTCACAGGCTTTTTGCTCTGCTTTTTGTATCTAACATATACCAACTTTTAGGTTATATTTAAGATGGACCGGTTCGGGAGTGGTGAAGAATTCACAATGGAGAGAACCCTAAAGACAGAGAAAGATGGCCTTTCTTTCCGAGATTTTGATCAACAGCTTTTTACAGGTATGTGTGCCCATGTCTGGTAGACTTGAACTAAACACTGGTACTTCTCCAGTCAAAGAAGCATTTCCTCCACGCAATTTAGCCTGTTAAAAGCTCAAAATTCTTTCAGCATAGGTTTATTTTTTTTGGTGCTTTATTGATTTTTCAGCATAGGTTTATTGAGGTCGTATAGTATCTTTAGTTCTGAGACTGAATGATAACCAACTTATTTTGCTTGAGAAGTTGCTGCATCTTTCGTTCTATTGTTTTTTCTGTGCAGTCTGGCCAACCATTTCCAATGTCATCCCAGGTTTCAGCCTAGATGATTTATGCTACCAAGTTATTTGCTTTCTATGTGTTAGAAATGCAATTCTTATTCTATTCCTATTATTCAAGTGGCAATATAAACATGTAAAAGAGAAGGGAAACTGCAGATAAAACCTTATAAAAGGCTTTATCACACATATACTAAATACCACTGACATTTCATTTTTTATTTGGACAGGCATGTGTGTTCTTGCCGGATGTGATTTCCTTCCATCAATTTGTGGCATTGGTACCAAAAGAGCATATTCCATGATCTCAAAATATAAAGACATAAATAGTGTAAGGATGACTACTCTCTTACTGATCTTGTGCTATTCAGAAAAAAGAAAATTACTTACTCTCTTTATATTTTGGCATAAACTTCATTAGTAGCTTATATGTGTACCATTTTTATGAGTGGTTGAACACAATGCAGGTAATAGACTACCTTTTTGAAGCATATGTCCAGTTTGTTAAAAGTTACAGTACACTACATTATTAAGATACATTTATTATTTTATTTACAATACATAATGTTTGTGGAACTATTTCTGTAATTTTGTGTTCCAGTACTTTGTACAGACACAAATGCAATTTTACTGCAGAAGATAATTTTTTTCTGTAACCATTGCAATATACTGAATGAACTTCTTGAGCGTCCAAATTACAGAAGAAAGAATCTGATATAATTTGCAGCAGTCATGTTTTCTTGAATATCAGTTATTTTGTACAAAAGTACAACACATTGTTGTTGAGTTTTTCAGTTTGATACCAGTTGCATATCATTGCACAAGTGCATTCGCCATACCTAGATAATTTTTTATGCTGCATGTTGTAACTATCTGAGAAATCTGCAATCTGCAGTGGTGAATGTTGTTTTCGGGTATAAAGAGCTGCCTCACTGACCTAAGCATTACCAGGTTATATCAAACCTAAAGCTTGACAAGCGGTACTCTGTACCAGATGATTATGCTGATTCCTTATGGAAAACTCTTGCAGTGTTCCACCATGCTAGAGTGTAAGATTGCTTTTGTCTTACTTTGTGCATCTGTATGGCTTGTGAAAAGATACTGATGAGCCACTTTCTTTCAATTTCCCAGATATGATGTCAAAAGCAAGTCACTTAAACATTTGAAACCTTTGGGCGAACAGTATGCCACTTACTTGGATGGAGACCTGGATATTCTTGGACCGTATCCTAAGTTTTTGTTTAATAAGACTAAGCATAGGCTTCTGTATAAAATGTTTGTTGCTGACTACATCTCTAACAGTACTAGCATCAATACAGGGGCACTTACTACCAGTTTTGATACTCGTGTTACTGGTTCCTTCGATAAATGGCTCATCTATTTAGGAAAAAAACTAAATCATAACTTCTTACATAGGGCACAAGTTGCCACAAGTTTGGGTGTGCAGTAGTCTGTCCTCAATTCATTTTTGTTCTTTTAAAATGCACTTTGTGTCCTGATTATGCTTTGTATTTAACCAGTGGTCATATATGAACTTGTCATTGTAGCAAAAATCTGTAGTTACTTGATATTGCTTGGTGCCTAAATAGCAATACTGTTAATCAGTCTTCCATACAAATTATTTATTTTCCACTCTTATTACCGTGAATTCCTTAATCTTCTGAAGAGCATTATCACCATCAACTGCAAGAGGGATTGCAGAGGGGCACCTGAATCCTATTACCATGAAAGCATTTGATCAGTACTCCAGAATCATTAGCCCTACTGATTTTCTTGATACCTCAGCATTTGATGTTGCTAATCAATGCGGTTCTCAGGAAGTTTTGTCACAGCAGAGTTCTGTTACAATCCTTTCATCCCAGGAAAGCAAAGAAAATATAATAGGTGAGTGTGCTCTTGGATGACTCAACATTTTTTCATGGTTATACTATCTTAATCTTTATTTCGTTTGCTAATCCAATTTATTTCGAAAGATAAAAAAGGATGATTATGCGTCCTACAATACTCCAATGAACTAGGTCAAATTAATGACTTCTCATACTGTTTTTTATTTGGTTACACAATGTTTGCAGTTGATGAGATTCCTAATGATGGGCAAAACTGCAAAAGAGGTGTTCTTGCCTTTGGCAAATTTCTACTGCAGAAGCAATCCCCTCGAGTGGAAGGCAATGAAGTGGAGCCAAAAAATATCCCTGAGAACAACCCATTCAAGAAGAGGAAATTATCCGCTGCCAAAGGTCAAGAAATGGGTCAAAATGACTTACTATTTGATCTGCAAGATGAAGAATCGAATTTATCATGCTCACCATTGTCAGACACAATCAAGAACGCGGACCAATTGAGTTTTGGGCAAGAAGATTATGGCGAACCAAATTTGTTGGTCAATGAAGTACCTGTTGCTATTTGCTCGACATTGACACGGCATAGTGTCAAATCTATGCCGAATAAGATACCTTCAAAGAGACAAAAAATTCTGAAGGGGTCCATGGATAAGACAAATAAAAAGGTGAACGAAAGCAGTGGAATATTGAAATTTTTCACGCGGTTGTAATTCCATTCACCTACTTATTTTGTATTTCAGTTGCCCAGAAATAGATGCATTGACAAAGCCTTTTGCATCTGTCATGCTAGAGTAGGAAAATTTTGTTTATTTTGAAATACGAGTTTATTTGCGGTGATGGGTTCCAGACATGTTTTTATTTCAGTTGGAGATCCATATCATGGAATATGTTACTATCGACCACGACTACAAATTCCTTTTTAAAATTTGATGCATATATATGAATGCTAATCCAAGAGCACTTTTGGAAAAAAAAAATCACAAGGTACCATGTAACATTTAATACTAATAAATAAAAGTTCTCAAATAATTATTAGTAAGCATTATACCCTATGTGGACAGTGTGCCACACTCGCCAAATAGCCAATGAAGTTTTGTAACTGCAGTTGAACATTGTGAGGAAATATTGTCAAAACTCACCATTGAATCAAAAGCAGTGGTTATCTGATGGTTGACAAACTTTTTATTTCTGAACTGCAGTACAAAATTGCGCCCTTGTGCTGGTCGACTCGCGAAGTACCCTTAACAGCTTTTGTGAAGCGAATGTCAAAATTGGGACAAAGATGCCAATTGGGAGGGTCCCAAATCTGATTCTGCTGAAGGCAATATGTACCAGTAAATGTGCCCGTGATCAAGCACAATAGAAAATAAAGAAGAAACCAGATGAACACACATTTGTTAGGGGTATGTATAAGTGGGTTGTGCCATCGTTTGCCCCTATATGTAATGAACTGAAAATTGTTATGAACATGCTAAGCCTCACTTAAAAGAAATCAAGTCCATTATTCAATTGGGAATTGACAAATTTTGACATAGTATTATTATGCCATGCAATTAGTTTATCCCCAATAATAATTGGTCTATGGAAGGAGACGTTCACCGCAATAAATCTCCTGAGCTCTGCTAACTGCGGATTGTTTCCATCTAACCGCATCATACAACGACATATATTGCACACGTAGTGTGGTGTATTGTCCAACCAAATGTCATTTTAGAATCTAGTTTGGACTTTATTATATATTTAATCCACATATTAAATGATGTGTTTGTACATGCATTTGCATATATGTGCTGAATAGGTTGATACTGGCGAGATCTTTGAAAAATTGGCACGAAGAAATCTTAAATTTGGCGGGAAACCGAAATATAGAGCCGGTTTCTGCCATGGTCTGCCCTTGGTAATTCATGTGCTGGGGCGAGCAATAGCAAAACCCTCCCTGCCTTCCCTAGGAAAGCATTTTAGAGGAGTCTTGCAAATGCACTATTTTTAGCTGCAAAAAAAAACAGCAGCAGGTTCTGAAATCGGCCATACAAATACCATTTCAACCGGCCGTAGAAATCGGTTGTGCAATAGTGATATGGAAAGATCCATAATTTTATGGCAATATGGCCGGTTTTACTTGTGTGTAAGTGATTTACAACCTCGCTGTCAACCGGTTCATAAATTCATCTCGATCATTATCCGTATCGTACACAGCCACATCCACTCTTCCATTTTATGGATCGCATGCTCCCACCACTACTGGAAAGCGCTAGTTTCCCTAGGGTCAAATTCCTTGGGAAAAAACTATAAAAACAGTAGGGAAACATTTTAACTAGGAGTTTTTGGTAGGGAAACATTTCTAGGGGCGGCGTAGCGCTACCAGGGAAGCGTATGGAGCCGACAGGAGATGGGGCCGGCGTCCGGTGGAGCTGTCCCTCGACGGGAGAGGCGGTCATCTCAGGCAGAGCGCGTGGATCTTCACTGCGAGGAGGAGGTAGCACTGTAGAGGTCATCCAAGCTTTGGAGGAGCCGGGATACACCGCCGCTGCGCTGCGCTGCTCCCTCTGTTGGGATCTACTAAACATGCACGCTTGTTTCTGATAGACGATCCACATCAAGTGGGAATGCTAGCTATTCAAAAATCTAGGGGTGTTCCCTGTGCAGCACGCCAATAATTTGTGTACCGATGTGGAGTATTCGCACCATGCTCCAATGGTTTGGGCCACACTATTTCTTTCAAAATCAAGGAAACCTAATATATACCATATCACAGATACAATATAACATATAAAACATATCATGACAAATTAAAGGGGGTTGGTGTCCCAGTCACCACGCCCGGGACGACTAAAGGGGGTTGGTGCGTGACCGGGACTAATGGGGACTTTTCTATTAGTGTATGCTAAAAAAGTAATATGTAACATGCCACAAAACTCAATAAACCGGAAACACCCGAGCCATTATGTGAATAAGTAAATATACTGACATTTAACTAGCATCTCTCATTTTTTGTGTTCATTTAGAGGAACTCTCTACTCTTATGACACTCGATATTGCTCAAAAGAATAAATGTGCTTAGTCACCTTGTACAGCATGCGATGCTTGGATATGAACCTATGACTGACTAATAATAATAAACTTGAACCTACTTAGCTTGCATATAATTCATAAGAAAAAAGGTAAAAAAGAGAAAGCCATGGAGAGTTAAGGAATAAATCCATGAAAATCTATGAAGGAAAAGCATGAACCCACGCCGTAACTATTGAGTTTTGTTTCTTATTCTATGTTTTGTGTCAACCAGGGGTGGATGATTTTTTATTTTATTTTTGCGAAATGAGGGGTGGATGATTTTTTTCTAAACAAAGAACAAAAGAGACTGTTGCATGATGGACTTTGGAGAGTTGTACGTCATCAAATTACAAAGATGATATTGCATCCGAAATTCAGACGCGAGTAGGTGCATTATTGGCTATGAGCTGATCAATCAATTACTGTAAGTTTCACAAATTTATTATTGTTGATGTGTGGAAAGTCCTTCCATGAAATCCATAGAAACATCACTCCAAAACTTTGTGAATAAGATCCTTTTGTTACTGTCAACAGTTAAGCAACCTTGATTAGATGTGTACAGCTGAATTAAGCAAATCTATACCCCTCTATCAGGCGACTGCATTTTGAGCTTGCTATTAAAAAAACCACAACACTGTTGTACGCGAGCTCAGGTCTAAGTTAACACATATTCACTGATGTGAAAAGATTATATATGTTAATCCTCATATTTGACTGCAAATTTTTTAATACTTTAGTCAGGTAATGCTGTACGCATTAGTCAGGCCGATTGATCGCTACACTGAATGCAAACATATTCGGCATGATAGATAGGTGATTACATTTTCCATTGAGAACAGTGACATTTTGAGTTTGGAGCTTTATTATTACAGGTCACACACGCACTTCATGAGGTGATGAGCTCATAGATAAATATATCGATCTACTCGCGTCTGATTTCGGAAGCAATAGCTAGCAGTCCAACAACAGCATTTGTTTGCAAAAATAATCATCTCTATCTCCCTGGTGACACACAGCATAGAATAAGGAACCACGGTGAGTTTATGTTCCACTATCGATTTTCATGGATTTCTTCCTTAACTCTCCATGGCTTTTTTTTTTCTTTTTACTCCTTTTTTAATACATGCAAGTGGGTTATTAGTACGTCATTCAATTTGCATAGATCCATCAAATTTGCAAGAAACAAATTGGAACTACCGGTGCGGAAAAAGCAAGGATATCGCACCCACATATTTAATCACATTGTTGAGTAATAAGATATATGGACAGCAAAAAATGTTTCTGCCTTTGGAATTAGCAGGTAAGCCAAACCTCTACGTTGTAGGCGTACCACGTACGCACAGATCTTAGTTGATATTTATCTTGTGAAGTAGTCAATCAATACCTAGATTCCGTCACAAAGTAAACTATATATCAACCTATCAGCCGCTCGATCGATACTACCTTGATTAATAATCTCTGGCATTTTCGGGCAATGTCATGTCTGAAATTAGTTGTGTTCCTTTTCTCTTTTCTTTGTGTTGTTTGGGTTTCGTTGTGCTCAATTGCTGCTGTAATAATTAAGTACGTGGTTGCTACTTATTTAATGAGAAGTTCAGGTCAACGTTTTGCCCGCCGTGGTTTTCTACGCTAAACAATGATACTATCTTGATTACATATTTGGAACTGAATTAAGCTTCGATAAAGATTGTACAACTCTATCGGGCACATGCTTTTTAGCCTGCTTTTAGAAAAACCACAACACTGTTGCATGTGGGCAGCTCTAAGTACACACATGTTCACCGCTGTCAGATGATTATATGCTACAATCCCATATTTGACTGCGTTTTTTTTAGTACTTTAGTGATCAGGTAATGCTGTAGTATATACACATCTTAGTCGGGCCGATTGATTACCACACTAAATCATATATTATGAAACATGTAGAGTTAATATATATAAGGCCTAATTCGAGGAGAATTGTTGCTCAAATGCATGCATGCCAGCCCAGCGTTTGGAGTTTGGACATGCATTGCATGGGCAGCTATATATCCGCTAGGGCCTAGGCTAAGCCTAGAGCTGTACGTTAATCCTAACGCGCATGCATATAGCATTAGGGAGAGGACCAACGCGTACGCGTCTGAACGGAACAACAAACATTTTGGGACCAGTTGACTGACTGCCTCAGCCGCCGGCCTGCGGCGTGAGGGGTAGGTAGGTCAGGTGGCCCCACAAGTTGAACTTGCCTGAACTTGTCCAACGGGCAGGACCAACGCGAGCTAGCTACCGTCGGATCGGCGCCTGACCTAGCCGCCGCCGCTTCAATCCTACAACCCACAGCGCCTCTCTCCTTCCGGCCGGGTGCCCTAGACGTTTCTATCCCTAGCTATATATAAGGCCGCGCAGCCCACAGCAGTATCGATCCTTCCATCCGCGTGACGTGACCTAGCCGTCTTCCTCTCCTCTCTTCCTCCCACTCGAAAGTCGAAACAGACACAAGCTAGCCATGGAGATGCAGCTCCGCTCAGGCCGCCGCCTCCGCTCCGCGCAAGAAGCTCCTGTGCCGCCGGTGCGCCGCCGCTGCCGTGCTCGGCGGCGCAGCCCATCACCGGAGCGCGACGGCGGCGGGGATGAGAGCCGGCTCAGCAACCTCCCCGACGCCCTCCTCCTCCTGGTCCTTGCCCACCTCGGATCCACGGCCGAAGCTGCAAGAAGAACGTGCACCCTTTCTCGCCGGTTCGCCGCCCTCTGGCCGGAGCTCCCCGTGCTCGTCTTCCGTGACCTCGACGCCGACACCGTCGGCCGTCTCCTCGCCACCCCAACCTCGCCCGGCTCGAGGTCGAGATCCATAGGCGCCACCGCGACCTCCCGGCCTCGCAGATCTCCTCGCTGCTCCGCACCGCCGAGGAGCACAAGCCCAAGGAGGTCGTCTTCAGCATCGGCGGGGGAACCCCCGGGAACGACGACGTTACCTTCGCGCTGCCCTACTTCACGCAGGCCACGCACATGAAGCTCAAGGTATGGGATCGCGGCTTCACCCTGCCGCCGGCCGGCGAGTTCGGCAAGCTCCAGGAGCTGGCCCTTCTGTTCTGCTGCGTCGACCCCGGTGTTTGGACAGAAAAATCGCCAAGAGATTTCTCTACACGCGTGGGAAAAATAAAATGCGGGCGTGCCAGTGTACAGAGTACACAAAGTAAAAAAAGGGAACAAGTATTTCATTAATCTTTTCAGACAACAAATATACAAGTTCCTAATATTGTGCGCTCTATGGTCTGCTGACGGAGCACCTCCGATTAGGCTGCCGTGGTCGTCGTCTTTGGTCTTCGCTTCACGTTCTCCACGCATGTGCTGATGATGGTGATGTAGGTGTGTGTATGGGCGTCGGCATCGTCATGGCCTCGTCGGTGTCCATGAGCCGGTGTAGCGCAGCTGGGACATCAGCTCCGCCCGCCCTCGCGTCGTCCGCCTCGTCGGTGTCGAACGACGCGTAGTGGATGTCGATGTAGGGGTAGCAGATGCTTGGTGAAGACGGGGAGCTTGACCGAGTAGTCGACGTCGTGGCAGCTTGATCGTCAGAGTCTTGAATCTTCAAGTCTTGGTGTAGAGCGCGGCCGCAGGGAAAATCCATCTGCAAATTAGCCTCCGGCTTTCTATCTCCTGATAGTAGTAGTGTTTGCCGCCATGTGCATGTGCATGCATTGGGCCCAAATACATGCAAGGGACACACACGTAGCGCATGCATGCCTTCCTGTGCATGTACGTGATGCACTTTCATACGTGCACATCACCGGCCGTGCATGGGCTCATCGCCGGCCGCGCGGTCGGGCGGTGCAGCTCAATGGCTTCATCACGTCGTAGTCGGCCAGCACCCTCCGGCCGTCGACAGCTCGTCGTAGACCCCAGATCGGATCGCTCCCGGCTCCGGTTCTCCTCTCATCGGTGCGACGTGTGTGTTCGTGCGTGCATGGATGATGGATGTGATCTATAAAACAAAGAAGGAGTGAGGGATTAACCTGCACCGCCGACGGTGTACGGGGGGTTCATGGCGCTCGACCTGGCTCCGACATAGTCGACGGCTCCCAAGCGGTGATGGAGGTGAGCGCTAGGCTTGGAGACGATGGCCGCGGTGGACGTCGCCGGCTTGCCGCAGCAGATGTTGCCGACTTGCTGGGCTGAGGCAGACTTGGGCAGCAGTAGGAGATGCAAATAGCAGGCGCTCTCCTTGGCGGCTGCTTGTGTCCACCACCCAAAAAAAAGAAGCCCCCATTCTGCGTAGGGGTGAGAGGCCTTTTATAGGCAGCGGCTAGGGTACAGAGTCACCCCGGACTCTCCTCGCGCGCCGCCGTAATCAGTTGGTCGAGAGAAAATCTCTCCTGTGGGCCTGGACGCTTTGCTTAATGACCAAGCTGAACCGGCGTCCCTATCTCCAAAACAAACTCCGGATAATTATCCTCGCGTCGGGATTCTCTGGGACGATTTGCTCCAGCTCACTTTGACGTGGGCCTAACTAGGTGAGGTCCCATTGCACAGAGGAGAAACCCACACGTACGCGTGTATTGAATTGGTTTTCTTTCAACTGACGTCAACCAGGATATCTCGGGTTTGTTGCTGACCAAGGATAATCATCGCCGGCTTTCTACGGCAAGGATCTCCCAGCACTCTTTAGTCACCTGTAGGTTCTAGAACCTTCTAGGTGAGGCCAGCTGTACTGTGGGTCCGACGTATCCCGGCACGGCAACACGTACTTGGCCTCGTATGCATACGGGTCTAAGCCGTCTACTGCGAGGACTCCAAAAGATCCGTATACGTATCGGCGTCGCTTATGCTTACGGGCGCCATGCATACCGGCCGCCGCGCACCATCAGCTCTTGAGACGCTAAACAATCAGCAGCCATATATATTTTAACTCACACGTATGAGGCTTGCATGCATGTACGTGAATGAAACGAGCTTTGCATGCAGCCAGGGCAAGTTAGCTTCCTTCCTTTCTTGATCACTTATAAGTCCAATTCTAAACTCAAATCACAACACAACAATTACGTGCAATGTATAAATATTTGTACCAAATTATGGTCAAACACCCGGCGAGCTTGTCCGCCGCTGCCCGTGCCTGCGCGTGCTCGACATGTACTGCCAATGGACGGACAGCCAGGTCGATCTCCACTCGGGGTCTCTCGAGGAGATCGTGCTCAGGTACCTGCCTCCTCTCGGACTCGGCGACGCCACGCCGCGGCGTGTCGACATCGTCGCCCCCAAGCTCAAGAAATTAAGCCTGGAGTCCTACATGGAGCCGGAAATGGCGGCGTCGTTCTCGGAGACGGCGCCCATGGTGGAGGTGGAGACGATCTCGTTCAGGTATTTCTCCATGTCATCTCGTTCTGTTGGACTTGCCAGGCTGTGGCGCCTGATGAGCTTGGCCACGGAGATGGTGTGGCGGCGCAGAAGAAACGGGCAGCTCATCAGTAATCTTGTCCGTGTTCGCGTCCTTTCGCTGGTGATACATTCTACGGTAAGTACCTCTTCTGATCCTGATCCGCTGCAAGATTTACAGCAACTAGTATATCAGTTCCGTCATCATCATAATTTATATATTTGTAGTTGTGGCTTTGCCGAGTGTCGGTGGTACTCGGCAAAAATGAGTGTCTGTGGCACTCGACAAAAAAGATCGAGTGTCTGTGGCACTCGGCAAAGCCCATGCATGTTTCCCGTAGTGATCATAATTTATATATTTGCTTGATTGAACAATGGTATGCATGGTAACAAAATGTTGTTTAGCAGGGTTGTTTTCTCAGCGATGCTGACCGGAGCTTTGCGGAAGAAATATTACGCCTTCCAGTGAACAACTTCTCTATTTTGAAGCTGGACCTCATATCCAATAAGTGGCTTGATTTCGGGACGGTTGTCTTTGGTTTGCTCAAGACAGTGAATGCTATACAAAGGCTTGAGTTAGTCCTTCCCCAGAGCAAGGTATAAGAAGTTCACCCTTTTTTCATACATGATATTCTTACTTGTCATCTAGGAAAGAAGCTAATGTGACATACATATTAACACTTCTCTCTAGGAGCAAGGTTGGACTCAGGTTTCTCCAACTCTTTATCCCAAACGCTTTCTCCCAAACGCTTCAATGCAACTGATTATGATCTTGATATCTTAAGTTCAATATTCGCATATGCTCCGCAGCTAAAGACAGTCCGAATTCAATTGTCTGCTTGGGTTTCACCAAATGACCAAGGATGCAAAGAACTTCGCAGTTTTTTTTGGGCAAAGGCTTCTGCCGAATGTTATATTAATGGAATACTCAAAGTCTGTTGAAGAAACTCCGCCACGCACCTGCTGTCTGATCAGCTTCTACGCGCTATGCGTCATCATCCTGCCTAGCTCTTGGTGCTCCAACATTAAACTTGTTAACTAGTTGAAGTTTGTACCTCCCATGTTTTAATTTCGAAGTTGGTGTTAAAACCTCCGATCCCGTGTAATAATTTCGAAACTGGTTATTGCAACTTGTTAGTGCTTGTTGTTCCATGGCAATGGCTGTTTTTTTCAACTGCATGCTTGTACTATCCACATGCTGTATAAATGCTTGATATGTAGATCGAGATGTTCTTTTGAAGGACAATGTCGATCATAATCTTCAATGTATGTAGGTACAAAAAATGTTTTGTGAACATGCCATTGCTTGTATGTCAGCACGAACTACTTACAGAATATGACGTACTTGATGGCTAACAGTGTGTACCTTTTTTACAATCTAAATCTTGTGCATTCCATGACGTAATGCCAGTCCATTGCTGTGAAAGAAACTTAGCTAACCATAGGATGGTAAAAGGATGCAGAGGCAATAATAGACTCTATTTTTTTTTCTCCAATATGCAGGAGAGCTGCATATTTTTGTATTAAGAAGAAAAGGAAGTAAGTTTTCCGATTACAGGACTCCGGCGGAACATCGGGTCACGCCAAAAACTGCAGAGCAGAAGCTACCAATGGTCCAAGGCCGGCAAGAACTCCTACTACTCGCTAACGAAACAACCTAAACGCTTGGCCCCCGCCAGCACCCACATGTCAGCCTCACACCTGACACGATGAATTAGCTCTTGAACGGTTGTTGCTTGGCCGTTGAATAACCTTGCATTCCTTTCCTTCCAAATCGACCAGGCGATGAGTATAAAGAGGGTGTCCAATCCTTTTCTTCTCTGCCTTGGTTGTTGCATACGAAGCGAGCACCACCATCCTTGAAACGTGTACTCGGCCGTCCTGAAGATGCAGGAGCCTCCCCTTCCTGCAACCGTCTCCCAGAACACCTGCTTGGAGAAGGAACAATTCGCCAATATATGATCCCCGGTCTCGGGCGCCTGATCGCAAAGCCAGCAGACGTCATGAGCGTCAAGGCCGTGTCGCCCCTTGGAAGCAAGCCAACCGAAGAATTTGACTCTTGGTGGAGCCCAACTCTTCCAGATGCGCGAAGCACCCTTCATGCTAATGCTTCCCTCATGCAATTTTTTGTATGCCGAGGCCGCCGTGTACCGCCCATCCGCAGTCCATTTCCATCGAAAGATATCAGGTCCTTCCTCCAGTCTTATCCTCTGAATGCGCTCACGCAAGTTGATGTAGTCTACTAGCACAGGCACCGTCAGACCACCCTGGATATCGCGAACCCAGCGTTGCTGCTGCAAGCCTTGAGCAACAGTCCTGCTATTTTTTGCTCGCATGGAGATGATGCCGTGCAGGGTTGGAGCAATCTCCGAAATTGACTGACCCTCTATCCAGGCATGAGACCAAAACAATGTTCGTTGGCCGTTCTTAACCTCGATCGTGATTGACACCCAGAATAATGTCGCCACCTCCGGCTCAGCTTGTATCTTGAGTTCAGCCCAGGCCCGGTTGTCGTCAATCTGCTGCAACCACAACCATCTAGTTCTCAGTGCAATGCCTGCCAACTTGAGATCAAGGACTCACAGGCCACCATAGACGGTCGGCTTACAAACTACAGGCCATGCCACCATGTTTTTCCCTCTAACTGCCCTCTCAGACCCTGTCCACAGAAAATTCCTTCGAAGACTGTCCAATTCTTTCAAGACCCATGGAGGAAGCTTGTCAGCCATGATTAAGTAGATTGGCATTGCCGTTAGCGTGGACTTGATGAGAGTTAAGCGGCCACTCTTGTTCATGAGTGGCCCTTGCCACCCCATCAACCTTCCTGCCACTTTTCCAATGAGAGGCAAGTAACATGCCTTTGGTATTGCTCCAGTGGACAGAGGCACTCCCAGGTAGGTGATTGGGAACTGCATGACCTGACAGGGAAGCACCTGCTGAAAATCTGACATCGTTTCCTCACAACCATATATTGGTGTGATCGAACACTTCTCCCAGTTTGTCCTCAGTCCCGACGCCTCACCAAAGACAGTTAAGATACGATCAATTGCCCTCGCTTCCCCTGCAGTCGGTGCAGCAAGCAGGATGACGTCGTCTGCATACAGACTACAGTGATGTCTGATGCCTGACATCCCCATCGGCTCGAGTATCCCTTCCTGCCTTGCTTTGTTGAACAGCCGGTTGAGGCCATCCATTGCTAACACGAAGATCATAGGAGAATGAGGGTCCCATTGTCGCAGCCCACACCGGTGCTGAATTTGATCCCCCGGCTGTCCATTCAACAAAACTCTAGTGCTGGCGGTTGACAGAAGCAGAGATATCCAACCCCGCCATCTCGTGCCGAATCCCCATGCCTGAAGCACCTCAAGCACATACTGCCATGATACCGTATCAAAAGCTTTGGAGATGTCGAGTTTAAGGAGAAGCTTCGGTATCTTTTTCTTCCTCAGCAGCACCACGGACCTCTGGACATACTTGAAATTATCCAGAATTGAGCGTCCATGGATGAACGCGCTTTGATTGCACAACACCAGGCTATTCATGTGCGGCGCCAACCTGTTCGCCATCAGCTTCGACATTAGCTTGGGGAAGCTGTGTATTAGACTGATGGGACGGTAATCTTTGGCTGATTGGGCATCGGGTTTTTTTGGAATCAGTGTGAGCAAAGCACCATTGATGCACCAAAATCCCCTTCGGTCTGCAACGTAGAACGCGTTGACCGCACAGAGCACGTCCGCCTTGATCACTTCCCATGTCGATTGATAGAACGCCGCTGTCATGCCGTCGGGGCCAGGCGATTTGTCCGGAGGCATGGATCGTATGACATTCCAAACCTCCTCCTCAGTGAACGGCAACTCAAGCGCGGAGAAATCTCGGGGCTCAACACCAAGAGCTTGAAGATCCAGACTGTATGCACGGTCTTGCTCCTGGCCAAGAAGTCCGTCAAAGAATTCATACAGCGCTGCTTCAATTTCAGATTCACCGTAAACGACTCCTCTGTCAGTTTGGAGTCGGGCAATATGATTCTTCCGCCGCCTGCCATTGGCATGCAAGTGAAAGAATCTGGTGTTGGCATCCCCCTCCCTCAGGTAAAGGATGCGCGATTTTTGACGGGCGATCGTCCGCTCGAGTGATGCCAGCCCGAGAATTTGGCGCTTGAGCAGCCCCCGGAATTGCCTTTCCTCCTCCGACAGCTGACGGAAGTCTTGCGCGTGATCCAAATGTAGCACAACTTCCTTTGCCATGAGGAGTTGGAGCCTGATTGAGCCTATCTTCTTGGCCGACCAGCTTTGCAATTCCCTAGCCACATTGCGTATCAATGCGTCAAGCCGTCGGAAGGGGTTCGTTATGTCAGCCGAACACACCCATCCCTGGCTCACCACCTCTAGGTAATCATCGAACTTTGGCCAGAAGATCTCGAAGTGAAACCTTGATTTGCTCCGAATAGCGGCATCAATGATCAACAACAGCTGGATGAGCATCCTCCCAATCCACCGAGATGAGGACGCGGTCAAGCCGGACTAGCGTTGGGGCAGCTCTCTCATTACTCCAAGTGTACACACGCCCGTGGAGATGGATGTCCCTCAGTTCTAGGCTGTCAACAGCCCGCCTGAACTTTGCCATGTTCCTCCTGTTAACTCTCGAATTGTTCTTATCAGCCAGATCCAACATGAGGTTAAAGTCTCCAGCGACCACCCAAGGCCCACTGCACTCATCCCTAACCGCTTCAAGCTCATCCAGAAAAAGTTCCTTCTCCGCATCAGCTTGGGGGCCATAAACCGTAGTAATCCACCATGGTGGTTCACCGGAGGCCGGGGTCACCTTGGAAGTCACCGTGTAGCAACCAATTCGCGCATCCGAAAGATGGGCAACATCCCTCCTGCATGCGATCAGGATCCCCCCCCTAGTTTGTGAGGCCGGAAGGTATTCAAAGTCACTGAATTGGGAACCAAGCATAGACAAAATTACATCACTAGAGATTACACTAAGTTTTGTCTCCTACAAACATATGATGGAAGCTCTAGTTTCATCGACCAAAACCCTAACCACATCGCGTCGAGCCCTTGTGTTAAGCCCGCGCACATTCCACGAGATGAGCGTGATAGGATTCATGAAGGTAGATCAACCAGGTCCTGGCGCGGTTGCCTATGCCTGGAGCCCGAGAGCAGGGCAGGCGCACCGCAGGGACGGCATGAGGTCCTTGACGACTTCATAGTGGTCGTTACGCATGTTCTCCACGTACAGTTTCTTGTATTCCTTGCGTGCGTCCTTTGCTGGAGGAGTGACGCGATCGAGTTTCTGCATCAGGATTACCGACGCACGCTAGGATGTAGGGATCGTCACCATTGGCTGATTTGCGATGCGCTCACTCCTCTTGGGGAGCTCGCCTTTGTCCAGTCGGCCATACGCAGCTCGCTTGACCTTCGCTGGTTTGGGCACCAACGGCGTTGGGATCTTTTTCTGTACAGCCTTGACGAAGGCTGAAAGCTTGGCCCCAACACTTGGCGTCCCCGTTGTCGGAACCAGCACAATTGTCGGTGTGCATGGCTCCACTTCGTCTTCTTCCATGGCCCGCTGGCTAGGTGGGTCAGAGAGGCCCAACTCCGTGCCTTCCTACTCGACCAAGGAAAGCTGCTCGGCTGCCTTATGGCCCAGGCCCAATAGCTCTCCCTTCCCTCCTTCCGTGAGCGGCTCAACCTGGGCCAGTGTCGACCCATCACTGGCTTGCTGGCCAGAGGGATCAGCAGGGTTGCCGGCCAGACCTGGCTCCGTTGTGGGCAGGTTGTCAGCCAGACATGACACCGTCGTGGGTAGCCCCACCGGCGTCATCGCTAAGATCTCCTTGGAGGCTTCTGTTGTCTTCTTTTGCACCGTCGTGACCTTGTCTGGGTGGGGTCGAGCCTTGGCTTCTTCCCGCATCGGGTCAAAAGCCTGGTCTCCAGACCCGTCCCTGGAGCAGGCCCCTTCATCCCAACGGTGGCCACTCAGGCTCTGCCACTCCACGATCATAGGCCTCTGTTTGACTAGACCGGGCATCTCCCCTAAAGAGGATTCACCCGTTGTCTTGTCACCATCTGTCTTGGTTGTCTTGCAGCACCCCACTCCTGTTGCCTTGTTTGCCGCCGCCATTGTCGCGACGCTCATGTTTGAATTTGCTTTTGGAAAGTTCTTTTCCAGCACTGTTCCTGCTGCTTTTGCAGAGAGATCAGGAATCTCTGTCCTGCCGAGCCCGGTGACAGCCCTCGTGGTGGGGCCACAGGAGGTTGTCGTCCTCGACTCCAGCGCAGCACCACCAGCATCATCACGGCGAGGCCGCCGCCGGTCGCCGCCACCTCCCGGGGCATCATAGGATCGATCCGGGAGTCCACCCGAGCCGCTATCCCCAGCGTCCGGGGGCGGCGAGCTTGGCGTAGACGGCGGTCTTGGGGCAGAGTTCGTCACACTCCTCATGTGAATGTCCACCTGGTACCGCAAGGTTCGCTTCTCTCGTAGGTAAGGCACAACTCCGGCGAAGATCTGCTGCATGTCGGGGTCGTTGTGGACCACCAGGACTTCAGACTCTGCAATGATCAGCTTCCTCGAGGGTGGTATGGCCATTGGGTCTTGCGTCCACGCCCAAAGCACGAAACGACGTAGATCAGTCTTCGCTTTGGTTGCTGGCTCCAACTTCTCCACCCAGCAGAAGAGGGCGAGTAGCTTGCTGACGGTGTCCAGATCCCAGGCATGGGCGGGGAAGCCGACCAGCTCGAGCTTGACCTTGGAGTAGAGGGTAAGCGAGGAAGCAGACGCCAGGCGAGTCCACGGCCTCACCGAGAGAGTGGTGATCGCCAAAGGAATCGGGTTGGATGCGAGAATCCTGTCCCGGGCCGCCTGACACGAGCAGATCACAAGGAAGCTCTCCGGCCTGAGCGGCGTGACAACCACCGCCTCACCATCCACCCCCGTGGTCGCGACGATGGCCTCCTTGGCTTCCCCCGGCGTAAATCCGTCAGACGCATTCCCATCCTGGGCAATCAGAGAAAAACGCAAGCGTGCTTCTTCCCTGGCCATACTCTCACTGAAATCCACATAGCAGCAGTCCGGATCACTCAAAGGAGCTGGATCCGTCGACGTGCTGCTGGTCGTTGCGTGCTGCGCCCGGAGGGCCGGCGGCGAAGGAGTACGGCCTGCGGCGGTCGCCGCCGGCAGGGTTCGCGGCCCCTCCGCCCGAACGAAGCGGCGCTGCGGCGCCCGCAGTGGTGCAACCCCATTGCCTGTGCCGGGAGCCGGAGGCTCCCGTCGCACCTGTGGCGGCGGGGGCACCTACATCTGCATCCCTGGTCTGGCCGGCAGAGGCCGTCTGGGTCGGGTGCAGTCCCTGGCCAGATGGCGAAAACCATGGCAACGTAAACATCTGCGAGGAAGCCTGCAGGTAGCAACCCGATGTGTGTAGGAGAGACAGTTTAAGCACCTGCCGTCGAGCTCTTGCGGGAAGCGCCTTGCCGGCATCCGGCGGCCCGCCTGCTGTCCCTCCTCCCGCTGCAACCTTCGCCACGTGGAGCGCGAGATGTACTCCTGGAAGCCGTCCTCGTCCGTCCGTCCTGCCACGCCGCCGGTCTGGGGGAGCAGGAGCAAGGCCGAGTCGCGCCGCGAGGTCCCGGCGGAGCGCCGGCCGGTCAGCCGCAGGACGTCCCGTCGCATCAGCCACGTTGGCCGACGCCGGGACGAGCCTCAACTGCGGCGGCGGCACCCGCTGACGGACCCGCCGAGAGGGCCGGCGTCTGCGTCGTCGCCCTCCCTCGGCCGCCTCAGGTCCCGCACCTGCCCCGGCCACCTCAGGGCCGCCCGCAACCTCACCAGCCACGACCACATCGTCCTCCGCCCCGGCGACCTGGGCAGGACCCATCAACGACGAGGCCCCACAGACCACCTCCTTGTAGCTCGGCGGGGGGGCTCGACGGGGACGGCGACGGGCTGAACTCGTAGTCCACCTGCTCCTCTTCTTCGCTCTCCAGCGCCCAGGATCTGGGGGAGAAAGGTCTCGCCGCCAGCGAGAGGCGCGAGGGAGAGCCGGAGATGGAGATGGGCTGCGCCGGCACACGGCAAGGCGACCCAAATCCAGGGGGTGGGGAGTTATCTTCAGAGTTGTCTTCGGCTCCGACCGCCGGCGGGCCGATAGGGCCGGGGACGGGAGGGGTAGAGGGGTCCTGGGTGGCTGCCGTCGCCGGAGTGACGCGCGGCAGGCTGAGCAGGGACGGGGTGGCCGCCGGCGCCGCGGTGGCAGCCGGCGCGAGGGAGGGGGAGGGGGAGGGTGAGGGGGGAACGGGAGCCTCCATCGCCTAGGAGCGTTCCACGCGCTCTGGTCTAGATCAATAATAGACTCTCTGTTTGATTGCTCCCTTGTTATGTGTACTCATTTCCGTTTTATTTGCGATCAACGTTTGTACAAATAATTAAAGTGCTCTTATTGTTTGCGGTATACTGCTACTAATAACTATTCTTCTTAATAAGGAGAAATAAATTAAGTTTTAATTCTGATGATTTTTTCTTTCTTTTTGTGAGGGATATTATTTCTAACGAATTGAAAAATACTACCTCCGCCATTTCAAAATTATAGCTCGTTTGATTCTGATGTATTTTTACTTACTGTCACAGAAGTGAGAAATGTCGAGTTCAGACAGCACTGTTTTGTGCAGCACCAACGAATCTTTTTTTTTTGGAGAACACTAAGACAGGCCAGGGGCCGACCTGAACTTTCCATTAATTGAGGTGGCAAAAACCACAGATTACAAAGAAGTTGCAAGCACAATGCAACACATAGAACAAGAAAACTATAGAAGAGGAACACACTTTGGAGAACACAACTCCCACACAATACATGTGGCTCGCACTCAGCCAAACAGATACCGGCTGTCCTACGTGAGCATCGCCAACAAGCGCATACTTGCCAGTTTCATCTGAGCCTTTGCATCCGACACCACCCCTCGTAGCTACGCCACATCGCTGCCTCTTGAAGGATGTCCAACGGAGGGGGACTTAGGATGGGAGAAACACAGACCAAGAGTAGCTGAAAACACTGACTTCCCTTCGAGCTGTGAGGAACACCTTTCGCAGCGTATCCGGGCTCCACCACCCGGTATAAGATTTGATGGTACCACCAACAAGGAGTGCGGCGACGAAGCAGAGGTGCCAATGGCGAACTCACAGTGACAGACAACCGAAGTGGGAGGATGGAAACACAAACACTCCCAGATCCCTAGAGGGGCAGCCCCGCTCGGCAGAGAACATGATGCCTCTCCATGGTGCCCCAACAGGAAAAACGACGCCCCAAGGCCGCCGCCACCATGGCCACCGACAGATGTCGGCGAAGGCATTTGCCTGAAAGCACCATCCGTGCCGCCCGCACATGAGCATGACAGTGGCCCGCTCCTCGCCTCTTCCCCATCGCCAGCATCGGAAGAAGGCCGGCGAGACCGCAACACCACCATGGCGCCTTCCCCGACGCAGTGGCACCGGATCCGAACGAGGGCAGCCCGGATCCGTGGCCAGCCGCCGCCGCCGCCGAAGAAGACGGCGTCGGGAAGAAATCTAGAGGCCGGGACAACCGCGCCCGCCCTCGTCCCCGGAGGAAGGGAGGAGAAGCCGCGCCACCGCCTCCCTAGGGAGCCACGCGGACTTCCGGCGCTCCCTCCGGCGATGGCCCGGCGGCGGAGGACGGGGGAGAGGGTGCGGCGGCTAGGGTTTCTTCCGCCGCCCGAGTCGCCGCGCGGGGGCGACGCCGGGGCCTGGTTTCTTTTTCTGTCCGTATCTGGTGTATGTCCGCACCAACGAATCTGCTAGCTGGATCATCTTTTTTTTATAATGAGCTGGGTAATATTTAGGTCACCTATCGACTTCAGTATGTAGCTGTCTTATTGTCACAAATTCTTCCCATATTAGAATATGCTACGAGATGGCACTGCCAATAGCGCCGCCGTGACGCTGCCCTCTCTTCGTCCAAGAAGGCCAGAAATACACAGCGGAACATGTACACGTACGCCTTCGCGTGCGCGCCACGCTCGCCTCCATGACCAGCATCCTCATGGGTTACTAGATCGTGTCTCGGTGCCGTTGGCAGCTAGCCATGATGCAGCAGGAGCGGAATCCGTGTCGGAGACTCGGAGTAGGCCGGGTTCCAATCCGAAAGCAACAACGTACCGCGACGCCGGCGTACACGAAGAAATGGTGACGGCGCCGGCGAGCGAAACGAATGTCACGGCCGCACGTGAGCCGCCCCACCGGCGTGGCGCGCGGGCAGCGGCAGCGGCAGCGGCATGGCCTCCGCGCCGTACGCCGGCACCAGCGGCTCGAGCCTGGCATAGAGCGCCACCGCCACGATGGCAACGCCGGCGTCGCGCCGAGGCGGAGCGACACCGCCAGATGGACGTACGCCATCGCCGCGGCGACGTGGGCTCCGCGAGCGACAGCCTGCTTCTTGATCTCCGGCCTCCAGGCCGGCCGGCGGAGCTAGGTCGGCCTCGGCCGAGAGGTGAGCGCGATGAGTCGATCCATGCCGCCGTCGCCGTGGCAGGCAGGGAAATTAACGACCAGGTCAATGGGGAATCTGGGCCGGACGCGTCCGGATCGACGGCTGTCGGGACCCCAGGGGGGGCTGTCGGGGTCAAATACCGTCCAACCCCCGACCTGGGCAGGGGCGGCATGCATCACCTCGCCAGAGCGCCGCCGCCGGCCAGTGGCCACGGCGGCGTCTGGAAGGAACTCCTCGTCCGGCCATTGGTGCGGCGGATCCTCGTGCTGCATTTCTTCGTGCAGGCGTCCGGCGTCGACGCCATCCTCCTGTACAGGTACAGCCCGCTGGTCTTCAAGTCCGTCGGCATGGCGTCGAACACCGCCATGCTCGGCGCGCGCCATCGTCGCCATCGGAGCAATCAAGACGTGCTTCGTCCTCGTGGGCATGCTCAGCTCTTCACCGACCGCCTCGGCCGGCGCCCGCTCCTCCTCGCCAGCACCGGCCGCCCTCGCTGCGACGCTCTCGATCTTTAGGCGCGGCCTCGGCGGCGGCGTGCCTCGCGGCGGCGCTGGCCGTCGTGGCCGCGTTCTCGGTTGGGGATGGGTCGGTAGTGAACACGTACAGCGCAGAAAACCTGCCGCTCCGGCTGAGCGCGCAGGGCTCGAGCATGGGCGTGGCGGGGTGGTGAGCACGACGTCAATCTCGCTCGCCGACGGGATCGATCACCATGGCTGGGCGAAGCCTAGAGGACATGGAAGTGCTCTTCGATAAGTGATCATGGATATTGTGTACATTTGGTTTTGGTACAATGTCACGGTGAGCCTAAATTTTTCATGCTTCTTAATTTGATATGGGCATGATTGAATTTCCATACAATTCATTTCTAGTTTGCCGTTGTGTATACAATTAAGAGCGGCTACTATCTGGTTTACTATAACATACGACTCTTTAGAGGGGTTTCACCAAAGAGGTAGTTTGCAGCTTCCACTACTGTTACGTTATTAGTGGTTGAACCATCGTAATCCCTTGCCATT
Organism: Echinochloa phyllopogon; assembly: GCA_033239725.1. Classification (NCBI taxonomy): domain Eukaryota; kingdom Viridiplantae; phylum Streptophyta; class Magnoliopsida; order Poales; family Poaceae; genus Echinochloa; species Echinochloa phyllopogon. The sequence continues at coordinate 5,610,691 of BTCW01000003.1, forward strand.
ATTTGTTTATAAAAAGGTGCAAATTCTTCTCTTTTTTGAATCACAGTACAAAGGTAGATAGTCACTCACCCTTTGAATACATGCATGGAAATCGTATCCCTACAGCTACGAGCTGCGAATCAATGACTTTCACATACACGCACATGCTGACCCCTATGTATATATATACACACACAATTTATATCTCTATGAGTATAGACTTGGCTGGTGGACCTTGAGGTTAACGAAGTAACCATAGCTAGGTATACCTTGCTGTTTACATCCAGCCATTAAATGAATAGTATCGTTAATTGCTGGATTAAATATATAAAAACGAGCATCCATGCTAAGTCGAGAGCTCAAACTCGGATGGGTGCAAAGTAGGTCCACAACAAGAAAGCCAATGATAGACTGATATACTCCTTTCTCAATTACGTACAGTTCAGATAGTTTTATCATGCATGTGAAATTGAACTTTACAAATAAACTAAGTTTGGCATGCATATGAAAATAGATTATGTTTTAATTTTTCATAAAATTATTTTCAGAGACCATCCTTCTTCTTCACCATTTGTGGAAAATCGGAGTCTCCCAGTTATTTGATATATAGATACAAATAATTTTCTATTATTCTTCACGTTTTATCCAACCTAAAAGAGGACATGCAATAACCCAAGAAGAAAAAGAAAGAGTGGCACATGAAAACGTACTTCACGCAGATTTGTGGGGAAACATAACAGGGATGATGTGTACATGGTCATCAATGTCGGACTATTAATTGGAGTAAATTAAAGTCAAGTTTTTGTTTGGTAGGATGGATGGACTACAAAGCGTGAAATTTCAAGTCAGCAAAATATGCTACGAGAATAGACTTCTTCCCATATATATACACATCTCCATCTGCTATGAGCCTTTCAGTTGCACATTGGTCCACTTATTTTTCGTTCGAGAGTGGATGTGTGTATACAACCACCGCTGTGACTTTGTGAGTCATCCCGTCAATGCATTGTGCTTGTGTGCCCCAGTGAGGAAGCAAAGGCACCCACTAGATTCATACGACAGTGTCGGAATGAGTGGCACTGGGAACAAAGGCACTGCATCGCTTGGTGAAAGCTGCACGGGAAGCAAACTGGGACAGTGGCAGAGCCATCATGGCTCGCCTCCCATCATAGTATGCAGTGATTGGAGCCCACTCCATCCAGCCCACACGCAAATTAGCCCACGTATTCCTTCATCCGGCCCGAATTGGGGATCAGTGTGTTCTCACGATTGACTACTACATAGGAATATAGGAGCCCAAAGCTCATAACTCATATTACTTTGGTATATATAGCTGGCATCGTGAGTGTTTTCAATCCACTTTGAAATAGGTCCTACAATACAACCTCATGTCTTCATTCATCCAAGTAATCAGTATTTAGGACGTATTATTTTTTTCAAAACACTTCAAATTATAGATGCTGACTTGGTGTACATACTTGTTGAAAATTATTAAGTACATTATTGCTTCTTGCAACCAGATTGGGGATTAGACGAATGGGGAGTTGAATGGATTGCGAGACTTCTTCTAAAGAATGAACTTGTACATGGTTTTTTGTTGCTGTGTTGGGCATGGTTCCTATTACCTTTATTTCATAAATTAATTTTTCATTGTAGAAAGAATTGACTATATATCCCATCAAAGCATCATGCCGATCTTCATGATGCCCAAATGCTATATGAACTTGCACTGCGCACTTGCTAGCTATTGATGATGAGCTTGAGACTGGACTAGGAGCGTATTAATTGGATATCCTCTTTGAAACATCCAGAAGAGACTAGGTGAGATTCACACACTCGATCAGGTTGTATTTCCTTTCCAAAAAAGATGAATGTACTCAAATTGAAAGTAAAGTCATCTACAAATTACAATTCGATCTTCTCTCAGTGTCACTGTCATCTACACATCATCTACAATTACACAAATTCAATCTACCAATATAATGGTAAGTAGTGCTTTTTTAAACAAAAAAATATTTTCATTGAACGAAATAATAATGGTGCTTGATTTTGTGAAATTCAGGAGAAGTTTGTGACACCTTAGCTTTGTCAACAAATGGTTATCGATCTCAAATTCCCCGAGAAAAAGGTGAAGAAAAGAGGAAGAAGAATTAAAAACAAAAGATAAAAGGAAAAACTAAAATGATCATGACCTCCGCGCCGTACGCTGGCACCAGCGGGTCCAGCCTGGCATAGAGCGCCACGATGAAGGAGCACGGACGCCGGCGTCGCGCCGAGGCGGAGCGACACCGCCAGCTGCACGTACGCCGCCGGTGCCGGCCGAGAGGGACGCGGCCGCGAGGATATATGGAGACGACAGGCTTGAACACCAGCAGGCCGGAGAAGTGCAGCAGACGAGCTACGCTCCGGCCGTCCGGCGTACCGTCGCCGGCGGCCGGACAAGGAGCTACCTCCATGCCGCGCGCGCTGCCGTGTCCGGACGTGGGCTCCGCGAGCGACGGCCTGCTGCTTGATCTCCGGCCTCCAGGCCGGCGGAGGTCGGCCTCGGCCGAGGTGAGCGCGATGAGTCGATCCATGCCGCCGTCGCCGTGGCAGGGAAACTAACGACCAGGTCAATGGGGAATCTGGGCCGCACGCGTCCGGATTGACGGCTGTCGGGGTCCAAGGGGTGGACGGTATTTCAAATACCGTCCACCCCCGACCTGCAGCATGCATCACCTCGCCAGAGCGCCGCCGCCGGCCAGTGGCCACGGCGGCGTCCGGAAGGAACTCCTCGTCCGGCCATTGGTGCGGCGGATCCTCGCCTGCGTCCTCGTGCTGCATTTCTTCGTGCAGGCGTCTGGTGTCGACGCCATCCTCCTGTACACTTAAAGTCGGCACGGCGTCGAACACCGCCATGCTCGGCGCCACACGCCCACACCGTGTCGCCATCGGAGCAATCAAGACGTGCTTCGTCATCATGGGCATGGTCTTCACCGACCGCCTCGGCCGGTGCCCGCTCCTCCTCGCCAGCACCACCGGCGTGGCCGTGACCACGGCCGCCCTCGCTGCGACGCTCTCTGTCGGCGCGGCCTCGGCGGCGGCGTTCCTCGCGGCGGCGCCTGCCATCGTGGCCGCGTTCTCGGTCGAGGATATGATGGGTCGGTGGCAGTGGCGGAGCCAGGAAAAAAAATTAGATGGGGCGACGACTCTAACGACGTATCAAACCAAAATAAAACACACATCAGTTCACACATCTATATACTGCAAATACACAAATTTTATGTGAAGTTTAAAGATGTATCCTCAAATTTGAAGAATAAAGACACACATTAGCACGTAATAAGAACCTGCTAGCCATGACGCCATCTAGAAGTGCTGACGAACCTTAGAAATATCATCGGATAAGAAGAAATGTATTTAACTAGCACAGATTTAGCTGGGGCGGCTGCCCCGGCTTGCCCCAATGTGGCTACGCCACTGGTCGGTGGTGAAAACGTACAGCGCGGAAATCCTGCCGCTCCGGCTGCGCGCGCAGGGCTCGAGCATGAGCGTGGCGGGGTGGTGACCGGTGAGCATGCACGACGTTAATTAATCTCGCTCGCCGACGGGATCACCATGGCTGGGTGCTTCTTGTTGTATGCTGCTGGGATGACGACGGCTGCGTTTGTGTTCGTGTATGCTCTTTTATATATAATTGTATATACCATATCCATTAGGTGAGAAGGTTCCACTCATCAGTAATTTTCAAGTTTCCACCACAAAGTCACGTGTCTTCTATCGATGAATATAATCACTCTATCTATATATACACATCTCCATTTGCCATCAGTCTCTCCCGGTTCCTTACCTGTTCATCTCTTATTTATTTGCTCAATATATATATACTACCTCACACTCCGTCAGATCGATAGAAAGAGAAGATATTAGTTGTCAATATATCAGCCAATAATCATGCTCGATCTGCTGACATTTCCAGAGCGATGATGAAGCAGCCTTGCCCATTAGATTCATGCGGTACATGTATATATGCATACACGTACCGTTCGTTTGCTTCAGAATGAGTGGCGTCAGGAACAAAGCCCTGGTTCCTGCTCCTTGCTCGAGTACCGCGATCAGCTGGCATCAGCAGGAGGCGAACTGCATCTATGGTATCGGTATCGAGTCCTGACAACTTACTTCGCAGCGGAAGACACATATGTTGTGCAAACACCAAGAGTTTGGTGTCTTGTATTGGCACGACAGTTAAAAGTGGAGTCACAACGAGAGCCAGGGTGTTGTACACTTGCTATGAGTGAGGTTGATTAGTATGTCAGAACAACCTGCGCCGTGGACGTGTGTGGTTGGTTAGCTCAGCAGGTCAGGTAGCACCCGACGAGGTTCTGGTTTTCAACTCCCTTCAAAAATCAAGGCAGATGCCCAGAAAACTTAACATTCTCCGGCCGAATGCGTATTTCTCCTTGGTTCTTGTAGGAGTACGGAGTACATGTTAACCCCCTGCGTTTTCTTTTCGAAAGGGGGTCATCACATCTCAATTTAGGTGGCAGTGGTACCCCTCAAATTTACTAATTTCATTCTTTCAAAAAAAAATCATATCCTTTCCTTCTTACAAAATCATGGAACAAAACCATAACCGGTGGGTTCCCCATTTTTCGAATTTACTTTGCTCACACACGCCCATTTCTGAAACATCACAAAGAGGCAAAGATGCCAAAAGGCACAAATAAAATTATATTTTATTTTAACTAAAATCAGAATGAACGTTCTCCGTGCTCACCATCACCAACGCTGCTGGTGGCCAGTGGGCCAACGAGCTCACGCTTCCCCGTCTCCGACACGCGCCGGCTTGTCGGTGGCAAGCGCCAACATCGCTTTGATTAATTAATTACAGGAAATAGGTCAACATGGGAGAAAGTCAAGTAATTAACTGGGATGATCTACTAATTAATCTATGTGCCAATTTACTGATATGTACTCAGCTCACAACCACTGACGTGATCGTGGCAGCATCCAGAGTGTACTCAGAGTAGCATCGCGCTGTCTGATGACCATGGAACCACCGCAAAGCGCACAGGTGAAAGCTACCAAGAGGTGTCAGTGTCGTGTGCCTGTGCAAGGTCCCTTTCTTGAATGGTGATGTGTCGGGTTTTTCTTCCCTCAGAATCGCATGTTTATCTTTCAGATTTAGTGTTGGAAGGAAGATGGGGTCATAGAAATCTTCTTGGAGAAAAAAAAAGATAGCTTTGGTATGACCATGTACAAGATGTAAAAAAAGAAAAACCTAAGACCTAGATGATTTTTACTTGGCTTTCTGTTTTGCCTACCATGTTTGCCAACAATGCTTGAAAGAGAAAATTGTGGGCATCTTGCTAACCGACAAGATTTCCAACTATTTTCTCCAAAGGTCCCATATGGCCAAGAACCAAATCGCAATATCTTTAAGGGCGTCCGCAATGGGCGGTCCTATACTGGTTTCATAGGTTTCTCTCTCCTATGGAACCATGTTCCTACCATTGTGAGACTGATTCTATATGAAACCCGCTCCCATACATGGAACCAGGTCCTATAGAATAAAGTGAGAGAGAGAAAGGGTGGAGGCGTGGGACCCGTTTATAGATCCACCCCCTAGTTCTATACATTGCTGGCAATATATCAGTAGATATCAAATCATTGTGAGACCCATCTATAGAATCAGGAGTGTTTCTGTATATTGGAGATGCCCTAAAGGTGGGAATGGCTCGCATGAAAAAGGGTGCCAATGATCTTAGGCAATGAGCTTTCTATTGTACACTAGTGTTGTATTCTTAAAGGAGCCATGGTTGCTTGTATCACTAAGTATGTTAATTGTTCCTTCGTTGCATTGCATAAACTTTTGTGGTCTAAGCTGACAAGCTATTTTTTATTTCAAAAATCCAAATAAAATATTTTTTCATGTTCTTTCGAACTCTTATATTCTTTACTTTTAAATCACATCTTCCATAAGTAAGGATATGAGCTTTAAGTATCCTTTACAAAGAACACTATTTCACCCACTTTTAGTAAATGTGATGCCGTGTTCATGTAAAAAGTCCCAACTATGATGCCTCTTCTTTGGTACACTCACCAGTACACCAAGCAAGGCCATGTGCCCATGTTATCTACTCCAACTCTATCCTGCCTAGCTAATCATCCCTATCAACACACCTAAGCACACACCAAATCCCAAAAAAGGACAAAGAAAAAGCAAAAAGAAAAGGAGAAAAGAAAAGCCAAGCCACCATCCAAACCAAAAAAATGCCACCTCTCCTCCTGCTCCTGCCAGTGCCAGCCATCCATGGCAGCATGGCACCCCCACCGGCCTCCCCCTGACACTCATCACTGATCTGGCCCACCACCACCACCCTCCCCTCCCTCCCTTTCCGGCGAGCCGTCGACGGCCATGCCCCCCGTCGCCGTCCAGCTCCACAGCCTCCTCTTCAAGCTCCTCCTCCGCCGCCGCCTCTCCTCCCTCTCCGCCCCCGCACCCGCCGCCGCGCCGTTCGGCGTCTCCTCCCGCACCGCCGACCAGCGCCCCTCGCCGCCCTCCAACCCGTCATTCTCGCCCGCGTCACCCGACGGCGTCGCCACCAAGGACCTCCACCCGGACCCGCTCTCCTCCCTCCACATCCGCCTCTTCCTCCCCAACCCCAACCACCACGCCGCCTCCGCCGCCGCCGCATCGCCTGTTCCTCATCCCCTCCGCCGCAACTCATTCCCGCAGCGCGACCCCGCGCCGGGCCAGGACCAGCTCTCCCGCCGCGCCAGCGCCAGCTTCCACGGCGTCGGCGTCGCGCCCGCGCCCGCGCCGCGCGACTACGGCGGGTACCTCCCGACCGCCGGCGCCGCGCGGTCCGCCGCGAGGAGGAGGCTGCCGGTGATTGTGCAGTTCCACGGGGGCGCATTCGTGGCCGGCGCCGCGGACAGCGCCGCCAACGACGCCTTCTGCCGCCGCGTGGCCCGCCTCTGCGACGCCATCGTGGTGGCCGTCGGGTACCGCCTCGCGCCCGAGAGCAGGTACCCCGCGGCCTTCGACGACGGGGTCGCCGTGCTGCGATGGATCGCCAAGCAGGCCAACCTTGCCGCGTGCGGGCGGACGATGATGGGCAAGGGGACCGGCGCCGACTCGTTCGGCGCCGCGATGGTCGAACCGTGGCTCGCCGCGCACGCCGATCCGTCCAGGTGCGGTTTCTGGGGTCCTCATCTGCTGATTGTTTTTCATGATTTTCGTCAGAGTACATAAATGCAGTAGGGTTCCAGTGCAGTAAATGGTTGGTTGCTGAGAATCGAACGTTCATCCCAGGCATTCCAAGATTTGTTAGTTCTATGCCTTACTGATTGATGCTTTGCGTTTGGTAGCCTGGTTGGTGATGATGTTGACTGTGTTTCAATGAATGGATGAGTGCAAGTATGCAACATACGAGTTTATTATCTCCTTTTGTGAGGAGTTGCATTTGAGAATCTTCAATGCGTGTGATCGACTTCAGGAAATGCCTTGTCTCTCGGTGGAGCAATGAGTGCATGGATCAGCTTGTTTTGATATATGTTTGGTTCTGTTCTGATACTAGGATCAAGTTGATATGGCACTCTCAGCCAGCCTTGCTATTTTGTCTGAATAGGTTGAACATGACCAACTGAATTGCACATTACTTCATTCTTGTTGGATTTTGGATTCTAGAGTGTAGATAATTGACATCAATAACCTGGCCAGCTCACCTATGATTGAATATAATAAGATGTGTGGTTCATCCGAATGTAGGTGTGAACAATACAAACTTATGAATGATCCCTGACCTAATTCAAAAAATATTCTCTAAAGTAGTTATGATTTATTTCCAGATCATAATGAGTTGGTCTTGTTAAACCATGGATTTTATATTTTAAATCATGTTGTATTGTGAAATTTTGGTTGTTCTAGATCTATGCATTTGAAATCGTTATAACTAATAACATAGCTGTTCAATCACTGTATGCACATGTTCAAATATTTTCCCGCATAAATGCCACGGATTCTCAGGATCATTGCAGATGTTTCTGGATAAGGTGATTTCAATCTTGACACAATTGGTGTCGGTGCAACATTGCCAAGGAGAGTGTTAGCCAGAAGAATATGGGTGCAGTGGGGTTGTATGAAAGCCATCAGGTTTCGATATGGCACTGCTCTTGTAGAGAACTGGAGAGGATGGAAAGGAAGTGGGTCCTTGCCAGATGACATGAGGTTTGATATTATAGAAGGGAGACAAGTTGGATGTGTCAAAGGAAAATAATACACTGGAACTAGACGAAACAGAGAGAGAAGAAAGGGGGTTTAGGACAGGAGTTAAGTACCATTGCGAAGCATGGGAACTATGGTGTGGTGCACTGTGAGATAAGATTTATTCAACCCCTTTCTAACCTTGTGATTGCCTTATTAACTGTGTCATGTGTCTTTTGTGTCTTGTTGCATTCCTGATCTTTCGTATGCTTGGATTTTTCTTTTCTGCAACATATTTTTTAGTTAGGAAACATAAATTCCATAGTGTAAAATTTTTCTGGTAACTGAAGCCCATAAATGTTAGATCCAGGGGAAACAGCTGGTGTGTTGCATTTTAGTAGGAATCCCAAATATATATCCAGTACATTGGGCACACACAGGCCAAAAGTAATTTCTATCTCATGTCTTTGTCTGCACTCTGCACCTTGAACCATGCATAAATAGACCAACGGACCTTGGTCAGTTGTTTAAATGCTATACATGCAACTACTGTGCACAATCAGTTTTTATATGATTGTCAGTACCCTGTGCTTTTGGGGATATACTCACATAGTATTTGTTCTCAATTAATTTACGATTTTACCCAATATGCTGTTGAGATAACAATTTGCTTAACATTCTAGTTGAACATGATTCTGACGATGCCATACTACTATTAGTCCTTACAAAACCACAGGCCATAATGTCAACTTGTTTTATGACAAAATGCCATAAATGTACTCTTGGAACAAATACCCTTTCCAGAGAAAAAATTGAACTAGTTCGTTATGGTTGGCAACCAAAATCTGTAAGCAGTGGTTGTTTAATCACATTATGTTATTTTAAGATATGATATATTTTATTCTGCTCATAACTTTGACAAAGGTGTACATGAATGGATGAACCATAATTTCGTTAGAAGGAATATAAATCACCCGCACAAGCTGAAGGCAAAGTTTCATTGTCACCATTAATATACGAAAAGAAAAGCTTCAACGAAATATTCCCTATATGTAGCAACCTATTTAGTTGCATAAAGACAAGATATATACATCAGATTCAATTTCTTGTTTATTTTGGGTGACTGAATATAAGGTCAATTCTGTTTGTAGTATTAATCGAATTCTTCATCCTGCATTCATATGTAGTCTCTGGAATATAATTAATCCATCCCTCATCCAAGATGGACCACATGCATATCTTTGTTGCAGTTAGACATGAGTTTCCATTTTATATGTCCCCATAGATTAGCTGTGATCACGTGTTCATGTAGTTTATCTTCATAAACTGCTTCTGCAGCTAATGCTACTATGCTAGTGCTTTACATATATTTCCTTTCATGTTAACAGGTGTGTTCTCCTTGGCGTCAGTTGTGGAGCAAACATTGCTGACTATGTGGCCCGAAAAGCTGTTGAGGCTGGGAAACTCCTGGACCCTGTGAGAGTTGTTGCACAAGTTCTGATGTATCCATTCTTCATGGGAAGTGCACCCACTCGATCAGAATTGAAGCTGGCGAACTCCTACTTCTATGACAAGGCATCGTGTTTATTAGCCTGGAAACTCTTCTTACCTGAGGGTGAATTCAGCTTGGACCATCCAGCTGCAAACCCTCTTGTTCCTGGACGAGGCCCTCCATTGAAGCTTATGCCTCCAACCCTGACAGTCGTTGCTGAGCTTGACTGGATGAAAGATCGTGCGATTGCGTACTCGGAGGAGCTTCGCAAGGTAAATGTGGATGCCCCTGTTCTCGAGTACAAGGATGCAGTCCATGAGTTTGCCACACTAGACGTCCTGCTGAAAACACCGCAGGCACAGGCTTGTGCTGAAGATATAGCCATCTGGGTTAAGAAGTACATATCACTGCGAGGCCATGAATTATCATATTGACCCAGTTGATGAAGATTTAACCAGATCCCGCATACATCAAGCCATCATCAGATCAGGTTCTCTGTTTCTTTGTGCTCGTTACCACGCTGTGGCGCTGTGTAGTGCCAGTAATCACCGCTTGATGCCTTGGTGGGGCGAGAGTACATCAGTTGTAACATAGCGAAAAGCTGAAGACAAGAGAGAATTGAACAGAATTGAACAGTTTTGAAGTAGGCTTCGACAGCAGTCAGCTACGCATCTATTTCATGTCAACTCAAACGGCTCCAGCTAGTCTGAGTGTAATCTACAGCCGATCTGGGATTGTACATTTCCACGTCAAATGCCAATTGAAGCTTTCGTGTATTCAATTCCCCAGTTTCGTGGTGCACTGATCTTGTCGATTGCTTGGCAATGAGATGAGATCACGCTTGTGTGCAATTGATGTTTTCTGCTTGGGGTTGCACTGAACGCTATGGCTTATGGTTGAAACTGATTAAAAACATCAAAAGTCAAAAAGTTACTAGCAACGAAGATTGAATTTAGGAGATTTGAGCTCTAATTTACTATTATAAGAGAAAAACGTCAACTTTGCTTTTTACCTGAGCAGTAATAACAATACTACCACTATTTTATGGTTCTTCACTCCTATTTACTTTGTGAAAATTAGTCCTATTTACGTTTGGGTCGTGCTTGTACACATTGGAGATTGAGTTGAGATAATCATGCACCTCAGATATAGGCTTGTCTCCTTCGTTGCATGTTGATGAAGAGAAGAGAAGGTGAGGAGGTTCGTGTTTATTAGAAAAAAGATTTCATATATGATCTTTTATGAAATAAAAAACATTTACAATTTTTTAGAAAAATGTTTATATAAAGCTGACAATATGAAGATAATTACTTCAACATGGTATGGTCATAACTTTCGTCTATATGGTATTCCCTTCTGTTTTTTTTTGCTTCAACGGGGATGTTGACTACCATTAAAATAATAAGTGCTAGTTAAATTCGGAAACAAATCTAGAAAAATGCGACATATCTTGCCATTGTTGGGCCTTGCCAATCGACCTACGATTAATTCGCAATAACTATGGATCTACAAATACCAAAAACAACCTATATTTTTTTATATTTAGACTAAATTTTTGAATAAGACGAATAGTTAAATGTTACCAAAAAAGTCAACAGGGAATAGTATTTTGAAACGAAGAGTGTACATAGTTCAACATGTATGTTGGAAAACATCGAGAATTTCCATAAACTCCATGTAACGATACCAATGCTAAGTAAAAAATTCTCTCAAATAACTGAATACTCCCTCCGTATCGAAATATTTGTCGCCGTTTATTTTTTCTTACAACTTTGACCATTCGTCTTATTTAAAAAATTATCGCAAATATGCAAAAGGGTAAGTCAAGCTTAAAATACCTATAATAGTAAAGCATATGACTAACAAAATAGATGGTATTTGCATAATATTTTGAACAAGATGAATGGTCAAAGTTGTAGAAAAAAGTCAACGGCGACAAATATTTCGAAACATCTAAAGTTCAAAATTCCATAATGCTTGCCATCGAAGATGCATGGACTTGATATATTTTCGCTAATGATGGTCCTAAACTAACTATAAATTTCTAATTCAGTTTCTAACTTCTCATTTCAAATCTCGAATGCTTTCGGAATTCGAATCTACAATCCAGTCCATTATACAAAACCAACCAAACCGACTTCTATTTTGAATTTTGAGATCCCATCGTCTTCTCTCGTTCACGGAAACAATCCCCGCCGCCTCCGAAATATCCCCCACAGAACCCGCAAACCCCTCCCTCCTCTCGCGGCTCGATGGCCGCCTCCGCCTCGCCCGCCGCCTCCCCATCGCGCCGCCGCCACAGCCACCGTGACGACTCCCCGCGCCGTCGCAAGCGCCGCGCGTCTCCGTCCCCGCCCCGTTCGCCATCTCCCGGCGCAGACGCGGATCGCCGCCGCAGATCTAGGGCTTCACCGCCCGACCCCGACCGCCGCCGCGATGGCAAGCCCTCCGAGGAGAAGGAGAACGGCCACCCCAAGCCCGGGAGGGATGAGGAGGACGGCGACCGCCCACCCAGGCGCTCTAGGGTTTCGGATGGGGAGGAGGATGGCGACCGTCGGAGGAGGCGCGCTAGGGTTTCCGACGACGAGAAGGAGGATGGCCGCCGGCGGAGGCGGGCTAGGGATTCGGATGAGGATAGGGACGACCGCCGCGGCAAGCGCGACCGGGAGAGGGACAGCCGGCGCCACCGCCGCCGGAGCCCCAGCTCGGAGTCGGGATCCTCACCCGACCATCGCCGCCGGCGCCGCCACCGCCGAGATGAGGGCTCGAGGCGGCGGGATGACCGAAGGCGCAGGGATGACGACCGTGAAGAGCGTCGGAGGAGCAGCCCTGAGAAGAGGGAGCCGACGCCACCCCTGCCCCCACCTCCGCCGCTGCTGCCGGAGATGATCCCTGGACGCACGGGTGGGATCTACATTCCGCCATTCCGCATGGCGCAGATGATGCGAGAGGTGGAGGACAAGTCGAGCCCTGAGTACCAGCGGCTCACCTGGGATGCTCTCAAGAAGAGCATCAACGGGCTGGTTAATAAGGTCAATGCTACCAATATCAAGAACATAGTGCCGGAGCTCTTTGCCGAGAACCTTGTTCGTGGGCGAGGACTCTTCTGCCAATCGTGCATCAAGTCACAGATGGCCTCACCTGGGTTCACAGATGTTTTTGCGGCACTTGTCGCGGTTGTGAATACCAAGTTCCCTGAGATCGGGCGGTTGCTTCTTGTTCGTGTTGTGCTCCAACTCAAGAGGGCATACAAGCGAAATGACAAGGTGAGCTTCTCTTTGCTGTCCTTAGATCAACATGTTTAGAGATATTATCACTTTTCAGGTTAAGCATGACTCACTTAGAAATTATGAATGCTTGGTTTCAAGTTGCATCCCAATTGTCAACGTGATTCATAGAAATATCTTGTAGCAATGTATATTAGTTTATATGGCTATCCTACTTATATAGTGTGGAAAACGAAATTGGCTAATGCAGTCCGCAGCTGAAGCAGAACTATGAATGAAATTGGCTAATTCAGACCCCATAAGTTTTCCATTCTGTAATTACCACTTTACTCTCTACAACACGTGAGTATATCATTGACAGCCGTTTTGGGCTCATGTGTACATGTTTGCAAAGTTATATAGGCTATACCTTGAGTTCTTCACTTCAATCCAGAATTCAAGGATACAAACTAACGAAAAAGGTTGTTTGTATGTGGGGCTTATGTAGCCAGATAGTTTCTGTTTGTGTACTTAGGTTTATTTTTTACTTTACATTTAGGATTCTTAAGATATTTGGGTACAAAGAATTGCATATGTGCTTGATTGTCAATTTCTGCAATTTTTTCTTACTTAAAGTTCTCCTTGCTTGCAGCCTCAATTGCTTGCAGCAACCAAGTTCATAGCACACTTGGTAAATCAGGTGGTGGCACATGAGCTTGTGGCGCTGGAACTTCTTACAGTACTCCTTGAAAATCCAACTGATGATAGTGTTGAGGTACATAGCTGCGACCTTGTGTACTTATTCCGTTAACAACTTATTCTTGTGATTTCTGAAATATATGCATATGTTTCTCGAATGCCAGGTTGCTGTTGGGTTTGTCAAAGAGTGTGGAGCAATGCTACAGGACTTATCCCCACTAGGGCTTCATGGTAAGCTATTCGAGGCAGTGCTTATTTGAGTATGTCTTTCTAAACATGTTAGTTTCCCAGTGACGCAATATCCTTCTCCCCACACATTTCGTATATAAGACAGGTTAATTCAACCGAGTAATAGAAGAGGAATGAAGTTTACATCATGTCTAGAATGCTTGGACACTACGAGAGTTTTTAGGTCAACGATGTGATTATCTTGGTTTTGGCGATACATGGAAATTATCTAGGTTTAACTCAGGAAGGTGCATTGCTGTGAACCCATGCTTACAAGTTCCAATTAGAGTATGATGGATGCGTAAGTATTCAGCTTTGATCATGTTCTTGGTTTTGAATGCTCTGGAGAACACAAATTCTGATGTATACGTACAATTATATATGCCATTATATGAATGAAAGTAGATATGGTAACATTGTCCTGTGTACTACTTGCCTAATTAACTGAAATGGGAAAAAATACTGTGTAACATATGGTTTTTTATGTGACGTGAGGCTTGCTTTTACCTTATATAAGATTATTATGAGCTACAATATAAGTGAACAGTCAAAATGTTTTGGGATTTTTTCCTACCAGTTTTTTTCTGGTTCCTTGCACTCAGTTGCAGTATTGATGTGACATTAAGGTTAGTGCCTCATGGTAGGCCTACAAAAAGTATGTTAGGCTTAAAAAGTACTTGAAGAATCCAGGTCATATTCTAATTAAGTTCTGGAAAAGGATTAAAAAAATACTTGTGGAAGTTCTGTGGTGTTCTTTGTAATGAGGCGATACACAGGCACACAACTCTCCTGTGTCGATCTGAGTAAAAAAGACTTCAGAAAAGCTTAAAAAATTAGGGCAGTGCCCATGCAATTTGTCAGTAGAACTTGATTCTCCATGGGTCATATTCATTAGAGCTGATGCATATAATCTTTCCATTAAGATATAAATATTAGTTTGGACTTCATGCAGCCAACTATTTAAATTCTGACTATTACATCTTCATTAAAATGCAACAATGACACAAGGAGACTTGGTCTATGAAATAACTTCAGAAGCAATGCTATTTTTGTATGTTTTTCACATATATTAAAATAGGGATTGATGCTTGCTGTTTCAAATACCGACCAGACTTATTTGTGATTTGGGGGTGTATGTCATATTTGCTCGTAAGTGTGATTATTATGTTTTTATTTAAATATTTAAATATCAATTCGACTATTGTGGATAAGAATTTATTGATCTTGATGAATGCTGTTAGTTGTTTCTTCACCTATTTCTGTCTCAATTCACAGAAGATTTACATGTTGATCATTTCGTGCAGCTATTTTTGAAAGATTTCGGGGCATACTTCATGAAGGAGAAATAGACAAGCGGGTGCAATTTTTGATTGAAGGCCTTTTTGCAATTAGAAAGGCTAAATTTCAGGTAAAATTGTAGTTGTAACCTATCGCTTTTCCATTGCATGCTCATTCAATTTTCTGATAGATATGGTTTTATTTCCTTATATATAGGGATTCCCAGCCATCCGACCGGAGTTGGATCTTGTGGAGCAGGAGGACCAGTTTACGCATGAGATATCCCTTGAAGATGACCTAGATCCTGAGACCAATCTAAGTAAGTTCTGTTTGCTGCATGGACGTTCCTCTATGCTACATCTATTATATGAACCTTCTGAGTTAAGGGGCATGCAATTTTTGTGTGGTGTAAGGCTGACCTTTCTTTACTTGCAGATGTTTTCAGGGCAAACCCCAATTTTGTTGAAGATGAGAAGGCCTATGAGAACCTAAAGAGAAGCATCTTGGGAGCAGAATCTTCTGAAGATGAAGAAGGATCAGATGATGCTTCTGATGATGAGGATGAGGAAGAATCTGATGAAGAAGAGGACGAGGAACAGATGGAGATTAGGGATAGAACAGAGACAAATCTTGTGAATCTTAGAAGAACAATATATTTGACTATTATGTCCAGTGTTGATTTTGAAGAAGCTGGTCATAAGCTTATGAAGATTAAACTCGAGCCTGGTCAAGAGGTAAGCACTACATCAATGCTGTTTCACCTTTTGGTATTTGATATTGGCTTTAGTTAGTTTGTTAGAGTGTTTCTTGTTAGAGTGTGTCTGGTTTCTTTTGCTCCTTTGATACTAATCTACCAGTTTATAAATGTACATTCTGTTTCCATTGATACAATAATGAATTTTTTTACTCTGATTTGAGCTTCTGTGAATGTGGCAAGTGTTGTTGATTTTCTTTTTTACTGGACTAATTTATTTTATATTAGCCCATTTGTGTAAAGTGACCGTGCCTGTTTGGTCACCCATCTAGGTGATTGTAAAGCCTGAATGGCTGATAACATGGTAACTGTAAGGATAAATTCATTAATACAAGGTAGTGTTGAATAGTTCAGCATGATAGTGCAAGCTGTTGCAATTGCCTGAAGTCAATGGTCTCAAGCCACCGCGAGTAGTTCTATTTCTATGCTGGATTTATTGCTTCTTATTTGAGGACAAACATGCTAACAGGAACATAAGTTTGCCTAGGGTGATTCTCCCTTCTAATGGTATCCTAAAACTTGATCTTTGGATAGATTTTAGTCCAGAGTCTGGCTTTTGAGCAGGTTCATTACATGCCACCTCAGCATGAGATTAGATTAATCTATTATCATAGAAGAGAATAGAAGATATTTCTGAAAATTCGTTGGGGCTACATGTAGATGTAGTAACCAACTGTCAAGTGTAGTCATGAATTGATATTACTCACAAGTTGATGTATGCTAGCTGGTGAACGTACTGCAATAAATACAAAGGCTTTCCTTTTTTTAAATTAGCAATACAAATGTTTTCTGCAGCAGTGTGTAACCTATACGAAGACTGGCTTTCAGGCTCAGTTATTTTGATCTCCTTTTAACTTCA
This sequence comes from Echinochloa phyllopogon, assembly GCA_033239725.1. NCBI lineage: Eukaryota > Viridiplantae > Streptophyta > Magnoliopsida > Poales > Poaceae > Echinochloa > Echinochloa phyllopogon. The sequence continues at coordinate 5,627,374 of BTCW01000003.1, forward strand.
TGAAAATTTTTAAACCAAGGAAATGTTTGTTACAATTAAGCTGGGAACAAATTGTATGCACAAAAACAAATGATGCTGAAGAGTTTTTGCATTGGTGGGTTTAGTGCCTTCTCATGAGGGCACTATGTATGGTTCATTTTGTCTTGTCTTGATGGCTAAATCCTGGAATTTGCAATGTCTGTTATTGTGCCTGACCAAATTCTTTGTTTTGCAACAGATGGAGCTGTGTATTATGCTTCTTGAGTGTTGCAGTCAAGAGAGGACATACCTTCGGTATTATGGGCTGCTAGGACAGCGGTTTTGCATGATCAATAAAGTGTACCAAGAGAACTTTGAAAAATGTTTCGTGCAACAATATTCGATGATTCATCGTCTTGAAACGAACAAGCTGAGGAATGTTGCCAAGTTCTTTGCACATTTGTTGGGGACTGATGCACTCCCGTGGCATGTTTTGGCTTACATCCGGCTGACAGAGGAAGACACAACATCATCTTCTCGGATTTTCATAAAAATTCTATTCCAGGTATGTTGCAAAGATGCCAGTTTCTTATGTCATAGATACATATCGCCCATTCTATTATAATACTGATTTACCTTTTTTGCGATGCAGGAGTTATCGGAGCACCTGGGCATACGCCTACTAAATGAGAGACTAAATGATCCTAACATGCAAGGTTCCTTTGAGTCAATCTTCCCCAAGGATCATCCAAAGAATACAAGGTTCTCCATCAATTTCTTCACCTCCATTGGTCTTGGTGGTATCACGGAAAGCCTGAGGGAGTACTTGAAGAACATGCCACGCCTCATAATGCAGCAGCAGAAGCCGGAATCATCTGACTCAGAATCAAGTGGATCAGAATCTGGTTCAGAAAGCTCCAGCTCAGGGTCTGGTTCTGAGTCCGACTCGGAATCAAGCTCTGATGAGAGCGACAGGAGGCGAAGTAAGAAGAAAAGGAAGAGGAATTGAGTGCACCTCAAACTGTGCTTGTTGGATTTCCCATCTTCGTTTTTGTTCAGACGAGCTGCTTCACTCGGATTTTCCTATATCACAGATGCATGTGCAGTATGTGATCCAGCTCTTGATATGTTCAGTTAAAATCAGAAAGCTGTAACGTGTAAATTACTATCCGAGTTTGTATGGGCGGGTATGTTTTGTACTTGTGTCTTGTGTGTAGTCAAAGCAACATAAATCTTAGTTTTCGTGTTCAAATTTTTTTAGGCAGAACAAGTTTTGTACGTCGGATATTTGTACCATTGGAACGTCACACTGATAGTTTCCATGTTCAGAACCTGAAGTGTGGTAAGCATCCAGTATCAAGCCATCTAGAGCCTTGATCATATGAGACATTTTGATTTTTTTTCTACTCGTTCTTTTAACCATAGTAAGTAATAATGCTATATAAACTCGTGTGACTTGAATGTTCCTTTTTGTTCTGGTTGACTGGCTCCTTTTTGCATTTAGTTAATACATACATGTGGCCTGTTAAAGCTCTAGGAACTATGACGTTTTTGTTTTGAGAATTTGAGTATTAGTCATATTACAGAAATGGAAATAGTGTTATTCCCGTTGAAAGTTTTGTAGTGCTATTTGCAATTAGCTTTTTTTTAGGAAAACTATTTGAAATACCATGTTCTCATTGGTAGTGAGGTGGCTCACGTGCTGAAGGTTTGCCTGAATTCATGAAGACAGCTCAAAACAACAATTCGAGGGAAACCTGACATGAGACCGGTCACCTTTTCCAGAGAGAGCCAGGACAATCGATCCATGACCAAGAGTCCAGGACCCAAAGCTAAGCTGTGTATATATATATTGTCTACAAGGTACGGTGGACCAAGATCCAAAGCTCTGTGATCACGTCTTGTTCATGTGGCGTATGTACAAACTCGGAGTTGATACTAGCTACTTGAAGCTGGGTTGTGGTATCTGTATCTCGTAAGGCCAATGGTGAGTTCACCTAGTCTTTGCCGTGTAGTTACCTGAAATATGATATTTGATGACCAACTACAGGTTAGTCTTTGATCGTGTATAATAGTGAAGAAACTATCATGGAGCATATTCTCATGCATCTCAACAAATTAAAGGACAATGGATCGACATAATTTTCTATCAAAGTCAGTTCAAAGAAGGAACATTATATATACAGAAGGATGATGGCCTCCACAATAACGAGCATCCATACCAGACACATCTTAATTATCTGGCAGTTTTTCAGATAGATTGAGTAGTCTCAAGGTCTTGGTTATATGTGTTAGATTACGTGCACCAATCCCCTTTTCTTTTTTATCAAGCAACACAACATTAGTTTTCTGTATGATATAACAATGACATCTGTTTTTAATTTCGCAAAAAGATGACATGTTTCAAGATTAGGAGGGAAATCAGAGACAAGTACTGACTATTGCCGGATCTTATCTGGCAGATGATGTGCATAGGGACATGGACATAAAGTGTAAGCAAGGAATTAATATATGGTGAATGTACACAAGCATTATTTGTAGGGAAAGAGAGTATCCCCAAGACACTGCCGTCTTGTAACATAGGGCACCTCAGTGATTTAGGAATGAATTAAAGGGACTGACAAAAGATGTGTATGTGCCTTTGTTAATACGTGAGGAGTTGTGATAAGTGGTGTTTTATCAACAAGGAGCCACCTCGTAGTTACCCTCCAATAGCCAAGTGCACCTATTTAGCGTGTGCTTTTCTTTTTGTGGGCATAAATAACGGCATCCAAGGTAATTAAGACTAGCAAATCTATTTTGGCCACTTGATTAAACATGCAAGGTAATTAAGTACTCCCTCTGTGCTGAAATATAAGACAACCTGACCTTTTTAGATACACATTAGAAGCTTCTGATCATCATCTAGACATACACCTAGAAGCCAGGATGTCTTGTATTTCATCAAGAACGGGTCAGTACTCAGTACCAGTACTCATCAAGAATTCACAATTAACATAAAGACTTATGGCATGGTAAATATATAGTTCTACTTAAACTTTTTCTATTTTCAAATTATTCGATCCTTTATCCAGCCTAGACTTTCACCAGGTATGAATATTAACGTTTGGAGAGGGAGAAACAATGTCAAGAATAAGTCCTGGAAGCACCGAAACACCTTGTTGTGACACTGTACTAATTAGTAGTATTCTTTAGACAAGACAAAAACAAAACATTATACTTAGTAATGATTGGAAATGCAAGTGACAGAATTGATTATAATTCATTTGTCCCTTGATACTATCATTAAATCCATTATGCTCACGTAAACAGGTCATTATGCTATGTCACTTGGCATACTATCAGGAAAATCTATCATGTTAATAAAACAGGGTATGCCATTTTTTTTTGTAAAAGGACGGCAGGCTGGGGAAAAGAAAGAAAGAAAATGACTAGCCATAAATGCCCGGCCTCAAACGACTACACTCCCTCCGTTAAATGAACAGTGCAATTCTGGGATTAAAAAAATCCTGTAAAAGAATGAACTTCCTGTTTTATTCCTTCAAATAGATAATTATCTACATACAGTAATAACCTTCATACCTAAATGAGTGAGATTACACAGTTATTGAGGGTAGCATGATCTTTGGCATACTAATCTGTCTCAAAAAACTAGAATCCCACTTCTCATATATGGGGCGGAGGGAGTAATTCCCTAAACAAGCAGCTGTGGGAAACAATTAGCAAAACACATTGTTGATCAGCATATGTACAGTTCTATGAGGATAATATTATAAATGACATGGAGCACCGAGCCAGTACGTCTTAGCGATATTATTCTTGTACACATTGGATAGTCTCTCCTTGGCCATTGTATTAAGTAGTAGAACAACTAGCCCAAACATTCTATAAATACAGGCCCCGACTGCCCCATCTCTCACAGTTCTTCACAAGCGAGAAGCTACAAAAATCCTTTCCTCTTCCCTCCTAAGAGCCAGCAAAACCCAAGCCATGGCTACTCCCTACTACACAATCTCTCCTTTCAGTATGTCCTCCCTCAAAATTAATGAGGTTAACATGAAGTTGTACTTGCACCAAGTTGGGCAAGGACCCAACAGAAACCAAGTAGTCATGGTTCCCTCCTCCGAACCTGCTGGTTTTGGTACCATAGCAGTTAACAATTGGACTGTAACCGATGGATCTAGCCCCGGTGCAAACATTGTGGCACGTGCAAAAGGCATGCATGTCCAGGCTGATCAAGCTGCTGCTGCGTGGTGCACTTCTCTCCTAATAGTATTTGAGGATGGCAGGTAACTGATTAAATTTCATACTCACATCATATCTCAAAGATCGCATCTACCTTAGCGTTTTGTTCACAGCACATGCATCTTTAAAAAAACGTTTGTTAGCATATAGTATTCTATCACTTAAATGAAAAAAAAACATATAACACTTTCAGGTGGCAATATAATTTTTTTCAAATGAAATAGGTTTAAGGGATCCTCGCTTCAGTCTCTGGGAATTAGTACAGGTACAGGTGAATTTGCCATTATTGGTGGTACTGGGGAATTTAAGATGGCACGTGGTACTATCAAGTACAACGTAGTCGAGGCCTCCAGTGTTGAGAATACTAGAGAGCTTAATATTCAAGCATTCTATACTCCAGAAACTCCCCCAGCTGTAAGTGTTTATTGTTCTGAATACTCATATCTATCTTTAACTGCTCCTTTTCTTCCAAACATGTTTGGGTGTACGTCATGGACTAGTTTTGGAGCTAGTGTGATTTGTAAAGGATGTCATTTAAAAAAGTTGCAAAAGAATCCATGCCCATCCTTCACATTAACGACTAATTTACGTTTTACTCCTTTTTTTGTTCAATATGCCTCACAGACGCCCTTGTGTTTTGGGCAATTTATTCACTATCACTTTGGTCTTTGCAGCATCGCGTGGATTTGTTAGTGACTTCATTCAAACATTTACTAATCACATTTGTATCATTTGCTAGTTGCTAAAATGAAGGGCATTATTGCAAAACATGATTGAGTTTAGTAATAGCAACAAAATGTCTTATCATTTCTAGAAGGGCATGCCAGTAGGGTTACACATGAACCATCACAACGTTTCATATTTTTTTCTCTACGTACTGCTGAGCCAGATGGGTGTGTCTCCCTAACTTCCAGATTAGAGGACCGGAGCATTTGGTACAGGGCTCCGGATTACATCGTTATATAATCGTACTGATTTTGGTTAACTTTTACAGGCCCAGGGTACAGTGACTATTGTGAATGCAACCAGTCAGGCTGAATAATACAAGAGACCCCAATTGAACATAATGGAGAACTGCGTCATGAAAACTGCCTACCACCCTTTCTCCCTTTCCATTCAGAATAATGCATGCTTGCATCTCTAGCGAGGGATTATGAACATCCTACATCCAAGGACTGTGGCGTATACGCTGTCTGTTGTTGTTTTATGTAATGTTTGAGTGCATGGTGTGGAGCTTCTCTTGTGGAAATGATCCACAGAATAATAATGGAGTTTCGTGGAGTATATATATATATATAAGAAGTTTATGTGTACACACTCGTGACTTGTGCGTTGTAGAAAGGAAAATTTGTTTGATTGGTGCGGTGCTACACGAGCCCTGAAGAACTATTTCACATAGGAAAAAGTCTAAATTACTCCCCTCAAGTATACCGAAAGTCCGGATAACCCCTTAAACTATGTTTTGGTTTAATTTACCCCCTAAACTATGTCATTTGATCCAACTTACCCCTTAACACAATTTGTCTTTTTTTTCTCCATACACAAGATGAATTTTAATTCGAGACTTTGCAGGGAGGTAGTGAACATCGTAATCTATATTAGAAAATATTTTACGAATTGGTCATCACTACTTTGTATATAACATTGTATTTTAAGGATAACTTTATTATTAAATATATTACCCTATCAAAACAGTGATAAAAAATTTATAATATATTTTTTTAACATGTCTTATATTGTCTGCTATAATTTTGCAAAAGTTAAACTTTAAATTTCACTTGTGCATGGAGAAACAAAAAAGACAAATTGTGTTAAGGGGTAAATTGAACCAAATAACATAGTTTAGGGGGTAAACTGAACCAAAAATTACTTTAGGGGGTTATCCAAACTTTAGCTATACTTGAGGGGAGTAATTTGAACTTTTTCCTTTCACATACATATGCAACATTTAAATGACACCGACTACTGCACATATACGAGGCTAGTGCTGTCAACAATTGTCAAAGCGAAATCATTTGCCTGTACCACTTCATTCTGTGGTTCTAATTTGTCCATCTCGGTAGCAGAATCTGTAGTCTCTGATGGACGTATGAGGTCCCAACTAAGGTAATGAAGCGGCATGCGTGTTAAGTTCACATTGACAATTACTGTTATCAGTCATTGCAACTCTTATCGGCAACAATGCTAGATTGTCATTACAATCACAACAATATTGCACATAGCATTTTCTGTATACATTAATTCGTGGTAAAAGATTTCCTGCCACTATAAGGTGCCCCATGCCACGATCTATCACTGTCAATCAGTACAAAATTGTCCCAGCAGTAGTGCAGTACTATGCATCTCCAACAAGAAAAGCCTGTAGCTTATTGCCATTCTGTACCCAGCTATACGCTGGATTTTTCTGTACCTTCCTTGATTTCATTAATGTCCTAATCTCATCTGCTTCACTCCACATCCCTGCCTCAGCATACATGTTTATCAGCAGAGTATAGTACCCTGAGTGCTCTGGTTTCAACTCAAACAAATGCTCTGCTGCCCATCGTGCTAATTCAATGTTTCCATGTATACGGCAAGACCCAAGCAATGCTCCCCAAACATCAGAATTAGCACCAAAAGGCATGTTTCTGATTATTTCAGCAGATTCAGTCAGTTGACCAGCACGCCCAAGAAGATCTACCATGCAAGCATAGTGCATCTGCTGTGGCTTAATATTTTGAGCAAGCATTTGACTGAAGTACTTCTTTCCTCTCTCAACAAGCCCACCATGGCTACATGCTGACAACACTGCAATGTAAGATACATGATCATAGTCGACACCATCATCCTTCATCAAATCAAACAATTCGAAGGCAACATCAAGTTGACCGTGCATCCCATATCCCAGGATCATAGTGTTCCATGAAGCAACATCCTTTTGTGTAATCCTATTGAAAATCTTCAAGGCAGTATCCAGCATTCCTCCTTTAGCATACAAGTCCAGTAAAGAATTAGCCAGAAAGGGGTGAGTACTTAACAATCTCCTCACTAAAACACCATGAATTTCCTTGCCTTGCTTAAATGCAGATAAATTAGCACATGCAGACAGGCAGCCCATGAAGGAAACAGCATCATACTCAACTCCTGCAGACCTCATCTGCTCAAATAGATGAAGGGATTCAAAACAACATGGGCTCTGTGAGTAGCCCACAATCAAAGTGTTGTATGACACGTCGTCCTTCTCTGACCTGTCAAAAATACTTCGTGCCAAGCTCAGTTGCCCACACTTGGCATACGCATCAATCAGAGCATTTGATACAAATAAGTCAGACATCAAGCTTCTGCGGATCGACCATGCATGTATTTGCTTCCCCATCTTTAGAGAGGCAATCCTTGAACAGGCTGGAAGTAGATTCACTATGGTGAATGGATTTGGGCACTCCCCATTCTCCTGCATCTCAATGACAAGTCTGAAAGCCTCAGTTTCAGCTCCATTTTGCGCAAGATTTGCAATCATCGCATTCCATGAGACCACATTGCGTGCCTCAATTTTTTCAAAGATAACAGATGCCTTTTCTGAACAACCAAATTTGGCATACATATCCATTAGTGAGTTGGCAACGAAAATATCCAATTCCATTGCTCTTCTTATACTGTACCCATGCACCTCCTTCCCCAAATGAAAATAACCAAGATCAACCAAAGCAGGCAGCAAACTCGACAGTGTAACAGACCCTGGTGTGACTCCTTGCTCTAACATTGCTCTGAACAATTCCAGCACATCTTCATAAAGCCCTGCATGAACAAAGCAACCTAACGCAGAATTCCAAGAAACCTCATTCCTCTCGGGCATTCCATTAAACACTCGCATTGATGCCTCCATGTCTCCAAATTTCCCATACATATCAACCAATGCATTAGCGAGATTCACCACAGAGTCAAGTCCAGACTTCAACACCAACCCATGGAGACACAACCCGAACCTCTCATCCTGCTCCCAACCACAGGCAGGCACAATAGGGACCAAACTGGCCACATTCACCAGGACCCCGCTCCTCATCATCCCCACAACTGCCATCTTCGCGTCATCTATCATTCCGTTTGTCAAGAATGCCGAGACGAGGGAGTTCCACGAGACGACGTCCCGCGCAGGCATTCCGTCGAACGCCCTGCGCGCGTCCGCCGCGCGGCCGCACGCCGCGTAGAACGTGACGAGCGTGTTGCCAGCGAAGACGTCTGAGAGGAGGAGGCCGCGCCGGAGAGCCGCGGCGTGGAGCTCGAGGCCCTTGGCCGGGTGCTCCCCCGCGGCAGCGGCGGCGGCGGCGGCGTGGAGCGCGAAGGGGAACGTGCGGTCGTCCGGGCGCACGCCGGAGCGGACCATGCGGTTGTACACCCGCAGGGCCTCGGCGGGGTCGGACGCGGAGGCGAGCGCGCGGGAGAGGGAGTTCCAGAGGAAGGCCGAGCGGAAGCGGAGCGGGTGGTGGCGGAGCACGAGGCGCGCCGAGGGGATGTCGTTGAGCGCGGCGTAGGAGAGGAGGAGCGCGCCGGCGAGCGGGAGCGAGGCGGCGAGGGCTCCGGAGACGAGGGCAGCCCCGTGGGCGCGGCGGAGGAGGAGGCCGCCGCCGCCGCCGCCGCATTGGTGGAGGCGGAGGACGTGCTCGTGCAGGGACGCGGCGGTGAAGGGAGTGCCGACACAAGGCGGCATCAAACTGTGGCTATTGCGAGCGGAAAGTCAAATTCAAAGCTCAACTAATTGACCACTATTTAAAAGTGCTCAATTAAAAATGGGCCGAGTAGGCCGGACCCCTGCCAGGAGCCCACGAGCTGGCCTCGTCTCCGACTGGGCCAGCTGGTTGCAGCACATCAGCCGAACAACAAAACCGCGAGGATTAGCGGACCGGCCTCCTTTCCTGTCGTTGTTGTCACCTTGCGCGTATGATTTCTTTTTTGCAAGAAATTGTCGGCATAATTTCTCTTTTGAAGGCGAAATTATGGTCATAATATTTGTGTAAAAAGCAGTGGTCATAAAGCAAGCTAAATGGAACCCGTATCTAACAGAACTCTTGTGTTGTCTTTTTCCTTTTTCCTTTAAGCCCCAAAGTATTTCCCAAAAAAAATATCTAAGCCCTAGACATTTTGGAAATAAAGAATGAACCAAATAGACTATGTTTTAGTTTTGGAACAAAGTATATGCGTGTATGCTTACTCATCCCTAATTAAGAGGCTACGAACATCTAGAAGAGACTGGGCAAAACCTCTACGACAACAAGCAATGTGTACACCCTTCATCACGGCGTACCTACACCGTGACAAAACCGCGGAGGCTCTCGCTTTTGAGATAGGTGGGTGATATCCCAGAAAAGCCGTAACCAGCTTTATATTTATATATAAAGCATCCGAAAGATACTGAGATTACCAGTTTACAATAAAACACACACCGCTAGATGAGCGGCATCCAACAGATTTTAAAGAGGACTCTCAAGGCCACGCGCCAGAAATAGAGAGACTACTCGCGACGAACACCCTAAAGAACCACGAAACCCATGCACCATCTATCAGACCCGACCATCCGTGGAGCCTAAAACACCACCACCAGCGGCTACAGAAAGAACTCCAAACAACTCCTTTAGAAAGACAAAGGCGCATGCGTTTGGTTTTCACCACGAAGAGCTTCCACGAACCACCGCCGAACGAGACCCTGCAGGCAACACCCTTAAGAGGGAAGCGCAAACGCCGTTGCCCGACCCGAACCGGGTCGAAGCTTACGCTCGAGGAATTCCGCCCGACGCGCCGAAAGCACCAGTACCAGTCCCACTCACGTCCCTCCACCGCCAACCATCGCCACCGTCGAAGGTCGCCACTCGGTTCCATATGCACCCGCACAGTAACACCCAACACCTCGGGGAGGCTTGGGGCCCTCGATTGGCCCCAAATCTCACAGGTGGGTGATATTAGTTTCAGAGCAAACTAGTAAAGATGTAAAGCATCAGTTTTGCACAAGTATCCTACTCCAGCCAGATTAAATTTGTCTATGCGTATGTGTTGTACCCTTTGCATATGTGTGTAGCCAAATGCTACACTCAACGAAATGTATGCAAACAAAAATTCCAACTCAATAACAAATTCACAATTTATTTAAAGATCATCCATGAAAGGTAAAGAAATGCAATGCTGCCGTCTCCAATGTGTGGCTAGGTTACCTGACGTGTCGAACCCGAGATCCGAAAAAAGAGGAGGCCCCCGCGTCGTCTCCTAGGGGGCGACTCGGGCGACTCGCTCCCCCACCGCCGCCACTCCCCCCTCCCCACCCTCTGGCCATCCTCGCCGTCACCGGAGCAAGGCCCTGGAAGCCCGTGGACCTGCTAGGAAGGCAACGGCGGGGCTCTCTTCCTTCGGTAGACCACGGTTCCTGGCCGGCGGCGCGCGATTGCTGGCGGCGGCGGCGAGATCCGGGTCCCTGCACCGGATCCGGTCCCTCCGCAGGTGGATCCGGCCACGGCGTCGGCGGCTCGGCCTGGGGATGGCCGGTGCGGGCGGTCGGCGCGACGGGACAGCCGCGCGTGGATGGCCGGCACGGGGGCGCGGCGAGACGACTGCACGCGGCGCGGAGGCAGAGGCCAGGCGCAGTGACGGCCCGCGGCATGGCGGCGACGCTTGGTCGTCGGTGCGGCCGGCGGCGGATCTGGCGCGACGGATTCGGCCTTGGTGTTGGAAGGGCCAGCTCCGGACTTTGCAACTACATCTGGTGATGAAATCTTCAATTTTGCCATTCCTTTTCATATAGACCAAGAGACATGAGTCACCTTGGCTTTATTCGCTGATTCTTCTACTCAAAGATGGATTTCGTCTGCAATTTATTCCTGGTGGATTATGCACGGGTACCCAGCGGTTACTTTGTACCATGGTATCTCAGGTTACGAATTCAGATGGTCTGCCGGATTTAGAGTTCGTGGCCGTTTAAAGTGGGTTAGGGCTGGTCTATATGGAAGCATTGGCCTGGTAAGAAGTGGGAAGCAACACGGTGTGACTTGGTCGTGGTGGTAATTGCTACTAATTCATCGGTTCCGGGAAAAAATTCCTAGGTCTGACCTTAATTGGTTGAACCTGATAGTGACCTTGTTGAAGGCATTGTTTGGATTAAAATGAATTACTCCCTCGTGAAAACATTTGATCAGGTCTTAATTGGTTGGGTCATTACGACGTCGGCACGTGCACGTGTCGTTTCCTCGTTGGAGGCGTTGTATCGGGAGCCTACTTCATAGTCCAAGAGTTGCTTTGATTTGTGAATCGGATGAAGATGAAGGTGCTTGTGGTAGTTTGCTAGGTCATGGTGCTCTCATTTTTTTTTGTTTCTTTTCATTGGCTGTGTGCATCTTAGTTATGCAGAGGCCGGGTTGGATCTTATATAATTGTATCATCTCGATGTAATTGTCTAAGATCAATAAAGCTTCCCTTTTCCAGAAAAAAAAAGTTACCTGACGTGTTACAACTAAATGACTGATGTACGAGTCAGTATCTCTCCCTATGTATAGAACCTCTCGCTCATTAACAACCCCTCTCATACACATCTCACCCCATCACTCGCGCATAACAGTTTTCCACCAAAACTTTTGCTATCATTGGTCACTGATTATACAAGCACAAGGCTAGGGCATGGCTCGATCTTGGTTACTGGTTCTTCCGTTTGGTCTCATCATCGCCTTGCTTTTTGCCAGTACTGTTGCTCAAGCTGCTGTCGTGGAGCACACATTCAATGTAATCCAGTAAAACACATGCACATACATGTTCATGCATCCATACAGTTCTTTCATGTCTAGTTAATTATTCCTGGCTCATATCTAGTTCATTTGCTTTCTGATCTACATATATGCATGGTATATATAGTTGCTCGATCCCATTTTGTTTATTCATGTTTATTCATGTATGTACCATGCGTGCATATATGCAATTTATAATTGTAAATCATTTTTTCGCCCCTGTTGTGTTCTTGGTCAGGTCGGTAACCTTTCTATAAGCCAGCTGTGCCAGCCGGCGAGGATCATCACGGCGGTGAACGGCCAGCTCCCCGGACCAGTCACCCTACAACATGACCATCCATTGGTACGTCAAAGCTGCCCAACGTTTCTTGCGTCAACTTACACAAAGATCATCTGTCTCTCTCCCGAGCTCGAATATCGACGTTTTCACCAGCTATAACATGATATACCATCAATGCAAGAAACCACCATTTATAGAAACAAAGTGAGCCGTAGAAAACACTGAAAAACACCAAACAGAGCCAAAGGTCAATTCATCACGAGCTAGCCAATCTTTTTGTTGCTATCCTCAATATAAACAGGCATGGGATAGTATGATACCTACCGTCCATTAGCAAGTAATCACTGTCAAGGCTATAATATGATACCATCAATGCAAGAAACCACCATTTACAGTACGAAACTGAGTCGTAGAAAACACTGCAAACGCTAAAAACGCACAACCAAAACGCTTATTGAGTTACAAGCCAATCTTTGATTTGTCGCTGCACGTACTCAATGAGCAGGCATGGTGTATTCCAGCGCGGCACGCCGTGGGCCGACGGCCCGGCGATGGTGACGCAGTGCCCCGTCAAGCCGGGCGCCGCCTACACCTACCGCTTCAACGTCACGGGCCAGGAGGGCACGCTGTGGTGGCACGCCCACATCTCCTTCCTCCGCGCCACCGTCCATGGCGCCCTCGTCATCCTCCCCCGCTCCGGCGCCGCCGCCTACCCGTTCCCCAAGCCCCACGGCGAGGAGACCGTCATCCTCGGCGAGTGGTGGAACGCCAATGTCTACGACCTGGAGCGTGCGGCGTTCGTCACCGGCAACCCGGCGCGGAACGCCGACGCCTACACCATCAACGGCAAGCCGGGAGACTTTTACAACTGCTCCAACGCAAATCGTACGAATCCTAGCTTCTCATTCTCATCCCTTCCATGGAATTGTAGGGCTAATCAAATAGCTCATGCTATGATGCTATTCGTCGCTGGCGTTGGTTTGCAGAGACGTACAGGTTTCAGGTGCAGAGCAACGAGAGGTACCTGCTCCGGATCATCAACGCCGCGCTCAACACGATCATGTTCTTCAAGGTGGCGGGCCACAGCTTCACCGTCGTCGCCGCGGACGCCGCCTACACCACGCCGTACGAGACCGACGTGGTGGTGATCGCGCCGGGGCAGACCGTGGACGCGCTCATGGTCGCCGGCGCCGCCGCCGGGCGCCGCTACTACATGGCGGCGTCGCCGTACGACAGCGCCATGCCGGTGGGGCCTCCGTTCAGCATGACCACCGCCACGGCCGTCGTGGAGTACGCCGGCTCGACGACGGGCCAAGACGAGACGCCGCCGGAGCCGGAGCTGCCGCCGCGGCCGGCGTACACCGACACCGGCACGGCCTTCAGGTTCTTCTCCAGCCTGACGGCGCTGGTGCTCCCCGGCAAGCCGACGACGGTGCCGCTCGCCGTGGACACCCGCATGTTCGTCACCGTCGGGCTCGGCTTCTCCGACTGCCCGCCGGCGCAGCCGCGGTGCAGCACGAACGGCACCACCAGGCGGCGCCTCTTCTCGGCGAGCATGAACAACGAGTCCTTCGTGCGCCCCGCCGCCGGCGCCGCCTCCATGCTCCAGGCGCACTACGCCGCGAACGCGTCGCCCGGCGGCGTCTACACCCGCGACTTCCCCGACCAGCCGCCGGTGATCTTCGACAACACCGGCAACGCCAGCGACACCCCCGCGCTGCAGTACGCGCCCAAGTCTACCAGGGTGAAGACGCTGAGGTACAACGAGACGGTGGAGATGGTGCTGCAGAACACGCGGCTGGTTGCCAACGAGAGCCACCCCATGCACCTCCATGGCTTCAACTTCTTCGTGCTCGCGCAGGGCTTCGGCAACTACGACGAGGCGGCGGCGCCGCCGCAGTTCAACCTCGTCAACCCGCAGGAGCGCAACACCGTCGCCGTCCCCACCGGCGGCTGGTCTGTCATCCGCTTCGTGGCAAACAACCCTGGTAGTCGAATATTACATATGACATATCACGTACTTGTGTATTTTAAATACACAAGTATAATTGGTATCATGTCATTGTTAACTATTTGTGATAATTTTACAGCGAAGATTAATAGAATTGATCTATTTTTGCACGCAGGGATGTGGTTCATGCATTGCCATTTCGAAGCTCATATTGAATTTGGGCTGTCAATGGTGTTTGAGGTCCAGGATGGGCCGACGGCGGAAACATCGGTGCCGCCACCTCCATTGGACCTACCACAGTGCTAAACTTGGTTTGTTCGAATTGGGATACATTCATACATGGACATGTCAACATGAGAAGTGTAAATCCTTGGCTTGCTACTATATATGCTAGGGACTTTTAATAATTATTTCGAAGTGTTATGAGGATGTAATAGTTTGAGATGTACTTTCATATATAGGGAACACTACACCTTCTTCTATATGTGTAACTTGAGCGAAAGATATGATTATTGTTTCCATTTGGGATATAAATAAATGATACTTCGACGGGTGAAGAGGCTTGGATTGCTATGGTTCATCTGTGACATTTGACTATGATTTGTGTGCTCATATAAGTTTGACAAATCAAATAAGTCGTTGCAATTTCTCCATTATTACCTCCTCAAACCCCAAAACTCTCTTCGACCATTTGTATTGCCAAATGTCTAAACCCCATACTGCATCCACCCCAAATCTGGCCCACGGTAGATTGGTTGAGGGTTCTACCACACAGAGTTTGACCGGGAATATTGCTGAATTGTTTATCACTGTTGACTTTTTCACATAATGTTTACCATTCGTCTTATTCAAAATTTTATTATAAATACTAAAAAATATGAATTATGTTTAAAGTATCTTTCATGACAAAGTGAGTTAGAAATAAAAAAATGACTTACATAATTTTTTTAAATAAGATGAATGATCAAATGTCGTGATCAAATGTCAACAATAACAAATATTTTGATACGGAGGTAAGGTAGTACTTAGATTTGTTCCTCTTCAATGAATCTATTGAAATCTTGTGATTTCAGCACAGCTCATTCCTTCTAGTGGAAACTTACCCAAGGTTAGAGTCCTGCTCGACGCAGCATGTATGTAAGAAGTGACTGCGTCTTACTTTGGTGACCTGTTAGACGTTGCTTGCAACAAGTGAGAGGCCGGCTACAAAGAAAATTCAATGTAAAATTGAATCATTGGCAAGTGGTTGAACTGTCAAATATAGGACAAACGTGTTTGGTTTGAGCAATGTGGTGTTCCATTTCTCATTTCTCACTTTTTTTTGTTTGGTCTGTAAAGTGGAATGTGCTAATCCATCCATCACTGTCCATTTCTTGCAAGTACATATTAGCATAATAAGGAATGGATTTATCCTAGCAAAATTCATTCATTTGATCCACTGATTGAGAATTTGGGAGTGATCCTAACTAATGCCTTGTTCCCCCACCCTTTGCAAATATAGGAGACCAAGCGCAGGCATGTGTGCGTCTTCTCCACCACAGCCAGAGCACAGAGCAACCCCCGACCCCGCCGGTGCCGTGCATTCCGCCGACCCCCCCCTCATGCGCGCCACCACCACCGCCTGCATTTATTAGCCACCTCCTCCTCTCGCCCTCCGTTCTCTCTCCCTCCCTCTCTCTCTCTCATCGACCGACGCCATCCGCTCCGGCGACGGCCGCGCCGCGCGTTGCATACGGTACGAATCTCTCCCTCTCTCTCTCTCTCTCTGACCGACCCCGGCCGCATCGCCTGAGGTGAGGCCCGTGCCCGTGGCCTACTGGTCCTCGTTGTGGCGGGATCTCGCCGCTCAGCCTCCTGCATTGCGCGCTGGGTGTTTGCTTGTTTCTCCGGCCCAGATCGCAGATCAGCTATGGCAGCGAGACGCGGAAGAGAACAGTGCCATCGCCTTTTCCGGATCACAGCTTCCACTGTTTTTTTTTCATACCTTGTTTCAATTTTCATGTTTGATAGATACCCCGTTGTTTCGCTACCTCGGTTCTAGATTGTGTGTACATGCACCCGAAGTTCAAGTTGTGGTCTCTAATTAGCGTAGCGAGGGAGGGATTGAGTAGCTTGCCTGAGCAAAACTGGCCAGTTGACTCCCTGATGTGCCAAGGGAAAAAAAATTATAGCATACTCAACAGATCAAATTCTGATCCTCTGCATGTGAGATCTAGGTGCACATTTGCTGATCTCCTTGTTTTATCTGTACTGTGTTTGGGGATGTTTATCTTGTCATACAGAAATGTGCTCTCGTCACCTGTTTTATGTTCGATTGATTAAGATATATAGCAGTACATTCAACATAATGCAACATTACTTGTACTTCTATGTCAATTGCAAGGAAATGATTAGTAATATACTGCTGCCACGCTGATCTGAGCTTTCAGTTTTATTTGCACACACGGTGCCATTTTTCAACACATTCAGTTTTTGTGCTTTAATTTCTTAACATAACATATTTTGTCATGTGTATGTTGTGGACTCATAAATTATTAATGGACTGGCAACCAATTGCACACACAGGCACAGGCACACTGAATTATTTTCATGTTGATTTGGAAAATTGAACTTTTGTGTTCCTGCTTACAATGTTTTTTTCTTTCTTTTTTTCCTTTGCAATCCTAATTCAACACCCTATATTTAGAGTTTTTTATGGAGTTGGTTGTTTTGTCCAATTTCTGAACGTGAAATCAACCATGACTGATTATATTTCAGTGAAATTCATTTTATGTTTCCCCTGTTTTGAATGCTATGGAAATTAGATATTCTTCATGAACTGTGAGGATTAATTATCTTTCACATGTTTGACTGCAATTTATATCTGCAGCTTCGTCTAATTGGTCGTCATGTTATCAAACCTGATCATGTTTAGTTACTTTGTTTTTACAGCAGGGTTTCATAAGTACTCATAGGGGATATGGCGACGACGTACAAACCTAAGAACATCCTTATCACGGGAGCTGCTGGCTTTATCGCCTCCCATGTCGCAATCCGCATTACAAAGAAGTACCCTGATTACAAGATTGTCGTCCTTGACAAGCTTGACTACTGCTCTAATCTGAAGAACCTGCTCCCTGTGAGCTCGTCACCAAACTTCAAGTTTGTCAAGGGCGATATTGCAAGTGCTGATCTTGTCAACTTCCTTCTTGTCACAGAGAACATTGATACCATAATGCACTTTGCAGCCCAGACACATGTCGACAATTCATTTGGGAATTCCTTTGAATTTACGAAGAACAACATTTATGGTACACATGTTCTTCTTGAGGCCTGCAAGATCACCGGCCAGATCAAGAGGTTCATCCATGTCAGCACTGATGAGGTCTACGGGGAGACTGATGAGGATGCAGTTGTTGGCAACCATGAGGCATCACAGCTGCTCCCCACAAACCCATATGCAGCCACCAAAGCTGGAGCAGAGATGCTTGTAATGGCATATGGGAGATCCTACGGCCTGCCTGTTATCACTACCAGAGGAAATAATGTCTATGGCCCTCATCAGTTTCCTGAGAAGCTTATCCCAAAGTTCATTCTCTTGGCGATGAGAGGGGAGCCCCTCCCTATCCATGGTGATGGAGCCAATGTTCGTAGCTACCTCTATTGCGAGGATGTTGCGGAGGCATTTGAGGTGATTCTTCATCATGGAGAAGTTGGGCATGTTTATAATATTGGAACAAAGAGAGAGAGGACAGTCATTGATGTGGCAAAAGATGTTTGCAAGCTTTTCAATTTGGAAGCTGACAAACTCATCAGGTTTGTTGAGAACAGACCTTTCAATGATCAGAGGTATTTCTTGGATGATGAGAAGCTTAAGAGCCTTGGATGGGCTGAGCGCACCCCATGGGAGGAAGGCTTGAAAAAGACAATGGAATGGTATGTAGCAAATTCCGATTATTGGGGTGATGTTTCTGGTGCATTGCTGCCTCATCCCAGGACTCTAATGATGCCTGGGTATGAGGGCTCTGAGGAGATTAAAGGAATACTCAGTCAGTTTAATAACATACAGACAAAGGTGGCTTCAACATCAGGTAGTGCTCCAGGAACGCATGCCTTCAAGTTCTTGATATATGGTAGGACAGGATGGATCGGTGGACTTCTTGGAAAAATATGTGAGAAGCAAGGAATTCCATATGAATATGGAAAAGGTCGCTTGCAAAAGCGTTCTTCACTCATCCTGGATATCCAAACTATTAAGCCAACACATGTCTTCAATGCTGCTGGTGTTACTGGCAGACCCAATGTTGACTGGTGTGAATCGCACAAGCCAGACACCATTCGTACCAATGTTGTGGGCACTTTGACCCTAGCTGATGTGTGTAGGGAGCATGGCTTATTGATGATGAACTATGCCACAGGGTGCATATTTGAATATGATGCACATCATCCAGAAGGGTCAGGTATTGGCTTCAAAGAGGAGGATACACCAAATTTTACTGGTTCGTTCTACTCAAAGACTAAGGCAATGGTAAGTTGGTAAATGCTTGTTACCCTTGTACTGTCTGGTTGTTTGCCATCTTCAGTATTTTACCATTGTTTTTGTCTTACTCTTAAGTTGGCATTTTTATTTTTCAAATAGTGAAAGAAATGTGTGGTTATTCTCTCTGGAAAATGTAGGTTGAGGAACTATTGAAGGAGTATGAGAATGTCTGCACCCTACGAGTCAGGATGCCAATATCTTCTGACCTGAGCAACCCCCGAAACTTTGTGACAAAGATCAGTCGTTACAACAAGGTGGTGAACATTCCTAACAGCATGACGATATTGGACGAGCTCCTGCCTATCTCAGTGGAGATGGCGAAGAGGAACTTGCGGGGCATCTATAATTTCACCAACCCTGGCGTCGTCAGCCACAATGAGATCCTAGAGATGTACAAGCAGTACATTGACCCCAGCTTCAAATGGGCAAACTTCACCCTCGAGGAGCAAGCCAAGGTCATCATCGCGCCCAGGAGCAACAATGAGATGGACGCGACCAAGCTGAAAAAGGAGTTCCCCGAGCTGCTGTCGATCAAAGACTCATTGATCAAGTACGTCTTTGAGCCCAATAGGAAGGTGCCTGTAAACTGATGAACCAGCGCAGTCAATACTATAGAAAATACAGCAACCGTTATAAGCAAAGCTTGTAGGAGCCATTCGTCACAAACAATTTGCTAGAATGTTTACTTATCATACTTAGCAGCATATCTCCACTATAGGTTGATTCACAGCTGAATAGACGATATATATATCTGGTAATCTGTTGATCGCAATATGGTGATTGCCCAATTTGTTGTAGAGGCTTATCACCTGTTTTGAGGAGTTGAATTGTTCAGTCTGTGTGTACCACCACTTTTGTTCTGTCAGGAATGATTCTCCACTCTTTAATGTGCTGGTTCCTATCAGTTTAACAGCTACTTTCAGTGCTTTAGCTGAAGAATTCATCCTTTCTGAAAGGAAAACCCCCGAAGGTTTTAAGACGTCCTTTAAATTATTCTCCCACCCAGCAGCTTATGAACCATGATTATGCTGCCACTTTATGTGCTGTGTGCCTAATGACATGATGACAGAGTGCAGTGGTAGTTGCCCTTCCACGTACATGTTTCAGAAGACAAAGGTTGCTAAAGGTGCAGAAGCTACTTGCAGTGCAGGCAACATCTTGTTCCGTTCGACATCGGCCTGTGCTGGTTACTGGTAGTAGCAACTTCATGCTGAGAAGCGTGGCCTGCGAAACAACAGATCTTGTGCGGCACTCAATCTCTGCAGCTTTTTGTTTGTTGCAAACATATATTATCATTAGAATATGTTATCTCAGGGGCTCCTGATGTATGTATCATAAATAAAGTAGGATAGCCTGGTTGCACGAGCATTTGTTAGTTGTACAGATTGAAAGTTCCGAAGGTGATTGCTTGCTCCTTTGATGTTTGAAAGAATTGATGAGAGCATCGGTCGATTTGCTCCAACAAAAAAGAAAGAAAGAGGAATATGGTCTGTGACTGCTAGGACCCATTTCTGGGCCCCTATGTCAATGATCTTTCAGGTGTTGTTTTGTATCTTGCTAGTTCCTCTGGTGAGCATCAGCTCCTTCAGCGTGGCAGAATCAGTTCGTGGAATCGTTTGACAAGTTAGCATTTTATCGGCATCGTCTGTTGTAGCCCAACCTGTTTGATTTTAGTCAGAGAAATGAAATGTCTCAGTCAGAACAAAGTTTGTACGTTCTTGGAATGTAACAGATAAGACATCCAAGTGCCTGAACGCCAACACACGAACAACTTTGGACATAAATGTTGGTTCAAATATCATCAGTAAGTTCGTTCAAAAAAACATCATCTGCAAATTCATGGCAGTCCCGTTCCGTGGACGCCAGGCATGCTAGGCGCCGGTAGCCCGGCCACCTTCATCTCCCCTCCCCGCCCTGATGCCTCACGTCGCCGGGCGTCCCCTGCGACGCCGGAGCCGGACTCGAAGCAAACATGGCGGCGCGGCGCGCGCCGTGGCCTTCGCTTCTCGGCGGCGTCGCGGACTGACAGCAGGCTGCAGCTCCTACAGCGAGACGCAATGCAATGCCGGGGTGCCGGCCGACGCAGTTTCGGGGGCACGCCATGAGCTCCCGGAGGCTCCCTGAGATGGGAGAACGCCGGGAACGGCCGGGACGCGGCGGCGCTCGGGCGGCGCGCGGCCGCTCTGGGGGCTGGGGGTGGTCGGTAAATGAAATACCGTCCACCCCCTGGATATCTCCTGTCCGTCGGATCGGATTTTTCTGCGGCCAGATTTGCCTTAGCAATTGCAAAGGGCGGTTTTCTTTTCCTGTCCCCTCGCTCGAGTTGTCGGCTGCCTTCGGGCTTCGGCCTTCCCCCTCGAGTCCTCGACGGCACGCGCGCTGAGGTCCCCGGCGGAAGCACGACACCGTGATCCTTTGTGCCAGTGGCCGGAATCGGATACACCAGCGGCCGGTGGGACACTGCCATGTCTTCTCCGATGGGAACTTGTCAGGGAGCAGCACGGTGGCGGGGCGGGCGCCCATGGCGTCGGACGATCGGAAGTAGTAATGTTTACCATTGAGGCTGCAAGCACCAAGCAGTGCCTGGGGCATGGCCGGCCGTCATCTGGGAGCACGGTCATCTGAGGAGGACCTTGCTTGTTGTTGACTTGTTGTTCGCCGGCGGATTACAGAGATTGCAGGGGCAGAACGACATGCCGGCGTGTCGCCGGCCTTCGCTTCGCTTCTCGGCGGCATCGCGGACTGACAACAGGCTGCAGGATCCTACGACATGACGCCAGGGTGTTCGACGCAGTTCCGGGGCACGACCGGAGCTCCCGGAGGCTGCCGTGAAGGTGAGCGAGATGGGAGAACGGCCGGAACGCGGCGGCGCGGCCACCCCTGGGGGTGGTCGGTAAATGAGATACCGTCCACCCCCTGGGCACCTCGTGTCCGTCGGATCGGATTTCTGCGGCCAGGATTAGCGTCGGCAATTACTAAGGGCGGTTCTGTCCCCTCCTTCCGACTTCCGTCGAGTTCTCGGCTGTCTTCCCCGTCGACGGCTGCTTGCGGCCGTCTTGACTGATCGCCGGCGGTACGAGGCTCTCGTCTCCTCCGACGGGAGCTTCTCAGGCGCAGCGCGTCGAGGTCGACCTGTTGCTGTTGTAGCCCAACCTGTTTGATTTTATAGTCATAAAAATGAAATGTCTCAGTTACAACAAAGTTCAAACAAACAACTTTGGACATAAATGTTGGTTCAAATATCATCAGTAAGTTCATGGCAGTCTCCACATCATTCCATTCTATACCCATCAGTTGAGTCAATTCCTTCCAAATGCTACTCTTTCTTCAACTTATTGAGCAAACAAACTACAATTCTGATGCAGATTACACGGTTCAGTGTTCTGAAATTATGCCCAGCCACTTAATGCAGACAGACGTCAGAGAAGGAACATTTAGACCGGGTACAGCTGTGGTTTAGGAGAACAACTGACTCATGTATTTCTTTTTTTGGGTACAACATATGATTACCAGAACCAATCGATCTGTTCATCACAATAATGAATCAAACATTGGATGCAAAAACATATTTCACCTTCAGTTCCCTCATTCTGCATCCCCAGTTTCGACACGGACCTGAGCATCAGAGTGATAAGATGCCAGCTCTTGCAGCAAACATCAGTGCTTGACTCCATCCCACTAAAAATTACAGCAAATTGCTTCACTAACAGCATCAGCTCTGAATACTGAGTACCCTGAAATCAGTCCACAAAAAGAACAAACATCAACCATGTGTTGTGCAACCAGCAACCAACATTTTGCAAAAAAGGTACTATACACTGTCCTTTACTTGTTGTATTGGTGTGGGCAGTCTTAAACACATACATTTCTATTTTGCATTTAAGAAAACAAATTGGAAAATTTATTACAAGGGCACTATGAAAACTATGGTTACAAACTTTATAAAATGCTTCTTCACAGGATAAACCCAAATATTCTTTTACATATATCTAATTTAGCTTCGGTCAAGTCAATAGAAAGCATTAGATCGATATGCCTGGAGTCTCGATTTCCCAGATGCAATTCCGATCTATGGACAAATTATCAAAGAAATGAGAGGCGGCTTCACCAACAAGCTGGCCATATGTGAACATGTCAGCGACATTTGCCAAAATAATATAACAGGCATCACACGCCAGTGCCACACCTAAAATACTCCTCTACCAAGTCAGACTACAGTGCCTTCTTCATTGAACCATCCTGTTTCCGCGCTGTGGATGAGAATTTGGATATCAAAACTCACATCTCGCCATGGGCCTGGATCATTTCACAGGCCATGTCCGTTAGGACCAACATAGGCCCAACGGCCGAGGCTCAAGGCCCATCATTTTCCTGAGCGGCTCAAGAACATGCTAGTAGGCCCGGGTTGGAACGCAAGAATTTCATATGATAACCATAAACCGCAAGAAACCGCATGGCACATTTTAAATGCAATTAGTAACTCTTAATTCATAAAAACACAAGGAACAATAAAACAATGAGTCATCGGCTTATTAACCACCAATATCATGACCCACATGCATGGAAACATATCGGTGGATCGGATCACAATTGATGCTATAATAAAGTTTTCATAACAAGATTATGATATTATTGGTGAAGCATCGGAGGATTTCTCAACTAGATGAAAGGAAATAGCTTTGTCCATACACGGGCATGCATTCTTGTCTACAACTTCAAATATAAATATATTATTTGTCATGTGAACATGCAGCTGCACTTCCTTGCTCCAGTAACTTCTGTTTTGGATTAAAAAGATGACGAATTTTCTGCTTCAGCTGCAATAGAAGCCAATGTATCAGTCATACAATCTGTGAAACTATTGTACCACACAAGAACATAATGAGGTTTCTAAGCTCTTATGATCCACAAAGTTGTAAGAAACTACAATGAGTGATTGTGCTTGTGATGTGGACAACTAAAACAGTGTGACGGAAATCTGGGGAAGCATTTCATGATGAGTCATGGTGCTATGAGAGATAAAAAATTCATCAGACCAAATCAAGATTCATATGTTTAGTATATACTTCAAAACTGTAATTTTATTTAAATGAAACAAGAATCTAATACTATGATGTAGACAATGAACACTAAAATGAATATTTCAAATGAAAATAGTGACTAGTCATAGGTGTTTCTCGGCTATCCTGACTGTTATTCTACTATGCACTATAACTGTAGTCACTAGTCACTATTAATGTCTGTTACTTGCTCATTACTCCTTTCTTTAGGCCAGCGTCAAATGCAGGGTTCAGAAAAGCAAGGGGGTAAGAGCTAGCCATTGCCTTGTGATTTTCATCCAAATTTGTAGTGGAAAAAGTGCAGTTTTGTACTTATGCTAATATCTCAATCTTCAAACAGGAATAAAACTGTAATGAAAATTTAGGCACTAAAAATGATCCAAAGTTTGGGATATATTAAATAGTACCTCAATCATATCCTTCAGCTTGGCACATGTATAGCTGAATTCAGTTCTCAGAACAGTCAATGCCATGTTGCACCTAATGAAGAAAATACGTTACTTCAGTATTTTATTTAAAATGAATTTATCATCAATAAAGAACAATTGAGGTAACACTATAACACGTCCACAAATTCTCATGGACATTATGCTCATGTTTATTTGAGATTATAATCCATCTAAATTATATAAGTTGGATTCAATCCAAGTGTAATATGGTAAAAGTCTATTCTATGGCCACTTTGGAACCACAAATAATTTGAAATAAGCTACATATGGGTGGATTATTTCAGATTATTTATGATCCCATAGTGGTTCTTTTACTATACTACATAGCTCATTATCTAGATCATATAATTTACAAAGCAAACAAACAAGGCCTATGTCTTTGTCTCAGTAATAACTTCAGTACAAAACATAATGTCCACTATATTCTCAGTAGAGGTAAAATAGGACAAGTATTAGAATCAAATTTAACTTTTGTTTCCAAAGAACTTGAAAATCTTACTGTAAAGAGGGCAAGTTTGATGTCCCCTTGACATATTTTTTTGTACAAAAGTGGATACAAATCATGCAATAAATATGTGACCAAATACTGACCCTTTTATGTTCCCCTCCAGCCAAAACCGAAGGAGCTGCCTGGCACTAATCTTTACTCTAAGAGCACCAACACTGCAAACACATTGAAAACCAGATAATCATGAGGTTTGACAAGGTTTATATGGGATAATATGCTAAGAAACGAGGGGTTTATGATTCAATAGTAGCTCTGTATGAAATATTCATTATGTGCTCATACGTTCGATTGCTAACACACAAAAGTAGGATAATAGGATCAGAATAAGGGCTGGGGATGAGGAGAAGCTACAAGGAGAATAAATTAGCAACAGAAGGCAATGCTAGAGAATATAATCCAGGTAACCTCTCATACATATGAATGTGCATCTGACAAGAAACCAAAGTATAAAAGTAATAACCCTCCCAATGCAGTCCCATGATGATGAAGGACTAGACTCATCAAAGGTAACCTCATAGCAAATATATAGACATAAAAATACCTAAGATTCTTGTAAGAACACAAAAAAGTTATCTACCTATATTGTACAAGTACATTAAAGAAACAGGATATACCTTGCACTACTCCCAATGAGGTTATTTATGTGTACATGTATCTTCTCATAATCCATGTTTGGTTGTTTACTGCAAAATAAAAACACATGAGCTAAATGTTACTATCCAAATTAAAATAAGATGAAAACATGATATATCAAAAATGATCTAACGTAGGGATGCACATGATCAAGCATACTTACAACAACGTTATGAGCTCCTCAATAGCCATATCACCATCTTCACAATAGAAGCCAACAGTCTCACTGACAAAGTTTGGTGCTGTTTCATCCTCCAACTTCTCTAACTTCTTGAAATCGTCATTCAAGAAACCCTAGATTATCAAAAAAAAATTAAATCTCCTATAAAGTATTCAATTCTAGACCATTAGCCTATATGACACTCAGGTTGATGAAAAGAGATATATTGGTTATACCTTAGAGAATAGTTCACACATTACGCTATCCCATTGACTCATAAGCAGTGTGGATGCCATGTTTGCACCTAAAAGTAGAAGGACCAAGAAGTATCTAGGAGAAGATGGAGATACTAATGAACAGAGTCACAATACTTGTTTTGGAAACAAAGATGCTAAAATTGAAGGATATAAATGTATAATATCCTTTTTTCATTACGTATAAATTAGGGAATGTAATCATAAATTGTTATCTGTAGATCAACAATAAGAATTTTAAAGGTTGTTAATTTTAGACGTATCACTTCCCTCGGACCATAGGTACCTATATGTTTGTATCGCTCTTTTTGGTAGAAATAAGGCAAAAACTATGTGTCCACATGCAAACTAATAACTTTCTTTATGCAAAGCTTCCTTTTGCGCATCTAATGAGCAAAGGCACTATAGACATGCATAAAAATTTTGTAACAAATAATCAATGGATGATTCTGTAGATGTTATATATAGATCTACATAGGTTTTTTCCAACAAATAAACTTCTATAGTACCCAGATCTACAATGAAAAAACAATAGTCCAATTATAGCATCATTTATGGTACAAAAGAGGGATTTCATTTTATACCGTTGTTAAGGAGAGAAGAAAATCAAAGGCGCAAATAGGATATGTGAAGAACTTGGATCATCTATGTTGATGTTGTTCCCCTTTGCCACTCCAAAAGACAAATATCAGATCTAGTGTTTTAGAATCTTAGTTCACAACAAAGGGATGCAGGGAGAAGATGTAATTGGTGGTTCGTTGTTTCCAATCAATTATGCGATGGAGACTGTCTAAACAAGGCTTAGCCACCTATGAAAGCTCAAGCATAGCCATCCTTTCACCTCCGAGTAGGCAAGACTACAAGAGAATGGAAAAATGATATAACAATAGCATAACACGCATATTGTCTTGCATCTACTAGTATTTATAAAGTATATTAGTAGTTCTGCATCCCTCTTTCTAAGTTGAATACCCAACCTAATAAATTGGTTCATATCATTCTTTCCAACCAGAGTTGGTTCCATATCTACCAACCAAACACATTGATGAGAAATGAGCGGTGTTTTGCATTCTATTGTGTAGTATTTATGGAGCATATTACTTGGTATGTATCCATCTTTCCAACGTGAAACGGTTCGGTTGACCCAACCAAATAAAGTGGTCCATATCAATCTTTCCAACTCAACTTGGTTCCATCTACCAACCAAACTTATTAATGAGGCTACATGAGGACCATCATTTACGCGTACCCATCATTTGATTTTACTGCAAGAAGTATTTAAATATGATTTGATCAATGCCTCATAAATTGAAGTAGTGGACCAATGAGGGAGCCTAGCTTGAATCATCTAGGCAACCACAAGAGTATTTAATAAAAAAAAATGTAGACATACCATGCACCACTAATAATAATTAGGAAAGTTATGCTGCATTAGCAAAAGTATACTCCCCTAATAAAAAAACTTTACTTCTCAGGATTCGAAGATAAAACTTTGACACATAATATCAATTAGAATATGTTTACGAGTCATAATAAATTTATCATATTAGAAAAGGAGTCTTCATGATAAATCTATGCCTATGTTAAAAAGTTGTTAAAAGAAGATAATGAATGCTGCAATGGTGTCCAAAAGCCATGGCAACACAACTCCACTAGACCGCTTCAAGTCTTAGGATCAAGGTAAATCTACACAAGACATTCCACACTTATCTGCGATATAAATATAGAACAAATAACTCAAAGTAAATGCAGAAAATAATATATTGAATACTCAGAATCTTACATAAAGAGCATGAAAAGATACAAGAGCTTTATCAGAACTCTAAAAAATGACTCTGGAACCTCGAGCGAAGCTCAACCCTAACTCTAACTACCAACTAGACTAGCCCAATTCTACATCTTAAAAGAGAAAAATGGGGACTTGCTTTCAAGTGGTGTGTGTTACAAGTGAGGAGAACACCTCTATTTATAGGCAAAATTAGAGAGGAGGTAACTCAGCTCCTAAGGCACCAGGGGCGGGGGGATCCCGGGCACTTCGGCAGAACTGCCTAGTTCGGCCACACCAGTGGATCTCCACCGTCTTATTGCCAATGCTCCAGATGATCTCCTAGTGGTGGTTGTAGGTCGGTTGCACGTGGGTAACTTTGGCCAAACCTTCAGCGGAACCGACTTGTTTGGCCGAACTAGGCCCAGTGCCCAATTACCCTCCGATGCACCGCCTCTGCCTTGGGGACATCTAGGTTTGCTTCCACCCGACTGGGTTTGATCAGATTGTGTTTCTTTGCCCCAGATTAATGACGTCAGCGATCCGCGTGACTTTTTCCGGTTACCACTTGGTCCTGCTGACTTGGAATCAATACATTGGACTTCCCTTGAGTGTGTTCCTCTGCATGGGATCGTGCCACATATGAATGTGGTAAGGGGGTGGTTCGGCCAAACTAACCATTTTGCCCCCCCCCCCCCCCCCAGTCCATGTTTGTTCAATTATGTATCTACACATCACATAGTCAATAAAATTCGTGAAACTTTATTAAAAATAAACCTAAGTGCATGAATTGAACCATATGTCCTCATTTATTCCCGAGAATTGGTGGTCGAAATCGTGCCGTAACGACCGCCAACACTCGACATGGTATTCATCCAAAACAAGAGCATTGCCATCATCAACATCATCCTCAACATTACAGATATCATTGGCCTCTGCTTCATGAATGATATGCTTGCAAGAAACATAATGAGATGGTATAAATATCATATTTTAGCTTGTTGGTTCAATATATCAGCTTCTTCGGCACTACTGAAAGCGAACATTCCATCATGTATTCTCCTGAACAGTAGATTAATAAAAAAACAATGAGATCAAGAACTGACCGAAAAGGATCCTACAATTTGCAAAGAGAATGCATGCATATATAGGTCTTAAAAAATAGGCAAAAGTTATTTACTTTGATTTAACTCGAGTGGTTCTGTGTAAAAGCCATGTGTGGGATCAAATCAAAGGACCAAAACACCATCAGAGTGGTAAGAATCATCTCCTGGACCTAGATAGTGTGAAACACATAACTTGTTTTTTTACACGATCATATCCAAATACACTTAGTTTTCTAAGCCCGAACTAATACTTAAAAATTGAGAAATACGTGGTATGCATACTACATTCACGCCATTTCAATAAATGGACCAAATTTAGCTGCCCGCCAGCCAAGACGGTGAAATCTCTAGAATGTTTTGTATTTTATTAATTATGGACAAAGTAGATCTAAAGCATGCAGATCCCGTTAGAATTTAAGCCTAAATGAAGTTAGTAAGGATATAATTAGTAGTAATTAACAGTATGACGCTACCAATGTCAAAATCAAAGAAAAAAAAAGTTGCTCGTGTGCTCGAGTGGCCGCAGCACTACTACTGATTACAAGAGGACAAGGCTGTGAGCTCCTCGCCTCCCCCATATGCACCTGCCAGCCTCCTCGTCTCGTGCGGCGCCAAACCTTCTAGGCTTCTAGCCTCACTCTCGCTCACCTCTCCATTGCCACAAGCCCACAAGCCGCCGCGGCGCCTGACCCGGCTGATGGAGTTCGACTTCGACTCCCCCGATGGCTGGCTGCTCGACGCCATGGCTACGTCGCTCCACTTCTCGGCCGCGTCGCCGCCGCTGCCGCCGCCGTGGCCGTGCGGCGACCGGTATCATCCCTCCGTCCCGCCGCCGGACACGGCCGCCCCGCAGGACGACGCCCCGGGCGCGCGCGCCGGTGAGCTTTCCTCCGATTCCGCCATTGATTTCGCCGTCACTTTCTTTACTGCGCCGTGCGGTGCGGTACGGGGCGATCCGGTCGATGGTCCTGTACTCCTGTGTGATCGTGACCGCAATCCGATGTCTAGATTCGTTTGCTCGTACGATACGCCGGCGATTAGCGCAAGAATCTTGCGACAGCGATGCCATCTTGTTGCCGGCTTTAATTAGCATTTTTGCGCTTGTTGGTTGGTGCCAAGAAGGCAGCGTTTTGTCGTTGACTTGGTGTGGTGCGGTGTGCTGTGGTTGGCGTTCGGAGTTTTCTATGCGCTTGTGGTCAAAATGGTTGGTTGCTAACTGGATTCCACTACGAGGCATCCAGGTCCAGAGCTTATTTTACAATGCCATCTTGGCAATTAGCTAGTGGTAGATTTGTTTGTTTTTTTGTAACAAATAGTGGTAGATTTGTTGCATAGTGGGTTCTGACGGCATCTCCTTGTCTGCGCTGGAATGGCCCTATCTGGGGAAGTTATCTACCCAGCATCATCGGTTGTGCGCATGAACTGGATTATCTTTCCTTGTAGGGCCCTCTGCTGGATTTTCAGTATATTGAACATGAAAGCAATTTGGTCAACCTGTGCGCTGAATCGTTGATAAAGGAAAATCGTGATATATTCTTGTTGCATGGTTGTGTTTGCTAATTAGTAGAATGCATATTTCAAATCATTGCATCTGTGATATGCCGTGTCCATAAGACTTGACTGTTGTCAGCAAGTGGGTATCTCTGTTACTATTGAAAATCTGACATTTATGTTAACCGGCAGCAGCTACTACTCTTGCACAATTGTTAGTATTGACAGTATTTAATTATCTTCTGCTCTGTAGGGAAATCTGAAATAACCAAGAAAGGCGAACCTATCAATGGTAAATGCCAGGTTCATCTTTCTATGGTTGATGATTATTCTGATAGATCTTATTTCTTGAAGGAAAGGCTCACACTAGCTCTCAGGTACTTCAAGGAGTCTACCAATCAGCATTTGTTGGTTCAGGTTTGGGTTCCCATCAGGAAAGGGGATGGCTACATGCTAAGCACTTCAGGGCAGCCATTTGTGCTTGACCAACGGAGTATTGGACTTCTTCAGTATAGAGCTGTGTCCATAATGTATATGTTCTCTGTGGATGGGGACAGTGTAAAAGAATTGGGACTACCTGGGCGTGTATACAAGCTGGGAGTACCTGAATGGACACCCAATGTGCAGTACTACAGCAGTACTGAGTATGCCCGGCTTAACCATGCGATAAGTTACAATGTTCATGGTACTGTTGCCTTGCCTGTGTTTGATCCCTCCACAAAGTCATGTATAGCTGTACTTGAACTTATAATGACATCAAAGAAAGTAAATTATGCAAGTGAGGTTGGTAAAGTCTGCAAAGCTCTTGAGGTTAGCTCGCTTTTCCTTCTATGACTACAAACTGTCAACTTGTAAGCATTCAGATACGATGGATATTTAGGACATATGGCGTAAATATTTTCCAAACTCATTTTCCTCTGCTGCATTTGGGTGATAAAATTTTCATTATCTGCAGGCCGTGAATCTTAAAAGCACTGAAGTCGCTGAGCATCCATATGCCCAGGTAATATTTGCTCAACTACTCCAATTTGACTGATAATATTTGCTTGTTTTATTTTGAGTGCTAAACTTCTGTTTCTTTTCTTCTGTTCAGATATGTAATGAAGGCCATCAAGCTGCTCTTGTAGAGATGTTGGAAATCTTAACAGTAATCGGTGAAGAGCTCAAACTTCCCTTAGCTCAGACTTGGGTACCTTGCAAATACCAAAATTTACTGGTACATTGTGGTGGTGTGAAGAAGAATTGCTTTAATATTCATGGAAGTTGTGCCCAAGAATTATGCATGTCAACTAGTGATGTTGCATTTCATGTTATCGATGCTCATATGTGGGGATTCCGAGATGCTTGTGTACAGCACCACCTGCAGAAAGGACAAGGAGTTTCCGGGAAGGCATTCATCCTACGTAGGCCTTGCTTTTCCAAAGATGTGACTAGATTCTCTAAAATGGAGTATCCCCTTGTGCACTATGCTCGTGTGTTTGGATTAGCTGGCTGTTTTTCAGTATGCTTGCAAAGTGCTTATACTGGAAATGATGATTATGTGCTAGAGTTTTTCCTGCCACCTGATTGCAGAGAAGATGATGAGCAAAAGGTTCTTTTGGAGTCCATCTTAGCTCTGCTGAGACAGCATCTTCATAGTTTACATGTAGCCACTGATGAAGGCTCAAATGAAGAACTTCAAGTCGATGGTATTACTGTAATTGATAACTATGAAATAAAGGGTGCACAAGTACAAAATCTGAACTTTGAAGGTGGCATTCATGCATCACATGAGAGCAATTCGCATGGAACCCATGAGTCCGACATCCAGAAAAGAATTGCTTCAACAGAATATGAAATGTGTCTGTCACCTGAAAATAACACCAAATGCAGTGACGAATTATTTGTTGAACCAAGCGGTGGTTGTACCTCAGATTCTTTATTGCCTGGCAACAATAGTAAACATCATGGAAGGAGACGAGGAAAGGCAGAAAAAACATTCAGTTTGGAAGTTATTCAACATTATTTTACTGGAAGCTTGAAGAATGCAGCAAAAAGTCTTGGAGGTATGTATAATTTGAAGTTCTTCAATCTTTTGAGAGATTGACTGCCACATTAGCTACATGCCAGCAAGTTTACAGATTGTTTATTGTTTTTTCTTTGACAGTATGTCCTACAACGATGAAGCGTATCTGCAGGCAACATGGGATTTCTCGCTGGCCATCTCGGCAAATCAGCAAGGTTAACCGTTCTATTTCCAAATTAAAGAAGGTGATTGAATCTGTTGAAGGTTCGGAGAGTGCATTTACTATCACATCTATCACGGGTCCTCTTCCTGTTCCTTTCAGTCCATCCAATCCTATCAATATAAAGAACGGAAGGAAAACCAAAGTTACTGACCTTTCAATTCCTTCCGTTCAAGAAAACAGAGGTTCATCCTCGCAGAGTATGTTATTAGAAAATGATGATCGCCCAGGCATGATTCCTCAGCAAAGCCTTCTGGCTAATATCAACAGACAGATTGGACGGGAGAAAGCTTCGAACTTGAGAAGTTCGTCTAGTGAACCTAGCACGCATTCAGGGACATCAGAAGACTCCTGCCTTGGTAGCCCTGCAAACAGGACATTTGTTTCAACACTCATGGAACCACAACAAAACACGTTCAAACCAGATAGCTTCACAGAGGAGCCATTTCGAACACAGGACCTGCTTGTTCCAGGGATGTTTGTTACTGGTTCAGGAAGCTCCAAAAATTGCAACAACTACATCAAAGCTGCAGTTACTGAACCAGCTGCAGTCCCTTTTGGTAGTCTCATGTCTGTTCAGAATTCAGGGATAGTAACAGTAAAGGCACGCTACAAGGAAGACCTTTTAAGATTTCGGTTCCCGTGTTCTGCAAGCATTATCGATTTGAAAGATGAGGTGGCCAAACGGATACAAATAGATGTTGGTCTTTTCGATATCAAGTATCTTGATGATGATCATGAATGGGTGAAGCTGACATGTGATGCTGACTTAGAAGAGTGCATGGAGATCTCGCGGCCATCTGGTAGCAATGTTTTGAGGTTGTTGATCACTGACATTGCTCCGATCCTTGGAAGTTCTTGTGGGAGCACTGGATGACTTTAGAAAGTTTATGAATTAGCATGCAGTGGCATAATCTAGTTTATATTAGGCTATCTGCTTCAATTCTTGGCTACATCATTACTTTCTCTCCTTTTACAGGTGTTTCTCATTTTGTGTAGAGAAATCGAGGATATAAATCATTTTCTTTGATGTAGTATGTACAAAGATAAGGTTGGTGTAGCATAAATCTAATTGATGTTTCGACTTTCCTGGGCGCTATGTATGGTTGATACTGGCCAAATAAAATCCTGAAACTATTATTTCTGGAATCTTTATATAACTTTGAAATAGTTGTATACTTGTATTGCACAGTGAGATACCTTTTTTCTCATTTTCAAGTTTGTTTTGAATTCTAATTAGCTCATAGTTCAGTTTTTCTTCAAGAAATAATATAAAATTTTATTTCAGCTGTTCCCCATGGAACTATTACATATATTATTTTAGTTTACAAACAAGTGCACATTTTTGAAAAGGAAACAGGCCTACCCCAAGCCCAGCCCAAAACATTAAATTTATATATTTTTTGTAAATAGACTGACACCAATTGATGAAATTCTAGTTGCGGATTGGCGGGTAGTAAAGATCAGCCAAACAGATGCCTGAAATCCAACGGTTTATTGAACACCGGTGATCGGGAGCCGTGCTAGTGCAGGTGAATTTTTTTTTTTAAAAAGTTTCGTTCAAAAACAAAAACTGGTGATCACAGAGCGGTATTTTCTTTTATTCCAAAAAAATGAGATCGTTTAGGACATGACCATGCCCTTTTTTTTGCTTTGGAATCGGAGAGGCAAATGGGAGAAGTTTCGCTCTGGAGTGCTAGAAGAGATACTACTGTACTAGACGTCTCCTTCAGTAACATAGAGGAGAACCTTTTTTGTTTGCCCAAAAGAGAACCAGTAGCTCGCAAGTCCCTTTCGTTCCGACAGCGTAGAAAAACTGCATTCAGATGGGAAGAAACAAGAAGTCTACGTAACTAATCAATCAGAGGAGAATTCGTTTGTATCATCACTAATGCCAACAAATAAAACTTCAGGTACGGTCCTAGAATTTTTCTCACGTTGCCCAACTGTCATATGGTACCAAGACAATGAGACATTGACATCTGTTAGACGGTCGAGGAGAGGGCATAATATGCAGCAACAAGGGCAGTGGCACAACGCGCACAAGTAAAGGCAAAGTCGCTGACCGGCAAACCGGCCTGCTCCCAAATGCATAGGTTTCCTGCCATTCGTGACGATCTTCCACACAGCTGAACCACCAAAACTACTGGAAGCAACCGGTGCAAGCTATTTAACGTCTCCGCACAACACTTCTTGAGGGGGCTCGCCGTGTTAGCAGTGTATTCGTCTCGCATAGCATAGTTCAGACTCTGAACTTCGGAGAGAGGAGCTGATCGAGAGAATGGCGAAGCTGTACCGGCTGATCTCCGTCGTGCTCAGGCTCGCCGCCGCCGGAGCCGCGGCGGCGGCGGCGATAATCATGGTGACCAGCCATGAGACCACAAGCTTATTCGGCATAGAGATGGAGGCCAAGTACTCCTATACTCCATCATTTGTGTAAGTAATCTTTTTACTCGTTGATCTGGACATGCATGCTAATTGAGCATCCTCTGTTCGACACTGAATTTGTACATCACTCGCATTCATGCAGCTTCTTCGTGGTGGCATTCGCCGTGGCCTTCGCCTACAGCCTTCTGGTCATCCTGGTGCGGCCGGGGAGCACCGCCTCCAGACTAGTGCTCCTCACCGACGTGGTAATTAATTAAGCACAAACCTTAATCAAATTATTCGATCGATATGATTCCAGTGCAGTGAATGAAGCATGGTTTTTCCATGAACTCACAAACTAAACGATCTATCGAATTGAATGGATATGATGAAACATTCGAATTCGAATTCGCAGATGATCGGGGTGGTTCTGACGGGCGCGGTGGCGGCGACCGGCGCGATAGCGGAGATCGGGAAGAACGGCAACGAGCACGCGGGGTGGCTGCCCATCTGCGCGCAGGTGCAGGCCTACTGCAGCCATGTCATGGGGGCGCTCATCGCCGGCTTCGTCTCCCTCGTCGTCTACTTCCTCATCATCATGTACTCCCTCCACGCCGTCGCCGAGCCCCTCTGCTCCTGCCATTAGAATCCAAGCCGCCATATATATATATATAGCAGCATATATGCTTGCTTGTGTAACATCTCGATCGATCGAGAACTGCATGCTGTAATTGTGTTTAGGCACGTGCTGTCTGAGATTTGTTTTGATTACCTGCATTTGGAATTCCCTATTTCACATAGAAGTATGTATTCAGGCATTCAGCTGGGTCAAAATTCTTCTCTTTTAATTTATCATGTGTTGCATTGCAAATTCGAAGAGGAAATATATATTCTAAGGTGTATCAGCTGGCCGGGGACAGATCTGCTGTCGCTGTTTGGATTTTGAAAAGTTCGCATTTCTGTGATGGATGGATGCCGACGTGACGTGCGTGTTAGTGTGTCAGTCAAGGATTTGGTAATCAGTATCTGCTTACTAAAGCCACGTGTTCAGTTCAGTCGAGGATTATTTGGTACTGCAGCACTGAACTGCTCAACGCCGATTGAGAGCTTTGAGGCAGTTTGGTGAGCTAATTTATATCTACTTTCACCTAAGCAATCTCGTTTAATCGGATTGCTGTAAAGGAAAATTATTTTTTCTTGATTAACTGATAACAAAATTTTATACTCTCTTTTCAAATTACAATCAGTTGATTTTCTTATATATATATATATATATATATATATATATATATAATTTTTGCTATGTATACAAACATGAATACACATCTAGATACATAGTAAACGGTACATATCTAAAAAATCCAAGACTACATTTAATTTTTATTTATTTATTTATTTTGCGGGGAGGAAGACCTTTAATTTGGGACCCAGGAAGTATGTACAACCTGAGGTGGAACAGTATTTCCCAAAGTCAAACCACAAAAATGATCGTTTTACCATCATCTGCTTGGAGTAATTTCGAGTTTGGTGACAACATCTAACCAAATATTATGTACTCAGCATTGCCATGGAGATGCAAGTGTGAAACATTTTAAATCGAGTTTAAGTTTCTAAGTGTTTCTTCATTGGTTTCAAATTCAGCCCCTCACCCAGCATAGACGTTGAATATCTCCAAGAGTGTCCAAAAAAAACTCATAATAATTTGTTTTGGATACAAAACAAAAAACAGTGCTCCAACAATTACCTAATTTACATACCTAAAACTAGAGCTATTATGAGCCAAAAATGGAGCATTTTTCCGCGCTCTTAATCCAGCAGTCCTCAGTCCCCACCAACTTTTACATTCCGTGCGCTTTTATCCCACCC
This sequence comes from Echinochloa phyllopogon, assembly GCA_033239725.1. Taxonomy (NCBI): domain Eukaryota; kingdom Viridiplantae; phylum Streptophyta; class Magnoliopsida; order Poales; family Poaceae; genus Echinochloa; species Echinochloa phyllopogon. Next base: position 5,663,947 of record BTCW01000003.1, read on the forward strand.
TGGCTTTCCATCAGCAACTTCTTAGTGGGCTGTATCTCAGTTATCGTCCGCTTGTTATTGGACTCACAAGGTACCAGTGGGCCAGAAGTACTCAAAAGGAAAGGAGGGGAAACGCGCACGCCGAGTGGCCCCTTCTTCTTTTTTCGGGTGTGCGTGCTCCCGTGGCCATGGGCCATGGCGCGCTGCCACCCGTCGGCCACCGCATTTCTTCAGAAATACTGTACTAAAACTAGCGCCGCCCATTCCAGGCGGCGTTCAGCGGCGGGAGTCCGCATCTTGTTTCTCTTTCTCGTCTCTCCCTCGGCTCAACTCCGCCGCCGTATCACTCCCGGCGACCCCCTAGATTCTGACTCTGACAGGAGCTCACAAAGCCAAAGCTGAACTCGTGCTCTGTTTCCCACGCAGACGCAGACGCAGACGCAGCCGTAGTTCCTCAATCTCCTCTTGTTGCCTCCGTGGTGGACAGGGGACAGGATGCAAGGTTTGCGATTTTGCATCTTCGTATATCATGGCTTTCTCACAAGAATCGGATCCTGGAGATTAGACATCTCTGATTGTGTACTTTTTGGTTTCAGGGGAGGATCGACAGGTACCGGTGTACGCGTCGGGCGCACAGGTGAGTCAGACCTCTCCTGATGATCTTCTTGTTTCCGGTAAATTTGTCTCAGTTTTGTTCGTGTGTACTAGTGGATTAATTTAGTTGTGCTGTGAATCGCAGCACGCAGAGTAGAGACGGTCACTGGCATTCCTGTGAAAATGAGAAGTTATGCAGTAATTATTCGGATGTTTGGGAGGTCCCTATAATTCATAAGATACAGAAACTTGAACTGCGTTGGCTGAAAGCCTGAAACAGCATGTAACATTCTGAATCTGTCACTCTGAATATGTCCAGGTACTCGAAAAGCTTCAAGAGAAATGGGAATCAACCCAACAGCAACGGTACCCGGCGATGTACTCCAGTGTCGTCGGTGGTATCATCCTTGATCCGTCCATGGTGCTTATCCCGATCGACGACCACATGGTTCACAGAGGCCATGGCGTCTTCGACACTGCCACCATATCTGATGGGTACAGATCCCCTCTTCCTACTTCCGATTCTGATTTCTGATGATACATAGTACTGTAATAACATGATAGATACACTGTCTGAAACTCTGAATATCTGATTCTCTTCTCTGAGCAAGCAGATACTTGTATGAACTGGATTCGCACCTGGACCGGCTGCTATCATCTGCATCCAAAGCCAAGATCGATCCGCCATTCCCCCGGGAGACGATGCGCGACATCCTGATCCAGATGACCGCGGCCTCCGGCTGCAAGAACGGCTCGATCAAGTACTGGCTGAGCGCCGGCCCCGGCGACTTCCTGCTCTCCACCAAGGGCTGCACGGGCCCCGCTTTCTACGCCGTCGTCATCCCCTCCAGCGCCACCTCCGACGGCAGCCGCTCGGACCACGGCCACGGCGGCGGCGCGAAGGCGGTGACCACCACGGTGCCCATGAAGCACCCGTTCTTCGCGGGCGTGAAGAGCGTCGACTACCTCCCGAACGCGCTGGCCATGGCGGACGCGGAGGCGCGGGGCGCGCACGCGTCGGTGTGGGTCGACGGCGACGGGTGCGTCGCCGAGGGCCCCACCATGAACGTCGCGTTCGTCACGGCGGCGGGGGACCTGGTGCTGCCGGCGTTCGACAGGGTGCTCAGCGGGTGCACGGCGCGGCGGGTGCTCGAGCTGGCGCCGAGGCTGGTGGACGCCGGCGTCCTGAGGAGCGTCGTCGGGGACGCGAGGATCACCGCCGGCGAGGCCAGGCGGTGCGCCGAGATGATGTTCGTGGGGAGCGGGCTGCCCGTCGTCGAGTGGGACGGCCAGCCGGTCGGGGATGGTAAAGTAATTTGCAGCTCGGAATTAATTACAGTGTCTGCTAGATGGAATTACAGGTTGACATTAATTGGTAGATTAATGATGCGTTGGAGGTTCACTAATCGATGAATCTTTTTGCTTGATGATGCAGGACGAGTTGGGAAAGTAAGCCTTGCCCTGGCTGATATGCTCCGGGATGACATGAAGTCTGGACCAGATAGGATTCCCGTTCCTTACAGTTGATGGCAGACGATGATTGCTCTGCATCTGCATCAGAGGAGGATGAACGTCAGGGATTTGTATGCTGCTGTATTATATGCTTTATTAACAAGTACAAACAAGGCTGTTTTGTTTTGTTTTTAACTTTTGAGGTCCCTGATCTGTTGAATGACAAAAATGCACTTTTTTGTTTAAACTTTAATTTGCAACTGAATAAGGTTGATGCTTCTGCTGAAGAGCAGAGTAGTCAGAACAACCGTTGTTTTCTTGTAGTTTGTAAATTGATCTTGACATCTTGTAGTTGAGGACATGATAAAGTTTCAGAACTTCCCAACCGCCTAACGAAAACGATTACTCCTGATAGAGGCCTGCGGAGTGTGAAAACAGTCAAGGAAGGATGTGTGTCATATAGACCATTTGGGAAATATGCTTAAAAAACAATGGCTGTATCATTCCCGTAGGCGCACTGATTTCCCTCTCGGCGCCTGAATTTCTTGTCCCCCGTTTCTTCTTCCAGAGCCTCTCTAGCAACCTGAATTTCTATTCACACCTCACCTCCTGTTACAGTCAAGCTTTACTGCCTTTCGCATCTGTAACTTGTTACACGATGTATTGTTTGCTGATGAGTCATGCTCTGCAACACAACTCACTTACCATGAACAGCATAGGCCGGTAACGTAGGATCTGTAACTTGTTACACTAGAGCAGTGAACAGTAGTCGGCAGGCGGTCTCGTGAGAGATGAGTTGAGATGAGTTGAGATGATTGCCAGACGAGACGAGGGACACGGGCGCGTCGCATGCATTCCCACTCCACCCGGCGCCTCTTAATTTTCTCACGGCTCACGGGCGCATCCAAGCGCATGGCCCGTTGCCGGACGCTACGGCCAAGCGCTAGCTCCTTTGCTAATACTGTCCTTTGCCAGCAGGAGGATTCGCGCATGCTGTCCTGACGCTAGAGTCATCGCATGTATTTGGACCAATACTGCTCGCTGCGTCGTGTATATGTTGGGTGCTGCTACCCTGTAAAGGTCCTATCTAGGACCGTGCTCATGCATGTTCGTTAATTAATTCCGACTCGAGCGTCGTCGTTTTGCCTCGGCAGCGACATCCGGAGGAGAATCCTACGTGCTTACATCTTCTCATCGTGGCGCGTCAAAACTCAAAAGTGAAAAAATTATCGTCCCATAATACAATGACTCAAGGATTCAAATTTAAAAAAACAACCGTGGGAGAAAATGACCTCTATACCCCTCATTTTATACTACCACCAATTATCCACCCACTCACCAACCCCATTCAATTGTGGCCTATCCCTCCGGATCCTTTTATTTTGGTACAAAATTTGAACCTCCAGTTCCTTGGGACGGAGGGAGCAGGTGGAATAGGATGATGGGATCCATCCAGTTCAGCAGTCACTTGACTGGCTGTATAGATGAGACTGATCAGTCCACCGGCACCGCAAGCATGGTTGCGTGTCGCCGATGGAGCTGCTTGGAGTTGAAGCGCCGGTCGCCATCCGATAAGGACACCCTCCACGCCGTCCGGCGGGCTGTGTTCACTTCCCTCAACTTCCCAAAATTCTCTCTCCAAACTTCACTATTCACTTATCACGTCAAAACACATTAAATCTCTCTCCTCATACATGAAACACTAAACGCAGGTAAATAAAAAAAATCATATATTTTTGATATACACGACGAGACGAATCTTTTAAGCCTAGTTAGGTCATGATAGGACAACAATTTTCACAAACAAACGAAAAATGCTACGGTGCGCTACGATGTCCGATGTGACATTTTCACCAAACTTTCCAACCTTTCGTCTTCAATGCTATTCCATCACCGACGCACGCACGCACTAATCTTCAGGCAACAACAGGTTTCAATGTATCATCATCGTCGCTCTGCAGCTCGGCTCATATAAACGCATGCAAGCACAGGAAGCCCCGCCAACTGAGAACGAGCCAGCACTGCCCGGACCGACTGGCTAGCGCGCGGCTAGGACAAATTAAAGCCCTGCCACTAGCTGCCAGTCGTAACGAGCCACGCAATGGGTTGCCGCGGCGGCGGCGTTCGGCTCGTGAAGCAGCGCCGCCTCTGCTTCTTGGCCCTCCTCCTGTGCGCCTCGTGCCTCTGCTCCTTCTCCCATGCCGCCGGGGCCGCCGCCAACAACAGCAAGAGGACGCCGCCGCCGCGGCCCGCATTGAAGGTGAAGCCGGCGCCGCCACCGCAGTCGCCGTCGCAGGTCCCGGCCCCGGCCGCGGCGCCGGCGTACCCGTCTCTCCCCGTGCGGGCGGTGTGCCTCGGCGGGTGGCTCGTCACCGAGGGCTGGATCCTGCCGCCCCTCTTCGACGCCATACCCAACAAGGACCTCCTGGTACATACGTTCCTGCTCTGCTCTGCTTCATTGCTTGGTGGCTAGCTGCTCCGGCCTGCTTGTTCTAAGTTTCTAACCGAGAGCAAGCAATGCAACCGCGGGTGCAGGACGGGACGCAGGTGCAGTTCAAGTCGGCGCTGCGCAAGACGTACATCACCGCCGACCAGGGCGGCGGCGCCGCCGTTTTCGCCAACCGGACGCAGCCATCCGACTGGGAGACCTTCAAGGTCCGTTCAATTCTCAACTTTAGTATTGCTCTGCTTTTGTGCTGACATTCCTTCCGTCCCGGTCGTCTCTGGAAAATGATGAACTGCATGAATGTATGAATGAATGCTGCAGCTGTGGCGGATCAACGAGACGACGTTCAACTTCCGGACGTCCGGCAACCAGTTCCTGGGCATCGGCGCCAGCGACGGCATCATCGTCGCCACCGCCACCGCGCCCAGCCTGCCGGAGACATTCCAGATTGTGCGATGCCCCTTCGACAAGAACAGGGTACGGATCAAGGCCGCAAACGGATACTTCGTCCAGGTAAGGCTAATTCCCAACATTCATCAGACCTCTGACCGTACCTCAGTTAACATATCACCAGTGGAAAATCTAGTGAACATGAGGATGGGTTTGTCGATTGCATTGCATGCAGGCGATCGGCACCGGCGAGGTGATAGCGGACTACGGCGAGCCGACGAAGTGGTCCGACTGGGACGCCTCCGTCTTCCTCATGACCAAGGTCGGCGACCAGATGCAGGGCGAGTACCAGCTCTGCAATGGCTACGGCACCGACAAGGCCGCGCCCGTGCTCACGGTAAGACACGTCCAGCTTCCCTTTCTTTTCAGGCCCCGCCTGTCAGACGAGCTGGCTGTGCCCTTGACAGGTGGGGCCCACTCGTCTGCTGACTTCCCTCTCCATCTCTTGTTTCGTTCCATCTCGTGTCGTGTCTGTCTCAGTTCGGGAGATGGAACAAAAAGGTTTCGGCTACTGTTACCCTGACCGGCGACTTTGGCTTTGGGGCTTGGAAGCAAGCACCATGAATAATCCAGCATGTGACCCTGTGATGAGGCGAGCAATCACATGCGGTTGGCAATGTAGCTCTGCTGTGCCTCAAATATGTAGCAGGATTTTGGTGCATTATTGGGCGTTCTAGACCATATACATAATATGGTAGACTAGAAAATATGGAAGGAAACGCAGCCATGTGACCTTACCCTTCTCCTGAAGAAACATATACACTTTAATTAACGGACTTATTATGTTCATGTTTTTTTTGGACTGTCAAGTTGATATAATTGGTTGTGCTTGGGGTCTCTGGAATTAAAAAAAATAATGGTTCTTGTTTGCAGATTACTTTTACAAATCACATGTGTTTACAAGTCACAAGATACATGCCCTACTATAGGATACTAAAGGAGTAGCATGCCTTGGTTTATGCAGTTTACTTTTAGAACCAAGCAAGATTTTAATTCCAAGCTACATAGATGTAGCTAATAGTTCCCTAAATTTCACTCTTGGATCCTATGGCTTACAAAATTCCTGTAGATCTTGAGGGTACTTGTGGTTCAAATTCTGGATTTCCATGTATGTTCGGCATGCAGGACCACTGGAACACCTACATAGTAGAGGACGATTTCAAGTTCATCGCATCGAGTGGTCTAACAGCCGTGAGGATTCCAGTAGGATGGTGGATCGCTAGTGACCCCAACCCTCCGGCTCCATATGTCGGAGGTTCCCTGCAAGCCCTGGACAACGCCTTCAAATGGGCAGAGTAAGCAAGCAAAGCCTCCTTCAGAAAATCCATCACTCAGGAGTTCAGTTCAGCTTTTACCCAACTGAAAATAATTAAACGTCCAGTTCATGAGTTCTTGTTGTTGTTCCTCTCCGGTTGGACAGGAAGTACAAGCTGGGCGTCATCATCGACCTGCACGCAGCTCCCGGGTCACAGAACCCCTGGGAGCACAGCTCCTCCAGAGACGGCACTCAGGAATGGGGCACAACCGATGCTAGCATTTCTCAAACCGTCCAAGTCATCGAATTCCTCGCATCCAGGTCAGGCCATATATAATTCAGTTCTATTAGCACCTTCTGAATCCACTGAACAATTAACAATCACATTGCAACACAAAATGGAATCTTTTTCGATCCTCTGCATGCAATTTTAATTTAATCTGCAGGTACGCGTCGAGCCCGAGCCTGTTCGCGGTGGAGCTGCTGAACGAGCCGGCGGCGCCGCGGGCATCGCTGGAGAGCCTGACGAGGTACTACCGCGACGGCTACGACGCCGTGAGGAGGCACTCGCCGACGGCGTACGTGGTGATGTCGAACCGGCTGGGGTCGCCGAGGAACTCGACGGAGCTCCTCCAGCTCGCCGCCGGGCTCCCCGGGGCCGTCATCGACGTGCACTACTACACCATGTTCAACGACATGTTCAACAACTTCACCGTGCAGCAGAACATCGACTTCATCAAGTCCAACTTCTCCGGCGAGCTCACCGCCGTCACCAAGCAAAATGGCCCCCTCACCTTTGTTGGTAAGTGTGTGCGCACCTCCAGATTATTTGTGTATCTACTCTCTGCTGTTTTTTCTATGAGATTCATTCAATTCGTACAGGACGAGAACTCAAATTTCTGCAAAAATCTTTGTTTTGATTTGTGCAGGGGAGTGGGTGGCTGAGTGGAAGGTGCCGAACGCGACCAAGGAAGAGTACCAGAAGTACGCGGCGGCGCAGATGAATGTGTATGGGCAGGCCACGTTCGGATGGTCCTATTGGACTGTCAAGAATGCCAGAAACCATTGGGATCTAGAATGGATGATCAAAAACGGATACATCTCGTTGAAAGGCTAGGATAAAACCAATATGTTTTCCTGGTCTACGTGATCTGTGGTTAAGTGTGAAGGCGAATGATAAGTTTGCATTAAATTAATTGGAGCCTCTGTTGATATCAGAATATATAGGCATCAGGGGCGGCTCAGTGCCCATGTCTGGCTTTGTAAAATTGATCCTGTGAAAGTATGATTGCGTACCCAAGCTTTCTCGGGGAGACGTTTAACGGTACAATAGAAATCATATCTGTATAAGTTCTCGCGGTGTTAGATTTGGTGTTCTCTTTGACGGTGTGTTGCTTCTTTCTTGATTGCACCTATATTTGTTCTTGCTTCTGCATCGCTGCTGAAGCTACCGCTGGTCTGCTGGATGGGTTCACTAGGCCGACTGGGTCGTGCCTGGGCTGAAAGTGTGGCGCGTGGACCACCACGGCACGATCGTGCTATGGTGCCGCCCATTTTGGCCAGGCCTAAATCCGCTCGATGGTGCTAAAAAAAACACCACCCAATGGATTTTTTTATATCTTCTTATTTTCATGTTTTCAAAAAATAATTGCTCGGACAAAAGAATAGAAAATCTATATCCATATAACCATTTCAATTTGTAGAATCTTTACAAAAGATTAAATCCGCAAAACATGATAATAAAAAAAATCAAATACAACACATTTAGAAGGTAGCAGCCTACTAGTGGGGGTAGGCGGGTCGGGTAGCCCAACAGTGGCCGGCTAAGGTGACTACTACACTAAGGCCTTGTTTAGTTCCAAAAAGTTCCTCCCAAATTTACTATGCAAAAAGAAGATTCTCCATCACATCAAAATGTCATAACATGTATGGAGTACTAAATGTAGATGAAATCAAAAACTAATTGTACAGTTTTATTGTACCTTACGAGACGAACATTTTAAGCCTAATTAATAAATTTTTGGACAATAATTCGCACATACAAACGAAAAGCTACAGTGGCGCATTTATTACCACTGTCGCTTGTCTGACCCAATTCGGCTGCCCCTATTCGGGATCTAAACGCGGCCTAAAGAGAAGGCTAATGATTACGCCGGTTGCCGCGCGGTGATTGTGGATCCGTTAATATTTAATGTGCAGGAGCGAATAGGAGCCGCCATAGCACGTATTCGCCTGCTTTAGTCGACGTTTCGTGCTTTATTCTCTGTCATTCTCTTTCTTCCACATAAGATCTCGCACTTGCTCTAAGGTACGCCAAATGTTTCGTTTTCTTTTTTCTTTTACTTTATTGTTTCTTCGTCTGTTATCTTATTATTCTTATTCTATTCCTTTGTATATTATTTTATTTTTCCCTTTGATTTGTTACTCGTTTATATTTATTTATCTATTATTTTTTTAGTTTTTAATGTTTTCTATTTTTTCCTTTTATTTTCGATAATAGTGACTTATCTTGTTTTCTTTTTTTCTTTTCCCCTTTCTCTAGAAAGTCTGTCATTTTCTATTTCTTTTTTCTTTTTCTTCTCTTTTCCTTTTATTTTTTAGAATACTAACTTTTTCCCCTATCTTTTATTTTGCGCACGCACTTGTTCAACATGAATCTTGGGACCGCCCCTACGACTTCTTTTTAATGAACTATAAAATGGGTACACTCCTATTGAACAAACAAACGGAAAGACACAATCATTTATTGAATACATTTGAACACAAGATAAATATAACAACATACTGAAAACAGTACATGTCAATGCAACAGATTGTTCTAGGAAACGTTAAACAAAGTAAGACACCTTACCAATTGTTTCGTTTAAAAAACGAGAGGGCTACATGCACTTGGAAGTGTAATAGAACATCACAACTCGAAGGATTATATTGATGTTTGACTTACTTGCAAACCCACCAAATCATCCTCGCTTTTTAGAGAACGTGCAAAGCACGTTTTTTATTAAGAGGAAGAAGAAAGTTCAACAGACAACACAAAGCCAACAGAGGCCAATACAACGGAGAAAACAGAAACAAGAGCAAGCAAGAAAGAAAACAAAGAACTACAGCAGATCCTGCAACCAAATCATCCTCGCTCGTCAACACTGTTTATATATAGGCCTAGTTAATTAGGGATTACAGTATTTCCCGACATGTTCCGTAGTGGTCCGATTTTTGGCGGGAGGTTGAGGCTGCTGATGAATTTGAATGTGCTGGAATGCTGCTATTGCTCCCTGTGGTCGCATTGGCACCTTCCGTAACACCAACAGAGCTAATAGGTAATTGAGTTTCCAGTTCCGTCAAATAATGCATAACTTGGGAGCTCCTTGGTCTCTTCGTACGATCTGCCTGGACACACAGAAGTCCAACAAGTATGACGCGTTCCATCTGTTTCTTATCAAACTCGCGCTTTAATTGTTTATCCACTGCATCAAGGATCTTATTCGCATCGTACAATCCTCGAGCATTTTCAACAAGGTGGTTTGTAAGTTTGCTGCCTTGTTCTATGGTCCAGGATGGTTTTTCGCCGAGCACCATCTGAAGCACTACAACCCCAAAGCTGTAAACGTCTGACTCTCGGCTTGCCTTTTTGGTCCTGTAGTATTCTGGGTCAAGATAAGCTAAGGTTCCGCCAACGGTAAGTGTTTGTGTGGGCACATTGGTATCGACTTGCCGTATCAACCCGAAGTCCCCAAGTTTTGCTTCGAACGACTCATCCAACATCACATTACTTGGTTTAACATCCCTGTGCAGCACACATCTTTTTTGGATGGGACACTCATGAAGATAATGCAGAGCTGATGCGATGCCACGTATTATATTGTACCTGCAAATTAATGTAAAATTTTAGTTGCATAGACAACAAATTAGTCATGGCTGTAGGCATTCTCTTTGCAAATGTTGAGGCCGGATGTAATCTAAAAAACAAATTAGTCAAGCCCTGCAAACATTCCGACGGACAACATATTTCCTACTAGAAAGACGTCATAAAGGAAACACCTTCGAAACCACTATAAGGGCTAAATTTGTACAGTTTTGACAGTTGGATGGCCTTTGTTATTCGATTTTGTAGTTTAAGGTTGAAAATCGGACTTTTGTGATAGTTGTAGGTTGTAAAATAGACTTTTCTAGTCCAATTTTCACCATCAAACTATCGCAAAGTATGATTTTAAACTCTGAACTATGAAACCGGACGTCGAGGGCCATTCAACTATCAAAACTGGACAACGTTGGCCCTTTGAGTGGTTTCAAAAGTGGTTCTTCGTTTTATAGGCATTTAAAGGAAATTGGTTTAACCTAAAAAATTCATATCTAATTCATTTCAAACCAAAAAAATATGAAACTGGTACGCAAATTTTTCTAAAAATGTAACCTATATATTGGTGCTCTTCTTTGAGTTATTTACATCTTATTTTTCCTATTCCTAGTGTCTTTACTAATATTAATAATGCACTAGGAACATAAACAAATAATATCCAAATGACTCAAAGTAGTGCACCAATAGAGGGGCTATATTTTCAGAAAATCAATGGTACTGGTTTCATATTTTTATGATTTAAAATGAATTGGTTATGAATTTTTTAAATTAAATTATTTTTCTTTAAATTTTCGTAAGACATAAAACCACCTAAAGGACCAAATTTGTCTGGTTTTGATAGTTGGATGGTCCTTAGTGTCCTGTTTTGTAATTAAGGGTAAAAAACCAGTCTTTTGTAATTGTTGAAGGGTGTAAACCGGACTTTTAGTCTAAGATTTAATAGACTACGCCAAACAAATTTAGTATAACTGGTTTCATATTTCAGTGTACTTTGAATGATATCAATTCCATGGTCATGCGTAAGTATAGTTTAATAGATGTTAATGGTCAAAGTAAATCCTTACAATTTAGAAAAATGGAATATTATTCTCTAAGTGCAGCAAGGAGTACACAAAAACGATTATTGTAATTATAAGCATGGACATTCTCAAACCACATCATATCTTTGGGTCATGGCTGCAAGGGTAAGGTGGAAGGAAAATAGTTTAATACTTAGATGAGCTATCTATCCGACCATATGCTTTAGTAGAAATGATAATGCTTTTGAAAGCAAACACGCATCGTAACCTTGCTTGCAGATCGGGCCAACGAGATCGAATGTTCCATCTATATGTAAGGAAGGGAAAAAAAACTACAAATTGCTATGGAGAGGAACAGAAGGCAATGCACTTACCTTTTAGCCCAATCGAGCTTTAGTTGGATAGAATGAGTATCATTCCGTGAGGAAAGATGATCACCAAGGCAGCCATTTTCCATCAGTTCATAGACAACGATAAGCTGACCGCTGTCATCACACCAACCCATGAGACGCAAAAGATTCGGATGTCTCAGTTGGCTAATAACTTCGATCTCCGTAAGGTAGTCCTGCGTTCTTTCTTTATTTATTAACGTAGATTTTTTGACAGCCACAAACAAGGGGGTGCCGAAATCATCCTTTAATTCGCCTCTATAGACTTCACCATATGAGCCCTTCCCGAGCAGTTCTGAAAAGCCACCGGTCGCTTCCGACAATTCGGCATATGTGAACGCCTTTGGAACATAGGCGCGTACTGAAAATAAATAAATAATTATACGTTTCATTAGAGTGATTAGTTCAAATCACCGGTTGCAGTTTGAATATATAAAACTATTGGTGGCTTCAAATGTATCGAAATTGAAGTGGCACATATATGCATACCTCTTGTGTCATGCATGATGGTCACAGTTGGTGTATTTGGATGAAACTCATCAGGTACAGGAACCTCGCCTCTTAAATAATTTAGCACCTGCTCGCTGGTTGGTCTACTGCGGTGATCAAACTGAGCACAGAGGAGCCCAACCCGCAAAACAAGTTTCATCTGTTCCATATTAAACCTACCATTAAGTCGGCTATCCACAACATCAGCAATCTGGTTGTTGCCGCGCAATAATGCCGCCCTGACCTCCACCTCCAGGCTTCTTGGGGATTGATTGGTGGTTCTGGATGAGGGTGATGTTGGTTTCCTTCCGGACGCCATCTCAAGAAGCACCAGTCCGAAGCTGTAAACGTCAGATGCAGGGCCTGCTCTCCCAGTCGACTCATATTCTGGGTCCATGTAGTTTATACATCCGCTGATACTCATTGACTGTGAGGTTCTGTCTCGATCGACTTGCGTCACCAGCCCAAAGTCACCGACTTTAGCTTTGAACTCGTTATCGAGCAACACATTGCTCGGTTTGATATCCCTGTGCACCACCGAATTTTCGTGAAGGTACAGGAGAGCTTCAGCTATGCCAAGTGCTATCTTGTACCTGTAAGTATGAATTAATAATCGGGACCAAGTTAATAATAATCAGTACGCGGGCCTGATCCTTTTCTTTAGTAGAATTGAAAGTACTCCCTCCGCTTTTAGATATATATGACGTTTAAGATACAGTACAAATACAAATTAGTTTATTTTATAAGAAATTTTAAAATGTTTGGGATTAATTAGAGTCATATATTCGAGAATGTAGGGGTCGAAGTACTTGATTTAGTAGTGAGACAAAAAGCAGAATAGCTGATATACCTCCTGGCCCAATTCAGTATCCTTGGTGTTCCATCAGCTGAAGCATTTGATCTGTGAAGATGGTCCTCAAGGCTGCGGTTTTCCATTAGTTCGTAGACAAGGAGGAGTTTGCCATCTTCGTTGCATGAACCCATCAGGCGCATGATATTCGTGTGCTTGAGTCTGCTCAGGGTATCGATCTCCTTGGAATAGTCACTTAAAGCTCGTTCTGTGGCACGGAAAATCCTTTTCACGGCCACAGGCCCCAGGTCTGCTAAGTGATGACATTTATAGACAGCACCAAACGAACCACTTCCCAGCTTTCGACGTTCCGCGAAGTTTTCAGTTGCTAAAGCTAACTGTTCATATGAAAATCTCCTTACGGTACTCCCTGTGAATTCATCATATATCAAAACAGATTATGATTCAATATATCAAAACAGATTATGATTCAATATATCAAAACACATTATGAATCATATACCTTCAGGCACAGGCTTACACCCGTCTCTGGAGCGACGGTATTTCATCACAATGCAAACCAAAAGACCTACCGCAACTGCTGTGCCAGCAACAGCTCCACCAACTACAGCTTTACTAGAACTTTTAGCAGTAGAGCTAGGACCTGCTGCCCAGCGTTAAAAATGTGTTAGGGGGTGTTTGGTTCCGGGACTAAAATTTGTAGTCCCGTCACATCGAATGCAAGAATGCTAATTAGAAGTATTAAATATAGATTAATTACAAAATGCATTACATAAGCCAGGACTAATTTACGATACGAATCTATTAAGCCTAATTAGTCCATGATTAGACAATATAATGCTACAGTAATAATTTGATAATTATGTACTAATTATATGTTAATTAGTCTTGTTAGGTTCGTCTTGCGGAGTAGATATGACTTATGTAATTAGTTTTATAATTAGTTTATATTTAATGCTATTAATTATCACTTATTTGAGGGACTAAACTTTAGTCCCTAGGATCCAAACACAGACTTAGTGCACTGCATGCATATGTACCCGTGCGAATTAAACATATATAACAAGCAGCAGTACGCACACTATGCGTGCGCCGGGACTAATTAAATTGCACAGGGCATATTTTTAGTTACAATATTAGCTAATATTACTAATTGAGTCTCTTCCGGAACCTCCATTTCAATTCTCATATAACATGCTAGGAAAGAAATAAGTCCTAATTTTTTTTTACAAAAAATCAGAAACTGACCACCAATGCAGTAGACTCTAATAACTATCGATAATAATACCCATTAAATCTATATTATACTTCTTTCTACTAAATTATCCACCTCTCCCATGATGAAAATAGTTTAAAGTTAACCCCTACATCTTTTTTTTAGAAAAGGAAATATATTAATTAATATCACAGCCGCTGCATCGACCAATGCATGAAGCCATTTCTCATTACAAGTTTGATAACGAAATCAAACAACAACAACCAAGGTATCTCAAATACTAAAAATTGGAGCAACACTATTAAGAACTCTCGACTCGCTAAGAACTCAAAGTGCAATTATATTGCTAAATCTCCAACCATTTTGGGCGAAGATCTCCCAGGTTGTGTTCTCAAGCTTGCGGCACCCATTCTTCATCAGAGGACGATTCTCCTCCTTCTGAAGCAAAGACCAGAACTGGGTGCCAAGTGAGTAACCCCCTACATCTATATATAAATTACACATATATGCCATTATGGCCAATAACATAAAATACTCCCTCAATATCTACCAATAGAATTGAAAATAATTTCCACCGAAAATTTGTCTACCCACCCCTCACAGAGGAAGCACATGTCGGGTCCGTGAGAGAAGATGCATTGATAAATTTACGACGTCAATAAAAAAAATAGCACTTTTTAGAGGGTTTTCATAGTTTGGAGGTTACTCTTTTTACCGGCCAAATAACTTACCTACCTTTTCTGTAATGGTTAATTCAGAAAATACTAATTTGTGGTATAATGTCATGGTGTATGTCGCCATCTATGCCATGTATGAAGAAAATAACGATAATACTAATTTTATGTTATGCATAGCTCAAACTAAAGGTCCAATTAAACACACATAGATGTGTAATAATCCAAAATGAGAAAACTATATATATGAATGTGGACGGAAAAGTGTATAGGGTATTAGCTAACAAAGTCCATCACAACTGGATAAATACAATTACTCCGTATGTATCTAAATCTGTGTTGTGTTATAGTAATATTTAACAGATGAGATAGAGAGTGCATGCACAAGCTAAGTAATTTTTTCATGAATTTATAATACTTGCATCTCTCAAAATTACTAGTCCATAGGGTAGCGCAGGTTGAAGAATTAGTACAGAAAATATCTAGTTAGAATCTAACAGTCAAACATTTCATTGCTAGGCCGGGGCAGAAATATTTCTTAATCTAAAGGGGATACAATAATAAGTATAACATTTGTATAATTCAAGAAAATTAGCGAATCCGAACAAATAATATATGTACTCCATGCATGATTAGTACTTACTGTTGACACTAGATGGAGAGGAGGGAGTAGGCGTAGGAGGACCTGTCGTCTGATCTGTCTGAGCAACGAGCGGCACAACCGTGAAGCTGGAGTTACTGTACCTGACACGGCAGCTGTAGCTCTTGCGCTCACCGTCTACCCCAACCTCGAATAGATTCGACGCATTCGCCGACAGGGTGTCGATGCACGCCTTGCATTTGTCCGAAGGGAGGTTCCACGTGCATTGCACCAGCGCGTATGGAGCCGTCGAGCTTGCGGCGAACCGCTCCGGCGAGCTCGCGGCCTGTGCGCTAAGATAGGCCAGGCCCTGCTTCAGATCGTTGCTGTACGGTATCTTTGAAGCTATGCTTGCACCAGTCCGCGTGAAAATGATGTCTGAAAACATTTATGCATGTACGTCTACAATTGTCACCAACTAATTAACACGAGGAATTTTAAAATGATGATCGAGATTAATTAGAGTCATTCGTTCTAAAAAATCGGACGGCGCAAACAAATAAAGTATCAGAGGTATCTAAAAAAGATACAAGATCGAGTACCAGACCAAGTAATAAAAATAGTGAGATTAATCATTGATTTATATCATGTACTTTTAGATACTGATGTGTACCTCTCTAAACATTGTAAACCAGCTCGTATTTTAAATAAGATGTATAGTTAAATGTTATACGAAAAATTCAATATCGAATAATTATTTGGAACAGAGGTAACATTTCTCAAAATTATTATCAGATCGTATAAGAGCACAAATCAATGGATTAAGGGAGTGCCTAGATATCTGTTGACAGATTTATGACACAAAATCTGTCAGATTTTGAACCAATACAAAACTGCCATGTCAAAAAAAATATGACAGATTTATAAGACAAAAACTGCCATATTCTCAACTAATAGAAAGTTGCCACATCACAAAGAAAAAATATGACAGATCTATAAGATAAAATCATCAAATTATCAACTAAAGAAAAATTGTGACATCATAAATAAAAAATGCAACAGATAAAGCAACAAAAGATCTGTCAAATTATTAGAAATTAAGGGGGAATGAAAGGGGATGAGAAGAAAATCATCGGAGAAGAACCCACTTTTGTTAGTTTTGCATGCATCTGAAGCATATCTAATGGACATAAATCTGACAGATTTTTTCAAAGAAATCTGTTGACAGATAAATAGTATTTCTCTTCTTTTAATGTTGGCATATATATATATATATATGGAGACTCAAATATCAATTCCTACGTACCGGTTTCGGCGGTAGCAAAGAAGTTGCGGTTGGAGTAGCGAAGCATGCACTGGTCGAAGATGGCGGACACTGTTACGCTGCCAGGGCAACGTTTCAGCAGCCCGCTGGCGCTGGAGCTGGCCGCGACGAGGCAGTCGTTGCAGTCCGACCGCGAGAAGTCAACTGAACACATGGCAAGGCCGTAGACGGCCGCAGCACCCTCGCCGACCGTGGCGTTAAAGAAGCCTCCGTTCTTGGAAACGGTGTTGGTCGGCAGCGCGGCGAGGAGTTGGTTTAGGTTGGCGGCGTATGCGTCCGTGACTGTGTAGTTGCCGGCGGTGGAGCAGTCAATGGCTTGGAGTTGGGGTGCACCGGCTGCATCGATTTGAGGTTGGGGTGGTGCACCGGCTGCATTATCGACTTGAAGTTGGGGTGCACCGGCGCCTGCATCTGATGTTCTGGTTCCAGCCAGCAGAAAGCAGCAAAGGAAGTGAGAAATAAGCACGAAAGAGGTTCGGGGTGCCATGGCGCTTTAATTAGCTAGCTATACTTCTATCTTCAGCCAAGCAATCCAACCATTGCTTGCTTTCTGCGCGCTGCACCTCGGGAGGGATGGATGAGATATATATATACATGACTGTGAGCCAGTTATGGATTTTCGTAACACCACGCACACTAACGAAGACCAAATTAATAATAGCCTTAACCCTCCAATCACAAGTGCATCCTAATTAATAAGCAGTTTACTTCAAATGGTCCGCAATCGCAAAAAAAAAATTGTCCCAAGTTGCCGCTGTGTAACTAATTAAGTACGTCAACTGATTCAAAGTAAAGTTTTTGACTCTTTCCACACATATATTTGTAATCGGAGATAACGGTGGATATCGAGCCCGTCGGCTCGTTCGAGCTCGTTAGCTAAACGAGCCAGCTCGGCTTGGCTCGTTAAGGAAACGAGAAAAAGCTTGGCTCGGCTCGGCTCGTTAAGCTCGCGGGCTGGAGTTAAATTTAAAATTACCACAATAATATATATAATATAAAAAATTATAGTATGTATATGGTCTTAATACCTTCAAAATCTACTCTGTCATAATATAATAATAAAATATAACCATAACATCATCTAGAACTACGATATAGTATACATATATTATTATTAGTTAATAATTTACTTATTAGTCTATTAGGTCTTCTAGCTCGTTTGGCTCGCGAGCCAGCTCGTTATACTAACGAGTAAAAACTCTTGCTCGGCTCGTTAGAAATATGCACCGAGCCGAGCGAGCTAACGAACTTCGAGCATTTTATCCAGCCCTAGAGATAACAAATATTTTAGCTTGTAACATAATTTGCGTGCCCTTATCAATAGGAGCAATCGCATGGTGGCGCATGTTGCCCATTCTATATATCCAACAACGGAAAAAACGATCTAAAATATAGTGCTGGTCAATGGATGCATCGAATCCACATGAGGGAATTAGTAGAATTGTATGAAGTGATACAGTTCATAATAGCATAATTTTTAATCGACTTAAGGAATTAATCCGCTTGATTACTTTATCTATGCTCAGACATACGTAAATGTTTTAGACTGCTACCTCAAGCTATATATGCCGACACAAATTATGCGACTTCTACCAGGACTGAAGTGGGTACCATGAGAAAATTTTGTGTTGGTTAAATTTCTGGCCTTCTGGGAAACATGATAGGTATAGTGTTGTGGTTGGCCGGTGTATCTAGAATAATCCCCTCCATTTAAAATTGTAGTTTTTAGGGTCTATGAAAATATGGGTCCCACGATAGAAATAGAGAAAAAATACTAGATTGTAGACTTATGAAGTAATGGAATATTTTTAAGTGGTCATTTAGAAAATTTAAGACAGATCTAAATTTAAGACAGATTAGTAGTCATGGCAAATGACCATACTACTCTTTATTGGAGTTATAAAAGTAGCATTAACTAGCTATTTGATTAGCTCTATGTGTTTCTCTATGCACTTTTGTATTATTGTGTGCATCTCAAAAAGCTAAATAGACACTCTTTGTGGAATAAAATTTAAATGCGAAATGACCACTCTTTGGGGGGACAGAGGGAGTAATGGAATATTTTTTTTCCTCTCGCCCCGTCACACCGGCCCCTCTCTTTCTCTCCCAATCCTCTCTCTCGCTCCTATCTTTCTCTCCCCAGGCGCCTCTCTCTTTCTCTTCCAATCCTCGATTCCTCACACCGAGGGGGCGCCCGGCCTCAGGCATTGCGGCGGCGCCACCCGGCCTGGAGGGCGGAGGTGGCGCGCAATGGCCTTGAGGGCGCGGGGCGGCGGCCCACGGCCGGGCTCACGGGGCTGCACGCAGCGGCCCACAGCCTGGCTCGGGGGCGGCGCGGCGGTGGGAGCGCGTCCGCCTGCGACCGACCTGGAGGCCATCGGTGGGCGGCGGTGGCGGGCCTTAGAGTGCGGCGGCGCGGAGCGGCCCACGGCCGGTCTCGGGGGCGACGACGGGAGCGCGTCCTGCGGCCGGCCTCAGGCACTACGGCGGCGGTGGCCGGGCTCGGGCGCGGCGGGGAGCGCTGCCCCCCGGCAGTGGCGCGGCCGAGCCACGCGTGCGGGCAACCCCGGCGGCGAGCGGGTCCCCCGACAACGGCGCGGACGTGCGGCCCCGGTGGAGAGCGTGGCCCCCAGGCGGCGACGCAGACGTGTGGCTCCGGCGGGGAGCACTGCTCCCAGCCACGGCGCCGCGCGGCTGTGCAACTCCGGTGAGGAGCGCTGCCTTGGTGGCCGCGTGCGTGCCCAGCTGGGGCTTTTTTTTTTGTTTTTCAAATCGATTTCTAGGCGCGGTGACGCCATGACCCCGCGCCTACAAATCAATTTCTAGGCGCGGGTTCAGCGCCCGCGCCCGCAAACGCCATTTGTAGCTGCGAAAAGCGAGCGCGGGCGGACAGCCTGTCCCTACAAATGCTTTTCGAACCGTGGCTACAAACGTTTTTTTGTAGTAGTGGAAGTTCTTTTGTTGATTTGCTATCATATCAACAATCTGATCAGTTTTTCTTCTGCCCAAAGTTAGCATATATAATGAATGTATAAAACATAAAACAAACAAAGATCAAATCTACATCACTTTTAGAATAACAAAAGAATATGTTTTTGTTATGCTATTTGTTCTATGAGATGGTTACGAATTGATGTTCTATGAGATGGTTACGAATTGACGTTTAGGATGGATCGCAATTGTGTTTTTAAAGAAGATGTAATATTATGTTCCAAATTATTGTACAAGAGAATAATTTCAGAATATGTCCAATGGTATACTGTGTGTACATGTGACAAATACAAATAGTTGGTCTTAAATTATAGACAAGATTACATAATTTTGTAAGATTTTGTATATATGCGAAAAGGTAGAGTATATAGAGTGTAGTTCTACTACAATAAAACTGACCAATCCAAGTGCAAGTAAGAAAATTTCTATAGATACTATGGGAGTTTTTGTACTCGAGTAACCTATCCATTTAGATGGTGATTCAACATTAGCATTCCAATTTAGATGAATTCCACTGACTTACATGTATGTTTGTGTAAACATGGTGAATGTGAGGAAAAAATGATTCATGCTGTGATACAATATGGTTATGCCATTTCAACTGTGATCAATTCTGCCTTTACTTATATGCTTTGTAGAAATACGTGAGAATGTGAGAAGAAAATAATTAAATAATCACTATACTTTTCCTATGGAAGAACAGCACTATGAGTGCAAAATCTTCTCATCCACAAAAATTAGTAAGCATCCTGACATGTATTTACTCGAGTAAGTGTTATTAATTGGATGCTTTTTTAGTAGTTTCCACTCAATCAACAAATTCTAAATTATAGTATTTAACTGTATTGAAATTCAAACTCTTCTATATATAAACATGGCCTATTAAGCAAGGAACATATCACTACAAACCAGTAGTCCGTGCAGCAATGATGGACTAGTTATATTAATTAAGATTGTTGTTTTATATTTTCAACCAAACGCTAGGTGATTATCTCGAATCGAGCACAATCCTACTTGTCTCCTGCCGGCTGCTGCACCGTCGCTACAGAAAGGGTACCGAGAATGGGTGCGGTCAGGCACGTCAAATCAAGGATCTACCGCTACCAACCGAGCTAATGCTCGTTCTTGATATTAATTTTGTGTTGCTTTGACAAGAGAAACTAGCTAGTTGCAGCACTCTTGCTTTATGTTTTTTTAAGCATTTGCTTTGAGGCTAAGTACCATATGATACCAGCTAATAAGCCTGATCCCACTTGTAGAAGAACTCACATTGTCCGTGTACATTTAGTACGGTACTAAAGGTGGTATAGAGTTATTTTAGTACCGGATCTAAATTTAAAAGCCATCCGAGCCACTTTAATACCGGTTAGTAATACCAGCCGCGGTGGACCCAAACCATTCTAGGAGCCTGGCGATTTACTCTATCAGTGAACAAATTAGAGGTCACAGCAGCTACTGGGCATGTTTGGTTTGTCACCGATGCTGACTAAACCAAAATTTTGATGCACCCACAAAATTTGATATCTATTTGGTTCATAGCCAATCAATGGCGCGCCAATTCTGGCCAACACATTAAGCGCTGATATATCTTATACGGTTTATCTAATTATGATTATATTCCTGATAATTAAATCTATGAAACAAGATATCACTTGGCTATATTCTCATAAAAAATAATAATCACAGGTGGACCCCACATGTCATAGGAGGAAGTTAAATAGATTTGGCAAGGTAACAAACCAAACAGCCAACGTTTTGGTGTTGCCCTTAATTTGGTCATGACCAACATTTGATAAGGCTGGATAGGGCACAAACCAAACATGCCCTAAACTACTCGGCGTAGTGAACTTTGGCACCAGGAGCCCGGGGGATTGCCCAGGGTTGCTGGGCCCTGGGTCCGCCACTGCAGCCGGTACTAAAGTGTGATATTTAGTACCGACTGAACCGTTCGGTACTAAACCCCATCTTTTGACGGGTACTGATGTAGGTTTTTCTAGTAATGTCTAAAACTATAGACAAATCATTAGTTTCTGTGTGCAAGGACTACTCACACTACAAAGTCTACGCCATTCGAACAAAGCAGGATGGCTGAGCAGAAACATGATAACCCAACACAAGGAAAGCATTTTCGACGATATTTCCGATAATTTTACTTACTAAATTTTGTATAATGAATATATACAATATGCTAATTTGTGATATATTTTTATATACTCCTTTTTATATAAAAATTATGATTTAGGATGGATTAGGAACAATTTCGAGTGAAGTCAAGCAAAAAAAAAGGAAAAAAAGAATGTGTTCTGATATTTTGTATTTATTGGTGGGATCCACAATTTTGATTTCTCCATTGAACCTTGGATCCAACTAAGAGTGGTTGATGGATTTCTACAAGGGAAGACTTCAGTAGCAAACACAACTTGTAAGTTTAGTACGTTTACTAAACACCACTTGTACGTTTACTTTTTCATGTAGAGAACATGCCATTTTTTTCCCTCAAAAACTGGATTAGCAAGCTACTTGCGCACACAACTGTAGCATGCATTTCTCAGCTATATTTTTTTTTGAACGAAACCGGTCTCAGCTATAATTCTGAATCTGAAATGTTCGAATTATATTTCAACTGCAAACGGGTAAGGGTCGACGATTGATAAGGTAGTTTAATGTTGACAGTAATGTTTGACCAATTAAAATGAAGCATCAACCATGCGTTACAATAAAACATGGCAAACGCCCGCCCAGTGGGGATGATGGAATTAAGTTTTGTGAAGGCGACCGACTTTCATATGCATGTTATCAGTCAAAAAGAAAATGAACAGGGAAGCAGATCCAAGTGCAAGTTGTTCAGTGTAGAGTACGTTCTACCACTGGGACAGAGGCACACTGTAGATGCCACACTGCACAGTACTTACTCTATGAAAGCTGGATCGACCTCCATTCGAGCGTAATAACCACGACGGAACCCTACACCGTAGCCTCTTGATGTGAGGTCAAACAAGCTATAAACAACGAGTTCCAGCTGACAAACTGTGTTAGCACGAGACAATTACTACTCAAACGGTCAAACCCATCCCTACTGCTACTAGCTAGTACGGAGTACATGCCCACGCAATGAACCTGAACCCCGATCGACGCAGGAAGAACTGGGGGAAAAGAAAAAAGAAATCCTTTCGGAAGCATCCAAAGACCCCGCTGATTCTTACACGCCGCCCTCCCCTGTCCTGCTGACACCCTCTCGATCGAGAGAGCAATCCGTCAGCGGCGGCCATTAATCTAGGCGCTAATGGCCGCCTGATCAGTTTAGTAATACTAAACTCTGTTTTTATTTACATGTCATATTAGATTTATTATAAGTCAAAGTTAGTCAACTTTGACTAAGTCTATAAAAAAATATAAAACATTTACAATACCAAATTTTGATTATATTTTGATAATCTATTTGTTCAATGTTGTAGATGTTATTATATTTCTTTATAAATTTGGTCAAAGTTGAATAGTTTTGACTTAGATAAACCTAATATGACATGTAAATAAAAACGGAGGGAGTACTTGGCTGCAGATCAGCGTGGATCAGTGTGCAATATATATAGTTGATGATCCTCCAGTTTCGAACGGTCTTGGATCGGACCCAGTTGATGGCTTTGACATGTCAAAACCATCTAAATAGCTAATATAGTATATATATATCCTGGTCGTCCACTCCCAGCGCACTCAAGAGCACCAAATAAACACTACTAATAATCAGCTTTGAACATAAAAATGAAAAAAAAATCCTCCAACAGTGTCTAAATCTGTTTTCAATTTTTTCCGCGTGCCCAATACTAACTATTCTGAGCCAAATTTACTCCCCTTGCAAGCTCCCAATACCCTGTGGAAAAAAAGACGGGGAAAAACTCCAAAACCCCCACTAAAAAAGGGCAGAGAAAAAAAATTCGTGAGTACTGTTCACTGGCAGAAAAAAAAGAGCCCTACAATGGATGACATGGCTGCTTGTAGGTCTAATTTTTTGGAACTATTAGTTGGAAGGGTATTTTTTTCTCCCAATAATTTTTGATAAGGTTCCAAAACTATTATCCTGGGACTTTATTTTTTAGCCACTCTTGGAGATGGTCTTAGTTTGCAAGGACGAGTTTTAAGCTCCAACGGATGGGCGGATATATTCATGGATCCCTGCACTGTGTGCGTTTGTGTTTGTTGGTTAGTGCGCGCAGGCGGTTAGGCCGGCGGCGTCGATGCCACGGCCGGTACATACGGTGGTGTTTGCACAAACCACTACTACGCCATTGCACGATCGTGAATTCGTGCCTACCTTGTCGATGATGGCGATATATAGATGGCCGATCGAATCGGATCTCCAGCTGCTGCTATAATTCGATCCTGCCTCGCGGCTATCCGGGGGCTGGTGCTAGCTAGGGCACATGCTATCGTCGTCGTCTCCTACCTTAGTATACGGGGTAGTTGTTAGTGCTCCCCCTCTAGCCTCTCTACGATTTTGTGTGCATAGACAGCGTCAATGAATTTGGTGCACATATCTTGTAATGGAATCTTTAGAACCGTTGTACTCTGCACCTTGCACTAAAATATATGTACACATACAGCCGTTTGTATTTGAACTATCTCCTTGGATTGTCCGTAGAATTTTTTGCTTCCCGTATAAGCTCTAAAAAAAATCATTAGCTTCCTCACAACTCATACTGTTCTTCGTAGGTGCGTTGTATAGGCCGGGGTGGATAAGGAGGCAGCTCGGCTCGTCTTAGCTTGAGCTGCCTTGTTTTCCAAACAGCAGAAATAGCAGCTCATCGGTCCGGATGTTATCTCGTTCCCGTTCGCGAGCTGGATGAACATGCAAGCTCAGATTTCGTATGAGATGGACTCAGAACGAAGTTGGAGTACACACGCCGCGGCAAACGCGAATCGAAGTATCAAGGTAGTAATAAGAACCTCTGACGGCATCATCATATATAAAAGTGAACAAGCAATAGAAAGGGAAGCATAAAAAGAAGCAAGAAGGACATGGCAACGGCGGAGGTGATTCCACCCCATTCACGCTACGACCAATTCAAGCAGCATGCAGCTGGCAAAGGGGGTCTCGGCTCCAGCTAGCTGGACCAGCTTGTCCTCAAGGGATCGAGATCTCCATACGCGGACTGGAACACACGCGGGAGTACGTGGGAGAGATGAGGTGACCAGCCATGGAGGTGGAGCAGCGGCTGCAGCGCGTGGCGGCACGTACCGCTGCGTCGCTCTTGGCATCTGTTGCGGTGCAAGAGGAGGGAGGCGAAGTCAGGGTACGTTGGGACTTGGGAGTGAACGGGGTAGCCGATTGGACCCCGCCTGGTTGATTTCGTCGATTTGATTCTAGTCCACGGGGGAGACGAGCTGCTGCTTAGGTAGCGTTGACGCTTTTTCTGGCCAACACACACGAATGCGCTAAACGCACGGGTCGCGAACAAATCAAACGGCGGGATGTGCCCAAACCGGTTAGACCGGTCTAGCAATCCGGTCAGACCGGTTTCCTAGGGTTTTGTCGGATCGATCGTTCGTAAGGGTAACTACCAAGCTTACGTGCTGGAGGACGACTAGGTTTACGAGCAAACCAGTAAAGAGATAACCAACGCACTTACGTGGCGAAGAACGACTAGTTTACGAGCAAACTAGCAAAGGCCGTCGAAGCTCTCGCCCGGGAGGGACCCCGTCAGGGCATGGACGTCGCCGGCGTGTCCTAGGTCGACCAGCAAGCCTTAGGACACCATCTATGACCGTGGGGATCAGAAGATGAACAGCATGGAGGTTGGAAGAGATTCGGGTTTGAAGGAAAAAGTAAAGGTAATGTTTGATTCGATTGTGGATGTCCCTCAATCGGCCATAGCCCTTTATATTTATAGGGTGGGAAGGTCTGTACCCATGGGAAGTCGAAAATATGTTACAAACCGACCTAGAATCAAATTACAACTCTAATTCGGACTAATCTGCCTAAAACCGGTCAGACCGGTCACCGAATCCGGTCAGACCGGATTTCTCGCGCCGCACAGCAGCCAAAACCGGTCAGACCGGTCCTCAAATCCGGTCATACCGGATGTGCCCGGATAGGCAAACTTCCTGACACCATAACTCCTACATCCGGACTTCAAATTAGGTGATCCATATGTCCGTTTTGATCGTCTCGACGAGGTTTTCATCCTGGTGCATTCAAACACATGATTTGAC
Organism: Echinochloa phyllopogon; assembly: GCA_033239725.1. NCBI lineage: Eukaryota > Viridiplantae > Streptophyta > Magnoliopsida > Poales > Poaceae > Echinochloa > Echinochloa phyllopogon. Next base: position 5,689,679 of record BTCW01000003.1, read on the forward strand.
CTTATCTTGATGCCTTTTTGTGCCAATCTTTGACTCAATGATGAAATCATATCCAGAATCTCCCAAAACGATCTCCATGTCCTGCACAATGGTTATATATGCCAAACTTGCGGAATAATACTCCCTCCGTCCCAAGATATAAGGCGCGGTCAAACTTGGCACAGTCTCACATATTAACGTTTGACTCTTAATATCTCCAATACTATAATGATTGTAGCAACAAAATCATAGTTATATAAAAGTACATTTCAATACAAATCTAATGGTATTATTTTTGTTAGATAAAGTTTTTATTACGAAAGATTAACTATAGGTCAAAACTTTTAAAGTTTGAATCTTGAATTGCGTGCGCGCCTTATATTGTGGGATGGAGGGAGTAAGAGTTAATATTAAATTGGCTATTTTGGCCTTTATCTCGCCTACTTCCATCCCTGCCAATTTTGGGTGCGAACATATGCCCCCCTGTTTCTTGGTGAAGCTTACGTACCAAGAAATATTTATCAACACCAAAACTTAGAATCTTTAATGGCTAGATTATTCTTGAACCCCTCTCTTAGACGTCTCAAGCACAGGCAGCGAAGATAAATATTCTTTGAATTTCTCAAAAGCTTTCTTGCTGTTTTGCCCCCCGAGCAAAATCAGCTTCAATCTTTAACCATTGGAGCAATTGGTGAAGTTGTATCTTTATTAGTAGTTGAAACAACTTCAACTCCCGCCTTCTGTCTCCAAACCGGTCTGACCGGTTTTAAGAACTGGTCTGACCGCTCTTGGGGGCCGGCGTCGAACCTGATTGACATGAGCCCAATCGGTCATATTTGAAATCTTAGGACTTTCTTGCCCCCCCAAGCACTTAAGGCATCAATAAGATCATAAATAATTTCATCAAGAAACTATTACTTTAGGACGATGACAAAAGATATTCATTGGCCATGAATGTTGTTAAGGACGATAATTCAATATCATCCATAATGAATCCATCCATAAAATTATGCACAACCGAAATAAAGGTCTGGAGATATATTAATTTTAGAGATTAAAACTATATCTAAGAACTAGATATTTCGGCTATTGTTATTGATTAACATGTATAGCAATATAGTGATGACCCTCTATACTATAAAGATAATCCACGTAGAAACCAAGGACCAAAATAAGAGTATGAGGAATAACATAATTAAGGATGAATTCCAAAATATAGGGATACGTGGCATTTGAGAAGCAAATAATCCAGGCAACGATCAATAATTTCGATAATTTAGTGCAAACCTTAGTTTTGAAGTTTGACTCTCATATCTTTCATCCTCCTTCAACTCTGTTGCACCCCTTGCTTGATTATCACCCGTGTCTTGAATGCTTCCTTTAGGAACCCATGCCATGCCTCTCTTTTTCAACTCCTGAGCACTAAACCTTTGTAACTCTTTTTTCTGCCAATTTGATAAACCAAGTGTAGAACTTGACTTCGGTTTGGTTTTGGACAGCAGTGCTCTTTTCTTGTTTTTTGACATCTTCAACTTCTTTTGTTCGGATTTGGCACTTGAAAGATCAATTGCTGATTTTTCCGCTCCTCCGCCTTTAGTAACCGATGTGACCTCCACATGAATCGGCTTTTCAGTAGATAATTTCAGATCTGAACTTTTATCTTTGCGGCCATCTTTTTTGATTCTATAAACTTGCTTGACAACCTTTTTCTTGTTTTGAACTCTAGACCGATCTTTGTTCTGAAAACGGTCACTTTCAACATATGGCTGCCTTGCACATGATGGCCTTTTTGGAGTTGCATACTCCACATGATATGGTCTAAAATATGAAGGAGTATGTGCCCATGAATCACTCCACCCCCATGACGAATAAGGATGAACACTAGTGGGATATGGAGCAAATGAAACCGGCTTTGATGGCTCAAAAGGATAATATGATGCTGCTGATGGAAAACCCTTCATTTGCCGATTCCGATTCACATCATTATGTTTAGGAGGCAATCTTGAAGATCTAGCATCATTCGACCGATTAGCACGCTTGGCCTTATTTTCTTTTTGATACTTAGCCAGAAGTTCATCAAAAGTGAACTTCGGTCTTTTACCATTGTGCTTAACACGGTCTTTACCTCCATTCACCACAGGACGCTCAGGTCTCAACATTCTTGAACCTTTCAGACCTAAACCGGTCTGACCGCTGTTGGAACCGGTCTGACCGCCCAAACCGGTCTGACCGCTTTGACGAACCGGTCTGACCGCTTCGCCTAACATAGTAGGGGCAAAAGGTTCTTGGTTTGATTGAGAAAAATCTATTTGCCCCCCAGTAACTTCTGGGATTTTGATAGGCTCATCGTCCTCGATAATTGCTTGAATTTGCAAGTCATGGACGATGTCCTTCTCATCACTAGGGAGCTTCGAATCTTTCTCTTTAGCAATTAAATTTGGATCTCTGGATAAACCGACTGATGCTAACCGATTTAATGACCCATTGCCATCAAAACCAATTGTCATCAACTGGTCATCCCCTTGTGTTGAAGAAAATCTCAATCGTCCGGTATTAATGGCCGATTGTATGCATTGACGAAATATATTGCAATCACTAATATTATGACCAAATGAATTATGCCACTTGCAATATTTTCGATCTTCTAATGCAAGAGATGATTGAATAACTTTGTGATCAAATAGTTTAATAAAATTATTCTCTATCAAAATATCAAATATATCATTACACAAAGTTAAATCAAAGGTGTACTTTATTTTCTCCAACCGATGCTTTTGTGGAGAAGGCTTTAAGGCCAAGCAAACGAACGGTTCAGATTTCTCATCGACCCATTCGGCCATACCTTTCTTTGCACTTCTCATACCCGATGCTTTAAAGTTGATCACTTCATCGTCACCGGATTTCACAATAGCTCTCGGTTTTAATCTTTTACTTTTAAGTCCAGAATAACCATAAGCACACCATGAAGAGAAAAACTTTGACAATGATGATGTAGACAATTTAAAAGTCAAAGTATTTCTATGATCAACCTTTCCAACTTTAACAATGCATTGATTGTTATGGTGTGAAGGTATGCTATCGCTAACAAGTAAATTATCCTCAATTGATCTCTTAGAATTATTTATGATAGAATCATCAATAAATGAACTAACTAAAAATGTAAAATCTGATTGGGAATTATTTGTAAAGCATACCTTGCTGAATATATTGGAGAGGCAAGGAAACTTGATGTGAATGGCATCGTAATTCTCCCGATGGCAGCCAACAGCAACTACTGTCCGAAGCAACCGGTCTGACCGGGTTAAGCAACCGGTCTGACCGCTTTGGAACCGGTCTGACCGGATTGTAAAATCGGTCAGACCGGTTTTTCCAGGTTCGCTGGAAATTACCAAGTCGCGACATGTTAATGTCTCCTCCTTGCTTCCATTGTTAAGTTCTTCAACGCTTCGAAGTTCTAAACTTTTCTCAGCCTGAACTTGTCGCTTAATGCCATGACAATCACTAGAAAAGTGTACGACACCTTCGGCTTTAGAAAAATCAAGTGTAGCTGTCTTCTTTTGCTTGGCATACTCTTTTACAGCTAAGCTTGGCTCTTTTGGTAGAAAAGATTCAGATTGTTCGGTTATTGTAAGTACCGAACTATTAGACAAATTTGAATCGTTCTTCTTCTCATTATCATGAGACGAGGTAATAAGGTTTATAAATTCAGAATTCCTTTTTATTAATGCAGCCAAACCTGCCTTAATGCTAGCAATTTCAGCACACCGAGCACCTGAATTAACCTCAAGAAGAGCACCAATCCTTGCTGAATTTTCATTAATTTGGCTAGAGTTATTAGAAACATTTTCAGCCAAATCATGATCATTAGAACTTGAATTTTGCGTAGCATATGATAGTTGAGAATAACTGCCGGATAGATAAAATTAGCATGTCCAATTTTCTCATTTGGCGATATGCTTGTTGAGTTCTCACTAATTTGGCCATAACTATTGCTAGCATAAGGAGCCAAATTGTAAGTATTGGCATTATAATTCATGGCATTATATACGACACTTGTTTCACAATATTTCTCATTAGAGTTTTTAAAAAAATGGTAAAAAATATTTTCTAATTGAGACAATGTGTGAATGGAACTTGGTGTCATATTAGCAAACCAAACAAAAGGAACACCAGACAATGATAATGGAAATAATCTTAATCTCAATATCTCATTAGAACCAGCTTCTCCACATTGTATGAGAAATTGTTTTATGTGTTGCATAGCCCCTTCCCCTTTTCCAGAGAATTTAACAAAATTAGGTATTATAAAATTATTGGGGCACAAAACTGAATTATAATGCTCAGGATATGGACTTGAATATTCTAAACCCCTCAATTCTATTTTAGAATGCTCTCTTAATATGCTAGCCAATTGATCATGAGTTTGAGGCTGTATACGAGGTTTAAAATAATTGGCCGAACTCACCATGTTAGTTTGGCCTTCATAACTTTTCACCGGTTCTTGAACTTGTTGCACAACCGATGTATGAGGATAATGTTGTATGTTGCTAGTAGCATTAAAGTTTAAAGCATGCATATTATTGTCACACCCGGATTTACTCAAAACCCGAATGTGGCCATATGTGTGCCCAGGAAGTCCACAGACACATATAGCGAACAAATATGGTAAAAATCAGAGTACAATGCTTTATTCTCATCATAAAGTAGCGAGTACATCAGAGTTTAGCATAAATGAAATACATGGACAGCGGAAGACTAATAAACTCTCTCTAAGTGTAGCCGCAATCCCACAGGGACTCTGACTGGGAGAACGCCAACTCAGAAGTACGGCAAATCCTCGGGAAACTCCACAGCATAATCAGCCTGACTCCAATCTGTTACCCGTCCGGGATTTTGCCCAAAAAATAGAAATAACAGCAAGTGTAAGTAATGGAAATTACTTAGCAAGTATAGCACGGGTTATGAAGGCTCAAAAAGGCTAGACACTGGCTTAACTGCATTAGCACTTTTAGTTGGTTCGTTTTAACTTTATCCAAGTTACTACAAGTGAATGAGAACCCGGTTGTAACCCAATTAATAGTGTAAGTGACATTAAACAGGAATAAATACCATATTCTAATCATAAAGGATCCAGGCCGCTTGTGACCCTGAGCAAGGCTATCATGATAGATCGTACACTCTGCAGAGGTTTCGCCCTTTACCCACCAGTCGCGTAAAAGTTCAAAGGAACTTTGCACCCAACCACGCACATCAACACTTCCGAGGTGTGACTGCATAGGGACGCTACGAGGCTTTCACAAGGCACCCTAACAAGACAGTAGCCGCTGGAGTACTACAAAGTGGTGAGAACCTAGGCACCGAGATTGACTGACCCTCAGGGCGCAACGTGAGGGGGTCAATGGCATCCACGCACCGGCAAATCATGCCAACAAGAAAGTAAATGGTGCAACGTGCGGAGCTCCCGCACTCACGGGGGCTCCCAACACGGGACTGGGTCTAACGGGACCTAGCCGACGGGGCTACCGTCCTCGGTGGAATCCGAAATCACCCCGTGCTTTGCCTCCCACAACGCCGTAGGCCACTCGGTAACCACTGCCAAGCTAGAGACGTACAAGCTACTCAACCAAGACCAGAGCCCATATAGTTCCGGCGGTGGCGACAGGCTCCTGGGTTGCCGCTTTAAGAACCGGTCCTTATAGGGAGACACTAGAGCAAAGCACACAGCACATGCTCTAGCCCCCCTAGTCCAAGTTGCTAAAAAGCAAGTTTTATCATTAATGTTGAAGTGGACCATTAAGTCAATATTAACAATGAAGTAGAGGTGACAGTAATTGCGCCTAGCAAAAATACTACCCAAGTGCATAAACCCATAGGAATACAAGGACAGGGAAATTAAATGCTAGGTACAACCTTAATGGTAAACAGTATTAGACACATGCGTATGTAAAGAACAGTGTATTAAAAGTGAAATAGGTAGCAAGGATTGTCCGTGCTATAACTTGCCTTAAATCCATTATACCGCTGCTCAGACTCTTCATTTCTTGATCTTGAATCTCTCGAACGACCTTCCTCTACTCGCAGCAATCATCGATCACAACATGCAGCTAAACAAGCAAGCAAACAATATACAACTAAGAACAGTACACCAATCAGAAGAAAAGTTTTAAAAGAGCGCGCTAAAGGATAGGGCTTGGTTCGATGGTCACGTGGGCGCATGAATCGCTGAAAACGGAGCAACGGTTGAAAAGATACAGCTTTCAGATGATTTGTATTTAATGAAAGGTTATACACTATATTTATTTTAATTTAGGTAAAACCATATATGTTGATATTAATCAATATTAATGATTATTTATAAAAACATCGAGGTGAAATCTCTAATTTGCTTTTAAATTAGGAAAGCTAATTAAATAATCATTAATTAGATTAATATTTATTTATGAAAAACCGAATTGAAACTTAATTCTATTTTATTCGGAAAACTATTGAATAATTATTAATCATGTTTCCTTTAATAAGAAAAACCGTATAACCTTAATTAGATTTTAATTAAGAAAAGGCATTATATAGCATTTAATCAACTTAATATTAAATAAAAATTCAGAAACATGTTACATGTTAAATAACAGTGCTAACGTATAGTTTAATTTGACATGAATCTAACGCAACGAAAATGGATTGAATCGGAGCTAGAACGTGGATTTTATGGGCTAAACAAGTTTGAAGGGGGTTTTCTGAAAGATTGCCAAGACACAGAATGGATCTAAAGGTTACAATATTCTCCAGGGGTCCAAATGCAAAAACTCCATCTCCCTCCTTTTAACAGGCGGGGAAGCTTGCCGGCGGCTCTGGTCGTCGGCGTCGCCGGCGCTCCGGCGACGCAGGGCGGCGGGGATCTAGCGCAGGGGGTAGAGGAGGTGGAGGGGACCCCAGGGGTAAGCTCACCGGCGGCGGAGGCAGGAGAAGGCGGCCGGATTTTGGCCCGCGACGGAGCAGGGGGTCGGCGGCGGCGGCTTCTCGCGGGGGAGGCGCTCCGGCGGTGGTGGCGCGACGTGGACCGGAAGGAGAGGTGCGGCTCGACGAGGAGATCGTCGTGGTGGTCACGGCTTGTCCCGAGGATGGCCGAGGCGGTCGGATTTCGGCCGGTGGCGGAGAAGATGGCCGGCGGCGGAAGGCTCACGCGGAGGAGAGCCTCCGGCGGTCGGGCGGCGACGATGACCGGCGGGGTAGAACCGTCTCGGCCTGGGGAATGTCGTGGCGGCGTCGATTTCACCCGTTGAGCGTCGGAGGTGGCGGAATCGGGGCGGGGAGACCGGCGGCGGCGCTCTGCTCCGAGGCGCCTTGGCCGCGGCGGCGCTGCGCGGAGAAGGGCTCCCCGGCGGCGATTCGTAGAGGCACGAGATGGAGAAGATGCGCGCTGGACTGGTGAAACTCAAGGCGGCGGCTCCTTGCCCCAATGGCGCCAGGGTGCGGTCGGCGCCAATGGCCGGCGGCGGAGCTCGGCGAGCTGCGGGCGGCGGGGCGCTGAGCTAGCGGCTGTGGAGGCAATGTGAGCTGAGGCGATGATGAGGGGTGATGGCGGCCGGCGGTGGTCTATATACGGGGCGGAGGCCGAGGATGGCTCGGCGCGGACGCCAAGGGAATGCCGGCGATGGCGCGGCGCTGATTGCGGAGCGGGGAGTGCTGCCGGCGGGAGGGGCCTGGTGGGGCGACGTGGGCCGCGGGGGAGGCAGGCGCCAGTGGGTCGTGCGAGGCTGGGCCGGCCCTTACCGGGCCTCGCAGGCTCGGCTCGAAAGGGAGAGGAAGAAATGGGCCGAGGGGTGCGCGGTTGGCAGCTGGGCCGGAAGGAGCAGCTGGGTCGGGCCGAGAGGGAGAGGGAGGCAGTTGGGCCGGCTCGGCGGCGGTTCGCTGGGCCAGATTCTTGTTGGGCCGCGGCTGGAGCTGGGCCGAGCGGAGGAATAGGAGGCGCTGCCAGCTGGGCCGCGACACTGGAAGAGTGGCGGGAGCGAGAGTGAGTCGGGGAAAGAGTTAAGGGGGCAAAAGTGGACCAAGGCTGAAACAACTTTTCCAGGGCTCGAGATAACACGATTCAAACTCGAATTTGAATTAGATTTAAATTCCGATTTGAATCACACACAATCAAAACTCAATGCAGCCAGCATGAATGCAACACACTCGAAATTTAAACCTATATTGATTTAATTTAATTTAGAAAAACAATTTTTTTTCCTTTACTAAATTCCCTGTAAATTTTATAAAGCTTGAAAAATTTTAGAGAATTGAGAAAATTATTGTATTAATTACGTTGAAAATTCACATCCCAAAATTCGAAAATTTTGGGGTGTGACAATTATTTGACAATGGCTTTTGCATATTAAATTCAGAATTATAATTTGCATAATTAAAACCATCTGAATAAGTACTAGCCGATGCAATATGCCTACTAGTATCAAATCTAGCAACATCAACATAAGGATTCATGGTACTTGCAAAATAATTATTAGACATGGGTAATGTATTTGCAAATTGTACCTTGGGCTCGTCGTAATAGGACTGATGTGAAGTATATGGATAGCCCGCCATAAAGTCTTGATGCTTCTAATCTTCAAATAGATAAATCCAGAAAATCCAAGCAATCAATGACCAAAATCTTGCTTTTCTCCTGGTCTTTAATATTTAGTACCAAGCAAGCAAGATACAATGCAAACGGCTTGAGCAGCCTGATGCAAAGAAATAAATGTAGATGCAATCGGTTCCAAAAAACCAGATTCAACTACAATGGCGAATCAAAGTAATAGATCAATTAGGTAAAAGGCTAGGGATTGATAGAACGGTTTGAGCAACCGGATCTTTCTTCCCCAGCGGAGTCGCCAAAAGTATGTTGACGCTTTTTCTGGCCAACACACACGAATGCGCTAGACGCACGGGTCGCGAACAAATCAAACGGCGGGATGTGCCCAAACCGGTTAGACCGGTCTAGCAATCCGGTCAGACCGGTTTCCTAGGGTTTTGCCGGATCGATCGTTCGTAAGGGTAACTACCAAGCTTACGTGCTGGAGGACGACTAGGTTTACGAGCAAACCAGTAAAGAGATAACCAACGCACTTACGTGGCGAAGAACGACTAGTTTACGAGCAAACTAGCAAAGGCCGTCGAAGCTCTCGCCCGGGAGGGATCCCGTCAGGGCATGGACGTCGCCGGCGTGTCCTAGGTCGACCAGCAAGCCTTAGGACGCCATCTATGACCGTGGGGATCAGAGGATGATCAGCATGGAGGTTGGAAGAGATTCGGGTTTGAAGGAAAAAGTAAAGGTAATGTTTGATTCGATTGTGGATGTCCCTCAATCGGCCATAGCCCTTTATATTTATAGGGTGGGAAGGTCTGTACCCATGGGAAGTCGAAAATATGTTACAAACCGACCTAGAATCAAATTACAACTCTAATTCGGACTAATCTGCCTAAAACCGGTCAGACCGGTCACCGAATCCGGTCAGACCGGATTTCTCGCGCTGCACAGCAGCCAAAACCGGTCAGACCGGTCCTCAAATCCGGTCAGACCGGATGTGCCCGGATAGGCAAACTTCCTGACACCATAACTCCTACATCCGGACTTCAAATTAGGTGATCCATATGTCCGTTTCGATCGTCTCGACGAGGTTTTCATCCTGGTGCATTCAAACACATGATTTGACCTTATCTTGATGCCTTTTTGTGCCAATCTTTGACTCAATGATGAAATCATATCCAGAATCTCCCAAAACGATCTCCATGTCCTGCACAATGGTTATATATGCCAAACTTGCGGAATAATAAGAGTTAATATTAAATTGGCTATTTTGGCCTTTATCTCGCCTACTTCCATCCCTGCCAATTTTGGGTGCGAACAGGTAGATTGACGAGTCCGCGGCTTCTCGACATGGTCCAGTTCCAGGAAGGGGACTGGGCGAGTCGCTGCTCATGCAGCTGTGGCCTGTGGCGGCGTCCTGAAATATTGGTCGTATAATCTGAAATATTGAAGTAGTAGTAAATAAACATGCAAATTATCTTTTTTGCGCTAAGTATCCGGCCGGTTCACTTTGTTGTCGTCGAGTATGAGCGATGAAGTTAACTACTCTTCGGTGGCCAATTCAGATCACCAACTAAACCTCGTGCACGTTCCTCATGTGATTGATTGTTAAACTAAAAAGGTTATTTGCATAAAACCATCCACATCATCTGTCCCAATGGCAAAATAGATCTATGTGATGTATATGTGGTCGTGTATACACACGTTTGGTAAATTCATAAATCTGTTCGTATGTTTTACTACTTGTTGGAAAAGAAAAAACGATACATTGTGTATAAGTTGTCCTACCGTAAGCGTAACTTAAAAAAACACCAGAGTAAGCCAAGAAGGCTTTACCGCCCGTTCAGCTGGAAGTATGCATGCTCTCCCGCTGTGATCTTACCGCCGGTTGAACTGTCTATAGTCATTTGAAACAAGTTTAGCTTTGCAATTTTTTTATCCGGGCAATTATTGCGTAGAACACGAAAATAAAGAACGGATATATAAAAAAAATCCCGGAGATTTCCCTCGGCGGTTGGCCCAGTGTGTACAGTACTCTAGTGGGCCGAAAGATGCAACAAAATGGCCCCAATGGCCCAAAGGTAGACACTCGGACTCCTCTCAAAAAAAAAGGTAGACACTCGGACGGGCACTCCATCGCCGGCGCCGCCTCCGCTACCTTCCGACCGGCGCCGCACCCTCCCGGTCCCGGACGGTCCTCCCCGCAGCGGCAGGCGGTACCGGCCCCAATGGCGGCGGACTGGGCGTGGGCGCGCCGGGCGTGGGAGAAGTGGGCCACGAAGCACGTCGGCCCCTCCGGTCTTCCCTCGTGCCTCTCTCCCCTTTGCGCTTCTTCGAGCTCCCCACTGTCTCGCCCGATTTGTAACGGACCCGCCGTGCTCTCGCAGGGAAGCAGGTCCAGGCGGCGCTGCTGCTCAACTACGACCCGTCCGGGCCGTCTAGGCTCCTTCCGGTCATGTGAGTCCTGTACCATTCCCAGATTATTTTTATTTTACAGTTCTCGTGGTGGGTATAGCTAAAAAACAACATACAGTCCTCATTTTCACCTCTGTCCTTCCCAGTAAGGATTTGTTGGGCACGTATAATCCATGATAGTGGTGGTTGTTACATTAGTGGATAGGGATATGTATTTCAGTTCCTGAATAGTTAGATATCACTAGGCATCATGCTTTTTAACTCTCACTATGAGAAATGCCAGTTAGTTACCATTGGCAATTCTGCATTTTCATGGTTGCAGATGTCCCTAGTGACCATATCTTCACATGGGAAAATTCAACACAGAATTTAGATAAAACCCCCTGTAACTGAAGGTATATTTTGTTGGATATTGAGTTTTGCAACGATTCAATCATATATTTGAAGGAGACATCTATGCTATGTCGTTGTTTTGGAAGAAAGGAAATATCCTTTTTGTTATCACCCATGAATGATGAAGTTGATGTTGTTGCTGAAAACTTCATGCACTCCTTTTTATCTGTGCAGAGCAGAGCAAGAGGGAACTCAACTTACAGCTATTGATATGCAACCATTCCTTGACTTTGTTAAGAGGGGTAATCTCCAGACTGAATTCTTCTCTATTAGGCCAAACCAATGTGAGTGTCTCACATCCTGAATTTCTACTGCTTTTAGAGAACCTGTTAAACTTATAGCATCTTCATTGTGGATATCAATCTGTGATTGATATTTATGATTTGTAGATTTGGTCACCTCAATCCATGAAAACTGGTTTTGCGCCCGTTGCGTTAACAGCACAAAGTCAGGAGGGGAAGGAGTTATAGTTATGCAGATTGGAGCTTACTTGCTAGTCTCTATGTACGTCCCTTCTTTCTCAACCTTTGATTCAATGAAATCAGTTATCCTATTTTCCAGCATATTATTAATATTAATCAGTGTTGTGCCAAAAATCTACTTAATTCACACCGGTATCTTGATGTATAGGTATGATGGCTCTCTTGCTTCAGCTTCACAAGCAATGTTGGCTGCTGATCAGTTTGCAATGCAGTTGAACCGGAGAACCCACTAATTTCCTTTTAGTATAGTTTGATAGTGATGTTGACCTGCAATTTGTTATTATCTGGGATCATAGTGCTAAAGTGCATTACATGACCTTATGTAATTCCTAATGTTACTATTTTCTCAGGTCAGTAGGTATGCTAGTGTAATAGTCAAAACTGGATGTGATACTGATGTTCCTAGTGTGAAGTTATCTCTATTTGAGTTCGTGCAAAACCGTAGAATGATAGAAGATTCCAAACCTTGTGAGAGACAAAATGCATATATTGTTATGGGCAGGACACAGGGTTCATTGTATTGCTTATTGTTTATCCATAACTAGAGTTTTGAACAAGATATTTATCCACTTGAAAAATGCTGATAATTCATGCCATTATTGCTTATAGTTATGTGTAAGTTTGTGTCATCAATAACATTCATAGCATGAGTGGGTTTGTCTCATAAATACTTAAATGCCATTCAGTATATGTACATTTTGTGCGTAGTAACTGCTATTCCTACTGCATATATGTTTTGTTTGACTTTGTTAATATGCTGCTTCTTACTTCTTAGTACTATCTGTGTGGACTATCATATTCGTCTATGGAAAATGTATCAGGTTGTTGAAAACTAAGAAAATGGTCCACAGTTTATGTGCTAAATTATTAGGAGCAAGGAAAGAAAAAAAATGAGGTGGTGAGAAATGCCTACTTAGGTGCCTTTGTTTTACCAGAAGCTCAGAAACTCAGAACACAATTTTTAAAAACCATCCTCTTGTTCTGTACGTATTTAATTCATCTTAACTTCTGAGCGAGAAAAAAAAGAGTACAGTATTTGATTGGGATCCTATCTTGCATTCTCTTATTTTCCATTGCACTGCTTCTGCCTGCGCATTGTTCCATGTTACTATGCTCAAAGAGCAATACATCTTCCTATTCTGTCAAATCTTTTGTTGTTCCATCACCTCAGCCTGATTTATTTTTTGCATAGTTATTTGTCGTGGGAATTTGCGATGATGCAAGTAATTAACTGCACTTGGATACAATTCATTTCCTAAACAAGTTCCATTCAGGTTTACACAGTTTTACAGAGAAGAGATAAGGTGGGAAAGAGTATGCGTGCTTTTCTTTATCTTATCTGTTTTATACTCTGTAGTTTTGACAACAGTCAAATAAGACCCCGAGCTTTTAACAACAGTGAAGACTGGATTGATTTACCGCTGATTTGTTCTGACTTGGAATTCATCGCCTAAAGACACGATAGAGCTGGTTTCTCATGTTTGTTATACTGCAACCTCAGTTCCGCTGTAAGTTTGTTGTATTAGCTTTTAGTTGTTCCTTTAGTTGCCAAAGGGTGCTTAGCCTAGCGGTTAAGACACTCGAGCGGCACTCCACATGTCCTGAGTTCGAATCCCCGTGGGAGCGAATTTCAGGCTGTGGTTAAAAAAATTTCCTCGCCAGTCCCGTGTGCCAAAGCACTAGTTAAGAACCGGTCCAGGCCAGAACCGGTCCAGGTCGGCCTGAGGACCGTGTATGGCCCAGGCAATTCCCAGGGGTTACAGATCCTAGTGTCAGGGCGGGGCGGTCTTTCCCCACCCGGCCGAGTTTTTTTTAGTTGTTCCTTTAGTTTCTTGCTTTCATTGATAGCCTTGTTTGCTCACCATTTATGTGCTATTTTCTCCTTCTCATTGTGCCAAGTTCCCATTTGTTAGTACTTGTCGTTTTGTTTAGCTATAAACATGTTTTGTTCAGCTTTGACAGATTGGGTGTAGCTCTTGTGCACCTGCTGAGCTTTTTCTGGATATTCCATGATGTTAACCGTCGAAGGCAGTGGATTATTGTTTCCATAGTTTTGATGCTTCCCTACCTTGATCCACCAGAAGGTGCCTATTGATAATACACCACAGGCTGAGTGTTGCTCTTTTGCTGGACCTATTTATTGTGATAATTTATGTTGAACCTCTTCAGACAGGGGCAGTTGGGTCATGTTTTGTGTGTCTGTCTGTAGCTTGGGTCGAAATAATGTGTATACATCATTGTTTCGTTGTCGGCCATTCTCCTGAAGATCTTGCATTTATGTCCCAGATTGCTTGGATAAAAATTATCAAGGTACAGGTAGGCTATGACTCCCTGTGGTCTTGCATGCCGTGGCTGTTCTTTCTGTTTCATACTTCTGAGGTTACCATTGGAACTTTGTACAAGCTTAGACTTTCATAGGAATATGTATTTGGTCGGTGTTGTTATTGCTTAGAAACCACTCGATTCAACTTGCATTTCTCTGACAGAGCCAAACAGGGTTGATGGATGGGTCTGTCTGGGGCGATGAGACTGGCAACATCCTGTCTGAGCAGTCACCTTTCAACTTCAACTACATGAATATTAGTAGTCAACTGTGACAGTCATTTTCGAAGTCGTGATATAATGTCGAGCATGCCTCTTGCAACAGCAAATCTAAGTTTAGTCTGCTACGGAAATCCAACTCGATTATATTTCAACAAGATCTAACAAAGCAGCATGAGCAAATCAGTTCGTGAAGGGGCACACAAGCAGTAATGCGGCAAATCGAGTAGCAATAATGGAGATAATATGTGCAGCCTTGTCATCGTTGACCTATGGGAATTTTGTCATAGGATAGGCATGATTGCACGAATGTAAATCTGTCCACACACATACTTCTATGGTTACCTTCTCACTTTTTGGCATATATTTTTTGTGAACATAGTTGTAAACCAAATAAACTAGAAAAAGGTGACCGGTCAATCTCTCAGTCCGGGTCAATGCACTTGCATCCCTCAGTAACTGGTAACATCCTGGCGTAAAGAACAGAACTTCAGCTAAAGTTCTTTTTTCATCAAATTGTGACAGTCATTTTCAAACTCCTGATGTCATGCTGAGTGTGTTTCTTGCAACAACAAATCCATCGAAAATGAGTAGGCTATTCGCAGGGGGGAGTCTCCAACTTCAAATATGGCCCTATTGGTCCGACACAGCAACAGGTGCAAATCAGTTCGTGAAAGGGTACAGAAGCAGCGCGGCAAATCGAGTAGTGATGCTAATTATTAGTATTGTGAATTTGTGCCCGCTGACCTACCGGGATACATAGACGCGGATTGAAATAATGAAATTTGACCTCCACAAACTTATGCTCTTGTTTGGATATGTTTGCAATTTGCAAACCACGCGTTGGGATCATGTGTATGTATTGATGTCCCGTTCCCTGTGGATTAGCTTACACTCCAAACCATGGAGATCATATCAGCCAAGAAACAGCCTTCTCACTGTATTTTTTTTGAAAGAACCTTCTCACTGTTCTACAATGTACTTCCAGTCCATACCCATGCTTGCCTCCTGCACTGGAAGCCACATCCGCTTGTAGTTGCATGATTTATCTCAGTGATTCATTTCTCTTGCATGATGTTCATCCGTCCATTTACTATCTCACTGACTCATGATTCCCTCACCTATTTGTGATCGTTGATTCCAAAATAAGTGACCATTATAGGCCATGTGGTCGCATGCACGTGCCGTTTCGCTCACATGCTGCCCGTCCTGCCTCTTTTCTGAACTTTTGGAATCAATGTGATAATGGGTATGCAGAACTCTTACCGCTTCTCTGAATTCCCTCCTGCATTTCTGAGTTCTACTATGATCTACATGTTTCTTTTAAAATTTCATTTTCTGGTGTAGACCCTTTTTCTTTGGAACTACTTTTGGGAGTCTTGATCCCACATTGCTATTCAAATGATGATTGGTGATGTCATGTGCCTGAAGAACTTGCCCTCTAGGCTTATTTCCCTATTTCCCCCCTCTCTTGCTCTCCATAACATCCAAATATGCTACGTATGGGTACGAGAATACTAGAACACCAATATTTGTTGCGTTGTTGTGCTAATACATTGTTTCATGACAAGTACATCAGCAAGGACAAACCAATATTACCAAACCAAGATGTCAACAGGTGGATGGTTCAGTTGCAGCCAAATGCACTTGCATCCCATCCTATCTGCTTACATCCTGGTATGATGGTCACACCTTCAAATTCATCCTATCAACTATATGAATTTGTTATGTTATATGTTTCTTAATTTATGACTGTCATTTTCGAACTTCGGAGATGACCATGTCCAACATGTTTTTTATTGCAATGAAAGATCCTTCTAAGAATATCCGGCTGTTATCGAGAGTATGAAGTATCAACCCTTGTAATATTTTAGTAAGGTATTGAGGTTTGACACAAAACAGGGTGCAAATCAGGTTCATGAAAGGGCACTGAAATAGTGCGGCAAATCAAGCAGTGATCAAATTCTATGTCTTGTCCCCTCTGATAGTTGTGCAAACTATAGTTTCATGACAAGTAGAGCAATAACTACGTACCAATAATGTAAATTAAGAAAGATTAACTTCATGGTCGATGATGTGATGACTGAATCGGCAATAGCGTAACCGCACATTTGTCTTTGTCTCCGACAATTAAATACTTTCACATGATCAATCCAAGGACATCTGACTTCATCGGTGCAACTGCCGCAACATGAACAAACAAAGTCAAACCTAACAGCCCCAACTCTTAGTCCATCTCATTGGCCAGATCCTCAGCTTCCTGATTAGTCTAATATATGGGTTATCTTTGCTTGTTCAGTAACCAAGTAATCTCTCTCTATCTTCTGAATAGATTACGGCTTTGCTTCTTGCAGCACACTACATACCATGGTGTACGGCGCACCTATAAAAGTTGCAATCTTTTCTGCACAAGTACAATCACTGTTTGCAGCAAGGATCAACAAACAAAACTTGGCCATAATCTGCAGATAATTAGCATGTTCTCTGGGGTTCCGTACCAGCATCATACTACAGCAGCTAGTCCGGGGAACAACGCTGCTGCGGCTCTGTATGACGACAGAGACGACCACAACCTGACGGTGCTCCTCACCTTCGGCATCTTCTTCTCCTTCGTCCTCCTCTACCTCGTCGCCGGAGTCATCTGGGCCTCCGTCGTCACCGCCTGCGCCGTCGCGCTCTCCTTCTTCTACCTCAAGGCCCGGCGCCGCGCCGCGCTGAGGCGTGCGGCGGAGCTGCGTGCTGCCCGGAGCGGCGCCGGCGCCGGCGGCGGGGGCCAAGCCATCGCCGCCGCGGTTGCTCTGTCGGCGATCCCGGCGTTTGCATACAAGCGGGAGGGTGGCGTCGCCGGCGGCGGAGACGCGACGGGGTGGGCGCAGTGCGTGATATGCCTGGGGCTGGTGCAGGTCGGCGAGGTGGTCCGGCGGCTGCCGGCGTGCAAGCATCTGTTCCACGTGGAGTGCATTGACATGTGGCTGCGCTCGCACACGACTTGCCCCATCTGCCGCGCCGACGTCGTCGAGCCCAACGACGGCCAGCCGGCGCCGGAGCTGCCGGTTTGATGGGTTATTAATTGACCACCGGGGTCTGGGTGAGCAAGGTAGCTAGCTAGCTCTGCACTTATTAGGTTGTAAATAAATTATATTAGATAATTTGTGTGATCAATCACAGCGTTTTGAGATATGATGAAGCTTGAGATTGCATTACATGTGGAGTATCTATTATTTTCCTGCATGCGTGAATGCATCTCTAGGTCGATCATCTTTTATTGTCTTGTGAGAAAATGTTTATTTTGTTCTTGATGCTACTAGATCTGAAATCAGAATATAATAAGTGGAAATTGCATTGGAAGTAACGCTATTATTCTACAACAACAATTAGACCAGAAAAGGTATGATAAATAGGGCTGGCTTCAGCCGGACTCAAATGCTCTGCCCTTAATTTTAATCTGTGGTTATAATTAAAAACAATACTTATATGAGTATACAGAAGATAAAGTATTTTGGCGCATAGCTACAACTGACATTAGATGCAGCTCTGAAAAATTACATCCTACCTTACATATAATACTTTTATCATGCGTCTTGTAGTTGATAAGGTTTCATCTTTGGAGCAGATACACTACTGAAGTGTACTAAAGATGAGACATATTTTTTGCTTATATATAAAGTTGCTCTCAACTACTTCACACTTAGTAATAATCATATGTAGACCCAAGCGTATCCTGAGTCACATGGATTGATCTGAAAACACTGATTTCTTTTTTATGGGATATTGACTGTTCCTGCAAACAGTTGCCAGGTGGCTGGTTGAACTTTGAACACAATCCAACAATGATAGTAACATATTAGTACAATATATAATCTATTAGAATGAGATATTTCTCTTTGGCCTGTGATAATGGATTGTCCGTACAAGGCGTGAGTTGTTCATAGCTTAGGATTGACCTTAGAATCCCGATATGATATTTCGTAACAACATTCTCAACCTTCAACCAAAAAGAGGTTGGGTCTGAAGCAAACATTATTGAGTATATGTACCCATATCAACTGTATAAAATTGTAATATATATAATCCGTTTGGTTTTATATATAAGGCACTACATGACTCAATATGGTCTTGTAAGTTACACTTTGATTATTCTTTATCTTATATTATATTATTATGATTATAAAC
Source organism: Echinochloa phyllopogon (assembly GCA_033239725.1). NCBI lineage: Eukaryota > Viridiplantae > Streptophyta > Magnoliopsida > Poales > Poaceae > Echinochloa > Echinochloa phyllopogon. Next base: position 5,708,228 of record BTCW01000003.1, read on the forward strand.
TTATGATCTCTTTTTATTATAAATCCAACCGTATCAAATTTGCATCATAAAAATAAAATATTGTTGACTAAATTATTAGTCAAAGATTGTAAATTTTGAATCTTGATATCCGTGCACATCTTACAAATAAAAATATTATAATATACTAGTGCAAATTAATTAGAATGTAATAATGAATTATTATTAATTTTTCAAATAATGTAATTAGGTATTGTTTGGAAGGAGAAAATAATGAACTGTGTTTCTCACCCTCACTAGTAATAATGATGAGAAAGATACACAAATCACTATATCAGCCAGGATAATTTGTGTACTGCTAGCGTACAATGTAATCTGCTAGCTGCAGGTGAATCATTGAAGTACAGTACTCGAGCTATTCCATCCAACAAGTACTACCGACGCATACTTTGCTACTTTATATGTACAAGGCTGCCGATGCAATGCACAAGAACCCGAAACTAACACTCATCATCCTTTCCCACGTAATACAAGACAGAGAAGTGAGAACAACTCGTCACATGCGTGAAACCGACGACTCGATCGTGCAATACAAGTGAGTTAGATATTTACTTGTGGGAATGGGATGCATCAGGAATTCGGGTTGCATATTAGGGCAATGGAAGCAAACAGGATCCGTCCATGGATCTACCAATTGGAACCTCACGGCCGAAGATGCAGTTGACGCAGTCTTTTGCGATGCCCTGTACTCTGAAAAACTATACTGATTCCTAAAAAAAGAGATGCGAGAAGGAAAGGAAAAAACTCATGTGCCATGACATAGCAACTGGGCACCCAGATTACCGTAGTTGTCTTGTACGGGTGGTGATGGATCATGGGCCATCATGCTCACTTTACAATCCTATTTGGCCTTAGGTTATTTTAACTCAAATATTTTAGTTCAAAAACTATTAATATTTTGGCCCGGTTCTTATTGAGCCTGATTGCTAGGCTAAATTTTAGGGTCCTTTACCATCCCTACTTATACTATGTACTGGATGTACACTTAATTAAGCAGCTAACTGGTTGTGGTTGGTGAATCCCTAAATTAGGAGTCTTGGTTGATCGAGCCATGGAAATACGTGGCTATAACCTTCAATAAAACTGGAGTCCTTTCTTATGCTGCAAGAGACAAGAGAGGCAACTACAGAACGAAAAAAAAAACTAGAGCTTAGCATGCTTTTCCATAGATATGCGTATGCAAGGTAGCATTATTAGCTAGTAGAACTGATGAGGGCTATGCATCGCGAGAAGGATTCCACGATTAGTAGTGACAGGAAAGTTCATGCTGGGGATGAGATGTGTCTGGACTCAAAGCTCAAGGTGTCCTGGGATCAATTGCATGTGTCGAGGTTTTCATCTCAAACAGAGGAACAGTTTTGTCGGACGAAAAAGAGAAGTCAGTTCTAGTGTTAGACTCGAGAACAGCCAGCCGAAGTATTCGTTTCAACTTTCAAGCAAGGTTTAACAAGCACTTTTAATAACAGAAAATATTCTATCGCTACCAGGAACACCTTCGTTACGGATAAAAGTAAACACGAATTAATTCTAATTCGCACTAGTATATTTCCTCCCAGAAAACTTAACTTTATATTATTGATGTAAATCCCATCTTAGGCCGTGTAACTGAACATCTAAAGTGTGTTAATGCCTACATGTCAAACAATGATTTCACAATGTCAGATGCATGACACCGACTAGATCGTGCAAGACAAGTGAACTTGTGGGAATGGTATGCATTAGGAATTTGGGTTGCATATCAGGGCAAGTAAAATGGCTGTTCCGCATTTATGCGCTGACAAGCAGGTCCTGAATATCAGCTCCATAAGCTCTGAAGATTTCGCTTCGCTGGCTGATTGGGAATGTGCATTTTCGGTCAGTTCAGGTGAACTGGTCGGTCTGCACCTTTTGGTATTGGAAGTCTTGTCTGCTGTCTGTTCCTTGGGCTAGGGGCCTCGGTCATGCTATCCATTCAAATTCAGCAATGGAAGCAGACGGGCTCCTTAACCTGAATCTGGCCGTTGGAATCGCAGAGGTGAATATACAGTTGACGCGGTAGATGGAATTGGCCATATTCTGGGCTGACCAGCTTTGCACAAAAATTAAAATCAGAAGGCTGGCCAAACCCCGTGGCATGAAACCCCTGATAGCCTAAAATTATAGCAGAACCAAGCAGCCACCCGCCTCGAGAGCCGAGAGCCTCGACCAGATCCCCACCGCGGTCACCGTGAGCCGCTGATGGCCATGTTTAAGGACCAATAATCATATTCATGCCCATATTTATTTGACAAATATGAAGGTAGAGCAATGCAGCTTTTCATTGAAGTTCTTTACAAAGGCAAGGGATGAGATGACACAAGGGACCACGAAAACTAGAATGATCTTCGTCAACATAACAACAGAACAAGTGCTTTTTTATTTGTAGTTCCCTTTCATCATAACATGAATATAGTTTTTTTCTTATCATTCCGTTTTCTTTTACGATTGCAATATTACCACTAGTTGATAGTATTAGAGCACAATTCTTCTACGGAGGGAAGGATAGTTATTCGTTTGATCACAAGCAATCGGTGTTATGAGTTCAAATGTTTCCCTTTATTTGTTTGATTGAACTCCATGATTACGGTGGTGCACTCATTATTCAGATAGGGAGCGAACTCCATGATTACAGTGGTGCACGCAGGTCAGATCAAGAGACATGCATAATGGTGGCACTAAGGATGATGTATGTGTTGCTTGAACTAATGACTTGACAATAACTTATTTCTCCACTCAAACGAAGTTGAAAAACCATGCGTCAGCTTATGGGTTGTGACGTTTGAGCATCCACGTTGTAGGTATGTAAATATATGTGCCTATGCACAAGGAAGGTATTGGACTCCTTCGAAAAGAATTACAACAAAGCAAATAACAGTATATACACGAGAGTGGTTATCTAATCATCAAGAGGGCAATCAAGATAGGAAGGAAGAGACATGAAAGAAATATTTAAGGTGCAATGAGCAAATATGGCGCAACGTGGGTTTCTGTATTGCACATGAAGGACAAACAGTGTGATGCACACATAAAAAACACTCATCTACATCAGTAGGTCTTTACAAAATATTTTTATAATGTTGTTCCGTATGATAATATGGTATAAATATTATCACTATTTTGTGAATAAAGTAGCTATAAAAGTCCTTTCACATTGGGCGGGGAATCCCCTAGTATGATAATATAGCAATGCTTTTGCTCTTGTTCATAAAAAAAGAGGGAAGAAACCCATGTGCCATGACATAACAACACTGGTACCCAGATTGTAATTGTACTATGTACTGGGTATACACTTAAAGACGACTAATATTGGTTGTGTCGGTGAATCACTGAAGGAGTCTGGTTAAGCAATCCGCGCACATATATATGTGGCTATAACCTACAAAAAAAATGAAGTACCTTCTGATGTTGCAGGAGAGGCAACCAGAAACTAAAGCTTACTTTGCTTTTCGTATAAACATGCGAGGCGGAAGTAGGACCGATAAGGGGGATTGATGAGCGAGAGACAGCAAGGGAATTGCGAGAAGGATTCCTGATTGGTGGTGACAAGAAAGGCCATGCTGGGGAAGAGATGTGTCTAGAGTTGAAGCTGAAAATGTGAGAGCGGAGGTCATGTTGGGGATGAGATGCGTCTGGAGTCGAAGCTGAAGATGTCTGAGTGGGGTTCCTGCGTGAGTGTTGCAATTTTGTAGGAACAGAAAGTCTGGTGTTAGACTAACAATCAGGCTAAAGTTCGTATCAAGCAAGGTTCAACAAGCACTTTCAATAATACCAAATAACCTTCATATGGATAAAAGTAACTAAACAGGAATTAATTCTAATTCTGACTAGTACATTTCCTCTCAATCTTAATTTTATGTTTATGGATGTAAACCATATCTTAGGCTATCTAACTACATAAACACAAGACATCGTGTCATAATTGAACTGAACACATATGTCCAACCATGATCTCAATCCTATATTGACTCGTTGCAACCTGATATATGTCAAGTACCGCCTAGCAACTTTACTTCACCAAAATTTTGCTCATTGCAGCTAACCAGAACAAAGATACCTTAATAGAAAAAGGTTATATCAGCACGAATGGCAACACTTTCTCATTGAATCTTGCTTACACGGGTAATGGACTGTCAATAATACTGAAATCTCCTTTGGAGAAAAAGCCTGGACGCACAATTCTTAAAGTTACAAGAAAGGAAACATATATGGAAACAAAAATCCAACGTCTCTGAGCATTGTTCAAATTTGAAAAATAAACAACTTAACCACTACCAGCCTCTGTGTACATCATACATTCATACACCAAACTGGGAACAGCAATCAAATGTGCTGAAAGATAGCAAGATTGTATCCGTCTTTCAAGTTCCGTTCATTCACCGAAAGAATACGGGTCCATGAAAACAGCAAACCGACCACATTCACATTGGCTAACACCTTATGCACTCTTTATTTGCTGCATTTAATTAACAAAAATTAATATAAACAGCATGATTAGCTTGCAATAGCATATGCAACATCCAAGATGCGTAATAATAGTTCAAACAGGTATGAACCGACAAGCAGTTTGGTATGGGTTTGCTCTATCAAGACTTATTAGGATCTAGTGAACACTAAAATTTGGGCTACACTGGAACTTTTGCATATTGTTACTAAATTGAAATGTTTGCACCAGTTATATTTTTCTGCTTTAGATTGGACGCAAAAACTGAAAATGGATAAGAACAAAGTACATTGATATCTTAGTGACAATCCAAAGAAGGGCAATGAGACAATCACGTATATGGAAAAGGAACGATGAAGTTCATATGTATCAATTGAGAGCGAACTTGGGGAATTTTATAATTTACAGATGTACATTTTGGCTCACTAGCTGATGAGAAATAAAAATGATGATTGAGCTGAGCCAGCTAGTGGGGGCTCAATATCTTAATGGCATGGACATAGCAACTGCACTAGTACATAAATACCGAGCATCTCCAGTGTTACATAACTTGAGAAACAGCAAGTAACATTGAATAGTCTCACCCACTGGCCAAGCTCAGTCACAACACATATTGGAAAACATTTTCTTGCATCTATCATGAGGATAAGGAATTTAATGGTTGCTGGGGGATTTGAGTGCATTGAAACAAACAACTGAAAGTAGCAACCTAAATGAATGCCCACAGATCTTATCCCAAGATGGCAAAGCAATGGACTGGTGCGCTCGAAGATGGGAAAGTACATGAGGTGCAACGAGAACATATGTATAACAGTGCACCACATGATCAAGAGCAGAAACAACAAATAATTATGATTGCAGACATTTTTATTTATACCTAGCTATGTGTTTGTTTGGGCCAGGGGAATTAAAAAATGTACAAAAAAATAAGCTTTATTAGGGTTTTTAAGACAACTAGGTTTAGGCTCTGTTAACATAAGCCCATAGTATACCTTGTCTGGACAAGTTGTTTCAACTGATGCAAATGAGGACATGTGGGAACTGGTTTTCCAAATAAAAATAAAAATAAAAACTCAAACAGATTTCAATTTCTCCACACACCAAAAAAAACGCAACACAGGTTTCAGCATAAAGGAATTATTGTTATCCAGGTTTTATCAACCCTTAGCCAAAAAATGATTTTAGCTTGTTATGCCCTAAATAGGTTTAACTAAATATGTTTTTGATAAATAAAACTATAAATCATGTTAGAGTATATTTGGCATATATTCTATAATAGGTGGATTAGGATTGTAATTCTGATTGTAATCCCGATCCTGCCTTATCTCTAGGAGAGGCTTCTTGCCTCCTTGCCATGTATCCTATATATACAACCCGTGAGGGTCAAACAATACATCCCACACATTGTATGCAATTTATACTTCCTGCAGATCAAAATAACCCCAAAGAGAGAAGCGAGGTCTATTTTTTAGAAACATTTCCATTCTGTTTCTCAACGGAACATCTAGTATTAAATTATAAGTAACAAACATACCCTTTTCTCTTCCTCAATTTTAGCCTTCATAAATGAGTAGAGGGCAACACCGGCAATAGCAATGGAAGTGCCAATTCCAGTTTGTGTGGTGATCTTGTTGCCTGATCAACATAAAGCTCATTGAGTGTTATGTGAAAACACTAGTACCAAAAACATTTATGAGGATGTAGGTATTGAACTATCAATCATGAAGAAAACATTAGAATTCATTTAAGTACCAAAAACAATGATGGAAAAGCCAATGACGAAGACACGTTTCAACACATTGCCAATGGCGTGTGAGAGAGGGGCCACCCGCTCCAATGTGTTTGTAGCAACCTGGATGAGCATGTTTTTTTCTAGTCAGCATAGGATAGATGGATGGAAAAATAACAAAATTATCACTCTCATAAATAACACAAGTTGAGATGGTTCGGACATGTCCAACGGAGGCCTCCTGAGGCGCCGGTGCGTAGTGGGGTTCTACAGCGGGCCAATAATGTTAAGAGAGGTAGAGGTCGACCCAAACTAACTTGGGACGAGTCGGTTATTAGAGACCTTAAAGAGTGGAATATCTCTAAGGATTTAGCTATGGATAGGAGCGCTTGGAGACTAGCAATTAATGTGCCTGAGCCGTGATCTTTGCTTTCTTTTCTGCTTTCCTCTGACTCTTTTTCTGTTTTTTTGACTTTTTGGGTTTCACCTCTAGCCTACCCCAACTAGCTTGGGACAAAAGGCTATGTTGTTGTTGTTGTTGTTGTTGTATAAATAACACAAGTACGAAGCATATTTTGAAATGCATGGTCTGCTTCCATAAAGTCCTAAAAACCCACCCACAGCAGGACAGGCCATGAATGCATACAGATTGGTTTGCACGTTCCCCCTTGCTTCTTCCCCAAAAATGACTATTCTATTGTTGTTATGTTTTCTTTTTGCAACAGACATTACATTGAAGCAGTCATTCAGAATTCAGATATCAAATTAACCCACCAATACTACTAAACTTGGCCAATATTATTCACGGTCCTTGATATATTGTGACGCTTAGCCATGTGCTCAGGCGTCGCAATGGAACTCCAATAAAAAAGTATGAGTTGGTCATAGAGCCATTGCTTACAAATTCCGTAACTAATCATTAAGGCATATAGAAATCATAGGAGTACAACTGTCTGCAGAGGATATGCTCCAACACAAACATGCATGCACACTTCAGTGCACAGAAATTCACCCAGGTGTAGAACCAAGTGACCAACCACAACCACATTCTTTTAAAATGGTACAGTAATGCTGATATGCCATGAAGTTATATACCTGGTTATAAAGGTGATAGAACAAGCCCACCACGAAAAAGTTAGTAATCAACTTTGTTAATCCAACTTTGGCAATTGCATCTTTAAATCCGTGCTGCACTAGTTGAGGTCCTTCAATCTGCAAGTTGTGAACACAAGAAACAATGATGAAATGTTCAGTAATTGTACACGAGAGATTTTAAAAGTAGTTATTGAAAACTGTACAAGAATCTCACAAACAATGCATGCCTGGACGCTTGCTAACAATAAGCACTCAGCATGTGGGAATGCACAATCATAACTAGATTGATTTGTTTCACAAGTAGCAGGAACAATTTTGATACTGCAATAATTTGGGTGGTGAGGACACCAGCTGTTCAAATTAGGATGATTCAACAAATTTGTTCTTGTTCCCTCGTCATTTTCTAAATTGTCCTTACTCATGTAGTGTTTTCTCTTTCTGTTAGATATATAGAGTTGTATACGGTCTTGTATTGTATTAGAGTTGTATTCTTGTACTCCAAGCCGTATCCGGCCTATATAATGAAAGGTCACCCGCCATCTTGGGTGTGTGGTGTTTGCCCAATATTCTACATGGTATAGAGCCTAACCCTAGGCCTGCCTTTTCTCCCCTCCCCCCACCTCGAGTACTGTTCACGTGAATAGTACCCGCGACCCTAACCCTAGCGCGCGCAGCCTCTTCCCTGGCTGAGCGCCCCTCTCCTCCTCCGCTGCCCTACCACACCACCGACGCCGCCGTCTCTGTGGCCGCGTCCCTGCCTTGCGCCCGCCTCCCTGGCCGCCGCATCGCCTCACAGATTGAATCTGTGAATGTCCTGCGTTACCCACGCGGACTCCTCCGACGACAGCGACTCCGCTTCCTCCGTCGGCCTCTCCCTCCTGTTCGGCGGTTGTTCCTCCAGCGACGATCTCGACGACGCCATGGCCGCCAACTACGCCTCCATCAACATCCAGACGCATGTTCCCCTCAAGCTGGAGCTTCGCTCTCCCAACTACACCAAGTGGGGCACCTTCTTCGAGTCGCTGTGTGGGAAGTTCGGCCTTCTTTCACACATCGACGGCACCCCTCCTGATCCACGCACCGACGAGTGGAGTAGGGCTGATTTCTGCGTCCGCAGCTGGCTGTACGGTTCAGTTGCAGATGCGGTCCTCGACTTCGCCATGGCTCCCGATCAGACCGCCCATGCTCTATGGGTGGCCATTGCTGCACACTTCCAGGCGAACCAGGCTCCTCGCGCCATCTTCCTGAGTCATGCCTTCCACACCATGACTCAGGGAGATCGTTCGGTCGAAGACTATGGGAACGAGATGAAGAAGGCTGCTGATGCCCTCCGTGATGTTGGGCAGGCTGTGTCGGGACCTACTCTCCTCTTCAATCTGCTCCGCGGTGTCAACCCCAAGTTCAGCACCGCCGCTGACATGATTGCTGCCACCCCCGACATGAACTTCACCACCGCTCTTGATCAGCTCAAGTTGAAGGAGCTGCGCCTGGAGAACGAAGCGAAGGTCGAGGCCACCAACGCTCTTGTTGCCTCTTCTTCTTCCGGCTGCAGCAGCTCCGACTGCCGTTCCTCGGCGCCTCCGAAGCCTCAGCAGCAGCAGCCGCAGCAGGGCAGCAGCAGCTCCAACGGCGGTCAGCGGCGCCGCAAGAACAACGGAAGGCGGAACAACAGCGGCGGACAGCAGCCTCGCGCCTCCTTCACTGCTGGCCCGTGGATTTGCATTAATCCGCAGACTCTTCAGGGGGCGCAGGGCTTTGGCGGCGGCAGCAGCGGGCAGTGGCGCGGTGGACAGGGCCTCCTTGGCCCTGGTCCGCAGGCCAATGCCGCCTTCGGCTCCTTCCCTCAGGCGCCGGCTCAGTCCCCTCATGGGACTCGGCCGGATTGGTGGCGGCGCTTCAGCAAATGGCTCTTCAGGGAAATGCTTGGGTGATGGATACTGGCGCCTCTACGCACATGCACTCCTCGGATGGTATACTTCTCTCCCGTCTCCCAGCTGCTTATTCTTCGATTACTGTAGGCAATGGTGCACGTATTCCTGTCACATCTAGAGGTTCCTCCATCCTTACAACCGATACGTCTAATTTTGCGTTAAACAACGTCCTTGTCGCTCCATCACTTGTGCATAACCTTCTATCTGTCCGCCAGTTCACCCGCGACAATAGTTGTTCCGTTGAATTTGACGCCTCTGGTTTTTCTGTTAAGGAACTCAAAACGGGGCGCGTGATTCTTCGCTGCAATAGTGCCGGCGACCTCTACACCATCCCCTCAGTCGCCCCTGCATCTGCCCATGCCATGCTCGCTGCCTCCACCTCCTTCTGGCATCGTCGTCTCGGTCATCCTGGTCCAGCAGTCATAGCATCACTTAGGAAACACAATTTGATTTCCTGCAATAAAATAGATCACTCTGCTTTGTCACGCCTGTCAGCTTGGCAAGCATGTGCGTCTTCCGTTTAGTGCATCGATATCTAAAACTGCTTCTCCTTTTGAGATTGTTCATTGTGATGTCTGGACCTCTCCGATTGCGAGTATTTCTGGTTGCAAGTATTATCTTGTGCTTTTGGATGATTTTACGCACTATTGCTGGACGTACCCACTTAAGAGCAAATCTGAGGTGCATCAACACATTGTTGACTTTATTGCTTTTGCTCGTACTCAGTTTAGTCTTCCTGTTAAATGCTTTCAGGGTGATAATGGCACCGAGTTTGTTAACCACGCTATGCATAGTACTCTTGCTGCGCACGGCATTGTTTTTCATCTCTCCTGTCCATACACCTCGGCACAAAACGGCAAGGCTGAACGTATACTTCGTACGCTCAATAATTCAGTGCGCACCCTTCTCCTTCAGGCCTCCATGCCGCCAGCCTATTGGGCTGAGGCGCTAGCTGCAGCCACATACTTGATGAACCGACGACCATCTTCTGCCATAAACCATGAGCTTCCCTATCACCGTCTCTATGGTTCTCCGCCAGCTTATGATCATCTCCGTGTTTTTGGCTGTTTGTATTATCCTAACTTACAGGCCACTTCACCACATAAGCTGGCGCCTCGCTCGGCGGCTTGCGTGTTCATCGGCTATCCCTCCTCACATAAGGGGTATCGCTGTCTGGACATCTCTACGCGACGGATTATTATATCAAGGCATGTCGTTTTCGATGAGTCAGTGTTTCCGTTTGCGAGTGTCTCGCCTTCGCCCTCCTCCAGCTCGTTTGATTTCCTCTTAGGTGTCGACATGGATATTGCACCTTGTTCTACTAATCATGCAGCTGGTGGCTCTTCTGCGGCTGCTCCGTCCTCCTTGGACGTTGAGCGACCGCATTCTTCTTCTGGTGGGTGTGGTTCCGTGCCCCCATCAGGACCTTCGTCTGCGGCTGCTCCATCCTCCATGGATGTTGAGCCACCGCTCTCTTCTCCTGCTGGGAGTGGTTCCGTACCCCCATCAGGATCTTCGGAGTCTTCACTTCCGGGCGGGAGTTCGCCCGTGCCATTGGCACCACCTCCGTCTTCGCCGGCTGCGCCCCTGGCGCCTGTGCTTGATGCGTCTCTGGCGCCGGCGCCAGCACCTGCCACGCCATCAGTGCCAGCGCCTCCGGTGCCTGTGCCTACTGCTTCGGCGCCCTCCGTGCCTGCTACTCCGGCGCCCTCCGCGCCTGCTGCTCCGGCGCCCTCTGTGCCTGCCGCGGCCGTGCCCACAGTGCTCGTCCCACCAGCACCAGCGCCGGTGCCCCCTCTTTTCGGGCGATTTGGACAGGTCTACAGTCGCCGTCCACTTCCCCCCACTGATCAATTCTGAGCAAGTTCATGGTCCCCAGCCGAGTCCTGCTATACGTCGTTTGACACGTCTTCAGTCTGGTACGATACAGCCTGTTAATTATCGGAATTTTACAACTACTTCTACAGTTGTCTCTCCTGTTCCAAGTAATTATCGCAGTGCCCTTGCTGATCCGAACTGGCGCGCTGCTATGGCTGATGAGTACCAAGCATTGGTGGATAATGGCACATGGCGCCTGGTGCCTCGTCCTCCTGGTGTTAATGTTGTGACTGGACGATGGCTTTGGAAAGTTAAGTATAATTCTGATGGTACTCTTTCCAAGCATAAAGCTCACTGGGTTGCTCGGGGATTTAATCAGAAGGCTAGTGTTGATTATGATGAGACCTTCAGCCCGGTTGTTAAGCAGGGCACGATTCGGACTGTGTTGAGCATTGCGGCTTCTCGTCAGTGGCCTATTCATCAGTTGGATGTGAAGAATGCGTTTCTTCATGGCTATATCGAGGAAACGGTCTATTGTGAGCAGCCCCCTGGTTTTGTTGATCCTGCATATCCAGATTATGTTTGTCTCCTTCAGAAGTCTCTGTATGGACTGAAGCAGGCTCCTCGTGCTTGGAATAAGCGGTTTGCGACATATCTTCGTTCTCTGGGTTTTGTTCCATCAGCTATGGACACTTCGTTGTTTGTCTATCGCAATGGTGACGACATGGCCTATCTTCTTCTCTATGTGGATGATATTGTCTTGACTGCTTCCTCTACCACGTTGCTTCAGAATATTATTGACCGACTGCACAGTGAGTTTGCTATGACAGATTTGGGGGATCTTCATGACTTCGTACACATGTCTGTGACACGTTCTTCAGATGGGCTGTTTCTTTCTCAGCAGCAATATGCTTTGGAGATTCTTCGGCGTGCTGGTATGAGTGATTGTCACTCTACGACAACGCCTGTTGATACTAAGGCCAAGTTGTCTGCTACAGATGGTGCACCTATTGCTGATGCGTCTGCTTACCGGACTTTAGCTGGTGCTCTTCAGTATCTCACCCTGACGCGACTGGATCTTGCATATGCTGTTCAGCAGGTCTGTTTGTTTATGCATGATCCTCGCGAGTCTCATCTGGCGTTTCTAAAGCGCATCTTGCGCTATGTGAAGGGTACCCTGTCCTATGGTCTTCGGATTGGCACTGGTCCGATTGACTCTCTTACGGCGTACTCTGATGCTGATTGGGCGGGCTGCCCTGATTCTCGACGTTCTACCTCTGGATATTGTGTCTATCTTGGCGATACATTGGTCTCTTGGTCGTCCAAGCGTCAGACTACAATTTCTCGTTCCAGTGCAGAGGCAGAATATCGGGCTGTTGCTCATGCAGTAGCTGAGTGTTGCTGGCTACGACAGCTTCTTCACGAGCTTCATGTTCCTCTCTCAAAGGCGACGCTCGTCTTCTGTGACAATGTCAGTGCAGTTTATATGGCTGCCAATCCTGTTCATCATCGACGAACGAAGCACATTGAGATTGATATTCATTTCGTCCGCGAGAAGGTGGCTTTGGGTGAAGTTCGAGTTCTTCACATTCCTTCGTCGCGCCAGTTTGCTGACATTATGACTAAGGGTCTTCCTGTACAGTTATTTACAGATTTTAGGTCCAGTCTAGGCGTTAGTCCACCTGCGACTGCGGGCGGGTGTTAGATATATAGAGTTGTATATGGTCTTGTATTGTATTAGAGTTGTATTCTTGTACTCCAAGCCGTATCCGGCCTATATAATGAAAGGTCACCCCCCCATCTTGGGTGTGTGGTGTTTGCCCAATATTCTACACTTTCCTTGTTGTATTTTCTTGATTAAATGTGCTACTACAACATTGTCAAAATTAACTCAATGTCTCATGCTGTGGTTATGACTAAATGAAAGTTTAATAAGTCAAATTTGACATTCTAAGAAAGAACAAGTACAGTACAAGAAATATAAGTAAAGAGACAAACTGAAGAAATATATTATTAAACAATAGATAATATTTAAAATCTGATGTAGATAATGAAAATTAGACTTACAATAATTGCAGGGGGGATGCAGACAAAGAGAGCAATTATTGATATGTATGCATACAAGTTTGTGCTATCCATGTCAGTCTGTGAAAAAGGAGAACAAGAAGGAAAGAAGTTAGCGAATAGGAGCTTCTAAGCATGTAGAGGGACAAATGAGTGTAAAATGATTGTCCCAAGAGATAAACCATAGCCTTCTTAGAGTAGATGCTCCGGTAGGTGAAGGAAATATTTGAGATCATGGCATTAATGAAGCCAGTCCAATTGAATGAGAGTTCGGTGAGGGATGCTACCGAGACACCTGATCATTTTAAAATAAAATTACAGAGAGTAAGTACAAAGGCACAGGAATTATGAGATACCTTAATTAAAAAGGTAAGTTCTAAATAGTTATTATATCTTCTAATCCAGAACTTATAACTACTGGAATTACGAGTCTTTAGATATGAACCTATCATTTGTGATCTGTCCCAAATCGTGTCAAGACACAGCATTGCCTACAATGCTAACAACAATTGAAGCTTCTTAACTTAATCACCTCTCCCAAGTTACACTGGTTAGACAGTTGAAGTCCTGGGGTCAATGCAACCCCTGGCACCAGTCCGGGTTCGAAGGCTGGTACAACCTTCTTAAGGGCAAAATCAAGGGGGATCCCCCTGATCAAGGCATTTTTAACTTGCATACAACTCCATCAAAATAAATGACACTCCAGCAGGAGTCTTAAGAACTATGAACTGAACTCCTCCACCCCTTAAAAAGAACTCAACAGAACTGGCACATCAAGTCTACAAGATCTACATCAATCCCTTAACAAAAGAGCTACAAAAAAAAAGCCCAAGTTGAACCTTGTCTTGAATACTGTGGCATTGAGTTGCAACATATTACAAGTGCAGGTTTATAAAGCTAGCACAAAAAGTGAAACAAAAGCTGGGACTAAACTTACCAACAACAACTGGAACAAGAGACAGCCAGAGCGTCAGTGGAACAGGTTGTCCAAGGACAAACTGAGAAGCAGACGCACTAAAGAATGGCTCCAGAGCTGTTTTCCAATTTGTAAACTGGAAATATATTAGCACCAAAAACAGGAGGTAGAGAGGATAATAATAGTAATAAAATCAGTGTATAATAGAAGCACCTTTAATAGTGTGCGCAAATGATACAGCTACAGCAGCAAAGGACACAGTGCTAGTTACATGGCCGATGGCATGGCAAACCGCAACTGGAACAAGCTGCTTCAGAAGCGTTGAGTTGAGCGGCTACAGAAGCACAATCCATATTGGTTTATCAGTTCCTTCCAGAAAAGATGTCACTGACATAAAAAAGCTATGGATATGAAACAAAAACAACTGGTGATTAATAGATACAGAACATTCTGAAAACATTTGACAACATACATTCTGTATAATCTAGCGTAAGTTGCTATAATTCTTAAGACATTAACATCAGAGCTACTTAATTACTGACATGCACAGCATCAGATTGAAGCACATCATGTACAAAGATCAGGTCGCTGTAAATATAACGTGTCTGATAGTTCACTGTGTCATATGTTTGTGTCAATTGACCTGTCTAGGATTCAGTATGAACATCAAATCAGAAAGATTATACATGCACCTAACTGAGTAATATGATCTATTAAATGTTTTTCTTAAAAAAACTCGGCCGGGTGGGGAAAGACCGCCCCACCGGTATTATCTTAAGAAGAAGCCTCGGCTTCCCCGACTGAGAAAATCCCCGAACCCCGGCCCCGCCCTGACAGTAGGATCCGTAACCCCTGGGAATTGCCTGGGCCATACACGGTCCTCACGCCAACCTGGGCCGGTTCTTAACTAGTGCTTTGGCACACGGGACTGGCGAGAGGATATTTTTAACCACAGAGCCTGAAATTCGCTCCCACGGGGATTCCAACATTAAATGTTTTTCTTTAAAAGCAGTTTTGTTTATATGCACACCCTGCTCATAAATGTCAATGAAAACCATGAACTATGAGTTAGAGATGTTATGCACACTGTGCTCATAAATATCACTGAAAATCATAAATACTGAGTTAGAGTGGTAGTTATCTTATCAGAGAAAAAAATGAAAAGAGCAGGGAGTTGGGGACAATACCGCACGCTTTGGGAAACCGAAGCTCCAGCCAATAAGGCAGTATATCACTCCAATAAAAAGATGGCTCACCGACACAAAGCTACAACATTAGGTACAATTTTTAATGAATTATTATGGCAACTGCTGCCAGCAAAAAAGACAGAATGCGCACTTATACAGCAAACGTACTATGGATAGGGGAAGTAATCAAAGATCTTCTTGTTGAGGATGTTAAATATTACATTCAGGAAGTACCTGCAAAGTTTGACCACACAGTAACAATTAAAACTACAACTGAAAGTAGATATTTCAATTAGCGAGACTGGTGGTACAGGTAAGTGAACATACCACAAGAAGAAGAAGAAACCTGTAACAAGAGCTGGGTATCTCTCTGCAAATCCCTGGGGCTTTGCTTCTCTGTAATAGAAAATTCCTATATTAACAACAAGAACATGATTTGACCACACTGCTGTGAGCTCCAGGTATGAGGTGTCAACAAAGATTGAAACTTCAGAACAAAAATATCGATCATTTAACATGGCAACTTAATCCTGGCTCAAAAGTCGTCGCCCTATCATGCATATACACTATGAATAACATGCAAGTACATATATTCTTCAGTTAAACTTGTATCATTAGGAAACTTCCGCATTATCAGCATTTTTTTTTGTTAGGGCATGAGAATTCTGTAAGCATGTCTGCTTTTAGAGAACAGAGACTTATATATTAGAGAACAGAGATGTAAAGCAATAAACCATCACGAGCACTACTTAATCTATGTGATAGCCCAAATCTTAAGACCTGCTTTGTGTACTCAGAGGGCTTCCTCGTGGTTACACAATTTTGGAGGTGCAATGGCAGACCTTTGCCCCGCCCCCCATCATAGCTCCCTCCAGCACTGAAACAAACACTTGATGGTTTGTTAAACCAGATTTCTACATTGAGCTCAACCTATGCTGTAACACGATCCTACAAGCTGGGCTTAAAGATTTAAAAGTGGGCTAACTACATAATAATGGAGCGATCTGCACTGTCCGGGTATTACAGCCCTGCTCAGCTAGTGAAGGCACTAAGTGTTCAGGAGCTAACACTCAAACTTCCGGAAGCTTTGACGAACACAAATCAGCCATAACCCTGCAGCAAACCCCGGAGGAGAAATGCAAAGTACGGCGCGCGGGGGAAGCTGGCAGGCGAGGCGAGACGTCCACTCACCCAGCTGAATCCAAAGAAGCGGTAGCCCGCGCCGCGCGGAGGAACCGCCGCCTCGCCGGACCAGAGAGGATCACGGAGGACGATGCGAGCACCGGAGCCGGGCGGAGCTGCCTCCCGCAGGCGAGGCGAGCGCCCTCGGGGGCGGCTGCGGCTGCGAGCGAAGGCGCACCGCGGCGGCGCTGGCGCTGGGGCACAGAGGCCGCGGCGGCGCCGCCGCCGGGGAGTGTTCCGAGCGCCGCCATTTCGGGGTTGGTGGGGAGTGCGGCGTGGCGGAGGGGAGGCGAGACGGCGATGGGAGTGGAGGGTTTGGGCGGTGCAGATGCGAGCGCGCGGGGAGTAGAGAGTGCCAAATGTGGGGGCCCAAGAAAGCAGCCCGGTCTACAGACGTCGCCTTCCGAGTTGGGCCAGCAGGACTGCTGGGAAAGCGACGTGGACGTGATCCAGTTATTCCATTTTTTTTCCAAAAACAAATTGCGAATTCGTTGTTTCCTTTATGACCGCTCAGTTTTATTCCCGACCGTTTTACAAAAGATCGTGAAACTAGAAAAATAACTGGCATAGAAAAGGATTATTTGACGAGGTAATTTTAAATCTTGTGTACACGACTCTTATAGAGTCTGTTAGGTGTAAGCTAAGTATTGCACGCATAATTTTTTTGATATGTACGGTGACATGCGAATAAGCTACTACATGTAATATATGGCAAACATTTGTATCGAGCAATCAAGCTGAGAATGGTCCGGCATCCGAACCAAATCCAGCCCATGCCATATAATTATTAGGTGGCCGACCGATCCAACCCAATCTACTTTCCTAGCTTGAGGATCCAAATCGAATCGGCCCGTCTGTGCATTAGCTCCGATCCAAACCACCCCATTTTAGTTGAACCAGTTTCCACCCATTGGTCTCGGTCCATCTCAAACCAGACTACCGCGAGCAAAACCAGGCTACCGTGAGTAGTTCGGTCCATCTCAAACCAGATTACCGCGAGTAAAACCAGGCTTCCGTGAGTAGTACTAGCACTACTACTACTGCTACCATGAGCAGTTGATGAATGCCATATAATATAGTGGTAAAAAATAACGGAAATAAAGAATAAATCCTTAAAGTTACTGCATACGCATCCACATTACAATATGAGCTGTCTTCAACATTTCAGATAGCCATGTCGACAAGAACTGATCAGGTACTTGTAAAAATAAAATGGACAGTAAATAAAAAACATCCTAGGCATGAACAGATCATTTGATGGAATGCTTCAAAAGATGAGTGGCCTCCTGTTTCTCCAGACCTTATGACTTCCCAGAGAAAACGAGAGACAGCAAGCCCTTGCACTAGCAACCATGCCAACTCTGAATGGTGAAAACAGAAACATATCCTTAGCATATACATGAGCTGGAACACATAATGTTGGCAAGTCAGGTTCAGAAAGAAGTCAAGCAATTGTATGTTGGCAAGTCATGGCAACAGATATTTTTTTTTAACTTGAACAAGCAGCAAACATCTGACTGCTAAATCTAGAAAAATTCAGAAGTACTTGACAAGGTAAAGAGCAGCCAAATAATCTAAACAGAGTAGGATAAAAACCTGACCATCAAGGAATGAATAGAGATTTGTTATTCCTCTTCATGTTGGGGTTCTGACTTCGACTTGAAGCTCCTTTTTCATCTCCTTGTACTTCTTCAAGCAATCACTGCGGATTGTATGCCGACCCCTGACTTTAAAGGTTGGCTGCAGTGTTCTCAACCATGGCTTGAGATATGGGTCTTCAAACTTCAGAAAAGGAATCTCCGCATGAATAATGTACTTTATCATCCCCTCACGACAAACTTGTGGGTCAAATACAAAATTTTCTGCTTGAGGCTGCTTGGTAATTGTGGCTTAGAATCTCTTTCTGATAGAATCATCAATTGCGTGGCAAGCATTACTGATATAACTTCTTAGACTGCTCGTGCCAGATTTGGTGCTTAAAGTAAGTCCACAATACTTGCAAACAGCCTTTAGTTCACCATCCACCTCCAGTAAATTTTGCTCATAGTGCTCCCAAACAGTCGACCTTGTCCGACGTGTCCTTTGAGATGTGTGGGTCTCTGTAGAGTCTCGAGTTTCTGAACTGCTAGAGGCATTTGATAACATGTTCACCTGCTAAACACATAATAGCATCAATTTAAATAGACTAGTCATATAGCTGTGTTATACAATGTAAAACCTTAGAAGCCTTCTACTGACAATATCAATACTACTACACTTCAAGCAAGCAGAAGATGGTAATACTAATCAGAAGCACCATGGTACTAGGATTGCCAAATAAAAAACTCATAGGCATAATGGCAGGTGTACGGCAGCTGAAATAGATCTACTCATGATAGCAGTTCACATCCACGAAATCGATCCATACCTTTATCGAGGGAGAGAACGAATCAAATCAAAAGAAATCCTTTTTGAGAGAACATTCAGCGAAGACACGCTCGGCTGCCAAGAACAAATTTCTGCAGCAAGAGGAACAAAAGATCAAGATGGGGCAGAACCCTTTCACATAGCAGGAAGAAAACAAAAGGGGTGGGCATACCTGGTGGTGGGTGGTCGCCGCCGGCAAAGAGGCCTAACGAAGATGCGGCGAATGCTGCTTTGCTCGCCCAATCATCACCAGCTCGGCGGATTCACGGGCGAGGGCGCAACGACAGCAAGCCCCTGGCGGCGCCGTGGTGTACTCGTGGGAGACAGGGGAGACGAGGAACTAAAGGGTTTCGAGCAACTCGACAGGTGCAGGCCGGCCCATCAGTGAATAAACGGTTCGTAGCCCACAGATCAGAGCCATATAGAACCAAACTGTTGAGGCCCATACCAAACCGACTCTAACCATGCTGACTCATAATCCAAACCAAACCGATCCATTTATTGTCTGGCCCATTCTTAACCAATCCAATTTCCCTCGGAATGGAATCCGGACCGTATTAACCTGACGCTCATTGATTATCCCAGGATAATCAATGGGCCAGTAATATGGGTTTAGGTGATACCAGTGATCAATGTTCCAGGATAATCAATATTCCTGAGGTCCAACCTCTTCACCTGACGCTCGGTCATGATCAGCACAAGGCTGGCCATCCAATGGAGAGTAGATCATGTACTGCTTCCCTTTAACAATCTTGCCCGCATTCCTTAACTTCCTCATCTGCCATTGGACAAAAGCATCATAGAAGGGATTCATGTCAGTAGTTAGGAATGAACGCCTCCAGTCACAGCTCAGCCCAAAAGCCTTGAGATCCTTTATAGCCAATGACGGAAAGTAGCTCAACCAATGGTAAGGATCTTGAAACATGGCAATCTCTTCATCAGAAAGATCAAAGCTCCTCATGATTTTCCACTGGGACTTATGTGAGCCAGATTTTGCCACTACCTTAGATCTCTTACTTTTGTAGTTGTTTGGAGCACCAGTGGCAGTACTACTATTGTTGTCGTTTGCCTTGTCGGTTTTTGAGTCTCTGTCTGTTGGAAACACAGGAGGATTTCTATATTGCTGCATCTCTCTAGCAAGCTTATCAGCTGAGGCCTTAATGGGCATTCCAGTGCAATGAAAAGCAAAGGGGAGGAGGACATTTGAACCACAAAGTCTGTGGTATGCAGCACCAAACTCAAGCTTGGACAGGGTGAAGGCATGGCCTAGATGTAGCAAGCCATTCATGTAAGGATATGTGAAGTTTCCAAAGAACTTTTCACCAGGGCTCGGTGTCTTATCACTAGAATTAGCTTCAAATACCTTGTTCTCTTCCCATAGTTTTTGAATATCTTTTTGGATCTTAAGCAAAAAGTCTCTCCGAGCAAAACTTTTTGTCTCATCATGACTAGATGACATTTTCCTAATAAAACAACAAGGGAAAAAGTTAGATTAACACAAAAAAAAGAGGCACGCCCATGTATGAAATAAACTCTGTTTTTTATCTGTTTTTGAAACATTGTCCCCCATAGAAACTACATTTGCACAAATGTTTTTGGAATTATGGAATAAATATAATTATTATTGTGAAGAAACAGAAGAAAATCTTTGGCCTCAGATGTAGAATCATGTACAGATTGTAATAGGTATTATCTTTCCAAACAAACATGATGACCTTGTGCAGACTCTAAGACACAGAAAAAAAGCATGGAACAGAGCAATTAAAACATTATCTTGTCAAATAAGCAAGATACTACAGTTGAAGAAAATAGCAAACAGAACCATAGGAAGTCGGTAAATAACAAAAAGGCCAGCAGCATTATGAAGATAGCATGTAGGAAACCATGATTCAAAAATTACATCTCAAGCAAGCATTGAGTGTAAAGAAATTCCAGTCTGCGTTATTGGAACCAGATGAAATAACTGAGTAAGCTAGTTGTTTGTGTTCAACCTATATATGTGAGTGCTTTGAAGTTACACTCTTCATCACAAGTATATTAACAGTTGGTCTATGAGAAGCAGGTTACCGATATGCTCTCACTTATGCCTTAGTAGCCGTCTGCTTAGTAGAGATAATTTGTAAACTGAATTCCCAGCTCAATAGTTTTTCCATGTCAGGTTGCGATTTTCATGCCATTTACACAGTAGCAAGCGACTACATCAAATTATGCTTCTATTTAAAGTGCAATAGACAGGTTTAGGTCCAGCACTCCTCAAGAAGAGTGGAGTGAACCTTCGTCAGACGGAACTTGTTACTAACCAATAGGGCTAACTCAGTACAATTTTATTCATACTACACACATATGATGGATCTTTAATCTAGTTGTATCAAACAACCTATTTTTGAAACATAGTAGCTAAATGGTGACTGTGCCCTTATCTTCGACCGCCGATGAAGGAAATGCGTACAAACCTAATCAGCATGCTTGCATTTTTTTTAATTAGTGGACAAATGGTTATGCAATTGAAGAGGAAACAGGCATGCACATGGATACAAACACGAAGACAATTTCTGTTGGAATATGAATATATGGTAACACAGTCTTTGACTCATACCACATATTAAAAATTACTTTCATTTTAAGATTCACAAACTTAATATGAAGAGGAGTACTGAAGCAAACCCTTCCCTTGAATTCGTTAGAATTTTTTCAACCGGAAAGCAAAATTTCAAATTCAGATTGCAGTTAAGCAGCCTTCTCCCTAGTTCAGTTTTAAAGTTTAAGCCAAACCAAAATACTACCGGTGGCAGGATTCTTTTATTAGAAAAACAGACTCAAAGTGGCCAAATAATCGGTAAATGAGAGTCATACCGGCTGGCGGATGCGCCGTGCGGCGACCGGCGAGGAAGAAGAAGGGCTCCGAGTGGGGCAGCTCAGGCACCGGCGGAAGGAGAGGGTTTCTCCCGGCTCATACGCGATAGAGCCAACGAATATGGGTTGTTTGTTTGGTTGGGGCTCCGGGCTTCGGGGGCGGAAGAACTGCTGCGACTTCGAGCCGGCGACATTGCTGAATGCCCTCGCCCAGACCTCCGGCTTTAATTCTACCTCTTGTCGCCGGGAATTCGTGAATTTGCTCCGGAGTCGTCTACGTTTTCTTGGCCCCTGCTCCTCCGGTTTCTTGGCCCCTACTTGTTCTAGTGCGGTTTGACTTGGCTCGAAAAGTTGACTCCTGCTTCTTCAGAACCGTACGAAATCCGAGTTTGCTGCAGCCTGTGTGTGCATGCGTCACACCGAGAGCATACGCGCCTAAATCTGGCCAGAGGAAAAAAAATCCTAATTCCCACATTTTATGTTACTTCATTTTTCTTTACTACGATTTCTGTTACTTGGTTCATGCTTAATTTCAGAGTCTATATGCAATCCATTGCTTTTAGTTCTGGTACGAGATTAGAGCTGGACAAAATCTCATACTCGCTCGGCTCATCGTATTTTTTTTTAAGCGAGCCGAGCTATCACGTCGTGGCCTTCAACCCTTTGCATGTTCTTCGTCTTCGTATGCGGCGAATCATACAGTTAAAAAATAAAACAAATAAAGTGTGTCTGCTAATCATTGAGATTCAAGCAATAGTAAAATATATTAAAATTTTAGGAGTCCTTCCCAACTGTTACATTATTCTTCCCTGAGTTTTGTTACTTGGACATAGGATTTGCTATGAGCCGGCCAACGGGCCACTAACGATTTAACAAAGAGGCCCAGCAGCCCACCACTAGTCCACTAACGGTAGTGAGAAGAGAGGATGACCCACCAGCAGCGTGTAGGGGAAGAGGGGGTAGATCCATCCAGCAAAGCAAAGCATCATCATCATGGTCTCGTCACGCCCCGACCGCGTCGCTGCTGCTTTCAGTTTCACCTCTCCCCTCGACTTTTTCTTCCTCCCGTTGACCTCCGGTGCCCGCCCCTTCTACCTCGCGTCGCCTTCCTTCCTTTCCTGGCCACGACGAGCCGAGCGGCGCCGCCCTTCGCTTCGCCAGGTCCGTCTTCATCAGCATCGCGCCCTTCGCCGGCGACGAGCGTCAGCGTACACCAGGTACGCTCGCCCCTTCCCTTGCTTTTCCTTCCCCAAATGTAGGCTAGCTGTGCTCGGATCTGGCCCGTTTACGAGTATATACATGTAGCAAAAAAAAAATATCGGCTCATGTTGGCCTGAGCATGAGCGACTAGCCTGGGGATTCTGGTTGGATTTTTCACATTTGTAGCTAGTAATTTCGTTTCTCAGGTTAGGCGTTTTTTGGTAGCTAGGGAAAAAATTGACACACTAGAACAAAAGTTATATTCAAGTGATCTATCGAAGAATTACTGTGCAGACAAATGGGCATGGCGGACCTTAAAAAAACGTAAATTCAATAGTTTGATCTATCTATCTGTAATTCTGTAGTTTTACTTTCTTCCAGCATTTACTATGGTATGGTTAATCATTAATATAGTCCATATCTAGTTTTGTTATGAAATCAGCACCAGAATTGAACTATCCAATCCATTCTATGTGGTCCCAAACGTAAATTCAACTGGATTCTTGTGAAGCACTGATTCACTCTCCTGTAACCATTATGTAAGATATAATGAAACATTTGCTGTGTTCAAAACTTCCAATGATTCATACATGAGGAAATTATCATAATGCTTGTTCAATCCTTAACTTGACCAAATCCAATTAGGCCTAAATCAGCCCGAGAGGGATGAGGGAAGTCCCACCTCTCACTTGGGCCA
The DNA here is from genome assembly GCA_033239725.1 of Echinochloa phyllopogon. Classification (NCBI taxonomy): domain Eukaryota; kingdom Viridiplantae; phylum Streptophyta; class Magnoliopsida; order Poales; family Poaceae; genus Echinochloa; species Echinochloa phyllopogon. Next base: position 5,731,783 of record BTCW01000003.1, read on the forward strand.
TTCAGATTGGATCAATGGACTCCCCATCCTGCTCAATTTGTTTTTCTCTACCTTAATGAAATGACACGCAGCTCTCCTGCGTAGTTCGAAAAAAAAATATTGGATCAATGGATGAGATTGAGTATGTGCACATGTGCACCTGCTACTTACTTCGTCCATGTACAAGCATATAAGAATAGGAGGTGCGTGACAAATATTTTTGGCTAGCGCAGTATTCATGGTACGTTGCTAAGATACTACCTATTCATTACCTGGAACATGAAAAACACACCATTTTTCAGTAGATACTGGAGTAATAACTGAGATTAATCACAGTATTTCAAACTGGAACTTGAAACAAAAACTTGGAATTTTTGTGGTCCAGTATACTTTGTTCAAGTTATTTTGCTCTGTTTCAACATAAGATAGCTGGAATCACATTCTGTAGGATTTGAACCTATGCCATAGGGTTTTCAAACCCACGTTCTATCAAACTGAACTAAGAGTGCTTTCAAAACAAAAGTAGTACCCTTTTCTACTCATAATGTGTCCCGTGTACATGTATCCAAAGATTCAATTGTACCCACTTTTTCATTTGCGTTGTAGGTGCTTCATAAAGTGCATTCCTTGTGTCAAGAGAAAAGAATCGCGGTTCACATTATTGCAGCAAGGCTAATTCTGTTTTCAAATGGTTAGGTTAGCCAACTAATGCAGGGATTGTTAGGATTTTCTTGTTTCTTTTAGAGTAAAATACACTGTAGGTCCATAAACTTGTAACCGGGTGTCAGTTAGGTCCATGAACTTTAAAAGTGCATTTATAGATACATAAACTTTTTAAGTTGTATCATTTAGGTCCATATCTCTCCACGTGGGCATTTAGTGCTGACATGGCGCGCTGATTTGGCTCTATGAAGTAATCCTCACTGAGACATTTCGTCAAACAGGTTTCAGCCTCTTTCCTGTTCACTGCGGCCGTCGCCGTCGCCGCGTGAAACCGATTGGGGTCTGCCAAGGCTCGAACTCGCTCGCGGCCGTGCTCGTGACGGGGCGGCGATGGAGCTCACCCATGCGCCCACTGTCGTGCTCGCTTGCGCTAGCTCTGCTCGGTGCCTTCCTTGATTTTGCCTGCGCATCTGTGCCGCCGCGTGATCTCGCCTGTGCTAGCGAGTCAACTATCGTTTCCAAGCTCAGATTTTTTTTAGCTCCTGTACTGCAAGTCAGCAATGCCGTTAGCATCTAGAGGTCTCATCAGTTCTTCGGGAGACCAAGAATCCAAGATCAGCAGCAAATGGTTAGTAGTTGTGCGACGCTTGCGAGCTCGAGTAAGAGGCAGGACAACGGGGTAGCTGCCGGCCGGGCGCTGGTGCCCGCTGTGACCAGCTGTGCCGTCTCCCGTGGCTACCATGACCAAGAGGAGGTGGCGTCAGCTCGGCAAGGAAGGGGGCGGTGTGCGCCATGATGGCGAAGAACGTCAGAGTTGTCCGATCCTGGCCATTGCGTTGTGTGCGATCATTGATGCTGGCTGTGGCGGCGAGGGCACGGCGATGCGCTGAGTGAAATAATCAAAACGCAACCGCGACGGTGTGCACCCAATCCATATAGGTGCTGGCATGCTGCTGCGTATTACCTGCTCGATGAAATGCCCTAGAGACCATTGAGAGAGAGAGACCAAGATAGAGAATGACGAGAGAGTCCAGTCAGCATGCCATGTTTGCATTAGATGCACACGTGGAGAGGTATGGACCTAGATGACACAACTTAAAAAGTTTGTGTACCTAAAAATGCACTTTTGAAGTTCATGGACCTAATTGACACCTGCTTACAAGTTGATGGACCTACGATGCATTTTACTCTTTCTTTTACCTGACTCATACTGCTTTTGAGCAGGCGATGCACTGATGAAGACAGAGATCGAGGAGGTAAGCATTGGAGGGTTCTGGACTGAGGAAGACAAAGCCCTCTGTGCTTCCGTTCTGGGTTCGGATGCCTTCACGTATCTGACAAAATGTGGTGGGGCCATATCTGAAGGACTTGTAGCATCATCTGTGTTGGCAGATCTACAAAATAAACTTCAGAACCTGGTTGAGGCTGACGGTCCGAGCCTTCGTTGGAACTATGCCATCTTCTGGCAGCTCTCACGCACAAAGTCTGGTGCCGTTGTTCTTGGCTGGGGTGATGGATCTTGCCGTGAACCTCTTGATGTCGAGATTGACACTTCTGTTGGTGCTGGTGATGAATCTTCTGTAACTAGACAGAGGATACGGAAGCGAGTGCTGCAGAGGTTGCACACAGCATTTGCTGGGGCTGATGAGGAGGATTATGCTCCTGGAATTGACCAGGTCACTGACACAGAGATATTCTTTCTAGCATCTATGTATTTTTCATTTCCACGTCATGTTGGTGGTCCTGGGAAAGTGTTTGCTGGAGGCAGACCCCTTTGGATTCCAAACAATGATCTCAAGGTTTCCCCAGCAAATTATTGTTACCGGGGATTCCTAGCAAATGCAGCGGGATTTAAGACTATTGTGCTAGTGCCATTCAAAGCTGGTGTACTTGAGGTAGGCTCAATCCAGAATGTACCTGAGAGTGCTGAGGCTCTGCAAACTATAAGGTCCATGTTTCTTGAGACATACAGTACTGGGACAGCAATTGAGATGCATGAGGAGAATGGTTCTGTTAAAAAATCGCCAGGTTCAACTAAGATTTTTGGGAAGGATTTGAATATCAGCCAACCTTCATCCACCAAAGGAGCTGACCTATCAAAGGTGGAAGGAAGCTCAATGGATGAACAGAAGAGCAGTGGTGGTGACAACATGTTGCTACCCAATGTCCGGAAAGGTCTGCAGAATTTCACATGGAGTCAGGCCCGGGGCTTGAATTCTCATCAACAGAAGTTTGGCAGTGGTATCTTAGTTGTGGCAAGTGAGAGTGGGCATAGCAGCAATGGATCTGCTCATGGCACTGGAGTAAGCCCATTTCAACTTCAGAAGCCACAGCAGATCTTGACCCAACCACCACCTCAGCCCCGGGGGCCAATGCAAATAGATTTTCGTGTGGGGTCCAGTTCCAAGTTTGGTGTTTTGATTTCACAAAAAGCTATGTTGGATGGGGGAAATGGAGATGTTGACGGCCTGTTTAAGGAGGAAAGGGAGGACCGGCAGCCAAGGAAAAGGGAAAGGAAACCAACAAACGGGAGGGAGGAGCAACCACTTAGCCATGTTGAGGCTGAGCGCCAAAGGAGGGAAAAGCTCAACAAGCGGTTCTGTGCTCTGAGAGCCATTGTGCCCAACATCTCAAAAATGGACAAAGCATCCATTCTGGAAGACGCTGTAACTCATATAACTGATCTCAAGAAGAAGTTGGAGAAGATGGAAGAAGAGTGTGAGAAGCTCTCAGAGCGTGGTAAGACAGACACCAGTGAGCAAACAGCTAGGCCCGAAGTAGACATCCAGGTGGTGCAGGGTGAGATTGTTGTTCGAGTTGTGTCACGGACGGATGACCATCCAATAAATAAGGTCCTCCGAGCATTTGAAGACGCAGAAGTCAAAGTAGGTGAATCAAAGGTCACGGCCAACAATGGTACAGTTGTGCATTCCTTTGTTATCAAGTCCCCTGGCTCGGAACAGCATACACGAAACAAATTGCTGGCCTCTATTTCTAATGCAACTAGCTATGTGTAGGAGTAAAAATGACAACTTGATATTTTAGACAGATCATTTTTGCTGGCTGTGAACTGGTAACTACTGTGACGTCCATTGGTATCTAATGATCGGTATAGGTGGTATATCAACACATAGAGCTCAGATCCTTACATAGAAAGAAAAAAACATCTGTAAGTACAACTCACAATTGTAAAATGTATAACTGTCTGTTGTTCTTGTGATTCATCAATTGTTTGTCTTATGGGGGACTGATCAAAGTGCTGTCGAAATGGGGAAGAATGATCTTGTTTTTTTGAAAGAGGACATTTTGGCAGTACTGAAAGACATATATGTATCATTCAATCCTACCAAGTTGGTCATATAATTATATAATGTTTGGATCGAGACCTTTGTTGTCAACACTATCTAATGAAACGCCATATTTCGATGTGTGTTGGGTCATCACTTACTTTTGTGTAATGAAACCATCGTCCATGAATCCTTTCTCATCGAAGGTATCTGATACTATGGCTTGCGTGCGTCAAGCTCAGGATTGAACAAGTCACTACGACAACATGTATCACACTTGGTTCCAACTTCCAACAGACAACCATCCGCTTATTTCTTGTTTTTTGGTAAGGCTGATAATTACTCGAGTGGAATCACAAATATACTGAATGCAATTTTTCTGGTAATCAGGTGTAAACTAAGAACTGGACCAAGTCTTCTATTCTTTTCAGCAAGAATACTCATTCCAATTAATCCCGAACTAGTCGCTCCAAGAACTTGATGCTTCCTCGGACCAGAGGCCATCCTTTGCTCATTATCCAACGAGACATGCCTCAAGTGAGAAAGATAGATGGAGGGAGTATTATATAAATTTTTAATTATTGAAGAGTATATTTGATTACAAATCCAAACATATCAAGTTTGCATTATAAAAGTTAAAAATTGTTAGCTAAATTATTGGTCAAAGATTGTAAAATTTGAATCTTAATATTCATGCGCGCCTTAGAAAAATAGATGGAGGAAATATTATATAAAATTTTAGAAACTAATGCTTAATAAATTTGTATTAAAAATAATATAATATAACTAAGTCTTGGTAACTAGGCTGGAGGAGTGTCATGGCCATAAAATGTTATACCCTACCACGTCACTAAATATGTTGATGAATCCGTCCTTTCCATGACACTCTAGACTGACTAATACTAACTATCAAAAGATATGAACAAATACTAATATATATTTAGGTTTTAATTTTTTTATGCTTTTTTAGGCGTAGGTTTTCAAAAGCATGCGTCACACGATTCGCCTCTTCCCTTCAATCATGTCCAGATCTTAACCCATGCTTGGGTACGATATGGAAAGGAAAAATAAGAGATTAGAAAAAGAAAAAGAGTAGATATTCTATCAATCTAGGGCCAGGGCCGTGTTTCTTTACACCACGAAAATTTATTTCCAAAAGAAATCTTGCACGTATGGAGTATTAAATAAAGTCTATTTGCAAAACCTTTTTAGGAATGAGGGTAACATTGCGCGACGAATCTAATGAGCCTAATTAGTCCATGATTTGCTACAGTAATGCTACAGTAACCATCCTCTAATCATGCGGTCAAAGGCTATAGGTCTCGCGAAATAGTCTAATGTTATGAAGGTAGTTTTATAAACTGACTTTATTTAATACATTTAATTATTAGTCAAAGGGGTTGACAAAATTTTACCATCTCAAAGAAACACGGCCTAGGAAAACGGATACGAGGTTGGGTATAAGGAGAAGGGTGATGTGGATACGAGATAGTTTCCGTTTTCCATGTCTCGGCCTTGTTAGTTCCCAAAAATTAACCACAAAGTTCACTATACAAAAAGAAGATTCCCATCACATCAAAATGGCATAGCATGGGAGTACTAAACCTAAATGAAATAAAAAATGCACAGTTTTGTTGTACTCTGCGAGACGAACATTTTTAGCCTAATTAATCAATTTTTGAACAATTTTTCACACAAACAAACGAAATGCTACGGTGGCGCAATGACTGCGACGTCACCCCAAACCCTCAATCCTCCCCCCCACCATCTAAACAAGGCCTTGGTTATTTCTTGGTCCGGTAATGCTGGTATACGGTCGTCCGGAGCGAATAAAAAATCGGACGGTCGCATTTGTCACCGGCCATGGTCTTATCCTCTCCAACTATTTTCCATCTGGTTCTTGTACTTAGTAGTCCGGTCAAATCCTTTGACGCTCCGCTGTTGGCTCGCAGCCCAAGCTCCTCCTCCCTCCGCCTCACGCACCCACGTAGGCACGCAGCCGCTGCCCCGCGCTCCTGCTGGCTCGCCGCCCTAGCTCCTTCTCCCCATGTGCCCCTGCATCTGCTATTTTGGAGAGTGTTGAGTCCAACATCAACGATCCCGTGTTACAGATGGAGCCTGAGATGGACGCCCATATCGATGAGTTTCGCGGGCTCCGGCACCGCCGTCGTGCCGCTCCTCCGCAGGTGTCGCCGCCACGCCGCTCCTCCGCGGGCGCCGCCGGCCATCTCCTCCGCCGACGCTCCCCGCTTACCATCCTCCTCCTCATCCAGTTCTATTTTTTAGTTAGGTTTTGACTGCATGTTGTAAGAGTATGTTTCACGTGTTTCGGACATTTCAGAAAAATGTTGCAACTAATTGATGTGAATGTTGCAAAAGTAGATCTGATATGTTTTAGGGTTTCGCTCCATGTTGCAACAGCATGTTTCACGTGTTTCGGACATTCCAGAAGAATGTTGCAACTGTATTAATGTGAATGTTGTAAAAAGATCTGGAACGTTGCATTGGTTGCAATAATTTTTTTCAATGTTGCAGTTGCATAATTTTGATGTTTCAATAGCATTGTCTTCATGTTGCACGAAGTTTGATTGGATGTTTCGTATGAAATTCGATTGGATGTTTTATATGAATGGGATGTTTTGATGAAACATGCTCTGATGTTGCGGTGGGAATTTTTACTCAACTCCCGTAGCAACAGGATGATATCCGATGGCGTCCGTTTCTGTAGGTGTCCCCAATGTTGCAACCAGTGGCTTTTCATGTTTCAGATATTGTCCTATAATGTTGCATATATTATTTTTGTATGTTGCAAAAAGTTCACATGTTACATGCAACATTACATACATTTTGCGACGGGAATTTTGCATGCTACACCAAGTGCGAAAAGCCGGACCGGAGATCGAACCGGTCAGGCTACTGGTTCACTGGTTCATCGGTCCAACCAGTGGTTCACTGGCCGAACCAGTGGTTCACTATTTATTAATATAATATTTATTTCACATGATTTATTTGAACAATATGCAAGTTTTATTACCAAAAGATATCACATATAACATAATAGATGGTATAACATAATTATATCATAATAATCTATTGTTTTAAATTAGAAACCAATATCCAAACATCAAATTGATCAATGTTTCACGAAAAAACGGTTCACTGGTTCACTGGTTCGACACAAAAACCGGCCGGTTCGACCGGTTCGCACCGGTTCACACCGGTCCAATTGCATGGCCGATCTTTTAATTGAACCGGACCGGTCCGGCCACCGGTTCACGGTTTTTCCGGTCCAACCGGTGAACCGGTCTGGTTTTTTGTACTATGCTACAGTACCATCCGATATTTTAACCACCATCGGACGTCCGGGCGCTAGGAAGACCGTTCTTGGTCTGGATATGAGAATGCAGTTGGGCTAAAAAAACTAAAAAGAAATATTTTCTTTTTGACAAAAGAGGAAAATCAACAAAGTCTTCTCTGTCAGCCGTCTACAATCATCTCCGCTCGGCCCGCTAGCTCACTCTCTCATCTCATCGGGTGCTGGAAAAAAGAAATCATCAAGTGACTCTGCCCAGTCGGCGGCGTTGCTCGGGGGACACGGATCCGGCGTGGACGCGCACGAAGCGAGCATCGGCTCCGGCGACCCCGCGGGCAACGATTGGGAGAGCGTTGCCGGCGGCGGCCTTCTTCGCCCGGCCCTTTGCCGGCGACGAGCCTGCCCTAGGTATGCCGCCCCTTCTCTTCCCTTCCTGCTGTGCAAAACGGACCACGCCAAACCCTGCCGTGTGGTCGTGTTTGTTTCGGATCTACTAACTCCGATTTTGTTTGCAAAAATATCGGGTGTGCATGTGTACATCCATGTCCTATGCTGGGTCCGCCCTTGCCCATTCGATTTTTGACAAATTTTTTTAATACATATGCACACACACATGTCCCTGATCTAGAGCTATGTTTTTTCTTCTTTGCCACTGTTTCTTGAATTTTTCTTGCTGATAAGTAACACATCGTTTCTGCGGCTCAATTTTTGCAGGAGGCACGACGAGAATTATGGATCCAGTGATCTACCGAGATGACAGCAATTTCCAAGAAAGCACCCTGCCATATGGAGATGCCGTGAACACCGGGGGAAGCAATGTAGAAATTCTCAATAGAGTAGAGCTTGATCTTGCATTTGCCTCCGAGAAATTATTGAATTTGGAGATGCTGGTCATGGAAATAGCCCGTCGAGCTACCGACTTTGAGCCAGTGACATTTGAAGATGAATCTGTTTCTTCTGAGACTGTGGAGAATGCCTTTGAATTGGACATCTTGTATGGTATTCTTGACGCAGAAGTCAAGGAGTTAGTTAACTTGATTGGATCTCTTCAAGCTGATATTAAGAGTATAGAGCATAGGGTTTATGAAGAAGAGTCTGGAGGCAAGGTTAAAGCTAAACTGGATGCTGCTACGGCAACCTTGAAGCAGATGCAAGAACTAATTGCTGATATTAGGAATGAGTCTGCAAAATTTGAGAATGCCATAAAGTTTCTCCACGAGACAGAAGGTAAATACTCAATTCTCCATCGGTTGTGTGTAAATCAAATTTCTCCTCGTCTAACTGCATGTGTGCAGGGGTTGAAGGTGTTGATGAAAATGGCCACCTGCCATATCAAACTGGCATGCAGACAGAAGATCAACACAGAAACGTTTTGCATATGCTAGAACAATCCATAGCAAGTGAGCTAGATCTTGAAAAGAAGCTTTCTGATTCAAGATCTGTCATAGAAGATCTCAAGCTGAAGCTCCATCATCAGGAAAAGGAAATATATTTCCTGGAGGAATCAGCAGAAACAGCCTCAGGCAGAATGTTTGAAGCAGAAACTGCTTCTGAGCTACTCTTTGGAACTTCAAAGGAGCTTACAAATACGCTTAATACCATGCAATTCCGTATAAGCGCGCAAAAATGTAGGGAAGATGATCTGAAATCAAAATTAGAACAAAGTTTGACAAAGCTATCTTTTCTGGAAAATAGCGCAGAGAAGATGGAAGAAGAGAGCAACAAAGTTGGAGCTGGTTTAATATCGTTGCAGGATAGGATCCAGGAATTAGAAAAACAGTTGAACGAATCCAATTCCCAGCTGCAATTCGCAAAGGAATCAGCAGAAACAAGTCAGGAGCAGCAAAATGCATTGTGCTGTGAGCTGAGCACATTGGAAAATACAATTAAGAATCTCAAAGACGATGTCTCTCGAGGAGAATGTAGAGCGCAGAATGCTGAAATAAGGTGTATGCAGTTAACTCAAGCTAATATGGAGCTTAATGGGGAGCTAAGTGCTCTTAAAAGCGAAAAGTCAGATAAGGTGAACCTTCTGGAGAAGAAACTTAAAGAGTCAACTACCCAATTAGAGCATGCAAAGGCAGCAGTTGACGCCATTGTTGAACAGCAGGGTATGCTTAAATCAACAATGTCTGACATGGAACATATGATTGAAGATCTGAAGGGCAAAGTTTCAAAAGCTGAAACTAGAGCTGGGAGTGCTGAATCAAAGTGCACACTGTTGACAGACACAAATTTAGAACTTAGTGAAGAGCTAGCATTTTTAAGAGGACGAGTAGAAAATCTAGAGAACTTGCTACGTGAAGCCAACCATGAAAAGGCATCCACTGCTAAGGAAATTGGTATCAGAACTAAAATCATAACTGATTTGGTCAGAAAACTGGTACTGGAAAGAGAACGGCTTTATCTTCAGGTATATGCACACACATATTTTCAAAAAGAATTACAAGTAGCATGTTTATTGTTATTTCTGTATACACATTTATACATTGTGGTAGTGTAGTTTATAATCCATTCTATGCGTACTTGATTCAGAAGAATTCTTGTATTGGAGCATTTGAGTTCTGTGCTGGATACTGTATGGATTTGTCTTTTGAATTCCAAATTTAGAGGTTAGTAGGGTGGATGCAGAAACCATATGGTCACTAGCAAGGCAATAGTTTTGTTTAGAACTGCATTTAGTAGGCTATGACATATTTGGATGAATATATCCTTAGGAATGTTTATTTCTCTTGTTAGCAGATGCCTGTATGGGGTTGAAGATAAAATTATGGATTGCACTCATGTGACTTAGACATTGGTTGATACATGTTGTCCAAGCTGCTGCATATTTGGGTCAACAACCCATGATCCCCAAATTATCAATTTGATATCACTTCCTTAGTTTAGCGTTGGAGAATCTTGAGATATAAAGCTGGTTCACTATTGTATACCTTATTTTCCGTGAGTACTGAAGTATAGATAAATGCCTTGGTTCATTTCAAAGGGTATTTTCTCAACACAATTTTCTCAGTTTATGATTTGTTTTAGTTTACTTTGGTAAATACAATGGATAATAAACTTTCACAAATACAGGTTACATGAGCAAAAAAAGGAAAAAAGAGGGAGACCCTCACGCACAAACAAAAGTTATGTACATGCCAGAAAAAAATAAATACACACGACTTAGTATCGAAACAACTCAATGAAGGTAGCAAGGCCCTCAAGCCTTTTGCTCCTGCAATGCATTAGCCTTGTCTAAGATCTCACACAGGACAAGTTGCACACTCTGAGAGGTTCCATTAAGGATGCAGTCGCTACAGTATTTCCAAATCTACCAAGATCCTAGGATCACTAATTTACTGAAAACTTTCTAGTCACAGGTTTGTTCAGGGCCCTTTCTGCCGCCACCAGAACTTGAACCCATCATCTTGCTCAGCGAGGTCTCCAATAGAGACTCAGTTTTCTGTAGCCGTGTTGTTGTGTGAAAGTCAACCACACCTTTCTTCTGAATACACAGCCATCCAGATGGCGAGTAATCATTCCTTCTTCTTGGTCACATACCAGGCACAACTGAGGGTGTGACAACCTGTGGCATGCCAATCTATCTGCCGTACAGCACCTATGATGGATGGAAAGCCATGTGATAATTTGGACCATAGAGAAGCCCATATGTGCTTCCAGGGCTCAAACTCCACATGACCAACAAAGAACATCTTATATGTTGATTTTGTGGAAAAGTGACCAGATGCTTCTGCTAAAATACTGTGGGAATTGTGCTCTACCTCGTGTCTTAACTCTTAAGAAACCACATTTGTTCAAGTAGTTAATTTGGTAAGTTATCTTTTTAGCAATCGCTTGCCTATTTGCTATACGCTATTGAATGTCTTCTATGCCATAGATATAGTTTTTTATGACAAGTATGCAGTCTATACGCGAATACTGTTTCTTAGTCATATCTAATCGAATCAGATTTTGTTTGCATCAATCATGATTATGAAAATCTTATATTATAGTTGGGTTAATACTTAATATGCTGTTTTCTCCCTTCCCAATGGTTGCAGATTTCTACATTGACAAAGAAGAACAGAATATTGGCCCAGAAGTACAAAGAGGGTGTTAATGTTGGCACACAAATGAGCAAAAAGGCTGATGCCAAACATACTGAACTTCAGTCCACTGAAAAAGCTGAGGAAATATTTCCAGATTCTTCGTCACAAACTGAGGTGACTTGTTATGTCTCATATCTTGTTCCAAGTAGAACACGAAAAAATAAAACTGTTGTAACTAGAAGTCATTGGATTGGCAAGTTATTATTGATTTGGTATGTTATGGCTTGGGATTGGCTTGAGTTTGAGTACAGTTGAAGCAGAGTTGGGCTTTGGTTGTCTAGGTTATGCTTCCTTAGTACTTGTTCTAAGCTGAAGTCACACTGTTATGTACAGAATGCAGGCAGTTAAATTTATTTATACTCTTTTAACAGCTGAAGTATTGGTTTAAATATATATTTACTACATGCATCAAATGTTCTTTTAACATTTATTCTGTGGTAAACCAACATGGAGATTTGCAGCTTTTCCTTCTCTCCAGTATCTGTTCCATTGCTGCCAGAGTGATTAGTTATTTGTGATCTGTACTTCAGAGGAAATCAAACCTGCAGTTGATCTTCCTGCCACTAGTCTTAGGAAAGAATCACATGCATAGTGACTTTGTGAGTATAAATGTAGCTTTGACTTGCTAACACATGTGCATCTTGGATCCCTTTGGCCACTTCTTGCATTGTAGTTTTCTGCATTTGGTTGGACTTTGGAGTTGTTTAAACTCTTCGCATGTTTCCAGAATATAACTTGTTTCCATGTTGTATCTAGGCGGAGAAACTAGGAGATCTTCTCTACAAGGATGAAGTTAAGGAGCACACTCCAGCAGAAGATGTCTCCACTTCGGAGGACGACTCTGCCTCGGATGACACTAACGAGACAGTGCGAACCATAGGGACATCACTGCTGAACAGGAAATGTATTTTTTTGTCATTTCTAGTCTTGTTGGCTGCTGTTGTTGTATTCTTGCTCCAAGAAGATGGCAGCCCGGCATGATCGGTGTACAACTCTTTACATATCATCTTTGCTCCCTTTTCTTTTGTATTTGTATCTGTTGAACGAGCAATTTTGCGTGTTGTATATGTTGTAGAGTTGTGCTGGCCCCTTGCCTTTTTGCTGGTTCTTTGTGGAGGAAAATAATGTTAGCGACGATGTTATTTTGTAACTATTTACAGGCCTGGCACTTACTCCTTGCCTAACAGTAGTTGGAGAATGTAGCCCCTCTCTTTGGGGACTAAATACTACCGGAATGTAAACACTGGAACTGAATTATTTATTTGTTTGATTATCATCTGCGGGAACTATTCCGTGGCAGAATATATTATCATCTTTTGGCATCTTTTAATTTCCGTTAGTGCAAATCTGTACAAATATTTTCCTGGATATGCTTGCTGAACAGTGGTGCCCCCTTTTCTCATAGACAAGATAAAATGTGAACCCTGTTCTATCCATGGGCCCGAAAAAACAAAGGGAATATAAGTTCTACGGAACGTGATAGCCCGAGAGAAAAATACTGCTGGTCGGTGGCTGATAAGCCAAACGAACAGCCCGCTAATGTGGTTCGACAAAGCTTGTTCGTTAATACTTGAGTCTTGTCATTGTCTTCGAACGTTCAGTGTAAATTTCCAATAAACTTGTAACAGCAGGCTAAATTGGCAAAGCAGGTGGTCCGTTGTGAATGCTGCTGCAGAATTTAATTTGAGTTTTCTAAATCCTGCCAGCGGCGGCGGTTGGCCAATCCGTGTGGCTGGCAAAAATATAACAAAAGTAAAGAAAAGAGCAAAAATTAGGTTCTACCGAGATTTGAACTCGGGTTACTGGATTCAGAGTCCAATGTCCTAACCGCTAGACCATAGAACCGTTTTGTTATCTGGTTCCTTTATATGTTATTTATACACATATAGTGAACTGGATTAGTAGATCAAAGCATCACCTGTAATTAGCATCGTCAAATCAAAGTAAGAAGAGACTCCATAAGGGTAACCCTGGATTTCTTCTTGTTGGTCAAGCTGTATTTTGGTAAAGGTTATGCTTATGCCTCTCGCAAGTCGCATATGCCCCTGGTTAACCCCAACGCCATTTTGTTGAGACCTCATTGCTACAACATGAAAGCTGCAGAGAGGCCCAGATACATAAAGCCTATCCCATTCAATTTTTTCGTTTTAAAAGAATCCGGAAAGTTCCGGGATTAATAAGGAGAAGATAGAGTGTTTACACGCGCATTACAGGAGGAAGACCTGTAGGATCCCCTTCTAGTAGACTACAAATTGGCCGATTAATTACTCGCTACGACTTAACACAATTCCATTCAATTTATTGTTGCATAATCTTCACCTAAACAAAGCTGCTCTATTAATCGAAATAAAACTTAGAAATCACAACTAAAATCTGTTTAATTTCCATTAAAAATATTAAGAATCAATTTTGTGTAGCTGCGACTGCACTACTATGGTCTGAATTGATGGGCCAACAAACACAATAAACGTGCCCTTAAAACGAAAAAATTGCCAAACGTGATAGAAATAAAATGCGAACAATCTCCATTATCTGCTGAGTAAAATCCATTGTCGGTTTATTAGCAAATGTAGAAATTGAGCCACACAGGGTACTGGTGAAGGCAGATTATCTAATCAGATATGCCAGATTTATCGCAGCCCTCATATGTACGTCTTTTAAACATTGCAAGGTATAGTGGTATACTAGTACACATGTAGTATATCTCCAGTAATTGGAATTCAGACCATTCCAGCTATCAGATTTTCAAACCTCTTATACAGAGCGCTATCAAATTATCAAAGAAACGGTCATTGCTACGTATAGATTGCAAGGTAGTAAAATATATAGGATATCAGTGTTCATCATAATCTAAAAGATAACCAAGACCTAACCAAGCGTCAAAATAATATTTTCTATAACCTATATAATAACTTTTCTACATAGTAAGTAGGTAGATATAGCGATAAAAATAAACTGCATCTCCTGAAAGTAGTAGAAGGTCTAAAATGCGGCCTTTCCTCCTCTCTTCTTGGATGCTTAAGAGTACAACTTGTACTCCTCAAAAAAAAAAAAGAGTACAACTTGTACTTCTAGATGCTTAAGAGTATAACTTGTAATTCTTGGCGTCTATGATGATTTGCCTCAGGCCTCCAACGGCGGAGACGAGCGTCAGCAGCACACCGATCACGATGCAGATCTGACCGAACAAAAACGGTAGTAAGAACATGATGAACAGATTTAGTTTACAATAATTCGAATTCGAATGCCATGCAAATCAAAGAAGAATCAACGAACAATCAGTGGACCAAAACTTACAATGTTGATGCATCATGTCAGGCCGTACTTCTTTGGCTTCTTCAATATTAGCCACATTATGCAAGGAATCTGCAGGTAGGTAGGCCATGGATGCAGGTAATTAAGCGAATGAATGACACATCACCCACGCATGGAACGAACAAGATTACATTGCAAATTCAAACTAGAAGAAGATCGACTCACAAAGTATGTGGTGGGAGCGAATCCGAATCCGCCGAAGAATCCGAGCAGGCCGTCGAAGAAGGGGAAGGTGATGCCGATGAACATGGTGGCGGCGACATAGAGCGATCGGGCGATCAAGCGCAGGCGGAGCCCCGGCGTGAAGCTGTGCTCCTTGACGAGCAAGGTCTCGATCATGTCGAACACGGGCATGGCGAAGACCTGGTAGCCGCCGATGACGTGGATGACGACCATGAGGTTGGCGGCGGCGATGAGCCAGCGCGGCTTGTCGAGGGTGATGAGCACGTTGGGGTCGACGGCGTCGCCGAAGGCGTAGTACCCTCCGAAGGCGACGGAGAAGTAGCAGAGCGCGACGATGGCATACGCCACCACGACGCCCTTCCACATGGGCTTGCTCGACTTCTTCTCCGGCGTCGACGGGATGGTGGCCTGGATCTCCAGCACCACGTTGTGGCCGGCGTACGCGAACGCGACGGCGCCGAGCGCGTTCAGCACGCCGAACACCCGCCCCGCGGCGGTGGACCCCCGGAGCGCGTAGTCGGCGGCGGCGGCGCCGGCGCCGGCGCCCTTGACGACCGAGGCGAAGAAGGCGATCATGGAGTAGGTGAGCGACATGACGGCGGCGGCGGCGGAGACGGCGGAGATGGAGTTGAAGTTGGGGAACTGGGAGAGCGGGAAGTGGACGGAGCCGAAGATGATGATCCAGAAGGTGAGGCGGATGTCCTTGCACCGGCCATGGCAGACCAGGTCGTGGAACTTGCGCAGGCACTGCCCGCCGGTGACCATGTAGACGATGTCGGTGCCGACCTCCACGATGAGCTGCTGCGGCACGATGATCCAGAGGCCAAGGCGAGGGCCGAAGGCGTGCTGGCCGAGCTCGTGGTACCGGTCGAACCGCTTGCCGGGGACCATCTCGTGCATCTCCACCATCTGCCATAGCGTGTACAGGGTGATCACGAACGACATCACGATCACCACCGATCCCAGGCCCCTACATCATTTCCAGTAATTGTACTCGATCATCAGATCAGAACAGAATTATATATATATTTATATATATTAAAGAAACGAGAGCAAAATATACCATCCGAGCTGCGACATGGCGAAGGGGAGGCCGAGCACGCCGGCGCCGACCATGGCGGTGACGTTGTGGAAGGCGGAGTAGTACCACTTGGCCGTGCGGGACGACGTGATGGGGAGCCAGTCGTCGATGTTGGCGGCGTTCTTGCCGGGCTTCCTCTCCTTGCCGGTCGCCGTCTCCACGTCGTACTGCTGCTGGCCCGCCACCGCGTCCGCCGCCGGCGACGACGGCGACCTCGTCATCGTCTCCGTTTCCGCCTCCTTCTTCTTCGAGTTCGTCGCCGGGAGGAGGCCGGGTCGCGTCGCGGCCGCGCGGCGGCGCCGGTGCGTGCGTCGACGGCGATCGCCGTGCTGTGCTTGACTGGGGCGCGTGCGATCGAGTGCTGCTCGTCCTCGGCGCGCGCGGGGAATGCGTCACCGGCTTTGACTGATCTAACGACAGTGGAAGGAATGCAGGTGCGCGGGTTTTATGGCGCGAGCGCGTCAAAAGATTCCCGGAGATGTGGTTGCCTGTAATACTACGGATCACACACACTGATTCTCCGTTAGCTCGACTAGAGAAAGTCATCACTCGATTTACCCAAAAGAAAAGGAGAAAATCATCACTCGATTTATTTTACAAATATCTATATCTCTATATACTAAAAGGATCATAAAGAATTGGAAACACCTCCCACCAAAAAACCCACCCCCACACTCTCACAGAGGACCCACCCGTCGGGCTTTGGTGGGAGGGAAAAACTAGAAAGCATAAAAAATTTTGCATGTTCCAGGCTCTTTTAGTTGTTTCCCCGCTCAACTTTTTTCACCCAAAAAAGACCCACCTAAATATATCCACATTTATACCCACGTCTATACACAATTATCCTGTATTACTAATAGACAATAAATCGAAGAATTTTTCTTCATATAAATAAATGTCAACTATTGAGTTTTGAAAATACATAAAACTCTCTATACATGAGAGAGCGAATAAAAAATATTTTTAAAAACGCTTCGCACGGCTGGTCTATATTGCAACTATATTTTATATGTTATTATATTTGATTTATTTTATACATGTGCGCACGCACATGTGCCTTTGCTAGTTTTCAAAAAAGAAAGAAAGAAAGTCATCGCTCGGAACAATAGGAAAGAGAATTAACGACAGACGATTCTGGCCAGCTGAAATAAAATCTTGGACAGTAATTCTTGTGCATGGTAAATTGCGCGGCTTAATACAGTACGGTGCTAAAATTGGTAGGATGTATAATAATAAAAAACTAGAGCCGGTAATTATTAGATAATGCTGAAATTCTAGCAATACCACCTAGTCCATCTGTTCTCAAATTGTAAGTAGTTTTAGGTTTTACTATGTGTCCTGATATAGCGTAGATTTAGTGATTTAGATGCAAACTATATATCTAGAAAGGTTAAAGTGATATGATAGAGTATTAGAGTACCTCTAAGGAGAAATATCAACTACCTGCCAGTGACTCAACTGCAGCTGCCGAGGAGAATGAACCCACTAGGGGGCCACTAGGTGACTGAACATAGAGGTCGCAGAAAATTAAAATCTAACAGTTTGGTCAGTAATGGAGGAGATATGGAGATGACGTATACGTCTCCAGAAGAATTAAACAATTTTGCCCATAGAAGTGGGCAACTCGGGCTTGATAAAGATTTTTGAGGATGATGGTGCACGTACGAATGGTACTGATTTCCGGTTCTCTCACTAATTATAGAAGGAAACAAATAAGTGAAATTAATGTGTTAATAAATGACTATGACCAGCTCATTATTGATAAATTATTAGTGATTATATATTATGGTAATTTCTATCACTGAAGAATAAGATGCTAAAATTGCTAAGATACACCCTCAAATCATCTTTAATACGATGTTACTCTCTCTTTAACCAAATCTATAGGTAATTTTTCACTCATTTTTTCAATTATTATAGTTGGGCCTATGCCCAGCCCATTGGTTCAGCCTGAAAACTGAAAGACCTTATGCAATGGCCCAGTCCGTTCCCGTCGATTAAGCTGTTCCATGGGTTGTTTGTGCCGAAACCTGCTCGGTTCATTGGTTCATTTTTTAGCGTTCTGCCTGAGCTGATATCTCCCGTTTGGGTTTTGGTGAAATTTATCTAAGCCCTTTTGCTGGTGGTGGAGGTGACAAAGACTCCAATTTTTGGTTTACACGCATTGCATTGTACTTGCAATTTTTATTTATAGAAGAATTGCATAAATGCAGAATTTTTACGGATATTGTCATGATCATGTGCTGGTGCATTATTTGGACGTTAGGAACAGTGTTATCTTCAATGGAGGCGTCTTGTTCCTGGGGATGGAGATGCCCTTTCAAGGAATAGCTTGCCATGATCTTACATACAGCAAAGCCCTCCCTGAAATTGGAGCTTGAATCTTGGATTTGTAATTTCCATTAGCCTCCACATCTATTGCCATGCCTAACAATAACAAACCATTTACATTTACCGCCATATCGTAAATCTTCATACTATAAACCCATTCACAATTGCACTCTAATGAACTACTCTGCACGAATATGCCAACCTTAAGTTGTTACGCAACCACATGCATTACATTGTACTTGTCTATTTTTTCACTCATCTAATCAAAATGAGCAAACAAGGGACAATGTGTACGCTAGATATGGTACGCCACATATTTATCACTTCATTGGATTCTTCAACTTTGGGTCCCTTGTAAACAACCTTTATCACATAAATTCATATCTTTAAGTGTGTGGTGTACTATTTTTAATGTCAAATACATGCACGCTATCATTTGCTTATCCAGAATAACTGGATAATGGTATCCTGGATTGATGACTAGATATTGCGCATCATATATATCATGTACCTGTTACTAACTTCTTCTTTAGTTAAGTGTTGATGCTTCTATTTATGGATCATGTTTCCTTTAAATACAAAAAGAACGGAACATGTCATATATGTATCCTTATTTTTCACGTTTGCGTCCCTCATAAATAACCTTTATCACGTAAATCCATATCTTGAAGTACATAATGCACTTATTGCTTCTATCAAATACACACGAATGATTGTCGTGTTTCATTTTGATTTACTTATCCACATGAAGCGGACAATTTTACACGTATCAATGACTCGATGACACATCATCTATGTGTCATACTTATCACTAACTTTTTATTTGGGCTTTGTACTTATTTATGCTTCCATATGTGGATCAATGTCCCAATAAATAGATAAGAATATGTGTTTCCTCCTCACAGAATTAAGATAGTCATAGAACAAGTTCTTCTCTTTTGAAACAACATACTTTGAAGGTTTTAGAAGTGTAGGAAGATCATGTCTGGATGGGGTCATAGAAGAGTTCCTTCTATAATTCCAGAGGAAGCCATTGTTCTACAATTCGAAGAGGACATCATACTCGACAACAACACAACTGTAAGCCGAAAAAGTCTACCAAAAGAGGATACGCAATATGTGGGCAAAGAAATCAAGTACCCCAACTTCAAGGAATTGAGCACTGATAAAAAGGTAAAGAATAAGAGCAACCAAGGAGATAGAAAGGAAACAAATGATAAGAAGGCAGTCAAGGACTTGGCAGCGCAAGTGAAAACTAGTCTCGTAATTAAGGACACCTAAGGGAAGAAAAACAAGGACATCTGCCTCTAGCAATAAACTGAAAAAGGCATGTGTATGGGTGCGTGTGTGCATGTATGTACATGCTCTCATGTGTTTGTACATGAATTGAATAAAAGATGCATCATATTACAACTATATTATACAATCCGCTATCAATATCCTATATTGTTATTGTACATCAAGCCTTTAGAGACTTATTAAACTTTTGTTTTTATGACTGGTGTATAAGTATTTCTCTTGAGGACATGTTATAACTCTTGGGAATAACTATGCAAGTGCGTATATGCAAGATAGTGTAAAATGATGGGCTTTGGTTGGATGTGGGAAAGTTGCGGAGGTTGTAATCGTGGAAGGTAGGAGGGCAAGGTGACAGATTAGGTCACTAGCATCATATGTTGCCTTAGGTAGGGCAATGGCGACTGCTTGCTGGGGGCAAAGGATTGGAAGATGTCAGTTTGCGTGAGCGAGCAAGATAGGGTGGTGAAGTTTAATGTCTTTCAAATTTTATCACAAAAGAGTACATCCACTTCCTTATATATGTTCTCAAGAAAACCCTATAGATGCAATTCCATGTTTGACGGATGTGTTGAGTAGGGATACATATTGTATATGTTTTACATCATTGGATCAACCTAAAAAAATTGATAAAAAGAAGAATACAATAGCATGCCATCTAATTAATTTGAGAGAGATAAGTGAATTAAAATAATAATTCAACATAACTAATTAGCAAATAAAAACTATTATGAGTATCGATTTATATCCCTAGCTACGCTCCACATAGCCAGATAGTTTGGGAGGAAATGAAATTATGTCTCTCGAAAGATTTAAGTAGGATGCATGGTACATTTATTTTGGGTCATTGGGTCAAACCAAAATTTGATAAAATGAACTATACCACCTAATTAATTCAGAGCACAAGTCTATTCAAAAAAAGAAAATCAGAGAACAAGTGAATTTAATAACAAGTTACTCATTGAATGCCATTTTGCATCCTAGCCCTAGCCAATAGCGAACGAGTCTGATCACCGTGCTCGCCGTACCAGCAGTGACAGCACGTTCGCTGCAACCATTCCCATTCGCAGGGCAGGAGGAGACGGCGTCGTCGCTGGCTGTCCAAGCCCAAGCCAAGGCAGGCAACGTGAACAAACGGCGTGACGTGAGGCGAGAGCGGCAGAGCCCCCGCGGCCACCGCACCGCGTCGTCGTCGTCCCCAGCCAATCCAACCCAGCGCAGCGCAACCCCCAAACCGAATCCAACCCCACCTCAGCCGCAGCGCAGCGCAGCCCGGCGCGGCGCGGACCCCCCACCCCACCTCTCGAATCCCGGCGCCGGTGCGTGCGCGCACGGCACCCGCAGGGCGCGGCGCGGCGCGGCGCGGCCATGGACATGGACAGCGTGGAGTGCCTCTCCCTCCCGGACGCCGCCATGGACGTGGACGACGTCGACACCCACCCGCACCACGCCCACCACGTCGGCCACCTCGGCCTCCCGCTCCACCCCGCCCACCTGCCCTCCGCCGGGGCCGGCCGCGCGTTCCCCAAGGTGAATGCAGGGGCCGGGGCCGGGGCGGCGGCAGCGGCCGCGGCGGGAGCAGCCGGGGGACCGCCGGCGACCAGCGTGCACGAGCTGCTCGAGTGCCCTGTCTGCACCAACTCCATGTTCCCGCCCATCCACCAGGTGGGTGCCTCGCTCCGCCTCTTCGATTTCAGATGGGGTTGCGTGCGGATTTGGGGATCTCGGTGGGGAAAGCCGGGATCTTTGCGGAGACGTCCAATCAAATTGGGCCATTTCTTGCCGGATTTGCCGTGCGTCGAATTGGGGATTTTCGCTCCCTGTAGGACCGGGTCATTTGGCTTCGAATTAATTGCGATTGAGAGGTGTAATTGGCCGCATTTGGATGGGTCAACTGCAAAACCAGCTGCGAATTGGGACTTCTTGTCAGGCGATTTGGTCGCTTTTGTTAGATTCGAAATGAACCGTGGGTTGCACTTTGGATCTGAGTTGGACGCGATATGCTACACGGAGTCTCTCCTTGCCAAACGGGTGTATTTGGATTCTTCGAAGACACAAACATTGCCATTTGTTGCTTTTCCTAGCTGCAAATGCTTTGGAATTGTGGGAAACAAAATGCCGAGATGCTTGTTTGTTGCTTCCCTGTCTCATCTTGTGAATGCTTCTGTTGTTAGTAACTGATGATGCCCCTAAAATGTACTGAGGCGCTGGTGTTTTATCTAGTCCTACCATGGAATTGTGATACTACCTCTAAACCCAAACAATCTCGATTGTGACCTTTTGAATTGCTGAGAACATTCGATTGAGCATGAGATGAATTGGAAGAGAACATCAGTATATTTCTTTCGGGGATTCAAATGCCATGATAGTCCATTTCTCATGCTTGAATCGCTTGGTATGGTCTGGGATGACATTACCTTTGAGTTCTGTTAATAGGCTCACTCGTTAATTTGCTGAGCCTTACTTTTATTTGTTATTATTGATTGGTTAGCTGATATGCTGTTATTTTGGATGAACCAGCTGTTTGTAAGTTTGTAGCTCCGTTTCCATTCTTGATTGTTTAGCTGCTCTGCTATTATTTTGGATAACTGGCTGATGTAAGTTTGTAGCTACTTTTCCATTCTTTCTAGTTTGCCCCCACATTGAATTTAGTGCTGAAAAAAATAACAGCTGAGCTAAATGGGAGGGAGAGAAGTTGTTTCTTCGTGTACATTTTCAGACACAGATTCTTTTCATCGTGCAAAGTTATGCACTAGATTCATCTTATATCAGACTGTACTAAAAAGATTATAGGTCTATTCAGTCTGTACTATGCCAACTTTGAAGAAACACATGAAAATCAGCAACCCCTGTATCCAAGTGTAACTTTCTAGGGCCCACCATGAGAAAACATGTCAAACAAGCAGTAGGATAGAATAGGTGTGTCACCCATGTAGTATACATTTTCTTTGTTATTTTGCTACATTTAGTTTTATATGAACATCAGCACATAAGTTTATATTTCAACCTCTAAGCTGCGTTGCGTCTTATCCTAGTCTGTGTAACTACTGTTTCAGTGTCTGTAGCGCTTGCATGTAAATTCAGGCAAGGGATAAGTAATTCATCCTCTTTTAGAAAAAAAATTGCTTATTTGATGCTTCTGGTTGTGGTGAATGGCCTGCATTGCTTGTTCTGTAATGTGTGGCTGAGCACGCATAACCTGGTGTTGTTTGCTTTTGGATTAGGACATTAGAGTTGTTACCTGACTGGTAATTTGTACACATGACTGTTTGTACATGAGCTGACATGTGTGTGGATGTATGTATATGGTCTGAAGATTAGGTTGACATTCTTTTTGGACATCTAATTCGAAGAACAGAGTATGGGCAAGTTCATGTCTATCGCCAAGATATTAGATATTTTCTCATGCCACTTTACTAGGTAGGCTAACTTGGCAATGAAAATAAAATATCTTTTGTTTTTGTAGTCTATTTTTGACACACTTGTGATTCAAATCAAGATAATAAAAGTTTGTTCAGCTTGGATGGGACAGAAATGAAAGCAATGGGGGATGGACAGATATGCATCTGGAGTGAGAACTAGGTGAAGTTTGTACTCTTGCTATCTGGGATTGCCCTTCATTTTAGGCCAAATAAAAAACCTTGATGAACTGAATAGGAACGGATGTGTCCACTCTAGCCTCCTCTAATGTGGCATGACTGCATGAGTATTTCTTTGACCCTTAGTTGTTTAAAACATGGTTCAATGACATGCACATTATATACATAACAAATTTTAGGATATGATGGACTGAAGAGGAGATTTTATCTAAAATTCCCATGCTCCCTTACTCCAAGCCTTGAAACACACCATGCTCCAAGTCTCAGAATAAAAATTCTTACATCCAGCCTGGATGCTGAGGATATGGATATGAAATGTCTACCTCTAGGCTCTGGTTAATATTTCCTTGTGTCATATGGATGCATCTACATGGAAGTTTTAGAGCACAATTTGTTGAGTGATGATTGTGAATGATATATCCTTAATCAAAAGAAACATGGAGTATGAATATATCATGCCAAAGGATTTCAACCCGGGTTCGAAGCACGGCACCGTCTTAAAACAAAGCCTGGTGGGAGTCTCCGCATTGTCGATATTTTGTTTTATTATTAAGCCAAAGGATTTTACCCCATACTTCTACAAGTTTAGATCATCGCTTAGGCATGAACAGAGATGGATTTTTTTTTGTGCACCTAGTTGCATGTGCACCATTTGTCTACACCACTTGGTGCATTCAGATGTGTGTTACACCAGTCCATTATTCAAATTTTTAATTTCAAATGCTGTAACATACATAGCAACGCCATAAGTACATCATAATTGGTGTGACATAAGGGGTGTATGCGTATGAACCTAGCACATTTCTTTCTCTCACCCACTAAATGGATTAAACTTTGCACCCACTAAACAGACTGAACTTTGCAATTTTGGGCGGTTAATTGTATGGCCAACCCATAATAAATTTTGATAGACACTAATGAAGCATTTGCTCATCTAGTATGGTTTTTTTGGTTGCCAGCAAGTCGTTATGGTGAGACATAATCACATGACCGAATTGATACTGGTAGTTGACAAACATCAAACATGTCTCCTGTATCTGTCAACATAAAATTTACTTGTATTCTGGTTTGCATATACTGGCAGCCTAGGTGAGCAAATGGAAATGAACTCTGTACAGTTTGGCATGCTATGTCAGTTATTGAGATTTACTGTCTTTGTTAGGACTAGTTGTCTGGCTATATCAGTTGCCATCCTAGGTAAATACTGTCTTTGTTAAGATTTAGGAATGTCTGTCTGACTATCTCAGTTCACTTGGATGGAATTATGTAAACCTGCTAGCAAGCTGTGCAGCAGCAGTTTTAGATAGTATTTCAGTTCTTGAACGTTTAGTTAGAGACTAGATAGTTGCCTCTACAGATTAAGTTTTGTTTGGAAAGTTAGGATTATCTTGTCCTAGGAGTTTGCCTGTCTCTATAAATAGACAATGTAAATTGCTCTGAGCAGCATGATTGTCCTTGGTTGCTTGATGGTTTTACTGGTTGGCAATTAAGTGCTCCATGGGCACCATTTAGAACAGTGCTCTATTACTGTAACATGGTCTTTTTATGTTAGGACTATCCCACTTGTTCTATTGTGAGTGTTAGTTATCCTTAGTTTTGTGGAAGCACTACAATTCACAAGAAATGTTCCAGTAATTTCTGATGCTAGATGCATACATAATATAGTAATAAAACGGCTCTATTTTTCTTGAGCTAAAAATGGTCATTCATCAAATACACCCATTCAGTAGAGTAATTTGATTTTTGACTTGCATTTGTCTTTTTACAGTGCCAAAATGGACATACTTTGTGTTCGACGTGCAAGGCCAGGGTGCACAACCGGTGCCCTACGTGCAGACAAGAACTTGGTGATATCAGATGCTTGGCACTGGAAAAAGTAGCAGAGTCACTAGAGCTTCCGTGCAAGTACTGCTCTTTAGGTTGCCCGGAGATCTTCCCATACTACAGCAAAATAAAGCATGAAGCGCAGTGCAGCTTCAGGCCATATAATTGCCCTTATGCTGGTTCTGAATGTGCTGTGGCTGGTGATATTCCATTCCTTGTTGCGCATTTGAGGGATGATCACAAAGTCGACATGCACAGTGGCTGCACATTCAACCATAGATATGTCAAATCCAACCCGCGAGAGGTTGAAAACGCCACCTGGATGCTAACAGTAAGTCTTAAACTAGCGAGTTAGTCCTTCTCTGATATCTATTTTTGTTTTCTGTTCATATGATCCATGGTTAAGGAGTAAGTAATATATGTATTCTAATCTTTATCTGACTTGTTTGCTGTTTCTTTTCGGATCAGGTATTCCATTGTTTTGGGCAGTACTTCTGTCTGCACTTTGAGGCCTTCCAGCTCGGAATGGCTCCAGTTTATATGGCTTTCCTCCGATTCATGGGGGATGAGAATGAAGCAAGGAATTATACATACAGCCTAGAGGTTGGCGGTAACGGTAGAAAAATGGTATGGGAAGGCACTCCAAGGAGTATCCGTGACAGCCACCGCAAGGTTCGGGACAGCCATGATGGCCTCATCATCCAGAGGAACATGGCACTGTTCTTCTCGGGCGGTGATAGGAAGGAGCTGAAGCTGAGGGTGACTGGCAGGATCTGGAAAGAGCAGACCAACCCTGACGGAGCCTGCATTCCGAACCTTTGCAGCTGAGCAAAGGAGACGGTTGAAAAGAGAAGAAAAGATTGTGCTATTTGGCTGGCTTGTTATTTCAAAATTGCTTCCATTATAGGAAGGTATTGTGCTCAGTCATGCTTCATTTCTTGCATTTTCTCTTTTTGATTGAAGGCCAAACTGTATGGGACACTTCATTTCTTGCATTTTCATAGGAAGGTATTGTGCTCAGTTTTGCATTAAGAGCTCAGTGTTCATTTGATAGACTACGGTCTACGGATGTGATCATGAAGAAAAAGAAAGTGCAAGAAAAACACAACGCATCACTTTCTGCAAATTGGATCAGGATACTGTACGCTGCTACTAGTTTCGACTGTGAGCAGTACCACTTCTGTACCTCGATGCACTTCGGTGTCAAAAACACAGCGTCTGCATTGGACAGACTTGTATGGGAGCTTCGTTTGTCAGTAGCCGGTGTGAGTGGCAGGAGCAGGACATGCACACTTGAGGCCCTTTTGTTGTTTTCCCGTCAGGGAATCAATCCCGCGTATCCACAGGATACCCATGATCTTATTACCTAGGCTTTGCATGATCCTCACACATATCATGGTAGTACTTACGTATTCATAACCTTCTTTCTTTCATACGGATTATTTTACAGAGGGAAAATAATATTATCCACACTCTTTAGTAAGTACTTCCTTCATTCCAAATTATAATTTATTTTGACTTGTATAGATACACAACTTTTGGCTATACATTCAACGATATAATATGTCCAGATATATAGCATATAGAAAAGCTAAAATAAATTGTAGATGGAGTAGTAGCTTCGGCGTGGTGATAATGCATTGCATAAAAGATGATGAGGTTGACTATAAAATGATGGAAATTGCGTGTATATGATTTCGTTGGCTAAAACATATCTCTGTAATAATTATTCTATTTCCACAACAATGTTTATATATGTGAGCGCTAACTTTGATAACATAAGAGCATCTCCAAGAGTGACTAAAAAATAAAGTTTCAAAATACTAGTTTTGGGACCTTACGAAAAAATTATTGAGAGGAAAAAAATACCCTTCCATCCAATGGTTCCCAAAAAATTAGACCCAAAAGCAGCCATGTCATCAATTGTGGGGCCACTGCTTGATTTTTTTGATGAACAGTAACTCGGGATTTTTTTGTCCGCCCTTTTTTCCGCGGGATATTGGGAGCTAAGAGAAGGGGGTAAATTTGGCCCAAAATGGAGTCTGTATTAGGCACACGAAAAAATTGGGAATAGAATTAGACACTGTTGGAGCATTATTTTCATTTTTTTGCCCAAAACTGATTATTGGGAGCGTTTATTAGGTACTCTTGGAGATGCTCTAAATAATTGCTACCAGAGAACAATGACATTAACTTTACAATAGTTTCCATGGCTAAAATTCATTATTGTTCGCACATCCTGCCATGCTTTTAGCCATAATGCAACGATTTCTAGGCATGAAAAAAGCCTATTCGAGAGAGAGGGAGAGAGAGAGAGGGAGAGAGGGAGAGAGAGGGAGGGAGGAAAAGTGACAAATGGCGTGGGCCAACTCTTGCTTCCATCCACGTGCTTGGTACAAATAGGCCCATGGGGCCCCAGCGATAATTTGTCCCTAGAAACACAGAGCGACATGTGCGTTTGTGTACTGGTAAGATCAAGCTAAAGTGCTAAACCTTGCAGATAAGTGAACTAAAAATGGATGGCCGTCGGCCACAGTCATTGTTTAGAAAATGTCATCGATTATAAAAGATTTATGTAAATTGCTCCGGCCGCTGAGCAATGCCAACTCCGAGCACATTTGAATGCACTCTCTCCTTCTCAGTATAAGTGTATTTTTAAAATTCGAACAATAAATTAATACTGATAGAAATAAATTTTGTATCCATGTACTCAGTATAAATTAGTATATTCTTTTGATACCGCTAATAGCTTTATTTTAGAAGTATAATACAGAAAGTACCTGAAATCTGGCTCCTATACAGCATGGGAAGGTCTGCCATGCGAACATGGTAGGTTCCTGTGGCCAAATGTGTCGGTGTCAGGGAGTTCTTTTCCTTTTTCTTTTACTGGTTTTTTTTTTGAGAGCGTCAGGCAGGAGCAGGAAGTTACAAGCTACAACCACCGGCACCACATGATTCGCAGTTCACACCAGCTTGTGGCAGTAACCACTGCCGTCCTGATCCGCTAAGCATCATGATAAGTGAGATAATCTAACCACCACGCTACCATGCTCACCAAACACCGGTACTTGCCCACCAATTATGCGTCGTACATCAGCAGCTAGAATATGCTCCCTTTAATCGCCGGCAATATAGCATAACAACTCGCATTTTGCAATGACATCTAGACTGCATTTTGGAAAGGGCATCTCAACTTGCATATTAAAGTCAGTGCATGAAAACCGCATTTTCTCACGCTAGTACTTGCAAAATTCGATTTGGAACCGAGCAAAGTTCCGGCGACTTGCAAGATGCCAACATTCGCAATGACACTTCGATTTGCGTTTGTTGTAACTGGAGTTGTTGCCGGAATGAACATGACTTCTCAGTGTTTAGTTCCACCAAAAACTCAAAAATTCTCTCTCCAAACTTCACTATCCACCTATCACATCAAATCACATCAAATCTCTCTCTTCATACATGAAACACTAAACGTGGATAAATAAAAAAACTAAATACATGGTTTTGATGTACACAACGAGACAAATCTTTTGAGCATAGTTAGGTCATGATAGGACAATGTTTACCACAAACAAACAAAAAATGCTGCAATATCCGATGTGACATTTTCACCAAACTTTCTCTCCCACTTTTTGGAACTAAACACATCCTCAGATGAAAAGGAAACACGATGATGACATGCAAATACTAGGAACTTTGTGCCTGACCTTGTTTACTTGACACAAGGGACCGAATGTGAATTGCTTAATTGGAATATCCATATCAAGGACCAAACCTTTGTTTGGTCTAGATTCTGAGCACCTAACAATCTGTAGTATCAGTGATAATCTACAACAGTAAGAACATATCACAAATCTAGTGAACATGGGGAACTCAAAGAGCTACAAATCTTCAGAACCAAAGAGATTAATCTAATTTACAGATTTACCAACCAACCTTATGTTACAATTTCAATTCACTGACTGAATCGAATCCAAATAAACTAATAATTTGATAATGGGAGCAGTACTAGCAACCAACTAACAAGCAGGCTGATGAGATTGTCAGATGGATGGATCTTGGCCGGCCGCCGCCGAGCAGTGGTCAGCACCGGAAGCCGAGCACGCGGCCGTCGGCCGGCGAGACGCCGATGCGGCAGACCTTGGCGGCCTCGACATGGTGGGTGAAGACCTTGAGCACGGTGATCTTGCCCTTGACGACGAGCAGCGAGTCCACCTCCATGACCGGCGGCTGCTGCTGCTGCTGTGGCTGCGGCTGCTCCACGACGAGCGCGGCCGTGACGTGCGGCGCCGGGCCGGAGGCGGGGACGGAGATGGTGTCCGGCTGCGCGGCGGCGGCGGAGGAGGCGGGGCCGGAGACGGGGAACGCGGGGACGGCGAAGCTGGTGGCCATGTACTGCGTGCGGCCGCCGTCGATTTTTCCGGCGGGGATGTACATGGCCCCGACCTCGGCGCCGGCGTAGGCGACGCGGAGCGAGCTGTCGTAGTGCGCGAGCGGGGAGCGGTTGGGGTTGCGGACGGAGGCGAGCTGCTGGAAGGTGAAGGCGGCGGTGCCGTTGGCGAGGGCGAAGGCCGGGAGCTGCACGGCGGTGACGGCTATGGCCGGCGCGCGCGGGCGGTAGAGCAGGAACAGCGCGGCCGCGGCGCCGCCGGCCGCCAGGAGGAGGAAGAGGAGGGCTACGACGCAGGACGCCGCGGGGGAGGAGGAGCGGTGGCCGGAGCGCGCGGCCGCGTAGTAGTGCGGCGGCGGCAGCTCCGGCGCCGATCTGGCCATGGTGGCGGCCGGGGAGCAGCGAATCTTGCGGGGGTTCTTGGTGGGTAGCCGAGCGAGCCCGAGGAGGGTGGAGGGTGGTGTCACTGTACTAGCACACGCACGCGACGCGGGCACGGGGGCGAAACGAAAGTAACGGGAGTGGAGGTGTCAGTGGTCGGTGAGTTTACACGGGAGAAAGAAGAAGAGACCGGAGTCAGCTTTACCTCCGGATGGAGCGGAAGCTGAATTCATACCAAATCTGTATCTCATTCGCTTTCTGATTTTTTTGCCAAAATCTTATTGTTCTGAAGGTTTCGTCAAAACTGTTTTTTTTTTAAAATACCAAGTTTTGTTTTTTTTAGCACAAAAAAAATACCAAGTTGAGTTGAGCAGGAGCAGTTTGTTGTGTTGGGCTGGGCTGCCGAAGATTACTGTTGATTTGGTGCTGCCGGCCGAAGAGCAGTTTGTTGTACTGGGCTGGGCTGGGCTGGGCCGGACAGGTGATTTGATTTCTGTGCGAAATAATTCGGGGAAGAGAAATCAAATCACTTCTTGTCACGCCTGACACGCGGGTCCCGCCTTGTCGGTTCCAACTGCAGACGCTGGTTGGTGGGGTCCGCACGCGCTCCACCAACCCCCTTCTCTCCGGAATCCGTCACCCGCGCGGGTTACCGTACGGCGGTGGCCGGTGGGCGCCGGATCTGGAATGGCTCAGGGGCACAGGACGTGGTTGGGGGTGGCGGGAACAAGGTCCGGCCTCGGGGTCCCCGCGAGCGGAGGAAGCGCCATGTCAAGCTGACCGACGGACGCCGGCTGCAATTCCGTCATGCCGCCGCCGCCGCCGCCGCACAACAGGAGGCGGCGGCCACCAGTTTTCCTCCTTGTCTCCAATGGTAACAGCATTTACCTTCCCTCTGTGTTTTCCATTTCTACCATTTGTTAGCAGCAGACCAGCAGTTTAGGACCAACACCTGTTGCAGCAAATACATGCAACTGAAATATCTGCCTTAATAGAAAAGAACTATTATTTCCTGGATAAATCGTAGCTTCGTACATTGTCCACTGTGCTTGTAACAGATTAGTGGTCATCACCACACACCAGACGACGGAGGAGAATTGCAGCTTCAGACTAGTTTGACGAACATGACTTTTTCACAATTCTGAGAGTACACAGCAGCTATTCATCTGATAAGGAAACACACCTACATCCATGGACGTAGCAGTTCTGCTACTTGTTCCATGAACCATGATTATTACTAAATACAAATACATGTTGAATCTGAACTGACAAACCAAAAATACCCTGTACAGATAATTTTATATTAGTGTAAAAGCCAAAAAAAAGTATTAGTCTGAGAATTATACACGACTTATTATCAGCTGATAACAGGACCTGAATTGTAAATTCCAACTTTTCAAAAAAAAAATTGTAAACTCTGGAGTTGGTCCTGTGCTTCTGTCTCCCACCAAGCAGGAAATACACGTATAGTCCATCCGGCCATTCAATTATCAGATTCCAGCAGGGTCTGTACTATATGTTCCATGGTTGGTCTTTTGCTTCTGTCTTCCTCCAAGCAGGACACTGCCAATTTGATTAGTGTTCTTGCTTGCACGTAGTTGATGGGCCGATCCAATTTCGAATCCACAAACCCATCAATGCATGACTGTTCCTCTCTTTCCAGTTTATCAGAGAGCATCCTGACAAGTTTCCTAAGCATATTATGCACTGAACCTTCTACCAGCTCTGAAACTCTAGTGCCAGACAATAGCTCAAGAAGCACGACTCCATAGCTGTATACATCAACTTTCGCTGTGATGGGGAGACCAGATACCCACTCAGGAGCAATGTAGCCTAGTGTTCCTCGCACATGGGATACATCCTGGTTGGGCCCACTTCTGTCTAGTAACTTTGCCAACCCAAAGTCAGTGATCTTAGGCTCAAAATTTTCGTCTAACAGTATGTTCTCAGGTTTCACGTCGCAATGGATGACCCACTCTAGGCACTCATGGTGAAGATAGGCTAACCCTTTTGCAACGCCTAACGCAATATTGAACCTTACTTTCCAGTCCAACAAGATATTGTTTTTGTCATTGAACAAAATGTTAGCCAGTGATCCATTCTCAACATATTCAGAAACCAACAGCCTGTGAGATCCTTCTGAACAAAAGCCCCATATCCTCACAAGATTCATATGGTTGATCCTCCCAATTACACTTAGCTCAGCTTGAAACTCTTCCTTGCCTTGCTTTACATTTTCCAGCTTCTTCACAGCCACCTTCCTATCATCTTCAAGAACACCTTTGTAGACAGTCCCTGAGCCTCCCCTTCCTAGCTCAACTTTAAACTTTCTGGTTGCTTTGACAAGTTCTCTGTAACTATACCTTCGGAAATTACTTGTCATTACTTTGTAACCTTCCTCAGCTGCCCATAATTCTGATGGCCAAAGCTCTCTTCTCAAAACAAAGAACCATGCAAAAGAAATAAAGGAAACTTCAACAACAAAAAATGCAGCTATGAACCCATAGAAGTAATACCACTTTGATTCTCCTCCACCGGTCTTATGCACATCTGGAAATGGTACTCTGATGCTTTTGTTCATCTGATCACAGTCAAGATGGTGTGGCGTAGATTCAAACACATCGGAATGGGGAATAGCGGCACCTGAAACATTCACCCTTATTGGAAGCTTGAGATATATTGTCCGTACATCAGGTGTTGGGTAAGTTCTTCCACTGTAAAGATAGGCTTTTGGATAGCATGATCCTGTACCTTCCTGATATTGAAAGCCTTGACAGGTGCAGTCACTGATGCAAATATTCCTACAAGTCCGAAAAGAAACTGACAGAAGATGTTGTTGATCCGACCCCCAAAAATCTGTATTTGGTAGTTTCACAAACTTCATAGATCTTTTGTCATAATGTTCACATGTTACATTGACGATAGGCGTACAACCTTCAGTCCAGTTACCTGGGTTTCTTATTACATAACCTGGTGCGCATGAACATGTAGGTTTAGGTGAGTAATAGCAGATTCCATTAGGACCACATAAGCCATGAATATTGCAAGGTTGGGACATTGCTACCATTGAAACTGACCATGACCCTTCTGAATCATTCAAGCTATACAGACGGAGATTACCATCAGGATCAATGGTTAGCCTTCTATTAATGTTTGGCCCTGCATCAGAGGCCACAAGTGGACCATCAGCAAAATCGCTTGACATAAGGCTCCCACTATTATCAAGGATTCCCAACCTCGTATTATTATACTGGTTTCGGCCATCCAGGTAGAGAAATTTATCAGGGTCTGGCCAGTATATATCTGAAACTTCAGGCACATGATATATAAGTGATAGTGCCGAAAGGTCACTGAAACGGAAGATATAGTTACCAGGACTGTGCGATTGAGTTGTAGGAACTAACTTTGTGGTAGCAGTGATTTGTTGTGTTGGTAGGAAAGTGTCTGTTGGTGAATCAAAACTTTGCCAGACTGTGTTACCTCTCGAGTCCTTGATGATGAGATTCCCGTTGTTCAAAAGGTGAGCATGCTGAACATCTGTGAATTTGCCCTCAGCTTGCCACATGACTGCACCATCATAATCTGTAAGGACCATGTTGCCATCCTTCTGCAAGGTTATAGCCGACCTCCTGGCATGTACAGGACGATCAGGGTTTGCGCTCCAGACAATGGTCTTGTCTGCTGCCTTGGAGTACCATATTGAGAAAGTGAAGGCGTTGGTGTAGATTTCGTAGAAGCCAGAGGAGAAAGTGCCATCTGATGACTGTAAGAAGTTGGTTTGGTAGGATTCAACTCTGAGAGACGAACCCAGTGTCAGAATTTTACGGGATGCAGCTCTTGGAAACAGAGCAAAGAAAGAGAGGATGGAAGCAGTAGCAAGGAGAGTTCCAAGAGGAGGAGCCATTGTTGCAGAGTTGGCTTTTGGGCGATGAATGAACAACTACATATATCCCATGCCATGCCTAAATTTTGTCTCAATCCTGAAAGAAAAAACACTATTCCTGGTCAAATTCAGAGTGCTATGGGGTTCAAATTGTTTCAGCTTTCTTTGTGGACACTGATGGTGAAATATGCAGCAGTGTCTAACAGCCAGGTATAGTCAAGCTTTGCTACTTCCAGAGCTCAAGAAAAGTAAATATGAAGAGTGACACTTCTGTAATAGTTCAGTCAAAACAATGTACCAGGCTCAAAGCTAGAAACCAAGTGGGTCCCCCCTATAACTTTACAGCTACCTTGTTTAGTTCCCACCAAATTTGGGAGTTTGGGGTCTCTTCGTAATCATTGCGCCACTGTAGCATTTCGTTTGTATGTGCGAAAATTGTTCAAAAATTGATTAATTAGGCTCAAAATGTTCGTCTCGCAGAGTATAACAAAACTGTGCAATTAGTTTTTGATTTCATCTATATTTACTACTCCATGCATGTTATAACATTTTAATGTGATGGATAATCTTTCTTTTTGCATAGTGAATTTGGGAGTTGCTTTATGGACATGATGCTTCACGACGGCTTCTCTACGCTTGAACGTTCAGATGAATTGACATTGACCACGGTTTGCGTCGCGGACTTGGGGCGTGAGGAACTGAGGATAAGGTCATCATGATTGCTTTCAGGCAGCGACATTTTAGCATGATCGCTTTCAGGCAACAATGTCGACATTTTAGTGTGTAACTAACCACAGGCACAGAATACAAATTGCAGAATGCAATTATGGAGACAGCTGAATAAATATGTTGTGGATTTTGAAGGTGACCGAGTCTTTTTTTTTTGAGATCAAGGTGACCGAGTCTTTTTTTTTTTTGAGATCAAGGTGACCGAGTCTTGATCATGTCACAAACGCATCATTGGGTTATTCTGTCTCCCCCACGTGACATGTATGGAAAACAAGCCATATACTTGATGTTGACATGGGTATTCCGTATTCGTTGGTGTTTCAGCAAACGGCCAGTGGGTGAAAACGTGGTCCTGGCAAGTGGCTGCCTGGATTGTCAGCATCAATGAATATGAATCAACGGAAGCAGCACATCAGCGTTCCATCAATTTCATGCTAATTTTATTTTGTTCTGGTGGAACTCCATTAACCTATGGAACTGGGTTGTTCCGCTGGGAATGGTACGTAGTTGATAGAAGACCAATATTTTGTCTCTGTACTTCCTGTTGACCACTTGCATCAGATATTTTTGGATGGCCTACTGTTTTTTTTTCTAATAAGGATATGGTGACGCGCTGATAGCATTTCTGCTCCACACGACTTACTCTTGTTGGTATCCGCATGTCGTATTGTCTGCTCAACAGTTGTGCTTCGGGAAGGATAACTGTACTCCATTAGTTTGTCTATACAAGTTTTTACTGCATACATGTATATATAATAAAAAGAACAGTGTTCAGCACACTCAAGATTTTGCTTTGTATGGATGTATGTGCCTAGAGGTCAAAATGGATGAAGATATATATGGTACACAATGGGCCTGTTTAGTTTAAAAAGGTACTCCCAAATACACTATGCAAAAATAAGATTTCTCGTCATATCAAAATGTCATAACATGCATGGAGTATTAAATGTAGATGAAATCAAAAACTAATTACGCAGTTTTGTTGTACTCTGCGAGATGAACATTTTAAGCCTAATTAATCAATTTTTGGATAATTTTTTACAAATACAAACGAAATGCTACAGTAGCACAATGATTACGAAGTGACATCTTACTCCCAAATTCAAACTCCCAATTATAACATAACACCACCAATAGCGTTGTCTCTCGGGGAAACCCAGATGGTCCAATTTTTGACAGCACGAGTCAACATTTGGCAAGAGGGTCAGCTGGCTGCAAATTCTGTCACCACTTTCGTACCTTCTTCCATTCTTTTACCCCTTTCTTCATTCGACGCCAGACGCCTGCTCCTGTTGCCGACGCGCGACGCCACGCGATCTCATATCGCAATGGCAAATGCCGTATCTCTGTCACTGTCATCAGACGTTTTAACATGAAACATGTGCACTGCTTGCATTTGCGTGTCTTAGCCTAATATTACACTGGATCGTTGCTTACTTACGATGGAAAGCTATTAGAGCCAGGACAAGAGACATTTTCTCTCTCGAAACATTAGACAAGAGACATTTGCGCTTTGATTCCGCGCCCCAAACGTATCTCTCACATTACACGCGTACAGTACTTGGCTGCAGTCAGTATGTAGACGCCAATAGCCAGGCAAACACTGTCAGTACACAAAAAAGCATACAATCAAATCTTGTCCTCACTAAATATTAACACAAGCCTGCTAGTCTAAAGAAACTGCCATCATCATCGACTACAAACTTATCGAGTTCGCGCCGGCAGATAGCCAACAACTTGCTATGACAACCAAGGAAGACTGGGAAATTAAATTTCTTGGGGACAGGCACCAAACACAGAAATTAACGTAGGTGGTGTTTAGATGTTAGAATTGGGAGGTTGAATTTGGGAGTAAGATGACACTTCGTAATTATTGCGTTACTGTAGCATTTCGTTTGTATTTGTGAAAAATTATCCAAAAATTGATTAATTAGGCTCAAAATGTTTGTCTCACAGAGTACAACAAAACTATGCAATTAGTTTTTGATTTCATCTACTGTTGGGGGTCGAATTTCA
Source organism: Echinochloa phyllopogon (assembly GCA_033239725.1). NCBI lineage: Eukaryota > Viridiplantae > Streptophyta > Magnoliopsida > Poales > Poaceae > Echinochloa > Echinochloa phyllopogon. Next base: position 5,768,144 of record BTCW01000003.1, read on the forward strand.
GAAAGGCCTTACCTCCGACAAGGTCACGGCTCCATCAAAGTTGAAGGTTCGACATGATAGAGCTAACGAAATCACGATCGAAGGTGGCCACGAGATTCAGAACGCAGCGAAGAAGCCGTGATGACCTTTGAACATAAGAATGTCAAGGAACAGAATAGCAAGATCGAGACGAAGGTAAAGCATTTTGGGAACGCAAAGACAAAGACGCAGTTAGGCTGCCACGCGAGAAAGCACGACATAAGCGAAGGTCAGGAGGAGTTCGCCGGGAGTTCATTGAGGCGCCCAGCACCTTCGATCGTCGTTTCGAGGGTCAGAAGTTTTGAACATCAAAGGTCAAAGTCGGAATAAAGTGTAAAGCAAGCCTTCACCATGTACGGTCAAAGCTTGCGTCATGTAAACTTTAGTCAGTAGTCAAATGACGCACGTCATGTATGCAGAAATGTCCTTTTTATCCCTGGTGTGGTTCAAGTAGTCAACTCTAGTATTAGTATGGTGGACCCAGGGAAGGGGCAATCTTGTATTTTGTACAGCACAGGTACCCCTATAAAAGGAGGTCCTAGCGCTCCTTTTTAGGGGGACGACTTTTGAAATTCTGGAATATGATGCGAGTTTTCATTGGTCATCTCTAAAATCTTTACTTTACTGCTGGTTCTATTTGACCCTTGGAAAAATAGACACCAACAGTTGGTGTCACACCCGGATTTACACAGAAACCCGAATGCTACTATATGTGTGCCCAGGAAGTCCACAGAACACATATAGTTAACAAATATGATAAACAGAGTACATATGCTCGAATAAAAATAATTTAACATCAGAGTTACCTAAAACACAGCGGAAGACTAACACTCTCGACAGGTAGAGCCTCAAGTCCACAGGGACACCGACTGGTTGACCACAGCTCAGTAGTATGGAAGATCCTCAAGAAACTTCATCTGTTACCCATCCGGGATTTTGTTGAATAATAGCAAGCGTAAAAGATTTCGTGACCCTGAGCAAGGCTATCATGATAAATTTACACTCTGCAGAGGTTTCACCCTTTGCCCACCAGTCGCGTAAAAGTTCAAAGAACTTTAAACCCAACCATGCTGAGGTGGCCAAACCTCATAAACCACACTTCCGAGGTGTGATCGCATAGGGACGCTACGAGGCTTTTCGCAAGACACCCTAACAAGACAGTAGCCGCTATGATAATACAAGGTGGTGAGACTCTAGGCACCGAGATTGACTTACGCTCATGTAGCGACATGAGGGGGTCAATGGCGTCCATGCGCAGCAAAGAATAACAACAACAAAATAAATAACGCAACGTGTGGAGCCCCCGCACTAACGGAAGCTCCCAACACGGGACTGGGTCTAACGAGACCTAGCCGACGGGGCTACCGTCCTCGGTGGAATCAAGAAAACACCTCGTGCCTTGCCTCCCATAACGCCGTCGGCCCGTCGGTAACCACTGTCAAGCTAGAGCCGTACATGCTACTTGTCCAAGACCAGAGCCATTATAGTTCTGGCGGTGGCGACAGGCTCCTGGGTTGCCGCTTTAAGAACCAGTCCTTAGGGAGAGACACTAGGGCAAAGCACACAGCACATGCTCTAGCTCCCCGATCCATGTTACTAAAAAGCAGGTTTTAATCATCAAATTGAAGTGAACCGTTAAATCAAAATTAACAGTTAAACAGAGGTGACAGTAGCTGCGCATAGCAAAGATTCTACCCATATGCATAAACCCAAGGTAAACAAGGACAGGATAATCAAAACTAGGTACAACCTTAAAGGTAAATCAATTTAGACACATGCATGTATGAAATAAATGATTAAAGGGTGTGTAGGTAGCAAGGATTGTCTGTGCTATAACTTGCCTCAAATCCATTATACAGTTGCTCAGATTCTTCATTTCTTGATCTTGAATCTCTCGAACGACCTTCCTCTATTCGCAACAATCAACAAGCGCAAACATGCGGCTAAACAAGCAAGCAAACAACATACAACTAAGAACAGTACACCAATCAAAAGAAAAGCTTTAAAAGAGCGCGCTAAAGGATAGGGCTTGGTTCTATGGTCACGTAAGCGCAAGAATCGCTGGAAACAGGGCTACGGTTGAAAAGATACAACTTTTGAAAGTTTGGTATTATTAAACAACAACTATATGCTTGGTTGATTTTAATTAAACAAAATCATATGTCATGGTTATTTCAAAGATTTACATTTGAATATGTAAAACCGAGGTAAATGCTACTCAAGTTTTATTTATAAGTGTTTATGTAAAAATTATACCAAATTAAACATTATTTTGAAATAAAACAAGTGAGAGCATCTAATCGATTAATTTTACGAATCGTGTTGAACTAATCATTATTATGATAGAAACACATTTACGTTGATATTAATCGAGTTAACATTTATTTATGAAAAGCCAGAGTTTAACTTTATGTTGCTTTTGATTAGAAAAGCTAGTTGTCATAAACATTAATCATGTTAATAGTATTTATGAAAATCGAGATATAGCCTAGTCAAATTTTATTTATAAAAGTGACTGAATAGTATTAATCAAATTAATATTTAACATAAAAACCGAGTTTAAACCTTAATAATATTTTAATTACAAAAACATATTGAAATAACCTTTAATCAAATTAATGTTAAATAAAATTCTGAAATAAACATGTTAAATAACAGTGCTAACGTGTAGTTTAAGTTGACATGAATCTAACGCAACGAAAACGGATCGAATCGGAGTTAAAACGTGGAATCTAGGGCTTAAACGGGTTTTCAGGGACCTATTTACGATTAACCGTAGTTGGCAGGGGTTTTTCCGTAAAAGCAGGGACCTAACCGTAAACACTTTTGAACTAGCTGGACTGCGGGTTGATTTGGGAAAAACATAGGGGCTCTTTTGAAAAACTGGCAGGGCTGACCGGTATGGGAAGGTTTGACTCAAGGGCGAGGATGCGTGGAGGTCGTCGGATTGCGATCGGACGGCTCGGGTTCGTTTGGGGGTCCTGGTCGCTGGCGGCGAACAGAGACACGGCGGCGCTCCGCGGGCTGCGGCGGCGCATCGCCGGCGTAACACGTAAACGTGCTAGCGGCCTCAGTTCGCGGCGGGAGCTGGACGGGGAGGGAGCCGAGGTTGTGGCGAACTCACCACGGTGGATCCTGACGTGGGAGGAGCAGTGACGGCGAGTGGCGATGGCGAAAGGCGGGCGGCGGTGCTGCAAAGGCCACGGTGAGCTCGCGAGGGTCCAAAGATTGGGGAAAAGCGACGAGAATGGCACGGGTGGCATCGTTACCTTCGTGTGAAGCCTCTTCGGGGGTCGAGAGGGGTAGAGCTGTGCCGGGGCGGCGGATCGATGGCAACGGCGCTCGAACTTGAAGAAAGCGGCGGCGCTGCGAACTTTGTGGGCGAGGGATGCGGTGGTTGCGGCTTAAGGTGGAGAGGCGGCGTGGGCGGCTGCTTAAATGGGGCCGGGGGAGTGCGGGTGGAGTTCGGATGGCGAGGCGGTACAATCGCCAAGGAGGCGCGGCGGCTTGTGCCTTCCATGGGAAGACCACACCTTCCTTGTGGAGGTGCAGCGGGATAAGGAAGGAGGCAGCGGCGAAGCTTCGTGGAGGTTTCCAGGGGGTCCGCAGGGTCACGTAGGTGGGGAAGGTCGGGTCCACGGTGGACCTCGGCGTGCGCGTCTAAGGTGACCCGAGTCGGACTCGTGTGCGGCTCGGTCGGAGGTAGGGGGTGGATCCGACAGGCGGGGTCCGCCCGTCAGTGACAGGGAGCGGCGGGGCGAGCTGAAGTCTTGGGCCGGCGCGAAAGGAGGTTGGACTATCGGCCCAAGCAGGAGCGGGGGGAAACGGGGCTGGCGCGGAGCTGGGCCGGCCCAAGCGGAGGGCGGGAGAAGCGGCTGGGCTGAGACGCGACGCTGGGAAAGAGTGGAGGGGGCGAAAGCGAGCCGGGCAGAAAGTTCAGGGGGCGAAAACGAACTTGTGCTGAAACAACTTTTCTAGGGCTCAAAACAAAGCGATTCAAACTCGAATTTAAACTAGGTTTAAATTCCAATTCGAACCGCACACAACCAAAACTCAATGCAGCAGCATGAATGCAACATACTCAAAATTTAAACCTATGTTGCTTTAATTTAATTTAGAAAACAAAATTTTCCTATACTAAATTCCCTGTAAATTTTATAAAGCTTGGAAAATTTTAGAAAATTAAGAAAAATATTGTATTAATTATGTTAAAAAATTCACAACCCAAAATTCGAAAATTTTGGGGTGTGACAGTTGGCGCCCGCCGTTTTGTGTGTGCTCGTTAGACAGACTCACATGGCTCCTGGGGGAAAGGCTGGCGTAAGCAAGGAAGGAACGAGTTTGCAGTTTCCGTCCAACATGGAATCTCCTACATCTTTTCCCGAATAGCAGCCGGCCACCTTCGATGTGAGCCCAAACACAAGCAAGTCCGAAGCCTCAAAGAGTAGGAAAAGAGCTTTAATGGTAGCAGCGAAAGTAAAAAACTGAAGGCAGGTATCTCTGTTTCGCATACAGTCACCTCAAGGCCAGAGAAAGAAGAGGCTCATGAGTTGGAGTTAACAAAGCAAGAACTCAAGCGGTTAGAGAAAGAGAAGGCAAAAATACTGGCCGAAGCCTCGGCATTACAGCGTGCTACGACAGTAAAGCAAGAGCTCACAGCAGCAAAGGCAAGGTTAGCAAAGCTACAAACAAAGCTACAAGCGATGGCCCAGAAACAATCTGAATTAGACTTGCTAGAGCATAGCTTAGAGAACCAGGAAAATGCTTTGCGTGGAATACCAACTGCAGTAGATACTTCTAATCCATTCAGAAACTTGATAGTCTCAAGGCCTGTGGATTATGCCGACCCTTTAGCTCCTAGCCTGCAGCTGGCGGCGTGGCCCCCAACACATAGGGGACATCCAGTACCAAAATTCAACGGCATAGGAGATGCTAGACAATTTCTCATGGCTTATGAAGCAGCTATAGCGTCAACAGGTGGCGATGACACAGTCTTAGCTAAATATTTCGTCATAGCATGCGAAGGCATAGCATTGAACTGGTATTCATTATTGAGACCTTTGTCAATTCAGTCCTGGCAAGATCTCAGAAACAAGTTCTTGGAAAACTTCAAAGGGATAAAAAGGGATTCACTCAACAGCAGCGACTTGTTCAGTTGCATCCAAGGAGACAGAGAGCCATTACAATTGTATTTCCAGCGGTTTATTCAGCTCAGGGCTCAGGCGCTGAAGGTGCCAGATGAGGTTGCAATCGAAGCTTGCATCAAGGGTCTCAAAATCGGACCTTGTGCGAATTTCTTTGCTAGAGAACCACCAACCTCAATGAACGAGCTGTACATCGCCTTCGAAAAGTGGTGCAGAGCTGATAAGGATCACATACGAAGGTCAGAAGAGGCCAGGAGAGCCAGGCAGATGCAGAATAGCTCTCAAGCCAATCGTTGGGATCAGCAAACAGGACAAAAGAAATGGTTTCCACAGAACCAACATACAATATATCAAGTCGAAGCTCATAGCGTGGACAACCAAAATTTTATTCAGCCAACCCCACTTTCGAACGAAGAATCACCAAATTGGAAAGGCAGCGAGAGAGATAATGGAGGTAGCAGAGGAGGAAGGTCCAGTAGGGGCAGAGGCTGAGGACGTGGCAGACAGCCTCAAGAAGAAAGGAAATACTATTGTATATTTCACGGAGAAGGCATGGGTCATGGAACCAAATTTTGCCCAGAAAGCAAGAAAGTATTGGAAAGAATGGCAGCAGAAAAAGCTCAATCCGAGAACAACGCTTCAATCAGCCAAAGTGTGAATTGGACTAATCACCAAAACATGCAGAGTTATCCCCAAACACCTTACGCTCAGACTTAAACTAGAAGCACACAGGCATTCCACTACCAACCAATGCCCCCTTACCCATCTCGAAACAGTCAAGTACCTTCAGCTCCACCTATGGTCAACCTCACTCTCAGTGAAGCTCAAGGGCTGCAGAACCCAAAAGAAGAAGGCAAGGACAACCAATCAAATTGTTTGCCAACGGTAGGAATGATCATGCCCATCTCAGGGGGGTCATCTTTGCTGTTCGAAAACAAGAGATAAAGACAAGACTATTTTAGGAGTGTCAACAATATTTCTGTCGAAGGGCCGGTGATTAGATCAAGATGGTCACATATACCAATCACCTTCACCGAACAAGATCTCAAGCTCACAAATTTCCCGCATAACGACGCTCTGGTCATCAAAGCTAATATTGCAAGGTGGAAGATTGGAAGGATATTAGTGGACACTGGAAGTTCTGCAGACATCATATTTGCAAACACCTTCGCGGAGATGAAGCTGGAGCAAAACATGTTACAACCAGCCGACAATCCCTTGTGCGGATTCGGAGGAAAAAGAGTGCCAGTCTTAGGCAAAGTCGACTTACCAGTTTCCTTCGGAGACTTGTCGAACGCAAGAACAGAATACGTTACTTTCGATGTAGTAGACATTTACTTCCCATATTTGGCAATCTTTGGGAGAGGGTTCTTAAACAAGTTTGAAGCAGTGGTGCATCAGCCGTATTTGTGCATGAAAATGCCAGCACCTAAAGGGGTAATAACGGTCTTTGGAAGTCAGCAAGTGGCAAGAAACATCGAGAAAGGAGAAACCTCTGGGCATCGCAACGTCCACACGTTGAACCAAACAGAGGCCATGGTTCCAAAACAAGAAAAAATGGATAAGGAAAAGGTGCCAATGCAACTTGATCAAGAAACGAAAAGAGTTTTACTGGACGCAGCAGTCAGGGATAGGCATGTGATTATTGGGGCCGATCTCGAAAAAGAGGAAGAGGAGAATTTAATCAAATTCCTTTGCAGCAACAAAGATGTCTTTGCTTGGTCTTCTAAAGACTTGCATGGGGTAAGCAGGTCAATCATTGAGCATAGCCTTAACATAGACAAGGCTACCAGGCCCAGGAAACAAAAGCTCAGGAAAATGTCAGATGACAAGGTTTCAACAGTGAAAGCCGAAGTCCAAAGACTTCTCGAAGCTCAGGTTATAAGAGAGGTCAAGCATCCCCCATGGTTGTCAAACACTGTACCTGTCAAAAAGAAAAATGGCAAATGGAGAATGTGTGTGGATTTCACAATCTTAAACAAGTTTTGTCCTAAGGATGATTTTCCGCTCCCGAGAATTGACAAGGTGGTGGACGAGGCTGCCAACAGTGAAATGCTATCTTTGCTAGATTGTTTTTCGGGCTACCATCAAATTTGGATGAGGAAAGAAGACGAAGAATGCACAAGCTTCATCACATCTTTAGGAACTTACTGTTTTATCAGAATGCCCGAAGGACTGAAAAACGCTGGGCCAACATTCTCCAGAATGTCGAAGGTGGTGTTTAAAGATCAAATCCCACGAAACCTGCTGGCATATGTAGAGGATATTGTAGTAAAGAGCAAGATAAGGTCAGACCATGTGGCTGACTTAGCTGAAACATTCGCCAACATGAGAGCGGCAGGTTTGAAGTTGAATCCTGAAAAATGTGTTTTTGGGGTAAGAAAGGGCAAAGTCTTGGGATGTCTTGTATCAGTAAAAGGCATAGAGGCCAACAGAGATAAGGTTAAAGCTTTAATCAACATGGAAGAGCCAAAAACAAGAAATGATGTGCAAAAGCTCACAGGAAGAATCGCGGCATTAAACAGGTTCATCGCAAAGTCTGCAGAGCGAAGTTTACCTTTTTTCAAAACTCTCAGATCAGCAAGCAAGTTCAATTGGGGGCCAGAGCAAAGGAAGGCATTTCAGGAGCTAAAAGATTACTTGCATCAGTTAACCATCATGTCGCCTCCAGAGCCGGGGGTGACTTTGTTTTTGTACTTGGCAGCAACAGAATCAGCCGTGAGCGCGGCATTAGTTCAAGAAAAACAGAATCAAGGCATGAAGACACAGTTACCAGTCTACTTCGTTTCGGAGGCACTAACAGAATCCAAGAAGGCATATTCGGAGCTGGAAAAAATTGCTTACGCGGTGATAATGAGCGCGAGAAAACTAAGGCACTACTTTGGTGCACATAAAGTAGTAGTACTATCTGATCAGCCGCTCAAGGAAATTTTCAACAACAGAGAAGCTCCAAGTCGCATTCGAAAGTGGGCAGCAGAAATGTCTAGCTTACCAGTCACGTTTGAAAAGAGAACGACGATCAAGTCTCAGGTCTTGGCTGATTTTGTAGCACATTGGACCTCACCAGATTTCAACAAACAACCGGAGCCAGAACCAGAATGGCTCATCACGTGTGATGGAGCGTGGGGCAAAGACGGTGCCGGCGCTGCGGCAGTGGTAACATCACCTAACGGAGCGAAGCTACGCTACGCTGTCCGTTTAGACTTGTGCAAAGAAGAAGACAAAAGCTCAAACAATATCGCAGAATACGAAGCTCTGTTACTTGGGCTGCGCAAGGCAAGAGCGATAGGCGCAAGAGTATGCACTGTAAAAACTGATTCGCATGTCATCACGGATCAAGTGGAAAAAGAAAGCTTGGCCAAGAATCCAGAGTTAATAAAGTACTTGGAGATGGTACGAAGAATGGAAAAGCAGTTCAAAGTTTATACAGTAGAATTCTGGCCGAGAAACCAGAATGGAGAAGCAGACGCTCTAGCCAAGGCAACAGCAAAAAAAGAAAAGCTGCCACCAGATGTATTCTTCGAAACCTTGAAAGAGCCTTCAGTCAAAGAGAAGGTGAGCAAAGTATCCTGGATCCTTAGTATCCAGGGAGAAGATTGGAGAGCACAAATAATAGCGCTCTTACCAGGAACTTGTGAGCCCGAGTCAATTGCCGAAACCAAAAGGATGGAGCAGAGATGCCGAAGCTATACCCTGGTAGGGGACGAACTATTCAAAATAGGCGTCACAACGCCATTACTCAAGTGTATTGCATATGAAGAAGGCATGGAATTACTAAAGGAAATTCATGGGGGGTGTTGCGGTTCACACATCGGTTCAAGAGCATTGGTAGGAAAGGCATTCAGGCAAGGCTTCTACTGGCCAACTGCATTAAAAGACGCACAACAAATAGTGAAAACATGCAAAGCTTGCCAGAAGTTCGCAAGACAGCAAAAAGCCCCGGGGGCGGCAACACAGCTAATTTCACCAACATGGCCACTGCAAAGGTGGGGCATTGACATAGTAGGGCCACTCCCAACAGCACAAGGAAACTACAAGTATGCAGTAGTAGCAGTTGAGTACTTCACCAAATGGATAGAAGCTAAGCCATTAGTTAATATTACTGCCGAGACAATAAAAAAAACATCATTTGCCGGTTTGGGGTGCCCAGGGAAATCACAGTAGATAATGGGAAACAGTTCGATAGCGAGATATTCAAGGAATTTTGCTATTCCATCGGCACGAAGGTGAAGTTCGCGTCTGTCTATCACCCGCAGTCCAACGGTGCAGTAGAAAGAGCTAATGGCATCATATTTGAGGGTGTCAAGAAGAGATTGACAGACTTGAAAAAGAGCAAGTGGGTAGAAGAGATGACTAAGGTGGTGTGGTCACACAACACCACAAAGTCATGGACAACGCAGTTTACACCATTCAAGTTATTATTTGGGGAAGAGGCAATGACCCCGGAAGAGCTACGTTTCAGAAGCAGTAGAGCAACGGGAAAGCAAGAGCAGAATAGCGAAGGTGTGGATAAAGATCTCGCTGAAGAGGAAAGATTAGAGGCAGCAGGAAATATAAGCAAGTACCAAGCATAAACCAAAAAATGGAGGGACAAAAAGGTAGTAAGAAAGGATATCACCTTGGGATATTTTGTCTTAAAATTGAAACCAGGCAAAACAGGAAAGCTACAGGAAAATTGGGAAGGACCATTCTTAGTTAGCAGAAGCAATAGACCTGGATCTTTTTACTTGGCAGATGAAGAAGGAAAAGAGCTACCACATTCCTGGAATGTAGATAGCCTTAGAAGGTTCTATGTGTAAATAAGTGAAGCCTTGTAGTTTTCTTTCTTAGGTTTCTCTTCTTATTTTGAAATTTGGGTCCCGTACTCTTTTCCTCACAGGGGAAACCCCATAATGGGGGTGAGGTTTTTAATGAGGCGGATACCCGTGTACAAATGCTAAATTATAAAGCAGATGGTTCCCCAATGAGGTATCTCATGGCCAAAAAAGCAACATATGAAAAAGGCCGCAGATTCGGCAAAGGATCAAGTTCTAACAGAGATCGCCAAGGCGAAACTGTTCGAACTCAACAAACGCTTTACAAAAACAAAACAAGCCCAGCAAAAAGAGCCAGAGGCTGTGGCTAAGCAAAGTCAAAAAATTCATGCAAAGCTAGCGCTCAATATTTTCAAGTAAAAGAAAAGCACGCTAAGCTTCGATCGGTTAATTTTGGCTCACCTCGCTAAGAAAGGGGAGGTGACGCTTTTCAAAGCTCAAAGAAGAGCTCGTGAGCAAAAACAAGCCTGGCAAAAAGAGCCAGAGGCTGTGACTAAGCAAAGTCAAAAATTAATGTGAAGCTAGCATGCAAAATTTTCAAGTAAAAGAAAAGCACGCTAAGCTTCGATCGGTTAATTTCAGCTCACCTCGCTAAGAAACGGGAGGTGACGCTTTTCAAAGCTCAAAGAAGAGCTCGTGAGCAAAACAAGCCCGGCAAAAAGTGCCAGAGGCTGTGACTTAGCAAAGTCGAAAATTCACGCGAAGCTAGCGCACAAAACTTTTAAGTAAAAGAAACACGCGCTAAGCTTCGGACGGCTAATTTCAGCTCACCTCGCTAAGAAAGGGGAGGTGACGCTTTTCAAAGCTCAAGAAAGAGCTCATGAGCAAAACAAGCCCGGCAAAAAGTGCCAGAGGCTGTGACTTAGCAAAGTCGAAAATTCACGCGAAGCTAGCGCACAAACCTTTTAAGTAAAAGAAACACGCGCTAAGCTTTGGACGGCTAATTTCAGCTCACCTCGCTAAGAAAGGGGAGGTGACGCTTTTCAAAGCTCAAAGAAGAGCTCGTGAGCAAAACAAGTCCGGCAAAAAGTGCCAGAGGCTGTGACTTAGCAAAGTCGGAAACTCACGCGAAGCTAGCGCACAAAATTTTTGAGTAAAAGAAACACGCGCTAAGCCTCGATCAACTAATTTCGGCTCACCGCGCTAACAAGGGAGAGGTGACATTTTTCAAAGCTCAAAAGGAGCTCGCGAACAAAACAAGCACGACAAGAGCCAGAGGCGGTGACTTAGCAAAGTCAAAAACTCTTGCAGAGCTGCCACACAAAATTTTTATGTGAGAAAAGCGCACGATAAGCTATGATCGATTAATTTCGGCTCGGGAGCAAAGTAAGTCCGGCAAAAAGCGCCAGAGGCTGTGAATTCGGCAGAACGAAACCGACGTCATGATAAGGGAAATCATCCTAAGCCTCGAACCATTTTGTGCGGAGCGCCAGCAATAACAAAGCGGTTTCATCAGTGCATTCGAAAACGTAGCACGCGAACAAAGGATATCAAAAGGTCGCCAAAGCAATAGTTCTTACAATTCGCTCCAAAAGGGGGCACAGAAAAGGTCAAAATGATTACAGATATAGCTCAAAAGGGAAGTTCAATGACATAAGCGCGATCATGAGCGTCGCGACGGAGATTATAAACATAATGGAAGTCTTCAAAGTCACTTCGACCTTCGCATTCTCCGGAAGTATCCAGGGGCAAGGCCAACACCTTGGACGGTTCGTGGGGGCCAGAGGTAAAACTCTGATCCACAATAAAGGACTGGTGAGAAAACCATTGGCAGCAGTAATTCCAAAAGGAGGGAAAGCTAGCATCTGGAAAACGAGAGCGATAGGCCATCCAACCGCCGCCTTCAATGCATAGCAACCCATTTCGAATTGTGCGAGGAATTACAAGCTGCGCAGGTCCTTCATCAGGAGCCTACGCAGACAAAAGCGGTACTTCAATCAGTTTTTACAAACAAGTCAGCAAAGTATGTCAAGCAGCTACCCTATTACATAAGTTTTCATCGACCAGCGAGATCAGACACCTTCGGCCTAGAAGAGGAATCGCCTTCTGCAACTGTGTGAGGACCGTGACCGGCAGCACCACCTCTGGAAGCAGCGGCGACAAGAGCTTGTTTGCGAGCTTGCTCTTCACGGGCCAAGCGTAGTTTTTTCTGCACAAACAAGGTCAAACATCAGAACAAAGCAAGAACATGGAAAAGAGCGTAACTGATAAGAAGGAAAAGAGTACCTTCTGAAGGCCCTCGGCGGCAGAACGACGAGAGGCCTCGCGACCCAGAACTTGCCAAAACTGACGCATGGAAATCTGCCGGGTAGCTTTGACCAAAGTAGAATTCTCATCAGGAGTTTCAGCAGAAGCAAACTGATAATTCCGGCCGAAGGCCTTGAAATGCAAGCAGCCCTCTTTTTCTAGCATGGAAAGTAGATTCCCGCAGATAATATTGGCCGAATGATCGCCAACAGCTCCCATAATGCTAGAAAGTGATTTGAATTCAGCATCCAGCCAATCAAAGACTCTAGCTTCGCCACCACCTTCGGGAAAAGGCAAAGGCTCGGCCCCAAATTGGCGAAGAGTTTCCTGATAGCAGCGGAAAACTTGAAGGCCTCGCTCGGCAACCAGCTCACGAGAGCGTTCCATAGCTCCCTTCATCAGCTTGATGTCGTTCTGCAGACCAGCATTCTCTTTTGTTTTGGTAGCAATCAAAGTCTGAGATAGCTTTAGTTCATCCTTAAGAGAAGTAACGAGCGAGGCATCAGACGCGACTTGATCACGAAGAGTTCTTGTCTCAGACTCGAGTTCACGGATGCGCTTCTCCAAGTCTTTAGCTCGTTGCGCTTCCGCTTCAAGTTCCTCGTTACGTCGGCGCAAGCCATCGACCTCTTGAGCTCGGTGTGTAACATCAGTAAGTTGACGACCCAGATCTTCAGTTTGACGCCGAAGTTCGGCATTGGTTTTTTCCACATCCTCTCGACCTTGGGTAGCTTCGCGCAGCTCATCTTTCAGCTTATCGCATTCAACTTGAAGCTGACCTTGTTCAAGCTTCATCCGGTCATAGGCCATAGTCACGTCTCGAACTATCTTCTCGCGGCGAATCATCTTCTTGTCCACAATCCGGAGACCAGCAAAAGTCTGAACAAAAATAATGTAGAGAAGTTAAGCACATCTCAAGCGCAAAACAAAGAAAGGCAAAAGAGACCCGAACAAAAGAGCATACCCGGAAAGCATGTTTAATAACATTCTGTAAAACACCTTCGACGTGAAGTTTCTCCATCTCGCTCTCATAGTCTACGAAGTGAGCATAGATGTCAGGGTTGCTATCTCGTATAGCAGACCACAAGTATGCAGAATAATCGACCAAATGATCGTAAACATCAAAAGAGTGACCTGGCGACGAAGTAGGACTTTCGGGCAGAGGGGGTGTGTGCGAAGTTCCAGGGACATCTGGTTCACCGGGATTGCCAACAGAGGCACCTTCGACTCTGGGGGAAACAACCACATCTTTGCCAACCTCCGTCTCAGGTAGCTGGCTGCCGGTAGGAGTAACGACGGCCGGGACATCAGACGTGTCACCTGTGCAAAACAAGGCAGGTTCAGAGGCAGAGCCACTTTCCACAGGAGAAGGAGGTAAGCGTCGATACGGACGTGACCCGTTAGAACTATAGGAGGAATCGCTTCTAGTACCACTAATATCAACGTCACCAGAAGAGCCTCGAAACTGTTCCACATCCGTGGGGAAATTATAAGCAGGTAAAGGATGTAAGGACACAGCAGTTGGTAGCGGAATAGACTCGCCTTGCGCCCGCAGCTCAAGTTCCCGCCCACCAGAAATATCAACCAGCGTCTGTGCAGTAGCTTCAGTCGGTATTTCAGAAGGCTTCAGTGCCACAGCGGCCAGTCCAGAGTCCTTCGAGCCTAATTCAGCGTCGCGCGAATGGTCATCGCTCGTACCTTGACCTAAAACAGGCAATTCGGCTGCACAGGGACCTTTGGCTGGACTACCGATGGGAGTAAAGAGGGCATCATAAGTAACCTCCTCTTCTTCAAAAATATCAGCGATCCGAAGGTTAGCTACAGGAGGTCGGGTTTGATCATGGAGCCCGAAGTTGGGCCAGTCAGCAAGATAAGTCTCTCCCAGCTCTAGATCAGCAAGCGAAGCATTCGCATCGGTTGGAAGAAGACCGGCGACAACGTTTGATGAGCCTGCACTAGGAAAAGTAGCAGCAGCACCACTTTCGGGGATAGCAAGGGAAAGGCGTCCATCCGGGACCATCGAAGGCGGGTCTGGGGTATTCCTGATAAGAGCAGGCGCAGAGGGACCTTCGATGGAGGGTAGTAGAACATCGATGGCAGAGTCAAGCACCAAAGGATCCTTTCTAATGACCACTTTCAAGCATTTGGTACGGTGATCGGTCAGAGCTTCTGGCCGTCGCTTCTCAGCAGCCTTCACTTTCGACACAGCCTTCTTCTGACTTAAGCCTATGGGCTCAGTTCCGGGCTGGCCAACCCGCTGATACCGCTTGATAGCTTTGCTAGGCAGAGGACGGGGCTCATAGTGAAGGCCCATCACCTCGAAGACGCGGTTTAGTCGACCACGGTGGCAAAGTATGGACTCAGCTGCTTTGTGTTCTTCTTGAGTAAAATAGCCAAGAATATCATTAACTTTGCGCTCAATTTCTTCAACGAAGCTGCCATCAGATTGGTCAGCCGGCTTGGTCACTCCAAAGACTGGAGCAATGAAATCGCCCAAACCGCTAATAGTCAATGTCTTGAAGCCAGGGGGTTCCAGCCAGGAGAAAGGGGAAACACATTGGGAGTAACCATTTCTTCGTATAAGTCCCGACCAGTGCACAAGGCAATTATAACACGAAAGGCCTTAATATTTTCTTCGAACAATTTGCCCGGATTGAATGGAGGTGTGTGCACCACTGTCAGAAGTTCAGGTTTGCTGTGGAGCTCATAGTAGCTTCGGAGCCCAGCGGCAATCACGTCGTCAGGACCTCCGGGAATGCTCACGTAAAACCAATAGCGATGCCAATCATTTTCCCATTTGTTCTTCTGAGCCGGTGCCAGCTACAACTTGGCATGGAGTTTGTTGGCCCTGTGAGCTCGGAAGGTAAGGCGGCCAAATTGAGCATTGTAAGTCTCGGGATCACCAGGGAAGTTAATCTTCTTCATCTGATGGTGGACTTCGTACAATCGGCAAAAGGCGTCAGCATCGACTTCTACATTCTGACTTCGCATAGCATAGAAATACTTCACCAGTTGGCTGACACCATTGGAAGTAAGATGATGGAGACAAATCTGGTAGCGCTTCAGAATGGCGCTGACTAGCGGATCACAAGGAAGCCGCAGACCAACAATAAAGAAATCTCGGAAAACCACCGCTTCATGCCCATGAGGAGTTGGATATTCTTCGGAGCCAGGACGGCGGCCTTGGCCCTTCTTGATGTAACCTTTACTCTCGTAAAAACCAAGGGTACTAGCGAAGACCAAAGAGGCCCCAAACCGAGTGGTTTTTTCGTAGGGGCGTTTACCTGCAACCAGGTCACCAACGTCGGCTTGAACATGAGAAAGATCTTCGTCTTCCTGATCCACCTCCATGGCGTCCTTCTGAGAGACGTCCTCGTCACTACCTTCGCCAGAATCGGAGGCCTCGGCTTCGTGCGACACACCAGCCTCTGAGGTCGTGGGTTTGCCGCCAGCTAAGTTCGCCGGAGCTTCACGAGCTGCGGCTATAGTTTGTTCTTCAGAAGCATCCTGAGCAGCAGCAGCGGCACCCTGAGGGGCAGCGGCGGCACGAGCCGCAATCTCTTCGGCCGTCATCAAGCGGGCAGTACACATAACTCGCGCCAGCCTACAACAAAGCATTGGACGAAGGGATTAGGAGAGCAAAGTTCGTAACAAAGACGAATGAAACACGAGTCTCGAAAAGAAAAGGCAAAGGAAAGCGGTCACCAACCTAGAAGAACGAGAATTAGCGGACGAAAGTCCCACAATAAACCTCGGAGAAAGGTCGAAGCAGAGCAAAAGCTTCGGGTGTAGAGCAACCGAAGGTCAGGGCACGATTTACGAGGCAAGGAAAAATTGATTGCCGAGGGGTCGCTGTCAAAGGGTAGAAAGATTTTCTTTCTACCGCTCCCACCTTTATATAGGCATGAGGGGGGGACCTCCGCTCCAACGGTCAAAATTCGAAAGGCCGTAACAATTCTAAGAGGAACGATTGTAACGGCCCGGGATTCGATCCGAACAATCCAGAGGCTTCTGTTGGGGGTCGAATTTCCGAAAGGCCTTACCTCCGACAAGGTCACGGCTCCATCAAAGTTGAAGGTTCGACATGATAGAGCTAACGAAATCACGATCGAAGGTGGCCACGAGATTCAGAACGCAGCGAAGAAGCCATGATGACCTTCGAACATAAGAATGTCAAGGAACAGAATAGCAAGATCGAGACGAAGGTAAAGCATTTTGGGAACGCAAAGACAAAGACGCAGTTAGGCTGCCACGCGAGAAAGCACGACATAAGCGAAGGTCAGGAGGAGTTCGCCGGGAGTTCGTTGAGGCGCCCAACACCTTCGATCGTCGTTTCGAGGGTCAGAAGTTTTGAACATCAAAGGTCAAAGTCGGAATAAAGTGTAAAGCAAGCCTTCACCTTGTACGGTCGAAGCTTGCGTCATGTAAACTTTAGTTAGTAGTCAAATGACGCACGTCATGTATGCAGAAATGTCCTTTTTATCCCTGGTGTGGTTCAAGTAGTCAACTCTAGTATTAGTATGGTGGACCCCAGGGAAGGGGCAATCTTGTATTTTGTACAGCACAGGTACCCCTATAAAAGGAGGTCCTAGCGCTCCTTTTTAGGGGGACGACTTTTGAAATTCTGGAATATGATGCGAGTTTTCATTGGTCATCTCTAAAATCTTTACTTTACTGCTGGTTCTATTTGACCCTTGGAAAATTAGACACCAACAGTTGGCGCCCACCGTTTTGTGTGTGCTCGTTAGACAGACTCACATGGCTCCTGGGGGAAAGGCTGGCGTAAGCAAGGAAGGAACGAGTTTGCAGTTTCCGTCCAACATGGAATCTCCTACATCTTTTCCCGAACAGCAGCCGGCCACCTTCGATGTGAGCCCAAACACAAGCAAGTCCGAAGCCTCAAAGAGTAGGAAAAGAGCTTTAATGGTAGCAGCAAAAGTAAAAAACTGAAGGCAGGTATCTCTGTTCCGCATACAGTCACCTCAAGGCCAGAGAAAGAAGAGGCTCATGAGTTGGAGTTAACAAAGCAAAAACTCAAGCGGTTAGAGAAAGAGAAGGCAAAAATACTGGCCGAAGCCTCGGCATTACAGCGTGCTACGGCAGTAAAGCAAGAGCTCACAGCAGCAAAGGCAAGGTTAGCAAAGCTACAAACAAAGCTACAAGCGATGGCCCAGAGACAATCTGAATTAGACTTGCTAGAGCATAGCTTAGAGAACCAGGAAAATGCTTTGCGTGGAATACCAACTGCAGTAGATACTTCTAATCCATTCAGAAACTTGATAGTCTCAAGGCCTGTGGATTATGCCGACCCTTTAGCTCCTAGCCTGCAGCTGGCGGCGTGGCCCCCAACACATAGGGGACATCCAGTACCAAAATTCAACGGCACAGGAGACGCTAGACAATTTCTCATGGCTTATGAAGCAGCTATAGCGTCGACAGGTGGCGATGACAAACCCACATATCATAATATCCTAACCGAGATGCCATTGTTCAGTTTCTCTGAAAGCAAAAGGGCAAACTTGCACGATTTATTAAAGTCTCTCAGCTCTCTCTTTTGCAGGCTAGGCCTCACCAGGTTCCTTAGCATGTCCCCCCTGTTACACATATATATGAATAAAAATTAGCAATTACAATATATAAATTATTAATGCACAATAGCTAAAAGGAACCACGTGTGCCTCCTGACCAAACTCTGCATATGCCTTCCCAAATACGTAGCATGATATTTTGCATTCGTTTATGCTCATTGGTAGTTTCTATTAATTTATCACTCCTTCCCCCATATCAACATGTATTTATCCAATGATAACAAAGTTAATTTGAATCTTAATGCTTGCACAGCTTTAAGACAAAAAAAACAGAAAGAGGGCATATGAAATAAACACCTGAGGTTTCCATGCTTTTGGCTTGTCTTGTGTCATCTTCCTTCAACCTTTCAGAAATTGCATCTACTCTGTCCCTCAATTCGTTCAATTGCGGCTTAACAAAATTATAATAAAGCCCACCGCCAAACATCAAAATGCAAACACAAGTGTTTGTAGTAGTTACAAACTGATACGGTGCCAATTGTTTGAATTGAGCCTTTGCGCTGAAAATTACAAAAGCAAGTGACAAGTAACTTATCAGTTATCATATATAAACCTTCACAGCTCCTAAAATTGAAATAATGCAGATATATGACTCTTAAATAGTGAAAATTGACAGTTTGTGATTTCTTAGTGACATGTTGAATGAGAGGCCAAAAAAAAGAAAGAAGGGAATAGGTGGTCTTACCGTTCCATTTTAGTGAGATATTCCTTGCTCAGAGTAGGACCCTGAAGAAAAGTAAAGAGCATATCAAACATAACAAAAGAAATTGGATACGAGATTGTAATATATTTCAAATACTTGATGTCTTTGACAATGACACCATCTCTAGTGTGTATGTAGCTGCAATCGCTGTTCTCTGTTAGAATATATATATCTATTCAATCAATCCAACAAATTTGTGATGCTACGAAGGTTTGCGCTGGTTCCCATATTCAGAAGACTTTGGTATTTTTTGGTTTATGGGCTTGAACTTTCAGGCTGACATGGTTTCAGCCCATGTGGAAAAACTGATTCCTAGCACCGATTCCTAGCTGGTTGGCTTCCACTGTTTGAGATTTGTGCACGTGAACGTATCAAATGATTGCGGAAGAAGAGGGCAACAGCAAAGAAAGTGCACGTGGAGGCCGGAGGTACGCGGTCGGTGCAAGCTGGTCGGACATGATCCATTTAGATTTGGATCTTTAAATTCAATTTTTTCTTAAACTATAAAGTATTTTTCAAATCCGTTTGAACTGTGATATTAGTTTGAATTTATACAACAAAACAAGATCTAATTTAAATATATTTTATATTTTTGGTAGTTTTTTTAAAAATCAATAATTTTCGTAAACTACTTCAACATTTGTAATATACTATTTTAATAATTTTTTAGAAAATGTTGAATTAGTTTTCTAAGTGTGTTGAACCAATATTCTTAAAATGTTGAATTAGGTTGATAAAAATGTTGAATCTGGTATCACATGAAACTGTTGGAGACTAATAAAATTTCGTGCAAAAAAATCGAATACTGCTACGCGTGCGATTGTTTTCAACCGAACGAAAAAAAATATTGTGGAGAATGCATAGCCCTCAGGTGATTATAGATAGTACTATTGTGTTTTTGGATCTAGTTGGGCCTCTAAGCCATGCCATGTTGCTTAACTAGCACATCATACGTCACATAGGAGCCCCCCGTGCCACACCAACGCGAACCGATGGATCCGGCGGTTTTTCCGAGCGAGTCCTGCAAAACAATCTCCAATCTCCCCTTGTTATCTGCCCGCAACTCCACTTGTCTCATTTCCAAAAAAAAACTCCCCTTGTCTCTCCAATCTCCGGCTATTTATGGCCGCCGCGGTGAGGAGTCCGGATCGGATACGTCGCAGCTCCCCTTGTCGGTGAGGAGTCCGGGTCGGATACGTCGCAATTCCCAATGCCAGCGCCCAACGCCACGCCGTCCCCCTCTCTCCCGGCGGACGCGGCACCTCCCCCGCGGCGGCGGCGGCGCCGCCAGGGCACAGGAATCGAGGACGGGGGAGGGGGGTCTCAATCCAGGAGGCGCCCAGGGAAGGAGCACAAGCATCCGCGCAGGTTTGAGGATTCATTCAGGTTGCTGCTTCTCGCCGCCCCAATACCCCCATTCTTTCTCCATTGGATGGTGCCAGATCATCCATCATCAGAGAAATCTAAGCAGGAATTGTCCTTTGATTCTCTTGATTAGACCTCTGCTTGTTGTTGACTAGTCCTTTTCTCTTGACTGCAAACAATGGGGAACCCATCTTGATTATCTTGTTCGTGCAGCATCTTTGCCACCATCAGTAGAAGAAGAACAGGGTTGAGCTACTTCAAGATCACTCCTCATAGCTGGCTGTATCTTACCTGAATGTTCTGTCAGTCTGCCAGGTATTGCAATTTTCCAAGGAATTTACCTGCTTCTTGTTCTTGGCGCTCATGCTAGATGGATCAAGTGTTCGTTCAGCATTCGGTATTCAGTATTGTTTGCTTGTGGTTTAACACTGCCTTTGCCGGTCCCAAGCCCGGATGAGAAAATGTGGAGGGGACTGCAAGTTGCTCAGTTGCATGACTGGCATTTAGGAATGCTATATATGGTATGAAGTTACTTGGAAACAAAAAGGTGGTCTGGTTGGTTAAACAGTTGTTAGTGGCGGAAAGCTCAGAGAGATGCATTATATGGTAGGGGAAATGGTAATAGGGTCAGATGGGTTTTAGATCTTTAGTGCTTGTGGTTCTTGGCGATATGTTCCGACCACCTGTTACGTCCTTCTTCTAAACATGTTTCCCAGTTTTCTTCCAAGGACAGGCAGGAGTATTAAGAAAGATAGTGTGATTTTAACCACTAATGGTTTCTCTGGCTCCCAATATATGTTTGGCATGAATGCATCCACCTCAAGGAAATGGAACTCAAGCAATGGAACCGTCTCAGAGAAGTGGAGCTGCAGGTAACAACCAAGATTCGTGAAGAGTATACTGAACTGGTAACTTCAAGGTGAACTGGAAGAGTACCTGAACCTGCAAGACTACCAAATTGTTCTTTTGGTGTAATGATGTTTATCCCTTTTTAAAACCTACACCTGTGGAGTGTTGCGTTTGTACCTCTGTAAATACACCATGTAATTGATTATGCCTTTCGATCAACGAAATTGATCAGATCTTTCTGTCAATTGCAATTTCTTCAGCTTATACTCAAAAGTTACTCCATTGCAGTTTCTGTCATTATCTCACTCTGTTTACTGGTGATGTGCATGAGTGAATCAATCAAATATAGGAGTATGTGTTTTTGATTTTTGCCATGATACTGGTGAAAATACAGGAGTTACTCTGTATGTGACTATGCCTGCACTACCACTGAAGTTAACCCTGAAACTGAAGTAAGTTACTGCTAATCAGTGTAATAAATAGCATTGGCAGTGGTAAAAGAACCAATTGTACTCAAGATTACTACGCACAGGATCTTGCCATAAGCGACAACAGAACATAAAAGGCATGTCCAGACTCTGGAATCAATCCAGTCCCTCCTAAGCTTATAACAGAGCAAAGGTTCAGAAATTTTCTCATTCTTCTACATTAACTTGCATCACAGAATAATGAAATCCCCTCTTGAGACTCATGAGCTGCATTTCCTCCAGTTACTTGTATATTTGAATTGCAAGAAAACAGTTAATATAAATGCTACATTGCACTCTAACTGATTGCAAAAATATTCAAAGCACTATTGATTTATTTTCATATTGGAAATCCAGTGAACCAATCCCTCAGGCTATGTTGGTTGAGACTGGACTACAGATGAAAGCTTACTTCCTGCAATTCACCGTGCTAAAAAAAGTTCCTGCAATTCGCCAAAATCACCAATATTCCGTAAAACATTTGTGAACAGTAATGACAAATGGCAATCAAGGGCAGGTGAGTATTGAGCAAAATTAAGACAATGCTCTAAAAACACTCCAATTAAACCACTGCCATGCTCTCAACCAGGAGTATCAACCACACTTTTGGGTTTACAGTAGAGATTAGAATACCTCGTTTTGTTCTAGAGATCGAATACAAGCTAACATTACTCCTACATGTAGAATTCACACAGCCCTACAGACCTCGAGATATCAGCAGCAGCGCAAATGCGCCCAACACATCATAGCAATTCAATCCAGACCTCTGAAGCAGTGCCTGAAGCCCCTGCTTCGTCGCCTTCTCGGGGACACCGGCGTCTGCCGTTGATGGTGGCGCCGCCTCCAGCTTGTCCGACGACGACGATTGCGCGGCGGCCACCCTCGTCGGTGCACTGGCCTCTTTCTCCTCCGTCTTCGTACCATCTGCCTCGCCCGGCGCACCAGCCTTACTTGCCGCGCCACCGGCCTCCGACGATGACTCCGCCGCCGCCGCCTCGGTCGGCGCACCACCATCAGGCTGATCCGACGGGGACGGTGCTTCCG
The DNA here is from genome assembly GCA_033239725.1 of Echinochloa phyllopogon. Lineage (NCBI taxonomy): Eukaryota > Viridiplantae > Streptophyta > Magnoliopsida > Poales > Poaceae > Echinochloa > Echinochloa phyllopogon. Next base: position 5,790,383 of record BTCW01000003.1, read on the forward strand.
CCGCCGCGCCGCCGTTCACGCCGGCGTCGTCCTGCCCCTCCTCGCCCGCATCCCCAGCAACGTCCTCCATAGCAGCGGCGTCGTTGTTCCCACCGGCGCCGCCCCCCTCGTCCGGCTCCGGCGGCGAAGGCGGTGGCTCATCCTCCGCGGCGTCGTCCGCGCCGTCGCGCCTGGCCCTGGTCCTCCGGCCCACCTCGTTGAAGGCGGCTTCGGCGTGCGCGGCGTCGCCCTTGTAGTAGTGCAGCACGACCATCCCGACCTTCCCTGTCGGCGGCCGGAACAACCAGAGGTCGAGCATGACGTCCTTGGGCCCTTGACGACGACGGCCCTTGACGACGGCGAGGCCGTTCTCCCGCAAGAAACTGCCCCATTTGCCGATGATCCGGAAGCTATTGTTGGATTTCAGGTACCTGAACTTGAGGTCGAACACCTGCCCGCCGCGGTCGTAGGACTTCACCTCCAGCCCCTTGCCGGCCACCTCCTCCTTCTCCGCCTTCGTCAGGAACGCGTAGAGCGGGTGCTCGTCGAGCTCGGCGCCCCAGCTCTTGAACGATATCTGCAGGCGCGCCTGGCTGGTGCGCCTGTCGCTACTGGACAGCATCCTGCCGTAGACGCGTCGTGGGGCGGCGGCGCCGAGGTCGAGGCCGACGCCGGCGAGGGCGGTGCGGAGCCCGGTCCTGACGACGTCGATCTTGTCGAACGAGTAGTCCGTGTTGGAGCCGGCCGTCGAGGTGGACTGGCCGTCGCTCCCGAGGCCGTACCAGAACGGGGGGTCCTTGCGCTTCTTGGATTTCGATGGCTTCATCTCGGAGAAGGCCGCGGCGGCGCCCCCGTGGGAGCGGATGGCGTCGCCCATGAGCTTGCCGCCGCCGTCGCCGCCGCCGCCTCCGGGTCCGGGCGCGCCCGCCTCTGCGGCTGCGTCGTCGTCGTCGTTGTTCGCGGCCGGCATCTTCCCCTTGCGGATCCGCATCTTTGCAGCCCAGTCGGCGGGTTCCTCCCTTCCGCTGCTCGCCGATGATGCCTCATCCGTCCGTGACGGCGCCGGTGGACTTTTCTTGGCGTCCTCCTCCTGGTGCTCCGGGTACGGGTCAACCAGATAGTCCTCGATGTTAAAGTCGCCGTCATTCATGTCGTCCTCCAGGTCCTCCTCAGGAAACAGCCCGCCGAGAGCGCCGCCGCCGCCGTTCTGGGCGTCCTCCGGGCGTTCCTCCTCGCGCCCCGCCGACGGCTGCACGGCCGGTGGTCCATCCTCGCCCCGGGTCCGCGCCGCGCCGGAGCCGCCGCCGCGGCGGCGGGAATCGCCCGAGTTGCTCCTCGCCCGCCGCGGGACGTTCTTGAACATCTCCGACGGAGGCGTCTCGCCGCCGCCGCCGCCTTCCATGTCTCGCGTCGTACGGCTCGGAATCGAATCCGTGTCGGTCAAGGCGAGAGGGAGGAAGGGGAGAGGCCGGAGAGGAGGAGGAGAGAAGGGAGAGTTGTAGCCGTGCTCCGAGAAGGCGCAACAGACATGCAATTTATATTTTCAGGTGTGGGGATCGAATCGGGGGAAGGAGGGTGGAGAAGATCCGGCCGGTGGGGGTGCTGCTTGGCTTGGCTTGCTGATGACGGTGGGAGTCGAGCCGGACGCGGCGGGTCGGTTACGCTATGGACTGTACGGTTACGGCGTAACCGTACGGAGAGCAATACGTACTGTACGGATGATCCTCGTGGCATTTCTCCTTGATTTTTAGTTGAAATTTATTATTTCAGCAATAACACGGCCAATCATGAAAACTCAAAAATATGCTTCCAAGATACAGATGTTAATATCTTTTATGTACCAGCATGAACGCACGTGCGGCACACACGTTTATTAATGACACATATATATTAAAACAATATCACTTGAGTGGACCATGGTAAACAGACCAATCGTGCGAAGCGTTTTTAAAAATACTTTATATTCGCTCTCTTATGTATAGAGAGCTTTAGATATTCTCAAATGTAGATGCACATCATCTTTGAGATAGTTGGTCTTTATTTATATGGAAAAGACTCTCCAATCTATTGTTTATTAGCAATACGGGATAATTGTGTATAGACGTGGTTACAAATGTGGGTATATCATGAGTAGGTGGGTCCGCGTGGGTATGGGTAGAGTCTTAGGTGAAAAAAGTTTCATATTTTGCACTGTTTTTCCACATTTTCCTGCATCTTCCCACGTCCTACAACCCGACACGTGGGTCCTCTGTGAGGGGCGGGGATGGGTATATTGGGTGAGAAGTGTTTTCAATTCTCTAGGATCCTTTTATTATAGATTTGCGATGAAAATTTCGTGAAAGCTTCACTTCAACCTATGCTAAGTGCCTAAGTGTCGTGTTTTAGAGCAAAGGAAGTACTCCCTCCGGTTCTCAATTAGAAGTCGTTTAGGACAGCGACACGGTCATCAAAGCACAACTTTGACTTCTCTTTTCTATAAAAATATTTATTAAAAAGTTATATATGTATATTTTTATGAAAGTAAATTTCAAGGCCAATCTATTTATATGATTTTTATATTTCCAAACTCAACGATTTAAATGTTATTCATAATTTATATTCCCAATGTTTGATTCAAACCTTATCCAAAACAACTTCTAATATGAAACCGGAGGGAGTATATAGCCCATGCGCATCAATTATCAAGAGTCAAAACTAATACCCCCTTCTTCTATTTAGCATAAATAAACAAATTTATCACATTTAATCAGCAAGGTCAAAACATGAGTATTTCGATGTTTTTATTCGAAGTATTCCTAATATATAAGTTGATTTTGTAGTGATTTAAAATATATTATTTATTATAACATAAAGAGAAAAGTCCATTTTTCATCCCTTAAGTATATTGTAGAAGTGTGAATTTCATCCCATAAGTTTCAATTTGTGCAAACCAATCTCTTAACTATCCAAATCGATAACGCTAATCATCTCTACCTCCAGTCTATGCCATGTAATCGACTAATGACTAATTAGCCTCATTATCTGACAGCCTATGATATTGTTCGATGAAAACATAAACTCTAGCACGAGTATTAGCAAAAGTGGCGGCAATGGCGTACATATTTGCGTCGGCGACTTATAGCAGACAACCCCATGTACCTCAAACGGACAACCCCACGTTCTTGAGGTACCTCTCTTCTTCAATTTGTTTTCCTGATTCATCGTGTTTGTGGGATGTGTCAGCAAATGACATGGATAATTAGTCATTAGTCAACTAATTTTACACGGCATAAATCGGTGTTGAATAGTACAAAACCGTTGTTGAGCCGCGTGGTGGGGATGATTGATGTACTGATTTAAATAGTTAAGGGGTTAGTTTGCACCGATATAAAAACGTTAGGGATGTAATCACATTTTATAATACTTCAGGGAAGAAAAATATACTTTTCTCTAACATAAATTAAAGATAACTCGATGGTGGAGAGAGGACGATTTTTTACAATAGTTGATCGAAGAGGGTATCGGTAGAGATAGAGGAGAGAAACACCCTAGTACATGTACGTATGCAGTGAATTTGATCCGTAACCACTATTTCAGACACCTACACTAGTCTACTCCGGTCAACCTTTGCTCGCACAGTCCGTACATGTACATTTACCCTTTAGGCTGACGAGCAAAAACGCACTAAAAATCTCTAATGGAGTAAGGCGCGGATCCCACGACGACCGCGGCGCCGTGTCGCCAAGCTCGCCGGCGGCAGCCCCCTCCACCTGCGCGTCGCCGCCGGCACAACCCAGCGCGACATCCTCGTGTCCACCCATCATGTCCACATCCTGCCTCGCCGCGCCATGACGGCGGTCCTGCTCGCTGGATTCGTCGGGCGGCGCGGCGACATCCTGCTCCTGCACCTCCTCCGCCGCTCCCATGCCGCCGGCAAGCCGGTCCTCGCCGTCGCGGCGGTGCAGCAGCAGAAGCCCGAGCGCGCCACGCGGGTGGCCTGGAGACAGCCCGGCGTTCTCCTCGAGCGCCACCTCCGGCGACCGGAACGCCCAGACCTCGATGTGGACATCATCGTCGGCGTCTTGCTCCGGGTGCTCGCCGGCTAGCAGGCCGTTCTTGCTCAGGAAAGCTGCCCATTTTTTCCCTATGATCCTGTACGCGTTGTTGCTTGACAGATACTTCAACTGGAGGACGTACCGACGGCCATCGCGGTCGTACGCCGCCACGGACAGTCCTTTCTCCTTGTTCATCTCCTTCTTCTTCTCCTCCTCCTGCTGATCTTTCCCTCCGGCCTTCTTCTTCTTCTTCTTCTTGCTCTTGCCCTTGCCATTGTCGTCGGCCTTCCTTTTTCTCTTGCCATTGCCGCCTGAGCCGCCGTTCTCCTTGTCGCCGTGCTGCGTCGCCGTCTCCTCCGGCTCCGGGCGGTGCACCAGCGGCTTCTCTGTCTCCGTCAACACGCCGGCGAAAGGAACCTTCTCGCCGTCACCGTGGGCCGCCATCGTCCTCTTGCACGAGATGAGCAGGCGGTTCTGGTTGCGAAGCCTGTCGGACTGCAGCATGAACTTCTCGTAGACGAGCTCCATGTCCGAGGCGCCGAGGCCGGCGAGCGTGGCGCGGAGCTTGTCGCTCACGAAAGCGTTCCCCGGGAAGAACGACGACGCCGAACCCGCAGCCGCCGACGGCTCGCCGCCGCTCCGAATGTTACCATCCATGGCTTCCATCTCATCATCCATGAGATCATCATGCTTCGCCGTCGTGGCCGCATCGTCGCCGACGCGGATGGCGTCGGCCATGAGCTTGTCCCCATCCGCCGGGACACGCTTTGTCTCGGCGGTTTGGATCATCAGTTCCATGGCCGTGTCGCGAGCGCCGACGCCGGCGGCGGCCGTGGGCACCGTCTTCCTCGTGCGCGGCCGCCGCCGTTTCGCCTGCGCCGCCCAGCCGACCGCGGGCACGTGCACGTCGTCGACGCCGGCGGCGCGCCCACGCGACGACGACGACTGTCCTGAAGGTCCCGTACATCTCGCCCGTGCCGCCGCGGCTCCATCTCCATCGTTGCTCACGGACGGCGCGGAAACGTTGGAGCCGTCGTCGCGGCCGGACACTGCAGGTGGCCGCCCGTCCTCGGGGCCCGGCGGCGGCGGCGCCAGCATATCGACGACGATCCCTTTTCTTGCAACGCCGCGGTTAGCTGCCTTTCGTCCGCGCGTGTTGCCGTGGAGGCGTGGACGAGCAAGAGACACGCAGTAGTTGTTCAAGAATCAAAAATACGATCGAGACTATAGATAGGGAAAAGATACAGGCGTGTTCCGTTCCAACAAATTAATTAGTACGTCTACCGTGCTTGACACGGACACTGCTGAACGGAAATGGAAATATAGGAATCTTAATACCTTCCTTTGATATCCTTGCCCTACGGTACGGGATTCTGCACTTCTAAGCTCTAACACATACATATAAGCTTGCTACTACAGATGATTACAAATGATCCTTCACATGTGGTATTCTAGATTTTATTGCCGGTAGAATTCGGAAATTTAGAATTAGATTCTAGAAAGGTAGGTAGTTAGTTTATTTCTCAATTGAATTAGAATTGGTTTGTGCAAGAAAACTCATATTAATTAAGCTCGGTTTCCCTCTGATCACCAACGGTGCAACACATTGTTTGACCATTCAATCTATTTAGACAATTATGCAAATATCATTTATTTTATTTATAATTTATTTTATCATGAAAGAATTTTAGCACAATTTATCTTTTTATATATTTACAATAAACTTTTGAATAAGATGGAGGTCTAAATTTGTGAGAAAAACATCAATAATGACAAATATTTCCATCTAGTAATTTGGAAACAGTGTCGGTAGGTAGTAATCTCAAGAGAACGGTACGTGAAATTGCGTAGAACTAAACGGAAAATCGCCTTAGCATTAGCAGCTCATTGAAAATTGAAATGCGAAACGAAAAGATACATTGGCCCTGTTTAGTTTCCAATCACATCACCAAACTTACAAAAATTCTTTCTCCAAACTTCACTATTCACCTATCACATCAAATCTCTATCTTCATGCATGAAACACTAAATGTGGGTAAATAAAAAAAACTAAGTACATGGTTTTGATGTACACGACGAGACGAATCTTTTGAGCCTAGTTAGGTCATGGTAGGAGAATGTTTACCACAAACAAACGAAAAGTGCTACAACACGCTACTGTGTCCGATGCGACTTTTTCACCTATTTTTTCACCCTCCTTTTGTGAACTAAACATAGCCGTTGTCAAACTTGTTGCTCTCTTGCGGCCTGTTCAACTGGCTGGTGACTAGTTTCACCAGCTGGCTTTTGCTTAGAAAAAATACTCCTGACTCATGGCTGATAAGCCAAACGAACGGGCCTAACAGTTTGAGCGAGACATCGTCACGCTGCCAAGTGGGGCTACGGTAAGTCGGGTCCCAGCGGCCAGTGAGGCGATCGGCCGTTGTTGCCTTCCAAAAGTTTCACCCACGGCACCGCCACGTGGCATAGTCGCGTAGGCTGCTCGCCGCTTGCAATGAATGCCCTGGCGGTGCCCCCCGCCGCCCATGGAGCCACCGGCCCATTTCAATTTTCAAAATCTCCTCCCCTTCCTGCTTCAGAGTTGAGACCTTCGCTGCTTCTCTCCCGCGCCACCACCGGAAAAACCCTGGCTTCTCGCCCGTACGGCCCTGGCCTCGCCGCCTCCTGTCCACTGCGATGTCGACCAGGGACGCGGAAGAGCTTCCCCGCTCGCCGGCGCCGGGCGCCATGGCGGAGAACGCCGGCGCGGCGGCGGCGGGGAAGCGCGTCGCCCTAGGGGACCTCACCAACGTGGCCGGCGGCGCGGCGGAAAAGGGCGTCGCTGCCGATGATGCGGAGAAGGTATGGCTCCCCTCCTTATTGGTGCGCCCTTGTTCTTGCGTGGCAGTCGATTCATTCCCCGGAGCGTGAGAAATTTTGCTAGCAGGGATCAGGCCGTGATGATGTTTAGTAGAAATCCCTCACCAGTCCTTTGTTCCTGCTAGTGTATTTGCAAAAGGAACTGTTAGAGTTGTGTCGAATATGTATATGTTTGGTTACGACGTGGACTTGAGTTGTAATCGGTAGGTTAGGGATAGAGTTCTGGTCGTACTCTGTATCCTAGGGCCCATAAATATGAGGGCACTACCGTGTAACCGTGAGACGACTTTGCGGCTGGTGTGGGCGGCGGCGTGGCCGCGGTGGTGCCCGGATGCCGGTGTAGCTGCTGTTTATGGGGAGGAGCGCCCGTAGTCAGGCCCCGAGGATGTAGGCACATGGCCGAACCTCGTTAAAAAATTTCGTGCCTCGGTGTCGTTCTCGTGTTGATCTTCATGATGGCGTTTGTGATCTTGTTGTTTCCGCTGCGATGGTGCTAGTCGATCCGTCGGGATCTCGACGCTAGTGCTGGTTTTATCTAACAAGTGGTACTAGAGCCAGAGCTGTGAAGATCTTCGGAGAGGTGCGATGAGTATGCTTCCACACCGCGTCGGAGTTGCACAATGTCCACGGAGGGACATGGCGCAAGGTGGAGCATGGTGGCGGTCGACGATTCGATCGGTGGAGTCAGACACTTCGAGGAGGAGACTCGAACCATCTGATGAGCAAGACATCAGCGGGATGCGTCCAGACGTGGAGATCGGGGCTGATTGAGCTGTTTGGCTGTTGTTCGATAGGGGTCGGTCAGACGTGACGACCAAGTTCGCCGGTGCGGCCGGAAGACGTCGTAGATGAGGACGACGACTTCGATGGCGAAAGTCATGGTAGACTCGATGTGTTATAGAGGTGGCTTGTTGAAGGGATGCACAAAATTATGGAACATACTGTGTAGGCGTGAAGCTGTCCAGGCGTTAGTCGTAACAGCCGCGTAGATTGAAGCTGTGGAGGCGGCGACGCAAGGCAACTGGAGGCCGTCTCGACTAGATCATAAGCGGTGTCCTGAGCTTTGGGAGCGCAGGTGGGCCAAGGGCGGGCATGCATGTGCCACGGTCAGCTGATGAAGCAACGTGTATAGATAAAATTCTGGAGGCTGCAAGCAGAGTTGCATGTTTACACATCACGTAATGCATGCATATTGGATTATTTTATTTCTTTGCTTGGTTAAATCAGCTTCGTACAGGATTCCTCTTGTGTTGCTATTGGTCAGATGAGGGCCCACTGGTGTATGATTCCGATCCGAAGTGCATGAGGAAGAAAAGCCTTGCGGACAAGAAAAAAGATAGAGCGGCAGCAGGAGTCCGGTTAGGATTCTGCTATTCTATTTTGCCTCGGTATATAACAACCAGATATGAGTCTTTGCAATAGAAGCAATCGTGCTGTTCAGGACTGGTGCTTGAGACGGTCGAGGACGGACAGCGGGCGGCGTTCGAGCAGGGTCAACATCGTCGACGTGCAACGGCGTGGAGTTTGACGGGAGGCTCGAAGGCTGCGTGATCGGAGCTTTGAGGAGAAAGCTTCGTGGTGCACGGGCTGTGCACAGCAAGGCTCGGCGACGTTCGTCGGCGGTCAGCGGCGAGGAGGCGTGCGCGAGCGAGGGTGCTGCGATCTAACCAGGTTATTCAGCTGGTTTAATTGCAGGTCGACATGACGTCGATGGCTTCCAAGTTCGAGGTGACGAAGTTTAACGGGACTGGCAACTTTGGGCTGTGGCAAACAAGGGTCAAGGATCTGCTAGCTCAGCAGGGGATCCTGAAGGTGCTCAGCGGGAAGCAGCCGGCAAAGGTGGACGATGATAAGTGGGAGGAGATGCAACAGCAAGCGACCGCGACAATTCGGTTGTGTCTCAATGATCGTATCATGTACACTGTCATGGAGGAGTCTGATCCTGAAAAGATTTGGAAGAAGTTGGGCGATCAATTTATGTCCAAGACGTTGACCCAGAAGGTGTATCTGAAGCAGAAGTTGTATGGCTTGAAGATGCAAGAAGGGTAGAATCTTGCGGAGCACATCAATGTCTTCAATCAAGTTATCGCGGATCTTGTGAAGGTCGAGGTAAAGGTTGATGATGAAGACAGGGCTATTATTCTTTTGTGTTCTTTGCCCGGGTCATATGAGCACTTGGTCACCACATTGACGTACGGCAAGGAGAGCATCAAGGTGGAGGATGTTGTTGTTGCGTTGCTTTCACATGAGGAGAGAAGAAAGAATAATGCAACTGGGGAGTCTTCTGGAGATGCTTTGCTGATCAAGTATGATCGAGGCGGAGAGACCGGCAAGAAGAAAAAGAAGGGGCCGCAGTGCTATGGATGCAAGGAGTATGGACATCTGAGGAGAGATTGCCCAGAACTGAAGAAGGGAGGAACTGCTAGTGTTGTGTTCTCAAAGAAGAAAGATGACTCGGATAGTAGTGATGGAGATGTTCTCACGGTGTCAAGTGAAAGATCTTGTGGAGCGTGGTTATTGGATTCAGCTAGCTCGTTTCATGCGACATCCAAGAAGGAGTGGTTCTCGTCGTACGTTGAACAAGATAAAGGTGGATCTGCTTACATGGGAGATGACTCACGTTATCGGGTCATTAGTGTAGGCGACATCAAGTTCAAAATGTATGATGATCAAAAGATATTACTCAAGGGTGTGAAGCATGTGCCGGCGCTGCGGAGGAATCTAATATCGCTGGGAATTTTGCATGATGAAGGCTTGTTATATCAGGCAGCTCCTGATAAGAAGACTTTGAGGGTTATGCAAGGTGGCAAGACTGTTATGATTGGTGAGAAGTCAGTAACTACACACCAGTACAAGCTGAGAGGAAGCGTTGTTGAAGATGGAGTCATGGACGGAAGAGCAACTGCAGCTGTGTGCAGTTCCGATGATGAGGAGGTGGCCTCATCGGGCTTTTCTGAATGAGCAGCCAAAGGAGTCAACTCAAGTTCGATACACGGAGGTTCGGCATCGACAACTTCAAGGTGTGGCGAGCATATTCGCCAAGGTGGAGTTTGTTAGAGTTGTGTCGAATATGTGTATGTTTGGTTACGACGTGGACTTGAGTTGTAATTGGTAGGTTATGGATAGAGTTCTGGTCGTACTCTGTATCCTAGGGCCCATAAATATGAGGGCACTACCGTGTAACCGTGAGACGACTTTGCGGCTGGTGTGGGCGGCGGTGTGGCCGCGGTGGTGACCGGATGCCGGTGTAGCTGCTGTTTATGGGGAGGAGCGCCCGTAGTCAGGCCCCGAGGATGTAGGCACATGGCCGAACCTCGTTAAAAAATATCGTGCCTCGGTGTCGTTCTCGTGTTGATCTTCATAATGGCGTTTGTGATCTTGTTGTTTCCACTGCGATGGTGCTAGTCGATCCGTCGGGATCTCGACGCCAGTGCCGGTTTTATCTAACAGGAACGAGGCGGTGGAGCAAAGAGCTGCTGAATCCCAGGGCTTTGTCTGCTCAGCGGGCTCTGACAAATGACCAGAAGTTGATCAAGCTCCTGCGAGAGAAGCTTCAGAATTCTGTAAGCATTTAACGAAGCTGATCTCTCCTTGATGGTTCGCATCGACGTTATGCCAATGCTCGATGCATGATTGCTTCATGTAGTTAGTTTTAAAATTCTTCTCCTCGTTTCATGAGATATAAACTGCTTCTTTCAATATGCATTTCGTAGTAAGGAAATTAGAGTCCAGATTCTATAATGATTAATGAGTGAGGAGTTCTCTATTTGTCAGTTCCATTCCAATATGTAAGCCAATAAATTCTGCATGGATTAATTTTGTTTCAGAGGACGATGTTTACTGTCTTATGCGTTTGCTGTCGGCAAAGCTGCTAAATCTTGTTGTGACCCCTCAAAACACCAGACCACAAAAGCCAGCAAAAGTTCCTCCTGGCCTTCTTTTGGCCTATAGTACAAAAATACAGCATTTAGCGTCTAAGGCTCTAAGCTGAACATCCAAACATCAAAGAAAAATTACAACTGGAATAGAAACATTTTCTCATTGTCATCTTGAAAAGAAATAAATTCCCTGATAAAGTATTAAAATTTATTAATCAAGCAGCTTATTTTACTATGCAATGCATTTTGTTATATGATGTCTTATTAATATTGCACGATGTTATGGTACTAGCTTACGTTTAGTTATGAAAGTTCCTTTCCCTAAATTTGGGCATCTACATACTTTAAGCGATTAACTTCTATGCAACTTTCCGAAATCAGTAACTCTGTTTACCCAAATCATTGTATATATTTGTAGGAAAAGGAAGTGGATGAAAGAAGAGAAAATGTTGAGTGGCTAAAAGAAAATCTATTGCTGGAGCAGGGGCGCAGAGAAAGAGCAGAGATGGAATTGTCAAAGTTACAGGATATTGAAGCTAAATCACATAACTTAGAGCTCGAATTAGCATCATGCAAAGAACTGCTCTGCAACAAACTGAATGTCTCTTCTTATGGAGACGTAACTCAAAAGTGTTTGCTTTACATTGTCCTGATAGTTCAACCAATCATATTCGATTCTTGATTGTATTTTCTTCAGCTTAAACTTATGCAGTCATCTGAATTGTTAACAGGCAAACTCCAACTAATTTGAATGAAGCTGGTGTTGCTGTGGAATCTGGCAATCTACATGAGAGGCTCGAACTTATGGTATTGTTTGTTTTGCAGCCTGCCATACTTTGAATTTCATCTATATCCAGTTTCTTTTCCTCTATGCAACGTCTTGCCAGAAATTGTTTCCTTAGCAATTCACCTGCCAAAATCCATCTTTTCATATGCCAAGGATACATTCTTTGACTGCTCTATGACACCTGTTTCTTCTTACCAGCTCGCTGCAGCCAACGAGGAAATAGCTAGACTACGAAAGGAGCACTGTATGCTGTCTAAACAAAATCCTGCTGGTTTAAAGGTTAGCCAATTCATATGCCTATTTGAACCCTTTAAAATTGGTGCCTTTTCCATTCTTATATCTATTCTCGTCATAGAAAAATTTCATATGGAATAATGCAGGATATGCTGTCAGCTGTATCTCGAATGGAAAAGAAAATAACAGAACTGGAGAGCACTATAGACAAATTGAACGAAATAATTTTTCACCAGCATGCTGAACTCAATAGGGTGAATGAAAGATTGAACGTTGAAGTAGGAAAAGTAAAGTCACTGGAGCAACAGGGAGAACAACTACGTTTGCAGGTAGCTTCACTTCAATCAAAGGTAAGGATTTCTGAGACAACCATGAATTGATGCTGATGTGCTAGCTCCATTATGTGGAGCAGTTTCAAAAAAAGGGAAGGCTAACTTGTGATCATCATAATTGTCTTAAAAAGAAAGTTTTTTTGTATGTACTGCTAACATCTGTCTGAGACATCCCAAATTTGGATTGGTCAATCGGAATGCCAATTTTTTTTGGAAGGGGGAGCAGTGGGGCAGGTTGTTAATCTAGAGAGTTGGCTTATGAAAAGGAGGAAAGAGTGTAGAGCTTGTGATGAGGGCAATTTAGTCCATAGTGAGGGATAGATAAAACTTATTTGACCCTATGTTCATGTCTGTGGAGTCACAATGTTGTTCACCTTTTTTTTTAACTTCAGATACATTGTTAGGATGCAAGCATGTCCATGTCTTTGTGTCCCTAAGCCACTAGGCAGTAGATAGATATGGATCTTTGAGAGCTTCTGCCCTCACGTTGCTGCCATAGGATACACGATACTCCACTTTGGTGCTGTATCCATGTTGGTTCTGACATGCTGTCAACTTGTGTGAATGGAGTATCAGGTGATTATACCTAAAATATAAAATTTTTATATTATTAAGTATTAACTAACATGGCTCCAAAACTTCTGTAATGCTGTGAATTGGAACATGTTTAGTCTGATACATGAAACAAAATAAAGATGGCACATGTTATATAGGTTGCCAAGCCATAAGCAGGTCCAACTAACAACAAAAGCCACTGGTGTTAGATGGATTCCTGTTGGATTGTTATCACGAGGCTATCTGATTACAGCAAGAAGATCTAGTCTATCTCCAGCTAGCTAACCATACAGGAGTCATGTCTAACAATTGGTCAAATCTTGTCCTTTTTGTAGTAGGTGATCTCATTTAAGTCATCTGATAAATAGACAGCATCTGATTTCCACTATTATTTTCTGTGTTCCATGCTTCTAGTAGATTAAAATTTTTCATATTTGGCAGGTAGGTCCTCAAGATTACTCTGCCTCAAGCACAGAAGTACTGCATACAGCAAATACACTTCCAGAGTGTAACATTGAAGCAAAGGAGACAGCAGAACCACTACAGTCTGGATTGAAGAAAACAAGAGAGAGGCTGCAGGGAGTTGAAGAACTGAAAGTACAAGCTGGTGAGCTGTCTTATTGTTTGTATTGATCATGCCTCTTGTCTGCATGACTAAACCTCCTGTGTGGTGCCAGGTCCTGTAAAGAAACAACCTGTTGTCATCGAAATAAGTGATGATGAATATACATATCTGTGGAATGATAATAACAATAAGCGTTCTCTGAAACCAGACCCCTCTTGCAGTGGCACACTAGGTAAGTAATAGGATTATAGGAAACATATTGTCATCATATTCTGTATATCTGGTCTAAATGTTCTAAATTTTTTTACGGTTCCAGATTTTGTAAAGAAAGAATCTGTTATTGAAATCGATGATGATGAGGATATATGTATTTGGAGCTATGATAGGAATTGTTCTCTGGAATCAAATCCCTCTTGCAGTGGTGAACCAGGTAAGCAATATGAAATGTAATGTGACCATGATCTGCATATCTGGTCTAGACGTTTAAATTTCTTCTATGGTTTCAGGTTTTGTAAAGAAAGAACCTCTTGTTATTGAACTCAGTGATGATGAGGATATGTCTATGTGGAGATTTGATGATAAGAAGCATTCTCTGAAATCAAATCCCTCTTCCAGTGGCCAAGCAGGTATTGTTGGAAAGTTAATATTAATGCCGTATTGATAATTATGCCTTAAATGAGGATACAGCTGAACTAAGGAGGTTGTAGAGTAATGCACTACGTGAGAATCTTACTAATGCAGTTGTAGAACCAAGCTGATAGGTAGCGTTTTTATTTGTGCTCTTAAGCTGGTAGACGCCCACCAATACCACCAATGTATTTCCCTTCACCAATTACCTGTTAGCTTGGTCTTTTATCAGTTTCCTAGTCTGACAAGAGCACAATATAAATCTGTATGTTCTTCTGGGGGCTGGGGCAAATCACTTGTTCATATCCCCTTCTTTTGTATATTAAAATACCTTGGTCTATTTTACTTTCAACGCATTCATAACTGGAACATTACATTTATATATGTGCAGGTGTGGAAACTGTGCCAGATTGTTGCGGTCGCCGTCCCCGGGGCACTGCTCCATGCTTCACCTGTAGTAATTCCCTGGGCTCCAGGCGCCTGGAGGAGTGAGGATGTTGCGGAATGCATCATTGACGATGATGTAGATGGGGATCAACGTATCTTTCTGACTGTCTAGCGTTCACGGGTTTAAGGTTTAGGGTTTAGATTTTGCGCATGGCTTCGCATGCACCGTGGCGGGAGCTTAGTAGCAATATTTAATGTAAATATTTCTCCTGCGGCGTACTACCTTGTGAACACGATGGTTTTGCTAAGCCTTGGATCCTGACGTATATGTGTAGCTTCCTGACAAGTTTTGTGCACTCCGTATACGGATGGCACGGCTGGAACAGATAGCGTTCAGCTTTGTTTTTGTAGCTTGAAAACCATCAATGATTTAAGGTATGCTTGGCTAACGTGAACTAAGATAACAGTCGCGTACCAAATTGTATGCCTGCCTAAGTTTTCTGTGTGTCCACAAGTCAAAAGGGTTGGGTAAGATAACGATTTTGTATCTATCTGTAGTCGATGAAATTCATATGAAAGATTCTCAGCACTAGCAGCTGAAACGCGAATACCAAATGGTTTCCCATTCGGCTGCCTAAGAGGGTAAGTGGATCGATATATAATTTAAAAACAGGTGTTGTGGTTAGATCATCGGAGAGATCAATTTATATTGTGTTCCAGGTGGTCAAATTTATAGCTACTGCGTACCTGATTGTTCGTCACGTTCCCACGTGGTTTAGGCGAAAGTAACAGTCACGCACGCTGCCGTGTGGGGCCATGGGTAGGAGGAGGACCCACCGATCAGTGAGATACGTACCCGCGCGCGGACGCATCTGGCCGGCCCCGGCCTTGATGACGGCGTTGGCCCCGGCGGTTGCCACTGCAAAAGGGCCCCACTCCTCCTCCCGGTTACACGTGGCATGAAGCCAGCCACCTCCTCCTTGACGGCGCAGCGCGCTTCGCTTGGAGGCCCCCAAATTCAAATCGCCGCCGCCTCCTCTGCTTCCTCTTCCTCCTCTCCTCTCCTCTCCCAACCGCCGCCTTCTCCATTCCCCTCCTCCGCTGCGCGCCGCCCGCGGAATCCCTAGCTCCCCGGGGGAGGGCCAGCCAGCTACCCGGCGGTTGCCCATGGCGGAGAGCCCCGGCGCGGGTGGCGGCGCCAAGGCGGCGCAGGTCGGGAGGCGCGTCGCCCTCGGGGACCTCACCAACGTCGTCGCCGGCCCGGGGAGGCTCGGCGGGCCCGACGCGGGAGCGGGACTCACGGTATGGCTCTTGCATCTCGGGATCTGTTGCGTGTCCGTGTGCAAGTTAGTTTATTTGTACAAGGAGATTTCCCACTGGCTCGGCACGAGCTGCATCTGCATTCGTTGAGATGTTCAGCACGATGCGGAAGCTCAATGCGGCATCTGTTCAGTTCCTGATTCCTGACTGTGCCACTGCTCCCAGATGCTGTCGGTTGGTCAGAACTGTGCAACATTTCAGTTACCGCAGCGGGGGAGCTCATTCCCTGGTTCCCCCAATTTTGACTTCTCCATCCCAGGAAATCCCTCCCCTTTGGCCTCTTCAGTCTTCAATCAAGTCCCACAACAGTTGGCCGCAGTGGCAGGGGTTGTGCAGGCAGTGCAGCACCACTTACATTGCACATTGCTGATGCAAATCCATGACTGTATCCATTGAGCAAGTTCAGATTACAAATTATTTCACATTTGGGTTACAACTTACAGAATCAACATTAGATTAAGTGCTAGTTTCCAAAAAGCTGCTGGAATAGAGCAGATCCTTTCTTGGCTCCCTGTGCTCTGATCTCCAGTTACCCAGCTTTCTCTGTATTCATCGAACAGTAGTTACTTTTAATTTGGAGCAAGTTTTCTTCACATTTCAACACAGCAGTCAACACAAACTGGTAATGCAATGCTTATACAGGGGACACTAGATGTGTTCTCTGTATTCATTGCTCATATAAGGGATATCAGATGTGTTTCCGTTCATACAAAATGGTAATGCAACGATTATACAAGGGATACCAGATGTGGCAGCTAGCTCACCCAGTGGCAAAATCTACGAAACAAGCATTAACGAATTGATTGCTGACAATAAGAAAAACATCCAAACCTCAACAGAGATGAGAGCAGAAACACACTGTCATAGTTATCTTGATTTTTTTTATCCAATGGGCAAGCGTCAGATTGAATAAACAAATGAACCTATTTTACCATGCAATCCGTTTTGTTATATGATGCTGTATCAGTATGTAACTACTTACATTTACCATCTGCAGTTTTTTTTACTCCATTTATGCAATTTTCCTAAATCAGTAACACCTTTTACTCTTATGATTATATATATCTATAGGAAAAGGATGTGCATGAAGCTGGAAAGTTAAAATCTTGCTCCACAAATGTTGAGTCGCTAAAGGAAAAACTAGCGGAGAAGCAGGGGCACAGAGAAAGAGCGGAGATGGAACTACCAAAGCTGAAGAAAATTGAAGCTAAAGGAGAAATGTTAGAGCCTGAATTTGGATCATGTAAAGTGCTGGGCAGCGAAAAACCTTATGGCGATGTAACTCAAAAGTGTGTATATGTTATCATTATTCTGATCCTATTTTTTCTTAATATTTTGTTGCTATGAACAATTTCAGCACTACAAATAGTATCATATTATATTATGTTATAGACATAAAACTAGTACCACTCACAGATTGCAAATGAACTTAAACTTGTTGGCTTCTTTTGCTGAAAACTTGTACAAAAGATTGATAATTTAGTCAAACTCAATTCTCCTGTTGTCTTTTATTCAGTTAAAATTCATGTAGTCATCTGAATTTTACAGGCAAGCATTAACAAATCTGAATGAAGTTGGTAAAGCTACCCTTGCTAAGGATAGTACTGAAAGTGCTACTGGGGAGATCAGCTGGCTTCAACATCTGGTATTATTATGCTGTCACCTGCCATTCCTTGAACTTTCATCTGTCTCCAGTTTTTATCCACTATGCAATGTTGAGTCAAAAGTCCACTTATCTCCCATAGCACGCACTTGTTGTTAGAAATCATATGTATGTTGAAATCCATCTTTTCTTGAGCCAAGAATACATTGCTCTGACTTTGGTCTTTGTTGTTTGTTTCTTTCTGGACAGTTTGTTGCAGTTAGCGAAGAAAGAGATAAACCAATGGAGGACCAATCTATGCTGACTAAACAAGAAACAATAAATGTTCACGATACATTGTTGAAGGTTGGCCAATCTGTATACATTCATTATGTTTGTGGCTTTTGTTCCTTTCTCCTCTTCGAAGAATATTTTTTTTCTGATGCAGTACTGCAGGATATGTTGTCAGGTTTACATGGAATGGACAAAATATTTATATCACTGGACAAAACTATGGACAAACTGATTAGTCATCAACATGACGAACGCAGTTTTGATGAAAGACTGAGCATTGAGAGAAGCAAAGTGCAATCTTTAGAGAAAGAGATAGATCAGCTACGTTCTCAGGTGGCCCTACTGCAGTCAAAGGTAAGGGTATTTTGAGTCGGTTCCTATGCCATTATCTGGAGCAGTTTCAAAAATAAGGCAGACCAATATATGCTCACCATAATTCTTAATTTTGGATTAATCTCTATGTGGACATGTCATCCAAAACCTTTATGTCTTCCTTTTTTTTAAGATGGAACAAGTAGTGTAGAATGCCTACCCCAACTTGCTTGGGACAAAAGGCTATGTTGTTGTTGTTGTTGTTGTTGTTGTTGTTGTTGTAACTAGTGTAGAATGTATAGAGAAACTTTATGTACGTGAAAAGGAGAAAGAGCATGACATGTAGTTCTCCTGCATGTTTGAGGGAAAAAAAGGAGATACAGAATAGAGGTCCCAATGAGGGAAATTTACTTAAAAATGAGTCGCTTGTCTTTCACCCTAGGCACATGTAGGGCACATTCTTGTCTGTGCCTGCCATATTGTTGTAGATTTATCGACTCCGCTGTAGATCATTCTAGCGCAAGCATGTCCACATGTCTTCTCCTGATGTCACATGGCCATGAGGTATGGCGTATGGAGCTTCTGCTCTCACTGTCCTGTGGTCCTGCCTATGTGTTGAAGCATGATGGTTATGAAATGTTATAATCAGTTCAGCAGTTGAGCTTCATATGAAGAACTGATGAATTACTTTTCTATGAAGATGATGTTATATCGATATGTTAAGTATGAGTTGTGATATCTGATTTCAAATCATCAGATAAATAGACATAACATCTTCCCTTCAACAATAAAATTAACTGAGTGCACAAGTCAATGACTACCTCTCGAAGAATACTAATTTATATGTAGTATTCTTTTGTGTCGAAGAATACTGATTTATATGTAGTATTCTTTTTTGTGTCCTGTCCTTCTATTAGTTTGAAAATTCTTTTCATATTTGACAGTTAAGTCAAGGAGATTATTCTGCCTCAAGCAGAAAAGCACCATGTGCAGTAAATACGCTTGCAGTGGATAGTGAAGCAAAGCCCAAGCTAAACGAAACAGTAGATTGGTTCCAGGCAGTTGAAGAAGTAAAAGGACAAGCTGGTAAGTAGTCTTATTACTTATGCTCATCATGATCCATACACACCTTTCCGATGCTTAAATTTCCTGTAATATCAGGTGGTGCAAAGAAACAGCCTGTTGTCATAGAAATATATGATGATGAGGATACAGGCATGTGGTGTGATGATGGGAAGCCTTCTCTGAAATCAAATGACCCTGGCAATGTTGAACCAGGTATGGGTTCATTTCTTTAGCAAGTATAGGAAAGGTTTTCACATTGGCATTGATATCTTACGGAGTACATGAGAATTATACTAGAAGGTTCTTGAGTAATAAAAACATTGAGTTGAATATTCGATGCTCTAAGTGATGTATTCAGCAGAGAATTTCAGTGGTAGCAGTGTTCCATATATATAGCTCTCTTTATATAGTATAATAACCGAAGTATGGTTTATGTGATGTATTGCCTAATACAATGGCAGACATATTGGTTCATTCTATGCTGCATGTATTGCAGAAATGTTGTATCTGACCATCTTTCTATGTGGCAGGGAGTGAATTGTGCGAACTTATGGGGTCTCATGAATGGTTTTTCCGTGGAAATAAACTGATGCTTTCTTCTGAAATGAAGAAACACCTGAGAGAGCTCTGTGGTTCTGTCCCGCCAGAGATCCCATTTTATATATATCAAATGAATAAATCGAACCTGAAGGCAAGGGGAAGAATGGTTAGCTCCAATCCTTCGTATCTGGACTTTTCTGATGATTTGCTTGCTATGAAAATCATGAATTAGTTAACTGTCTGCATCTTGTTTTTTTGGCAGCGGCTCTCTGCAAAATACATCTCCAAGCCCCTTCTTTCTTGCCTGCACAAAGGAGTGGGCTATGCTCATTTTGAAGTTGATGGGGAAGATCGTGGTACTGTTACAGTGGAGCTTAACGCAGATGGCCGTGCGAGTCTCACATCAGGTTGGGAAAGTGTGGTTGCAGCTAAGGATATTAAAGTTGGTGACGTTTGCGCCTTCCACTTCAAGATTTCTGATGGTGTTCTTAAGCTGTCTGTTTATGTATTCCATCCCGTACACCACTTGGTGTGTGTGAGATGACTGCAAGCCATGTGCTTTTGGCCGTGTGGCGCATGCAGGTAACATCGCTAGAACTGTAAGCTATTGCCCGTGGAATGGAAATGGCAGGTAATAACATGACTAGAACTTCAGTATAACTAGATCAGCATGATGTACCAAAGTAGGAGTAGCCTATCTCATCTGGCAGTATTTATCTGGGGTAAAAACTTGATCCTGCAAATGTAATTTTGATGGTAGGTAAATCATGCTGCAAGCCATGCGGTACACTCTGCACTCTGTCAGCACTCGCTGCAATTTCTGTTGTAATGTGTAATTTGTTCATGATCCAGGTGCATGACATGACTACCGTCCTTCCTGATAATGTTGTTACCCTTACCCAAGTGTCATAATTTATTTATGCATGAGATAAGAATGCCATATTTTCCTTGCATTTTTTTTGCTGACGATGGTGAGAATGGTAGCTGACGACTTGGCTAAATGATGTAAAGCTGGAGTAAGTAGTTTGCAGTCAAAATGGTACATGAAGGTATTGTGTTACAAGATCAATGCATGATCATGTGGTACATATATATCACAAGTTAAAAGTTGCATTGGCAACCCTCGATCAAGATAACCTAACAACCTTGTACAGTAAGTCGTGAGAATATGCATGTGTACGTGTCGTCAACAGTAGGTCGGTCCTAGAAGTACTCAAAATCCGTGTAAGAGTCGCCGAAGTTTGTCTTTGCGGCTGGACCAGCCGGTGGCGCCGCCGCCGCCGCCTCCGTCTCGGCCGCCTTCTTCTCCTTGGCCGCTACGTACTGCCGGAAGTCCACCGGCTCCGGCACCGACGGCGGCGTCATGCTCCTGACGAGCGCCCAGTTGACCCCCTCGAAGAAAGGGTGCTGCTTGATCTCCGTGGCGCCCCTGGTGAAGGCGATCCTCTTCTGGGGCTCCTTGACGAGCAGGCCGCGGATGAGGTCCTTGGCGACGGAGCTCGTCGGCGGCCCGGCGCCGGCGCCGGCGTCGGAGGGGAAGCGCAGCGGCTGCTCGATGACGTTGCAGAGCGTGGCGCGGTTGCCGGCGCCCTTGAAGGGCGTGGAGCCGTGCAGCAGCTCGTAGAGGAAGATCCCCAGCGTCCACCAGTCGACGGCGCTGCCGTGGCCCTCGCCGCGGATGATCTCCGGCGCCAGGTACTCGTGCGTGCCGACGAACGACATGGACCTCGCGTCCGTCGGCTCCGCGTTGAACTCCACCGCCGGCGGCCCGCCGCCGAGCCCCAGCTCGCTCTTGGACGGCTTCCGGCTGCGCCGCGGCAGGATGCGCGGGAAGAAGGACGATGGCTGGATGCACCCTCCCTGGTTGGCGGTCAGCACCTCGCCGTCGGCGCCGTCCGCTCTGCTGACGCCGCCACCTCCGCCGCCGCCGCCGGTGGAGTGCACCGACGAGGACTTGACGAGCGTGGGGCACACGGTGCAGCGGAGCGAGAGGTCGAAGTCGGAGAGCATGATGTGGCCGTCCTCCCGGACGAGCACGTTCTCCGGCTTGAGGTCCCTGTAGACGATGCCGAGCATGTGGAGGTACTCCATGGCGAGGAGCACCTCGGCGACGTAGAACCTGGCGGCGGGCTCTGTGAAGTGCTTGCCGGGCTGCTTCTGGCGGAGGGAGTGGAGGTTGCCGCCGCTGCAGTACTCCATGACGAGGCAGTAGAACTTGTCGGTCTCGAAGTGGGTGTAGAGGGTGGGGAGGAAGGGGTGGTCCAGGAGGCCCAGGATCTCGCGCTCCGTCTGCGCGCGCGCCATCTTGTTGCGGCTGATGATGGAGGCCTTGTCCATCACCTTCATGGCGAAGAACGCCGCCGCCGTGCTCCGGAGCTCCACCAGGTACACGCTGCCGATGTCGCCGTAGCCCAGCCGCTTCAGGAGCCGGAAGTGGCACAGGCTCAGCGGCGCCTCCTGCTGGGTCGTCGCCAGCTGGATCGCGTCCCACCGGCTGTCGCCGCCGGTGTGCCGCCGGACGTGCGCCGACGTGGTGGTGGTGGTGGTGGTGCCGCCGCCTCCACTGCTCTCCATGCTGTTGCTCCGCGGGCCGCCGCCGCTGCTCTCCATGCTGTTGCTCCGCGGGCCGCCGCCGCCGCCGCTGTCAGGCAAGCTGCCGATGCCGCCATTGCCGGCGGCTTCGGTAGCAGCATTGTTGTTGTTGTTGCCCGCTGCTGCCGCCGCCGCGGCGGCGATCGCGTTGCCTGTGGGTTCGGAGGTATGCGGCGGCGGCACCGGCGCCGCCGCGTTAGTCGTCCCCGCGCCGGCGAGGTGGCTCTGCTTGCCGTCTAATTGATCCGCCGCCTTGTTCTTGGGCTTTGATCTGTTGTCCTGTGGAAACGCGGACGGCGGCTTGGAGGTGGTGGATTCAGTTCTGAAATGGTCATAGTCGTCGTCGTCGTGGTCGAAGCTGCTGTGATCGTGTTCGGATCCTTTCTTCTTCTGAGGGCTGAAGTCCATGCCGTGCTCCCTGATGGGAAGCTCAATCTATCCTCTGAAACTACAAGCATGGCAGAGTATATATCAACAGCGTATCTGATGGGAAGCTGGATCTATCTATCTGAATTCTTCTTCTGTTCATCCTTTAGCTGAATCTGTGATCGTGTCATGGCTCATGGCAGATGAGGAGGAGCCAACAAAATTGGCCTCATCTTTTAGAAATTATAAGGACCACTAGCCCATTGATCAATCCCAACTCGAATCAAAGAAAAATTAAGAAAGGATCATACATGCATTGGATATTTGAAACAAAATGGTGACCGAGTAAGAAGCACAGACCTGACAATTTCCAATCTTGATTGATGCTTCGTTCTGGCGGCAAATGAATCCGATAGTAATGCTTCATATGACACCCCTGGAAAGATCAAAGAAGAAATCGACAGAAGGTCCTAGGCGCCTTGGCATCTCTCTGAACGTCGAGACCTATGCGTTTTTGACATGATCAAAGGAAAATGCGTTATGCAATTGGTGGTTTGCACCAAAACGCCCGGGAGGATCTCGCTTTGGCGTGGGAGGTAAAGGGTGAAAAATGCTTTGCAAACATGGGCTTGGATTCGTGGGGTTGTGAGAGGAATCCGTGGGTTGGAGGGCGAGTAGACAACGAAGAAGCCATAGCTAAATTTAGCAAATGCTCACGTGATGACTACGGTCGGTCTCTCTTTCTTCCTAAGAGGTGGCAGTAATTCTAGAGAGAAATTACCTGGCTTGTTTGAATTTTGCACGAACTGCCATATCCTTTAGACCTTCACTTCGAATTCTTGTGTTTTTACTAGCTCCGTCGAAACGATCATTTCAACAACGCTCCTGTTTGTCTATACTGTTAACTTTCATTGTTGACAAGAGTAAAATGCACTAAAGATCCAAATTTCTAAACCTTTAAGATGATTACGACTAAAAAATCCAAATGCAAATATAGGCAGCTTTATTAGATCGAAATGACCTACAGGTTTACAAAGCTCTAGCACATTTTGCACCTTTTTCTTCCATTAATGCATCCCAAAGACCCTTAAAATCCCATCAACATAATAATTAACAGCAAAAATGACAAAATATTAAAGCATAACTTTTAAAATAATTTGTGAATGAGCAATAGTAACCCGATCGGTTTCTTTGCACAGTTACCTCCCCAATATTTCATTAGCAGAAATAATTTGCTCCTGTTTGCTGAACTGAATGATACATTTGTCAGCTTCCAGAACAGAATGTTCAGAACAACAGAAGATAGCAATGACTCCACATTATCTTTATCCAGACTATATATCTTTGCTATATACGAGCCAGGTCCAGAACCCAGAACCATATGATACAAGTTTGGTAAACCTACAGTATGGATGCAACACTACAAGGGTGGGAAAAGAAGACCACATCAACTAAGTATTAGGCTATGCCTGAAGAAAGCACAACACTGCCACAGGAAAGATATAGCTGCACCGTTTCCATCTACAGTTTGTGTACATCTATCAATCAGCTAAACACAAGGGCATGCACATGCCTTGCAGGCTTGCATGCACATCAATATGTACAGATCAGTCTCACACATGGGACGCAGAAAGGCTTCACTGAATAACTAGAAGTAATAATCTCGGCTTCTAACTGATCGCATCCTGGAAGAACTGTGGGGGTATTGATGGCGGGCAGTACTTCTTTGCTACAAATTTGTACTGAGAGCAGATAGAGGAGGGTAAGACATTTAGAATCAGAGTAGGAAATAAAGTAAATAAATCTCATCGGCAATAACCAAATCTTGGAAACAATCACCTTATGCTGACTGTACTTTTCTCTGATTGCAGGAAGATCTCTTCCAGGGCCAAAACGGAAGAGCCGGAGTAGTACCCTTACACAACCACGCAACTCAGATGGTGTGTATTGCGTGCAGTAAGAAAGAGAGGAATTCTGCTTTCGATTAAAAATGGATGCAAAGGTTAGCTAACACAAACATTCAGTTTTCCACTGAAGATGCACAAAAAGATATAGAAGGTTGCAGCACATACCCATGGGTTCTTTACTGGCTTAAGGATATACCTCGCCAAGAAAACAGAAGATGCAGCTATCAATGAAGGTAGATAGCAAAGCAAACTGTACTCCAGAAGTGACAGTTCACAGATGTATTCAGCTAAGAGCTCAAGATGCAGAGTTGAGCCCTGCAGAAAGAAAAAAAGTTTCAACCAGTTGTGACAGTGCATAGAATTGGCAGGAACTGCAAACCAGTAAAGAAATATAAGTACCTTGTCAATCACTTGAGCAGCATGTACAAATCTCCTTTAGTAAAAAATAACAAAACATGTAGTATCAGTAAGTATAGGCGTGATAATTATTACAAGAACAAATGATACTACCTTAAAAAATATTTTGGTGTAGGTACCGTCATCTCAAACTTCAAGTAATTCAAGACAGAAGCTTCCATTTGCAAAACCTGTTTAACTATGTGTTAAAAGATGAAACTAAGAAAAGATAAGGGAAGTGCACTGAGCCATGTACCTCTTCCTTAGTGTATGAATCATCAGTAACATAGCAGAGCTCTTCTACTTGAGGTGGGCATATTTCTTCATACTTCCTGAAGGCTCACCATAGTAACAGCACAATATGAGAACAAGGCATTGAAAAAAATAGTAATTGGCTAACATAAACTCTTTGGATCTTACGCAGCTATAAGTAAGCAGGCAACACCAAGTAATTGCAATGTGTGCCGACTGATCTCTTTGACAGAAAGATAACGGTCAATGTAATTGACCGTGAGGTATAAGGTTTCTGGAACAAAGCGATATTCTTCTGTGACCTGAATCGATAAAAGGCATGAATGTACAAAAATAAGCAGGGTCATTATTGGTTTATTTATCTGCCAAAACATGTGTTTCTCTTAAGTGGAAATGCTTACTTCTACAAGCCAGTCTATTAACATTGCCCTCATGGTCGTGCTAATATCTGTCTGAATGGTTTCCATGAAATTTGTTGAGGGCATTTTTCTAGTCTGCAAGAAAAACAACAAGGTAAATGTGGGAAGCAATTGCTTCATTAAGGAAGAAAGTAAATGGACAGCTTGGAGCAACGAAACAAAAACTTCAATGTGCAAACACTGTAATGTTCTTCAACACACCTACAAAACATTTACAAAATGGAATCTGGAGTTACACAAACTATAGTGATGAGGCAATCCAGAAATTTTAGAGATGTGAGTAAACCACTTGTTATCAACCTAGAACCTAACCCTTTCTCGAAAACTAAGAATTGTATGTTTAAGACAATGTACATGGAAAATGCTGCTATTTGAGCACCTGTTACCATTCTTGCATTCCAACCAATAACAGCTTAAGCACAAAACAAAGTGCAATCAGTTTTTCAGGAATTACTTGATATCCATACTCCAGCTACTACTTGAGACTCAGGATACACACATATATCATAGGCAAGAGCATGAGCAAGAGTGAATCACCTCAGCCTCTCGCAAGTTCTCGTAAATTTCATAGGAAATAGTGGCACAACATTGTGGATCCTCATAGTTGTTGCCAAGGTCAGAGGTGTTCTCAGCTTTCATGGGGATAGGACTATGTTGTCTCCAGTTGAATGCTGCAGCAATAAACAACTATGTATGTTTAAAATGTTGAACACAATGCACCCAAAAAAAGGCCTAACCAGAACTGCCTCAATTTTGAAAAGTGAACAAACCTGCAACTCCTTTACTATCTGATATATGAAGTTTATCATTGGCACAACAATGTAAAGACGAAGCTGCCATTGAAGAGTCCGCATCATCAAGGAAATCAACATCAGAGCTTTCAACTGAGTTGCATATTGACATAGCATCCTCCATGGATACTGAATCTTCGGACAGGCCAGGTGAGCTTCCACCTGCTGGTACAACATTAGGCATGGAAGGTACATATCCATTCTCCTTGTGGATGACACTGTCATGGTGTGTGACTGCCCAATCACATTGGTCGGAGGTCGGTTTTCTGATAGAACCCCGTTCCTTGTTCACATTGCGCAGGCTTGCAAAGGATCCCTTATTCTTCGCATCAACTGATTTGATTGAATTGGGTTTCTGCAGTAAGAGGAAAAATTAATGTTTACTGAACAAGTTCATTTTTGAAACAATCAAAATGGTGAAACAGAGATTGCATAGGCAATTAAGCATATGAACGTCACTAGAGCAATGCATTACCAATGGAAGATTCGAAACTGAGCACAAAACAAAGAAAAACACGGCCTATTCTTTTGAATTTAACACATGGCCTATTAGGGTGACGTAATTGGTTTTGAAACCCCCAACCTGCCAGAAAAGCTAAATTTGCACGTTGCTACTGAATTCCTGAAGCAGCAAAATATCTCTCACGAGTACACACCAGAACACCACAATATTGCATTAAGACCATTGGAACAGGACCAGGTAGTTCATTGAAAAAATTAAGCAGCGAAAAAGGAAAATCAACCTCTCTCTGTCTCTCGAGAAGTCAGCAAATGGTGTTCAATTGATCGAGCAAGTGCGGAATCAGCATGAGCCACTAGATAACCACTAATCAGGCAGCCGTATCATTTCGATCGAGAAGAGGACCGAAACGACACAAACCCTAGAAATGCGAACCAAATTGCTCGAACCAACTATCTCAACATCAAACGCGGCGTGCGTGCACCAGAACCCGCGGCAAATTCCTACGCGCCACTCCCTCTAACCGGCGAGAACCCAAGCTCCGCCCGCTCCCGGAGCGACGAATCGACCAGGGGAACGCCCCGCCCGCCCCCGATCGTCGGAGCGCGCAAAGGGAAGAGCCGTACGTACCGCGACGGGCTTGGAACTCGCCGCGCCAGACGACCTCCCGCGGCCGCCGCGGAAGACGTTGGTAAGGTCCCCGAGGGCGAAGCGCTTCCCGGCCCGCGCCGCCACCAGCTTGTTGGCGCCCCCCGCGCCGGCGTTCTCCTCCATGGCCGACGAGCGGCGGCCCGCGGCTCAGCACGACATCGCTCGCGGCGGTGCGGTGGCGTGGGCGGAGTCGGTGAGGAAGTTCTGAAGCTGGGACCCGCCAGTTTTGTCTGCAAATAAATAAAAATGGACTTGCGGTTGCGGCGGCGCCTGGACCCTGCATCCGGGTCCCACCTCCGAATCCCAAATTTGACGGAGAAGAAACTTAAATAAATCACTAATAATTTGAAATGGAGGAAGAAGTACAAAATAAACCTTAGAGCAACTCCAGCAAGGTTATGCAAATTGAGGCCTTCAAAACTAATTTGCAGGCCCAACTTAAAAATAGAGACCTTTTAAATTAGAGCCCAACTCCAGCAACAAATCAATTCGGCCCTCTATTTGGTTGTGGGCCCTATATGTAAGTGAATCAACCCACTTTTGGAGGGGGAATTAGAGGGCCTCTAGGAATGGAGGCTTGGTGAAGAGATTTAGAGGCCTATACAAAATGCAGGCTCATTTAAAGGCTCTGCTGGAGTCGCATTTTTGCCCCAAGCCTCTAAATTTTGAGGTACAGGCCCATATAAAGGCCCTGCTGGAGTTGCTTTTAGAAAACTTAAGTTGCCCGCCGGCAGAGCTTCTCAGTTATCGAAGATGAAACAACTTTAAAACCTATAGTATTATCATCTCATTTAGTTTGGCCAAACTTAGATGGATTTCTCTGCGACATTGTTAAGAGTGTTTGCCAATCAGCACAGCTATTGCAGAGGAAACAAATGAATTAAGCTGCATCTCATTGTTTCCACAATGGTCACACAGTCAAAAATTACACAGGTACACTACAGATGATAATGGTCACGCCTCACTAAACCTACATTGAAGAAGCTAATTATACAGTTGTGGAGACCAACTATACAGTTTGGGAGATCATGCGACTCCATTGCAGAGAGCTCGTCAGAGATGGAGATGGTACAACAATGCCAGATCATGGCACAGGGAGCTCGCTACTAAGTATTGGTTAACCACATCAACTGACTCGTGTTAGCGCCATGGTTCCAGGCTGTTGCTAATCGATAACATAGTTCGGGTTAACTGCCAGTATTCTGCTCTCGGATGTTCTTCGCGCGCCGGTGCCGTCTTCGGCTGCGGCTGCCGTGCCTTCATCTATGACTATGAGGTGGCCTTCCCGCTGTATAAGCCTCTGCAGATGCACATATATCAGGAGGTTTAGTAACGTGCTAGGACAGTCAAGCTATGCTGCTTTGGGACTGTTTTGTCCAATGCAGTCAAGTTTGGAAATTAACAAACCATACCCCACACAGGGGAGTGCAGGACTCACCTCTATGATGGCCTTGATGCACTTCACTTCTTCCTTTACCTCTGCAGTAGAACTATATGCACCTTTGGCGTTCTGCTGCTCAACATACCAGATGATGAGGTCCCCTTGCTTCATGCCAGCAAGACCATCTCCTGCATCACCAAAGGTTGAATAAGCAACATGAAAACATGACAGATAATTTGAATGCCACCGAACAAAGATGCTGATAGAAGAGTTAACAAAATCGAAAAGGTCGTGGTCCTTGTAAATAGCATGGAATCATTCTAGAGCTGCATGTCATCAAATCATTCTAGTTCCTAAGAAATGGATGAGAATCAATAAATTATTGTGGTTAAGTTGTAAAACACTTGTTAATTAAACTAGAACCCACCAGGCACCAGAGTTGCTCAAACTGTTTTTCCACATACTGCAACCAAAGCAACAAAGCATGTCTCCCAAAAGACAGAATAAAAAGGGAAGATCCCCCCTATCTCTGTTGCTGGGTCATTAGTTCATTACTAAGGAAGTTTGGGTGTCACAATTCTTACTTTAAGCAACTAAGGATAAGTTTTGAGGTGGACATTGTTGCTAGGATAAAGATGCATGATCAGAGATGAGTCAAACTAAAAGCTTAAGACAAGTATTCCAAAAAGTACCATCTTTCGTGACGGACTCTTCATGCTGCCGTAGTCTCATAACCAAGGCCTGGGTAACTCTCTGGAAGTGTTCTTCAGTAATTACCAATTTCTTCTTACCGGTATCTGCTGCTTGGTCATTTTCTAGAATTTTGATACAAAGAAATAACAAAATAGTTAGAAACAAACTAAATACGAAAGACAATTATCTTCAGTTTTTAACATTTGGAACCCACCTGCACCCTGTTGCTCAGGAGCAGCTTCTGCTTCTGCTTCAGCTGGCTGTCCAGCATCATTATTAGAAGGTACATTTGTTCCGTCTTCAGCATCTTGGAAGTCAGAGAGATCAACTTCACTTGATTCAACACTACAGAAAATCAATAAGCTTCAGCATTGGCAACATCACTATGCACGTATCACTTTCATAGAAAAAGGTCAACAACTCAACAAACTCACCTGATGATTGATGTCTTGAGCAATTTAACTGCCAGTCGGACATGAGCTGGGAGAACCTGAAAGATTTCAAGACCAAATGAAGTTAGTCACACAATCATGGAAATGCTGACCAAATATAAGTAGATCATACTGTCCATGATAGTGCAAATGATTACAGTTTATTCTATCAAATAGAGCTGTGGTAAAAGAAAACATGACCCGCAAAGTGCATGTGAAGTAGTGTACTTACAGTTCTTTCTAAGTGGCTTCGAGCAATAGCTTCTGATAGCCTAATCAATGCTTCCAATTGCCTAACTGTCATCCTGTAAGCAACCCTGGTTCCAGGAGTACTGTCACCTCTACGAAGGGTAACATATGACTCCACCAAAACCTTCTTAGCTTCTGAACTCAGCTGCAATGAAATAAAGAAATAACTGTAAGCTGATGAGAATTTAAAAGTCCATTTTCCAAGAGCACTAAAGAGGCGAACCTGAGGCTTCAAAGACTTCGCGAACGCGATATAACGCTTCAGTTCTGCAGTGCTAAATGCAGGGGCAAGTGCTTCTTCACGTTTCTGATGGACTCTTACAATGTGATGAGCAATGTGGTAGTCAGTGTTTTCATCAGGTTCATCGATCATGATGTACACCAGGTCAAATCTTGAAAGAATAGCTGGGGGCAATGCCACATTGTACTGCAATTGCAGCAGGAGAAAAGAATTAGATTTTAACAATTTCTTTAGTTTTCACATCATAATATGTTATGCTCAGATATAAACATACAAAATTTGAAAGCGCATGGGAAGAAATATAACTTGTGCTCTTGATGTACCTTAAGTGGTTTAGACTTATCATAACGTCCTCCTGTTGGGTTTGCTGCGGCTAAAATTGAAGTTCGTGCATTCAAAGTGGCCTGTATTCCTGCTTTTGTTATGCTAATGGTTTGCTGTTCCATTGCTTCATGTATAGCAACCTACAAAGGATGTATGTAACAGGCTCAAATCAGTGAAGGAAAGAAAGGGAAAGACAACCGCAGGTACGGCCGTATAGGTAAACCTACCTGATCCTTAATGTCCATCTTATCAAATTCATCGATGCAGCAAATGCCATTATCAGCTAACATCAGAGCACCTGCCTGCAATAAATAATAGGGGGAGCATCAAGCAGACACATCAGAAACAGCAAGAGGCAAACAATAAAATTTCAAGATATAATGCAAAATATAAATTGTAGATCCTATCAGAAAATGTCCTAGTTTAAGAATTCATTACATAAATTTCATTGTTCAGATGAATTAATGCAAGCAAACTCTCATAAGTAGAAATGTTGCTATGAAAGGCTTATGGGCATGCATTTAAACTTTTCAATGGTTTCCACTGGTCAACTCACCAATTATTATCACCCTCACTAAAATTAGGCAAACCAGCATATGCTGACCTCTCAGCATCTTGTGTGCATTCAACAATATTTGCACTGACAAAAAATGGACTATTGCTTAAATTTGGTAGTACCTCGATACAAAATTCACCAGTCTCTGGTTCTTTAGCAACAGTTGCGGTCAGACCGGCAGCAGATGATGACTTCCCTGATGTGTAAACAGATCTTGGAACAATACCAGCGGTATATCTGAGCATGGGATTGAAAACCACGCTTTAACATTGTGACTCATGAAGGAATGGACTCAACTTAATAATCAAATAGAGGGTCTACTTAAATAAAAAATTGAAACCAAAAATACTACTTAACGTCTTAACATAAATATTGCACATTATCATCTACTTTCCAATGATCAAGGAGTCAGAGACCAACATATATTCATTAGCACATAGAAGTGAGTTGAAAAGTA
Organism: Echinochloa phyllopogon; assembly: GCA_033239725.1. Lineage (NCBI taxonomy): Eukaryota > Viridiplantae > Streptophyta > Magnoliopsida > Poales > Poaceae > Echinochloa > Echinochloa phyllopogon. The sequence continues at coordinate 5,821,899 of BTCW01000003.1, forward strand.
GCATGTTTTGCTACTCCTTGTCACCACAAATACATGATTAGCATTTATGCAAAATGTGTCTTGTGAAGCAAAAGTACTAAGTTTATATATAAAAGTTCACAATAGCCCCAGGAAACAACATTTAAAAAAAATGGCAACAGCAGGATAGCAATGCTTACTTTAGGAACTGAGACTTTGCACAGCTTGGGTCGCCAACAATACAGACATTGATGTCACCTCTAAGGTTGATCCCTTCATGTGTTATCTTGTGAACGCCACCCAAAAGCATAAGTAGGACTGCCCTCTTAATTTCTTGATGTCCGAAGACGGTAGGACAAATGCTATCAACTATCTTATTAAAGAAGTCAGGAGTGTTCCTCATCCTAGCAACCTCATCTTCCTCTTCTTCCTGTTAAAGAGAGATGATTTCAAGCATAACAACCAACATGTTAGAAGCTAAAAGGAAATGTTTCGAATACAACCATGAGAAAGTAGAATAGGTAAGAGCTTGTGTCAAAGTAATAATTCACACTAAAACACAAAATTAACAATGGACATACAACAGTTCACGAGTAGAAAAGATTTAAAGGACCTCAGGTTGCATGAACAAAGTAGCTATGGTTAAACCAACCATCACAACTAAGTTTCAAAAGCATGGGAGAAGTATTTCTGCAATTTCTGTTTTCAGAAAGGACAACACTCCTATTTCCTCTATGAAAGAAAACAGTACTTTTAAGATTGCAAATTCAACTTACGGTGAATTTCTGCCGTTCACTGTCATCACCATCTGTGTCCCGATCTCTGATGTCCACTTCTCTCCTGCCATCTGCCACCTAATAACATTTAAGATAAAATTTAGTGCGGTGATTGAAAAATTGCTAAAACTGCATTAATCACATGGAACTTCTTTGCTGAAAAATGTTCTTACCTGCACTGAATTTGCCACAAAAGCAAGGCGATAAGAGAGATCCCTAACTCCCAGGGACTTCAAGCCCTTTACACCCTCTTGAACACCTCCATTTTTACGTTGAGGAGCTTCCCGGCGACACTCTGCTCTTTCACCAGGTGAAGTTAGCGCCATTACATCTGGAACCGCGACAACAGTTCCAGTAAATATAACCCTGAAATATGCCAGAAAGGGAACATTCAGTCAAACAAATTCATTACAAGGAGCAGGAATAAAGTAAAACAGGAAGAAGTTTCCTTACGTGTCTCCAGCTCTAGCCTTCTCAACAATCTCATGCCGCAAAATGACATCCAGGGAGCGAGGAAGTGAACCAGCAGGTATCTCTTTAGATGTCTCCTGCATTCTCACCCTCTGCCAATCTGTGAATTTGCTCTCCTGGCGGAGAAGGGCCCATTTTGATCGGTTCTGGCATGTCGCGTTGACGCATATTATCGGCTATAAACAAGGTATAAGAACCCATCAGATACGTTGCATTAGCAAAATGACAAAGGGGGATATGATGTTCAGAGGTCCAACCTCAGTGTACTTGAACTGCTGCTCCACATTCTTCACAACATTCCCACACTCGAGGCATTTGAAGGTGCCTTGCAATAGTTCAGGCCGCACCTCACTCGTCCGTGTCACAACACCCATTACTGATGTAAGCTTCCCAATTTCCGCTGTCCCAAGCTCCCTCAGCCTGCCATAACAGTAGTTTCAATCAAGCTTTGGCTGACTATCTTACAATTTTAGCATTCACATAATCCATGAGAGTATTGCAGAAGATCTTGAAGTTAGATGTACATCCACAGACGCAGATGACAGCAAAAGTAATTGCTACCCCTGATCTGACCCTTTGGCACTTAATATTTTAGTCAACAAATACATGTCAATTGTGCATTAACCATACTGAAACACAAGAAGATAGTGCTTCTGTTTTCATTTCAAAAAGAAAGAACTTGCTTAATGGACAAAACATCTCTTGGAGCAGCAGGCACTACCTTTTCAGCATTGGGATGTTGTAGAACGCAATGTTAATATCCTTGTTGGGGCTATCCTCTGAGATGATCGGGGCACGGTTCTCGCCAGCCCGGTTCTCCAACACAAACCTCTTGCACGCATTCCTTAAGTATGGTTCAAACCTGATACAAAAGAGGAGGCCCTTTGAGCAAAGTTTGACAGGTCACAGACAGCACAGACTAGTGTGTAGACTTTATCACAAACTCTAACAAATTAGTGTAACCGAATGACACCTAGAGAACTAAAGCAATTCAATATTAGTTACACAAAAGGTTCACTGAAAGCTACCTCTTCCTCCAAAAATTCAATCAAAATATGCGGACTGTCCTGACTTATCTTACTGAAAAATCCCCCAAAGGCCCATCGAATATCCATCTTTCCTCCAGCTTGGGGTCCATTGAAACACAAACCCAGACCGATTTCTCTCCCAAATTCGAGTAACCGAACCAAAGCTGTGTTGCCTTTATTTCCCCAGATCCCCAATCTACCAGACCACACCGAAATGGAAAGAAACTCGAATCTTACCTGAGGTACTCCTCGGCGATGGCCTTCTGGAGGACGTCGTTGAAGCGCATGACGTGGCCGAAGTCGACGTACATGGTGGTGGATTCCCGCGACCGCATCGCCTCCATCTCCGCCTCGTAGAACGGCTCCCCCGCGGCTTCCGAATCCTTGAACCTGCAGATCCAAGAATACCCACCCCAACGCGTCAGCCGGACGGGCCCCTAAGAGAAGAAGCCCTAGAAATGCCTGCGGCGGCGGCGGCCGACTCACCGCTTGAGGAACTCGAGGAAGATGTTCTCCACGCGCGCCGCCTTCTCGTCCACGAAGAACCCGCCGAACGCCTCCATCGCCGACGGCGGCGCCTTCCGCGAGCCTCTGGATCTGGACTAGGACTTGCGGTTGGGGATTGGCTTTCGCGTGCTCTCGCGTCTCGGCGTGTGGGCGCGCTGGTGAGGGTTTTGGGGAAGGGGAAGAAGAAGGGGTAGGCGGCCAGGCCGGGTGGGGTGGGGTGGTCTTGGCGGGAAGGAGGCGGCGGCTTGGCGCCAAATCCTCGCGCCAAAAGGGGCTCGGAGCGGCGGGTGGGTCGCGTGCACCGGGTCCGTGCACCGAAGACGGCCCTTGCAGTCTCTGCCACGTGGGGTCCACTGCTACGGGGTGACACGCACGGGAAGAAACACCGTTCCTGGGCTGAAAGAATTGCTAGTGGGGCAGGTGTGGTGGGCTGGATGGGCTGGGGGTCGTGTGTGGTGCGGAAAATGGGCTGCGATCCCATGGGCCGTGTATGTGACGCCAAATTGCCACGCCACCAACAACATCGTCAAGATCAACATGGACCTGAATGACCAGCATTTTATGTCGACATCCTTAATTTGGGGCAAAAAAGGTCAGGTCTGGTCTATCAGCGGCAGCGCGTTGCGATCACGACATCCAAACCAAAATATCCTAGCTCCGATCGATGAGTCCCGTTCAAAAGAACCTGAGTGCACGACGAATCGAATTGCTAGCTAGAGGCATATTTACCCACAAATCACGAGATTCACGATGATTCTCCCACCTTAAATACAAGCAATACATGATCACGACTACGTACATGCATACTCCTCCGATCCAATCAACAACAAAATCTAGGTCTCGGCGACATCATCGTACACGATCGATATGGCGTCGGCGTGTGCCGTCGTGCGTAGAGAAGAAGGCGGCGACGACGACGGCGTTCCTCCTGTCGCTGTCACCCACGACGCCGACGCCGGCGTGCTGCCCGCGGACGTCCTCTACGAGATCTTTCTCCGCGTGCCGGCCGACGCGCTCTGCCGCCTCCGCCTCGTCTGCCGCGCATGGCGCTCTCTAACTTCCGACCGTCTCTTCGCCGCCGCCCACTCGTCGCGCCACCCGCTCCTCGCCGGCCTCCTCGACGGCGGCCGCGATATCCACGCGGTGGACGTGGCCTCCGGCGCCGTCCTCAGGCGCATACGCCTCCCGAAGCCCACCGAGAGCCTCCCCCTAATAACCACCCACCGCGACCTGGTCTGCGCGTCGTCGGAGACGTCGGGGGAAGCCCGCGTGGTCAACCTCGCCACCGGTGAGGTCACCGTCTTGCCCGCCGCCACAGACTACGACGACGGCGAGCCCGCGGCCTCGTACATCCTCGGGCACGTCCCCTCCACCAACGAATACAAGGTGCTCCGCATGAACTTGGGCGCGCACCGACGCACCCTCCGCTTCATCAACACCTGCCACATCATAACGCTCGCCGGCGGCGGCGGCGGCGGCGACCCACCAAGGTGGAGAGCGAAGCCGGTCTGTCCGGTGAGTGTTGTGCCGTTGATGTGCCGCACAACAGTGGTTGATGGAGTGGCCTACTTCATGGTGAACGGCGAGGCTCTTGTGGACCTAGGGCCAGACTGCGTCGCATCATTCGACATGGCGTCCGAGGAGTGGAGGCCCATGCCATTCCAGGGCCCCGTGAGCAGCCACCGGTCTCGCGCCGGCAAGAGGCTGCCTCCCGTGCACCACTTGAATCTTTTCCGGTTGGCCGTGTTCAGCGACCGCCTGGTCGTACTTCATCGCAACATCGAGGAGGAATCCACTGACTTCTGGTTCTTGGAGGGCATGGCAGACGACAACAAGCAGGCCTCGTGGACGAAACGATACTCCATGCCGTGGTGCCCTAGAGGAGACAGATGGGAATATCCGCTAGCAGTAAGCGATGACGGGAGCAGGATTCTTGTCTGGATGGAGGTGTCACGGATCCTGAGAGCATATGATCCTGAAACAACAACTTCGGCCGCTCTGTCCAGTGTCAAAGATTACTCGGCTGTTGTGATGCACCATGGGAGCCTTTTGTGTCCAGGGCTTTAATTGGCTAGGGCTCATCGCTTTATTCTTCATGCATACATTTGTTTACTGCTTAATTAACCATTTTGGTGCTCGTTTTCTGCAATGTCATGCTAGGGCCAACAGAACCAGGTCAAATTTACGAACCGCTCTATATATGTTGTATTATCTCTACAAAACTTCAATTATTTGAACTAGCACACAACATCTTTAACCTCAACTTTGTATAAGCAAATAAGGAAGTCAAATTTCTACGTCCCAACCTTTTGCTTGTCCAACTCTGTTATATCACTGGTGGAGAATCGGGCTTTAGTCTCCACCTACATAGTACATGTGACAGAAGGTGGGATATTTTCTCTTTATTGTAACCCGTGAAGCACCCTTTAGTCCTAGGCTCGTGAAACACCCTGGGATATTTTCTCTTTATTGTAACCCGTGAAGCACCCTTTAGTCCTAGGCTCGTGAAGCACCCTTTAGTTCCGGGCGGTGGTTTCACCCGGGACTAAAAGTTTTAGTCCCAGAACTAAAGTGTGGCATTTAGTTCCGGTTGATGTTTCCGCCCAGGACTAAAGGTCCTCCTTGAACCTAGAAAAATACGAACCGGGACTAAAAGCCTATTGTCTCGGTTCAAAACCTAACCGGGACTAAAGATAGGTAGTCCCGGTTCAAAACCTAACCGGGACTAAATATAGGGGATGAAAAATCCTTTTTCTATTAGTGTATGTTATACTTGTCCTTCCTAAAAGTACAAGGATTATAAATGACCACGTACTAACCTTGAGTACTCGGCTTTTGATATTTTGTACTTGAATAGGAGGACATCACCAATACAGAATATGTACCACATCCTTCGTTGACGTGTTGGTTTTAAGTGGTAATTGGAGAAATTATATGTTGATGGTTAGTACATTACTACTTAAATATGACATCAGTACTATAAAAAGTCTATCAATCCTTGATGGCACATTGGTTACTGTCAGTTTACATTCTGAAAAAAAACATAGTAGTCCAACATAAAAAAGGACAGATGGTGATAATTCATTAGGCCATTCTTAGCGGCGAGCGATCTTGATGGTATGTCATCATAAATATGACAAGCATGTGTACTAGTAAGGAGGGAGGCACTAAGGACTTCAAGTCTGGCTACAGCCATCATCAACCACCGAAAGATCATATATATATGTAGTTGTTTCTTCATCTAACCAGTACTGTAAGAAATTATTGAAGTTTGTCAGTAGTCCTGGCTAGTATATATAACAATTTTGTCATCTGGAATTCTGAAAGCCGAATGACCAGGAGCTAGGATCATATCAGACTAGATGACAAAGCAGGTTGATTGAAACAGCGCGATAGTTTCATGGCAAGACATTTTGTCTGGGAACGGGATGCACGGGGAATGAGAGCTGAGCTTGAAGATCTAACAAGGTTGAATCTAGCTCCATTTTGTTGGGTAGAAGATCCACCAGAGGCCAGAACGTGTGGCAGTTCTACACTTGCGAGAACCTTACATCTCCTGTTTTGGCCATCGATCAGTGTCCAGAAGCCAAGCCAAGAGGTGACGACAGCTTATCTTGCCAGCGGCGCATTACCCAACAGTTCTCGACGCTAAGCGGAATTTGGTGAGCTGCGTAGAGTCTCCGCACGACAGTCGCCGATCGAGTCCATTCCGATGAATTGATCACTCGATTCAATCATTTTGTCAAACCTCATTAGAGGAGGACCCAGGACAACTTAATGATTTGCTATATTGAGCGGCAACTATTCAAATCAACCTGACCAAGCTGCCATTTCTTCGATCGCTTCACAACATTAAATCTCAAAAAATAAAAACACGGCTGCCTCAGGGCAGTCCACAATGTTGTTTACTTTATGTTATTATTATTATCTTGCTTTGTACAACGACAAAACCATTTCAAATGAGTTTTTGATCTGCAATGGCACCATGCATGCTAGAGACACCAGTATAGAAACCATTTGTGTTGTCACTAGCTATTTATGATGCTGACAGTGATATTGGCCACAGCAAGTACAGATGGTCAATGGATCAGCCACTTGTGGCCCACCCGCACTATGTGCCGGTGGACCACTTAAGCATCCGTCGGCACAACTTAAAACGTGTGTCAGCATAAGCACGTGTTTGGTTGAGAGTTACGATGGGATAGGACATGATGATACCTGTTTTTAGGGACGAAACGATCTCATCGGTTGAGGAGAAGGAACGATCCTCGCTTTCTTATTTGGGAGAGGCACGAGGGATAATGGACGAGATGGATGTTGTTTGGGTTCCGTCAGCCATAAATAGTAATGAGACCCGCTTGTCCTTCTCGGAGCACAATCTGCTCGTTCGCCGCGCGCGCTCACGCCATCGTCCGACCGGGCCGCGCCGCTCGACCGTCCTGCTCGCGCCGCCGTGCTCGCCGCCACACTCGCCGGCGCGCCCCGCCACCTGCTCGCACCGCCACCGTACCTGCGGGCGGGCAGCCGCCCTGCTCACCTTCCCGCTCGGACTCATCACGGCCTCTTGCACGGACGTACTATATATAGCAAATAGCAACAACCAAGCATGTATAAAAATAGATGGTAGCACGTACAGCGTTACCATATACAGTATATTATGATCACTCGATGGTTGGTGATTGTAGCTGCAATTCTTGAATTCCGAGGGGCATCGCTCATAACTACTACTGTAGTTCATTAGGTATATATTTAAAATTCTTCATCTAACCACAGTACAATAACAAATTGAAGTTTGCCGGTAGTACGTTTGTGGCTACTATATAAACTTGTCAATTGGAACACCAGATGACCCGTAGTAGTGAGATGAAGGTTGAAATGGCAGTAGCAGGCTAGCAGCTGACATGGCTAGACATTTTGCCTAGGAACGGGATGCATGGGGAATGAGAGCTGAGCTTTGTATTCAGCAATCCTGAACGTACCTAGCACCATTAGGTTGGGCAGGACATCCACACTGTGTGCCAATTCTACACATTTGCCAACCATAGTACTCCTATAATAGAAGGTGGCATGCAATTGCTGGTGCCGTGCATGCACACTGCTGTCTAGCTATTTGGTTCCTTCATCAGATTCTATAGATCGAGTTTTGGTGCGCACTGTAGATCTTTGTTTAATTAATAATCCCACGTAGCCAGGAAAACAATAATGTCGTTTAGTTTCTGTTATTTTATTGCTTTGTATAACGACAAAGCCATTTCAAATAAGTTTCTGGAACCGCTGGAGTATATAATTCAGTGCGTGTAAAACAATGACCAGCTTCTGTGTAGTTTATATGGGCACATCGTTTAGTTTCTGTTATTTTATTGCTCTGTATAACGACAAAGCCATTTCAAATGAGTTTCTGGAATCGCTGGAGTATAATTCAGTGCGTGTAAAGCAATGACCAGCTGCTGTGTAGTTTATATGGGCACATCGTTTTCTTCTCTCGATGCAACTAATCTTCTTTAAAAACTGGGAAGGCAGAAAATAAGATCATGTACGTTTTAATATTCATGGTAGCTAGCTCTTGATGATTTATTTTCAGAAAGAGAGAAGGAACGAAGAACACATCAGAATATAAAAAAGAAGCTAAACGGGAGATGATATATATTGCTGCATCGAAAAGCTATGAGCACAAACCATGAAAAAAAATCAAGGATACAAATGTGAGCTCGTCTAATGCATTAGCAATGTTAGACCATGTTTGGATCCACCCCAGGTAAACTTTAGCTAGCTAATTTGGTCAATTAAACTTTAAACAGCTAAAGTGTAGCCACCTAATTAAAGTTGATCGGGCTGCACAGTAAACTTTAGCTAGCTAATTCGGGCTGCACAGATTTATTTAAATATCTGAAACAATAAAATTGGAAAGAAACAGAACTGGCCAATAACCTGAAACTAAAATTGCGAGAGAGAGAGAGAGGGAGAGAGGGAGAGAGAGAGGGGGGGGGGGCTACTCCTTGGACAATATAGTCCAACATAAAAAAAAGGATAGATGGTGATAATCCATTATATTAGGCCATATTCATAGTGGGGGTTTCTTGAGAATTTTATACATATTAAATGATGTGACACACCAGCAATCTCAATGATATGTCATCATAATTATGACAAGCATGTGTACTACTAGTAAGGAGGGAGGCACTAAGGACTTCAAGTCTATGGCTACAGTCATCATCAACCACCGAGAGATCATATATATATAGATGTAGTTGTTTCTTCATCTAACCAGTACTGTAAGAAATTATTGAAGTTTGCCAGTAGTCTGGCTAGCTAGTATATATAACAAACTCGTCATCTGGAATTCTGAAAGCCGGGTGACCAGGAGGCCGGATCATATCGGACTAGATGACAAAGCAGGTTGATTGAAACAGCCCGATAGTTTCATAGCAAGACATTTTGTCTGGGAACGGGATGCACCGGGAATGAGAGCTGAGCTTAAAGATCTAGAAAGGTTGAATCAAGCTCCATTATGTTGGGTAGAAGATCCACTGAAGGCCAGAACGTGTGGCGGTTCTACACTTGTGAGAACCCTTACATCTCCAGTTTTGGCCATCCATCAGTGTCTGGGAGCCAAGCCAAGAGGTGCCAACAGCGCATCTTGCCAGGGGCGCATGAACCGACAGTTCTCCACGCTGAGCGGAATTTGGTGAGCTGTGCAGAGTCTCCGCACGGCAGTCGCCGATCAAGTCCATTCCGATGAATTGATCACTCCATTCAATCATTTTGTCAAACCTCATTAGAGGTGGAGCCAGGACAACTTAATGATTTGCTATATTGAGCGGGAACTATTCAAATCAACCTGACCAAGCTGCCATTTCTTTGATCGCTTCACAACATTAAGTCTCAGAAAATAAAAATACGCTTCGTAATAACCATAAGGTTGCATAGCATCTCCTTTGCAGATATGCTGATAGAGACTTTTGGTAGCAAATAAATTGTTAACGCTTAATTTATTTTTAGTGTCTTATATATATTAGTGGCCAATATGTTTATATGAGCTTGCCATAGTTGCTATGTTGGCCCAGGCTATAGAAAATTTCTGGGTCCGCCAGTGCATGTTGCTGCCGTTGTGAAGCAGCGGGGACATGAGGCAATTGCAATGCGTTGTGCAAATTGGTAGGTACGTAGTTCGTGCCTCATTTTTTTAGTCCGATCTCCTGGTTCAATCACAATGTTATGGAAGTCAAGGCCACCTGAGAAAATGTGTTGCGGCGAACCACGTGAGTCGCAGGGAATGGAATGCATGGACAATTATTTGAGAAAATGTTGTGTCCATGGCCATGGCTCATTGCTTCACTAATTGCCCTGTTAGGAACGTCTTCATAAATGGTAGTTTCAGGCATTCAGCGTCTCCCACCATGGGCATTTCAGCCAAATTCATCTGTAATGTGCTTTTTCGATCAAATCTAGCTGATCCACGCCCCGCTTGGGCCGGAGGAGGATTGTTGTCTGGGTGGAGGCGGCACACGGGTCCTCGGCATAAATGATCCAAAAACAACTACTTGGGCCGCTCTGGCCAGTGTCAAAGATTACTCGGCTGTTGGGATATGGAAGCCTTTCGTTTGTGTCCAGGGCTTTAATTGGCTAGGCTCGTCGCTTTATTGTTCATGCATACATTATTTTGTGCGGTAGTTCATGCATACATTTATTTACCGCGCTTAAATAACCATTTTGGTGTTCGTTTTCTGCAGGGTCGTCGTTGGAATGCCAGGGCCTTTAAGGTCAAATTTATCGCTATGTTGTATTATCTCTACAGAACTTCAATTTTTTTGAACTAGCACACACCATCTTGAACCTCAATTATATGTAAGCAAAGGAAGTCAAATTTCTACGTCCCAACCTTTTGATGACATTCTTGTGCTAGGTGTCTAAGGTTTTGCTCCAATTTCGCTGCTTTTGTGCGCTCTAGCCCAACTCTGTTATATGTTATACTTGTCCTTCCTAAAAGTACAAGGATTACACTTATTATATTTGGTTCATTTTTTAGCCACATTGTTTAAATCTGACTGGTTAAAAAGTGCTATATAGAGAAATAATTTGATATTTTGTAGTACTTGAATAGGAGGCACTAAGGACTAGTTCAAAGTCTACGGCTACGGTCATCATCAACCACCGAGAGATCATATATTTAGTTGTCTGTTCATCTAACCGGTACTGTAAGAAATTATTGAAGTTTATTTGTCAGTAGTCGAGCTAGTATATATAGCAAACTCATCATCTGGAATTCTAAAAGCCGGGTGACCAGGAGCTGAGGATCATATATATCAGATTAGATGACAAAGAAGGTTGATTGAAATAGCGCGATAGTTTCATGGCCGGCAAGACATTTTGCCTGGGAACGGGATGCACCGGGAATGAGAGCTGAGCTCGAAGATCTAACTAGGTTGAATCTAGCGCCATTATGTTGGGTAGAAGACCCACCAGAGGCCAGAACGTGTGGAGGTTCTACACTTATGGCAACCTTTACATCTCCTATTTTGCCCATCAGTGTCCGAGAGCTAAGCCAAGAGGAGCCGATATGGATTTTCCTTGTATCTACAAATTGAAGTTTGTCACTTGTGAGTGTTCTCTGGCTAGTATATATAAACTTGTCAATTGGAACACCATCAGAATCAGATGACCCGGAGTCCCGGAGTGTAGTGAGAAGGTGGAAATGTACGTAGCTGACATGACAAGAAATTTTGCCTAGCTAGGAACGGGATGCATGGGGAATGCGAGCTGAGCTTTTCATGCAGCAATACTGAATCTAGCACCAATTTGTTGGGCAGGAGATCCCGGGCGGTCCTTAAACTTATAATGCGGTGTCATTTTGGTCCTAAACTCTCAAAATGCATTTTTGGATCCCGAACTTGTCCATATGTGCCATCTAAGTCCCCAATCCTTTAAAATATATTTTCAAGTCCCCAAACTTATCCCAACATGTCATCAGAGTCCCTAAACTCTCATAATACGGCAGAAAATGGAGAGATCTGGTGCTAGAATCAGGAGAAATCTTCATTTTATCGCGTGATTGGACTAGTAACGACACCATGAGGCTATGATAAGTTTATGAAAATATATTTTTTTGGAAGTTTACGGATCTGTATGGCACGTTTGTATAAGTTCGAGGACATAAAAATATGTTTTCATAGTTTAGGGACCCAAATGACATATTAGGATAAGTTCAGTAAAAATATATTTTACGAGTTTAGGGACCTAGATGACACCTTGATACAAGTTTAGAGATCACGCGTATATTTTACTCTACTAAAAAATATTTCTATACTTCCAGGCCACACTCTGTGGCATGTGACCTGTCGATTCTTTTCCCTGACAAATTATTTCCATTTTAAGTTGCTCGAGAGTGTAAACTTATTCTGATCAGCATGCTACATTATTTTGTTTTCATCCGGCATCCCAAGACACTTCAAACAACTGTCTTTTGAAAGCCTCTATGCTAGTTTTCTTTGGACAACGTGCTCCACATCGGGCATCCAACAAAGATTCTTGCTCCCAGTCATGTTGCATAGGTAGCCGCGAGGGTTTCGACCGTGAGGTCATCTCCAATGAGATTGGCCAGCGATGTCACTAGCTCACGCCGTCGGGTCCGCATATCATCAATGCATTTTCGTTTCTATCGAAGTAAAAACTGCAGGAATGTGAGACGTCATTGGGTTCCGCAACCATCTCAAGACGCGTGCAAGATAAGTGTTTGGAACCTTGCTAGCTGTTTACTTTTTTACCTTCTCACACCTCCACGGATGCTAGCCGGCGACGTAGACCCCCGATGGACACGCCCTGATTGTTCTAACCGAGAACTTAACTGTTCTAGCCGTGACTGGAACCGATCGAGCAGGGTTTGATTGGGATCATGATTGGGATACCAGAGATCATCATCATTCTGAGCTAAGCGTGATAACACATATATTCACGAAAGAAACAAGATGACATAAAGGATTGTGAAAGTAGCAGGCACATGCACTCAAGTTCCCATGTTAGGAGTAGAAGAGGAGCAAGAGCCCTAAATGTAGTAAATTCAGAACGGTCACTATCTGTCAATTGTTGCGTGCTTCCATTGATTGACCACTCTCACCACTTTGTGTTGATGTTTGTTTTTCTCATTAACAGTCGTCATAGCTTGGTGAGGAGGTGTCCCAAATGAGTGAAGAGATACCCGAAATGAGTGAATAAGTGCCTCAAATGAGTCCCCATTACAGCGCCAATAACAGATCCCCACAGCCTAGGTTTCAACTTAACATGGGCAAGATAAAATAGAGCATCAAAACAAACTTAACCTATAAAATTCTAGAATATTATCTATTTGTAAAGCTAATGAAAGCAAATGTATACGATTTTATATAAGTAATTTCATAGCTTCCTCCTGCGACATTTTGATATCAGTAGCAATGGGTCATTGTGAAATATAAATTGTTCAGTGAAGCACCAAGTACATATTGGATTCCTAATATATGTGAAAGTGTATCTAGTCACTTGTATGTTTTGGTGTATTTTACGACAACATGATTAGTGGACTAACTTGTTTACTAAATTATGTGAGCAGAGATTTATTCTTATGAATATTCATGTAATATATTTGTTGATAAGAATATGAGCTCTCTATTGGTTTATGATGACATAAAAGCAAGCAAATGTATGTGATCCCATACTACTAAAGTGAACAATGACAAGTAAATGAAAATGACAGAAGACAAGAATTTATGTGTATTGATTGGTATCATCTAGAAGAAACTTGTCAAAGAAAAGTGGGATATTTTACTTGAAGAAATTGATATTTGTTTGGACTTAGTCCTTAAGCTATGGTTGCAAAAGAAAAAGGCATGTTTCTATGATTAGCAATTGGTCTCATATGGATGAAAGATTATGGACAAGTCATATGGTAAAAATAACATAAAAGATCATATTGGACATATCATGATTTAGTTGAAGACGTGGATTTCAAAGTGGTAATCATGGTGATGCAAAGCAAAAATAAACTTAAAGTGACTAGATAGGATGAAAGGATCAAGTTGGATGGCTATTGACGAGGTACTAAGCAAGGAGAAGGGAAATATTGTCTTGTAGCCAATGAACTTTGTTAGAGTGAAGAATGTACTGTCTTGGTTTGGTCTCTAAACATTAACCAAGGCTTATCTGGTGAAGAAATGCAATGCATTCAATCATATATTGTTGTATCATATACCGAAGTGGCTTGTGAATTGGTAATGGACTCTTGATCGTACGCTTGGAAATTCTAAGCCATTGGCTCAAGTTGGATTTGCTCAAGTTGAGAATGACCAAGTATGGAGTTAATGAAGACATAGAAACTCAAGTGGATGTTTTATTTATCATTTGAAATTTTGAGTATAGATATGCCGTACTATCAATAGGAATGCAACATTAGCCGTTTGACAACATTAGAAGTGCTCATAGGTCAACCCATATGAAATAGTCTTATGAGAGAAGTCCTTTGGGACTTGTGGTACCCAAACTAGTCTGACCAGTTTGGAAAACTGGTATGGCCAGGAAACCCATCATGTTTTGTTCTAAGATAGTGCCATACTTCGAACACGGGTCGGGACATGAGTTTCAACAACCTCTAAAGTTCAACGCTCTAGCGAAAATATAGTGGTTGCCATTTTGCAGAAAATTGTGTTCCTCAATTGTTTATCAACATGTCACATGCATTCAGGCAGATAGGATGTAGGATTTTTTAATGGAATAATAATTTACATTATTCAAAATGATAACAAGTGCATGTTCACCAAGTCCACTTAAAATATCATGAATGAACAATAACATGTCCAAAAACTTGAATTTACCGGTGGGCTAATGTAAAACCAAAAATAAAATTCTGTTAAACAGAGAGAGGGAGCTTGCTCCTTGGACTTGATTCCAATAAATAAAAGCGGTAAGAGTGTAGTGCGGAAGTGTGTGTGCGTTGTGTTTTAGCTTCGTAGCTTAACATGTCGGCCGGGGTGAATTCAGCTTGTTGCATGTGAGACTGCAGCACCAAAGTTCATGTCAGTACCACAGGTCCTAATTTAAGCGTTGGAGCCTCTGGCCTCTTGCACGAACTAGCAAATAGCAACAATCAAGGATGTAAAAAAATTAGATGGTAGCACTGGTAGCGTTACCATATATTTATGATCTCTCGATGGTCGGTGATTCTAGCTGCAAGACTTGAATTCTAAGTTGCCTCACTCATAACTACATATAGTTTTCTTCATCTAAGGGCAAGCCCAACCGAGGCTAACAAAATTAGTGGCCTCGTCGGACACGTAGATAAAAAGGACTGAAGCTACCGTTCTCACCAACACAAGCAGCTACAAATCCTATCTCTCCTCTGCATAAAGAATCGCTTTTATGCTTTACATGCAAAGTTGTCTGCCTGTCGTGAGCCTTGTGGTCCCAAATAATGTGTCCTGGGGTGTTGTGCTGCTGCTGCTTCATCTTCACAACGCGCGTCCTAGCAAGTGCTTCAGCGCTTTTGTCAGTGAGGCCGCTGGTTCTTCTGCAGGTAGTTCTGGGCGTCTGCGAGACCACCAATCCAAGTGACATGGCACCATCATGCATATGTGGAGGCTGGGGCAGTAGTCCACCCTGGTGCGTTGGGCCTGCCCTAACCAGTACAGTAAGAAATAAGTTAAAGTTGGCCGGTAGTCTCTATCTAGTATATAAAATTGTCAATTGGAACACCAGATGACCCGTAGTAGTGAGAATGAAGGTTGAAATGTCGCTAGCTGACATGGCAAGAAATTTTGCCTAGCTAGGAACGGGATGCATGGGGAACGCGAGCCGAGCAGCAATACTGAATCTAGCACCAATCTGTTGGGCAGGAGATCAATTGGAGCGTGCGCCGGTTCTACGCTTTGGCCAACCGTAGCACTCGACAGAAAGACGCCATCGCTAGCTGTTGCAGGGATGGCAAAAGCGGATTCGTGAAAGCACGCTGCGGCCGCGCTGAAGCTTCAGGCCGTGTGTGCCAAGGCGGCGGCGCCGTGTTCAGTGCAGTGGCGCACAAGCAGGCTTCACTGAGCTCCTGTTCTGCCAGCGGGAACTCTTGTTGATCCATGCATATGCCGTGCTGTGCGTGCGCCGGGACTAACTGATGCCATCGTCGTACTGCCGAAAGTGTCGCCAACAACATGCGCACGCACATTTCAGGTAGTCAACAGTGGCATGAGGCGCAGTGGTAGTTCGAATTCGTGCAGTGTCTTGTTATTTCCGTAGGATGCTAGCTCTCTGCCCTGGGCAAGACACGCAAGTTGGTCGGCTGCTTGTAGGGATTAATGATACCGCCCGCTCGCACTCGCGGCCTCTTGCACGGACTATAGCAAATAGCAACAACAAAGCATGTAAAAAATTAGATGGTAGCGTTACCATATAGTATGATCTCTCGATGGTCGGTGATTGTAGCTGCAAGTCTTGAATTCCGAGGAGCATCGCTCATAACTACTAGTTCATTAGACATATATTAAATTTCTTCATCTAACCAGTACAATAACAAATTGAAGTTTGCCGGTAGTACGTGTCTGGCTAGTATATATAAACTTGTCAATTGGAACACCAGATCGATGACCCGTAGTAGTGAGAAGGTTGAAATGGCAGTAGCAACTGACATATAGCTAGACATTTTGCCTAGGAACGGGATGCATGGGGAATGAGAGCTGAGCTTTTGAATTCTGCCATGCTAAATCTAGCACCATTAGGCTGGGCAGGAGATCCACGCAGTGTGCCAATTCTACCAATTTGCCAACCACACTACTCCTATAATAGAAGGCGGCAATTGGGATCCTAAGAGCTAGCAAGGAGCCGTGAATGCACACTGCTGGCATGGTGAAGCTTTCAGGCTACAAGCGCCAAGGCGCCGCCGCCGCGTTCAGTGGCTCGGACTCACATACTACCTGCAGGTACTCTTGGGTTGATCCGTATGTGTGCTGGGCCTCCTCCTCGTCGTACTGCCTCACGTACCAATAGCACACGCGCGTACGTCTCCATTGAGCAGCGGTGTTTTCGGCATGAGGCAACTGGTAGTTCGTGTATCAATTTTCTCTACTCTGATTTGATATCCTGGTTGGATCAAAGTCCTGTGCACTGCGTGTGCGTTTTCGTGTGCCTGGATTTGCTGTCTAGCTATTTGGTTCATTCATCACATTCGAGATCGAGTTTTGGTGCGCCCTGTAGATCTTTGTTTAAATTAATTTCACGTAGCCACGAAAAAAATAATGTCGTTTAGTTTCTGTTATTTCTGTATAACGAATTAACGACAAAGCCATTTCAAATGAGTTTTTGCAATGCATCATGCAGACCGGCTACGATGCTCCTCGAAGTGCTGGTTTCTGGAACAGTTGGAGTTATAACTCTGTACTTGTAAAACAATGACCAGCTGTGTAGTTTTATATGGCCACATCTTTTCTGCTCTCGATGCAACATGTTTTCTTAAAAAACTGAGAAGGCAGAAAAGATCTATGTAAGTTTTAGTATTCAATGGTAGCTAACTCTTGAATACTTCTTTTCAGAAAGAGACGAAGGACACAACAGAATATAAAAAAGAAGCCAAACAGGAGACGATATAATTGCAGCATCGAAGCGCTACGCATCTACACCATTCATAGCTAGCTTATTCATCTGCAAACACTCAGTATGTACACGACGGGTTGTGATCCACTGCTTAATTGATTTTATGAGTTCATGATGATGCTATTCCTGGTGTCCAGTATATATGTTATATAGTCTTTGTTTTAGTCATGTTTTATATTCGGAATTTAATACCCCAACCACCTAATTTTCGACCGTGCCTTAGCACGTATTTCATTAAGAAGAAAGCATTTTACAGACATTACTTGTCCCAGGCCAAACAAGAGTTGACCTAACAAGCACACAAAGGACTAAAGAATAGAGAAAAAAACTAAAAATGGCCAGAAACACAAACGGACGGCAGAAAAACTAGAAGCGAGCGACCAAGGCTCCAACACATCCAAAACCCCACATCCAAGGAATGACCACACTCCCGAACATACAACAAATAGCCTCGTCAAGGGCGCCAAAGGTCACAAGGTGGCAAAGCATCCACCGAGTAGCATGATCACGACGGCAAAGCATCCTCCTGGACCGAAGATGAAGCATAGCAGGGGTGGCAAAGCATCCACCCAATCCGAAACGACCACGATGGCAAAGCATCCGTTAGAGCAACAGCAGGGGTGGCAACGTATCTACCCAACCAAGACCACGGCGGCAAAGCATCCGCCAGAACCAACCAAGACAACCATGACGGCGAAGCATCCGCCCGAGCCAGCAGGAGAACCAAACCGATCATAGCGGCAAAGCATCCGCTAGAGCAACGCAGGGGGCGGCAAAGCGTCCGCCGGACGACGACCAAGGAACCCAGACGAGGTGGACGATAAACGCAGGCAGGAACAAGCGAGGAAGCACCGACCAACCTCGGGGAGGAGCAAACGATGATGCCTCCAAGAAGGAAAACGGCGCCCCAGGGCGTCACCATCATCAGCCCACAAGCAGGCAAGGATTTCGCCTCTGCTCAAACCCCAGAACCCACCGCGACGCCAACAGCCAAAACGACCCTCCATCAGCACCGATGGGAAGGAACCAACACAGAAGCCCGCAACCCCGCAGAAGGGGTGGCAGCCGGAGAGGAAGCACAAGTGGAACCCATCAATGGCAGTACGACAGAGGGGAAGACGAGCGTCCTCCCCCAGAGCTTCACAGCAACGCCTCCAAGGAGGGGAACGACGCACACAAGCGCCATCGTTGCTGGCCCAGCAGCGCGCCGGGCAGGACTTTCGCCCGAAGATCTTGGGGACGAGACAAAGGCTGCCCACTCCAACTCCCCACCCCGGCGACCGGGCACGGCGGTGGTCAGGCGGATTCGGAGGGGAGGCGCCACACCAGACGCCCAGCTCACACCGCCCCAACAGAAGGGCGCAAGTCCACCCTTCCCCGCGGACAGGGGGCCCCGAGGGGCGGAAGACGCCGGATCCGAGCATGTCGAGGTCGACGGCCGCCGGATCAGAGAGCGGTGAGCCAGGAACCACCGGATCTGGGCGGTGACGGCTGGCGGTGGTGGGGCCCGCCGGGACAGGCGGGATACGGTCGGCGGCGGCAAGGGCCACCGGATCCATGCGAGGAACCGCCGATCCGAGGCGGGACACGACAGCAAGGCCGGTAGCGACGACGGAGAGCTGGATGGGTGTCGACGGATGTGGAGGAGGAGGAGGGGAGGAAGAAGAGGACGAGGAAGGGGTAGGCGCATGCGAGCCGGCTTCGGCGCGCGGCGGAGGCCGCCGCCGCCGCCGCCGTGGAGCCCGACGGCGGCGGCGGCTGGTGGTGGATGGGTGAGGGGTGGAGCTCGGCGGCGGGGGCAGGGAGCCCTCGGGTCGCCTCCGGGGGAGACGACGCGAGGGAGTGTTGACGTAAAATCCGCACCTCACGCCAAGCACACAGCAAGCCGAATTAGCTGGCTTCACACGTGGCCCGGGCTTTTGAATCCGGAAGCGTGCCAGTCAATTTTCCTGAAACTGACAAAGGAAGAAAAGATGTTTAGATAACACCTGGAACGTATCGGGTGATACCAGTCAGTTCCATATTTGCGGCTACGAAGCCAGTTTCGAACGACATATAGCTACAGAGAAGCTATCTGTCGGCAGTTAAAGCATCATTCGGCAATCGGCAAGGCGCGCAGGAAGCGCACTGCCGAATGCGTGACGTAAGCATGACGAAAGATCGGTATTTGACTGAATAAACGTTGTAACGCATACTCGTAACCGATTAACGAGGAACATAGCATGATAGATAAATAAAAGGGCGAAAACATGACCATAATTTTGTAATAAACAAGAATGCATGGGTTAAAAGCACTAGTCTACCGCATGTCTAGGTACTTTCCAACCCGTCGGGCATGAAACAAAACAAGTTAATCCACCGCATGATACGACTTGCTTGGAATCACGCCACCAACCAAGAATAGAGCAATCCACCGCATGATACACTCTGAACGTGGAAGGCTAAAAGCATTCTTTATTTAAAACAAAACCGTGAGCACGTTTCGCTCGTGGCGATACTGCCGAATACAGCTATATAGCCGAATCGGGTTCCATGAAGAAGGAACATGCTCTGTTGATGATGATAGATCTATCAGATCGAACCGAATTCTAATCCACCGGATGATTAGCTCTAAGACGACCCAAAAACCTGCATCCACCGCATGATACCCGGTTCTGTCAAGATCTACACAAGACCAACGAGCTTGAACCCTCAACACGTGGCAGTCTAGATTGACTTCGAATTCGGCTATGGAAACGCAGTGCATTGTGAGCTGGAAACCGAACCTAATCAATCTAGACTGGGCAAAAAGAGTGTTGTAATGAATTAAACATAAAGGTAAAATCCAGAACAACACATGATAACTTAATGAATCTATCAGATCTTGCCAAAATCCAATAGAGCCGATAACTTGTTCCAAGCTAAAACTTAGCCCACCGCATGGCTCATGCTCTAACAATGGAACCTTCCTGAACCAGAGCCTAAATCCACCGCATGATACTAGGCATGGCGCAGGGTTGCCGATACTTACGAAGGTCGACGGATCGATGATTCCTCTCGAAGAACTCGACGACTCGACTAAAGGACTCGAAGTTGGCACGGGGCCGGTTTGTTGTATGATTGATTGAAATTCTCCTTTACAATTACCATGGGTTTATATTTATACCCAGGTTTTGACACGACTCCTAATCGATTACGATTACATTTATTTATTTCCTAAAAAGATAAACGTCGGGGCACCGTATCCGCCTCGCATTCCAAGTTAAACCAGCTTTTTCCTTACGCTTGATCCATGTCATCACGCACTCCCGAATGCTTTCCGCGGAACAGCTCTCTTGCCGAATGACGATGCATTCCCGACCGCAGAACGTCTTTACCGAATGCTCTGGGGAAAAACTCTTTTGCCGAATGATACCTTTTCAACGAATCCGGCCCACATGTCAGCCTCTTCCTGGTGCCAATTTTTGGTGTCAACACATGCCCCTTCAATTTCGGGATAAGAAGTAATTTTATCTCGGAATTGACCAAAAGCACTCAACATTCCCAAGTTAGTTCTGCTCGGCACCCGCTTCTCCTTTTGAATCTTCAGAGCTCTCATCCGGATCTGAACCCTAGGTCATCGACTTCCAAGATCCAATCTTCAAATGGCGGACCAAGATCTTGCTCTCCAGGTAAACTTCAATCCCCTCAAGCACATTCGGTATTCTTTTTTCGATTTGCATCTTTTAAATTTCTTCTCACCCTTTTCTATTCCTGATAGGCCCTAGCTGCCGAAATCCTCGTTCCCGTTGAGGAAAAAGCTCCATCCTACTTCCTCGGCCCTGTAGGGGATTCAAATCCTTCCGAAATCATCGCGGCCGAATCTCAGAGGATCCCTTTCAAGATTTCATTGACAAAACCTCATGAGTGGCAAGACGCCTTCAAGAACTGGCCTTTGCCCCCAATTGCCGGCTGGAGGAATTGGTATAAAAGGATATCTGATGACAAAAGTCCCCAAACACAGAACTGGGACCATCTGCGTATTTCTCATTGCCTGGAGCTGTCACTAGCCGAAACACCAAAGAATGAGAATCTTCTGATTGCAGCTTGCCATTTTTGGTCCAATGGTGCAAATGCTTTTCTCTTCGGTCATGGCCCAATGTCTCCCACTTTGGCCGATGTCTACATGATGACCGGCCTGAACGTCACAGGAACCGTACATCCATATGACCACAAAGGTTCCTCCAAACAGACAGGAGTGAAAACAGGGGTTGGATACAAGAGATATATCCAGAACCATATGTCTGATGGCCCTCTGACTGATGTCGAATACAGGGCCTTCTTGAATATGTGGCTATGCAGATCAGTTTTCTGTGGCAAAGCCAATGAGCCAACCCTGAATCATATCGTGATGGCTGAAGAGCTGGCTGCTGGAAAACTCATTCCACTCGGGAAGTACCTCCTGGGAAGTGTCTATCATATGCTCAATCAAACCATCCACCTGATGCACACCAGCAAGAAAATCCCCTGTGTCAATGGTCCTTGGTGGTTTGTCCAGATGTGGTTGCAGTTGTACATGCATCAAATCGTCACTATTGATCTCAACAGCCGAGATTTTCCTTCAATCAACTACAAAGAAGGAGAAACCCGGAGAACCAAAGGTTGTCAAACCTACGGAGAAGCTGCCTCCACTGTATCTATCAACAAGAACATTGGTGAACTGTTTGAGCTCTTCTTCAAAGGCTTTGCTCATCCCCTTTGGTTCCCATATCTGGACAATGACAATCTTACTCTCCCTTGCGAATTCAGCTTTGAGACTGGATGCACTGATGTACAATCTATAGCAATTTTCAATGCCTTCATCCAGCCCTGCATCCTGCCAGCCGAATTCTGTGGAGGAAGGCTGGTTCAAAGTACTTATGAATACTACCAGCCAAACATGATGGCTAGACAGTTGGGATGTGGCCAAGTGCCCCCTAGGCTATTTCTTCACGAATTTCTCAAGCCTAGGGAGATTGTCAAGGATTCCACAGAGACAAGAAGGATTTTTACTTATAAATGCTGTGGAACCATCTATGCACCTGATCCTTTTGTGCCAATAATATCTGCCCATCCTTCTTTCACTCTTTGGTGGCAAGAGCTCCATGATCATATCTTCAACATGCCAATCCATCCCTTCTGCCTCGAGTTAATGCCTGATTATCAGCCAACTTCAGAGGTAATACTCTCATCCCTCATCTGTCTCAATAATATTAACCCCAATCGATTCTGATTCTGTCATCTTGCAGGACATAACACCTGCCCCTCTTGCCAGGGCGATCTCATACAAAGCTGCAGGCCCAGTATCTGCTTTGGGGCACAAATCTCCTATCTTGGCTCAACTGATGGCTAGACAGGCTTCTCTAGATCCAACACTTACCAGGCCATCAGTTGTTAAAAGAAAAACCCTCCTTTTAGCTGCTCCCTCAGTTGTAAAGAAGAAAAGAACAAGCAGCAAAATCAAGGTCAGAGCCTTCTTTCTTTAACTATAATGCCTTTGGTATTTTGCTCAGCTTTATCTCTTCTTGATTTCAGGCCAGAGAACAGCAGCTAGCAATCAGTACAGATCTTGCCGATGCTTCATTGACTGGTAAAATTCTACCACTTTATTCTTCTAACTTCTTTTTCATCGGCACTCATTCTTTGTTAACTATAGAACAACCCTCAATGGATCCAATCTTGGAGAGCTCTTCTTCTCATCATGATTCATCTTTAGCTTTGCAACTTCTTCCCCAATCAGAAGTATTATTTTCACCAAGAAATCTTCCAGCTTCTCCTCAGCAAGATACACAGAATCCTCCCACTGAGCCTGAAAGGCTTCCTTCCTCCAATCAGGAAGTCAGGACCGAGGTAAACATAATCATTCACCTTTTCCACTCTTTTATTTAGCAGATTATTACTAATTCGGCAAGACCTTCTTTCAGGAGAAACCCATTTCATCATCCAGCTATTCTTTCGTTGTGGATGACTTGGTTGCCGAACAAGGGGAAGAAACATCTTCTGGCCAAACTCTGTCAGAAGAAAATCAAACAAAGCTAAAAGATATTCTTGCTTTGCTGCACAAGAGCATCCAAGATCAAGTCAAAGATGCTGATCTTTTGAGGAATATACTGGAATCCATTGACCAAGAGCTTCCTGATGATATCAAAATCTCTTTGAAACCAATTTCTCATTTGGATCAACAATATGCTGCAGTAAAGCAGGCTCTGAAAAACCAATCTTCTCAACCAGCTCTGGAACAGAGGAGATCTATAGCCAAACAATCTGTGAAAGACCTGCATACTCAAGCCTTAGAACAGCAAAGAATTACTGACCAAACTGGAATCTGAACTTGAAAATAAGAAGGCCAGGAAAGCTGCACTTGAAGCCGAATTGAGAGATCTATCGGCCGAGATTGAAGCTGATGAGAAGAAGATAGCTGAGCTCCCCAAATTAACAGAGAAGATGCGAATGGAAGCTTCAGCAGCTCTGAATGAAGAAAAACAACTCAAGGCAAAGCTTGCTGCTCTGGCTAGAACCCAAGAAGCTGACAAAAACTTATTAGAGAGCATTAGCAATATGATATCAGATGCCAAAAATGTAATCTCAAAGTACTTGGGTGTGTAATTGTAACAAACAGTCGATAGCCGAATGCTTTATCAATCTTGCAATCCTGTCATTTCTTAACTCTGTCTTTCTCCATTGTGGATAACTTATTCGGCAAAGCTGGCTATATCAGTGTCAGACCCGAAAACGCTTCAAACACGACATAGCCGAATCTTACTCAGTCAAAACCGAATATGACTCGGCAAGAATCCCAAACGACATGGAAACCGATCGGTTGGAAAATCCTTTCCACCTTCCGAGCTTCTTGGGATATGTACCACAATCCCCAGCCACGATCTCTTCGTTAGTTCCATAAATAAGAGCCTTGAGCACTCCTAATCTTCCACCAAATCTTTCAACTCGAGCTTTCTGCTAGCCTAAGTCTCTTCCTCTTCCAGCACAGTAATTTCTAAGAAATCCTGATGTCCAACAACAGAAGACGCCCGGCCGTCGACGAAGCCGAAGGGAGCCGCGCCGGCGCTCGTCGGAGGTAATGACTGTCTACCTCTCCTTATCCTTCCCTCTAGATTTTGCCTTATTCTCAACTTTCTCTGTATTTTCAGGCTCATCCAATGGAACCCCGCTACTGCCTTGACTGCGGCTCCGGCTGCAGCGGGTGATTCTTCGGAGTCATCTAGCCGATCTCCCAGGCCCAACTGGGACCTACCCTACTCAGACAGCGATGCCCGCCGATTCAAGCAGGAACGTGACGACACTCGGCGTGAACTGGAGGTCATCTCCAAACAAGCCGGGGTCGCAGATCTGGAGTGGCAACACCAGCGCAAGCAGCTGCTCGAGACCATCGATGGTAATTTCTGCGGTTCGCTTAACTTTAATCTGATTTTGGACTAACCCGCCGTTGCTTCGTAATCCTACAGCTCGCGACGCTGAACTCGATCAGCTGAAGACATTGATCGAGTCTTTGGCAAACAAGGTGAATGCTCCTGGGGACACGCCAGAAGCTCGCCTCGGTGCAGTGGCAGGCCGCATCGATGAGGTGGCCTCACACGGCATCCGTCTGGGCACCGCTGCAGGCCTAGTCGCCATGTCGACGCGCACCGGCGCTGACTACTCCAGGCTACCGCCCGGCTTTGCCAATGGCAATCCGGAGGAGATTGACGACATTGAGGCCTCCATAGATCGCCTTGATGCTCATGGCGCCGCCATTGCTGATTCCATCCATCCCCAGTCTGTTCTGAACAGGTTGTTCCATTAGTTTGTATTAGGGATTATGGAATTTCGGCAATAAAATTTATCCTTTGCAATCTTTATGTGACTCTGTCAAACTTATTTTTTGTAATATATTTGCACTAAGGGCAATACGCTCTAGTATTGGCCATTTCTTCTTCCTGTCAACATTTTGTTCTGAAGACGGCTCCTTCCCGAATGCCGGCTGTTTCAGTCATTCTGACATTAAATATTTCAATCAGCGATCAATCTCAACACTAGGATAATATTTCTTCAAGTATCTCCCATTGATAGCAGCAGTAAACTCCTCTCCTAGTAAAGTTTTCAGGATATATGCATTTCCAGGCACGCATCTGACCACTCTGAAAGGATCTTCCCAGTTTGGAGACCACTTACCGAATGCACTGTATTTAGTTCCAATCGGCAATATGGCTTTCCAAACCAAATCTCCTTCTGCAAATTGCTTGACTTTCACCTTCTTGTTGTAATATTTAGCAACTCGCATTTTATTTTTCTCAATATTTTCCAAGGCCCTGAGACGAATCATATGCAAATCTTCTAATTCATCCATCATTAAATCATTATAATCTTTAGAACTTAAATCTTTTTGCAACTTAATCCTCCTTGAATCTGACTGCATCTCCCATGGCAAGATAGCATGATGTCCATATACCAACTCATAAGGAGACGTCCGTGTAGCCCCATGTGGAGCCATTCGGTAAGCCCATAAAGCCTCATTGAGTACCGAATGCCACTTTCTTGGCTTCTGATCGATCTTCTTCTGTATAATTCTAATCATAATCTTGTTAGAAGCCTCTGCCTGACCATTAGCTTGGGCATAATAAGGAGAAGAATTCAACAATTTGATGCCCATACTTTCAGCAAAATTTCTGAACTCTGAAGATGTAAACTGAGTTCCTTGATCTGTGGTGATTGTTTGAGGAATTCCAAATCTGTAAATAATATGTCCTTTAACAAATTCAATCATATTCTCCGATGTCACCTTCTTTAATGGAATCGCCTCAACCCACTTAGTAAAATAATCGGTCGCCAAAAGCACAAACTTATGCCCCTTGCTAGATGGAGGATTTATTTGGCCAATCAAATCTATTCCCCATCCTCTGAATGGCCATGGCTTGATAATAGGATTCAGGACCGATGCTGGAACTCTTTGAATGTTTCCAAATCTCTGGCAATCTTGGCATCCCTTGTAATATTCAAAGCAATCTTCTAGCATTGTGGGCCAGTAGTACCCAGTTCTCCTAATAACCCATTTCATTCGGTAAGCCGATTGATGTGCTCCACACAGCCCATCATGCACTTCACTTATCAGCCTTTTTGCTTCTTCTTGACTTAAGCAATGTAACAGCACCCCATCCAAGGATTTATAATATAAATTATCATCAAGAAGAACAAACTTTAAAGCTTTATACCTGAGCTTTCTAGAAACTTTTCGGGATGGATTCTCCAGATAATCAACGATTTCTTTTCTCCAATCATCTTCTGCCAGATTACTCCCGAAAGCATATACATCATTAGCAAAAACTTCTTGAAGCTCTTTATAACCCGAAGCACTTTGAGCCAATCTGTTTGCTTCTTCATTGTCTTTCCTAGGAATATGCCGTAGAATTACTGACTGAAACTCCTTTAAGATTTGCTTGCATTCCTCATAGTAATTCCTTAAGATATCGTTTCTGCACTCATATTCGCCATTCAGTTGCCTTATGGCTAATTCTGAATCTCCAAAGATCTCAACTGCAATGGCCTTTGCTTCTCTCAAGTATTGAAGTCCTCTGAGCAATGCTTCATACTCGGCTTGATTATTAGTGACAGTAGGTTGAATAGGAATAGCAAATTCAAATATCTCCCCTTTTGGCGAAATTAGCAAAATACCTACTCCACCACCTTTGTCACATGAAGATCCATCGAAGAACAATACCCAAGGAGTAATATCAAGTAAATTAGCTGATGAATCGCGATGTTCAGTAATGAAGTCAGCAATAATCTGTCCTTTAACAGCCTTTGCCGATTCAAACCTTAACTCAAATTCAGACAAAGCTAAAATCCATTTGCCAATCCTTCCATTCAAAATTGGCATAGACAACATGTGCTTTATCACATCAAACTTCGAATACACAATGCATTCGGCATGTAGCAAGTAGTGCCGAAATTTTGTACAGGAGTAGTAAACACATAAACAGAGTTTCTCGGTAGCCGAATACCTCGTTTCGGGATCAAGCAATTTCCGGCTAAGGTATGCAACTACTCTTTCCTTTCCCTCAAATTCTTGTATGAGGGCCGATCCAATAGTTTGGGCATCAGCCGCCACGTACAACTTAAAAGGCTTGTTCAGCTATGGAGGTACCAATACTGGTGGTTCTTTCATGTATTCCTTGATTTCATCAAAAGCCTTTTGTTGTCCGTCACCCCATACAAATTTCTGATCCTTCTTGACTTTCAGCAGTGAAGAGAAAGGCAACACCTTTTGCGATAAGTTTGATATGAATCTTCTCACGAAATTAATCTTACCAAGTAATGACTGTAATTCCTTAAGATTAGTTGGAGGAGCAACTTCATCGATGGCTTTCATACTTTTCTTGCCAACTCCTATTCCTCCTTCATGCACCAAAAATCCCAGAAATTCTCCTGCCGAAACTCCAAAAGCACATTTATTCGGGTTCATCTTGAGCCCATGTTTCCTAGTACACTCTAGAGTTTTCCTTATATCGGCCAAATGTGCTTCATGATCTAATGACTTAATCACAACATCATCAATATATATCTCCACAATTTTGCCGATCAACTCATGAAA
The DNA here is from genome assembly GCA_033239725.1 of Echinochloa phyllopogon. Lineage (NCBI taxonomy): Eukaryota > Viridiplantae > Streptophyta > Magnoliopsida > Poales > Poaceae > Echinochloa > Echinochloa phyllopogon. The sequence goes on from BTCW01000003.1 coordinate 5,849,819, forward strand.
AATATAATTCATGGCTCTCTGATAAGTTGCACCAGCATTCTTCAAACCAAACGTCATGACAACCCATTCAAACAACCCTATATGTCCTGGACATCTGAAAGCTGTTTTCGCTATATCTTCCAATGCCATAAAAATTTGATTGTACCCTGCATTCCCATCCATGAAACTAATCACTTTATATCCAGCAGCAGCATCGACCAACAAGTCAGCAATAGGCATTGGATATCCATCCATGGGTGTGGCTCTGTTCAGATCTCTAAAGTCTATGCAAACTCTCATTTTCCCATTTTTCTTGTACACAGGAACAATATTAGAGATCCACTCTGCATATCTGCATGGCCGAATAAAATTTGCTGCTATTAATCTCTCCACTTCCTTCTTTACATCGGCCAACACTTCATCTTTGTAAATTTTCCGGGGTGGTTGCTTGTAAGGTTTATAACCAGGCTTGATCGGTAATCGATGCTCAACAATGGAACGATCTAAACCAGGCATCTCTGAATAATCCCAAGCAAAACAATCTTTGTATTCTTTTAACAACTCAATTAACTTTTCTCTGAAAACTGAATCCAAGCTAGCACTGATGAATATCGGCCTTGGTTTGTCACCATCTCCAATGTCTACTTCTTCTAATTTGTCAGCCGACACAAATCCATGTCCTAGCTTCCCGTTAGTCCCATCGATTGGATTATCCATTAAAAATTACTAAAAGAGCCGACTGCTTCGATCGGCTGTTGATCACTGCTGACTGGCTCAACAGGACCTTCTCCCCAGTCCTTACCTGAGAAACAATCTATGCCTTGATATTCCCAGAAAGCTGGTTCCACATTAGCCACACTAATTGAATCATCTGCTGGGACAATTTCCACTTCATCATCTATCCACTGAATAAGCTGCTGATGCATAGTAGATGGAATGCAGCAATTTGCATGGATCCAATCCCTTCCAAGTAGCAAGCTGTATGCCCCTTTGCCTTCAATAACAAAGAAGGTTGTAAGCAGAATCTTAGATCCAATCATCAAGTCTACATGTACACATCCTTTGGTGTCCGAAGGATTTCCAGCAAAATCATTCAAGACGATGCTTGTCGGCGTTAAATCTCCAGGGCTCATGCCAAGTTTCCTGAATGTGTTGTATGGCATCACATTAACAGCAGCTCCGCCATCAACAAACATCTTCGTCAGTGGCTTTCCGTTGACATATCCTCTTAAGTACAGTGGCTTCATGTGCCGATTCTGGACTGGCTTCTCGAAAACAGCTTGCTTATTCAATACCAATTGTGCCATTAACCCACATTGCTCGGCTTCATCCACTTCTGACGACATCTCTTCCTGTACAATTTGATTAGCTGGAGCCATGAATTCATTCGGCAAGAAACATACCATGCATGTAGGAGCCGAATGACCCGATTCGTTGGGTTTGTCTTTTGGACGCCATATCGATCTCAACCTGGTTCCTGCTTGCTTCAACTCTTGATTCCTCAGGCGTTGGACTCTTCTCTTCTGGCTCCTTCTTAAACCAGGTGGACACCACTGTCCTTTTTGCCAGATATACTCATGATCTTCTTCTTCATGATCAATCCATCTACGATCAGCATGTCTTTTCCTTGGTTGATCATCATTCTCATATATTTTTAGACGCCGATCATCACTAGGATGTATCCTTCCAATTCTCTCAAGGACGGATCGGCGATTGGCACCATTTTGCCTATGTTTGACATATCCATTATTGCATTCAGGACAGTTATTCCATGTAGGCAGCTTTAAGCCTTCATTCCAACAGTGCCTGAAGAAGACACAATCCCAATGTGCACGCTCTTGTTCTCGGACATATTCCTCTTGTTCTTCCTCATATCTTATTTCTTCGCACCTCATCTTCTCCTCCTCGTACTCACGTCTCTGGTAGCGTTCTTTTTCTTGCTGACGCTGCCACTTATTGAGGAGAATGCGCGATGTGATTCTGGGTTTATAAGATTCCCCAATTTCAAATCGGCTATTCGGGAAGCGAGGTTTTTCCTGCCGAATCTGTTCGATCGTGATTTGCCGATTAGGATCGACTGAGCCATTCTGCTCCGCTTTCTTCGACGTCAGGACTCTCATCTTTCCTTTTTCTCCAGATTCGGCAACATTCACCATATTAATTGAGAACCCAATCATGTTTTGAGGAAACGGGTTATTGTCCAACTTCATCTTATTGTCGAATTTCAGATGCCCTTCTTGGATAGCTTTCTGAATCCTCACTCTAAAAACCCTGCATTCATTGATGGAATGAGAATTTCTATCATGGAATCCACAGTACCTTTTATCTTTAACTCCATCAGGCCGAAGCATAGAATGCCCCTCTGGTAGCTTGATCCGGCCTTCTTTTACAAGATAGTCAAACAATTTATCTGCTTTAGTTACATCAAAATCATAAGTGCCCTTATTCTGTTTAATCCACCTCTGATTCACCATAACTGGTTCTTTGCCCCACACTATCTCTGCTGCAGCTATCTCCTCACTATCTTCATACTCATCTTCTTGATCTGCTCTTTCGAGGAATTGGTTATAGATATCAGCTACATCATTGTTTTTAGCAAATCTGGCATCTTTCTTGAAACCATACGCCTGGTTACTCATTAAGGCCAATCTGTGTGACAACTGGCCCAGATCATCAAACTCCATCCCGAATAGCTTTTCCCGAATGGCAGGCAGCATGCCAGCTACAGCCATACCAGCTAGCTGGTCATCAGGTATGTTCAGAGAAAAGCACATACTCTTTGTTTCCCTAAATCTCCTGAGGAACTCCTTAGGTGTCTCATTATTCCTCTGCCTCAAGCTGGTCAAATCAACCAACTTTTTCTCGGTACTGCCAATGTAGTAATGAGCATGGAATTTCTGCTCCAGGTCTTTCCAAGTACAAATCGACTGAGCAGGCAAAGAAGCAAACCATGTAAAAGCTGGACCCGTTAGTGACAAAGGAAAGTATCTGATTCTGAAAGCCTCATCTGCCGAAGCTTCTCCAAGCTGCATCAGATATCGAGCTATATGTTCCACAGTACTAGTATCATCTTGTCCTGAGAACTTAGTAAACTCTGTAGGCACCTTGACTCTATTCGGCAATGATACCCTTTGGTACCATTCTGGGAAAGGAGACGAGTACATGTACCCCTGATTTTTAGGCTTCAGACCGAATTGATTTTGCAATACATCGGTCATCTTTTGCACCATGAGGTCAATATTGGCATCTTGATTCCCTGGTCTTCCAGCAGGCATCCCTGTAGTACCAACATACCCGGGATTCGGGAGAGCGTCGATAGCATTGTAATCCATGAACTCTGAATATCCGTTTCCGTACATATCCCTTTGCAGTCTGTTGTTCAGAGGGGATATCTTGTAAGCAGAGGCAGGTGGATTTCCTGTGGTGCCGAATGCCATATCACCATATGTACGAGGTTTCGGCAATGCATGCTGAAGCTCTTGATGAATCGGCTGTCCATTCGCGTCTTTGGTTCCAGAAACTTCAGTTTCTTCAATACCTTTACCATGACGTTTTGGGACCGATGCTTGAACATTAAAATATGTTGGTCCACCAAGTTGTCCATGCGCTTGCTCAAAAGGTTTATCCACGTGTTGACCAAAGATGTTGATCAGTATGAGCCGAAAACTGTTCAGGAATGCAGCATTATGATTGGTCATTGTTTCTCCTAAAGCCTTGTACAACAAGCTAGAGAACTTCTCCTTTTCTTCATCTTCAGTAAGATCAGATTGTCCCGGCAAAAGAACTCTTGGCAGATCTGACTTGAGAAACGGTGCCCCACTCCTGTTCTTAGCAAAAGACAGCAAGCATTTCTTGATGAACTGATCTGCAGCAGTCTTCACCATTTGTTGATGTTCATCAGACAATTCTTCAAAAGTGACATCCAGAATGTCTTTTACTTCAGGCATCTTCAAAGCTTGTGGTCCCACTGGGCGTGCCAAAAAGTGTGTTGACGTAAAATCCGCACCTCACGCCAAGCACACAGCAAGCCGAATTAGCTGGCTTCACACGTGGCCCGGGCTTTTGAATCCGGAAGCGTGCCAGTCAATTTTCCTGAAACTGACAAAGGAAGAAAAGATGTTTAGATAACACCTGGAACGTACCGGGTGATACCAGTCAGTTCCATATTTGCGGCTACGAAGCCAGTTTCGAACGACATATAGCTACAGAGAAGCTATCTGTCGGCAGTTAAAGCATCATTCGGCAATCGGCAAGGCGCGCAGGAAGCGCACTGCCGAATGCGTGACGTAAGCATGACGAAAGATCGGTATTTGACTGAATAAACGTTGTAACGCATACTCGTAACCGATTAACGAGGAACATAGCATGATAGATAAATAAAAGGGCGAAAACATGACCATAATTTCGTAATAAACAAGAATGCATGGGTTAAAAGCACTAGTCTACCGCATGTCTAGGTACTTTCCAACCCGTCGGGCATGAAACAAAACAAGTTAATCCACCGCATGATACGACTTGCTTGGAATCACGCCACCAACCAAGAATAGAGCAATCCACCGCATGATACACTCTGAACGTGGAAGGCTAAAAGCATTCTTTATTTAAAACAAAACCGTGAGCACGTTTCGCTCGTGGCGATACTGCCGAATACAGCTATATAGCCGAATCGGGTTCCATGAAGAAGGAACATGCTCTGTTGATGATGATAGATCTATCAGATCGAACCGAATTCTAATCCACCGGATGATTAGCTCTAAGACGACCCAAAAACCTGCATCCACCGCATGATACCCGGTTCTGTCAAGATCTACACAAGACCAACGAGCTTGAACCCGCAACACGTGGCAGTCTAGATTGACTTCGAATTCGGCTATGGAAACGCAGTGCATTGTGAGCTGGAAACCGAACCTAATCAATCTAGACTGGGCAAAAAGAGTGTTGTAATGAATTAAACATAAAGGTAAAATCCAGAACAACACATGATAACTTAATGAATCTATCAGATCTTGCCAAAATCCAATAGAGCCGATAACTTGTTCCAAGCTAAAACTTAGCCCACCGCATGGCTCATGCTCTAACAATGGAACCTTCCTGAACCAGAGCCTAAATCCACCGCATGATACTAGGCATGGCGCAGGGTTGCCGATACTTACGGAGGTCGACGGATCGATGATTCCTCTCGAAGAACTCGACGACTCGACTAAAGGACTCGAAGTTGGCACGGGGCCGGTTTGTTGTATGATTGATTGAAATTCTCCTTTACAATTACCATGGGTTTATATTTATACCCAGGTTTTGACACGACTCCTAATCGATTACGATTACATTTATTTATTTCCTAAAAAGATAAACGTCGGGGCACCGTATCCGCCTCGCATTCCAAGTTAAACCAGCTTTTTCCTTACGCTTGATCCATGTCATCACGCACTCCCGAATGCTTTCCGCGGAACAGCTCTCTTGCCGAATGACGATGCGTTCCCGATCGCAGAACGTCTTTACCGAATGCTCTGGGGAAAAACTCTTTTGCCGAATGATACCTTTTCAACGAATCCGGCCCACATGTCAGCCTCTTCCTGGTGCCAATTTTTGGTGTCAACAGGGAGTTTTTTAACCACCTCATTTTCCAACACGTCATTCAATTTGGTGGTTGGTGATTGTATATTAATATAGTTGCTACACTTGAGTTCTAGAGATGGCTGCACTGCTAGCATTACTATAGTAAGTTTCTTCATCAAACCGGCCAGTACGGTAATAAATTGTAGTTGCTGGATAGTACTAGTAATATATAGAGTTGTGAACCGGAACACTTGGGGGCTGATTGGTTGGCTGCTTCTCCCCTCATCCAGGCTCTGGCGATGCAAGTAGCGCTTGATTGGTTGGCTGGACCACCAGGTGAGCCAGGCCGTGATGGTGCAAAACAGGCCTCCGAGCTAGGCTCTGCGCGTGCGGAGAAAATCCTCGTTTCTCCCGGGCCTGGCTCTCACGGGCGCGCTGCCTGCATGCACAAGAGACGAGTGGTGCAAGGAAGTGGGTTGAACACGCTAACCAATCAATGCACCAGCACGTCCAGGCTATATACAAACAAGCAACCAAACAAGCTTAACTTGCATGCGCGAGGCCTGGCCATGAAGGGCCTGGTTCTCTAATGCAAGCCTGGCTCAGTAGAGAAGAGAACCAATCACGCCCTTGATGACCAGGAGTAGCAGATGAGAATGTTGCAATGGCATGCGGCAGTTGCATGACAAGGCTTGTTGCCTGGGAATGGGATGCACGGGGAATGATTGGCGAGCTTTTTAGATCCAACAGTGCTGAATTTATCGCCATTTTTGTTTTCATGGAAGTCCACAAGCCCGTGCCCCGGTTCTATGTTTTTGCTAATCATAGGACAACTACGACGATGGGAAGGAATGCTTGTACTGGCTGATGGTACACTACTGGGTGATGTCGTCCCAGCCGTTGCCAAGAGATAGAGCTAGCCGTGTGCCAAGGCGATGGTGCCGTCCGTGTTCGGTGGGTTCTGTTTGTATGTACTGCTGCTGGAACTCTTAACTTGCTGTTCGGTGCCTATGCTGGACCTCACTATACTACTGCATGCGCTTTGTCACCAGCAACGACCGCACACGCGCATCTCCAGTCAAGTGGCATAATGAGGCAGTTGTGGTAGTCCGTGTCTTGTTTTCAGATCTGATCTCCTCACGCCTTGTGCGTGCGCATATTCTAAAAAATATTATACTTTTGTTTCATTTTTAATGAAAGTACAGTTCTTGCCACATTTTGCAAAAAAAAACTGTGTTTCTCAATTCTTTTACCCTTATGTCACATATATAGTTTCAAGATAATTAGTGGTAAAGCTCAAACGCTCACTATTAGCTCAAAGAAGCACAAACAGTTGTGCAATAGTGAGGTGTAACAGACAGGTAGTCCGTAGTCATATAGAATGCATGATTTATTTAAATATCTGAGACAATAAAATTCAAAAGAAACAGAACTGGCCAATAACCTGAAACTAAAATTGCAAAAAAAACAGAGAGGGAACTTGCTCCTTGGACAATCCCCAATTTCGTATAAATAATTAAAACAGTGGTAAGAGGTGTACTGCACAAATGTGTGCCTTGTTTTTTAGCTTCCTAGTTTGATATGTCACGGTGAATTCAGCTTGTTGCATGTGAGGCTGAAGGCACCAAAGTTCGTGTCAGGTCAGGCTTACCACTGCACATGTCCTAAGCGCTGCAGCATTTGATAGTTGGTTCGCCTACTTTTATGAACCACATGTGTGCCTCTTGCACGAACTAGCAAGTAGCAACAGCCACGCATTTAAAAACTTAGATGCATGGTTGCATTAGTAGCATTGCTATATATTATGATCTCTTGATGGTTGGTGATATATTGTAGCCGCAAGACTTGAAGTCTGAGAGGTACCCCGCTCGATCATAACTGCTAGTACATTGCTCCATTACATATAGTAGCGATCGAATTTCTTAACCGGTGCTGCAAGAAGTTGAAGTTTGTCGATCAGTAGTATCTTAGCTACTGTATAAACTTGTCGATTGGAACGCCAGATGACCAGAAGTAGATGAGACAAGTGTTGAAATGGGGGCAGATGGACGTCAAGACATTTTGCCTGGGAACGAGATGCATGGGGAATGAGACCTGAGCATTTAGATCTAGGAATGCTGCATCTAGCGTCATTTTACGGGACACGTAGATCTACCGGAGTGTGCGCTGGTTCTACGATTTTAACAGGCATTGTACTACTGTGGTAGAAGGCCGCGATCACTGGTGCCACTGTACCAAGAGGAGCCATATCAACACAAGCTGCTGCCGTGGTGAAGCTTCAATTCATGTTAAACTTGTATAATGGCGACACGGACGACATCACCGCGGAGTCCAACAGCACTGGAACCGATGGTCATGGCAATTGGGCCGAGGACAAACTTTAGCACAAGGCCTAGAAATGTTAAACTTGGCCCACAGGGGATCAGTTTATCCTGCTGCGCCATGAATAACCCTGAACCAAACTAAAAGGTGTTAGTCATTTGTCACTTATTAAATGTGATAGGGAATAGGGACTTCAGTATAGAGATATACTTTCCTTTGCTTCAGTACAAACACAAAATACTCTAGACATGGTGCTAGTAAAACATTTCAATCATTACTTTAATATTCTAACATACATAGATTCAAAGTATGAAAATATCATGATGCTATTATATTTATATAATATATGGCAGTACGTAGAAGATCCCAATCCAAGCTATGGTTTGAAGATTGTATAGTTCAAACCGTTACGGATATGACTGTTGAGAATAGGGTACAACATCTGATTCGATATATGACCATATTTTGCAAAGATACCTTTTAACAACCACAACTGTAGTGAATTAGTGATGACTAGTGGGCAAGAGTATCAGTACCCTACCTTAATTCATACGCACAATATCAAATGGACTTATATGTAGAATCAGACGAATTAATTGATAAACTTCCACAGTGGTTCAAGGACACAAAAAGAACCTACCCATGCTGAACATGGCGAGACCGTTCCCACACCGGGCCATTATTCCAATGGAATTTTCTATGATGATTGGCAAAGATATCTGCAATCTGATTAGATTGAGAAAACAAACTGGTGAGATATGTACGTACAGGGTCCAAACTCACACCATTCATAATAACTTAATTAATCGGAAGAACCAAAGGGACACCAAAAATTGTTAGTGTTCATGTCAATTCTAACGAAATAGATGAATAAATTTCCTGTGGTTTAGCCCAATAGCATATATAGCTACATTATACCTCCGTCCTGCCACAAATAAAATAGGCGTTTTTCTCATGCTTTTGGTTCAATCACTTAAAACATAATTCCAAATATATATAGTTATAGACAAAAATACAATAAAATCATTTGTATATATTTCATAAAATATATACTACCTGAGTGAAAAATAATTATCAAATTAAACATAATCACATATGTAGTCTTGTACCTGTTGGCAATGCAGGCCCAGATGATGCCACCCACGCTTGCATATGTGTTGGGGTTGCGCCCTAACTTGTACAGCACTACCTTGACCAGCGTCCAGATCGACGGCCTACCACCAGCAGCGGCGACCGGCATGACGCCATTGTTGGCCATGGTGCAGGTGCTTGCTTCAACGTCATCTTTGACCAGTGTCGATCGAGAAAATGTAGATGTGTCACCATCGTCAACATAGGCGGGATCTTCGTCATCGGCGCTATTAGACTCAGCATTGTTACTCATCTTACGGAAGCTTTCCTGAGCTCCAGCATTCGACGAGTCATCTGGACCATCATCAGCGGCTGGAATGATGATCTGCGTGCCGCCAATGGCGTCCCCGTCCTTCCTGGCCTCTCCCTCGGCCACGACGGCCATGGCTTCAGTAGTGCTCGCCTGAACGCCATTGACTTGCGGCGGCGGCGGCGGAGACCGATCAGAAAGCACAGATGCCGTTGAGACATCGTCATCGTCGGCGTAAGTGCTAGCTTCAATGTCATTGATGGCCTCTCCATCCTCCTGATGAGCTCGAGCAGCCGTCGTCGTTGAGCCAGCGTGGCGGCGGCGGCGGTGGATCTGCGTGGTCCCGAGCGCGGCCTTCCTGACCTCGAGCGCGAAGAGGAGCAGCGTGATCCAGACGATGGCCTGGAAGACGGAGAGCTGGACGACGAGCTGCTGCGCCCAGTCGCCGTACATGGCCTGCGCCATGGGCACGCCGACGACGAGCGAGCTCGTCAGCGTCGACAGGGAGAAGTACCCCGTGATGGACCAGTTGATGATGACGTCGCTGCCGCCGCCGCCGAAGAGCGCCCACCAGCCGGCGATGGCGGCGGCGATGACGAGCTTGGAGACGACGTCGGCGGCGATGGCGCGGAAGGGGTCGGTGTGCACGGTGAAGGAGAAGGTGAAGAAGGGGATCGCGAAGAGGGCGACGAGGCTGTTGACGGACTCGCACTGCTCCGGCGTGAAGATGTTCCACCACCGCACCGACCAGAACCCTAGCAGCAGCGGCACGTACAGCGGCACCAGCGCCGACGCCACCTTGTACACGTCGCCCCAAGAGATCATCTTTCCTTTCTCTTTCAACAATTCTATTCTCTTCTCTTCTCGTCTTCAGTTAGTTAGTTAGTTAGTTAGTTACTCTTAGACGAGATAGATGATGGCTGTCAAAAATATCCGGATGATGAGCGAGGTGCTGCTGCATGCATGCAGGAGAGGATCTTAACGCGCAATCGAAATTCGTGGAGCATGCATGCAGGAGAGGATCGAGAAGTTTGTTTGGAGCGCGTTTTGCATGGTGAGAATCGGCCCAGCCCGAGCCAGCCCATGTACAAATCGGCCCATATGCACCTGTTTGTCTTCTCTTCCCACCAAGTTTGCTCGCCCAAAGACGCAATCGAAGAGCAATCAAATTCAGTTGATAATGGTTTATCGGTCGGTCAAACAATTCAAATTGCTCCCGGAACGTCACTGTCCAGCAATTTTGAATAATAAGAGTACATTCTCAACTGGTAGATGGATAAACAAAACGCTTATTATTTCAATATAGTTATAAGTGTGTACACGTCCTCAGGTGCATGCATTGGCATCTGTCTATACCTCGACACTTACATTTCTAAAATATTTGCACGTTGTAGTTAGGCACCAAAATGGTACGGTGCATTAAACTACTCCAACGTACGACTAGGATAAGATGATAGTTGTCGTTGCTCCTATATTTGTAGACTGTATATGACAGCATCAGCCCATGACAACGTTGTGGCCGCAAGAGCTTTATCAAGAGTGATGATGCATGGCGGTCACGTCGATGTCGAAACATTATGAATTTTTTCTTATGCGGGGGCACCAAGGTTTGTCAAATAACTAGTATATTGTCAATTTGTCATATACATAGGTTCCGTCTCAGGAGACGTTAATTAAGTTCCTTTGTCGATCGATCATCACAAAAGGTGTTACCCACATTACTTTTTTTAACACCGCTACTGCATAATAAGCAGGCAAAAAGAAACTTTAGGCCTTGTTTAGGTCGCAAATTTCACCCTCAAAGCTTACTATGCAAAAAAGAAGAATCATATCGCATCAAAATATCGGCACATGCATGGAGTACTATATATAGATGAAATCAAAAACTAATTACGCATTGTACTCTACGAGACGAACATTTTGAGCCTAATTAATCAATTTTTGGACAATTTTTCACAAATACAGACGAAATGCTACAGTGGCGCACGCACTACAAAGGGCCAAATTTGAGGTGCAAATTTTGCAACTAAACAAGGGCTTAGTTAGATAAGTTTGGCACCAGCATCAAGTAGAGTGTGATCACCAATAATCAGCACTCACCATGACTGGTCAAATTTCACTGCTTAAGGTGACGCGCGCGCAGCAGCAGCAAAAACCAAAGTGGCCCCTAAACATGATGTCAGAATTGATTAGCCTATGCTAGCTATTGAAAACCATTATTTGCATCCCGTTGCATATATTTTGCTTCTTATAAACCAGCTATTTGTCTGTGTCCGTACGTATGTTGATCTTTCATCTTCTCCTGTTCACGTTCACGTAATCAGATCACATCACATTTTCAGTGCATAGATACTCCTGTCATAAAGTAATATATAGGCAATGGCGTGTTCCCGGCACAAGCAGACATATATCAATTTGTCAATTGGATTAACATGTTGATCAAGTCCAACCAAAATTTTCCGCCTTTGGTGGCCATCAACGTTAAGGTGGTGTTTTTTAGTGGGCACAATATTATATGTGCAATTAAAATATGTGAGCAGGGAGAATTCTATTGAGAGGTAAAAACAGAGCATCCAAGTTCATTAATACCGATCAAGATGCTCTTGCTGCATTTTAAAATACATACCAACGTAACTATTCCTCATCATAGTATATAGCATGTCCTTCAGCAGGCACCAAACTTTTTTCACTCAAACAAAAGCTCATCCTGCAAGCACCAAACATTGTCGAGTCGATCAACGCAACCTATTCTAGCTTAGCAAGCACCTAACCTTAGAATCGCATCCATTTCCCAGATGTCTGAATAATCCATCGGTACACATGCAATTTTCTCGAGCAAACCCTGCATATCTTCTGTCCACTGTGGTGCAGCTTGCTGATCATTCGCCAGTATTTTGTGAGATCCAGTATCCGGAGACATGACTTCCTGTGATCCAGCAATAACACTATCAGAACTCACTGGACTTTGGGGAGTACTCGTCTCGATGACATGGGGTGGAGCAGGACTAGTGTTGGCCTTGCAGGTGTGGTGACCGTAGTAGACAACTGTGAACATCAAAGGTTCAGTGGTGTTGTAGTGTTCCTGTTGCTGCACGGTCTTGGTTGCCTTGCAATTCTGCTCATGCTTGTATGTGCACCTATAGTAACTCCTGTTTAGTTATTCATAGTGCCAACTATTAGATACGTACGTGCCTTTATATGAATGTGCCGGTAACATAAATTTGCAGCTGTTAATTACTCGGTAAATATGTACCTTTCGTGGTTTGACTTGTTAATCTTCTTCTGCCCATATTTCCTCCATTGGTGGCCATCATAGTGCGGAACTGGCGTCATATATGATGTTGAGTCACCATACCTCCGGCTTGAAGATTTTTTACATAGTCATAATTGATCATAGACACGTGAGTGCTACATTCGAAGTGTTCATCAATAAATAATTGATCGAAAATAAAATTTAAGAAGAAAACAGATAGGGGCATTAACAATAGGAGGCGAATTTCATGAACCTTTATATATATGTGCTTGTGTGGGGGCACAAAAGATACTTTTATTTTTTTTATAATATTGGAACAAAGAATATTCATGCTGCTAGAATACTACTACAAAAGGGAACATCCGTTTGCTGTCGATAAAATGTGATAAAGATGATGCCTTGGCTAGCTTATTTCACCATCCATACAAGAAATTAAATATTCCACAAGGACGAGAGGAGAAATATATTCTTCTAGATCAACAATATAGCTACTTGCCTGACATTTTAGGAGAAGGCCGGGATGTCGTTTCTAGCTAGGTAAGGTATCCTATGAGATATTAATAATAATATTCAAACATGATTGAAGGCCAACAAGATCAATCAAGCTAGTATCATTGTATACTTACAAATGAATAGTAAATTCGCATACCTGGTTCTTTTAGATTTCTTCTTAGCACAGCCATTCTTGCAATCAGAAATATCCGCAGCTAGTCTCTTTCTGTCTCCGTCGATGGATTGTGCACTATAGTGAGCCTGCAGCTCTGATATTGCCTTACTAGTGCAATCTTGTAAGCTTCCAAACAGCTGGGAGACAACCTCTAATCTTAGGTCTGCCATCATTTCATATGCCGGCAGAACGATGGCCCGTAGCTGGGCAACAAGAGATTGCACTTTTACAATCTCATTGATCGCCGGCTGGTGGTCACAGGCAAAACATTCGAATCCATCAGCAGAAGTTGATGAAGATTGAGCAAGATACCTGGTATGAAGCTTCATGCCTCTACCACTGGCAGCCTATATATCTGCTACCTTGATGGCTCAACTTTTGTGAGAGATTGTATCTAAGCAGATGGATTGTTATGGAATGAGTAACTGGGTAGGACTAAGTTTGCGTGTATATATAGGGGTTGTGAGAATGCATGGACCCTACCAACTTGCATGAATCTAAGCTAGCAAATAACAATGCCGCATGTGTAGTTAGGAAGTAGGATCAAATGTATAAACTGAGTTCAGACTTCTCGATTAGTTAAACTGAGTTCAGACTGATGGTCTCATCTGACGGCTCAGGGAATGGGTGGATCTCCCATTTATTCTTTGGGACTGATGTAAATATATCACAATATGTTCAGAACTTTAATATTCATAAAAACTGTGGTCGAAGTGGTAACTGAAGCAAGCACTAACTTAGAATAACCAAATACAATCCATGAGTAGTGCTCAGAGCCAAAAAGGAAATGAATTGAGAAAAGGGGGAATCATGCAAGACGACGCAAGTAATTAACGAGCCAATGATTGACCCTAAATTCCATAGTATGGACTCTAAAAATATGTAGCCTGGTATCGTGACAATTAATTTTGTGGCGGCTGAAGGCGTAGCAATAGGGAGGGCTATTGATTTCCATGTCTATTTAAATAAGTGTGGGTAGTATCAACGAAAAAAATTTCTATTGTATTCATGTGCACCTCTCCCCTACCTGAACATATTCATGATAATCACATATCACACCACACCTTAACCAAATAGATACATATAGCCTTATAAAATAAACAGTGGCGTGTTGCCACCACATGACGCATATTTGGCAATTATTTGATCAAGAAATTAATCTACTGCAAGTGAAGTTGTATACCAATTGTTAAGTACTATGGTTTGTAGCATTGGATTCCAAATGTTGCATTTGCAGGCCGTGTAGTAGCAATATTGTATTGTTGCCAAATCTGGCGTAGTATAGATGGTATAGTTTTCAGGAAGAAGTTCTGATGTATGCAAGTTAGCTGAGTTTTTTGCTCTCCCTAGACCTTCAACCTGTTCTCCTTTCTCTTGCTTCATGAATTTGAGCTGGAGCCGACAGTAGGTGCAATATATATATATATATATATATATATATATATATATATATATATATATACCTTATTATTCCTTGCATGTGTAAGCCAATTTGACCGTAAGGAAAGTTGTTCACACTTCCGCTACAACCAAATAAGGCACAAGTGGTGATGAGGACATCACCACGTTGGACATACAAGAGACCGACTCTTCCCTGGGGTATAAGTCATCACCACGTCGGACAACAACTTCGGTTCGGATTCAGCCGACACGTCTACGCTTCAACTGCGATATCTCCCTCATACGACGTCCAATCAAGGTGTTCTTAGATGCGTTGGAACCGTGACGACGAGACGCTTCTTTTGGTTCTGGTTTTAGCTCCAGAAGATTCGTGGATCATTCTGTGTGACCATGAAAGGTGCTGCGTTACCTGTTTCGCAGGCAGGAATTAGCCTTCTCAACAGAATGGAGTTCTCGGCGAGGTCCTTGATGGGGATTAGCCTTCAGGCCGAGAAGGCTAATCCCTGCCTGCGAAACGAAGAACACAAGCAAAAACTCGAAAGAACGCAGCTCAATCTGAAGTGACTCTGCATATGTATGATTAATATCGAAAAGTTGGGGTTCTACAAACCGATAGACGGCGAAACTGTTACATGCTACTTGTAAGTAAAAGTAGCATGCTACTTGAATGGTACAAAACAACCCATAGCATATTCACAAAAAGAAAAACAATCCATAGCTCAGTATTATCCATTCAATGGAAATACAGTCAAAATCGCTACAGATACTAATGTCGGCACAACGTAACAAACAGGGTAGTAGATTTAACGCGAGACTACTTGATACTGAAGCTTTGTCTCTAGCACTCTCTAATTTCCCCCCGGACAAAGGTATTGCATTCCAAGGATCTGAAACAGTTTCGGTTTGACTAGAAATTCAGAGATAACAACAAGCTGAAACATTCGTGAGGGACCTCTGGTTCCAGTGATGCAACCAAAGGTGACGCGGGATAGCTTTCGCCACCGTGACGATAGGGGAGCGACGTGCAAATGCATCAGTCATCAGGTGCAAGTTGCGTTGGTGCTGCAAGCATGAGGAGTGACGTGCTGAACAATAGAAAATAATGCGGCAATAATGCTGCAAGCATGAAGGATCGGATGGATAGGCCTTCGGTGGACGCTTGGAGAAACTCATTGGCTGATTCAGCAACGTATAAGTGTTATAACAAACTAACTGCAGGATAGGAGTATGTATAATCGATTCGGAAACTTTGCGCCATGATACTGAAAAAATGAAGAGCAAAATACAAGGAGCAAATTTTAATAAAAATAAATAGAAGTTGCATGAGTAACCCTGACTACCAGCCTCTACTCCTTATGCGTAGGCAGCCTCTACAGCTGCCTCTGAATTTTTCATTTAGTCAAGGTTCAGAGCTGAGTATGCAAAGTGATGAACTCTGTGCCAGAGCCTGACAAGGAGCCTGCACCTGAAATAGCACGGAACGAATCTCTGGAGGGCATAACCATGGATTCAAAATCAATAAATCAGAGATTCAGAGCCTCGTAAAAAAATCAGAGATTCAGAGGTGTTGTTTCAAGTTTCAACCAGTGGTGCTGGAGGGCTCGAGTTTTGATTTGAACAATGCAGACAACCTTTGAGATCGTCAATCTTTGGAAAAATTGTCATAGTAGCACGAGTTGTCCGTCAAAATATTTCGAAAGTTTTTCTCTTTTGCCAGGATAAAATACACCTTTTACAGTAATCATTCTCAAGATATGGAAAGGAACAAAACACTACCAACCTACAGTTTTCTTTGAAATTTACATATGGAAATGGTGCCAGGATCCTAACTCTGGATGGAAACTGCTCTGCTCGAGCAGAGCACTCGAACTGATGGGCATCAGCCATCCAGGCAGACCTGGATAACTGGATTGCATGTACGACGAGCAGCAGTGCATTATAACCTTGCAGCATCTCCCAGACAAAAGATAAATACCAGGACAGATCTATCTAAAACTGCCCAAATCTCTCCATTTGGTGCAGACTGCAACAACTCTGGTTGATCTCACAAAACTCCATCTTCAGTTACTGCAATGAAGTTTAAAAAAGACAACAGCAAAAGCAACATCTTGTATTGTTCACCTGACAATTATTACAAGCGAACTGAGAATACTCGATTTAATTGGGGACAAACCATCAACAAATACTTGTAGAAACAAGGTAGATCATGTTATTTTTAAACT
Organism: Echinochloa phyllopogon; assembly: GCA_033239725.1. Lineage (NCBI taxonomy): Eukaryota > Viridiplantae > Streptophyta > Magnoliopsida > Poales > Poaceae > Echinochloa > Echinochloa phyllopogon. Next base: position 5,866,600 of record BTCW01000003.1, read on the forward strand.
GTTACACTGCACTCTACAAACACAGTATGACAGTACTGATTCCTGTAATAAAGCACAGATACCTAGTAGGAACTAGGAACTCCAAAATACTCCCAAGTCTTAACCAAAGGAACAGTTCAGAGTTCTGTATTACGTTTAGCTATTCGATCATGACGATCAAACTATACAATGAAGATATTAGTTAGCACTAGGCTCATAGATCAGTGTCTTATAGAAAGGATCAAAATTTCAAAGGTTTGCCCTTTTACTGCTTCTCTTTTAGTAGAATTGCGGCTCAGCACAATGCCAGAGCACGCTGTTTTGATGAGAAGAGTAGATTTTCCTGACTAAATGCAGTTACAGAATAGATAAGCAAGAACTGTTCACGATATGTTGCCCTGGGTAGCCCCAATTCATGCAGGAAAGGAAAGGAAATGAAAATCATCTGCCAAATACTACTAACGGCTTTGTGTGAAACATTAATGTGCATCATCATTATAATTAGAGCATGTAACAATAATTAAAGAACTACCTGAAAGTATGTCGAAAGAACTCCAGCCAGAATCAGAATGGGAACCGCCACACTAATCAGCAGCCCATATCAACGTGTCATATAGAAGCACATATCATATGCAAAACATGAGTAGCAAGAACTATTCAGTATTCATAATCACAAGGCAAATCTGTTTTCTAAACCTTTCCTGGGAGGGAGGCAAATATGCTTGCAAGGCTAGAGGATTGGCCAAGTTATTCTGTATTCGAGCACCTTCAGGTATGTTGATAGCAGATCCTAAAAAGAATCACAACTAAGAAATAGCAACTCCTTCAGCAACCTAGCACACAATCCAGTAACCAAGGGCACCAAGCAATTGAAAAGAAGAGAACTACAAAAGTTTATCAACTAAACATGCTAACTATGAATTGACCAACTTCATCATTTGCTAAGCAATGTTCTGGACACGATTTTTACGACCTTGTTCCATCGTTGGAATCTGAAAGCATCAACAAGCCATCTGCTGCCTCTTTCTCCTCAGGAATCCAACCCTTAGTTGCATAGTTCAACAACGTTAGCATGGGCCTCCCATTAACGCGGAAAGCCCCAACCTCAACCATATCACCCTCGTGTATGTTATTCTGTGTCAAGAAAGACACCCACCCTTGCATAAGACGGTATGCGCTGGCAGTATACGAATATTTGAGCCTCATATTGTAGGAATAGCCATGTCGATCAATGGCCTCCAACTCTAGCCCATCCTTCTTGTTCAAATGATGCACAGATTCACACTCCTCTGGCGTGAGAATGTTCATCAGCGGTGAGTCCATGACCTCGCGAGGTGAGACTTGCAGGCGGGACTGGCCCGAGGAGGAATCACTGGCAGTTAGAGTCTTGGCAAGAACTGGTGTCACATCAGTCACTCCCAAGCATTGAAGCCCGGAGCTCAAGCTCATGAAAGGTCGCATTGGGGTTTTACGACCAGAATGATTGTTGTTCTTGCCACCCCGCTGACCACCAGCCTTGGCTTCTTGCATAGGGGAGCTCCTCCTTGTCGGTTTTCGGGTTCCTCTGGATGGAGCTGAGGGTATTGCTCTGTTCTGATGAACAGCACCATTGCTCCCTTCACAAACTGCCACGGTGGCCAGGCAGCTCCTCTTGATCAGCAAGCATGCCTCCTCGCCATTGTGGCGCTGATCACGACCAGAATGATTGTTGTTCTTGCCACCCCGCCGACCACCAGCCTTGGCTTCTTGCGTAGGGGAGGTACTCCTTGTCGGTTTCCAGGTTCCTCTGGATGGAGCTGAGGGTATTGCTCTGTTCTGATGAACAGCACCATTGCTCCCTTCACAAACTGCCACTGTGGCCAGGCAGCTCCTCTTGATCAGCAAGCATTCCTCCTCGCCATTCTGGGGGTGATCACGCTTAACAGGTTTCTGAACACGCTGAGATGGCAATGCAATGTCCAGTACAGTAACCTCCCAGTCTTGCCGCAGACCATCCAAGCCACGGGCAGGGGCGGTGAACACGCAAGGCCGAAGCTTTTCTACTGTCTTCTCATCCATGGCCACACGCAAGTGGTGACCCTTCTTCTTCTTGCAGATGGGATTGCCGCCGTCCATGTTGCCTGCCAATTCTTGCACAATTGGGGAGGGCGTGGCAGCAGCCGCCGCCTCGGCGATCGCACCGCCACTCTCAGGCGCAGCAGCGATGGACGAGCGCTGCTTCTTGGACGCCCAGATCATCTCGCCGTTGAAGTCGTGCCCACGCTTCTTATCCACCGGTTCTTGAACCTTCAGAGGAAGAGGAGGTGCCAGGGCGCCCACGACGAAAACCTCTGGTTCTTGGCGCAGACCCCCGGGATTCCCGGTCTTCTCTTGGTTTCTTGCATCCACGGCGCCGGCAGCGCAAATTTCCGTCGAGCGGCGATTCTCGATTGTCTTGATCTGCCATTCCTTGAACGGCGCCGCCAGCAGCACAGGGAAGTGGGGGCCGTCGCCGTCGCCTCCCGCGGCCGTTCCCAAGGAGGTTGCGGTCATCTCGACGGATTTGCCCAGTTCTTGCGGAGGAAAGAGGAAGGGAGAGGAGGGAGGGAGGAGCACGCCAGGTGTTCGACGAAAGGACTCGTCTGGGGAGCAGCGGCGGCGGCTAGTTCTTAGCGCGAGGACATGGGGAGGGCTGCGCAATGGTGGAAATGGTGAGGCCACATCTTGCGGCCGCGGAATTTGACGGAGCGGCAGGGTGGGGCGAAGAGGGAGGATAGCATCACGGTGGGAGAAGAGGAGAGAAGAGGAGACGGCGGCGGCAGGGGAAGGGAATGGATGGGATAGATGGGAACGCGGCGGGCGGCGGCGTGGCAGCGAAAATGGGAACAGAGGAGAGGGTTTGGAGTTCGAGACTTGTTTCTCCTAGGTTTCTATAAATACCCACCAAATAGTCTTCTATTTTTCTAGCAAAAAAAATCTGGCGTGTGAAGACAGAGTGCAAGCATGCAATCAAGTAAAATCTTCAAATTATGATATATAGGGTTGCTTGTGGAATTCGAACGAGGATTTACGAAGGAAGTAATGCACCTCATGATTTATGTTTGTAAACTTTTTAGGTCTAAATGAAACTAGCATCTTCACCGATAAAGATGTCATAATGGTGTGATTCTATTTTTACTAGGTTTGAAGGGTTGTAACTATTTAATAAATTTAGCAAGAGACGGGGACGAGTATGATAAATCCATCTAGAAAAATATGATACGAGACTCAAATTATAGAGAGATAAATTAATGTATGTACAAATGGATCTTTGAAATTGTCAATAATGTCTAATACAAATTCTAAAAATCATCCGCGATGACTATGAAATGTTTTACATAACAGAACCGTCCAATGAAGACGGATTTATCAATTCTAGAAACTTAGGTATGATAACATTCTACGATCGGGTTATTCTACTTGATTCAACTATATAAGTTTTATTCCAAGTTTTTATGTATCCCAGCATAGATATGAATGTTTATGTGATCATTAGGAACCAAATTTGTCAATACATCTATCTTATTCATGGGTATAGAATCAAACATGTTGATTCAGCATCATTTCAGCAATAGGCATAGGATCTAGCAAAACATTGAATTCTTCATGAAATAATGCACCTCATGATTAATGTTTGTAAACTTTTTTGGTCTAAATGAATCTAGCATCTTCACCGATAAAGATGTCATAATGGTGTGATTCTATTTTCACTATGTTTGAAGGGTTCTAACTTTTAATCCACCTATCAAATCATGATAAAAAAACTCAAACTATAGAAAGATAAATTAATGTATGTACAAATGTATTTTTAAAATTGTGAATAATGTCTGATACAAATGCTAAAAATCATCTTCAATGACTATGAAATGTTTTACATAACAGAACCGTCCAATGAAGACGGATTTATCAATTCTAGACACTTAGGTATGATAACATTCTAGGATCAGGTTATTCTACTTGATTCAACTATATAAGTTTTATTCCAAGTTTTTATGTATCCCAGCAGAGATATGAATGTTTATGTGATCATTAGGAACCAAATTTGTCAATACATCTATCTTATTCGTGGGTATAGAATCAAACATGTTGATTCAGCATCATTTCAGCAATAGGCATAGGATCTAGCAAAGCATTGAATTCTTCATGAAGTAATGCACCTCATGATTAATGTTTGTAAACTTTTTTGGTCTAAATGAATCTAGCATCTTCACCGATAAAGATGTCATAATGGTGAGATTCTATTTTCACTATGTCTGAAGGGTTCTAACTTTTAATCCACCTATCAAATCATGATAAAAAAAATTCAAACTATAGAAAGATAAATTAATGTATGTACAAATGCATTTTTAAAATTGTGAATAATGTCTGATACAAATGCTAAAAATCATCTGCAATGGCTATGAAATGTTTTACATAATAGAACCGTCCAATGAAGACGGATTTATCGAATTCTAGACACTTAGGTATGATAACATTCTAGGATCGGGTTGTTCTACTTGATTCAACTATATAGGTTTTATTCCAAGCTTTTAGGTATCCCAGCAGAGATATGAATGTTTATGCGATCATTAGGAACCAGATTTGTCAATACATATCTATCTTATTCATGGGTATAGAATCAAAATGTTGATTCTGTATCATTTTAGCACTAGGCATAGGATCCAGAGAAGCATTGAATTCTTCGTAAAATCATTAAGGTTTATGATAATGATTACATGATTAGGAGGGAGATTCAACTATGATCCTTTAATATACGGTTATTTAAGTGATTTTAAGCAACCATGCAATCATTGTCGTATATGATTCTAAGACGACCACGGAGGTTTTGATCTCTCAAACTTACATGAAAAAAAGAACATAGGCAGTGGATTTACATATATGAAACAGATGGTATGCATTGTTGTTCATTGAATTACATGAATTGTATTTAGAATCAAGCCAACGAAGAGAACAACATCCAGCAAAGAGGATCCACGCACGGCAGCTGCTGCTGCTGCAAAGGCTTATCTTCCCCGAAAGAAAAAGGTATATAGGGATGGGATATTGTATTGAGGACAGTGGCACTCAAACTCTACCACTGCTCTCAACATGGATGTTTTGCATCCATCTAACACAACAGATCTGATATTCCACTGAAAATACAGGATTATCTTCCAAAAAAGTTCCTCGTCATATATAATTACCGGGGGGACACCGAGTTTAACTTAAGACGAAAAGAGGCCCATAATACCTCCCCGTAGGCTCACCTAAACAGGCGGAAAAGGCCCATTCCGGCCCAAGACGCCCACCTAAACCGCTCAACCCTTGCGCCACTTCCTCTTCCCCACCGCAGTCTCGACCCATTTGTAGCGCCGCCACACACACGGCGTCTCCTGAAGCAGCGGCGGCGGCGGCCTTGATCTGGAATTTGGAGTCATCCACGGGTCTGAAACGCAAAAATGGAGGACCCAACCCAGGGTTTGCTTGCTCCGCCGCTACCCGCCCGCAAATCTTTCCCGCCATTTCGTCTCCCATTTCCCGCCACCCCCACCTCGCTCTGTCCCCAGATCCCTCGCCTCCCCCCTTCTCACTCTCTCCGCCGCAACGCCGCCGGGCCGCCGCCCCCGCTCACTAGCTAGTTACCCTCAACCGCGCTGCGAGTGACCAGGGCGAGGCGATGGAGGCAGAGATCCGCGCGGAGCTCGAGAGCAACGGCTTCTCCATCGGGGGCGCCGGCCCCGAGGACGCCGCCCAGATCCTCTCCACGCGTAAGCACGGATGCGCGCCCCGACTTCCCTTCCTCCTCCTCCTTCTCCGGTTCTCGGTTGGCGTCGGTGTTGGTCTGTCTTCACATGGGTGTGGTTTTGTTTGCAGTGCTGACCTACTGCATCAACTACAAGATGAGCCCCGCGGACCTCGTCTCCAACTGGGAGGTCTACTACCTCAACAGGTTAGCTCATCGAAGATTAGAATGTTGCGAAATAACATCATTTGTAGCGTCTTTTACAGATGAAACGAGGCGAGGCATATTGTCTGCAGATCATGCTAGTGCTGTGTGTGGGGGAAAAGGGCACTTTTTTGTGAATTTGGGTAGATAAACTGCTAAAATCAATGGGGCTTCTTTTGCCGCTAAACCAAGCATATCTTCTTTGCGGCTGTGCTAGTTAATTTCGATCAGATGCTACTTGTTCTGATACGTTTCTGATAAGTTTTTGAAGAACCTCCATGACATTCCAAACACTTTTGTCATCTGAATTGTCAGGGGAATTTTTTTTAGGACACCACCTGTCAATTAAGGGAAGCCTGGACCTTGTTTGTCCACTGGATTAGTTTTTAGCGCCTTACTAAAGCAATTATTAAGTAATGCTATCTCCACTAAATTTCTGGAGATTTTGTCTAATTGTCTTGGTTCACTGTTTATTTTATTGCCTTGAGCGTAAACGACCACAATATCAATTTCGCTGAACTGTTATCAAACTTTTCTGAACTTCACCTCTTAAATGTTAGTATGTTTCAAAATTTGTCATTGTAAAGCAATTCTTATTTTCGTTCTACTAAATGATAGAACTAAGGAAACTGAAAAAACTCATTTACGCAGGCAATTGGATGGCTTAAAGCTCGAAAAGTCATATCTTGATGGTTTTCTGTCACACCTTCAAAATGAAGTTAAAGACAGGCTAATAGAAGAAGAGGCCAACCTTCATGTATACTCCAGTAACGATGTTGAGATGTTAGTTCCACATATCAGATTGACTTATGTTTATGGTTGTCACAGAAGTATCTTTCTTTGTTATGTCACTATCAAGGAAATACATAATGTTGAAGTAACTGCTGCAGGCTCTTGAACAATTCACACACAGATGAAGCGGCATTTCTTGATACACCAGGCTCTAAACAGGAAAAGCCCCCTGGAGAGTCATTTAACTCTGAGTTAACTCCTCTGACAAGCGACAGACCACCATCCAGCAGAGTGACCAAAACAAATGGTGACCGTGTTACCCCTTTTGCGACACGAGTAAATAAATTTACTCAACAGTATGTTCTTAATGCTGATAATGCGGCTAGCATGCCAAGTAGACATGAGGCTGAAACCGCAGAAGATGAAGTAATTAGAAGAGTCCAACCAGGTCAAAGATGCTCCTTACAAGTTCAGCGCTCACAGCCTGAACCAGGTTGCAGGTTCATGTACGACAGAGTGGAAGACAGAGTAAGGGCACTGCTAATTTGTTTTCTTAGTTGTTTTTTGCAGCTGCTCTTTGACTGCATCCCTTTTCCAGTTTAATTACTTGGAAGATCGGATACGAAAATCGGCAACCTTGTTTTCTGCATCTGGGTTTTGCGGACAACCTGCAGATGCTACCCTTGCTTCAGAGGTAACAGCAATGCACCTTAGTTTTGCTCTGTTAACTACTTATCTCATCATCACCCCTTTCCTTGATAGCATAACCAAATTATTTGCCTTCTGCAGGAGAAAATGTTCGCAGTTGGCATGGTAACCTGTGATGGGGAAGGCCGGTTGAATGAAAAATCTATCTTACTACAGGGCAGGTGAGTGTGCTTCTCGGGCCCATTCATGTGGCGATCTTTGCATAGTCACCGTTTTGTTATTTCTTTAGGCTAACTACACAAACATCTTTTTCTAGTGTTCAGCACTCCAGGGGACAGCGTGTGCGCCTTGACTTGAAGGATCTTAATCATTTCTCTTTGTTTCCTGGGCAGGTAAGCGCATCCAGTTCTATTGCCATATACATTATATACCAAACTAAATTAACACGAAGTTAAATTACAGGTGGTGGGTATTGAAGGCCACAATCCCAGTGGACACTGCTTCGTTGCATCAAAGTTAATTGATTTGACGCCGGTCTCTATGGATGCTCAACTTCCTAGTGCTAAGAAACAAGCTATTGATAGTGAAAGCCACCAAAATTCTGATGCTAGCACTCTGTCAAGAACATTGTCAGCGGTTAGTTCCTGTCTGGTCTTTGTACACTGCTGTACCAAACATATCTGTTTAACTATCAATTATTGTTATTTCATTCAAACTTAAACTGATATCAGTTAATTGTTCTTTCATGTTTTTTATAGGTCATCGCAGCAGGTCCCTACACAACAACTGATAATCTGATGTTTGAGCCATTGCAAGAACTTCTTTCATATGCTGGTCGTAAGCAGCCTCAACTGCTCATATTGGTGAGTCATTTCAATCATTTACAAGACACAACACATGCATATTTGAAATGTTCTGACCAACCAATTCTCTTTTTTCAGATGGGACCCTTTATTGACTCCGATCATCCTGATATAAAAAAGGGAACTGTTGACCAGACTTTTCGTGATATTTTCCATTTTGAAATTCTGAGAAAGGTAGGTAAATGCTGATTTCTAAAGATGCCATGCTGGCACTTTGTCCAACGCAAGAATAATTCATCTGTTATGTACTTTTGTTCAGATTCAAGATTTTACCCAGTATTTGGGAAACACTGTTCGTGTAATTCTCATTCCATCTGTGCGTGATGCTCACCATGACTTTGTTTTCCCTCAGGTTTGTTATTTTCCATATTGAGATTCAGATCTATTTAACAATTATAAACATGTTTCTGTATCATTACATATCAACTAATATATGCATAGTTAGATGCGCATTTTGCTGAGAGTTTTAATTCAAGTTTACTACAGTCACCCAGGATTGGTAGTCCAATACTATGTGCAAATGCATTGTGTTGTTGTTATTTAAGTCTTTTTTATGTTCTCAGCACATGCATTTCTAATGTTATATCTGTACTGTTGCTTACATGCAGCCTGCATTTGACTTGAATTTACCAGAAGATATCACACATCAGGTATATTCATTGCTTCTTTTGATTGCCCTTGTGAAGTATTTGATGATTATATCCCTTTGTTTTTAAAAGGTTTACATACATTATGCAGATTTCCAGTCTGGCAAATCCAAGTCTATTCAGTTCTAACCAGGTACTATATAAATGGATGTAACAGATAATAGATGGACACGCAATGGTTTGACGATGCACAGTACATATGGTCGACCTTGTCTAATATCTAATAGTGATGCCCTTATTTCAGTTAAATTATTTTACTCATTTAATGTAAAAGAAAAATTGCATCCTTATTGTCATCTTAATATGTTCAGCTCATCTCCTGTATTCTTTATCTAGTTGTTGCATTGTCTAGAAGAGTCCATTCAATGCTTGGTGATTCCTAGACCTGAATGCTGCAGCATTGTTCCTGTTTTTGCCCATAAGATATTAACCAAATTTGGTAACTTACTGGAAAATGTGGCTTTCGTAATACATGCCATGCATATTATGAACAAAATTCATCTCATATGTTGTTATAGAATTTTGCTTAACTTTAGTCACATCCAAAAATGTCTCTTTTCCACTTTCCAGATACATTTTGGCTGCTGTACAGTTGACATCCTGAAACAGCTCAGTGGTGAGGAAATTTCTCGCAAGCCACCTGGTGGAAAACCTGGTGACAGGATTGGGCGACTTGCAACACACATATTAAAGCAACAAAGGTGACTCCATTTATTAGTGCAGTGGTATCACACCATCACTAGGGATGAATTATGCTGGTAGTTTCAGAGTTCTGATGTTGCAAACTTCCTGCAGCTACTATCCTCTATATCCTCCTGCCGCTGGTGTGCCATTGGACTTCTCACTTGCTAAGGAAGCCCTGGAGATCTCATCAGCTCCAGATGTTCTCCTGCTTCCTTCCGATCTTGCTCCATTTGTGAAGGTAAATACAAGCTTATGACGGGCATTGTGTTTTATTGGAAACTCTAATATGCATATATTCTAGTTTTAACCGTCTGGGAGGTCATTGTTGAAAACTGTAGATTCATGTCTGTTGCTTATGAGTTACTTCCTTTGCTTTCAAACCAAGTGATGGTGAGCACATTTTGTTTGCAGGTGCTTTCCCTCGGGGAAGGCAGTGATGATCAGAAACAGTTTATTTGCGTGAACCCGGGGAGGTTGTCAAAAGGTATCGGTGGGGGCACATTTGTGGAGCTTTACTACAATGAGGGGACCGACAAGACGAACGCCACCATCATCCGCATGTAGTTTTACTGCCGCAGCATATCACCTGACCCGAGAAGAGGCTGGTTCATCCACCGTGTAAAATATAGCAAAGGCTTGTGGTCTTGTTTGCCACCAGTAGACACCCGGCAGGAAGGATTGAAGTGCTCATTTATTTTCCTGGTGACATGGGAATCGAGCAAGGAAAAGGCATCTCAGCGTTTGTTATCCCAAGCGGTTTTGCTTAGCATGTGGCGGCATTTCTGTTGTAAGCTGTAACCAACTACTGACTAGAAAGATTGACATTATTGTCAACTAACAACTGACTTGATTGTTTCTCCGGTTTCCCGTCCCTACTGTATATCAGGAACTAGTTGGTCCATCCTATTGCTATTTTCCCTATAGCATTATTATACTTCCATGCTTACTTACCTGGCGGGTCCATACCGACATCTTCAGTCATAATTTCGTTCTCAGGTTTCTAATAGCCGAACTTACCTGGGTCAATTCGGTCTCGCATGGCAGTAGTTAACCGAATTTATGAAAAGAAAAGGAGGCCCATAGTACCTCTCCGGCTCTCCACAGCGGAAAAAGTCTCATTTACCTCTCTGGATGTTGAACGAGTTCGCGAAACCTCCTCGACTCAAAACCGTCCGTTGAGACTCCCTCAATTCTCGAAACCGCAGCGGAAAAAGTCTCGTTTACCTCTCTGGATGTTGAACCGAGTTCGCGAAACCCCCTCCACTCAAAACCGTCCGTTGAGACTCCCTCAATTCTCGAAACCGGACTGTGACCTTCCTGAGCTGTTTTGACCCGGTATTAGCCGACGTGGCGCCACATCATCGGGTGCGGGCCCACATGTCAGTAGCACAAGGGGCACTGCCGCCGCCGTCGGAGCCGTGGCCGAGCTTACGCCTGCAGCACGGAGGTGGACAGGGTCACCGACGCCGTCGAGGAGCTCGAGAGCCCGGCTGCGCCATGCCCCCGCTGGCCTCCCCGCGCAGCTGCAGCATCGCGAGCATCAGAAGGTCCCCGGCCGCGCTCGCCCCTGCCGCCGCCGGCCGTCGCCACCGCACCTGCGCCCGTCGCCGCCGCCGCCGACCAGCCTCCCGCACGGGGCACCCGCGGACCGCCCAGGCCACTCCGCGTGCAGGCCGCCGCGCCCCGCGGCCGCCGCCCAGTAGCTCCATCGTCAGCCGCTGCTCGTCGTCGCCTGCGTCGACAGGTTCATCGGCGTCTTCGGCCCGCGCGACGGGGGACCACGGGCCACCGTCATGGACGTTGACGGCCCTCCCGCCGCCGGGCTCCCCGTGGCTGGCGCCACCGCCGACGCCTCCTACGACCTCGTCGTGCTCCCCGCCGGCCGGTGCTCTGCTGCCCCTAACGCAGCCGCTCGCGAGCACACACTCAGGCGGGGCCTCTACGCCACCATCTGTGCAGCGCCGCCGCTCGCCTTGGTGCACTGGGCCTGCACAGAGCTCGGCGCGGCTCGCGCCCCGCGCCGCCGCCGCGGTCAACTCTGTCCTCAGCGCACCGCCGGCCACCACCTCTTCGACGGCGACGGCATGGTCCACGCCGTCCGCATCTGCAACTGCGCTGCCACGCCTCGTCTACGACTTCGCCGCCGGCGCCGGAAGCCTCTGCTCCCTCCTCCACGGCGACTGCGGCGGCACCGGCGCGAGCCCCACATGAAGAGAGCTCCTGCGGGATGGCGAGGGAGGATCCGGCCGCGGCGGCGCGCCAGGAGAAGAGACGGGCGGCGAGGGGAGGAGGCGGCGGGGGACAGGGCAAGCCAGGCACCCGCACCGGCACCCTCGCGCAGCCGGGATCCATCCAGCCGGTCGATTGATTGATTCCTCCTCCCCCTTCGATGGTAAGTAAACCCTAGGTCACTTGAGCGGGGTTTTGGTCTGGAGTGGGTCTGTCCTTTACCCGCGAATCCAAACCTAACCTACCTTACTTCTCTGGGTTGGATGGATGGAGTGGCTGCTCGCTCAACTCTGTCCGCTTTACCGTGGATTTATTTTCCGATTTTTTTTTTGGGGTGGGGGGGTTAGCTGAACCGTATCCAATGCCTCATGCGGCCACGCTGTAGCATAGCGTTTGTAGTTCGAATTTCGGGGGTTCAGCTGGAACCGCGATTTAACTGAAGCAGAGCTGCATATGTAGTATGCCTGTTCCTGTTTCGGAGAATTTTGGGATCTAGGATAGCCAATGGGTTTGGTTTTTGCTCGAACCAAATGCTATCTTATATTGTCTATAAACATGAACGCCTGTTATTTCGTTTCATGTTAATGGGTGACTGATGTTTGTGGAATAAGAGTTAGCAATTGTATGAACTCGAGTTGGATAAATTTTTTATTTCTTCTCTTATTATTATGTGAAAATAAAATTTCTGTTATCTTGGGTGTACCATTTGTTTAACAGGTACCTGGTTATGGCATATGTAGCTGCTTAACAGGGTTGTACCTTGATTAAGATAAAATAGGTTTAATAAACTTCTTGTTTGCAAGGTTCATAGTTTTCGTAGACTTGTGTTATTGCCGAATAAGATAAACATCTTAACCATAATGTCTAGTATATGTTTTTTACTCGTATATTTTTCTCATGCTGTGCATCTATTGTTTGGTGCCATGAAATGTCAATGGTGGTAATTTTGTGCTGTCTTTTTTTCTTGCAGGTTCCAGTATTCTGAATTTCAGTGGAGGTTGACTGAGGAAGGCAGTTCAAACTTCACTGTTGTCTCAACATTGTTTCTGAAATATAATATTCTCCATATCATGGGGTTTGAGTCCATATCACCCCTACCAAAAGATCATGCAGTTGATAAGATTGAGGTTGAAACCTCACAGGTTGTGAGCTGTGATTCAACAGTCATAGAAAAGGTGAAAAAGAGCCTGAGCGAGGAACCTTTTCTGGTAGTTATTTTGGAAAATAAGGAAGACAGAGAATCCTTCAATACAATGTGTGATATTGAAAATATTCCTGAGGCCGTCACTCCTAGGGGAGATACACTTGAACTGTCTGAGGCTCCAGATAACAGTCTCTCATTGGGCTGTGAGACACCACGTGAAAGCATCTTTGATCCTTTTGCTCCAGGACCAGATGTGGCAGCGTGGGCACCAAAGAAGCAAGTGATTAGAGGTGCAGAAGTTCCTTCCCGCCGGAAGCTAAATTTTGAATCAGGTGACTTTCCAGTTAAAAGGTTGAATTTTGACCGGAGTGATTCTGAAGAGGAGGAATATCTCCAAGTGATTCAGAAGATGGTCCTTGACCTATTTATTTCAGATGCTCCTCTTGATCGGCGGGATGAGTCTGAAAAGAGTCTGGTAGATTCAAGCCTATATGAAAGCTGCAACTGCAAGACACCTGATTCAAAGCCTCTACTTACTGGCATTGCATCCACATGCCCAGATGCACCTGTGAGACCGTTCCATAAAGTGTTAAAACTCAGTCCAGGCATTTGCCGAAAGATTGACTTTGATGCAGCCAGTGATTCAGTGAGTCCAAGGTCTCCAATCGTTAAAGAAAATAATTGATGACCCTGCCCCTCTATTGACAAGTATTGAGTTGTGCATTGGGGGACTGAATAAATGCATCCTGATGATCTGCCCTGGGAATGGTGTTTGGTACAGTTTTTGGCTGCCAATCTCACAATCTCATGTATCAGTACCCAATGCCATTATGGTAACTTAGCTAGCCCTGGAACTCTAGGGATGATTGCTGATGTTAGAGAAGTAGCAAGCAGTTTGAGTTATACATGTAATCTATATTTGATTTTCTTTTGTAACTGGCTTAGTGTTACCTCCTAGATTTATGAGTACATGTGGTCTCTGACCGTGTGTTTTGTAAATTTAATCTTAAATTACTAGTTTCTGTCTGAATGAAGGAATGCAGTCAGTGCAGTTCCTTGGTTAAATCCTTCTCTTCTTTGCAGTGGCAAAATTGTCATTGATTTGTTTCCCATGCTAATGTACTGCATGTTAAACATTTTCATTTGTTCGTGATATAGTTTTGATGTGCCGGAGTTTTTACCATGTACCCCATTCTTGGGTTTGCCAGGAATCTGCTACGTGGTTATCGTTTTGGCAAAACTTGTACTCGGAGTTTCTATGATTACAAATTGTTTTATGTATGTGTTTTATTTGGATATTTGAAAACGATATGAGTTTATGACAGCTAAAAGCAGCGGTAGCCTGCCGATGTCGGAAACAGCACTTACATTTTATGACTTGTATATATGAAATTAAAACACGACGGAAGTAGAACAAGATGTAAAAATGTATATAAAGCATTGTTTTCCTAAACGGTTCTAAACGGCCGTTTAGACGGGTTTAAACGCTAGACGGTAGGCGGCCGTTTAGACCGTTTAGGCCGTTTAAACCCGTTTAAACCCGTTTAATCCGTTTAATCCCCGTTTAAACAGCCATTTAAACCCGTTTAAACACTAAACGATGGGTCACCGACTAGCCTCCGTTTACCGTTTACGTTTACACTATAAAGGAAGGTTTTTTTAGGGCCAACTATATACGAGGAGTTGGGTTTGTGCCCAAAGCCCCAAACTAGCCCCATCGAAAAATTTAGCAAACATTGTGCTCGCCCATGTTTTTTTTTTTTGATAAAAGTTGAAGCAACGCATGGTACCGCGTACGTTTAGGTCACCGTCAACTGATTACGCACACTTGTTCATCAAATTAGAGGCCGGACGGGGCAACCAAACGAGAGAAACATCGTTGCGTGTTTGGTAAATTCTGTAACTGGTTTGATTTTTGAAATCAAAAGCCACTTGGGTACAAGGATTTGAAGCAAACAAAGAATTGTTCCAAAAAGAATAAAAAGAATCCAAGAGCAACGAAACGAGCGCGGCTAAACTAGCAATAGATTTGACGACGCTGGCTTCACAGGCATTTCCAGGAGCACCTGTCGAGCGCCGCCACGAGCACCTGTCGCTCCGGCCTCGGTAGCTACTTCCCTCCCTCACCCCGTTCCTCCTCGCCGCCGTCATCGTCGGAGCCGGAGACGAGGTCGGCGAAGTCCATCATGTACCCCTCCACCTCCTCGCTGTCCTCCGCGTCGTCGCTCTCCTCGCCCGCGGCCGCGGCGACCGGCTCCGCGAACTCATCGTCCGGCTCCTCCAGCTCGCCTTCGGAGGTGGAGTACCCGTCGGGCCTCTCCGGCGGCAGCCGTCGCGCCATGCGCGCGTAGCCCCGCGCGCCGCCCAGGCCCGGGAGCACGCCGCGGCGGGGTTGGAGATGGGCCTGCGGGTGGTGGCTCCCCAGCACCTGCGTGGGCGGAGGCGTCACCGGCCTACGGGAGAGGCAACGGAGCCACGCCGCGGCGCGGCCATTCGTGGAGGCGGCGCGCCGGAGCATGTCTCGCCGCGACTGGAACAAGGGGGCTTGGGTGGGGAACGCAAGAGTTGGCTTGGCTTGGCCGCAGCGTGTATGTCGCAAGATTTAATAAGATGTGTCACATTTGTCACTAAACAAAACTATGCACAATGAAAACATGCCCCTTGATCTGTCATACCGTTTTGTTTCCGAATCTCGCTTCCAGGTCACGGTGGAGCTCTAAGCTAATCATGTAAAGTCATATTGTATTTTTTTTCTCAACACTCAGTTAATATATTATGGCTTTCGTTTGTACTTATTATAGTATGGCTATTGAGCAAAACGATACAGCATGACCAAACCACCTGTTCATTCATCCAACACCTTCAATGGCAAGTTGAATATGAAATCGTAGGCAAATAAGGGAATAGATGCTTAACGGTAGATATACGACTTATAAGATGTCAATTTTCCTATCACACCACAATTAGGGTGGATTTTCAATCATTAGCATCTAGCACCATCCATTGTTCTCAGTTTAAGTCTGACACAAGACAAGTACCACAGAGACAGGAGAGCTATCTACATAGCATTCCTATGGTCAGGCAAAAGCGAAACCAACACCTTTGGTTATCCCCTCCATTATGAAGCCTCAAAAGTTAGAGGAAATCCGCTGCTGGAACCATTCCGTTCAAGCAGCCGCCTGTTGGTTCTTCAGCTTCTGGGCACGGAATTTCGCTGTGTTGGCACCCTTCACATTGAACTCCATCAGGAGCTCCTCGAACAGAACCTCCATGTTGGGCTTGAAGGATGAATTGCGATTGCTGCGCACTGCAGGCTTATTCTGCTGCGGCAAGGCCGCGCTGCTACTGCTGGATCCTTCCCCGACTTGGCTCTCTTTCTTGTCGTCGTCGTCCTCAGGGACTTTGGATCCAACCTCATGGCCCTCCATGTAGTATTTGCATGCAGCCAGAATGGCACGACCGCGTTCACGGAAGTGGCCTCCAACAAGGTCTTCAAAGTGCTGAAACAAGGAAAATCAACAACCACAAGTACTATCAGATTTTCTGGAACCTAAGGTTACTCCAGGTGCTAAAAAAGAACCTGAAATAATTATTTGCCAGTAACCCAATGCAACATTGTAAATGAAAAGGCACATCACTGAATCAACTGAAAAAAACTGTCTAGCCTACTACCCAATGTTACTTGGACACGGGCACTAGTGTCAGATTCTGGCTCAGAACTGGGTGGCAAATTTGGCCAAAAAAAAATGAACAAATGATAAGTATCTTGGGCGGACTCGGTATTCACATGGAAATTTCACAATGAAAGAAAGTACAACATCAGCAAATTTATCAAAAGATAACTACCCATTCAACCAGAAACTACTCAACTCTTTACCAAAGTAAAATGGCCTAAGAATTAACAAAACATTACCTGTGGAGGTCTACGAAGTGAGTATAGCATTGTCCTGCATGAGTGCTGAAATGTTGTATCATTGTAGTCCAACGCACTCCACAGTCCTTGAGGACTATTGGCATAGCGTTCATATCCTGGCTCGTTAAAGTATGGCTTCTCATTCAATACAAGAGCTTGAATGGAGATCAGCACCTGAAGCATGGTTGATTGAGCTGGATTCCATTTCTCACAAGAAGAACCCTGCCAGGTGCCTAGGAGGCTAAGACAGACTTTTCCACAAGCATATAGATTTGGATTAAGCCTTAGCCCTCCTGAATGGTAGCATACCACCTGCAAAAGCATCACCATAAATATTTTCACCGAAATATGGAAGTGTATTGATGTCAAATGGCCAGAGTTTGAATACTAACTGGGGGAGTAGCAGGATAAGAAGCAGGAAATTGAGCATCAAAGAAGAAAAGGCCATCATGGTAGGGTGTTCCTTGAGGACCAATCATTACAGCCCTAAGAAGGTCCATTCGATTTTCCGATACACGAACATATATCAATGCTGCACAACAGAACAATATAAAAGGTTATGGGAGTACCCAGATGGAATAGTATATTTTAAACTCAATATATGGTTTTTTTCCTTAAAAATGCAATTCTGGGTTACAGGAGCTTAATTTTGAAAATGACAGTAAACGTCTACAGCAAGGGTGACATAATTGCTCTAGCAAATTACTGACCTGGTAAATCTTTCTCCAGGAGACTCCATTCATGCTGGATTCTTTTTGCCCATTCTTTCCTAGCCTGAAACAGTATGAATATTCATTTATGAAAAAGGTTTCAAATAATCAAATAAAAAGGCAATATATGCAACGTCTCACCTTCCCAACAGAGCTTTTAGCATAATGATGATCTGAGAAATCCTCAACAGTATCAAACTGTTTGAAAAAGTTATACTTCTTAGCAATTTCCTCCTCTATTTCTGACATTGACTTAAATTTGTCAGGCACATCCTTTTCAACTTTTTGCAACCATGGTACTGTAGCCTCCACACCTGGAGGCAGATCCAAATGATCAAATTTATCAGCTAGCAGTTGATTATAGTCAACCTCGTAGTCAGATCCTTCATCATCATCGTCGTCATCATAGCAGCCATCATCGTCTTCTCCAAAATAGTAATCTTCTTCCTCATTTTTTCCATACTCAACTTTCAGCTCAGGTCCAGATGCTTCAAGAGATTTATTCTCTGTGCTAGATCCAACTTGATCGTTAGAAGAAGAAACCTGTAAAGCATGCCAATATTACTAATGAAGAGTCAAGTAAAGAGCACAGGCAATAACTTTGCTATATTTGATTTCTAATGCATAATAATATGTTTGCCAAAACCAAGAAACAAGTTGAACTGTAAAGTAGACTACTTTGTCAACTCCACTATTCAAGACCAAAAAAAGAAGAAAGCTTTCATGGTCGCGTTGCCTACATTCATGAAAACTACACCTCCTTTGGCTTTTCAAAGCATATAACACGTATAACCAGATAGCTCTCCATGTCGAAACTATCGTTCTAGAATTCTTCAGTCCTACAACGGCGATCTTTTCTCTGAGAGTTCACTCTTTTCAACCACAACTGATTTCTTCTCATTTGTTATTGGTCATAAAGCACGTATGACCTTACCATGATTAGTAAAATCTACTTTTGAGGTGTATCCCCATCCCAGTACTAGGATAACAAAGAACACATGACAGCTATCAAACAAAATCCATGTAAGATGTCACGGAAAATTACACAGAAAGTGCACCTACATGAATGTACATAACAGGTATTATGACAATTATTATTATTATTCGTGGTGTACTGTTCACAGTTTTACATGGGAATTAGAATTCAGCTTTAGACAAAATGAAGTCTGTTTTGGCAGGTGATACAAGGGAAAACAGTGTGGTAAGATATTTTACAGAAAATTGCACAGAAAGTGCACCTAATAAACCAATACGACCTACAAAGTTAGAGATCGTGTCTAAGGGTAAGCAATCTCTAGGGAAGGGATAACACTGTATCTTAATCAAACAGAGATGAAATATGAGAAACATAGTAATCCCAAAGTCCCTACTCTTCTTTGGCCAGCTGTTCTACATCTATTCTTCCCAAATGGGATGCCACCTTCACCAAGCATCCTCCTAGATCAAAGCCATTGGTTGTTCGAACTCTTTCATATATATGTTACCACCATATTGCGCTAAGTGCACGAGACAGAAACAGTGACACTGTAGTCAAGAAAGATGGCAAATTCCGCGAGGGATACATAGTCATGTGCGATGTAAATGGGCTAGGCATCATGGAGATAGATTACATGGCTAGAAAATAGGGTCAAAACTGAAAAAGTCGTTATTATTCCAGCAAGGGGCATATATTTCAGGAAAGATACAAGTCGAAACTTCTCTTAGTACACAATCTCATGCCATGTATTCTCAAAGACAGTTTTCATTGTAACACTGGCAGACCTTTCTAACTGCAAACAACATACTGGATCCCAATACCCACCAAAATCAATCATATGCAGGTCCAATTGTTAAATGATGATACCTTACAGCACATGTAATTTGAGTAATGAGGACTGAATCCAGTCAAAGGTAACCGCAAGCAAAGATCAGAATATTCACATGCCCCACAGCAATACGATATCAGACACACTGAAACCAGTCGGTCAAGAAATCGGACCACAAAGCCCAAGCAATGCCTGACCAAGGTGACAAGAACATCTATCAGTATCCCCACCCACAACAGGCTGCCGGAGAGGAGCAGAATTCTACCCCAGTATACAACCAAATTGCCCCCAAAACCTACACAAAACCCTACGACCGATGCAACGCACCCCCAAACACCCCACCAACGCCTAACCCACGGGCACAAGAGAAAAGAGGGGGTGTAAAACTTGACGATCTCTCACCATGAGCGAATTCCTCTGACCCATAAAGCAGAGCTTGAGGCAAAACCCTCGCACCATACTACTCTGCCGCAATGTACACGAAAGCCCCCCGGGAACGAACACGCCGATCGCACCAACCGATTGCGTGAGAATCGCCAAGATAACGACGGGAGCCGCCCAACGGAACCGATCGAATTCTCAGGGCGTAAGAGGCGGGCCCGGGGCCTACCTGGCAGCGCTGGCGCTTCTGCTGCTGCGCGGCGTCCCAAGCGGCGGAGTAGTCGGCGGCGCGGCAGGACGAGGAGCCGGCGGACCCGCTCCCCTGCATGTGCGGGTACCTGCGGAGAAGAGATCAAACAAAGTAAGAAAACCCCCGTCGTAACGGAAAAAAAATCGCCGAGATTATCCGAAGGACAAAAAAAAGCATGAAAAAACCCCCCGATTCATCGCGCGATGGGGGAGGGCGGCGAGCACAGACCCTGCGGCGTCCATGGCGGCAGCCAATGGCGGGGAGCGGCGGCCGGAGCCGGGCGTCGGAAACCACGGAGCGGGTTCGGGTTTGCCAATGGGGAGGAGGGAGGGCTGGAGGGGAAGGCGAGAAGGAAAGATGAGAAAAGGCGGAGTTGATCGCGCGTGCGCGGGGCGATTTATCGCCGCGGCGGCACTCCCAACCGCTCGCCTGCTCGCTCGCCGCCGTCGCTTCCACGTGGGCCCCGCCGCGGATCGCAGCGCCCTGCTCGTGACGCCAGCTCCCGGGGCGGCCCACCGGTCAGCGGGAGCAGCGGATGGATAGGTGGGTGGGTGGCCCACGGGGATGTCGTTGTTTTTTTTAGTCTTTTCGGCGACGACGACGGCTCGGGTTCCGTTCCGACCGACCCCCCCAGGCGACACCGCGAGAGCGAGAGAGGCCTCCTCCTCCTCGGAGGCCGCGCGGGGTCCACCACGGTGACGAAAGTCAAGGTGGGGCCGGTGTGTCAGTGGGAGAGAGTACTGGCCGGGGTGTACCTTACCTGCTGCCCTCTCCGCGTGCGTGTTTCAGCGAGCCCCGCCGGATCTTCAGTGCCGTGTGGGGCTCGGGTCGCCGTGCGGCTCGCTGGGCTCCACGACACGTGGCGTAGGCTAGTCCGAGTGACTGTGCTTGCTTGGGATTTGGGAAGCTGGGGATGTACGGCAATCTTCCCTCGGAAGCCATGCGGACCGGTTCAGTCAAAAGCGGTCGATGGATCACATGATGCGAGAAAGAATAAACAGGTCGTCTTAGAGCAAGTATTATAGATTTATAGGGCACTGCAAGAAGGTTAAATAGTGAGGTAGAGGAATGAGAGGAGGAGAGAGAGGAAACGTGGGCTGTAAGTTTACACAAGAACTAATAAACTTTGTGAGAGAGACAGGTGGGCCATATATTAATGATGAAGGGCTAAATCACTATATAAGTGGGTTGAGAGATGGGCCGTAAAGATTCTTACAGCCTGCTGCTGGCTAAATTATTAGCCTTGCTCTTATACTCCTCTCCGTCCCACGATATAAGCATTTCTCGATTTCTATATATCATTAATAATATTTTTATAAATTTTTTAAATAAGACGAATGGTTAAACGTGAATGAAAAAAGTCAATAAATACTTATATTGTAGGATGGAGGGAGTATTTCTTTTATACTCCAAAAAGAATCAATTTTGCCTATCTTCCCGCCTATTCGCTCTTTTTAAATTTGACCAGATCGATCAACGCGCATCAAAGACAAGGATTCAAATTTGACCATCCCTTTTCAAAAAATCGACGTGTTTCGGTTTAAGAAAAAAACATCAATTCAATACGTGAAAAATATTTTTTTTAAAAGGCATGGGAAAAAGAAGAATTGTAGGCTGAACATGGCTCATCAATAGTAGGGAAGGACAAAGACGACTTCTTAAATATTACAAGTAATATGAAACTATATGTAAACCTATATGAAAAAAGTTTGCAATGTCAACCAGTGAAAGGACCAACACTAGGCCTAGAGGGGGGGTGAATAGGCCTATTTGAAAATTCCTGCAAAAATCCTCCGAAAACTGTCAGAAAGTCGGATGATCCGACACACTCTCGGATCTTCCGGCCAGGAAGATCCGACACTGTACAGGATCTTCCGACTGGGACAGAAAACCGGAAGATCCGACGAAAAGCCGGATCTTCCGACAGGCAATTCAAGTGTACTTCGAGATTTGAAAACTAATGACCTTTTGACAATTCCACTTGAATACAAAGCTCACAAATGATGTAAGGAACCTTCTATATATGATCAATATCAGAGTATAGCCACAAATAAGTAGATCGGGACAAATCAAGATATAGAAACAATATAAACAAGAATAAAAGTGGAGACAAAGGATTTTCTACCGAAGTTCACTCCACAAAGGAGCTACGTCTCCGTTGAGATGCTCACAAAGAGCCGGGCTGTCACACTAACCCCAAGTCTCTCTCAATCAACCACAAAGGAGGATTGAGTTACTTACTATGTGCTCCCACGAAGAGAGAGGGTAATACAAACTTCCGGGACTCAAACCACAAGAGAATGGGAGTTCACCGGCACCTCTAACCGTCTAGGAGCAAGCTCCAAGAGTAACAAACGAGAATCGATGAATCCAAGTGCTTCAAGTGCTTGAGAGATGAACTAGTGTAGGGCTCAAGTTTGCACAAGTCTCACACCTCAAATCTTCTCTCTCACTCAAACCCTAGGTGAATCTTGGAAGAATCAAGCCTTGGAAGGGAGTAGAGAGGTGGAGTGAATGCTCAAGAGTGAGTTTGTCTCGAGTTAGGTCAGTGTGGGGAGCAGCCATGAATGAGGGGGGGTGTGGGGTATTTATACCAACCCCCCAAAATATGACCGTTATGTTCACTGCGAAGGGGTACCGGATCTTCCGACATTTGGTCGGATCTTCCGATAAGCAACAGAAACGAGTTAGAAAAACTCCAGAAAAATTCCAGGGGCCAGATCTTCCGACCAGTTGTCGGATCTTCCGGGAGACCCCGGAACTTCCGGCCCAGAGAGAAACCAAGACAGAGCCGGCCGGAACTTCCGGTCGGATCTTCCGGCCTCGGGTCGGAACTTGCAACAGGACACTCGTGAGCTCAAAAAATGGCTAAGTCTCGCATCTTCCGAAGCTTTGGCCGGATCTTCCGGCCCGAGAAAACTCGAGACCGAGCCACCCGGAACATCCGGTCGGATCTTCCGGCCGAAGTTCCGGCCGAGCAGAAAGGGGTGTACGTGAAAGTTTTTTTTTGACTCTCAAGAGTTTGTCATCTCAAGCAAAGCACTTTTAGCAACTAGAATTTATCAACTACGTCCCCCTTGATAGTACGGTGGTCCTATACTCAATTTCAAACGGAAAAATAAATTTAAATCCATCAATTGAGTCCTCCACCATATGAATAAGCGTTAGGGTCCTTCCTTTAGCATTTTCTCCCTTTTATTCCATTTTATTCCTGCACAACTCATGTAAAGCATCATATCCAAATTTCTATTGTCATTAATCACCAAAATAGATTAAATGCCTAGATGCACTTTCAATCTCCCCCTTTTTGGTGATTGATGACAATACAAATTTGGGTTCACAAGATAGGAATAAAATTCATGTTTTGCATCCAAGATTTTGGAGAGGCTCCCCTAAATATGTGCATGAAAGTGCTTGGTGTGATAAAATCATCGTGATGCATATGACAAGATATTCACAACAATAAAGTGAGAAATAACATCACATCAAACATAACCATCTCACAATGAAATAGATAGCGAGTAGAACATCACACTAGCAATAACCAAATTAAGTCTTACAAATAAAAATCTCACTTGGCACACCAATGCATAACACAAATTTCAAGTTCTTACAAGTTCACAAGCTAAACGAGAATGAAAGATATAAAAAGTTGTAGCCCAAATTCACTCCCCCTTTGTCATCAAAGACCAAAAAGGGAGCTACTCGTCCTCGTCGTCGTCGCCATCATCGTCGTCGCCCTCATCGTCGCCACCATCATCGTCGTCGCCCTCATCTTCATCATCAAAGGCTGCAACGGCCTTGCCCTTGCGACGATCCTCATCCGTTTCTGGCTCACTAATGTATTCTTCCTCCTCCTCAGTTTCTTCCACATCCGCCTCTCCTTCTTCTTCTTCTTCAACTATTTCCTCCTCACCTTGTCCTTGGTGTTGAGATGCACCAAAGACATACTCTTGTGAATAATCCTCCCATGGATTTGCAAAGGTAGGTGGAGGAGTAACTTCCCGGAGTGGATGAACAGGAGAATGTGGCATGTTCAACTTGTCAAGAAGTTCCTTGTGGCGCTTATCCGCCATGTATCTATCATGCTCAGCACGTTTCTCACGCTCATGGGACTTCTTAACTTGATACTTGCACATGTTGAAACAAGAAAACATGCCTTGTAGAAGAAAATCCACTTTGCTCATCTTTCTTTTAGGAGTATGGAAAGGGCCACTGGAAGAAGCTGGAACAGTTGATGGAGGAGCTTGGGAAGAAGAAGCACCTTGAGATGATGGAGTTGGAGCACCTTGATATGCTTTGGACTTAATTTTCAGGAGCTGTGAAATCTTGCCCTGAGGAGATTTGTATGGAATATGAAGCTTGTCAGACAAGATGTTTACCCCAGACACATGCTTGATCATATGGAAGATGTATGGGGCATAGTGACAGCCACTGGAAGCATCATAAGAGCAGTAGATGATTTCATTCCAAATGAAATTGAATACTTTGAACTTGGGATTCCCGGGGGCCATTTGAAACAACAAGTTCTTGGCCCTCTTAGAGATATTATCAGCATCGCCTGCTCTCGGATACAAGGTCCCTCTAAGAAGTTGATTCAGCAACTTGTAGAAGGGAGAGAGACCCTTGTACTTCCCAAACACCACTTCACCATAGGCATGATCATACATGAAAGCCAGCTTTGTGTCATCTAAAATTCTTCCTAGATGAAGATCAACTTTGCTACGATCATTGCTTGTATGGGCATAGGCAGTCTCCTCAGCAAGCCCAAACAAGCCAGCAAAGTCATGCAAAGATATGGAAAGGCGTTTTCCACACAAGGTCCAATGCATCTCATACCTGTCCTCATCTACCCACAGAGTGGCATAAAACTGGGCGATAACCTCCTCATTGTATGGACACTCAAAAAGATTCGTCTCGTCGTGTACATCAAAACCATGTACTTAATTTTTTTATTTACCTACATTTAATGCTCCATGCATGAGGAAAGAGATTTGATGTGATAGTGAATAGTGAAGTTTAGAGAGAGAAAGTTTGGAGGAAGTTTTGGATTTGAAGGGAAGCGAACACCGCCTTCAATCCGGATTCCAGACGTTTCTCACTCTCGCAAATGTTTGCGCCGACATCGTCGTCCTGGAGCGCGGCGAGGGAGGCCGTTAAACCATAGACGCAGGCCGCTGACGCCGCAGTTTCCGACGGCTCTCACGAACATGCTCACCGGACTCGTGTGTTTGGCATGTGATGGGCCCCTACCGACTTCTCACGCAATGAGAGGCACAGAAGGCCTTTTTAGCCTACTCGGCCTCTTCTCGTATGAATTGGGCCCATCGAAATGTGCCCACAAACCCAAATCAAAGTCAGCAGGCCCAAACATTCGCAGCGGCCGCACCGTACCGGCGGCGGTTGCTCTCCAGTCTCCGTGGGCACGGCATGTCGCGCTCCACGTTTTATACGTTCCATGCGTCCATGGTAGGTGCCAAGTCTTTTGCATCTTCTGGCACATAATCTGAAATTTAGTGAAAGGATTGTTCTTCTGTGGATGTCGAAAGAATCCAATCCGGAGCATGAATAGTGTGTGGATAAGAACATTAGTGTTAATTTTGGGGCTTCAGTTGAGGGTGCGTGTTCCAATCCAATGTTACTGTTGACGCTTTTTCTGGCCAACACACGCGAGCGCCGAATCGTGCAAACGAAGGAACGATGAACTCGCCGCAGCTCCACCCAAACCGGTCAGACCGGTTTAGGGATCCGGTCAGACCGGTTTCCCTCGGGAGCTTCGGGATGACCTAGAGTCACCACCTCGGGAGGGACCCCGTCGGAGATGGCGCGCTTAGGGTTGCTCTGAGATCGGTCAGGCCACTCAGAACCTCCTTGAACGTCGTAGAGACAAGCAAGGAAAGAAAAGGGGTTGGAAAAGCTAGGGTTTGGAGATAAAAAGTAGAAAATATATTGATTGATCGATTGGATGATAACTCAATCGGCCATGGCCCTTTATATTTATAGGGTGGGGAGGTCTTGCCCCGCACGGAATCCTTTTACAATTTGTAAACAACTAGGACTCCTAATTCTACTCCAACTCGGATCCAAACCGGTCAGACCGCTCTGGCAAACCGGTCAGACCGGTTTGGCTGTTGCCAGATCGGCTACAGGGAAACCGGTCTGACCGCTTCCTGAGGTCGGTCTGACCGGTTTGCGTGGCTTGCCAATTTTGGGTGCGAACACATGCCCCCCTGTTTTCTAGTAAATTTTATGCACTAGAAAACAT
Organism: Echinochloa phyllopogon; assembly: GCA_033239725.1. NCBI lineage: Eukaryota > Viridiplantae > Streptophyta > Magnoliopsida > Poales > Poaceae > Echinochloa > Echinochloa phyllopogon. The sequence goes on from BTCW01000003.1 coordinate 5,892,794, forward strand.
GCTAAGGTCGATGTTTACAGAATTCACCGGCCATTTTATCCTAAGGACGATTCTCAACATGAATCGGCTATATCCTATCAAGCACTTTGCCAAACACTTGGATGAAACTTCTTCAAGTATCTCCCATTGAGAGCCCTAGGCAGTTGTTGACCTTGTAAGGTTTCCACCATATAAGAATTTCCTGAACAAACCTTTATAATCTTGAAAGGACCCTCCCAACTTGGAGACCATTTGCCAAACTTGTTACTCTTCATCCCTATGGGCAAAACTGTCTTCCAAACCAAATCACCTACTTGAAAGGATTTGAGTTTTACTTTTTTGTTGTATGCTCTCGCCACTCGCCTCTTATCTTTCTCAATCTCTTCCAAAGCCTCCAAACGCTTGTCAGTCACTTCATCAATATTATCCATCATCAAAGCATAATATGTATCAAAATTAAGATTATTTTGCTTTGCAAGTCTATATGCGCCAAGATTCACCTCTACAGGCAAAACGGCCTCTTGACCATACACAAGCTCAAATGGAGTAACTTTGGTAGCACCATGTTTAGAAATTCGATGAGCCCATAAAGCTTCAGATAATACCTCATGCCATCTTTTAGGATGATCTTCTACCTTTTTCTTAATGAGCTTTATCAAAGTTTTGTTGCTAGATTCCGCTTGACCATTGGCTTGAGCATAATATGGAGATGAATTGAGAAGTTTAATACCATAAGAATTGACAAACTCACGTACCTCTTTGGATATGAATGAAGTCCCTTGATCCGTAGTCAGAGTTTGTGGAATGCCAAACCTATGTATAATATTTTCTCTGATAAACTTAATCACTTCTCTATGTGTCATATTCTTCAAAGGGACTGCTTCCGTCCATTTGGTAAAGTAATCAGTTGCTACAATCACAAAACAATGGCCTTTTGTCGAAGAAGGATGAATTTTTCCAACAAAGTCTAACCCCCATCCCCGGAAAGGCCAAGGTTTGATAATCGGATGCATCATTGCTGCTGGTACCAACTGAATATCTCCATGTTTCTGACACTCCTCACATCCTTTGTAGTATTTAAAACAATCGGCTATCATTTTGGGCCAATAGAAACAAGCTCTCCTAAGGAGCCACTTCATCTTGGGAGCCGATTGGTGAGTACCACAAATCCCTTCATGAACCTCTGCCATAGCCAACCTAGCTTGGTCAGGACCCAAACATTTTAAAAGTAAATCATCAATAGTTCGACGATATAACTCATCACCGTCCAAAACGAACTTGAGCGCCCACCGTCGAATTTTTCTGTCAACTGTACTGCTAGGATTTTGTAAATAACTAATCAGAGGCCTTCTCCAATCATCTACTTCGTCTTGATTGCAAAGAACATCCGAAGTAGCATCTTCATCAGACAACCGGTCAGACCGGTTCTCTAAAGCGGTCAGACCAGTTGAACCGGTCAGACCGGTTTGAGGAAGCGGTGCGACCGGTTCCTCCAGAACAGAACACTCGGCTTCTAAAAACACCGGTCTTTGTTCTTGAAAATTTCTTTTCTGAACGTTATAACCAGATGCTTGCTGAGCTAGAGCATTTGCCTTTGGATTCCTTTCTCGTGGTACATGACGAATCACAAATTCATCGAAGCAAGATATAATATCAAAGCATCTATCGAGATATGCATTTAAAAATCCATCCAAGCATTGGCATACCTTAGAAACTTGTTGTACCACCAGCAAAGAATCACCATAAGCTTCCACATGCTTTACTCCCATGTCATGCAAAATTCCCAATCCGAATAGAAGAGCTTCATACTCGACTTGGTTATTAGTACATTTATGATCTAATCGGTTAAGTGCTTCAAAAATAGCCCCATGTGGAGAAGTAATAACAATTCCAATACCACAACCACTTTTGCAAACCGATCCATCAAAATGCAATTTCCATGGAGTGAAAGTAACATAACTGACATTTAAATCAAGTTGCTTATCTACTCTATGTCCCACAATAAAGTCGGCTACTATTTGACCTTTCATTGAAGTTAATGGTTCACAACGTAAATCATATTCAACTAAAGCATAAGCCCATTTGCCGACTCTACCACTTAAAATTGGTTTATGCAACATGTATTTAATTATGTCGGTTTGACATGCTACTATACAAGTACTTGGTATAAGATAGTGCCTCAACTTGGTACAAGTATGATATAATGATAAACATAACTTTTCAATAAAAGTGTACCTTGTTTCGGCATCCAATAACCTTCTACTCTCGTATGCAACCACATGTTCCTTTCCTTCGGTTTCTTGAGTCAAAACACCTCCAATGACATTTTCTTCCGCCGCCACATACAACTTGAATGGAACTCCACTCCTAGGCGCTTGAAGGACGGGTGGCGAAGATAAATATTGCTTGATCTCATCAAATGCTTCTTGTTGTTTTGCCCCCCAAGTGAAATCAATGTCATTCTTCAACCGAAGTAAAGGAGTAAAAGCATTCACCTTCCCGGACAAATTACAAATAAATCTTCTCAAGTAATTTACTTTGCCCAAGAACCTTTGCAAATCTTTCTTGCAAGTAGGAGCCTTCACATTATTAATCGCTTCAATCTTCTTAGGATCTATCTCTATGCCCTTTTCATGTACAACAAATCCCAAGAACTTTCCAGCCGATACACCAAAAGCACATTTGAGTGGATTCATTTTCAATTTATACCGACGCATTCTTTCAAATGCAAGTCTTAAATCAGCCAAATGAGAGCCTTCTCCAGCCGATTTGACAACAATATCATCGATATAAACCTCTACTATGATGCCAAGTAAATCATGAAAAATTAAATTCATAGCCCTTTGATATGTAGCACCAGCATTCTTCAAACCAAAAGTCATTACTACCCACTCAAATAAACCAACGAAACCCGGACATAGAAAGGCCGTTTTGGCTATATCCTCTTCGGCCATGAATATCTGATTATAACCAGCATTACCATCAAGAAAGCTAAGAATTCTATGTCCAGATGCAGCATTAACAAGAAAATCAGCTATAAGCATAGGATATTCATCTTTAGGAGTAGCTCTATTAAGATCTCTAAAATCAATGCAAACACGAAGCTTTTTTGTTCCTTTCTTTTCAACAGGCACAATATTAGAGATCCAATTAGCATATCGACAAGGCCTAATAAATTTAGCATCTAGCAACCGATTGATTTCTTCTTTCACTCGGTCATAAATATCAGGATTAAAGTTTCTACGAGATTGTTTAAAAGGCCTAAAACCAGGTTTAATGGGCAAACGATGTTCAACTAAATCATGACTTAAACCAGGCATTTCATTGTAACTCCATGCAAAACAATCAACATACTCCTTTAATAACTTTATTAACTCAGATTTAAACAAAGGATCAAGATTCTTGTTTACAAATGTCGGCCTAGGCACAGTACCATCACCAATATCTACCTCCTCTAGAGGATCAGCCGACGTAAACCCTTGTCCCAATTTGCCTAAATCATCAAAATCTTCAATGGCCTCACACATATCGTTCTTATGCGCCCGATAGTGCTCGCGCCTCTGCTGTAACCACTCTAGATTTGGATCCATCAAATCATAAGAGATGGTATGGCCAGATCTCCAATCGGCCTCATAACAGCAGTAGCAAAGCCATCTTTAGTGCAACCAATGATCTCGCAATCAGATAAATCTAAACCAGATAAACACTTAAGATTTTCATGATCATTCATGGTGGAACTATCGGCCACTGCAACACAAGCCGATGCATCTCCATGAACAACCTCTACTTCATCATCTATCCATTGAATTAAAAATTGATGCAAAGTAGAAGGCACACATTGGTTTGCATGAATCCAATCACGACCAAGGATTAAACTGTAGTTACCTTGTGTCTCAGCGACGAAGAACGCAGTGGCCAAAGTCTTGCTCCCAATAGTAAGCTCCATAGAAGCAACTCCCTTGGCGCCCATAGGTTCACCTCCTCCAACGCCGCTGATGGTCATATTGGTCTTGATCAATTCCTCCTCTGAACCTCCCAGCTTCTTGAACAGAGAATACGGCATCAAGTTAACTATTGCCCCTCCATCCACTAGCATGCGAGAGATAGGCTTCCCATTGATATGACCCTTCATGTATAAAGCCTTCAGATGACTTTCATCAGCTTTGGGCTTCTGGAAAATAGCTTCCTTTGGTCCAAAATCAAGATGAGCGACGTCTTCTTCTGATAACACATAACCATCCATAGACATATGAATCACATTAAGTTCAAAATTCATGCGTTCAGGAGAAGAACCATAATCAACAAGCTCTTCATCGTCCTCTGAAGTAGATACCGATGATAGCTTGCCATCACAAATCATAGGAGAAGGAGAAGAAAAACCGGGTGGCGCGTCGGGCAAAGCGGTCTGACCGCTTTCGTCAACCGGTCTGACCGACTCCTGAACCGGTCTGACCGGTTCTGTCTGAGAACTGGTCTTAGCTTTCCATTCTTTTCCTTGTGGAATCATGGGCCTGTACTTGTTGAAAGCTTCGTCCCTCTGTTTCTCTAGCTCTTTCTCCTTCATCTCCTGAAACCTCAATCGCTGAAGCTTCCTCCTTTGGGTACGAGACAAACCAGGAGGACACCATCTTGGCAAAAAGTATTTGGAGTTGGAACCACTCCCACTGGCTTCACCATCAGCAACAGAATCCTTCTGAATCGGTGTCTTAACCTGATCGTCCGTGACAATCGGTCCTTTGCCACCGTTTCTAAGGGGAACATTTATCAACCCAATCTAAATAACATCTTGATTTGTAGTCCTCTCTGGGTCAATATCCATCTTATGCACCTCCTCACGCTGTTTTGGCTTGTAAACTTGCTTCATAGGAGGTTTTGCCGATTTCCCAAGGAAACCGGTCTGACCGGTTTGTGGAACCGGTCTGACCGGTTGGGTCTGGTGACCCTGACCGGATTGGCAAGGTGCCAAACGGTCCTGTCCAGGTCTTGAGATCCTGTCTAATGCTGGCCTTCGCGGTCCTCCCCATCCATGTTGAAAAGATTGTTGATATGGTACCCACATCACTCCATTATCATCATAAACTGGACGAGGTGGACATGGACTTGGTGCCTCCCATTGCTGAACAAAATTCCTTTTTGGCTGAGGACATTCTTCTTGATATGAAGGCACTCTCAACCTCTTTTTTACCGGCCGATCACTTGTAACGGCCTTCTGTTTGGAGTACTTGTCAAATAACATATCAAATGTGACCTTTGGCTTAATAGTACTCCCCTGATTCTTTGCAATATTGATTTTCCAATTTCCAATCTCCGGACGGCTCGGTTTAATCATCTTTAGACGACCTGGGGGAAAACCGGTCTGACCGCTTTCCCCAACCGGTCTGACCGGTTTGGCCTGTACAGGCTCAAACGGTCTCTGCTCGGTGGGAACGGTCGACCCTTGCCCCCCATGTTCAAAGGCCCTCACAGTGACCTTAAATGTCTTCCTGCCATCTGGAGTTGTCTCACATGCAACTTCTCGAATTAACTCTTTTCCCCTCAAATCGGTTTTCGCTTCACCGATCACAACATTCTTTCCTTTGGTTGCTTCGGCTTGATGCGGCCGAACCAAAACCTTAGGCTGCTGTAAATCCATAGTGTTGACAGGGAAAGGAGCTTTGTCCACTTGCATCTCATGAAATGTCAAACGACCTTCATTTATGGCCGATTGAACCTGTCGACGAAACACATTGCAATCATTAGTGGCATGAGAATACATATTATGAAACTTGTAATATGCACGCCTTTTCAATTCTTCAAGTGGAGGTAATTTATGAAATAATTTGATATTTCCAGATTTAAGCAATTCATCAAAAATACGATCACACTTGGAAACATCAAATGTAAACTTAACCTCTTCTTGCCGACCTTTGTTAACCGGCTTAAGTGATGTACAAGAGTAAGTTTTTTCTTTAGAGGGCCATACAAATTCAGCAGCAAATACTTCTCTATCACTATCACTCGAATCATCAGACTCATAATCAATTATATGAACATTGGAACGACGTGATCTAGAAGTATCTTTTTCTTTTTCTTTATTCATTCGGTTTTCAACAATTAAAGCTCTAATTTGAACTTGTGCAACCGAAAGAAAATCAGAACCTTCTATCTTATCTCTTATGGACGATCTTAAACCTTTTAAGCAAATATCAGCAAGGTCCATATCAGTAATTGACAAATTGAAACAACGGTTTTTAGTTTCTTTAAATCTCTTAATGTAAGCAGAAACAGTTTCATCTCTACTTTGTCTAACCGATGTCAAATCTGTCAATTTCAATTGCAAGCTCCCACTATAAAAGTGATCATGAAATTTACGCTCTAACATATCCCAAGATATAATAGAACCGGGAGCAAGTGAAGAAAACCAAGCAAAAGCGGTGCCAGTCAATGATAAAGAAAATAAACGCACTTTAAGAGCATTATAAGCACCTGCTTCTCCTAGTTGGGCTATGTATTGACTAATATGTTCCCGCGTGGTTCGGTCATCATCTCCACTAAATTTAATCAATTCTGGCATACGCCAACCACGTGGAAGAGGAAAATTATCAAACTCAGCATTATATGGTTTTTGATACAAATTTGTGTTACCAATATCAACACCAAGTTTGCTTTTCACTACATTAGTCAAATCTTCTCTAAATTTATTAAATTCAGCCCAGTTAGGATTATTTGGCTGTTGGGTTTGCACATTCTCCAAATTCATCTTATTTAAGTAGGGAGCAACCTTAGCTTGAGCTAGCCTATTGTTGACGTAAAATCCGCACTTCACGCCAAGCACACAGCAAGCCGAATTAGCTAGCTTTACACGTGGCCCGAGCGTTTGAATCCGAAAGCGTGCCAGTCAATTTTCCTGAAACTGACAAAGGGAGAAAAGATGTTTAGATAACACCTGGAACGTACCGGTGATACCAGTCAGTTCCATATTTGTGGCTACAGAGCCAGTTTCGAACGACATATAGCTACAGAGAAGCTATCTGTCAGCAGTTAAAGCATCATTCGGCAATCGGCAAAGCACGCAGGAAGCGCACTGCCGAATGCGTGACGTAAGCATGGCGAAAGATCGGTAGTTGACTGAATAAACATTGTAACGTATATTCATAACCGATTAACGGGGAACAAAGCATGATAAATAAATAAAAGGGCGAAAACATGACCATAATTTCATAATAAACAAGAATGCATAGATTAAAAGCACTAGTCTACCGCATGTCTAGGTACTTTTCAATCCGTCGAGCATGAGACAAGCAAGTTAATCCACCGCATGATACGACTTGCTTGGAATCACACCACCAACCAAGAATAGACCAATCCACCGCATGATACACTCTAATCGTGGAAGGCTAAAAGCATTCTTTATTTAAAACAAAACCTTGAACATGTTTCGCTCGTGGCGATACTGCCGAATACAACTATATAGCCGAATCGGGTTCCATGAAGAAGGAACATGCTTCGTTGATGATGATAGGTCTATCAAATCGAATCGAATTCTAATCCACCGGATGATTAGCTCTAAGACGACCCAAAAACCTGCATCCACCGCATGATACCCGGTTCTGTCAAGATCTACACAAGACCAACGAGCTTGGACCCGCAACACGTGGCAATCTAGATTGACTTCGAATTCGGCTATGGAAACGCAGTGCATTATGAGCTAGAACCGAATCTAATCAATCTAGACTGGGCAAAAGAGTGTTGTAATGAATTAAACATAAAGGTAGAATCCAGAGCAACACATGGTAACTTAATGGATCTATCAGATCTTGCCAAAATCCAATAGAACCGATAACTTGTTCCAAGCTAAAACTTAGCCCACCGCATGGCTCATGATCTAACAATGGAACCTTCCTGAACCAAAGCCTAAATCCACCGCATGATACTAGGCATGGTGCAGGGTTGCCGGTACTTACGGAGGTCGACGGATCGATGATTCCTCTCGAAGAACTCGACGACTCGACTAAAGGACTCGAAGTTGGCACGGGGCCGGTTTGTTGTATGATTGATTGTCTTGTTCTTACAATTACCACGGGTTTATATTTATACCCAGGTTTCGCCACGACTCCTAATCGATTACGATTACATTATTTATTTCCTAAAAAGATAAACGCCGGGGCACCGTATCCGTCTTGCATTCCAAGTTAAACCAGCCTTTTCCTTATACTTGATCCACGTCATCACGCGCCCCCGAATGCCTTTTGCGAAACAGTTCTCTTGCCGAATGACGATGCATTCCCGACCGCAGAACGTCTTTACCGAATGCTCTGGGGAAAAACTTCTTTGCCGAATGATATCTTTTCAACGAATCCGGCCCACATGTCAGCCTCTTCCTGGTGCCAATTTTTGGTGTCAACACATGCCCCTTCAATTTCGGGATAAAAGATAATTTTATCTCGGAATTGACCAGAAGTACTCAACATTCCCAAGTTAGTTCTGCTCGACACCCGCTTCTCCTTTTGAATCTTTAGAGCTCTCATCCAGATCCGAACCCTAGGTTATCGACTCCCAAGATTCAATCTTCAAATGGCGGACCAAGATTTTGCCCTCCAGGTAAACTTCAATCCCCTCAAGCACATTCGGTATTCTTCTTTCGATTTGCATTTTAAATTTCCTCTCATCTTTTTCCATTCTTGATAGGCACTAGCTGCCGAAATCCTTATCCCCGTTGAGGAAAAAGCTCCATCCTACTTCCTTGGCCCTGTAGGGAATTCAGATCCTTCCGAACTCATCGCGGCTGAATCTCAGAGGGTTCCTTTCAAGATTTCATTGACAAAACCTCATGAGTGGCAAGACGCCTTCAAGAACTGGCCTTTGCCCCCAATTGCCGGCTGGAGAAATTGGTACAAAAGGATATCTGATGACAAAAGCCCCCAAACACAGAACTGGGACCATCTGCGTATTTCTCATTGCCTAGAGCTGTCACTAGCCGAAACACCAAAGAACGAGAACCTTCTGATTGCAGCTTGTCATTTTTGGTCCAATGGTGCAAATGCTTTTCTCTTCGGTCATGGCCCAATGTCTCCTACTTTGGCCGATGTCTACATGATGACCGGCCTGAACGTTACAGGAACCGTATATCCATATGACCACAAAGGTTCCTCCAAGCAGACAGGAGTAAAAACAGGGGTTGGATACAAGAGATACATCCAGAACTATATGTCTGATGGCCCTCTGACCGATATCGAATATAGAGCCTTCCTGAACATGTGGTTATGCAGATCAGTCTTCTGTGGCAAAGCCAATGAGCCAACCCTGAATCATATCGTGATGGCTGAAGAGCTGGCTGCCGGAAAACTCATTCCACTTGGGAAATACCTCCTGGGAAGTGTCTACCATATGCTCAATCAAACCACCCACCTGATGCATACCAGCAAGAAAATCCCCTGTGTCAATGGTCCTTGGTGGTTTGTCCAAATGTGGCTGCAGTTGTACATGCATCAAATCGTCGCTATTGATCTCAACAGCCGAGATTTTCCTTCAATCAATTACAAAGAAGGAGAAACCCGGAGAACCAAAGGTTGTCAAACCTATGGAGTAGCTGCCTCCACTGTATCTATCAACAAGAACATCGGTGAACTGTTTGAGCTCTTCTTCAAAGGCTTTGCTCATCCTCTTTGGTTCCCATATCTGGACAATGACAACCTCACTCTCCCTTGCGAATTCAGCTTTGAAACTGGATGCACTGATGTACAATCTATAGCGATCTTCAATGCCTTCATCCAGCCCTGCATCCTGCCAGCCGAATTCTGTGGAGGAAGGCTGGTTCAAAGCACTTACGAATATTATCAGCCAAATATGATGGCTAGACAGTTGGGATGTGGCCAAGTGCCCCCTAGGCTATTTCTTCACGAATTTCTCAAGCCTAGGGAGATTGTCAAGGATTCCACAGAGACAAGAAGGATTTTTACTTATAAATGCTGCGGAACTATCTATGCACCTGATCCTTTTGTGCCAATAATATCTGCCCATCCTTCCTTCACTCTCTGGTGGCAAGAACTCCATGATCATATCTTCAACATGCCAATCCATCCCTTCTGCTTCGAGTTAATGCCTGATTATCAGCCAACTTCAGAGGTAATACGCTTATCCCTTCATCTGTCTCAATAATATTAACCCCAATTGATTCTTATTCTGTCATCTTGCAGGATATAACACCTGCCCCTCTTGCCAGGGCGATTTTGTACAAAGCTGCAGGTCCAATATCTGCTTTGGGGCACCAATCTCCTACCTTGGCTCAACTGATGGCTAGACAGGCTTCTCTAGATCCAATACTTACTAGACCATCATCTGTCAAGAGGAAAACCCTTTCTTTAACTGCTCCCTTAGTTGTAAAGAAGAAAAGAACAAGCAGCAAAAAAGTTATCAAGGTCAGAGCCTTCTTCCTTTGACCATAATGTCATTAGTATTTTTGCTCAACTTTATCTCTTCTTGATTTCAGGTCAGAGAACAGCAACTAGCAATCAGCACAGATCTTGCCGATGCTTCATTGACTGGTAAAATTCTACCACTTTATCCTCTTAACTTCTTTTTCATCGGCACTCATTCTTTGTTAACTGCAGAACAATCCTCAATGGTTCCAATCTTGGAGAGCTCTTCTTCTCATCACGATTCATCCTTAGCTTTGCAACTTCTTCCTCAATCAGAAGCATTATCTTCACCAAGAAATCTTCCAGCTTCTCCTCAGCAAGATACACAGAATCTTTCCATTGAGCCTGAGAGGCTTCCTTCCCCCATTCAGGAAGTCGGGAACGAGGTAAACAAAATCATTCAACTTTCTCTACCCTTTTACTCAGCGGATTATTACTAATTCGGCAAGACTTTCTTTCAAGAGAAATCCATTTCATCATCCAGCTATTCTTTTGCTGTGGACGACTTGGTTGCCGAACAAGGGGAAGAAACATCTTCTGGCCAAACTCTGTCAGAAGAAAATCAAACAAAGCTGAAAGATATCCTTGCTTTGCTGCACAAGAGTATTCAAGATCAAGTCAAAGATGCTGATCTCTTAAGGGATGTACTGGAATCCATTGACCAAGAACTCCCTGATGATATCAAAACTTCTTTGGAACCCGTTTCTCATTTGGATCAACAATACGCCGCAGTAAAGCAGGCTCTAAAAAACCAATCTTCTCAACCAGCTCTGGAACAGAGGAGATCCACAGCCAAACAATCTGTGAAAGACCTGCATACTCAAGCTCAGAACAACAAAGAACTACTGACCAAATTGGAATCTGAACTCGAAAAGAAGAAGATCAGAAAAGCTGCACTTGAAGCCGAATTGAGAGATCTATCGGCCGAAATTGAAGCTGATGAGAAGAAGATAGTTGAGCTTCCCAAATTAACAGAGAAGATGCGAAAGGAAGCTTCAGCAGCTCTGAACGAAGAAAAACAACTCAAGGCAAAGCTTGCTGCTCTGGCTAGAACCCAAGAAGCTGACAAAAACTTATTAGAGAGCATTAGCAATATGATATCAGATGCTAAAAATGTAATCTCAAAGTACTTGGGCTTGTAATTGTAACAAACAGTCGATAGCCGAATGCTTTATCAATCCTGCAATCTTGTCATTTCTTAACTCTGTTTTTCTCCATTGTGGATAACTCATTCGGCAAAGCTGGCTATAACAGTGTCAGACCCGAAAACGCTTCAAACACGACATAGCCGAATCTCATTCAGTCAAAACTGAATACGACTCGGTAAGAATCCCAAACGACATGGAAATCGATCGGTTGGAAAATCCTTTCCACCTTCCGAACTCCTTGGGATATGCACCACAATCTTCGGCCACGATCTCTTCGTTAGTTCCATAAATAAGAACCTTGAGCGCTCCTAATCTTTTATCAAATCCTCCGTCTTCCAAGCTTTCTGCTAGCCTGAGCCCCCTCTTCTTCGAGCACAGTAATCTCCAGAAAACCCCAATGACCAACAACAGCGGAAGACGCCCGGCCGTCGATGAAGCTGAAGGGAGCCGCGCCAGTGCTCGTCGGAGGTGATGACTGTCTGCCTCTCCTTATCCTTTCCTCCAGATTTTGCCTTATTCTCAACTTTCTTTGTGTTTTCAGGCGCATCCAATGGAACCCCGTTACTGCCTTGACTGCGGCTCCGGCTGCAGCAGGTGATTCTTCGGAGTCATCTAGCCGATCCCCCAGGCCCAACTGGGATCTGCCCTACTCAGACAGCGATGCCCGCCGATTCAAGCAGGAACGTGACGACACTCGGCATGAGCTGGAGGTCATCTCCAAACAAGCCGGGATCGCAGATCTAGAGTGGCAACACCAGCGCAAGCAGCTACTCGAGACCATCGACGGTAATTTCTGCGGTTCGCTTAACTTCAATCTGACTTTGGACTAACCCGCCGTTGCTTCGTAATCCTACAGATCGCGACGCCGAACTCGATCGGCTGAAGACATTGGTCGAGTCTTTGGCAAACAAGGTGAATGCTCCTGGGGACACGCCAGAAGCTCGCCTCGGTGCAGTGGCAGGCCGTATCGATGAGGTGGCCTTACACGGCGTCCGTCTGGGCACTGCCGCAGGCCTAGTCGCCATGTCGACGCACACTGGCACTGACTATTCCAGGCTACCGCCCGGCTTTGCCAATGGCAATCCGGAGGAGATCGACGATATTGAGGCCTCCATAGATCGCCTTGATGCTCATGGCGTCGCCATTGCCGATTCCATTTATCCCCAGTCTGTTCTGAACAGGTTGTTCCATTAGTTTGTACTAGGGATTATGGAATTTCGGCAATAAAACTTATCTTTTGTAATTTTTTTTTGTGATAACTTGGTCAAACTCATGATGCAAAATATTTGTACTAAGGGCAATACATTCTGGTATTGGCCATTTTCTCCTGGGGACACGCCAGAAGCTCGCCTCGGTGCAGTGGCAGGCCGTATCGATGAGGTGGCCTTACACGGCGTCCGTCTGGGCACTGCCGCAGGCCTAGTCGCCATGTCGACGCACACTGGCACTGACTATTCCAGGCTACCGCCCGGCTTTGCCAATGGCAATCCGGAGGAGATCGACGATATTGAGGCCTCCATAGATCGCCTTGATGCTCATGGCGTCGCCATTGCCGATTCCATTTATCCCCAGTCTGTTCTGAACAGGTTGTTCCATTAGTTTGTACTAGGGATTATGGAATTTCGGCAATAAAACTTATCTTTTGCAATTTTTTTTTGTGATAACTTGGTCAAACTCATGATGCAAAATATTTGTACTAAGGGCAATACATTCTGATATTGGCCATTTTCCCTCTGTTGGCATTTGTTCTGAAGGCGGCTCCTTCCCGAATGCCGGCTGTTTCAGTTGTCCTGGCATTGAATATTTCAATCAGCGATCAATCTCAACACTAGGACAATATTTCTTCAAGTATCTCCCATTGATAGCAGCAGTAAACTCTTCTCCCAGCAAAGTTTTCAGGACATACGCATTTCCAGGCACGCATCTGACCACTCTGAAAGGACCTTCCCAATTTGGAGACCATTTACCGAATGCACTGTATTTAGTTCCAATCGGTAATATTGCTTTCCAAACTAAATCTCCTTCTGCAAATTGCTTGACTTTCACCTTCTTGTTGTAATATTTAGCAACTCGCATTTTATTTTTCTCAACATTTTCCAAGGCCCTGAGACGAATCATATGCAAATCTTCTAATTCGTCCATCATTAAGTCATTATAATCTTTAGAACTTAAATCTTTTTGCAACTTTATTCTCCTTGAGTCTGACTGCATCTCCCATGGCAAGATAGCATGATGTCCGTATACCAATTCATAAGGAGACGTCTGTGTAGCCCCATGTGGAGCCATTCGGTAAGCCCATAAAGCCTCATTGAGTACCGAATGCCACTTTCTTGGCTTCTGATCAATCTTCTTCTGTATAATTTTAATCATAATCTTGTTAGAAGCCTCTGCCTGACCATTAGCTTGGGCATAATAAGGAGAAGAATTCAACAATTTGATGCCCATACTTTCAGCAAAATTTCTGAACTCTGAAGATGTAAACTGAGTTCCTTGATCTGTGGTGATTGTTTGAGGAATTCCAAATCTGTAAATGATATGTTCTTTAACAAATTCAACCATATTCTCTGATGTCACCTTCTTTAATGGAATCGCCTCAACCCACTTAGTAAAATAATCGGTTGCTAAAAGCACAAACTTATGCCCCTTGCTAGATGGAGGATTTATTTGGCCAATCAAATCTATTCCCCATCCTCTGAATGGCCATGGCTTGATAATAGGATTCAGGACCGATGCTGGAACTCTTTGAATGTTTCCAAATCTCTGGCAATCTTGGCATCCCTTGTAATATTCAAAGCAGTCTTCTAGCATTGTGGGCCAATAGTACCCAGTTCTCCTAATAACCCATTTCATTCGGTAAACCGATTGATGTGCTCCACACAGCCCATCATGCACTTCACTTATTAGCTTTTTTGCTTCTTCTTGACTTAAGCAATGTAACAACACCCCATCCAAGGATTTATAATATAAATTATCATCAAGAAGAACAAACTTTAAAGCTTTATACCTGAGCTTTCTAGAAACTTTTCGGGATGGATTCTCCAGATAATCAACAATTTCTTTTCTCCAATCATCCTCTGCTAGATTATTCCCGAAAGCATATACATCATTAGTAAAAACTTCTTGAAGCTCTCTATAACCCGAAGCACTTTGAGCTAATCTGTTCGCTTCTTCATTGTCTCTCCTAGGAATATGCCGCAGAATTACTGACTGAAACTCCTTTAAGATTTGCTTGCATTCCTCATAATAATTCCTTAAGATATCGTTTCTGCACTCATATTCGCCATTTAGTTGCCTTATGACTAATTCTGAATCTCCAAAGATTTCAACTGCAATGGCCTTCGCTTCTCTCAAGTATTGAAGTCCTCTGAGCAACGCTTCATACTCGGCTTGATTATTAGTGACAGTAGGTTGAATAGGAATAGCAAATTCAAATACCTCTCCTTTTGGCGAAATTAACAAAATACCTACTCCACCACCTTTGTCACATGAAGATCCATCGAAGAATAATACCCAAGGAGTAATTTCAAGCAAATTAGCTGATGAATCGCGATGTTCAGTAATGAAGTCAGCAATAATCTGTCCTTTAACAGCTTTTGCCGATTCAAACTTTAACTCAAATTCAGACAAAGCTAAAATCCATTTGCCAATCCTTCCGTTCAAAATTGGCATAGACAACATGTGCTTTATCACATCAAATTTTGAATACACAATGCATTCGGCATGTAGCAAGTAGTGCCGAAATTTTGTACAGGAGTAGTAAACACATAAACAAAGTTTCTCGGTAGCCGAATACCTCGTTTCGGGATCAAGCAATTTCCGGCTAAGGTATGCAACTACCCTTTCCTTTCCCTCAAATTCTTGTATGAGGGCCGATCCAATAGTTTGGGTATCGGCCGCCACGTACAACTTAAAAGGCTTGTTTAGCTGTGGAGGTACCAATACTGGTGGTTCTTTCATGTATTCCTTGATCTCATCAAAAGCCTTTTGTTGTTCGTCACCCCATACAAACTTCTGATCCTTCTTGACTTTTAGCAGTGAAGAGAAAGGCAACACCTTTTGTGATAAGTTCGATATGAATCTTCTTACGAAATTGATCTTACCAAGTAATGACTGTAATTCCTTAAGATTAGTTGGAGGAACAACTTCATCAATGGTTTTCATACTTTTCTTGCCAACTCCTATTCCTCCTTCATGCACCAAAAATCCCAGAAATTCTCCTGCCGAAACTCCAAAAGCACATTTATTCGGGTTCATCTTGAGCCCATGTTTCCTAGTGCACTCTAGAGTTTTCCTTATGTCGACCAAATGTGCTTCATGATCCAATGACTTAATCACAACATCATCAATATATATCTCCACAATCTTGCCGATCAACTCATGAAAAATATAATTCATGGCTCTCTGATAAGTTGCACCAGCATTCTTCAAACCAAACGTCATGACAACCCATTCAAACAACCCTATATGTCCTGGACATCTGAAAGCTGTTTTCGCTATATCTTCCAATGCCATAAAAATTTGATTGTACCCTGCATTACCATCCATGAAACTAATCACTTTATATCCAGCAGCAGCATCAACCAACGAGTCAGCAATAGGCATTGGATATCCATCCATGGGTGTAGCTCTGTTCAGATCTCTAAAGTCTATGCAAACTCTCATCTTCCCATTTTTCTTGTACACAGGAACAATATTAGAGATCCATTCTGCATATCTGCATGGCCGAATAAAATTTGCTGCTATTAATCTTTCCACTTCTTTCTTTACATCGGTCAACACTTCATCTTTGTAGATTTTCCAGGGTGGTTGCTTGTAAGGTTTATAACCAGGCTTGATCGGCAATCGATGCTCAACAATGGAACGATCTAAACCAGGCATCTCCGAATAATCCCAAGCAAAGCAATCTTTGTATTCTTTTAACAACTCAATCAACTTTTCTCTGAAAACTGAATCCAAGCTAGCACTGATGAATATCGGCCTTGGTTTGTCACCATCTCCAATGTCTACTTCTTCTAATTTATCAGCCGACACAAATCCATGTCCTAGCTTCCCGTCAGTCCCATCGATTGGATTATCCATTAAAAATTACTAAAAGAGCCGACTGCTTCGATCGGCTGTTGATCACTGCTGACTGGCTCAACAGGACCTTCTCCCCAGTCCTTACCTGAGAAACAATCTATGCCTTGATATTCCCAGAAGGCTGGTTCCACATTAGCCACGCTAATTGAATCATCTGCTGGGACAATTTCCACTTCATCATCTATCCACTGAATAAGCTGCTGATGCATAGTAGATGGAATACAGCAATTCGCATGGATCCAATCCCTTCCAAGTAGCAAGCTGTATGCCCCTTTGCCTTTAATAACAAAGAAGGTTGTAAGCAGAATCTTAGATCCAATCATCAGATCTACATGTACACATCCTTTGGTGTCCGAAGGATTTCCAGCAAAATCATTCAAAACTATGCTTGTTGGCGTTAAATCTCCAGGGCTAATGCCAAGTTTCCTGAATGTATTGTATGGCATCACATTAACAGCAGCTCCACCATCAACAAACATCTTCGTCAGTGGCTTTCCGTTGACATATCCTCTTAAGTATAGTGGCTTCATGTGCCGATTCTGGACTGGCTTCTCGAAAATAGCTTGCTTATTCAATACCAATTGTGCCATTAACTCACATTGCTCGGCTTCATCCACTTCTAACAATATCTCTTCCTGTACAATTTGATTAGCTGGAGCCATAAATTCATTCGGCAAGAAACATACCATGCATGTAGGAGCCGAATGACCCGATTCGTCAGGTTTGTCTTTTGGACGCCATATCGATCTCATCCTGGTTCCTGCTCACTTCAACTCTTGATTCCTCAGGCGTTGGACTCTTCTCTTCTGGCTCTTTCTTAGACCAGGTGGACACCACTGTCCTTTTTGCCAGAGATACTCACGATCTTCTTCTTCATGATCAATCCATCTACGATCAGCATGTCTTTTCCTTGGTTGATCATCATTCTTATATATTTTTAGACGCCGATTATCACTAGGATGTATCCTTCCAATTCTTTCGTGGACGGATCGGCGACTGGCAACATTTTGCCTATGTTCGACATATCCATTATTGCATTCAGGACAGTTATTCCATGTAGGCAGCTTTAAACCCTCGTTCCAACAGTGTCTGAAGAAGACACAATCCCAATGTGCACGTTCTTGTTCTCGGACATATTCCTCTTGTTCTTCCTCATACCTTTTTTCTTCGCACCTCCTCTTCTCCTCCTCGTACTCACGTCTCTGGTAGTGCTCTTTTTCTTGCTGACGCTGCCACTTATTGAGGAGAATGCGCGATGTGATTCTGGGTTTAGAAGATTTCCCAATTTCAAATCGGCTATTCGGGAAGCGAGGCTTTTCCTCGCGAATCTGTTCGATCGTGATTTGCCGATTAGGATCGACTGAGCCATTCTGCTTCGCTTCCTTCGACGTCAGGACTCTCATCTTTCCCTTTTCTCCAGATTCGGCAACACTCACCATATTGATTGAGAACCCAATCATGTTCTGAGGAAACGGGTTATTGTCCAATTTCATCTTATTGTCGAATTTCAGATGCCCTTCTTGGATAGCTTTCTGAATCCTCACTCTAAAAACCCTGCATTCATTGATGGAATGAGAATTTCTATCATGGAATCCACAGTACCTCTTATCTTTCACTCCATCAGGCCGAAGCATAGAATGCCCCTCTGGTAGCTTGATCCGGCCTTCTTTTACAAGATATTCAAACAATTTATCTGCCTTAGTTACATCAAAATCATAGGTGCCCTTATTCTGTTTAATCCACCTCTGATTCACCATGACTGGTTCTTTGCCCCACACTATTTCTGCTGCGGCTATCTCCTCGCTATCTTCATACTCATCTCCTTGATCTGCTCTTTCAAGGAATTGGTTATAGATGTCAGCTACATCATTATGTTTAGCAAATCTGACATCTTTCTTGAAACCATATGCCTGGTTACTCATTAAGGCCAATCTGTGTGACAACTGGCCCAGATCATCGAACTCCATTCCAAATAGCTTTTCCCGAATGGCAGGCAGCATGCCAGCTACAGCCATACCAGCTAGCTGGTCATCAGGTATGTTCAGAGAAAAGCACATGCTCTTTGTTTCCCTAAATCTCCTGAGGAACTCCGTAGGTGTCTCATTATTCCTCTGCCTTAAGCTGGTCAAATCAACCAACTTTTTCTCGGTACTGCCAATGTAGTAATGAGCATGGAATTTCTGCTCCAGGTCTTTCCAAGTACAAATTGACTGAGCAGGCAAAGAAGCAAACCATGTAAAAGCTGGACCCGTCAGCGACAAAGGAAAGTATCTGATTCTGAAAGCCTCATCTGCTGAAGCTTCTCCAAGCTGCATCAGATATCAAGCTATATGTTCTACAGTGCTAGTATCATCTTGTTCTGAGAACTTAGTGAACTCTATAGGCACCTTGACTCTATTCGGCAATGATACCCTTTGGTACCATTCTGGGAAAGGAGACGAGTACATGTACCCCTGATTTTTAGGCTTCAGACCGAATTGATTTTGCAATACATCGGTCATTTTTTGCACCATGAGGTCAATATTGGTATCTTGATTCCCTGGTCTACCAGCAGGCATCCCTGTAGTACCAACATACCCGGGATTTGGGAGAGCGTCGATAGCATTGTAATCCATGAACTCTGAATATCCGTTCCCATACACATCTCTTTGCAGCCTGTTGTTCAGAGGGGATATCTTGTAAGCAGAGGCAGGTAGATTTCCCGTGGTGCCGAATGCCATATCACCATATGTACGAGGTTTCGGCAATGCATGCTGAAGCTCTTGTTGAATTGGCTGTCCACTCGCGTTTTTGGTTCCAGAAACTTCAGTTTCTTCAATACCTTTACCATGACGTTTTGGGACCGATGCTTGAATATTGAAATATGTTGGTCCACCAAGTTGTCCATGCGCTTGCTCAAAAGGTTTATCCACGTGTTGACCAAAGATGTTGACCAGTATGAGCCGAAAACTGTTCAGGAATGCAGCATTATGATTGGTCATTGTTTCTCCTAAAGCCTTGTACAACAAGCTTCGAAGATGCCTGAATTAAAAGACATTCTGGATGTCACTTTTGAAGAATTGTCTGATGAACATCAACAGATGGTGAAGACTGCTGCAGATCAGTTCATCAGTTCATCAGATCTTGCCAAAATCCTATAGAACCGATAACTTGTTCCAAGCTAAAACTTAGCCCACCGCATGGCTCATGAT
This sequence comes from Echinochloa phyllopogon, assembly GCA_033239725.1. NCBI lineage: Eukaryota > Viridiplantae > Streptophyta > Magnoliopsida > Poales > Poaceae > Echinochloa > Echinochloa phyllopogon. The sequence goes on from BTCW01000003.1 coordinate 5,912,588, forward strand.
CTAACAATGGAACCTTCCTGAACCAAAGCCTAAATCCACCGCATGATACTAGGCATGGTGCAGGGTTGCCGGTACTTACGGAGGTCGACGGATCGATGATTCCTCTCGAAGAACTCGACGACTCGACTAAAGGACTCGAAGTTGGCACGGGGCCGGTTTGTTGTATGATTGATTGTCTTGTTCTTACAATTACCACGGGTTTATATTTATACCCAGGTTTCGCCACGACTCCTAATCGATTACGATTACATTATTTATTTCCTAAAAAGATAAACGCCGGGGCACCGTATCCGTCTTGCATTCCAAGTTAAACCAGTCTTTTCCTTATACTTGATCCACGTCATCACGCGCCCCCGAATGCCTTTTGCGAAACAGTTCTCTTGCCGAATGACGATGCATTCCCGACCGCAGAACGTCTTTACCGAATGCTCTGGGGAAAAACTTCTTTGCCGAATGATATCTTTTCAACGAATCCGGCCCACATGTCAGCCTCTTCCTGGTGCCAATTTTTTGTGTCAGCACCTATAACTTTCAAAAACATCATCAGGTATAACGTTTCCTTGAGCAGATGTATTAACTGTTGTACTATATTGAGGTCTAGCAGTACCTAAAGCATTAGTGTGAGCATAAACCATCGAATCAGGTGAAACAGAAAGCGGTATAGGCTGCTCATGCACCAATTCAAGCGCACTGGTCAGACCGGTCTGACCGGTTCCCTGATCCGGTTTGGCCATGTTCGGCCCGATCGGTTGGAACGGAAGGGATTGACCAATGGCAAACTCAGGTGGCATACCATACATGTATTTTTCAGTATTAACATTGGGTATGGGTGCCAAGCTAGGAGAAACTCCACTACTGGAATTAATTTTAGGAGCGCTACTACTAGTTTCATTATTGTTAAAGCAAGTAGTGGTCCTATCTTTCTCAAGATCTTCTAATCTTTCTAAACGAGAAATGTAAGAGGCAAGTAATTCATCTCTTTCTACACTATTTTTAGGAACAGTAGTAGAAGGAGAATTCTGTGATTTACTTACAGTGGGTATTACCTCAACTCGATTGTCGTTCAACTTGATCGCCGGTAGCTCAAATTCTTGCACTCTTGCCACCTTGCCATGACGATCTTTATTGATTCCAGCCATGAATTGCATCTTCATGAACTCTTGCAGTGCATCTAAATTCTTCTGCTCCTCCGGAGTGAGATCTTCCATTGAAGCCGTAATGATGTTATCCGCGTCAAGATCACATCGAGATCCCATCTTGTCAGGAGCTTAGATCGAACGGTCTTTGACAACCAGATCTTCTAATTCCCCAGCGGAGTCGCCAAAAGTGTGTTGACGCTTTTTCTGGCCAACACACGCGAGCGCCGAATCGCGCAAACGAAGGAACGATGAACTCGCCGCAGCTCCACCCAAACCGGTCAGACCGGTTTCCCTCGGGAGCTTCGGGATGACCTAGAGTCACCACCTCGGGAGGGACCCCGTCGGAGATGGCGCGCCTAGGGTTGCTCTGAGATCGGTCAGGCCACTCAGAACCTCCTTGAACGCCGTAGAGACAAGCAAGGAAAGAAAAGGGGTTGGAAAAGCTAGGGTTTGGAGATAAAAAGTAGAAAATATATTGATTGATCGATTGGATGATAACTCAATCGGCCATGGCCCTTTATATTTATAGGGTGGGGAGGTCTTGCCCCGCACGGAATCCTTTTACAATTTGTAAACAACTAGGACTCCTAATTCTACTCCAACTCGGATCCAAACCGGTCAGACCGCTCTGGCAAACCGGTCAGACCGGTTTGGCTGTTGCCAGATCGGCTACAGGGAAACCGGTGTGACCGCTTCCTGAGGTCGGTCTGACCGGTTTGCGTGGCTTGCCAATTTTGGGTGCGAACAGTTACCCTGTAAAAGTTCATGAATCATTGGCTGGATTTGCAGGTCCAAAATGTCCAATGTGACACCTCACTGCCAGCCTTAGAATCATGTGCAGTAACCCAGTGATTCACAGTTTAATGGTGCTCTGTTTTGTTTTTTATTTCTGTGGAAATGCAGTATGACTGAACTGATGTTTACTCTGTACAAATCAAAATCATACCATTTCAATTCCTTAGCAAAGAAAAAATGCCATGTACTCCGTACAGTACAATTCAAATACAACCCTCCCTAAATTTCCACATACATCTTTTTTCTTTACATGGCTATCGAATAGCCTTAACAATGAACCCTCTCAAAAAATAAGCCCCCCATTCAGAGAAAAAAAAGAACAATGCCCTTTTAAAGCCTATTAACAATTTCTACATCCCCAACAATTCCACACTGGAACTGATATTTTACAGCAACCCTCTCTAATTACCTTAGCCAATATATTATTATCTATATATATAAACAGCCATGCTCATTGCTGATCACGTACAGGCCTCAGGCCATGGTCGTCAGCATTCCCCATTGAGCAGCGGCTGGTGCGTCTTGTTGACGACGAAGATGGACTCGTAGACGACCGCGGCGAGGGGCCCGCCCAGCATCGGGCCGAGCCAGTAGACCCAGTGGTGGGTCCAGTCCCCGGTGGCCAGGGCCGGGCCGAAGGAGCGGGCCGGGTTCATGGACGCGCCGGTGAAGTTGCCGCCGGCGAGGCTGTTGGCGCCGACGATGAGGCCCGTGAGCAGCGGGCCGATGGTGCGGACGTTGCTCCGAGGGTCCAGGATCATGGCGTAGGTGACGAAGAGGAGGGAGAAGGTCAGGATCACCTCCATCACCAGGCCCTGCATCGGACGGATGCCAGCGCCCAGGGCGTGCACCGGGGTCACCTGCATTTTTCAGAAGGTTTTCATCAGCATCCGAAATCATAGTATCATATTGATCAACAAAGACAAGTCAGTCTTCTTTTTTCTCAGGTCCTACATGTCAGTCTTTTTCTATTAATTTCATTGTGTATCTGTCTTTGCCTCCTGATGAAGACTATTTCTGTGTCTGGTCAGATTGGTGTATTCAACGTTTCTTTTTGAAAAAGGGATGTTAAAAAAAGATTGGTGAGTTCACTCAAGTCTTGTGATTCCATCATCTAAGAAAACAAAAAGAGATGTTAAAAAAAGATTGGTGAGTTTACTCAAGTCTTAGCAGATAAGATTGACGTGTATGACTTGGCTTTAGGAAACTCATCCTTGATTTCACAAAGAAAAAAAAAAGCTCATTCCTGATTTCATCTGCACCTTTCTGAACAAAAAACGTGAACAGGTATCAAGTCTAACTTCGTTCTGATTGAAACATACGTTTTCCTATCATCTAGCCACATTTTTCTCTGATGCTCAGCAACTTCTTATCTGTACTTTTCCTTTGAGAGTCACTGTTCTTTTTTCTAAGGTTACTGACAGCGACCAGACGAAATTTAGTTTATTTAGCAGAGTATATAGTTATGTTTTTTTTTGCGACCAGTATATGGTTATGTGCTTCCTTTGCCCTTTTATAAAAGTAAAAAATAAGCCCTGTAGATCCATCATACTACACGGAGGCTCCCACACGTTAGATTCAGGCCCAGCGCGAACTCACTTTTTTTTTCTTCTGAAAATTGGTCCGAACTCATTTGAGACTGACAGGCATGGCCCGCAAGAACCACCCGAACAATCCCGGCCCGACAGCACGGCACCAATCGAAGAAGAGAAGACACGCAACCGCAATCTTTCCCCGGACCAAAGGATAGCAGTAGCAGCAGCAGCAGAAGTGTAAAAATAGGTGGGTAGATCCATGGATGGATGGATGGGCGCGGACGTACCATGCCGTCGGTGAGGTAGCGGAGGAGGAGGCAGGCGAGGGAGGATGCCAGCAGCTGCGCGGCGACGTAGAGCACCGTCCGGAGCTTGCTCAGGTGCCCGCGCACCATCATCGACACCGTCACCGCCGGGTTCAGGTGGCCACCGGAGACGTGGAACCCCGCCGTCACCAGCACCCCCGCCGCCAGCGCGTGCGCGATCGCCACCGCCGCCAGCGTCGCCATCGGCATCGCCTCGCCGGGCTTCGCGCCGGATCCTGCGCGCGGCAGCCATACCCATAAGATTTTTTTTTTCGAAAAGTCAAAAGTTAGGAAATTAAAAATCCCCTCTTTTTGTACCATGGAGAGAGAAACAGAGATGGGAAAAGAAAAGAAATTGAAAGAAGAGACGGCAAGGCAAAAGCAGGGGATGCATGCACGAGCTTGTTATTATTACCGGCGGCCATGGCGGCGGAGACGCCGGTGAAGACGAAGAGGAAGGTGAGGACGAACTCGGCCAGCACGGCGCGCACGCAGCCGGCGTCCTGGGCCTCGCCGCTGTCGACGTACGAGTCCACAAACTTGTCCATCAGCTTCGCCATGGCCGGAATTAGGATGTATGAATTCCAACCTTTCTCGCTCCTGTTCTTGGCAGGCAAGGATGAGGAGGGGAAAGCGGGTGGGGTAAAAGGCGCAGGTTTTCCTGTTGGATCGATGGAAAAAGTGCTCGAAAAAGTTGCAGGGAGATATTTCAATTTCCAGGACGGGCGGTGGGGCACGCACGGGCTCTTCTCAAGCTGATGATGAGTGGCGCGCTCTCGCCTGCTCCTGTTCTTATAGAGGAAGAGGAAATGTGAGCAGGCGGGACGCGTGGGCAATCTGGTCAGTCCCGCATTTTTGTGGCTGTGGAGGTCGCCATCTCAGCCAAGGAAAATATGGCCGTGAGCTTGGAGCTGGAGTGACAGTGAGATCGCTCGCTCACAGGTGTTTAATTGCTTCTTTATCTTCAGAGCGGGTGACGGAATTCATTTATTTGGATGACGAATGAGTTTATTTCAATTCAGTCGGCCTCAAGTTTGGGCCCTGGTTTGTGTTTATTGCCTGTAATTTTGGAATGTGATGTTTCAATTTGGCGGGTGGATGCAAAAGCGCACGCTGTAAATACATCTGATCGACGTGAATTGTTGCTCATAACTTATTTCTTGCTTCTCAGAGTATGATTTCTGCTCCAAAATGTAAAGAACCTGCCTAAAATCAGCACAATTCTAGCTACGTGGCAGTTATTAAAACTTCAGTATTTAAACCCTGCACGTTTCGAATTTGTATATATGCCGACTTGGAAACACGTCCATACAAATGGCATCTCCTTAACAGATTAGACGCTGGTGGTAAACAAGATTATTGGACCAGCCAAGTGGTCCCCACATGACGCTCTATACGTCTTGTACGTGGCTTGTCCACTTGTCCTAATGTGCCTCCCTTCTCCACAATTACGTAAACGCCCTTCATTGCTTAGCGTCGACTCTTTCCCTGTGTTGCTCCAAAACATTTTTCCTGGCTTATTAACATCATTCCAGACGGGCCGGCCTGTCGACATGCAACTCGTACACGTCGGCCTCCCCGGGCACACCTCACCAGTCCACGTCACTGTCCAGTCTAGAGAGAGAAAATTAAAGAAAATAAAACAAGTGCAGTGATGACCTGACCGCCGTGCTTTATCTATATATTTATATCTCAGAGACCAAAAGAATTGCATGCTTAATATGTGGTCGCTTTCGTGGCTGTGTGGGGTCTGATGCAGCTTCCAATTTCTTAGCTGTGGCCGGCCAAGTTGAGATCGATCGCTTGTTTTTCTTCTGTCATGTACCGGGGTGTTCATCAGTCAAGGCTCGCTCTTAGGATAAGCTGACATGCTGCATGACTATATTGCTAATGTTACATCAGTATCAGGTTGTGTAAGTGTAAACAAGTTGCCAACGTAACTACTTTTCTCGCGCGCAAATCAGACGCTTCTGACTATGGTTTCAAATGTGTGGTGCAGCGTGCGTGTCATTTGTAGATATTTTTGTACGTACAGTAGTTAGTAGTACAGTACAGTGCATGGAAGCATGAGTCTTTGCACTCGTACGTAAGCTTCTTACAGTGAGCTACAGTGATGGACCGAATGTTCCATCAGCTCGGAGTAAGCAAATTGCATACGGCAAATACTTTGCACGACGAATCACGTTTGGACTATTGTCGGACTAATGCATACAATTTTGTGGTTGGGCGCATCTAATCTGTAGATATTTTCATCCAGGCTCAGCCGTTTTCATTTTGTTGTAATTGTCTAACTTTTGAACTAATTATAGGTCGATTAGTAAAGTTATTTGTGGAATCTATATGTCCGGGTTCAAATCCTTGACCTAGTATGGGTGTTCGTACTTTGAGGATTTAAACAACGTATTCTTTCGATGAGAAGCGGCGTGTCTGTTGATGTGTAATGACTTCATCAATATCAACATCCCGGTCCAGTCTCTCGGTGATAAAAAGAATTGTCTAATTTTAATTAAGTTTACAAAAATTATATTAAGATTTATAGTTATACACTATCAAGATATCTTTTATCGTGGATTTACCGAAACTAATTTGATGTCCTAGGTGTTGGTGCATTGTTCTATAGTTTTGATTAAATCTAGAGGAGTCACGATATATAAAACCTAAAACATCTTTTATTTTGGAATTATAACATACTCGTTTGATAATACTTTCAGTCAAATTAAACAGGATTGCGAGGAGACTGAGCACCCGAACCGGGAGTCAGAAGCAAAACTTAGGCAGTCCCTGCCCAAGTTGATAGATCTTCTCAAATAATGTTACTCGCTAAAGGAGACAAGATATAAAGCGTGCTGTCAGACTGTCATTTCTATGTAAATTCTCTCAATCTCTCCCGTCATACTCAGAATGCTCAAGAATTTGTCCTCTCTATATTTGAGTTTTCAATGCCGTGAAGTTCCAAATGGTACTTGTTGTGTGTATGTGTTGTGTTCTTTTGCAACTTTGTTGCTACGGCACATAGTATTAATGAAATGAAATTATTATTTTGGGCTAATAATGAAAGGTTTTACCGCTAGGATGGCGAATTCCTTGAGATATTTTTTTCTAAGGTCGATAATTTACTAAATATTTTCTTGGACAAATGCCATGTACTGTGAAGTTCCAATCGACACTTGTTGTGTGTATGTGTCGGTGTTCTTTTGCAACTTTTTTGCGATGGCACATAGTAATAATGAAAATGAACTTATTATTTTGGGCTAATATGTAAAGATTTTACAACTAGGATGGGGAATTCGTTTTGATCTTCATGAAAACATGGTGGTTTGTGTCTATCTTAATTAAAGTAAAATAATCTATGCTAACCCCCTCGTAGCGTGTGATGCTATAGAAAAAATATTATTTGAAGACCATCCCATTTCAAGATCACACTATTTTGTTATATTTATTTGTAATCTCTAAAAAGTCCAAAATGTTTCAAGAAGTAGTGGAGGAGAAAGAAGGAAACAACTATCATACCATCCTTCCAGCCTCGACCTCTAGATACTTTGTGTGGTATTGGTAGCGTTTTTTTGTCAACTACATTCGGGTAGCTACCTAGTTGCCCCAAGCTATGTGTCGTCCTTATGCCTAGACTCGATGTGACTAAATTAAATAGCATGTACGGATTTCTAGACTACAGATGTTTTTATTTCCACATGGTTGCTTGAGATATTTTTTCCCGGTAATTATCATCGACTCGATCCAGAGTTTAATCTATGACTCAATCCACATATTTAAATATAACAAAACCAATCTTTTTTCCTTGCATCGCTGTATAGATGTATGAGGACACATGGAATCTAAATAACGATATATACATGCTTTGCAATACACCAACGTGGACGTATTTCACGCCGACAACCTGCAAAAAAGGGTATGAATGGTGGCCATTGTACAATGCCATTCCTTCACATTCATAATATTACATTGTTATATGCATTAATGTTTCTCCAAACGGCTGGCTTTCAAGACTTACTTAATTATCATTTTCACCACATCAATTTTTATTTCTGTTTTTATTTTCAGACAATATAAAACTCAAGTTACATTTTGTTATGCATCACTTGATTTATATTCTTTGATATTAAAGTAATTTGCATTCATTGATAAAATCACTGAGTAGTAAACTCAAACGTAGAACACAATGAGGGATGATTATCCAAAATTTTGTCTTATTTCCTCGAGGAAGAAAACTAAGTTTAGCTTATATTACTATCCAATTTATAACTTAACCAAATTAGTAGATCGTGAGTGTCCCTATTGCTGCATATTTCTTGAAAATTTTCTTCCACACTTTATCATAAATTCAATCCGATGTGGAATGTAATACTCAACTAGAGAGTTGGGGAGATAGTTAGTGTGATCTTTTGGAGAAAGCGAATGATGGAAAGCGATCCATTCATGCATTGCTATGTAGAATACGATGGACCTAGACCCGATGAATACACATTGAGATTTAGATCTATTCATGCATTGCTATGTAGAATGCGATGGATCTAGACCCGATGAATATACATTGAGATTTAGATTCCGGTGTGGCCTACATCGACTAGGTCGTAGCCCTCCGATCCCGACATCCAAAGGAGCAACCCGGTCCTATAACATCGTGATATATATTTTCAAATATTCTTTATTATTTACTTTGGCTATACAAGATACATGTACGTACCGTACACTTTTATTGCCAACTTTATGCGACTTACTATTTTGGATGTTCAATAGGGATTAATATAACTAGCAAATAGAACTAATGCAATGAAGCATTTCTCAAGTAATAACGTACTCCTATATCATAAATTATAAGTCGTTTTAGATTTTCTAAATTTATAGTTTTTTCCATGTATGTATCTTGAAAAATCAAAATGATCCAGAAATAGAAAAATCATCTATAATTTAAATAGAGAGAATAATACGTAACCAGTCAGGCTAGCTGTACCTTCCTTTCGTCTACCAAGTCGTATGCTGGGTGTGTTTAGTTTTCCCAAAGAGTGAATTTTACTGGAGGTCCATAAACTTTTACCGAGATCTCATCTAGGTCCGCAAACTAAAAAAACGGTCATTTAGGTCCATCAACTTTTCCCGATGTCTCATCTAGGTCCGCAAACTAAATAAGTGGTCATCTAGGTCCATCAACTTTTAAAGAGCGATCATCTAGGTCCATTAACTTTTAAAGATCGTTCGTCTAGGTCCAAGGTGGTGGCGACGAGCCTCGTGACAATGGGAGGCGCGGAGGTGGTGCTGCTTCGACGGTGGAGGAGAGGGATGCATCGTACCTTTGCCCGCGGCCGCACGTGGTTCGTCGCCACCATCTTGGACCTAGATGACCGCTTTTTGAAAACTCATGGACCTAGATGACCACTTATTTAGTTTGCGGATCTAGATGAGACCTCGGAAAAAGTTGATGGATCTAGATGACCGTTTTTTTAGTTCACGGATTTAGATGAGATTTCGGAAAAAGTTAATGGACCTCCAGTGAAATTCACTCTTTCCCAAACTTCCCAAAATTTTTATCACATCGAAACATTAAATATAGTAAATGACGCATGCATGGAGCATTAAATGTAGATAAATAAAAAAACTAATCTCATAGTTTTGATGTACACGACGGGACGAATCTTTTGAGCCTAGTTAGGTCATGGTAGAATAACAATTATCACAAATAAACGAAAAGTGTTACAGTACGCTGTAATATTCGATGCGACTTTTCTACCGACTTTTTAGGAATCTAAACACACCCGCTTACAAAGAAGGTACGGAAACCAGTGTCCCCAGTCAACACCGGTTCACGTTCTGTCGTTTTTGTAACAGGACGACGTACGGTTCTTAAACATGTTGCAGCTCCTTCTTATCCACCTCGACAGCGAGTCTTTGAATGAACCCGGCCTGTGATGCATGATTCTTATCCTTGGAATCCAACGTACAAAGAACATGACCGGAGTGAAGAAGGCTCGTTCAACTGGCCGGATCGCGCTCTGGTCCCCGTGCCGTCGACAGAGCTAGCCGACTGCCCAGCACCACCTACCATACCAATACCACCGTACCAAGCGTAGGAAAGGGAAACAGTAGTTGAAATATCTGGAGAAAGCATCTGTGTCTATCTCGCTGTTGCATGCATGCCAAGTTGGAAATGACGTGAATAGATATTTTCATGCACTTCGTAAGAGCTAGGTACTTTCATGTGTTTAAGAGAACAAAGTAGAGAGGTTTGCGTACTCGTATATTATTTTTTCTTTTAAAAAAGGTACGGTACAGAACTTGCAGTGAGCATGTCTTTCATTTTCGCAAGTACAAAAGTCTACTTTCATGTATAGAATATTTTTCTGCTTTTTATCCACGTCGAGCACAAGCCCCTTGACTTCGTATCCCAGAATTTAGAGACTGGATAGGATAACTAAGGCGCGCCACTCTGGTTCAGGCAGTCCTACTCCTAGATAGTGGTCCATGAGTGTCGTCCAATATTCGCGTGTAGGAAAGGGAAACATGATCCGATCTGAAAATATCTGGAGCATGTGCACCTATTCACTGTTGGAAATATCTCCTTTGTTTGTCTTTGACTGCTTGCAAGGCCCTGTTTAGTTCCCTTCCAAACACAAAAATTATCTCTCCAAACTTCACTGTTCACCTATCACGTCAAATCACATCAAATCTCTCTCCTCATGCATGAAACACTAAACGTGGGTAAATAAAAAAACTAAGTGCATGATTTTGATGTACACAACGAGACGAATCTTTTGAGCCTAATTAGGTCATGGTAGGACAACGATTACCACAAACAAACGAAAAGTGTTACAGTGCGCTGCAGTGTCTGATGTGACATTTTCAACAAACTTCTCCTTCACTTTTCGGGAAGTGAACACCCCCCAAGTTGGAAAATGGTATAAATTTGATAGGTAATTTGGTGCTCCTCATAGAAAACGTTCTTACTCTTTAAGACAAACAGTCCAAGTGCAGAGTAGGTGCTGACTAAATTGATTGCTTGCACTCACCTACCTAACAGTGTAGCTAGCTGCTTGACTATTGTTTTTTTTTTGCTATTTGTGTCGTTTTATTAGGCTTCAACTAAAAAAATTTCAATAAAAATCTTTACATGAGAAAGAACTACGAATTTTCACGTTTTAAGTGGAATTCTAGCAACCTTGGTTTGCCCTGCGATTGTGAGTACGTGCCCTGTACAATCGACGGGTACGACGATGCCAAGTGGCCGCAATACAAGCTTCGGCCTGCAACGTGTGCATGTGATCACTCATCAACGGCCAGCCCGTGCATCATAACAATCGATCCTGTGCGTACGTGCAGAACTGAATGGCCTTGGTGCACGAGTACAAATCAAATAGACCCTCTTGGATTATTTACAAATTTGTGTACAATCCTCTCTTTTTTCCCTTTTCTTTTTTAGAGCAAAAAAATGATGCGAACCCTCTTCGTTACGGTCCGTAACAAATCAACTCAAGCCCAATAATCAACGACAGACATGACCCAAAAGAGGCCGGGCTCCTTTTTGTCCTGTAACAGATCAACTTGAGCCCAATAAGAAATGGCATACCACACCGTGGGCCCCGAGTAAACCGAATCACAAATGGGCCACCTAAACAATACAAAAACAGCCCACAACAAAGATAGGAACAAATCAATAACACGAGTGATCCTAAAAAAAATCAATAACACGAGTTTCCCTAAAAAAAATAAAACGAGTGCATTTTGCTACCTGCTGCCAAACATGGTACTGTAGCATCCAAACCGATGTATGAAAATCACACGCAAAATTGGATTGATATATGATGTAATCATCTATATACTCGTACATGTGAAAAATTAAGTTTGACCAAAAAACTTATACAAGGAGAAATAAAGAGGGAGAGGAGAAATCAATATAGTTGCTTGTGCAAAGTGCAACTACTACTCATGTTTGATCAAAGGGCTGGAAGATTCTGTCCGTTAACGGAGTTGCCGGTGCCATTCAAACACCCCACATCAGGATTTCCTGTGTGTTTTATTCTGACTTTACACGTGCATTTCGGACCTATTACAACATTGTTTTTCTTTTACCTCCTGATGATCATGCATGTATATATTGTTTTTGCATTTGGTGCATGTGGGGTGGCTCACTCTTGCTGCCCACCATTCCAGACGGAAAAAAACTCCACTCGACCCTACCCAGCGGCAACTACACGGCGAACAGCACCTACCACGACATCAACCAGCTCTCCCTCATAGGACTGATGTAGTGGAAACATGAATGGATGAAGATATAAAACACGCCAACCATACACAATACACCAAACATTAATCCATTGAGCTACCTCCCGAAATATACTTGAAATTTGAAAAACATAGACTCTTTACGGTCTAACTTGAACCACACTCTAAATAAAAGGGAAAATTTGCTGAAGGACACGCGAAATGACGCTCGTTTGCTGAGACACACCGTTGACCGCTTATTAGGCTAAGGGACACTGCACTTTTGTGCCAATTTGCTGGAACACACCGCACACCTTAAAATATCATTTCCTAGCTGGGAAGGAGAGATAATTTTTCACAAATGACAACCGGTGCCCTTGGACCCGCTTGGACCTGACCAGACTAAACCCCGGCTGACCGACCCCGGCTGACCGACCCACCTGAGCCCACCGACAGCCAGTTAGGTCAGGGCCTCTGCCGCCGCGGCCTCCCCTCCTCAATCCCCAACTCCCTGCCGCCGCCCAGCTCGAGCGACTCCGAGAACCTGATGAGAAGCCGATAGATCTCCGTCGCCAAGATGATGTCACCCAGGAGGAGTCGGCTGCGAAGCGGTGAATCTCCGTCGAAACCCATGAACTTGAAATGGGTCCCCGAAGGGTGAGATCTCGAAACCTTGCCTTTTCTTGTTCGGTTGCAATCGAGTAGGGTTAAATGTGATAGATCTCGTAGGATTGTGGTAGAAATCGATGGTATTGTTGATTGTTACCGTCGATCTGTGTTGTAGGATGGATCCTAAGTCATGTTGTAGAGTGGCGATTAGAGTGACTGCGTATGTGGAGCAACGGGCCGATGGGAAAGATGACTACCATGTGACAACAGATTTGAACCGGATTTTCGACAAGGATACTACATGTTGGTTTGATTTGCGGGACATGCTGAATGAGGAGATAGTTCATGGACAGGACCAAATGCTATCTGTCACTTATTTTCACAAGGATAGGAAGCAGTATGTTCAGTTAGATTCAGATAGTTCTTTACTTGAAGCATTTGATATGTACTGGGATTGTAGGAGGCTATCAATTCAAGTAGAAGTTAAGGATACTGGCAGTAGACTGCTAGCTTTGGAGAACAATGTCAGCACACAGCAGAGCCAGGTGTACACTACCCAAACCAATGAGTCTGTCCAAACCACCCAAACTGTCCCACCCACTGAGACTAACCCAACTGAACAGCCCAAGGATCCTGACCCAAACACCACTGTGCAACAGAATGACTAGGGAGAATGTGATGAAACTGAGTATGTTGGTGTGGATGATGAGAAGGCAAACTACAATGATCTTGTATCAGATGATGAGGCAAGTGACCCAGACTATTATCCTGGCTCTGACCCAGAGGATAATGATCCATTGGTGGTTGATGATGAGGAGAGTTTCTCACAAATGATGCATGTAACAGACATAGATGATCCAAAGATAGAAGTTGGTGTTACTTTTGAAGATTCTTTCTGTTTTTAAAAGATGCATTAGACAATATGCAGTTCTTAATGAGGTTGAACTTGCAGCACCATATAGTGAGTCCACAAGGTACAGAGCTTATTGTAAGGCCAAGAGGTGTAGGTGGAGAATTCATGCTTCTCAACTACAAGATGGAAGGACTTGGCAGGTATGTAAATCCATGTGTTATCTGTAAATTCATTTGTTATCTGATATTTGTCACTATTATAGCTATTAATGCTTCTTCTGCCTTGCACTGATGTAGATCAAGAAGATGCCATACAAGCATACATGTTCTAGCACAAGCAAGTGTGAGCATAACTGCATGGCCACAAATCATTGGGTGAAGGATAGTGCTATCAATTGGCTGAGGGAAGATCCAACAATTGGAGCCAAAGCTTTGAAGGCAAAACTAGAAGAGAAGTATTGCATCAAGATTTCTTATTACGTTGTCTGGGACGGTCGACAGATGGCATTAGATGAGATTCTTGGTGGCTGGGAGGATAGCTTTGAACATGTGTTCAGCTGGAAGGCAGAGATGGAGAAAAGGAGTCCTGGTACTATTGTTGATATTGACTGGGAGGTTGTAGGTGACAAGCACAGGTTCAGAAGAATGTTTGTTGCTCTGAAGCCCTGCATAGATGGGTTTCTGAATGGGTGCAGGCCTTACTTAGGCATTGACTCAACTGTGTTGACAGGCAAGTGGAAGGGACAGTTGGCATCTGCAATAGGAATAGATGGTCACAACTGGATGTTTCCAGTGGCATATGGAGTATTTGGTAGTGAGACAACAGAGAATTGGGAATGGTTCATGGAGAAGATTCACAAAGCTGTAGGTTCACCAACTGGATTGGTTATCTCCACTGATGCAGGGAAGGGCATAGATTCTGCTGTTACTCAGGTGTTCACTAATGGTGTTGAGCATAGAGAATGCATGAGGCACCTTGTGAAGAATTTTCAGAAGAGATTTAGGGGTGAAGTATTTGAGAGGAACTTGTGGCCTGCTTCAAGAGCATAGAGAAGGACAACTCATGACAGGCACTACAAAGAGATGGAGAAAGCTTGCCCAAAAGCTATGGAGTGGCTTCATGACAACCACAAGCACTTGTGGGCTAGGTGTATGTTTTCTGTCACCAGCAAGTGTGATTATGTTACAAATAACATTGCTGAGACATTCAACAACTGGGTTAGGGCTGACAAATCACTTCCTGTTGTGGAGTTGATGGACAAGATCAGACAAATGATTATGGAAAGGTTTTGCACAAGGGTATCTTTAGCACAGAAGTTGCAGGGAAAGATCCTTCCACATGTCCTGAAGGAGTTGAATGCAAAAAGTAGGGGTCTCAAGTACAACATTCACAAGAGTGGACCAATGATTGGTGAGGTTGGAGGTGTCAGCAAAGACTTGGTTCCTTGGAGGTTCATTGTTGACTTGGAGGCAAAAGAATGCAGCTGTAGGTCTTGGCAAGTAACCGGTAAACCATGTCCTCATGCTATAGCTTACATTGGTAGCCGTAGGTTCGAGTTGGAGGACTACGTGGACCACTACTACTCTGTGGACATGTTTAAAGCTGCATATGCAACCGGTATACCTCCAATGCCAGACAAGAGTGAATGGGAGAAGGTAGATATGGGTTTCAAGCTGTGGCCACCACTTCTAAAGAGAGCAGCAGGGAGGCCAAGAACTAGGAGGATTGTTGGGGTTGAAGAGGGAGGTTCAGGTCCAAGAGGGAAGAGGAGATGTAAGAGGTGTGGAGGATTTGGCCATCTTCAGAAAACTTGTAATGAAACTGTCTTAGACCTTGATGCACCACCTCCTGCTGGACCAAAGAAGAGGAGGAGATACAAGGCAAAGGTAGTGGAGATCATTACAGAATGTGTTGAGGAGGCACTTGTCCAAAAGAATCAGAAGAAGAAGAAGGGGAGGCCAAAGGTAGTGGTGGTCAATGATGCACCTCCACAAAAGAAGCAGAAGAAGAGAGCAAAGGAAGCACAAAGCACTACAACCATACAGTATGTCATCTCATCACACTTACAAGCACTGCAACCATTCTGTTGTTGCCTTAACTAATGCATGGTTCCCTTTTTTGTATTTCAGGTCCTCACCTCCTAGGTCCACTATTTCTCCTATGCACACAAGCAGCCCAGGACCAGTTACTCGAAGCAAGAAGGCCAAGTAGTGGAGTGCAACCAATGTAGTCGCAATGCAGTCTTATTTGTATGAACTTATGTAGTTTTATCTATATGAACTCATGTCCCCTGAACTTATGTAGTCTTTGCTGGAGATTTGTCTGAACTTATGGTTCTTATGTAATGTCTGAACCTATGGATCTTTGTTTCAAGTTATGCTGTCTGAAATTTGTTTCAAGTTATGCTGTCTGAAATGTTTGAGCTCATTTCCATCATTCAGTGCAACCATACACGAGTATTGCTCATCTGCAATATGACACCAGTACATGCATCCAGGCACAAAGTGAAGGGTTCAGTACATTCATTCAGTGAAATGTGACACCAGTACATGCATCCAGGCACAAAGTTAAGGGTACATTGTACTTCATAATCATTGCTACAACAAGCACAAAATTCACTACTACAGCAGCTAAAGCAACTCCAAACATCATACGAAAAACACTGCAATTCCTATCCCCAATCTCTGCAATTCTTTTCAGTCCTACTCTCTGGGCTGCCGTGCTTGCTGTCAACATTGCTATCCCTTCCTTTAACTCAGTCACTGCTGCCAACATCTTCATCGTGGCGGCCTCCATGGCATCTTCTGTGCTCGCTGGCTTCCACATGAAGAAAGTACAAGTCGAATTCCCCTGCAGAGGCAAGAACCCTAGGTCGGCAAGAACAAGTCGAATTCCAAATCCACAAACAAAACCGAAGGGAACAACAGCAGCATTGCACTTACCCAGTCCCGATTTGAACATGTATAAAACTTCCTCCACCGATTCGCCTCGGTCATGGCCGTCCGCTCCACGATGGTCTTCGTCTTGCAGTAGGGACAAGCTGGATCTGCTCTGCTAGCGCGACCGCGTGAAGGGGCGGAAGAGGAAGACGAGCCCGAAGCCATCTCCAAGATGGATCCCAGACCCCTCTCCGCCGCACGCCCTCCCCTCTCCGCCGCTCGCCGCCCCTCTCTTCTCTCTCCAAGTCAGCTGGGTCGAGTGGATAAGCCAGGTTGGGTGGTCGACTTGGGTCAGACCCGATTAAACGGGTGGAGCCAGGGCAGGGGTACAATCGACCTTCCAAGCAAATTCTCTCTCCTTCCCAGCTAGGAAATGATATTTTAAGGCGTGCGGTGTGTTCCAGCAAATTGGCACAAAAGTGCAGTGTCCCTCAGCCTAATAAGCGGTCAACGGTGTGTCTCAGCAAACGAGCGTCATTTCGCGTGTCCTTCAGCAAATTTTCCCTAAATAAAATGGCATGGGGTAGGTTTTCTGCGGCCACCAAAAAACTTATTTATTTGTCAAGAAGATTATTCAACGGCTGCGTGATGATACCTTGGAAGGCTCCTACACACTCTACACTTACTCATCTTGGTTCAAGCTCTGTGAGTGTCACCTCGTTCGGCGACATTGGCGCCTTTGATTTGTCAGTGGACTGCAACTTGATTGCCCTGTTATAGGCATCCGAGTAGAGTTGCGAATGATCTCCCATCTCCGGAATGCAAAACGTTGGCTTCGATGGTACCTGCAGCGACACCGTGTCGCTGCCCAGCATGACGTTTACAGAAGACATCATCGGCCGGTCTGCAGGGCTGTCCTGAACACAGAGCAGCCCAATGTTGACAAGCTTTGACATCTGGTCTTGTGGAGCTCGACGGCTCAGAAGGAAAGGATCCAGCAACTCTGCGATTGTCCCCGTCGTCCAGTGCTCCCATACCTGCACGTACATTTGTATGCGGTAAATTCTTTTAATTTATGAAATCTGTAATTTATTTGGATGTTATAGAGTTAAATTTGTCAGCTGCGCAGGTAGTACTCACAAGGCTTAAGAGGTCAACAGATTCCTCCGGGTTATCGAAGGTAGTGTTCTTCCTCCCTGTGACCATCTCCAAGATCAAAACGCCAAGACTGAAAACGTCTGATTTGGCTGAATACTGCCCGTGCATCGCGTATTCTGGTGCCATGTATCCGCTGGAGTTTGGACCAAACAATTATTCATCGAAACATGAGACAAAACAGTTATTGCTGAAATATGAACCAAAAAAATTATAAATCTTCATAGGCTGATTGATATATGTGTGCTACCTTGATGCTTTGTCGAGGAAAATGAGGGTTAGTACTTACAATGTTCCAGCAATGTGGCTAGTGACACCTTGAGTTTGGTCCAAGTCGAAGAGTTTCGCTAAGCCAAAGTCGGAGATCTTTGGGTTGTAATCAGAGTCAAGTAGCACGTTGCTTGGTTTGAGGTCTCGATGAACTATCTTCAATTGAGACTCTTCGTGAAGGTATTGCAGGCCTCTAGCAACTCCATTTACAATATTGAGTCTTCTCCCCCAGTCCAACTCTTTACTTTTCTGAGAATCTGGCATCCAAACAAAAAGTACTTTCTGTCATGCACTAACAAAAGAAAAAAATAAATGCACTTCTTTCGTGGAACTCAAGATGCTGCTATTGTAAAATGTTTCATTTCGAGAAACGGACACAGAGAGAAATATACCGAAAAGAAAGGTGTCCAGGCTCCTGTTTGACATGTATTCATACACAAGTAGTTTCTCGTGTTCTTCCAAGCAAACGCCTTTGAGCCTCACCAGATTCTTGTGTTGAAGCTTGGCAACTAATACTAGCTCTGTTTTCAGCTCTTGTATTCCTTGTCTGGATCCAAGTGAGAGCCTCTTCACTGCTATTTCTTGGCCTCTAGGAAGAACTCCCTGCATTTGTGAAAAGGCACACAACCATCTGCTGAGCTGCAACAAACACCTCGGGATTTAGATATGATTGCTACCTTATAAACCGCACCGAACCCTCCTTCGCCAAGCTTATTGCTTTCGGAGAAGTTATCGGTTGCTTCCTGTAGCGTGCAGAGGTCAAGAAGGAGCGAGTCGATGCTTTGGATATCATCTGGATTAGGAGAATCTGTTGGGAGGAGAATAGATATATGGTGGTGATACAGCTTATAAACACAATGATTTCTATTTATGAAGCTTGATTACCTTTAAAGTCTTTGAACGAATTAATTCTAAGTACATGCCATCTTAACAGAATGTATGTGTTCAATTATAGAGATTTTTACCAACAATATACAGAAACTAACACAGTTTCTCAGGAAAATGTTTTAGAAGAAGTACAAAACTACTTCAATTGTACTAAAAATATTACTATAATTCTTAAATATGTGTAGGTGATTATTGATTAACCATGTATGTATCTTCACTACCTAAAAATACAAGCTGGTGGTGACCATATGTATGTTTAAAACGCCAACTAAAATAGAACTGATGGAGTACATGGAAGCTAATCACTGTTCTCTCATGGTGGTAGGCCAATTGATTCATTGCCTGTGTTTCTATTACTTAAAATGATTGATGAGTGTAACCGGACTCACATGGTTTTCCTGAAGATTTCCGTGTTGTTGTTCTTATACTCCAAAAACAAAAGCATAGCACTGTGAGGGTTAATATTGCAGCTGCTAAAGGCAACGCAATGGCCAAGGCCCGTCCTGTTCTATGCCTTCCTGTCCCTGAAAAATGCAAACAGCACCAGAAGGGACCTCATATTAGCATTTGTACTATAGAAGAAAGTTCCCTGAAACCTCGAGGAAAAACAGTCACATGCAGTTTGCAATTTTGGTAAACTTGGTCTATAAAATTATATTTAATTACCAACCTTTTCTTGTTGCTTGGTATATATTTTCATGGATTGAATGTCACCGTACGTTTTTTTTTTCAAATTATAGTAGTCTATATATATGATGAAACAAGAGCCCAACAAAACCCAGCTGAAGCAACTCACTCTGGCTGATGGTGGATGGTGGCGTCATGTTCGCCGGCGGCGGCCCTGCCGACGCCGGGAGTTGCAGCAGCGGTGGGCCAGAGAAGAAACGATACGTCTCGAACCGGAAGCTGCAGCGCACTCCGAAAACTCTCCCTCCCTTCTTGCCGGTGAAATACGAGTATGGCATGAACCTCCCGATGATTTTGCCGAGGCATGTCCGGCAGTCGGCCGCCGTCATGTCCGGCGTGCACTGCGCCAGCGAGTAGATATTGGGGTAACTCTCATCGAACGGCTCTTGGCCCGTGCCGAAGCGCCTGACCGAGTCCGCCGCCGCGTAATCGGCGGTGGCGTCGACGAGCCGGCGGGAGGCAGCGTCGAACGCCCCCAGCGTTGACGCATTGAGGTTGAAGTAGTTCCAGGCGACCATGCCCCCCCGGTTGTCGGTGACGTTGGCGAGGAAGTCCCAGTCGGCGTAGCGGAGGATGCAGGGGTCGTCGTACATGGTGGCGCCCTTGCTGAACGCGCAGAGCTGCTGCGCGCTCTGGAACGCCGCGGCGAGGCAGCGCGCGCACGAGGAGGCGTTGCCGTCGCCGCGGCAGAGCGCGAGGGCGTAGACCGGCGGCGCGCCCGCGGCGCCGGTGGCGAAGAGCGCCGGGGAGGAGGACGCTTTGGCTGGGAGGGCGGCGGCGAGGCGGCGGATGTTGGCTTGGTAGGCGCTGTTGTCCGTGAAGTTGCCGGCGGTGGCGTTGCAGAGCTGCCATGGCAGCGGCTGCGCGGTGGCGAGCGGCAAGACAAGAAAGAGGGCCAAGGCGGAGGCGGCGATGGCATGGCAGCATGTGATCGTCGTCATCGCCATGGTGGGGCTGATGCCGTGAGAGCGAGGAACAGCCGCAGGTCACTGCGCGCTGATCAACCCATGGAACAAGACATACAGCTATGGTCAGGTCACGAGTCTTTCTGCCTTTAATTTGGTGCGTGTACAAACCGGCAAAGAAAGAGTCTGATAAACACTAGACGTCAGTTATGCGATCAGGCAGATAGCATCAACGAGGCAGCATGGAAATTGCAACTGGAAGTTTTGTAGTAGGCCACAAGTTTGACGATTCTCTTCCGGGCAGTCATCGTAATTACGAGTACTGATGTTTGACTGTGGATGTATCTTTCCGTCAGCCATGGAAGCCGAAATCTTCATCCCAAGGAAGTTTAAAAAAAATGTACGTGTTGATGTTTGGTTTTAGTTGGATTGAATTCATCTCAATCAAGTCTATTTAAAACCTCCATCGCCTACTCCATTTGGAATTTCCGATTCCTTTTCTGAAAATTCCGAGGTATTTTAGAGATTCCAAGCCGAATTTCAGAATTTCCGACCTCTATTGCTACAGTATTCAGTATACAGAATTTTGAAATTCTGACTTGTATCAGTCTCGGTACCTTTCTCTATGCGTCGTGGAATTCCACGACCTACAATAGCTCTGTAGAAATATTAGTGCGGTCAGCATCAAGCATGTTAACATCAAACTTCTGTACAAATTGGACCGTTGCGGAGACAACTCAATACAGTGAAAGCACTGCTTAACTTTATTTGAGAAAATCACTGCTTAACGAGACACGTCTGTTATTTTCAAAAAAAATCAAATCAGGTGGTTCTTCTGATGCTGGAATGGATCCGTGGAAAATGGAGTGCTTTCAGCATCAGAATATCATATCTGAATTGACTTGGAATAGGTCTCTAGATAATGATGTGTTTTCAGCATCAGGCCATCAGCCACGTTAACATCACAAGGACTTCAAAGGCAGCTCATTACGGTGACAGCAGGGCATCTCCCTGCATCAACCATTCAACCTCATTTCCAAGAAAGAAAAAAGATGGAGATACTAGCGGTCTAGCAGCACACAACTGGTTGGCTGACATCTATTTGCATCAACAGTCAAAGACGTAGTCATCTTGGCATAAGTTCTGTGATTGATACTTCGTTACATGACTTTACCGGAGAACTATCTTAAGGCCTTGGTCATTCCGCCAAATACGCATCTGAGCTGTCACCGGCACTACTAACCTCCTGGACGATGAAGGCTGGTCTGGACAGAGAAGGAAGACGCATTGTGCTGCTGCTAAGCATGACGTTTACCCAAGACATCATCGGCCTAGCTGCAGGGTTTCTTTGAACACATAGTAGCCCAATGTGGAGGCATTTCAACACCTGCTCAATCGGAGGATGGTCGCTCAATGATGAATCGATCAGCCCGACCACATTTCCCCTGGTCCAGTGTTCCCACACCTGCACAAGTCCAGAGTTATGATAAGAATTTTAGCTGCAAAAAGGGTTTAGCGGCAATATTCAAACACTCACAAAACTTAAGAGATCAACTTCTTGCTCGCTGTAACTGTTTCTTCTTCCAGTAACAATCTCTAGAACCAAAACACCGTAGCTAAACACGTCTGATTTGATTGAATACTGGCCGCGCATGGCGTATTCAGGTGGCATGTATCCACTGTGACAAGAGCATAATTTTACAACCTGATCAACATTTTTGACAATTAAATAGATGATTGAAGGCACACTTACTATGTCCCAGCAACACGGTGAGTGATATATTTTGATTGATCTCCACCAAAAATCTTTGCCAGGCCGAAGTCAGAGATCTTAGGTACATACTTGAAGTCTAATAGAATATTACTTGCTTTCAAGTCCCGGTGAACTATCTTCAGTTGAGAATCTTCGTGGAGATACTGTAAGCCTCTAGCAACTCCACTGATGATATTGAATCTCTTTCCCCAATCTAGCTCGTTGTTTCTCTCCGAATCTATCATTCAAATAAGAAACAATGGTGCGCTAATTGTAGTCAAGCTTCTATTGGTTGCCCTTGCACTGACCCATGTTTTCAAATCGTATAATCGATTCTAGTCGTAAGGGTACCGATAAATTGATTAGTCGTGATTAGTCGTTAATTGGTTCGATTAGTCGAGCCTAGTCGTTCCTAGTCGATGGCCTAGTCGTCCTGTGTATATACTAGGACTAATATGATATACTATATAGTACAAAGCAAGGGTTAACAAAAAAAGTAGTAATACAACAAGATGAAGGAGACATACTAACCATCAATCCATCACAGAAACTCCAAGCTTGAGATCCTAAACTCAACACTTAAGAATTTCACTTGACCCTCACAATCGTATATATATCTAAAACCCAATGGCCGTATTCCCACCAAGTCAGTCCAATACCAGCCTAAAACGATCAAAATGCTAGTCGTCTCCTAACCTGATCGAATGATTAATCGTGATTAGTCGGTGATTAATCGGACGACTAGATATCTAGTCGGTCTAATCGAATCGTTGGCATAATCGATGTGAGGATACTGATAAGGTCGACTAATCGTGACTAATCATGATTAGTCGGATGACTTAAAAACATGGGCACTGACCGCATTGATGTTGTTTAATAAAAAATAAAAAAAACAATGGGAATAGATATTTACCAAAAAGAACGGTATCAAGGCTTCTATTGGGCATATATTCATACACAAGTATTTTCTCGTGTTCTTGCAAGCAAACACCAATAAGCCTCACAAGGTTCTTGTGGTGAAGCTTAGCAACCAGAACTAGCTCACTTTTCAGCTCTTCAATTCCTTGTCTAGATGTCTGACACAACCTTTTAACCGCAATGTCTTCACCATCAGGTAGGACCCCCTGACCAAGTAAAGATACTTAACATTCAGAAAATTATGACCAACAATAATACATACAGAATACAGAAAATTATGACCAACAATAATACATAAAGAATACAGTTACAGACAGGAAGATGTACCTTAAAAACCATACCAAATCCTCCTTTGCCGAGCATTTTGGATTCGGCAAAGTCTTCTGTAGCAACTCTCAACGTTGACAGATCGAGAAGAAGCAAATCGGCTCCTTGTATACCATCTGAACTAGTTGAGTCTATTGGGAGACGAAGTACACAAGGATGCAAAGTAAAACCTATATGAGCTTGTATGTGTACCGAATTCATTAATTGACTAGCTATTATATTTCATATTTCGAAAAGGTTAGGTGGCCTTACAAGGTCGAAAAGGTTGTGCTCCTGGTGTTCTCCTCCTTGACCAAAAGCACACCATGGTTATGGCCAGCGTTGCAGCAATTGTAGGCATCAAAATTGCTAGGACTGTACGTGTCTTATTTCTCGGTTTGTCTGAAAAATAAAACAAAATTAATTTGTATTGGACAAGTCTTAATAGATCTTTTAACCTAAAATGAAATTCTGAATATATACGAATTAAAAGGTGACATTTTGAGATACTTTCAATCAAACATCTTCTTTTACAATTAATGGTACGATACCTGAACTTGTGGTCGCCGGTGCTGGTGCAGGCGCAGGCGGTGTCCAAACGAACGCTGGAAGCTGCAGCAGCGGGCTGCCAGAGAAGAAAGGATACACCTCATACCTGAAGGCACACCAGGTGCTGAAAACTCCCCCACCGTTGAATCCACTGAAATACGTCGGCAGCTGACTAACAATCGTGCTCAGACATGCCCGGCAGATGCCCGCCGTCTTGTCCGGCGTGCACTGCGACAGCGCGTAAATCCTGCGGCCGGCCGAGTCCTCGTCTCCCGTGCCGAATCTCCTGGACGAGTTCTCAGCTGCGTAGTTGGAGATGGCGTTGACGAGCTTGCGGACAGAGGCATCGAACGCCTCCGCCGGCGTGCTCGCGAGCTGGGAGTCCCGGATGATGTAGGTGTTGTTGTTGTCGATGTCGTAGCGATAGTCGAGTAGGAAGAAGTTGCGGTTGGAGAAGCGGAGCTGGCAGAGGTCGTAGAAGATGAGGACGTCTCTGAAGAGTGGGCATTCGCTCTGCGCGCCGGCGAAGGCGGCGGCGACGCAGCTCTCGCAGGCGGAGGCGTTGGCGTCGCCGCGGCAGAGGGCGAGGGCGTAGACGACGTCGGGGGCGGAGCCGAAGATGTCGTTGGCGTAGAGGACGGGGCTGGAGGAGGTGCTCTTGGGGAGGGTGGTGGAGAGCCGGTTGATGTTGGCTTGGTAGGTGCTGTTCTCTCCGTAGCTGCCGCTGGAAGGAGCCGGGCCGCACAGGAGCCACGGCGGCGGTTGCTCTTGAGCAACAGTGAGAGGCGGCGCATGGAGGGCGGCGGCGAGGAGAAACAAGGCCGCGGCAACAACGCCGCCGGTGGTGAGGTGGGGACAAAAGCAGCGCGGCGTGGGTCCTCGCCGCGTGCCCATGGTGGTCGCTGCTCAAACCTCAAAGGGAAGAGTTTTTGCTCGTGTGTAACGACTAAGTATAACCATCAAGAGAACATATGTGCGTGATTGGACGGGAGGAATGGTTGACTTGACTCTGACCATATTCCAAACGATTGAAGGGCTAGTTAATTTGGACCTCTTAATACAGAGATATTATATTATATTAAGTGAAAATAATAAAAGATACGACGGTCCAAGAGAGAGTGAACTGGAACCTGTTTATTTAATTTCTAAATCAATTAAACGAATTTTAGTTTAGAAAGCTACTAGTATCGTCCCAAGTCTATAGTTAGGAATGCAAGGATCAAGTATGAACTAACAAGCACGCTAGCAAGAGACAATCCTAGATAAAACAGCACACTAACATGATCATCAACATCATATCCTAGGCAAGAAGATACTTGAAAGAAAGAAAAGTTTGAATTAAATTGCACAAATTGAATACGAGAGAGTAAAGAGAGGAGAGGGATCACTTTATTTTTTTTCCAGTGCTAAAATAGTAGATGGAATCTTTTAAGCATCCATTTAATTTGCCTAGAAACTAAAGGAAAAATAATTTTAGGGAAAGTGTTAAAAAAGTCTTATATTTTTCCAATACAAAACTAATTTTATATGAACTTTTAAGATTATAAACTAGATTATAGGGTTTTTTATAATTTTTCTAAGAAAAAATATTTACAAACCATTTTTTCAAAAGGACCATTTTACGTCCTCGAACTGTCTACCAAGGTCCAATTTACCTCATCCGAAACCACCGTAAAAAACATCGAGGATGAAAAACAACTTGTTTTTAAAGTTGAGGACCTCAAATATCCGGTTTTGATGGGGAACTGAAATCAGACTTTGACGATAGTTGAGAGATGCCAAAAGAACTTTTTCCTTAGGGAAAAGACGGCGGCGGGGCAGGCATCCGGTAGTTGGGCCTTTCATATTCGGCCCATTATGTGAGCTTCCGGCGCCGCCATCTGCTATCCCAGCCAGCCACCGGAGGGAGCAGTTCCAAGTTCCAACTGAAACCATTCCATGTCCACTATCACGGCGCCGCCGCCCCCCCGGCGTAATCCGCGTCGAGGATCCCGGCGCCCCGCCAGAGTCCTCCTCGACACCGAGGCCGTCGTCGGCATCCACAAGAGCAACACCACCGCCCAAGACCGCACCCGGAACGGGGAGCCCATCCAGGTCTCCTTCTGCCTCAAGCGCCCGCCGCAGCCGTCCACGCTCTTCGTGCACAGCTCCGATCTGAACCGGTCGGCGCCGCCGGACATCCTCTACTCGGCGGACGACCTCCTCCTCCTCCGCGTCAACATGAGGCCCCGGCCCCCCTTCACCCCCTGGCCCTTGTATGACATGGACTACGACTATTTCGTCTACCGGGCCGATCCCTCCCGTCCGTCGCTCCAGCTGCTCCGGCGCCCTCACCCCTACTTACACAAATCCGACGTCGGCCTTCTCCCTCGTTCAGGTGGGCATTACACCACAGCTGCGTTGAATTTCACAGGCACTCCTTGCCGGTACGAACTTCATGTGTTCGACTCCGTTACCTTGACCTGGAGAAGCAACATTTTGTCTGCGCCACAGCACTACGACGACGACGACGACTCTCCGGTGAAAACTCACAGCTACGACCGTGCCCGGGTTCATCATCATACAACCACAGCGATCACCATCGGAGGCGAAGGTGGTACCATTGGCTGGGCCGATCTTTGGCGTGGCATCCTGCTCTGCGATGTTCTTGACTCCCCGCCCGCCCTCCGTGCCATGCCACTCCCCTCGCCGTCGTTGGAATCAGGTGGCAATGCAGCGCAAAGTCGCGGCATTTCCTTCATCAGTGGCAATGACTGTCGTCTCAATTTTGTTCACATGGAAATTACTGGGGAACGTTTTGCAGAAATGGATGATGAGACAGGTTGGCCTTCTGTCCGGGTGGATGACTGGGTGCTCACCACATGGAGCAACAAGACCATGGGAAGTGCCCTGGAAGATTGGCATAAGGAATCCATGGTCCGAGCTTCCAGCATCGCAATCGACCCGGCGATTTCACGGGTTCTGGAGGATACTGGATTGCTGCGTGATAACAACGAGGCCGCAGCAGAGCGGCGAGGCCTGCAGAACCTCTCCATGTATCAGCCCTCTCCCTGTGTCAGTGGTGAAGATGTCGTTTACTTGGTGGCCAGGGGGAAGTTTGGTCACTCAAAGGCATGGATCCTTGCCGTTGACATGAAGAATGGAGGAACGCTGCGATCTGCGGCTTACTTTGGCATTCGAGAATACAGTGGTGTTCATGTCATCTATTGCCCTAGTAGAATCTCCAAGTACATGAATCCGGCAAAGTATGGAGGTAATTAACCTTTTCTACTATAGCTGCAAATGCCTACTCCTCCTTAGACCCTCATCTGCCTGGTTCTCAGTTGTCCTTAGACCCTCATCTGCCTGGTTCTTTGTTGTCCTTAGACCCTCATCTGCTTGGTTCTTAGTTGTCCATACATTATAATTATCACTGCTGTGGCATGTGCCTAATAACTTTAGTGTCATCTGCTTCTCTTGTGGATGATTATACTAATTTGACTATAGATTTCCAAGAACTGCCTATGGCTTGGATTGGACACTTTATCATTTATTTTACTACCCCAGTTAGTAATCTCACAAGTAGATCGATTAGATATTAATTTGAAGTAGCAGACAATGGACATATCTCTGAAATATGAATGGTTTTGTGTGCTGGTTAATCAACAAGGTAAACTAGCCTTTGGTCCACGAGGGGCGTGTTCTAAAGGATTATGCTTCCTTTGTAAAGGTATCAATATAATAGTGATAAGTATGACAGTGCATATCCAACAAATTTGTAGGAAGGCTTTGTTATGTATTAATGGAAAGTAATTTTTTTATATTCACTCTCAATTCCAGTAGAGTACAAGTCCTACAGGATATGAATGTTTTCCCCTTTTATCGAGTCGACAGTTGAGATTGTGTTTCATCTGTTCCCAGTTGAATTTAGCAGCGCATGTACGTGAAGATCCCATGACAATCGCATAATGGAAATGAAACTATTTTTTGGGAATGACATGTTGCATCTAAATCAAATTATTGTTTATACTTTAAGAAAGGCAGTTCACCAGGTGTTTACGCTGTTTCACTGTATGCTATAACAGATGTCAAGGATGCTGAAGACTCACATGGAGATGGGGCCGTGAAGTTGATAAGACTCACATGAAGGGCACCGTATCCTATGGAAACTAGGCCTTTTGCGTAAACTTTGAAAACTCCAACGAAGGCCACATGATCCCCATCCGAGGACACTGGATAGAGGTGGGGAATTTTTACAACTAGCCGCCTGCCTCTCCCCCACCAGCCCC
Source organism: Echinochloa phyllopogon (assembly GCA_033239725.1). Taxonomy (NCBI): domain Eukaryota; kingdom Viridiplantae; phylum Streptophyta; class Magnoliopsida; order Poales; family Poaceae; genus Echinochloa; species Echinochloa phyllopogon. Next base: position 5,940,613 of record BTCW01000003.1, read on the forward strand.
TGTTTTTTTTGCACTTCCACCCCTGCCTCGTGACCGTTCCGTCTCCGTCCGTCCGTGCCGTCTCCTGTGGCCTTCGTTGGAGTTTTCAAAGTTTACACAAGAGGCCTGATTTTCATAGGATACGGTGTCCACATGAAGATGGGTCGGTGAAGTTGATTATGATACCTAGGATGGGTTATCAATCTTTTAATAGTGTTCATGATGTCTGTCATGTCACCTTTGTTATGTATCTGAGTTATGAGGCTGGAGTACTTTGATTGTGGATTTCCTCTTGTCTCCATCGAACCAACTTATGATTGTTGACGAATTTGAGTTTTAGAGCATTTTTTTTGCCTGCTACTGTTAATCAGCCAATGTATGCCCCACTGTTCACTCTCAGGATCATGGCCAATTTTGCCTTGGGGATGAACCGCTCCACAGATTTCTCTCCAGCTCTCGTGGCGCAGCACAACGTAGTTCTGCTTCATGGATGTATGGACAAAAGATTTGTTTTTGACCACGTCAATCAAAATAATATCTCAAGCAACAAAAGGAGTCCAAATGGTGGCCAACTAATTCAACCGACGGAAGGCGGGCCCCCTTGTTTCAGCTAATGCTAGAGCAAAGTACACGAGGCTAATATCGGACTAATTTGTTACTGAAAAGGGAGAGAAGGGAAAAGAAGAAGTAAGAAAACTGATGGAGAAAGTGACATTGGCGACCACTTTCGATCGCGCGCGGGGGCGACGAGCGGCGCTTCGACGTCGTTAAGGTTCCGGGGTGTGCAGCAGGCCCTAGAGCCGTGGTGGAGTTAGGAATTAAATATTGGTTGTACATAGACATTAGTGAACCGAACAATTATCGTATACAAGTTTAATGTCCATAAAAACAAAATATACATGGTATAGTACAAAAAGTTCTTTAGCCCATTATCCATACGATATGCTGAAACTATCAAAAAATAAAGAAAAATTATAAAATAACTCGACGAGGTCTTTTTATTTTTTTATTGATGTTTTTGATTTTTTTGAGAATGACACAGTACAACGCAGACGCTCGCACCCGACAGATCTGGATTCCTGAAGTCACCATTGGCACCTCGTTGTCGACGGGAACACCGCTTGCCACTTAACGCATAGCGCCAAAAAATCCCAGGAAAAGGTGCGAGCACCAGGATTTGAACCCTAGTGGGTAGCGTCCCACTGGACCGTCCTACCATTGGACTGCAAGCCAATTCGCTATTGATGTTTTTGATGTAGAGAATAAATCATGTTTCTCTTGGGCTAGATAGTGAGACTTGCAGGTAGCTATAGCATGTTTCTCAGATTTACTTGTATGATTCCAAAGCCTAAAGCCCCCATCCACAAAATTATTCTCAAGCCACTCGACATCATAAAATGGCTCATCATCAGAAAATGCCTCGTCATCATCGTCTTTGTCATGAATCTTCTCATGTTGATCTTCATGGATTACTGCTGTTGTTGCTACATCACCCACGACTTCAATTTCATTGCCTGCCACTTCTGGTTTGGTTCTACTTAAGTGTCACTATGGTGGTGACTGATTGTGCTTTTGTAGAGAGCATGTGTAGGAATAAACCATGCTCAAGCTAAGCCAGGCTAGCGCCATACAAGAAACTATTGTTTGACTGGCTCGACAGAAATTAAATTGGCTTACTTTGTGCTTTTCTAGTTGCCTGACTTGTGTAAATTAGATATAAATTTAGGGGTTACTTTAGTCTATTTTCATAATGGGATAGGTGTATAATTTTTTAGAAAACATAATAGATCTAATGTATATTATTTTTTGAACTTTATCTAATGTCTATTATTATTTATTTATGATGATTAAATTATATTAATTTAAAGGTTAAATGTTTCTAATTTTTATGAGAATTTTTAGATTTTTTTCTAGGTGAATATTAATGTGCAGGCTCCAATTAAGTAATAGTAACATAAAATAGGGTATAGAATCAAAATAATGTTACAAACCAGCAGAAAAGAAGAAACATTGACCCGTCAGCAATATAATTGTGGCTCAGTTCTAACAATGTTACCAGATCTGTCAGCTACAGTAAGCACATAGCCTCATAATGAATATATAAAGTAGGGGCTGCTTCTATCTTCTAAAGCCTGGGATTTATACCTCAACTACAACGATATCCTCCATATTTTAACAGCTACTTTCTTTGTGACAAATAGGATCCTTCCGTCGGTATCTCATCTTTCTCCCCGCCCCCTCCCATCGTAGGTTTCATCTCCTTCACTCCTTTCTCTTTTCTCTAATACAAACTAAAGTTTTAACCTGTTATTATAATTCTTAAACTACAATACATGGAGTTGGGGTCCTGTTTTTTTAGATAATGGAAAAAACATTCGGCTTCAAACATCCTCCAGCGAGAGAATGCATCAGACCATAAGCGTTACAAAGAAAATGCACATGTTCTACATGAACATGAAGCAAGACATCAGAAAATCTGATGTAACAAACAAAAATTACAAAATTAAGAAAAAAGACAAGGAGAAACTCAATTTCCCAAACAAGCTAAACTAGGTAATATATCTCACTCTCGGCAGCATATTTCGTAATGCATGGAGTTGGGGTCCAACTTATCTAGATTTTCTTTGTTCTTCGATGATATATATAGTATTTTCATTCTTCTTTGTACTATTTATGTAATTGCATATCTAGATTTTTTATGCTCTTCATCAATACTCATGTTTTTCACTTGGGTTAATTTGTAGTACGTTTTCTCGTAACTGTGGTGCACGTAGCTAGGAAGGTGGTTTACTGATGGAGTTTGCTTCGCGTGATTGGCCACGCAAACCCCACCGGAGTGATTGTAGTTTGACCCATCACACACCACCTATTATTCTTGGAGAATTGACAATTTGACACACCCGGTGCGGTGCCGAACCTCTCCTCCCTTGAAGCGAAGCGATAGAGACCAACCCAGACAGAGATCACCATGGCAACGCGGCGGTCCACACCCTACTGCTTTTGTTGCCATCTCGCCGCCGCCGCGACCTGCTGCTTTCTCCTCGCCGCCCTCCATGCGCTGCCCAGCCTTGGCCAAGAGGACCCGCCGCCGTGGCTTCTGTGCGGCGTCGACGACAGCGGCAACTACACGGCGAACGGCACCTACCAATCCAACATCAACCGCCTCTCCGCCACGCTCCCCAAGAACACCTCCTCCAGCCCCGTCCTCTACGCCAACGACAGCGCCGGCTCCATCCCGGACCGCGTCTACGCGCTCGCCGTCTGCCGCCGCGACGCCAACGCCTCCGCCTGCGAGAGCTGCGTCGCCGCCGCCTTCGCTGGCGCGCAGCGGGAGTGCCCGCTCGTCAAGGACGTCCTCATCTTTTACGACCTCTGCCAGCTCCGCTTCTCCAACCGGATGTTCTTCCTCGACGAGGACAACTTCATCACGGCGACGTACGTCATCGGCGCTCCGATCAGCGGCGGCAACGCGTTCGACTTTGATGCCGCCGTGAGCCTGCTCGTCAACGCCACCGCGGACTCCGCCGCCGGGAACGCATCCAGGAGATTCGCCACCGGAGAGATGGGCTTCGATGGTGAGAGCACCCATCGCAAGATCATCTACGCGCTGGCGCAGTGCACGCCGGACAACAGGGTGGACTTCTGCCGGACCTGTCTCGGCCAGATTATTAATCAGCTGCCCAAGTATTTCAGCGGGAGGAATGGTGGGGGGATTTTCGGAACCTGGTGCACCTTCCGGTATGAGATGTATCCTTTCTTCTCCGGCCGCCCGCTGCTGCAGCTTCCGGCGTTCATGGCGACGCCGCCAGCGCGTGCACCTGAGCTACCGGCGACTAGAAATCAAGGTAAAGTACAAAGTTCTGAAGGCATATATTTTCCCATACAAATGTTGACCGGGTCATACAAAGTTTGATCAAATATACATCATATTTTTTCTCTTTGTTTAAGCAAATGCATGTTCCATTACGATAAATATCTTATTAATACTTGCCCCATATGAACTTAGTGGCCTTTTTAAATTTGCAGGCAAGTCGAGAAATAAGACAGGTATAGTCCTAAAAATTATGATGCCTATAATTGCCGCACTTGTGGCAGCTACCGTGATATGCTTTTGGAGAAGGAAGAGAAGATCAGCGGGACAATCTTTTCAACCTTGTAAGTCCTATTACCCTTTTCAAATTATGCAATACTAAGATCAAGTCAAATAATGGATTCAGTACACAGAGAGACTAGCCACAGCGAAAGAAGATGGTCTGATTTAGCTGAATTTCATTTCATTATCTTTGAAAACTAAAGCGCATACAGGTCTACCTAGTTACTTTACATCACAGTGTGCTTTTCTTCCAATAGATTCAGATGGTTCAGGTGATATTCAAGGAGCTGATATGCTACTTCTCGATCTGTCAACATTGCGAGTTGCTACGTATGACTTTGCTGAAAGCAAAATACTTGGTAAAGGAGGGTTTGGTATAGTCTATAAGGTACAAGTGTACAACATCATACCGTATATATCTTTTTTCCATATATATCTTTATCTGATATAATTTTCCAACCGTAAAAGTATCTTTACTTGAATAGGGAGTCCTACCAGATGGTCAAGAAATTGCAGTTAAAAGGCTGAGTCAGAGTTCTAGACAAGGAATTGGTGAGCTGAAAAGTGAGCTTGTTCTGGTTGCTAAGCTTCACCACAAGAACCTTGTGAGGCTTGTCGGTGTTTGCTTGCAAGAACATGAGAAAATACTTGTGTATGAATATATCCCAAATAAAAGCCTTGATACTATACTTTTTGGTAAATCGCTCATCTCAGTGTTTTTTAGAGAATCATAGTGTAAGTAGTGCAAGTGCCACCAAAAGCTTGATTATAACTAGCACAAAATGTTAATTGTTATCTGAATGTAGATCCTGTGAGAAATACAGAGCTAGATTGGGGAAAGAGATTCAAGATTATCAGTGGAATTGCGAGAGGCTTACAATATCTTCACGAAGATTCTCAATTGAAGATAGTTCACCGTGATCTGAAAGCAAGTAACATTCTATTAGACTCCGATTATGTACCTAAGATCTCTGACTTCGGCTTAGCAAAGATTTTTGGTGGAGACCAATCAAAATATGTCACTCATCGTGTCGCTGGGACATAGTAAGTGTGCCTTCAGCCTTTCCTTAATAAAGATTATATATGTTAAAAATGGTAATCAGGCTGTAAAGTTATGCTCTTGTCACAGTGGATACATGGCACCCGAATACGCCATGCGTGGTCTGTATTCAATCAAGTCGGACGTGTTTAGCTTCGGTGTTTTGATTCTAGAGATTGTTACCGGAAGAAGGAACAATGGCTCAAATAACAGCGAGCAAGATGTTGATCTCTTAAATCTTGTGAGTGTTTGATGAATGATGACTGCTAGTAAACTCTTCTCGCAGACAAAGTCTCATTATAATACTTAACTTTGGTGCAGGTTTGGGAGCACTGGACCAGGGGAAATGTGGTCGGGTTGATCGATCCATCATTGAGCGACCATCCTCCCATTGAGCAGGTGTTGAAGTGCATTCACATCGGGCTACTATGTGTTCAAAGAAAACCTGCAGATAGGCCGATGATGTCGTGGGTAAACGTCATGCTTAGCAGCAGCACAGTGCGTCTTCCTTCTCTTTCCAGGCCAGCCTTCTACTTCCAGGAGGTTAGTGCTAGTGACAGCAGCTCAGATGCGTATTTGGCAGAACGGCCAAGAGCTTCAGAGTGCACTGAAAGTTCACCGGTAATGTCACATAACAATGTATCAATTACAGAACTCGTGCCAAGGTGAGTACACGTATTTGACGGTTGATGCAAACAGATGTTCAACTAGTATTTCATCTTTTTTCTTTCTTTCGTGGAGATAAGGTTGGTGCAGGGGAGATGCCCTGCTTTCACCGTATTGAGCTGTGTCTGCAATAATTGTGCCATTTGTTGAAGTCTTTGTGATGTTAACGTGACTGATGCTGAAAGCACAGCAGTTTATAGAGAACTATTCCAAGTCAAAGCTCTTAGAATGTGATATAGATATACTGATGCTGAAAGCACTCATTTTCTACGGAGCCAGATTTTGATAAGAGATGGTATTTGGTCAAGTGGTGCTTTTCACGGGCTTATATATACAATACAACGGTCAAAAATATATGTGTCTACTACATCTAAATGCGCTAAGTTTATGGAGCGATGGGTCGCGCGGACGCGCTTGCGCGCGACCCACTCGCGCCGCCGCGCGGCGCTGCCAGAGGCGGAGAAGACGGCTAGGGCGGTGCCGGGGTTAGGGTTCCGGGGTAACCTGGAGGGGCTCCAGTCGCCGGCGGACATAGAAAGGGTGGCTGGGGCGGCGGGCGGCCTGGCGGGGGCGACGGGCGGAGGGCCGGGTGGCGATGGCGCCGCCGGCTGGGCGGTGGGAGACCCTCGGTGGGCGGTGCGGGCGGCGGGGGCGGAGAAGGCGGAGGAGATCGAAACGGCGCCGACGAGGTTAGCGCGGGGCCGCGGCAGTAGGCGGCGGCGAAGGCGGCGGAGGCCGCCGGAGCCGGGGGAGGAGATGGCGGCGGGGGCGAAGGAGGCGGCGGCGAACGCGGCCGACGGGTTAGCGTCGGCCGCGGTGGTGGGCGGCGGCGGAGGCGGCGGATGCCGCCGGAGCCGGGAGAGGAGACGGCGGCGGGGGCGAAGGGGCCGCCGGCGGCGGCGAGTCGCGCGGTGCGCTAACGCGCGACCCGTCGCGCATTAGCGCGGTCCATCTAAATGACAAAGATATCTTGGAACACCCTATTTGTATCGACCTTTTTTTGGCGTAGTATATGGCAGACATGCGGTGTGACAGGGCTGGCTGCGTAGATGAAGAACGTGTGGCATACAGTAGAGAGGCCACTAGTTCTTTTTTTTTTAGAGTGGAAGCGGATATTTGATATGGTGTCTATGGTCGCGATAGGAGTTGCGAAAATCAATAAGAAAATAAACTGCATAAAAGAAGAAACTGGTGAAGTCAAGGCTTGTATTATTGAAGAAGTCCATTTGATTCCGATTGTCTAGAGGGGTTGGTTTTCGAGAGAAGTGATCACGAGGCTCAAAATCTTTGTATTGTAGAACTCTATCTGATTCTGATGGTCTATAGGACATAGATTAAGTAATACCCTAAGCAATATACTCCTAAAAAGGGACGATCAACAACGAAAAGAGTAACCATTTTTTATATCTGAGTTCAATGTGAATGATAGATATAATTTGGTTAACGTTTGTAACGTTTTGTTAGTAAATAGTAACGCCATTCTATATAACTACAAAAGAATATATCCCATAAACGAATTCAAAGAAATAAATCGGACTCGCTCATTTGTATATCACTGATCTATTATTGTAACCGACGTTATAGCAATATGTATTTACGCAATTTCTGTTAGTATTCTTTTTTCTGTTTTGAGTTTTTTTATAACTTCTGTTTTCGAGCTTGACTTGTCTTTGGTCGTCGCCTCATCGGTCCCCCGTAGCTAGTAGTATTTGTCTTTCCGGTTTATAAACGCAGACACATCTATTGGCAACAAATTCAGATGCAATAAAGCAACCTGTGGGTTTGCATCATCAATCATAGACAAGTCAGACATCCCGAAACATTCCTATCATTTTCTTTGAACTTTTGACTTTACTATTGACGTTGCCACGTTGGTCAAAGTTCAAAGTTGCCGTGCTGCCTAATTAATTATACCACTAACACGTTTATACTAGTTTTTTTTACCTACTCTTTGTTGAGCCGTCGGTCCTGTACTGTATCTTGGTTTGGCGGTCATTGTACGTAGTAATGGCAGAAAGTCAGGTCAAGTGACCATTTCTCCTAAGCCTTGATTTTGTTCTTGCAAGTAGCAGAATAATGAGCACAAGTAGCAGAAGTTGATTTTGTTCTTGATTTTTCCTAGGTTGAGCTCTACTTGTTATCTAATATAATGAGTAGAAGTAGCAGCTCGACTTGGCTCATTAGTAGCTTGAGTCTGCTTATTTAGCTCATCACGAGCTACATTACTGGTAGTCTGGTACATGAACCCACAGATTAACATAGCAAACTAATAATATTTTAACAAAACTATCACTAAAATTCTTACATTGCTGCTGACGATTAGCGGTGCTTCTGCTTACACCCCCGTAATAAGGCTGTTTGCACTGGCCTCCTGGACGTGTTTGGAGGAAGCGTATAGAGGAAAATGTGCTGCAGCGGTGTCCTCCAGGAGCTCCCCTACGGGAGCGGAGGCGGGCGGTTCCTCCACATCCAGGGGTGTACGGGCGTCTCCCCTACCGCGCCACCGTGGCGGTGGGGCCCACGCGGCCCATCCGCTCGCTGCTCCCGCCTCGTCGTGCCGTCGCCGCACGCCTCGCCGTGCACCTGCTCCGCCGCACCCGCCCCGACATCGACGGCCTCACCGACCGCGAGCTGCCCGCCGCCGTCCGCCCGCGCCCCAGTCGCCTCCGCCGCCGCCTGTGCTTCTCGGCGCGGTGGAGGTTGATGTGCGGGATGTGGCCGCCGCTGCCCACATGGCTCCCGCCGCCGCGCCGCACGAAGCCTGCCCGCCCAAGCCGCTCCCGCCTGCTCGCCCGCGCCCGCCACGAGGAGCCTCGTCGTCGCGAGCAGCGGCTTGAGGAGCCGCGCCGCGAGGCCCGCCGCCGCTCGTCGCCTCCCTCCGCCGCGAGCCCCGCCGCCGCTCGTCGCCTCCCTCCGCCTGCCGCCTCCCTCGCGCTGGCGGACCGACGTCGCGGGGAGAGAGGGTGGGGGAAGCGGAAGGGGGCGTGGGGAGGTCGCGAGCGGATCCGCGACGGCACGGCGTTCGGCGCCTTCCCGGCCTCGTCCTCCTCCGCGGCGGCCGAGAGAGGGACTCGGCAACGGCAACGGCGACGACCACCTCCTCTGCCCGCAGCCGTCGCCTCCACGCTCGAGCCGACGCCGTCCGCAGCCACGTTGGAGTCGGGCGGGTTGGAAGCTCGATGGGTGGAGAGATGGCGCGCGGCGCCGTCCGAGGCTCATCCACAAGATGATGGGGCTGGGGAGGGGGAAGGGAGGGAGAGGAGGGGGACGGAGAGCGGCCGGAGGGGGCGGAGTGGCGGCGGGCGGCGCGGAGGAAGGAAGGGGTCGGCGTGGGGATGGTACGCAGGCATGCGGCCGGTGGGAAGGAAAAAAAGGTGGGATGAGAAAACGAATAAAATACGTGGTAGTTGGAATAGAGAAGTACAGAGAAGAGATGGATGCGGAAGAAATTGAGATAGATGAAGGAATCTTGATGACTAGAATAAAATATTCTGTTTAGAAGAAGCAAATAGAGGAAGACGAGTGCGAACAGCCTAATGACACCAAACATGCCACCTCGTTTCTCATCAGTCAACTCGTAAGCGGTCTGGACACGTTACTCATTACTCTACTACTAGTACTACCTTCTTCCCCTCACCGTCGTCAGGTCCGGGCATCACCACCATGGCGATGGCGATGACGATGACCCTGCGCTTCCATCCTACACTTGTCTACTGCCTCTTCGCCTCCGCCGCCGCCCTTCTCCTCGTCTTCCCACTCTCCACCACCGCACAACCGCTTCCGTGGCAGCTCTGCAACGCCACCGCCGGCAACTTCACGGAGAACAGCGCGTACCAGGCCAACATCCGCCGCCTGGCCGCCGCCATCCCCGCCAACGCGTCCTCCTCCCCGGTCCTCTTCGCCAAGGGCGCCGCCGGCGCCGCGCCGGACGCCGTCTACGCCCTGGCGCTCTGCCGCGGCGACACCAACACCTCCTCCTGCGCGAGCTGCGTCGCCAAGGCCTTCGACGACGCGCAGCAGCTCTGCGCGTTCAACAAGGGCGCCACCATGTACGACGACCCCTGCATCCTCCGCTACGCCGACTGGGACTTCCTCTCCAACGTCACCGACAACCGGGACATCATGATCGCCTGGAACTACGACAACGTCAGCGCGTCGGTGGCGCCGGCGATGGACGCCGCCACCGGCCGGCTCGTCAACGCCACCGCCGAGTACGCGGCGGCGGACGCCGCCAGGCGTTTCGGCACGGGGGAGATGGGGTTCGACGAGACCTACCCGGAGATCTACTCGCTGGCGCAGTGCACGCCGGACATGACGGCGGCCGACTGCCGGAGATGTCTCGGCAGGATCTATAGGTGGATAGCGCCCGAATATTTCGCCGGCAAGCACGGTGGGAGGGTGTTCGGGGTGCGCTGCAGCTTCCGATTTGAGACATATCGTTTCTTCTCCGGTAGTACGCTACTGCAAATCCCGGGGCCGGCGCCGGTGAATGTGACGCCGCCGCCGCCGCCGCCGCCGCCGGTGAATGTGACGCCGCCGGCGGCCAACGGCCAAGGTGAGTTGCTTATACAGAAAAATCACTCATCGTTCAGCTACGGTTTTTATTTGGCGGGTGATTTCTTTTTGTAAAGATAACTGAAAATAGTTTATCAAAACTGTGGTGGTTGATATGAGCTCAACAAGAATAGATAGATAGATATATCAAGCAATATAAAAAAAGACAATCGGACGACTCTTTTTTTTTTGCACCGAATTGGAAAATCCATATAGATACACTGAACCTTTTTTCATGGAAGTTCTAGCGCGCTAATATGTGTCTCGTCTCGTCTGGTACTGCTTTCAGTTTCAGGGAGAAGAAGGAATAAAACGGGACTGGCCTTGGCCATTGCACTGCCTCTAGCTGCTGCAATATTAGCTCTCGCAGTGACATGCTTTTGTTTTTGGAGCAGAAGAAGAGCAGCGGCACAAAAGGACTCAACAAAACCATGTAAGCCTGGCTAACTTCATTAATCATTTCAAGTCATGTAAACACGGTTGAAGCAGGGTAGAGGCTCCCTACATATATTTATTAATGTAATCACTCTTTTTATTTTTATATTAGTTATAAGACAGTACTTTTTATGATTTCTCCTGATAGAATTTTTGGTGAAAACTTTGTAACAATTGACTTCACATTCTAGTTAAGAGGATATCTATAAAAAAAGATCACATATTCACCAACTTATGATAAGGCCGCAATCAAGTTTCATGTAAAGAAAACTTGTGTATATAACTTGAGTATTTCTCTTCCCAACAGATTCTACTAATCCGGACGACATTCAAAGCGTCGATCCGCTCCTCCTCGACCTATCGACTCTGCGGGTAGCAACGAATAACTTTGCTGAAAGCAATAAGCTTGGCGAAGGAGGATTCGGTGCGGTTTATAAGGTAGAGCCCATATCGAAATCTTAGACGTGTTAGTGTTGCAGCTTTGTTGACTGTAGAGACTGCCTTTTGACCTCACACATGCATGCAGGGAGTTCTTTCTGATGGCCAAGAAATTGCAGTGAAGAGGTTGTCACTTGGCTCCAGCCAAGGAGTAGAAGAGCTGAAAACAGAGCTAGTATTAGTTGCCAAGCTTCAACACAAGAACCTCGTGAGGCTCATAGGCGTTTGCTTCGAAGAAGATGAGAAACTGATTGTGTATGAATACATGCCAAACAGAAGCCTCGATACCATTCTTTTCGGTACATTTCTCTTCATGTCTGGTTCTCAAAATGACATTCACACTGGCAAATCCTAAGTGCCAGGAAAGAGGCACATCTTTTCTTTTCTTTTACTTTGGGGGTTAGTGTATGACAGAAAACAGTTTCTTGTTTGGATCACAGATTCTCAAAGAAGTAAAGAGTTGGACTGGGGGAAGAGGGTCAAGATTGTAAACGGAGTTGCTAGAGGCTTGCAATATCTTCATGAGGAGTCTCAGTTGAAGATAGTTCATCGGGACCTGAAACCAAGCAATGTGCTACTTGACTCTGATCACAACCCAAAGATCTCAGACTTTGGGTTAGCAAAACTCTTCGACAATGATCAATCCCAGGGTGTCACTAGCCACATTGCTGGAACATAGTAAGTATTATTCTGCATTTCCTCGACAAATTATCTAGATAGCTAAGGTGCATATCAGCGTATGAAGATAGTTTTTGTTCCATATTTCAGCAATAACTGTTTTCTTTCCAAATTTCAGTGGATACATGGCACCAGAATATGCGATGCACGGGCAGTATTCAGCCAAATCAGACGTTTTCAGTCTTGGCGTTTTGATCTTGGAGATGGCCACAGGGAGGAAGAACACAACCTTTGATAACTCGGAGGAATCTGTTGACCTCTTAAGCCTTGTGAGTACTACCTATGCAGCTAACGAATTTAACTCTAACAGTCAAATAAATTACAGCTTTCATAAAACAAAGGATTTACCGCATACAAATGTACGTGCAGGTATGGGAACACTGGACGATGGGGACAATTGCAGAGTTGCTGGATCCTTTCCTTCTGAGCCGCCAAGCTCCACAAGACCAGATGTCGAAGCTTGTCAACATCGGGCTGCTCTGTGTTCAGGACAGCCCTGCAGACCGGCCGATGGTGTCTTCTGTAAACGTCATGCTTGGCAGCGACACGGTGTCGCTGCAGGTACCATCGAAGCCAACATTTTGCATTCTGGAGATGGGAGATCATTCGCAACTCTACTCGGATGCCTATAACAGGGCAATCAAGTTTCAGTCCACTGACAAATCAAAGGCACCAATGTCGCCAAACGAGGTGACGCTCACAGAGCTTGAACCAAGATGAGTAAGTGTAGGAGTGTAAGAGCCTTCCAAGGTATCATCAGGCAGTCGTCGAATAATCTTCTTGACAGATAAATACAAAGTCTCTTGGTGGCCGCAGAAAAGCTACCCTATGTCATTTTATTCAGTGTGCGGTTCAAATTTGACCGTAAAGAAGCTATGTTTTTCAAGTATATTTTGGTAGCTCAATGGATCAATGTTTCGTGTCTTGTGTATGGTTTGCGTGTTTTAGGCCAGTTTCAGTGCACAATTTCACTACACGGTTACTAGAAACTAGGTAACTATGTCAAAAGAGTTTCATGGTGATGAAACTTCTCTCACATAACATGAAAATCTTCCTTCTCTCCTATGACACATCAGCACATTTAATGTTACGAGACTCCCCATGAAACCTCCACTAAGACTGGCCTAAAAGATAATAATGGATCTCAGAAGATGCTGCCTAAAAGCACCCAATCAACCTAGTCCTTTGCCTACCTAGCACAAGAAAGGAGACACGAAGATCCTATTGTGAGTCAGAGATAAGAATTCCACGGCTCTTGCCTCATAAACATTTTTGGAAGTTGGAAATAGTAAAGATTTAACTATGTCTATATACATGAGAATACATGGCATTTGGTATTCCAAGAAAGAGGTAATAAGCAAGAAAGAGAGGGTGGCAGAGACGAAGAGGTAATGAAGCGGTGCCAAGAGATGTTAAAACTATAACAATGCATACCCACATGTGCATTGACAGCACAAAGTAAACGGCATAACGAAACAATGGATGCAGAGAAAGATTCCAAAGCAAATTTCGGCACCCAAAAACATTATCAAGTATTACATCCGTTAAATTATAAGTTATTTTGGCTTTTCTATATACATAGTCTTTATTATACATCTAGATATACACTATATCTATATATATGGCAAATATTATATATCTAGAAAAGATAAAACGATATATAATTTGTAAAAGAGCGAGTACATTAATATAGTCAGTGAAGATTTGACAAACCGCTTTGTTTGATTTGTTCTGTCAGTGTTTTTCTAGGGCAAGTGTCAGACAGTTGAATAAAGAACCATGGAAATAGTAGTATACAGTTAATTTGAACCGTTGAATTATTTTATACTAGTCCTTTTTAACGTAGTACAATGCACCGTAAAAGAGTTTGTAGTGTAATAGCATAGCATGTGCCTTCTTTGTTCACTGGTTGGTAGTGACCATTTCATGGTCGTGGGTATTTTCCACCACATAGGTTACGGCTTCCCCACCTGTAGCAGACGGCAACAATCGCCATCCACATTTGTCTACTGTAAAAGTCATTGTCGTAGCTTTTTGTAATGCACCATGAAATTTCACGGCCTGGAATAGCTTTATAGAAAATACAGTGCTTTCAGCATCGAGATATCACACCCAACTAACCTGAAATAATTATGCAGAAAATAGCTCTGCAGAAAATGGCAGTGCTTTTACAATCAGCCACGTTGGGCCTGTTTAGTTGCGAAAATCAACTCCCAAATACACTATGCAAAAAGAAGATTCTCCATCACATCAAAATGTCATAACATGCATGGAGTATTAAATGTAGATGAAATCAAAAACTAATTGCACAGTTTTATTGTACTCTACGAGATGAACATTTTAAGCCTAATTAATCAATTTTTGGACAATTTTTCATAAATACAAACGAAATGCTACAGTATCACAATAATTACGAAGTGACATCTTACTCCTAAATTCAACCTCCCAATTCTACCATCTAAACACCACCGTTAACATCACAAGTCAGTGTAGCGAAAGCAACCTTATCTCTCTGCATCAACCTTATCTCCAATGGGTGTGTTTAGTTCCACCAAATTTCTCAAACTTTCCATCACATCAACGTACTATCGAAACATTAGATATAGCAAATGACGCATGCATAGATCATTAAATATAGATAAATAAAAAAATTAATTACATAGTTTTAGTGTACACGACGAGACGAATCTTTTAAGCCTAGTTAGGTCATGGTAGGACAATAATTACCACAGACAAACGTAAATTGCTACAGTATACTACAGTGTCCGATATGACTTTTCGATCATCTTTTTCAGGGATCTAAACACACCCATTAGGAAAACAAACTTGTGGGACTCAGTTCAGAACATCCAGTTCTCGCAGCAAGAGGACAAAATAATCTGGAGACAAGATACTAAATAGCGTTTTAGGGTCCGCAATAGCGGCCGCTATAGCAGTAGCGTACCTCTACCGCTACCGCTATAAGGTAGCGGACCCGACCACTATTGCACTTAACGTCTGCTATTACATGTTGCTATTGCACTTAGCACTCGCTATTGTGCCTGCTATTACTCGTGTTAGACCATATTGACCGTTGATGGTTGAAGTACCAAAAAACGATGGATGGAAGATAAGAAGAATATTGAAAATAGTAATTTAGACTATGGTGAAGAATAAGGGATCACATATTATTTTCTTCTTAATGATTATTTAAGTAAATTTGATGTTAATATTCATGTATGCTCTAAATTTTAACTATTTTTGTTGAATTACGCTATTTGGACTTAGCACCTGTTAGAGCACCTGCTATCCGCTATACAAAACTAATTCGCTATGACACCGTTATTCGCTATTTAGTACCTTGACTGGAGATGGACATTTAATGGATCATACACATTCAAAATTGTCTAAAAATTAATTAATTAGGCTCAAAATGTTTGTCTCGCTGAGTACAACAAAATTGTGCAATTAGTTTTTGATTTCATCTACATTTAGTAGTCCATGCATGTTATGACATTTTGATGTGATGGGAAATTTTTTTTTTACATAGTGAATTTGGGAGTTGCTTTTTGGAACTAAACGAGGCTTTGCTCCAGGGGACTAACTTGGCACTCTGAGCTATCACCGACACTACTAACCTCCTGTTTGCAGAAGGTTTCCCAGGAAAGAGAAGGAAGACGCACTGTGCTGCTGCTTAGCATGACGTTTACCCACGACATCATCGGCCTATCTGCAGGGTTTCTTTGAACACATAGTAGCCCGATCTGAATGCATTTCAACACTTGCTCAATGGGAGGATGCTCGCTCAATGATGGATCGATCAACCCGACCACATTTCCCCTGGTCCAGTGCTCCCAAACCTGCACCAAATCCAGTATTATGACAAAAATTTGGTTGCAAGAAGAGTTTTTCAGCAATGATCAAACCACTCACAAGATCTAAGAGATCAACATCTTGCTCGCTGTTATATGCTGCACTCTTTCTTCTTCCAGTAACAATCACTAGAACCAAAACACCGAAGCTGTATACGTCCGATTTTATTGAATACTGACCACGCATGGCGTATTCAGGTGCCATGTATCCGCTGTGAAAGGAACATAACTTCGTAGAATGATCTACATTTTTTGTATATAGTCTTATAAAGGATAGCTACAGGTGTGTACTTACAATGTTCCCGCGACACGACGAGTGACATATTTTGATTGATCTCCACCAAAAATCTTTGCTAAGCCAAAGTCAGAGATCTTTGGTCCATAATCAATATCTAATAGAATGTTACTTGCTTTCAGGTCCCGGTGAACTATCTTCAGTTGAGAATCTTCATGGAGATATTGTAAACCTCTAGCAATTCCATTGATAATCTTGAATCTCTGTGACCAATCTAGCTCTTTGTTTCTCTCAGTATCTACTTTCAATAAGAATTAACATTATACTAGTTGTAGTCAAGTTTTGGCAGCCTTGCACTACCAAAACGAATGGTATCAAAGATTCAAAGCTTTAAAACTATTGATAGAAAGAAATTTACCAAAAAGAATGGTATCGAGGCTTCGATTGGGCATATATTCATACACAAGTATTTTCTCATGTTCTTGCAAGCAAACACCAATAAGCCGCACAAGGTTCTTGTGGTGAAGCTTAGCAACCAGAACTAGCTCATTTTTAAGCTCTCCAATACCTTGTCTAGAACTCTGACTCAGTCTTTTAACCGCAATTTCTTGACCATTGGGTAGGACTCCCTGTCCATGTAAAGATACTTAAAAATCTCAAATATTTATAATCACCAAAAAGATTCATACGAAAAAAAAGTTACGTACGGTATAATGTGTACCTTATAAACCATACCGAACCCTCCTTTACCAAGCAATCTGCTTTCGGCAAAGTGTTGACAGATCGAAAAGAAGAATATCGGCTCCTTGAATGTCATCTGAACTAGTTGAGTCTATTGAAAGACAAGTACACAATGATGCAAAGCCCGTTATTGGTTTCCATGAAAAGATTTATGGGGATGAAATTGAACTAAAGCAGTCAATATTGAAAGAGTCGCTCTTTCTCTTCTGGTCTGTCAACTGAGTTTATTTATCGACTTTGTCAGCGGCAGATGCTCGAGGACTGAACAAGACTAAATTATCTGAAGAAGGCGTATTATCTATAGGAAGGCGTCTTTTTAACATTTCAAGCAGCTGTTGTACCATCACCGTTGGTGAAATCTGAACGGTGGATATTGTTTTTACCACTATTATGTGATGGTTAAAACTTAGTTTATGTTTTACTGTGATCCCATTTAAGCGGGAGGTAGCAGGGACTTAGAAAGCTACTTCATATTTTGAAAAGGTTAATTGGACTTACAAGGTTGAAGTGATTGTGCTGCTGATCTTCTCTCCATTCTCCAAAAGCATATCACGGTTGTGGCCAACAGTACGGCAATTGTAGGCATCACAATGGCTAGGACTGCACCTATCTTATTTCTGGATTTGCCTACAAAATTAAATACATTAATTTCAAATGGGATAAGACTTTATAATTATATCACTAACTTAACCTGGATAAAACTTGCATTTGCCTAAACACATATATTTGTGGATTTCTTATATTCCTCCAATAAACAAGTGATATTTTGATATATTTGTAAAGAAAATTTTAAAATTCTATTATGAATATCTTGTTTTCTCTAATTGGCAAGAGAGTGGCATGTCACTATATTAGGAAGGAATAAAAAAGTTAGAAAATTGAAACACGAACAAACGCATAGACAGCCTCAAATTGATGCGTTTAAACGTGTCACTAAAAAGGTGAAAAAGATATTACCGAACCTAAGCCCAAGGCATCAGAGAGCCTAGATCATAGGCTCCCACCGAGCTCCAAATTTAGGCCTCGCTAAAAATCCACAAAAAAAGTACTCCCAAGATACTAACGGCAAAAATGTGCAGTAAATGTTTTATTTGAGGATCATGTCAATATCCATTTTGCTTTGTTCGGAAAAAATAAGCGGAAGTGTTGTATATTTGATTCAAACTTTGTAAGCTATAGATGCCCAAAATCAGGATGTGCATCCAATATCAGCACATCCTGATCATTAGTCATATAAAAGAACTTTTAAATATAAATCCAATAGTATTATTTTATAAGACTAACTTCTATTTGTAGGTCAAAGTTCAAATTTTAATTGTGTGGGCACAGGGCACCCCTTATATTGTGGGATGGAGAAAGTACTAAAAAATACTACCAAGAGAAATCACGATAGCAAACGTGTCCATTAGTCCATAGTCTGTTGTGACACGATACTAGTATGGTGTCACGTTGCTTTTTTATATGCCTACTCTATATCTACGCAAAGATGGAGACTAGTACGATTACATGACCTCGTCAAATAATCTATGTCGCATCCTAATTAAAGTGGTATGAATGGGAAAAAAGAAAAAAAAAGATCCGGTTTGACTGACCTTGACCTTGACCCCTCGTCGTCGGTAGCGCGTCAGGTGGCGTCCCATCGAACGCCGGAAGCTGCAGCAGTGGTCTGCCGGAGAAGAACGGAAACAGCTCATACCGGAAGGTGCACCAGGTGCCGGAAACCCCGCCGCCATTCCTCCCGCGGAAAAGCGTCGGCAGCAGATCGACGATGGGATCCAAAGAGCTCCGGCAGAAGTCCGCCGTCTTGTCCGGCACGCACTGCGCCATGGCGTAGATCTTCCGATCGCTCCCATGGAAGCCCAGCTCCCCGGTGGCGAACCTCCTGGACGAGTTCCCGGCGGCGTAGCCGGCGGTGGTGCTGACCAGCAGGCTCACGGCGGCATCGAACGCCGCCGCGTCCGCCGCCGCCTGCTGGGAGCCGACGAGGTAGTACACGGTGACGTTGTTGTCGTCGTCGGGGAAGAAGTCGCGGTTGGAGAAGCGGATCTGGCAGAGGTCGGAGAAGACGAGGACGTCCTTGACGAGCGGGCACTCCCGCTGCGCGCCGGCGAAGGCGGCGGCGACGCAGCTCTCGCAGGCGGAGGCGTTGGCGTCGCCGCGGCAGAGCGCGAGGGCGTAGACCATGTCCGGGACGGAGCCGACGGTGCCGGTGGCGTAGAGGACGGGGCTGGAGGAGGTGTTCTTGGGGAGCGTGGCGGAGAGGAGGTTGATGTTGGATTGGTAGGTGCCGTTCGCCGTGTAGTTGCCGCTGGAAGGGTAGGGGCCGCACAGAAGCCACGGCGGAGGCGGCTCTTCTTGAGCGGCGGCGAGCAGCGGCGCGTGGAGTTGGAGGGCGGCGAGGAGGAAGGCCGCGGCAACGCCGGCGAGGTGGGGAGGACGAGGAAGGCGGCGGGGCATGGCCATGGGAGTCGTCGCTGTCGCGTGGCTGCTGAAAGGAGGAGTACGTTTGGGGTCAGGTGGAGAATAGCAAAGGACGTGCAGTTTCCTGGACGGAACGAAGAATGGCTGATATCATTTGACTCTGAGTCTCTGATCCTGAGAGTAAAAAACATATCTTTGTAGGCGTTTATCCAAAAGCTGTTGTTTTTTTTCATTTGGTTGAGTATATAAAACGCTAAGAACAGAAGAGCTTGGCAAGTTGATAGGAATTTCTCTTCTTTTATGGCATGAGATCAAGGACTAGAAGCAGAGGAGGCAAAGAAAATTTCCTTGTCAATAGGCGTTTCACTCACGACTGAGGTCCATCACAAAGATATCAGCCATCGTGTACAACTTGAAAATTGTATAAAAAAATATTTTTGTAAAAGATAATTATTTTTATAAAAAATTATAAAAATTGAAAATGCAGTTTAAATAAATAAATAAGGTCAAAGCGACGTTTTCAATTTTCAAATCCTGAAGAAGCAAGCAAACATTCTTCACTTCGCTTGTCAGATAGACAGAGACGGCCTCTGCTTCAGAAGCCTCCACCTGAAGACGGCCTCGTTATCGTCAGTTGAGTCCAGCCGCGCCACCATTCGCCCGGCGAACCACCATGGCCGCCTCCGCCAAGGTCGCGCGCCTCACCACCCTCGCCCTCTTCTCCCCGACCCCGAAGCCCATCAACCCCAGAGCCCGCGCCCCGCCGCCCATATCCATCTCCATGGACCCGGCCCTCGTCGACCCGGCCCACCTCCAGGCCCTCATGCTCGCTTGCGCCCACTCCTGTGCGCTCCGCCTCTCGCCGGCGACGCCCGCCACCCCCGTCGAGCCGGTCGATCTCGGCAAGCTCCGCACGGCGCTCGCGCACAGCTTCATCGTCGTGTCCGTCTTCTGCGGCGCCAGGTTCTTGAATGACTTCGGGAACGGGGAGGGGGAGGGGTTCTTGGGCTTGGGTCTCGGGGTCGGGCGGCGAGAGGAGCAGCGGCTTGTTGGATTCGGCCGTGCCGTCTCCGACCTCGGGCTCACTGCCTCCGTCCATGACGTCGTGGTAATCTTCTCTCTTGTAGTTAATTGTCGTGATTTCAACTGCAATTCAGGTTAGGCCTATTGACTGGGAAACAAGGTACAGAAGGATAAACTTTCTGCATTGATGGCGAATTGCAGAATTAAATGTACTTCTTTCTGTGCTTGTATGTCAATAGTCTGTTATCTTGTACTACAAATGAACCATCTAGGTGTGAAAGTTTCTTTGTAGCATTCAGTGCAACTTGTGAAGTGTGTTTGAAAGTTTAAATGGATTAGAATGTATTGACTGGGAAACAAGGTAAAGAAGGATAAACTTTCTGCATTGATGGCGAATAGCAGAATTACATGTACTTCTTTCTGTGCTTGTATGTCAATAGTCTGTTATCTTGTAGGACTACAAATGAACCAACTGGGTGTGAAAGTTTCTTTGTAGCATTCAGTGCAACTTGTGAAGTATGTTTGAAAGTTTAAATGGATTAGAATGGAATGATGAGCACCAAAGTGTGTAATGTCTATGTTTGAGTTCAGTCCAAGTTGATACACAGCAATCTTGCTTTTATATCTCCTACTTCTATTCCTGAAAAGGGAAAACAAAAACTTATAGTGCTGTCACAGGTGTTCTTATGACTATCTTCAGTGACTTACAGGTACATCCATTACTACAGAGGAGAGGAATTGGCCGAAAAATAGTGGACAAAATTACAAGGTAAGTTACTTGAATTTACCATAAAAATTGTTACATATATGATCATGCAAGTAAAATATGCAAACTAGCAATACCAGACAATGGGCTCTTTGTGCTCCTATTACAGTAAGCTCCTATATAGCAATCACAGTTGGTCGTTATCCTGCAGATGCAGGGTGATTTTCTAACCATATTATGTGTTCGACCAATAATAGATGGCTCTCTATTCTCTAAATCAACTATCGTTAGACAACAGGCATATATGCAATGTAAATGATGCATTGATGATTGATCATTAAAAATACTTGTAACATGTAATAAATTGATTGATGGCTCAAAGTTAGAGCTTCATCTAATTGTCGTTAATTATCCTTTGCTGGAAAAATATCTGCAGGGTACTTCACAGTAGAGGTATATATGACATTTCTGCATTATGTACAGAAAAGGAGAGGTATGACATTTTCATCTGCTCAAAGTTAGATGCATCATGCATGATGATGTTTTATTCATTTTATGGTGCCTTTTGCAGGCCTTTTTTTGAAGCTTGTGGTTTTGGTGATGATATGATGGGTTCAACAACAATGTTGTATACTAGAAATGTGCAAATGTTGTAGACTAGGAAGTAGGAACGTGCACAGATAGATTCATACAGTTTGCTAATTGGCACGGTGACCTGGTTGACATTATGGCTTTCTTTTGGTGTTTATTGCTGCTGTCTGAAAGCACTACTGCCAGCAAATTGAGTCATCGGTCATGAGATGACAGTGATCTCAGTCTGCCCACCTATTGGAGGGAGTAACCACAAGATGAGTTTGGAGAAGCCATTGTATATCATATTAGTGTATGTGCAAGCATTTTTTGGTGTTCAGATCAACATCTGTTTAAATTACCGCTGGCTGTAAAACTCACTGTACCTAGAGGGATATATGTAAAATGAATGTTTCACCAAATATTCTCGCGGCGTAACGGTTAGAGCGTTGAACTCCCCGGGGAAACCCCTGTTTCTAGCCCGGGTTCAAATCTCGGTACCTTCTTTAAGACAAAATCAGAGGGATTTCTCTCCTTCTGGTCAAGTTTTTTTTTTTGTAAAATGAATGTTTCTACTGATTCAAATTTTTAGAACATATTTCACATATGTTCGCAAATATACTTGAACAAATAGTATATTACAGGAAGGGAACTTTGAGCTTTTGTATGTTCCTGGTTTGCGGAAAGTGGGTGTTAAGATGAGAGACCTTTTACTCTACAAAATTTTTGGGATCTGGGATTTGTTTCAATTTTCCTTTTCTATTACCGACGGTTTGTGGATCAGGGTTCAGGGTCCCATTCAAGATAAGCTATTGTTGGCACTGCAATTTCTCTAAGATTAATTAGTGTGCTGCTTCTACCAATAATGGTAGAAGGATGAATCAACTTACTGAAGAGACATGTGATGTAAATTTCCAACTGTATACACAAGATTGAATGGAGGTTAATACATATACAGATAAGTTATTCTACAAACCTTACAATGCAATAAAGTCCAGTTGGACCCATAAATTTTCCACCATTACAGCTGATCATCTTCAGTTGTTCTCTCGTTTTACTGTAATTTCACTTCTTATCTGTCAGTTATTCTACAAACCTTACAATGCAATAAATTCCAATTGGACACCTAAATTTCCCACTATTTAGAGCTGACCATCTTCTGTTGTTCTCTTGTTTACTGTAATTTCGCTTCTTATCTCCAATCTGCAAATCAATGTGTTTGCAAGCATAGTTCATCATGTGGCTGCTTGGAAGACTAGTTCACTTGGAGTTCCACACACTGTCCGTAGAAACCTTTCAAGGACTGACAGGAATTCTTCAGGTCTTTCCTCCTGGGGCAAGTGCCCACAGCTCTTGATCACCTCAAACTGTGCTCCAGGTATAGCATGTGCTACACGCTCAGCATTCCAGGAAGGAACAATGCGGTCAGTATCACCGGTCACCACTAGCACTACAATGGTAAGACAAAATACACTTTTCAGGATTCAGGATTAAGTTTATGATAAATCTCATATTACATTACTCCAAAGCCTTCTCTAAAATTTTCCAAAACATTTCCTTCAGAAAAATACACTACCAAAGATTTTAGTTGAGTAGTAGACCTAGATTCTCTTAACTGTATACCCTCAAAGGAAATTAAAAGAATAACCTGGGCATGAGATCTCAGAAAGCCTCTTTGAAACTGATACTCTTGTTGCTGATGCAGAATCTGTGATCATGGATATGGTGTGCTCCAGAAGAGCAATCTCCCAACCCCTGGATCTTAGTGGCTGAAATTGGTAGACAGAGTTTGAAAATGTTAATCATGATTAAGAATTTGGTAATTGAGAGTTTTCTGAATTGTGGCATGGAATTCACCTTCGTGTACCCTTGTATGACATGATCAGTTACTTTGCTTGGGTCATACCATGCATTACGGACGCCTAATATACTAAATTTATCCATGGCCCATCTTACCTAGGACACCAAAGTCCAATCAAAGGAGGAACATGACATAACATTTTGGATGCATAGATTATTACATTCACATATAAACATAACATGCTTCTGTTTTTAGTAAACATCTTTTGTGCAGATGTAGGACTCTATAAATTTGTGCAAACAAAAGCAAGAGCCCCATGCTATAGTTGCTCAAGTGTAAACAAATCAAATTTATATTCTGACAATTTGAACCAGTAAACCTAATCAAATAACCTAGTAAAAGTACTTTTGGTTAAATAAAATTTAGCTCAATACATAAACAAATCTTTACCAGCATCGCGCCCAATGGTGATCGAAGAAAAGCAACAAGAGCTTTAAGATACAAAGATCGAAGCACATCTCTTATTGCCATTATCATCTTGGAAAGAAACCCTGCAATGCGCTTGCATAGCTCAAGAAATCCACCCAAAATCCTAGCAAAGAGATTGGGAGGCGATTTTTCATCACTAGGAACATTCTTCTTTTGCCCTTCCTGTTCCCCTGTGGCACTATCTTTCACTCCCTTCCTCGGTGCAAATATCGCCGGTGCAACTAGCACAAGAGCAGCGACCCGATCCGGTGCCTCAAAGTATGCATCGACTGCTACAAGGCAACCAGCCGAGTGCCTGGAGAACAACATCATGACACATTTCTATTTCATCACACAAAGCAATGTACACAGACAGAAGTTGAGAGCGATGCAAATCATAGTGTGTTTCAGTACCCAACAAGGACAGCTTTCTGGGCACCGAGGTAGTCGATGAATGCCAATGTGGCCATCGCGGAGAACGCCATGGAGTACGGATTGAGAGGCTTGCTGTCATCACCAGGCAAGCTAGCCCGGGACGTCAGCCCAAACGCTGGCCGGTCAAATGCAAGGACCTTGGCACCGGCAATCCGGGCTAGAGGCCGCATGACACGGCTCCAGGAGAACACTGACGCGCCAAAGCCGTGCAGCAGAAGTATGGGCAGGCCGATCTGACTCTGGCTAACGCCTGAGGCAGTGGTATCCGAGGATTGGTCACTGGATGAGTCCTCATCCTCATGGCTGCAAACCTTGTGGTGGAGCCTGACGCCGTTGATCTCGTAGAAGCTGCTGTCCGGGTCCGCGAGGGCCTCCGGGTCGAGGAGCTCGTCCTGGTCGATGCCGGCCACGGTCCGGCGGCGGCGCCGGCGGGGCGGCATCTGGGCGCCGTCTGGAATGGATCCTGCATCATTGGCCCCGGAGTTTAGTTAGTACTGTCAGTTTCAGTTCTTCTTGGCTTCTTGCTAGGGGAAAGTCCAATCTTGTCGTGCACGAATTCGCATCGCAGATGGGTGGGAGGAAAAACAAACGAAATGCAAATTTGAGAAACTTTGTCCGAGGAAGAGCCACATCGAATTTGAGAAACTTGGTTGGGGGAAAGTCCGGCAATCTAAGCATAAAAACCGGAAAGAAATCGAAACGAGTACCCGGGAACTCAGCGGAGGCGGATGCGTGGGGAGCATCGGCAAGCCGGCGCGCGCGAAGCGGCTGCGTCCAGGCGGGCGCGGCGGCGCGGAGGTGGGGGGCGGCGGCCGGCGGCCGGTGGGACTGGGAGAGTAGCATCTGCATCGATCCTGCGGCGGGAGGCCCGTTGTCTCCGAGCGCGAAGTGCCGGGTCAGCTGGGATTTGCTCGGTCCCACACTGCAGTCACACACGCATCCAGCTGCGTGAGCTGCCCAAAAACTAGCCGTATGCTACTCGCGCATTATCTCCAAGGAAAAATACGTTTTTTTAGTGGCAATAATGATTGGGTTTGTTACGAGGTAAATACAATTATATATATTCACAGAATAAAAATAATTGTTCATATAATAGACATGATATGACATGTTTAATATAAATGACTTATGCTATATACTGAATGCTCAAAATGATACAAGCTGGTACGTCGTCTTAACATGGCGTGACATGTCGGATGGAGGACGAAAATGAGTCATGCATGAAAGTTCGAGAATTTAAATAGTCATTTTCATAATTTAAAAATAAAATTAAGTTTTGTTTGATAGTTACCAAAATAACTATTTTGACAAGAGAAAAATGCAAAATACCGCAGGAAGAAAAAAAAGGAAATCCCGGGAGAAAACCCCTCATGGCCTCATCAGGCGCAACTGCGCAAGCGCACAGCCTCACGCCCCTCTGACCCGCTGGCCCCACCTCGGCGACCTCACGTGACTGGACCCACCTGGCAGTGACACTGACCGGCCCCGACAGATCCAGGGCGGCAGGAAGGAAGGATAGAGCGAGCGGCCTCTCGGACTCTCCCCTTGGTTCGTCCTCCCCAAATCCCTCGCCACCATGGCCCGCCTCCTCCTCCCCCTCCCCTTCGCCGCCGCCGCCGCCGCCTCCGCCTCCGCCTCCTCGCTCCACCTCGCCGCATCCCGCTTCCGTCTCCCCGCGGTCTCCGGTACGCGGCCCATCCATCCTTCTCCCCCTATGCCTGCCCCTCGCCGGCTCTCTCTCTCTCTCTCTACCCATCTTTTCCTCGGTTGAGGAGGTGTGTGTGACGTTGCTTGGTTTGCGGTTCCTGTCGTTTCAGTCGCGCGGCGCGAGGGCCTCTTCGGGGGAAGGGTGGCGGCGGGGGGAGCGGTGAGGGCGCCCGCGAGGCTGGCGAGGCGCGGGCTCTGCGCCGCCGCAGAGGCCGGCGGCTCGCCCGGCACGGTGGTCGGGCAGGAGGAGGCCATGGAGTGGGTGAAGAAGGACCGGAGGCGCCTGCTCCACGTCGTCTACCGCGTCGGCGACCTCGACAAGACGATCAAGTAGGACCGATCCCCAGGGCTTGTCACTGATGGCTCCGGCTCACCGCTGTTTGCTTGCTCCAATTTAATCGGATGGGATTCTCTCTCTATATATACCTGCAGGTTCTACACGGAGTGCCTGGGCATGAAGCTGCTGCGGAAGCGGGACATCCCGGAGGAGAGGTACACCAATGCCTTCCTGGGGTACGGGCCTGAGGACTCGCATTTTGTTGTGGAGCTCACTTACAGTAAGCTTCTTTTGTCAAAATACCTTCACTGTATTACCTCCGTCGTTTAGATAACGTGCACTGCCTACTGCGATCAACATACTGAACCCCTTGTGTACCTTTTCTGGCAGATTATGGTGTGGAGAGCTATGACATCGGGACTGGTTTCGGCCATTTCGGGATTGCTGTTGAGGATGTAAGATTATATATCTATGGACATTCTTCGTTTTAATTGCCGGCTATGTGGTGATGCGGTGTAATGCTGTTATTCCTGTTATCTTCAGCAGGCCATGTTGCATAGGGAATTATGGAGATTTCATATATGGATTGCTTTGATAGGGTTTGACCCCAAGTTCATAGTTGCCTCAAGCTTTAGCACCAAATAAAAACCTCTGCGTTTCTGTTTCCTTTTAAAAATAATTAACTTTTGTTTGGTTAAGGAATTATCATTTGAGACTCATCCATCTAGGCACAATCAAATAGTTCTCTGGATACTTTTTATGTAAAGTGTTCCTGACGCATACTTTGTTACCCATAACCTAGGCTTGCTTCAGGGTGCTTCTACATCCCATACAGTTTCTTTTAGGGACAAACGGATTTGGTAGACTCAGTACCTGAAAATTGATTTTATTTCCTTCATCAAATAAATTCACGAAGATAGTATGGTACAAGATGAATGCTTTAACACATAAAAAAAGGCTTTGATTGGCTGTTGGTAGTTTGGTCACAAATTAAAGTAAGAAGCATATAACATAGATAAACATAGGAGTTTGTTTTGTTATTTTTGCTATATCAGATGTTTATATAGCATAAAGTTCATATACATTCTTCACTTAAGTTATGATGCATTATCAAGTTGATACAAAGAATTGAAATGTTATACATTGGCAATCTATTGGTTATTTGTTTTACCATTTCACACTTGATTATGAACTAGTTTGGCACCTAGAATTTTAGTGCTTGAAAATTGTAGGTTGCAAAAACAGTGGACCTTATTAAAGCAAAAGGAGGAACAGTTACAAGGGAGCCAGGTCCTGTCAAAGGTGGGAAATCAGTAATTGCCTTTATTGAGGATCCTGATGGTTACAAATTTGAGCTTATAGAAAGAGGTCCTACTCCTGAGCCTTTGTGCCAGGTAATGCTTCGAGTGGGAGATCTTGATCGCGCTATCAATTTCTATGAGAAGGTAACTTAGTGACATGAACTGGAAGTTCACAGTGAAGTTTGCTCCTTTTATATTTTCCAAATGAGTGCTTAATTCATTTTGTAATATTTATGAAGGCATTTGGCATGGAACTTCTTCGCAAGCGAGACAATCCTGAGTACAAGGTTTGTATCTTCAAAAACCACCCTATGAAGGAACCTCATTTATATTTTTGTTTGCCAAGTATTTTAATGTGAAGCTTGCTGACTTGAAAGAGGATCTAGAATACATGCCACAGTACAGTTTTGAGCTACTAGATATTTCATAGGTTAAGTCGTGGCACCTTTCTGTTGTTTTTCTGCACTAGGTTTAGGTCTGCGTTCTAAGCATGTTTGTGATAGAATTAGATTACAGATCTTTATTGTAATATTAATGCTAGCAACTGTTGTAAGCTTAGCACTTGGGGTTGTTTTCCCCCTACTTCATTCTTCTCGTATAAGCAGTTCTTTTATAGTTTATTAAACATTCCCTATGTTCGAAGACGTGGCATGTTTTATGATGCATTTGCATATGTTGGTCTCTCCCAAGCTTTAAATAGTAGCCACTATCAAGGTTGTTTACGCTGTTTTGTGGAGGCTTTCTACTTACTATTTGTTTGGACACCAGAAATCAGTGCTAGACTTCCAAAGTTGTTGATGGGCCTTTTACTAGAAACCATCCAAACCCTTCAAAATCACTCAGTCTAACATAACATGCCAGTTACTTACTCTCTTCCCCAACCTGTTGGAAACCAGCTGAATCCATCCATGCTGTTCCACTTGCAGCTTTGACCAAAAAGCCCTCCAGTCTTTGTAAACCCAGCTGTGTTCCGTCAATGTATGACTATGAATACAACCTATTTGCAATGAAGGGCTTATGATGTTACTTATTGCCTTATTGGTTTCGAGTGACAGTTTCATTCAATTTCAGTCAGATATGTATCACACTGGTTATTTCAAGCACCTTACAGCTGTCTCATAATACTTTTGAAATCAAAATTTTCATATTCATTATCAAGATGGTCATTTGTTACGGTATCCGTATGAGATCATCTCTCTTTATGCAATATACGACACCTATTTGTTCATGTAATTCATGATAATGTAAAAAATAATTGCTGTTCCTTTTATTTAGTATACAATTGCAATGATGGGATATGGTCCAGAAGATAAAAATGCTGTATTGGAGTTGACATACAACTATGGGGTCAAGGAATATGACAAGGGAAATGCTTATGCACAGGTATGTTTACTTTCATTGTTCAGGTTTTGTTCAATTGGCCTTTTCCCTCTTCTACACTAATGGAATTTTGTCATTTTCCTTGCAGATTGCTATTAGTACTGATGATGTCTACAAGACTGCAGAAGTAATTCGACTAAATGGTGGGCAAATTACTCGTGAACCTGGTCCTTTACCTGGCATTAGCACCAAGATAACTGCATGCACAGATCCAGACGGCTGGAAAACAGTATGGGCCTTTTCCCCTTGTTTCTTAGCCTCAAACCACCTTTCTACTAGTATCTTTTTCTTTGTGGGAGGGTCTGTGGATATTTTATTTGTTACAAAAGGTTGTTATTCCCGAGCCATAAATTTCCAGCTAATTCCTGACGATCTATTTCAATTAGTATCTTTTGTCCAATTTTCAGTAAAAACTGGATAAACAAAATTGATTTGAGTACATATTCTTCGTTTCATTTGATGACGTGTGTGTTATGTAATATTGTATGAGGAAGAAGAGCAGTCAACTTGAATTAGCATAGGTTTGACTGAGTTACATTTAGGTTACTAGACTGAGCTTCAAAATTCAACCACCAGTAACCTAGTGTTCCCTGAGGCTTTAATGCGCAGTGTTACCTTTAATGAG
Organism: Echinochloa phyllopogon; assembly: GCA_033239725.1. Classification (NCBI taxonomy): domain Eukaryota; kingdom Viridiplantae; phylum Streptophyta; class Magnoliopsida; order Poales; family Poaceae; genus Echinochloa; species Echinochloa phyllopogon. The sequence goes on from BTCW01000003.1 coordinate 5,970,036, forward strand.
ATTACAACAACAACAACAACATAGCCTTTTGTCCCAAGCTAGTTGGGGTAGGCTAGAGGTGAAACCCAAAAAGTCAAAAAAAAAAAGAGAGTTAGAGGAAAGCAGAAAAGAAAGCAAAGATCACGGCTCAGGCACATTAATTGCTAGTCTCCAAGCGCTCCTATCCATAGCTAAATCCTTAGAGATATTCCACTCTTTAAGGTCTCTAATAACCGACTCGTCCCAAGTTAGTTTGGGTCGCCCTCTACCTCTCTTAACATTATTGGCCCGCTGTAGAACCCCACTACGCACCGGCGCCTCAGGAGGCCTCCGTTGGACATGTCCGAACCATCTTAACCGATGTTGCGTCAATTTCTCCTCAATTGGTGCCACTCCGACTCTATCTCGAATATCTTCATTCTGTATCCTATCCCTTCTTGTGTGACCACAAAACCAACGCAGCATACGCATCTCTGCTACACTCAGTTGTTGTATATGTCGCCTTTTAGTAGGCCAACATTCAGCACCGTATAGCATCGCCGGGCGAATCGCCGTCCTATAGAACTTACCTTTTAGCTTTTGTGGTACCCTCTTGTCACAGAGGACACCAGAAGCTTGACGCCATTTCAACCAACCGGCTGAAATTCTATGCCTAACATCTTCACCAATGTCACCATCCTTTTGCAGCATCGATCCTAAATACCTAAAGGTATCTTTCTCGGCCACCACTTGCCCATCAAGCCTGACATCTCCATCTTCATATCTAGTCCCACTGAAATCGCACATCATGTACTCGGTCTTAGTCCTGCTAAGTCTGAAACCTTTGGACTCTAACGTATGCCTCCACAACTCTAACTTCCTATTAACACCTGCTCTACTCTCATCAACTAGCACCACATCATCAGCAAAGAGCATACACCAAGGGATATCACTTTGTATATCCCTTGTGACCTCATCCATCACCAGAGCAAATAAATAAGGACTCAATGCTGACCCCTGATGCAGACCTATTTTATTTGGAAAATCACTACTGTCTCCACCATAAGTGCGGACAACCGTCATCGCATCCTTGTACATATCCTTGATAAGGGTAATGTACTTAGTTGGGACTTTGTGCTTCTCCAAAGCCCACCACATGACATTTCTTGGTAGTTTATCATATGTCTTCTCGAGGTCAATAAAGACCATGTGCAAGTCCTTCTTTTGCTCCCTATGTCTCTCCATGAGTTGTCGTATTATAAAAATCGCCTCCATGGTCGACCTTCCAGGCATGAACCCAAACTGGTTTTGGGTCACACTTGTCACTCTCCTAAGGCGATGCTCGATAACCCTCTCCCAAAGCTTCATCGTATGGCTCATCAGCTTAATCCCACGGTAGTTAGTACAACTTTGAACATCTCCCTTGTTCTTGAAGATCGGTACTAATATACTTCTTCTCCATTCTTCAGGCATCTTGTTTGACCTAAAAATGAGGTTAAAAAGCTTAGTCAGCCATACTATTGCTCTGTCACCCAGGCATCTCCACACCTCAATGGGGATACCATCAGGACCCATCGCTTTACCTCCCTTCATCCTCTTCAAAGCCTCCGCAATCTCTGCCTCATGAATTCTCCTCACAAAACGTCTGTTGGCGTCGTCAAATGAGTCATCCAGCTCAAGCGTCGAACCATTCTCCTCATTAAATAACTTATCGAAGTACTCTCGCCATCTGTTCTTGATCTCCTCATCCTTCACCAGAAGTCGATCCGTCCCATCCTTGATGCATTTGATTTGGTTGATGTCCCTTGTCTTCCTCTCGCGGATCCTCGCCATCCTATAAATATCCTTCTCCCCTTCCTTCGTGCTTAGCCGCTGATAAAGGTTATCATATGCACGACCCTTTGCTACACTCACAGCTCTCTTTGCAGCCCTCTTTGCTAATTTATAGCCCTCGATATTGGCTGCACTCCGATCAAGGTGAAGGCGCTTGAAACATTCCTTTTTCTCCTTAATAGCCATTTGCACCTCGTCATTCCACCACCAAGTGTCTTTCGCTTCTTGTTTTCCTCCCCTACTCACGCCAAACACGTCTGAAGCCACCTTCCGAACACATGTTGCCATCTTTAGCCACATGTCGTCTGCATCTTCTCCGTCCTCCCAAGGCCCCTCGCTTAACATCATGTCCTTAAAAGTTTGCGTTGCTTCCCCTCTAAGCTTCCACCACTTCGTTCTCGCTATCTTGGCACGTTTGTCCCGCTGGACACGTACCCGAAATCTGAAGTCCGCCACCATCAACTTGTGTTGAGGGACAACACACTCCCCAGGTATCACCTTACAATCTAAGCACGCACGTCTATCCTCCCGCCTTGCAAGGATAAAGTCAATCTGGCTCGAGTGTTGTCCACTCTGAAAGGTCACCAGATGAGATTCCCTCTTCCTAAATAGGGTATTTGCTAACAACAAGTCGTAGGCCAACGCGAAGCTCAAAACATCATCCCCCTCTTGATTCCTATTTCCATACCCGAACCCCCCGTGCACTCGCTCGAAACCTACATTAGACGCACCTACATGGCCGTTGAGATCTCCTCCTATGAAGAGTTTCTTGCTGTTAGGCACGGTACTAACCATGCTATCCAAATCCTCCCAAAACTGCATCTTGGTGCTCTCACTAAGGCCTACCTGAGGGGCATAGGCACTGATCACATTCAGAGCCAAATCTCCAACTACCAACCGAACTAGGATAATTCGATCGCCTTGCCTCCTAACATCAACAACTCCATTCTTAAGGCTCTTATCGATCAAGATGCCTACACCATTCCTTCCCGAAGTCGCCCCCGTATACCAAAGCTTGGAGCCAGTACCCTCTACTTCCCTCGCCTTCTGGCCCTTCCATTTAGTCTCCTGAATGCATAGAATATTTACACGCCTCCTAATTGCTACCTCGGCTATCTCTCGTAACTTACCCGTTAGAGACCCTACGTTCCAACTACCCACCCGAAACCTAGTTGGCTCGGCTAGCTTCCTTGCCCTTCGCACCCGTCGAGGGAAGTACAAAGACCCTTGCTCATTTTTCACTACACCCGGGCGCCGATGTAGCGCGCCACTAAGGAAATGACGACCCGGTCCTTGCTCACTTGACACCGTGCCCAGACCATTAATTCTTAATTATTGGTTGATGCTCACCAAGTCACCATGAAATGGCGTCAAGCTTCTGGTGTCCTCTGTGACAAGAGGGTACCACAAAAGCTAAAAGGTAAGTTCTATAGGACGGCGATTCGCCCGGCGATGCTATACGGTGCTAAATGTTGGCCTACTAAAAGGCGACATATACAACAACTGAGTGTAGCAGAGATGCGTATGTTGCGTTGGTTTTGTGGTCACACAAGAAGGGATAGGATACGGAATGAAGATATTCGAGATAGAGTCGGAGTGGCACCAATTGAGGAGAAATTGACGCAACATCGGTTGAGATGGTTCGGACATGTCCAACGGAGGCCTCCTGAGGCGCCGGTGCGTAGTGCGGTTCTACAGCGGGCCAATAATGTTAAGAGAGGTAGAGGGCGACCCAAACTAACTTGGGACGAGTCGGTTATTAGAGACCTTAAAGAGTGGAATATCTCTAAGGATTTAGCTATGGATATGAGCGCTTGGAGACTAGCAATTAATGTGCCTGAGCCGTGATCTTTGCTTTCTTTTCTGCTTTCCTCTGACTCTCTTTTTTTTTTGACTTTTTGGGTTTCACCTCTAGCCTACCCCAACTAGCTTGGGACAAAAGGCTATGTTGTTGTTGTTGTCACCAAGTCACCATGAATAGTTGGTTACTGTGGCATATAACAACTAACAAATCTATGATCCATGAAACATGTTACTGTAAAATAGTGTGTGACATGGGATGGTAAAAATGATATCACCGATATGTTATGAACTTGACATTAAGTATTTAAAGATTGTTTTGTTTTGGTTAATTATTCAATTATGTACACAGCATTATAAATAGTGTCTCCATGTTATTGATTGAATCAGATTAGATTTAAAGTTATGCAACCTCAATGTGATATGGTGTATTTTTAATTGCTGATTTCTCCAACTTTGAGATTGTTTATCGAAAACTAGAAATATATTATTTTGTTGTTATTAGTTTTATCATATAACCAAACTACATACTGAATGTATATTTGTCAGAATGAAAAGATAAGACATATTAAGCACTGGAAATACATAATTTGTGTGGCATTTTTCCTTGAGGACACTGTGTCCAATGATAACATTTGTTTATACATTGCAGGTGTTTGTCGATAACATAGATTTTCTCAAGGAGTTGGAAGAATGAGCTTTTCTAAAGTAGTATGAAGAATGAGGTTTGCCGAAGATCTCAACTTGGTACAGCAGACTTCAGAGGGTTTTCCCTGTGCGGTTCCAAGCATGACCCGCAGAATCTGTAAAAGCCACCACCTCGAACTGAGGTTTGTAGATAGGTCGTCCAATCTACGGCGTCACAATTGATAGTTGATAGAGCATTGACCGATGTAGATGCGCAGCCCCTTTTTGCCAGTAAAATCATATGTACACTTTTCCACAGAAGACAGAATATTTTAATTAACTGTTCCTTCTCAGGGACGTGCATCTTTTTCTGGTCTGACTTTTGATTATCCTTGATGAGAGATTCATGTACTAGGGGCTGTTTGCCTGTTTGGGAATGCAGTAATTTCCAATTATTCGTGTAAGACAAAATTCTGCGTTCAAGGTGGGCCTGTGAACACATGCAGCAGTGTGAGGATATGGTTTCGTTCCGCAGCCCACTCCTCATTTTGTGAAGCAAGCCCAACTGAAGTGCATCTAGTGGTGATCTAAAAGAAGTGCATCAACTGGAGTACTCCCTCTATAATAAGTGCTTTTATAGAGAACTCAGACATAATAGTAAAGATGAGAATATATATTCTATGCACCCTTAGCTAACCTGTTTCGCTGGTTTTGGTAGAAAAGATGAGGACTGGGGTAAAAGATCATCTGTTTAATTAACCTGTTTAATCATGTATAGCTAAACAGATTTATGTGTCTATTTAATTATGTATGCTGATGATATATGTCCCGTGCTATGTCCATTACTTTCTTATTCGTGCAAATTATTTAGATATATTCAAATTCAATAGTAGATATGTAAATTAGATTAAGTTAATAATGAGCGGGCACTAAAAGTGTGAGGATAAAGATAAGATGAATTTGATGATTATATCAAGGGCTCATGGCTATTTAAAACCGATCAAATCGTGTGTCTCAAATTCTCAGCCTTTTCCTACTTCCAGCCAAGGGAAACAATGATGATCCGTTAATTCGTTTCGTTGGAAAGGGGAAGACCAAACGTGAAGACCATACACCCCTGGAAAAGTGACAAATTGCCACAAATACTCCGTCCTCTACACTGGAAAAGAATGGACAAACTATGACTATATACTATTTTTTTCTTTCATTGAAGAAGACATTTCATACACTCTTCTGTAAGTGAACCAGCCAAGACTGTTGCTGATTGATATTCCCTTCCCTACTCTAAGGGCCTGTTTAGTTCCAAAAAATTCCTCCCAAATTTACTATGTAAAAAGAAGATTTTCCGTCACATCAAAATGTCATAACATGTATGGAGTACTAAATATAGATGAAATCAAAAACTAATTGCACAATTTTATTGTACTCTGCGATACGAATATTTTGAGCCTAATTAATCAATTTTTAGATAATTTTTCGCACATACAAACAAAATGCTACAGTACGCGGGACTGTGCGACGTGACCCGCATAGTCCCAAATCCGGCGGCCAAAATCTGGATCTAAACACGGCCTAACCTTTCAAGCCAAGCGGGGCTTGTGTGTGTAACATCAAGACAAGTCGGAATAAATGCTGCAAATATCTTCACGTTATCCATTTATGAGCATTTGGTATCAGCAACAAATCGTCCTGATCCTCAACCTCAATCATTTTGTAAAAGGGAATGAAAACACATCGTTATACCACTTGCTTGCCATATTAACACAGGATTCAAACAACGCATCATTCGCTTCAATCACCTGGCCCCCCTCCAAAAGTATTGTCGACCTCCATACATATATATCAAGAAAATCCTCGAGGCGCCGACGGTCAAAAAAAAAACTAGAATGAATTTGCTCAGCACACCCTCGAATAGATTTGAATTTAACATATTTCGCCCAAACACATCCGTCAATATCTCATACTACTAATCCAAAACAAAAACGAGCAGCATTTGCCAATAAAATTCCCCCCGCGAAATCGCAGAGCCGTAACGATCGCATTAAATAGAACACCCACACGTTCGCTCATAAAGGCGCCATTCATGGCCAGGCGCTTGGCGAGAGTGATGCGGCTGCTGCTGCTGCAGGCGTGCAGATGGGGGAGGGAGGGACAGCGGCCGGGCCCAGTGACAGCGAGAGCTCCATTCCCGGGGGGGAGTTCCCCGGTTGCCATCACCGCCACTGCCGTGGCCTCTGCTCCCCACCCCCGACCGCGTCGCCATCCGCACAGCCACCCATGCCGGGCCGCCCACCCGGCGGGCGTCTCCCCCACTGACGGTGGACCCACTGTCACCCGGGCCCGCCCGTCATCTAGACAGAAGCCGGGTGGGTATCGGAGGAGGCGGGTGCGAATGCGCCCGCGCGGCGCATTATTTCTCGGCGGTGGGCCCCGCCGGAGTTAGGGACGGGAGTGGGGGGTGTCCCCCCACCCGCAGCCACACCCCACTTCACGGTGGGCCCCCACGGCTCCGCCCGGCGGCCCACCGGCAGTGACCTGGTCTGGCACCGGCACGTAACTAGCGGTGGCGGGGTTCTCTCACCTGGCTGGTGGGGCCAGAGGATGGTGGTGGTGGCGGGTGGGCCCGCCGGATTGTGGGGGTGCGCGGATGAGCTGCATGCATCCATGCCTCCATCATTATGTCCTAGTAAGCCCGCCGGCGGGGCCCACGCCCATAATTCCGTTTCTACCCCACCCCGCTTTCCCCTACACTTATTTCGTTTGACTGGAAAAAAAAAGAGAAAGAGAACAAAAGAAAAACGAATGGGTTTGTTAGGTTTGCATGAATTCTGTGAGTTTGAGCACTGTGCATGATGTTTAAGCCTGGCTGAGGGATCTCAATCTGTTTTCCAAGCAAGTGGGACCCCAGCTGCTAATTGGTTTGCCGTTTCTTCTTTTTTTAAAAAATAATAAATGGATCTGGACCATTTGGTGCTTGCTTTTCTAGTTTGTTGGAGGTATGCATCTAGTTTTCTGGATTGAAGGAAGTTCATGCTGTCTTGAACAAATTTGGGACTTGTTTGATGTAAAGGTGGATAGGGGCTAGATTTAAACCTACAGTGTTGAGTTTATATCCATGCCTGTAAGAATTAATTCGTCTCTATTTCCTCAAAACATATTTTGCAAACTACTGCATCAAGGGGAGACAGGATCATGGAAGATACCAAACTATTTCCATCAACTTTAGATTCCAAAAGGTATGCCGTGTAAATTTCACCAAAACAGTGGCGCACAAGTGGTACAAGAGACAACGATGGATGCTGGCCATTTGCAGCTGCCACAGAAGCCAGTTTGGGGTCAAGCTTGTGCAGTAACTCTCAGCATTGGCTACATTATTATTGTTATTCTGCTTTGCCGCTGATACCAGAACTGACAGTCTCAAAAAGTGCTATGTCAACCACTCTACTGCATGGCATTTTGTGCCTGTACAAATACTGTTACCTGTCAACCTTAAACCACCGATCCACAAGATTATTTGGAACAGTTCTTTTTCTCTACAAAAAAAAAATCTACAGGGCTTGGATTGAAAGGCAGATGAATTCATCCAAAACAGAATCTTGATTTCATTCATTGCAGATGAATTCATCCAAAACAGAATCTTGATTCCATTCATTCACATGGGGGGCACATTTATAGACATGCAATACGCATGAGTGCAGCAGCACGCTGAGGCAGCAGAAATGATATAGACCTGCAAGACTGAACTTGTGGAGACATTTGCCTAGGTTTATATCAACTTGATAATCAATGGTTCCCCAGCACAAGAAAAAGGTTGGTAGTAATCGCGGTGATTAGGCGATAAAAACGCGCATATATAGCCATGTCTCCAGAAAGGTGAAAGTGAAAGCTGTGAAGAAGTCTAAAAAGCTTTCACCATTGCAGAGCAGTAATCTGGAGACAGGGGAACATGTGGAATGAGCAAACCGCCGCATACAGGAGCATAAAAGAAGCGCAAAGGCATTAAACTAGGCCCTAATGCGTGGCTTTATCGGTTAAGAAAGGGATCAAGCAAAGGTTTACAATAATCATACCGACATGGTGGCATTGCAGGACCACCAGGGAGGGAACAAAGGAATCAAGAGCCTACAAAGGTACTGGATGCTGCTGTATAAACTACTACATGGACAAGTTCGGGGTTAGAAAACAACAGGATCTCAAGTGTTGGACAACCATACCATATGATCCAAGAATTCCTCCATACGCTGCCAATCCACGAGAATTGTAAACCCTATCGGTCGCTCTCAGCCGATGCGTGCCGCAGCGTTGTTGTCGAACAAATTCAGCACTTGGGACGTGACAACCTGCAAGCTAGAAGAGATAAACAAGTGCAGATGAAGGCTCACTCGGGTTAGTGAAAGATGCCTTTTCAGCTGAAACATGAGCAGAATCAGAATTTTAAGTGGGTTCCTTGGAACAAATAGACAGTGCTCCACATGCACTCCAACTAACAGACACCAGTAAGGAGAAAAAGGCACCACAAAAGGAGCCGAGTGGAGCATAACTTCTAATGGGGGCAGACATATACAAGGCAAATAAAGCCTGATTCTAAGGGATCACAAGTCATTGCCATCTCTCTAGAAATCATAATATTATATGCAACCTGAATGATGGTTCAGATGGAACCCTTTTTTAAAATGACACTATGGAGTAGGATCATAGACAACCATCATGACCTTCAGCCGATAAATAACTGAATACACTGCATGCCCCCACCAGCGACAAGGCACTAAAGCTGTTAAAAGGAACATGGAACTTACAGAAACTACTGCTAGATGATCACCGTTGCACCAGTAGCCTATTCAACATACTTCAAGACAATTAAGATGAATGGAACAGAACATGAACACCAATAGACAATACATTTGCGAGCTTCATTGCACATTTATATAGAGGAACAACAAACAGCTCAGGGACACCGTTTTGCAAACTAGGTAGGACTGCTCAATCACGGTAGCAGCACGCAATGTACCAAACCATTTACACAAATACGAATAACACTCATACAAAGCCTTAACCACAATCGAATAGAGTTTTGGTCCATAGACGGTTTTGCAAACTAACATAACATACATGGAGTTCTTTACTCGCGTAACAGCAACCGTCTTAAAACTGTTAGACTTTCGATTTTCATAAAGGGCCCTACAGTCGTTGGATCCCCCTCTTGCTCTGGACTGTAGGAAGCACCATTCTAGTTGCGGTTCTTGGACTTATCAGCTGCCCTTGGAGCTGCAAAAGGAAAACAAACAAGAGACAAATTATCCAAGGAAGTCAACGTAAAAAAAATGGGAGCCAAACTTACTAAATTAACTCTGAAAATCAAATGAGAATATCTTATATTAGCAAATGACAGTTACGTTTCAAATTTTCAGATTTTGACACTTAACTACTAATTGACACCTACAATTTATGCCTGATACATGGTTTTCCTTCCAATGATGATGGTGTACTCCAAACTGACAGTGATATACTTGGTTGCAGCATTAATAGCGTACTAATTGGGAAACTAGGCAGCTCATTGTGTGTGTGTGTGGGTGGGTGGGGGGGAGCATTTTTCTCCTCTCAGAATTTCATTTTTGTTTTAATTATTTTGCAGTAGTTATTTACATACATGTGATTTTAACTGTAGTTCAATACAGGCCGCTGATTTTGTGGACCTGTATGTACAAGAAAATTGCAAATGGATTGCCCTAGAGAACTATCACCACTGATGCAGGGACCATGAATTATGTCGCCTTTGTAAGGAACTCCTAACAAAATATTGTATCTTGTACAACCAACCACACAACCTACTTGGATCATCATATAATGGGCCATCCCACCATATCCACCCAACCAATTAAGATGATATGATTAGCCCAACAATACACTAAACAGAATAGGGGGTACAAACTTACCAAGTCCAATTGCATCTGAACCTTTCATGATCCTGAGCCTACGGCAAGAATCAGCGAACATCCTGCAATTGGAGAGTAAAGAAAATGTGATGTCCAAATATGTGCTTAACCGAGAAAAATGAGCCACAAGATCAGATCACTGATTATTTAATTTATATTTCCCTTATTCCAAGTAAGATCAGTGTGCTTACTCCCATGGCACGTCGCCGACAAGCATCCAATCGCCATCCTTGTCTTCATAAGTAAGAACATATTCACCATCCTTGCGGTACTCAGCTAAGCCGTCCTTGCCTGATATGGCATTACACCCACACTAACCTGTAAGACCAATAAAAAGCAAACAGAAGAGAACCTCTTCTTGTACTAAAATTTCTACTGAAAGGACTTGGACCTTATATCATTTTCATGATTCTAAGAAAGTGAGGGAAACTAATGAGATATATATACTGGAGCATAGATCTCCAAATTTCAGAAATATATTAGAGAGGTCACTCTCATAGTGATTAGTAGCTTTCTGGACAATTACTCGGGACTAGAAGATATCCTCGAATAATGATATACATGGAGCCAAAATTATTCTAACAAATAATATCTTTCTAAGAAAGACTTGACACTGATGCAATAACCGAACAATCAGCAAGGTATTTTTACCGAGGAATAAATAGTTCACCAAAGAACGCAAAACAAAGGAAGCCACACCAAATTGTTTGCTATCCTAAAACTACTCAAAATAACAGTATGCTTAAACTATGATCTATCCTTCGAACCAAGCATGTTTTTTAAGGCTTCTATGACGTGCTTCTAACACTATCCACATCAAAATGGGACACAATCACATACTGAATATGCCTGGTAAAAGCGGAGAGTAACCCGAGACATCTCACCAGTACTGAAGCCACTGAACATCTTCTCTAGTGCAGTGGAGAGGTCCTTGTAGTTCTTGTAAGTCTTGAGGTCAATCTTCCTGAGGTAGGGCGCGCCATCCATGCTGACCTTAACGTAGAGGAAACCCTGGCCCTGCTTGGCTTCAGAATCCTCCTTGCTGCCCTTCAGCTGGGTAGTAGCCATCGTGTTCTTGCGGTAGCTGCGGATTGGTGGCCATCCCACCACCTGAGCCCTGCCACAACACACCAGGAGTATTGCTGCTCAATAATTTTTTACAAACTTTCTTAAAAAAAACTTATGCAGCCACGCAAGCAAGAGGTAGATCACAAGATGTACTGATGTGAGAATAAAGAAACGAATTTTGGTATCAACTTAAAAAAATTGGCATGATAACGGCACATCAAAATGTTGTGAAGAAATAACGGCAAAGACAAAGCAGGGAGAGCAGAGAAAGGATGGAGGAGCTTGAGCAAACAAGAGAAGTGAAAAATACAAGAAAAGCTCAAGATAAATCGAAAAGGAAGCATTTTATAAAGTAGAAAATTTTGGGGAAAAGTGGAAATTCAAAAGAACATCACAAAGCTGCAACTTTAGTTTCCCTCCTCTAGGCCCCAAGCTCCCAAGACAAACCGGAATCCCAACCAATCGAAGTGGCAAAACAAATCGAACCCATGAAGCCGAGGGAGATACCCATGACATACAATTCAGCCATTTTTTTCCTCAATTTAACCTTTTGGATCCCTGAAAAGCTCAGAATTTCCAAAGAAATTTTGTGTTACAGAACCTGCAAATGTCCTAAACTACAAAACCCAGCAAGATTTTCCCAATACCACAAAAAAAAACTTGTCCAAACAAGCGGGAGAAATAGAATCAGAATTCGCAGACCACTCGCTGCGGCAGTCCCAAGAACCATGAAGAAACGGCGAAGAGCGCCTTCGCAAAGCCCCAAGAATTCCCTTTTTTTTTTTGTTCGAGGCAGCAAAACCCCAAGATCCAGTTCCACAATCCACCTACTTGGCGGCCGGCTGCGGGGTCACTGCCACCTTCTTGTCCTCCTCCTCCTCGTCGGCCACCATCTTGCCCTTGCCGGCAGCGGCGGTGGGTGACGGCGGTGGCGCCTCGTCGGAGAACCCGCGCTTGGCGCCCTTGGCCGGGAGCAGGTCTAGGGTGGTCGCCGCTGCCGCCGCGACGCAACGGTCCGGCGACTGCGACCCCGGCAGGCCGAGCCGGAGCTCGGTGCCCTTCAGGTCGTCGGCGGCATCTGCGGCGGCGGCGGCGGCCGCCGGCGGTGAGAGACCTATGTAGTCGAGCTCGAGTGGGGGCGACATGGGGAGCAGCAGGACATGAACCGGAGGGTGGGGGAGGTGAGGAGTGGCTGTTTCCGTGTGTGGGGAGAGAGAGGAAGGCGAGAGAGAAGAGAGAGTGGAGTGGAGTGGTTTGTTTGAGGTGAAGCTTCCCTTCCCTCGGTTGAGTTGGCTTCGGTCGCTCCACTTTGGTTAGAGTAATCAGTGTATTACAGTGTACTAGTTAACACTTAACAGTATCAGTGAAAGGAAGCTCGAAACGGGACTTGTTTATTGGTTAGCAAGGTACGGAGTAGGATGCTAATTGATATTCAGGGTTGTACGTTTTTAAGAATAACAGCTTTTTTTGGACAGCAAGAGTAACATTTCTTATCTTTCTATTTAGATATGGATGATTGTTTTTTTTCTCTATCTCGTTTGCAACTCAAAGAATAGACTAAGTACTAGGTTGCACCTATCCATATTCCATACAGGTTTGATTCCTCATAAGATTTTTTAAGAAAAAGCTAAGAATTTGTTTTCTTCGTTGGGTCTAATTGTTTTTTGAATATATGTGGCAACTAGTACATACATTATCTGCTAAAGAGCCATTTGTATAATTATATATCTGTCTCCGAAGTCATCCATTTAGTTGAGCGATATGGATCTAAATATTATTTCTTTCTATCATTCTTTTCCTTATACATCAATCACACATGGAGCCTCTTTCCTATATATAGCCTTTTCAACTTCTAGCTTGTCTGGTCCGTGCTAAACAAACAAAGTAATAACCTACTATAATGTTGCACCATTAGAAAGTAGTTATTTTACTTATACATGGACGTGGATATATTTTTTTCTTCTACTACACAGATAATGTACTACCTCGGTTTTAAATTACTATTCATTACTGACTTTTTTTCTAATCGTATTTGATCATTCATATAATTTAAAAAGTTATATAAGTATCATTTATTTTATTTGTGACTTATTTTATCATCAAAGGGTATTTTAGGTATGACTTATTATTTTATATATTTGGACTAAATCTTTTAATAACGCAAATGGTGAAACGTTGTGAGAAAGAATCGACAAAGAATAGTAATTTGGAATGGAGGGAGTATTAACTATCATATTGCACCTAATAACCTAAGTTCAATTCCTCACAAGCTTCTTTAAGAAAAAGGGAAAAAGGATGTGTAGCCTTGTTCGTAGCCTTGTTCTTCATCTAAGCTTGTTCAATTTCTCGTAGCCTTGTTCTTCATCTAAGCTATTTACAATTTATCAATTTTTTACCTCCTCTTTCTTTGACCATCAAAATTCACTATTACACCATCTAATATATTCCCCTCACCCATCAAACCACATGAGGCATCTTCCCTATATAGGCTCCATCCCCTCTAAGCTTGTAGTGAGATCACAATTATGGCAGCTACACTCTACACTCTGCATCAAACAAGCTATAACTTGCCAGCTGCAAGGTCACACCACTGTAGCTAGGTCTAGAGTGGATGGATCTACCACTACAGCACCAAACTAGAACCATTTTGTGAGCTCCACCATGTTTTGAGGATAGATGCACCGGTAGTTGAACTTCACCTTACCCTTGAACCCTGCATACATCATACATTGGATATATTTGTGTGAAGAGATAAGAGCATCTCACAGGAGGAGAGAAGAGGGTAGTACCAAAAGAGTTCAATATGGGGTAATTGCGTGCTAAAGATAGCTGGCAAAAGAAGGTGGATGAGGAATGTAAAATTGTTGAAAGCCGCACATAATACATTGTATCTCATTAGATTGCTTATTGCCAAATGATTAGGTTTTTTCATTTCACTCTTTTGATATGTAGTCTCGAAGATCGCACAACTTTAAAATTTAATTTTGCGTACCATTTTGTTACATATAGTCTTGTGAATTGTAAAAACCTTCACTATAATGATATTTGTAATTTCACATGGAAACCAATTTTTGGATCTGGTTTCATCATTGTCATGCCTCGATTACTCTTATATAACAAATCCATAAGCTTTGCGCCAATGTTTTTGTTGGCACGAATTCACGGCCAACAGAGCGCAGACGCAGGAACCGGTCAGACCGGTTTCTGTAACCGGTCAGACCGGTTTGCCAGGCAGAGCTGGCGGTAGACCTTCGAGCGTCGTCCGGGCAGGATCCCGTCGGGGCAACGCACGTAGGGTTGTCCTAGAGTCGGCAGGCCACCTAGGACGCCTTCAATCGACGTAGAGACGAAGGAAGAACAGCAAATAGTAGATTGGAAAAGTAGGGGAAAGAGAAAAAGTAAAAAGATAAAAGATAGATGTATTTGTTCGATTGGATTATCCTCAATCGGCCATGACCCTTTATATTTATAGGGTGGGGAAGTCGTACCCCTTTAGGTTGGTTTACAATACGGGATAAAACTCTAGAGTCCTAAACCTACTCCAACACGGGAGAAACCGGTCAGACCGGATAGGGAAACCGGTCAGACCGGTTTGGCTGTTGCCAGATCGGCTACAGTGAAACCGGTCTGACCGCTTCCTAGAACCGGTCTGACCGGTTGCCAATTTTGGGTGCGAACATATGCCCCCCTGTTTTCTGGTAAAGCTTGCGTGTCAGAAAACATCTATAATAATCAAAATTGGTTAAAGACGATGATTAACAGTACATCGTCCATATATTGCTCTAAGGGCGATAGTTGTTTTATCGGCCATAAACTTGCCTTTTACTTCAAGAAACGACTTGCTTTGGCCTCCATACTTGCTTGGTAGTTGCTAACCTTGTTGGGGTGACCTTTGCTTGCTGTTCCATTGATTCTTGCTTACGTATCCGCTGCAATCTTCTCTTTTGAGTATGAGACAAGCCTGAGGGACACCACCTCGGCTGTGAGTATCTTGAATCTCTCTTGATGTCCTTCTCATCTCCTTTAGAAATAGGTGTACTTCTGACCAGATTATTGTTAACAATAAACGGTCTTTGCGTTGAATCATAACTTTCACATGTAGGAGCATATTGAATCATATATGAACGCATATGTAAATTGCTATAATCCAAAGGTGAATAATAATAAGGATAGAACCAGGACCATGGTGAGGTCGGTCCAACATATGAACAAGGTGCAGCAGCATAATTTACTTGAGATTTGCAAGAACAAGATTTATTTTGATATTCTGATGGAGGTTTTGACTTTTTACCTTTACTAGGCCGATTTCCTTGCTTTTGACTTGATCTCTTCTTCTTGTACTTGGCCAAAAGCTCCTCGAAGGTCGGCTTCACCTTTTTCTTGTGCTTGGAGCACTCCCAGCTTTTCTGGAGAAACCGGTCAGACCGGTTTGAAGAACCGGTCAGACCGGTTTGCGCGCTGCCGGTCTTCTTTGTCTTTTGTTGCCCCCCAAGCACTTGAGGGACCTCCTTCTGCACCTTTATCACTTCTGGATCAGAAAGCTTGTCATCTCCAATGATTACATTTTTTCCAACGGCTTTTTCGGCTTGATGTGGCCGAATTAACACTTTAGGATTTTGTAACTCAATGGTATTCATAGGAAAAGGATTAGTATCAACTTGCATAGGATGAAATGTCAAACGACCTTCATCAATGGCCGATTGCACTTGCCGCCGAAATACATTGCAATCATTCGTTGCATGAGAATAAGAATTATGAAATTTACAATAAGCACGTCTCTTCAACTCTTCTATTGGCGGCATAGTATGAGTTATTCTAATTTTTCCAGCTTTTAGCAATTCATCGAAAATTCTCTCACACTTAGCCACATCAAAAGTATATTTAACTTCGTCCTGCCGATTCTTGCGGATCGGCTTTAAGGAATCACAAGTGGTAGGTTTATCTTTGGCTGACCATACAAATTCAGTACTATAAACATTATTACTTTCATCGTCCGAATTATCAGATGCATAATAAATAGGACGATTATTTTTGTCATTGGTTTTTTGTGAACTCCTAGATTCTTTAAGTCGGCTTTCATTAGCTAGAGCTTTTTGCAACAACCGACTCACATCTAGAAATTCTTGACCATCTAGTTTATCTTTACGAACATCAAGCAAACCAGCATAAGCAAGATCAGCTAAATCTCTATCTGAAATTGTCAAACTATAGCATCGGTTTCTAGTATCTCTAAATCTTCTAATATATTCAGAAACTGATTCATTAGATTTTTGTTTAACCGATACAAGATTTGACAATTTTAACTCAGTTTCACCATTAAAGAAATAATCATGAAATTTACTTTCTATATTAGCAAAGGTATAAACTGAGTTGGGTGGCAAAGAAATAAACCAAGTAAATGCAGCACCCGATAGAGATAAAGGAAATAATCTCATTTTACAAATATCATTAGAAGCAGCTTCACCACATTGTATAGTAAATTGGCCTATGTGCTCTAAAGTACTTCTACCATCATCCCCACTGAATTTAGTAAACTCTGGTATTTTAAAGCCTGGTGGGTATGGGATATACTCATAATTCTCAGGATACGGTCTTTGATATGACCGACTCTTTGTTTTAGGCTCCGTACCAAAAGTTTGTCTAAATATCTCAATTATTTCTTCTCTAAATCCTTCCATCCCCGAAACGGTTCTAGATCTAGATGATCCAGGATGTGGTACTTGATTTAGAGTGGGTTGTGGTGTGCTATATGTTGCTGTTTGATTCGGCAATGTATTAGGAATATGATGCAACGAACTATTAGAAACATATGCACCTGTAGATGGCTCATTATACACAACTGTATGCGGCATCATAGAATTAGTAGCAGCCATCGTATTCACTCCACCAGCCGAAGTACCAATAGTAGTCCGGCTATGTATGTGGTGGACTGGTGATGAACCAATGGGAATTTTCGGAATATGCAAATTTGATAAATCCTCGGATGCATTATAATTTTCGGTATTAGAAGTAGATCCATTAACATCCTTACCAGAAAATTGTTTATCAAATTTGGCCTCTAAATGTTCTAAACGAGATTTAATCGTAGACTCAAATTTTTCACCCATGGCAACAAATTTATTATTAAAGCTAGCGCTGACAGCTCCATCAATAAAATTTGCAATTTCTGAATTAACTTCAAGAGGGGCATTGGATTGTACCTTCAGTGCGGGAATATCAATGACGACATCCTTGTCTTTCTTGACATTCCCTTGTCGATCCACGGAGAAGTGCGATATGTATTGCTTCACAGCTTCTTCTTCCATCTCCTGGGCCTTTCGCTCTGTATGCTCACGGATCTTTCTTCGGATTTCCGCAAGCGCTTTCTGCTCCTCAGCCGCCGTTTGATCAACGTTCGGCCTCTGAATGTTTGCAGCATCGACATCAGCAGGTTTAGGTAATTTACCGGCCATGGTAGCCGATTGATTTACCTAGGGATCGATAAAACGGTTCGAGCAACCAGATTTTCGTCCCCAGCGGAGTCGCCAAATCTGTTGGCACGAATTCACGGCCAACAGAGCGCAGACGCAGGAACCGGTCAGACCGGTTTCTTTAACCGGTCAGACCGGTTTGCCAGGCAGAGCTGGCGGTAGACCTTCGAGCGTCGTCCGGGTAGGATCCCGTCGGGGCAACGCACGTAGGGTTGTCCTAGAGTCGGCAGGCCACCTAGGACGCCTTCAATCGACGTAGAGACGAAGGAAGAACAGCAAATAGTAGATTGGAAAAGTAGGGGAAAGAGAAAAAGTAAAAAGATAAAAGATAGATGTATTTGTTCGATTGGATTATCCTCAATCGGCCATGACCCTTTATATTTATAGGGTGGGGAAGTCGTACCCCTTTAGGTTGGTTTACAATACGGGATAAAACTCTAGAGTCCTAAACCTACTCCAATACGGGAGAAACCGGTCAGACCGGATAGGGAAACCGGTCAGACCGGTTTGGCTGTTGCCAGATCGGCTACAGTGAAACCGGTCTGACCGCTTCCTAGAACCGGTCTGACCGGTTGCCAATTTTGGGTGCGAACAGTTTTCAACGTTAATACAAAAAGATGCATAAAAGTTATAGATTGATTTGTAGATTACAACACCAAGTAAGCTTTACAATAAAGTGAAATAGTATGTATACACAACTTTATCGTACTATTTTATAGACATATTGCAACATTTAATATAATTCTTACGCGGTGTTGTAATCAAATGTGCCATGTGAACTATATAACCTTTTGTAATTATATCTAAATTAGGTATCATCTAGAACATGGAACATGGAGCTACAACGGACTCCCCTGTGCATTTCATTGTGTTTCATGGAACTTGGTAACCAAGCCCGCTGGATTTTGTGGCAATGGAACTCACATTCCTCTCAGGCTCTCGTTATGATGAGTTTGAAGTCAACAAAATTAGTAACGTGTTATAGAATTTAATGCCTATAAATCTTATGAAATCTAATTTTGACTGATCTTAACAAGTTGAAATGATTAGTAGGATCATCTTAGGGCATCTGGTACAAATGCTTGACTATTGCC
Source organism: Echinochloa phyllopogon (assembly GCA_033239725.1). Lineage (NCBI taxonomy): Eukaryota > Viridiplantae > Streptophyta > Magnoliopsida > Poales > Poaceae > Echinochloa > Echinochloa phyllopogon. The sequence continues at coordinate 5,988,819 of BTCW01000003.1, forward strand.
ATGGAGATTTTAGTTGAGTTCCGAAAATTGCAAACTTTTTTATTTTCAAAATGTGTATAGATTCAAGTAGATTTTTGTTATCGAAATGTGTCCCCCAATTAAATTAATCTCTTTTTTCATTTAAACACGATTACTTTCTTTGTCACCGTTGGCTCGGCACGCACGGCACCTGTTCTTTTCGCTGTGCTCTCTGTCCGCACTGCACGACCGAGCCGAGCACTGCACGTACGCTTACCGGCTTACGTCATTGATTCTTACGCAAACAGAGCCACAGGTCAACGCAATTCAGAAGCGAATTCATGGCACCAGCTTCCTTCCTTCAGTTCACAGTTTGGTCGTTTTACTTCATGCATAACTGCATACTCCCGTAAGTCGTTCTAGTTTTGTGCTCACTGAAATTATCTTAATTTAATTTAATTCATCGAGAACAGTATCAACTCGACGTGACTTAGACAAGAATCATCCCAAAACAATAATTTTTTAAAAAAATACATAATTATTCTAGGTATTAGGTGTATGAAAACGGTCGAGTAGATCAGCGAATAAGGTTATACGATGTAATCTATGTACTCCATGCCTGGCTAGCAGGCTAGGGGTAAAAGAGCAGTGCTGCTGCTGCTGCTGCCTGCTGCTTTTTGGTCACCAGAATAAGAACAAGAACAAGGCAGTGCATGCAATGCAGGCCGCGTTTAGTTGCAGATTTCGGCCACCCGAATTGGGACTGTGCGGTCACATCGCACAGTCCCACGTACTGTAGCATTTTGTTTGTATGTGCAAAAAATTATCCAAAAATTAATTAATTAGGTTCAAAATGTTCGTCTCGCAGAGTACAACAAAATTGTGCAATTAGTTTTTAATTTCATCTACATTTAGTACTTGTAACACCCTAAAATTCATCACAATTAAATTGTAGCAACTCTCTGAATTTTTCTAGGATTTATTAAGGCTTAAATAAATTTTCTAGGATTTAATTAGAATTTCTAGCCTTTTAACAATTTAAATATCATATTAAATAATTATTTTAGTCAAAATAAGTTTTTGTTGCATTCATGCTGTTGCATATATTTTTGGTTGCTAGTAAATCAAGTTGGAATTTAAATTCTGTTTAAATTCGAATTTGATTTGCTTTTGTTTGAGTGTTAGAATAGTTGTTTTCTGTCGAGTTTGTTTTTGCCCCTCCAACTCTTGGCCCAGCTCGGCTTTGCCCCTCTACTTCTTTCTTTTTCCCGGCCCGATTTCTTTCCCCAGCCCGATTCCTTTTCCCGGCCCAACTTCCTTTCGGCCCGTTCTTCCGCGCCGGCCCGCTCCACTCCTCTCCCCATCTCTCTCTCTACGTCGCTGACAGGCGGGGCCCGCCTGTCAGGACCGTCGTCCCCGACGCGGACTCAAGTCCGAGCTCGACTTGGGCTTGGCCGCGCCGCCGCACCCGACTCCGGCCGGGGCACGCACGTCAAGGCATGGGCCCGAGCCCCCACCCCGCACCTATAAATCGTGGCCGCCGCCTTTGCCTCTCCTCCAGTTTAACCGCGAGCCGCAAACCCTAGCAGCCGCTCGAGCGCCACCGCCGATTTTTCCGCCGCTCGCCGTCGTCCGTCGCCGTCGCAGGCCAAACCTCGCCGAGTTCGCACCGGGTGAGTTCGCTTTTGCCCGCTCGTCCTTTTCGTCGACTTCTTGGAGCAAGTTGAAGGCCGTAGCGTTGGGTTCGTGTCACCCGAGAGCTCCGCCGCCGCGCATGGCGCCGCCGTCGTCGGCCACCGCCTGTGCGCCGTCCCAGCCTTCCAGATCATTCGAGTTGAACTCGTTGCTTCGCACCGCGTCCATAGGACTCGATCTGGTTCTAGAACCTTGTGCTCACTGATCCTGGCGCACATATGATATGCATCTGGTTTTGCCTTTAAAACCGGGTGTGACAGAAGTGGTATTAGAGCTGTGTTGACTGTAGGACGCAAGCCTAGTTAGCAATGGTCATTCTCTAAGGATTATTTTGCTTAACTACTCTTGTTCTATCCATTCTTGGTTTATTTTGCTATTATTCCTGGTCATTGATAATTGTCTCCTCCTTGATTTTTTTTTATGTTCTATCTTTTCCACCATCTCACCTGGTTTCGAGGTCTTTAGAACTTTTCTAACCCTCTTCTTGCTTAAACCATAGATGGTATTGACAAGGCAAGGTGCTCGTAGATTGTCTAGCACTCCTTCCTCTTCTTCGTCGCATTCGGTGCAAGAAGAGGAACCGGAGCCTGAAGAGATGGAAGTGATGGATGAAGAAGTTAACTCAGGAGGGAATGCTCCAGTTGGATCTGAAGGAAGCGAAGGACCCCCTCCGCCGACTGACATGTGGGTAGTGACTTTTCACCACCACGACGGAGGCAACAGTGGGTTCCCGATGCTGCTTCGAATGCTCTTCGAGCGTCTGAACTACCCAGTGGAGATAGAATATCGTGGAAGGAGGAGGGCACATCCAAATCACCCAGAGGATTGGGATGTCGCTGTATACATCCGGGAGCCTGATTATGAGCATGGAGGAACCAAAGAGGCTGCAGTGCACCATGCTATCGCCATGAGATCAACCTTCGAAGCTGGAATCCAAGATGCAGCAAGACGGGCACTTTCTGTGCTTTGTCATGAGGAGGCTGCTGAAGTACGTCACACTGCTTGGGCATATCTTCCCCGAAGGCAGCAAGGCACTCCAACTAGGGTTGTGCCACAACCGCCAGGCGTGCTAAACTCTACACTCAACGTCCAGATGACGTTCACCAAGATGCTCAACATGCACGCCGATGACACCACAAGGGAGCTACAAGAAGTGCGTGAAGAACTCGCTGCTGAACGAAGGAAGAACAAGAGGCTGATAGCTGAACTCAAGGGAGAAGCACTTCCGCCCTTGGATGAAGATGTAGAAGGGTTGATGGGCCATTCACCGCCCCACTAGAGAGTGCTTGGTGGATCGTCTAGTTGTTTCACCCATACCTATTAAGATAGGATACCCTCTCTTTTGTTAAGTTCAGTACGTTTAGAATCGTTGAGACTCGTACATAGCGTGTGATTTAGTTCGGTTTAAAAGTGTGGTAAAGATGTTTGCTTTCGTGCTAAGTGTGTGATTTGGATCTTTGTAATGATTGAACTTAATTGTGGAGTGATGACCACAATTGAGTAATTATTAAATAAATAAATTTAGTTAGTCTGGGTTTATCTTGGTCTCTGATCTTAGCACTTAACTATCACTTTATCTATATAATTGTACCCCTCATATAAATCATGTTATGCGACAATCTGTTCTCGCTGCTGCATGATATCCTGGTACTGTCCGAATTGTTTCTGGAGCTTCAGAACTCCGTTTGACATAAATCCAGTTGGGTTGGATTAAGGACTTGATAACCTAGGTTCTGGGAATTGTTCGTGATTTTTGGAGGTTCTGGCAGAGAGATATAATGGTTTTATTGGAGCAACCAGAATCTGTCCTGTGGTCCTGACACAGCTGTCTTGTTTATTTTATACCTCGAGCCACAAAATTCCGATTGAGGTGATTCAAGTTGGGTTAGTTTCAGAATTTGATAGTCTACATTCAGACAAAAGATCATGATTTTTGGATACTCAAAATGAGAGTTACAACTGTATAATTGTGACGAACATAAACTGTTTCAAAATTTGATGTTCCAGTCATTGGCAACTCGTTCTACATCAACTTTTATCTGTTCATGATTTGAGTCACATCTTTTTACCACCCTCTGAACCTCATGTTCTAACCACCAGATGGTGAACATCAGGTCTGGAAGTGGAGTGGATCAACCACCTGTGATTCGTCAGGGACGTGTTAACCCCAATCCAAATCCTCCGCCGAATCAAGCACCTGCAGCAATGGATCAGATTCTCGCCAACCAGACTCAGATCCTCCAGGGCATGGCTAATACCTTGGCAGCCATGCAAGCACAGAACAACAACAACAACCAGCCGAGAGACAAGCACCGGGAGTTCATGAGTCACAAACCTCCTACCTACTCCCACTCTGCCGATCCTCTTGATGCTGATGATTGGCTGAAGACTGTTGAGAAAAAGCTGGATATGGCTCAGTGCAATGACAGAGAGAAGGTCCTGTATACCTCAGGTCGCTTGGAGGGATCAGCTTCAGATTGGTGGGATGCTTACCATGCTGCTCATGCCACCCCTGATGCTATCACCTGGCAGGAGTTCAGGACCAACTTCAGGAGCCACCATATTCCTGCTGGTGTCATGAAGCTGAAGAAGAAGGAGTTCCTCTCACTCAAGCAAGGTGGGATGACCGTCAGCGAGTATCGGGATAAGTTCATTCAGTTGTCCCGTTACGCCACAGATGAGGTGAAAGAGGATGAGCAGAAGCAGGAGCGATTTCTGGAAAGGATTGATTCCGCCGCTCCATTATCAACTCATGTCTCACGCCTTCCCAACATTTCAGAAGCTGCTAGACAAGGCTATTGTCTTGGAGAGCAAGCGTCGTGAGTTGGGAGAGCAGAAGAGGAATTTCATGGCCTCAGGACAGTCAAGCAGTAACACCCGCCCTCGTCTCCAGCCGCCTCAGCAGAACATGCCCGTTCGCTTTGGTGGGCAAGGGAGTAACTTTGCGCAGAGTCAGGGTCAGCGGTCAGCACCTCCACCTCAGCGTCCAGCATTTCAGTAGAACCGCCAGACCACCCCAGCTCAGACTCCAGTGAAGACCCATGCACCAGGCAGTGATCCTACTCCTCGTACCTGCTACATTTGTGGAGATCCCAGCCACTTTGCCCACAACTGTCCTAAGAGGAATGCTCAGACCCCACAGCACCAGAGTGGCAGTGCACCTAGGCAGAATACCCCTCAACAGCAGAACAGGAATGTGAACCCGACGCCCCAGAGCAACAAGGGCCAGCAGAATCAGATGCGGGGCAAGGTGAACCATGTTGCTGCAGAGACCGCACAGGAGGCCCAGGATGTGGTACTTGGTATGTTCCTTGTCAACTCAGCCCCTGCATCAATTTTATTCGACTCTGGAGCATCCCATTCTTTTATTACTGCTCAGTACGTAGCTAAGTATAATATACCCATGCTCCCTATGACAAATTCCATGCTAGTTAGCTCTCCCGGTGGAAACATGACAGCCAATTTTATCTATCCCCGAGTTAATCTGAAAATAGTTGGGGTAGACTTTCCAGCGGATCTGATAGTCCTAAACTCTGAGGGAATTGATGTCATACTTGGAATGGGATGGTTGGCTGCTTTTGATGCGGTAATTCAGTGTGCCAAGAGGTCCGTGTTGTTGACTAGTCCTCAGGGAGAGAAGATTGAATTCGGAGCCACCCAACCCTCAGCTTCAACTTACTCAGTGAATCAGGCCAGCGGTGTTCCTTTGGAGGATATCAGAGTTGTTTGTGAGTTTCCGGATGTCTTCCTAGATGATTTGCCAGGTATGCCACCCGACCGATACATTGAGTTTATTATTGAGCTTTTACCTGGTATTGCTCCTATTTCTAAAAGACCCTATAGAATGGCTGTTAATGAACTAGAAGAACTTAAGAAACAACTTAAGGAATTGTTGGATAAAGGTTACATTCGTCCTAGTTCTTCACCTTGGGGAGCACCTGTAATTTTTGTGGGTAAAAAGGATGGTACTCTGAGGATGTGTGTGGATTATCATTCATTGAATGAAGTAACCATCAAGAATAAGTATCCATTGCCCAGAATTGAAGACTTATTTGATCAGTTGAGAGGAGCTAAGGTTTTCTCCAAGATTGACTTGAGATCTGGCTATCATCAGTTGAGGATCAGGTGCTCCGACATTCCTAAAATAGCATTCACCACCAGGTATGGGTTGTATGAGTATACTGTGATGTCATTTGGATTGACAAATGCACCTGCCTACTTTATGTACCTGATGAATAAGGTGTTCATGGAGTACTTGGATAAATTTGTGGTGGTGTTTATTGATGATATTCTGGTTTACTCTAAGAATGAGGAGGAGCATGAGGAGCATTTGAGGTTGGTGTTGCAGACTCTTAGAGAGAACCAGTTGTATGCCAAGTTTAGTAAATGTGAGTTTTGGTTGAATCAAGTGTCTTTTCTTGGTCATGTTGTTACTGATGGAGGTATTGCAGTGGATCCAAGTAAAGTCAAGGATGTGTTGGATTGGGAACCTCCTACCACAGTCTCTGAGATCAGAAGTTTTCTGGGATTGGCTGGATATTACAGAAGATTCATTGAAGGCTTTTCTAAAATAGCGAAACCTCTTACTTCGCTATTAGAGAAGGGCAAGGAGTTTGTTTGGTCAGAAGCGTGTCATACCAGCTTTGAAGAGTTGAGAAGGAAGTTGACTACAGCCCCAGTGCTTGCTATGCCAGATATTCACAAGAACTTTGACATATATTGTGATGCTTCTCGTATAGGTCTTGGGTGTGTGCTCATGCAGGAAGACAGAGTTATAGCCTATGCATCCAGGCAGTTGAGGAAGCACGAGCTGAACTATCCTACTCATGATCTGAAACTTGCAGCTGTTGTCCATGCCTTGAAGATCTGGAGGCACTATATTCTGGGTAACAGATGTGAACTGTATACTGATCACAAAAGCCTGAAGTACATATTTACTCAGAAGGATCTGAATTTGAGGCAGAGAAGATGGTTGGAGTTGATCAAGGATTATGATCTGGGGATCAACTATCATCCTGGCAAGGCTAATTTGGTTGCTGATGCGTTGAGTAGGAAGTCACAAGTAAATGCAATGTTTGGTCGCCAGTTGCCAGCTGAGTTGTGTGCAGAGGTGGAGAAGCTGAACCTGGGATTTCTGAGTCAGATCGAAGGCGTGACAATGAAGGTTGAGTCTACACTGGAGCAGGAAATTCGGAAGGGTCAGCTTACTGATGAGAAGATAAAGGAAATCAAGGAAACCATGTTAGCAGGGAAAGCTCCCGACTTCACCGAAGATGATCAGGGTACAATTTGGTTTAGAAAGAGGATATGTGTACCGGATATCGAGTCTCTCAGGGAGCAGATATTGAGGGAAGCTCATGATTCCGCATATTCTATTCATCCTGGAAGCACCAAGATGTACCAGGATCTGAAGCAAAGGTATTGGTGGTATGGACTAAAAAGGGATGTGGCTGCCCATGTGGCGTTGTGCGATGTTTGTCAGAAAGTTAAGGCTGAACATCAGAGACCAGCCGGTTTGCTTCAGCCACTCAAGGTACCTGAATGGAAGTGGGAAGAAATCAGTATGGATTTCATTGTTGGGTTACCCCACACTCGAGGAGGATATGACTCCATATGGGTTATTGTGGACAGATTAACTAAGGTAGCTCACTTTATACCCGTTCACACTACTTATACCAGCGCTAAGTTAGCAGAGTTATACATGTCTAGAATTGTTTGTCTCCATGGTGTACCTAAAAAGATAGTGTCTGATAGAGGTACTCAGTTTACATCTAGATTCTGGCAGAAGTTGCATGAGTCTATGGATACAAAGTTGAATTTCAGTTCTGCATATCATCCTCAAACAGATGGTCAGACAGAGAGGACTAATCAGATTTTGGAGGATATGCTGAGAGCTTGTGCTTTGAAGCATGGAGGCAGTTGGGACAAGAGTCTTCCATATGCAGAGTTCTCATATAACAACAGTTATCAGGCAAGTCTAAAGATGACCACCTTCGAAGCGCTTTATGGTAGAAAGTGCAGAACACCTTTGTATTGGAGTGAAATAGGTGAAAGTCAGCTGTTTGGGCCAGAGATTTTGCAGGAAGCTGAGAGACAGGTTCAGATTATCAGAGAGAATTTGAGAACGGCTCAGTCCAGGCAGAAGAGTTATGCAGACACAAGGAGACGAGAATTAACTTTCGAAGTAGGTGATTATGTGTATCTGAAAGTATCTCCTATTCGAGGTTTGAGAAGGTTTAAGGTGAAAGGTAAATTATCTCCTCGTTTCATTGGACCTTTCAAGATTGTTGATAGAAAAGGTGAGGTTGCTAATCAATTGGAGTTGCCATCCAGATTGTCTGATGTGCATGACGTGTTTCATATCTCTCAGTTGAAGAAGTGTCTTAGAGTGCCTGAGGAAGAATTATCTTTGGATGAATTGAATGTGCAAGATGATCTGACTTATATGGAATATCCAGCTAAGATTTTGGAAACTGCTGAGAGAGTTACTAGGAGTAAAGTGATTAAGATGTGTAAAGTTCAGTGGAGTCATCATGCGGAAAGTGAGGCAACTTGGGAAAGAGAGGATGAGTTGATGACAGAGTTTCCTCAGATTTTCTCTAATCCATCAGAATCTCGAGGACGAGATTCTCTTTAAGGGGGTAGGTTTGTAACACCCTAAAATTCATCACAATTAAATTGTAGCAACTCTCTGAATTTTTCTAGGATTTATTAAGGCTTAAATAAATTTTCTAGGATTTAATTAGAATTTCTAGCCTTTTAACAATTTAAATATCATATTAAATAATTATTTTAGTCAAAATAAGTTTTTGTTGCATTCATGCTGTTGCATATATTTTTGGTTGCCAGTAAATCAAGTTGGAATTTAAATTCTGTTTAAATTCGAATTTGATTTGCTTTTGTTTGAGTGTTAGAATAGTTGTTTTCTGTCGAGTTTGTTTTTGCCCCTCCAACTCTTGGCCCAGCTCGGCTTTGCCCCTCTACTTCTTTCTTTTTCCCCGGCCCGATTTCTTTCCCCGGCCCGATTCCTTTTCCCGGCCCAACTTCCTTTCGGCCCGTTCTTCCGCGCCGGCCCGCTCCACTCCTCTCCCCATCTCTCTCTCTACGTCGCTGACAGGCGGGGCCCGCCTGTCAGGACCGTCGTCCCCGACGCGGACTCAAGTCCGAGCTCGACTTGGGCTTGGCCGCGCCGCCGCACCCGACTCCGGCCGGGGCACGCACGTCAAGGCATGGGCCCGAGCCCCCACCCCGCACCTATAAATCGCGGCCGCCGCCTTTGCCTCTCCTCCAGTTTAACCGCGAGCCGCAAACCCTAGCAGCCGCTCGAGCGCCACCGCCGATTTTTCCGTCGGCCGCCGCTCGCCATCGTCCGTCGCCGTCGCAAGCCAAACCTCGCCGAGTTCGCACCGGGTGAGTTCGCTTTTGCCCGCTCGTCCTTTTCGTCGACTTCTTGGAGCAAGTTGAAGGTCGTAGCGTCGGGTTCGTGTCACCCGAGAGCTCCGCCGCCGCGCATGGCGCCGCCGTCGTCGGCCACCGCCTGTGCGCCGTCCCAGCCTTCCAGATCATTCGAGTTGAACTCGTTGCTTCGCACCGCGTCCATAGGACTCGATCCCGTCGCAAACCGTGCACCGTAGCCTTAGATCGATCTCACTCCGGCGACCCTCCGCCGCGGAAGTGAGCGGCGCCGCCATCCCGGTCGTCGCCGTCGTCGGCCGAGAGCCCGATCCGTCCCTGGCCATCCGATCGTGATCCAACGGCTCACGTTAGAGCGAACGCTGAGTCAAACCCGAGCGTACCGGTCAGCCGTGGCATTTTTGCAAAAGAGCCCTTGAGTTTTCTGGAAATCAACCCGCAGTCCATCTTAGTTCAAAAATAATTATAGATAGGTCCTGTTTTCTTTCGTTTTAGCCCCTACAAGTTTTAAAATAGCACCCGCAGTTCAGCCCCTATTATTTTATGATTTAGCCCTCGTAGTTTTATACAAAATTATGTTTTAGCCCTCGGATTTTCGCAGTTAAGCCCCTGGAACTTTTAAAACTTTGCCAGCAAGTCCTTGAACCTTAGAAAAGTCATATCTTTTGCGTTTTAACTCCGATTTTAGTGATTCTCACGCTCACGCGTTTGTTGTAACGCGTAGATTAGTTTTGTGTTGTTGTTTTGATCTGTTGAAATTTTTTGGTATACTGTTTCTTATTTGTTGTATTGTTTCCTTGCATGTAAATGTGTGATGCGATTAGGAAACGACCAGTTCGAGGATTTCTCTGAAGAACCAACTGTTGGAGAAGGATTTGAGCAGCAACAGAGTTGGGAAGAAGGCAAGTGTATTATGTCATGCAAATGTCCTAATAACTATTAATTTCACCATCCATGCATGTGTCTTAATCTAATGGGTTCCTATTTAAGGATTTGCCTAGCCACTATATTTTCTTGTCCCCGAAACTGGGTTGTTTAATTAACTTTGATGGTAGATGATGCTTAGCTTGCTCAACTGGGATTGGTTAAATGAACCCCTACTCTATGTTCCAAATACTCTTTGAATTAATTAAATGGCAAGATCATATCTTTTTAATTGGAACATGAAGAACCACCCAGGAAAACAGTACAACCGTGAGTGCCATGTGGCTCTGGCTTTGACTGACTAATTAGGTGCTCTAGTTTATGGTAGCTTTACTCGAAAGGGGCATGGGGGGCGGCGGTTGACGGGGTATAGCTCGGTCCTCTTGAGCTGTGGGCTTTGGTAAGAGACAGACCTCATTAGGGAGGGTTATGCTTTGCTTCTGAACCAGAAACCTTAGCGGGCTATCATTTATTAGAGTGCTTTTGTAAAGGTCTCATAATGAAACTCAGTATTCGGTCCACGTGGTGTGGGACGGGTGCATGCTTCGGCAATGGGAATCACGACTTTTGGTGAAAGTGTACAACCTCTGCAGAGTGTAAAACTGTTATAACAGCCGTGCTCACGGTCAAGAGCGGCCTGGACCCTTACATGATAATCATACTTGAACATGGATTAAATTGTGGTTACTTGATTATGTTGGGATTATGATATTCATTAATTTGTGGGTGGTATATACTTTCATTTGCTAGTAAATAGTTGCTTAATAAAACTTGACCAACTAAAAGTGCTTACTGCAGTATTGTCAGCCAGCCTTTTTGCCCCAGCCTTGTATGTCATATTACATTTGCTGAGTACGTCATGTGCTCATGCTTGTTTTCTTTCTTTTATTGCATCAACTACACCCGGAAATGCTGCTCAGATTGGGAGAATTTTGAGGATTTCACTGCTGATTTTGAGGAGTTCTAGGCGAGTCTCCCCCAGTCAACGCCTGTGGAGTTGGAGTCACTTTTGCTTCGTTAGATGAACGTTTATTTAAGTCTTCCGCTATGACATTTAAGTCAACTCTGAGAATGTAATAAATGCACTTTAATACTCTTTCGTTATGCATGGTTATGGATATTCACTTGTGACGTCTACCATATGTGTGTAAACTAATCCTGGCGCACATATGAGATGCATCTGGTTTTGCCTTTAAAACCGGGTGTGACAGTACTTCATATATGTTATGACATTTTGATGTGACGGGGAATTTTCTTTTTACATAGTAAATTTAGGAGTACCTTTTTGGAACTAAACGAGACCCCAATGCCGACATTTTGGAGAAGGTAGCAGTGCATGCAAAGGAAAGCAGGGCTGACGGCGGTTTGAAGCACAAGGCCGGCCGTGCACTTTTGCAGTTACTTTGTTGTTGCTTCGTTGTGCTTCTTCGTGAACATCCCCTATCTATGCTATCCTACGTGCTCCATGCATGCCTTCTCTCTTTCTTTCTTGTCTGCTGTCCGCACGCGTGCAGCTTCCCGATTAAACAATGCAAAAGGGAGAGATTCTGAACGTGCCTCGTTGTAGGCTCGTAGCAAACGTCGGCGCCGGTACTGAAATATTGGTGGAGGGACGAAGAAATAGCTGGCTAGAGGAATTAAACTTTTGCATACTAAAATCAACCCGACCCAGAAAAAAACTTATTACCCTGGAGTAGTGGTTACAAATGTTCAAAGGATTCGCTGGAAACACAGGCACAGCATGGAGATAGAAAAAAAAAGGTACCCGGTGTCCAGTCGTCTGGATGCAAGACTGCAGTTGTGCGTGCGTGCCAAAAGGATCGAAATGGATCGAAAAGAGACGCCTAAAAGCCAGTAGAATCGCAGAATATTCTGCAGCACGCACGCATGCATGGCTCCCTTTTTTTTTCCACCACAGCTTGGCCGCAACAGCTAGGTTCGTTCTACTTGTAAGTACATGCAGCAGAGGCAGAGCATGCTTCCGGTCGTCACCGAGACGAGCCGAGCTGCCAGTGCGGCTCTGCACGTACTGCAATCGTGTCGGCTCACCGGGGCACATGCTTGCATTGCTTGCTGGTATAGTATATATATACGGAGTATATATCTACTCCACTCCACCCTACAGTATCCATGTCAAGACGGCGTGCAGTATACTAGCAGCAGTAGTGAACAGACACGTATATGTACAGCTTCACGATCGAGAGTCACCAACTTAACGCATAACACGCAATGCAATGTTTTTCTCTCAGTAAAAACCAGCGTCAGCCACCAGCCATCAACCAGACAGCAGTGTTTTTCTCTCAGCAAAAACCAGTGCCAGCCACCAGCCACCAGTCAACCGAACAGGGGTATATATCTACTCCACTCCACACTATAGCATCCATGTCAAGACGGCGTGCAGTATACCAGCAGTAGTGAACAGACACGTATATGTACAGCTTCACGATCGAGAGTCACCAACTTAACACATAACACGTACGCAATGCAATGCAAGCCACAATGCTGATGGGCAGCAGCACCGCCGGCCGGCGTGGTTGGCTGGCCGGGATATAATGGGCGGTCGCCGCCGCCGTCGTCGTCGTCGTCGCCGGTCGCCGCAGCCCGCAGAGATCAGGTCAGGTCAGGTAAACGGCGGTGGTGGTGAGGCCGGGGATGAATTAAAAGCAAGGTAGGCAGATAGCAAGGAAAAGGATGGAGGCGATGGGCGTGGGGTGTCGGCCGCGGCGGCGACACGCCCCCGACCAAGGGATCCACCCGATCGCGACACCCACGACCGCTACCCCTACGTACGGCCTCTGCCCGGCCGGCCTTCTCTGCATATACGTTGTACTTGTACCGTGCGTATATGTACAGACTCTTGCTTCCTGCTGTCGTTTGTTACATACATTAAATAAAGGGAAAACGACTATCTCTCTCTTTATTATCTTTAAACAAAAGTGCAGTTCTGTAGTCTGTGTGCCATACATCCCACAGAGGCCTTGTTTAGATGTAAACTCGGGGGTGCAAACTTGGGAGTTTGGGGTCATGTCGTAATCATTGTGTCACTGTAGCATTTCGTTTGTATGCGTAAAAAATTATCCAAAAACTGATTAATTAGACTCAAAATGTTCATCTCACAGAGTACAACAAAACTGTGCACTTAGTTTTTGATTTCATCTACATTTAGTACTCCATACATGTTATGACATTTTGATGTGATGGGAATCTTCTTTTTGCATAGTGAATTTGGGGTGCAAATTTGGGAACTAAACAAGGCCAAAGTTTTGAAATATTTTCAAACAAGTTATTTATTACTAGATTGCACACCAAATTGGACACGGGAGACTGAGAGATCTAATTAATTAACAACCAATATTCATCATATATATAGTGTCGATTTCGAGAGACCTAACTCATACTCAATGGCTCTGTTCTGCCAGGTTTGTGAATCCGGCTGAATGCATGCACCAATTGAATTCTAGGACACGCACGCAGCAAGATCTTGGTCCTGAACTTTGGCACTGCCAACCGTCACCGTCCTACCAGCTGGCAGCTGGCGCTGGCCACTCTAAAAGGGAAGGGGGTCCAGATAGCCATCCATCAATCTCCTATCGGAGATGCAAAAATCTCAACCTCCTGTACGTGTACACACAAGTACGTGCATCACACTTCTAAAATTTCCTTATCTCAACCACTCATATATGCAGTATTTCCTGCTAAGATTCAGTTCACTTGCATTGCATATAAGTATATGCATCAATGAAAGAACACCACAGCTCACCTAGCTGGGATGAAGAGGATGTTGCTCCGGAGTTTGGCGTAAATTAAACCAACACCTACAGCTTCGTTCAGTGATCCATCGATCACATGCATATTCCTATATATCTATGTCTTTCAGTCCTTGTTTCATCTCCGCTTGCATCCTAGCTTCATCTTACTCGACTGTTTTTGTTTTAGAGGTTTACGAAAGCAATGGCAACATGCCATTTTAATTTCTGTTTGCATGATTAATGGCATAGGATGTGACTGATGCTAAAACATATAAATATGAAATAACATGACATGTGATCATGATCTAGACAAAACAAACCTTACACATGACTAAATAAATAATAAAAATCTGTTTTCAGCCACAGCAATATAATAGAAATCACTATTAGCCTTGCTCTGTTTGAAAGGAAAAGACCCTCCCCCACGATGCATGTCTAATCCTCTTCATCAGCAGCAAAATGTCGGCGAGGGCATCTATTAATAGCAAGTCCACTTTCAGTTCGGTGTTCACAATGACACATGTTTCGTCAAGGGTTAGTTCCACTGTTAGCTTAGAGACGACGGTAAAAAGCTAAAATTCCTCCAAAAGATTAAAGTGCCTTGATCTAGTCGATCTTCAGCTATACTATTATTCTCATGAGCCATGACTAAACTTTCAGAGAAAATCAGTCTATCTCAATGCAATAGAAAGAAAATATTCTGGTTACAAATAAACACAGGGAGAAATTATTGTGATGGGACTCGAATATTTGTAGACCATCAACTCATCTAGGAGATGAGCTAGCTAGCTAGTGTGTTACATGTAGTGGAGCAATTTTTGCTGAAGGGAGGAAAGCACTGAACAAAAAGGAAAAAACTGAGAGCTATGTAATGAAAAGGAAAAAAGAGAGAGAGAAAAGATTTGATTGCACATGTACTTTGATTGACAAACAACAAAATGTGCACCACAACGTGTGTGCCCCCACCTAGACCCTGCTAGCTCCCAACAAGCCCCGGGTCTTCACCGTTAAATATGAACAAGTGGTGAGGCATCTGCTATCTAGACTGAGAGTAATCTAGAGTAGAATTATTTGATGGGATGTGAGTGAAAATGTGGATTTGAGGTTTGCAGTTAAAAAGATCTAACGGAAATAAAGCTAATGGAGAAGTCAAATCCTAATTTATGGTGTTCTAAAGTTGAGTCCCTGCCTCAATACATAGATTTTCATAGGACGTACTCATGCAATTGAACTTTCTAAATGATATAATCACTAATGTGTACGTGCAAGATCATATATATTAGTTAAAAGTACTGCTATTAGATTTTCCTTCGGGATGCAAAAAAGGATCTGTCGCAGAATGCAAGTTTCTTAATTTAGTTATCTTCTATTATTTTTGTCTTAACCAATGGTCAAAGTCTGTCAATCTGCCACATCTCAGATATTTCACTTTGTGTCCTCAAGTGTTCCTCATGTCAAAACTCAAACGCACCCAGAGGTTCTAATAATATCCATAGAAAATTTAAGAATGAAAAAGAAAAGAAGAAGAAAATTCCCTGCTCTTGACATGTACTTGTTAGGATTGATTCTCACTCCTGATACACCAGCAAATTCTCTCGAGAAAACCTATAAACTTTGCCTTAGGTACTTGTATGCAAGTTGCTTCAGCAAATTCACTGAAGAAAACAAACACGACGATACACAGGATAATGATAAACCAATAAAAAGATAATATCACTATCAACGCATATGCTAGTTAGCCTGTTAGGTATAAAGCTCAAGTGGAATTTTACATACTGTTCCAAGTGTAACCGTCATATGCTGCATGTTTTGTGCCTTTGTATTAGATATTAATTAATAATGTCTAATTGACCTAGCTAGTTTATAGATGCCCTTTCTTTCAAAAGAGTATCTATACCTAACACGACGCAATGAACCTTTCGCTCTCTCCTGAAAAAAGAAAAAGAAAGTTTCACTTGCCTAAACTCTCGGATGATCAATCACAAGAGAAAATCTATATAAAGCCCGCCCTGGCAAGTCATTTGATATTGTATTTGCCCTCCCAACCCATGCTCATTCACTAGCTAGCACTTTGAAATAGTGTAGATGGGTTGGCCATAAGCTTTCTTCGATCAATTTCAAACCATTTCTTATTGTTTCTCGCTAGAATGCAGTACGTTACACACATCGGGCCGAGCCAGTGTGCAACTTGAAGCAACCCAACACGGTACACAATAAATATTTGTCGATCGTGCTATTATTACAAAAACTTTAGAATTAGCTAATAGCGCGTAGCTAATTTGCATGGCTTTCAAGCTAATTAAGGCCGGGGCCGGCTACGAAGAAATGCCATGCATCGTCTCATTCTCATTGCGTCTCTGCACCGTTGGTGACGTGCGCGTCGCCGGCCGGGCAGAACAGCACCCGGTCATTCACAACAAGTGCATGCGCGCTCACACGGCCGGGGAGAAGCAGAGAGAGAGATCCTTCTCCTCCTACGGCCCTCCAGGCGGCGACGCAAGCCGACACCGAGGCCATGGACCCTCCCGCGAAAACCTGTTCCCGGACAAGCCACCCCTGCCCTGATCCATCACAAACCGTCGCCGTCGTAAGTCAGGGCAGCAGCAGGCGGCCAGTTCGCCACAGCCTGCGCGCACGTACATAGCTAGAGTGGCCGGTCCAGTCCAGAGCCCGGGCCGGCCATCGATCAGCTTGTAAAAAGGAGCTATGCCTTCACTCACATCGTACGCCACTTTGTTGTGCTAGTGCACCCGGCACCTGGGCTAGTACTTGCTGAATTGCTGCTGCGACTGCGACTCCCAAAGGGAAGAGAACCCCGGTAAAGCCGGCAGCACCCATGCATACATAGCTGATCGATGCACCATATAAAAGCGAAAGATGCAAGGATGGATTTGACGGATTTACCGGTGCAAAGCTCACCAGCAGCAGGTCATATCATATCAGCTGCGAAAACCGCCGATTACGGGGCTCACCTCCGTTACTACACTGACTAGACTAGCATTCTTTTGTTCAGGGGCTGAGCATTTGCAGGAGCAAAAGAACGCTGCACCAGGGGGAAAAAAGCGGAGGGAAAGCAGAGGCCCCTCCCCAAAGGGTGGACATGACCCCTCCTGGCTCCTGCTGCAGCCCTGAGAGCTGAGAACTCGACTTCCACCATCATCTACGTGCTTCGGGTAGAAAGAAAGAAAAGCCATCGCTGCTTTACCCTCCCGATCATGGCAGACATCTCACATCTCCTCTTCTCACCCTGCCACCCACCATGTGCCGGGGCGCTCCATCCATCATCGGAGGCATTACCATGACTAGCAGAAAACCATACCTTGGAGTTCACCATGGGCAATCACAGCTTAACAACACAAGTGATGATGATGACAAGACAAAGGAAGAGCAATCTGGTTTCTTCTATCAAGAAAAAAAAGTAATGATTGAAACACGACTAGCTCATCAAGTTACAACAGAAAACACTGTCGACAACAATAACTACAGTCTGCGAAAGAGTTTGGTCACAGTGGTACATCTTACACATTATAAGCAACCCATTCACGCCATCTGCATTCTTGCTAATTCTTCGATGTCATGTCCAGAATTTATAATTTCTTAAGTGACACTCCTATAATGCTTTCAGCAGTGTGTTAATTCACAGCAGATTGGCTTTGTTGTCAAATGGTTACATAAATAAAGGCCTAGTCAAAAGTGAACGAACCCTAGCACTAGAAATGAAAAGGGGGGAGGAAAAGGAAGCTGACTAGGGCCCAAAATTTCATCCGCATCAGAATGTTGAGGCCTCGCTCACCTCCACTTGTCTCTCAACTCCTTTTTCTCAGACCAAATCCAAGTGACAATAATGGCAGCAACCAAGACCGCAATTGTGATTAGAAGAAGGGCATAGCTGAATTCGTCTGTGAGGGAATCATAGGTTCTTGACGGAGCAAGCTGGGTGTAGAAAAGATCAACGCCGTACGTGAAAACAAGAGTAGTGGACTCCAACTTTGCAGGAATAGAAACGATTCCTCGCAGGGCTTCCACTTGATGAGAGTGCGTCACAAAGGACTGAAGGGGAAACAACGAGAAAAGTGTGAACCACCCATTAGCACAAGGTAAATTTAATAAACATAAATTGAATGAATGTAATATCAGATTGAACTAAAAATAAGTTGTTATTCCACTTTATGCATTTCAGATATGTCAAAGTATCAAATTTGTTTGAGGTATTTCTTTTAGTTCAGACTGTTTGTTCAAGGGCCAAGTCATCACTATTAAAAGGGACCCAGCATTGTATCCATCACGAGTCACAGAAAGAATTACTCTATCCTCTCCCTAGTATTCTCTAACCCCTGGCCAGGCCCCAAACCTTTTTCTTACTTCCTGCTTCCAATGCCCTAGTCTTCAGGACATGCTGCCTGGCTTTTATAAATAACCAATGTGCCTTATGTTTCACAAAAACACGTCAAATTTTATGAATTTGCAAGAATTCTTCACACCACCCACTACTAATGCTAGATATCAGGAACTATGTGAGAGAAGTCCTAGAACTTTCCCAGAAAGCTATGTTTCTAATTTTACCGAAGCCAGATCCATCATAAAAGAATGTGCAAACAACTTGAACAATACATTGGCTTAGTATAATAAAATAGTTCTGTTGAAGCTAGTAATGGTATCCTAGTTGTTAAACTACATACTAAAACACTGCAGGATTATTGATATACTAAGAAGCTATTCTTGTACTTGAAACAAGCCCCAGAAGTCAGATATGCAACTTGCATCAAATTACGTAAGTGTTAAAAACATATTCTGCCACTTTAATCATATCAATCAAGAACAATGAACAGAATCCTAACTGTATTCAGGCTTCTGGCTTCAGTTGGCACACTGGCCTATCGTACATCTAGAAACATCAGCACATTTTGTTTAAAGAAAAATATCTATCTGGCCCATAGTGTCCC